>CM071595.1:2770000-5540000 GCA_036435485.1 Saposhnikovia divaricata | reverse complement strand
GTGCTGGAAGATGGTAAGGCTGTGATATCAGTCTGCAGCCCTGTCAAGATAGAAATAGAGATCTGATGTACGATCTCCATGGGTACATCTCTCACAAGTAGACCACCACCTCCGTGAACTGTAATAGGATCCACTGACAATAATCGCAGAATGGCATCCCTCGTAGCAAAAATCTCCTCGTAGCGTGCCCAAACCCAGCGAAACTGCTGATAAAGGTGATCATGAACAATCCAGGGCACCGGCTCTCTACCTACTATAGGCTGTGTAGGCATACCGGCAGGCTGAGCTGGAAAAGCTGGAGCAGAAGGTATCATCACCCCTGGAGCCGGGATATGGATGGTAGGTGCAGGTGGAGCCATGTCACAAGCAGGAGCATCTCCGTCTGATGGAAGCATGTAATCAGGTATGGTAGGAGCTGCTGAAGTCATCACATAGACTGGCATAAAAGAAGTAGGTGCTGCTACTCCGGTGCGAATGGGCGAAAACTGGCCCTCCACAATCGGCTCGGATATAAACGGCTCGGGTGTCTCATGCCTGTACGCCTCAGGAGCTGGAGTCTGAGCTGGCTGCTCAGTAACAAGAGTAGGAGTCTCTACAACCGTCACCAGAATGGGTGAATCGACTACCTCTATGATCTGGTCTGGGAATCTGCTATATCTATCACATGCGGAGGAGAAGGTGTAAGGATTTGAACCGAAGAGTCCTCCGAAACGCTATCCAGCGGCATGTACTCCTCTGATGGGTCACTGTCTGAACCCGAACTGGAATCTCGTAACCCGTGCGGGTAAGGTGTGGGGGATCTGTCTCGGGTGGAACGAATGTCAGCTGGTCCGGATGTCGACATCTACAAAAGGTACAAGAAATCTCAGTTATAACCAGGTTCCAATCGATTAGATAAAGGTATAAATATAACGGCGTTGGGCACTTAGTGCTAAAACATCAACGTTGTATTATATCTCTAAATTCTCACGTCGCGTTATAATTCTAGGCTCGTACGATTCCTAAAAATATAACTAACGCTCTGATACCAAGCTGTGACGCCCCCAAAATTCACCATCTGTGGACTTGGGTCGCCACTCCGTCAATACCTGTCTTAATCCAAGAAACATTACAATACATAATTGTCATAAAGGATTCATCGTACAACAGCGGTTCCATCCCACAAGTCCAAGCATCGACAAGTCTCTGAATAGTACAACATAATAATAATTATACAAGATATCGATAGATACGCTAAACATGGGCAGTCTTCGACAGGGTCGTCGCCTTAGAGGAAAGCATACTAGTCTGACTTCGTCCTCTGGTGCATTATCTCCATCCCCTTGAAACGTGAGGTTTCGCCTTTTTCCAACTTTACTGAAAAACAATAATAACAACAAGAGTGAGCAACTAGGTGCTCAGCAAGTCCACTGACTCGCTCTCTCACTAACAATGAAAAATGGAAGGAATTCGACTTTGATTACGAAAGATTCTCATTTGCAAGCAATGTGTCTTGATAATGATAACACTTACTGGTAGATAATAACAATCTACCTCAGAACAAAGAAGTTGAAATTGTAAAGCTTGAGATACTGGTCTTCCGCCTCTACGATACCCCACAGCGCGATCAACCGCTGTGTCGCAAGTACCGCACACCCGTGATACCCCATAGCACGATCACTACTATGTCGCAAGTATCACAATATCATTCTGCTAGCGTAAAGGTGGTTGAAAAGTCAACCTGGCAACATTTGTGCCAAAATATAAACATTCTCTTTCGATACCACGAGTTTATTTCCCCGTGTTGATCGGAAAGAAACCCATGGGCCATCTCCCATGTTGACCAGTGGATTATACGATTATTCCTCCGAATAAAATTGATTGATTTGGATTCATATTCACTTCTGGCCGATTGCCAGTCTACACTTTGTACAAAACCGACCTGGACAATAGGCCGTCACAATAATCTCAAAAGGAATTAATTTATTTTATTGACACAAACAATATGTCAATTCAAGACAATAAAGTAGCAACCTTGAGCAAGAAAGGTTTGCAGATCAGAATAAATCTTGTGGGGTCGTCTTGAAATAATAAGAACGACCTGATACGGAATGAAACTTCTAAATACGTTGGAGTAGGTAATTTAGAGGAACTTCTGATGATATACCCTTCATCTCTAAACTATTCTGCGTATATCTACTTTGATTCGAACAATGAATCAAATTTAATTATCGAAATAAAGTTTATCGGATATGAACAATAAATCCGTTTGAAGTCAATAAAGATCTAATTACCTCGATATATGAGTGTAATTATAGCTGAATAATATTTAAGGGTCATCTCGAACAATAAGGTGCCCTAGAATTCAATCAAATTACGTTCTATACATTTTAGGGAGTATTTCTATAATTTTCTAAATAAACATTTGATAACAGAATATTTTATCACGAACTAGCAATTTAAACAGATAATTCAATATCATAACATCTCAGCATATCTCGAAATTTTTCAAAAGGAGTGAGGGTCAGAAAGAACTTGCCTCGATCTCGAAGTGCAGAAAAATGCAGATAAAATTATACTCTACCCGTGGGCTCGACTTCGGTCTACGGCTCGAGAATTAGGCACTAACAAAGTCAACCAGAAAATACGTGAGCGAATCGTCAAAATAAAATACTTCTCAGCCGATAATAATAATTAAATATAATAATAACATAACTCTCGAAAATCTGTTCGATAATTAACGGATAATAAACCCCGGATAAATCTCTCTTCGATCCGTAAAATAAACCCGTAATATTAATCGTAAATCCGACTTAATAAGAAATACAGCTCCGACGATACCCCGTGCCTTACGTCTCGTAAATAAATAAATCTTATTCTGATTTAACTCACTAAAATAATCTGAAAATATTTATTATTATTTATCCAAAAATAAATCCTTATTTAACTCCATTTATTCACAAATAAATCTCTCTTTTTATCAACAAATTATTAATTCACTAATTTATGCCCAATAGATCACAAATATTTCTGTTTAATTAATAACTCAATTTAAATCCAAAATTATTATTTATTACCAACAAGTCAATTACCATTTTAATATTCCACTAAATAAATAAATTACCATTTTTTTTACTAACAATTTATTAAAACCAATTCTAAAACACAAAATCGTTTATTTCCTAGTTATCTACAATTATTTTTCTATTTATCGACAATTCAATAAATCTCCAATTTTTAGCCAAAAATCATTAAATGATTATTATTAACAAATTGATAAATAAATACTCAATTTTTATCCAACTCCTTTTATTTTATTAAGAAAATTCTCACTTCTCACAATTTAGAGATAAACTACTTTTTAACATCTTCACCCTTTTACAATTTAATTAAACATTTCTCTTAATTAATAATATTTAACTTCTTTTATTATTATCTCTCTATTTATTTTATAAATAAATAAATATGTATATTTATATTTATTTATGGTTACGTTTTTATTCCGTTTATTATTCGAAACAGACTGACAGAAATCCCGAAATCTCTCTGCACTCTCTCCCGAAATCTATCTCTCTCTCTCTCTCTATCTGTTCTCTTCTAATTCTCCCTGCCTTCACCTCCTCTCCACCCCCTTCGAACTCCCACCTCACCTCTCTTACACAACGCAACGATCTCGTCCTCCTCCCTCCGTTCGACAACATCAACACGACCCGAACAACCCCTGTCTCGTCCCTCTCTTCCATTCAAAACATCAGTACTACTCCCCCTTCTCCGGTAACACAAACGCAGCACCCAAGCTCTGTGACTCCGCAACAACCTCTCCTTATAATACCGGCACACTACAACAGCAGCAACACACAACACCCATCACAACATCTCTCCTCCCTTGAATTCGACTGCACCATAGAGCCACATTTCCCCTACCTTCTTTATCATCGACAACAACAAAAGCCTTGAACCGGGCTCGCTACACTTGACACCCAATCCAACATGACCATTTCCATCACCCACAACAACCAAACAATCCTTTCCTCCTCTATTCGACAACACCATTACTACTCCCTCCACTTTCTTCTTTCTCTTCGCCGACACACCCAGAAAACAGTCCATCACCAATGTCTCCACTTATCCCTCCATCTCCTCTTGTCGAATTACCACCTCCCATCTCTCCGTTCTCAATTCCTCCGACAACACCACAAACAGAATCTCCCTGTCTGTACTCCCTCACCCTCTTCATTCGATACCAACAACCCACCACAATAACAACACGTAGCCACAAACACCCTCATCGCCCTCTCGTCCTCCCATAGCAACACGACACACATACCCATCTCCTCTCTCGAAATTGACTTACTACCCACACCTCCACACTCCAACCATAGCAGTACAAAACCCAAAATCAACTCGACGCAGTCGACCAACGAAAGAAAAAAAACGTAATAGAGAAAGGAAAAAGAAACAAAGGAAGAAAAAGAATGAGAGAAGAAATAAAAGAAAGACACAATTAATCTACCTGATGTGATAATCGGTTTGCTCTGTTTTTTTCTACTTGGTGAAAGAAAGGAAGGAACAAAGGGTTGGGCTTTGTATTTTCGGTTTTTCAGATAGAGATATAGAGACTAAGTCTATGCGTTGTGTTTTTGTTTTTAATCAACTAAAGGCCGTGCTCTGTTTGACAAGAAAATATGGCCAGTTCTGTTTCAAGTCTGTAGTTAACAACTAAAGCAGACAAAACGTGCGGTTTAGAAAAATAAAAAGCAGTACTGGACATTTTGGTTTTACAAAAAGAGTGTGGTGTTTTGTGGTAGAACATATCGTGCTTTGTTCAGAATATATTTGTGTTTTGTAAGGAATGAATCGTGTCTGGTGAAAGAATTGTTGTGTTCCGAAAAATGGAAATTGCTGTCTCTCCTTCGTATTTAACGATCCGAACAGTTAAAACCGAAACATAAATATCGTCGTTTTCTAAAATAAATTCTGCGATATAAATAATATTCGTCCAAAATTAAAATCCTATTTTTCCTAAATTTTCTAATTTTAATAATTACCTAATAATAATAATTAAATAGATAAAATAAACATTTATTTACATACGAATATAAAATTTTAAAATTTAACCAAAAATATGATAATTAAATATATTAATGCATTGACCCTTAAATAAATTAAATAACGAGTAGAATTTTATTATTCGAAAATTTGTGGTTATTACACAAATGGATGCTTTCTGACAAGATTCCAGGTAAATTTTAATTTTATAGCACTTTTCAATAGCTTTTGTCAATTTTTGCATATTCTGAAAATAAGTTTTCCCAAACACCCACTAAGTTGTCGGACAAACAGTTCAATATAAGAACTTATGAACTTATATCAACTTTAAGTTAACTTAAAGTTTTGCCAAACAGCCCCATTATTCATTTGTTAGACAGTAGTATAACACTTAGATAAGGACCCACTTAGATAAGAACCAAACCTCCAAAGAAATACAAGTACAGTGGAACAAGAAGGATAATGAATGAAATAATGCATTGTATATGTTAAAAGGTCTAAAAGCTAAATATAAAATTATAGCTTGGAAACAGTTCATATGATCAACATACTAGTAATAGCAAAGTAATTGCATAAAAAAAAAAAAAAAGACTTCACTCAAAAGCCAAGTTAGATAACTTGAGCTACCAATACCATGGTGCTCTGATGGGAAAAAAGTTTTAACACAGGAAAGTATAACCATCTACGATAACTGATCTTCAAAAGCTAATGACCAAGAGGGTGCAAAATTGTTTCTTTCATATGCTACAATCAGCTACCACTTTAGTTGTTCAAACCCTTTGAGTGAAACAAGGGTCTCGTTGTACTCGGCTAGATTTCTAGCGGGAGGTGCCTGGTCAAGAAATGTTTTGACATGTTTCTTCTTGTAGTCATAAAAGATGTATTCATCACCTACAGCACCACGTGCAAAAAACTGTCCATCACCCAAATATAGACTAATTACTTCAATTTTGTTCAAACTATTGTCAAGATTGAACTCTTTAGTCCAAGACCAGTTTCCAAGAACGTCATTCAACGTCCACAGACTATGAACCAATCCGTCATTAGCGAATTCAGTAAAGATCATAGCAACAGAACCTTCAAAATCCAAAACAAAAGACTTTCTTTGTTGCAATGGCAGCGGAGGTATGGGATACGGATGTACTCTAAAGACTTCATCATGCAAATCAAACGATAGTAGCTCATGTGTGCCTTCGAAATACAAAAACCGACTTCCTTTAAGATGAACACACACACTTCGTAAAATCTTAAAATATTTAAGTGTTTCCGGAACATGAATGTCTTTCCAAGAATCATCGTTTGTGGAATACATCTCGGCTTCTAGAGCATAAATAACTGAACCATCATCATACTCCGCCTCAGGCACAACCGAAATCCTAAGAATCTTGTAGTCATTAGAAATATCATCAAAACCAAACCCTAGCAAAAATTGATCGCAAACATATCGTTCGCTAGGATTTGGAAGTCTCTTAAATCGCTTAGTCATCGGATTCCCTAAATAAATAACATGAGTATAAAGACTCCCAATACAAACAAGACCATTACAAGAACATACTATATCAATCAACAAATCAAAAAACTCAAGCACGTAAAGGAGTGTTGAATTTTCACAAGTATCAATATAGATGGATTTATTAACAACATTGAGTACGTAGGATGGTTGTTTTTTGTGGGATTGAATGAGGTGAGTTTGGATAAATTGGGGGTTTGATATAATAGATAGCCATGTCTTGCAAACTGATTTACATCGGAGGAGTGATAAAACAGGCAAGAATGTAAGTATTTTCAACACCAGTTCTTCTGGTATAAAACAACTAGTGCTTTGCTTGCTAATCTTGCTTCCCGCCATATACAAATTGGCCCAATATTAAGCCCTAACTATGTTAAAAAAGTAGTAATGGATTGGTACGAATTGACCCAGTATATAAAAGCAGGAATAACAATAATCAGAAAGGAAATTGGATTGTAAATTACAAATTAGAAATTGAATAGGATTATGAACTTACGAGGATCCAAGCTCTCCTAACAAAGTAAAGAAAATATGACACTAATAATTTCTCAAAGCATCGAGTCTGATTACGACATTTGCTACTCAGACCATTCTACCCCCGGAACCACGTCTTTTTTTTTTTTTTTTGCTAAAACCCCTGGAACCACATCTTGAAATAGTTTCTAGCTTGAAAATTGTGTTTTTTGTTAGAAGGTTCCCAATGATCTCATTTTACATTTCCCTCTTATAAAAAGCAAAAACATACATATTAAGATAGGGAGGTGATATGTGCACATCTCACACTTATACGTGTACATTCTGCATCAGCAATATGACCAAAATACCTTCAATTTACATTTTCATTTAATTACTAGTTATAATAAATTAGTTGAACAAGTGAATAAACTTTTTTTAAGTGAAATTTAGTTTTCATTTTACATCTTAATTTTTAATTTAAGAATATGTGATATATTCAAGTATATATCTTTTTCATGAATCACACTTAAATTATAAAATAGGTATTATTATAAGAAATTATATTTAATCCATTCTACAATATAATGAATTTTCTAAAATTGCAATAAAAAAGTATATTTTAATTAAAAATGGGTCAAATTGACCACTGAAAATCAAATATGACTATTATTGCAGGTTTGAGAAAATAATAAATAATAATTTTTAGTAATTGGACTACAAAATGGTAGCTATATTGCACATGATGTATTTTCAATAATAAAATATTATTTTATTGAATGGTAATAATAAAATAATAGTAATTTCTGGTGATTGGTATGTTTGTATTTGTTGAGTACTTGTTGAACTATTGTTGCCAACAAAATATATAATTTCAATATTCAAAAATCATTTTAGCATAATAAAAAAAATCATGCATGAAAAGTACATATGTACTTTTAAAAAGCATAAAAAAATATGTTTAATAATTTTATACTCATATATCATTATTCATTGGTGATTATTTTTTATTTCTCAATGTGTAAAATATGCTTCTATTGATAGGAAATGCAAGTTAAGGGTTATTTAGTCTCTTTCAATATAATAAGTGTGCACCTATAAGTGATGGGTGTGCACATATTAGTTCCCTTAAGATATAGGTTAGTTGGATAAAGTTTCCAACTAATATTCTTATTTAATACATTGAAAAATGAGAATAGAGTTAAGTTTGAAAAAGTCAAATTTTAGATATAATAAATGTAGGGATAGTTTTGTAAAACTATCCTTAAATTTGCATTGAAAGAAGAAAATGGACATGTAATTTTGGACAAATTTATTTTTCAAAAGGGACATGTATTTTGGAACGGATGGAGTATTGTTATCCTTACAGAAAACTATAAAGTTATGGCCAAACTTAATTTTATTTAACATTTTTGTGATTGGAGTTTCAAATTTGTAATATGATGAGTATATATTATTTTTATATTTCGAAAAGATGGTTAAGTACCATTTTTCAAAAAAAAACTAAAAAAAATAGTTGTCATTGGCCATCTTTTTGAAGAATAAAAGCAATTGTCAAGCATTTTCTGAGAAAAACTACTATTTTTTCTAAAAAAAATTGTCAAAATCAATCTTTTTGAAAAATAAAAGAAAAGATGTTCAGCCATCATATTATAAATTTAAAATTTTAGTCACTAAAATGATAAAGCAACCACCATTTTATAATTTACGCTTGTCTTTAACAGAATCATAAATTGATGATAGAAGCATTATGCCTTGACAAGAGACTTCCATTATTGAAAAAAACCATCACCACCGTGAAACCAAATCAGATAAGAGTGTTAACACAATATCACGCAAGTATACGTGGTCTCAAGTAATATAATTCAAGTTCGCTCCACAGAGATCTGGTTAAGTTTCTATTCAGCTAATGCACCTATTCAACAATGTATGGTTTTAATTCACTGCTAAGACAAATAACAAATTGGGGTTTTAATTAACTAAACTAACTAAGATGCAATTTATCAACTAAGAATGAACAAATAACGAGAATTAATCTAAATTACTTATATGAGAATAAACATGGGACTCTAATTTCATTATCTACTTCACTTAGAGTTGATGCTTTTAATCAATACATGTGATGATTTTGATATCTGATCAGACAACACGAAATAAGTATAGGTTATCTCTCGGTATACGAACACCAAACTAATCATACATCCACAAAATAGATAGAAGATGAATAGATACCAAGTATGTTTAGACCCCATATCTCTATAAGATTTGAAAACATAACGGTTGAAGAACAAGTTGTCTATTAAGATCACATAGGGCAGCATAATATCTCTATTTACGCTACAAATCATGATGTTAAAACATCAACCTATCCTATGCTAGCATGGCAAGTTCTAAATCTTAAGATCCACTCTCGTTTCACAAAAGATTAACAAATTAGATGTTCGCGACGCATCTAAATACATGAATCACAACCATACGAGGATATCAAGAATTCACCACACATAAATCTTTAAAGCAATCAAACTACTAAGCTACATAGATAAATCCGTTAGGATCCCATGACAACGATTAGTTCATAATCGAACCGCTCGTCATCATGGGATCTGATGAAACCATGATAATAAATAAAGTATTAAAGATTATGAATAAACTAGAGTATGAGTTTAAGAAAACAAATCCAAAAAACATCCAAGAGTTTCGCCTAATTAGAAGAAAACAAAAGTAGATCTAGATCTCCGTTGCTTGTCACGAGCGTTGGAATCCTTCTCCAAGTTTGAATCTCCGTCTTCGGCTCTCTCTCTGTGTTATGATGAGAATTGGTTTATTATGATGGTAGGATGTGTTTATATAGGCCACATGAGTCTTTTCCAGCAAGAAACTACCAACTCAGAATTATGATAGAATTTCTGCAAAATACGTTTCCTAAACTGATTCTGTTTTGAAGGAAAATTCGTAGCTAACTTTTCTTCAGTATTTCTGGGCCGTTCCAGTTGTATTTGGATATCTGGACCAATTTAGAATGATAGAGAATCTTGTTAGCTTCGCGTGGACTATAAGATCGTCCAAAACGGACTTGTAGAACTCAAGATATGGCCCAAACAATGAATCAAGATTTTCAGGATAAAAATTCGGATTTGGACAGAATGTTAGCTACGCCGCAGCATACCCCTGCTACGCCGCAGCGTAGGCCTTCTAGGCCGCAGCATACCTCATTTTCTGCCGAAACATTTTTTTTGCTCTCATTTCTTTGTTTTTGCTCCGATTTCTTCCGTTCTTTTTGCAAATGCTTCCGTCTTTAACCCTTCTTACCTCATGATCTTCAAGGTAGCTTAGGAACATACACCATCCTTTATTCTAATGCTAAATTTCAACTCCAAGATTCATGAAAAACATAAACCCTAGCCGGAAATTGCAATCCTGCACAACTACACAAAACACATCAAAATTACAACAAACTTGAGGTCAAATGAATCAATTTAAGCCGATATGAAGCGATCCAAGTGGATATAAGAATAATAAAATCTTGATAACTACATTTCTGTTTCCTGTGAAAAACAAATCCTAGACTCTGTCAAGGAGGGAAAAAAGGAATCTTCACTCTTTCCAAGTCATTTGAGGGCTGTGAGAACTGGCTAAGAGCATTCATTCCTCATTTTCCATCCTCATATTCTTATATTCTTTTTTATTACTTATTTCTCTCACTTTTCTTCATAATTTTAATCACTATCTATTATTTTATTATTTCTCACTCTTCTTAAATAATAAAGTTGTATAAATATAAAATGGGGGATGAATAGTGAAATCTCAAATATGGAGATTCAATTTTAGTCCCCAAAACTATATAGTTGATTGTCTCAAATATAAAATGGGTTATGTTGATTGTTGAGTCTCTGTGTTAGTGTCTGTGTGTTTGTTTCTTTTTTGCTTTTTTTTTTGTTATTTTTGGTAAGCCGGGCAAAAACAATGTAGAAATCCCGCTCAACAAATTTGACAAGCCCGCCAATATTTTGGGCCCAAAAGTTAAATTTATTGCAACAATTTAAGAAAATTGTTGCAATAGACAAAATGTTTTTAAGTCTCTTAAGTTTTTTCAATGCTATTGCAATGTTTTTCAAAGGCGTTGCAATTTATCTGATTTGGTTTCTCAATAGCAACGTTTTTCGACAAACCTTCAAAAATATGGTTGCAATAGCCGTTTTATGGTGTAGTGATTTGTTTCTATCTTTAGATATTTTGTTTGATTATTTTTTACTATATGAATGTTTCTCTTTAAATGTTGTCTATATAAAAGGTATATATCACACAAAATTTTGAGCAAATGATTTTTATAAAGAGTGGTGCTACATATCTAGATTGGATCTTGAATATGTTTTCGAATGATATGTATTATATTTTTTATTTGAAAAATTCATATTTATGTACGAAAGTTTCATATCCAATATTTTTTTTACAAAAAATTATCCAATTCTATGATCCATCAAATTGAGCAGTCGGTGATCACGGAACCTTAATGGTATAAAGTCCTAAAAAACATATAAAAGAAGACATGCAAGTAACTTACTCTATATATCATGTATATTATCTATTTAAATTAAAAGGCACACATGCATCACCGCAAATATTATATATAAACATATATCATGTAATACGTAGGTTAGGTGGCGCCTCTTAGAAGTTTTCAATTTATTTTTTTAATTTTTTAAAATTTTAGAATTTTAAACGTGAATAAACATAAAAATATATATCTTTTAACATATTAGAATTAGAATAGGTGTTCGAATTTATAAAGGAGAAGTGTTCAAATTTATAGGAAAGATATATAATTAGAAGTTTTACTAGAAATAGAATAGGTATTTATCAGACATATTAAAAGTTCTACTGGAAGTAGAATAGGAGTTCGAATTTATATAAAAAACATATAATTAAAATTTTTATTAGAAGTAGAATATATAAAGGAGACATATAATTAAATATTTTATTGAAAATAGAATACAAGGACGGCGGTGATATCTTTTACGATCTTCTAAAAAGAAAATTTATTCATAATTCTAATAATATTCTCATATAAAAAAGTCTTCGTATTTAAAAAGAAAAGACTTGATGTGTTAACATAATAAAAGAACATTCACATGTGGGAATCCTAAATAAGTACAGGAGTATCAATAATATAAAGAGAAAATAAGATGTACTTTCATTTTTTAAAACTCCACATATTTTAGAAAGTTTATAGAAATTAAAAATTAAAATTCACTCTATTTTTAGCTTTTGATTTTAAGAAAAAGTAATTGTATAAAATAAGTATCATAAATAATATATAATGAAATTTGAATTTCGATCCCAAATGAGAGCGGCTCAAAACCTGTTTAACGGGAAGACGACACACTATAAAAGATTACATAAGCTATTAGGATTTGATATTGATGTTATAAATTCTTTTTTATGGATTCGATTTTTTAGGATAAACATCATTATACAATTAATATATGTAAAAGCTAGCGTTTTGATCTTAACTAGAGAGCGGATCAATAGGAATAACCATGTTTAACGAGAAATCGGTTCATTAGAGAAAACAGTGTTGAATATTAAAATTTAATATTGATGTGTTAACATAACAGAAGATATTTCCATACAGAAGCTGTAAATAAATACAGGAACATATCTATAATATATAGAAAATATAAGACGTATTTTCATATTTTAAAACTCCATAAATATTAGAAAGTTTGAAGAAGGAATTTACTCTATTTTTAAGAAAAAAAAGTTATTTTATAAGATAAGTGTCATCAATAATATGTAATGAAATTATAATTTTGGTTCCAAATAAGAGCGGTTCGAAACGTGTTTAACGAGAAGACGGCTCACTAGAAAGGATTGTATTAGATATTAGAATTTAATATTGATGTCATAATTTTTTTATTTTTATTTTTAGGGTTCGATTTTATGGACAAAAATTATTATATAAGTCTTTATAATATATGTTAAAGTTTGGGATTTCGATATTAACAAGTGACCGACTCAATTGAAAGAATCGTGTTTAAAAAGAAATCGGTTCATTAGAGAAGATTATGTAACTATTAAATTTAATATTGATAATATAATATAACATAAATACATATTTAATTTTTTTTAAAAAAAATTATGCCGCCGTGAAACGCGGCTTTATCAACTAGTTGTTAGATAAGATCAAATCGGTAAAAGTTTGTAATGTATCTAAAAATATTACCGTGGTCCATGGGTGCAAATTGCAAAAAGAAGAATTTTGATTTATTTATTCACATTCGTTTATGCATCCAATGTACAAGGTTGCAATACATATTTATGAAAATTATGGAAACTAGCTTATATCTCGTGCAAAGCAAGGATTATTTTTAAATACTTTTAAAATTATATGATTAAACAAATAGATTATAATAATTTATTATGGATATAATTTAACTTTTTAATTAATTAATAAAATTATTAGTAAAAATAATAGTTATTTAATAAATGATATGTGTTGATTAGAACTAATAATATAAAACTTCTTCAAAAAAAAAGAACTAATAATATAAAATCTTAATATAAATTTGTTGTTGACGGGATTCGAACCTTGGATCTTTAGAAGAGGATTTAAATATAGAATATTTCTTATTATTAGATCTAACGGCTATCATCTATTTACTAAATATCTAACGATCACGATTCTAGATGGTCACTATTCATTATATGAAACTAATTCTTAGCCCTCTTTTGCATCCAAAAGTTCGAATATGGTGTTTTCGTAAAGGATTTAAAAGTTTTAAATCAATGTTTTTGATGTGCTTCTTTACCTGCCAAAGATTTCAAAATCTTGTTTTATCAATACTAGCTTATAACCCGTGCGATGCACGGATTTTTTTGATATGTAACAAATTTTATTTTATGTTATAACTATATTTTTAAATAATCATTATTTACAATATTTTATTTTAATATTAATATTAATAATTTAACATAAATTTAATTAATAATATGCATGATTTAAAACTTATATTATAAAATTTTAAAATAAATATTGATATGGGCTGAAAATAAGCCCTAAAAGACACATTTAATGTGGCATTAATTAGACCAAGAATGGTCCAAACGTGGGGCCCGCCAGATGGACCCAAAATCCCAATTATAATATTAATTTCGTAATTAATATTTGGGGAAATAAACAGCTCAGCAATAAGAGTTGGATAAGGATATTATCTCTGTCAGACTTAGCCACCAAGGCAACCAATTCAATACGGAAACTGATTCCTACAAGGAATAGATCTAGAACCTTCCTCAAGGAGGTGACTTACCCACCAAGTCTCTGACTCCTACCATAATTCTAAGGCTTCTCAGCCTATATAAAGGGCTAGACCCCTCAACCTAGAACTACGTTTTTTGGCTTGATCTTTGATATTCATCAAAGTACGTAGGCATCTTGTGAAGGCAGATTCAGCCACGAGCACAAGAGCAGCCAATAAAGCACGAAGCTCACACACCTTTGCATTAAATACACAAACCCTAGCCGCAATACTCGTAACCTAATTTTTATTCCACAACATTTGGCGCCGTCTGTGGGAAGACAACATCAACCATGGTTCAAACACGGAGAACAACATCAACTGAAGCCGTACCCCTTAACTCTGCTCCACCAGCCACTTCTGATCCGCTTATCGCTACTGAGGAAGGACAGATACTCCCATCAACAGGGGCGGTCATTCAACCTCTGCTCACTCAGCCCCCAGGGACGACTCCCCAAGTAGAGGGGACCCTCCCGGTGATTGTCCATCAAAGCCAAGAAACTAACCCTCATCAGATGGTGGTTTCTCCTCTTGGTAGCGTTGATCGCACACTACCCCCGGGGGTACAGATCCATACTACGGATCTCCCCTTAAATACCAACCTGATGTATGGGCTGCCTAACTATCCCCCCCCCCCCCGACGAAGGGAACCTGGACCAAGCGGTCACGCCTTACAGATCCGGGATCGAGAGTATGATGACTACTCTGGTCCCTGTACTGATGATTCATCATCATCTGAGGATGATGATCAAGATGAAGCCCTGAGGAGGTGACGTGCTAGAAAAGAACCTCTAAGAAGGATACTGATAAGTGCATAATTTTGCATATTTTTATTGCCTATTTATTGCTTGAATTCGTATTTTAATAAATTATTTTGTTGCATTTCAGGAAAATTCGAGAAAAACGAAGAAATGGCAAAACGAAGAAATAAAGTTCAAAAGACCGCAGTTTAGGGCTTAAGAATTTATTTTTATTTAATAAATATTTTATTTGATTAGAAAATTATATTTATAAATATCTAATAATATTAGGTATTTATTTTTATAATTTTCGGATTAAATTAATTATTTATTATTTAAAAATTATACGTCGTGCGGGATAAAAAGCATTTCTACGGAACCCATCTATGCACAATAAAAACATGGCCGGCCATGGAATCTTGCAAAGTGAGAGTGGGTGGAGTTGGTGTTTTGAATTAGTTGTAAAGTTTGTAATTATTTCATTTTATTATGAAAATGATGTGCTAACTTTTCCTATAAATAGGAAGTAGTTCTCATCTTAAAAAGGACATTAGGAGTAGATTAGATTTAGGATTAGCATTCCTAAATTATCAGTTGTAAATTTTCTTTCGCGGCTCTTGTAAATTTTTAGTTCATATTTTTCCTGCATTAATTTGTTAATTCTGTTTTTAGCAAACTTTCAATTCGAAGCAAAATTCATTTCCCATGTTTTATTAAGATCAAACCCAGCCATTTTAATTCCCCTGTCTTAGTGCAAAACCCAAGCCCAGCACTATACTCCTTTTTCTTTCTTCTCCTTAGTCCTCCATTCATTTTTATCCGCTCCAATCTCAATTCCCCTCCATCCCTCTTCCGTTTCTTTCCCATCTCCACAATCTTTGCATACCACAAAACCACCGTTTCACTCCCCTGTTCTCGTTTTATTATTGCAAACCCACGAAGTCGTGCCTTGTCTTCTTTTTGCGAATTTCTGTTTCTAATTCTTTGTTTTATAAAAAAATTGTAATTCTTGTTCGTGTTTTCTGAATTCCATTTGATGTTTAGACGTTAATTTTGTTCTTGTTGATTATGTTGACTGTGTTCACGAGTTCAGTTTCCGAGTCAAGATTGAGTTGTTGCTGCGTTATTGTTTAAGTTCTTTTCGAGTTTTGTTTGCGAGTTGGGTATAATGAAATCGCAGTTTGCTTAATATTTGAATTCGAATTTCTGAGTTTTTGTTAAAGATGTGCATTCGATGTTTGAGTTTGATACCGTCATATTCCGACTGATGAGTTTTGAAAAGTCTGTTGTTTTTCCGATGCTTGATTTGTTTGAGTTCATGTTTTCTGGTTTAGTTTTTGTTCGAGTTTTCTGCACTGTTTTTCTTTCACCGAGTCAGTTCTGTATCGATTTTTTTCCTTTCTGCGATTTTGAGTTTATGTTGAGTTCCTAATTTCTGAGTTTTAAAGTTGAGTTGTTTCATTGTGTTTGTATTGTATTCATTGTGGATTGGGTTGAGCTCACCTGTTTGGTCGACTGTCTTGCTGTGGCTAAGTTGGTTTTGTTGTATTTTCGCCGAGTCGCCGAGTCTTGTGTTCTGTGTTTTCTGGGTCTGTGTTAAGTGGGTTAAATTGAGTCTAAGTCCGAAACTGGAGTTGCACTTCGTTGTTCTTGCTGTTATGTGTGTAATCGAGTCTGAGTTTCGCCTTGTGTTTCTGTGGTCCATTTGTTAATCAACGAAAGGTAGTAATTAAGTAGTTTGCCGTCGAGTTTTGCACAATTTGGTTTGCTGTTAATTGACGTTTTGTAGTAATGGTTAGCTGAGTTGTTTTTGACTCGATATAGCTGTGGCCTGTGAATTCTTGTCTGGTGCCGAGTTTTATGTGTTTTAGTGTTGTCAACGAGTTTTTCAGCTGAGTTTGGATTTTTTTTTTTAAATTAAGTCCTGTTCGGTTGCCGAGTTTTTGTGTCAAATTTTCTTGTAAATGTGTTTAAATCTTAAATTGTAATTCTTTATAAAAATAAAAAAAATAAAAAATAAAAAATAAAAAATAAAAAAAATTAACTTCCATTCTTTTAATTAATTAGTTTAAAATAGATTTCTTTTTAGTAATTAAAAATAGTAAAATCCAAATTTCCAAAAAATCCAAATTGTCTAGTTCGATTAAATTAAATTTTAAGGTTTTGCAAAAGTATTATTCCCTGTGGACCGAATCATAAATACTAAAACGATGATCGTGCGCTTGCGATTTTAATTGTATCATTTCCAGCACATCAAGTTTTTGGCGCCGCTGCCGGGGAACTAACTATTTTTCGCACCTTGATTTTTAATTTTTCGGATTAGTTTTCTTTGCTTGTTTAATTTTTATTTCGTTTTTTCAGGAAAGTTTGGAATTACGGGAATCTTCTCACGGAGCTCGGAACGAATTGGAATTCTTGGAAGCGTGCTTCGGTAACCCGTATCTCACTCTTTTCGCATTTTTATTTTTAGAAAATCACAAAAAAATCAAAAAAATCAAAAATCACAAAAAAATTAAAAATCAAAAAATATTATTTGTAAATACATATTTGTTGCATCATGCATTCATCACTTAGGGCACATTATCTAGATTTTTATTTTCTTGTTTTTAATTTTTCGTACCTATTAAATTGTGGTGATTGCTGGAGGACCCAAAGGTACGTTAAATTCATCTTTCTTTTAGATTAGGACACGTAGTGTAAGCATCCATATTTGTTCATAATTTTTTTTTGTATATATCATTGTGTGTTGCATTGTTTGTAGCCTTAATAAAATTAATTAGACGTTTGCCCTAGGAATTTCGCGCTCAATTAGGAAGATGCCTAAAATAAACGTAATTAAGACTTATTAACGACCTTCAGTGTCTAAGGTTCGCCTGGCTGTTAAGATTCGGTGTCTAAGTGACGAGTTTGGCCTCTTGGCAATGCCTGCTCTAATCTGGCCGAATCGGTCTGAATAATTCTTAATTTACGAAATTTTTAGTGTGTCTTGATGTTAGGAGCAATGTCTAGTTATTCTATTTAGGGAACATTTTTCTTTTGCTTTTTCACCCTTTATTTTGAGTGTTTATTTTGTGTGCTTATTTTGTGTGATTAAAATTCGTGCTTAAAATTAAAAAAAAAATTAAATAAAGAAAAAAAAATAATAAAAATGTGGTCAAATTACAATTCTTATACTCAAGGGTTTGAAAATTATCATGAATTTGAGCAAGATAATAATATGTTTCAACAAACCCTTAGGAATGACCATTTTTCACCTACCTACAATCCCGGGTGGGGGAATCACACAAATTACTCACGGGATTACGACGAGGAGTTATCGGATAATACGATGTGGTGTGAGTCAACTAGGGAACCTAGTGTTTATAACGAGTCGTCTAGTACTTTTAGTGATTTGCATTATAGTGAAAACGATATTGCAATAAACTCTGAATTAGATGCTCTTAATAGACGACTCGAAGCCTTAGAAACCCTTAGAGGCCCTTCACACACGTCTTGGCACCCAAATTTCAATTCTCCGAGTCTCGATTTTCAACACGGCCCCGACTCTTATCAAGTCAACGCCATGTTTCACCCAACCTCTCAAAATGACCATTTTACATCGTCTTCTAATTCCGGTTGGAGAGATTATCCCGATCTCTCATGGAACCAAGGTCATAACTATCAAACTCCGCCTCCACATTTTCAAGAACCGAACTCTTATCAAATTCCGGGTCAACTTGACACCTTAGAAAAGAGTATCGAGGCTTTATTGATTTCTCAAGCAGAATTCGTGCAAACTAGGCAAATTTTGAACTCTAATGCTCAAGCCTTATCTAACTTAGAATTTCAAATGAATCAATTAGCCACCATGTGCGAGCGTGAGTCGATAACCACCCCGAATCCACCCGAGGTCAACCTTGAATTTCTTATCACTCAAAGACCTATCGATACTTTCGATGATATCATTTCTCCTAGGTCTATTGTTCAAGTTGACACTCCTTTCGGTGGTGAATTATACGAAGAAGATTCTGATACTGACATCTTTCATTCTCTAGGTGAAAAAAAGAATCCCGATGATTCTGAGTTTGTGGCTTCGCCTAGACATCCATCATCTTCTTCTAGTGAACTTTTCATTTCATCTTTCGAACCTCTTCCCGAGAAACCCGAAGAACTTCATACTCAACCAATAGGAGATGATCTAGTTAAGGAGGTTGTTTCAAGGTCAAATTTGGACGATCATGAGATTGAGTCTCTTCTTAAACAAGATTTTCAATTGCATTACGAGACCAATCGAGAGCTTCACGAATCTTTTAAGGATTTGACCTCGGAAGAGATGTTTGGAGAGATGATGAATATTTGTTCCAAATGGGAAACCCAACATCAGGATAGTTCTTGTGATCCTAATTATGTTGGTAAAACATTTTTCGAAGAGCCACCCCCACCCGTTTCTATTCATTCATTTTCCACTCGTGCTCCATCTTTCATCGAAACTCCTGATATTCATGACCAAAATCTCATCGTAATTAATTTGCTTAAACAACATAAAGAAGCATCTTTGTGGTCTATGAATGAAGTTAGGAATATGAGTTTCATTCTTGCGCCTAATCGGATCGTTCGAGTGGTCTATGCTATCTATGTGGGTGAGTTTCTGAATTATGTTGGTTGTATAACGAAAATTGTTTTTCCGAGAGCAGGTATTCATTAAGTAAATATTTGTTTTGTACCTCCCATAGTAGAATGTAGGTATGGGAGAGTTACAGTGTGTGTGTGTGTGTTTGTGTGTTATTTTTATTTTCATAGATTTTTTAGAATTTTTTCAATCCCTCATGCATTTTCTCCGCATTATCCCCTCATCCGCCCGCAATCACTGAATTGATTTAGAAGAGGGCCCTGCAAATATTTTTGTGATTGAGCATTGTGTGGCTCGAGGAAGACTTTGAAGACAAAAGCGAGAGTAGGGCTGGAAAAAGAAGAAAAGAGAGCGGATAGCCTGTACTATATCACCTAACCCGCTAATCTTTCTTCATAAATCATTGAGTTTTTTTTGTCTGTGTTAAAGTTCATCCTTTCAGCTATACAGATACTCAGAGCATATTTCAACCGCCTCAAGAAAAAAAATCTCATTATCTAGCTGTCTTAAAAATGGCATTGCAAGGAAGCTTCTGGATTGCTAGAGTTAATCCCACTTCCATCCAGGAAACCATCCGGCACGAGCAGTTTCAGGCTTGGGCTCAATTTCTGAATGAGCATTCAATAGTCCGATATGCTTTAGTTACACCGGTGAAGCTGAACCATGATGCCTTGCGTGAGTTGTATTGCAGTGCAGTCGACACCTCTAGAGTGGACGAAAGTGCAATCACATTTCAATTGTTCGATAGGTCGATTAGGGTCACCGAACGAGATGTTAATCGCATTCTTCATTTTCCTACGGAAAATCTCGTTGCCGATCCTACATCTGACCAGATTGAAGGGTTCTTTCGTCTCATAAGGTACCAAGATAGCAATTTCAGTACTGGTAATCTCTCTAGAACATATCTAACCCAGTACTGGAATTTCTTCTTCCACATCCTTAACCATGTTTTTTCCTCAGCTAGAACAAATCTAGATAGAATACCTGATTTTATTCAAAAAATAGGGTATGCGGTTGCAAATAATTCGAGGATTAATTTTGGTAAGATAGTGCTTAGTCAAATTATTTTGAAAATGAAGCACTTAGGAACAAGGGATGCCCGGACTCAGAGGGTCGAATGTTTATATCCAAGATTTCTGCAATTAATATTGAATGATTTTTTGAGTGATGCAGACAGGATACGTTTGGGCAATGGTCAAGAGGTGGAATGTTCTACCATGAAGAAGAATGTAATTAACTACTTAAGCAATAAGAGCTATACGGATGTGCCCACAGTCTTAACGGAATATCTAAAGACTATCCCACTTCCGTTGCTACCAAGGCCGGTAAGAACAGCACCACAGATGAGGTTTGCTACATCAGCCGATCTACCTCCTGCTAAACGGAGTAAACCTAGCGAACCCGAGGCATTCAAGGGAAACGTGGGTCTTGTGCCGTTTAATCCATTCAAGTTTAACCTCCCGGAGAGAAAATCCCTGGATCTCTTTCCAGATTTATCACTCTTTTCCACTGGTCAGCAACTTGCTTCACGAGAGGCTGGAAGCTCCCGAACTTTCACTGCACCATCCGGCAAAGGGGCTACCATGATTTCATTTGCAGACACGCATCTCGGTCAAAGTTTTGGACAAAAGCTGAGAGAAACACAAGCAGAGCATGAGAGTGGGCAACCTGCTCAACCAAATGCACCTGTAACCAGAGCAGGATTCAACGGACTCCTTGCACGGGTCCAAACACCGGAGAACGAGTTGCCGCATATCCGTGAGTCCATTGCAGAAATCAGAAATCTGCAACTTGTTCAAAATGATGCAATCCAGGCACAAATAAGCTCCATGGCAGCCCAGTTTGGTCATGCGATTAATTACTTGATGAGAACAGCTTCAGTTTCTTCTAATTTCCCAGCTCCACATCCATCTATTCTGGAGGATAACCCAACTGAGGGGGAGAAGGTGGATGAGGAAGAAGCTAAAAGGCGTGCTAAAGGCAAGGAAAAGGTTGCTGACACGGATTTAAATTTATTTTTGGGAAGGAAAAGCTAAGGGGAGTATTCGTGCTATGTGGAAAGAATTACGCAAGGAAAGCTTGAAGATCTGTTCAGTCTAGAGGAACAATTATCTTGCTTATCTTGAGGGGAGTTTTCGTTCACTTTTGCTCATATCTCATTTTTATTTGCATACATTGAGGACAATGCATGAGATAAGTGTGGGGATGTTATCATTTAGGGTTTTTAGTGTAAATACATAAAATTTAAAAATTCCAAAAAAATTAGAAAATTAGAAAATTATTTGCCTCGTCTCATAGTGTGTTAACAGGGATAGGTACACATCTTGTGAGCTTATTTTGCATGATTATTTGACATGTCATATCTCTGAAAGTTATTTGTTACTTGATGATTTCTTGTACGTGCTTGCGAAAATTATAAAACTTGAGATGTGTCATTGTCAATTTTAGTGAGTACTAAAACATGCTTTCACCCTGTGAGATTTTGAGCATAATTTATGATTGGTACATCTTATATCAATCGAATTTTTATTGTTGTGTGTTGTTCATCATTGAGTATGTCGCTCTAGAACTTGCTTTAAACCATTTTGAGATTACATGATATTTGCATGCATGAAAATGATAAAGGCAATAGGATTAACCGTATTGATCCAAACAGTACCCTTCAATCATATATCCTTAGTGAACCCCTTTGAGCTTTTTATCCGATATTTTTGTATCACCAATCTAAATTTTTGAGCCTACTTGTTTATTCTTCTCTTGATTTACTAGTAGAGCATTCTGATTCATTTGAGGGTTGGTGAGTGCATAGTATGGGGATATTTTTGTTAAAGTGTGAAAATTTGGTGGGAATCATAAAGAAAAAAAAGAAAAAAAAAAGAAAAAAAGAAAAAAAATAGAAAAAAAAAAGAAAAAAAAAGAAAAAAAAAGAAAAAAAGAAAATAAAAATAGAGTTTTGTTCATTGGTTTGTGCAATATGAAAATGGAAAAGTACATGACAATATGTGCTTGGGGTTTAATTCTTGTGAAAGCTTGATCACCTTTTACATGATCGAAATTTCATGTTGAGTGCTTTAATTAAAAATGAACATTGTGCTCTATTAGTTTGTCAAATTAGCCATTTGTCAGCCTTTTTCTTGATTTCCTACCCTTCACCTTAGCCACGTTACAACCTTTAACAAAGACCTTTTGATTTGTGCATGCATGTATTCGAAGTAGTGGAAATTTGGTGGACAACCAAGCATATGGTAGCACATAACTTAATTGATTGAACTTGAGCGAATACACTTCACCTATACACTTGTGTGATTTGAGAGTTGTGTGAGATTTTCTATCCATAGCATGTTACTCACTGAATGCGGCATTGATATATATTTCATGATCTTTTTGTCTATATAGACTGTGTGCTTACTTGGATAGTCTTGTGCATATGATTTGTAAGTGAACAGACTTTCAATATTGTGCAATTGAGGTTTACTTGTGTGGAGTACTATGATATGTTGCATACTTGAGACTTGGCAGAAAATAAAATTGGATTTTGTGGGTACATTCACTATAGGCCCTCACGAGACCTCACTCGTCCACTAGGGCTGCCTAGGGGTTTAAAGGGCTTGTTGCATATGCCAAATGCAACCGTCACACCTACAAAAAGGAGTATAGGACTTTTTATCAAGATTTTCTTTTTGTTTTGTTTTACTCGAGGACGAGCAAAAGATAGGTATGGGGGCATTTGATAAGTGCATAATTTTGCATATTTTTATTGCCTATTTATTGCTTGAATTCGTATTTTAATAAATTATTTTGTTGCATTTCAGGAAAATTCGAGAAAAACGAAGAAATGGCAAAATGAAGAAATAAAGTTTAAAAGACCACAGTTTAGGGCTTAAGAATTTATTTTTATTTAATAAATATTTTATTTGATTAGAAAATTATATTTATAAATATCTAATAATATTAGGTATTTATTTTTATAATTTTCGGATTAAATTAATTATTTATTATTTAAAAATTATACGTCGTGCGGGATAAAAAGCATTTCTACGGAACCCATCTATGCACAATAAAAACATGGCCGGCCATGGAATCTTGCAAAGTGAGAGTGGGTGGAGTTGGTGTTTTGAATTAGTTGTAAAGTTTGTAATTATTTCATTTTATTATGAAAATGGTGTGCTAACTTTTCCTATAAATAGGAAGTAGTTCTCATCTTAAAAAGGACATTAGGAGTAGATTAGATTTAGGATTAGCATTCCTAAATTATCAGTTGTAAATTTTCTTTCGCAGCTCTTGTAAATTTTTAGTTCATATTTTTCCTGCATTAATTTGTTAATTATGTTTTTAGCAAACTTTCAATTCGAAGCAAAATTCATTTACCATGTTTTATTAAGATCAAACCCAGCCATTTTAATTCCCCTGTCTTAGTCCAGCAAAACCCAAGCCCAGCACTATACTCCTTTTTCTTTCTTCTCCTTATTCCTCCATTCATTTTTATCCGCTCCAATCTCAATTCCCCTCCATCCCTCTTCCGTTTCTTTCCCATCTCCACAATCTTTGCATGCCACAAAACCACCGTTTCACTCCCCTGTTCTCGTTTTATTATTGCAAACCCACGAAGTCGTGCCTTGTCTTCTTTTTGCGAATTGCTGTTTCTAATTCTTTGTTTTATAAAAAAATTGTAATTCTTGTTCGTGTTTTCTGAATTCCATTTGATGTTTAGACGTTAATTTTGTTCTTGTTGATTATGTTGACTGTGTTCACGAGTTCAGTTTCCGAGTCAAGATTGAGTTGTTGCTGCGTTATTGTTTAAGTTCTTTTCGAGTTTTGTTTGCGAGTTGGGTATAATGAAATCGCAGTTTGCTTAATATTTGAATTCGAATTTCTGAGTTTTTGTTAAAGATGTGCATTCGATGTTTGAGTTTGTGATACCGTCATATTCCGACTGATGAGTTTTGAAAAGTCTGTTGTTTTTCCGATGCTTGATTTGTTTGAGTTCATGTTTTCTGGTTTAGTTTTAGTTCGAGTTTTCTGCACTGTTTTTCTTTCACCGAGTCAGTTCTGTATCGATTTTTTTCCTTTCTGCGATTTTGAGTTTATGTTGAGTTCCTAATTTCTGAGTTTTAAAGTTGAGTTGTTTCATTGTGTTTGTATTGTATTCATTGTGGATTGGGTTGAGCTCACCTGTTTGGTCGACTGTCTTGCTGTGGCTAAGTTGGTTTTGTTGTATTTTCGCCGAGTCGCCGAGTCTTGTGTTCTGTGTTTTCTGGGTCTGTGTTAAGTGGGTTAAATTGAGTCTAAGTCCGAAACTGGAGTTGCACTTCGTTGTTCTTGCTGTTATGTGTGTAATCGAGTCTGAGTTTCGCCTTGTGTTTCTGTGGTCCATTTGTTAATCAACGAAAGGTAGTAATTAAGTAGTTTGCCGTCGAGTTTTGCACAATTTGGTTTGCTGTTAATTGACGTTTTGTAGTAATGGTTAGCTGAGTTGTTTTTGACTCGATATAGCTGTGGCCTGTGAATTCTTGTCTGGTGCCGAGTTTTATGTGTTTTAGTGTTGTCAACGAGTTTTTCAGCTGAGTTTGGATTTTTTTTTTTAAATTAAGTCCTGTTCGGTTGCCGAGTTTTTGTGTCAAATTTTCTTGTAAATGTGTTTAAATCTTAAATTGTAATTCTTTATAAAAATAAAAAAAATAAAAAATAAAAAATAAAAAATAAAAAAAATTAACTTCCATTCTTTTAATTAATTAGTTTAAAATAGATTTCTTTTTAGTAATTAAAAATAGTAAAATCCAAATTTCCAAAAAATCCAAATTGTCTAGTTCGATTAAATTAAATTTTAAGGTTTTGCAAAAGTATTATTCCCTGTGGACCGAATCATAAATACTAAAACGATGATCGTGCGCTTGCGATTTTAATTGTATCATTTCCAGCACATCAGATACGAAGAATCCATGACGGTTTCCCCTTGACAACTGCTGAGAGAATCAAGGCTTATGAGGCTGAGATCTTAAAATTGAAGGACGATATTGCAAGAGAACAAGATAGATTGAATCAAACTCAGCCTCCTCCAACTGCAGAGAGGATTCCCATTATAAATTTGGAGAGGCCTTCAAGGAGGCAATGGAGGGCTGATACCCGAACCGAAAAATCGACAAGGGTGGAGACCCCCAGAAGCAACCCCAAAGATCTAATGCCACTTGGGGACCCTGACGACCCCACACCTCCGTTTACTGAGGAGGTGATGAATGCCCATATCTCAAGGAAATTTAAGATGCCGACTATTAAGGCCTATGATGGAACGGGCGATCTCGCAAACCATGTCAGGACATTCTCAAACGCACTGCTGCTGCAGCCTGCTAGTGACGCCTTCCCTCAAACTCTGTTGGGCATGGCTCAAAGATGGTATAGCCGCCTACCTGCAAACTCAATTGGCTCTTTTAAGGAGTTGAGCGCTGCCTTTATCAGCCAATTCATTAGTGGGAGAATTCATGAGAAAAGTTCTGCATCCCTTATTTATGTAGTGCAGGGAAAGAATGAGAACTTGAGGGATTATCTCAAGCGATTCACCAAAGAGACGTTGAATATCACTGATCTGGAAAATAAGGTGGCCATGGTAGCCCTGGAACACGGAACCACTGACCTTTTCTTTAAAAGGTCCTTGGCAAAACACCCTCCTGAAAACATGGCCGAGCTCCAGAGAAGAGCCGATAAATATATCAAGGCTGAGGACAGCATGAAAAAGGATACCGCGGGAGGCAATGGCAAGGGTTCTAATGACTCAAAGAAACGAAAGCCAGAGCAAGAGTACGACGCTAGGGACAAGTATCCCCGGGCTGGCAAGGACTCCGAGTCATCACCAAAGAAGGGTTTTGGACCGAGATTTTCTGATTATGCAAGGCTGAAGCTCCAGAGAAGTGATGCACATCGTAGGAGAAGCCCCGAAGCGTGCTAAGACCGAGATAGTAGTTGGTTTTGATGATTCGGACCTTGAAGGGGTGAAATTCCCCCATGACGACCCGTTGGTCAAAACTCCTGTAATTGGAAACTCAGAAGTGAAGCAGGTCCTGATAGACAATGGAGCTTCTGTTGATATCTTGTTTCATGACGCCTTTGTAAAAATGGGCTACACTGACTCTCAATTGACCCCGACTAACATGCCAATCTACGGGTTTAACGGAGTTGAGTCCAAGGTTGAAGGGACCATTCAGCTGCCCGTGACAATAGGGCAAGAACCTAAGGAAGCCACCCAGATGTTGAATTTTCTAGTGATTAAGGCTACCTTGACGTACAATGCAATTTTGGGGAGGACCGGACTTCATGCGTTCAAGGCTGTTGCCTCTACCTATCACATGAAGGTCAAATTTCAAACCAGGAATGGTGTTGGGGAACAGAAAGGAGATCAGAAAATGGCCAGGAGTTGCTATGTGGCTGCCTTGAGAGCTGATGGAGCCGGGGGCAGGTACTCCCAATTGAAGACATGGATGTTCGAGGTGATGATGAACACCGAGGAAAGCTAGCAGAGGACTTAATACCTATTCCTCTAGAGCTAGGCAACCCTGAGAAGGTGACTTATATAGGAGCCTCTTTGAGGGAACCCCTGAAGGGCAAGTTGATAGCATTCTTACAAGAAAATAGTGACGTGTTTGCCTGGACAGCAGCTGATATGCCAGGGATTGATCCCCAACTCATAACTCACAGATTGAATATCGATCCTAATCGGAAGATAATACAGCAGAAGAAGAGGAATTTTGCTCCAGAAAGACAAGAGGCCATTAAGCAAGAGGTGGACAAACTCTTGGAAGCTGGGTTTATTGAAGAGATTCAGTTTCCAGAATGGTTGGCTAACCCTGTGATGGTCAAGAAAGCCAACGGTAAGTGGAGGATATGTATAGACTTCACCGACTTGAATGACGCATGCCCTAAGGATTGCTTCCCTTTACCAAGGATAGACATGTTAATAGATGCCACAGCAGGACATGAGATGTTGAGCTTCATGGATGGGTTCAGCGGCTATAATCAAATTAAGATGCACAAGGATGACATCCCAAAGGTATCTTTCATAACTGACTTTGGTGTTTTCTGCTATCTTGTTATGGCGTTTGGTCTAAAGAATGCAGGAGCTACTTACCAACGATTGGTGAATAAGATATTCGCCCATCTGATTGGAAAAACCATGGAGGTCTATGTCGAAGATATGCTGGTTAAAAGCTTGGTCAAGGCGGACCATATTAAACACCTCAGAGAGGCATTCGAAGTGCTGAGGCACCACAAAATGATGTTGAATCCAGCCAAGTGTGCCTTTGGCGTTGGATCAGGCAAATTTTTGGGTCTGATGGTTTCCAAGAGGGGCATAGAGGCCAACCCTGACAAGATCAAGGCGATCTTAGATATGGAACCCCCACGCTCTATAAGAGATGTGCAAAAGTTGACAGGCTGGGTAGCGGCTTTAGGAAGATTCATCTCCAAGTTTGGTGACAAATGCTTGCCTTTCTTTCAAGCATTGAAGAAGGTGAAAAATTTTGAGTGGATACCTGAGAGCCAAGAGGCCTTTGAACAACTGAAGAAGTACATGATTGAAGCCCCGTTATTGACCAAACTAAGCCCTGGGGAGACTCTTTGTCTATACCTAGCGGTATCTGAACAAGCCCTGAGTGTTGTCCTCATTCGGGAAGAGGAGAAAGTCCAGAAACCTATCTACTATGTGAGCAAAGTGTTGCATGGGGCTGAGTTGAATTACTCACCCATAGAAAAGTTTGTTTTGGCATTAGTAACTGCATCGAGGAAGTTGCAGCCTTACTTCCAGGCATATAAGATTCAAGTTCTGACAAACCAGCAGTTGAGAAACATATTGCATAGCCCTAAGGCCAGTGGCAGGCTAATCAAGTGGGCGATTGAGTTAGGAGAGTTTGATATCACATATAAGCCTCGGACAGCCGTTAAGGCTCAGGCATTGGCTGACTTCGTGGTTGAATGCACTGTTAACAACCAAGAAGTCGGGGGGCAAGAGATAGTGACTACCCCTGGGCAAGAGAAAAAAGAAGAGGAACTTACATCTGATTTGAAGGAATATTGGGTGCTCTATTTTGATGGAGCATCAAAAACAAAATCTAGTGGTGCAGGTTTGGTTCTGCAAAGCCCCGATGGGTTAACAGTTGAGTATGCTTTAAAGTTGGATTTTCCTACTACCAACAATGAGGCGGAGTATGAAGCATTAATAGCTGGTTTGGGTTTGGCTAGAATCATGAGGGTCAAAAATCTCAAAGTTTGTGGAGATTCAAGGCTTGTGGTATCACAAGTAAATGGTGAATTCGAAGCTAAGGACGAGACTATGGCGAAATACCTGAGAGTCGTAAAGGCTGTTATGGCTCAGTTTGAGGAGTGCTATGTTGAGCACATTCCGAGAGAAGAAAACATTAAGGCCGATGCCCTGTCTAAGTTCGCTTCTTCCGAGATAGAAAATTATGCTGGGAGTGTCTACTTTCAGGTCTTGAAGGCCCCGACCGTTAACTCAAAATTAGTGGCACCAATTGATATAGGGGGCTCTTGGATAGATCCTATCAAGGCACACCTTGAGACCGGGTGGCTCCCAGACAATGCCTTGGAGGCACGAAAACTTTCAATAAGAGCATTGAGATACACTTTGATTGAGGGCATTCTGTACAAAAGGTCGTTCGTCATCCCATACTTGAAGTGTTTAAGGCCTCAAGAGGCAAGAGAAGCACTGGAGGAAGTTCATGAAGGGATCTGTGGGCAACACTTGGGGGGCAGAGCCCTAGCTCACAAGATCATTCGTTTAGGGTTCTATTGGCCGGAGATGTTGGCTGATGCACAAGACTATGTCAAAACGTGTGAGAGATGTCAAAAACATGCTCCGATTGTCAGGCAACCGCATGAGATGTTAACTTCAATTAATTCTCCCATTCCGTTTGCGATGTGGGAGATGGATATACTTGGTCCTTTTCCCATGGCTTCAGCACAAAGGAAGTTCTTGATAGTGGCCATTGATTACTTCACTAAGTGGATTGAGGCTAAACCTTTGGCCAAGATAACCACCAAACAAGTTTCCCAGTTCTTTTGGGAGAACATAATTTGCAGGTATGGAATCCCACGAATCCTTGTAACAGACAATGGGACACAGTTCAATAATGAAGAGTTTAAGAAGTATTGTGAAGAGAATGCGATTGATCTCCGTTTTACCTCAGTGGCACATCCACAAGCCAATGGGCAAGCTGAGGTACCTAATTGAATTATCCTTGATGGACTGAAAAAGAGGGTCGAACGCTCTAGGAACACTTGGGTAGATGAATTACTGCCCATACTTTGGGCATATCGTACCACTTGTAAGGTGACAACTGGAGCAACCCCATTTTTGCTGGCTTATGGAGCTGAGGCAGTTGTGCCTTTAGAGATCATGCAAGTGTCACCTCGAGTTGAGGCATATGAACCAGAAACTAATGAAGAAGGGATGAGACTTGCCCTTGACTTAATTGACGAGGTTAGAGATGAAGCTAATGCTAGGAATGCTGAATATCAGAAGAGATCCTCTTTTCACTACAACCAGAGAGTTAAGGAAAGATTCTTTCGACAAGGAGACATGGTTCTAAGGAAGATTGAAGCCTCAGGAGTTGGCCAGAAAGGAAAGTTAGCACCAAATTGGGAAGGGCCGTATCTAGTCAGAAAGGTGGTAGGACGAGGATCCTACAAGTTAGAAACCTTGGATGGGGTTGAGGTGCCCCGAACTTGGCACGCTGTGAACCTCAAAGTTTATTATGTTTAAGTTCTTTTGACAAAGGCTTGGACTTTTATCTATTTATTAGGAATAAGGTTCGAATGAAACCATTATAGAGCATGTTGCTCCCAGTAGGAGATAGAGTATCTATGTAAGGGTTGAACCCATTTTATTGATATCCTTTGACAGCACAATGGAATCTATTCTGTTTTCTCTATGAGTTATTCTTCCTTGTTAAAATAAACACGAAAGACAAATGTTGAACTAACTTGTGAGTCTAGTTCCAGCCAGGAGGCCAAGTACTCGAAAAAGTCTAAAGTTTACTAAACTATGAGCAAAGGCAAGAAAAGTGAACACAATGGAAACTAACTGCATCAATAGATAAATTAAAAGTTACACAAATAAAGGCCCGAAGGCTATTAAGTCAAATGGCAGAAACCAAGAGTTCAGATAAGCAAAAGATAAATAAACAAAACTTAAGGGGCCTTAGGGGCCTCCTTAGCAGGAGAATCATCCTCAGAGCTAGTGTGTGTAGTGGATCCATCCTCAGCAGAATTAGCAGCACCATACCGAACTAGAGGAAGCTTAGGATCCAAGGCTGAAGTGGCAGCGGTAGCATGCTCTTTGACCAAAGCATCACCCTCCCCGAATAACTCTTCGCTGGATCCAGGCTCGTTAACTAATAATGGGGCAGGAAGATGAGGGCTCACGAAGTCTGAAGGCTGAAATAAGCCAGGATGGCTCCTCAGAACTGCCTCAATGGCCTTGTTCCAACCCTCAGAAAACTGGCCAGGAAATAACAGCCCATCATGCTGATCCATGAGGGACTTGTACTCATCAGAATCCAGATAGTCATCAATGATCTTCTCCCTGTCATCTTTCAAAGCTACCAACTCTGTCCGAGCACTGGCCAACTCCTCATCCTTATCCTTAAGCTTCTCCTCTAGATGGTTAATAGTGAGGCTTTTCTTTTGAGATTCAGACTCATACCCCTTGGCCTTCTCCTTCCAAGCTTTGGCGTGGTAGAGAGAACTCTGGAAGTGAACGTTGGCCTGTGCACAGAAACAATGATTATGTTGGAATAAAGTAAATAAGTACGAAATCTATAGAATGCGAGGTTTGAGTCTTACCACAGCTAAGGCTTGAGAACCAAGTGCCTCTGATTCCCCGATGCCTCCATTGACAACCAAGTCTTTATAGTTAGGAGGGGTGATCGAGTTAAGAGACCAGTCCATGGCGTGCTTAGTCGAGCCCACAACGGAGTCCCGCTTCCTAAAGGCCCGGGATGGCCTAAAAACAGAAGATTGGATGTTCACCTGAGAGCTCCCCTCCAAGTCTGCTATATCACCAAATTTAAGGTCCACCTTTTGGACCTTATGGGCACGCAAGAACGCGGGCTCAGTTCCTTTCTCTCGAGGATCAGCATTCCGCTTTGCCCGGTCCATCCTCGAGGTTTCGTTGTCTGGATCCGGGAAGCTTCCACAAGCATCTTAGCAACTGAAATGCCATGAACAGAAACACAAATGAATAAGTCAAGTATGAAAATAAAAAAAACAAGTCAAGAAAGGAAGTTACCCCGTTCTGAAACTTGTGAGAGGCCTAATGCCCTCAGAGATTCTTCATTTATGAGGCTTTGGCAGGTTATAGATATACCATTACCTTGGTTAAAGTGTCAAAAGCAGCCTGATCCTCGGTGCTAAGGGTGATTCCCTTAGCGTTTCCATCTGAAACCCTCGAAAAGTTTTTTCTAAAGAGGGTACCCCAATCACCACCCTCCCATTCAAGATAGGCAAATTCTTTCTTCCAACCAGGGTTGTTGTCTGGTACTGATTTACCATTAAAGATAGGAGGGACCTTGGGGCGATGTTTGATATATACCCAACCAGAATACGAAGCAGGGCTGTTGTAAACTTGGAAAATTTTTCGAAAAAGGGCAACAGATAGAGGAAGGTTTTGCCTTAGACACAAAACCATAAAACAAAGAATTGTTCTCCATGCGTTTGGGGGCAATTGGCAAGGGTTACACGGAATGTTAGCTAAAAGGCGGGGGATAAACTCATGAAAAGGGAAACAGAGGCCTGCTACTAAACATTCCCTATAGATACACAAGGCATTGGGCCTCCAATGACAAGGCCTGTCACCTGGCCCAGCTGGAACGAGTTTATAAGGTTTTTTAATTTTGTACAACTTGTTATATCTACCAATTTCATCTGTATCGTGATATGTATTACAACAATCATATGCATCTAACTCGGCTAAAGAAGGATAGTCGCCTGCTCTTTCATTTAACATATCTAAAAGAGAGGTGTAAGGAGAGCGAATTTGGATGGTACCTTTGGAAGAGGCTGAGTTCATTTTCAGAAGGCGAGCTTGAGCTTTGTCCGCCATTGATGACAGCTTGAGGTCTTGACTTAAAACGAAGAAGATGACCGGAGACGAAGGCCGGAATTAGCCGAGAAAAACTCCGAACGGAATTTGAGAGAAAGACTTCTTAGCTAAAAGTTGAGAGCTCAAAGATGAAAATGTGAAGTGAAAAGTGAGAGTGTGAAAAATGAACTCTCAACTCTCACTCTTATATAGGAATGAGCAACCGGTTGAAATACTCTCAAACGGTCAGAAAACCTACAGTGACCGGTCAGAATTCCAAAATTGACCTACCAAAGGCCCATGAAACCGGCCCAAATTGAAGCCCAATTCTGGAACGTTCCTAGAAAAATATCTTGAAGAAATATCAAACCCAAACCCTAACGAAAGTTTCAGAATTTGAGCGGGCCCATTATGGCGATAGGGTCAAGCCCAAAGAAAGAAGGTATTTTTATAAAAATACACTCTAAACATGTAAAGCCTCGAAGGCCCAAAAGTAGAGAGGCCCATCAAGAAAAAGCCCGAAAATTTTGAGGACTTTATTTCGATCAAGATTCTGGTCGAAATGACTAGGAATCTTGGTCGAAAATGTGTTCGACAAGGAGAAGCTTGAACGCTTAATTCGACCAGAATCCTGGTCGAAATGACTAGGAATCTTGGTCGAAAATTTGTTCGACAAGGAGAAATTTGGAAGCTTAATTCGACCATAATCCTGGTCGAAATGACTAGGAATCCTGGTCGAAAATGTGTTCGACAAGGAGAAATTTGGACGCTTAATTCGACCAGAATCCTGGTCAAAATGACTAGGAATCTTGGTCGAAAATGTGTTCGACAAGGAGAAATTTGGACGCTTAATTCGACCAGAATCCTGGTCGAAATGACTAGGAATCCTGGTCGAAAAAGTGTTCGACAAGAGGGAATTTGGATGCTTAATTCGACCAGAATCCTGGTCGAAACGATCAGGAATCCTGGTCGAAAAAGCTGTCGACCAAGAAAAGCTTGAACGCTTAATTCGACCAGATTCCTGGTCGAAACGACTAGGAACCCTGGTCAAAAATGTGTTCGAGCAGAGAAGAATGGAACCCTTACTTCGACCAGAATCCTGGTCGAAACGACCAGGAATCCTGGTCGAAAATCCCTTCGATCAGGATTTGTTGAAGCCCTTATTACGACCAGAATTTTGGTCGAATTCCTGGTCGAAATTCCTGGTCGAAAAATTTCAGTTTTGTTCGAAAATTGCTCTGAAAAATTGATTTTTGGACATCGAATCTTCGTGGACATGGAATTTTTAAGAGAGAAATACCTGTGGGTACTATATAACTCTAAAATGTATTTACGATCCGAGAAGTACTTCGGATGATTCCTTCATATTGAATAGACAAAAATCCAGTAACAGAAGTTACTTGGAAATAATTGTTTAGCCTCGAATAAGGCCAATCGTCGTAAACGTGTAGGTCGCTCCACTCTTTACATTAAGATGATACTTGTGAAACACTAGTGTACAATTATGAACCCTGACCCAAGTCTCGGAAAAGACCATTAAAACTTCAAGGAAAACCTGATTAGTTTTCCTAGAAGTTGGGGGGCAAATGATATGGGCTGAAAATAAGACCTAAAAGATACATTTAATGTGGCATTAATTAGACCAAGAATGGTCCAAACGTGGGGCCCTCCAGATGGACCCAAAATCCCAATTATAATATTAATTTCGTAATTAATATTGGGGGAAATAAACAGCTCAGCAATAAGAGTTGGATAAGGATATTATCTCTGTCAGACTTAGCCACCAAGGCAACCAATTCAATACGAAAACTGATTCCTACAAGGAATAGATCTAGAACCTTCCTCAAGGAGGTGACTTACCCACCAAGTCTCTGACTCCTACCATAATTCTAAGGCTTCTCAGCCTATATAAAGGGCTAGACCCCTTAACCTAGAACTACGTTTTTTGGCTTGATCTTTGATATTCATCAAAGTACGTAGGCATCTTGTGAAGGCAGATTCAGCCACGAGCACAAGAGCAGCCATTAAAGCACGAAGCTCACACACCTTTGCATTAAATACACAAACCCTAGCCGCAATACTCGTAACCTAATTTTTATTCCACAACAAATATGTTTTTGATAGAATTCGAACCTTGAATATAATATATTTAATCATTAGATCTAACGATTTTGATTTTTTACTAAAAATTTAATGGTCATTATTCATAGTATACGGATTTTTATTATATTTATTCAACATTCGTTTATGCATCCAATGTACAAGGTTGCAATACATATTTATGAAAATTATGGAAACTAGCTTATAACCCATGCAAAGCAATGGTTATTTTTAAATACTTTTAAAATTATATGATTAAATAAATATATTATAATAATTTATTATGGATATAATTTAACTTTGTAATTAATTAATAAAATTATTAGTAATAATAATAGTTATTTAATAAATGATATGTGTTTATTAGAACTAATAATATAAAATCTTAATATAAATTTGTTGTTGACGGGATTCGAACCTTGGATCTTTAGAAGAGGATTTAAATATAGAATATTTCTTATTATTAGATCTAACGGCTATCATCTATTTACTAAATATCTAACGGTCACTATTCATTTATATGAAACTAATTCTTAGCCCTCTTTTGCATCCAAAAATTCGAATATGGTGTTTTCGTAAAGGATTTAAAAGTTTTAAATCAATGTTTTTGATGTGCTTCTTTACCTGCCAAAGATTTCAAAATGTTGGTTTATCAATACTAGCTTATAATCCGTGCTTTTTTGATATGTAACAAATTTTATTTTATGTTATAACTATATTTTTATATAATCATTGTTTACAATATTTTATTTTAATTTTAATATTAATAATTTAATATAAATTTAATTAATAATATGCATGGTTTAAAACTTATATTATAAAATTTTAAAATAAATACGTTTTTGATGGAATTCGAACCTTGAATATAATATATTTAATCATTAGATCTAACGATTTTGATTTTTTACTAAAAATTTAATGATCATTATTCGTAGTATACGGATTTTTATTATATTTTGTTATTGATTAGAAGATGTGATATTTTTGGGTATATATTAATTATTGCTAGATATGATATGATTGGAAGATATGATATGATCGATGTTTTTAGGTGTTTATAAAAGATAATATCTTCAACTAAAAGTAAATGTGAAAAAGACAATCGACTAATTACCATAATTATATTATGTTATTATTTATTTTAGGTGTTTTAATAGTATGGATATAGTATATATTTTTCTTTATAATAAAGGTTAAATAAGTAAATTTACGAAATACTAAAAAACATATACAAATAAATAAGTGCCAAAAATTTTAATGTTTCTGCTAATGTTTTCTTATTATAAACAATGTATATATATATTTAATATATTTTATTAATAATTGAAAAATATGATGTTATATTTTCGGGGTATATATTAATGATTATAAGATTAGTTTTTAATTAAAAAGGTAACGTGTTTTAATTCGAAAGGAAATATTAATGATTGGAAGATATGATACGATTGATGTTTTTAATTGTTAATAAAAGGTAATATCTTCAATTAAAAGTAAATGTGAAAAAAGGTAATTGACTACTTACCATTAATTTATATTATGTTATTATTTATTTTATTAGTTTTAAAATATTTTTAGGTGTTTATAAAAGGTAATATCTTCAACTAAAAGTAAATGTGAAAAAGACAATCGATTAATTACCATAATTATATTATGTTATTATTTATTTTAGGTGTTTTAATAGCATAGATATTGTATATATTTTTCTTTATAATAAAGGTTAAATAAGTAAATTCACGAAATAATAAAAAACATATACCAAAAAATAAGTGCCAAAATTTTTAATGTTTCGGCTAATGTTTCCTTATTATAAACAATGTATACATATTTTTAATATATTTTATTAATAATTGAAAAATATGATGTTATATATTTAGGTATATATTAATGATTGTAAGATTAGTTTTAAATTAAAAAGGTAAAGTTTTAATTCGAAAGGAAATATTAATGATCGGAAGATTGATGTTTTTAGGTGTTAATAAAAGGTAATATCTTCAACTAAAAGTAAATGTGAAAAAAAGGCAATTGACTACTTACCATTAATTTATATTATGTTATTATTTATTTTATGAGTTTTAATAGTATATACATCATATATTTTTTTTCTTTATAATGAAGGGTAAATAAGTAAATTCACTACGTACCAAAAAACAGGTACCAAAGCTTTTAATGTTTCGGCTTTTATATAATAGTATAGATACATTGAATTTGAAAAATAATGTATACTGAATTAATTGAATTAAGTATAAAACATAAATTATATAATTTTTTTTAAATATGCATGAATCTTTACTTTAAAACAGTGTTTTTTTTCAAAAATTTTTTTTTTAATTTTTTTTTGCTGAATGGATAAAGATAAAAAAATAAGAACTTTTTGTATTGGGTGCCCCTGGCGGGGCCAATGGATCTATTGGAATAAATGATTTTATAGTGTTATTTATTGTTCTTTATATAAGGGTGTTCTTTATGGAGCAACAGCTTATATATATATATATATATATATATATATATATATATATATATATATATATATATATATATATATATATGCTCATGCTCAAAAGAGAACCCCTTTAAAAAGAGAACTTAGAGAACTCCCCATTTAACCTTTAGATTTATGATCTAATGGCCCCGCCAGGGGCACCCTCATATAATAAACATAGACACTCGCACACATTAACAAACCCAAAAAAAAAACTTCAAAAAAAAGCTATGAAAATTGTATACAAAATATACAAAAAATGGTATATATAAAAAAATATTTTTTTTGTACTAAAAAATAAAATAAAATTTGTGGACCCCAAAGACACGTCCCACGTCCCATGAATTCTAAAATGAATTTGAGAATGAATTAATCAACAGTGTAGATGAAGTTCTCTAAGTTTTCTATATAAAAAGTTTTCCCTAGATCCCTACTATATATATATATATATATATATATATATATATGGGGTAAGGTTCTATGGGAAACTCGGGGAACTACATAATTATCAACATTTTGTAATGTTAGTATGTCCTGTAACATGTTTTCTACCATATCATTCAATATATGTCATGTAATATGTTCTCTAATTTGTTTTTTTATGTTCTACACTATGTTCTGTACTACTAAAATATGTTCTGTAAAATGACAGTAATACAAAACATATTACAAAATATGGGGTTGATTCAAATGAGAAACATTATCTAAAAGAGAACCGGAGAACCAATGGATCCTACTGTAGAATATATTTTGTTTCGTAATAAAAATATAGTATCCTGCTATTGAATTTCAAAATTATGCACATCAAATTAAAATTTCTACAATTGAACTTGCTTATTTTTCAAAGTTTTGCATATGACATTAAAAGTTCTACAACCGAACTTGCTTTTTCTACGAAGTTCTACGACTGAACTTACTTTTTTCAATAAATATTCTATTGCTAAACTTAAAGTTCCGTTGCTGAATTTATTAGAGTTCTCTGGTTCTCAGTTAAGTGTGGTTCTCCATAGAGCGTGACCCTATATATATTTAAGAACATAATAAAAATAAATTAGAGAACATAGGTTGAATGATATAATAGAGAACATGTTACAGAACATACTAACATTAAAAAAATGTTCATACTTATCTAGTTCCCCTAGTTCCCCGAGTTTCCCGAATAATAGGAGTTCCATTTTAACCATGGCTTATATATATATATATATATATATATATATATATATTAAAGCCGAAACATTGAATGTTTTGAAAGTGTTAATCCCAGGTTTTTAGGATGATGATTTTTGAATGATCTTCGAATTAAATCATTGAGATTTGATTCTGCTGTTCCATATATTATTGCCATATCTTCTGCAGGACATATTTATATTTATGGCAGGTCATATATCTTGAGATATCTCTCAAAGATATCATGCGATTTGATTGACAATCAAATCCTTAAGGAGCCGTTGCTAATAATCTCTGATTGACTATTATGTAATCACTATTTTGTGCTTGATTGATTCTTGTCTTCAACAGCTATAATCTCAAGGATTCATTTCTAACGGCTATATGTTCTTGTGCTATATAAAGATGACATTTCAGCAAGAAGAACGCGACTCGAAGTTCTACTGCAATATAACTTCTATACACAGACACTCAAGCTCATATACATTCTGTTTAGAAGTTCCATTTATCGAGTTGTAAAAGTTTATTCATTTTACATACACTTGTGCCGGGTTGTGGTAATTAGATAGGGTTTCAAGTCATAAGCCAAGGTAGCCAGTGGGCTAGGTAGCAGGTTTGCTAGGAGACAGTTGTGTCAAGGGAAGGGTTCTTCCAAGCGGCTTTAAACTTATAATCGGGGAATCTGTAAGCTTTATATTATTGTTCTAATAATATAATCTCTGTGCTAGTTGGCATAGGGACTTGGATGTAGGCCATAGATTGGGTAGGGGCCGAACCAAGTGAAAATTTCTGGTGTTCTTGCTTTACATTCTGTCATTTACTTATTGCTGATTATTTACTCTGTTAGTTAATTGGGACACTCGCACACACAAAAGAGACAGTCTCATTGTTGTTTGAGACAGTCTCATTCATTTGGCAGATTAATATATTGTGCTACTCGATTTACAATTGGTATCAAAGCAGGTGCATTTAACCTTTGTTTAATTGTTTATTTTGTTAGATCCATGGCACAATCAGGTTGGCAAGAACGTCGCTCAATCAATGTTCCACCACTCTTGCTTGGAACGAAAAACTATCATGACTGGAAGTTCCTAATGAAATATTTCTCCAGAAGGATACATACGAATGGGATGCTGTTGAAAATGGTATCACTATTCCCATGAAGGATGGCAAACCCAAACCAGTAAAGGATCTTACTGTTGATGAAGTCAATTCTCTGAATTATAATGCTCGAGCTATGAATTCTTTACTCAATGGACTGTGTGCTACTGAACTTCGAAAAGTTTCAGCATGTAGTTCGGCCAAACAAGTTTGGGATACTATTGTAGTAAGTCATGAAGGCACTTCAAAGGTTCGTGAAGTCAAGCTTGATCTTCTTCTGAGTGACTATGAAAGCCTCAGATTGGAAAAGGATGAAAACATAAAAGAAGCTCAGGGACGATTTCTCACACTGATGAATTCTAGTGCTCTCCTGGAAAGGCACATTCCTCAGGCAGAAATTAACAGAAAAATTCTTCGATCACTGCCCAAAAAGTTTGCTCCTAAAGTAACAACTCTGCAGGATTTTTCCTTGATCTCAAAAATGGATACACTCACTCTTTTCAGTGAATTAGAAGAGTTTGAGAACCAATTGAGAAGATATGATGAGGAAGAGGAAGTACCAAGGAAAAAGACACTAGCTCTTAAAACTATCAAAGATTCCAGTGAAGACTCAGATGAAGAGATTGCTCTTCTAACAAAGAAGTTTCAGAAGTTTCTTTCCAAAAAGAAAGCTGCTAGCAGACCTACTCAAAAATCTTATGGATTCAAAAAGGAATTCAGAAACAACACGAACGATGAAGTATGTTTTGAATGCGGCAAGAAAGGTCATATCAAAAAGAATTGTTTTCAACTGAAGGCGAAATTAAAATCTTCTGGATCAAAGGATCAAGACAAGGAGAAGAAAAAGAGTAAAGCATTTCTGACTTGGAGCGATGATGAATCTGATATAGAAATTGACTCTGACGATGAAGTTGCTCAACTATGTTTTGCTGGATTTGATGAAAACTTCAGTGAAATTGAAGAGGTATTTTCTACTTATCTAAAATCATTTGTTTCTGAAGATTTACTAACCTTGCAGGCACAAAATAAAAAATTGCGAAATAAAAATGCTTACTTAAAGCAATCATTAAGTGAAGTACTAAGTGAAATGGATGATTCTATGAAAAAGGAATCATTCGCTGAAGAAAACAAGTTGCTAAATGAAAAGATGACCAAGCTTGTCGAAGAAAATATACATCTGAAAAATGAGATTGAAAGAAAGGATGCTTGCTTGGCCACACTAATGCAGGAAATAGATTCCCTCAAGGAAACTGAATGTAAAAATACGGAAACAGAACAGAAATTCTCTGAACTCCAGGAAAAGATCGATTGTCTAAAGAAAGATCTGGCAAAATTTGTACATGGTGAAGGTACATTAGACGTGATGTTGGCAAGCCAAAAATCTTCCTTGGGAAAAGAAGGACTGGGATACAACTCGAACAAAAAGAGTGCATTTCAAAAGACAAAGAAGAGGACTACTATGAAGTACAGTATGCCGTATGAGAAATACAAAGATTGCGGAAAAAGGGGACATATCTCAGTAGAGTCCAAATTCTGTCATATTCAGGGCCATGCTAATATTATCAGTCATATATGTCTGATTCTTCTAGTACTGCTCAAATTTGGATTAAGAAAACAGAAAGACATTTATATAATATCATAGATACTAACAATGCAGGACCCAAATCAAGGTGGGTACCTAAGATATGAATATATATATATATATATATATATATATATATATATATATATATATATATATATATATATATATATATATATATATATATATATATATATATGTCTTGCAGGTATGCTTAAAAGTTCATGTTCCAAAGAATAAGTTGATCATAGACAGTTGTTGTTCCCGTCATATGACAGGAGACAAGTCGAAATTCATTTCTCTAATTGCTTCGGATGGAGGGTTAGTTACCTTGGGCGATTCCAATACGGTAAGGATTGTTGGAAAAGGTACCATAGGTAATGAAAAATTCTCTATTAATAATGTAAGATTGGTTGAAGGTCTTAATTACAATCTCATTAGTGTTAGTCAACTCACAAATTCTGGTTATAGTGTTAACTTTGATAAAAATATGTGCTTTATTGGTACTAATTCTAATGAGACTCCTTTAGTAGCCAAACGAAAAGGAAATATCTTTGTGTTAGATTTTGATGAGCAACAGGAAGAAGTTTGTCTAGCGTCGATTCAAGAACAGCAGCATCTTTGGCATAGAAGACTTGGCCATGTTCATATGGATCTTTTGAAGAAAATCTCATCCCATGGTCTAGTCAAAGGCCTGCCTAAGCTCAAATATAAAAATACAGAACCTTGTTCAGCCTGTCAACTGGGAAAGCAAGTCAAGACATCTTTCAAAGCCAAAAATCAGGTGTCTACTACTGATTCATTGCAGTTGTTGCATCTCGACCTTTTTGGACCTGAAAGATATGTAAGTCTTGGAGGTAAGAAATATGCTTTTGTTATAGTTGATGACTTTTCTCGATTCACTTAGGTACTGTTTCTTCGTACTAAGGATGAAGCTTTTAGTGAATTCCAAGATTTAATTGCTAACCTTGAAACTAAGTATTCCAAGAAGCTGAGAACAATCAGGAGTGATCATGGTGGAGAATTCGAGAAATACTTTTTCAATTATTGCAAGGCCAGAGGCATATCACATGAATTTTCTGCTCCACGCACTCCTCAACAGAACGGAGTAGTTGAACGTAAAAATAGAACACTACAAATAGTAATTTTAATAAATTTTAAATATATTTATTTTTTATTTTTTTAATTAAAAAAATAGTAATTTAAATTTTTTTTGATGAAGTAAAAATTAAAATTATGACATATGCATTTATAAATCCAAATTTATATTCCAAAATAATATTATTTAGAACAAAATATTATATATTATATATGTTTTACGTATATTTAATATATATTTTATATTACATGAATATATAAAATATATAATAAATTTAATATATAGTCGGATCGGATCATTATCGGATTGGATCATACAAAATCCATATTCGCTCATTATCAGAGCGGACTCTTGTCTTGTCGGATCGGATGATTAACGGATCGGATTTTTTTTGGAAAGATCTATACCCGCTAATTTAGCTATGGATCGTATCGGATCGAATCGGGTCGGATATCCGATATGATAGATACATACAAATGTTTCACTTACATTTTCGTGTACCATGAATCGCTCTCTTTTCAAATATATGACTGAGAAGGAATGATAGAGGTCCTGAAATATTATGCATATAGGTACAAACATTTGAAGTAATGAAGAATATGTGCATATACATATACCATTCACAATGGATTTTAAATGCTGGCAAATAATACTCAAAGATAATCGATATTTTATTAAAATATTTTAAATATAATATCAATTATTGTGTATATTATAAATACCAAGTTCACAAACAAATTCACGTCCATTATCTCTTCCTATCATAAGTTATTACTATATCTAAAAACTCTATATTAATAAACCAGGAGTAATTAAATATGCACAAAAAGGTCATCCTGCTATGCTTGATCGGGCCTCGAAAACCTGACTTTTCAATCAAAACTCGGCCCCGATCCCGATATTGAATTTGATTGTGTTGGGCTGGGTTGTCGAGATATATTTTATGAAAATAGTTGTGATGTTATATATGTACTACTAGGAGTCTACTAACTAAAAATTGATAAAAATTGAGAACAAGATTAATTGAAGTTATTTTGCGCATCCATTAACGACTGAGGAGGACTATTGCAGTTAAGAGGGTGTTTGGGATTGCTTAAAATAAGTTATTTTTGACTTAATGGAGGTATTTTTAACTTAAAGGAGAAAGTAAAGTTGTTTACTTTAAGTTGAATGAAAGTGTTTGGGTAATTTTACTTAAAGTTAAATGGGGATTTAATAATTTTGACTTAAAGTGAAATTTGACTTTATAAAAATTTAAATTCATGATATTTAAACTTTACAAGAATTGTGGAAAAAAAAAATTAAAAAAAAATTCCATAAGTCATAAGTCATAAGTCAAAAGTACCCAAATGGAACTTATGACTTAAAGCAGTTTTTTAACTTAAAGCCGGGCTTTAAGCACTTTGCCCAAACAAAACAAAAACAACTTAAAGCTCAAAACTCCTTTAAGGAGCAAGAGCCAAACAGCCTGTTGTTCCCATCTTTATCTGCAGCATACAGAAGATCATTAAAGTCTCCAAAGATGCACCAAGATAATCGTTTTAGAAGAGTACCCCTCACCTTACTAAAGCATTTGAACAGCCTACAAAGAAGCGAGGTATGAGCAAATGCTGCAACACAATCAATGGCTTCATCGCTTCATAATGCTATGAACTGCACTTCAACAAGCATTGTTCTGATAGACCAATTGCAGGAGGCAGTTGTGCAACTAATAGAGACGTGTATCACACCAACTTTAGCCAGCTTCAGGGCCGGCCCCAACATTTACAAGGCCCCATGCAAGCTTAAAAAAAAGGCCCCATAAATAAAAATGGTTAATTTGATTTTTTAAAAAGATGGTAGAAAAATTCACTAGCGGTTTAAAAATCATGTATTTATTAATTTGTTTGTAAATTTAACCGTACCAATGAAAATTTTATGCAAAACTACGTAGGCATGCAAAATTTATAAATTTTATTCTTTAAAAATACATTTAATTTAACATGGTATTTTATATATGGTTTACAATATAAATGTAATGGATCAGATTTTATATCAGTTTTTGCTTAAAGATTGCATCGTATATAAAATCAATTTCTATGTAATTTTGTATATTCATTAATTTTGCGTAATTTCTTAATTTGTATGGTTGGATTTTCGTAAAAAATATTGAAAATATGAATTTGAAGCCATGCGGTATAGAATTTTTCTACAGGTAAATTCTCTTTATCCTCTTAAAAATTGCATTACATGCATTTTTTGATGCAAACTTATCCATTAAACTCTCATAATGTAATTTGATATAATTTTTTATTATATATGCTTGTATATAATATTTGATATTTTACTTTTTATGGTTCATTACTTTTGCCCAATTGCTTACCAAAAAGAACAAAACAGAGGTGTGATGTTTATGCTTCTGCATTTGTGAGCGAGAAAGGACAGGAATTTTTGTTTCACCTAACTTCATTGGTTTTAATATACAGTATATAACTGGATTTTTTTTTGATTTTGGGCCCCCCTATTTAGCAGGCCCCATGCCATTGCATGGGCCGCTTGGGGTTAAAGCCGGGCCTGGCCAGCTTAGCAGCCTTCTCAAGCTCATGTAAACACACTTGTCAATATATATCCTGAATGTTTCTTATTTCACGACTGCATGCAGAGGAGGTGCTTTCCTCCATGTGCTGCTTGTACTATGTCGGAGTTATGCCAGTATGGCGATGAGAGGCATGTGCTGTATGTACATTGCAAACTGTTCACAGCCACTTGGATGGCAATAAAAAAGTTAACTATTATGACTTAAGTTGCTAAGACATGACACAGTTATGTCTAATATAGAATGAATGGTCACTGCTGCAATCAATATTGACAATTCACAAAGTTCCCTAACAATATATCCTTGTACTTTTTCAACAGGTGCTTCTTTAATAGTATTGGTTTAATGAGAACAAGTATGTTACTTGGAAGCTCAAATTCATGGCAGTTCGTTTAGCCATCACTTTAACGTATCAAATTATGTACCAGAGCTGCGATTTGGAAAAGACGAGGGATACGCAACATCCAAATGCGTATCTTCAGATGCGCATTTGGAAACGGCGCATCCCGAGCTACAGTGCATGTCCCTCAACAGCGTAACTACTTGTTACGCCTTACATAGAAGCGTGTTTACGAGACACTCTTTCACCAGTAGCGTGTCACCTTAACGCTCCACTACCAGTAGCGTGTCCCGTGGGTATTTAGGGCCGTCCGAGTTGGCGGTAGGTATTTTGGTTAGGGGTGTTTAATTTTGTGGGTATTCTGGGTCTTCACCCATTGTACCTTCGGTGCGTAGCACGGGTAAAATGCTAGTAATTTATAAATAAGGGGATACATTACTTTACTCTAGATAAATAAGGGGATACAATTATTATTAATTCACTTCTAAGAAATTAGCAATTGAATCATACTATTACTGTATATTGTTCTAACTTCTTATTTGTAGGCTAGTTGCACTCAAAGATTAAATCACGAATTGTTTGGCTTCTTATTTGCTTTTAGTTATCTCTCGGCCCAGTTTTTATGGAAGATAGTACTACTACTACGTTGTAGGGGTGCGTACTAAATTAATAGGCTTTTAGTTATTTCATTTTTTAATTTCTTGATCATTCCTATGTCTTTACATATCTTTTGTACCTTTGTTGTCAAATCAATTTAATTTAAAAATTAATGATCTTTTTCTAACGTGTGCTCACAGTTATTTTTATGTCATTTTTATGAGCTTTTTTTTATTAGTGGGCTACTGTGATTTTTTGTGCATATAGGGGATCATTATTATTAATAAGGGAGGTGTTTGGTCGAACTTATTTTCTAAAAAAAGTTGATTTATTTCAAAAAAATAAGTTAAGATTTCTAGTTTTTTTCTAAAAAAACACTTTTATTTTGCAACTTATGAAATCTCAAACAAACATTAAATACCCAAAAATAAGTTCATAAAAACTTTAAATTTTGCCAAACAACACCTAAAATGGAGTCAATCAAAAATTAACAACTATTTTTTTTATTATGTATCGTTCAACACACACTAGAAAATCCCAAAAACTATACTCCTATGAACTAACCAATTTGTAAATATCGTATTATGGATTTTTGCCTTTTTAGTTCGTAAGTAGTTGTAATCTTCGTGGTCACTAGTTCTTACTTTATTGTAACTAATTTAATGAACTAGAGATGTGATAACAACAATTGCATGTCATCATTTCTCGTATATTACCTGAAATCTAAATGAATACAACTAAATTGTTTTTGACATATAGAAAATGTTGTGGCAGGAAGCAGTGATACCTTGGAATCAGTAGCTCTTATGGTCAATTTCATATTGTGGCTCTTGACTTGAAAACAGGGTGAACTGCTCCAGTAAATCGACTTTCTCCAGAAACTAAAAAGGTGGAGTTGTTTTATGAAGAAGCAGAAGCAAGGAATGAACTACGTAAACAGAAGAGAGGAGGTGACAGAAAGGTTATCGAGAATGGGAATAGACTTAAAGCTTTTCTGACTAGAACTCTCATTTCCAAAATATCACGGGTCATTCTATTAATGAAATAAATTAAAAAAATTATAATTACTAATAACTAATTGATTACCTTTTTCAGCTAAAATGTAATATCTTTTCTATATTTCTAACTAAAATATCTTATTTTCAAACTTTCCTCTCTTACTTAATTAAACTTAATTATATATTTATTATTGGAAAAAACATGTTACCTTTTTTATTTTTAAATAAATATTTTATTTCATTTTTATATTCTAAAAATACTACAGTCAACTATAGTTAATAAAATAAAATAATATTATTATGATTACTAATAAGTAATAACTAACAAATTACATTTTCAGCTAAAAACACGTTACCTTTTATATCTCTCTTACTAAAACCTCTTCCTTTCCAATAGTATCACGGATAATTGTATTAAATAAAATGATACCATAATAATTATTATTGACTAACCTTTTTCAGCTAAAACATATCATTTTATCTATATCTTATAACTAAATTTTTCATTTTTTAAAAATAATATGACTAATATGTATATAATTTTGTTTATATATATAACTTACAAATTCATATCAAATCATATCATTTAATAATTTAACTTACAAAATTCATGTTATCAAAAAATTATTCAATTTTAAAAAAAAAATATATAACATTAAAAAAAATCCGTGCATCGCACGAGTTTTAAGCTAATTTTGTATAATAATTTCAATAAAAAAAGAGGAACCGACTACGTACTGGTAACAAAATATTTTGAATATTATTATATTGATATTCAACGGAATTCAAAATATATTCTACTCAAAGAAATAATTTTATATACAATAATTTTTAGAGATTGGGTAGCATGAGATATATCTTGGGTAAATTTCCTCAGATACATTAGATTTATATACAAATATGGTGTGGACATTTTACTAAAAACAAATTTTTTTAATTTAGCCATGCGGACCCAATAAAATGTAAAGTATACTTTGTAAGTATGTTAGGAAAAGTTTCTTGAGATCTTTTTTCTCTAATTTTTAATGATTGAACAAGTATAATCTAGAATCGATTCATTTGCAATCTTTCGGGCTTCCAAATCTTTTCCGTGAACGTTTTTTTAATAGTTAAATTTATGTCACTTACTAATCAATATTTATACAAACAAATTTTAAAATGAACGGGAATCAAATTTAGAACGATAAAAAACAAGTTCTTTGAGTTATTCGAATCGAATCAAACAGAGTTGCATCATTAGATCAGCTTAACTGCAAGGAATTAGGTTGAGGTTGAGAATGAGAGTTGCATCTTCTTTGACATGCTACCCTTGGCAGACCCAGACAGTGTTCTTCTCAGGAATAACACGATTGGAGATCTCTTTGATTTCTTAAGGTCGATCGGTTAGTAGTATTGCCCAAGTCTAGCTAAAAATTATATATTAACTGCATTTGTAGCTCGAAAACATCAATGCCTTTTAGATGAAGAGTACAACTCTAAGTTCCAAACACATTTTTTCCCGTTTCTTTATTTGGCACTACGTCTCCTTTACACATCAAGTCCACTACATTAGCAGGGAGAGTGAAATGTTCTCATTTTATTAAATTACTATAGAAGATTATCTTTGTCAATGTGAATGTTGCTAATTACGAGTAAGACATGTTTCTTCTTCCACATGTCTTTTTTACTAGTTGATGAAGGTGCGCCTAATGGTAAATATGTCCACCTATCATTTAGTGTCCGTTTGACAAATTTAAATTTGAACTTATAAGTTATTCACTCCATCCCAAAATATATGTCCTTTTTGTAAAAAAAAATTATCCCAAATTACATGTCCTCCTCTTCTTTCCATACAAATATCTCTTCTTTCTATACAAACTTAAGTCTCATTTTCCAAAATTACCCCTATATTTGTATTTTCAATGCTTAACTTCTTTAAAACTTAACTCTATTCTCATTTTCAATGCAGTTATTAAGGTTATTTATTGAAAAACCTTATCCAACCAACATTTTTCTTAATATGCGTATTTTTTTCAAAAGGAACATGTAAATCGGGACGAAGGGAGTATTTATTTCGGAAAAAATTTCTTATTTACATACTTTTTTAGAGAAAAAATGTGTATGGGAAGTTTAATATTCATTATCTTACAAAAATAAGTTACTTATTTCAAAAAAAAGTACATATTTTCTTCTTCTTTTTTTTCCTAGAATAAGTAACTTATTTCTGAAAAATAAGATTTCTCAAACGGATCCTTAATCTCATTACTAACCTCTTTTAATTACATTTAAACCTCTATAGACTAATATCGTTGAGGTTGAGGGCGAAAATTTTTATTGAGAGATATTCCAAAAGCTTTTTCAAAATTTTTTCCAATTGCTTATATGTAATCTATGTAAAAGTTAACTTTGCTAATAATTAGATGAGACCCCACGTGCATAGTAAGATGAGACCCACGTACATAAATATGTGTCCACAAATGAAAATGTGACACCTATCATGCCAACTCGTTTGGTAAAAAATTTGGAAAAAACTTTTGGGAAATGTAGCACTTCTGTTATTCATTTATAGAGGCTATTAATTAATCGAGATTAATTTATACTTTCGTTATTATGTTGGGACCAAAAATTTACAAAAAATATTAATTTATAGTGATATCGAATATTAATTTAACGGGATCATTTTCTTATATTGTTCATTATTATTATAACATTAAATCACCGGAATAGCTGTTGAACACATTTCTACATACATTCACGTTTTAACTTCAACATTTAAATTATTAAAATTATTGATCTTTCTTTCTTCTTTGGATCTGGTGGATGTTGGAAATTTCTTACGTTTCAAATCATGTGTTTTGTACACGGAATATGAGAATGCATTTGTCGCACATGTTACAAAACCTGAGGTCCAGCCGTCCAGGAAGGTATGTCGTTGTCCAATGTCCATGGATACATATACTGCTACCTAAGTAGAAAAAATAAATAAATTAATAGCGTTTAATTAATCCAATTTTCTTAAACTGAATGACATCTACTGTGTGCAAGGAGATCGCTATGTTTAATTTTGTGTATGTAGTTTTGGAATTTGTGTCGAACAAATTTTATTTCGCATTCACCATATGCAGGGAAACAAAGGCCAAATCTATTGAATTTAAGATTTGCCAAGTGGTTCCTACTATATAGAAGGAAGCACGTACAATTTTTGAACACATGGATGCCGAACTAGTTGATAAATAACACGGAAGAAGATATACATAATCAATCTATCTATCTATCTATCTATCAATATATATATATATATATATATATATATATAAAGGAAAACCCCCGGGAGTTTGATGGAGCTCTAGAATCGCTCGATTCATATTTATCTATTTTTCTAGAGCTCCTCTATTTTAAATATGTAAAATTAAAATTTCTTCTTTAAATCCTATTTTTTAGAAAAGAAGTCAAAACTTCCTTTTTTAACATTAATATAAACGTTAACATAAACATCTTTGAAATAGAAAAGGTTCTCGAATTCGAATTTGTATTGAAGAAGAACTCAAATTACATATTCGAAATTGATAAGGTTTTCGAATTTGTTGGGAAGAAAAAATTATATATTCGAAATAGAAAAAAAATATTATATTCTTATAGTATATATTCGAAATAGAAAAGAAATTTTATATTCTTATATATATACAATCATTACTTCTAATAATCAAATTTTATCACCATGTTTGTAATCATATTTTCTCGATTTATATTGTATATATTTAGTATTTTTAAAATATATACAACGGGCGTCGGCCTAAAAATTGTGAGGCAAAATCGATAAATCAAAGTCAAAGAGCATTTTAATATTTAAATTTTTATTAATGTGTATGCTAAGTATTTTTATAATATATACAAACGGGTGTCGCCTAAAAAATTGTGAGACAAAATCGGTATAGAAAAATATATGGATATTTTATCTTATTATCTATGTATATTTAATTTATACAATATTGTGTTCACCAATTTATATTGATATTTTAGATATATTTAAAATTTTAAAAAAGAATTGTGAGGCAAAATCGGTAAATCAAAGTCAAAGAGTATTTCAGTATTTAAATTTTTATTATTGTGTATGCTGAGTACTTTTATAATATATACAACGGGTGTCGGCCTAAAAAATCGTAAGACAAAATCGGTATAGAAAAATATATAGATAATTTATATTATTATATATGTATATTTAATTTATACAATATTGTGTTCACCAATTATATTGATATTATAAAAATATTTTTGTCATTTTTTCTTAAAATGATCTTAATTTAAAATTTTTAAAAAAAATTATAAGGCCGCCGGGAGTTTGGTGGAGCTCTAGAATCGCTCGATTCATATTTATCTATTTTTCTAGAGCTCCTCAATTATAAATATGTAAAATTAAAAATTCCTTATTTAAGCCCTATTTTTTAGAAAAAAAATCAGAACTTCCTTTTTTAACATTAACATCTTCGAAATAAAAAGAAATCAGAACTTCCTTTTTTAACATTAACATCTTCGAAATAGAAAAGGTTTTCGAATGCGTAGGGGTGAAGAAATCAAATTTATATAATCAAAACTTCAATATCTTCAAAACTTCCTTTTTAGTCCCTATTTTTTAGAAAAGAATATCAAAACTTTTTTTAAACTCGATAAGAGAATTTTATAACCAATTAATTACGGTTTATATAAAGGGATGCCCACCCTTAATGTGCATGCGACCAGTTTTCTTAACAGGTACACGACTCATAACAGGTACACGACTCAGAGTTATCATAGGATGTGTGTTTCATCTTTAATTTGTTTTGAAACTTCATTCAAAACTAACATTATAATGCCTCTTTATAGATGTGTAGAGTGTAGATCTAATTTTCATTATAAAAGTTGTGGTACAATATATTTGGATGCAGCTTTGGTTATAGCTTTGGTTATGCTGACTAAACGTTTTTTTAAATTATGTGGTCTAATAATAAATTTCTACAACCTTTTTTTCAGGAATTTTGTCAAAATTAATGCGCAGCCAGAAGCCAGAAACTAGTTAGGTGCAAGTCAGTATCAACAACTTTGTTCATTCATAGCCTTCTTTTCTTCTTTTTACGTGGTAGTCTACTGATCTCCATATTTTGTTTAACTTTTCTTTTTGTAACGTTATTTCATCAACATGTTTCTAACCATTTTCTTGCTTCTATTTATTTTTGAATGAACCCATTTTCTTTTAAATTTTTTTATCCATTCTTATTTTGTATTATCAATGTACAGGGCTTTCGTTTAGTGATGTTTAGATTGGTATTTTTTTGTTGGTTTTTAAGGTTTGAATTTATCGATTTAATATTTGCTTTCTTCGTTTTTTTTAAAAGTTTATTATTTGTTAGATTTTAGTTACTATTATGGATTATTAATAATCATTGGTTGTTCTTTACTTTGGCTTTTGTATTTTTTTGTTAGTGAACTCGGTACAGAAACACCTGATCGTGTGAACAAAAATTAGGAGATCTTTCTCTCAAGTAGAAACACTTCAGAAACTTGGCACAAAAGGTTTGAACTTTTACCATTCCCTCTTTATTATTTACTCTTAATTGTTAATTTGTCGTTACTACCATCTCATTGTTCTTGATCATAATATTCCAACGTCTTCTTTTAATTAATTCAATCAAATATGCTCTTTTATCTATATTTATTTATTTCAATGGGTGTCGGCCTAATAAAACGTGACACAAAATCAACGTAAAAAATAAGTATACAATTTATTTTGTTGTCTCACTAATTTATTTATAGATTCTTGTTAATTTCTTTCTTAAATAGTCTATATTTTGAAAAAATTAAAAATATTACAAGACTGACGCGATACACGGCTTATATGTATTAAGTATATAGTTTATTTAGTTGTCTATATATATTGAAATTTGCACAATATTGTGTTTATTAATTTATTTATAGATATTTTTTTTCGATTTCTTTCTCAAATTTATATTTTTGATTTTTTTTAGTTGTTATGAATCGCTTGATTCATATTTATCTATTTTTCTAGAGCTCTTCTATTTTAAGTAATTAAAATCAAAACTTCCTTTTTTAAGTACACTTCTTTTTTTTAAGTCCTAATTTTTAGAAAAGAACATGGAAACCTTCTTTAAATTGGATAATAGATTTGTATCTATTTTAAATATCAAAATTAAAACTTCCTTCTTTAGGCCCTAATTTTTAAAAAAGAAAATCGAAACCTTTTTTTTTAAACTGGATTTTAATTAAAATCAAAACTTCCTTTTTTAAGTACATTTCCTTTTTTTAAGTCCTAATTTTTATGGATTTTAATCGCTCGATTCATATTTATCTATTTTTCTAGAGCTCCTCTATTTTAAATAACTAAAATAAAATTATCTTCTTTAAATCCTATTTTTTATAAAAGAAATAAAAACTTCCTTTTTTAACATTAATATAAACATTAACATAAACATCTTTGAAATAGAAAAGGTTCTCGAATTTGTAGTGAAGAAGAATTCAAATTACATATTCGAAATAGAAAAGGTTTTCGAATTTGTTAGGAAGAAAAAATTATATATTCGAAATAGAAAAAAAAATTATCTTCTTATATTATATATTCGAAATAGAAAAGAAATTTTAAATTCTTATATATATACAATCATTATTTCTAATAATCAAATTTTATCACCATGTTTGTAATCATATTTACTCGATTTATAAACAATTTTATGTAGTCCAAAAATATTATATAAAAAAATCATACTTTATATGCATTATAAACACTGTTATAATTACACTAAATATTTAAACATTGTTATACTTTATCATGTTTTAAATATGTTTAAACACAGTTAGCATTATACTTTATTATGATTTTGCACTTTCAAATTCTAATTACACTTATTCTCTTATAGTTTTTTATGTTTTTTAAACTAAATTAAAGTAAAAAAGGATTTTAATATTTAAATCTTTATTATTGTATATACTTGGTATTTTTAAAATATAGGCAACGGGCGTCGGCCTAAAAATTGTGAGGCAAAATCGATAAATCAAAGTCAAAGAGTATTTTAGTATTCAAATTTTTATTATTGTGTATGCTTAGCATTTTTATAATATATACAAACGGGTGTCGGCCTAAAAAATTGTAAGAAAAAATCGGTATAAAAATATATATGAATAATTTATCTTATTATCTATGTATATTTAGTTTATGCAATATTGTGTTCACCAATTTATATTGATATTTTAGATATATTAAAAATTTTAAAAAAGAATTGTGAGGCAAAATCGATAAGTCAAAGTCAAATAGCATTTTAGTATTTAAATTTTATTGTGTATGCTTAGTATTTTCATAATATATACAACGGATGTCGGCCCAAAAAATCGTAAGACAAAATCGGTATAGAAAAATATATGAATAATTTATCTAATCATCTATGTATATCTAATTTATACAATATTGTGTTCACCAATTTATATTGATATTATAAAAATATATTTTGTCATTTTTTTCTTAAGTGATCTTTATTTAAAATTTTAAAAAAAAAATTAAAAGGCCGCCGCGAAGCGCGGCTTAGTCGACTAGTATATATATAAAGGAGGATAACGGGAGTTTAGGTGGCGCTCTAAGATCGTCTCAATCTATTTTTTAAATTTTCTAGAATTTTAGAATTTTAAACATTAATAAATATAAAAAAATCAATTAACATATTAGAAGTAGAATAGGTGTTCAAATTTATAAAGGAGAAGAGTTCGAATTTATAGGGAAGACATATGATTAGAAGTTCTATTGGAAGTATAATAAGTATTTATAAGGCATACGATAAGGAGGATACGCGGGAATTTAGGTGGCGCTCTCATAATGTTTCAGTTTATTTTTCTAATTTTCTTACTTTTTTGTAATTTTAAAAAGTAAAAAATTGAAAAATTCCTCCAACCTATTTGAAGTAAAATAGACATCCGAATCTATAATCATCGTAGTAGAAAACATATTCTAAAAGAAGAATTCTAATTCTAATCTAATAGAAAGCAATAGTATTTAATCCTGGATATATACAAAAAAAACAATTGTCTTCAAGCTAACTATCACGAACTTTATATTTAGATATACTGTATAGAGCTTTTTGAGTTTCGTATATTGGTGAACTAGAATTTTATATTTCTAAACATTAATACTTACCTTTGATTTTCTTTTTTATATGTCACAGTTTAATGACCTGGTCAAATTGTGACGCCCCCAAAATTCACCATCTGTGGACTTGGGTCGCCACTCCGTCAATACCTGTCTTAATCCAAGAAACATTACAATACATAATTGTCATAAAGGATTCATCGTACAACAGCGGTTCCATCCCACAAGTCCAAGCATCGACAAGTCTCTGAATAGTACAACATAATAATAATTATACAAGATATTGATAGATACGCCAAACATGGGCAGTCTTCGACAGGGTCGTCGCCTTAGAGGAAAGCATACTAGTCTGACTTCGTCCTCTGGTGCATTATCTCCTTCCCCTTGAAACGTGAGGTTTCGCCTATTTCCAACTTTACTGAAAAACAATAATAACAACAAGAGTGAGCAACTAGGTGCTCAGCAAGTCCACTGACTCGCTCTCTCACTAACAATGAAAAATGGAAGGAATTCGACTTTGATTACGAAAGATTCTCATTTGCAAGCAATGTGTCTTGATAATGATAACACTTACTGGTAGATAATAACAATCTACCTCAGAACAAAGAAGTTGAAATTGAAAAGCTTGAGATACTGGTCTTCCGTCTCTACGATACCCCACAGCGCGATCAACCGATGTGTCGCAAGTACCGCACACCCGTGATACCCCATAGCACGATCACTACTATGTCGCAAGTATCACAATATCATTCTGCTAGCGTAAAGGTGGTTGAAAAGTCAACCTGGCAACATTTGTGCCAAAATATAAACATTCTCTTTCGATACCACGAGTTTATTTCCCCGTGTTGATCGGAAAGAAACCCATGGGCCATCTCCCATGTTGACCAGTGGATTATACGATTATTCCTCCGAATAAAATTGATTGATTTGGATTCATATTCACTTCTGGCCGATTGCCAGTCTACACTTTGTACAAAACCGACCTGGACAATAGGCCGTCACAATAATCTCAATAGGAATTAATTTATTTTATTGACACAAACAATATGTCAATTCAAGACAATAAAGTAGCAACCTTGAGCAAGAAAGGTTTGCAGATCAGAATAAATCTTGTGGGGTCGTCTTGAAATAATAAGAACGACCTGATACGGAATGAAACTTCTAAATACGTTGGAGTAGGTAATTTAGAGGAACTTCTGATGATATACCCTTCATCTCTAAACTATTCTGCGTATATCTACTTTGATTCGAACAATGAATCAAATTTAATTATCGAAATAAAGTTTATCGGATATGAACAATAAATCCGTTTGAAGTCAATAAAGATCTAATTACCTCGATATATGAGTGTAATTATAGCTGAATAATATTTAAGGGTCATCTCGAACAATAAGGTGCCCTAGAATTCAATCAAATTACGTTCTATACATTTTAGGGAGTATTTCTATAATTTTCTAAATAAACATTTGATAACAGAATATTTTATCACGAACTAGCAATTTAAACAGATAATTCAATATCATAACATCTCAGCATATCTCGAAATTTTTCAAAAGGAGTGAGGGTCAGAAAGAACTTGCCTCGATCTCGAAGTGCAGAAAAATGCAGATAAAATTATACTCTACCCGTGGGCTCGACTTCGGTCTACGGCTCGAGAATTAGGCACTAACAAAGTCAACCAGAAAATACGTGAGCGAATCGTCAAAATAAAATACTTCTCAGCCGATAATAATAATTAAATATAATAATAACATAACTCTCGAAAATCTGTTCGATAATTAACGGATAATAAACCCCGGATAAATCTCTCTTCGATCCATAAAATAAACCCGTAATATTAATCGTAAATCCGACTTAATAAGAAATACAGCTCCGACGATACCCCGTGCCTTACGTCTCGTAAATAAATAAATCTTATTCTGATTTAACTCACTAAAATAATCTGAAAATATTTATTATTATTTATCCAAAAATAAATCCTTATTTAACTCCATTTATTCACAAATAAATCTCTCTTTTTATCAACAAATTATTAATTCACTAATTTATGCCCAATAGATCACAAATATTTCTGTTTAATTAATAACTCAATTTAAATCCAAAATTATTATTTATTACCAACAAGTCAATTACCATTTTAATATTCCACTAAATAAATAAATTACCATTTTTTTTTACTAACAATTTATTAAAACCAATTCTAAAACACAAAATCGTTTATTTCCTAGTTATCTACAATTATTTTTCTATTTATCGACAATTCAATAAATCTCCAATTTTTATCCAAAAATCATTAAATGATTATTATTAACAAATTGATAAATAAATACTCAATTTTTATCCAACTCCTTTTATTTTATTAAGAAAATTCTCACTTCTCACAATTTAGAGATAAACTACTTTTTAACATCTTCACCCTTTTACAATTTAATTAAACATTTCTCTTAATTAATAATATTTAACTTCTTTTATTATTATCTCTCTATTTATTTTATAAATAAATAAATATGTATATTTATATTTATTTATGGTTACGTTTTTATTCCGTTTATTATTCGAAACAGACTAACAGAAATCCCGAAATCTCTCTGCACTCTCTCCCGAAATCTATCTCTCTCTCTCTCTCTCTCTCTGTTCTCTTCTAATTCTCCCTGCCTTCACCTCCTCTCCACCCCCTTCGAACTCCCACCTCACCTCTCTTACACAACGCAACGATCTCGTCCTCCTCCCTCCGTTCGACAACATCAACACGACCCGAACAACCCCTGTCTCGTCCCTCTCTTCCATTCAAAACATCAGTACTACTCCCCCTTCTCCGGTAACACAAACGCAGCACCCAAGCTCTGTGACTCCGCAACAACCTCTCCTTATAATACCGGCACACTACAACAACAGCAACACACAACACCCATCACAACATCTCTCCTCCCTTGAATTCGACTGCACCATAGAGCCACATTTCCCCTACCTTCTTTATCATCGACAACAACAAAAGCCTTGAACCGGGCTCGCTACACTTGACACCCAATCCAACATGACCATTTCCATCACCCACAACAACCAAACAATCCTTTCCTCCTCTATTCGACAACACCATTACTACTCCCTCCACTTTCTTCTTTGTCTTCGCCGACACACCCAGAAAACAGTCCCTCACCAATGTCTCCACTTATCCCTCCATCTCCTCTTGTCGAATTACCACCTCCCATCTCTCCGTTCTCAATTCCTCCGACAACACCACAAACAGAATCTCCCTGTCTGTACTCCCTCACCCTCTTCATTCGATACCAACAACCCACCACAATAACAACACGTAGCCACAAACACCCCCATCGCCCTCTCGTCCTCCCATAGCAACACGACACACATACCCATCTCCTCTCTCGAAATTGACTTACTACCCACACCTCCACACTCCAACCATAGCAGTACAAAACCCAAAATCAACTCGACGCAGTCGACCAACGAAAGAAAAAAAACGTAATAGAGAAAGGAAAAAGAAACAAAGGAAGAAAAAGAATGAGAGAAGAAATAAAAGAAAGACACAATTAATCTACCTGATGTGATAATCGGTTTGCTCTGTTTTTTTCTACTTGGTGAAAGAAAGGAAGGAACAAAGGGTTGGGCTTTGTATTTTCGGTTTTGCAGATAGAGATATAGAGACTAAGTCTGTGCGTTGTGTTTTTGTTTTTAATCAACTAAAGGCCGTGCTCTGTTTGACAAGAAAATATGGCCAGTTCTGTTTCAAGTCTGTAGTTAACAACTAAAGCAGACAAAACATGCGGTTTAGAAAAATAAAAAGCAGTACTGGACATTTTGGTTTTACAAAAAGAGTGTGGTGTTTTGTGGTAGAACATATCGTGCTTTGTTCAGAATATATTTTTGTTTTGTAAGGAATGAATCGTGTCTGGTGAAAGAATTGTTGTGTTCCGAAAAATGGAAATTGCTGTCTCTCCTTCGTATTTAACGATCCGAACAGTTAAAACCGAAACATAAATATCGTCGTTTTCTAAAATAAATTCTGCGATATAAATAATATTCGTCCAAAATTAAAATCCTATTTTTCCTAAATTTTCTAATTTTAATAATTACCTAATAATAATAATTAAATAGATAAAATAAACATTTATTTACATACGAATATAAAATTTTAAAATTTAACCAAAAATATGATAATTAAATATATTAATGCATTGACCCTTAAATAAATTAAATAACGAGTAGAATTTTATTATTCGAAAATTTGTGGTTATTACAGCCTTCCCCCCTTAAAGGATTCCGTCCTCGGAATCAAGTCTACGCACTAAACAATTCTGGATACTTAATTCGCATTTCGCTTTCTAATTCCCACGTAGCTTCTTCCACTTGATGATTTCTCCAAAGTACTTTCACCAGATTGATTTGCTTATTCCTTAACTCTTGCACCTTGTGATCTAGAATCTGTACTGGTTGCTCTTCGTATGTCAGGTCAGGACGAATTTCCACTGGTTCGTAGGTTATGACGTGTCTGAAATCGGAATGGTATTCTCTTAACGCAGAAACATGAAATACGTCATGAATATGCTGGAGGTCTGGAGGTAGGGCCAACTGATAAGCTAGTGGTCCTATCTTCTTGAGAATCTCAAAAGGTCCAATATATCTGGGACTCAATTTGCCTTTCTTTCCGAATCTCATTACTCCCTTCCAAGGTGAAACCTTCAGCATCACTTTATCTCCCACTTCGAATGCTTTGTCCTTTCTCTTTTGATTCGCATACTTCTTCTGCCGATCCTGAGCTGCAACTAACCTTCTTCGAATCACTTCGGTTGCTTGCTTAGTTTGTTGAAGCAGTTCTGGCCCTAGTATCTTTCCCTCCCCTACTTCATCCCAGTATAACGGTGATCTGCACTTTCTTCCGTATAGCGCTTCGTATGGTGCCATGCCTATGCTGGAGTGGTAACTATTGTTGTAAGCAAATTCGACTAGGGGCAAATGCTCATCCCAACTTCCTTTAAAATCAAGTGCACAGGCTCTTAACATATCTTCAACTGTTTGAATTGTTCTTTCACTTTGTCCGTCGGTCTGTGGATGATATGCAGTGCTCAGATTCAACTTTGTGCCCAAACATTCTTGAAAACTTTTCCAAAATCGAGACGTAAAACGGGCATCCCTATCAGACACAATTGAAACAGGCACCCCATGACGAACCACAATTTCCTTTAGGTATAGGTTCACCAATCTTTCAACAGAGTACTTATCACTGATTGGTAGGAAATGCGCAGACTTAGTGAGTGGGTCAACAATAACCCAAATTGCATAATGGCTGGCTTTAGTTCGGGGCAGTCCTACGATAAAATCCATGGTAATATGCTCCCATTTCCATTCGGGTATCTCTAAGGGTTGTAAAAGTCCACTTGGTCGTTGATGTTCTGCCTTCACTTTCTGACAGGTTAAACACTTACTTACCCATTCTGCAATCTCTCTTTTCATGTTTGGCCACCAATAGTTTTGCTTGATATCCTGATACATCTTCGTGCTCCCGGGATGAACAGAGTACCTCGAATTATGAGCTTCGCTCAAAATCTCTTCCTTTAATTCTACAACATTCGGTATCCAAATTCTAGAAGAAAATCTTTTAATTCCCTTGACATCCTTTGGACTTTGCAATTCTTCTCCTGTGAACTGATCCCTCTCTTCTTCCACCACTTTCTCTTGACAACGACGAACCTTTTCGATTAATTCTGGTTGTAAGGAAATTTCATATACTCTTTCATTGGTTTGAACAGGAATCTTAATCTCCAAGTCAAATCTCTCAATTTCTTTGATCAATTCCTTTGACGATACTACCATCTTAAGTCTTTCTTTTCTACTTAGCGCGTCTGCCACCACATTGGCCTTCCCTGGATGGTAATTAATCGAACAATCATAGTCCTTGATTAATTCTAACCACCGCCTCTGTCTCATATTCAATTCTTTCTGGGTGAAGATATATTTTAGACTCTTATGATCCGTGTAGATCTCACACTTTTCTCCATATAAATAGTGTCTCCAGATCTTTAATGCAAAAACAATCGCAGCTAATTCGAGATCGTGAGTTGGGTATCTTATCTCATAATCTTTTAACTGTCGAGAAGCATAAGCAATTACTTTTCCATGCTGCATCAATACGCATCCTAAACCCTTATGGGAAGCATCACTATAGATTACAAAGTTTCCCGTATCGTCTGGTAGCGTCAAAACCGGGGCGGATGTTAATCGTCTCTTAAGTTCTTGAAAACTTTCTTCACACTAGGGAGTCCATTCAAACTTCTCATTCTTTCTGGTAAGCTTAGTCAATGGCGTAGCTATCTTTGAAAAGTCCATTACAAATCTCCGATAATATCCTGCTAGACCAAGAAAGCTTCTTACTTCTGTTGGAGTCTTTGGCCTTTCCCAATTTGCAACAGCCTCCACTTTTGCAGGGTCAACCGAAATTCCTTCACTGCTCACAATGTGTCCTAGGAATTGCACTGAACTTAGCCAAAATTCGCACTTAGAGAATTTTGCATATAACCTTTCCTTGCGTAAAGTTTCCAACACTATTCGGAGGTGCTCTGCGTGCTCTTCTTGATTCTTAGAGTAAATCAAGATGTCATCAATAAATACAATCACGGACTTGTCCAAATATTTCTTGAATACGCGATTCATCAAATCCATGAAAGCAGCTGGAGCATTCGTCAATCCAAATGGCATCACTAGAAATTCGTAATGTCCATAGCGAGTCCTAAAGGCCGTCTTTGGTACATCTTCAGGTTTGATCTTCAACTGGTGATAACCCGATCTAAGATCAATCTTAGAAAAATAAGCTGCTCCCTTAAGCTGGTCAAACAAATCATCAATTCGTGGCAAGGGGTATCTATTCTTGATCGTCATCTTGTTTAGTTCTCGATAATCTATGCACAATCTCATAGATCTGTCTTTCTTCTTCACAAATAACACTGGAGCTCCCCAAGGGGACACGCTGGGTCGAATTACGCCTTTGTCTAATAGTTCTTGCAGTTGTGTGGCCAACTCCTTCATCTCAACTGGGGCCATTCGGTATGGTGCCTTTGAAATCGGTGCAGTTCCAGGGGCAAGGTCGATAGTGAATTCTATTTCTCGGTCAGGAGATAATCCTGGTAGTTCCTCAGGAAAGACATCCTCAAATTGATTCACTACAGGAATTTCGTCAATAGTAAAGGCTTGCTTCTCGCTATCAACCACATGAGCTAAGTATGCTTGACATCCTTGCCTTAGTAGCTTCTTTGCTTGGATCATAGTCAGAAAATTACGGGTCGGTTTCCTTCCGCGAAAATGAATTCTTTTGCCGTCCGATGCCTTTAAACTAACCCACTTACGCCGACAGTTGATTTGCGCATCGTACCGTGCTAACCAATCCATTCCAAGAATTATATCAAACTCCCCTAGGTTAAAGGAAAGAAGATTTGCATCGAAGCGTCGTCCTTGGATTTCGATTCCGCAATCTGGGCATATTTGATCTACAGGAACTTTTTCCTGATTTGCTACTTCTATAATCAAGGTCTCTTCTAACGGTACAGACTGAATATTTAGCTTGTTCATAAAACTCTCTGATATGAAAGATCTTGTTGCTCCCGAATCAATTAAAACACATGCATCTACAGAATTTACCAAATGCGTACCTGCAATCACATCGTTATCGGCAATAGCATCCTTTACTGTCATGTTGAAAGTACGGGCAGTTGGCTTGTTGCTAGGAGGTGCCATCAATCTAGGTACAGTGGTCTCCTTTGGTGGTGACCTGCAATCTCGTGCTATGTGTCCCTTCTTTCCGCATTTGAAACAAGTAGTTGCCTTCTCCCTCTCCTTGTAGTTGGAAGAATAATGGCCTTTCTGTCCACAAGTATAGCACACAATGCTGGCAAGGTTACATGGTCCTGGGTGCTTCCTTCCACAAGTGCCGCATTCTGGTAGTGGCGGCCTTCCTTGAAGTAAATTTTCTGTCTGAGGGGGTCTGAACTTCTGGTTGTTCCCCCTAGTGTCTGGTTCCCAAATCTCCTTACGGCATTGCTTCTCTCTTCCCGTCTCACAAACGGTTTCTTTGCATTTCGATCATCAGGCTTTCTCTCAAAACTAGATCCATGATTCTGAAACTTTCTTTTCTTGATATCCTTATCCTTCGAGTACAATTCAGAACCACTTTCGACAATAGATGCTTTCTGAACCAAAGTCGCATAGTCGGTGATTTCTAGTACCGCAACTCGATTCTGGATCCACGGTTTCAGCCCTAGCTGGAAACATTTAGCCCTCTTTTCTTCGGTATCCACATGGTAAGGAACGAATCTTGAGAGTTCCGAAAATTTGGCTTCATACTCAGCCACAGTCATATTGCCTTGCTTCAGTTCCAAAAATTTGATTTCCATCTGGTTTTCCAAATATTTAGGAAAATATTTTTCCAAAAATAGTTGGGTGAACCTAGCCCAAGGTATGACTAAGTTCCCTTCTATGGTTCTTTTTGACTCCCACCAATAACTCGCTTCTCCCTTTAGCATGAAAGCTGCAAAGATGGTTTTCTTTTCTTCCTCCACTCCTGCAATCTCAAAGGTCTTTTCTATCTCTCGCAACCAGATTCTTGCTTCAATCGGATCAGTGGTACCTTTGAACTCAGGGGGGTTTAAGGATTTGAAGGATTTAAAAGTAACTGCATTATTAGTTGGTGGTGCAGGGGGTTGATCAACTCTGATTTGGGGTGTTCTTTGCCTTGGTGGAGGGTTCTGTGTATATTGCCTCAAGAATTCCACAAGTAAATTCATAGGTTCATTTGGATTGGGTTGCGCTGCGGGTACTCGCCTTGGTTCAGGTTCTGTTTCGGGTTCTGGTTGAGGATCAACTTCATGCTGGTCCTCTGCTGGGGGTACCTCTTGGTTCTTGTGGGGTCTACCTCTTGGCATCTTTTTCTATTAAGATTAAAATATAGAGTTTGGTTAAATAGAGTGAGATATATATACAGATCAGAGTATCAATGCTGGTGCTGAAAATCCTCAAGGTTATATGTCGATTTCAGAAAATTTATCTTATGCGATTTTTAAACAAATCATCATTTTTTTTAAACAGAGGTACTACTAATAGAGCGCAACAGTAATAATAAATCTGAAACAGATAAAAAGCATCAAGGTACAATATCAACATATAAGTTCAACTGGTACAGCAGGTAAAATCAAAGACTACAACCAAAGTCCTCAAGTCAGCTAATACATCCAACTAATAAATCAACAGGGTGCAAATCTATCTACGACAACTAGGTACAAACATAAGCACCCTAACAGAAATCTATCCTCCAAACATAGTGAAAACCCCAAGCTAAAACATCGGTAGTGATCTCAATGACCGAACATCTCCATGACCCGCCTGTGAAACTCCTCAACTGCTCTAGTGATCATGTCGGCAATAGTGCTACGGTCCACAGCTCCGGTGCTGGAAGATGGTAAGGCTGTGATATCAGTCTGCAGCCCTGTCAAGATAGAAATAGAGATCTGATGTACGATCTCCATGGGTACATCTCTCACAAGTAGACCACCACCTCCGTGAACTGTAATAGGATCCACTGACAATAATCGCAGAATGGCATCCCTCGTAGCAAAAATCTCCTCGTAGCGTGCCCAAACCCAGCGAAACTGCTGATAAAGGTGATCATGAACAATCCAGGGCACCGGCTCTCTACCTACTATAGGCTGTGTAGGCATACCGGCAGGCTGAGCTGGAAAAGCTGGAGCAGAAGGTATCATCACCCCTGGAGCTGGGATATGGATGGTAGGTGCAGGTGGAGCCATGTCACAAGCTGGAGCATCTCCGTCTGATGGAAGCATGTAATCAGGTATGGTAGGAGCTGCTGAAGTCATCACATAGACTGGCATAAAAGAAGTAGGTGCTGCTACTCCGGTGCGAATGGGCGAAAAATGGCCCTCCACAATCGGCTCGGATATAAACGGCTCGGGTGTCTCATGCCTGTACGCCTCAGGAGCTGGAGTCTGAGCTGGCTGCTCAGTAACAAGAGTAGGAGTCTCTACAACCGTCACCGGAATGGGTGAATCGACTACCTCTATGATCTGGTCTGGGGAATCTGCTATATCTATCACATGCGGAGGATAAGGTGTAAGGATTTGAACCGAAGAGTCCTCCGAAACGCTATCCAGCGGCATGTACTCCTCTGATGGGTCACTGTCTGAACCCGAACTGGAATCTCGTAACCCGTGCGGGTAAGGTGTGGGGGATCTATCTCGGGTGGAACGAATGTCAGCTGGTCCGGATGTCGACATCTACAAAAGGTACAAGAAATCTCAGTTATAACCAGGTTCCAATCGATTAGATAAAGGTATAAATATAACGGCGTTGGGCACTTAGTGCTAAAACATCAACGTTGTATTATATCTCTAAATTCTCACGTCGCGTTATAATTCTAGGCTCGTACGATTCCTAAAAATATAACTAACGCTCTGATACCAGGCTGTGACGCCCCCAAAATTCACCATCTGTGGACTTGGGTCGCCACTCCGTCAATACCTGTCTTAATCCAAGAAACATTACAATACATAATTGTCATAAAGGATTCATCGTACAACAGCGGTTCCATCCCACAAGTCCAAGCATCGACAAGTCTCTGAATAGTACAACATAATAATAATTATACAAGATATCGATAGATACGCCAAACATGGGCAGTCTTCGACAGGGTCGTCGCCTTAGAGGAAAGCATACTAGTCTGACTTCGTCCTCTGGTGCATTATCTCCTTCCCCTTGAAACGTGAGGTTTCGCCTTTTTCCAACTTTACTGAAAAACAATAATAACAACAAGAGTGAGCAACTAGGTGCTCAGCAAGTCCACTGACTCGCTCTCTCACTAACAATGAAAAATGGAAGGAATTCGACTTTCATTACGAAAGATTCTCATTTGCAAGCAATGTGTCTTGATAATGATAACACTTACTGGTAGATAATAACAATCTACCTCAGAACAAAGAAGTTGAAATTGAAAAGCTTGAGATACTGGTCTTCCGCCTCTACGATACCCCACAGCGCGATCAACCGCTGTGTCGCAAGTACCGCACACCCGTGATACCCCATAGCACGATCACTACTATGTCGCAAGTATCACAATATCATTCTGCTAGCGTAAAGGTGGTTGAAAAGTCAACCTGGCAACATTTGTGCCAAAATATAAACATTCTCTTTCGATACCACGAGTTTATTTCCCCGTGTTGATCGGAAAGAAACCTATGGGCCATCTCCCATGTTGACCAGTGGATTATACGATTATTCCTCCGAATAAAATTGATTGATTTGGATTCATATTCACTTCTGGCCGATTGCCAGTCTACACTTTGTACAAAACCGACCTGGACAATAGGCCGTCACAATAATCTCAAAAGGAATTAATTTATTTTATTGACACAAACAATATGTCAATTCAAGACAATAAAGTAGCAACCTTGAGCAAGAAAGGTTTGCAGATCAGAATAAATCTTGTGGGGTCGTCTTGAAATAATAAGAACGACCTGATACGGAATGAAACTTCTAAATACGTTGGAGTAGGTAATTTAGAGGAACTTCTGATGATATACCCTTCATCTCTAAACTATTCTGCGTATATCTACTTTGATTCGAACAATGAATCAAATTTAATTATCGAAATAAAGTTTATCGGATATGAACAATAAATCCGTTTGAAGTCAATAAAGATCTAATTACCTCGATATATGAGTGTAATTATAGCTGAATAATATTTAAGGGTCATCTCGAACAATAAGGTGCCCTAGAATTCAATCAAATTACGTTCTATACATTTTAGGGAGTATTTCTATAATTTTCTAAATAAACATTTGATAACAGAATATTTTATCACGAACTAGCAATTTAAACAGATAATTCAATATCATAACATCTCAGCATATCTCGAAATTTTTCAAAAGTAGTGAGGGTCAGAAAGAACTTGCCTCGATCTCGAAGTGCAGAAAAATGCAGATAAAATTATACTCTACCCGTGGGCTCGACTTCGGTCTACGGCTCGAGAATTAGGCACTAACAAAGTCAACCAGAAAATACGTTAGCGAATCGTCAAAATAAAACACTTCTCAGCCGATAATAATAATTAAATATAATAATAACATAACTCTCGAAAATCTGTTCGATAATTAACGGATAATAAACCCCGGATAAATCTCTCTTCGATCCGTAAAATAAACCCGTAATATTAATCGTAAATCCGACTTAATAAGAAATACAGCTCCGACGATACCCCGTGCCTTACGTCTCGTAAATAAATAAATCTTATTCTAATTTAACTCACTAAAATAATCTGAAAATATTTATTATTATTTATCAAAAAATAAATCCTTATTTAACTCCATTTATTCACAAATAAATCTCTCTTTTTATCAACAAATTATTAATTCACTAATTTATGCCCAATAGATCACAAATATTTCTGTTTAATTAATAACTCAATTTAAATCCAAAATTATTATTTATTACCAACAAGTCAATTACCATTTTAATATTCCACTAAATAAATAAATTACCATTTTTTTTACTAACAATTTATTAAAACCAATTCTAAAACACAAAATCGTTTATTTCCTAGTTATCTACAATTATTTTTCTATTTATCGACAATTCAATAAATCTCCAAATTTTAGCCAAAAATCATTAAATGATTATTATTAACAAATTGATAAATAAATACTCAATTTTTATCCAACTCCTTTTATTTTATTAAGAAAATTCTCACTTCTCACAATTTAGAGATAAACTACTTTTTAACATCTTCACCCTTTTACAATTTAATTAAACATTTCTCTTAATTAATAATATTTAACTTCTTTTATTATTATCTCTCTATTTATTTTATAAATAAATAAATATGTATATTTATATTTATTTATGGTTACGTTTTTATTCCGTTTATTATTCGAAACAGACTGACAGAAATCCCGAAATCTCTCTGCACTCTCTCCCGAAATCTATCTCTCTCTCTCTCTCTCTCTCTCTCTCTCTGTTCTCTTCTAATTCTCCCTGCCTTCACCTCCTCTCCACCCCCTTCGAACTCCCACCTCACCTCTCTTACACAACGCAACGATCTCGTCCTCCTCCCTCCGTTCGACAACATCAACACGACCCGAACAACCCCTGTCTCGTCCCTCTCTTCCATTCAAAACATCAGTACTACTCCCCCTTCTCCGGTAACACAAACGCAGCACCCAAGCTCTGTGACTCCGCAACAACCTCTCCTTATAATACCGGCACACTACAACAGCAGCAACACACAACACCCATCACAACATCTCTCCTCCCTTGAATTCGACTGCACCATAGAGCCACATTTCCCCTACCTTCTTTATCATCGACAACAACAAAAGCCTTGAACCGGGCTCGCTACACTTGACACCCAATCCAACATGACCATTTCCATCACCCACAACAACCAAACAATCCTTTCCTCCTCTATTCGACAACACCATTACTACTCCCTCCACTTTCTTCTTTCTCTTCGCCGACACACCCAGAAAATAGTCCATCACCAATGTCTCCACTTATCCCTCCATCTCCTCTTGTCGAATTACCACCTCTCATCTCTCCGTTCTCAATTCCTCCGACAACACCACAAACAGAATCTCCCTGTCTGTACTCCCTCACCCTCTTCATTCGATACCAACAACCCACCACAATAACAACACGTAGCCACAAACACCCTCATCGCCCTCTCGTCCTCCCATAGCAACACGACACACATACCCATCTCCTCTCTCGAAATTGACTTACTACCCACACCTCCACACTCCAACCATAGCAGTACAAAACCCAAAATCAACTCGACGCAGTCGACCAACGAAAGAAAAAAAACGTAATAGAGAAAGGAAAAAGAAACAAAGGAAGAAAAAGAATGAGAGAAGAAATAAAAGAAAGACACAATTAATCTACCTGATGTGATAATCGGTTTGCTCTGTTTTTTTCTACTTGGTGAAAGAAAGGAAGGAACAAAGGGTTGGGCTTTGTATTTTCGGTTTTGCAGATAGAGATATAGAGACTAAGCCTGTGCGTTGTGTTTTTGTTTTTAATCAACTAAAGGCCGTGCTCTGTTTGACAAGAAAATATGGCCATTTTTGTTTCAAGTCTGTAGTTAACAACTAAAGCAGACAAAACGTGCGGTTTAGAAAAATAAAAAGCAGTACTGGACATTTTGGTTTTACAAAAAGAGTGTGGTGTTTTGTGGTAGAACATATCGTGCTTTGTTCAGAATATATTTGTGTTTTGTAAGGAATGAATCGTGTCTGGTGAAAGAATTGTTGTGTTCCGAAAAATGGAAATTGCTGTCTCTCCTTCGTATTTAACGATCCGAACAGTTAAAACCGAAACATAAATATCGTCGTTTTCTAAAATAAATTCTGCGATATAAATAATATTCGTCCAAAATTAAAATCCTATTTTTCCAAAATTTTCTAATTTTAATAATTACCTAATAATAATAATTAAATAAATAAAATAAACATTTATTTACATACGAATATAAAATTTTAAAATTTAACCAAAAATATGATAATTAAATATATTAATGCATTGACCCTTAAATAAATTAAATAACGAGTAGAATTTTATTATTCGAAAATTTGTGGTTATTACACAAATGGATGCTTTCTGACAAGATTCCAGGTAAATTTTAATTTTATAGCACTTTTCAATAGCTTTTGTCAATTTTTGCATATTCTGAAAATAAGTTTTCCCAAACACCCACTAAGTTGTCAGACAAACAGTTCAATATAAGAACTTATGAACTTATATCAACTTTAAGTTAACTTAAAGTTTTGCCAAACAGCCCCATTATTCATTTGTTAGACAGTAGTATAACACTTAGATAAGGACCCACTTAGATAAGAACCAAACCTCCAAAGAAATACAAGTACAGTGGAACAAGAAGGATAATGAATGAAATAATGCATTGTATATGTTAAAAGGTCTAAAAGCTAAATATAAAATTATAGCTTGGAAACAGTTCATATGATCAACATACTAGTAATAGCAAAGTAATTGCATAAAAAAAAAAAAGACTTCACTCAAAAGCCAAGTTAGATAACTTGAGCTACCAATACCATGGTGCTCTGATGGGAAAAAAGTTTTAACACAGGAAAGTATAACCATCTACGATAACTGATCTTCAAAAGCTAATGACCAAGAGGGTGCAAAATTGTTTCTTTCATATGCTACAATCAGCTACCACTTTAGTTGTTCAAACCCTTTGAGTGAAACAAGGGTCTCGTTGTACTCGGCTAGATTTCTAGCGGGAGGTGCCTGGTCAAGAAATGTTTTGACATGTTTCTTCTTGTAGTCATAAAAGATGTATTCATCACCTACAGCACCACGTGCAAAAAACTGTCCATCACCCAAATATAGACTAATTACTTCAATTTTGTTCAAACTATTGTCAAGATTGAACTCTTTAGTCCAAGACCAGTTGCCAAGAACGTCATTCAACGTCCACAGACTATGAACCAATCCGTCATTAGCGAATTCAGTAAAGATCATAGCAACAGAACCTTCAAAATCCAAAACAAAAGACTTTCTTTGTTGCAATGGCAGCGGAGGTATGGGATACGGATGTACTCTAAAGACTTCATCATGCAAATCAAACGATAGTAGCTCATGTGTGCCTTCGAAATACAAAAACCGACTTCCTTTAAGATGAACACACACACTTCGTAAAATCTTAAAATATTTAAGTGTTTCCGGAACATGAATGTCTTTCCAAGAATCATCGTTTGTGGAATACATCTCGGCTTCTAGAGCATAAATAACTGAACCATCATCATACTCCGCCTCAGGCACAACCGAAATCCTAAGAATCTTGTAGTCATTAGAAATATCATCAAAACCAAACCCTAGCAAAAATTGATCGCAAACATATCGTTCGCTAGGATTTGGAAGTCTCTTAAATCGCTTAGTCATCGGATTCCCTAAATAAATAACATGAGTATAAAGACTCCCAATACAAACAAGACCATTACAAGAACATACTATATCAATCAACAAATCAAAAAACTCAAGCACGTAAAGGAGTGTTGAATTTTCACAAGTATCAATATAGATGGATTTATTAACAACATTGAGTACGTAGGATGGTTGTTTTTTGTGGGATTGAATGAGGTGAGTTTGGATAAATTGGGGGTTTGATATAATAGATAGCCATGTCTTGCAAACTGATTTACATCGGAGGAGTGATAAAACAGGCAAGAATGTAAGTATTTTCAACACCAGTTCTTCTGGTATAAAACAACTAGTGCTTTGCTTGCTAATCTTGCTTCCCGCCATATACGAATTGGCCCAATATTAAGCCCTAACTATGTTAAAAAAGTAGTAATGGATTGGTACGAATTGACCCAGTATATAAAAGCAGGAATAACAATAACCAGAAAGGAAATTGGATTGTAAATTACAAATTAGAAATTGAATAGGATTATGAACTTACGAGGATCCAAGCTCTCCTAACAAAGTAAAGAAAATATGACACTAATAATTTCTCAAAGCATCGAGTCTGATTACGACATTTGCTACTCAGACCATTCTACCCCCGGAACCACGTCTTTTTTTTTTTTGCTAAAACCCCTGGAACCACATCTTGAAATAGTTTCTAGCTTGAAAATTGTGTTTTTTGTTAGAAGGTTCCCAATGATCTCATTTTACATGTCCCTCTTATAAAAAGCAAAAACATACATATTAAGATAGGGAGGTGATATGTGCACATCTCACACTTATACGTGTACATTCTGCATCAGCAATATGACCAAAATACCTTCAATTTACATTTTCATTTAATTACTAGTTATAATAAATTAGTTGAACAAGTGAATAAACTTTTTTTAAGTGAAATTTAGTTTTCATTTTACATCTTAATTTTTAATTTAAGAATATGTGATATATTCAAGTATATATCTTTTTCATGAATCACACTTAAATTATAAAATAGGTATTATTATAAGAAATTATATTTAATCCATTCTACAATATAATGAATTTTCTAAAATTGCAATAAAAAAGTATATTTTAATTAAAAATGGGTCAAATTGACCACTGAAAATCAAATATGACTATTATTGCAGGTTTGAGAAAATAATAAATAATAATTTTTAGTAATTGGACTACAAAATGGTAGCTATATTGCACATGATGTATTTTCAATAATAAAATATTATTTTATTGAATGGTAATAATAAAATAATAGTAATTTCTGGTGATTGGTATGTTTGTATTTGTTGAGTACTTCTTGAACTATTGTTGCCAACAAAATATATAATTTCAATATTCAAAAATCATTTTAGCATAATAAAAAAAATCATGCATGAAAAGTACATATGTACTTTTAAAAAGCATAAAAAAATATGTTTAATAATTTTATACTCATATATCATTATTCATTGGTGATTATTTTTTATTTCTCAATGTGTAAAATATGCTTCTATTGATAGGAAATGCAAGTTAAGGGTTATTTAGTCTCTTTCAATATAATAAGTGTGCACCTATAAGTGATGGGTGTGCACATATTAGTTCCCTTAAGATATAGGTTAGTTGGATAAAGTTTCCAACTAATATTCTTATTTAATACATTGAAAAATGAGAATAGAGTTAAGTTTGAAAAAGTCAAATTTTAGATATAATAAATGTAGGGATAGTTTTGTAAAACTATCCTTAAATTTGCATTGAAAGAAGAAAATGGACATGTAATTTTGGACAAATTTATTTTTCAAAAGGGACATGTATTTTGGAACGGATGGAGTATTGTTATCCTTATAGAAAACTATAAAGTTATGGCCAAACTTAATTTTATTTAACATTTTTGTGATTGGAGTTTCAAATTTGTAATATGATGAGTATATATTATTTTTATATTTCGAAAAGATGGTTAAGTACCATTTTTCAAAAAAAAACTAAAAAAAATAGTTGTCATTGGCCATCTTTTTGAAGAATAAAAGCAATTGTCAAGCATTTTCTGAGAAAAACTACTATTTTTTCTAAAAAAAATTGTCAAAATCCATCTTTTTGAAAAATAAAAGAAAAGATGTTCAGCCATCATATTATAAATTTAAAATTTTAGTCACTAAAATGATAAAGCAACCACCATTTTATAATTTACGCTTGTCTTTAACAGAATCACAAATTGATGATAGAAGCATTATGCCTTGACAAGAGACTTTGTAACAGCCCGACTTTTCGGACTATTAATTCTAAATCGAAAACTAAAATAAAACAGATTTTATTAATCCAAAAATCCATTACAAAGGTACTTATTACAAAAGCGCAGCTAACGATGACAATCTACTCTGAACCTAAACTCCTCGAACTCCAATGCTATCCACTCGATCTTACATTGAACCTGAAAATTGTAAGTAATGAGCTATACAGCCCAGCAAGTAACCAATCGATCTAACTAGTAAGGCCAAGTAACACGTACATATAAAGATAGTATAATTCAATACAATACAATAATGATATACGAAACAATCACTTACGATGCACTTATTCTTATTCGATATAATTCGATAGCACATAACAACAATAACAATAACTTGAAACCCACAATTCATACCACGACCACTACAACCCGGTGATAACGGTCCTAAATTTTCAGAAAACTGTCACTACAACCCGGTGACTCGGTCTTAAGTCTTTATTTTCGCAAACCATGGCATAAATCAGAGTTTCAAGACTACTGCTTACACATAACAAATATACTATAACACATATCAATTCAAAATAAATAATCACTTAGCCCAAGTTTTAATAATCAAATATACACAAATAACACATAGTTTTGAACACACTAGACAGAACGATCAGAAACTTACCTCTACGCGGAAACTCAAGAATCAAATCATCCTAGATCATGTATTCAATTCTGACCAGATCTGTATTTTGCCTTTTTGACCCTCTAAACGACATTTTCTTGAAAAACTCAAAGAACGAAAGTTGTAGAGCACGAAAATATCTTTCCGAAAAGTCCAGAATCAACGAATTCCGACTTACGATGAATTTACTACGAATTTTACAAGACATCAGATTTGTGTGAAGAATAGACCTACGAATTTTGTAAATAAAGATGAAGAAGAAGAATAATAAGATGTATTTATAATGTCTTATAACCCTAATTCAAGACCTATTAATAACCCGTATTCAAGTCTGATCCATGTTTTAAGCCCATTATTCTAATCCAATTTTAAATCCTATTTATAATCTAATTTTAATCCTTTTTATTCTATTATTCTTTATTATTATTATTCTAAAAATTACGGGATATTACATACTACCCTCCTTAAAAAAAAATTGGTCCCCAAATTCTAAACTCATACACTCGAAAAGTTCATGACACATATATTCCAAAATTCTAGTCCTAACGACAGTCAAAGGATCGTATCCTAGAGAATGTACTAGTCACATACCAAATACACTCCGAAGGACAGCCCGCTCTGATACCAACTGTAACAGCCCGACTTTTCGGACTATTAATTCTAAATCGAAAACTAAAATAAAACAGATTTTATTAATCCAAAAATCCATTACAAAGGTACTTATTACAAAAGCGCAGCTAACGATGACAATCTACTCTGAACCTAAACTCCTCGAACTCCAATGCTATCCACTCGATCTTACATTGAACCTGAAAATTGTAAGTAATGAGCTATACAGCCCAGCAAGTAACCAATCGATCTAACTAGTAAGGCCAAGTAACACGTACATATAAAGATAGTATAATTCAATACAATACAATAATGATATACGAAACAATCACTTACGATGCACTTATTCTTATTCGATATAATTCGATAGCACATAACAACAATAACAATAACTTGAAACCCACAATTCATACCACGACCACTACAACCCGGTGATAACGGTCCTAAATTTTCAGAAAACTGTCACTACAACCCGGTGACTCGGTCCTAAGTCTTTATTTTCGCAAACCATGGCATAAATCAGAGTTTCAAGACTACTGCTTACACATAACAAATATACTATAACACATATCAATTCAAAATAAATAATCACTTAGCCCAAGTTTTAATAATCAAATATACACACATAACACATAGTTTTGAACACACTAGAAAGAACGATCAGAAACTTACCTCTACGCGGAAACTCAAGAATCAAATCATCCTAGATCATGTATTCAATTCTGACCAGATCTGTATTTTGCCTTTTTGACCCTCTAAACGACATTTTCTTGAAAAACTCAAAGAACGAAAGTTGTAGAGCACGAAAATATCTTTCCGAAAAGTCCAGAATCAACGAATTCCGACTTACGATGAATTTACTACGAATTTTACAAGACATCAGATTTGTGTGAAGAATAGACCTACGAATTTTGTAAATAAAGATGAAGAAGAAGAATAATAAGATGTATTTATAATGTCTTATAACCCTAATTCAAGACCTATTAATAACCCGTATTCAAGTCTGATCCATGTTTTAAGCCCATTATTCTAATCCAATTTTAAATCCTATTTATAATCTAATTTTAATCCTTTTTATTCTATTATTCTTTATTATTATTATTCTAAAAATTACGGGATATTACAGACTTCCATTATTGAAAAAAACCATCACCACCGTGAAACCAAATCAGATAAGAGTGTTAACACAATATCACGCAAGTATACGTGGTCTCAAGTAATATAATTCAAGTTCGCTCCACAGAGATCTGGTTAAGTTTCTATTCAGCTAATGCACCTATTCAACAATGTATGGTTTTAATTCACTGCTAAGACAAATAACAAATTGGGGTTTTAATTAACTAAACTAACTAAGATGCAATTTATCAACTAAGAATGAACAAATAACGAGAATTAATCTAAATTACTTATATGAGAATAAACATGGGACTCTAATTTCATTATCTACTTCACTTAGAGTTGATGCTTTTAATCAATACATGTGATGATTTTGATATCTGATCAGACAACACGAAATAAGTATAGGTTATCTCTCGGTATACGAACACCAAACTAATCATACATCCACAAAATAGATAGAAGATGAATAGATACCAAGTATGTTTAGACCCCATATCTCTATACGATTTGAAAACATAACGGTTGAAGAACAAGTTGTCTATTAAGATCACATAGGGCAGCATAATATCTCTATTTACGCTACAAATCATGATGTTAAAACATCAACCTATCCTATGCTAGCATGGCAAGTTCTAAATCTTAAGATCCACTCTCGTTTCACAAAAGATTAACAAATTAGATGTTCGCGACGCATCTAAATACATGAATCACAACCATACGAGGATATCAAGAATTCACCACACATAAATCTTTAAAGCAATCAAACTACTAAGCTACATAGATAAATCCGTTAGGATCCCATGACAACGATTAGTTCATAATCGAACCGCTCGTCATCATGGGATCTGATGAAACCATGATAATAAATAAAGTATTAAAGATTATGAATAAACTAGAGTATGAGTTTAAGAAAACAAATCCAAAAAACATCCAAGAGTTTCGCCTAATTAGAAGAAAACAAAAGTAGATCTAGATCTCCGTTGCTTGTCACGAGCGTTGGAATCCTTCTCCAAGTTTGAATCTCCGTCTTCGGCTCTCTCTCTGTGTTATGATGAGAATTGGTTTATTATGATGGTAGGATGTGTTTATATAGGCCACATGAGTCTTTTCCAGCAAGAAACTACCAACTCAGAATTATGATAGAATTTCTGCAAAATACGTTTCCTAAACTGATTCTGTTTTGAAGGAAAATTCGTAGCTAACTTTTCTTCAGTATTTCTGGGCCGTTCCAGTTGTATTTGGATATCTGGACCAATTTAGAATGATAGAGAATCTTGTTAGCTTCGCGTGGACTATAAGATCGTCCAAAACGGACTTGTAGAACTCAAGATATGGCCCAAACAATGAATCAAGATTTTCAGGATAAAAATTCGGATTTGGACAGAATGTTAGCTACGCCGCAGCATACCCCTGCTACGCCGCAGCGTAGGCCTTCTAGGCCGCAGCATACCTCATTTTCTGCCGAAACATTTTTTTTGCTCTCATTTCTTTGTTTTTGCTCCGATTTCTTCCGTTCTTTTTGCAAATGCTTCCGTCTTTAACCCTTCTTACCTCATGATCTTCAAGGTAGCTTAGGAACATACACCATCCTTTATTCTAATGCTAAATTTCAACTCCAAGATTCATGAAAAACACAAACCCTAGCCGGAAATTGCAATCCTGCACAACTACACAAAACACATCAAAATTACAACAAACTTGAGGTCAAATGAATCAATTTAAGCCGATATGAAGCGATCCAAGTGGATATAAGAATAATAAAATCTTGAAAACTACATTTCTGTTTCCTGTGAAAAACAAATCCTAGACTCTGTCAAGGAGGGAAAAAAGGAATCTTCACTCTTTCCAAGTCATTTGAGGGCTGTGAGAACTGGCTAAGAGCATTCATTCCTCATTTTCCATCCTCATATTCTTATATTCTTTTTTATTACTTATTTCTCTCACTTTTCTTCATAATTTTAATCACTATCTATTATTTTATTATTTCTCACTCTTCTTAAATAATAAAGTTGTATAAATATAAAATGGGGGATGAATAGTGAAATCTCAAATATGGAGATTCAATTTTAGTCCCCAAAACTATATAGTTGATTGTCTCAAATATAAAATGGGTTATGTTGATTGTTGAGTCTCTGTGTTAGTGTCTGTGTGTTTGTTTCTTTTTTGTTTTTTTTTTTGTTATTTTTGGTAAGCCGGGCAAAAACAATGTAGAAATCCCGCTCAATAAATTTGACAAGCCCGCCAATATTTTGGGCCCAAAAGTTAAATTTATTGCAACAATTTAAGAAAATTGTTGCAATAGACAAAATGTTTTTAAGTCTCTTATGTTTTTTCAATGCTATTGCAATGTTTTTCAAAGGCGTTGCAATTTATCTGATTTGGTTTCTCAATAGCAACGTTTTTCGACAAACCTTCAAAAATATGGTTGCAATAGCCGTTTTATGGTGTAGTGATTTGTTTCTATCTTTAGATATTTTGTTTGATTATTTTTTACTATATGAATGTTTCTCTTTAAATGTTGTCTATATAAAAGGTATATATCACACAAAATTTTGAGCAAATGATTTTTATAAAGAGTGGTGCTACATATCTAGATTGGATCTTGAATATGTTTTCGAATGATATGTATTATATTTTTTATTTGAAAAATTCATATTTATGTACGAAAGTTTCATATCCAATATTTTTTTTACAAAAAATTATCCAATTCTATGATCCATCAAATTGAGCAGTCGGTGATCACGGAACCTTAATGGTATAAAGTCCTAAAAAACATATAAAAGAAGACATGCAAGTAACTTACTCTATATATCATGTATATTATCTATTTAAATTAAAAGGCACACATGCATCACCGCAAATATTATATATAAACATATATCATGTAATACGTAGGTTAGGTGGCGCCTCTTAGAAGTTTTCAATTTATTTTTTTAATTTTTTAAAATTTTAGAATTTTAAACGTGAATAAACATAAAAATATATATCTTTTAACATATTAGAATTAGAATAGGTATTCGAATTTATAAAGGAGAAGTGTTCAAATTTATAGGAAAGATATATAATTAGAAGTTTTACTAGAAATAGAATAGGTATTTATCAGACATATTAAAAGTTCTACTGGAAGTAGAATAGGAGTTCGAATTTATATAAAAAACATATAATTAAAATTTTTATTAGAAGTAGAATATATAAAGGAGACATATAATTAAATATTTTATTGAAAATAGAATACAAGGACGGCGGTGATATCTTTTACGATCTTCTAAAAAGAAAATTTATTCATAATTCTAATACTATTCTCATATAAAAAAGTCTTCGTATTTAAAAAGAAAAGACTTGATGTGTTAACATAATAAAAGAACATTCACATGTGGGAATCCTAAATAAGTACAGGAGTATCAATAATATAAAGAGAAAATAAGATGTACTTTCATTTTTTAAAACTCCACATATTTTAGAAAGTTTATAGAAATTAAAAATTAAAATTCACTCTATTTTTAGCTTTTGATTTTAAGAAAAAGTAATTGTATAAAATAAGTATCATAAATAATATATAATGAAATTTGAATTTCGATCCCAAATGAGAGCGGCTCAAAACCTGTTTAACGGGAAGACGACACACTATAAAAGATTACATAAGCTATTAGGATTTGATATTGATGTTATAAATTTTATTTTATGGATTCGATTTTTTAGGATAAACATCATTATACAATTAATATATGTAAAAGCTAGCGTTTTGATCTTAACTAGAGAGCGGATCAATAGGAATAACCATGTTTAACGAGAAATCGGTTCATTAGAGAAAACAGTGTTGAATATTAAAATTTAATATTGATGTGTTAACATAACAGAAGATATTTCCATACAGAAGCTGTAAATAAATACAGGAATATATCTATAATATATAGAAAATATAAGACGTATTTTCATATTTTAAAACTCCATAAATATTAGAAAGTTTGAAGAAGGAATTTACTCTATTTTTAAGAAAAAAAAGTTATTTTATAAGATAAGTGTCATCAATAATATGTAATGAAATTATAATTTTGGTTCCAAATAAGAGCGGTTCGAAACGTGTTTAACGAGAAGACGGCTCACTAGAAAGGATTGTATTAGATATTAGAATTTAATATTGATGTCATAATTTTTTTATTTTTATTTTTAGGGTTCGATTTTATGGACAAAAATTATTATATAAGTCTTTATAATATATGTTAAAGTTTGGGATTTCGATATTAACAAGTGACCGACTCAATTGAAAGAATCGTGTTTAAAAAGAAATCGGTTCATTAGAGAAGATTATGTAACTATTAAATTTAATATTGATAATATAATATAACATAAATACATATTTAATTTTTTTTAAAAAAAATTATGCCGCCACGAAACGCGGCTTTATCAACTAGTTGTTAGATAAGATCAAATCGGTAAAAGTTTGTAATGTATCTAAAAATATTACCGTGGTCCATGGGTGCAAATTGCAAAAAGAAGAATTTTGATTTATTTATTCACATTCGTTTATGCATCCAATGTACAAGGTTGCAATACATATTTATGAAAATTATGGAAACTAGCTTATATCTCGTGCAAAGCAAGGATTATTTTTAAATACTTTTAAAATTATATGATTAAACAAATAGATTATAATAATTTATTATGGATATAATTTAACTTTTTAATTAATTAATAAAATTATTAGTAAAAATAATAGTTATTTAATAAATTATATGTGTTGATTAGAACTAATAATATAAAACTTCTTCAAAAAAAAAGAACTAATAATATAAAATCTTAATATAAATTTGTTGTTGACGGGATTCGAACCTTGGATCTTTAGAAGAGGATTTAAATATAGAATATTTCTTATTATTAGATCTAACGGCTATCATCTATTTACTAAATATCTAACGATCACGATTCTAGATGGTCACTATTCATTTATATGAAACTAATTCTTAGCCCTCTTTTGCATCCAAAAGTTCGAATATGGTGTTTTCGTAAAGGATTTAAAAGTTTTAAATCAATGTTTTTGATGTGCTTCTTTACCTGCCAAAGATTTCAAAATCTTGTTTTATCAATACTAGCTTATAACCCGTGCGATGCACGGATTTTTTTGATATGTAACAAATTTTATTTTATGTTATAACTATATTTTTAAATAATCATTATTTACAATATTTTATTTTAATATTAATATTAATAATTTAACATAAATTTAATTAATAATATGCATGATTTAAAACTTATATTATAAAATTTTAAAATAAATATTGATATGGGCTGAAAATAAGCCCTAAAAGACACATTTAATGTGGCATTAATTAGACCAAGAATGGTCCAAACGTGGGGCCCGCCAGATGGACCCAAAATCCCAATTATAATATTAATTTCGTAATTAATATTTGGGGAAATAAACAGCTCAGCAATAAGAGTTGGATAAGGATATTATCTCTGTCAGACTTAGCCACCAAGGCAACCAATTCAATACGGAAACTGATTCCTACAAGGAATAGATCTAGAACCTTCCTCAAGGAGGTGACTTACCCACCAAGTCTCTGACTCCTACCATAATTCTAAGGCTTCTCAGCCTATATAAAGGGCTAGACCCCTCAACCTAGAACTACGTTTTTTGGCTTGATCTTTGATATTCATCAAAGTACGTAGGCATCTTGTGAAGGCAGATTCAGCCACGAGCACAAGAGCAGCCAATAAAGCACGAAGCTCACACACCTTTGCATTAAATACACAAACCCTAGCCGCAATACTCGTAACCTAATTTTTATTCCACAACATTTGGCGCCGTCTGTGGGAAGACAACATCAACCATGGTTCAAACACGGAGAACAACATCAACTGAAGCCGTACCCCTTAACTCTGCTCCACCAGCCACTTCTGATCCGCTTATCGCTACTGAGGAAGGACAGATACTCCCATCAACAGGGGCGGTCATTCAACCTCTGCTCACTCAGCCCCCAGGGACGACTCCCCAAGTAGAGGGGACCCTCCCGGTGATTGTCCATCAAAGCCAAGAAACTAACCCTCATCAGATGGTGGTTTCTCCTCTTGGTAACGTTGATCGCACACTACCCCCGGGGGTACAGATCCATACTACGGATCTCCCCTTAAATACCAACCTGATGTATGGGCTGCCTAACTATCCCCCCCCCCCCCGACGAAGGGAACCTGGACCAAGCGGTCACGCCTTACAGATCCGGGATCGAGAGTATGATGACTACTCTGGTCCCTATACTGATGATTCATCATCATCTGAGGATGATGATCAAGATGAAGCCCTGAGGAGGTGACGTGCTAGAAAAGAACCTCTAAGAAGGATACTGATAAGTGCATAATTTTGCATATTTTTATTGCCTATTTATTGCTTGAATTCGTATTTTAATAAATTATTTTGTTGCATTTCAGGAAAATTCGAGAAAAACGAAGAAATGGCAAAACGAAGAAATAAAGTTCAAAAGACCGCAGTTTAGGGCTTAAGAATTTATTTTTATTTAATAAATATTTTATTTGATTAGAAAATTATATTTATAAATATCTAATAATATTAGGTATTTATTTTTATAATTTTCGGATTAAATTAATTATTTATTATTTAAAAATTATACGTCGTGCGGGATAAAAAGCATTTCTACGGAACCCATCTATGCACAATAAAAACATGGCCGGCCATGGAATCTTGCAAAGTGAGAGTGGGTGGAGTTGGTGTTTTGAATTAGTTGTACAGTTTGTAATTATTTCATTTTATTATGAAAATGGTGTGCTAACTTTTCCTATAAATAGGAAGTAGTTCTCATCTTAAAAAGGACATTAGGAGTAGATTAGATTTAGGATTAGCATTCCTAAATTATCAGTTGTAAATTTTCTTTCGCGGCTCTTGTAAATTTTTAGTTCATATTTTTCCTGCATTAATTTGTTAATTCTGTTTTTAGCAAACTTTCAATTCGAAGCAAAATTCATTTCCCATGTTTTATTAAGATCAAACCCAGCCATTTTAATTCCCCTGTCTTAGTGCAAAACCCAAGCCCAGCACTATACTCCTTTTTCTTTCTTCTCCTTATTCCTCCATTCATTTTTATCCGCTCCAATCTCAATTCCCCTCCATCCCTCTTCCATTTCTTTCCCATCTCCACAATCTTTGCATACCACAAAACCACCGTTTCACTCCCCTGTTCTCGTTTTATTATTGCAAACCCACGAAGTCGTGCCTTGTCTTCTTTTTGCGAATTTCTGTTTCTAATTCTTTGTTTTATAAAAAAATTGTAATTCTTGTTCGTGTTTTCTGAATTCCATTTGATGTTTAGACGTTAATTTTGTTCTTGTTGATTATGTTGACTGTGTTCACGAGTTCAGTTTCCGAGTCAAGATTGAGTTGTTGCTGCGTTATTGTTTAAGTTCTTTTCGAGTTTTGTTTGCGAGTTGGGTATAATGAAATCGCAGTTTGCTTAATATTTGAATTCGAATTTCTGAATTTTTGTTAAAGATGTGCATTCGATGTTTGAGTTTGTGATACCGTCATATTCCGACTGAGTTTTGAAAAGTCTGTTGTTTTTCCGATGCTTGATTTGTTTGAGTTCATGTTTTCTGGTTTAGTTTTAGTTCGAGTTTTCTGCACTGTTTTTCTTTCACCGAGTCAGTTCTGTATCGATTTTTTTCCTTTCTGCGATTTTGAGTTTATGTTGAGTTCCTAATTTCTGAGTTTTAAAGTTGAGTTGTTTCATTGTGTTTGTATTGTATTCATTGTGGATTGGGTTGAGCTCACCTGTTTGGTCGACTGTCTTGCTGTGGCTAAGTTGGTTTTGTTGTATTTTCGCCGAGTCGCCGAGTCTTGTGTTCTGTGTTTTCTGGGTCTGTGTTAAGTGGGTTGAATTGAGTCTAAGTCCGAAACTGGAGTTGCACTTCGTTGTTCTTGCTGTTATGTGTGTAATCGAGTCTGAGTTTCGCCTTGTGTTTCTGTGGTCCATTTGTTAATCAACGAAAGGTAGTAATTAAGTAGTTTGCCGTCGAGTTTTGCACAATTTGGTTTGCTGTTAATTGACGTTTTGTAGTAATGGTTAGCTGAGTTGTTTTTGACTCGATATAGCTGTGGCCTGTGAATTCTTGTCTGGTGCCGAGTTTTATGTGTTTTAGTGTTGTCAACGAGTTTTTCAGCTGAGTTTGGATTTTTTTTTAAAATTAAGTCCTGTTCGGTTGCCGAGTTTTTGTGTCAAATTTTCTTGTAAATGTGTTTAAATCTTAAATTGTAATTCTTTATAAAAATAAAAAAAAATAAAAAAAAATAAAAAAAAAAAATTAACTTCCATTCTTTTAATTAATTAGTTTAAAATAGATTTCTTTTTAGTAATTAAAAATAGTAAAATTCAAATTTCCAAAAAATCCAAATTGTCTAGTTCGATTAAATTAAATTTTAAGGTTTTGCAAAAGTATTATTCCCTGTGGACCGAATCATAAATACTAAAACGATGATCGTGCGCTTGCGATTTTAATTGTATCATTTCCAGCACATCAAGTTTTTGGCGCCGCTGCCGGGGAACTAACTATTTTTCGCACCTTGATTTTTAATTTTTCGGATTAGTTTTCTTTGCTTGTTTAATTTTTATTTCGTTTTTTCAGGAAAGTTTGGAATTACGGGAATCTTCTCACGGAGCTCGGAACGAATTGGAATTCTTGGAAGCGTGCTTCGGTAACCCGTATCTCACTCTTTTCGCATTTTTATTTTTAGAAAATCACAAAAAAATCAAAAAAAATCAAAAATCACAAAAAAATTAAAAATCAAAAAATATTATTTGTAAATACATATTTGTTGCATCATGCATTCATCACTTAGGGCACATTATCTAGATTTTTATTTTCTTGTTTTTAATTTTTCGTACCTATTAAATTGTGGTGATTGCTGGAGGATCCAAAGGTACGTTAAATTCATCTTTCTTTTAGATTAGGACACGTAGTGTAAGCATCCATATTTGTTCATAATTTTTTTTTGTATATATCATTGTGTGTTGCATCGTTTGTAGCCTTAATAAAATTAATTAGACGTTTGCCCTAGGAATTTCGCGCTCAATTAGGAAGACGCCTAAAATAAACGTAATTAAGACTTATTCACGACCTTCAGTGTCTAAGGTTCGCCTGGCTGTTAAGATTCGGTGTCTAAGTGACGAGTTTGGCCTCTTGGCAATGCCTGCTCTAATCTGGCCGAATCGGTCTGAATAATTCTTAATTTACGAAATTTTTAGTGTGTCTTGATGTTAGGAGCAATGTCTAGTTATTCTATTTAGGGAACATTTTTCTTTTGCTTTTTCACCCTTTATTTTGAGTGTTTATTTTGTGTGCTTATTTTGTGTGATTAAAATTCGTGCTTAAAATTAAAAAAAATTAAATAAAGAAAAAAAATAATAAAAATGTGGTCAAATTACAATTCTTATACTCAAGGGTTTGAAAATTATCATGAATTTGAGCAAGATAATAATATGTTTCAACAAACCCTTAGGAATGACCATTTTTCACCTACCTACAATCCCGGGTGGGGGAATCACACAAATTACTCACGGGATTACGACGAGGAGTTATCGGATAATACGATGTGGTGTGAGTCAACTAGGGAACCTAGTGTTTATAACGAGTCGTCTAGTACTTTTAGTGATTTGCATTATAGTGAAAACGATATTGCAATAAACTCTGAATTAGATGCTCTTAATAGACGACTCGAAGCCTTAGAAACCCTTAGAGGCCCTTCACACACGTCTTGGCACCCAAATTTCAATTCTCCGAGTCTCGATTTTCAACACGGCCCCGACTCTTATCAAGTCAACGCCATGTTTCACCCAACCTCTCAAAATGACCATTTTACATCGTCTTCTAATTCTGGTTGGAGAGATTATCCCGATCTCTCATGGAACCAAGGTCATAACTATCAAACTCCGCCTCCACATTTTCAAGAACCGAACTCTTATCAAATTCCGGGTCAACTTGACACCTTAGAAAAGAGTATCGAGGCTTTATTGATTTCTCAAGCAGAATTCGTGCAAACTAGGCAAATTTTGAACTCTAATGCTCAAGCCTTATCTAACTTAGAATTTCAAATGAATCAATTAGCCACCATGTGCGAGCGTGAGGCGATAACCACCCCGAATCCACCCGAGGTCAACCCTGAATTTCTTATCACTCAAAGACCTATCGATACTTTCGATGATATCATTTCTCCTAGGTCTATTGTTCAAGTTGACACTCCTTTTGGTGGTGAATTATACGAAGAAGATTCTGATACTGACATCTTTCATTCTCTAGGTGAAACAAAGAATCCCGATGATTCTGAGTTTGTGGCTTCGCCTAGACATCCATCATCTTCTTCTAGTGAACTTTTCATTTCATCTTTCGAACCTCTTCCCGAGAAACCCGAAGAACTTCATACTCAACCAATAGGAGATGATCTAGTTAAGGAGGTTGTTTCAAGGTCAAATTTGGACGATCATGAGATTGAGTCTCTTCTTAAACAAGATTTTCAATTGCATTACGAGACCAATCGAGAGCTTCACGAATCTTTTAAGGATTTGACCTCGGAAGAGATGTTTGGAGAGATGATGAATATTTGTTCCAAATGGGAAACCCAACATCAGGATAGTTCTTGTGATCCTAATTATGTTGGTAAAACATTTTTCGAAGAGCCACCCCCACCCGTTTCTATTCATTCGTTTTCCACTCGTGCTCCATCTTTCATCGAAACTCCTGATATTCATGACCAAAATCTCATCGTAATTAATTTGCTTAAACAACATAAAGAAGCATCTTTGTGGTCTATGAATGAAGTTAGGAATATGAGTTTCATTCTTGCGCCTAATCGGATCGTTCGAGTGGTCTATGCTATCTATGTGGGTGAGTTTCTGAATTATGTTGGTTGTATAACGAAAATTGTTTTTCCGAGAGCAGGTATTGGTTAAGTAAATATTTGTTTTGTACCTCCCATAGTAGAATGTAGGTATGGGAGGGTTACAGTGTGTGTGTGTGTGTTTGTGTGTTATTTTTATTTTCATAGATTTTTTAGAATTTTTTCAATACCTCATGCATTTTCTCCGCATTATCCCCTCATCCGCCCGCAATCACTGAATTGATTTAGAAGAGGGCCCTGCAAATATTTTTGTGATTGAGCATTGTGTGGCTCGAGGAAGACTTTGAAGACAAAAGCGAGAGTAGGGCTGGAAAAAGAAGAAAAGAGAGCGGATAGCCTGTACTATATCACCTAACCCGCTAATCTTTCTTCATAAATCATTGAGTTTTTTTTGTCTGTGTTAAAGTTCATCCTTTCAGCTATACAGATACTCAGAGCATATTTCAACCTCCTCAAGAAAAAAAATCTCATTATCTAGCTGTCTTAAAAATGGCATTGCAAGGAATCTTCTGGATTGCTAGAGTTAATCCCACTTCCATCCAGGAAACCATCCGGCACGAGAAGTTTCAGGCTTGGGCTCAATTTCTGAATGAGCATTCAATAGTCCGATATGCTTTAGTTACACCGGTGAAGCTGAACCATGATGCCTTGCGTGAGTTGTATTGCAGTGAAGTCGACACCTCTAGAGTGGACGAAAGTGCAATCACATTTCAATTGTTCGATAGGTCGATTAGGGTCACCGAACGAGATGTTAATCGCATTCTTCATTTTCCTACGGAAAATCTCGTTGCCGATCCTACATCTGACCAGATTGAAGGGTTCTTTCGTCTCATAAGGTACCAAGATAGCAATTTCAGTACTGGTAATCTCTCTAGAACATATCTAACCCAGTACTGGAATTTCTTCTTCCACATCCTTAACCATGTTTTTTCCTCAGCTAGAACAAATCTAGATAGAATACCTGATTTTATTCAAAAAATAGGGTATGCGGTTGCAAATAATTCGAGGATTAATTTTGGTAAGATAGTGCTTAGTCAAATTATTTTGAAAATGAAGCACTTAGGAACAAGGGATGCCCGGACTCAGAGGGTCGAATGTTTATATCCAAGATTTCTGCAATTAATATTGAATGATTTTTTGAGTGATGCAGACAGGATACGTTTGGGCAATGGTCAAGAGGTGGAATGTTCTACCATGAAGAAGAATGTAATTAACTACTTAAGCAATAAGAGCTATACGGATGTGCCCACAGTCTTAACGGAATATCTAAAGACTATCCCACTTCCGTTGCTACCAAGGCCGGTAAGAACAGCACCACAGATGAGGTTTGCTACATCAGCCGATCTACCTCCTGCTAAACGGAGTAAACCTAGCGAACCCGAGGCATTCAAGGGAAACGTGGGTCTTGTGCCGTTTAATCCATTCAAGTTTAACCTCCCGGAGAGAAAATCCCTGGATCTCTTTCCAGATTTATCACTCTTTTCCACTGGTCAGCAACTTGCTTCACGAGAGGCTGGAAGCTCCCGAACTTTCACTGCACCATCCGGCAAAGGGGCTACCATGATTTCATTTGCAGACACGCATCTCGGTCAAAGTTTTGGACAAAAGCTGAGAGAAACACAAGCAGATCATGAGAGTGGGCAACCTGCTCAACCAAATGCACCTATAACCAGAGCAGGATTCAACGGACTCCTTGCACGGGTCCAAACACTGGAGAACGAGTTGCCGCATATCCGTGAGTCCATTGCAGAAATCAGAAATCTGCAACTTGTTCAAAATGATGCAATCCAGGCACAAATAAGCTCCATGGCAGCCCAGTTTGGTCATGTGATTAATTACTTGATGAGAACAGCTTCAGTTTCTTCTAATTTCCCAGCTCCACATCCATCTATTCTGGAGGATAACCCAACTGAGGGGGAGAAGGTGGATGAGGAAGAAGCTAAAAGGCGTGCTAAAGGCAAGGAAAAGGTTGCTGACACGGATTTAAATTTATTTTTGGGAAGGAAAAGCTAAGGGGAGTATTCGTGCTATGTGGAAAGAATTACGCAAGGAAAGCTTGAAGATCTGTTCAGTCTAGAGGAACAATTATCTTGCTTATCTTGAGGGGAGTTTTCGTTCACTTTTGCTCATATCTCATTTTTATTTGCATACATTGAGGACAATGCATGAGATAAGTGTGGGGATGTTATCATTTAGGGTTTTTAGTGTAAATACATAAAATTTAAAAATTCCAAAAAAATCAGAAAATTAGAAAATTATTTGCCTCGTCTCATAGTGTGTTAACAGGGATAGGTACACATCTTGTGAGCTTATTTTGCATGATTATTTGACATGTCATATCTCTGAAAGTTATTTGTTACTTGATGATTGTTTGTACGTGCTTGCGAAAATTATAAAACTTGAGATGTGTCATTGTCAATTTTAGTGAATACTAAAACATGCTTTCACCCTGTGAGATTTTGAGCATAATTTATGATTGGTACATCTTATATCAATCGAATTTTTATTGTTGTGTGTTGTTCATCATTGAGTATGTCGCTCTAGAACTTGCTTTAAACCATTTTGAGATTACATGATATTTGCATGCATGAAAATGATAAAGGCAATAGGATTAACCGTATTGATCCAAACAGTACCCTTCAATCATATATCCTTAGTGAACCCCTTTGAGCTTTTTATCCGATATTTTTGTATCACCAATCTAATTTTTTGAGCCTACTTGTTTATTCTTCTCTTGATTTACTAGTAGAGCATTCTGATTCATTTGAGGGTTGGTGAGTGCATAGTATGGGGATATTTTTGTTAAAGTGTGAAAATTTGGTGGGAATCATAAAGAAAAAAAAAAGAAAAAAAAAGAAAAAAAGAAAAAAAATAGAAAAAAAAAAGAAAAAAAAAGAAAAAAAGAAAATAAAATAGAGTTTTGTTCATTGGTTTGTGCAATATGAAAATGGAAAAGTACATGACAATATGTGCTTGGGGTTTAATTCTTGTGAAAGCTTGATCACCTTTTACATGATCGAAATTTCATGTTGAGTGCTTTAATTAAAAATGAACATTGTGCTCTATTAGTTTGTCAAATTAGCCATTTGTCAGCCTTTTTCTTGATTTCCTACCCTTCACCTTAGCCACGTTACAACCTTTAACAAAGACCTTTTGATTTGTGCATGCATGTATTCGAAGTAGTGGAAATTTGGTGGACAACCAAGCATATGGTAGCACATAACTTAATTGATTGAACTTGAGCGAATACACTTCACCTATACACTTGTGTGATTTGAGAGTTGTGTGAGATTTTCTATCCATAGCATGTTACTCACTGAATGCGGCATTGATATATATTTCATGATCTTTTTGTCTATATAGACTGTGTGCTTACTTGGATAGTCTTGTGCATATGATTTGTAAGTGAACAGACTTTCAATATTGTGCAATTGAGGTTTACTTGTGTGGAGTACTATGATTAGTTGCATACTTGAGACTTGGCAGAAAATAAAATTGGATTTTGTGGGTACATTCACTATAGGCCCTCACGAGACCTCACTCGTCCACTAGGGCTGCCTAGGGGTTTAAAGGGCTTGTTGCATATGCCAAATGCAACTGTCACACCTACGAAAAGGAGTATAGGACTTTTTATCAAGATTTTCTTTTTGTTTTGTTTTACTCGAGGACGAGCAAAAGATAGGTATGGGGGCATTTGATAAGTGCATAATTTTGCATATTTTTATTGCCTATTTATTGCTTGAATTCGTATTTTAATAAATTATTTTGTTGCATTTCAGGAAAATTCGAGAAAAACGAAGAAATGGCAAAATGAAGAAATAAAGTTCAAAAGACCACAGTTTAGGGCTTAAGAATTTATTTTTATTTAATAAATATTTTATTTGATTAGAAAATTATATTTATAAATATCTAATAATATTAGGTATTTATTTTTATAATTTTCGGATTAAATTAATTATTTATTATTTAAAAATTATACGTCGTGCGGGATAAAAAACATTTCTACGGAACCCATCTATGCACAATAAAAACATGGCCGGCCATGGAATCTTGCAAAGTGAGAGTGGGTGGAGTTGGTGTTTTGAATTAGTTGTAAAGTTTGTAATTATTTCATTTTATTATGAAAATGGTGTGCTAACTTTTCCTATAAATAGGAAGTAGTTCTCATCTTAAAAAGGACATTAGGAGTAGATTAGATTTAGGATTAGCATTCCTAAATTATCAGTTGTAAATTTTCTTTCGCAGCTCTTGTAAATTTTTAGTTCATATTTTTCCTGCATTAATTTGTTAATTCTGTTTTTAGCAAACTTTCAATTCGAAGCAAAATTCATTTACCATGTTTTATTAAGATCAAACCCAGCCATTTTAATTCCCCTGTCTTAGTCCAGCAAAACCCAAGCCCAGCACTATACTCCTTTTTCTTTCTTCTCCTTATTCCTCCATTCATTTTTATCCGCTCCAATCTCAATTCCCCTCCATCCCTCTTCCGTTTCTTTCCCATCTCCACAATCTTTGCATGCCACAAAACCACCGTTTCACTCCCCTGTTCTCGTTTTATTATTGCAAACCCACGAAGTCGTGCCTTGTCTTCTTTTTGCGAATTGCTGTTTCTAATTCTTTGTTTTATAAAAAAATTGTAATTCTTGTTCGTGTTTTCTGAATTCCATTTGATGTTTAGACGTTAATTTTGTTCTTGTTGATTATGTTGACTGTGTTCACGAGTTCAGTTTCCGAGTCAAGATTGAGTTGTTGCTGCGTTATTGTTTAAGTTCTTTTCGAGTTTTGTTTGCGAGTTGGGTATAATGAAATCGCAGTTTGCTTAATATTTGAATTCGAATTTCTGAGTTTTTGTTAAAGATGTGCATTCGATGTTTGAGTTTGTGATACCGTCATATTCCGACTGAGTTTTGCAAAGTCTGTTGTTTTTCCGATGCTTGATTTGTTTGAGTTCATGTTTTCTGGTTTAGTTTTAGTTCGAGTTTTCTGCACTGTTTTTCTTTCACCGAGTCAGTTCTGTATCGATTTTTTTCCTTTCTGCGATTTTGAGTTTATGTTGAGTTCCTAATTTCTGAGTTTTAAAGTTGAGTTGTTTCATTGTGTTTGTATTGTATTCATTGTGGATTGGGTTGAGCTCACCTGTTTGGTCGACTGTCTTGCTGTGGCTAAGTTGGTTTTGTTGTATTTTCGCCGAGTCGCCGAGTCTTGTGTTCTGTGTTTTCTGGGTCTGTGTTAAGTGGGTTGAATTGAGTCTAAGTCCGAAACTGGAGTTGCACTTCGTTGTTCTTGCTGTTATGTGTGTAATCGAGTCTGAGTTTCGCCTTGTGTTTCTGTGGTCCATTTGTTAATCAACGAAAGGTAGTAATTAAGTAGTTTGCCGTCGAGTTTTGCACAATTTGGTTTGCTGTTAATTGACGTTTTGTAGTAATTGTTAGCTGAGTTGTTTTTGACTCGATATAGCTGTGGCCTGTGAATTCTTGTCTAGTGCCGAGTTTTATGTGTTTTAGTGTTGTCAACGAGTTTTTCAGCTGAGTTTGGATTTTTTTTTTAAATTAAGTCCTGTTCGGTTGCCGAGTTTTTGTGTCAAATTTTCTTGTAAATGTGTTTAAATCTTAAATTGTAATTCTTTATAAAAATAAAAATAAAAATAAAAAATAAAAAATAAAATAAATTAACTTCCATTCTTTTAATTAATTAGTTTAAAATAGATTTCTTTTTAGTAATTAAAATTAGTAAAATCCAAATTTCCAAAAAATCCAAATTGTCTAGTTCAATTAAATTAAATTTTAAGGTTTTGCAAAAGTATTATTCCCTGTGGACCGAATCATAAATACTAAAACGATGATCGTGCGCTTGCGATTTTAATTGTATCATTTCCAGCACATCAGATACGAAGAATCCATGACGAATTCCCCTTGACAACTGCTGAGAGAATCAAGGCTTATGAGGCTGAGATCTTAAAATTGAAGGACGATATTGCAAGAGAACAAGATAGATTGAATCAAACTCAGCCTCCTCCAACTGCAGAGAGGATTCCCATTATAAATTTGGAGAGGCCTTCAAGGAGGCAATGGAGGGCTGATACCCGAACCGAAAAATCGACAAGGGTGGAGACCCCCAGAAGCAACCCCAAAGATCTAATGCCACTTGGGGACCCTGACAACCCCACACCTCCGTTTACTGAGGAGGTGATGAATGCCCATATCTCAAGGAAATTTAAGATGCCGACTATTAAGGCCTATGATGGAACGGGCGATCCCGCAAACCATGTCAGGACATTCTCAAACGCACTGCTGCTGCAGCCTGCTAGTGACGCCTTCCCTCAAACTCTGTTGGGCATGGCTCAAAGATGGTATAGCCGCCTACCTGCAAACTCAATTGGCTCTTTTAAGGAGTTGAGCGCTGCCTTTATCAGCCAATTCATTAGTGGGAGAATTCATGAGAAAAGTTCTGCATCCCTTATTTATGTAGTGCAGGGAAAGAATGAGAACTTGAGGGATTATCTCAAGCGATTCACCAAAGAGACGTTGAATATCACTGATCTGGAAAATAAGGTGGCCATGGTAGCCCTGGAACACGGAACCACTGACCTTTTCTTTAAAAGGTCCTTGGCAAAACACCCTCCTGAAAACATGGCCGAGCTCCAGAGAAGAGCCGATAAATATATCAAGGCTGAGGACAGCATGAAAAAGGATACCGCGGGAGGCAATGGCAAGGGTTCTAATGACTCAAAGAAACGAAAGCCAGAGCAAGAGTACGACGCTAGGGACAAGTATCCCCGGGCTGGCAAGGACTCCGAGTCATCACCAAAGAAGGGTTTTGGACCGAGATTTTTTGATTATGCAAGGCTGAAGCTCCAGAGAAGTGATGCACATCGTAGGAGAAGCCCCGAAGCGTGCTAAGACCGAGATAGTAGATGGTTTTGATGATTCGGATCTTGAAGGGGTGAAATTCCCCCATGACGACCCGTTGGTCAAAACTCCTGTAATTGGAAACTCAGAAGTGAAGCAGGTCCTGATAGACAATGGAGCTTCTGTTGATATCTTGTTTCATGACGCCTTTGTAAAAATGGGCTACACTGACTCTCAATTGACCCCGAGTAACATGCCAATCTACGGGTTTAACGGAGTTGAGTCCAAGGTTGAAGGGACCATTCAGCTGCCCGTGACAATAGGGCAAGAACCTAAGGAAGCCACCCAGATGTTGAATTTTCTAGTGATTAAGGCTACCTCGACGTACAATGCAATTTTGGGGAGGACCGGACTTCATGCGTTCAAGGCTGTTGCCTCTACCTATCACATGAAGGTCAAATTTCAAACCAGGAATGGTGTTGGGGAACAGAAAAGAGATCAGAAAATGGCCAGGAGTTGCTATGTGGCTGCCTTGAGAGCTGATGGAGCCGGGGGCAGGTACTCCCAATTGAAGACATGGATGTCCGAGGTGATGATGAACACCGAGGAAAGCTAGCAGAGGACTTAATACCTATTCCTCTAGAGCTAGGCAACCCTGAGAAGGTGACTTATATAGGAGCCTCTTTGAGGGAACCCCTGAAGGGCAAGTTGATAGCATTCTTACAAGAAAATAGTGACGTGTTTGCCTGGACAGCAGCTGATATGCCAGGGATTGATCCCCAACTCATAACTCACAGATTGAATATCGATCCTAATCGGAAGATAATACAGCAGAAGAAGAGGAATTTTGCTCCAGAAAGACAAGAGGCCATTAAGCAAGAGGTGGACAAACTCTTGGAAGCTGGGTTTATTGAAGAGATTCAGTTTCCAGAATGGTTGGCTAACCCTGTGATGGTCAAGAAAGCCAACGGTAAGTGGAGGATGTGTATAGACTTCACCGACTTGAATGACGCATGCCCTAAGGATTGCTTCCCTTTACCAAGGATAGACATGTTAATAGATGCCACAGCAGGACATGAGATGTTGAGCTTCATGGATGGGTTCAGCGGCTATAATCAAATTAAGATGCACAAGGATGACATCCCAAAGGTATCTTTCATAACTGACTTTGGTGTTTTCTGCTATCTTGTTATGGTGTTTGGTCTAAAGAATGCAGGAGCTACTTACCAACGATTGGTGAATAAGATATTCGCCCATCCGATTGGAAAAACCATGGAGGTCTATGTCGAAGATATGCTGGTTAAAAGCTTGGTCAAGGCGGACCATATTAAACACCTCAGAGAGGCATTCGAAGTGTTGAGGCACCACAAAATGATGTTGAATCCAGCCAAGTGTGCCTTTGGCGTTGGATCAGGCAAATTTTTGGGTCTGATGGTTTCCAAGAGAGGCATAGAGGCCAACCCTGACAAGATCAAGGCGATCTTAGATATGGAACCCCCACGCTCTATAAGAGATGTGCAAAAGTTGACAGGCCGGGTAGCGGCTTTAGGAAGATTCATCTCCAAGTTTGGTGACAAATGCTTGCCTTTCTTTCAAGCATTGAAGAAGGTGAAAAATTTTGAGTGGATACCTGAGAGCCAAGAGGCCTTTGAACAACTGAAGAAGTACATGATTGAAGCCCCGTTATTGACCAAACTAAGCCCTGGGGAGACTCTTTGTCTATACCTAGCGGTATCTGAACAAGCCCTGAGTGTTGTCCTCATTCGGGAAGAGGAGAAAGTCCAGAAACCTATCTACTATGTGAGCAAAGTGTTGCATGGGGCTGAGTTGAATTACTCACCCATAGAAAAGTTTGTTTTGGCATTAGTAACTGCATCGAGGAAGTTGCAGCCTTACTTCCAGGCATATAAGATTCAAGTTCTGACAAACCAGCAGTTGAGAAACATATTGCATAGCCCTAAGGCCAGTGGAAGGCTAATCAAGTGGGCGATTGAGTTAGGAGAGTTTGATATCACATATAAGCCTCGGACAGCCGTTAAGGCTCAGGCATTGGCTGACTTCGTGGTTGAATGCACTGTTAACAACCAAGAAGTCGGGGGGCAAGAGATAGTGACTACCCCTGGGCAAGAGAAAAAAGAAGAGGAACTTACATCTGATTTGAAGGAATATTGGGTGCTCTATTTTGATGGAGCATCAAAAACAAAATCTAGTGGTGCAGGTTTGGTTCTGCAAAGCCCCGATGGGTTCACAGTTGAGTATGCTTTAAAGTTGGATTTTCCTACTACCAACAATGAGGCGGAGTATGAAGCATTAATAGCTGGTTTGGGTTTGGCTAGAATCATGAGGGTCAAAAATCTCAAAGTTTGTGGAGATTCAAGGCTTGTGGTATCACAAGTAAATGGTGAATTCGAAGCTAAGGACGAGACTATGGCGAAATACCTGAGAGTCGTAAAGGCTGTTATGGCTCAGTTTGAGGAGTGCTATGTTGAGCACATTCCGAGAGAAGAAAACATTAAGGCCGATGCCCTGTCTAAGTTCGCTTCTTCCGAGATAGAAAATTATGCTGGGAGTGTCTACTTTCAGGTCTTGAAGGCCCCGACCGTTAACTCAAAATTAGTGGCACCAATTGATATAGGGGGCTCTTGGATAGATCCTATCAAGGCACACCTTGAGACCGGGTGGCTCCCAGACAATGCCTTGGAGGCACGAAAACTTTCAATAAGAGCATTGAGATACACTTTGATTGAGGGCATTCTGTACAAAAGGTCGTTCGTCATCCCATACTTGAAGTGTTTAAGGCCTCAAGAGGCAAGAGAAGCACTGGAGGAAGTTCATGAAGGGATCTGTGGGCAACACTTGGGGGGCAGAGCCCTAGCTCACAAGATCATTCGTTTAGGGTTCTATTGGCCGGAGATGTTGGCTGATGCACAAGACTATGTCAAAATGTGTGAGAGATGTCAAAAACATGCTCCGATTGTCAGGCAACCGCATGAGATGTTAACTTCAATTAATTCTCCCATTCCGTTTGCGATGTGGGAGATGGATATACTTGGTCCTTTTCCCATGGCTTCAGCACAAAGGAAGTTCTTGATAGTGGCCATTGATTACTTCACTAAGTGGATTGAGGCTAAACCTCTGGCCAAGATAACCACCAAACAAGTTTCCCAGTTCTTTTGGGAGAACATAATTTGCAGGTATGGAATCCCACGAATCCTTGTAACAGACAATGGGACACAGTTCAATAATGAAGAGTTTAAGAAGTATTGTGAAGAGAATGCGATTGATCTCCGTTTTACCTCAGTGGCACATCCACAAGCCAATGGGCAAGCTGAGGTAGCTAATTGAATTATCCTTGATGGACTGAAAAAGAGGGTCGAACGCTCTAGGAACACTTGGGTAGATGAATTACTGCCCATACTTTGGGCATATCGTACCACTTGTAAGGTGACAACTGGAGCAACCCCATTTTTGCTGGCTTATGGAGCTGAGGCAGTTGTGCCTTTAGAGATCATGCAAGCGTCACCTCGAGTTGAGGCATATGAACCAGAAACTAATGAAGAAGGGATGAGACTTGCCCTTGACTTAATTGACGAGGTTAGAGATGAAGCTAATGCTAGGAATGCTGAATATCAGAAGAGATCCTCTTTTCACTACAACCAGAGAGTTAAGGAAAGATTCTTTCGACAAGGCGACATGGTTCTAAGGAAGATTGAAGCCTCAGGAGTTGGCCAGAAAGGAAAGTTAGCACCAAATTGGGAAGGGCCGTATCTAGTCAGAAAGGTGGTAGGACGAGGATCCTACAAGTTAGAAACCTTGGATGGGGTTGAGGTGCCCCGAACTTGGCACGCTGTGAACCTCAAAGTTTATTATGTTTAAGTTCTTTTGACAAAGGCTTGGACTTTTATCTATTTATTAGGAATAAGGTTCGAATGAAACCATTATAGAGCATGTTGCTCCCAGTAGGAGATAGAGTATCTATGTAAGGGTTGAACCCATTTTATTGATATCCTTTGACAGCACAATGGAATCTATTCTGTTTTCTCTATGAGTTATTCTTCCTTGTTAAAATAAACACGAAAGACAAATGTTGAACTAACTTGTGAGTCTAGTTCCAGCCAGGAGGCCAAGTACTCGAAAAAGTCTAAAGTTTACTAAACTATGAGCAAAGGCAAGAAAAGTGAACACAATGGAAACTAACTGCATCAATAGATAAATTAAAAGTTACACAAATAAAGGCCCGAAGGCTATTAAGTCAAATGGCAGAAACCAAGAGTTCAGATAAGCAAAAGATAAATAAACAAAACTTAAGGGGCCTTAGGGGCCTCCTTAGCAGGAGAATCATCCTCAGAGCTAGTGTGTGTAGTGGATCCATCCTCAGCAGAATTAGCAGCACCATGCCGAACTAGAGGAAGCTTAGGATCCAAGGCTGAAGTGGCAGCGGTAGCATGCTCTTTGACCAAAGCATCACCCTCCCCGAATAACTCTTCGCTGGATCCAGGCTCGTTAACTAATAATGGGGCAGGAAGATGAGGGCTCACGAAGTCTGAAGGCTGAAATAAGCCAGGATGGCTCCTCAGAACTGCCTCAATGGCCTTGTTCCAACCCTCAGAAAACTGGCCAGGAAATAACAGCTCATCATGTTGATCCATGAGGGACTTGTACTCATCAGAATCCAGATAGTCATCAATGATCTTCTCCCTGTCATCTTTCAAAGCTACCAACTCTGTCCGAGCACTGGCCAACTCCTCATCCTTATCCTTAAGCTTCTCCTCTAGATGGTTAATAGTGAGGCTTTTCTTTTGAGATTCAGACTCATACCCCTTGGCCTTCTCCTTCCAAGCTTTGGCGTGGTAGAGAGAACTCTGGAAGTGAACGTTGGCCTGTGCACAGAAACAATGATTATGTTGGAATAAAGTAAATAAGTACGAAATCTAAATAATGCGAGGTTTGAGTCTTACCACAGCTAAGGCTTGAGAACCAAGTGCCTCTGATTCCCCGATGCCTCCATTGACAACCAAGTCTTTATAGTCAGGAGGGGTGATCGAGTTAAGAGACCAGTCCATGGCGTGCTTAGTCGAGCCCACAACGGAGTCCCGCTTCCTAAAGGCCCAGGATGGCCTAAAAACAGAAGATTGGACGTTCACCTGAGAGCTCCCCTCCAAGTCTGCTATATCACCAAATTTAAGGTCCACCTTTTGGACCTTATGGGCACGCAAGAACGCGGGCTCAGTTCCTTTCTCTCGAGGATCAGCATTCCGCTTTGCCCGGTCCATCCTCGAGGTTTCGTTGTCTGGATCCGGGAAGCTTCCACAAGCATCTTAGCAACTGAAATGCCATGAACAGAAACACAAATGAATAAGTCAAGTATGAAAATAAAAAAAACAAGTCAAGAAAGGAAGTTACCCCGTTCTGAAACTTGTGAGAGGCCTAATGCCCTCAGAGATTCTTCATTTATGAGGCTTTGGCAGGTTATAGATATACCATTACCTTGGTTAAAGTGTCAAAAGCAGCCTGATCCTCGGTGCTAAGGGTGATTCCCTTAGCGTTTCCATCTGAAACCCTCGAAAAGGTTTTTCTAAAGAGGGTACCCCAATCACCACCCTCCCATTCAAGATAGGCAAATTCTTTCTTCCAACCAGGGTTGTTGTCTGGTACTGATTTACCATTAAAGATAGGAGGGACCTTGGGGCGATGTTTGATATATACCCAACCAGAATACGAAGCAGGGCTGTTGTAAACTTGGAAAATTTTTCGAAAAAGGGCAACAGATAGAGGAAGGTTTTGCCTTAGACACAAAACCATAAAACAAAGAATTGTTCTCCATGCGTTTGGGGGCAATTGGCAAGGGTTACACTGAATGTTAGCTAAAAGGCGGGGGATAAACTCATGAAAAGGGAAACAGAGGCCTGCTACTAAACATTCCCTATAGATACACAAGGCATTGGGCCTCCAATGACAAGGCCTGTCACCTGGCCCAGCTGGAACGAGTTTATAAGGTTTTTTAATTTTGTACAACTTGTTATATCTACCAATTTCATCTGTATCGTGATATGTATTACAACAATCATATGCATCTAACTCGGCTAAAGAAGGATAGTCGTCTGCTCTTTCATTTAACATATCTAAAAGAGAGGTGTAAGGAGAGCGAATTTGGATGGTACCTTTGGAAGAGGCTGAGTTCATTTTCAGAAGGCGAGCTTGAGCTTTGTCCGCCATTGATGACAGCTTGAGGTCTTGACTTAAAACGAAGAAGATGACCGGAGACGAAGGCCGGAATTAGCCGAGAAAAACTCCGAACGGAATTTGAGAGAAAGACTTCTTAGCTAAAAGTTGAGAGCTCAAAGATGAAAATGTGAAGTGAAAAGTGAGAGTGTGAAAAATGAACTCTCAACTCTCACTCTTATATAGGAATGAGCAACCGGTTGAAATACTCTCAAACGGTCAGAAAACCTACAGTGACCGGTCAGAATTCCAAAATTGACCTACCAAAGGCCCATGAAACCGGCCCAAATTGAAGCCCAATTCTGGAACGTTCCTAGAAAAATATCTTGAAGAAATATCAAACCCAAACCCTAACGAAAGTTTCGGAATTTGAGCGGGCCCATTATGGCCATAGGGTCAAGCCCAAAGAAAGAAGGTATTTTTATAAAAATACACTCTAAACATGTAAAGCCTCGAAGGCCCAAAAGTAGAGAGGCCCATCAAGAAAAAGCCCGAAAATTTTGAGGACTTTATTTCGATCAAGATTCTGGTCGAAATGACTAGGAATCTTGGTCGAAAATGTGTTCGACAAGGAGAAGCTTGAACGCTTAATTCGACCAGAATCCTGGTCGAAATGACTAGGAATCTTGGTCGAAAATTTGTTCGACAAGGAGAAATTTGGACGCTTAATTCGACCAGAATCCTGGTCGAAAATGTGTTCGACAAGGAGAAATTTGGACGCTTAATTCGACCAGAATCCTGGTCAAAATGACTAGGAATCTTGGTCGAAAATGTGTTCGACAAGGAGAAATTTGGACGCTTAATTCGACCAGAATCCTGGTCGAAATGACTAGGAATCCTGGTCGAAAAAGTGTTCGACAAGAGGGAATTTGGATGCTTAATTCGACCAGAATCCTGGTCGAAACGATCAGGAATCCTGGTCGAAAAAGCTGTCGACCAAGAAAAGCTTGAACGCTTAATTCGACCAGATTCCTGGTCGAAACGACTAGGAACCCTGGTCAAAAATGTGTTCGAGCAGAGAAGAATGGAACCCTTACTTCGACCAGAATCCTGGTCGAAACGACCAGGAATCCTGGTCGAAAATCCCTTCGATCAGGATTTGTTGAAGCCCTTATTACGACCAGAATTTTGGTCGAATTCCTGGTCGAAATTCCTGGTCGAAAAATTTCAGTTTTGTTCGAAAATTGCTCTGAAAAATTGATTTTTGGACATCGAATCTTCGTGGACATGGAATTTTTAAGAGAGAAATACCTGTGGGTACTATATAACTCTAAAATGTATTTACGATACGAGAAGTACTTCGGATGATTCCTTCATATTGAATAGACAAAAATCCAGTAACAGAAGTTACTTGGAAATAATTGTTTAGCCTCGAATAAGGCCAATCGTCGTAAACGTGTAGGTCGCTCCACTCTTTACATTATGATGATACTTGTGAAACACTAGTGTACAATTATGAACCCTGACCCAAGTCTCGGAAAAGACCATTAAAACTTCAAGGAAAACCTGATCAGTTTTCCTAGAAGTTGGGGGGCAAATGATATGGGCTGAAAATAAGACCTAAAAGACACATTTAATGTGGCATTAATTAGACCAAGAATGGTCCAAACGTGGGGCCCTCCAGATGGACCCAAAATCCAAATTATAATATTAATTTCGTAATTAATATTGGGGGAAATAAACAGCTCAGCAATAAGAGTTGGATAAGGATATTATCTCTGTCAGACTTAGCCACCAAGGCAACCAATTCAATACGAAAACTGATTCCTACAAGGAATAGATCTAGAACCTTCCTCAAGGAGGTGACTTACCCACCAAGTCTCTGACTCCTACCATAATTCTAAGGCTTCTCAGCCTATATAAAGGGCTAGACCCCTCAACCTAGAACTACGTTTTTTGGCTTGATCTTTGATATTCATCAAAGTACGTAGGCATCTTGTGAAGGCAGATTCAGCCACGAGCACAAGAGCAGCCATTAAAGCACGAAGCTCACACACCTTTGCATTAAATATACAAGCCCTAGCCGCAATACTCGTAACCTAATTTTTATTCCACAACAAATATGTTTTTGATAGAATTCGAACCTTGAATATAATATATTTAATCATTAGATCTAACGATTTTGATTTTTTACTAAAAATTTAATGGTCATTATTCATAGTATACGGATTTTTATTATATTTATTCAACATTCGTTTATGCATCCAATGTACAAGGTTGCAATACATATTTATGAAAATTATGGAAACTAGCTTATAACCCATGCAAAGCAATGGTTATTTTTAAATACTTTTAAAATTATATGATTAAATAAATAGATTATAATAATTTATTATGGATATAATTTAACTTTGTAATTAATTAATAAAATTATTAGTAATAATAATAGTTATTTAATAAATGATATGTGTTTATTAGAACTAATAATATAAAATCTTAATATAAATTTGTTGTTGACGGGATTCGAACCTTGGATCTTTAGAAGAGGATTTAAATATAGAATATTTCTTATTATTAGATCTAACGGCTATCATCTATTTACTAAATATCTAACGGTCACTATTCATTTATATGAAACTAATTCTTAGCCCTCTTTTGCATCCAAAAATTCGAATATGGTGTTTTCGTAAAGGATTTAAAAGTTTTAAATCAATGTTTTTGATGTGCTTCTTTACCTGCCAAAGATTTCAAAATGTTGGTTTATCAATACTAGCTTATAATCCGTGCTTTTTTGATATGTAACAAATTTTATTTTATGTTATAACTATATTTTTATATAATCATTGTTTACAATATTTTATTTTAATTTTAATATTAATAATTTAATATAAATTTAATTAATAATATGCATGGTTTAAAACTTATATTATAAAATTTTAAAATAAATACGTTTTTGATGGAATTCGAACCTTGAATATAATATATTTAATCATTAGATCTAACGATTTTGATTTTTTACTAAAAATTTAATGATCATTATTCGTAGTATACGGATTTTTATTATATTTTGTTATTGATTAGAAGATGTGATATTTTTGGGTATATATTAATTATTGCTAGATATGATATGATTGGAAGATATGATATGATCGATGTTTTTAGGTGTTTATAAAAGATAATATCTTCAACTAAAAGTAAATGTGAAAAAGACAATCGACTAATTACCATAATTATATTATGTTATTATTTATTTTAGGTGTTTTAATAGTATGGATATAGTATATATTTTTCTTTATAATAAAGGTTAAATAAGTAAATTTACGAAATACTAAAAAACATATACAAATAAATAAGTGCCAAAAATTTTAATGTTTCTGCTAATGTTTTCTTATTATAAACAATGTATATATATATTTAATATATTTTATTAATAATTGAAAAATATGATGTTATATTTTCGGGGTATATATTAATGATTATAAGATTAGTTTTTAATTAAAAAGGTAACGTGTTTTAATTCGAAAGGAAATATTAATGATTGGAAGATATGATACGATTGATTTTTTAATTGTTAATAAAAGGTAATATCTTCAATTAAAAGTAAATGTGAAAAAAGGTAATTGACTACTTACCATTAATTTATATTATGTTATTATTTATTTTATTAGTTTTAAAATATTTTTAGGTGTTTATAAAAGGTAATATCTTCAACTAAAAGTAAATGTGAAAAAGACAATCGATTAATTACCATAATTATATTATGTTATTATTTATTTTAGGTGTTTTAATAGCATAGATATTGTATATATTTTTCTTTATAATAAAGGTTAAATAAGTAAATTCACGAAATACTAAAAAACATATACCAAAAAATAAGTGCCAAAATTTTTAATGTTTCGGCTAATGTTTCCTTATTATAAACAATGTATACTTATTTTTAATATATTTTATTAATAATTGAAAAATATGATGTTATATATTTAGGTATATATTAATGATTGTAAGATTAGTTTTAAATTAAAAAGGTAAAGTTTTAATTCGAAAGGAAATATTAATGATCGGAAGATTGATGTTTTTAGGTGTTAATAAAAGGTAATATCTTCAACTAAAAGTAAATGTGAAAAAAAGGCAATTGACTACTTACCATTAATTTATATTATGTTATTATTTATTTTATGAGTTTTAATAGTATATACATCATATATTTTTTTTCTTTATAATGAAGGGTAAATAAGTAAATTCACTACGTACCAAAAAACAGGTACCAAAGCTTTTAATGTTTCGGCTTTTATATAATAGTATAGATACATTGAATTTGAAAAATAATGTATACTGAATTAATTGAATTAAGTATAAAACATAAATTATATAATTTTTTTTAAATATGCATGAATCTTTACTTTAAAACAGTGTTTTTTTTCAAAAAAAAAATTTTAATTTTTTTTGCTGAATGGATAAAGATAAAAAAATAAGAACTTTTTGTATTGGGTGCCCCTGGCGGGGCCAATGGATCTATTGGAATAAATGATTTTATAGTGTTATTTATTGTTCTTTATATAAGGGTGTTCTTTATGGAGCAACGGCTTATATATATATATATATATATATATATATATATATATATATATATATATATATATATATATATATATATATATATATATATATATATATATATATATATATATATATATATATATATATATATATATATGCTCATGCTCAAAAGAGAACCCCTTTAAAAAGAGAACTTAGAGAACTCCCCATTTAACCTTTAGATTTATGATCTAATGGCCCCGCCAGGGGCACCCTCATATAATAAACATAGACACTCGCACACATTAACAAACCCAAAAAAAAAACTTCAAAAAAAAGCTATGAAAATTGTATACAAAATATACAAAAAATGGTATATATAAAAAAATATTTTTTTTGTACTAAAAAATAAAATAAAATTTGTGGACCCCAAAGACACGTCCCATGAATTCTAAAATGAATTTGAGAATGAATTAATCAACAGTGTAGATGAAGTTCTCTAAGTTTTCTATATAAAAAGTTTTCTCTAGATCCCTACTATATATATATATATATATATATATATATATATATATATATATATATATATATGGGGTAAGGTTCTATGGGGAACTCGGGGAACTACATAATTATCAACATTTTGTAATGTTAGTATGTCCTGTAACATGTTTTCTACCATATCATTCAATATATGTCCTGTAATATGTTCTCTAATTTGTTTTTTTATGTTCTACACTATGTTCTGTACTACTAAAATATGTTCTGTAAAATGACAGTAATACAAAACATATTACAAAATATGGGGTTGATTCAAATGAGAAACATTATCTAAAAGAGAACCGGAGAACCATTGGATCCTACTGTAGAATATATTTTGTTTCGTAATAAAAATATAGTATCCTGCTATTGAATTTCAAAATTATGCACATCAAATTAAAATTTCTACAATTGAACTTGCTTCTTTTTTCAAAGTTTTGCATATGACATTAAAAGTTCTACAACCGAACTTGCTTTTTCTACGAAGTTCTACGACTGAACTTACTTTTTTCAATAAATATTCTATTGCTAAACTTAAAGTTCCGTTGCTGAATTTATTAGAGTTCTCTGGTTCTCAGTTAAGTGTGGTTCTCCATAGAGCGTGACCCTATATATATTTAAGAACATAATAAAAATAAATTAGAGAACATAGGTTGAATGATATAATAGAGAACATGTTACAGAACATACTAACATTAAAAAAATGTTCATACTTATCTAGTTCCCCTAGTTCCCCGAGTTTCCCGAATAATAGGAGTTCCATTTGAACCATGGCTTATATATATATATATATATATATATATATATATATATATATATATATATATATATATATATATATATATATATATATATATATATATTAAAGCCGAAACATTGAATGTTTTGAAAGTGTTAATCCCAGGTTTTTAGGATGATGATTTTTGAATGATCTTCGAATTAAATCATTGAGATTTGATTCTGCTGTTCCATATATTATTGCCATATCTTCTGCAGGACATATTTATATTTATGGCAGGTCATATATCTTGAGATATCTCTCAAAGATATCATGCGATTTGATTGACAATCAAATCCTTAAGGAGCCGTTGCTAATAATCTCTGATTGACTATTATGTAATCACTATTTTGTGCTTGATTGATTCTTGTCTTCAACAGCTATAATCTCAAGGATTCATTTCTAACGGCTATATGTTCTTGTGCTATATAAAGATGACATTTCAGCAAGAAGAACGCGACTCGAAGTTCTACTGCAATATAACTTCTATACACAGACACTCAAGCTCATATACATTCTGTTTAGAAGTTCCATTTATCGAGTTGTAAAAGTTTATTCATTTTACATACACTTGTGCCGGGTTGTGGTAATTAGATAGGGTTTCAAGTCATAAGCCAAGGTAGCCAGTGGGCTAGGTAGCAGGTTTGCTAGGAGACAGTTGTGTCAAGGGAAGGGTTCTTCCAAGCGGCTTTAAACTTATAATCGGGGAATCTGTAAGCTTTATATTATTGTTCTAATAATATAATCTCTGTGCTAGTTGGCATAGGGACTTGGATGTAGGCCATAGATTGGGTAGGGGCCGAACCAAGTGAAAATTTCTGGTGTTCTTGCTTTACATTCTGTCATTTACTTATTGCTGATTATTTACTCTGTTAGTTAATTGGGACACTCGCACACACAAAAGAGACAGTATCATTGTTGTTTGAGACAGTCTCATTCATTTGGCAGATTAATATATTGTGCTACTCGATTTGCAATTGGTATCAAAGCAGGTGCATTTAACCTTTGTTTAATTGTTTATTTTGTTAGATCCATGGCACAATCAGGTTGGCAAGAACGTCGCTCAATCAATGTTCCACCACTCTTGCTTGGAACGGAAAACTATCATGACTGGAAGTTCCTAATGAAAATATTTCTCCAGAAGGATACATACGAATGGGATGCTGTTGAAAATGGTATCACTATTCCCATGAAGGATGGCAAACCCAAACCAGTAAAGGATCTTACTATTGATGAAGTCAATTCTCTGAATTATAATGCTCGAGCTATGAATTCTTTACTCAATGGACTGTGTGCTACTGAACTTCGAAAAGTTTCAGCATGTAGTTCGGCCAAACAAGTTTGGGATACTATTGTAGTAAGTCATGAAGGCACTTCAAAGGTTCGTGAAGTCAAGCTTGATCTTCTTCTGAGTGACTATGAAAGCCTCAGATTGGAAAAGGATGAAAACATAAAAGAAGCTCAGGGACGATTTCTCACACTGATGAATTCTAGTGCTCTCCTGGAAAGGCACATTCCTCAGGCAGAAATTAACAGAAAAATTCTTCGATCACTGCCCAAAAAGTTTGCTCCTAAAGTAACAACTCTGCAGGATTTTTCCTTGATCTCAAAAATGGATACACTCACTCTTTTCAGTGAATTAGAAGAGTTTGAGAACCAATTGAGAAGATATGATGAGGAAGAGGAAGTACCAAGGAAAAAGACACTAGCTCTTAAAACTATCAAAGATTCCAGTGAAGACTCAGATGAAGAGATTGCTCTTCTAACAAAGAAGTTTCAGAAGTTTCTTTCCAAAAAGAAAGCTGCTAGCAGACCTACTCAAAAATCTTATGGATTCAAAAAGGAATTCAGAAACAACACGAACGATGAAGTATGTTTTGAATGCGGCAAGAAAGGTCATATCAAAAAGAATTGTTTTCAACTGAAGGCGAAATTAAAATCTTCTGGATCAAAGGATCAAGACAAGGAGAAGAAAAAGAGTAAAGCATTTCTGACTTGGAGCGATGATGAATCTAATATAGAAATTGACTCTGACGATGAAGTTGCTCAACTATGTTTTGCTGGATTTGATGAAAACTTCAGTGAAATTGAAGAGGTATTTTCTACTTATCTAAAATCATTTGTTTCTGAAGATTTACTAACCTTGCAGGCACAAAATAAAAAATTGCGAAATAAAAATGCTTACTTAAAGCAATCATTAAGTGAAGTACTAAGTGAAATGGATGATTCTATGAAAAAGGAATCATTCGCTGAAGAAAACAAGTTGCTAAATGAAAAGATGACCAAGCTTGTCGAAGAAAATATACATCTGAAAAATGAGATTGAAAGAAAGGATGCTTGCTTGGCCACACTAATGCAGGAAATAGATTCCCTCAAGGAAACTGAATGTAAAAATACGGAAACAGAACAGAAATTCTCTGAACTCCAGGAAAAGATCGATTGTCTAAAGAAAGATCTGGCAAAATTTGTACATGGTGAAGGTACATTAGACGTGATGTTGGCAAGCCAAAAATCTTCCTTGGGAAAAGAAGGACTGGGATACAACTCGAACAAAAAGAGTGCATTTCAAAAGACAAAGAAGAGGACTACTATGAAGTACAGTATGCCGTATGAGAAATACAAAGATTGCGGAAAAAGGGGACATATCTCAGTAGAGTCCAAATTCTGTCATATTCAGGGCCAAACTGCTAATATTATCAGTCATATATGTCTGATTCTTCTAGTACTGCTCAAATTTGGATTAAGAAAACAGAAAGACATTTATATAATATCATAGATACTAACAATGCAGGATCCAAATCAAGGTGGGTACCTAAGATATGAATATATATATATATATATATATATATATATATATATATATATATATATATATATATATATGTCTTGCAGGTATGCTTAAAAGTTCATGTTCCAAAGAATAAGTGGATCATAGACAGTTGTTGTTCCCGTCATATGACAGGAGACAAGTCGAAATTCATTTCTCTAATTGCTTCGGATGGAGGGTTAGTTACCTTGGGCGATTCCAATACGGTAAGGATTGTTGGAAAAGGTACCATAGGTAATGAAAAATTCTCTATTAATAATGTAAGATTGGTTGAAGGTCTTAATTACAATCTCATTAGTGTTAGTCAACTCACAAATTCTGGTTATAGTGTTAACTTTGATAAAAATATGTGCTTTATTGGTACTAATTCTAATGAGACTCCTTTAGTAGCCAAACGAAAAGGAAATATCTTTGTGTTAGATTTTGATGAGCAACAGGAAGAAGTTTGTCTAGCGTCGATTCAAGAACAGCAGCATCTTTGGCATAGAAGACTTGGCCATGTTCATATGGATCTTTTGAAGAAAATCTCATCCCATGGTCTAGTCAAAGGCCTACCTAAGCTCAAATATAAAAATACAGAACCTTGTTCAGCCTGTCAACTGGGAAAGCAAGTCAAGACATCTTTCAAAGCCAAAAATCAGGTGTCTACTACTGATTCATTGCAGTTGTTGCATCTCGACCTTTTTGGACCTGAAAGATATGTAAGTCTTGGAGGTAAGAAATGTGCTTTTGTTATAGTTGATGACTTTTCTCGATTCACTTAGGTACTGTTTCTTCGTACTAAGGATGAAGCTTTTAGTGAATTCCAAGATTTAATTGCTAACCTTGAAACTAAGTATTCCAAGAAGCTGAGAACAATCAGGAGTGATCATGGTGGAGAATTCGAGAAAGACTTTTTCAATTATTGCAAGGCCAGAGGCATATCACATGAATTTTCTGCTCTACGCACTCCTCAACAGAATGGAGTAGTTGAACGTAAAAATAGAACACTACAAGAAACTGCTAGGACTTTGCTTCATGAGAGTAAGTTACCTCGAAAGTTCTGGGCAGAGGCGGTAAATACTTCTTGTTATGTACTTAATAGAGTATTAATTCGTCCTATCTTGTTGAAAACTCCATATGAATTGTTAAAAATAAAACTCCTAATATTAGTTACTTTCGAGTTTTTGGATCCAAATGCTTTATTCTAGATACTCAGCCAAATCGTGGGAAGTTTGATCCCCGTGCCATTGAAGGTATATTTTTAGGTTATTCTACTGCTAGTAAGGCATATCGTGTTTATAATCCTGATAAGAGTAAAGTAGAGGAATCTATTAACGTTACTTTCAATGAGTCTAATCTTGATCTAGCCAAAGGTTGGGAAGTTTTCACAGATGATGATTCTTATGTTCAAAAGAGTCAGTCTCAATCTGGAAAGGGTCAGTCTCAATCTGGAAAGAGTCGGCCTCAACCTGAAAAGGAACTGCCTCATTCTTCTACAGAACAGGAGTCATCTCAAGAGAATTCCACTTTCTCTCAATCATCTCCAGGGTTTTCTGAAGCATCTGATAATCCATCTTCTAGAACTGAAAGAAACCCTTCAGAAATCCATGCTCAATCAAAGGATTCAAATGAAGAAGAAATGAGCCGAATAAATCTTCTTAAATCATCCAGAGCCGTGAAGAATCATCCTCCAGACAATCTTCTTTCAGAGTTAAATCAAGGAATCACTACTCGAAGCAGAGTGAGAAACTTTTGTGCATTCTATGCTTTTGTAGCTGAATTCGAGCCCAAAAATACTCAAGAAGCAGTGGAAAATGAACAATGGTCAATAGCAATGCAAGAGGAAATTAACCAATTCGAACGTTGTGATGTGTGGGAACTTGTACCACCTCCAAAAGATGTCACAGTCATTGGCACTCGCTGGGTTTTCAAGAATAAAAAGGATGAAGATGGAAACATTATCATAAATAAAGCTCGTCTCGTGGCTCAAGGTTATAATCAACAGGAGGGAATCGACTATGACGAGACCTATGCTCCAGTAGCTCGTTTAGAAGCTATACGTATTCTTATGGCGTTTGCAACATACAAGAACTTTAAGCTTTACCAGATGGACGTCAAAAGTGCATTCTTAAACGGATATCTGCAGGAAGAAGTCTATGTAAAGCAGCCTCCAGGTTTCATTCATGAGAAGTATCCTCACTTCGTATACAAACTCAAGAAATCTGTCTATGGTCTTAGACAGTCCCCCAGGTGTTGGTATGATCGACTCAGTGCATTCCTTGTTGACTCGGGTTTTATTCGTGGTACACTCGATCCTACTCTTTTCATATTTCATAAGAAAAATGATTTTTTATTGGTTCAAGTATACGTTGATGATATTGTGTTTGGAGCTTCAGATGAGACCTTATGCAAATGGTTCTCAGATTGTATGCATAAGGAGTTCGACATGAGTCTTATGGGAGAATTACAATTCTTTCTGGGACTACAAATTAACCAAACAAATGCAGGTATCTTCATTCATCAGAGTAAGTATATTAAGGATTTACTCAAAAGGTTTGATTTAGAGTATGTTACTCCTAAATCAACTCCAATGAGTATCACCACCAAATTCACTAAGGTTGAAAATGGTAAGTCTGTTGATATTACCAAATATAGAGGTATGATTGGTTCTTTGTTATATCTTACTGCTTCTCGTCCAGATATCATGTTTAGTGTTTGCTTATGTGCTCGCTTTCAGGCAGCACCTAAGGAATCCCATCTTAATGTTGTAAAGCGAATATTCAAATATTTAAAGGGAACTGATGATTTAGAACTATTCTATCCCAGTTCCCCGTCTTTTGATTTAATTGGTTTTTCAGATGCTGATTACGTAGGATCTCAAGTTGATCGTAAAAGCACTAGCGGAGCATGTGAATTTTTAGGTGATTGTCTAGTAGCTTGGCACAGTAAGAAACAAACATCGGTTGCAATGTCAACTGCAGAAGGAGAATATATTGCTGCAGGTAGCTGCTGTCCACAAATCCTTTGGATGCAGCAAACCCTGAAAGATTTTGGTATAAAATTTTCAAATATCCCAATTTATTGTGATAATACTTCTGCTATTAATATTTCCAAAAATCCTGTCATGCATTCTCGTACCAAACATATTGATGTCCGTCACCATTTTATTCGAGATCATGTTGCTAAAGGTAATATTGAGCTTATATTTATTCTTACTGAAAATCAAAAAGCTGATATTTTTACAAAGCCTTTATCTGAAGACAGGTTCTGCATGCTTCGAAGGGAGCTTGGTATGTGCACCCTTTAATTGGTCGATTGGTAAATAGTATCACTGTATTTTGATTTAATTACCTTAATTCCTGCTTCTGTAAATATGTTAGTTTGATTGTGATTTAAATTAATTGATCGGTGAATACGTGGTAGTTTTATTTGTTAGTAATGTGAGTCAGTTTATGCTATTTTCTTGCATGGTCTACACCTGTATGCCTTAATTACCTTTTTCTCGGGCACGTCTTCCCATAAGTGTCTCTTCCGTTATCTCTTTTCTTACTCTCTCTCTATTATCTCTCTTCTTTTCTCTCTGTATTTTTTTTCTTTCTTCCCCCTTTCTTCAAACGGCGAAACGAAAAGCTCGATTGGTTGCTACTCATTCTGGCAAGCCTCTAGCAAAGTCAGAATCCTCTAAACGGCTGAAGGCAGGCATTTCTGAAGACCACTCTAACTCCGAATCTTCCATTCCGGAGCCAAGCTTGAAAGCAGAGTTCGTGACTACTGAGGGATCCTCTAAAAACAAAGCAAAACCGATTCTCAAAGAAAGAATGGCAGATAGTAACCTACTTCAACGCATTGGTATAGTGCAGATCTTTGAGACTCTCAAGTGTGCACCTCTTTTATCGCCTCCAATGAAGTTTTACCCCTATCTGGTTCAGGATTTTTACTCTAATTTGACTAAAGGGCATAATGAAATGGTGTATTCGAATGTTAAGGGTGTTCCCATTGTGCTCACTGCTGACTGGATTGGATCTATTCTCGAAGTTGCTGCCAGTGGACCTTGCCCCTTCACCTCTCATCAGCCATTCTCAGAGATTGAAGACCTTCCATATGAAGAGCAGCTTCGAACTATTCTTGGAGATTCTTCGATTTCAGCTGACTCCAAACCCTTGGTATCGTCTCTCACTCCTACTTGTCTCTTGTTATTTAAGTTCTTTCATACAAACCTTTTACCGCGCAAAAGTGGTCGAGATAGGGTCACCTATCAAGATTCAATTTTGCTGTCTTTATTTATTAAGCAAATGCCTTTTAATGTTGCTTCTTTCTTAATTCGTAACATGATTCATTGTGCTTCTCATGAGTCTATGCATTTGCCTTACCCCCGTCTCTTGACTAAAGTTTTTGAATATTTCAAAGTGATTGATTCCACTGATGACGTGGATAATTTGACTAAAACATTTGATTTGAATACCTTAGCTCGTAACCATCTTTCGGTTACTGAGTCAAATGAGCTTGTTTTTTAGAATGTTGATTCTCTGTCAGACACTTCTTTGCCCCACTCTCCCACTGCACCATCCTTTTTTGGCAATGCCAAGTTGCATGCATTTCTTGATGGCGTTTCTGCTCAAGTTGGAGCAAATACTAAAGCCATCGAATCTCTTCAAACTAAGATGCTTTCTGTTGAATCTTCTCTTGCATCGATGTCCAAGTCTATGGAGTTACTACATTCCAAATTGGATGTATTAAAAGCCAATGATCGAAGCATCTCTAGGAGAATGGATTTCGAATTTAGCTCACTTCAGGAAGGAATGACCTATACTGCCAAGGCCTGGGAAAAGGAATTTGTTAAACTTTTCTTTAAGTTGGGTTCCGAGACACAGTTCTTATCCAAACAGCTAACTTCTCTTCATGACAAACATGTCACTCCCTAGCATAAAAAGACTGACTGGAGATTGTACTCTCGAGGAAATTACTGCACCTCTCCCTCTCCCAACAATCCCTCCTCTTGCTGCATTTGGAGTTACAAAGGATGAATATATGGAGAAGCTCTTTCAGTGGATGGATGCTAGAGATGGCAAAGCCCCTTCTTCCGATTTCTTTGCACAGAATTTTTCTACCTATGGGGACTCTCCTAAGTACAAGAAAAAGGGCAAGGGCAAAGAACCAGTTGATATTCCTGACGATGATTAAAGTCTGTTTTTTATGTTGATGAAAGGGGGAGAACTTAGTCTTTGAAATTCGAACTTTTTTAAATTGGTTGCTCTGTGTTTGAACTTAGTTGTGCTTGATTATGTGTTTGAACTTATTTGTGATTATTCTGAATATTGGTGGTTATCTGTGTTTGGAATTTATTTGCTGTCTGATTTCTACTTGTTCATAATATGCACTGATTTAATCTCAGACTACTGGTTTACTCTGTCTGTATTTGATTGTATTGTCTATATAATTGTTTTTACAGGGGGAGACAGAAATAGCTTGTTCGACATTCAAAAGTGTTCATCATCATAAAAAAGGGGGAGATTGTTAATCCCAGGTTTTTAGGATGATGATTTTTGAATGATCTTCGAATTAAATCATTAGGATTTGATTTTGCTGTTCTATATATTATTGCCATATCTTCTGCAGGACATATTTTATATTTATGGCAGGTCATATATCTTGAGATATCTCTCAAGGATATCATGCGATTTGATTGACAATCAAATCCTTAAGGAGCCATTGCTAATAATCTTTGATTGACTATTATGTAATCACTATTTTGTGCTTGATTGATTCTTGTCTTCAACAACTATAATCTCAAGGATTCATCTCTAACGGCTATATGTTCTTGTGCTATATAAAGACGACATTTCAGCAAGAAGAACGCGACTTGAAGTTCTACAGCAATATAACTTCTATACACAGACACTCAAGCTCATATACATTCTATTTAGAAGTTCCATTTATCGAGTTGTAAAAGTTTATTCATTTTACATACACTTGTGTCGGGTTGTGGCAATTAGATAGGGTTGCAAGTCATAAGCCAAGGTAGCCAGTGGGCTAGGTAGCAGGTTTGCTAGGAGATAGTTGTGTCAAGGGAAGGATTCTTCCAAGCGGCTTTAAACTTGTAATCGGGGAATCTGTAAGCTTTATATTATTGTTCTAATAATATAATCTCTGTGCTAGTTGGCATAGGGACTTGGATGTAGGCCATAGATTGGGTAGGGGCCGAACCAATTGAAAATTTATGGTGTTCTTGCTTTACATTCTGTCATTTACTTATTGCTGATTATTTACTCTGTTAGTTAATTGGGACACTCGCACACACAAAAGAGACAGTCTCATTGTTGTTTGAGACAGTCTCATTCATTTGGCAGATTAATATATTGTGCAACTCGATTTACAGAAAGCACCTTTTTTTAGAGAAAACTGAGGTACTTTTCTAGTCCATTGATCTTTCATCAATTCAACGGTTGATATCAATCTCTTATATATACTTAAAATTAAGTAGAGGGGTAATATAGACTTTTTAAGTTATAAGTATCTTATACAATCAATTTATGATTCAATCAATCTACATTATATACGTATGTATGTATGCATGGGAAACATATGTGAGGACATAATACTTTATACGTATGTATATGGATAAGTAGTTCTAGATTAGTCAGATTTGAATTTCTTTTACAGTCTATGGATAGAGGGAGGCTATGAAGATTCCCTTCATATCATTGTCTTTATGGAGAATTAATTTTTTTTTTTTTTTGCAAACTAAACTAATTAAATTTCAGTTGTATAATAAATCTTTGAGTTGTTGCTACTTTATTCTTTCTTTTTCTGTTTTGTTCTTGCTTCAATCTTGAATAGCGTGTAGAAAATGCTAAGGTTGATTGTTAGTTTGAATGTAAATAGTTGCTCATAGCAAGTTGTCTGTTTTACTTTCATCCATGACTAGTACACCTGCAACAAGTTCTGTTGTAATTTGTTGGAAATTGTAATCGCTAGCTCTTTAAAATCCTGAAACCTGCTCAGGTCCACTAAAGCTAAAGTGTTTCCTTTCTTTGCCATGTTTGTTTGTCTCTTGTCATCTAAGGCCTAAATCAGCACCCATGGTTCTCTAATTTTGTTTTTTCTCTTCTTTCAGGAAACAGTAAAGGGAGTAACACACAGGAATCTGTAGAAGAACAGAATGAAAGCGATGAGGATATGGAGGAAGATCAGGGAGAAAGTGAGGAAGATGTGGAGAACGACCCGATCCACTGAACTAAAGTAAAAAAAGAGAAAGCGAGAAAAATGTGGAGAACGACATGTTTCACTGAATTAATGCGGAAAAAGAGTTACTTCTTGAAATGCCAGTGACACTTTTGTGGTTCGGTTTTAAGTAAAGTAGAACATTATAATGTCTATTTGACAATGCTATAATATTTACCGAGTTAAGAAAATACCATCGTATATTAAAAAGTTTCGGTTTTGTAACCCCAAGAATATGAGCGGTCACTCTATATGGCCAAAAGCTTTGTTGAAAATCCTTGTGAGAATATGTTGAGCTCCAGATCAATTGTAGGTTCCTCTTCAGATTGCGGTGGCGGATTATCAATATTTTTAATTATAAAACAATGTTTAATACATAAGTACAAGCAAAACGTAGCTCACATAATCGAAATGTATAAACAAGAATTGAAATGTGTACAGAAGAAGACTAGAATATGTATAATATTTTTTCTATTTAATCACTTTTCAGAAAATTTACATGAATATGTTTTACAGAAGTAAAAAATTACATATGTAAAAATTTACATGAATATGTTTTTTATCTATTCACATGAAGTTTACAGAAGTAAAAATTTTACTTATGTAAAAATTTAGGGAAAAGGACAAAAATAACTACATTCAGGCTGTGTATTACCGGATAACCAACGCGCGCAAATATGGCCAAAAATACCAGCAAGTTACGCATTTAGGAAGAGGGTAAAGTAAATTACGCATTTTGTTGTAAAGGAGTAATACAGGGTATTACGCATTCACTGTTAGTGTAATAATCATAATTGAATTATCTATTAAAAATAAGCATATTACGCATTCCTTTTATGGGTAAAGCAATATTACGCATTCCTTTTATGGGTAAAGACTTATTACGCATTCACAACAAGCTTAATAGGTTTACGCATTCCTCACAAGGATAATAGGGCTTGTTACGCATTCTCAACAAGCTTAATAGGCATAACTGAATATCTAAAAAACTATTACGCATTTTTGCAAGGGGTATCAAGTTAGCAGATGCTTGTTACGCATTTATCGTTAGGGTGAAGTCTGTTACGCATTTTCTATCCGGGTATTGTGTGGATATTTTTTTCTGTTACGCATTTGTGTGATGGGTGTTAACTATTACGTTTTACCCAAATGCGTAATAGGTGTATTCATATCCCGACATTCTTCAGAAAACAAACATAAGCTTCAGCTAGGTCTTCTATTTGGTCTTTCTTATTACAAATATGTAAACACACGTATGTATTGCTGCTGCTTTCTTGTAATCGAGTGGAATCAGGCTCTAATCTTAAAGAGGATTCACTTATTTCACTAGCTAATTGAAGGTACTCCTTTTATTCTCTACTAACTACACTTTTATTGGGGTATAAATAATGGCTTCACAATCTGGATTTATTTGGGGTTGGGTGTATTGTGATGGTAATATAGTAATGGATGATGTAGAAGGTGTCAAGTATGATAGAAAAATGACAAGATTGGTAAAATTAGAGTTTAATTTAAGATTTGAAGGGTTATTGAATCTTTTGTATGCAAAGTTGTGGACCGATAGCACTTTGTATAAGCTAAATATATCCCGTAGATTTTTTAATCCTTCAACAAATTTGTTTGAAATAGCACCAATGTTTGATGACGATGATGTTCAATATATGTTTGAATCGGTGGATTGCTCAAGTTTGAGAAACTATGTCGACCTATATGTAGAGAAAATTTCAGTTAGCTCCGAGCAACATTCAATTGTAATGGTTGAGATGTCCAAAAGTGGTGATAAAAGTTCAAGCTCCTATAGTTCTAAAAAATTTCGAACTAGTGAAAGTGGTGGAGTAAGTGGGAAAGTAAGTGGTGGAGTAGGTGGATATATTTCAAGTGGAAGTTCTAGTAGGTGCATAAGTCGTTTGGATAGTGACGGGAACTCGAGAGGAAGTTCCGATTTTAGAGATGATGACATACCTTTTACAAGTCTTTTGATGGGTCATCAATGGTAGCTTCTTTTCATGAGCCGGTTATGAATAAATCTGCTGAAATTTTCAATTCTTCGGAATTGCAAAAAGGAATGATGTTTCAAACAAAAGAAGAGTTGTTGCGTATAGTGAAGGATGTTCATATTGCCAACCACCAAGAGATAAAGGTGGTAAGATCAGATTCAGCAACTTAGGAAGTGGAATGCAATAGAAAGATGACAGGTTGTGTATGGATGTTGAGAGCTAGAAAGAGAGCTATTCATAATTTTTTTGAAATTATGGAAACTAAGGGTCCACACACATGCCTTAACCCAAACATCTCACAAGATCATTGTAATTTGAACTCTTCAAATATTGCACATGTCTTTAGTACACAGATAGCTGCAGATCCTAGTGTCTCTGAAAAGGTATTAGAGGCTACTGCTATGAGCCACTTTGGTTATAAACCTTCACGACGGAAGATTAGACATGCAAGGGAGATTACATAAAAAGCTTTATTTAAGTCTTCTGAAGAGTCTTATGAGTACCTTCCCAAGTTTATGAATGCGTTACAATCATTCAATCATGGCACATTTGTTGATTGGCACTTCAAGGAGCATGATCTAGGAGAGCCTATAGGGGAGGTAATTACGTTATTTGTCTATCATTCTAAACATCCATTACTGTTTTTTCATTCTTGAATAGTTGAGTTTAACTATTTTATATGTTTCATGGTGATAGGTGGTGCGTTTCAAGAGAGTCTTTTGGGCATTCAAGCCTTGCATAGATGCATTTGCACACTGTATACCCGTACTTCTTATAGATGGCACACATCTATATGACAAGTATGGCGGAGTCTTGCTGACAGCTACAGGAGTTGATGGCTTTAACCACCTTCTTCCGGTGGCATTTGCAATTGTTGAGAATGAAATTACAGCTAGTTGGACTTGGTTCATGGAGAGGGTGAAGAAGAAAGTTGTCCTTCAACGAAGAGATGTTTGTGTCATTTCAGATAGGCATAAGGGGATCATTTCTGTTATGAATAATCCGGATCTTGGGTGGTGTGAACCACATAGCCATCACAGGTTTTGCTCTAGACACCTAGCTGCAAATTTTGGAAAAGAGTTTAAAAAGGGCAACATTAAGGATAGGATTGTTCCATTGCGTAGCCAACTGACCGGGCCTAAGTTTTCTTTGCATTGGAATGCCTTGGTAGCTGCAGAGCCAAGAGCACAACAGTGGTTCGTTGATAAACCACTAAGTCATTGGTCTTTGGCTTATGATGATGGCAAAAGGTTCGGGATCATGACAACTAATATTGCTGAAAGTTGGAACAGTGCCATCAAAGTGGCAAGAAAGCTCCCTATCACTGCGTCGGTCAAGACTATATTCCACAAGGTGGTTAATTACTTTGATCAGCGTCGAATGGAGATACATAATCAATGTGTTGATGGCAATGAGTTCACTCATCATGCCAATAAAATGCTTAATAGATGGAAGGAACGCGCGAGTGGCCATCATATGAAGGTCTTTGATCGTGATACATGGGTGTTCACCGTGACTACTATGAAACGTGGCCAGAAAGGAGCAGATTGTTCGGATAATGGAAGGCATATGCACTTGTAACAAATGGCAGACCTTCCATATTCCATGCTCTCATGTGTTAGCTTGTTGTGCCAACCAAAATTTAGAGCACAAGACTTTGGTTAGTGAGTGGTATAGGCTGGACAATGCAAGAAAGGTCTATGGAAGTGCATTTGAGCCATTACCGGATGAGGATGCATGGCCTTTATTTGATAGATTTCCTTTAGTGGTGCCCGATATTGAGAACATTCCGAAGAAACCGGGACAAAAAAAAAAGTCAATGAGATACAAGAATGAGATGGACTATCAAGTATCGGGACAAAAGAAATGAGCATCTTTTAGTGGAGCTTCTTCTAATATACTATAGTACATCTTCATTGGTATGTTTGACACTTACCTTCATTTAAACTCTATCAAAATGATTGTTTGAAATAATTTGTATCTTGTTTGCGACCATTTATACACTTACCATGTTATTATGTACTAGGACTAATATTTCTTTATTTTATGTATTAATTGTTTTTTATTTTGCTTGACAGGTTGATGATTATTATGGTGCACAGAAGAATGCTGATATCAAGCAACATAAGAAGACAATTACATTTGCCATTTGACAGACTTGGTTTCTATTAGTACTAGGATTACTACCTAGCTTGTTTTTTATTATTAATAAAATCAAACCTTGAACCTTATCCCAAGGATTGTTGGATAATTATGATTATGGTTGGAGTTTATGATAGTGGTTGGATTTTATGTGATTACAATTTCAGCAGTTGTTGTTTTAATGCATGGCCTGTTTAGTAATTTTTAAAATGCTCAGACTGTTATGACAGTTTCTACAGGGGCTGTTTTGCAGTAAGCTGTGGCATTGAGTTTAGAAAATGCGGAAATGACTCACTGTACAACTTAGTGTCCCATCTTATGAGACACTCCCTTCCCCCATTATCATATACACAGGGAAAGTGATTCAGTTTACATGGACAATAAGAAGCTGAACTCAGCTTTTTGATTTGTTCTTTGATTTTCGTTAAATAATTATGAGTGCATCTTATGTTTATTGATTCTCTATTCAGATCAGTGTTTTTAATTGCCATAGTTAAATATTGATGGATGCTTATTACTTCAATCCGTTCTGGAATTTCTGCATATGCTTTGCTCTTATAGTATAGTATAAAATTAGTCAAACATATTGGAAATTTGAATGAAATAGAATACAGTTTAACCTATAGTTCTTAAATTTGAATCAAAATTATATCGTTTCTTTTGTGTATATTGATTATTGTTATGCATCTTGCGACGGTGGTTTGCTTTCTGGTGTGGAGGATTTCTCATCCTAATCCTGAAGCCATGTGGTTATGAGTGATGTCTGTTGTTTGTGAAGTTTGGTTTGCTCTGTCTTGGATACTTGATCAGCTACCAAAGATATGCCCTGTAAATAGAGTGACTGGTCTCTGTTTTGAGAGACAGATATGATTCCTCTGACTTGAATAACTTTACCAAACCAAACCATAGTAACATCATAAGAGAAATCTTTAATACAGAATTTAAACCATCAACAGAAGTACCAGCATTACAAAGTTAGATAAGTACTTCCCCTGAGACTAAAATTCAAGAACGAAACCCAAATGTACACAAGTTGAACAAAAACATCTAATTAAAAGTCAGTCCCATGAGAAAGCAATCGTAATGAAGGTAAGCAGTCGACTAAAAGTCACTGTACTCCAAAATGAAAAGCTGCGTAATTTTGTAAAGCTGGCTAAATTGTGGAAACCACTGAATTTCTTGAACTGCATCATATTAAGGATTTTGCTTCATGCACAAAAATATCATTGTCAATATCCCTAGGTTAAATAGAAAAATAGCACCAACGTAAAAACAACAATTCCTTCTTTGTAATAACTACCATAAAAAATAAAAATTCTTAAACATCTTAGCAACGTAAAAAATAAAAATTCTTAAACATCTTAGCAAATGTCGATTGTTCTGGTACTCAACATAATGAATTAAGCACTATATGACTAAATTAGGCTTCTTTGTGAATTTTTGCATTTGATGGTCATCATTTGAGAAAGATTATAAGTTAATTCATGCTAACTTGTTGAAACCATCAACAAAATTTTACTTTTTATTCTTAAGAACCTAGTGCAACCTGTTCATTTTATTATAACTTGAAGAGGTAAATAATTGTTTTGTCAAGCCTAATGTTTCTGGACAAGTATCAGATGATAACAATTCATATAATACACAAATAAACATCGAGGATCATGTAGGGACCTCCTATATACTATACAACGTTGAACTATAATATCCAAAAGAAGTGTAATCGGAAAATTGATCTGGCATGACCCATACATCTGATACTATCAAGTGTGACTGATGATCACTTAAAATAATTTTATTATTCTACTACGCCAGGAAAGTGCACCATGGAGAGATGATAATCATACATGTAAATGCACATATAATACAGGAGAGAACTCTGTCATAAAATATAAATCAGCTAAAATGCAGAAAGATGCTGTTATAGTGATGCTTCATTCATTTCGTGGATTTTCCTTGAATAACTGAAACCCAAGCCTGTCACCTGATTCTAATATGAGAAAGAATAACTTGAGAAGTATGTATCTCCTTCAGTGAACCCCTAGAGAGATACTGCCAAGATTTGCACATTGGAAACTAGTTATTTGCAACATCAAAATAAAATGTATAGTGTACTGCTAGTACTAGTGTCTACTTTCTTTAGCATAAGGTGCTGCATATTGGACTTCCAAGAAAATCTGCATGAACTTTAATTGAAGAAAAAGCTTCGAAGAAGTTGGAACATTGATAGTAATGGGTTGGTGAGGATTTTACATACTTGTATCAATTGTATGATCAAGTTCCTACTCTAGTTGCTTGGAAATCATAGCTAAGGCTCTAGAAGCTGAAATAAAGAATTCTAACATCCGGAACAGGGTAACCACTTGGTCCCCCATAGATGTACTCACAATTTTTCTAATGATTAATAAATTACGAACACCTTATTGCAAAACTGCTCATGCAGCATGACAAATTTGTAAATTATAATATTCTAAGTGACTAGCTTCTGGCCAAATTCGTTGTCCGGCCGCATCTGCCAGCCGAACAAAATGGAGCCAGTTTTACATAGATGGCCTTTAAAATGGTTCCAAAGCTAATCTGATGACTATGCTAACTGCATTTTTTAAGAAGTAGCAGTCACCCTCAAAAGAATCTTACTACAAAATATATCATGTACACTATGGACACTAAGAAAAATGTACACTGTAAAAACTAACAAAAGCAATAGGTACTGGATTAAGAAGGAAAATTAACCAAAATCATACCAGCAGTCCCATGAGCAAATTTTCTGTTATGAATATCATTTCTGTTATGAATAATCCGGATCTTTGTGAATTTTTGCATTTGATGGTCATCATTTGAGAAAGATTATAAGTTAATTCATGCCAACGTGTTGTAACCATCAACAAAATTTTACTTTTTATTCTTAAGAACCTAATGCAACCTGTTTAAACATCTTAGCAACGTAAAAAATAAAAATTCTTAAACATCTTAGCAAATGTCGATTGTTCTGGTACTCAACATAATCAATTAAACACTATATGACTAAAGTAGGCTTCTTTGTGAATTTTTCATTTCTTTTAAGCAATATATGCACTTGAAACAATAGGCAGAACTTTGAGTTATCAGTACGAAAGTTGTAACTCACCGAAGGCGCTTATAGCGATAATTAACTGGTGGAACTATCTTATGACCTTCAGTCCCGCATCCAGGAGGATGACGGTTGCGAGGTCGCAACCGCATACGTTCTTGTAAATCTGGCACTTCTTAGTGTTCCTCAACTATAGGCTGTTGTTCGTGGAACTGCTCCAATTCAGATTCTTCAACAAATTCTTCAACAAGTACTTGTTGCTGTCCAGGTTTTTGTAATGGTGGTGGTGGTTCTTGTATAGGTTGTCCTAATGGTTGCTGCTGCTCTACAAGCTCGTCCTCGGGCTGAATTAAAACATTACACATAAGAAAGAAATAGTAAGGTTTATATTTGTAAAAGAAAATGCAACACAATCATAATGGGGGAATCTACAAATCATATGAATTACAAAAATTCAAACCTGTGCAGGTGGGGTCAGAAAGTCATTAGACGACAACAACCGAAAGCTAGGAGCCCAATTTCCTGGTGAGGGCTGAATAGTGCTAGTATCAAGTTCCACAGGTGGTTGTTGCTGCTGTCCAGGTTCTTCTAATGGTGGGGTCAGGAAGTCGTTGGACGGCAACAACCGAAAGCTAGGAACCCAATCAGACGGTGAGGGCTGAACAATACTTCTACTAGGAAGTTTTGATGACGGTGGTAACTGAAAGTCAGTAGGCGGGACTAAGTCAAAGCTGGGATGAGAAAATGGTGCTAACAGATCCACATTTGGAATTTCTGTGTCATCATGATGACCAGCCTCATCGCCCAAATGATCATCTTCACACACATCCACATGATCACCGCCTTCATTGCCAATATTCATTTTGCGTCTCTTTGGGGCATTAATCCCTCCACGGCCTCCTTCATGACCGACCTTTTTTAATTTTCCCCTTAAAGTCTCTTCTATAACACGCCGATCATCCACGGGAAAATCCTGAAAAAGACCCCGACTGTATTGATATTCCAATACACCTCGTCCACGAGTACCAAGTGAATCTATAAGGCTATAACCCCCGCCTGAGACTTCACCCCTGGCTATAGAAGATATGCAATCAAGTATATGAATCTGCAATCATCCAGAAAACAAGTACACATTAATAAAGTAAATAATTAAATGAATGTGCAATTAGAACATGATAAACGAGGAACATTACCATATATGATCCTGCAGCAGCCATACGTGTATGATATGGACGGGTAACATCACTATACCACAAAGCATATCGATCAGTAACCCCAGAACCAACATTAGCAGCAACAAAAACATGCTCCAATCGGCTGTCCCAATATGATATGTGCTCCTTGTGTTTTTTTCCCCAATCAACATCCCACTTGCCCTTTAAATTCATGTTATGGAGCTTTTTTGAATATTCAACAGCTGCTGAGGGGATATCCTGAACCTTACCAAACTGACGAACACATCTATCCGGCTGATGGTGCTCCACAACATAAAAACAGATCAATGGTCCTCTATAACACCAAATATCCCTACCCTCCCTACAATGCTCATCAAGGGTGTTGAGAACATCATCTATATATGGCATCTATATGAAGTGCTCGGGTACAAGAACATCCAAAGAAAGACGATGAATGCACACAACATGTGAACTAACATCAGCATAAGACTTGGGACCGCACCACCTATGTAACACAATAACATAATAATCTAAATTAGACTTGATTCGAATAAATTATAGTAAACCTAATAAATATGAAATTCACTACAAAACAAGAAAAGATGGACAAGCATATAGGAAAAATTTGCAAACAATATTAGAAAAGTTATAATCAAAAAGTCAATTGAAATTTTGTTTTCTGACCAAGTCCGACATCCTCATTTTTAAAAAATTGAATCCGGCGGCCTGATTTTTAAATGCTAACGCGTTTAAAAATCAGGAGTAGTTAGGGTTTAGGCTCTAGGGTTTAGGGTTGTAAACACCCTAAACCCTAAACCCTAAGTCTGTATACGGGTTATTCGTTATTCTTCATATTTCTAAAACCCTAAATGAATCATTGAACCCCTAAGGTTAACTGTTGAACCCTCAAGGGAAATTTTATTTTCTGACCGAGTCCGGCGGCCTGATTTTTAAACGCTAACGCGTTTAAAAATCAGGAGAAGTTAGGGTTTAGGCTCTAGGATTTAGGGTTGTGAACAACCCTAAACCCTAAGTCTGTATACGGGTTATTCGTTAGTCTTCATATTTCTAAAACCCAAAATGAACTATTGAACCCCAAAAGTTAACTATTGAACCCTTAAGGGAACGGTTGAAGTAAGGTGGCATTATATAGTAAAAGAATTAAAACTTGAAACGCTGCATTGTGTAACTTTATAAAGTGATATTTGGGGAATTTTTTACACAAAGTGCTATTTGGGGCATTATATCTTAATTGTGTAGGGGCACATTAAAAAACTAAATTACTAGTGAAATACCGTGAAATACCTCAAACCATATGGGCCTGCAAGATCACCCCATATATCCAAAGGAGGAGGACTCGGGACGGGAGCCAAAGTAGGTAACCTCGTCCATGCCCACAACTGAACTAATAGCACACATCCTGCTATCTCCTCCACACCAATCTTGCAAGACTTGCATAATTCCCTATACAAGTAAGCAAGTACACCCGAACCCCATGACAAACTCTCACAATGATCAAAATTCTCCAAGAGAGGCAGAAACATACAATGAACTTGTGAACCCTGATGATCGGTGAACAATACACCACCAAGCAACTGCAGTATATATGCCTGAGTATATCGAATTAGCTCACTATCGTCTGCATCATTAGGAAGAGCCTTAGGAACAACAGAATCTAACCAGCTCAACTTTAACCTTCCATAATGTAGTGCTCGGCTTTCAGAAGTTGGTGCTGACCCAAACATTTTCTTTGTAAGCTCCCTCCAACCACCTTCAGGACCCTCAGAATGTGTAGAACCAGTGACTACAAGACCATCTATCCGCAAACCAAGTAGCACACTAACATCCTGCAAAGTAATTGTGCACTCTCCTGTTGGTAGATGAAAGGTGTGCGTTTCAGGTCTCCAACGCTCCACCATAGCAGTAACTAGACTCCAATCTATGATAATACCAGGAAGCCTAGCAACCCCATCAAATCTTAATTTCCTAAGAATTGGCACCATCCTAGAATGTAATGCCGGGAACTTACAACGAACTCGGGATCTTTGGCTATCCCCACCACCTGCATTCCATACATTGCTTGATCTATGTTCCAGCTGCAAATACAAAACAGAAGGATCTCTCGGTCCCGGCTGAAGCTTAAAATCAGTTGTAATAGTATCATCCGATGCCTATTAACATAAACACAAACATCAGTTGAAGGCATAAAATAAAAAACACAGATGGTTGAAATAGCAATGCACTGATATACTAATAAACAAACAGTAAGAACCTATATAATAAAGCTTGTACAATATAATTACCAGTTCATACAGTACCAGTTCACATAAGTGCATAAGATCAGAACCATGAACATTAAAAAAATGAAGTAAAAACATAGAATGAAGTGATAATACAGGCTCTAATTTGATTATTGCAGACATGGATGTATCTTGCTATTCCGATGATCTTATATGGCATTGAACGAATGATTAGAGCATTTAGGTTCGGGTACAGAACTGTGGAAAGTTTAAAGGTACCTAGACTGAATTGTCGAGTAAAATCAGTCTCCAAAATATTTCTCCCTCATTTTTGTGGAGCATCTGTAAAAATTATATGAAGCTATGTTCTGTTTAGTTTGATTGAATTGATCAAGTAACCAGACTTCCATTGAACTTGTTAGTATTATGTTTTAATAAATGAATTGTCACCTAACACGAGAGCTACTACAGCTCACATTGTATTTGCGCTGTCTCTGTACTTCTATATTTACAGTATGCATTCATTTCAGTTTCATATTATGTCGATCACAACATTACAAATGATCTAATGCATTGATAATTAATGTGTTTCCCACCAAGGTGTTGAACTAGGTTTTAGTCAAGAAATGCAAATGTGTTACACTAGATTCTAATCAACTGCAACACCAAACATTGTTCACATCAAAACACATCCTAACCCCTTAGTCAAGAAATTGTAAGACTAGGATGATTAAGCTGTTTAAGCATATTAGACAAAAGGATGAAAATTGGTTACTACAGTTTAAGAAGACTATTGTTGCTGCTATAATTTTGCAAAGTGTTTTGAGAACACAACTCCTATCTTGGCTTTTTCAATTACTCTTTCTATTGCCTCATAAATGATCTCTCCTCTTAATATATCCTTATCTATGAATGTAGAGATAACGGTCTTGCATAAATTAATGAACTAATGAGGCACTTCTCGTAGACTCATAGTGAGCACTCAAGATAATTTTTTAGCAAATATAATGTACAGTCTCTCTCTCTCTCTCTCTTCATCTCTCTCTCCACCTCTCTCCCTCATTCTCCCTCTCCACAATCCTCTATATATCTATATAACAATAATTAAACAGAAAATGTTGAATTAAAACCCTAAGTAACAGATAAACACTACATATAATGAAGAAATACTTACATTAGAATCAACTCTGATATGCATTTTGAGATGTAACAATTCGTCGGGTGGAGTTTCTGATTAATTTTCTTGAATTTCGTCGGTACCCATCAATTAATGTGTAGCAGAGAGTATGATGTGAGTGCTTGGTGCGTGAATTGTGTGTAATTTGGAGAAGAGACTGTAAGTTAGGGGAGTTGTAACCGGGTCGGGGTTTTCGTTATTACGCATTTGTCATTGGCATATCAGAAGGGTATTTTTGGCCAATTACAGGAATTCTGTTAATTTGGTAACTTAAGAGAGAATTGTACGGTAAAGATGTCATTATTTCAAAATTTTACATGAATAATTGAATATGTTAACTTTAATTGTTTTAGTTAACGTCCCTAGTCCCCACCTAAAAATTCTAATCCCAATTTGTAAACCTGCTAAATATCCGAAATACTAATTTTTAGGTATGCTACCCAATCGAATGGGTCCTCCTCCTCCCTCAAGTTATTTCTTGGTTATCAATATGTAATATTAGAAAGGCGAATTACGAATACACAGGCGAAAACTGTTCCTCTATTAATCCCCCGACATATTTCCAAATTTACTTTAAATTCACTTGGTCAAAGCTTTATCTCCAAGTTTATATCTCCTAATTCTCCAGAAAACAATTAAATAGAAATTATCAATATCCTAATTGAATTTTGATAATGTTTACAACTTAAAATCATTATAAATACGGTGATAAATTCTTATTCACCCACCATTATCATACTGGTTTATACAGAAGAATTACAGAAAATACTGATGCCATGGGAAAAAACTCTGATAAACAAAGCCTTAACCTTAAACCCAAATTTAACCCTCAAGCCATAGATGAATATTATTGTAGAACAACATCTTTTGGCAGAGGGTTGGTCTTTTTCTTATATTACCAGACTTTTGGGTACAAAAGAATCTCGTTACTTTCGAGTTGTTTTAAACCCAACCCGAAAACCCGAAATCAAAATCGATTCGAACGAAACCCAACCCGATTCGATGACCCGAAACCCGAATTAAACTAGTATATTAATATATTATATATTACATTTACATTATAACATACACCTCTCTGTCTCTTCTTTACATTTTTCTTGTTGGATGTTCTTTCAATTTTTTACATTCCAAAACTTATTCAGAATAGTAAAATTTTGTAATATAAAAAGTAACTAGCTTTATCGCCCGTGCAATGCACGGGCATGCTCTAGCTATGTTTGATTTGACGCATTTTTGAACTCAGGCAAGGTAGTCCATTGTTGTGAGTTTTCTATGTTGTTCTCAGTAGGATGAAATGTATACCAAAAATATGTACCTTTGAAGTGGTAATAAGATTGTAAGCTTCGAGGATCAAACATTCCATGTCTACATACTCACCAAGAACCTGGCCGTTAATCATTTTCCTGAGTGCATGATTGCTAGAGAAAATAATATTGCGAGGCCTGCATTACCTAATCCAAATTTTTTACTATCTCGGGTATGCTAGTAACTCATGTTTGTTTGCATGTCTTTTGGTGTAAAATCATATCCATTTGCTTGTACACTTGCATGGTCCTGCAGTTGAACTCTTCATGTGCTTCAATACATAAAATAATTTTTATCATATCATAGACAAGGCTATATTGTGCAATTGGAAAAAACTTAAACACAGTATATTAATTGACAATATTAGTGCATCTGGAGACAAATTTACACTATAATGAAAATACTTGTCATTTGGAATTCCGGAGCCAAAATTACAATCAACTTTATCACACACAAGTAGATGATAATACTTAAATGCATCTCTTCTTCTCACTGGTGTTGGGGACTATGGCATTAAGCTGCAAAGGTAATTTCAAATGCCACTACCTTTTTGTCACAGAAACATGATATCTACAATTCCAAAATATTCTACAAGATGAAAATTGATCAAAGTCAGTAATGAATTTATATGTCTTAACCATTTGAAAGGTGATTACAAGTTTACAATAGTATGTAAATTATCATAAAGAAACCGAGCGAGGTTGATCTTGCAACACACATTAGCAAAAATTATCGTTCCAAATTTCTTATATTAAATAGTATTTAAATTTCTTGAGGTACATAATAAAGCATCTAGGCTAATATATTAAGATTTTATGTAATGGACACACGCCTTATCTAGCAATTGTAACCTTCATATGAACCTTCTAATCCAATTTATTAAAGGTACTGGAGTTAGTGCATATGGAAGGCATGGGTCTCATATAAAAGCTCTGGCTGCACTTCAATTCTTTCCACAAAGCAACATAAATCTTCTATTAGATTTATTGGGCATAATTTTATTATAACAGCTACTTTAATTCCAATAAAATTTAGTAAGTAGCAGATCAAAAGACACTTTCGCATACCTATTTTCTTCATAATTAAAAGCAAACAATTTAAAAAGCGAAGACCTAAGAAGAATAAATGAATGTCATACATATACAAAAATGATAAGCTAAGGCATCAAGAAAAAATCGTCACCAAATATTAAAGTGACTGACTGCAAATTCTACCAAATGTGATAACTACAGGAATCATTAGAGACAATACTTCATTTGTCTAACTAAAGGTCAACCTGTAAGATAATTTTGTGTTCCCTTCAAAAGTCCTGACTTTTCACATATTAACCTCCATTCTTTTTCATGCAATGTACACCTAGTTATACAAAATGGATACCTTTTAGAGGTTTTATGAGAGAATAGTTACCAAAGAGGGATTAAGCCCTATATGCTATCATGAACAAACTGACTTAGATGTAATCACTAGTGATTTTAGTAATTTGGAGTTATATTGAAAATTTTACCTCAAGAGGAGAGTGCCCCAATGACATTTGCCAGTACTAAAAAAATAATCCTTTCACACGTGCACCTGGTACTCAAATGTCAGACGTTGAAGACACTACTTTGCTAAGTTATATTTGAAATCCGTCAAGCTCAGTTCTCAATAATGAAGGCTAAATTAAGGTCACGATGACTCTTTCATGAAAGTATGAATAGTATAAGTCTTTATATGAAAGTTTTGACACACATGAATTATATAAGTTTTTTTTTAATTATTTCTTTGCAATAAATGATCAAGAAGAACATAAATCAAATGTTGGTAGGCTCAGAACATATGAACATTTATTTTTGTCGCTTCAAAAATATTATCACAACTCCACAACATACTCATTTTTTGTACTGCTTGATCAACCTTATGCAAAGAATTTACCAGAATCCCACATAATTGCCCAACAATAGCAGATCACTACTTAATTCACCAGACAAAATCCTTTAATAATTACTTTTGATTGATTAAATATTAAGGATCAAATGAAGCCTTCTTGACCAAATTTACCATCTATTAGAAAAAATTCAGGTTGAGGGCCGTGTTGCAGCAGCCACCCTTAGCTCCATATTTAAAGTAGTTGAGTCACGGGCCTTTATACCAGTTAAGAGAACAAGCCGCTGTAAAGAAGTTTGTTGGAACCTCCCTGTCTATAGAATTATATTAAACATGGTGTAAATAAACAGCTTTATCAAAGACACATACATATAATAGAATCTTATATAGGCTGCAACATAAGGTCGGATGAAACCCTAGCAAGCAACCCGAGCAAGCAAGCAACTCCCAGAACCAGAGTCAGAAGCCAAGATGAGGTTTCTCCTAGAGCTGACAAAACTAATGCAATTAGCTATAGGAGTCTGAGTAACAAAACAAACTTAGCATCGTCCGATCCAAGTGTAAGTTTCGATTGTTAAGACAAGGAACATCATTTTAAACGTTGTAATAGATGCGAATCCTATTAATTTTGGCTGGCACAAATTTAAAAATTTACAGCTTTTCATAAATACTAGAAATAGAATTGTTATTTTATAGAATTTGCAAATTATATTAGTTTAAAAAACTTGGTATATGTAAGATCCATTAATTGGCCTCTAAAAGTTAATCTATACCCGAAGAAAATTGCAACTTATAACCATATTTTCATATAAAAGCAATCACATATTACCCAGGCAACAAGACGTCTATAGATTATACAACAGAGCCTGATTTTTTATTGTAAAAAAAAAAAAAAAACTTACCAGATGGTTAATCTTGTAAAAAATCTTCCGCCTTCAAGTTAATCTGGCAGATCAACTTGTTTCCATGATCAGAGATTATTAAAGCACAACTTCCAGGAATAAAATTCAACTCAAAATCATATGAGAATGATGCATTTCTTGTAGGCCCATCTGCATGGCCTGGTGTTTGTGAATAACCTCCACCGACTGTAGTTACACCTGAAGAATTGACATTGTTATAGATTCTATTATATACGAAAAAAGCATCAAGTAAAACAAAATGATAACAAAAAAAAAGAGAAATGAATAGCACCAATTTGAAACCCCCGCTAATAACCAACAATGTCTTTATCAACACTAAAGAGGTAAGATAATTGAATATACAATGATCAGCAACTTCTATCATGTTTTTTTACAATTAATCCTTGAATATTTAATCTAAACTGCATGTTCTAGTTCCCTAATAAACAATCTTTAATTACACATTACTTTTTCTAGATAAATAATAACCTATGCAACTACAAAGTACACATGAGAATAATAATTAATTACCCCCCCCAAACATAGGTACAGGTGTGCAGGTGGAAAAAGCGAGTGTATGTATCCGATGCGTGACTTGCTGATTTGCCGGAATACTTCTTAATCCCACCTTCTGCGAAAAATAGTAACATAATTATTTATAATACATAGCCATCAAAACTCTATGTTAATCACATTATACATATCCTCACCTTCTCCATGTGACCGGCGTTTAATTGCGTAATAGGCGAGAAATGAGGAGATAATCGAAGATTGTATAGGAGGAAGCATGAGTTGGATCAGCGAAGAAGGTGATTTATATACAAGGTGCAGGCTTAATTAGCATGATCCCACCCCATGTTTCGTACTTCCGATGAGACTACGTAGGCGGAGAAAGGCGAAAGGTGAGAATGAGTTGCACCACAAATGCAGCAGGTATAACTATATGTAAAACACAGCAGATAGCAGGGCTAAATTTGTAATTTAACGCGGAATAAAATCATTCACAAACTACCATATTGCCGTATTAGATATATAACAGATACGACGTATCCATATTCAGGTACCACTACCAGTGAGAATTGGTCGTACAATGCATATTCGGGTGACATATCCATTTCAATCTGCGTATAAAGATTTTTTTTTTTAAATTGTCATTACTTTGTGTTTGATTTTTGTGTGTACATATTGCATGACGAAATTCAACCTGGCATATTGAAGGTAATGATTTGGAGGTGGAATTGAAATTGTTCGCTCGTTAAACCTCAAAAAAAGTTACAAATATTATGATTTTTCATGATATTCCTAACATTTTAAGTTCAAAATTACAATTCAAATATCTAATCCGCGAATCATTTGGGCATAATCGATTAAAACTTAACATTAGTTTAAGTCGAAAGTGATAATTAGTTGAGTAAAGTGGGTATGGACCATTTTTTTCATTTAAAATTGTAATGTTCACGAGCTGTTCGTTAAGGGCTCGAGTTCGGCTCGGTTCATTTATATTCGATAAAAGCTCTGGTGCGGCTCGGTTCGTTAACGAACTCGAGTTCGAACACATTTTTTGTGCGATAAGAAAGCTCAGCTCGGCTCGGTTCGTTAAGAAAAAATATTAAGCACAGCTCATTTAGTTCAAAACTCGGCTCAACTCGATTCGTGAACAGTCCCAATAATAATAACTTGAACGCAAAATTGAAAGTCTCTCCTAAACAACACTCTTGGGTCCTTGGCCGTGACATGAACCAAGTAAAAGTAGGTTATTTTTGAACAATCCTAGGTCCTAGCACATAGGCCCAATTTCTTGTAAAATTGCGAAAAGTTGGTTGAAGCTAAAATATTAATACTAATATTTTTGTTATCGAAAATATTACAGTAATTCTGATCCCCGAATTTATTATCGAAAATATTACAGTAATTTTGTTATCGAAAATATTACATTAAAAATTAAGATCCCCAAATTTATTTATAGTAAGTTAATAATGGGAAAACAAAATGGGTCAGTACTAGGTTAGTAATTATGATTTGCACCGCTCATTTTTTAAAATTATTCCTTCCATCCCATCATACATGTTACTTTTAATTTTTGACCCATCAAATTGATTAAAGTGTGACTAAAATTTATATGTGAAATATAATTGAGAAAATAAATAATAATTATATTATTAAAAATTATATATAATCTATTTTAACATGTAATTTTCGATTTTTTAAAATAATAATTGAATAATTTTTAATGTTTAATCAAAGGTTGGTTAATTTGACCATTAAAAAATAAAAGTGACATGTAAATTAGGACATACGAAATATTAATTTATATATATATATATATATAGGCTAGCGTTCAAATAGAAACCAACCTTAGAATAGAAACTAGAAACCTACACTAAATAAATTATATTTCATTTATTTTAATGGCCCCGCTAGGGGCACCTTCACAAAAAACGTTTAAAATTCTTGGCTCTATTCAACAAAAATATAAAAAAAATAAAAAAAAAATTTTTAAAAAAAGTTACTGTTCACGTGCCACGTCATCACGTGAACAGTAACTTTTTTTTAAAATTTTTTTATTTTTTTATATTTTTGTTGAATAGAGACAATAATTTTAAACGTTTTTTATATTGGAATACCCCTAATTTGGTCATTAGATTAGCTTGAAATATTTAATTTAGGTTTAGTTTCTAGTTTTTATTCTAAGTTAGTTTCTATTAGAACAAGACCCTATATATATCCCCAACCAACTTCATTAATACTAATATTTTTGTTATTACAATCGAAAATTGCCATTAGACTTGCTCTAACACGAGTAATAAATAGGAAAGCACTATTCCAATACTTAAAAACCAAATAACTACAGTTATCAAAACTTCTAATCCAAGTATCAATAATTAATAGTTAATAGTATTAACTTAATACTAGCCTATGCCTATACAATATCTTATAATTTTATTCTTTTTTGAGCATTATACAATATCTTCTAGCCATAATATTAAGTTCATCCTTTTCAATCTACTAGAACACTACTGCGCATACATAGTATAGGTAACTGCTTGAGCAATCGAATATCATACCATATTTTTGATATTTCAAGTTTCAACAATATTGAATTGACACAAATATGCTTGGCATGTATTTAATAAAATTTGAAATATATGCGAATATCATATACGAGTTCGATAACATGTACAGTAAAACCGAATTCCTCAATTTTAAACCACGGCAATAAAAAAAACTTAACAAAATATTTGATTCGTTTAGTCCTGGTCACATATTCGCAGCAGGAGCCGAGGGATGAGGTCTTAACTAGGACAAACAGAGGAAATATTAATTTATATGTACACCCCCAACCAACTTCATTAATACTAGGAGTAATATTATTGTTATTACAATCGAAAATGTTACTAGTACTGCTGTCCGTCTCGTCGTCGTCGCAGCTGACTTTGTCTCTCCACCTTGAGTAAATAACGATTTAACTACATTCATCCCCCAAATCTTCTCCCTTTTTAAAACTCCTTCTCAGATTATACGTATAATTTGTGTGTATATCTAGCTAGCTACTAATGGCGGTGCTGGTAAATGTAGTAGTAGATAATTGAGGTGACTACTTTGTTAGGGTTTTGTAAGAAGATGCCGATGAGTAGATATGAGATACGAAACGAGTACAGCCTGGCTGATCCGGAGATTTATGGAGCTGCTTATGATAATGACCCTGAAGCTTTGCTTGAAGCTGTTTCTATGGCTGGTCTTCTCCGTCAATTGGGCGACCTTGCTGAGTTAGTACTCTTATTACTCTATTATATAATAATAGGATATAATATAATATATTATAATAAGCCTGCTTATTAAAAAAATTAAAAATTACAACCGGATACCTATATATATATATATATATATATATACATCCACACGCATACGCAAATTTCGTAAGACTCGCGAAATTATCTCCGGTATATACATTACACGCAAAATTAAGTACCCTAATTCGATTCTAATTCACATATCGATACATATATATATTTTTGCGTGTGCGTAATCAAGCTTTAATTATTATTCAATTCAATTAGTTTTTTGGGCTTTTTTGAAAAATACCCCAGCATATAAAACTTTTTGCAAAAATACTGTTATTTTAAAGTTCTATTTGCAAAAATAACATCTTTTGAAAAAAATTGCAAAAATACGGGATTCAACTACAATCAACCAGATGTAACTTTTTTGACAATTTAGTAAATCTGAAAGCAACCCAAATCAACTAATTGCAACTTAATTATTTCAACCCAAATCCACCAAAGCAACACAAATCAACTGAAATCAACCAAACGCAACTGAAATCAACCAAACGCAACTTCATCCAAAATCAAAAAATACGATTAAGAGAACAGATCGAAGAACAGATCGAAGCTCGCCGGAATCCAAAAAATGTAAAAATTATGATTATAGGATGTCAATAGTCCTAAATGGTAATTTTTTTTGAATTTATCTACTTATGTGGAAGACTTAAAAACAAATATGGAGGGTTGGCGTTTGGACTTTGGAGTCATGTGAGCTTAGTGACATGCCAGTTCTGGTAAAATCATTTGGTCATCCTTTTGTCCTTTTGAGACGAGTAGTAGAACTTAAAAACTAGTTATGTTTCTCTATGATCGAGTAAAATCAACTTCTCGTTCTTGGTGCACTGTGCATCGTGTGTTTTCCGAAAAAATGTCCAAATATCGTGTGCATCGTGTGCACTGTGCAGGCCACCACCTCCGATAAGAGGTGGGGGCCTGCGGCCCCATTGGCGGAGATCGGAGGAGCGGGGCGGAGATTGGAGGAGGGAGGAGGGCGGAGATGGAGAAGGGCAGAGGAGATTGGGGAAGAGGGCGGAGATGGGGGAGGAGGGTGAGGGCGGAGATGGGATCAGAAAATACGAAAAAGAAAGCTCAAAGAGAGAGGAAACGGTTGAGAAGAGAGAGAGAAAGTGGGTGGGCAATTGTGTTCGTATAATTGCAAACTAAATTCTTCTAATATGAAAAAATAGTAAAATTGTAATAAATTTATTGAGATGGTATTTTTGCAGAAACAAATCCCTATTTTGGTATTTTTGACAAATTCTCTAGTTTTTTCATGTTTCATTTCATGTTAATTCGTAAATTAGGGTTAGGTGTTTGATTTTAGGGTTTGCTATTGTCATTGTTATTGTTGTGATGTGATCATGACTGAAGATTTATCCGATAGCGATTCGGATGATTTCGGTTTATGAGATGACATGGAAGCCTTACGTAGGGCTTGTAGTTTCGGTAGAGGTGATTATGGTGGTGTAGTGTGATGATTCGAGTTCCGAGTCGAGTGACGATGATTTTGAAGTGTATAGGAATATTAAGAAGAGGTTTTCGAGTGATGATCACGAGGAGCCGTTGAATTTGAAACCTATTTGTGTGTTGCCTCCGGTGAATTTTGATTGTGATGGTGATTTGGTGATTTTGAAGGATGTACGTCAATTTATGGAAAATGTGAGTGGGAGTGAGGAGGGGGGCTCGATTATTATTGATACGGAGAAGGGGAGTGGGGATTAGGGGAAAGGTGCGAATTCAAGTGTTTGTGAGGAGGTTGATGTTGGTGATGGAGGGGGAGTGTCGGGGTTTTTTGAGGGGGATGTGGTTGATGATGTTGGGGATTTGGAGGGTAGGGATACAGGGTTGCCTAAAGCTGCTCAGGCGTTTCTTGATGCGATTAAAAAGAATAAGGTTTGTCAGAATTATTTAAGGAGTAAGTTGATGCATATTGAGTCGAGAATTGAGGAGAAATGTGAAGTTGAGGAATAGGATTAAGGCTTTGAAAGGGATTCAGTCTGGTTGTAAGAGGAGGACAGGGCTAGAGTTATCGCAGAAGAAAGATGCATTTCTTCAGTTGATTCAAGCTACGAACGTGAGGGTTAATGCTAAAGTGAATGCGAAAAGTACTTGTGTTATGAGTTATGCCCCTAAGGAGAATTCTCATGTTGTGGATTATAAGGCTATGCTTGAGAAATTTTCGGATTCGATGGATCGGGATAAGTGGACTAAACAAGATGATGTGAATCTTGTGATGGGTGTAAAGCAATAATTTCAAGATATGTTGTTTCAAAAGACGTATCAGAATGCAGAGGGATTTTTTGATTGAAATGAGCTTAATAGCATTATCGCATCTATTAGTGATCATGACATTACTGACGAGAACTTGAAAAAATTCTTGCCCAAGGTTAATTGGGAGCAATTGGCTTCCATGTACACGAACGGGCGATCCAGCGTAGAGTGTGAAGCAAGGTGGTTGAACTGTACAAATGCCTTTGATTAACAAAAATTCATGGACAAAATTAGAAGAAAAAAAACTTTTGTACATAATTCAGCATAAGGGGATAAGTAACTAGATCGATATTGCAGCATCATTGGGAACGAACAGGACGCCGTTTCAGTGTTTGGCACATTACCAGAGGAGTCTCAATCCTTCTATTATACAACAGGATTGGACCGAGGATGAGGATGATAAACTATGTGTTGCTGTAGCAATGTACGGTGAGAGTAACTGGGAGAACGTTGCTTCTGGCTTGGAAGGACGGAAAGGTACCCAGTGCTCTAATAGATGGACAAAATCACTTCACCCGTAGAGGAAGAGGAAAAGGAAGTGGATTCCAAGCGAAGACAAACGTTTAAAAATAACGGTGATGTTTTTTGGGGCTAAAAGCTGGAGAAGTATAGCTAAATATGTGAATGTACGCGATCATGTGCAGTGTAGGGAAGGATGGAGTAATAGTTTGGATCCTTCTGTTACGCTGGATAAATGGTCTGAAGAAGAAGATCGAAGATTGGAAGAAGCATATCAAGAATATGGACCCTCCTGGAATAAGATCGGCTCGTGTATGACTAAACGTACTGATAACCAATGTCTCAGAAGATGGAAGATTCTATGTCCAGATGAATTCCCTAAGCTTCAAGTGGCTAGAAAATAAAAAAGATAGGTTTACCTTCAAATTTTGTGGACCGGGAAGCAAGAAGACCTGCCCTTGGGCCTAGTGATTTTGTCCATTTACGATTGTTAGATTCTATTCCTAAAGCTAAAAAGATGAAATCCTACGGAAAGAGAAAGAAGAAATGTAGAAAGCTCGTGTCTACTGCTAATAGTTATGTTTCTAAACTTAGATCAGCAAAGCACAAAAATGTTGCTCAAGAAACTTGTGAGGGTGACGAGACCCCCACTCATGAGGTGCATGCTGTTAGCAGAAACGTTCTAGGGCGTAGAAAAAGAAAACAAGGAGGCCTGAATTTTCTGAAGCAATCACAGCGTATCGGCAGAATGATACAGAAAATACGAGGAAACCATCTTCATGTGAAAATCAATGCGTTGATATAAATAATATGGAAGTGGAAAAGCCGAGGGTATTGATGCTACAAAGAATAGAAAGAGATTGAAACTATCCGGCAAGAAAACTATGTCAACGGAACAAGTAAACGAAGCTCAAATGCACACAGAATCTGATGGAGTTAATGTTAACGAGAAGAGTGATGATGTTGAACCGTGTTTGAAGTCACTTGGTTGAAGTCCAGAAAGGATGTTAATGAATGGTGATGTTGCTGAGCCTACGGCCAGGGATGAAGTCACCTAGTTGATGTTCATTACAATCTTTTCTGGACTTCTACCAGGTGACTTCAAACACAGTTCAACATCATCACTCTTCTCGTTAATATCAACTCCATCAGTTTCTGTGTGTACTTGAGCTTCGTTTACTTGTTCTGTTGACTTAGTTTTCTTGCCGGATAGTTTCAATCTCTTTCTATTCTTTGTATCATCAATTCCCATCGGCTTCCCCACTTCCTTATTATTTATATCAACGCATTCACTTTCACATTAAGATGGTTTCCTCGTATTTTCTGTATCATCCTACCGAGATGCTGTGATTGCTTCAGAAAATTCAGGCCTCCTTGTTTTCTTTTTCAACTCCCTATAGCTTTTTTGCTAGCAGTATGCACCTCATGAGTGGGGGTTTCATCACCCTCATAAGTTTCTTGAGCAACCTTTTTGTGCTTTGCTGATCTAAGTTTAGAAACATAACTATTTGCAGTAGACACGAGCTTTCTTGATTTCCTCTTTCTCTTGCCACAAGATTTTGTCTTTTTAACTTTAGGAACAGAATCTAACAATCGCAAATGGACAAAATCACTAGGCCCAAGGGCAGGTCTTCTTGCTTCCCGGTCCACAAAATTTGAAGGTAAAGCTATTTTTTTTATTTTTCTAGCCACTTGAAGCTTAGGGAATTCATCTGGAAATAGAATCTTCCATCTTCTGAGACATTGGTTATCAGTACGTTTAGTCACACACGAGGCGATCTTATTCCAGGAGGGTCCATATTCTTGATATGCTTCTTCCAATCTTTGATCTTCTTCTTCAGACCATTTATCCAGCGTAACAGAAGGATCCAAACTGTTACTCCATCTTTCCCTACACTGCACATGATCGCGTTCTGGCACATATTTAGCTACACTTCTCCAGTTTTTAGCCCCAAAAAACATCACCGCTACTTTTAAACGTTTGTCTTCGCTTGGAATCCACTTCCCTTTCCTCTTCCTCTTCGGGTGAAGTGATTTTGTCCATCTATTAGAGCACTGGGTTACCAGTCCGTCCTTCCAAGCCAGAAGCAACGTTCTCCCAGTTACTTTCACCATACATTGCTACAGCAGCACATAGTGTATCATCCTCATCCTCGGTCCAATCCCGTTTCATTATAGAAGGATTGAGACTCCTCTGGTAATGTGCCAAACACTGAAACGGTGTCCTATTCGTTCCCAATGATGTTGCAATATCGATCCAGTTGCTTATCCCCTTATGTTGAATTATGTACAAAAGTTTTTTTTCTTCTAATTTTGTCCATAATTTTTTGTTAATCAAGGGATTTGTACAGTTCAACCACCTCGCTTCACACTCTACGCCGAATCGCTCCTTCGTGTACATGGAAGCCAATTGCTCCCAATTAACCTTGGGCAAGAATTCTTTCAAGTTATCGTCAGTAATGTCATGATCACAAATAGATGCGATAATGCTATCAAACTTATTTGAATCAGAAAATCCATCTGCATTCTTATACGTCTTTTGAAGCAACATATCTTGAAATTGTTGCTTTACTCCCTTCACAAGATTCACATCATCTTGTTTAGTCCACTTATCCCGATCCATCGAATCTGAAAATTTCTCAAGCATAGCCTTATAATCCGCAACATGAGAATTCTCCTTAGGGGCATAACTCATAACACGTGAACTTTTCGCATTCACTTTAGCATTAACCCTCACCTTCGTAGCTTGAATCAACTGAAGAAACGCATCTTTCTTCTGCGACAATTCTAGCCATGTCCTCCTCTTACAACCAGACTGAATCCCTTTCAAAACCTTCATCCTATCCCTCAACTTTACATTCTCCTCAATTTTCGACTCAATATGCATCAACTTACTCCTTAAATAATTCTGACAAACCTTATTCTTTTTAATCGCATCAAGAAACGCCTGAGCAGCTTTAGGCAACCCTGTATCCCTACCCTCCAAATCCCCAACATCATCAACCACATCCCCCTCAAAAAACCCCGACACTCCCCCTCCATCACCAACATCAACCTCCTCACAAACACTCGAATTCGCACCTTTCCCCCCATCCCCACTCCCCTTCTCCGTATCAATAATAACCGAGCCCCCCTCCTCACTCCCACTCACATTATCCATAAATCGACGTTGTACATCCTTCAAAATCACCATCACAATCAAAATTCACCGGAGGCAACACACAAATAGGTTTCAAATTCAACGGCTCCTCGTGATCATCACTCGAAAACCTCTTCTTAATATTCCTATACACTTCAAAATCATCGTCACTCGACTCGGAACTCGAATCATCACACTACACCACCATAACCACCTCTACTGAAACTACAAGCCCTACGTAAGGCTTCCATGTCATCTTGTAAATCGAAATCACCCGAATCGGTATCGGATAAACCTTCAATCATGATCACGCCACAACAATAACAATAGCAAACCCTAGAATCAAACACCTAATCCTAATTTACGAATTAACATGAAAAAAACTAATTGAATTGAATAATAATAAAACCTTGGTTACGTACACGCAAATATATATGTATCGATATGTGAATTAGAATTGAATTAGGGTACTTACTTTTGCATGTAATGTTTATACAGGAGATAATTTCGCGAGCCTTATGAAATTAGCGTACGCGAGTGGATATATATAGTATCCGGTTGTAATTTTGATTTTTTTTATTAAGCGGGCTTATTATATTATACTATATCCTATTATTATATAATAAGAGTAATATTGAAGTTGTGTTAAAAATAGTTCGCCATCGTGGAAGCATATCTTCTATTTTCTTTTGACAGGTAACCGAGTTCCATTCCAATTCAAATTGCTCCCTATATTTCTTTTCATTTTTTTGAAAGAAAATTGCTGCCTATAATTCAGAAAATTAAATTCAATTAATAAAATATAAAGAGTTGTGCTATATCTTTCCCTGTGGACTGTGGTGTTAGTTTTGTGGATTACGTTTGCGTCTATAAAACTTAAAAGGTGGCTCTATTTTTTTAGAACTAAAATATAAAGCTAAATGTTAAATTTACCTGTTCCCCTAAATTATATCAAAATCTAACATAAATTATATATGAAAGGAAATTTGAACATGTATATTAAAGGGATAAATAAATTTATAATATTCTATTGTGGTTGATCTTCATGAAGAAGACCCTTATATAAAAAATAATAATTAACACCATAAAATTTTACATAAAATTGTCATTGGATTCTAATTTTTACACTAAAATAATTATGAACAAAAATAGAATCTAAGAAAAACTTAGAATCAAATATAATATGATCACACATATTTTCATTGCTATAAACATATTTAAGATTTTTGAGTATTATGAAAGAATTGATTTTTAAATTTAGATAAACTTCTACGTTAAATTCAATATGTTGAGTTTAATTGTCGTTAAATTTTGTGATGTAATATTAATAAATAAATTTTTATGAGAAATAAAGTATAATAATGATATTGTTTATTGTTTTTTTATATAAAGTGTTCTTATTTGTGCAACACATTCTACTCTTACATATACGAGAATGAATTTTTAATTGTCTTCTTACAAGATTTTCGTGCGCCTCAAACACACTTTATTTAATATTCAAAAAATATAATAGGTGGAAAAGTAAACACGCCTTATTTAATATTTAAAAAAATCTAATTGGTGGATGAAAGTAGTTATAACTTAATAAGGATACCAATTTAATTTAATACGTAAATTATCAAATTATATTTTATTAAATTTCAATCTGTTATATATCAAAATTATAAGGATTGCTAGATTTTAAAGTAAATAGTTGAGAATCATTGGATCTGATATTAAAAATATATTTGGTTATTAGTAAAATAATAAAAATATAAAATATAAAAAAGTGTGTTTTAAGGTTCAAAACCAAATATAGTAGATTTTTTAAATTGAATAAATTTTTACTACAAAAATTTGTCACATTATTTTATGTTCAGTTTCTGGGCAAGAATTCTTTCAAGTTCTTGTCAGTAATGTCATGATCACTAATAGATGCGATAATGCTATCAAACTCATTTGAATCAGAAAATCCCTCTGCATTCTGATACTTCTTTTGAAACAACATATCTTGAAATTGTTGTTTTACTCCCTTCACAAGATTCACATCATCTTGTTTAGTCCACTTATCCCGATCCATCGAATCCAATAATTTCTCAAGCATAGCCTTATAATCCACAACATGAGAATTCTACTTAGGGGCATAACTCATAACACGAGTACTTTTCGTATTCACTTTAGGTTTAACACTCACCTTCGTAGCTTGAATCAACTGAAGAAATGCATCTTTCTTCTACGATAACTCTAGCCCTGTCCTCCTCTTACAACCAGACTGAATCCCTTTCAAATCCTTAATCCTATTCCTCAACTTCGCATTCTCCTCAATTCTCGACTCAATATGCATCAACTTACTCCTTAACTAATTCTGACACACCCTATTCTTCTTAATCGCATCAAGAAACGCTTGAGCAGCTTTAGGCAACCCTGTATCCCCACCCTCCAAATCCCCAACATCATCAACCGCATCCCCCTCAAAAACCCCCCACATTCCCCCTCCATCACCAACATCAACCTCCTCCTCACAAACACTCGAATTCGCACCTTCCCCCATCCCCACTCTCACTCCCCTTCTCCGTATCAATAACAACCGAGCCCCCCTCTTCACTCCCACTCACATTATCCGTAAACCGACGCTGTACATCTTTCAAATCTCCAAACCACCATTACAATCATTATCATCACTATCAAAATTCACCAAAGGAAACACACAAATAGGTTTTAAATTCAACGGCTCCTCGTGATCATCACTCGAAGACCTCTTCTTAATATTCCTATACATTTCAAAATCATCGTCACTCGACTCGGAACTCGAATCATCACAAACTACACCACAATAACCACCTCTACCAAAACTACAAGCCTACGAAAAGCTTCCTTGTCATCTCGTAAATCGAAATCATCTGAATCGCTATAGGAAAAATCTTCCGCCATGATCACCACAACAATAACAATAACGATAACAATATCAAAACCCTAAAATTAAACACCAAACCCTAATTTACGAATTAACATGAGATTAAACATGATAAAAAATGATAATAAAACCGCTGATTACACACAAGCAGATATATATGTATGGATATGCGAATTCGAATTGAATTTGGATACTTTGCTAAATCGGTGGTAATTTCACGGTATTATGAAGATTGCGTTATGCGAGAGAGTATATATATAGTATTGGGTTGAATTTGATTTTTGTTTCTTTTTCGAAACGGGGTATAATTTAATTTTATTGTGTTTTAGTGGTTTTTATAAAGTTTTTTGGGTCAAAGGATTGTGTGATATTTAAAATTCGGTTTTTCTAATGTTTGCCTAAGAGCTTAGTTGACATTTTTTAATTGATTTGTTTTCATTAATAATAATGGGCCCTCCTGCATGCACAAAAAATTTAACCAATTAAAATTAGCAACTCATTAAGAAGTAGCCGTTAGAATGTGCCTTTGGGCACACACTAGAAATTCCCTTTAAAATTTTATGTAGGGATTGCTGTTTGTTTGTAAGATTCATTCCTTGAACTAGGAAGATTTTAGTTAATTTTGCAAATATATTAGAGTTATGTAATTATTGAGAGGGGGAGGGGGAGAGAGAGAGGAGAGAGAGTTTATTGGAGGAATTTAGTTTTTTTTTGGTTTATTGGAGGTAGTTGGGTAGTTGCCTGAATAGGAGTTTAAGATGCAAGACATGCATTTTTTTTAAACTGGATGAGTGATTTTGATGATCAATGGGTGCATACAATTGCTAGTGGTAGGAGTTTAAGATGCAAGACATGCATTTTTTTAAACTGGATGAGTGATTTTGATAATCAATGGGTGCATACAATTGCTAGTGGACCTAAAGACGTAAATTAGATGAGATATGGATTGAGTAGATGGTACTGATATAATTATTAGGTGATACTGGCATGGGTGAAGGTATAATACATGCACAATTATCTCATGTTTCTAATGGGTAGTTTATTTCTATACATATGTTACAAAAGTTTTTACAAGAAATTTGTTGCGACAATGAGTGATTAATGCTCTGCTGGTCGTGAAAGCGGGTGATTTTGTTATGAAAACAGATCTTTATTTGGTCTTTCATCTAAAACTAGTTATATTTGTCACTAGAGTCAAGAAAGCAAAATGCAGTCACAAATAGTAAGATCATTCTTAATTCGTTCATTTTGTGTTTATGTCAGGGCGATTTCTCAGATTTATTACCAGCTACCCAGCTAGAGTTTTTTCTTCCTTGTTATTGCCTTATTTGTCATTTTACTCTCTAGACTGATCTGAGTCAACAGATATAAGGACAGAGTACTGCATATTGAAAAACCATCTTGCTTTGATTTTCCTGTAATCTAGGCAGCATATTCTCACATCTAAACTGAAAATACCAAGGAGATACCCCAAGTTTAAGATGTTGCTGGAGATATTATGAAATCAAGGTTGATTCCGAACTCGTGTAGCAAAGTGACAAAGCATATTTTATATAATTAAGATATAGCAAATTTACTTATTCCTACGTTCATATAACTTTAATGTTATGTGACAGACCTGGTATATTGCAGAAAATTAAACAATTTAGGGTTCACACTTTTGCTGTCTCTTTTGAAAAAATTACACTTACTGAAAATATGTTAGTCTGGTAATATTTTCCTATATGTACCCTTAATTATTGTTCTGAAAAATGTGGATACAACTAAGTTTTGAAAGAGTTAAACCTTGGAAAATTGTAAATAAAAGAATAGTTTTGAAAAATTACACATAAATTTGTTCTGAAATAAGAGAATGACATGTATTAATGGACAAATTATATTTTGAAAACAAACATGTTAAAGGGGATGGAGGGATTAGTTTTATTTTACAAAAAGGTATTTATATTTAGATTTGTCTTCTAAAAGTAACATGATACTTCTAAAACCATTTCATGAAAGGGACAATACATTTCATGGGTGATGGCCCAAAATATTCATATGGGAGCCATGCTGGCCCTTTTTACTGACTTAAAACGCTACACCGTCTACCGTGATACGAGGGGTGTTGCGGAACACCGTGTTCCGTATCATGGGGTGTTGCGGAACACCGTGTTCCGTATCATGGGGTGTTGCGGAACACCGTGTTCCGTATCATGAGGTGTTGCGGAACACCATGTTCCGTATCATGCATAACACGGAAGATGGTGTTCCGTATCATGCATAATACGGAACACGGTGTTCCGTATTATGCTAACACGGAGGACGATTCTCCGTATCCCGTCGGTATTTCGGGCCATTTTTTTCAAAATCAGTATTTTGGGCAAAAACTTGTGAAAAATAGGCATTTTGGTAATTCTCTCACATTTCATTTAGACCGAAGGTACACCATGGAAAGTTTTTATTACTAAGGATTTTTCGTTAAAAATCGGGGAAGTTCCTGAAATTTTGTTAAGTGCTACTTGCGAACTTTTAGGATTAATTCTTCCAATATATATATATATATATATATATATATATATATATATATATATACTATTATATTAAAGCCGAAACATTGAAAGTTTTGGTTTTCGGTTTGGTTATCCTATTTATTTTGGTTTTCACCTTTTAAATATAAAATAAATCAATTTTAATTCGTTAAAATTAAAACCAAAACACGTCTACAACACGTCTCATATACAACACGTCTTATTAAACCAAGAAAACACGTCTTATATGCTTTTAAGGGTCAAGAATCTTGCAGGTTCGTAATTAAAGCCGAAATATTGAAAGTTTTGGTTTTCGGTTTGGTTATCCTAAGTTTTGGTTTTCGGTTTGGTTATCCTAATTATTAAAATAAATAATTAAATTACAAAAACAACTCAAAAAACTAATTACTAATGTTAACGTAATTATATTCTGATTAAAATTCCTTCATCCACTTCTACTTGGACTCTTTTTTCTGCTCCAACAACTCAATTATTCATTTTTTCTAAAGATTTTACTTCTAATTAAACCCCTTTACCATTTAATTTAAAACTAATATTACAATAATTAATATATATCCAAAATATCACACCATATTTATCTATACTATTATATTAAAGCCGAAACATTGAAAGTTTTGGTTTTCGGTTTGGTTATCCTATTTATTTTGGTTTTCACAGATAATTAAATTATAAAAATAACTTAAAAAGCTAATTACTAAGGTTAACGTAATTATATTCAGATTAAAATTCCTTTATCCATATTGAGCTTCTACTTGGACTCTTTTTTCAGCTCCAACAACTCAATTACCCATTTTTTCTAAAGATTTTACTTCTAATTGAAACACTTTACCATTTAATTTAAAACTAATATTACAATAATTAATGTATATCCAAAATATCACACCATATCTTTCCGTAATTATTTTAGTAGTAATTTTTGTAATTAAAATAAGTTACTTTTTAATTTAAAATTAATCTTGCGATAACTAATATACACCCAAAAATATCTCACCATATATTCAAATCATTATTTTTAGTAATAAATAAGAATCGTTAGATCTAATAATAAGATATATTATATGATTAATTTACTAAAAATTCAAAGTTAAAACCCGTCAACGACATTTTTAATTTAGAATTTTACAAAATGAATTTCAAACCATGCATATCATTATATAAATTTATATTAAATTAAAATTAAAAAATTATTAAAAATAAGGATTATATAAAAACATAATTATAATGTTAAATAAATTTTATAACCTATCAAAAGAAACCCGTGCTTCGCACGGGTTATAAGCTAGTACTATTATATTAAAGCCGAAACATTGAAAGTTTTGGTTTTCGGTTTGGTTATCCTAAGTTTTGGTTTTCGGTTTGGTTATCCTAATTATTAAAATAAATAATTAAATTACAAAAACAACTCAAAAAACTAATTACTAATGTTAACGTAATTATATTCTGATTAAAATTCCTTCATCCACTTCTACTTGGACTCTTTTTTCTGCTCCAACAACTCAATTATTCATTTTTTCTAAAGATTTTACTTCTAATTAAACCCCTTTACCATTTAATTTAAAACTAATATTACAATAATTAATATATATCCAAAATATCACACCATATCTTTCCGTAATTATTTTTAGTAGTAATTTTTGTAATTAAAACACGGAGTACTTTTTAATTTAAAATTAATCTTGCGATCACTAATATACACCCAAAAATATCTCACCATATATACAAATCATTATTTTTATTAATAAATAACAATCATTAGATCTAATAATAAGATATATTATGTGATTAAATTAATTTAATAAAAATTCAAAGTTTGAACCCGTCAATGACATTTTTAATTTAGAATTTTACAAAATAAAATTTAAACCATGCATTTCATTATATAAATTTATATTAAATTAAAATTAAAAAATTATTAAAAATAAGGATTATATAAAAACATAATTATAATGTTAAATAAATTTTATAACCTATCAAATATCAAATATCTATCTATACAATTATATTAAAGCCGAAACATTGAAAGTTTTGGTTTTCGGTTTGGTTATCCTAAATTTTGTTTTCGGTTTGGTTATCCTAATTATTAAAATAAATAATTAAATTACAAAAACAACTCAAAAAACTAATTACTAATGTTAACGTAATTATATTCTGATTAAAATTCCTTCATCCACTTCTACTTGGACTCTTTTTTCTGCTCCAACAACTCAATTATTCATTTTTTCTAAAGATTTTACTTCTAATTAAAACACTTTACCATTTAATTTAAAACTAATATTACAATAATTAATATATATCCAAAATATCACACCATATCTTTCCGTAATTATTTTTAGTAGTAATTTTTATAATTAAAACATGGGGTACTTTTTCATTTAAAATTAATCTTGCGATCACTAATATACACCCAAAAATATCTCACCATATATACAAATCATTATTTTTATTAATAAATAACAATCGTTAGATCTAATAATAAGATATATTATATGATTAAATTAATTTACTAAAAATTTAAAGTTCGAACCCGTCAACGACCTTTTTAATTTAGAATTTTACAAAATAAAATTTAAACCATACATTTCATTATATAAATTTATATTAAATTAAAATTAAAAAATTATTAAAAATAAGGATTATATAAAAACATAATTATAATGTTAAATAAATTTTATAACCTATCAAAGAAACCCGTGCTTCGCACGGGTTATAAGCTAGTATATATATATATATATATATATATATATATGTGATTATAAAAAAGTGAGCTTTGCTTAACTATTAGATCGTTTACTCCAATAGTCGGACTTCCTTCTGCAATGAGACTTTTATTAGAAAAAATAGATAAAGGAAATAACAAAATAGCTCTTATTCAGTTTCATTTTATATATACATGCTTTCATGAAAGGATTGCATATGAAACTTGTTCCTTGCATGCTGCAGATTTGCTGCTGAGAGTTTCCACGATTTGCATGAAGAAGTGATGGCAACAGCTACAAGAGGCCATGGTCTAGTAGTTCTCTTAAAACAACTTGAGACAGAGGTCCCTCTTATCGAAAAGGCCTGTCACAAACGAGTCCCTCGGTTTTCTTCTCAAATGTAGGTTTGGATTTCACCTAGTCTCCTTGTACAATTCCCCTGCTATTGGTTTTAATCTCATTTTCATCAGCATGCTGAGAGCTGTACTTTAAAATTGACTAGTCTGTGAGGTCGATTCATCAGCATGCTTAATGCTAGCTTCTAGGGTTTGGCTGTGCTAATATTCTGTAGTTTGAAAACGGTATTATTGGGACAAGATATTTAATAGCAGTTAAGTATATATAATCAATTTTTCAGGTACCAATTGGCATCCTAGTTTGCACACAAATCAGAATCTGATCACCAAGGTTTAACATGGATTCTTAGGAAGAATGTCGTGGTGCTCCTCGATTGTTTCTTCTTCACAAGTATGCCCAGTCATTTTCCCGTTTACACGAAATATTACTTATGTGATGGACTCTTGTAAACAAATCTGTTTTATAATAGATTTGATGTTGCTGGAGCTGGAGCATGTTTAAAGCGGTACACAGATCCACCATTCTTTAAAGTGGAACCATCTTCCTATGGGCTTTCGAGTGCCGAAATTCAGAAGGAAAAAAGATCTCGTAAATCCAAGGTATACTTCATAAACAAGAATCATGATGATCTTTGTTTCCACTATTATGGGTCGATAGTAGAAACAAAGATCGCACACATATTAACGCTGATGTCCAAACTTTTTGGCATCCATCGAATCTTGTTATATAAGTTGCCAATTTAATTATCGGCATTCAAGCACAAGTAATCCTATTTAGTTTTTCTTTTCAATGCTGACAGTATTTACTTTGGTGGTTAATCTATCATTTTACTTTTGAATAGGTCCAAAGCATATACAATTATCTCTTTTTTTGCTTCATAAACCATATAATTTTGTTCATACATCTTATGTTTTATTCTTGTAATCGTGAATGGCCTACTTTGTGGTGGCAGAAGAAATCTTCCCGCTGGAGGAATGCTGGAACCCCAGAGGTCTTACCAGCATCTCATGCCAAGTAGGATTCTTTATATCCCAAATTTATCGTGATTACCGTGCTTTCGGTAGGATTCCTGATTGAGCTATTTGCAATATAGGAGTAATTCTGCAGACTCCAGCATTTACTTTTGGAGGATCGTGTTGAGGATGGTGTCACTGACCCTGTACATCTTGTGAAATTGAAAAGGGGGTTTAATAGATATCCGTTTGGCTCAGAAACTGGGAAAAGCTTTATGGAAAAGTTTATAAATGCGTCTTCACCTGAAGACAATGTTGTTCATGAAATTAACTGTGGTTCCTCACCCCTGGAGTTGCCATCAAAAACTACTAGTGAAGCGGGGAGTGCAGCGAGTTCTTTTAAAGAATCAACGAGTGAAGGAAGGTCTCTAGTAAAACCATTTGGTGATTGAGGTAGGTGAGGGTTTCGGTGATAGGTGTTGAGATTACTAAAGATGCTACTAAAGAAGCTGCTGACTCAAGCAATCGAGCAATGACTTAAGCAACAGAATGACAGCTAAGATAAAGGAATGACAGCTCAGCAAAGCCATGTACTAGCTCGTGCAGCTCGTGTCAATGCAAGTCTCGTGACAGCCTGTCTAAGTTTGTTAGATAGGATAGTTTGTTATAAAATAGAATCTGTTTCTCATTTCCTTTAGTTAGTTAACATTTTACACAATTCATTGTATCTCTTCTTCTTCAACATATAGCTTGAAACATGTAGTGTTCTAAACAATTTACAGCTTTGTTCATCAATGGAGTTTATGTTAAAACAAAGATTAGTTTTGTTAAATCCGCTGCATATTACAAATTATATCATGGTATCAGAGCAAGTCGTTGCGATTCTACGAAGTTTTTGATCAGATTTGGTTGATGTTGATGGCGTTCTTTTACGATTTGCGATCTGTGTTTCTCTGCAATATTTGAAGTTTAGATTCGATCTACAAGCAGGTTTTATCACATTTCTTTGATTGTCATATTGATGTGTTTGACAAGTTTTATAACTTGTTTCTTGCGAATTTGAGTGGTTTATATGATCTTTTAGATCAATTAGCGTGTTTCTTGTGATTTGTTTGACTGTTTTTCTGCAAACTTCATCTCAAAATTGTTAAAAATGGCGACTGATCCTTCACAAGATCCAACTTCACCGTTCTACATACATCCATCTGATAATCCAGGAATGAAGTTAGTTTCTATTAAGTTTGATGGAAATTCTTACAATGATTGGAGTAGATCTATGTTAATTAGTCTTTCGGCTAAAAACAAAACTGGATTTATCGATGGAACTATAGTTAAACCAGTAGTCACTGCTGCTACTTACAGAGCTTGGGAACGTTGCAATAGTATGCTTATTTCTTGGTTGTTAGGTGTTCTAGATCAGAACATTGCTCGTAGTGTTTTGTATTTCACAACTGCAAGAGAGATTTGGCTTAATCTTGAAGAAAGGTTTGGACAATGTTCAGGAACTTTGTTGTTTGAGTTACAACAATCATTACATGATATTAAGCAAGGTGAGGATTCTGTTTCTGCATATTTTACAAAGATCAAGATGATTTGGGATCAGTTAGACTCTGTTGATCCTCTTCAGTCCTGTACTTGTACTAATTGTACATGTGAAATTACACAAAAGCTTGTTAAGTCACAACAAGATAGGAGGTTGATTGCATTTCTCATGAAGCTGAATGGTAATTTTGATATGATCAGAGGCAATATCTTAATCATGAATCCATTGCCTTCAATCTCCCATGCTTATAGGATGATTATGCAAGAAGAAAATCACAGAAAACTTCATCAGTCTAGTGGATTTTCTGACAATACTGTTAATGAAAGTATGGCATTTGCTGCTAATAAGAGATTTTATCAGGACAGATTTAGGTCTGGATCTTCTCCAAGTACAAATGACAAAAGGTTTTATGATAAAAGCAAGCCTAATTTTTACTGTGATCATTGCAAGATGCCTGGACATAGTATCCAGAGGTGCTGGAAGTTACATGGTTATCCTTCATCTTACAGCACTGACAGAGATAAGAAGTTCTCAGCTGCTGCTACTACTCAGATTGATGATGACACATGCCAATCCAATGATAATATGGTTCCTACTTCAACACAATATCAGCAGTTGATGCAACTTCTTGGAAAAGAAAAGCAGAAAAATGATGAATCTACTCATATTGATAATAATTCTAAATGTGCAAATATGGCAGGTAAGTATTGTCTAAATTCTTTTAATGGTTCTACATGGATCATGGATAGTGGAGCTACAGATCACATGTGTTGTGATTTGTCTTTGTTTGAATCATATAAAGCAACAACTGGTACTGATAATCACATTACTATACCTGATGGGAAGACTGTTTTTGTTACACAATTAGGAGAAGTCAAATTGTCAAATGACATTATTCTTGAGAATGTTTTATATGTACCAGAATTTAAGTTCAATCTGATATCAATTCCAAAGCTTTGTAAAGATTTAAAATGTTCAGTAACCTTTACTGATTCTGAATGTTTCCTTCAGGGCCTTTCAATGAGGCCACAGCTTCTTGGTAACTTCAAACATGGATTGTACTATCTGAAGGAAGAAGAGTCAAGTCACAAGAATAATTCAGACCAGTTATCTACTCATGCATTTTCTGCTTCTTCTTCAGAGACTCAAATCAACAAAATCAAGCTTTGGCATCTGCGGTTAGGGCATCTACCAGTGACTATGTTTCATCATATAAAGAATTTGTTTGATTCTCCTTGCAAACTTGATTGTATCTGTCAGATATGCCCTGCTGCAAAACAAGTTAGAAATTCTTTTTCTGTTAGTTCTACAAAGACTACTGCAATTTTTCAGTTAATTCATGTAGATACTTGGGGACCTTTCAAAGAAGTGACTCATTCTGGTTGTCAATATTTCTTTACAATAGTTGATGATTTCAGTCGAATGACTTGGGTTTTTCTGATGAAGCATAAGATTGAGGCTATCACTTTGATTGATCATTTTATTTCTTATGCAAAGAAACAATTTAAAAGTGATGTTCAAATTTTAAGATCAGATAATGCTGCTGAGCTGAATGATAAGAAGCTCCAGGATATTTTGATTAATAAAGGAATTATTCATCAGAAGTCTTGTGCATACACTCCACAACAAAATGGTGTTGTGGAGAGAAAGCATAGGCACCTTTTAGAGGTTGCCAGATCCTTATATTTTCAGGCTAAATTACCATTAGAATACTGGGGAGATTGCATTTTGTGTGCTGCACACATTATTAATAGAGTTCCATTATCAGTATTGGGAAATACTAGTCCTTATCAGGTTCTTTTTAAAGAGTCACCATGTCTTGATTACTTCAGAACCTTTGGCTGCTTATGTTTTGTCACTACTGTGCCTTCTATTTCTAAACATAAATTTTCACCTAGAGCTATACCTCATGTTTTTCTGGGATACTCTAATGATGTGAAAGGTTACAGAGTTTTGAATATTGATACAAGACAAATCAGTATTTCTAGAAATGTCATTTTTCATGAAAAACACTTTCCATTTCACATTGATTCTTCCACACAACAGTTTGCATTTTTTCTCCCCACTTCCACAGATCACAATTTCTATCCAGATGATCCTATTCCACAAGTGTTTCATTTTCAGACAACTTCTGAAAATCACACAATGTTTGATCAGACTTCTGATTCTGCTTCTCATTCATCTGATATGTCTGATACAAACTCTTCACATACAAACTCTTCACATACAGACTCTTCACATACAGACTCTTCACAATCAGACAACTTAAGAAGAAGTACCAGAAATGTTAAACCACCTTCTTTTCTATCTGATTATGTATGTGGCACCAGTACTACTCCTTCACATTGGTGTAATTTGGTTACTTATAATTCTTTACCTCTATCTCATAAAGCTTTCATTAGTACTGTTGAAAGTCTAGTTGAACCTGTTACTTATCAAGAGGCCATTAAAGATGTTAGATGGGTAGAGGCTATGGATAAGGAGTTACAAGCCTTACAGCAGAATAATACTTGGGTTTTAATGAGTCTTCCACCTGGGAAGAAGGCTATTGGCTGTCGATGGGTTTATAAAATCAAATATAAGGCTGATGGTAGTGTTGACAGATTCAAAGCTAGGTTAGTAGCAAAAGGGTACAATCAGAAATGGGGCATAGATTATTTAGAAACCTTTTCCCCTGTAGTTAAAATGACTACTGTCAGGTGCCTTATTGCTGTTGCTGCTAGTAAAGGTTGGTCTTTGTTTCAACTTGATGTCAACAATGCATTTTTACATGGTGATCTATATGAAGAAGTTTATATGCTTGCTCCTGAGGGTCTTTCTAATCCTGGTAATCTGGTTTGTAAACTTATCAAATCATTGTATGGTTTAAAACAAGCTTCAAGACAATGGTTTGCTAAGCTAGTTGGGGAATTGCTTAATCAGGGTTATTCTCAATCAAAGAATGATTATTCTTTGTTCATTAAGCAAACTGGACATCATTGGACTATAGCAGCAGTGTATGTTGATGACATTATCCTTACTGGAGATGATTCACATGAGATAAATCAACTTAAGTCTTTTCTACATCAAAAGTTTAGTATTAAAGACTTAGGCAGGTTGAACTATTTTCTTGGGATAGAAATTGGATATATTCAGGATGGCATTACACTCACTCAGAAGAAGTTTACAAAAGAGTTGATTGTAGCTGCAGGATTGAATTCTTTCAAGTCTGTGGTTACACCTTTACCTTTAAATCTGAAGTTACAAGCTGATGAAGGAGAATTGTATGCTGATCCTAGCTTGTATAGGTGTTTAGTTGGCAAACTAAATTTCTTGACTCACACTAGGCCAGACTTAGCCTATACAGTACAACATCTTAGCCAGTTTCTGCAAACACCTAGAGTACCTCACTTTGAAGCCTTGATGCATACTTTAAAGTATGTAGGTTCTACAGCAGGACAAGGTATTATTCTAAAAGCAACAGATCAATTAACCTTACAAGGTTACTCAGATTCTGACTGGGGTGCTTGTCCAGATTCAAGAAGATCTATTACTGGCTATGTGATGCTTTTAGGCAAGTCACCTGTTAGTTGGAAGTCTAAGAAGCAAGGTACTGTTTCAAAGAGTTCCTCAGAAGCTGAGTATAGAGCAATGTCCTCAGCTGCATCTGAAATCACTTGGATTGTTAGATTACTGGAGGAACTAGGAGTGCAAAATCTTAAGCCAGTAACTCTACACTGTGACAACCAAAGTGCTATACATATTGGTTAAAACCCTGTCCATCATGAAAGGACTAAGCATATTGAGATTGATGTATATTTTACTAGGGACAAGGTGTTAGAAGGCTTACTTGAACTAGCTTACTTGCCTACTTCAGATCAATTAGCTGATGTGCTTACTAAAATCCTACCCTCGGCTCATTTTAACAACTTACTTTCCAAACTAGGCATGACTCAATCTCTGCCTAGTTTGAGGGGGATGTTGAGATTACTAAAGATGCTACTAAAGAAGCTGCTGACTCAAGCAATCGAGCAATGACTTAAGCAACAGAATGACAGCTAAGATAAAGGAATGACAGCTCAGCAAAGCCATGTACTAGCTCGTGCAGCTCGTGTCAATGCAAGTCTCGTGACAGCCTGTCTAAGTTTGTTAGATAGGATAGTTTGTTATAAGATAGAATCTGTTTCTCATTTCCTTTAGTTAGTTAACATTTTACACAATTCACTGTATCTCTTCTTCTTCAACATATAGCTTGAAACATGTAGTGTTCTAAACAATTTACAGCTTTGTTCATCAATGGAGTTTATGTTAAAACAAAGATTAGTTTTGTTAAATCCGCTGCATATTACAAATTATATCAATAGGGAATTCTCCTCGGGTACCAGAGAATATTCTCTTCAGATAGAAATGAAAATGAAATAGCAATTGATGGCGAAAGCAGAAAAAATGTGCCAGTCGGATGATGTTGCAAGTGAGGTAGACAAATACATGGATGCCCATGCTACAATGGAGACAGAAATTGAAACAGACACTGAATACAGAACCAAAAATGATATTGGTTTTGTGAATATGGAAAAGCGGGACAGATTTTGATTCAAATGATGACTTGATTCAAAGTCAATTTTCAGATTCTCAGTCAGCAAGGAACTCAAGCGCGTCAGAAGATAGGAATGATTCAGTTAAAAAAGGATCATCTAGTTTTTCTTATTCTGATACTGGAAGCAATGGATCTAAGAATATGCCAGTAGATGTTGATGTTGCAGCTAAAGAGTCACCGTCTACTAAAGTTTGTGAAGCTGATTTGGTTGTTATGGCGAAGGAAAAGGTTTCCACAAGTGAGTAGCTTTCAGTGTCTGAGGCTTGTCAACCTCCAAAGGGTGATGTTTCCGATTATACATCTAATGAGGTACCCGACATTCCAATTAATGAGTCTGAATCTGGAGAACTGTGTTCTAGTTTGCGTCATTCAGATTCATCCTCGACATATATACCTCTGGAGGAAGGAGAAATTTTGGCTAGAGGCACATTAAGGGGACCACAGATGGTTGAGATATGGTCTACCCATGATGAACTCGATACCAGAACCATCAAGACTGAAGAAAATAGCAGGAGTGAAGGACTCGGGGCAATAATATACCCTGGATATCTAGACACTCTAGTAGTACTTCACAAACAATGTTGATGAACCACCTCTAGAGACAGCACCCGCAGAACACCATATTCTGGATAAGTTTAGTGATTGTCCGGGTGATCTTTCTATTGCTTCAGTCAATATTTCTGAAGATATCCTTGAGGTAATTCCCGAAAAGTATGGCAATGAAAATTCATCGGATAACATGCTCGCAACACAACATGAACAAGATAGTTGCACTGAAAAATTAGAAGATAATCAAATTAGTCTGCTGCATACAGTTATTCCACAAGCAGAAGTTGAACCTTCTGTGCCATCCTCTTTGGACTCTGAAACAAGTTACACTGCAGCCTGATGTCGACAATCCTGTAGATAATGCCTCAGCTAAAGAGAAAACTTTTGACTCTGAATCACAATCAGATAGTTTTCATATTTCTTCAACTGCGGAGCAACAGAGAGCAGAGTGTACAGATGTTCCTCAAAGTACTATTGGTCTAGATGTTGATACTTGTCACGAGGAGGAAATATCTGATAGGGTTCTACCTGAACCTGACAGCTGTGAGATGCAGATGGGTCTATTAACCTGCAGCATTGGTTTGATGGAAAGTGAAACTACTGCAGTTAATAAGAATTCTAGTTACATAGACTCTAAAAGTCCTAGATCTTTCACCAGTTCTCCTGTTCCAAGCAAAGAGTATGATGTTGAAGTAGGTGAAATTCCCTCCAATATGAATTTCACTGGAAGGCAAGCTGTTGGGCTTGCAATTTCTTTGGATTCCCTGAATACTACAGCTCCTGGGTCACTCATTGATGAAAAACAAACTAAAAATGATCAATCAGAAAACATTTTCGTTGAAGGCATTGTTGCAAAGCATGATAGTGATGCTAACAAAGTTGATTCAACACATAAAAAAATTCTGGCGGCAGAAGAATTCCACAGTGTAGAGAACCTAGATTAGTATGGATTTGAAGTCTGTGACGAATTTCTTCCACAAAATGATGATGAATCAGTTAAGCAGACAGCAATGGTTAATCAGGAGATTGCATCACCAGATTTAGACTCTGTCCGATGTGAGGCAGCCTTCCGTGATCATTTCGATGTTGAAGCTCATGCGCTCTAATCATCTTCAATATACAGTGTCCAACATACAGAACCAGTATCTTCTGTGCAGAGTAAACTTCATGAGCATTCTGGTGAAACTTTGCTTTCAACCCATCACTAACCTGTAGTAAGGACACTTTCTGAACCAAAGCTCACCCTACAGACTGATCAGATTGATCTCGAACACCTGCATTTGGATGAAAAAAATCTCAAGGAGGAAACTCAGTCAGAACAGCTATGCTGTTTAGATCATCCAGATGAAGGAAGCGTTGAAGCTCTTTCTGAACCTTGTGTTGTAGAAAGCATCCCTGTAGTTCAGGTGAGCACGCAGGCTGATGGCTTTGGCATGGAGTCTCTGTCTGGTGATAAAGAAAACTATAGGTTGTCATCTAAGCTGCACTTAAATAATACGGGTCATGGAGAAAACTTTATTACTTCTCCCAGGTCATTATTGATTCCCTCTTCATCTGAAGCTATGGAGTCAGAAATCTTACAACCAGACAGCCATGGAGTTGGCATCTCTGCACATGCCAGCGATGAATCAAGTGAAGTCTGTTCACGCTATCCCCTGCTTCCTGAAGTACCTCAAATTGATTTGGCTGAAATGCCTCCTCTACCACCTCTACCTCCGGCAGAGTGGAGGTTAGGGAGGGCTCAGCAAAATGCTTTCCTTCCTTCAGATAGGGACTCGGTGCAAAATACCTTTGGCTTGTTTCCACCAATGTTTCCGTTGAAAACCAGCAATGATACTTTAAACGGTTCTCCAGTGAGTACGGATGATTTGCTATCTCCGGTGCCAGTTCTGCAATCTCCTGCTGTCAAAGAGAGGACCTTTAAAATAATTATCAATACTTGTTGGAGAATACGGAACAGTCTGATCAAGTGTCCATGCAAATGCCACTCACCTCTAATGATGGACTCAGCAATGTTCCAACTTCTGATAGCACATGTAACATGGGCCCATGTGTAACATTATCTTCTACCGAAAATGAGAACCCTGGTCATGATATGCCTGCTGAAGAAGCAGGAAGTACGCAGTCGAGTTTCACTTCTTCGCCTGCAGCAACTACTGTCAATGCATCATGTTTCTCTGGATCTGTACCTAGTTATCCAATAAGTCAAATGCAATCGGAAGAATATCTAGAACCTGAGACCACTTTCTTAAGATCGGAAGTATGTCTAGAACCTGAGAACACTTCCTTAAGATCGGAAGTAATGGTAATAAAGTTTCCTGACACACATGTGCTGCAATCAACATTAGCAGATGAACATCTTAAGGATGTTTCTACAACTTCACCAGGTGAATGTTGAAAATTTAAGACCTATACAAGACACCTATATCTATGTACAATGGGAAATTAAAAGACTACATTGTATTCTCTTCTATTTAAATAAAATAAAGTACAGGCAGAATATATATACCCTGATAATAAACTGAATGCAAGCTAAAAACTAGCTACTACCTTCCTATAATATCTCCACTACTTCCACACTTCTACTAATGCTAAACTACCCGTGAGACTCGCTCCATTTTGCAGACACGCATTGTTTACAACGTTTATTAAACTTAAAATATAAGCCCATTAATTTAACCAAAGCCCAAACAACTAAATAAAACAATAAAACATGTTTAGATTAATTTTCCGACAGTGAAGCTGTATCATCAATGTATCCAGATCTTGAAGATGGAACTCTTAATGAGAAACGGCCAATGTAACTTCAACGACCTCGTACGCCTCTCATTGATGCTGTGGTGCTCATGACAGAAGCATGGTAATTGTTGTTCTCCAGTAATTTAGATAACTGCATTACTAGTGAATTTTTTGTTTCCTGATATTATGGAACTATATGCAGTTGAAGAAGGTGAAGGAACGACCTCGGCCTGAGGTACAGAAGGTAGAAGATAGAGATAGTCTTTTACAGCAAATACGTACCAAGGTACTACTTATGAAATCCCATAATTCCTCCTTCCCAATCACTTCTTTTTGTTTTCATCAAGTTCATTTATGAAATGATAATGATTGATCTTATTGCATGGGTTCCCAGTCCTTCAACTTGAAACCTGTAGTAGTGACTCGGCCTAGCATTCATGGTCCTAAACCAAATTTGAGATTTGCAGCCATTTTAGAGAAAGCAAATGTGATTCGGCAGCTTTTCCTTCTTTCCTCCCACACTGCCCCCTCCCCCCCCCCCCCCCCCCCCCCCATTTTTCTCTATATTGTTTTTGTTTTACTTTTGCCAGACTAATGAAAAACCAAAACTTAAATGCAGGCATTGGCTGATAGCGAATTATGGAGATAGTTGGAGCGATTCGTAAATTTTGTGCTCTGATGAGTTTCTTGGACAGTATGTTTTGCAAATATGCTTATCTGGTCTGGTGCGCGCATAATTAACAATGTTTTCGTGGACTGCTTGCTGAAATACGAAGTTCTAGGAAACTTTAGGCGACAGATTCTAATACTATAGACAGTCGATTTATTATTTCATTAATCATTATGCAATGATATCTAGTAATACCTTAGTCATGATAGCTTGTTTAAAAATTTGAAATTTTGATTATTACATTGATATTTAATTATTAATGAGAAACATGGGATTGAGTTCCCAATTTGAAATTTTGATTATAAACATGGGATTGTGGTTGAAATCAGGTACTTACCTAAGGTTACATTGATTTTTAATACAAAAAATGTAGGCCTGAATAAGGATGCTGTGAACATCCCCCACAGGAACATGACAGCTCCATCAGTTTCAATATCCTCCGACATCAAACACTGTTTAATACGAGGTTTCAATTCTTTCAGACATCTCAAACATGTTCACACTCATCTCATCCGTTTTGGTCTTGACTCTTGACCAAGACAACTACCTTATCAGTTATCAACATGTTCTTGAAATCCACTTTTCTCATTTTCAAACCAATCTTGTGCTCGTCTTGTTTTTAATCAAACCCATCAACCCAATGTGTTTCTTTGGAACACCATGATCCAAGGCTTTGTGTCCAAGAATTGTTTTGATGAGGCTCTTCAACTCTTCGTTTCGATGCGAAAACAGAGCTTCATGCCCAACAATTTACTTTTACATTGCCTTTAAAGCATATCCACATCACACTTTCTACCCTTTCATCAATGTCGAACCTGAAATTAAAACCCACGACATTGTCTTCATTTCAAGCGGAGTTACCTCGAATACACAGGTGACGAGCCTGGTTTTCAATGTTGAGATCTCACTTTCTAATTTATCGACTGGCCATCATTTTTTTTTCTTTTTTGTCCATTGCTGTTAATAATCATACAATGATTATGACCGATGTTTTTATCACCTCCCTCTAACTTATCTCCAACAAACAATCTGTCATCAGTCACTCTTTCATCGCCACCAAGGGCTTTTTAAAAAAAGAAATACTTTCTTTCAGCTGCTGCGACTAAAAAACTTCCTATTTCAGCAAAGCCAGAGGCATGTTAGCAGCAGTTATGGAAAACTTGATATCTTAAACAAGAGATCCCACGACAATATACCTTTTCTAGTAGATACCCAGCCAAAAATCATTTATTTATAACAGAAATTATCTATCTATAGCAGTATACATAGAAATTATCATGAATGCGTAGAAATTAGAAATTTGAACTGCAAAATTAGAAGTACAAGAGTCAAAGAATATGCTTATATATGCCAAAGGTACAAAAAAAACAAAAAACTATCACTATAAACATCGAAACTAACGAGCTTCTTGATTAAAAGGAGAAAACAAATTCAGCCTCTCTTGCAAATATTAACATATACAGAACCTCGATATATGAATACTTTTGTCAAATAAATAATTTTCTTCAGTTCCGACATAATAGGGGATGCCTTTTTAATCTTGATAAATGAGACACGAGAAAAAAAAACTGAAAACGAAGGAAAGAAAGTCGATGATAAAAAATTTAGTCAACAAAAAAGATACATACTGAGAGATTAAACTTCCACTTGCACTTCTGCCGAGCCGGTTTATACATATGAAAAAAATATGCGTTCATTACTTTCTCTTTTAGACACCATATCTTACATTCGTACCTCATTTATATTTTTATTTTTTGGCCTTCCATTCACAAGTGTTGCATAGACCAAGTATTCAAATCTGACGTTTAATCTCTTGAAGAAGTCATCTCTAGAGTTAATATGGTACCTGTTATCTACAAAAAAATTATGTAAAATATTCATCTATATTTTAAAGTTAAAAAGGTACATAACCAACAATGTTTACAAAGTCATAAATTTCAATATCAGACCTTTTCAATTTCACAATTTATTTTTTCCTTTTAACTGTCTGTTTTGCTTCTTCAAAACTAACGAGACGACATCACTCCAATAAGCAAATCCTGAGCATTTATTAGAAACGATGTATAAATTCATAAAGTCGTATGCTAGCAGAAATTATATGAACCCAACATGACAGTCCAAGAATTTATTACCCAATAAACCAATGCAGATAATTCATAGTATTTAGTCTCCTGGACTAATAGGCTACACACGATGCGAAATATACAAGCAATATTACCTGCACATGATGTCTGGCATATACTTGTAGTCTGAAAATAAACAACATACAGAGTAAATTAGAGGAAAATGGTGCAAAAAAAAAAAAAGCAGCTTCATAGTGATGCATTCTCCATGGCAACCTATTTACAAGTTCTTAATTATAAATTCCTAAAAAAATTCCAAGTGGTAGGCCTAATGCTAAAAGCAACTTATTTACACATAAAAAAATGTTGGAAGCAACCTACACCAAAGTCCAAAATAAATATGTACCAGAACATTCTTCCGCAAAGCATTTAAAATGCTCAATCACACAAAATAGTGGACACTGAGTGCAAATCGAAATGCAAAAGGGATGTTCAGACGAAAGTAAAGGTTTTTAGCACTAGGAAAGTGTAAGGCACAGAAGGTCGCTTCTTTATCTTTCATCAGCAAAAGGGATCTTAAATAATATGTATAAACAGCTAAAAAGTTTTTTGCCAAGAAAGTTAAATACTGCATACTATAACTATCATTGCATATAGTTTAACAAACCTCAAGATGTGCCTCAATGATATTTAGCATTTGAATTTAAGATTATTTGGTGAACAGATTACCTTTGCTTCAAGTTTTGATGGCCTTAACTGATCTTGATACAGTTATATAGTCTGCAAACTCATCTCCAGCCTACCAAAGAACAATATTAGCCATCCAATTTAGGGATATCAACTGAAAAGACCAAAATAATAAATAAACAAATCAGTTGTGGCATTTGAACTATCTTGTAGTAGCGAATTTGAAACTTGCAAAAGTAAATTAACATACAGAATTAACTCATACATGTAGCAGCTAAATTTCTAAAACTTTGGCATCATCTGGAACAATATATATGACCAGTAGCTTTTCTGCTAGACATAGATCATACTCATTTTTGATCGAAAAAGAACATATTTATATTAATAAATTATCTATACATTAAAGTTGAATAGTACACAACCATCACTTTTAACTAATATAAATTTTAATATCAGGCTTTTTAAATTTGACCAGGGAAAAAATTATTCTCCTCTTAAATGTACAGAGAAGATATTACCATTGAATACTCCTCTTAAAATGCTGTTACTTTCCTGACAGACTACTATGCACATTTGACACCATCTACATTCACAAATCTATCCTAGTCTTCGCCAAGTTCTCCATATGATCGTGTCTTGCCTACAAGTAGTTGGGAGTTCATAAGCAAATACCAAACACACCAACTAAAATATACTGTTCAACAAACTCCCAAAATGTATGGTGACAGTAACATCCACAAGTCACAAGTATACATGCTAGGCAACTCAATAATATAATTGGATTGCCAGTGTCAATAACCCATTACAAGAATTGATACTGACCAAGTCTTATCAGCCTATCAAAACATGTATACTACTAGTCTACTATAAATTGCTTTGCAAAATAGGATCAACATGCCTATTTTACTCACATAAACCAGTAGTGGATCTTGTATGATAAAAACATGAAGTCTACATTTAACTTGATTTACTTTGTATTATTACTGATTATGTAATATTGTCTTTCCATATTGTATGATGAAATATGAAGTTATACATTTGATTTAGCAAACAAAACAAACTACATAATTATTACAAACAACATAAAAATAAAACCTCAGCTACCACAAAACAGATGATCAAAGACCAATTTGCACCAAGGAAACTGTAGAACTATAAGTCTATAACATTAAACAGAAAAACAGATATAGCACGCATGAATTAGAAATAAGTAACATAGTACAAGAAGAAGCAAGCACCAGAAGTGGAGAACTGTAACATAAAAGAAGGAAGGAATTGAGGGAAGGAACAACTGAAAAATATGAAGGGACGCAAGAATCAAAGACAAGATTTTGGAGGGAAAGAGCTGGAGCTTTGATCTGCACATAAAAAAGTCATGACCAAATCAACTAATTAAGCAAACTTACATCAATATGCATAACAATATTACTACACATTCAGTATATGAGAACTAAGGGAGTAAGGGTAGCCACTTGCACCCTTAGCAAATTAGCAGCTCAGGTAAGTGACATCCGGACTCATCTCAAGGTGTCTAATTTCAAAAATTAAATTGCAAAGTGCTATATTTAAATGTATTACAACTGACATATCTCAGTTTTATTCACAGGTTAAAAAGACTGCCAAGTGTTAGGCTTGATGAAATTCCATTGGTTTACAAAGACAAATATGCCTGCATTGAATTACATTTAGGATAAATTACACACCAACTTACATATATATAAACAAAATAGAAGAATCATGATTTCCTAGAGCTTTCACCACCTCTGCAACCAAAAAATGAAAAAGAAAACATCAAAAATCTGAAACAACCGATAATAAGCAAATATGAACATATACCCCCACACATACAAGTGAAAACACAAGTTGAATACTGTAATACAACTTAATGACTGTATTCCTCAATAATAATCAAGAATCTGTTCTAAGCATCAATTACAAAATTTTAAGTATCATGTGTGTACCCTCACACAATTAAAAAAAAACTCACAATTTAGGCGAGCTAATCTTCCTCTTCTTCAATCCGAAACAAATCAAGCAAGAGTGATATCATTTCCCAGTTCTTGATTCAGACATCAGCCTCTGGTGAAGTTATCGAGACTTTAATCTCTTGGACCCTTGGTGTTTTCCTACAATAGATTCACTTGAGGTATCAAGTTCTTCAAGTTCAGATGATGGCCACTTGGCAGTAGCACCATAATTTTGGAAGCATCGACCATTTCGGTACTTCTAGCACACTTAGACGATGAAATTCTTTGGCTTCTCCGTGGCTTGCTACCAACAGGGGAAACCGCCATGTCATCCCTAAAACAAACATTTCACATTTGTTTAGAATTTTTGCGTCTACGTCTTTTTCTGCAAACAATGGATGACCTTGAGTTCAAACTATCCATAATTTCCGGTGTAGAGCACCTCAAAGGCCTTTCCTCATCCCTGACCATAGGCTCGGCAACATCACCATTCATTAACATCCTTTCTGGACATCTACCGGATTTCCTCTTTCTCTTCCCACAAGATTTTGTCTTTTTAGCTTTAGGAACAGAATCTAACAATCGCAAATGGACAAAATCACTAGGCCCAAGGGCAGGTCTTCTTGCTTCCCGGTCCACAAAATTTGAAGGTAAAGCTATTTTTTTTATTTTTCTAGCCACTTGAAGCTTAGGGAATTCATCTGGAAATAGAATCTTCCATCTTCTGAGACATTGGTTATCAGTACGTTTAGTCACACACGAGGCGATCTTATTCCAGGAGGGTCCATATTCTTGATATGCTTCTTCCAATCTTTGATCTTCTTCTTCAGACCATTTATCCAGCGTAACAGAAGGATCCAAACTATTACTCCATCTTTCCCTACACTGCACATGATCGCGTTCTGGCACATATTTAGCTACACTTCTCCAGTTTTTAGCCCCAAAAAACATCACCGCTACTTTTAAACGTTTGTCTTCGCTTGGAATCCACTTCCCTTTCCTCTTCCTCTTCGGGTGAAGTGATTTTGTCCATCTATTAGAGCACTGGGTACCAGTCCGTCCTTCCAAGCTAGAAGCAACGTTCTCCCAGTTACTTTCACCATACATTGCTACAGCAGCACATAGTGTATCATCCTCATCCTCGGCCCAATCCCGTTTCATTATAGAAGGATTGAGACTCCTCTGGTAATGTGCCAAACACTGAAACGGTGTCCTATTCGTTCCCAATGATGTTACAATATCGATCCAGTTGCTTATCCCCTTATGCTGAATTATGTACAAAAGTTTTTTTTCTTCTAATTTTGTCCATAATTTTTTGTTAATCAAGGGATTTGTACAGTTCAACCACCTCGCTTCACACTCTGCGCCGGATCGCTCCTTCGTGTACATGGAAGCCAAATCAGTTTTAAACACAAAATACTGCATAAAAATTATAACTATGAAAGCATTACATAACTTACGTTTCAGACTTAATTCTTTCTTCAGAATAACTGATGGCTTTCAATCTACGCAGTCTTTGATCCCTCCTCGTCTTTAGGTCTTTGAAACTGAAGTTCAATGTAAATCCTGTATTTAATGCGGAAGAGCGCACTGAAGCATCTGCAGCTAAACCAGAAGACTGCACTAGCACAGGCGTAGCTAGTGTTTCCCTCGACTCACAAGTGATGTTATTGGTAGTAGTTACAGGTAATGCTGAATCAGCTGAGGACAGCTGTTCCTCTTGAATCATCAACTCCTGGATGTAGGATAGATTAAAAACATAACATTCAGCCAGTACCTAGGGAGAACAGTAGATACTGCTATTTTACAGCAAATGCATTCTTTCTTGCGTTGCCTCGAACAGTAATAGACTTAAGTATTAGCTATACCTATCATAATCAAATGAGGGTTGTGCAGCACATGTAAGTTTTCTTTTTTTGCTATAAATCAGACCATAGTTACAAGGGACGGGATTCGAGTCGAAACGGGGTACGAAAACGGATACGTGGAAGGTTACATTAGGTGAATCCGGAACTATGGAACGTTTGGGTACGAAGGACGTAGGGGTACGATAAACCTTTATATCACAAAATAATTTTATAATTAATGTTTTGATTTTAATTAATATTTTATATTATTAATGTAAATAAACATTAATTTTAAAAATACTAACTGAAATGGTACAACAATTTTAATGTAAAAATCAAAAGGTTTTAAATTCATTTTATAGCTGACTTTTTTCAAAATAACTTCTGAACAATTATGCATTAATTTACTTTGGTCAAAGTATAAAGACTCAAACAAAAAGATAAGGACTCAAATAAAATATTAAAAAAATAAGTACAATATAGAGAAAATAACCAAAATGCCTATTTTTCACAAGTTTTTGCCCAAAATACTGATTTTGAAAAAAATGGCCCGAAATACCGACGGGAGACGGAGCATCGTCCTCCGTGTTAGCATGATGCGGAGCATCGTCCTCCGTATTACATAGATACGGAGCTGTCTTCCGTGTTATGCATGATACGGTGGACAGTGTTCCGTGTTAGGTGGGTGCGCAGCACTATCACGGAACACGGTACACCGTATCATACATAACACGGAAGACACAACTCCGTAACATGCCCTGTTACGGAAGATCGTGCTCCGCAACACACCCCCTATCTCGGTACACGATGTACCGTGTCCCGTCAGTAAAAAGGGCCAACCAGTTTCCCATGTGATTATTTTGGGCCATCACCCTACAATATAAGACTTCAGTTACGTTGTTATACATACATACATGTATATACATACAGTTGTTTTACTTTAGCAGATACACAGATACCGAGGCATCGTCTTTTCCTTTTCTTCTGTCTTCTTCCTTCTCTTCTTTTATCTCTCTCTTGCTTCTCTACAAGCTGCATCTTCTCAATCTTTCATTCCTTTCTATCATGATTCAATTCTGCTTTTCTTCTTTCTCTTCGTTTTCCTTGGTTTTTTTCTTCAAACACCTGTGTCACAACCGGTCGTCGGATGTAACGAACTGTACACGAATCTTGGCGATCTGGGTCGGAATCGACCCGTGTTCCGAGTCGAACGAATTGGTTCGCGATTCTCTGGCTCGTCCCGCGTTCCTCGTAACTATGAATCAGACTTTAAGTACTAACAAAAAATTTCACTCCCTGAGCATAACATGAGAAGGAAATGCGACAAAGGAAAAAATCTCTACCACATGCTTACAGCTTACCTGTCCATATTCTCTGCTATTCATGGTGCCACTAAAAGATATATGATTTGTTTCATTACACGCTCTATCGGGAAGACATTTCTTGGAAGATCCAAGGTCAGTATTTTTGACCACATCGGAACCCTCATTCTCATGACATTTCACCAAAGATTTAGAAAAGAAAGTGGAAATTTGTGGACTAATTTTCTCTGACTGACAAGAAACAGATCCACCTCTAAGAAGAGGGGTCTCAGTTAATGCAGTACTGATACTTTCATGCTTCCTCTTATTGACTGTAACAAAATTTGAAAGCGATGACTGGATGGTACTTGCACGACCTGGTGAATCTATGTTGTCGACAATAGGTTTTTTTGCATCGCCTGAATGCAGTAGAGCATGTTGAGCAGTTGTAGTACTACCAACAAGATTCACTGGCTGCCTATTACGAATTCGAGAGAAGATACCAGCCTTTGAAGTAGTATCAATGGCGATAACCTCTGCAACTGATGATCTGTTCTTCCCTTCTTTAGTGGTTGTGTAATGATGAACTCCACCATTTTCGCATTGTTCCTTATTATCTGCTTCTTCTTTAGAATCACTGCATTTCATTGAGAACTTCTCGGGTGACAACTGTGAGCACTCATCATGCTTACTGAAATCATCACCCTTACTAAGATTCTCACATCTATTAACAGAAAAACTCACATGTCCAGGTGAATAAATATTTTGTAAGGCTTCTCTTAATGAGTCAAAGATGGCATTTTCTTCAGAAAAAAATATTTTTCTTTTATCAGGTGTTACATTGACATCACAAGCCCTAGATGGAAGAGTAAAATCCAGTATTGCAATCGGAAATTGGCGGGAGTTTGCACCTTTATACAACTCGTTCACAAGCTTCCCAACCTTAGGCATATCAACTGGTCGACCATTAACAAAAAAAAATTGGCGGTCGCTCATGTATCGTCCACTACCATGTCCAGACTTGGAAAGAAACCCATCCAACTTGCAACCACCTGATATACATAAACTTATGGGCTCCAAGCATGAAAAGGTGTCCATGCCAAACACTGTAATTATGTTATCTTTAAGGGATCCACTTCCCTGTGTTTTAAGTACCACAGACTTCGTGTTCTTACCTGTTGTGTTACTGCAAACCATCCTAACACCTTTAGCAATGAGGGCATAGGCCTGGAATATTGATGTGGACTCTAGTGAGAAAGATAATTCAAATAACACTACAATTTACATATAACCCACAAGGTTGTTATAGTATCATATTACTTACATACTTAATTATCTGGTTTGCAGACAAATATTAGTAGGAGTTGGTAAAACATAGTACTTCAACATTTACGAACTACTTTAAAATCAATTCACAATACCCCAGTACCCCACATCACACTTAAGTAACTTTAAATGGCAGAATATACGTAAATGAGTTGCCACCAGTATGCAAAACCTGTTGTGAGTTCAACACATGCAATTATTCAGCAGAGAGCAGTGATAGACATTAACCAATATGAAAAAGGTAGGTCCAAAAGAAGTCTTAATATGCCGAAAAAACAAGGAGTATAAACAAAAAGATATTAGAATTTATACTTTCAACTAAATTCTAGTTACATTCAAAAAAATTAATTTCTAGTTCAAAATAAAATATTGTGGCCCCTAAATCTAAATTCAACATGTTGACCATTTCTTAAAGAATAGCCTAGTACTGAATTTGATTCAAATTATAGGTGCCTATAACTGTGAGATAAAAAATAAGAACTAAGCAGAAGACTTTAGCTTAAGGCCGGTAGAGAATTTAACACAAGCTACTTCAAGTATCAACAAATGCAGTCAGACATAAAAACTTACATTTAATAAAGAAACAAGCTTTCCATATTCCTTGCAGATGTTGCGATGAAATTCTTTGCTTCGCACCGGCAAATTGGCAAACAACTTATTAACTGTAACAGTAGTACCTATCTTACGTGCTGTCTTTTCTTCTTTTATCAACAAACCTGACCGATCAAAGGTTAAGAGAGTAGCCACTGCTTCATTTTTCGTTCTAGTTTCAATTGTCAAATTCCCTAAAGAACAGAGTGAACTGAGGGCCTCCCCTCTAAATCCAAACGTCGTCAATGATTGAAGATCATGAAACTCTGCTAACTTTGAAGTAAGATGCCTAAGTGCCAAAACCTACAAAACAGTACCACCATCAATCATATATATATTCAAAAACAAAAACCCATCCATAAGCAAATAATTAAGACAACCATAAGAACATTACAAAAACATTTATAATCAACAACAAATGCTAATAAGAGAAACAAATCGCATAGAGTAGTGTTCGGGGTACCAACATTAGTTCCCAAATGATGTTGCATTATGGTTGATTTATATCTAGTAATCTTATTTAAATGTGCAATAACCAATCAAGATATTCCACGTGAAATTTGTATCATTCAATCAAGGCTACTAACGAGTCGAGTGAGTCATGTATCCACTTATCGATAATAAAAACAAACATAACATCATTAAAATATTACGTAAACTAACAATGCGGCTAATAAGACTAAAAATATTACGTAAACTAACAATGCTAATACGACTAAAAATAATACGTAAACTAACAATGCTAATACGACTAAGTAATGCAAACTAACAATGCTAATACGACTAAAAATATTAGGCAAACTAACAATGCTCATAACACTAAAAATATTAAGTGAACTAACAATGCTAATGCGACTAAACATATTACGTAAACTAACAATGTTAATACGACTAAAATTATTACGGAAACTAACAATGCTAATAGAACTAAGACATGCCTTGAAGTTGTTTGGTGAAATGCCGCAACCGTTATCAACAACATGAAACGACTCTTCGCCGTAATCTCTCAACGAGATTTCAATGCTGGTAGCGCCAGCATCTAAGCTGTTCTCGACTAACTCCTTCACCGCCGACGAGAGATCTAGAATCACTTGTCCGGCGCATATTTTGTGAACCACGCCTTTGTTTATCGGCTTTATTAGCGTCGGAGAACTCGATGAAGTTGTTAATTCTTGCATAATTGAAACTTAATTGAACTGTTGTAGTGCAGATTGTCTGTTCAATTCATCATAATTACAGCGAGAGAGAGAGACTCAGAGAGACTAGTTCTCTTTGCTTTTTTAAATAAAAAAATATATAGCTAGTTTCTAGTTTTTATTTTAAAATATATAGCTAGTTTCTAGTTTTTATTTTAAGCTAATTTCTATTAGAATAAGACCCTATATATATATTCGGGTATTTTTCGGATTTCAGATTCAGGTTCAGATCGGATTTGGATCGATAAACATAAAATCCAAATCCAAAAATTTAAAATTTAAATACAAATCCAAATCAAAATTCAAAAATACAAGATAGGATCCAAAATAGAATTTTGGGTTCTATCAATCCAAAATAGGATCGGTTAATTTGACATCCCAAATACAAGACGCATATATATACACAACAGATCTCTACAAATCAATTATACAAAAGAGATTACAACAAATATCTATCAAAGAGACTACAGCAGACAGAGATTACAGAGATTAGTAACCTGGAACCAATTACATAATCGATTACAACAAATCGTTGAGAAGAAAGAAGAAAGAGGAAAGAAAGAAGTATGAAGAATTACAAAAACTGCCCTCCCACCAGAAAACACCCCGCCGCACTCCGCCGCACTGCCGCACCCGGTGCTACCCAGAGTGCCAGGAAGCAGGTGTCTGCTGATTTTTGTAAAAAGTTGGATGAGAGATATTTCAAGAAGATGTCAGCCAGGCTCGCCAAGATTGAAACTATAAAAAATTCACCCGAATATCGTGCCGAAATTGAAAAGTCAATGCGATTATTTGCTAGCTACAGTGCCAAGAGTCTTAATAATGTTGCTGCTGCTAGTTTTAAAATTACAAACACAAAGAAAAGATCACACTTATCTCGGAGATTTCCACCCAAGAAGGGGTTTTGCGAAGGATTGCCGACTTATTACCTCTTTGAATTTGCCTCAGGATATGCTCTGTTTTATGCTCATGGAGAGGAAAACCTTTGTATTTCCAACTTTAAATCACATTTTAAATACATTTCCAACTTTGAATCCCCTGAGAAGGACATCAACGACATCTTTACGCTCAAAGCTTTTCATCCCTTTTCATCAACCGCTGATGCCCTTGTTCAAATGAACGCTATATCCAATTCGACGGTTACTCCACAATTGAAAGATTTTCTCGTGTATAACCTTCCAAAACGAGTTGGTGGCAAATCGAGTTGTTGTGTTGTAACTGACGACCCATTGTTGGGGGACAACATATTAACTACAACAGGAATGGCCGTCAAAGGTGGTATTTTTCATATTGATGTCATGCGTTGTTTGCGGGCGAAAATTGAAAAATTCTTCGACGGCTTGGAGCCTAAAGACTTAGGAAAGCAACAACTGAATCTCGCACGCCTTTATAGCAAACAAAGGTGTACTACAGCGGTCATAAAAGGTTCCGAGGCGATTTCATCATCTTCCTTGCAACAACTTTACGTTGTGCCACATAGAGGCGGACAAAGGTCTACTGTAGACAGTTCCAAAGTGATTGCACCCTCTTCCATGAAAAAATTTGTGGTTGTGCCACATAGATTTGAAGGAGTTTTTATTGCCAAGGGTAAGGAGGATTTCATTTGTACTAAAAATTTAGTACCAGGTCAAGCTCTTTACGGCGAGGAATTAATATATACTCAGAATGAGGACGGCACTGAAGTGGAGTTCAGAGTATGGAATCCGCTTAGATCGAAGTTGGCTGCTGCAATCCTCTGCGACCTTAAAAAATTATGTGTTAAACCCGGCTCTCGCGTTTTATACCTGGGAGATGCATGTGAAGTTACGGTTTCGCATTTGTCTGATCTGGTTGGATCGGATGGTTTGGTCTATGTAGTTGGGTTGTCCGATGTTGTTGTAAACATGGTGGACAAGAGGCCAAATGTTATAACAATTTTTGAAGAGCCTGATCGTTGGAAGTACCGCATGGTTGTTAGTATGGTTGATGTGATCTTTGCTGATATTGTTTATCCTCAACAGGTAGATCGGATGGTTGGTAATGCTGCATTTTATCTTAGAGCTGGTGGGCATTACATGATCTCTACACGGGCAAACAACATTGATTTGACTGGCCAAGGTAAAGATTTATTTCCTAACTATCATGGATATGGATGGAGGGAGTTCAATCCAATTGAAGTTGTAATGTTGGAACCTATAATGCGAGAATATGTCATGGCTGTTGGTGGTATCCGTGTGCCAGAGGAATAGAGGAATGAATATTCACAATTTTTCAAAATGTTGTTTTCCAAAACTTGCAGTAGTGTTTTTGAACCCTTGATACTTATTTTTTTTATCTCTTTCACTCACTTTGAAAAGAAGAAATTTTATTATAATTTGCACTCTTTGAACAAAGTTCTTTTTTCCTTTTCCAGTTTTGATGGTTATTCACTCGTTTTCGTAGTTTCCTGTTGTTGTTATTTGCTAACAATGCAAGTATTAGTATCCATTTGCCAAGACGACATTTTTAACTGAATCTTACTTGTTTAATTTTTTTCATTCAAATTATGAAAATAACTTATCTAGAAAGATAATTGGCTGGATTTTTCTTATGAAATCAATAGAACAGTTATTTTAATGATATCTAATAAATAAGATTTCATTACTATACTGGTTATGAAGTAAATAAAACTGTTAATCTTAATGATTTCGTAATAAATTAGATTAGATTTCATAACAAATAAGATTTCATTACTACATTGGTATAAGTAGAGGCCTGAAACAAAGACATTCCCAAAATTTTCAACGAAGAGTCATGACTACAACTTCCTCCCTCTTTTTATTACTCAAGTTTTTAACAATTTCTCTGTTTTCCGCAACATGTTTGTCGAAAATGATCCACATTGATATTACCAACCGTCTTCCTACCAACGAAGCTCCTCTAACCGTTTACTGCAAAAATTTGGACAATGGTTTAGGGTATCACAACCTAACTACAAATCAAATCTATGCCTGGAGTTTCCGTGACAGTATATTAAGGTCAGATTCTACTGCAGATTTTGGCACGACAAAAATTATGCAATATTCATGGTGTTTGGCAACAATTCCCTTTGCATTGACAACACTCCACCAGAGGAAGAAAGTATGACTTGCTATTATGAGGTGAAACAAAGCACCCGTAGGCACAAAACTAATCACTCTTAGCAAAGATGGATGGAGTATTATATACAAAAATACAAATTCCAATTTGCAGAGAGGCTAGACTTGCACCATGATCATATAAATAAGTTTAAACATCATAGAGCACTTTTTAATGAACCTATTAACTACAGGTAAACAGAGTTCCTTCATGACAAGTCTTCATCTTCAGAATTCAACCTTCTGTGTAAAGTTGTTAGGTCAACCAAGTGCCGCATTGTTGGTCTGCCATGTGGACAGTTCCACGGAGACTTTAGGTCAGCCAAATGTTTAAGTATCTGAAAAGCGCGTGGATTAAGAAAAATTAAGTCTACTAAGATAATATAAATGCAAATAACAACAAATTGGTGCTTGCTGTATAAGGATTGCCTTTTGCAATAACAGAAATTTAAAATACAAATTAGATATAGTAGAATTACAATCATCACCTTTTGCATCTCAATTCTAGAAAGTGAAGTGCCAATCATAACTGATGATCTACAGGCACGTGAAGCTAGCATTGCACGAACTCTTGGTGGGCATACTGAATCAGCAGTGTCCATCCTGTAACTACCAATCATCGAACATTCACCTTGACTATCGGCAAGAATAGAGATCAGCTCCTTTACATCTGTAAATGAGCATGACAAATCGTTTTTTAACTTATTATTGGTTATAAAGACAGAAATGACCCAAAAAAAGAGAGATAACAAGGGAAGGCTGCAAAAAACCAACCCTCTTGCAGGGCAATAAGGTGGACATATTATTATTATAATTTCACATCCATTTGCTTCAAAAGTTTCTAATTCCAAAGAATCATACCAGGATCGTTAATCAAAGCAATTATTTGGCAAATGACCACTTGCGCTCAGTTAAGCAAGCATGACGCCCTACTGATAATTTCAAACAATGGAAAGTAGAGTTTGTTAGATTATATTTTATGATCTAATAATAATTATGGGCTTACAAATTAAAGACAATTATATTTAATGTTTATTCTATATTTGGACTAATTAAGTGGTCTTAAATAAAGAGTCCAATAACATCTTATTCGGTATGGGCATTGTAATGTGTAATACCCAATAGTAATCTGATTAGGGTTAATGGGGTCTAATTAGAGTACTATATAAAGAACACAATAGGGTCTTGGTCCCCAAGGCTAATTCACAACCTCTACTCCTCTATTCCCATCAGTCAGAGAGAGATACGGCTAGAGGCGAATCAAGTCTGTGGAAGATCAAGTCCCATAATCCGTATTCATATCTACTGTCATGGAATCAGGTACGCTTTTGTACTACAGTTTTATCGTGTAACCTTGATAATATCGCATAAGATGATTCTGGTTATTTATTTAGATCTAACAGAGTTAACATTTGTTTTGTTCATTTTATGACCAAACATATAGTAATCGACAGAGAGAAAGATAAATCAGCAAAAAATAAGGAAGATGTTTTATTAATTTGTTAAAATCCCAATTTCTATACATGCTTTGACCAACTCATATACTCTCTGGAACCATGCAAATGATTACTATTGGTTCCAAACACACGTCAACATACTGCTCAAAGTTGCAAGATATCTATATAAGACATTTTCTACTTCTTGAAATTGCATCTGAACCATACATAGCCCATGTGTTTGTATTACTCTTAAATTTATATATTTATTAATTATACAAAAAAAAGGCTCAGTCCACGGAGACCATCATCGGATCTCTACATTGGCAAAAAGAGTTGAAGAACTAACTAGCCCAGGATTTCAGAATTAATTGAGATAGCTTACCTACAACTCCAAAAGTTATGTTTTTACTAAAAGGAACAGCTCTTAGTCTAAATCTTTGCCCTAAAGGAGCATGCAAGTCCTCTTCTAAAGCAAATCCATTTTTCCTGAAAAGTCAAAAGACAGGTTCATATCAGGACCTGTAAAAACCACGCCGAACTTAAGAACAACAGATCAATTTTTTTTTAATCACAGTCAAAGAGAAAAAGTGAAAAACCAATAGAAAGAAACAGATAAGCTTAAGTTTGAACCAAATATTTAAACTTACACTTGCGAGACAATCAAATTTTGCGTTAACAATATCCTATAAAGTAATGAGACAAATATGCCCTTGAAAGACATTGTACAGCAAAGGAAAAACTTTGAAGCAGGATAACCGAAGAATTTAAACAAATTAAGACCCTAAACAAATAGAAATTTCTCAAACGCAATATCGAACGATGTATAAACATCTGAAGCAAAAAACAGATTCCTGATTTGTGGTACCTGATGGTATCCATGTGCATTGCAACGACTACTTCTTCTTCGGGAGCTAATTCCAAACTCATTGGTCTACAATAAAAAGTAGTTAGGAAAGTCTTGAATAACAAAACTCAAGATATAAAGGGATTCAGGATACAATTTACAACGCATTCTATGCGGAAGTGCTAAAAAAACATCAGTGCAATATTAGCTGAAAACCAAATATGACATGAAGTACCTTTCCGTTTCATGTACCTAGAAGTGTAAAACCAAACACCTAAATTTCGTGTTGTGTACAAATTTCCTGGACTAGTTGCAATCAATAACTGTTATAATAATAATTATACTGCTTGACTGTACTGAAAACCAAAAAATTTGGACACTTTCTTTCACATCAGAAGCATAATGACAAATGAGCCATAGAGGAAATTTAAGAAGAAGAAAAAGTAATCGACTAGCAACACAACTCACTATATATGTCAAGTAATAATGGGACAAACTCTTCGCATTTCCTACAGTTTCCACATGTGCACTGCTAATAGCATATAGTAATCAAACTCCAACATCAATATTCATCAACTCTTCACCGAATATATTATTTATATCAAACATTTGATTTCAGTAAACGCAACTCCAATCAAGAAAAAAAAATCTCACCGAAGCAATGGCTGTTGGTTTAAAATTGTAGATAGAGACAGCCTCTCATAATTGTACTTCTCATCTGCAGCATGCTGAAGAGAAAGAAGCATACAAAGATCACAAAATTTATAATTACTACTCAGAGTAAAAAGGACACCAGGTTTAAAATAAACCCTGGTTGAACACTTCCCAATAGGCCAGTACTTAAAGATTGCAGTTTGACATGGGAAACAGTAGAAGAATGAGTCACAAGCGACAATTACCTGATCTACAATAAATAGGTCTTTATCTAACTTGCCAATGATAAAGCCCAAATTGAATTGACCAATCACCTACAAAACAGAAGGCAAAAGCTACAGTTTATCTTTAAAATACAAAGAAAATCTGGAACCCAAATAAACCAGAACCAGGTACATCAAAAAAGTTTTGGAACTGTGGAAACAGCGAAGAAGTTTCAATCAAAGTTACCAAAAAAGAGACTAGCACAAGATGGAATAGATCTAACTCTTTTAAATGTTCATGAGCCCAATACTCATACTAAGTTGTCTAGTTTGTCATTGGTTGTTAGACATCCAATGATAGCCATCAGAATGAGGGAAAACATGTGACCATCAGTTCATAACTTTCAATTAAAACAACCAGGTCTATAAGAACTTGAAAGTAATTTCTATATAGTGAATACTCTTCTACAGCATACAGTTTTCACTTGGGAAAAAGACACAGACAAATCAGATTCTGCTACATAATAGCATCTCGTCAGACAAGTGATCCCATCACTTGGATATGGAAAATATGTCAAATGTATAGGCTAACAACTTCAAGTGAAAAATTCAGTTGTCTGATTAAGTAGTTGTAGCGGTTCAAATATGAGCATTTAAAAGCCACATTGCTTGAGCGAAAAACTATTTCTCAAATATATACAGAAAGTAAAACTGTAAAAAGGTAATTCGTAATTGTATAACATATGAGGGCATAAGTCCAAATAAGCACTATAGAACCAACTTCTTCCAAAGGATAAACCTTAGAGAGATATGTCTTCTGAATTCTGTGCCAAACTTCTTATCATCTATATTTGGTTATGAAGTTTAACAGCTATATTTTCGGAATCAGTATTAATTTATGTATAAGCTGTGACAAATTAAAAACCACTTTTTTTCCTTTTGCAACAAGATAAAATTCATGTACACAAGTTCTTTTTACTTTTTAGGCGGAATCTCATTTTAAGAAGACAATTGTGCAGACATGCGAAAGTAAGATTTAAGCATATTCCCATTATTTTACTCTGCTGAACTTTGCATTTCTATAATTGCAACTCAACCTAATAAAAATTATGTTATTGCATAATTAGAAAACCACCTTCATTCGACCAAAGTCTTTTTTGTTAAAATGCCTTTCTAGCTCATTGGTAGCGGCTGCTAAAGCCTCTTCTTTATCATCAATATTCCCAAGTTGGGATGATTTTAGTGTTGCAGCAGTATAGCACCTATGATATGATTGACAAACAACCAAATCAGTTTTAAACAAAAAATACTGAATAAAAATTATAACTATGAAAGCATTACATAACTTACGTTTCAGACTTAATTCTTTCTTCAGAATAACTGATGGCTTTCAATCTACGCAGTCTTTGATCCCTCCTCGTCTTTAGGTCTTTGAAACTGAAGTTCAATGTAAATCCTGTATTTAATGCGGAAGAGCGCACTGAAGCATCTGCAGCTAAACCAGAAGACTGCACTAGCACAGGCGTAGCTAGTGTTTCCCTCGACTCACAAGTGATGTTATTGGTAGTAGTTACAGGTAATGCTGAATCAGCTGAGGACAGCTGTTCCTCTTGAATCATCAACTCCTGGATGTAGGATAGATTAAAAACATAACATTCAGCCAGTACCTAGGGAGAACAGTAGATACTGCTATTTTACAGCAAATGCATTCTTTCTTGCGTTGCCTCGAACAGTAATAGACTTAAGTATTAGCTATACCTATCATAATCAAATGAGGGTTGTGCAGCACATGTAAGTTTTCTTTTTTTGCTATAAATCAGACCATAGTTACAAGGGACGGGATTCGAGTCGAAACGGGGTACGAAAACGGATACGTGGAAGGTTACATTAGGTGAATCCGGAACTATGGAACGTTTGGGTACGAAGGACGTAGGGGTACGATAAACCTTTATATCACAAAATAATTTTATAATTAATGTTTTGATTTTAATTAATATTTTATATTATTAATGGAAATAAACATTAATTTTAAAAATACTAACTGAAATGGTACAACAATTTTAATGTAAAAATCAAAAGGTTTTAAATTCATTTTATAGCTGACTTTTTTCAAAATAACTTCTGAACAATTATGCATTAATTTACTTTGGTCAAAGTATAAAGACTCGAACAAAAAGATAAGGACTCAAATAAAATATTATAAAAATAAGTACAATATAGAGAAAATAACCAAAATGCCTATTTTTCACAAGTTTTTGCCCAAAATACTGATTTTGAAAAACATGGCCCGAAATACCGACGGGATACGGAGCATCGTCCTCCGTGTTAGCATGATGCGGAGCATCGTCCTCCGTATTACATAGATACGGAGCTGTGTCTTCCGTGTTATGCATGATACGGTGGACAGTGTTCCGTGTTAGGTGGGTGCGCAGCACTATCACGGAACACGGTACACCGTATCATACATAACACGGAAGACACAACTCCGTAACATGACCTGTTACGGAAGATCGTGCTCCGCAACACACCCCCTATCACGGTACACGATGTACCGTGTCCCGTCAGTAAAAAGGGCCAACCAATTTCCCATGTGATTATTTTGGGCCATCACCCTACAATATAAGACTTCAGTTACGTTGTTATACATACATACATGTATATACATACAGTTGTTTTACTTTAGCAGATACACAGATACCGAGGCATCGTCTTTTCCTTTTCTTCTGTCTTCTTCCTTCTCTTCTTTTATCTCTCTCTTGCTTCTCTACAAGCTGCATCTTCTCAATCTTTCATTCCTTTCTATCATGATTCAATTCTGCTTGTCTGCTTTTCTTCTTTCTCTTCGTTTTCCTTGGGTTTTTTTCTTCAAACACCTGTGTCACAACCGGTCGCCGGATGTAACGAACTGTACACGAATCTTGGCGATCTGGGTCGGAATCGACCCGTGTTCCGAGTCGAACGAATTGGTTCGCGATTCTCTGGCTCGTCCCGCGTTCCTCGTAACTATGATCAGTGTTACATAGGACGAGATTCGATGCGAAACGGGGTACGAAATCGGATACGTGGAAGGTTGCCTTCAATGTTTCCGGTGCGAGGGAACGCATGGGTACGAGGGAACGCATGGGTACGAGGGAACGAATGGGTACGAGGGAACGCATGGGTACGATGTGTCATATGTTTTTATAAAATTTATGTTGTAGTTCTTTAATACTCTAGTTACCAATAATTGAACTTAAAAACCATTACAAACATTCAGACTTAAAAGGATATAAATAAATATTTAATACTCTAGTTTATACTTCATACTTCATAGCTTAAAAGCATACATATGCATAAATGAAAATCATATCAGTAATCAGATTGCTAATTGACTAGGAGTAGGACAGTAGGACCAGACCAGGTCACTAAGAGTCTGGAAATCTTTGCCTTTTAGAGGCTTGTTCTGCATTTGCTTCTTCAAATTCTTCCCTCCTGCACCTCAAATCCTCGAGTCTAGCTGCCGAATCATCAAGATAAGAAGTCTCCGGATCAATATCCCATTTTCGATATGGTCCGTCATTGTAACTCTTTGTGAAGCGTGAGATGAGTCTAATGTTACTATGAATGTACACCAACTTATCAGCTCGCACGGAATTAAGTCTATTTCTTTTAACATTGTGAATATAAGAGTATGTGCTCCATATTCTTTCAGCTGATGAACTACTTATAGGCTGTGATAGTACTTTGATGGCAATTTCAGATAACTCAGGTGTTTCAGCCCCATAAGTTGACCACCAAGATATAGGGCTCATTGTTACGGCATCAATCCTCGCAGCAAGTGTCCCAAACATACCTTCTTTAGCTTGAAATTTAGCTAATTGCTGACGTAACACTCTTCTTTCCTCTTGATCTTCTCCCACCTTGTCAAAAGCTGTAAGAACCCCATTAACAACTTCTCTATCACTGTTAGGAGGTCGCCTAGGCTCCCCACCAGGAGCTGGAGTACTCAAGTAGTTGTTGTCATAAAAAAAAGGATTTAAAGCAAATCCTAAGCAGTGCATTGGAACATTCATTTTTTCCCATCTGGACACCATAATTTCTCTCATTTTTTCATAATCATCCTGATGTATATTTCCATTCATTATATCACCAATCTCGCCAATCATAGAATCCATTTTTTCGTACACCTCTCCCATTTTCTGTCCTTCACCATCACCATATTTTATCATGTAATATAATGGCTTAGTAATAACCACTATATTATCAACTTCATCCCAGAATTCCTCATCTGCTATTGTCGCTGCAACTTCCTTCCCGACCTCTCTCGTTTGTTCATCTCCGGAATTTAACCATTCTTTCCAGGCCCTTACAACAATGGTAGTAGCTAATGCTTCTCTACAGTCTGACAACCTCTTTAGTAAAATGTGATGTGATCCAAATCTTGTTTTTGCGACTTTTAATAACTCAAGGCCAGAATGATTTCTAAAAATTTCATGAGCACAATCATGGTTTATAAAATATTTGACAATGGCTTTTCCCCTGGTGTAGGTATTCTCCATCCATGAAAATTCAGCAGCAAAATCTTTGAATATTAAATTTAAAGTATGCACAACACAGGGAGACCAGAATATATGTTTGTGTACCTTTTCAATTTCTTTGCCAGCTGCCTTGCAATTTGCTGCATTGTCCGTTACCACCTGAAGAACATTTGAAGGACCTATTTCATCAATTGCTTTGAGGAGGAAATCTGCTATAACTTTTTTTGTCTTTTTCATGCCTGAAAAAACTTCTGCATATAAGAACATGGATCCACGGCTGTTGGATGCAATAACATTGATAAGTGGCTTGTGTTTAATATTGCTCCACCCATCAGACACTATAGAAGTCCCATATGTCATCCACGTCTCGCTGACTGGAATGCATTGTTTCTCCACATCTCTCTTGCAGTCATCAAGCAGGGAAGTTCTAGCTCTATCGGCCGAAGGATGTTTATAATCTTTAGGAGCATTTTTCATTGCATGAGTCATATGTTGCATTTCTGGACTTCTCAAAACGTTAAATGGAATTCCATTCGCACATAAAAAACGAACAACAGCCATGTCAACATCATGGCGTTCCAGATTACCAAAAGCCTTTTCTATGGGACTCATGCTAGCTGCTACTGGAAGTTTATTGTTGATAGTAGATTTGGTTAAGGCGGATGAAATACCTGTTTGCTCGGCTTCCTGGACTTTATTCTTTATTTGTTGAAGTAGTGTTCGATTTGTTAACATTGCATGACATCGCCCAATTTCTGCCTTGACACCTATTGGAGGACCAAAAAAATGATGATGAATTCTTGTATATGAGCTGCTGAATGTCTTGTTGCAATGTTTGCACCTCCATCTTTTGGTCCCCCCTGCATTTTTACCTTTGGGTGCTTCAATCATCGTTACTTCATCCAATAATGGCTTTTTATTATTTTGTGTTTGTGAACTCTGACTTGCATCTTCCTCCCTGGGTCTAGTATCATCTTCCACGTTAATAAACTCTGCATTTGATGTTTGGTTTTGATTTTGATTTTGTTGTTGTGTTGATTGTGCTGTTTGTATTGTCTCTCTTTGCCTAGCTTCTTTTTTACCAAAGGCCATATTAGAGTTTGATGTGGCTATGTTGGTACTGGATTACTGGGTACTATATATAAAGCAGCAAGTAGGTAGATGATTTAATTAGGGTGTCCATTCAACTACTGACGTTACATTATTAATATATTTTGAAAGCATTACAAAAAATATGACGTTTGAGATTTAGTGTGGAAAACTCTTCCGCTTTTTTTTTTTTTTTTAGTAAAAATGATTGTGATTTTATGCTTTACCATACAAAATTTATTTTAAAACATAAATTATATTATATTGAAGAAATTATTATAAAATTATTTAAAAAAATGATAAGTAAAAAATTTCTCTTTTGAATTTTTATACAATTTTAAAAGATTCGAACAAAATTTTTTCTATAATATAAATCTTGTAAGTTGTGATAACAGGCAATACTTTAAATTAGGCATAAATATGGAACAAAAAATAAGAAAACAAAATGAATCAAGATACATACACTGATACAGTCACAAGTCACAAAGTAGTTTTATTTTAATATTTAGCACAATAACCCACGCATTATTGGAAATGCCTACTGTGCTTCATCTTCTTCCTCCCCTTTTTTCTTATTCTTCATCTTTAGTTTTCTTCTTTACTCTTCATCATCTAAGTTCTATACTTCTATGCCAACATACAAAACTCTCTTACGAACAGAAAAACAAAGATCTGAAACGAGAAGTCAGTAGCCGTTGTGTTCATCCGGTTCGTCACTTCCGGCGATTTGGGCCGCGACTCCGACCGTTTCCGGTCGCGTTTGTTCCGGGATCGGAGACGAACTAGTACTACCAACATGATTCACTGGCTGCCTATTACGAATTCGAGAGAAGATACCAGCCTTTGAAGTAGTATCAATGGCGATAACCTCTGCAACTGATGATCTGTTCTTCCCTTCTTTAGTGGTTGTGTAATGATGAACTCCACCATTTTCGCATTGTTCCTTATTATCTGCTTCTTCTTTAGAATCACTGCATTTCATTGAGAACTTCTCGGGTGACAACTGTGAGCACTCATCATGCTTACTGAAAGCATCACCCTTACTAAGATTCTCACATCTATTAACAGAAAAACTCACATGTCCAGGTGAATAAATATTTTGTAAGGCTTCTCTTAATGAGTCAAAGATGGCATTTTCTTCAGAAAAAAATATTTTTCTTTTATCAGGTGTTACATTGACATCACAAGCCCTAGATGGAAGAGTAAAATCCAGTATTGCAATCGGAAATTGGCGGGAGTTTGCACCTTTATACAACTCGTTCACAAGCTTCCCAACCTTAGGCATATCAACTGGTCGACCATTAACAAAAAAAAAATTGGCGGTCGCTCATGTATCGTCCACTACCATGTCCAGACTTGGAAAGAAACCCATCCAACTTGCAACCACCTGATATACATAAACTTATGGGCTCCAAGCATGAAAAGGTGTCCATGCCAAACACTGTAATTATGTTATCTTTAAGGGATCCACTTCCCTGTGTTTTAAGTACCACAGACTTCGTGTTCTTACCTGTTGTGTTACTGCAAACCATCCTAACACCTTTAGCAATGAGGGCATAGGCCTGGAATATTGATGTGGACTCTAGTGAGAAAGATAATTCAAATAACACTACAATTTACATATAACCCACAAGGTTGTTATAGTATCATATTACTTACATACTTAATTATCTGGTTTGCAGACAAATATTAGTAGGAGTTGGTAAAACATAGTACTTCAACATTTACGAACTACTTTAAAATCAATTCACAATACCCCAGTACCCCACATCACACTTAAGTAACTTTAAATGGCAGAATATACGTAAATGAGTTGCCACCAGTATGCAAAACCTGTTGTGAGTTCAACACATGCAATTATTCAGCAGAGAGCAGTGATAGACATTAACCAATATGAAAAAGGTAGGTCCAAAAGAAGTCTTAATATGCCGAAAAAACAAGGAGTATAAACAAAAAGATATTAGAATTTATACTTTCAACTAAATTCTAGTTACATTCAAAAAAATTAATTTCTAGTTCAAAATAAAATATTGTGGCCCCTAAATCTAAATTCAACATGTTGACCATTTCTTAAAGAATAGCCTAGTACTGAATTTGATTCAAATTATAGGTGCCTATAACTGTGAGATAAAAAATAAGAACTAAGCAGAAGACTTTAGCTTAAGGCCGGTAGAGAATTTAACACAAGCTACTTCAAGTATCAACAAATGCAGTCAGACATAAAAACTTACATTTAATAAAGAAACAAGCTTTCCATATTCCTTGCAGATGTTGCGATGAAATTCTTTGCTTCGCACCGGCAAATTGGCAAACAACTTATTAACTGTAACAGTAGTACCTATCTTACGTGCTGTCTTTTCTTCTTTTATCAACAAACCTGACCGATCAAAGGTTAAGAGAGTAGCCACTGCTTCATTTTTCGTTCTAGTTTCAATTGTCAAATTCCCTAAAGAACAGAGTGAACTGAGGGCCTCCCCTCTAAATCCAAACGTCGTCAATGATTGAAGATCATGAAACTCTGCTAACTTTGAAGTAAGATGCCTAAGTGCCAAAACCTACAAAACAGTACCACCATCAATCATATATATATTCAAAAACAAAAACCCATCCATAAGCAAATAATTAAGACAACCATAAGAACATTACAAAAACATTTATAATCAACAACAAATGCTAATAAGAGAAACAAATCGCATAGAGTAGTGTTCGGGGTACCAACATTAGTTCCCAAATGATGTTGCATTATGGTTGATTTATATCTAGTAATCTTATTTAAATGTGCAATAACCAATCAAGATATTCCACGTGAAATTTGTATCATTCAATCAAGGCTACTAACGAGTCGAGTGAGTCATGTATCCACTTATCGATAATAAAAACAAACATAACATCATTAAAATATTACGTAAACTAACAATGCGGCTAATAAGACTAAAAATATTACGTAAACTAACAATGCTAATACGACTAAAAATAATACGTAAACTAACAATGCTAATACGACTAAGTAATGCAAACTAACAATGCTAATACGACTAAAAATATTAGGCAAACTAACAATGCTCATAACACTAAAAATATTAAGTGAACTAACAATGCTAATGCGACTAAACATATTACGTAAACTAACAATGTTAATACGACTAAAATTATTACGGAAACTAACAATGCTAATAGAACTAAGACATGCCTTGAAGTTGTTTGGTGAAATGCCGCAACCGTTATCAACAACATGAAACGACTCTTCGCCGTAATCTCTCAACGAGATTTCAATGCTGGTAGCGCCAGCATCTAAGCTGTTCTCGACTAACTCCTTCACCGCCGACGAGAGATCTAGAATCACTTGTCCGGCGCATATTTTGTGAACCACGCCTTTGTTTATCGGCTTTATTAGCGTCGGAGAACTCGATGAAGTTGTTAATTCTTGCATAATTGAAACTTAATTGAACTGTTGTAGTGCAGATTGTCTGTTCAATTCACATAATTACAGCGAGAGAGAGAGACTCAGAAAGACTAGTTCTCTTTGCTTTTTTAAATAAAAAAATATATAGCTAGTTTCTAGTTTTTATTTTAAAATATATAGCTAGTTTCTAGTTTTTATTTTAAGCTAATTTCTATTAGAATAAGACCCTATATATATATTCGGGTATTTTTCGGATTTCAGATTCAGGTTCAGATCGGATTTGGATTCCAAATCCAAAAATTTAAAATTTAAATACAAATCCAAATCAAAATTCAAAAATACAAGATAGGGGTTCTATCAATCCAAAATAGGATCGGTTAATTTGACATCCCAAATACAAGACGCATATATATACACAACAGATCTCTACAAATCGATTATACAAAAGAGATTACAACAAAATATCTACAAAAGAGACTACAGCAGACAGAGATTACAGAGATTAGTAACCTGGAACCAATTACATAATCGATTACAACAAATCGTTGAGAAGAAAGAAGAAAGAGGAAAGAAAGAAGTATGAAGAATTACAAAAACTGCCCTCCCACCAGAAAACACCCTGCCGCACTCCGCCGCACTGCCGCACCCGGTGCTACCCAGAGTGCCAGGAAGCAGGTGTCTGCTGATTTTTGTAAAAAGTTGGATGAGAGATATTTCAAGAAGATGTCAGCCAGGCTCGCCAAGATTGAAACTATAAAAAATTCACCCGAATATCGTGCCGAAATTGAAAAGTCAATGCGATTATTTGCTAGCTACAGTGCCAAGAGTCTTAATAATGTTGCTGCTGCTAGTTTTAAAATTACAAAAACAAAGAAAAGATCAGACTTATCTCGGAGATTTCCACCCAAGAAGGGGCTTTGCGAAGGATTGCCGACTTATTACCTCTTTGAATTTGCCTCAGGATATGCTCTGTTTTATGCTCATGGAGAGGAAAACCTTTGTATTTCCAACTTTAAATCACATTTTAAGTACATTTCCAACTTTGAATCCCCTGAGAAGGACATCAACGACATCTTTACGCTCAAAGCTTTTCATCCCTTTTCATCAACCGCTGATGCCCTTGTTCAAATGAACGCTATATCCAATTCGACGGTTACTCCACAATTGAAAGATTTTCTCGTGTATAACCTTCCAAAATGAGTTGGTGGCAAATCGAGTTGTTGTGTTGTAACTGACGACCCATTGTTGGGGGACAACATATTAACTACAACAGGAATGGCCGTCAAAGGTGGTATTTTTCATATTGATGTCATGCGTTGTTTGCGGGCGAAAATTGACAAATTCTTCGACGGCTTGGAGCCTAAAGACTTAGGAAAGCAACAACTGAATCTCGCACGCCTTTATAGCAAACAAAGGTGTACTACAGCGGTCATAAAAGGTTCCGAGGCGATTTCATCATCTTCCTTGCAACAACTTTACGTTGTGCCACATAGAGGCGGACAAAGGTCTACTTTAGACAGTTCCCAAGTGATTGCACCCTCTTCCATGAAAAAATTTGTGGTTGTGCCACATAGATTTGAAGGAGTTTTTATTACCAAGGGCAAGGATGATTTCATTTGTACTAAAAATTTAGTACCAGGTCAAGCTCTTTACGGCGAGAAATTAATATATACTCAGAATGAGGACGGCACTGAAGTGGAGTTCAGAGTATGGAATCCGCTTAGATCGAAGTTGGCTGCTGCAATCCTCTGCGGCCTTAAAAAATTATGTGTTAAACCCGGCTCTCGCGTTTTATACCTGGGAGATGCATGTGAAGTTACGGTTTCGCATTTGTCTGATCTGGTTGGATCGGATGGTTTGGTCTATGTAGTTGGGTTGTCCGATGTTGTTGTAAACATGGTGGACAAGAGGCCAAATGTTATAACAATTTTTGAAGAGCCTGATCGTTGGAAGTACCGCATGGTTGTTAGTATGGTTGATGTGATCTTTGCTGATATTGTTTATCCTCAACAGGTAGATCGGATGGTTGGTAATGCTGCATTTTATCTTAGAGCTGGTGGGCATTACATGATCTCTACACGGGCAAACAACATTGATTTGACTGGCCAAGGTAAAGATTTATTTCCTAACTATCATGGATATGGATGGAGGGAGTTCAATCCAATTGAAGTTGTAATGTTGGAACCTATAATGCGAGAATATGTCATGGCTGTTGGTGGTATCCGTGTGCCAGAGGAATAGAGGAATGAATATTCACAATTTTTCAAAATGTTGTTTTCCAAAACTTGCAGTAGTGTTTTTGAAGCCCTTGATACTTATTTTTTTTATCTCTTGCACTCACTTTGAAAAGAAGAAATTTTATTATAATTTGCACTATTTGAACAAAGTTCTTTTTTCCTTTTCCAGTTTTGATGGTTATTCACTCGTTTTCATAGTTTCCTGTTGTTGTTATTTGCTAACAATGCAAGTATTAGTATCCATTTGCCAAGACGACATTTTTAACTGAATCTTACTTGTTTAATTTTTTCATTCAAATTATGAAAATAACTTATTTAGAAAGATAATTGGCTGGATTTTTCTTATGAAATCAATAGAACGGTTATTTTAATGATATCTATAAGATTTCATTACTATACTGGTTATGAAGTAAATAAAACTGTTAATCTTAATGATTTCGTAATAAATTAGATTAGATTTCATAACAAATAAGATTTCATTACTACATTGGTATAAGTAGAGGCCTGAAACAAAGACATTCCCAAAATTTTCAACGAAGAGTCATGACTACAACTTCCTCCCTCTTTTTATTACTCAAGTTTTTAACAATTTCTCTGTTTTCCTCAACATGTTTGTCGAAAATGATCCACATTGATATTACCAACCGTCTTCCTACCAACTAAGCTCCTCTAACCGTTTACTGCAAAAATTTGGACAATGGTTTAGGGTATCACAACCTAACTACAAATCAAATCTATGCCTGGAGTTTCGGTGACAGTATATTAAAGGTCAAATTCTACTGCAGATTTTGGCACGACAAAAATTATGCAATATTCATGGTGTTTGGCAACAATTCCCTTTGCATTGACAACACTCCACCAGAGGAAGAAAGTATGACTTGCTATTATGAGGTGAAACAAAGCACCCGTAGGCACAAAACTAATCACTCTTAGCAAAGATGGATGGAGTATTATATACAAAAATACAAATTCCAATTTGCAGAGAGGCTAGACTTGCACCATGATCATATAAATAAGTTTAAACATCATAGAGCACTTTTTAATGAACCTATTAACTACAGGTAAACAGAGTTCCTTCATGACAAGTCTTCATCTTCAGAATTCAACCTTCTGTGTAAAGTTGTTAGGTCAACCAAGTGCCGCATTGTTGGTCTGCCATGTGGACAGTTCCACGGAGACTTTAGGTCAGCCAAATGTTTAAGTATCTGAAAAGCGCGTGGATTAAGAAAAATTAAGTCTACTAAGATAATATAAATGCAAATAACAACAAATTGGTGCTTGCTGTATAAGGATTGCCTTTTGCAATAACAGAAATTTAAAATACAAATTAGATATAGTAGAATTACAATCATCACCTTTTGCATCTCAATTCTAGAAAGTGAAGTGCCAATCATAACTGATGATCTACAGGCACGCGAAGCTAGCATTGCACGAACTCTTGGTGGGCATACTGAATCAGCAGTGTCCATCCTGTAACTACCAATCATCGAACATTCACCTTGACTATCGGCAAGAATAGAGATCAGCTCCTTTACATCTGTAAATGAGCATGACAAATCGTTTTTTAACTTATTATTGGTTATAAAGACAGAAATGACCCAAAAAAGAGAGATAACAAGGGAAGGCTGCAAAAAACCAACCCTCTTGCAGGGCAATAAGGTGGACATATTATTATTATAATTTCACATCCATTTGCTTCAAAAGTTTCTAATTCCAAAGAATCATACCAGGATCGTTAATCAAAGCAATTATTTGGCAAATGACCACTTGCGCTCAGGAGTATTAAGCAAGCATGACGCCCTACTGATAATTTCAAACAGTGGAAAGTAGAGTTAACATTTGTTTTGTTCATTTTATGACCAAACATATAGTAATCGACAGAGAGAAAGATAAATCAGCAAAAAATAAGGAAGATGTTTTATTAATTTGTTAAAATCCCAATTTCTATACATGCTTTGACCAACTCATATACTCTCTGGAACCATGCAAATGATTACTATTGGTTCCAAACACACGTCAACATACTGCTCAAAGTTGCAAGATATCTATATAAGACATTTTCTACTTCTTGAAATTGCATCTGAACCATACATAGCCCATGTGTTTGTATTACTCTTAAATTTATATATTTATTAATTATACAAAAAAAAGGCTCAGTCCACGGAGACCATCATCGGATCTCTACATTGGCAAAAAGAGTTGAAGAACTAACTAGCCCAGGATTTCAGAATTAATTGAGATAGCTTACCTACAACTCCAAAAGTTATGTTTTTACTAAAAGGAACAGCTCTTAGTCTAAATCTTTGCCCTAAAGGAGCATGCAAGTCCTCTTCTAAAGCAAATCCATTTTTCCTGAAAAGTCAAAAGACAGGTTCATATCAGGACCTGTAAAAACCACGCCGAACTTAAGAACAACAGATCATTTTCTTTTTAATCACAGTCAAAGAGAAAAAGTGAAAAACCAATAGAAAGAAACAGATAAGCTTAAGTTTGAACCAAATGTTTAAACTTACACTTGCGAGACAATCAAATTTTGCGTTAACAATATCCTATAAAGTAATGAGACAAATATGCCCTTGAAAGACATTGTACAGCAAAGGAAAAACTTTGAAGCAGGATAACCGAAGAATTTAAACAAATTAAGACCCTAAACAAATAGAAATTTCTCAAACGCAATATCGAACGATGTATAAACATCTGAAGCAAAAAACAGATTCCTGATTTGTGGTACCTGATGGTATCCATGTGCATTGCAACGACTACTTCTTCTTCGGGAGCTAATTCCAAACTCATTGGTCTACAATAAAAAGTAGTTAGGAAAGTCTTGAATAACAAAACTCAAGATATAAAAGGATTCAGGATGCAATTTACAACGCATTCTATGCGGAAGTGCTAAAAAAACATCAGTACAATATTAGCTGAAAACCAAATATGACATGAAGTACCTTTCCGTTTCATGTACCTAGAAGTGTAAAACCAAACACCTAAATTTCGTGTTGTGTACAAATTTCCTGGACTAGTTGCAATCAATAACTGTTATAATAATAATTATACTGCTTGACTGTACTGAAAACCAAAAATTTGGACACTTTCTTTCACATCAGAAGCATAATGACAAATGAGCCATAGAGGAAATTTAAGAAGAAGAAAAAGTAATCGACTAGCAACACAACTCACTATATATGTCAAGTAATAATGGGACAAACTCTTCGCATTTCCTACAGTTTCCACATGTGCACTGCTAATAGCATATAGTAATCAAACTCCAACATCAATATTCATCAACTCTTCACCGAATATATTATTTATATCAAACATTTGATTTCAGTAAACGCAACTCCAATCAAGAAAAAAAAATCTCACCGAAGCAATGGCTGTTGGTTTAAAATTGTAGATAGAGACAGCCTCTCATAATTGTACTTCTAATCTGCAGCATGCTGAAGAGAAAGAAGCATACAAAGATCACAAAATTTATAATTACTACTCAGAGTAAAAAGGACACCAGGTTTAAAATAAACCCTGGTTGAACACTTCCCAATAGGCCAGTACTTAAAGATTGCAGTTTGACATGGGAAACAGTAGAAGAATGAGTCACAAGCGACAATTACCTGATCTACAATAAATAGGTCTTTATCTAACTTGCCAATGATAAAGCCCAAATTGAATTGACCAATCACCTACAAAACAGAAGGCAAAAGCTACAGTTTATCTTTAAAATACAAAGAAAATCTGGAACCCAAATAAACCAGAACCAGGTACATCAAAAAAGTTTTGGAACTGTGGAAACAGCGAAGTAGTTTCAATCAAAGTTACCAAAAAAGAGACTAGCACAAGATGGAATAGATCTAACTCTTTTAAATGTTCATGAGCCCAATACTCATACTAAGTTGTCTAGTTTGTCATTGGTTGTTAGACATCCAATGATAGCCATCAGAATGAGGGAAAACATGTGACCATCAGTTCATAACTTTCAATTAAAACAACCAGGTCTATAAGAACTTGAAAGTAATTTCTATATAGTGAATACTCTTCTACAGCATACAGTTTTCACTTGGGAAAAAGACACAGACAAATCAGATTCTGCTACATAATAGCATCTCGTCAGACAAGTGATCCCATCATTTGGATATGGAAAATATGTCAAATGTATAGGCTAACAACTTCAAGTGAAAAATTCAGTTGTCTGATTAAGTAGTTGTAGCGGTTCAAATATGAGCATTTAAAAGCCACATTGCTTGAGCGAAAAACTATTTCTCAAATATATACAGAAAGTAAAACTGTAAAAAGGTAATTCGTAATTGTATAACATATGAGGGCATAAGTCCAAATAAGCACTATAGAACCAACTTCTTCCAAAGGATAAACCTTAGAGAGATATGTCTTCTGAATTCTGTGCCAAACTTCTTATCATCTATATTTGGTTATGAAGTTTAACAGCTATATTTTCGGAATCAGTATTAATTTATGTATAAGCTGTGACAAATTAAAAACCACTTTTTTTCCTTTTGCAACAAGATAAAATTCATGTACACAAGTTCTTTTGACTTTTTAGGCGGAATCTCATTTTAAGAAGACAATTGTGCAGACATGCGAAAGTAAGATTTAAGCATATTCCCATTATTTTACTCTGCTGAACTTTGCATTTCTATAATTGCAACTCAACCTAATAAAAATTATGTTATTGCATAATTAGAAAACCACCTTCATTCGACCAAAGTCTTTTTTGTTAAAATGCCTTTCTAGCTCATTGGTAGCGGCTGCTAAAGCCTCTTCTTTATCATCAATATTCCCAAGTTGGGATGATTTTAGTGTTGCAGCAGTATAGCACCTATGATATGATTGACAAACAACCAAATCAGTTTTAAACAAAAAATACTGAATAAAAATTATAACTATGAAAGCATTACATAACTTACGTTTCAGACTTAATTCTTTCTTCAGAATAACTGATGGCTTTCAATCTACGCAGTCTTTGATCCCTCCTCGTCTTTAGGTCTTTGAAACTGAAGTTCAATGTAAATCCTGTATTTAATGCGGAAGAGCGCACTGAAGCATCTGCAGCTAAACCAGAAGACTGCACTAGCACAGGCGTAGCTAGTGTTTCCCGCGACTCACAAGTGATGTTATTGGTAGTAGTTACAGGTAATGTTGAATCAGCTGAGGACAGCTGTTCCTCTTGAATCATCAACTCCTGGATGTAGGATAGATTAAAAACATAACATTCAGCCAGTACCTAGGGAGAACAGTAGATACTGCTATTTTACAGCAAATGCATTCTTTTTTGCGTTGCCTCGAACAGTAATAGACTTAAGTATTAGCTATACCTATCATAATCAAATGAGGGTTGTGCAGCACATGTAAGTTTTCTTTTTTTGCTATAAATCAGACCATGGTTACAAGGGACGGGATTCGAGTCGAAACGGGGTACGAAAACGGATACGTGGAAGGTTACATTAGGTGAATCCGGAACTATGGAACGTTTGGGTACGAAGGACGTAGGGGTACGATAAACCTTTATATCACAAAATAATTTTATAATTAATGTTTTGATTTTAATTAATATTTTATATTATTAATGGAAATAAACATTAATTTTAAAAATACTAACTGAAATGGTACAACAATTTTAATGTAAAAATCAAAAGGTTTTAAATTCATTTTATAGCTGACTTTTTTCAAAATAACTTCTGAACAATTATGCATTAATTTACTTTGGTCAAAGTATAAAGACTCAAACAAAAAGATAAGGACTCAAATAAAATATTATAAAAATAAGTACAATATAGAGAAAAATAACCAAAATGCCTATTTTTCACAAGTTTTTGCCCAAAATATTGATTTTGAAAAAAATGGCCCGAAATACCGACGGGATACGGAGCATCGTCCTCCGTGTTACATAGATACGGAGCTGTGTCTTCCGTGTTATGCATGATACGGTGGACAGTGTTCCGTGTTAGGTGGGTGCGCAGCACTATCACGGAACACGGTACACCGTATCATACATAACACGAAAGACACAACTCCGTAACATGCCCTGTTACGGAAGATCGTGCTCCGCAACACACCCCCTATCACGGTACACGATGTACCGTGTCCCGTCAGTAAAAAGGGCCAACCAGTTTCCCATGTGATTATTTTGGGTCATCACCCTACAATATAAGACTTCAGTTACGTTGTTATACATACATACATGTATATACATACAGTTGTTTTACTTTAGCAGATACACAGATACCGAGGCATCGTCTTTTCCTTTTCTTGTCTTCTTCCTTCTCTTCTTTTATCTCTCTCTTGCTTCTCTACAAGCTGCATCTTCTCAATCTTTCATTCCTTTCTATCATGATTCAATTCTGCTTGTCTGCTTTTCTTCTTTCTCTTCGTTTTCTTGGTTTTTTTTCTTCAAACACCTGTGTCACAACCGGTCGCCGGATGTAACGAACTGTACACGAATCTTGGCGATCTGGGTCGGAATCGACCCGTGTTCCGAGTCGAACGAATTGGTTCGCGATTCTCTGGCTCGTCCCGCGTTCCTCGTAACTATGAATCAGACTTTAAGTACTAACAAAAAATTTCACTCCCTGAGCATAACATGAGAAGGAAATGTGACAAAGGAAAAAATCTCTACCACATGCTTACAGCTTACCTGTCCATATTCTCTGCTATTCATGGTGCCACTAAAAGATATATGATTTGTTTCATTACACGCTCTATCGGGAAGACATTTCTTGGAAGATCCAAGGTCAGTATTTTTGACCACATCGGAACCCTCATTCTCATGACATTTCACCAAAGATTTAGAAAAGAAAGTGGAAATTTGTGGACTAATTTTCTCTGACTGACAAGAAACAGATCCACCTCTAAGAAGAGGGGTCTCAGTTAATGCAGTACTGATACTTTCATGCTTCCTCTTATTGACTGTAACAAAATTTGAAAGCGATGACTGGATGGTACTTGCACGACCTGGTGAATCTATGTTGTCGACAATAGGTTTTTTTGCATCGCCTGAATGCAGTAGAGCATGTTGAGCAGTTGTAGTACTACCAACATGATTCACTGTCTGCCTATTACGAATTCGAGAGAAGATACCAGCCTTTGAAGTAGTATCAATGGCGATAACCTCTGCAACTGATGATCTGTTCTTCCCTTCTTTAGTGGTTGTGTAATGATGAACTCCACCATTTTCGCATTGTTCCTTATTATCTGCTTCTTCTTTAGAATCACTGCATTTCATTGAGAACTTCTCGGGTGACAACTGTGAGCACTCATCATGCTTACTGAAATCATCACCCTTACTAAGATTCTCACATCTATTAACAGAAAAACTCACATGTCCAGGTGAATAAATATTTTGTAAGGCTTCTCTTAATGAGTCAAAGATGGCATTTTCTTCAGAAAAAAATATTTTTCTTTTATCAGGTGTTACATTGACATCACAAGCCCTAGATGGAAGAGTAAAATCCAGTATTGCAATCGGAAATTGGCGGGAGTTTGCACCTTTATACAACTCGTTCACAAGCTTCCCAACCTTAGGCATATCAACTGGTCGACCATTAACAAAAAAAAATTGGCGGTCGCTCATGTATCGTCCACTACCATGTCCAGACTTGGAAAGAAACCCATCCAACTTGCAACCACCTGATATACATAAACTTATGGGCTCCAAGCATGAAAAGGTGTCCATGCCAAACACTGTAATTATGTTATCTTTAAGGGATCCACTTCCCTGTGTTTTAAGTACCACAGACTTCGTGTTCTTACCTGTTGTGTTACTGCAAACCATCCTAACACCTTTAGCAATGAGGGCATAGGCCTGGAATATTGATGTGGACTCTAGTGAGAAAGATAATTCAAATAACACTACAATTTACATATAACCCACAAGGTTGTTATAGTATCATATTACTTACATACTTAATTATCTGGTTTGCAGACAAATATTAGTAGGAGTTGGTAAAACATAGTACTTCAACATTTACGAACTACTTTAAAATCAATTCACAATACCCCAGTACCCCACATCACACTTAAGTAACTTTAAATGGCAGAATATACGTAAATGAGTTGCCACCAGTATGCAAAACCTGTTGTGAGTTCAACACATGCAATTATTCAGCAGAGAGCAGTGATAGACATTAACCAATATGAAAAAGGTAGGTCCAAAAGAAGTCTTAATACTCCATCCAAAGTTTGTATACACGAATGTAAATACCAATTTTTTTATGATGAAGGGTGAGGTGTAATGGAAGTGCATCCCTGAGAATGTGGATGGGTGCAAAAGGAAAAATGAAGGTGTGTAGGACTAAAGTTAATCAATGAGAAAAGTTCAAAGAAGTAACCGTAATTGGTAAAGGGAACTGGCATAGACAGATGAGGTAAAAGATCCAGAGATAATAAGAACAAGGGTAGTGGTGTCCAAATGTAGCTACTTCTTATATAGAGCCAAAACATACTAAATCACCCAGTATCATTAAAACTAAGACTAATAACACTCAACATAAGTGCATCTCTCATTCGAAGCTTTCTTATCTATAGTCTGTATATGACATTCTACTTGAGCTTTTGCAAAATATTAAGAAAATACTGTCACACAACATACGTCTTTCACATTAACTAATCCTCCGGATTCTGCTTTGAACTAGCAGAGCACACAACCAAGTAAAAATTAAAACAGCCATACACAACCAAGTAAGAGTTAAAACAGCCACATGACAAATTAGCAAACATAACACACTTGCACAAGATATAAAACTTATAGAAAGTAAAAGAACTTTAAAAAAACCAAAATGAACCTGATGATCGGAAATCTTGACAACCACCAAGAAGAAATCATTATCAATTTCCTTAGTATCTTTAACCCCAACAACCACATCCTTCTTCATTTTTGACAACTTAGGATCATCCCCATCCTTAACATCAGTCTCAAACCACCCTTCTTTAAACAACTTAATACAAGTATCACTCATTTGAAACGCCTCAAAATGCACATCAGCACCACCATCCTCATTCACCTTCAACTTGACAACAGCAGTAACCCACTCCTTCAACTCACTCTCCCCTTGCAACTCCGCAGCCTGCAAAACCTCCCTACTCGACAACGTATAATCAAACTTACTCTGACTAATCATCTGAGTAAAAATAAACCCAACTCTCCTCATCCCCAATCCCAACGCAATCGCATCCACAATCCTCTCCTCACCTTCATCCCTCATCAAAACCAACCCTTCCTCCCCACCTTGCTGTGGCGGCTCGTAAATAAAATCAACCTCAACCTTCCCTTCATCACTAACAACCCCATACATAAACCCGCCACGCTTAACCCCAAACGCCATAGTCTCATTAACATAACTCTGAAACACATTAGCCGTATCCCTATCAAAACTAACCATCTCACAATGTGGATTCTCCTGTCTCGAAACCCGCATTTGTTTCGCAATTAAATCATCCATAGTCATTTTTTTACCAAAAGAACCAGCTGGGGCAGCCTTAACAGAAGGTCCAACAACGGTTCTTTCACCCTCGTAAGCAAGATACAAAATTGAGCCATGAGAGAGGCCTAATGATGAAATGGGCAAGTGGGGGTTTGCCATATCGGAGAATTGGGTGAATTCCTGAGGGGTTTTGGAGAGTAAAAGGTTTTGATTTGTGGAGAGGGTTTGGTTGTTAATGGGGACTCCGAGTTGGGTTTGGATTAGGGTTTTGAGTTGAGAGATTGTGATGTTTGGGTTGTCTATTGTTACTCTTTCCAGCCCATCTCTGCTTCTGATTCTGATCATCATCTTGTCTGGGAGAGAGAGTGAGAGAGATTTGAGGGAGGGATTGAGAGAGAGAGAGAGAGAGAGAGAGAGAGAGAGAGATTATGTTGGGAAAGGGGGGAGTGTAGACGGGGGAGAAGTATATGGGGTTGTGTGCGTGTGAGTGTTTTCTTGAAGAGGAAGACGAAGGAGAGAGGGTGATTGAGAATTTGAGATGGGACACGATGCCGATTTTATAAATTTGACATCTAAATTGTACCGGATCGGGTTTAGACCATCACCAACTCTCGGACGGGTGGCCCAATATATCATAATTCGAAAAAAAAAAAATGGTTTCAAATATTATAGTTCAAAAATTTGATCTTAAATATCACTCCAAAACAGTATAAAATAGCTTTTTTATTTTTTTTATTTTTTTTGGAAACGCTATTGCGTCTAACGTTAAGGGATCAGATTTTATTTTTTTTATCTGTTGAAACGCGATTTGCGTCTAGCGTTAAGGGATCAGATTTTTTTTTGATCTGTTGAAACGCGACTTCGTAAGGTGTTTGGGAAGAAACGCTAATGGAAGTTTGGTTTTGAAAGGCCCAACGCCAATTTATGTGGCATTTGGGTGTTTTTACTTTTTTTTTCGTTTTCTTCTAAATATATATTTGTAAAAAAATGTTAAAAAACTTATTTATAAATGGTCAATTAAAATATAAATTTATATTTTTTAAAGTTCGTATACGTTTTGTTCGTCGTTCTAAATATTTCTAAAACCCAAAATGGAAATGTTGAACCCCTAAATTTAATTAAAATTATATTTTATAAATTTAAAAAATTAATTTAAAAATTTAATCCAGCAGCATAATTTTTAAACGCTAACGCGTTTAAAAATCAGGATAAGTTAGGGTTTAGGGTCTAGGGTTTAGGATTGTAAACAACCCTAAACCCTAAGTTTGCATACGGTTTATTCGTCGTTCCAAATATTTCTAAAACCCAAAATGGAAACGTTGAACTCTTAAAATTAATTGTTGAACCCCTAAATTTAATTAAAATTGTATTTTTTAAATTTAAAAATTTTAACTAAAAAATTGAATCCGGTGACCAGATTTTTAAACGCTAACGCGTTTAAAAATCAGGATAAGTTAGGGTCTAGCGTTTAGGGTTGTTCCTAAACCCTAAACCCTAAGTTCGTATACGGTTTATTCATCGTTCCGAATATTTCTAAACCCAAAACGGAACTGTTGAACCCCAAAGGTTAATCGTTGAAATCCCGAGGGAATACAGCTAAAATTTAAAAAATTTAATTTTACATTTTACATTTTAAAAACTTTAATTGAATATTTCTAAAACCTAAAATGAAAACATTGAACCCTAAAAGTTAATTATTGAACCCATGAGAAAATGCAAAAAAAAAAGGTACAAAACGTCACATGATGTGGCGTTCCCCCCCCAAAACACCACATAAATCAGCGTTGCCTGACTTGTCTCTTCCAACGCTAGACATTACAGTGTTTACATATTAAAAAAAAATACTGCTCAAAACGCTAGACGCATTCACGTTTGTTTAAAAAAAAGAAGAAGAAACGCCAGACGAAGTTGTGTTTTGGAGTGATATTTGGGACCAAGTTTTTGAGCTGTGATATTTAGGACCATTTAACTTAAAATTGTGATATTGGGGGCCTTTTCTCCTCTCCAACCCATTCTAAAATATACACCAATTTAATTGGGTACTAATTAGGGTAGGCAATTTTGGATATTAGATCGGATTGGGATCGGATTGATAGATTCGGGTTAGAAAATTTAATTCAATTTCAACCCGACTTGAAATTTTAATGGGTTAGAATATTCAATCTGAAGCCGACCTGAACTAATATTAATTCATTAATAAATATATATTTTAAATAGTAAATAAATAAACAAATACTATTTTAATCTTATAAATCAATTTATAATTTTATTAAAATAAAATCTTTATTAATTTAAACGATAGATAATACATAAATCATATAAATATTGGTATTTTTTTATAATATATAACATTTAATACTATATATACATACATTTAGATAATTTCGGGTCAGTTTCGGGTATCCGAAAATGATCCGATTTTTTCGGATCAATTTTGGGTCAACCCGAAACCAACCCGAACCCGAAAACCTATTCGTATCGAACGGAAGGTTCGGATCTGATTTTGCCATCCCTATTACTAATATATGTACACCCTTAATTAATTATTGGTTATATATGAAAAAATGTTAAAACTAACAAGTTTTTGAGTAAAATTAATAAAAATATCAATTATTAGGTGGAGTGACGATTTTTATTAGGTTGAATACGCAGTTTCCAGTTAGGTATCCCATTTTATATAAGATATCTAACTCAAAAATGCGTATCTCAAAAAAAAAAAAAATATATATATATATATATAGGCTAGCGTAAACCAACCTTAGAATAGAAACTAGAAACCTACACTAAATAAATTATATTTCATTTATTTTAATGGTCCCGCTAGGGGCACCTTCACAAAAAACGTTTAAAATTCTTGGCTCTATTGAACAAAAATATAAAAAAAATTAAAAAAAAGTTACTGTTCACGTTCCACGTCATCACGTGAACATTAACTTTTTTTAATTTTTTTTTTATATTTTTGTTGAATAGAGACAATAATTTTAAACGTTTTTTGTATTGGAGTACCCCTAATTTGGTCATTAGATTAGCTTGAAATATTTAATTTAGGTTTAGTTTCTAGTTTCTATTCTAAGTTAGTTTCTATTAGAACAATACCCTATATATATATATATATATATATATATATATATATATATATATATATATATATATATATATATATATATATATATATATATATATATATATAGGCTAGCGTTCAAATAGAAATCAACCATAGAATAGAAACTAGAAACCTACACTAAATAAATTATATTTCATTTATTTTAATGGCTCCGCTAGGGGCACCTTCACAAAAAACGTTTAAAATTCTTGGCTCTATTCAACAAAAATATTAAAAAAATAAAAAAATTATAAAAAAAGTTACCGTTCACGTGCCACGTCATAACGTGAACAATTACTTTTTTTATTTTTTTTATTTTTTTTTATATTTTTGTTGAATAGAGACAATAATTTTAAACGTTTTTTGTATTGGAGTACCCCTAATTTGGTCATTAGATTAGCTTAAAATATTTAATTTAGGTTTAGTTTCTAGTTTCTATTCTAAGTTAGTTTCTATTAGAACAAGACCCTATATATATATATATATATATATATATATATATATATATATATATATAGATAGATAGATAGATACGCATTTGTCATGTGGTATCCCATATGTGTTATCCAATTGACAAATGCGTATCATATATATTCTGAATATCCATTAGATTAGATAAAATGCGTATTTAATCCGATATTTTCAACCACCTTTCCCCATAATCATTATTTTCATCAATTTTGTGTGAAAAATAGGTATTTACCTCCTTCACCCATTACATATCATATTATTTCTTCCGTCCCATTTTTATTATACATAATCAAAAATCTAACTTTTATTGAATCATGTTATATAAACTAATAATTATCAAATAATTATATTATTTTTCACAAAAATTAACTTAAGTAAAAAATAATTTATCATATTAACTAATTATATCCTTATATATAATAAGCATAAAAGCGAGCTTATCCATAATTTTCGTCACTATACTACCAAATTAATCTCAACCGTCGATCTAATCCTTTTAAAAATAGACCATCAAGATTATATCATGTTAAAAAGAAAATTATAATCTAAAAAGTATATTATTAAAAAAAGTTGTATTAGAATTGAATTTCGAAAAGAAAATTATACTACGAAAAGGATATATTTAAAAAAGGATACAACTGAATTATATTTATTTTTTTATTAATATTAAAAAAGTTTATATTTACTATTTGTGCTCTAAATCAGATTTTGATGATTTTACTGTCCACGCGGGAGTTATAAAATTATCTTTAATTTAGGGATGAATTACCAATTATTATCGAAATGAAAACACTCAAAATTTCAATAGAGAATGCAATTACTAATTTTTACATTAATCATATTCAGTGTAGTAGACATACATTGATAATCTTATTCAATGTAGAAAACCAAATTATGTATGATTTAAATCATTAACATTCATTTTTTCGTCTTTGAGTATAAATATACTTTTTAGTTTACATGTTAAAAGGTAAAAAAAAATTTTGCTAGATTCAACGCTTTTCATCTATTTATTTTATGATCTAACGGTTCTAATTTATTTTGTCGTACTGAATTCCAGATTACCGGCTACCAAAATTTGGACAAATCACTTAATATTTTATTGTTAGTATGACTATCTTCAAATAATAAGAAGGGTATCTTGATAATGAAAACGAAATATAAGTAGATTTCATAAATCGAATAAAATTTTTAACGTAAAAAATCGTCAATTTCTTCTTTTTTTGCGTAGTTTTAATTGGAAAGCAAATTTTAAATCATCACTAAATTAAAGATTATTTTGTTAATTTCATGTGGGCTGTAGAATCGTCAAAATCAAATTTTAAAATTCAAAATATAATATAAATATTAAGTTGAACGTGTAAAATCTTATATATACTCCCTCTGTCCCACTGGGATCTTTACATCCCAGTTGGGCACGGAGACCAAGGAACATAATTTAAATAATGGGTGTAATAGTGATTTTATTGTTAAAATAGGTAAAGTAGTGGGTGTAATAGTGTAAAGTGTTGAAAAAGTAGAGTAAAGTAGTGGAGTAGTGGGTGTAATAGTGTAAAGTGTTGAAAAAGTAGAGTGAAGTAGTGGATCTAATAATGTATTTTATTGTTAAAAGTTACTATTTTTGGTAATGTAAAGAAATAGGTGGGAAGTCCCAAATTAGTAACTGTAAAGAATCCAGTGAGACGGAGGGAGTATCAATTTTTTAACAAAAAATTGATATGTAAATTAATAATATATAGATATTAAAAAATTAATATAATTACATATATTAAAAAAGGAACAGTGCGTTGCACGGATTATAAACTAGTTATGAACAATACCATGAAAGAGCTATACTTTTAGCAACAAACCGACTTCTAGAGAGCTCAGACATGCCTAGCAATTGACTTTTAATTGGCATGGCTAATTAAAAATTTTGATTTTACAAAAATGTCCACCTCATACTTGCATATAAATCTCATATATCTCAGGAAACTTACCTAAGATACATTTAAGGTCCCTAATCTCTCACTTATATACGCATATTCATTTTAATTTAAAAGTTATTTAAGATAACCCAAACACATCCTTGACAAAGATATTGATTATATGGCCTAGGCCTGTCAACGGGTCGGATTCAGATCATCCTAAATCCATATTCAAATCCATTAAGATTTTTCGGATTCGGAACGGATCAGAACAAGAGTCGGATATTTTCAAGGTCGATCCATATCCGATCTATTCGAATTGCGGGTTATCGGATCGGGCCTCCGATCCGTTTAATAAATTTTAAATATATTTATTTTTTATTTTTTTAATTAAAAAATAGTAATTTAAATTTTTTTTGATGAAGTAAAAATTAAAATTATGACATATGCATTTATAAATCCAAATTTATATTCCAAAATAATATTATTTAGAACAAAATATTATATATTATATATGTTTTACGTATATTTAATATATATTTTATATTACATGAATATATAAAATATATAATAAATTTAATATATAGTCGGATCGGATCATTATCGGATTGGATCATACAAAACCCATATTCGCTCATTATCAGAGCGGACTCTTGTCTTGTCGGATCGGATGATTAACGGATCGGATTTTTTTTGGAAAGATCTATACCCGCTAATTTAGCTATGGATCGGATCGGATCGAATCGGGTCGGATATCCGATATGATAGATACATACAAATGTTTCACTTACATTTTCGTGTACCATGAATCGCTCTCTTTTCAAATATATGACTGAGAAGGAATGATAAACCAAACCAAACCAAACATACCCAGTATATCCCGCTCATAGTAGGGTCTGGGGAGGGTAGGTTGTACGCAGACCATACCCCCACTTTTAGAGCGGGGAGGCTGTTTCCGTGAAGACCCTCGGCTGAGTGCACAACATACATATAGTGTAGAATACAACGGAAAATGATACGGAAATGGACAATGACATACCTGAGACCCATGGCGTTCTCCACATGGGGCCTACCTGTTTGCGAGGATTAATGCTACTCCTAGCTTGATGCGCTCCAGCCACACGGAAAGTCCCACACAGAGAAACCACCTAGCCAAGCTCCCTGCAACTGCAAAACCAGAAGACAGAATACACTGAAGACGGGGAGTGCGAACTCTAAAGTCGAGCTACTAAAAAATCGCTAACCGAGACAAGGCAACTCTGAGGCTCTCGACAACAGATCCACAACCTAAAAGGGAATCCACCACTTTGATACACCGCCTCCAAGAACACCTATCCGCGAGCATGGTCTCATTTAAGTCTAAGGCCTTCAAATCCATCCGGAGCTGCTCTTCCCACGTCCTCCTCGGCCTGCCTCTCCTCCTTGCCCCAACAACCGCCAGACTCGCGACCCTCCGAACTGGGGCTTCCGCCAGCCGCCTTCGAACGTGGCCGAACCATCTCAACCTTCCTTCCCTAACTTTCGCAGATAACGGCGCCACTTCCAGCTCGCTCCTAAACACCGAGTTCGGGATTCTGTCCAGCATCGTGCGCCCACAAGACCACCGCAACATCCTCATTTCAGCCCCTTCCAACTTGCTTATGAGAACCTTCTTCTCCGCCCAACACTCAGAACCATACAGCATCGCAGGACGGATAGCCGCTCTATAGAATTTCCCTTTCAACTTTAAAGGGACTTTCTTATCGCACAAAACCCCTGACGCTGCCCTCCACCTTAGCCACCCAGCCTTGATACGATGCGTGACATCGGCTTCAATCTCCCATTCCTTCCTGAAATATTATGCATACAGGTACAAACATTTGAAGTAATGAAGAATATGTGCATATACATATACCATTCACAATGGATTTTAAATGCTGGCAAATAATACTCAAAGATAATCGATATTTTATTAAAATATTTTAAATATAATATCAATTGTTGTGTATATTATAAATACCAAGTTCACAAACAAATTCACGTCCATTATCTCTTCCTATCATAAGTTATTACTATATCTAAAAACTCTATATTAATAAACCAGGAGTAATTAAATATGCATAAAAAGGTCATCCTGCTATGCTTGATCGGGCCTCGAAAACCTGACTTTTCAATCAAAACTCGGCCCCGATCCCGATATTGAATTTTATTGTGTTGGGCTGGGTTGTTGAGATATATTTTATGAAAATAGTTGTGATGTTATATATGTACTACTAGGAGTCTACTAACTAAAAATTGATAAAAATTGAGAACAAGATTAATTGAAGTTATTTTGCGCATCCATTAACGACTGAGGAGGACTATTGCAGTTAAGAGGGTGTTTGGGATTGCTTAAAATAAGTTATTTTTGACTTAATGGAGGTATTTTTAACTTAAAGGAGAAGGTAAAGTTGTTTACTTTAAGTTGAATGAAAGTGTTTGGGTAATTTTACTTAAAGTTAAATGGGGATTTAATAATTTTGAATTAAAGTGAAATTTGACTTAAAAAAATTTAAATTCATGATATTTAAACTTTACAAGAATTGTGGAAAAAAAATAAAAAAAATTCCATAAGTCATAAGTCATAAGTCAAAAGTACCCAAATGGAACTTATGACTTAAAACAGTTTTTTAACTTAAAGCCGGGCTTTAAGCACTTTGCCCAAACAAAACAAAAACAACTTAAAGCTCAAAACTCCTTTAAGGAGCAAGAGCCAAACAGCCTGTTGTTCCCATCTTTATCTGCAGCATACAGAAGATCATTAAAGTCTCCAAAGATGCACCAAGATAATCGTTTTAGAAGAGTACCCCTCACCTTACTAAAGCATTTGAACAGCCTACAAAGAAGCGAGGTATGAGCAAATGCTGCAAAACAATCAATGGCTGCATCGCTTCATAATGCTATGAACTGCACTTCAGCAAGCATTGTTCTGATAGACCAATTGCAGGAGTCAGTTGTGCAACTAATAGAGACGTGTATCACACCAACTTTAGCCAGCTTCAGGGTCGGCCCCAACATTTACAAGGCCCCATGCAAGCTTAAAAAAAAAAAGGCCCCATAAATAAAAATGGTTAATTTGATTTTTTAAAAAGATGGTAGAAAAATTCACTAGCGGTTTAAAAATCATGTATTTATTAATTTGTTTGTAAATTTAATCGTACCAATGAAAATTTTATGCAAAACTACGTAGGCATGCAAAATTTATAAATTTTATTCTTTAAAAATACATTTAATTTAACATGGTATTTTATATATGGTTTACAATATAAATGTAATGGATCAGATTTTATATCAGTTTTTGCTTAAAGATTGCATCGTATATAAAATCAATTTCTATGTAATTTTGTATATTCATTAATTTTGCGTAATTTCTTAATTTGTATGGTTGGATTTTCGTAAAAAATATTGAAAATATGAATTTGAAGCCATGCGGTATAGAATTTTTCTACAGGTAAATTCTCTTTATCCTCTTAAAAATTGCATTACATGCATTTTTTGATGCAAACTTATCCATTAAACTCTCATAATGTAATTTGATATAATTTTTTATTATATATGCTTGTATATAATATTTGATATTTTACTTTTTATGGTTCATTACTTTTGCCCAATTGCTTACCAAAAAGAACAAAACAGAGGTGTGATGTTTATGCTTCTGCATTTGTGAGCGAGAAAGGACAGGAATTTTTGTTTCACCTAACTTCATTGATTTTAATATACAGTATATAACTGGATTTTTTTTTTGATTTTGGGCCCCCTATTTAGCAGGCCCCATGCCATTGCATGGGCCGCTTGGGGTTAAAGCCGGGCCTGGCCAGCTTAGCAGCCTTCTCAAGCTCATGTAAACACACTTGTCAATATATATCCTGAATGTTTCTTATTTCACGACTGCATGCAGAGGAGGTGCTTTCCTCCATGTGCTGTTTGTACTATGTCGGAGTTATGCCAGTATGGCGATGAGAGGCATGTGCTGTATGTACATTGCAAACTGTTCACAGCCACTTGGATGGCAATAAAAAGGTTAACTATTATGACTTAAGTTGCTAAGACATGACACAGTTATGTCTAATATAGAATGAATGGTCACTGCTGCAATCAATATTGACAATTCACAAAGTTCCCTAACAATATATCCTTGTACTTTTTCAACAGGTGCTTCTTTAATAGTATTGGTTTAATGAGAACAAGTATGTTACTTGGAAGCTCAAATTCATGGCAGTTCGTTTAGCCATCACTTTAACGTATCAAATTAGGTAGCAGAGCTGCGATTTGGAAAAGACGAGGGATACGCAACTTCCAAATGCGTATCTTCAGATGCGCATTTGGAAACGGCGCATCCCGAGCTACACATCCCGAGCTACAGTGCATGTCCCTCAACAGCGTAACTACTTGTTACGCCATACATAGAAGCGTGTTTACGAGACACTCTTTCACCAGTAGCGTGTCACCTTAACGCTCCACTACCAATAGCGTGTCCCGTGGGTATTTAGGGCCGTCCGAGTTGGCGGTAGGTATTTTGGTTAGGGGTGTTTAATTTGTGGGTATTCTGGGTCTTCACCCATTGTACCTTCGGTGCGTAGCACGGGTAAAATGCTAGTAATTTATAAATAAGGGGATACATTACTTTACTCTAGATAAATAAGGGGATACAATTATTATTAATTCACTTCTAAGAAATTAGCAATTGAATCATACTATTACTGTAGAACAATCACGAATTGTTTGGCTTCTTATTTGCTTTTAGTTATCTCTCGGCCCAGTTTTTATGGAAGATAGTACTACTACTACGTTGTAGGGGTGCGTACTAAATTAATAGGCTTTTAGTTATTTCATTTTTTAATTTCTTGATCATTCCTATGTCTTTACATATCTTTTGTACCTTTGTTGTCAAATCAATTTAATTTAAAAATTAAGGATCTTTTTCTAACGTGTGCTTACAGTTATTTTTATGTCATTTTTATGAGCTTTTTTTTATTAGTGGGTTACTGTGATTTTTTTGTGCATATAGGGGATCATTATTATTAATAAGGGAGGTGTTTGGTCGAACTTATTTTCTAAAAAAAGTTGATTTATTTAAAAAAAAATAAGTTAAGATTTCTAGTTTTTTTCTAAAAAAAAACACTTTTATTTTGCAACTTATGAAATCTCAAACAAACATTAAATACCCAAAAATAAGTTCATAAAAACTTTAAATTTTGCCAAACAACACCTAAAATGGAGTCAATCAAAAATTAACAACTATTTTTTTTATTATGTATCCTTCAACACACACTAGAAAATCCCAAAAACTATACTCCTATGAACTAACCAATTTGTAAATATCGTATTATGGATTTTTGCCTTTTTAGTTCGTAAGTAGTTGTAATCTTCGTGGTCACTAGTTCTTACTTTATTGTAACTAATTTAATGAACTAGAGCTGTGATAACAACAATTGCATGTCATCATTTCTCGTATATTACCTGAAATCTAAATGAATACAACTAAATTGTTTTTGACATATAGAAAATGTTGTGGCAGGAAGCAGTGATACCTTGGAATCAGTAGCTCTTATGGTCAATTTCATATTGTGGCTCTTGACTTGAAAACAGGGTGAACTGCTCCACTAAATCGACTTTCTCCAGAAACTAAAAAGGTGGAGTTGTTTTATGAAGAAGCAGAAGCAAGGAATGAACTACGTAAACAGAAGAGAGGAGGTGACAGAAAGGTTATCGAGAATGGGAATAGACTTAAAGCTTTTCTGACTAGAACTCTCATTTCCAAAATATCACGGGTCATTCTATTAATGAAATAAATTAAAAAAATTATAATTACTAATAACTAATTGATTACCTTTTTCAGCTAAAATGTAATATCTTTTCTATATTTCTAACTAAAATATCTTATTTTCAAACTTTCCTCTCTTACTTAATTAAACTTAATTATATATTTATTATTACCTTTTTTATTTTTAAATAAATATTTTATTTCATTTTTATATTCTAAAAATACTACAGGCAACTATAGTTAATAAAATAAAATAATATTATTATGATTACTAATAAGTAATAACTAACAAATTACATTTTCAGCTAAAAACACGTTACCTTTTATATTTCTCTTACTAAAACCTCTTCCTTTCCAATAGTATCACGGATAATTGTATTAAATAAATTGATACCATAATAATTATTATTGACTAACCTTTTTCAGCTAAAACATATCATTTTATCTATATCTTATAACTAAATTTTTCATTTTTTAAAAATAATATGACTAATATGTATATAATTTTGTTTATATATATAACTTACAAATTCATATCAAATCATATCATTTAATAATTTAACTTACAAAATTCATGTTATCAAAAAATTATTCAATTTTAAAAAAAATATATAACATTAAAAAAAAATCCGTGCATCGCACGAGTTTTAAGCTAATTTTGTATAATAATTTCAATAAAAAAAGAGGAACCGACTACGTGCTGGTAACAAAATATTTTGAATATTATTATATTGATATTCAACGGAATTCAAAATATATTCTACTCAAAGAAATAATTTTATATACAATAATTTTTAGAGATTGGGTAGCATGAGATATATCTTGGGTAAATTTCCTCAGATACATTAGATTTATATACAAATATGGTGTGGACATTTTACTAAAAACAAATTTTTTTAATTTAGCCATGCGGACCCAATAAAATGTAAAGCATACTTTGTAAGTATGTTAGGAAAAGTTTCTTGAGATCTTTTTTCTCTAATTTTTAATGATTGAACAAGTATAATCTAGAATCGATTCATTTGCAATCTTTCGGGCTTCCAAATCTTTTCCGTGAACGTTTTTTTAATAGTTAAATTTATGTCACTTACAAATCAATATTTATACAAACAAATTTTAAAATGAACGGGAATCAAATTTAGAACGATAAAAAACAAGTTCTTTGAGTTATTCGAATCGAATCAAATAGAGTTACATCATTAGATCAGCTTAACTGCAAGGAATTAGGTTGAGGTTGAGAATGAGAGTTGCATCTTCTTTGACATGCTACCCTTGGCAGACCCAGACAGTGTTCTTCTCAGGAATAACACGATTGGAGAACTCTTTGATTTCTTAAGGTCGATCGGTTAGTAGTATTGCCCAAGTCTAGCTAAAAATTATATATTAACTACATTTGTAGCTCGAAAACATCAATGCCTTTTAGATGAAGAGTACAACTCTAAGTTCCAAACACATTTTTTCCCGTTTCTTTATTTGGCACTACGTCTCCTTTACACATCAAGTCCACTACATTAGCAGGGAGAGTGAAATGTTCTCATTTTATTAAATTACTGTAGAAGATTATCTTTGTCAATGTGAATGTTGCTAATTACGAGTAAGACATGTTTCTTCTTCCACATGTCTTTTTTACTAGTTGATGAAGGTGCGCCTAATGGTAAATATGTCCACCTATCATTTAGTGTCCGTTTGACAAATTTAAATTTGAGCTTATAAGTTATTCACTCCATCCCAAAATATATGTCCTTTTTGTAAAAAAAATTATCCCAAATTACATGTCCTCCTCTTCTTTCCATACAAATATCTCTTCTTTCTATACAAACTTAAGTCTCATTTTCCAAAATTACCCCTATATTTGTATTTTCAATGCTTAACTTCTTTAAAACTTAACTCTATTCTCATTTTCAATGCAGTTATTAAGGTTATTTATTGAAAAACCTTATCCAACCAACATTTTTCTTAATATGCGTATTTTTTTCAAAAGGAACATGTAAATCGGGACGAAGGGAGTATTTATTTCGGAAAAAATTTCTTATTTACATACTTTTTTTTAGAGAAAAAATGTGTATGGGAAGTTTAATATTCATTATCTTACAAAAATAAGTTACTTATTTCAGAAAAAAGTACATATTTTCTTCTTTTTTTTCCCTAGAATAAGTAACTTATTTCTGAAAAATAAGATTTCTCAAACGGATCCTTAATCTCATTACTAACCTCTTTTAATTACATTTAAACCTCTATAGACTAATATCGTTGAGGTTGAGGGCGAAAATTTTTATTGAGAAATGCTAGATATTCCAAAAGCTTTTTCAAAATTTTTTCCAATTGCTTATATGTAATCTATGTAAAAGTTAACTTTGCTAATAATTAGATGAGACCCCACGTGCATAGTAAGATGAGACCCCACGTACATAAATATGTGTCCACAAATGAAAATGTGACACCTATCATGCCAACTCGTTTGGTAAAAAATTTGGAAAAAACTTTTGGGAAATGTAGCACTTCCGTTATTCATTTATAGAGGCTATTAATTAATCGAGATTAATTTATACTTTCGTTATTATGTTGGGACCAAAAATTTACAAAAAATATTAATTTATAGTGATATCGAATATTAATTTAATGGGATCATTTTCTTATATTGTTCATTATTATTATAACATTAAATCACCGGAATAGCTGTTGAACACATTTCTACATACATTCACGTTTTAACTTCAACATTTAAATTATTAAAATTATTGATCTTTCTTTCTTCTTTGGATCTGGTGGATGTTGGAAATTTCTTACGTTTCAAATCATGTGTTTTGTACACGGAATATGAGAATGCATTTGTCGCACATGTTACAAAACCTGAGGTCCAGCCATCCAGGAAGGTATGTCGTTGTCCAATGTCCATGGATACATATACTGCTACCTAAGTAGAAAAAATAAATAAATTAATAGCGTTTAATTAATCCAATTTTCTTAAACTGAATGACATCTACTGTGTGCAAGGAGATCGCTATGTTTAATTTTGTGTATGTAGTTTTGGAATTTGTGTCGAACAAATTTTATTTCGCATTCACCATATGCAGGGAAACAAAGGCCAAATCTATTGAATTTAAGATTTGCCAAGTGGTTCCTACTATATAGAAGGAAGCACGTACAATTTTTGAACACATGGATGCCGAACTAGTTGATAAATAACACGGAAGAAGATATACATAATCAATCAATCAATCTATCTATCAATCAATATATATATATAAAGGAAATTTCCCGGGAGTTTGGTGGAGCTCTAGAATCGCTCGATTCATATTTATCTATTTTTCTAGAGCTCCTCAATTTTAAATATGTAAAACTAAAAATTCCTTATTTAAGCCCTATTTTTTAGAAAAAAAATCAGAACTTCCTTTTTTAACATTAACATCTTCGAAATAAAAAGAAATCAGAACTTCCTTTTTTAACATTAACATCTTCGAAATAGAAAAGGTTTTCGAATGCGTAGGGGTGAAGAAATCAAATTTATATAATCAAAACTTCAATATCTTCAAAACTTCCTTTTTAGTCCCTATTTTTTAGAAAAGAATATCAAAACTTTTTTTAAACTCGATAAGAGAATTTTATAACCAATTAATTACGGTTTATATAAAGGGATGCCCACCCTTAATGTGCATGCGACCAGTTTTCTTAACAGGTACACGACTCATAACAGGTACACGACTCAGAGTTATCATAGGATGTGTGTTTCATCTTTAATTTGTTTTGAAACTTCATTCAAAACTAACATTATAATGCCTCTTTATAGATGTGTAGAGTGTAGATCTTATTTTCATTATAAAAGTTGTGGTACAATATATTTGGATGCAGCTTTGGTTATAGCTTTGGTTATGCTGACTAAACGTTTTTTTAAATTATGTGGTCTAATAATAAATTTCTACAACCTTTTTTTCAGGAATTTTGTCAAAATTAATGCGCAGCCAGAAGCCAGAAACTAGCTAGGTGCAAGTCAGTATCAACAACTTTGTTCATTCATAGCCTTCTTTTCTTCTTTTTACGTGGTAGTCTACTGATCTCCATATTTTGTTTAACTTTTCTTTTTGTAACGTTATTTCATCAACATGTTTCTAACCCTTTTCTTGCTTCTATTTATTTTTGAATGAACCCATTTTCTTTTAAATTTTTTTATCCATTCTTATTTTGTATTATCAATGTACAGGGCTTTCGTTTAGTGATGTTTAGATTGGTATTTTTTTTTGGTTTTTAAGGTTTGAATTTATCGATTTAATATTTGCTTTCTTCGTTTTTTTTAAAAGTTTATTATTTGTTAGATTTTAGTTACTATTATGGATTATTAATAATCATTGGTTGTTCTTTACTTTGGCTTTTGTATTTTTTTGTTAGTGAACTCGGTACAGAAACACCTGATCGTGTGAACAAAAATTAGGAGATCTTTCTCTCAAGTAGAAGCACTTCAGAAATTTGGCACAAAAGGTTTGAACTTTTACCATTCCCTCTTTATTATTTACTCTTAATTGTTAATTTGTCGTTACTACCATCTCATTGTTCTTGATCATAATATTCCAACGTCTTCTTTTAATTAATTCAATCAAATATGCTCTTTTATCTATATTTATTTATTTCAATGGGTGTCGGCCTAATAAAACGTGACACAAAATCAACGTAAAAAATAAGTATACAATTTATTTTGTTGTCTCACTAATTTATTTATAGATTCTTGTTAATTTCTTTCTTAAATAGTCTATATTTTGAAAAAATTAAAAATATTACAAGATCGACGCGATACACGGCTTATATGTATTAAGTATATAGTTTATTTAGTTGTCTATATATATTGAAATTTGCACAATATTGTGTTTATTAATTTATTTATAGATATTTTTTTTCGATTTCTTTCTCAAATTTATATTTTTGATTTTTTTAGTTGTTATGAATCGCTCGATTCATATTTATCTATTTTTCTAGAGCTCCTCTATTTTAAATAATTAAAATCAAAACTTCCTTTTTTAAGTACACTTCTTTTTTTTAAGTCCTAATTTTTAGAAAAGAACATGGAAACCTTCTTTAAATTGGATAATAGATTTGTATCTATTTTAAATATCAAAATTAAAACTTCCTTCTTTAGGCCCTAATTTTTAAAAAAGAAAATCGAAACCTTTTTTTTTAAACTGGATTTTAATTAAAATCAAAACTTCCTTTTTAAAGTGCATTTCCTTTTTTTAAGTCCTAATTTTTATGGATTTTAATCGCTCGATTCATATTTATCTATTTTTCTAGAGCTCCTCTATTTTAAATAACTAAAATAAAATTTTCTTCTTTAAATCCTATTTTTTATAAAAGAAATCAAAACTTCCTTTTTTAACATTAATATAAACATTAACATAAACATCTTTGAAATAGAAAAGGTTCTCGAATTTGTAGTGAAGAAGAATTCAAATTACATATTCGAAATAGAAAAGGTTTTCGAATTTGTTAGGAAGAAAAAATTATATATTCGAAATAGAAAAAAAAATTATCTTCTTATATTATATATTCGAAATAGAAAAAAAAAATTATCTTCTTATATTATATATTCGAAATAGAAAAGAAATTTTAAATTCTTATATATATACAATCATTATTTCTAATAATCAAATTTTATCACCATGTTTGTAATCATATTTACTCGATTTATAAACAATTTTATGTAGTCCAAAAATATTATATAAAAAAATCATACTTTATATGCATTATAAACACTGTTATAATTACACTAAATATTTAAACACTGTTATACTTTATCATGTTTTAAATATGTTTAAACACAGTTAGCATTATACTTTATTATGATTTTGCACTTTCAAATTCTAATTACACTGATTCTCTTATAGTTTTTTATGTTTTTTAAACTAAATTAAAGTAAAAAAGGATTTTAATATTTAAATCTTTATTATTGTATATATACTTGGTATTTTTAAAATATATGCAACGGGCGTCGGCCTAAAAATTGTGAGGCAAAATCGATAAATCAAAGTCAAAGAGTATTTTAGTATTCAAATTTTTATTATTGTGTATGCTTAGTATTTTTATAATATATACAAACGGGTATCGGCCTAAAAAATTGTAAGAAAAAATCGGTATAAAAAAATATATGAATAATTTATCTTATTATCTATGTATATTTAGTTTATGCAATATTGTGTTCACCAATTTATATTGATATTTTAGATATATTAAAAATTTTAAAAAAGAATTGTGAGGCAAAATCGGTAAGTCAAAGTCAAATAGCATTTTATTATTTAAATTTTATTGTGTATGCTTAGTATTTTCATAATATGTACAACGGATGTCGGCCCAAAAAATCGTAAGACAAAATCGGTATAGAAAAATATATGAATAATTTATCTAATCATCTATGTATATCTAATTTATACAATATTGTGTTCACCAATTTATATTGATATTATAAAAATATATTTTGTCATTTTTTTTCTTAAGTGATCTTTATTTAAAATTAAAAAAAAAAATTAAAAGGCCGCCGCGAAGCGCGGCTTAGTCGACTAGTATATATATAAAGGAGGATAACGGGAGTTTAGGTGGCGCTCTAAGATCGTCTCAATCTATTTTTTTAATTTTCTAGAATTTTAGAATTTTAAACATTAATAAATATAAAAAAATCAATTAACATATTAGAAGTAGAATAGGTGTTCGAATTTATAAAGGAGAAGAGTTCGAATTTATAGGGAAGACATATGATTAGAAGTTCTATTGGAAGTATAATAAGTATTTATAAGGCATACGATAAGGAGGATACGCGGGAATTTAGGTGGCGCTCTCATAATGTTTCAATTTATTTTTCTAATTTTCTAACTTTTTTGTAATTTTAAAAAGTAAAAAAATTGAAAAATTCCTCCAACCTATTTGAAGTAAAATAGACATCCGAATCTATAATCATCGTAGTAGAAAACATATTCTAAAAGAAGAATTCTAATTCTAATCTAATAGAAAGCAATAGTATTTAATCCTGGATATATACAAAAAAAACAATTGTCTTCAAGCTAACTATCACGAACTTTATATTTAGATATACTGTATAGAGCTTTTTGAGTTTCGTATATTGGTGAACTAGAATTTTATATTTCTAAACATTAATACTTACCTTTGATTTTCTTTTTTATATGTCACAGTTTAATGACCTGGTCAAATGGATGCTTTCTGACAAGATTCCAGGTAAATTTTAATTTTATAGCACTTTTCAATAGCTTTTGTCAATTTTTGCATATTTGTTTCTATCTTTAGATATTTTGTTTGATTATTTTTTACTATATGAATGTTTCTCTTTAAATGTTGTCTATATAAAAGGTATATATCACACAAAATTTTGAGCAAATGATTTTTTATAAAGAGTGGTGCTACATATCTAGATTGGATCTTGAATATGTTTTCGAATGATATGTATTATATTTTTTATTTGAAAAATTCATATTTATGTACGAAAGTTTCATATCCAATATTTTTTTTACAAAAAATTATCCAATTCTATGATCCATCAAATTGAGCAGTCGGTGATCACGGAACATTAATGGTATAAAGTCCTAAAAAACATATAAAAGAAGACATGCAAGTAACTTACTCTATATATCATGTATATTATCTATTTAAATTAAAAGGCACACATGCATCACCGCAAATATTATATATAAACATATATCATGTAATACGTAGGTTAGGTGGCGCCTCTTAGAAGTTTTCAATTTATTTTTTTAATTTTTTAAAATTTTAGAATTTTAAACGTGAATAAACATAAAAATATATATCTTTTAACATATTAGAATTAGAATATGTGTTCGAATTTATAAAGGAGAAGTGTTCAAATTTATAGGAAAGATATATAATTAGAAGTTTTACTAGAAATAGAATAGGTATTTATCAGACATATTAAAAGTTCTACTAGAAGTAGAATATGAGTTCGAATTTGTAATAACCGCAAATTTTCGATTAATATTTTATACTCGTTATTTAAATCTATTTAAGGTCGATGCGTTAATATATTTAATTAACGTATTTTTGGTTAGAATTTTAAAATTTTATATTCATATGTAAATAAATATTTATTATATCAATTTGTTTATATTTATTAGGCATTTATTAAAATTAGAAAATTTAGGAAAATAGGGTTTTAATTTTGGGACGGATATTAATTTTATTTCGCGAAATTTATTTTTAGAAAACGATTTTGGGTCTCGTTATAATTATCCAGCAGGAAAAACGACGATTTTAATGTTTCGGTTTTCACTGTTCGAATCGTTAAATACGAAGGAGGAGACAGCAAATTCCATTTTTCGGAACACAACACATTCTGTACAAACACCCGACATTCCTTACTAAACACGATTTATTCCTTTACAAAACACAATGTTTATTTTACAAAACACTACACACTTTTTATTAAACCAAAGTGCTGCACGTTTTGTCTGCTTTAGTTGTTAACTACAGAATTAAAACAGAACTGTCTTTTCATTATTTACAAACAGGGGATAAGAGGAGGGGTTGTATATAAAACATATACACATATACAAGACACGGTTTTTCTTTTTATCACCACAAACACAACACAAACGTTTTATTCTCTCTCAAAACAAAAGCCATTCTCCACTTTTCTTTTCGACAGTAAAACAAAAGCTCCACCCTGTTTATACATATAAATCGACTATGGATACCAGGGAGAGAAGATGGCAGGAACAGTCGAAGGAATGGAAAGGAACTCAACCATGACGGAGGCACCACTTGCTCCCGTTACTATGCAGAGGAAGGTTCGCACCGACTTGGACGATACTCCTCTACCTAAGCCTTACGTGACGAGAGCTTTGGCTGCGCCGGATACAGAGCACCCGAATGGGACACCAGGTCATCATCATCACAATATGTGTGTTCTTCAGCAGCATTGTGCTTTCTTTGATCAGGATGACAATGGAATTGTTTACCCCTGGGAGACTTGCTCAGGATTTAGACAGCTTGAATTAACATGATTGTGTCTCTACTGGCTGCTGTGTTCATCAATGTCGGGCTGAGTTATCCAACTCTACCTGGGTGGTTTCCAAATCCGTTGTTTCCTATATACATACATAACATTCATAAATCCAAGCACGACAGTGATTCAGGGACATATGACACAGAAGGAAGGTTCATGCCAGTGAACCTCGAGAATATATTTAGCAAGTACGCTCTTACTGTTATTGTTTGATACTGAATACACAAGACAAGTTATTTGTCTAAGATCTATTCTTATTGATCTCGAAGGATGAAGCAATACATTTATATAAGAAAAGCAAACAAAAGGAAATGCAATAAGTCTCCTACAAATCAGTAAACAGAATGAAACAAACTAATCCCTAAACTAACTCCAATGATATCTTTATTCGTTACGATCCTAAACAAACTCTGATGATTGAATATCCTAACAACCTCTCCTGCTGTCATGCATACTAGTAGAGGCTGCAAGAGAAGCCCATGCAAGCCCATGCACCTGAGAAAACCCATGCACACGAAGCCCATATTTGAAACTACTTCCAACAACTGTGCCCAATAAGTTGACATTTGGAGAGCTTTGGGACATGACCGAGGGGAACCGCATTGCATTTGATCCATTCGGATGGGTCGCGAGCAAGATAGAGGGAGGGAAGGAGACTGGTTTGGTTGGGTTTGGATCGATAGCAGGGGCGACACAGAGAGAGTCTACTGGGTTGCTTTCCACGTTAGGACAGAGTTTGAGGCATTTAAAGAAGCTTGATTTGTCTTATAATGATTGTTTTGTTGTTGGTTGTGTTGATTCGTAGAAGGAGAAGCGCAAGAGTGGTTGGTAATGGTGGCGTTAATTGAGCTCTGTGTGCTGTGTTTGTGCTTGTATGTGGTGCTGCTGTGTAGGGTTCCGGGGTCTGGGCTGAAGAGTTGAGAGAGAGCAGGGGAGGGAGAAGTTGAGTGTTTAAAAGGAGGAAAAGTTTGATCAAGGGAATGTTTTCGAGGCTGGTTGTGTATTAGTGGAGTTCAGAAGAACCGAAGCATCTTGCATGGCAGCACATTGTTTGCATGGACGTTTATTTGATGACCATGTGGTGACTGTAAGCTATGTTGATCTTGACTCATACCGGAATAAAATTATAACAATAAATAATATATATCTATACATGTTTATATATATATATATAATAAATAAAAAGATAATGATAAAAGAGGTTAAATATTATTAATTGAGAGGAATGATTAATTAATAATGAAAAAGGGTGAAAATGTTAAAAAGTAGTTGTTATTTAAATTGTGAGAAATAAGAATATTTTTAGTAAAATAAAAGGAGTTTGATAAAAATGGAGTAATTATTTATTAATTTGTTATAAATAATCATTTGATGATTGTTGGACAAAATTGGAAGATTTATTATTTGTGACAGTAAAATGAAGGATAATTGGAATAAAATTAGGATTTTCTATTAATGGAAGTACGATTCTCTATAAATAGAAATATTATTAATTACGGATTAAATTGAATAAAAATGGATTGTTGGATTATTTTAAGAATAATTAAGTTAGATTATTTACGAGACGTTAGACACGGAGCATCGCCGTAGCCGTATTTCTTATTAAGTCGGAGTTACGATAAATATTACGGGTTTATTATTATGGTTCGAAGAGAGATTTATTTACCCGGGGATTTAATTTCCGTTAAGTACGTTAGAGATTTTCGGGAAAATATTTTTAGTATTTAAATATTATATTATCAGATCAGGTATTTTCCATTTTGACGGTTCGCTCACGTATGTTCTGGTTGACATTGTTAGTGCCTAATTCTCGAGCCGTAGATCGAAGTCGAGCCCACGGGTAGAGTATAAATCTTTTCTGCATTTTTCTGCACTTCGAGATCGGGGCGTCGTATGAAGAAAGGTAAGTTACCTCCATGGAATTGCTTGGACAAGGTGCGAAGGATTTATTCGCGGTTTTCTGCTTTATGCTCAGGACCAGAGGCAAGTTTATCTATGCATACTCTATCGTTCAGAGTATTCGTATTTTGAAATATATGAAATATGCGAACTAGTTTTAAATCTAATGCTCTTTCATTCAGAGTATGCATGTTTTCAAAATATCTATGATGAATGCTCTAGTGTAGTATTATGTTTTCTTAAAAATGAAAGTTCTGCAAATGCCTTATTTAAAACTCTTAAATTCGTGAGAAATCGCTCAAGTCATTTACCAGTTTTATAATTGTTTTCAACTTATCGCAAGCATGTGATTCTATCCCTTGTGTTACAAAAGTTTACAATTGTTCTTCACCCTATAAGAAATGTTTATATTCTGTCATGATTATGACACACCTCAATATCTGTTGGGAATGTGAATTCTCCTTTTTAAATATCCTTGTCATATTGGAAGTCGTTCTTATTATTTCAAGATGACTCCACAAGATTTATTCTGATCCACGAACCTTTCTTGTTCAAGGTTGCTACTTTATTGTCTTGAATTGACATATAGTTTGTGTCAATACAATAATTAGTTCCTTTTGAGATTATTGTGACGGCCTATTGTCCAGGTCGGTTTTGTACAAAGTGTAGACTGGCGATCGGCCAGAAGTGAATATGAATCCAAATTCAATCAATTTTATTCGGAGGAATAATCGTTTAATCCACTGGTCAACATGGGAGATGGCCCATGGGTTTCTTTCAGATCAACACGGGGAAAATATAAACTCGTGGTATCGAAAGAGAATGTTTATATTTTGGCACAAATGTTGCCCGGTTGACTTTTCAACCACCTTTACGCTAGCAGAATGATATTGTGGTACTTGCGACATAGTAGTGATCGTGCTATGGGGTATCACGGGAGTGCGGTACTTGCGACACAGCGGTTGATCGCGCTGTGGGGTATCGTAGAGGCGGAAGACCAGTATCTCAAGCTTTTCAATTTCAACTTCTTTATTCTGAGATAGATTGTTATTGTCTATCAGTAAGTGTTATCGTTATCAAGACACATTGCCGGCAAAATCATGTTTTCTTCGTTGAGAATCAAGCGTCGAATCTTTTTGATTTGTTCTAAATTAATTCGAGATTCAGACTGTCGTTGAAGCATTTGTTGCACAGTGACTGTTAAAAATCGAGAATGAATTGAGATCTTCTCAATTATTCAACTCATTATTGTCAGGCCGGTTCGGTAGCTAGGTATATGGGTGCCTAGTGGACAATAATGAGATTGTAATAGTTGCGAATTTCTTGAACGTTTGTTTAATTGAGAGTTGATGTAGCTTCGTGAATTTCTTAAATGTTGTCTCTGAGTAGCTGAAGCATCTGTTGCTCAGTTATTCAAAGTTTTGATCGGAAATCGCTATAAAAACTGTTGAAATAAATATCAAAATCGTTTATAAAGCTGTCGAGGTGAATTTCTTGTTGAATTCTGCAAACCTCTTTCCTATTGAAAAATTATCGTTATGAATATTTCAAGAATGGTATCATCCTCAAAGTTGGATTTTAAAACCTTCAAAGTTTTCCAAAAGTATTTTAGTATACTCTATTATATACTTGTTGAGCGCCTCTTTCGCTCATTCTTGCTTTTGTTTAAATCTGATTTTTACAGAGATAAATAGTGGATGCAGTTGACTTAGTTTAGCTCGAAGCAGGGCAAGTCATGGATCGAGTTGATGATCGGCGCAGAGTGATTCTGTATTTTGAGTTTGTTTACCAGAGGTTTAGTTAGACTGGTATGGTATTCATATTCCTGAGTTATAATATTTGTTGTATTAGAATATTGTGGTTGTTGTATACCTTATATCAAGGTGATACTAACAACATAAGATTGTATAAGAGATTGTTGTTCCAAGAGTTGTAAGTTATAAGTGTTTTCGGATTTCTTGTTTCCAAGTCTATAACCTGAAAAGATTCTTGGTAGTTAGGGGTCGGATGTCATGTTTTAGATTTAACATTGGCAGTTGATTGTTTGGTTGTCAAGGTTTTCCGCGGTAGCGACCCATATCCCTGACCCCGGATTTGGGGGCGTTACAGAATGGTATCAGAGCAAGGGTTATAGAAACTAGAAACAAGTGAGAGCGTAGGATTATATATGTAGTTATGTGAGGGTGTCTGAACTCACATAGAGTTCCTGTTGGATTATCGGATATATTCCAATGAGTAAGTCGAGGTTAGGATTCTACCTTAGGATGATGGTTCCGAGCCGAGTAGAATTCCTTGCGATTGGAGATTGTGGCAGTAGAGTCTTTAGAGACTGCTATGAGTTGTTATCGATGTAGGGTATCGTGTATCTTAAGATGTTGCGAAGAGAGTTTAGAATTGATCGATCGTTCGTCAGAAGAGCCGACCGAGGATGCATTTGTGGAGAATCGCGACAATATTCTTTTTCATCCATAATTTATTTGATACTCCTTCATTGGAGGATTGTGTTAGAAGATATATTCCGTCTTCTAAGTTATAGTTCTTTTAAACACTTGTATTCACCCGAATGTTGGGTTTCGATTGTGTCAGAGGCTTTCATGATACCTATTTTTCAGGTTTTTCTGAGGCCCTGTCAAGTTTGTTCAAATCAAACTTCCGCCTTTATTTTTCTATTGGTGGATAAAAATTTTATTCGTGGTACAGCACTGCTTGCTCGTCATGTGCTAGTATCCTCTCCCGTTAAATCTTTCTTTCGGGAATAACACCTTTGGAATTTGCCTTGTTTTGTCCAAGGTGTACGTTTGAAAGTTTCTTGCTATAAGATGCTATTTATTTGTTTAACCAACAATTCTTTTCAAAACTCCTTACTCTAGCTGAGACAAACAACCCTATTATATAGGGGACACAAGGACTATCTGTCTGTGTGATAGAAGTTGGATGGGACGCCATCACTTATGTGTTGTGCAATACAAGAAGGCTAATTACCTTTAGTAATGTCTTAATTGAGACACGCAACGTTGAGTTTCTTGGATCATATTGATCTCTCAGTTATTCTTTTGTAACCTTTAATGGTTGCCTCAAACTTTTTAATCATGATCACATTGTGTGACATTCAAATTGATAAGGAATCTATTTTATTCAAGGATTCCGTCACTTCAGTTGTTTTCATTATTCTTTCGTGTCTTAACGAATGGCGACATGGTGTTCGTGTTCTAGCGTTGTTGCTCGGTAAACAGTTGAATAAGGAATAAATCGAGATCTTCCGAATTGTTAGGTTTCTCGATCGACATTGTACGTTGAATGTGGAATCATAACTATTAGGGATTTCTCGAAATTCTTTTCGCGGTTTAACCCGAAGCACTATGGATATGAAGAATTGGAAATGTGTGTACCGAGTCGTCTGAGTCGCGAGATAGCGAAGTTGCGGGGATTGCCGTAGGCCTTGGGAATTTCAGTCGGGAGGAAGCGGTGCGTCTTAGTATCCCGTTCTTTCTTCTGCGGATTCCGGGGACGGAATCCTGTTAAGGTGGGAAGACTGTAATAACCGCAAATTTTCGATTAATATTTTATACTCGTTATTTAAATCTATTTAAGGTCGATGCGTTAATATATTTAATTAACGTATTTTTGGTTAGAATTTTAAAATTTTATATTCATATGTAAATAAATATTTATTATATCTATTTGTTTATATTTATTAGGCATTTATTAAAATTAGAAAATTTAGGAAAATAGGGTTTTAATTTTGGGACGGATATTAATTTTATTTCGCGAAATTTATTTTTAGAAAACGATTTTGGGTCTCGTTATAATTATCCAGCAGGAAAAACGACGATTTTAATGTTTCGGTTTTAACTGTTCGAATCGTTAAATACGAAGGAGGAGACAACAAATTCCATTTTTCGGAACACAACACATTCTGTACAAACACCCGACATTCCTTACTAAACACGATTTATTCCTTTATAAAACACAATGTTTATTTTACAAAACACTACACACTTTTTATTAAACCAAAGTGCTGCACGTTTTGTCTGCTTTAGTTGTTAACTACAGAATTAAAACAGAACTGTCTTTTCATTATTTGCAAACAGGGCATAAGAGGAGGGGTTGTATATAAAACATATACACATATACAAGACACGGTTTTTCTTTTTATCACCACAAACACAACACAAACGTTTTATTCTCTCTCAAAACAAAAGCCATTCTCCACTTTTCTTTTCGACAGTAAAACAAAAGCTCCACCCTGTTTATACAAATAAATCGACTATGGATACCAGGGAGAGAAGATGGCAGGAACAGTCGAAGGAATGGAAAGGAACTCAACCATGACGGAGGCACCACTTGCTCCCGTTACTATGCAGAGGAAGGTTCGCACCGACTTGGACGATACTCCTCTACCTAAGCCTTACGTGACGAGAGCTTTGGCTGCGCCGGATACAGAGCACCCGAATGGGACACCAGGTCATCATCATCACAGTATGTGTGTTCTTCAGCAGCATTGTGCTTTCTTTGATCAGGATGACAATGGAATTGTTTACCCCTGGGAGACTTGCTCAGGATTTAGACAGCTTGAATTAACATGATTGTGTCTCTACTGGCTGCTGTGTTCATCAATGTCGGGCTGAGTTATCCAACTCTACCTGGGTGGTTTCCAAATCCGTTGTTTCCTATATACATACATAACATTCATAAATCCAAGCACGGCAGTCGAAAGGTTCATGCTAGTGAACTTCGAGAATATATTTAGCAAGTACGCTCTTACTGTTATTGTTTGATACTGAATACACAAGACAAGTTATTTGTCTAAGATCTGTTCTTATTGATCTCGAAGGATGAAGCAATACATTTATATAAGAAAAGCAAACAAAAGGAAATGCAATAAGTCTCCTACAAATCAGGAAACAGAATGAAACAAACTAATCCCTAAACTAACTCCAATGATATCTTTATTCGTTACGATCCTAAACAAACTCTGATGATTGAATATCCTAACAACCTCTCCTGCTGTCATGCATACTAGTAGAGGCTGCAAGAGAAGCCCATGCAAGCCCATGCACCTGAGAAAACCCATGCACACGAAGCCCATATTTGAAACTACTTCCAACAACTGTGCCCAATAAGTTGACATTTGGAGAGCTTTGGGACATGACCGAGGGGAATCGCATTGCATTTGATCCATTCGGATGGGTCGCGAGCAAGATAGAGGGAGGGAAGGAGACTGGTTTGGTTGGGTTTGGATCGATAGCAGGGGCGACACAGAGAGAGTCTACTGGGTTGCTTTCCACGTTAGGACAGAGTTTGAGGCATTTAAAGAAGCTTGATTTGTCTTATAATGATTGTTTTGTTGTTGGTTGTGTTGATTCGTAGAAGGAGAAGCGCAAGAGTGGTTGGTAATGGTGGCGTTAATTGAGCTCTGTGTGCTGTGTTTGTGCTTGTATGTGGTGCTGCTGTGTAGGGTTCCGGGGTCTGGGCTGAAGAGTTGAGAGAGAGCAGGGGAGGGAGAAGTTGAGTGTTTAAAAGGAGGAAAAGTTTGATCAAGGGAATGTTTTCGAGGCTGGTTGTGTATTAGTGGAGTTCAGAAGAACCGAAGCATCTTGCATGGCAGCACATTGTTTGCATGGACGTTTATTTGATGACCATGTGGTGACTGTAAGCTATGTTGATCTTGACTCATACCGGAATAAAATTATAACAATAAATAATATATATCTATACATGTTTATATATATATATAATAAATAAAAAGATAATGATAAAAGAGGTTAAATATTATTAATTGAGAGGAATGATTAATTAATAATGAAAAAGGGTGAAAATGTTAAAAAGTAGTTGTTATTTAAATTGTGAGAAATAAGAATATTTTTAGTAAAATAAAAGGAGTTTGATAAAAATGGAGTAATTATTTATTAATTTGTTATAAATAATCATTTGATGATTGTTGGACAAAATTGGAAGATTTATTATTTGTGACAGTAAAATGAAGGATAATTGGAATAAAATTAGGATTTTCTATTAATGGAAGTACGATTCTCTATAAATAGAAATATTATTAATTACGGATTAAATTGAATAAAAATGGATTGTTGGATTATTTTAAGAATAATTAAGTTAGATTATTTACGAGACGTTAGACACGGAGCATCGCCGTAGCCGTATTTCTTATTAAGTCGGAGTTACGATAAATATTACGGGTTTATTATTATGGTTCGAAGAGAGATTTATTTACCCGGGGATTTAATTTTCGTTAAGTACGTTAGAGATTTTCGGGAAAATATTTTTAGTATTTAAATATTATATTATCAGATCAGGTATTTTCCATTTTGACGGTTCGCTCACGTATGTTCTGGTTGACATTGTTAGTGCCTAATTCTCGAGCCGTAGATCGAAGTCGAGCCCACGGGTAGAGTATAAATCTTTTCTGCATTTTTCTGCACTTCGAGATCGGGGGGTCGTATGAAGAAAGGTAAGTTACCTCCATGGAATTGCTTGGACAAGGTGCGAAGGATTTATTCGCGGTTTTCTGCTTTATGCTCAGGACCAGAGGCAAGTTTATCTATGCATACTCTATCGTTCAGAGTATTCGTATTTTGAAATATATGAAATATGCGAACTAGTTTTAAATCTAATGCTCTTTCATTCAGAGTATGCATGTTTTCAAAATATCTATGATGAATGCTCTAGTGTAGTATTATGTTTTCTTAAAAATGAAAGTTCTGCAAATGCCTTATTTAAAACTCTTAAATTCGTGAGAAATCGCTCAAGTCATTTACCAGTTTTATAATTGTTTTCAACTTATCGCAAGCATGTGATTCTATCCCTTGTGTTACAAAAGTTTACAATTGTTCTTCACCCTATAAGAAATGTTTATATTCTGTCATGATTATGACACACCTCAATATCTGTTGGGAATGTGAATTCTCCTTTTTAAATATCCTTGTCATATTGGAAGTCGTTCTTATTATTTCAAGACGACTCCACAAGATTTATTCTGATCCGCGAACCTTTCTTGTTCAAGGTTGCTACTTTATTGTCTTGAATTGACATATAGTTTGTGTCAATACAATAATTAGTTCCTTTTGAGATTATTGTGACGGCCTATTGTCCAGGTCGGTTTTGTACAAAGTGTAGACTGGCGATCGGCCAGAAGTGAATATGAATCCAAATTCAATCAATTTTATTCGGAGGAATAATCGTTTAATCCACTGGTCAACATGGGAGATGGCCCATGGGTTTCTTTCAGATCAACACGGGGAAAATATAAACTCGTGGTATCGAAAGAGAATGTTTATATTTTGGCACAAATGTTGCCCGGTTGACTTTTCAACCACCTTTACGCTAGCAGAATGATATTGTGGTACTTGCGACATAGTAGTGATCGTGCTATGGGGTATCACGGGAGTGCGGTACTTGCGACACAGCGGTTGATCGCGCTGTGGGGTATCGTAGAGGCGGAAGACCAGTATCTCAAGCTTTTCAATTTCAACTTCTTTATTCTGAGATAGATTGTTATTGTCTATCAGTAAGTGTTATCATTATCAAGACACATTGCCGGTAAAATCATGTTTTCTTCGTTGAGAATCAAGCGTCGAATCTTTTTGATTTGTTCTAAATTAATTCGAGATTCAGACTGTCGTTGAAGCATTTGTTGCACAGTGACTGTTAAAAATCGAGAATGAATTGAGATCTTCTCAATTATTCAACTCATTATTGTCAGGCCGGTTCGGTAGCTAGGTATATGGGTGCCTAGTGGACAATAATGAGATTGTAATAGTTGCGAATTTCTTGAACGTTTGTTTAATTGAGAGTTGATGTAGCTTCGTGAATTTCTTAAATGTTGTCTCTTAGTAGCTGAAGCATCTGTTGCTCAGTTATTCAAAGTTTTGATCGGAAATCGCTATAAAAACTGTTGAAATAAATATCAAAATCGTTTATAAAGCTGTCGAGGTGAATTTCTTGTTGAATTCTGCAAACCTCTTTCCTATTGAAAAATTATCGTTATGAATATTTCAAGAATGGTATCATCCTCAAAGTTGGATTTTAAAACCTTCAAAGTTTTCCAAAAGTATTTTAGTATACTCTATTATATACTTGCTGAGCGCCTCTTTCGCTCATTCTTGCTTTTGTTTAAATCTGATTTTTACAGAGATAAATAGTGGATGCAGTTGACTTAGTTTAGCTCGAAGCAGGGCAAGTCATGGATCGAGTTGATGATCGGCGCAGAGTGATTCTGTATTTTGAGTTTGTTTACCAGAGGTTTAGTTAGACTGGTATGGTATTCATATTCCTGAGTTATAATATTTGTTGTATTAGAATATTGTGGTTGTTGTATACCTTATATCAAGGTGATACTAACAACATAAGATTGTATAAGAGATTGTTGTTCCAAGAGTTGTAAGTTATAAGTGTTTTCGGATTTCTTGTTTCCAAGTCTATAACCTGAAAAGATTCTTGGTAGTTAGGGGTCGGATGTCATGTTTTAGATTTAACATTGGCAGTTGATTGTTTGGTTGTCAAGGTTTTCCGCGGTAGCGACCCATATCCCTGACCCCGGATTTGGGGGCGTTACAAAATTTATATAAAAAACATATAATTAAAAATTTTATTAGAAGTAGAATATATAAAGGAGACATATAATTAAATATTTTATTGAAAATAGAATACAAGGACGGCGGTGATATCTTTTACGATCTTCTAAAAAGAAAATTTATTCATAATTCTAATACTATTCTCATATAAAAAAGTCTTCGTATTTAAAAAGAAAAGACTTGATGTGTTAACATAATAAAAGAACATCCACATGTGGGAATCCTAAATAAGTACAGGAGTATCAATAATATAAAGAGAAAATAAGATGTACTTTCATTTTTTAAAACTCCACATATTTTAGAAAGTTTATAGAAATTAAAAATTAAAATTCACTCTATTTTTAGCTTTTGATTTTAAGAAAAAGTAATTGTATAAAATAAGTACCATAAGTAATATATAATGAAATTTGAATTTCGATCCCAAATGAGAGCGGCTCAAAACCTGTTTAACGGGAAGACGACACACTATAAAAGATTACATTAGCTATTAGGATTTGATATTGATGTTATAAATTTTATTTTATGGATTCGATTTTTTTAGGATAAACATCGTTATACAATTAATATATGTAAAAGCTAGCGTTTTGATCTTAACTAGAGAGCGGATCAATAGGAATAACCATGTTTAACGAGAAATCGGTTCATTAGAGAAAACAGTGTTGAATATTATAATTTAATATTGACGTGTTAACATAACAGAAGATATTTCCATACAGAAGCTGTAAATAAATACAGGAATATATCTATAATATATAGAAAATATAAGACGTATTTTCATATTTTAAAACTCCATAAATATTAGAAAGTTTGAAGAAGGAATTTACTCTATTTTTAAGAAAAAAAAAGTTATTTTATAAGATAAGTGTCATCAATAATATGTAATGAAATTATAATTTTGGTTCCAAATAAGAGCGGTTCGAAACGTGTTTAACGGGAAGACGGCTCACTAGAAAGGATTGTATTAGATATTAGAATTTAATATTGATGTCATAATTTTTTTTATTTTTATTTTTAGGGTTCGATTTTATGGACAAAAAATATTATATAAGTCTTTATAATATATGTTAAAGTTTGGGATTTCGATATTAACAAATGACCGACTCAATTGAAAGAATCGTGTTTAAAAAGAAATCGGTTCATTAGAGAAGATTATGTAACTATTAAATTTAATATTTATAATATAATAGAACATAAATACATATTTAATTTTTTTTTAAAAAAAATTATGCCGCCGCGAAGCGCGGCTTTATCAACTAGTTGTTAGATAAGATCAAATCGGTAAAAGTTTGTAATGTATCTAAAAATATTACCGTGGTCCATGGGTGCAAATTGCAAAAAGAAGAATTTTGATTTATTTATTCAACATTCGTTTATGCATCCAATGTACAAGGTTGCAATACATATTTATGAAAATTATGGAAACTAGCTTATATCTCGTGCAAAGCAAGGATTATTTTTAAATACTTTTAAAATTATATGATTAAACAAATAGATTATAATAATTTATTATGGATATAATTTAACTTTTTAATTAATTAATAAAATTATTAGTAAAAATAATAGTTATTTAATAAATGATATGTGTTGATTAGAACTAATAATATAAAACTTCTTAAAAAAAAAAGAACTAATAATATAAAATCTTAATATAAATTTGTTGTTGACGGGATTCGAACCTTGGATCTTTAGAAGAGGATTTAAATATAGAATATTTCTTATTATTAGATCTAACGGCTATCATCTATTTACTAAATATCTAACGATCACGATTCTAGATGGTCACTATTCATTTATATGAAACTAATTCTTAGCCCTCTTTTGCATCCAAAAGTTCGAATATGGTGTTTTCGTAAAGGATTTAAAAGTTTTAAATCAATGTTTTTGATGTGCTTCTTTACCTGCCAAAGATTTCAAAATCTTGTTTTATCAATACTAGCTTATAACCCGTGCGATGCACGGATTTTTTTGATATGTAACAAATTTTATTTTATGTTATAACTATATTTTAAATAATCATTATTTACAATATTTTATTTTAATATTAATATTAATAATTTAACATAAATTTAATTAATAATATGCATGATTTAAAACTTATATTATAAAATTTTAAAATAAATATTGATATGGGCTGAAAATAAGCCCTAAAAGACACATTTAATGTGGCATTAATTAGACCAAGAATGGTCCAAACGTGGGGCCCGCCAGATGGACCCAAAATCCCAATTATAATATTAATTTCGTAATTAATATTTGGGGAAATAAACAGCTCAGCAATAAGAGTTGGATAAGGATATTATCTCTGTCAGACTTAGCCACCAAGGCAACCAATTCAATACGGAAACTGATTCCTACAAGGAATAGATCTAGAACCTTCCTCAAGGAGGTGACTTACCCACCAAGTCTCTGACTCCTACCATAATTCTAAGGCTTCTCAGCCTATATAAAGGGCTAGACCCCTCAACCTAGAACTACGTTTTTTGGCTTGATCTTTGATATTCATCAAAGTACGTAGGCATCTTGTGAAGGCAGATTCAGCCACGAGCACAAGAGCAGCCATTAAAGCATGAAGCTCACACACCTTTGCATTAAATACACAAAGCCTAGCCGCAATACTCGTAACCTAATTTTTATTCCACAATATTTGGCGCCGTCTGTGGGAAGACAACATCAACCATGGTTCAAACACGAAGAACAACATCAACTGAAGTCGTACCCCTTAACTCTGCTCCACCAGCCACTTCTGATCCGCTTATCGCTACTGAGGAAGGACAGATACTCCCATCAACAGGGGCGGTCATTCAACCTCTGCTCACTCAGCCCCCAGGGACGACTCCCCAAGTAGAGGGGACCCTCCCGGTGATTGTCCATCAAAGCCAAGAAACTAACCCTCTTCAGATGGTGGTTTCTCCTCTTGGTAACGTTGATCGCACACTACCCCCGGGGGTACAGATCCATACTACGGATCTCCCCTTAAATACCAACCTGATGTATGGGCTGCCTAACTATCCCCCCCGACGAAGGGAACCTGGACCAAGCGGTCACGCCTTACAGATCCGGGATCGAGAGTATGATGACTACTCTGGTCCCTATACTGATGATTCATCATCATCCGAGGATGATGATCAAGATGAAGCCCTGAGGAGGTGACGTGCTAGCAAAGAACCTCTAAGAAGGACACGAAGAATCCATGACGGACTCCCCTTGACAACTGCTGAGAGAATCAAGGCTTATGAGGCTGAGATCTTAAAATTGAAGGACGATATTGCAAGAGAACAAGATAGATTGAATCAAACTCAGCCTCCTCCAACTGCAGAGAGGATTCCCATTATAAATTTGGAGAGGACTTCAAGGAGGCAATGGAGGGCTGATACCCGAACCGAAAAATCGACAAGGGTGGAGACCCCCAGAAGCAACCCCAAAGATCTAATGCCACTTGGGGACCCTGACGACCCCACACCTCCGTTTACTGAGGAGGTGATGAATGCCCATATCTCAAGGAAATTTAAGATGCCGACTATTAAGGCCTATGATGGAACGGGCGATCCCGCAAACCATGTCAGGACATTCTCAAACGCACTGCTGCTGCAGCCTGCTAGTGATGCCTTAAAGTGTAGGGCGTTCCCTCAAACTCTGTCGGGCATGGCTCAAAGATGGTATAGCCGCCTACCTGCAAACTCAATTGGCTCTTTTAAGGAGTTGAGCGCTGCCTTTATCAGCCAATTCATTAGTGGGAGAATTCATGAGAAAAGTTCTGCATCCCTTATGTATGTAGTGCAGGGAAAGAATGAGAAATTGAGGGATTATCTCAAGCGATTCACCAAAGAGACGTTGAATATCACTGATCTGGAAATAAGGTGGCCATGGTAGCCCTGGAACACGGAACCACTGACCTCTTCTTTAAAAGGTCCTTGGCAAAACACCCTCCTGAAAACATGGCCGAGCTCCAGAGAAGAGCCGATAAATATATCAAGGCTGAGGACAGCATGAAAAAGGATACCGCGGGAGGCAATGGCAAGGGTTCTAATGACTCAAAGAAACGAAAGCCAGAGCAAGAGTACGACGCTAGGGACAAGTATCCCCGGGCTGGCAAGGACTTCGAGTCATCACCAAAGAAGGGTTTTGGACCGAGATTTTCTGATTATGCAAGGCTGAAGCTCCAGAGAAGTGATGCACATCGTAGGAGAAGCCCCGAAGCGTGCTAAGACCGAGATAGTAGTTGGTTTTGATGATTCGGACCTTGAAGGGGTGAAATTCCCCCATGACGACCCGTTGGTCAAAACTCCTGTAATTGGAAACTCAGAAGTGAAGCGGGTCCTGATAGACAATGGAGCTTCTGTTGATATCTTGTTTCATGACGCCTTTGTAAAAATGGGATACACTGACTCTCAATTGACCCCGACTAACATGCCAATCTACGGGTTTAACGGAGTTGAGTCCAAGGTTGAAGGGACCATTCAGCTGCCCGTGACAATAGGGCAAGAACCTAAGGAAGCCACCCAGATGTTGAATTTTCTAGTGATTAAGGCTACCTCGACGTACAATGCAATTTTGGGGAGGACCGGACTTCATGCGTTCAAGGCTGTTGCCTCTACCTATCACATGAAGGTGAAATTTCAAACCAGGAATGGTGTTGGGGAACAGAAAGGAGATCAGAAAATGGCCAGGAGTTGCTATGTGGCTACCTTGAGAGCTGATGGAGCCGGGGGCAGGTACTCCCAATTGAAGACATGGATGTCCGAGGTGATGATGAACACCGAGGAAAGCCAGCAGAGGACTTAATACCTATTCCTCTAGAGCTAGGCAACCCTGAGAAGGTGACTTATATAGGAGCCTCTTTGAGGGAACCCCTGAAGGGCAAGTTGATAGCATTCTTACAAGAAAATAGTGACGTGTTTGCCTGGACAACAGCTGATATGCCAGGGATTGATCCCCAACTCATAACTCACAGATTGAATGTCGATCCTAATCGGAAGATAATACAGCAGAAGAAGAGGAATTTTGCTCCAGAAAGACAAGAGGCCATTAAGCAAGAGGTGGACAAACTCTTGGAAGCTGGGTTTATTGAAGAGATTCAATTTCCAGAATGGTTGGCTAACCCTGTGATGGTCAAGAAAGCCAACGGTAAGTGGAGGATGTGTATAGACTTCACCGACTTGAATGACGCATGCCCTAAGGATTGCTTCCCTTTACCAAGGATAGACATGTTAATAGATGCCACAGCAGGACATGAGATGTTGAGCTTCATGGATGGGTTCAGCGGCTACAATCAAATTAAGATGCACAAGGATGACATCCCAAAGGTATCTTTCATAACTGACTTTGGTGTTTTCTGCTATCTTGTTATGGCGTTTGGTCTAAAGAATGCAGGATCTACTTACCAACGATTGGTGAATAAGATATTCGCCCATCTGATTGGAAAAACCATGGAGGTCTATGTCGATGATATGCTGGTTAAAAGCTTGGTCAAGGCGGACCATATTAAACACCTCAGAGAGGCATTCGAAGTGCTGAGGCACCACAAAATGATGTTGAATCCAGCCAAGTGTGCCTTTGGCGTTGGATCAGGCAAATTTTTGGGTCTGATGGTTTCCAAGAGAGGCATAGAGGCCAACCCTGACAAGATCAAGGCGATCTTAGATATGGAACCCCCACGCTCTATAAAAGATGTGCAAAAGTTGACAGGCCGGGTAGCGGCTTTAGGAAGATTCATCTCCAAGTTTGGTGACAAATGCTTGCCTTTCTTTCAAGCATTGAAGAAGGTGAAAAATTTTGAGTGGACACCTGAGAGCCAAGAGGCCTTTGAACAACTGAAGAAGTACATGATTGAAGCCCCGTTATTGACCAAACTAAGCCCTGGGGAGACTCTTTGTCTATACCTAGCGGTATCTGAACAAGTCCTGAGTGTTGTCCTCATTCGGGAAGAGGAGAAAGTCCAGAAACCTATCTACTATGTGAGCAAAGTGTTGCATGGGACTGAGATGAATTACTCACCCATAGAAAAGTTTGTTTTGGCATTAGTAACTGCATCGAGGAAGTTGCGGCCTTACTTCCAGGCATATAAGATTCAAGTTCTGACAAACCAGCAGTTGAGAAACATATTGCATAGCCCTAAGGCCAGTGGAAGGCTAATCAAGTGGGCGATTGAGTTAGGAGAGTTTGATATCACATATAAGCCTCGGACAGCCGTTAAGGCTCAGGCATTGGCTGACTTCGTGGTTGAATGCACTGTTAACAACCAAGAAGTCGGGGGGCAAGAGATAGTGACTACCCCTGGGCAAGAGAAAAAAGAAGAGGAACTTACATCTGATTTGAAGGAATATTGGGTGCTCTATTTTGATGGAGCATCAAAAACAAAATCTAGTGGTGCAGGTTTGGTTCTGCAAAGCCCCGATGGGTTCACAGTTGAGTATGCTTTAAATTTGGATTTTCCTACTACCAACAATGAGGCGGAGTATGAAGCATTAATAGCTGGTTTGGGTTTGGCTAGAATCATGAGGGTCAAAAATCTCAAAGTTTGTGGAGATTCAAGGCTTGTGGTATCACAAGTAAATGGTGAATTCGAAGCTAAGGACGAGACTATGGCGAAATACCTGAGAGTCGTAAAGGCTGTTATGGCTCAGTTTGAGGAGTGCTATGTTGAGCACATTCCGAGAGAAGAAAACATTAAGGCCGATGCCCTGTCTAAGTTCGCTTCTTCCGAGATAGAAAATTATGCTGGGAGTGTCTACTTTCAGGTCTTGAAGGCCCCGACCGTTATCTCAAAATTAGTGGCACCAATTGATATAGGGGGCTCTTGGATAGATCCTATCAAGGCACACCTTGAGACCGGGTGGCTCCCAGACAATGCCTTGGAGGCACGAAAACTTTCAATAAGAGCATTGAGATACACTTTGATTGAGGGCATTCTGTACAAAAGGTCGTTCGTCATCCCATACTTGAAGTGTTTAAGGCCTCAAGAGGCAAGAGAAGCACTGGAGGAAGTTCATGAAGGGATCTGTGGGCAACACTTGGGGGGCAGAGCCCTAGCTCACAAGATCATTCGTTTAGGGTTCTATTGGCCGGAGATGTTGGCTGATGCACAAGACTATGTCAAAAGGTGTGAGAGATGTCAAAAACATGCTCCGATTGTCAGGCAACCGCATGAGATGTTAACTTCAATTAATTCTCCCATTCCGTTTGCGATGTGGGGGATGGATATACTTGGTCCTTTTCCCATGGCTTCAGCACAAAGGAAGTTCTTGATAGTGGCCATTGATTACTTCACTAAGTGGATTGAGGCTAAACCTCTGGCCAAGATAACCACCAAACAAGTTTCCCAGTTCTTTTGGGAGAACATAATTTACAGGTATGGAATCCCACGAATCCTTGTAACAGACAATGGGACATAGTTCAATAATGAAGAGTTCAAGAAGTATTGTGAAGAGAATGCGATTGATCTCCGTTTTACCTCAGTGGCACATCCACAAGCCAATGGGCAAGCTGAGGTAGCTAATTGAATTATCCTTGATGGACTGAAAAAGAGGGTCGAACGCTCTAGGAACACTTGGGTAGATGAATTACTGCCCATACTTTGGGCATATCGTACCACTTGTAAGGTGACAACTGGAGCAACCCCATTTTTGCTGGCTTATGGAGCTGAGGCAGTTGTGCCTTTAGAGATCATGCAAGCGTCACCTCGAGTTGAGGCATATGAACCATAAACTAATAAAGAAGGGATGAGACTTGCCCTTGACTTAATTGACGAGGTTAGAGATGAAGCTAATGCTAGGAATGCTGAATATCAGAAGAGATCCTCTTTTCACTACAACCAGAGAGTTAAGGAAAGATTCTTTCGACAAGGCGACATGGTTCTAAGGAAGATTGAAGCCTCAGGAGTTGGCCAGAAAGGAAAGTTAGCACCAAATTGGGAAGGACCGTATCTAGTTAGAAAGGTGGTAGGACGAGGATCCTACAAGTTAGAAACCTTGGATGGGGTTGAGGTGCCCCGAACTTGGCACGCTGTGAACCTCAAAGTTTATTATGTTTAAGTTCTTTTGACAAAGGCTTGGACTTTTATCTATTTATTAGGAATAAGGTTCGAATGAAACCATTATAGAGCATGTTGCTCCCAGTAGGAGATAGAGTATCTATGTAAGGGTTGAACCCATTTTATTGATATCCTTTGACAGCACAATGGAATCTATTCTGTTTTCTCTATGAGTTATTCTTCCTTGTTAAAATAAACACGAAAGACAAATTTTGAACTAACTTGTGAGTCTAGTTCCAGCCAGGAGGCCAAGTACTCGAAAAAGTCTAAAGTTTACTAAACTATGAGCAAAGGCAAGAAAAGTGAACACAATGGAAACTAACTGCATCAATAGATAAATTAAAAGTTACACAAATAAAGGCCCGAAGGCTATTAAGTCAAATGGCAGAAACCAAGAGTTCAGATAAGCAAAAGATAAATAAACAAAACTTAAGGGGCCTTAGGGGCCTCCTTAGCAGGAGAATCATCCTCAGAGCTAGTGTCTGTAGTGGATCCATCCTCAGCAGAATTAGCAGCACCATACCGAACTAGAGGAAGCTTAGGATCCAAGGCTGAAGTGGCTGCGGTAGCATGCTCTTTGACCAAAGCATCACCATCCCCGAATAACTCTTCGCTGGATCCAGGCTCGTTAACTAATAATGGGGCAGGAAGATGAGGGCTCACGAAGTCTGAAGGCTGAAATAAGCCAGGATGGCTCCTCAGAACTGCCTCAATGGCCTTGTTCCAACCCTCAGAAAACTGGCCAGGAAATAACAGCTCATCATGCTGATCCATGAGGGACTTGTACTCATCAGAATCCAGATAGTCATCAATGATCTTCTCCCTGTCATCTTTCAAAGCTACCAACTCTGTCCGAGCACTGGCCAGCTCCTCATCCTTATCCTTAAGCTTCTCCTCTAGATGGTTAATAGTGAGGCTTTTTTTTTAAGATTCAGACTCATACCCCTTGGCCTTCTCCTTCCAAGCTTTGGCGTGGTAGAGAGAACTCTGGAAGTGAACGTTGGTCTGTGCACAGAAACAATGATTATGTTGGAATAAAGTAAATAAGTACGAAATCTAAAGAATGCGAGGTTTGAGTCTTACCACAGCTAAGGCTTGAGAACCAAGTGCCTCTGATTCCCCGATGCCTCCATTGACAACCAAGTCTTTATAGTCAGGAGGGGTGATCGAGTTAAGAGACCAGTCCATGGCGTGCTTAGTCGAGCCCACAACGGAGTCCCGCTTCCTAAAGCCCCAGGATGGCCTAAAAACAGAAGATTGGACGTTCACCTGAGAGCTCCCCTCCAAGTCTGCTATATCACCAAATTTAAGGTCCACCTTTTGGACCTTATGGGCACGCAAGAACGCGGGCTCAGTTCCTTTCTCTCGAGGATCAGCATTCCGCTTTGCCCGGGCCATCCTCGAGGTTTCGTTGTCTGGATCCGGGAAGCTTCCACAAGCATCTTAGCAACTGAAATGCCATGAACGGAAACACAAATGAATAAGTCAAGTATGAAAATAAAAAAAACAAAGTCAAGAAAGGAAGTTACCCCGTTCTGAAACTTGTGAGAGGCCTAATGCCCTCAGAGATTCTTCATTTATGAGGCTTTGGCAGGTTATAGACATACCATTACCTTGGTTAAAGTGTCAAAAGCAGCCTGATCCTCGGTGCTAAGGGTGATTCCCTTAGCGTTTCCATCTGAAACCCTCGAAAAGGTTTTTCTAAAGAGGGTACCCCAATCACCACCCTCCCATTCAAGATAGGCAAATTCTTTCTTCCAACCAGGGTTGTTGTCTGGTACTGATTTACCATTAAAGATAAGAGGGACCTTGGGGCGATGTTTGATATATACCCAGCCAGAATACGAAGCAGGGCTGTTGTAAACTTGGAAAATTTTTCAAAAAAGGGCAACAGATAGAGGAAGGTTTTGCCTTAGACACAAAACCATAAAACAAAGAATTGTTCTCCATGCGTTTGGGGGCAATTGGCAAGGGTTACACTGAATGTTAGCTAAAAGGCGGGGGATAAACTCATGAAAAGGGAAACAGAGGCCTGCTACTAAACATTCCCTATAGATACACAAGGCATTGGGCCTCCAATGACAAGGCCTGTCACCTGGCCCAGCTGGAACGAGTTTATAAGGTTTTTTAATTTTGTACAACTTGTTATATCTACCAATTTCATCTGTATCGTGATATGTATTACAACAATCAAATGCATCTAACTCGGCTAAAGAAGGATAGTCGTCTGCTCTTTCATTTAACATATCTAAAAGAGAGGTGTAAGGAGAGCGAATTTGGATGGTACCTTTGGAAGAGGCTGAGTTCATTTTCAGAAGGCGAGCTTGAGCTTTGTCCGCCATTGATGACAGCTTGAGGTCTTGACTTAAAACGAAGAAGATGACCGGAGACGAAGGCCGGAATTAGCCGAGAAAAACTCCGAACGGAATTTGAGAGAGAGACTTCTTAGCTAAAAGTTGAGAGCTCAAAGATGAAAATGTGAAGTGAAAAGTGAGAGTGTGAAAAATGAACTCTCAACTCTCACTCTTATATAGGAATGAGCAACCGGTTGAAATACTCTCAAACGGTCAGAAAACCTACAGTGACCGGTCAGAATTCCAAAATTGACCTACCAAAGGCCCATGAAACCGGCCCAAATTGAAGCCCAATTCTGGAACGTTCCTAGAAAAAGATCTTGAAGAAATATCAAACCCTAACGAAAGTTTCGGAATTTGAGCGGGCCCATTATGGCCATAGGGTCAAGCCCAAAGAAAGAAGGTATTTTTATAAAAATACACTCTAAACATGTAAAGCCTCGAAGGCCCAAAAGTAGAGAGGCCCGTCAAGAAAAAGCCCGAAATTTTTGAGGACTTTATTTCGATCAAGATTCTGGTCGAAATGACTAGGAATCTTGGTCGAAAATGTGTTCGACAAGGAGAAGCTTGAACGCTTAATTCGACCAGAATCCTGGTCGAAATGACTAGGAATCTTGGTCGAAAATTTGTTCGACAAGGAGAAATTTGGACGCTTAATTCGACCAGAATCCTGGTCGAAATGACTAGGAATCCTGGTCGAAAATGTGTTCGACAAGGAGAAATTTGGACGCTTAATTCGACCAGAATCCTGGTCAAAATGACTAGGAATCTTGGTCGAAAATATGTTCGACAAGGAGAAATTTGGACGCTTAATTCGACCAGAATCCTGGTCGAAATGACTAGGAATCCTGGTCGAAAAAGTGTTCGATAAGAGGGAATTTGGATGCTTAATTCGACCAGAATCCTGGTCGAAACGATCAAGAATCCTGGTCGAAAAAGCTGTCGACCAAGAAAAGCTTGAACGCTTAATTCGACCAGATTCCTGGTCGAAACGACTAGGAACCCTGGTCAAAAATGTGTTCGAGCAGAGAAGAATGGAACCCTTACTTCGACCAGAATCCTGGTCGAAACGACCAGGAATCCTGGTCGAAAATCCCTTCGATCAGGATTTGTTGAAGCCCTTATTTCGACCAGAATTTTGGTCGAATTCCTGGTCGAAATTCCTGGTCGAAAAATTTCAGTTTTGTTCGAAAATTGCTCTGAAAAATTGATTTTTGGACATCGAATCTTCGTGGACATGGAATTTTTAAGAGAGAAATACCTCTGGGTACTATATAACTCTAAAATGTTTTTACGATACGAGAAGTACTTCGGATGATTCCTTCATATTGAATAGACAAAAATCCAGTAACAGAAGTTACTTGGAAATAATTGTTTAGCCTCGAATAAGGCAAATCGTCGTAAACGTGTAGGTCGCTCCACTCTTTACATTAAGATGATACTTGTGAAACACTAGTGTACAATTATGAACCCTGACCCAAGTCTCGGAAAAGACCATTAAAACTTCAAGGAAAACCTGATCAGTTTTCCTAGAAGTTGGGGGGCAAATGATATGGGCTGAAAATAAGCCCTAAAAAACACATTTAATGTGGCATTAATTAGACCAAGAATGGTCCAAACGTGGGGCCCTCCAGATGGACCCAAAATCCCAATTATAATATTAATTTCGTAATTAATATTGGGGGAAATAAACAGCTCAGCAATAAGAGTTGGATAAGGATATTATCTCTGTCAGACTTAGCCACCAAGGCAACCAATTCAATACGGAAACTGATTCCTACAAGGAATAGATCTAGAACCTTCCTCAAGGAGGTCACTATTAAATTTAATATTTATAATATAATAGAACATAAATACATATTTAATTTTTTTTTAAAAAAAATTATGCCGCCGCGAAGCGCGGCTTTATCAACTAGTTGTTAGATAAGATCAAATCGGTAAAAGTTTGTAATGTATCTAAAAATATTACCGTGGTCCATGGGTGCAAATTGCAAAAAGAAGAATTTTGATTTATTTATTCAACATTCGTTTATGCATCCAATGTACAAGGTTGCAATACATATTTATGAAAATTATGGAAACTAGCTTATAACCCATGCAAAGCAATGGTTATTTTTAAATACTTTTAAAATTATAAGATTAAATAAATAGATTATAATAATTTATTATGGATATAATTTAACTTTGTAATTAATTAATAAAATTATTAGAAATAATAATAGTTATTTAATAAATGATATGTGTTTATTAGAACTAATAATATAAAATCTTAATATAAATTTGTTGTTGACGGGATTCGAACCTTGGATCTTTAGAAGAGGATTTAAATATAGAATATTTCTTATTATTAGATCTAACGGCTATCATCTATTTACTAAATATCTAACGGTCACTATTCATTTATATGAAACTAATTCTTAGCCCTCTTTTGCATCCAAAAATTCGAATATGGTGTTTTCGTAAAGGATTTAAAAGTTTTAAATCAATGTTTTTGATGTGCTTCTTTACCTGCCAAAGATTTCAAAATGTTGTTTTATCAATACTAGCTTATAATCCGTGCTTTTTTGATATGTAACAAATTTTATTTTATGTTATAACTATATTTTTATATAATCATTGTTTACAATATTTTATTTTAATATTAATATTAATAATTTAATATAAATTTAATTAATAATATGCATGATTTAAAACTTATATTATAAAATTTTAAAATAAATACGTTTTTGATAGAATTCGAACCTTGAATATAATATATTTAATCAATAGATCTAACGATTTTGATTTTTTACTAAAAATTTAATGATCATTATTCGTAGTATACGGATTTTTATTATATTTTGTTATTGATTGGAAGATATGATGTGATATTTTTGGGTATATATTAATTATTGCTAGATATGATATGATTGGAAGATATGATATGATCGATGTTTTTAGGTGTTTATAAAAGATAATATCTTCAACTAAAAGTAAATGTGAAAAAAACAATCGACTAATTACCATAATTATATTATGTTATTATTTATTTTAGGTGTTTTAATAGTATGGATATAGTTTATATTTTTCTTTATAATAAAGGTTAAATAAGTAAATTTACGAAATACTAAAAAACATATACAAATAAATAAGTGCCAAAAATTTTAATGTTTCTGCTAATGTTTTCTTATTATAAACAATGTATATATATTTTTAATATATTTTATTAATAATTGAAAAATATGATGTTATATTTTCGGGGTATATATTAATGATTATAAGATTAGTTTTTAATTAAAAAGGTAACGTGTTTTAATTCGAAAGGAAATATTAATGATTGGAAGATATGATACGATTGATGTTTTTAATTGTTAATAAAAGGTAATATCTTCAATTAAAAGTAAATGTGAAAAAAGGCAATTGACTACTTACCATTAATTTATATTATGTTATTATTTATTTTATTAGTTTTAAAATATTTTTAGGTGTTTATAAAAGGTAATATCTTCAACTAAAAGTAAATGTGAAAAAGACAATCGACTAATTACCATAATTATATTATGTTATTATTTATTTTAGGTGTTTTAATAGCATAGATATTATATATATTTTTCTTTATAATAAAGGTTAAATAAGTAAATTCACGAAATACTAAAAAACATATACCAAAAAATAAGTGCCAAAATTTTTAATGTTTCGGCTAATGTTTCCTTATTATAAACAATGTATACATATTTTTAATATATTTTATTAATAATTGAAAAATATGATGTTATATATTTAGGTATAAATTATTGATTGTAAGATTAGTTTTAAATTTAAAAGGTAAAGTTTTAATTCGAAAGGAAATATTAATGATCGGAAGATTGATGTTTTTAGGTGTTAATAAAAGGTAATATCTTCAACTAAAAGTAAATGTGAAAAAAAGGCAATTGACTACTTACCATTAATTTATATTATGTTATTATTTATTTTATGAGTTTTAATAGTATATACATCATATATTTTTTTTCTTTATAATGAAGGGTAAATAAGTAAATTCACTACGTACCAAAAAACAGGTACCAAAGCTTTTAATGTTTCGGCTTTTATATAATAGTATAGATACATTGAATTTGAAAAATAATGTATACTGAATTAATTGAATTAAGTATAAAACATAAATTATATAATTTTTTTTAAATATGCATGAATCTTTACTTTAAAACAGTGTTTTTTTTCAAAAAAATTATTTTTAATTTTTTTTGCTGAATGGATAAAGATAAAAAAATAAGAACTTTTTGTATTAGGTGCCCCTGGCGGGGCCAATGGATCCATTGGAATAAATGATTTTATAGTGTTATTTATTGTTCTTTATATAAGGGTGTTCTTTATGGAGCAACGGCTTATATATATATATATATATATATATATATATATATATATATATATATATATATATATATATATATATATATATATATATATATATATAGGGTCTTGTTCTAATAGAAACCAACTTAGAATAGAAATTAGAAACTAAACCTAAATTAAATATTTCAAGCTAATCTAATGACCAAATTAGGGGTACTCCAATACAAAAAACGTTTAAAATTATTGTCTCTATTCAACAAAAATATAAAAAAATTTAAAAAATTTTAAAAAAAAAGTTACTGTTCACGTGATGACGTGGCACGTGAACAGTAAATTTTTTTTAAATTTTTTTAAATTTTTTTTTATATTTTTGTTGAATAGAGCCAAGAATTTTAAACGTTTTTTGTGAAAGTGCCCCTAGCGGGGCCATTAAAATAAATGAAATATAATTTATTTAGTGTAGGTTTCTAGTTTCTATTCTAAAGTTGGTTTCTATTTGAACGCTAGCATATATATATATATATATATATATATATATATATATATATATATATATATATATATATATATAGGCTCATGCTCAAAAGAGAACCCCTTTAAAAAGAGAACTTAGAGAACTCCCCATTTAACCTTTAGATTTATGATCTAATGGCCCCGCCAGGGGCACCCTCATATAATAAACATAGACACTCGCACACATTAACAAACCCAAAAAAAAACTTCAAAAAAAAGCTATGAAAATTGTATACAAAATATACAAAAAATGGTATATATAAAAAATATATTTTTTGTACTAAAAAATAAAATAAAATTTGTGGACCCCAAAGACACGTCACATGAATTCTAAAATGAATTTGAGAATGAATTAATCAACAGTGTAGATGAAGTTCTCTAAGTTTTCTATATAAAAAGTTTTCCCTAGATCCCTACTATATATATATATATATATATATATATATATATATATGGGGTAAGGTTCTATGGGGAACTCGGGGAACTACATAATTATCAACATTTTGTAATGTTAGTTTGTCCTGTAAAATGTTTTCTACCATATCATTCAATATATGTCCTGTAATATGTTCTCTAATTTGTTTTTTTATGTTCTACACTATGTTCTGTACTACTAAAATATGTTCTGTAAAATGACAGTAATACAAAACATATTACAAAATATGGGGTTGATTCAAATGAGAAACATTATCTAAAAGAGAACCGGAGAACCATTGGATCCTACTGTAGAATATATTTTGTTTCGTAATAAAAATATAGTATCCTGCTATTGAATTTCAAAATTATGCACATCAAATTAAAATTTCTACAATTGAACTTGCTTCTTTTTCAAAGTTTTGCATATGACATTAAAAGTTCTACAACCGAACTTGCTTTTTCTACGAAGTTCTACGACTGAACTTACTTTTTTCAATAAATATTCTATTGCTAAACTTAAAGTTCCGTTGCTGAATTTATTAGAGTTCTCTGGTTCTCAGTTAAGTGTGGTTCTCCATAGAGCGTGACCCTATATATATTTAAGAACATAATAAAAATAAATTAGAGAACATAGGTTGAATGATATAATAGAGAACATGTTACAGAACATACTAACATTAAAAAAATGTTCATACTTATCTAGTTCCCCTAGTTCCCCGAGTTTCCCGAATAATAGGAGTTCCATTTGAACCATGGCATATATATATATATATATATATATATATATATATATATATATATATATATATATATATATATATATATATATATATATATATATAATTAAGTTAACATTAGTAATTAGTTTTTTGAGTTATTTCTGTAATTTAATTATTTATTTTAATAATTAGGATAACCAAACCGAAAACCAAAACTTTCAAAACATTCAATGTTTCGGCTTTAATATATATATATATATATATATATATATGAGGTTGCTCAAGAGAGTGTTAATCCCAGGTTTTTAGGATGATGATTTTTGAATGATCTTCGAATTAAATCATTGAGATTTGATTCTGCTGTTCCATATATTATTGCCATATCTTCTGCAGGACATATTTATATTTATGGCAGGTCATATATCTTGAGATATCTCTCAAAGATATCATGCGATTTGATTGACAATCAAATCCTTAAGGAGTCGTTGCTAATAATCTCTGATTGACTATTATGTAATCACTATTTTGTGCTTGATTGATTCTTGTCTTCAACAGCTATAATCTCAAGGATTCATCTCTAACGGCTATATGTTCTTGTGCTATATAAAGATGACATTTCAGCAAGAAGAACGCGACTCGAAGTTCTACTGCAATATAACTTCTATACACAAACACTCAAGCTCATATACATTCTGTTTAGAAGTTCCATTTATCGAGTTGTAAAAGTTTATTCATTTTACATACACTTGTGCCGGGTTGTGGCAATTAGATAGGGTTGCAAGTCATAAGCCAAGGTAGCCAGTGGGCTAGGTAGCAGGTTTGCTAGGAGACAGTTGTGTCAAGGGAAGGGTTCTTCCAAGCGGCTTTAAACTTATAATCGGGGAATCTGTAAGCTTTATATTATTGTTCTAATAATATAATCTCTGTGCTAGTTGGCATAGGGACTTGGATGTAGGCCATAGATTGGGTAAGGGCCGAACCAAGTGAAAATTTCTGGTGTTCTTGCTTTACATTCTGTCATTTACTTATTGCTGATTATTTACTCTGTTAGTTAATTGGGACACTCGCACACACAAAAGAGACAGTCTCATTGTTGTTTGAGACAGTCTCATTCATTTGGCAGATTAATATATTGTGCTACTCGATTTACAATTGGTATCAAAGCAGGTGCATTTAACCTTTGTTTAATTGTTTATTTTGTTAGATCCATGGCACAATCAGGTTGGCAAGAACGTCGCTCAATCAATGTTCCACCACTCTTGCTTGGAACGGAAAACTATCATGACTGGAAGTTCCTAATGAAAATATTTCTCCAGAAGGATACATACGAATGGGATGCTATTGAAAATGGTATCACTATTCCCATGAAGGATGGCAAACCCAAACCAGTAAAGGATCTTACTGTTGATGAAGTCAATTCTCTGAATTATAATGCTCGAGCTATGAATTCTTTACTCAATGGACTGTGTGCTACTGAACTTCGAAAAGTTTCAGCATGTAGTTCGGCCAAACAAGTTTGGGATACTATTGTAGTAAGTCATGAAGGCACTTCAAAGGTTCGTGAAGTCAAGCTTGATCTTCTTCTGAGTGACTATGAAAGCCTCAGATTGGAAAAGGATGAAAACATAAAAGAAGCTCAGGGACGATTTCTCACACTGATGAATTCTAGTGCTCTCCTGGAAAGGCACATTCCTCAGGCAGAAATTAACAGAAAAATTCTTCGATCACTGCCCAAAAAGTTTGCTCCTAAAGTAACAACTCTGCAGGATTTTTCCTTGATCTCAAAAATGGATACACTCACTCTTTTCAGTGAATTAGAAGAGTTTGAGAACCAATTGAGAAGATATGATGAGGAAGAGGAAGTACCAAGGAAAAAGACACTAGCTCTTAAAACTATCAAAGATTCCAGTGAAGACTCAGATGAAGAGATTGCTCTTCTAACAAAGAAGTTTCAGAAGTTTCTTTCCAAAAAGAAAGCTGCTAGCAGACCTACTCAAAAATCTTATGGATTTAAAAAGGAATTCAGAAACAACACGAATGATGAAGTATGTTTTGAATGCGGCAAGAAAGGTCATATCAAAAAGAATTGTTTTCAACTGAAGGCGAAATTAAAATCTTCTGGATCAAAGGATCAAGACAAGGAGAAGAAAAAGAGTAAAGCATTTCTGACTTGGAGCGATGATGAATCTGATATAGAAATTGACTCTAACGATGAAGTTGCTCAACTATGTTTTGCTGGATTTGATGAAAACTTCAGTGAAATTGAAGAGGTATTTTCTACTTATCTAAAATCATTTGTTTCTGAAGATTTACTAACCTTGCAGGCACAAAATAAAAAATTGCGAAATAAAAATGCTTACTTAAAGCAAGCATTAAGTGAAGTACTAAGTGAAATGGATGATTCTATGAAAGAGGAATCATTCGCTGAAGAAAACAAGTTGCTAAATGAAAAGATGACCAAGCTTGTCGAAGAAAATATACATATGAAAAATGAGATTGAAAGAAAGGATGCTTGCTTGGCCACACTAAGGCAGGAAATAGATTCCCTCAAGGAAACTGAATGCAAAAATACAGAAACAGAACAGAAATTCTCTGAACTCCAGGAAAAGATCGATTGTCTAAAGAAAGATCTGGCAAAATTTGTACATGGTGAAGGTACATTAGACGTGATGTTGGCAAACCAAAAATCTTCCTTGGGAAAAGAAGGACTGGGATACAACTCGAACAAAAAGAGTGCATTTCAAAAGACAAAGAAGAGGACTACTATGAAGTACAGTATGCCGTATGAGAAATACAAAGATTGCGGAAAAATGGGACATATCTCAGTAGAGTCCAAATTCTGTCATATTCAGGGCCAAACTGCTAATATTATCAGTCATATATGTCTGATTCTTCTAGTACTGCTCAAATTTGGATTAAGAAAACAGAAAGACATTTATATAATATCATAGATACTAACAATGCAGGACCCAAATCAAGGTGGGTACCTAAGATATGAATATATATATATATATATGTCTTGCAGGTATGCTTAAAAGTTCATGTTCCAAAGAATAAGTGGATCATAGACAGTTGTTGTTCCCGTCATATGACAGGAGACAAGTCGAAATTCATTTCTCTAATTGCTTCGGATGGAGGGTTAGTTACCTTGGGCGATTCCAATACGGTAAGGATTGTTGGAAAAGGTACCATAGGTAATGAAAAATTCTCTATTAATAATGTAAGATTGGTTGAAGGTCTTAATTACAATCTCATTAGTGTTAGTCAACTCACAAATTCTGGTTATAGTGTTAACTTTGATAAAAATATGTGCTTTATTGGTACTAATTCTAATGAGACTCCTTTAGTAGCAAAACGAAAAGGAAATATCTTTGTGTTAGATTTTGATGAGCAACAGGAAGAAGTTTATCTAGCGTCGATTCAAGAACAGCAGCATCTTTGGCATAGAAGACTTGGCCATGTTCATATGGATCTTTTGAAGAAAATCTCATCCCATGGTCTAGTCAAAGGCCTGCCTAAGCTCAAATATAAAAATACAGAACCTTGTTCAGCCTGTCAACTGGGAAAGCAAGTCAAGACATCTTTCAAAGCCAAAAATCAGGTGTCTACACTGATTCATTGCAGTTGTTGCATCTCGACCTTTTTGGACCTGAAAGATACGTAAGTCTTGGAGGTAAGAAATATGCTTTTGTTATAGTTGATGACTTTTCTCGATTCACTTAGGTACTGTTTCTTCGTACTAAGGATGAAGCTTTTAGTGAATTCCAAGATTTAATTGCTAACCTTGAAACTAAGTATTCCAAGAAGCTGAGAACGATCAGGAGTGATCATGGTGGAGAATTCGAGAAAGACTTTTTCAATTATTGCAAGGCCAGAGGCATATCACATGAATTTTCTGCTCCACGCACTCCTCAACAGAACGGAGTAGTTGAACGTAAAAATAGAACACTACAAGAAACTGCTAGGACTTTGCTTCATGAGAGTAAGTTACCTCGAAAGTTCTGGGTAGATGCGGTAAATACTTCTTGTTATGTACTTAATAGAGTATTAATTCGTCCTATCTTGTTGAAAACTCCATATGAATTGCTTAAAAATAAAACTCCTAATATTAGTTACTTTCGAGTTTTTGGATCCAAATGCTTTATTCTAGATACTCAGCCAAATCGTGGGAAGTTTGATCCCCGTGCCATTGAAGGTATATTTTTAGGTTACTCTACTGCTAGTAAGGCATATCGTGTTTATAATCCTGATAAGAGTAAAGTAGAGGAATCTATTAACATTAATTTCAATGAGTCTAATCTTGATCTAGCCAAAGGTTGGGAGTTTTCGCAGATGATGATTCTTATGTTCAAAAGAGTCAGTCTCAATCTGGAAAGGGTCAGTCTCAATCTGGAAAGAGTCAACCTCAACCTGAAAAGGAACTGCCTCATTCTTCTACAGAACAGGAGTCATCTCAAGAGAATTCCACTTTCTCTCAATCATCTCCAGGGTTTTCTGAAGCATCTGATAATCCATCTTCTAGAACTGAAAGAAACCCTTCAGAAATCCATGCTCAATCAAAGGATTCAAATGAAAAAGAAATGAGCCGAATAAATCTTCCTAAATCATCCAGAGCCGTGAAGAATCATCCTCCAGACAATCTTCTTTCAGAGTTAAATCAAGGAATCATTACTCGAAGCAGAGTGAGAAACTTTTGTGCATTCTATGCTTTTGTAGCTGAATTCGAGCCCAAAAATACTCAAGAAGCAGTGGAAAATGAACAATGGTCAATAGCAATGCAAGAGGAAATTAACCAATTTGAACGTTGTGATGTGTGGGAACTTGTACCACCTCCAAAAGATGTCACAGTCATTGGCACTCGCTGGGTTTTCAAGAATAAAAAGGATGAAGATGGAAACATTATCAGAAATAAAGCTCGTCTCATGGCTCAAGGTTATAATCAACAGGAGGGAATTGACTATGACGAGACCTATGCTCCAGTAGCTCGTTTAGAATCTATACGTATTCTTATGGCGTTTGCAGCATACAAGAACTTTAAGCTTTACCAGATGGACGTCAAAAGTGCATTCTTAAACGGATATCTGCAGGAAGAAGTCTATGTAAAGCAGCCTCCAGGTTTCATTCATGAGAAGTATCCTCACTTCGTATACAAACTCAAGAAATCTGTCTATGGTCTTAGACAGTCCCCCAGGTGTTGGTATGATCGACTCAGTGCATTCCTTGTTGACTCGGGTTTTATTCGTGGTACACTCGATCCTACTCTTTTCATATTTCATAAGAAAAATGATTTTTTATTGGTTCAAGTATACGTTGATGATATTGTGTTTGGAGCTTCAGATGAGACCTTATGCAAATGGTTCTCAGATTGTATGCATAAGGAGTTCGACATGAGTCTTATGGGAGAATTACAATTCTTTCTGGGACTACAAATTAACCAAACAAATGCAGGTATCTTCATTCATCAAAGTAAGTATATTAAGCATTTATTCAAAAGGTTTGATTTAGAGTATGTTACTCCTAAATCAACTCCAATGAGTATCACCACCAAACTCACTAAGGTTGAAAATGGTAAGTCTGTTGATATTACCAAATATAGAGGTATGATTGGTTCTTTGTTATATCTTACTGCTTCTCGTCCAGATATCATGTTTAGTGTTTGCTTATGTGCTCGCTTTCAGGCAGCACCTAAGGAATCCCATCTTAATGCTGTAAAGCGAATATTCAAATATTTAAAGGGAACTGATGATTTAGAACTATTCTATCCCAGTTCCCCGTCTTTTGATTTAATTGGTTTTTCAGATGCTGATTACGCAGGATCTCAAGTTGATCGTAAAAGCACTAGCGGAGCATGTGAATTTTTAGGTGATTGTCTAGTAGCTTGGCACAGTAAGAAACAAACATCGGTTGCAAAGTCAACTGCAGAAGGAGAATATATTGCTGCAGGTAGCTGCTGTGCACAAATCCTTTGGATGCAGCAAACCCTGAAAGATTTTGGTATAAAATTTTCAAATATCCCAATTTATTGTGATAATACTTCTGCTATTAATATTTCCAAAAATCTTGTCATGCATTCTCGTACCAAACATATTGATGTCCGTCACCATTTTATTCGAGATCATGTTGCTAAAGGTAATATTGAGCTTATATTTATTCCTACTGAAAATCAAAAAGCTGATATTTTTACAAAGCCTTTATCTGAAGACAGGTTCTGCATGCTTCGAAGGGAGCTTGGTATGTGCACCCTTTAATTGGTCGATTGGTAAATAGTATCACTGTATTTTGATTTAATTACCTTAATTCCTGCTTCTGTAAATATGTTAGTTTGATTGTGATTTAAATTAATTGATCGGTGAATACGTGGTAGTTTTATTTGTTAGTAATGTGAGTCAGTTTATGCTATTTTCTTGCATGGTCTACACCTGTATGCCTTAATTACCTTTTTCTCGGGCACGTCTTCCCATAAGTGTCTCTTCCGTTATCTCTTTTCTTACTCTCTCTCTATTATCTCTCTTCTTTTCTCTCTGTATTTTTTTTCTTTCTTCCCCCTTTCTTCAAATGGCGAAACGAAAAACTCGATCGGTTGCTACTCGTTCCGGCAAGCCTCTAGCAAAGTCAGAATCCTCTAAACGGCTGAAGGCAGGCATTTCTGAAGACCACTCTAACTCCGAATCTTCCATTCCGGAGCCAAGCTTGAAAGCAGAGTTCATGACTACTGAGGGATCCTCTAAAAACAAAGCAAAACCGATTCTCAAAGAAAGAATGGCGGATAGTAACCTACTTCAACGCATTGGTATAGTGCAGATCTTTGAGACTCTCAAGTGTGCACCTCTTTTATCGCCTCCAATAAAGTTTTACCCCTATCTGGTTCAGGATTTTTACTCTAATTTGACTAAATGGCATAATGAAATGGTGTATTCGAATGTTAAGGGTGTTCCCATTGTGCTCACTGCTGACTGGATTGGATCTATTCTCGAAGTTGCTGCCAGTGGACCTTGCCCCTTCACCTCTCATCAGCCATTCTCAGAGATTGAAGACCTTCCATATGAAGAGCAGCTTCGAACTATTCTTGGAGATTCTTCGATTTCGGCTGACTCCAAACCCTTGGTATCATCTCTCACTCCTACTTGTCTCTTGTTATTTAAGTTCTTTCATACAAACCTTTTACCGCACAAAAGTGGTCGAGATAGGGTCACCTATCAAGATTCAATTTTGCTGTCTTTATTTATTAAGCAAATGCCTTTTAATGTTGCTTCTTTCTTAATTCGTAACATGATTCATTGTGCTTCTCATGAGTCTATGCATTTGCCTTACCCCCGTTTCTTGACTAAAGTTTTTGAATATTTCAAAGTGATTGATGCCACTGATGACGTGGATAATTTGACTGAAACATTTGATTTGAATACCTTAGCTCGTAACCATCTTTCGGTTACTGAGTCAAAAGAGCTTGTTTTTGAGAATGTTGATTCTCTGTCAGACACTTCTTTGCCCCACTCTCCCACTGCACCATCCTTTTTTGGCAATGCCAAGTTGCATGCATTTCTTGATGGCGTTTCTGCTCAAGTTGGAGCAAATACTAAAGCCATCGAATCTCTTCAAACTAAGATGCTTTCTGTTGAATCTTCTCTTGCATCGATGTCCAAGTCTATGGAGTTACTACATTCCAAATTGGATGTATTAAAAGCCAATGATCGAAGCATCTCTAGGAGAATGGATTTCAAATTTAGCTCACTTCAGGAAGGAATGACCTATACTGCCAAGGCCTGGGAAAAGGAATTTGTTAAACTTTTCTTTAAGTTGGGTTCCGAGACACAGTTCTTATCCAAACAGCTAACTTCTCTTCATGACAAACATGTCACTCCCTGGCATAAAAAGACTGACTGGAGATTGTACTCTCGAGGAAATTACTGCACCTCTCCCTCTCCCAACAATCCCTCCTCCTGCTGCATTTGGACTTACAAAGGATGAATATATGGAGAAGCTCTTTCAGTGGATGGATGCTAGAGATGGCAAAGCCCCTTCTTCCGATTTCTTTGCACAGAATTTTTCTACCTATGGGGACTCTCCTAAGTACAAGAAAAAGGGCAAGGGCAAAGAACCAGTTGATATTCCTGACGATGATTAAAGTCTGTTTTTATGTTGATGAAAGGGGGAGAACTTAGTCTTTGAAATTCGAACTTTTTTAAATTGGTTGCTCTGTGTTTGAACTTAGTTGTGCTTGATTATGTGTTTGAACTTATTTGTGGTTATTCTGAATATTGGTGGTTATCTGTGTTTGGAATTTATTTGCTGTCTGATTTCTACTTGTTCATAATATGCACTGATTTAATCTCAGACTACTGGTTTACTCTGTCTGTATTTGATTGCATTGTCTATATAATTGTTTTTACAGGGGGAGACAGAAATAGCTTGTTCGACATTCAAAAGTGTTCATCATCATAAAAAAGGGGGAGATTGTTAATCCCAGGTTTTTAGGATGATGATTTTTGAATGATCTTCGAATTAAATCATTGAGATTTGATTTTGCTGTTCTATATATTATTGCCATATCTTCTGCAGGACATATTTTATATTTATGGCAGGTCATATATCTTGAGATATCTCTCAAGGATATCATGCGATTTGATTGACAATCAAATCCTTAAGGAGCCGTTGCTAATAATCTTTGATTGACTATTATGTAATCACTATTTTGTGCTTGATTGATTCTTGTCTTCAACAGCTATAATCTCAAGGATTCATCTCTAACGGCTATATGTTCTTGTGCTATATAAAGACGACATTTCAGCAAGAAGAACGCGACTTGAAGTTCTACAGCAATATAACTTCTATACACAGACACTCAAGCTCATATACATTCTATTTAGAAGTTCCATTTATCGAGTTGTAAAAGTTTATTCATTTTACATACACTTGTGCCGGGTTGTGGCAATTAGATAGGGTTGCAAGTCATAAGCCAAGGTAGCCAGTGGGCTAGGTAGCAGGTTTGCTAGGAGATAGTTGTGTCAAGGGAAGGATTCTTCCAAGCGGCTTTAAACTTGTAATCGGGGAATCTGTAAGCTTTATATTATTGTTCTAATAATATAATCTCTGTGCTAGTTGGCATAGGGACTTGGATGTAGGCCATAGATTGGGTAGGGGCCGAACCAATTGAAAATTTATTGTGTTCTTGCTTTACATTCTGTCATTTACTTATTGCTGATTATTTATTCTGTTAGTTAATTGGGACACTCGCACACACAAAAGAGACAGTCTCATTGTTGTTTGAGACAGTCTCATTCATTTGGCAGATTAATATATTGTGCAACTCGATTTACAGAAAGCACCTTTTTTTAGAGAAAACTGAGGTACTTTTCTAGTCCATTGATCTTTCATCAATCCAACGGTTGATATCAATCTCTTATATGTACTTAAAATTAAGTAGAGGGGTAATATAGACTTTTTAAGTTATAAGTATCTTATACAATCAATTTATGATTCAATCAATCTACATTATATACGTATGTATGTATGTATTAATGGGAAACATATGTGAGGACATAATACTTTATACGTATGTATATGGATAAGTAGTTCTAGATTAGTCAGATTTGAATTTCTTTTACAGTCTATGGATAGAGGGAGGCTATGAAGATTCCCTTCATATCATTGTCTTTATGGAGAATTAATTTTTTTTTTGCAAACTAAACTAATTAAATTTCAGTTGTATAATAAATCTTTGAGTTGTTGCTACTTTATTCTTTCTTTTTCTGTTTTGTTCTTCCTTCAATCTTGAATAGCGTGTAGAAAATGCTAAGGTTGATTGTTAGTTTGAATGTAAATAGTTGCTCATAGCAAGTTGTCTGTTTTACTTTCATCCATGACTAGTACACCTGCAACAAGTTCTGTTGTAATTTGTTGGAAATTGTAATCGCTAGCTCTTTAAAATTCTGAAACCTGCTCAGGTCCACTAAAGCTAAAGTGTTTCCTTTCTTTGCCATGTTTGTTTGTCTCTTGTCATCTAAGGCCTACATCAGCACCCATGGTTCTCTAATTTTGTTTTTTCTCTTCTTTCAGGAAACAGTAAAGGGAGTAACACACAGGAATCTGTAGAAGAACAGAATGAAAGCGATGAGGATATGGAGGAAGATCAGGGAGAAAGTGAGGAAGATGTGGAGAACGACCCGATCCACTGAACTAAAGTAAAAAAAGAGAAAGCGAGAAAAATGTGGAGAACGACACGTTTCACTGAATTAATGCGGAAAAAGAGTTACTTCTTGAAATGCCAGTGACACTTTTGTGGTTCGGTTTTAAGTAAAGTAGAACATTATAATGTCTATCTGACAATGCTATAATATTTACCGAGTTAAGAAACTACCATCGTATATTAAAAAGTTTCGGTTTTGTAACCCCAAGAATATGAGCGGTCACTCTATATGGCCAAAAGCTTTGTTGAAAATCCTTGTGAGAATATGTTGAGCTCCAGATCAATTGTAGGTTCCTCTTCAGATTGCGGTGGCGGATTATCAATATTTTTAATTATAAAACAATGTTTAATACATAAGTACAAGCAAAACGTAGCTCACATAATCGAAATGTATAAACAAGAATTGAAATGTGTACAGAAGAAGACTAGAATATGTATAATATTTTTTTCTATTTAATCACTTTTCAGAAAATTTACATGAATATGTTTTACAGAAGTAAAAAATTACATATGTAAAAATTTACACGAATATGTTTTTTTATCTATTCACATGAAGTTTACAGAAGTAAAAATTTTACTTATGTAAAAATTTAGGGAAAAGGACAAAAATAACTACATTCAGGTTGTGTATTACCGGATTACCAACGCGCGCAAAGATGGCCAAAAATACCAGCAAGTTACGCATTTAGGAAGAGGGTAAAGTAAATTACGCATTTTGTTGTAAAGGAGTAATACAGGGTATTACGCATTCACTGTTAGTGTAATAAGCATAATTGAATTATCTATTAAAAATAAGCATATTACGCATTCCTTTTATGGGTAAAGCAATATTACGCATTCCTTTTATGGGTAAAGACTTATTACGCATTCACAACAAGCTTAATAGGTTTACGCATTCCTCACAAGGATAATAGGGCTTGTTACGCATTCTCAACAAGCTTAATAGGCATAACTGAATATCTAAAAAACTATTACGCATTTTTGCAAGGGGTATCAAGTTAGCAGATGCTTGTTACGCATTTATCGTTAGGGTGAAGTCTGTTACGCATTTTCTATCTGGGTATTGTGTGGATATTTTTTTCTGTTACGCATTTGTGTGATGGGTGTTAACTATTACGTTTTACCCAAATGCGTAATAGGTGTATTCATATCCCGACATTCTTCAGAAAACAAACAGAAGCTTCAGCTGGGTCTTCTGTTTGGTCTTTCTTATTACAAATATGTAAACACACGTATGTATTGCTGCTGCTTTCTTGTAATCGAGTGGAATCAGGCTCTAATCTTAAAGAGGATTCACTTATTTCACTAGCTAATTGAAGGTACTCCTTTTATTCTCTACTAACTACACTTTTATTGGGGTATAAATAATGGCTTCACAATCTGGATTTATTTGGGGTTGGGTGTATTGTGATGGTAATATAGTAATGGATGATGTAGAAGGTGTCAATTATGATAGAAAAATGACAAGATTGGTAAAATTAGAGTTTAATTTAAGATTTGAAGGGTTATTGAATCTTTTGTATGCAAAGTTGTGGACCGATAGCACTTTGTATAAGCTAAATATATCCCGTAGATTTTTTAATCCTTCAACAAATTTGTTTGAAATAGCACCAATGTTTGATGACGATGATGTTCAATATATGTTTGAATCGGTGGATTGCTCAAGTTTGAGAAACTATGTCGACCTATATGTAGAGAAAATTTCAGTTAGCTCCGAGCAACATTCAATTGTAATGGTTGAGATGTCCAAAAGTGGTGATAAAAGTTCAAGCTCCTATAGTTCTAAAAAATTTCGAACTAGTGAAAGTGATGGAGTAAGTGGGGAAGTAAGTGGTGGAGTAGGTGGATATATTTCAAGTGGAAGTTCTAGTAGGTGCATAAGTCGTTTGGATAGTGACGGGAACTCGAGTGGAAGTTCCGATTTTAGAGATGATGACATACCTTTTACAAGTCTTTTGATGGGTCATCAATGGTAGCTTCTTTTCATGAGCAATAAATCTGCTGAAATTTTCAATTCTTCGGAATTGCAAAAAGGAATGATGTTTCAAACAAAAGAAGAGTTGTTGCGTATAGTGAAGGATGTTCATATTGCCAACCACCAAGAGATAAAGGTGGTAAGATCAGATTCAGCAACTTAGGAAGTGGAATGCAATAGAAAGATGACAAGTTGTGTATGGATGTTGAGAGCTAGAAAGAGAGCTATTCATATTTTTTTTGAAATTATGGAAACTAAGGGTCCACACACATGCCTTAACCCAAACATCTCACAAGATCATTGTAATTTGAACTCTTCAAATATTGCACATGTCTTTAGTACACAGATAGCTGCAGATCCTAGTGTCTCTGAAAAGGTATTAGAGGCTACTGCTATGAGCCACTTTGGTTATAAACCTTCACGACGGAAGATTAGACATGCAAGGGAGATTACATAAAAAGCTTTATTTAAGTCTTCTGAAGAGTCTTATGAGTACCTTCCCAAGTTTATGAATGCGTTACAATCATTCAATCATGGCACATTTGTTGATTGGCACTTCAAGGAGCATGATCTAGGAGAGCCTATAGGGGAGGTAATTACGTTATTTGTCTATCATTCTAAACATCCATTACTGTTTGTTCATTCTTGAATAGTTGAGTTTAACTATTTTATATGTTTCATGGTGATAGGTGGTGCGTTTCAAGAGAGTCTTTTGGGCATTCAAGCCTTGCATAGATGCATTTGCACACTGTATACCCGTACTTCTTATAGATGGCACACATCTATATGACAAGTATGGCGGAGTCTTGCTGACAGCTACAGGAGTTGATGGCTTTAACCACCTTCTTCCGGTGGCATTTGCAATTGTTGAGAATGAAAGTACAGCTAGTTGGACTTGGTTCATGGAGAGGGTGAAGAAGAAAGTTGTCCTTCAACGAAGAGATGTTTGTGTCATTTCAGATAGGCATAAGGGGATCATTTCTGTTATGAATAATCCGGATCTTGGGTGGTGTGAACCACATAGCCATCACAGGTTTTGCTCTAGACACCTAGCTGCAAATTTTGGAAAAGAGTTTAAAAAGGGCAACATTAAGGATAGGATTGTTCCATTGCGTAGCCAACTGACCGGGCCTAAGTTTTCTTTGCATTGGAATGCCTTGGTAGCTGCAGAGCCAAGAGCACAACAGTGGTTCGTTGATAAACCACTAAGTCATTGGTCTTTGGCTTATGATGATGGCAAAAGGTTCGGGATCATGACAACTAATATTACTGAAAGTTGGAACAGTGCCATCAAAGTGGCAAGAAAGCTCCCTATCACTGCATCGGTCAAGACTATATTCCACAAGGTGGTTACTTACTTTGATCAGCGTCGAATGGAGATACATAATCAATGTGTTGATGGCAATGAGTTCACTCATCATGCCAATAAAATGATTAATAGATGGAAGGAACACGCAAGTGGCCATCATATGAAGGTCTTTGATCGTGATACATGGGTGTTCACCGTGACTACTATGAAACGTGGCCAGAAAGGAGCAGATTGTTCGGATAATGGAAGGCATATGCACTTGTAACAAATGGCAGACCTTCCATATTCCATGCTCTCATGTGTTAGCTTGTTGTGCCAACCAAAATTTAGAGCACAAGACTTTGGTTAGTGAGTGGTATAAGCTGGACAATGCAAGAAAGGTCTATGGAAGTGCATTTGAGCCATTACCGAATGAGGATGCATGACCTTTATTTGATAGATTTCCTTTAGTGGTGCCCGATATTGAGAACATTCCGAAGAAACCGGGACAAAAAAAGTCAATGAGATACAAGAATGAGATGTACTATCAAGTATCGGGACAAAAGAAAGGAGCATCTTTTAGTGAAGCTTCTTCTAATATACTGTAGTACATCTTCATTGGTATGTTTGACACTTACCTTCATTTAAACTCTATCAAAATGATTGTTTGAAATAATTTGTATCTTGTTTGCGACCATTTATACACTTACCATGTTATTATGTACTAGGACTAATATTTCTTTATTTTATGTATTAATTGTTTTTTATTTTGCTTGACAGGTTGATGATTATTATGGTGCACAGAAGAATGCTGATATCAAGCAACATAAGAAGACAATTACATTTGCCATTTGACAGACTTGGTTTCTATTAGTACTAGGATTACTACCTAGCTTGTTTTTTATTATTAATAAAATCAAACCTTGAACCTTATCCCAAGGATTGTTGGATAATTATGATTATGGTTGGAGTTTATGATAGTGGTTGGATTTTATGTGATTACAATTTCAGCAGTTGTTGTTTTAATGCATGGCCTGTTTAGTAATTTTTAAAATGCTCAGACTGTTATGACAGTTTCTACAGGGGCTGTTTTGCAGTAAGCTGTGGCATTGAGTTTAGAAAATGCGGAAATGACTCACTGTACAACTTAGTGTCCCATCTTATGAGACACTCCCTTCCCCCATTATCATATACACAGGGAAAGTGATTCAGTTTACATGGACAATAAGAAGCTGAACTCAGCTTTTTGATTTGTTCTTTGATTTTCGTTAAATAATTATGAGTGCATCTTATGTTTAATGATTCGCTATTCAGATCAGTGTTTTTAATTGCCATAGTTAAATATTGATGGATGCTTATTACTTCAATCCGTTCTGGAATTTCTGCATATGCTTTGCTCTTATAGTATAGTATAAAATTAGTCAAACATATTGGAAATTTGAATGAAATAGAATACATTTAACCTATAGTTCTTAAATTTGAATCAAAATTGTATCGTTTCTTTTGTGTATATTGATTATTGTTATGCATCTTGCGGCGGTGGTTTGCTTTCTGGTGTGGAGGATTTCTCATCCTAATCCTGAAGCCATGTGGTTATGAGTGATGTCTGTTGTTTGTGAAGTTTGGTTTGCTCTGTCTTGGATACTTGATCAGCTACCAAAGATATGCCCTGTAAATAGAGTGACTGATCTTTCTCTTTTGAGAGACAGATATGATTCCTCTGACTTGAATAACTTTACCAAACCAAACCATAGTAACATCATAAGAGAAATCTTTAATACAGAATTTAAACCATCAACAGAAGTACCAGCATTACAAAGTTAGATAAGTACTTCCCCTGAGACTAAAATTCAAGAACGAAACCCAAATGTACACAAGTTGAACAAAAACATCTAATTACAAAGTCAGTCCCATGAGAAAGCAATCGTAATGAAGGTAAGCAGTCGACTAAAAGTCACTGTACTCCAAAATGAAAAGCTGCGTAATTTTGTAAAGCTGGCTAAATTGTGGAAACCACTGAATTTCTTGAACTGCATCATATTAAGGATTTTGCTTCATGCACAAAAATATCATTGTCAATATCCCTAGGTTAAATAGAAAAATAGCACCAACGTAAAAACAACAATTCCTTCTTTGTAATAACTACCATAAAAAATAAAAATTCTTAAACATCTTAGCAACGTAAAAAATAAAAATTCTTAAACATCTTAGCAAATGTCGATTGTTCTGGTACTCAACATAATGAATTATGCACTATATGACTAAAGTAGGCTTCTTTGTGAATTTTTGCATTTGATGGTCATCATTTGAGAAAGATTATAAGTTAATTCATGCTAACTTGTTGAAACCATCAACAAAATTTTACTTTTTATTCTTAAGAACCTAGTGCAACCTGTTCATTTTATTATAACTTGAAGAGGTAAATAATTGTTTTGTCAAGCCTAATGTTTCTGGACAAGTATCAGATGATAACAATTCATATAATACACAAATAAACATCGAGGATCATGTAGGGACCTCCTATATACTATACAACGTTGAACTATAATATCCAAAAGAAGTGTAATCGGAAAATTGATCTGGCATGACCCATACATCTGATACTATCAAGTGTGACTGATGATCACTTAAAATAATTTTATTATTCTACTACGCCAGGAAAGTGCACCACGGAGAGATGATAATCATACATGTAAATGCACATATAATACAGGAGAGAACTCTGTCATAAAATATAAATCAGCTAAAATGCAAAAAGATGCTGTCATAGTGATGCTTCATTCATTTCGTGGATTTTCCTTGAATAACTGAAACCCAAGCCTGTCACCTGATTCTAATATGAGAAAGAATAACTTGAGAAGTATGTATCTCCTTCAGCGAACCCCTAGAGAGATACTGCCAAGATTTGCACATTGGAAACTAGTTATTTGCAACATCAAAATAAAATGTATAGTGTACTGCTAGTACTAGTGTCTACTTTCTTTAGCATAAGGTGCTGCATATTGGACTTCCAAGAAAATCTGCATGAACTTTAATTGAAGAAAAAGCTTCGAAGAAGTTGGAACATTGATAGTAATGGGCTGGTGAGGATTTTACATACTTGTATCAATTGTATGATCAAGTTCCTACTCTAGTTGCTTGGAAATCATAGCTAAGGCTCTAGAAGCTGAAATAAAGAATTCTAACATCCGGAACAGGGTAACCACATGGTCCCCCATAGATGTACTCACAATTTTTCTAATGATTAATAAATTACGAACACCTTATTGCAAAACTGCTCATGCAGCATGACAAATTTGTAAATTATAATATTCTAAGTGACTAGCTTCTGGCCAAATTCGTTGTCCGGCCGCATCTGCCAGCCGAACAAAATGGAGCCAGTTTTACATAGATGGCCTTTAAAATGGTTCCAAAGCTAATCTGATGACTATGCTAACTGCATTTTTTAAGAAGTAGCAGTCACCCTCAAAAGAATCTTACTACAAAATATATCATGTACACTATGGACACTAAGAAAAATGTACACTGTAAAAACTAACAAAAGCAATAGGTACTGGATTAAGAAGGAAAATTAACCAAAATCATACCAGCAGTCCCATGAGCAAATTTTCTGTTATGAATATCATTTCTGTTATGAATAATCCGGATCTTTGTGAATTTTTGCATTTGATGGTCATCATTTGAGAAAGATTATAAGTTAATTCATGCCAACTTGTTGTAACCATCAACAAAATTTTACTTTTTATTCTTAAGAACCTAATGCAACCTGTTTAAACATCTTAGCAACGTAAAAAATAAAAATTCTTAAACATCTTAGCAAATGTCGATTGTTCTGGTACTCAACATAATGAATTAAGCACTATATGACTAAAGTAGGCTTCTTTGTGAATTTTTCATTTCTTTTAAGCAATATATGCACTTGAAACAATAGGCAGAACTTTGAGTTATCAGTACGAAAGTTGTAACTCACCGAAGGCGCTTATAGCGATAATTAACTGGTGGAACTATCTTATGACCTTCAGTCCCGCATCCAGGAGGATGACGGTTGCGAGGTCGCAACCGCATACGTTCTTGTAAATCTGGCACTTCTTGGTGTTCCTCAACTATAGGCTGTTGTTCGTGGAACTGCTCCAATTCAGATTCTTCAACAAATTCTTCAACAAGTACTTGTTGCTGTCCAGGTTTTTGTAATGGTGGTGGTGGTTCTTGTATAGGTTGTCCTAATGGTTGCTGTTGCTCTACAAGCTCGTCCTCGGGCTGAATTAAAACATTACACATAAGAAAGAAATAGTAAGGTTTATATTTGTAAAAGAAAATGCAACACAATCATAATGGGGGAATCTACAAATCATATGAATTACAAAAATTCAAACCTGTGCAGGTGGGGTCAGAAAGTCATTAGACGACAACAACCGAAAGCTAGGAGCCCAATTTCCTGGTGAGGGCTGAATAGTGCTAGTATCAAGTTCCACAGGTGGTTGTTGCTGCTGTCCAGGTTCTTCTAATGGTGGGGTCAGGAAGTCGTTGGACGGCAACAACCTAAAGCTAGGAACCCAATCAGACGGTGAGGGCTGAACAGTACTTCTACTAGGAAGTTTTGATGACGGTGGTAACTGAAAGTCAGTAGGCGGGACTAAGTCAAAGCTGGGATGAGAAGATGGTGCTAACAGATCCACATTTGGAATTTCTGTGTCATCATGATGACCAGCCTCATCGCCCAAATGATCATCTTCACCCACATCCACATGATCACCGCCTTCATTGCCAATATTCATTTTGCGTCTCTTTGGGGCATTAATCCCTCTACGGCCTCCTTTATGACCGACCTTTTTTAATTTTCCCCTTAAAGTCTCTTCTATAACACGCCGATCATCCACGGGAAAATCCTGAAAAAGGCCCCAACTGTATTGATATTCCAATACACCTCATCCACGAGTAGCAAGTGAATCTATAAGGCTATAACCCCCGCCTGAGACTTCACCCCTGGCTATAGAAGATATGCAATCAAGTATATGAATCTGCAATCATCCAGAAAACAAGTACACATTAATAAAGTAAATAATTAAATGAATGTGCAATTAGAACATGATAAACGAGGAAGATTACCATATATGATCCTGCAACAGCCATACGTGTATGATATGGACGGGTAACATCACTATACCACAAAGCATATCGATCAGTAACCCCAGAACCAACATTAGCAGCAACAAAAACATGCTCCAATCGGCTGTCCCAATATGATATGTGCTCCTTGTGTTTTTTTCCCCAATCAACATCCCACTTGCCCTTTAAATTCATGTTATGGAGCTCTTTTGAATATTCAACAGCTGCCGAGGGGATATCCTGAACCTTACCAAACTGACGAACACATCTATCCGGCTGATGGTGCTCCACAACATAAAAATAGATCAATGGTTCTCTATAACACCAAATATCCCTACCCTCCCTACAATGCTCATCAAGGGTGTTGAGAACATCATCTATATATGGCATCTATATGAAGTGCTCGGGTACAAGAACATCCAAAGAAAGACGATGAATGCACACAACATGTGAACTAACATCAGCATAAGACTTGGGACCGCACCACCTATGTAACACAATAACATAATAATCTAAATTAGACTTGATTCGAATAAATTATAGTAAACCTAATAAATATGAAATTCACTACAAAACAAGAAAAGATGGACAAGCATATAGGTAAAATTTGCAAACAATATTAGAAAAGTTATAATCAAAAAGTCAATTGAAATTTTGTTTTCTGACCAAGTCCGACATCCTCATTTTTAAAAAATTGAATCCGGCGGCCTGATTTTTAAACGCTAACGCGTTTAAAAATCAGGAGTAGTTAGGGTTTAGGGTTGTAAACACCCTAAACCCTAAACCCTAAGTCTGTATACGGGTTATTCGTTATTCTTCATATTTCTAAAACCCTAAATGAATCATTGAACCCCTAAGGTTAACTGTTGAACCCTCAAGGGAAATTTTATTTTCTGACCGAGTCCGGCGGCCTGATTTTTAAACGCTAACGCGTTTAAAAATCAGGAGAAGTTAGGGTTTAGGCTCTAGGATTTAGGGTTGTAAACAACCCTAAACCCTAAACCCTAAACCCTAAGTCTGTATACGGGTTATTCGTTAGTCTTCATATTTCTAAAACCCAAAATGAACTATTGAACCCCAAAAGTTAACTATTGAACCCTTAAGGGAACGGTTGAAGTAAGGTGGCATTATATAGTAAAAGAATTAAAACTTGAAACGCTGCATTGTGTAACTTTATAAAGTGATATTTGGGGATTTTTTTACACAAAGTGCTATTTGGGGCATTATATCTTAATTGTGTAGGGGCACGTTAAAAAACTAAATTACTAGTGAAATACCGTGAAATACCTCAAACCATATGGGCCTGGAAGATCACCCCATATATCCAAACGAGGAGGACTCGGGACGGGAGCCAAAGTAGGTAACCTCGTCCATGCCCACAACTGAACTAATAGCACACATCCTGCTATCTCCTCCACACCAATCTTGCAAGACTTGCATAACTCCCTATACAAGTAAGCAAGTACACCCGAACCCCATGACAAACTCTCACAATGATCAAAATTCTCCAAGAGAGGCAGAAACATACAATGAACTTGTGAACCCTGATGATCGGTGAACAATACACCACCAAGCAACTGCAGTATATATGCCTGAGTATATCGAATTAGCTCACTATCGTCTGCATCATTAGGAAGAGCCTTAGGAACAACAGAATCTAACCAGCTCAACTTTAACCTTCCATAATGTAGTGCTCGGCTTTCAGAAGTTGGTGCTGACCCAAACATTTTCTTTGTAAGCTCCCTCCAACCACCTTCAGGACCCTCAGAATGTGCAGAACCAGTGACTACAAGACCATCTATCCGCAAACCAAGTAGCACACTAACATCCTGCAAAGTAATTGTGCACTCTCCTGTTGGTAGATGAAAGGTGTGCGTTTCAGGTCTCCAACGCTCCACCATAGCAGTAACTAGACTCCAATCTATGATAATACCAGGAAGCCTAGCAACCCATCAAATCTTAATTTCCTAAGAATTGGCACCATCCTAGAATGTAATGCCGGGAACTTACAACGAACTCGGGATCTTTGGCTATCCCCACCACCTGCATTCCATACATTGCTTGATCTATGTTCCGGCTGCAAATACAAAACAGAAGGATCTCTCGGTCCCGGCTGAAGCTCAAAATCAGTTGTAATAGTATCATCCGATGCCTATTAACATAAACACAAACATCAGTTGAAGGCATAAAATAAAAAACACAGATGGTTGAAATAGCAATGCATTGATATACTAATAAACAAACAGTAAGAACCTATATAATAAAGCTTGTACAATATAATTACCAATTCATACAGTACCAGTTCACACAAGTGCATAAGATCAGAACCATGAACATTAAAAAAATGAAGTAAAAACATAGAATGAAGTGATAATACAGGCTCTAATTTGATTATTGCAGACATGGATGTATCTTGCTATTCCGATGATCTTATATGGCATTGAACGAATGATTAGAGCATTTAGGTCCGGGTACAGAACTGTGGAAAGTTTAAAGGTACCTAGACTGAATTGTCGAGTAAAATCAGTCTCCAAAATATTTATCCCTCATTTTTGTGGAGCATCTGTAAAAATTATATGAAGCTATGTTCTGTTTAGTTTGATTGAATTGATCAAGTAACCAGACTTCCATTGAACTTGTTAGTATTATGTTTTAAAAAATGAATTGTCACCTAACACGAGAGCTACTACAGCTCACATTGTATTTGCGCTGTCTCTGTACTTCTATATTTACAGTATGCATTCATTTCAGTTTCATATTATGTCGATCACAACATTACAAATGATCTAATGCATTGATAATTAATGTGTTTCCCACCAAGGTGTTGAACTAGGTTTTAGTCAAGAAATGCAAATGTGTTACACTAGATTCTAATCAACTGCAACACCAAACATTGTTCACATCAAAACACATCCTAACCCCTTAGTCAAGAAATTGTAAGACTAGGATGATTAAGCTGTTTAAGCATATTAGACAAAAGGATGAAAATTGGTTACTACAGTTTAAGAAGACTATTGTTGCTGCTATAATTTTGCAAAGTGTTTTGAGAACACAACTCCTATCTTGGCTTTTTCAATTACTCTTTCTATTGCCTCAGAAATGACCTCTCCTCTTAATATATCCTTATCTATGAATGTAGAGATAACGGTCTTGCATAAATTAATGAACTAATGAGGCACTTCTCGTAGACTCATAGTGAGCACTCAAGATAATTTTTTAGCAAATATAATGTACAGTCTCTCTCTCTCTCTCTCTCTCTCTCTCTCTCTCTCTCTCTCTCTCTCTCTCTCTCTCTCTCTCTCTCTTCATCTCTCTCTCCACCTCTCTCCCTCATTCTCCCTCTCCACAATCCTCTCTATATCTATATAACAATAATTAAACAGAAAATGTTAAATTAAAACCCTAAGTAACAGATAAACACTACATATAATGAAGAATACTTACATTAGAATTAACTCTGATATGCATTTTGAGATGTAACAATTCGTCGGGTGGAGTTTCTGATTAATTTGCTTGAATTTCATCGGTACCCATCAATTAATGTGTAGCAGAGAGTATGATGTGAGTGCTTGGTGCGTGAATTGTGTGTAATTTGGAGAAGAGACTGTAAGTTAGGGGAGTTGTAACCGGGTCGGGGTTTTCGTTATTACGAATTTGTCATTGGCATAACAGAAGGGTATTTTTGGCCAATTACAGGAATTCTGTTAATTTGGTAACTTAAGAGAGAATTGTACGGTAAAGATGTCATTATTTCAAAAATTTACATGAATAATTGAATATGTTAACTTTAATTGTTTTAGTTAACGTCCCTAGTCCCCACCTAAAAATTCTAATCCCAATTTGTAAACCTGCTAAATATCCGAAATACTAATTTTTAGGTATGCTACCCAATCGAATGGGTCCTCCTCCTCCCTCAGGTTATTTCTTGGTTATCAATATGTAATATTAGAAAGGCGAATTACGAATACACAGGCGAAAATTGTTCCTCTATTAATCCCCCGACATATTTCCAAATTTACTTTAAATTCACTTGGTCAAAGCTTTATCTCCAAGTTTATATCTCCTAATTCTCCAGAAAACAATTAAATAGAAATTATCAATATCCTAATTGAATTTTGATAATGTTTACAACTTAAAATCATTACAAATACGGTGATAAATTCTTATTCACCCACCATTATCATACTGGTTTATACAGAAGAATTACAGAAAATACTGATGCCATGGGAAAAAACTCTGATAAACAAAGCCTTAACCTTAAACCCAAATTTAACCCTCAAGCCATAGATGAATATTATTGTAGAACAACATCTTTTGGCAGAGGGTTGGTCTTTTTCTTATATTACCAGACTTTTGGGTACAAAAGAATCTCGTTACTTTCGAGTTGTTTTAAACCCAACCCGAAAACCCGAAATCAAAATCGATTCGAATGAAACCCAACCCGATTCGATGACCCGAAACCCGAATTAAACTAGTATATTAATATATTATATATTACATTTACATTATAACATACACCTCTCTGTCTCTTCTTTACATTTTTCTTGTTGGATGTTCTTTCAATTTTTTACATTCCAAAACTTATTCAGAATAGTAAAATTTTGTAATATAAAAAGTAACTAGCTTTATCGCCCGTGCAAGGCACGGGCATGCTCTAGCTATGTTTGATTTGATGCATTTTTGAACTCAGGCAAGGTAGTCCATTGTTGTGAGTTTTCTATGTTGTTCTCAGTAGGATGAAATGTATGCCAAAAATATGTACCTTTGAAGTGGTAATAAGATTGTAAGCTTCGAGGATCAAACATTCCATGTCTACATACTCACCAAGAACCTGGCCGTTAATCATTTTCCTGAGTGCATGATTGCTAGAGAAAATAATATTGCGAGGCCTGCATTACCTAATCCAAATTTTTTACTATCTCGGGTATGCTAGTAACTCATGTTTGTTTGCATGTCTTTTGGTGTAAAATCATATCCATTTGCTTGTACACTTGCATGGTCCTGCAGTTGAACTCTTCATGTGCTTCAATACATAAAATAATTTTTATCATATCATAGACAAGGCTATATTGTGCAATTGGAAAAAACTTAAACACAGTATATTAATTGACAATATTAGTGCATCTGGAGACAAATTTACACTATAATGGAAATACTTGTCATTTGGAATTCCGGAGCCAAAATTACAATCAACTTTATCACACACAAGTAGATGATAATACTTAAATGCATCTCTTCTTCTCACTGGTGTTGGGGACTATGGCATTAAGCTGCAAAGGTAATTTCAAATGCCACTACCTTTTTGTCACAGAAACATGATATCTACAATTCCAAAATATTCTACAAGATGAAAATTGATCAAAGTCAGTAATGAATTTATATGTCTTAACCATTTGAAAGGTGATTACAAGTTTACAATAGTATGTAAATTATCATAAAGAAACCGAGCGAGGTTGATCTTGCAACATACATTTGCAAAAATTATCGTTCCAAATTTCTTATATTAAATAGTATTTAAATTTCTTGAGGTACATAATAAAGCATCTAGGCTAATATATTAAGATTTTATGTAATGGACACACGCCTTATCTAGCAATTGTAACCTTCATATGAACCTTCTAATCCAATTTATTAAAGGTACTGGAGTTAGTGCATATGGAAGGCATGGATCTCATATAAAAGCTCTGGCTGCACTTCAATTCTTTCCACAAAGCAACATAAATCTTCTATTAGATTTATTGGGCATAATTTTATTATAACAGCTACTTTAATTCCAATAAAATTTAGTAAGTAGCAGATCAAAAGACACTTTCGCATACCTATTTTCTTCATAATTAAAAGCAAACAATTTAAAAAGCGAAGACCTAAGAAGAATAAATGAATGTCATACATATACAAGAATGATAAGCTAAGGCATCAAGAAAAAATCGTCACCAAATATTAAAGTGACTGACTGCAAATTCTACCAAATGTGATAACTACAGGAATCATTAGAGACAATACTTCATTTGTCTAACTAAAGGTCAACCTGTAAGATAATTTTGTGTTCCCTTCAAAAGTCCTGACTTTTCACATATTAACCTCCATTCTTTTTCATGCAATGTACACCTAGTTATACAAAATGGATACCTTTTAGAGGTTTTATGAGAGAATAGTTACCAAAGAGGGATTAAACCCTATATGCTATCATGAACAAACTGACTTAGATGTAATCACTAGTGATTTTAGTAATTTGGAGTTATATTGAAAATTTTACCTCAAGAGGAGAGTGCCCCAATGACATTTGCCAGTACTAAAAAAATAATCCTTTCACACGTGCACCTGGTACTCAAATGTCAGACGTTGAAGACACTACTTTGCTAAGTTATATTTGAAATCCGTCAAGCTCAGTTCTCAATAATGAAGGCTAAATTAAGGTCACGATGACTCTTTCCTGAAAGTATGAATAGTATAAGTCTTTATATGAAAGTTTTGACACACATGAATTATATAAGTTTTTTTTAATTATTTCTTTGCAATAAATGATCAAGAAGAACATAAATCAGATGTTGGTAGGCTTAGAACATATGAACATTTATTTTTGTCGCTTCAAAAATATTATCACAACTCCACAACATACTCATTTTTTGTACTGCTTGATCAACCTTATGCAAAGAATTTACCAGAATCCCACATAATTGCCCAACAATAGCAGATCACTACTTAATTCACCAGACAAAATCCTTTAATAATTACTTTTGATTGATTAAATATTAAGGATCAAATGAAGCCTTCTTGACCAAATTTACCATCTATTAGAAAAAATTCAGGTTGAGGGCCGTGTTGCAGCAGCCACCCTTAGCTCCATATTTAAAGTAGTTGAGTCACGGGTACTCAAAACAAACTTAGCACCGTCCGATCCAAGTGTAAGTTTCGATTGTTAAGACAAGGAACATCATTTTAAACGTTGTAATAGATGCGAATCCTATTAATTTTGGCTGGCACAAATTTAAAATTTTACAGCTTTTCATAAATACTAGAAATAGAATTGTTATTTTATAGAATTTGCAAATTATATTTGATAACTCCAAATCTTGATCGGGTCCTTCCTCGCCAACTCCTGTCTCGGAAGTGGTGTAGCTGCTGTGGGGTGTCTGCAAAACAACACCGGAGGGGGGGTTTGGCCCCGAGGTGCCTCCGGCGTGAGAATAAGAGTTGGCTCTGGAAGGTAATAATCAAGTAGAGTACCACAAAGTAATAAGAGTGTGTGGATGTGTAATAGTGTTCAACCCCTAAACCCTATTTACTAGGGGTATTTATAGCCCTAGGCCTAGGGTTTAGGGGTAGGTTACCTTCACCCCCGACCGTTGGATCTGGGGGACAAACCGCTGAATATTCGGGATGTAGGACACGTGGACCAGTCTGGGGTGACCGTTGACTGGAGTGTGGCCATGTTGTTGCAGAAATGATTTGGCACGTGCCTTCCCTTGTCTTTTAGTGTTGGTCAGCGCCATATGTCGGAATGTCAGCTGAGGTGGGGTGCCACGTGTGTCGAGTGTCACCCATCTGGGGTCCCCTAGTCTGGGGTGGAGACTACGCCACGTGGTAGTGGCCCCGGGCCCGGGGTCCGCTACTCTGGGCTGGGCCGCTCTTATTCTCATGAGATGATTTATTCATTGTTTTGGGCTCCTTGTTGGGCCTTGGCTGTTTATGGCCTATCATTTGCCCCCCACTCCCTAATGCGGATTTTCCGGATGGGGGAGTAGTAAGGGGTGTTTCTGCCTTGGGGAGTGGATTTGTGGATACTCCGGGGTGCGAGACATATGTCCTCGGGGCTGGACGTTTTGTGGTTCTGTGAGTGCGTCTTCTTTGTGGGTTGGGCTTTGGCCTCGGTCGCCCCCAGGCCCGGGGTCGGGATTGAAGTGTACATCCCGGGGCGTTGGGTTTGCGCGTACACAAAAATGCACGTCTGTTAAGGAATATAGGTAATATTTTGAGTGCATTTTTGGATTTTGTTTTTGTTTCTTTTCTTTTTTTTTTTTTTGAAAAAATAACAGCTGTCATCCACTATCCCCGGGCTTTGGAGATAGTGGGCCGGTCTTTTTGGGCCGCCACGTGTCTTGGGCGGTCTGGATTCTGGTCTTGCCTATAAATAGCGGCTCCCTCCCCTCATTTGTCTTTTACGAGTTTTTTATTTGCTGTTGTGATTCTGCTACTCTGAAGACCTGCACTCCGGGCTATAAGCGTGATCTGATCCAAGTTCATTGTCGCACCCAGACCTCCGGACTTCACTGTAAGTTTTCTTGCTCCGGTCTTTGTATTCCTTTTTGTCTTCAATTTTATTTTACTTTCTTGGCCCGGACTGAGTAGAGACTAATTGTAGGCTTTATCTTTTTGTTGGGTAGCCCGGGGTAGTCCCTTTGTATGGTTAGGAAAGTAACTGCTAGACGAGTTTTAATTCCTCTCTCCGACCCAAGTACTTCTTCAAGTAGTGTTAATTCCCCGGATAGTAGTCTAGAATTGATAGACCTAAATTGGGGTATAATGGGTAAGAAGAAGAGCCGCCTTCCCGTATTAACGAGTATTGCGACCAAGGACATGGGTCCGGGGTACAGTCTGAGTGAGCCGGACGGTAGCTGGGGCCACTCTAAGTATTATTTTGTGAAGAGGGACCCGGGGATTCCTCAAGCTTACTTCTTCAGGGATCTCAGTGCGGAGTTTGGGGAGAGTCCGGATGTAGCAGAGATGACCCGATACAATAGGGCTTTTCTTGACTCTAAGTTCGGGGCTAAGCCAGGGTCCGGAATGGATGTTGGTCCCTTTAGGGCGGAGTATTTGGAGACTCCGGTTGAGTGGGACACTATATTCCGGGCTACTTTCCATATAGATGGTGACGTGGAGTGGAGATGGCCGGAGCCCGGGGAAAAGATTTACCACAGGCCCGATGGCGGTTGGGTCGGGGTATGGTTGGAGCACTTAAGGTCGGGATATGGGCCCAGGTGTCATCAGTTTGTTAAGTCCTTGTGCCTGTTTGAGTATGGGATCCCCACTACCCAATTGACTCCAAACGCGGTCAAGTGGATTTCGTATTTTCTGGGGTGTTGTGAGGCCGCCGGAGTGTTACCTACTTTCAAGCTTTTTCACCATCTTTTCCAGATGGTCCGGTCCAACAATGTTCCTTTGTTTGAGTTTAGATTCCGGGCTAAAGCCTGTGGCTATCCTTCTTCGGATTCGAAGCCACTAGTTATGCTTCCATCTTTGAAAGGCTGGAACGGAGAGTTCGTCTTTCTCCGGGGTGTTGATATCCGGTTCATGCCCACCTTCAAGGAGAATCCTTTGGCTATGCACTTCGAGGTGTTTGATCTCCAGGATGCGGCGTTGGACCGAGTACATGCCTTCTGCCGAGGTCTTGGGAGGCTGGTGACTCGGGAGGATCTCATGAGTCATGCCTACCTTTACCGGATAGGATGTAAGTCCGGGCTATATTTTCATCGTACTCATATCTGTTGTTTTGGTTTTACTCCGGGCTAATGTAAAAATATCCTTTGTTGTGTTGTGTTTTTTATTTCCAGGCCTTCCCGGTTATAACCCGGAGTTTGAGAAAGTTGCTGAGATGAACAAATCCAACAGAGCTTTGGCCGCGGCTCTTAAGAGCATTGGGCATGTTCGTGATAACACTAAGGCCCCCGGGGAAGCTGGTGACTCCCAAGCCGAGGAGGGGAGAACGGGGGGTTCGGGGCCAGTGATCCCCGAAGCTGTGGTGGACGAATCCGGACTGGTTCCGAGGAAGAGGCCCAGGGTTTCTTCTGTTCAAGCTGAGAAGTTTGGGACCATGCTCTCGGACTGCGAGCTTGTGCAGGAGAGCTCTGCTGGTGGTAGCCCGAAGAAGGCTAACTTCCGTCCTCACGAGGCCGCCCCCGTGTCTCCGGAAGAAAGAAACTTCATCGGTTTCCTGGCTGATCTTCCCAGCAAGACGGAGTGGGAGGATATGGGTAAAACTTCGGCCACTTCGCTCTTGCAGGAAATGATGGGGGTTTACGGTCAGGTATGCATCTCCCCGAATTTCCCACACTTGTTTTTCTTGTTAGGCTTCTAATTGCGTTTATATTGACAGCTCGGGGTCCGGATGGCCGGGGCTGCGGCTTCTGCATGCCGAGAGATCAAGGAGGGCCAGGCTGCGTTGGCTGGGGCATCTGGGAAAGATCAGGAGATTTTTGGCCTGAAGCAGCAAGTCACCGAGCTGGAGGAGCGCATGGAGTCCCGGGTTGAGAAGCTCAAGGCCGGGGCTAAGCAAGTTGCTGATGAGAGGGATGCGTACCGGGCTAAGGTCAAGGATTACAAAGAAGAAGTGAAGAAGCTCCGGGATGAACTGAAAGCCAAGAAGTCCGAAGAGGATGTCATTGCTGAGTTCCGGGCTTCGGATGCTTACGACGATGACCTTTCCTTGGTCGCAGCCCGGAAAATCAGCCGCTGCTGGGTTGTTGCCGAGAAGATGTGTAAGAGCGATCCTGGGTCTGCCACTTGGGAAAACTTCATTAAAGAGTACATGGAGGCCGAGGATGCTCTTGCCCGGGGTGAAGGGGAACCGACTCCTTACGCTGCTCTCAGCTCCTCCCGTCCTCCTCCGGCTTAACCTCGTTATGTGGCTGCGTCCAGTGCCCGGGCTGTGCCCTTGTAATTTCTTTCATTTTGATGTAATCTTAACTTGGTTTTATAACTTTAAATTCTGCTGCCGTGTGTAACTTTAACTGTCAGGTGTTTCGGGCTGTCGGTCAGCCCGGCCTGTCTGCTCTTTTCTTCTTATATCTTCTTTTATTCCGCAAGTTTTGCCTTGTTCTTTTGTTGTTGGTTTCTTGTTAGCTTGTATTGCCCCCACTCCTTAATTCGGGTATTCCGGATTGGGGAGTGGTTGTTTCTCCCGGGCTTTGGCCTACTTGGAAGGGATGAAAACTTTTCCAAGTAGGAATTTGGATGCCTATGGCTTCCCGGGCCGAAGCATTGCGAAGGTCCCGGGCTTTGGCCTACTTGGAAAGTATGAAAACTTTTCCAAGTAGGAATTTGGATGCCTATGGCTTCCGGGGCCGAAGCATTGCTAAGGTCCCGAGCTTTGGCCTACTTGGAAAGGATGAAAACTTTTCCAAGTAGGAATTTGGATGCCTATGGCTTCCCGGGCCGAAGCATTGCTAAGGTCCCGGGCTTTGGCCTACTTGGAAAGGATGAAAACTTTTCCAAGTAGGAATTTGGATGCCTATGGCTTCCCGGGCCGAAGCATTGCTAAGGTCCCGGGCTTTGGCCTACTTGGAAAGGATGAAAACTTTTCCAAGTAGGAATTTGGATGCCTATGGCTTCCCGGGCCGAAGCATTGCTAAGGTCCCGGGCTTTGGCCTACTTGGAAAGGATGAAAACTTTTCCAAGTAGGAATTTTGATGATAATTATAAAACTGAACCGCCAAGTAGGAAATAGAGTTCTTTTTCATTGATAACAGAATGATTACATGATTTCCGAATACAATTCCCAAAAGAAAAGAAAACGCCCGTGTATGAGCTGAATCTATTTCCCTTTACTGGTAGTACTTTCTTAGTCTGAGGCCATGCCAGGTGTTGGGGACTTCGGAGTTGTCCATGTGACTGAGCTTGTAGGTTCCGGGGCGGAGTACCTCTTTAACTCTGTAGGGACCTTCCCACTTAGGCATAAGTTTCCCTGTGTTAGTGGGGTCTGAAGCCTCGGTATCCCGGAGTACTAGATCCCCGATTTGGAAGTTTTTGACTCTTGACTTCTTTCCGAAGTATTCTCTTGTTTTCTCTTTATACTTCTCCATTCTTTGTACTGCTTTGTCCCGGACCTCATCCACTAGCTCTAGATTGACTCGTAGCCCTTCTTCATTTGCAATTTCATCAAAGTTGATTACCCTGTGGGAAGGAGAACCCACTTCGATTGGCAACATTGCTTCGGTTCCGTATGCTAGCTTGAACGGAGTTTCCCCTGTCCCGGATCGTGGACTAGTTCTGTATGCCCTTAGTACATGTGGCAGCTCTTCGGGCCACTTGTTCTTGCTTTCCTTCAGCCTCTTCTCAATTCCCCTTAGCAGAATTCTGTTTGTCACTTCAACTTGCCCGTTGCCCTGGGGATAGGCTACTGAAGATTTCTTGTGTTTGATTCCCCTTTCCCTCAAATAGTTTTCAAAGTCTGAGCCGATGAACTGGGGACCATTATCCGAGACCAGGACCCTGGGCAGGCCAAACCGCATTAATATGTTGTCCATGAATTTGATGCAGTCTTGCTGGTTTATGGTTCGCATCGCCTTTGCTTCGGCCCATTTAGTCATGTAGTCAATGGCTACAAGGAGGTACCTCAGATCACCCTTGGCCCGGGGGAAAGGCCCTACTATATCGATGCCCCATACAGCAAATGGGATAGGGGATAAGACTGAGGATGGTAACACCGGGCTTTGTCTTGGTACATTGCTGAACAGTTGGCAATTTCTACACTTCTTGACGAATTCTACTGCATCTGAGTGGATTGTTGGCCAGTAGTAACCTTGCCTTATGATTTTGTATGCGAGGGACTTTGCGGACATATGATCCCCACAAATCCCTTCATGTACCTCTTGTAAACAGTAATTGGATTCCTCCGGGCCTATACACTTCAGTGTCGGAGATGAGAAGGTTCGGCGATAGAGTTGGTCTTCTTCTATGAAGTATTTCGAAGCCTTGTTTTTCAATCTTCTGGCTTCATTCTTGTCTTCGGGCAACTCTCCTTTCTCCAAGTAGAGGATGAAAGGGGTCATCCAGTTCGGGGTTCCCTCTATCTCCGTTACCTCTTTCTGATCGATGGCCGGGGTTCCAAGTTCTTCAAAGTAGACCGAACTGTCTAGTTCGGCTGAGTTCTGAACCAGCTTGGATAATTCATCAGCTTCGGAGTTTTCTTCCCTGTTGATTTGGCCGATTTGATACTCTGGCATGGTGGCTAGGTAACTTTTGACAAGGGCTTGGTATTGGGCCAGTTTTTGGTCCTTAGCTAGGTATTCCCCTTTGGTTTGCCGCACCACGATTTGGGAGTCACTATAGATATTCAGGCTGTTGATTCTCAAAGTTCGTGCTAACCTTAGCCCGGCTAGAAGAGCTTCATATTCGGCTTGGTTGTTCGTTGCTGGGAATTTGAATGTTATGGCTTGTTTGATTTGGAAGCCTTCCGGGCTTTTCATGATTATTCCTGCCCCGGACCTGTCGGCTGTTGAGGATCCATCCACATGGAGAGTCCATGACCCCGGGGCTTGGTCCGGATTTACCAAACGTCCAGCTACTGTCGTAGCTTGCTTCGGTTCCGGGAAGGAGCATTCTACTATGAAATCTGCCAAAGCCTGTGCCTTGATGGCGGTCCGGGGCACGAACGTTAAGTGAAATTGGCTTAGCTCAATTGCCCAATTTATTAATCTGCCGGATGCATCTGGCTTGTGGATTATTCGCCTTAACGGCTGGTCTGTTATCACTTTGATTTCTCTGCCTTGGAAGTAGTGTCTGAGTTTCCTTGAGGCCGTGACTAAGGCGAAGGCAAATTTCTCTAGATTGGGGTATCTGGTTTCTGCATCTTTTAGAACCTGGCTGATGTAGTACACCGGCCGCTGGTTTCCCTTGACTTCCCGGACCAAGGCCGCGGCCACGGTCAGGGGCCCGGCGGAGAGGTATAGATGTAGGGGTTCCCCGGGTTCCGGCTTTGTTAGAAGCGGTTGTGATGAGAGGTATTGCTTGATGGTTTCAAGAGCTTGCTGGCAGTCCGGGCTCCAGGTAATTTCTTTTTTGTTGCTCGCCCCCCTGAGCAAAGTGAAGAATGGTAAGCACTTTTCTGCCAAATTGGGTATGAATCTTCTTAAGGCTGCCAATGATCCGGCTAACTTCTGAATGTCTTTCTGAGTCCGGGGTGATTGCATATCCAAGATGGCTTTTATCTTTTCCGGATTAGCCTCAATCCCTCTCTGGCTGATCATGAAGCCTAGGAACTTTCCTGCTGCTACCCCAAAGGTGCACTTCTCCGGATTCAACTTCATCTCATTTTTTCTAAGATTTTCAAAACATTCCCGCAGGTCGGGGACATGCTCCCTAACCGTTTCAGACTTGGCAATGATATCATCGACATAGGATTCCAAATTCCGGCCGATTTGATCCTTGAAGACCTCCACCATGGCTCTTTGGTATGTAGCTCCAGCATTCCGGAGTCCAAAGGGCATGAACTTATAAGCATAGACAGCTCTGTGAGTGATAAATGCGGTTTTGGCTATGTCTGCCGGGTTCATCTTGATTTGGTTATATCCGGAGAATGCGTCCATGAAGCTAAGCATCACATGTCCGGAGGTGGCATCGATGAGCTGGTCTATACTTGGCAGTGGATATGGATCTTTGGGGCAGGCTTCATTTAGGTCCGTGTAATCAACACACATCCTCCATTTCCCACTAGGCTTCTTGACCAGAACTACATTGGCTAACCACTCCGGGTATTTGACCTCGCAGATGATATCTGCCTTGAGCAGTTTGTCCACTTCCTCGTCTATGGCTTTCTGCCTCTCCGGGGCGAAGTTCCTCCTTTTCTGTTTCACAGGCTTCCTCCGGGGATCAACATCCAGGCTATGCATGGCGAGGGACTCCCGGAGCCCGGGCATATCAGATGGGCTCCAAGCAAAAACATCAGCATATTCCCGGAGTAGATGGATTAATTCTTCTCTGAAGGCGGTTTCTAGACCAGCTCCGATCTTAATTTTTCTTTCTGAGTTTCCCGGTATGAGTTCGATTGTTTCGGTTTCTACTGCAGGTTCCACCTTAGCTTGGTCTTGAAGCAGGGACGATTTTTGCACTCGGGCCTGGGAGTTGGAGATCTGATATTCCCGGGCCTCAGTCATATTTGGTCCCTGGGACATGGCTCCGGAGACTTCAATGTTTTGTACCTCTTTTCCGGGGTTCTTGTAAGTTGAAACTCTGTGCTTCTTTCTGCTTAGATTCTTGTGGTAAGAGGAAGCTTTCCTCTTGTTCTCCGGGTCGGCCTCCGCCATGACTAAGGCTTGGCCATAGCACCGGCTGGCTGTTTCTGTGTCGCCCCTAACTTCTCCGACCCCGGAGGGTGTGGGAAACTTAAACTTGAGATGTGGGGTTGAGGTTACGGCTCGGAGCTTGGTCAGGGCTGGGCGCCCCAGGATTACATTGTAAGAGGAAGGGCTATTGATTACATAGAATTTGACCATATGAACTATCTGTTTCGGGGCGGTGCCAAATTGGACGGGCAAGTAAAGGGTTCCTTGGATCGGAACCAAGTTGTGGCCGAAGCCATATAGCGGGTCTTCCCGGCACTCATTCATCCTGATGCTTCCAAGTTGCATCCTGTCCATGGTATGTTTGAATAGTATGTTGACGGAGGATCCGTTGTCAACAAGAATTCTTTTTACCTCATTTTCGGCGATGTCCAGGGTTACGACTAGGGCTTCATTGTGGTTAGGATCTACTCCCTCAAAGTCGGCGTTACTGAAAGATATGACTTGCTCTGGGGCCGAGCTTATCATCATTACTTCATCTCCGGAGTCCGGGCTTCCCGGAGGGGAATTGGATCCTCCCAATACAACGTGCACCACATTCTTGGTCTTCTGGGCCCTGGGTCCTTCGCCCCTTTCCGTGGTTCTCCGAGCTAGATATTGGCCCATATTTCCTTTCTTGACTTGGTCTTCGATGAAGAACTTAAGGGAGACACAGCTTTCCGTCTCGTGGCCATGGGTTGCATGGTAATCGCAATGTTTGTCACGGGGCCTATTCTCTGGGGCCGAAACCAAGGGTTTGGGAGGATAAAAGAAGGGCTTGCTCCGAACTTCTTTTAATATATCGGCGCGTGGCCGGTTCAAAGGTGTCCATTCTGGCTCCGGCCTTGGTTCGGCCCTCCCCGGTCTCGGGGGTCTGGCTTCGGACTTGGCCCCGGAGGAGTGGCCTTTGTCCGGGACCGTCAGTTGATGACTTGGGATATAGTTGTACTGTTTGTTGGGCTTAAACTTCTTATCCGAGTTGTGATCATTTCTAGAGCGATCATCTTTACCTCTTCCCGAGGAGGTGCCCTGCCGGGTCATTCTCATTGCTTGTAGGACATCAGTTTCTTTGATGAACTTGGCGGCCATAGAGTAGGCTGCAGCTAGACTTTGGGGCTCTTTGTTTACCAATTCAATAACATAGCGCTCACTACGCTCCGGGTCTAGGTTCTTCCGGAATATGCTCAAGGCTTCTCTTTCGTCTAGGTTGGTGACTTGGTTTATGGCTTCTTGGAAACGTTTCATAAATGCGGCAAGCGTCTCGCTGTCATGTTGCCTTATTGTTTCAAGGTGGCACATGTGATATTCCGGGGGTTTGTTGGCTCGGAATCTCCGGAGAAAGGCTTCCCGGAACTCCTTCCAGCTGTGTATGCTCCGGGAAGGGATCCGGCTGAACCATCTCTGAGCTGCTCCCTTTAGGGTGGAAGCGAAGAACCTACATTTGGTTAGGTCATTGTAGAAGTATATCTGGGCTATTTGCTCAAAGTAGTTGAGGTGTTCTTCTGGGTCCTCTAGCCCATTAAAGGAGTCAAAGTTGTAGTGCTTGAGGTTCTTTTGCCGGGGTATGGCTTCAAGGGAATGGCTGAAAGGGGTGAGTGTGTCCTGGATCTCGAACCCGGAGTCACTATTGACTTTCCTCTGTAGCTCATGGATCATTTGCACCAGGTGGTTTGGATTTTCTTCATCATCTGAGATAATCTCCGGGCTTACCTCCCTCCGGGTTCTTTTGGATTTGGATTTCCTCATTCTTTCTTCTTCCTCTTGGAGCCTCTTCTGGATTCTGAGCTCCAACTTAGCCTGTTCCTCCTGCCTTATTCTTTCCCGGAGCATTTCTAGTCTCTTGATTTTATCGGCTTCATCATTTTTGTCCCTACTCCGAACCTCCTGGTCCTTTTTGTTTCCCTTGCCCCGGTTTCCAAGGCGGTCAAAGACCGAGGCCCGGGAATGATGGGAGTTGGCTGATTCCCCGGAATTTTCCGCTTGCACAGGTTCAGGTTCCGGGAGGGGACGGTTCCTATAATTTCGGATTGCCTGGGCTAGCTCCTCGGGTGTCAGGTTTTCCATTTGAGCGGAGTCCAGGGGCACGTCTGTATACTTATACCGGTTCACCTCGACGGTTACCCGAGCGTCGTTTGGCCCAATTCCGAGCCTCTCTTGGATTGGGATCTGGACAGGTGGGACTTGCTCCGGGATAGTTATTAAGGGTTCGTCTCTAGTTGCGCTGGGTGCTTGGCGCTGGGTAGAGGTGGTTCTTCGGGGCATGGTTCGAGGTTTTAGGTAGTTCGAGTTGCTTCAGTTTGGTTGTTGGTTCGGGGTTCTGGGGTTCGGAGGTTCGCCCCTCCTTCTAGCGCCAATGATAACTCCAAATCTTGATCGGGTCCTTCCTCGCCAACTCCTGTCTCGGAAGTGGTGTAGCTGCTGTGGGGTGTCTGCAAAACAACACCGGAGGGGGGGTTTGGCCCCGAGGTGCCTCCGGCGTGAGAATAAGAGTTGGCTCTGGAAGGTAATAATCAAGTAGAGTACCACAAAGTAATAAGAGTGTGTGGATGTGTAATAGTGTTCAACCCCTAAACCCTATTTACTAGGGGTATTTATAGCCCTAGGCCTAGGGTTTAGGGGTAGGTTACCTTCACCCCCGACCGTTGGATCTGGGGGACAAACCGCTGAATATTCGGGATGTAGGACACGTGGACCAGTCTGGGGTGACCGTTGACTGGAGTGTGGCCATGTTGTTGCAGAAATGATTTGGCACGTGCCTTCCCTTGTCTTTTAGTGTTGGTCAGCGCCATATGTCGGAATGTCAGCTGAGGTGGGGTGCCACGTGTGTCGAGTGTCACCCATCTGGGGTCCCCTAGTCTGGGGTGGAGACTACGCCACGTGGTAGTGGCCCCGGGCCCGGGGTCCGCTACTCTGGGCTGGGCCGCTCTTATTCTCATGAGATGATTTATTCATTGTTTTGGGCTCCTTGTTGGGCCTTGGCTGTTTATGGCCTATCAATATTAGTTTAAAAAACTTGGTATATGTAAGATCCATTAATTGGCCTCTAAAAGTTAATCTAAACTGCATGTTCTAGTTCCCTAATAAACAATCTTTAATTACACATTACTTTTTCTAGATAAATAACAACCTATGCAACTACAAAGTACACAGGAGAATAATAATTAATTACCCCCCCAAACACAGGTACAGGTGTGCAGGTGGAAAAAGCGAGTGTATGTATCCGATGCGTGACTTGCTGATTTGCCGGAATACTTCTTAATCCCACCTTCTGCGAAAAATAGTAACATAATTATTTATAATACATAGCCATCAAAACTCTATGTTAATCACATTATACATATCCTCACCTTCTCCATGTGACCGGAGTTTAATTGCGTAATAGGCGAGAAATGAGGAGATAATCGAAGATTGTATAGGAGGAAGCATGAGTTGGATCAGCGAAGAAGGTGATTTATATACAAGGTGCAGGCTTAATTAGCATGATCCCACCCCATGTTTCGTACTTACGATGAGACTACGTAGGCGGAGAAAGGCGAAAGGTGAGAATGAGTTACACCACAAATGCAGCAGGTATAACTATATGTAAAACACAGCAAATAACAGGGCTAAATTTATAATTTAACACGGAATAAAATCATTCACAAACTACCATATTGCCATATTAGATATATAACAGATACGACGTATCCATATTCAGGTACCACTACCAGTGAGAATTGGTCGTACAATGCATATTCGGGTGACATATCCATTTCAATCTGCGTATAAAGATTTTTTTAAAAATTGTCATTACTTTGTGTTTGATTTTTGTGTGTACATATTGCATGACGAAATTCAACCTGACATATTGAAGGTAATGATTTGGAGGTGGAATTGAAATTGTTCGCTCGTTAAACCTCAAAAAAAGTTACAAATATTATGATTTTTCATGATATTCCTAACATTTTAAGTTCAAAATTACAATTCAAATATCTAATCCGCGAATCATTTGGGCATAATCGATTAAAACTTAACATTAGTTTAAGTCGAAAGTGATAATTAGTTGAGTAAAGTGGGTATGGACCATTTTTTTCATTTAAAATTGTAATGTTCACGAGCTGTTCGTTAAGGGCTCGAGTTCGGCTCGGTTCATTTATATTCGATAAAAGCTCGGGTGCGGCTCGGTTCGTTAACGAACTCGAGTTCGAACACATTTTTTGTGCGATAAGAAAGCTCAGCTCGGCTCGGTTCGTTAAGAAAAAATATTAAGCACAGCTCATTTAGTTCAAAACTCGGCTCGACTCGATTCATGAACAGTCCCAGTAATAATAACTTGAACGCAAAATTGAAAATCTCTCCTAAACAACACTCTTGGATCCTTGGCCGTGACATGAACCAAGTAAAAGTAGGTTATTTTTGAACAATCCTAGGTCCTAGCACATAGGCCCAATTTCTTGTAAAATTGCGAAAAGTTGGTTGAAGCTAAAATATTAATACTAATATTTTTGTTATCGAAAATATTACAGTAATTCTGATCCCCGAATTTATTATCGAAAATATTACAGTAATTTTGTTATCGAAAATATTACATTAAAAATTAAGATCCCCAAATTTATTTATAGTAAGTTAATAATGGGAAAACAAAATGGGTCAGTACTAGGTTAGTAATTATGATTTGCACCGCTCATTTTTTAAAATTATTCCTTCCATCCCATCATACATGTTACTTTTAATTTTTGACCCATCAAATTGATTAAAGTGTGACTAAAATTTATATGTGAAATATAATTGAGAAAATAAATAATAATTATATTATTAAAAATTATATATAATCTATTTTAACATGAAATTTTCGATTTTTTAAAATAATAATTGAATAATTTTTAATGTTTAGTCAAAGGTTGGTTAATTTGACCATTAAAAAATAAAAGTGACATGTAAATTAGGACATACGAAATATTAATTTATATATATATATATATCCCCAACCAACTTCATTAATACTAATATTTTTGTTATTACAATCGAAAATTGCCATTAGACTTGCTCTAACACGAGTAATAAATAGGAAAGCACTATTCCAATACTTAAAAACCAAATAACTACAGTTATCAAAACTTCTAATCCAAGTATCAATCGTTAATAGTTAATAGTATTAACTTAATACTAGCCTATGCCTATACAATATCTTATAATTTTATTCTTTTTTGATCATTATACAATATCTTCTAGCCATAATATTAAGTTCATCCTTTTCAATCTACTAGAACACTACTGCGCATACATAGTATAGGTAACTGCTTGAGCAATCGAATATCATACCATATTTTTGATATTTCAAGTTTCAACAATATTGAATTGACACAAATATGCTTGGCATGTATTTAATAAAATTTGAAATATATGCGAATATCATATACGAGTTCGATAACATGTACAGTAAAACCGAATTCCTCAATTTTAAACCACGGCAATAAAAAAAACTTAACAAAATATTTGATTCGTTTAGTCCTGGTCACATATTCGCAGCAGGAGCCGAGGGATGAGGTCTTAACTAGGACAAACAGAGGAAATATTAATTTATATGTACACCCCCAACCAACTTCATTAATACTAGGAGTAATATTTTTGTTATTACAATCGAAAATGTTACTAGTACTGCTGTCCGTCTCGTCGTCGTCGCAGCTGACTTTGTCTCTCCACCTTGAGTAAATAACGATTTAACTACATTCATCCCCCAAATCTTCTCCCTTTTTAAAACTCCTTCTCAGATTATACGTATAATTTGTGTGTATATCTAGCTAGCTACTAATGGCGGTGCTGGTAAATGTAGTAGTAGATAATTGAGGTGACTACTTTGTTAGGGTTTTGTAAGAAGATGCCGATGAGTAGATATGAGATACGAAACGAGTACAGCCTGGCTGATCCGGAGATTTATGGAGCTGCTTATGATAATGACCCTGAAGCTTTGCTTGAAGCTGTTTCTATGGCTGGTCTTCTCCGTCAATTGGGCGACCTTGCTGAGTTAGTACTCTTATTACTCTATTATATAATAATAGGATATAATATAATATATTATAATAAGCCTGCTTATTAAAAAATTAAAAATTACAACCGGATACCTATATATATATATATATATATAGGCCATTATTCTAGAGAGGACCTCCTTATATGGAGAATATGAGAGAACTACTAATTTTATATGATTCTATAGTAGAATTAAAGTTTTAATTTTTGGTTCTATAAAAAAAGACCAATTTTTTTTGGTTCTATAAAAAGAAATTCTGATTTTGTAACAGAACCAATGCTGACGTGGCACTGCTGCCACGTCATCACTGCTAACATGGCAGTGCCACGTCATCAATGATGACGTCACTAATGACGTGGCACTGCCACGTGTCACTACCACGTTAGCAGTGATGATGTGGCAGTGCCACGTCGATGTCAATTTTTTTTTAGAAAAATATTTTTGGAAAAAAAATATTGGTTCTGTTGTAGAATCAGAAAAATTATATGGTTCTCTCATATTCTCTATATAAGGTGTTCCTCTCTAGAAGGGGACTCTATATATATATATATATATATATATATATATATATATATATATATATATATATATATATATATATATCCACACGCATACGGAAATTTGGTAAGACTCGCGAAATTATCTCCGGTATATACATTGCACGCAAAATTAAGTACCCTAATTCGATTCTAATTCACATATCGATACATATATATATTTGCGTGTGCGTAATCAAGCTTTAATTATTATTCAATTCAATTAGTTTTTTGGGCTTTTTTGAAAAATACCCCAGCATATAAAACTTTTTGCAAAAATACTGTTATTTTAAAGTTCTATTTGCAAAAATAACATCTTTTGAAAAAAATTGCAAAAATACGGGATTCAACTACAATCAACCAGATGCAACTTTTTTGACAATTTAGTAAATCTGAAAGCAACCCAAATCAACTAATTGCAACTTAATTATTTCAACCCAAATCCACCAAAGCAACACAAATCAACTGAAATCAACCAAACGCAACTGAAATCAACCAAACGCAACTTCATCCAAAATCAAAAAAAACGATTAAGAGAACAGATCGAAGAACAGATCGAAGCTCGCCGGAATCCAAAAAATGTAAAAATTATGATTATAGGATGTCAATAGTCCTAAATGGTAATTTTTTTGAATTTATCTACTTATGTGGAAGACTTAAAAACAATTATGGAGGGTTGGCGTTTGGACTTTGGAGTCATGTGAGCTTAGTGACATGCCAGTTCTGGTAAAATCATTTGGTCATCCTTTTGTCCTTTTGAGACGAGTAGTAGAACTTAAAAACTAGTTATGTTTCTCTATGATCGAGTAAAATCAACTTCTCGTTCTTGGTGCACTGTGCATCGTGTGTTTTCCGAAAAAATGTCCAAATATCGTGTGCACTGTGCAGGCCACCACCTCCGATAGGAGGTGGTGTCCTGCGACCCCAGTGGCGGAGATCGGAGGAGCGGGGCAGAGATTGAAGGAGGGAGGAGGGCGGAGATGGAGAAGGGCAGAGGAGATTGGGGAAGAGGGCGGAGATGGGGGAGGAGGGTGAGGGCGGAGATGGGATCAGAAAATACGAAAAAGAAAGCTCAAAGAGAGAGGAAACGGTTGAGAAGAGAGAGAGAAAGTGGGTGGGCAATTGTGTCCGTATAATTGCAAACTAAATTCTTATAATTTGAAAAAATAGTAAAATTGTAATAAATTTATTGAGATGGTATTTTTGCAGAAACAAATCCCTATTTTGGTATTTTTGACAAATTCTCTAGTTTTTTCATGTTTCATTTCATGTTAATTCGTAAATTAGGGTTAGGTGTTTGATTTTAGGGTTTGCTATTGTCATTGTTATTGTTGTGATGTGATCATGACTGAAGATTTATCCGATAGCGATTCGGATGATTTCGGTTTACGAGATGACATGGAAGCCTTACGTAGGGCTTGTAGTTTCGGTAGAGGTGATTATGGTGGTGTAGTGTGATGATTCGAGTTCCGAGTCGAGTGACGATGATTTTGAAGTGTATAGGAATATTAAGAAGAGGTTTTCGAGTGATGATCACGAGGAACCGTTGAATTTGAAACCTATTTGTGTGTTGCCTCCGGTGAATTTTGATTGTGATGGTGATTTGGTGATTTTGAAGGATGTACAACGTCGATTTATGGATAATGTGAGTGGGAGTGAGGAGGGGGGCTCGGTTATTATTGATACGGAGAAGGGGAGTGGGGATTGGGGGAAAGGTGCGAATTCGAGTGTTTGTGAGGAGGTTGATGTTGGTGATGGAGGGGGAGTGTCGGGGTTTTTTGAGGGGGATGTGGTTGATGATGTTGGGGATTTGGAGGGTAGGGATATAGGGTTGCCTAAAGCTGCTCAGGCGTTTCTTGATGCGATTAAAAAGAATAAGGTTTGTCAGAATTATTTAAGGAGTAAGTTGATGCATATTGAGTCGAGAATTGAGGAGAATGTGAAGTTGAGGGATAGGATGAAGGTTTTGAAAGGGATTCAGTCTGGTTGTAAGAGGAGGACAGGGCTAGAGTTATCGCAGAAGAAAGATGCATTTCTTCAGTTGATTTAAGCTACGAAGGTGAGGGTTAATGCTAAAGTGAATGCGAAAAGTACTCGTGTTATGAGTTATGCCCCTAAGGAGAATTCTCATGTTGTGGATTATAAGGCTATGCTTGAGAAATTTTCGGATTCGATGGATCGGGATAAGTGGACTAAACAAGATGATGTGAATCTTGTGATGGGTGTAAAGCAATAATTTCAAGATATGTTGTTTCAAAAGACGTATCAGAATGCAGAGGGATTTTCTGATTGAAATGAGCTTAATAGCATTATCGCATCTATTAGTGATCATGACATTACTGACGAGAACTTGAAAAAATTCTTGCCCAAGGTTAATTGGGAGCAATTGGCTTCCATGTACACGAACGGGCGATCCAGCGTAGAGTGTGAAGCAAGGTGGTTGAACTGTACAAATGCATTTGATTAACAAAAATTCATGGACAAAATTAGAAGAAAAAAAACTTTTGTACATAATTCAGCATAAGGGGATAAGTAACTAGATCGATATTGCAGCATCATTGAGAACGAACAGGACGTCGTTTCAGTGTTTGGCACATTACCAGAGGAGTCTCAATCCTTCTATTATACAACAGGATTGGACCGAGGATGAGGATGATAAACTATGTGCTGCGGTAGCAATGTACGGTGAGAGTAACTGGAATAACGTTGCTTCTGGCTTGGAATGACGGAAAGGTACCCAGTGCTCTAATAGATGGACAAAATCACTTCACCCGTAGAGGAAGAGGAAAAGGAAGTGGATTCCAAGCGAAGACAAACGTTTAAAAATAACGGTGATGTTTTTTGGGGCTAAAAGCTGGAGAAGTATAGCTAAATATGTGAATATACGCGATCATGTGCAGTGTAGGGAAGGATGGAATAATAGTTTGGATCCTTCTGTTACGCTGGATAAATGGTCTGAAGAAGAAGATCGAAGATTGGAAGAAGCATATCAAGAATATGGACCCTCCTGGAATAAGATCGGCTCGTGTATGACTAAACGTACTGATAACCAATGTCTCAGAAGATGGAAGATTCTATGTCCAGATGAATTCCCTAAGCTTCAAGTGGCTAGAAAATAAAAGAGATAGGTTTACCTTCAAATTTTGTGGACCGGGAAGCAAGAAGACCTGCCCTTGGGCCTAGTGATTTTGTCCATTTGCGATTGTTAGATTCTATTCCTAAAGCTAAAAAGACGAAATCCTGTGGAAAGAGAAAGAAGAAATGTAGAAAGCTCGTGTCTACTGCTAATAGTTATGTTTCTAAACTTAGATCAGCAAAGCACAAAAATGTTGCTCAAGAAACTTGTGAGGGTGACGAGACCCCCACTCATGAGGTGCATACTGTTAGCAAGAACGTTCTAGGGCGTAGAAAAAGAAAACAAGGAGGCCTGAATTTTCTAAAGCAATCACAGCGTATCGGCAGAATGATATAGAAAATACGAGGAAACCATCTTCATGTGAAAATCAATGCGTTGATATAAATAATAAGGAAGTGGAAAAGCCGAGGGTATTGATGCTACAAAGAATAGAAAGAGATTGAAACTATCCGGCAAGAAAACTATGTCGACGAAACAAGTAAACGAAGCTCAAATGCACACAGAATCTGATGGAGTTAATGTTAACGAGAAGAGTGATGATGTTGAACCGTGTTTGAAGTCACCTGGTTGAAGTCCAGAAAGGATGTTAATGAATGGTGATGTTGCTGAGCCTACGGTCAGGGATGAAGTCACCTAGTTGATGTTCATTAAAATCTTTTCTGGACTTCTACCAGGTGACTTCAAACACGGTTCAACATCATCACTCTTCTCGTTAATATCAACTCCATCAGATTCTGTGTGTACTTGAGCTTCGTTTACTTGTTCCGTTGAATTAGTTTTCTTGCCGGATAGTTTCAATCTCTTTCTATTCTTTGTATCATCAATTCCCATCGGCTTCCCCACTTCCTTATTATTTATATCAACGCATTCACTTTCACATTAAGATGGTTTCCTCGTATTTTCTGTATCATCCTACCGAGATGCTGTGATTGCTTCAGAAAATTCAGGCCTCCTTGTTTACTTTTTAAACTCCCTATAGCTTTTTTGCTAGCAGTATGCACCTCATGAGTGGGGGTCTCGTCACCCTCACAAGTTTCTTGAGCAACATTTTTGTGCTTTGCTGATCTAAGTTTAGAAACAAAACTATTAGCAGTAGACACGAGCTTTCTTGATTTCCTCTTTCTCTTGCCACAAGATTTTATCTTTTTAGCTTTAGGAACAGAATCTAACAATCGCAAATGGACAAAATCACTAGGCCCAAGGGCAGGTCTTCTTGCTTCCCGGTCCACAAAATTTGAAGGTAAAGCTATTTTTTTTATTTTTCTAGCCACTTGAAGCTTAGGGAATTCATCTGGAAATAGAATCTTCCATCTTCTGAGACATTGGTTATCAGTACGTTTAGTCACGCACGAGGCGATCTTATTCCAGGAGGGTCCATATTCTTGATATGCTTCTTCCAATCTTCGATCTTCTTCTTCAGACCATTTATCCAGCGTAACAGAAAGATCCAAACTATTACTCCATCCTTCCCTACACTGCACATGATCGCGTACATTCACATATTTAGCTATACTTCTCCAGCTTTTAGCCCCAAAAAACATCACCGTTATTTTTAAACGTTTGTCTTCGCTTGGAATCCACTTCCTCTTCCTCTACGGGTGAAGTGATTTTGTCCATCTATTAGAGCACTGGGTACCAGTCCGTCCTTCCAAGCCAGAAGCAACGTTCTCCCAGTTACTTTCACCATACATTGCTACAGCAGCACATAGTGTATCATCCTCATCCTCGGTCCAATCCCGTTTCATTATAGAAGGATATGACTCCTCTGGTAATGTGCCAAACACTGAAACGGTGTCCTATTCGTTCCCAATGATGTTGCAATATCGATCTAGTTACTTATCCCCTTATGCTGAATTATGTACAAAAGTTTTTTTTCTTCTAATTTTGTCCATGAATTTTTGTTAATCAAAGGCATTTGTACAGTTCAACCACCTCGCTTCACACTCTGCGCCGGATCGCTCCTTCGTGTACATGGAAGCCAATTGCTCCCAATTAACCTTGGATAAGAATTCTTTCAAGTTCTCGTCAGTAATGTCATGATCACAAATAGATGCGATAATGCTATCAAACTTATTTGAATCAGAAAATCCATCTGCATTCTTATACGTCTTTTGAAGCAACATATCTTGAAATTGTTGCTTTACTCCCTTCACAAGATTCACATCATCTTGTTTAGTCCACTTATCCCGATCCATCGAATCCGAAAATTTCTCAAGTATAGCCTTATAATCCGCAACATGAGAATTCTCCTTAGGGGCATAACTCATAACACGTGAACTTTTCGCATTCACTTTAGCATTAGCCCTCACCTTCGTAGCTTAAATCAACTGAAGAAACACATCTTTCTTCTGCGACAATTCTAGCCCTGTCCTCCTCTTACAACCAGACTGAATCCCTTTCAAAACCTTCATCCTATCCCTCAACTTCACATTCTCCTCAATTCTCGACTCAATATGCATCAACTTACTCCTTAAATAATTCTGACAAACCTTATTCTTTTTAATCGCATCAAGAAACGCCTGAGCAGCTTTAGGCAACCCTGTATCCCTACCCTCCAAATCCCCAACATCATCAACCACATCCCCCTCAAAAAACCCCGACACTCCCCCTCCAACATCAACCTCCTCACAAACACTCGAATTCGCACCTTTCCCCCCATCCCCACTGCCCTTCTCCGTATCAATAATAACCGAGCCCCCCTCCTCACTCCCACTCACATTATCCATAAATCGACGTTGTACATCCTTCAAAATCACCAAATCACCATCACAATCAAAATTCACCGGAGGCAACACACAAATAGGTTTCAAATTCAACGGCTCCTCGTGATCATCACTCGAAAACCTCTTCTTAATATTCCTATACACTTCAAAATCATCGTCACTCGACTCGGAACTCGAATCATCACACTACACCACCATAACCACCTCTACTGAAACTACAAGCCCTACATAAGGCTTCCATGTCATCTCGTAAATCGAAATCACCCGAATCGGTATCGGATAAATCTTCAAACATGATCACGCCACAACAATAACAATAGCAAACCCTAGAATCAAACACCTAATCCTAATTTACGAATTAACATGAAAAAAACTAATTGAATTGAATAATAATAAAACCTTGGTTACGCACACGCAAATATATATGTATCGATATGTGAATTAGAATCGAATTAGGGTACTTACTTTTGCATGTAATGTTTATACCGGAGATAATTTCGCGAGCCTTATGAAATTAGCGTACGCGAGTGGATATATATAGTATCCGGTTGTAATTTTGATTTTTTTTATTAAGCGGGCTTATTATATTATATTATATCCTATTATTATATAATAAGAGTAATATTGAAGTTGTGTTAAAAATAGTTCGCCATCGTGGAAGCAGATCTTCTATTTTCTTTTGACAGGTAACCGAGTTCCATTCCAATTCAAATTGCTCCCTATATTTCTTTTCATATTTTTGAAAGAAAATTGCTACCTATAATTCAGAAAATTAAATTCAATTAATAAAATATAAAGAGTTGTGCTATATCTTTCCCTGTGTACTGTGGTGTTAGTTTTGTGGATTACGTTTGCGTCTATAAAACTTAAAAGGTGGCTCTATTTTTTCAGAACTAAAATATAAAGCTAAATGTTAAATTACCTGTTCCCCTAAATTATATCAAAATCTAACATAAATTATATATGAAAGGAAATTTGAACATGTATATTAAAGGGATAAAAAATTTATAATATTCTATTGTGGTTGATCTTCATGAAGAAGACCCTTATATAAAAAATAATAAATAACACCATAAAATTTTACATAAAATTGTCATTGGATTCTAATTTTTACACTAAAATAATTATGAACAAAAATAGAATCTAACAAAAACTTAGAATCAAATATAATATGATCACACATATTTTCATTGCTATAAACATATTTAAGAATTTTGAGTATTATGAAAGAATTGATTTTTAAATTTAGATAAACTTCTACGTTAAATTCGATATGTTGAGTTTAATTGTCGTTAAATTTTGTGATGTAATATTAATAAATAAATTTTTATGAGAAATAAAGTATAATAATGATATTGTTTATTGTTTTTTTTATATAAAGTGTTCTTATTTGTGCAACACATTCTACTCTTACATATACGAGAATGAATTTTTAATTGTCTTTTTACAAGATTTTCGTGCGCCTCAAACACACTTTATTTAATATTCAAAAAATATAATAGGTGGATGTGAATATCACATGAAAATAAGTAAACACACCTTATTTAATATTTAAAAAAATCTAATTGGTGGATGAAAGTAGTTATAACTTAATAAGGATACCAATTTAATTTAATACGTAAATTATCAAATTATATTTTATTAAATTTCAATCTGTTATATATCAAAATTATAAGGATCGCTAGATTTTAAAGTAAATAGTTGAGAATCATTGGATCTGATATTAAAAATATATTTGGTTATTAGTAAAATAATAAAAATATAAAATATAAAAAAGTGTGTTTTAAGGTTCAAAACCAAATATAGTAGATTTTTTAAATTGAATAAATTTTTACTACAAAAATTTGTCACATTATTTTATGTTCAGTTTCTGGGCAAGAATTCAAGTTCTTGTCAGTAATGTCATGACCACTAATAGATGCGATAATGCTATCAAACTCATTTGAATCAGAAAATCCCTCTGCATTCTGATACGTCTTTTGAAACAACATATCTTGAAATTGTTGTTTTACTCCCTTCACAAGATTCACATCATCTTGTTTAGTCCACTTATCCCGATCCATCGAATCCAATAATTTCTCAAGCATAGCCTTATAATCCACAACATGAGAATTCTACTTAGGGGCATAACTCATAACACGAGTACTTTTCGCATTCACTTTAGCTTTAACACTCACCTTCGTAGCTTGAATCAACTGAAGAAATGCATCTTTCTTCTACGATAACTTTAGCCCTGTCCTCCTCTTACAACCAGACTGAATCCCTTTCAAAGCCTTAATCCTATTCCTCAACTTCGCATTCTCCTTCTCGACTCAATATGCATCAACTTACTAACACACCCTATTCTTCTTAATCGCATCAAGAAACGCTTGAGCAGCTTTAGGCAACCCTGTATCGCTACCCTCCAAATTCCCAACATCATCAACCGCATCCCCCTCAAAAACCCCCCACATTCCCCCTCCATCACCAACATCAACCTCCTCCTCACAAACACTCGAATTTGCACCTTCCCCCCATCCCCACTCTCACTCCCCTTCTCCGTATCAATAACAACCGAGCCCCCCTCTTCACTCCCACTCACATTATCCGTAAACCGACGCTGTACATCTTTCAAAATCTCCAAACCACCATTACAATCATTATCATCACTATCAAAATTCACCAAAGGAAACACACAAATAGGTTTTAAATTCAACGGCTCCTCGTGACCATCACTCGAAGACCTCTTCTTAATATTCCTATACATTTCAAAATCATCGTCACTCGACTCGGAACTCGAATCATCACAAACTACACCACAATAACCACCTCTACCAAAACTACAAGCCTACGAAAAGCTTTTATGTCATCTCGTAAATCGAAATCATCTGAATCGCTATAGGAAAAATCTTCCGCCATGATCACCACAACAATAACAATAACGATAACAATATCAAAACCCTAAAATTAAACACCAAACCCTAATTTACGAATTAACATGAGATTAAACATGATAAAAAATGATAATAAAACCGCTGATTACACACAAGCAGATATATATGTATGGATATGCGAATTCGAATTGAATTTGGATACTTTGCTAAATCGGTGGTAATTTCACGGTATTATGAAGATTGCGTTATGCGAGAGAGTATATATATAGTATTGGGTTGAATTTGATTTTTGTTTCTTTTTCGAAACGGGGTGTAATTTAATTTTATTGTGTTTTAGTGGTTTTTATAAAGTTTTTTGGGTCAAAGGATTGTGTGATATTTAAAATTCGGTTTTTCTAATGTTTGCCTAAGAGCTTAGTTGACATTTTTTAATTGATTTGTTTTCATTAATAATAATGGGCCCTCGTGCATGCACAAAAAATTTAACCAATTAAAATTAGCAACTCATTAAGAAGTAGCTGTTAGAATGTGCCTTTGGGCACACACTATAAATTCCCTTTAAAATTTTATGTAGGGATTGCTGTTTGTTTGTAAGATTCATTCCTTGAACTAGGAAGATTTTAGTTAATTTTGCAAATATATCAGAGTTATGTAATTATTGAGAGGGGGAGGGGGAGAGAGAGAGAGAGAGGAGAGAGTTTATTGGAGGAATTTAGTTTTTTTTTTTGGTTTATTGGAGGTAGTTGGGTAGTTGCCTGAATAGGAGTTTAAGATGCAAGACATGCATTTTTTTAAAACTGGATGAGTGATTTTGATGATCAATGGGTGCATACAATTGCTAGTGGTAGGAGTTTAAGATGCAAGACATGCATTTTTTTAAACTGGATGAGTGATTTTGATAATCAATGGGTGCATACAATTGCTAGTGGACCTAAAAACGTAAATTAGATGAGATATGGATTGAGTAGATGGTACTGATATAATTATTAGGTGATACTGGCCTGGGTGAAGGTATAATACATGCACAATTATCTCATGTTTCTAATGGGTAGTTTATTTCTATACATTTGTTACAAAAGTTTTTACAAGAAATTTGTTGCGACAATGAGTGATTAATGCTCTGCTGGTCGTGAAAGCGGGTGATTTTGTTATGAAAACAGATCTTTATTTGGTCTTTCATCTAAAACTAGTTATATTTGTCACTAGAGTCAAGAAAGCAAAATGCAGTCACAAATAGTAAGATCATTCTTAATTCGTTCATTTTGTGTTTATGTCAGGGCGATTTCTCAGATTTATTACCAGCTACCCAGCTAGAGTTTTTTCTTCCTTGTTATTGCCTTATTTGTCATTTTACTCTCTAGACTGATCTGAGTCAACAGATATAAGGACAGAGTACTGCATATTGAAAAACCATCTTGCTTTGATTTTCCTGTAATCTAGGCAGCATATTCTCACATCTAAACTGAAAATACCAAGGAGATACCCCAAGCTTAAGATGTTGCTGGAGATATTATGAAATCAAGGTTGATTCCGAACTCGTGTAGCAAAGTGACAAAGCATATTTTATATAATTAAGATATAGCAAATTTACTTATATCCTACGTTCATATAACTTTAATGTTATGTGACAGACCTGGTATATTGCAGAAAATTAAACAATTTAGGGTTCACACTTTTGCTGTCTCTTTTGAAAAAATTACACTTACTGAAAATATGTTAGTCTGGTAATATTTTCCTATATGTACCCTTAATTATTGTTCTGAAAAATGTGGATACAACTAAGTTTTGAAAGAGTTAAACCTTGGAAAATTGTAAATAAAAGAATAGTTTTGAAAAATTACACATAAATTTGTTCTAAAATAAGAGAATGACATGTATTAATGGACAAATTATATTTTGAAAACAAACATGTTAAAGGGGATGGAGGGATTAGTTTTATTTTACAAAAAGGTATTTATATTTAGATTTGTCTTCTAAAAGTAACATGATACTTCTAAAACCATTTCATGAAAGGGACAATACATTTCATTTAGACCGAAGGTACACCATGGAAAGTTTTTATTACTAAGGATTTTTCGTTAAAAATCGGGGAAGTTCCTGAAATTTTGTTAAGTGCTACTTGCGAACTTTTAGGATTAATTCTTCCATATATATATATATATATATATATATATATATATATATATATATGTGATTATAAAAAAGTGAGCTTTGCTTAACTATTAGATCGTTTACTCCAATAGTTGGACTTCCTTCTGCAATGAGACTTTTATTAGAAAAAATAGATAAAGGAAATAACAAAATAGCTCTTATTCAGTTTCATTTTATATATACATGCTTTCATGAAAGGATTGCATATGAAACTTGTTCCTTGCATGCTGCAGATTTGCTGCTGAGATTTTCCACGATTTGCATGAAGAAATGATGGCAACAGCTACAAGAGGCCATGGTCTAGTAGTTCTCTTAAAACAACTTGAGACAGAGGTCCCTCTTATCGAAAAGGCCTGTCACAAACGAGTCCCTCGGTTTTCTTCTCAAATGTAGGTTTGGATTTCACCTAGTCTCCTTGTACAATTCCCCTGCTATTGGTTTTAATCTCATTTTCATCAGCATGCTGAGAGCTGTACTTTAAAATTGACTAGTCTGTGAGGTCGATTCATCAGCATGCTTAATGCTAGCTTCTAGGGTTTGGCTGTGCTAATATTCTGTAGTTTGAAAACGGTATTATTGGGACAAGATATTTAATAGCAGTTAAGTATGGATAATCAATTTTTCAGGTACCAATTGGCATCCTAGTTTGCACACAAATCAGAATCTGATCACCAAGGTTTATCATGGATTCTTAGGAAGAATGTCGTGGTGCTCCTCGATTGTTTCTTCTTCACAAGTATGCCCAGTCATTTTCCCGTTTACACGAAATATTACTTATGTTATGGACTCTTGTAAACAAATCTGTTTTATAATAGATTTGATGTTGCTGGAGCTGGAGTATGTTTAAAGCGGTACACAGATCCATCATTCTTTAAAGTGGAACCATCTTCCTATGGGCTTTCGAGTGCCGAAATTCAGAAGGAAAAAAGATCTCGTAAATCCAAGGTATACTTCATAAACAAGAATCATGATGATCTTTGTTTCCACTATTATGGGTCGATAGTAGAAACAAAGATCGCACACATACTAACGCTGATGTCCAAACTTTTTGGCATCCATCGAATCTTGTTATATATGTTGCCAATTTAATTATCGGCATTCAAGCACAAGTAATCCTATTTAGTTTTTCTTTTCAATGCTGACAGTATTTACTTTGGTGGTTAATCTATCATTTTACTTTTGAATAGGTCCAAAGCATAATAGACAATTATCTCTTTTTTTGCTTCATAAACCATATAATTTTGTTCATACATCTTATGTTTTATTCTTGTAATCGTGAATGGCCTACTTTGTGGTGGCAGAAGAAATCTTCCCGCTGGAGGAATGCTGGAACCCCAGAGGTCTTACCAGCATCTCATGCCAAGTAGGATTCTTTATATCCCAAATTTATCGTGATACCGTGCTTTCGGTAGGATTCCTGATTGAGCTATTTGCAATATAGGAGTAATTCTGCAGACTCCAGCATTTACTTTTGGAGGATCGTGTTGAGGATGGTGTCACTGACCCTGTACATCTTGTGAAATTGAAAAGGGGGTTTAATAGATATCCGTTTGGCTCAGAAACTGGGAAAAGCTTTATGGAAAAGTTTATAAATGCGTCTTCACCTGAAGACAATGTTGTTCATGAAATTAACTGTGGTTCCTCACCCCTGGAGTTGCCATCAAAAACTACTAGTGAAGCGGGGAGTGCAGCGAGTTCTTTTAAAGAATCAACGAGTGAAGGAAGGTCTCTAGTAAAACCATTTGGTGATTGAGGTAGGTGAGGGTTTCGGTGATAGGGAATTTTCCTCGGGTACCAGAGAATATTCTCTTCAGATAGAAATGAAAATGAAATAGCAATTGATGGCGAAAGCAGAAAAAATGTGCCAGTCGGATGATGTTGCAAGTGAGGTAGACAAATACATGGATGCCCATGCTACAATGGAGACAGAAATTGAAACAGACACTGAATACAGAACCAAAAATGATATTGGTTTTGTGAATATGGAAAAGCGGGACAGATTTTGATTCAAATGATGACTTGATTCAAAGTCAATTTCAGATTCTCAGTCAGCAAGGAACTCAAGCGCGTCAGAAGATAGGAATGATTCAGTTAAAAAAGGATCATCTAGTTTTTCTTATTCTGATACTGGAAGCAATGGATCTAAGAATATGCCAGTAGATGTTGATGTTGCAGCTAAAGAGTCACCGTCTACTAAAGTTTGTGAAGCTGATTTGGTTGTTATGGCGAAGGAAAAGGTTTCCACAAGTGAGTAGCTTTCAGTGTCTGAGGCTCGTCAACCTCCAAAGGGTGATGTTTCCGATTATACATCTAATGAGGTACCCGACATTCCAATTAATGAGTCTGAATCTGGAGAACTGTGTTCTAGTTTGCGTCATTCAGATTCATCCTCGACATATATACCTCTGGAGGAAGGAGAAATTTTGGCTAGAGGCACATTAAGGGGACCACAGATGGTTGAGATATGGTCTACCCATGATGAACTCGATACCAGAACCATCAAGACTGAAGAAAATAGCAGGAGTGAAGGACTCGGGGCAATAATATACCCTGGATATCTAGACACTCTAGTAGTACTTCACAAACAATGTTGATGAACCACCTCTAGAGACAGCACCCGCAGAACACCATATTCTGGATAAGTTTAGTGATTGTCCGGGTGATCTTTCTATTGCTTCAGTCAATATTTCTGAAGATATCCTTGAGGTAATTCCCGAAAAGTATGGCAATGAAAATTCATCGGATAATATGCTCGCAACACAACATGAACAAGATAGTTGCACTGAAAAATTAGAAGATAATCAAATTAGTCTGCTGCATACAGTTATTCCACAAGCAGAAGTTGAACCTTCTGTGCCATCCTCTTTGGACTCTGAAACAAGTTACACTGCAGCCTGATGTCGACAATCCTGTAGATAATGCCTCAGCTAAAGAGAAAACTTTTGACTCTGAATCACAATCAGATAGTTTTCATATTTCTTCAACTGCGGAGCAACAGAGAGCAGAGTGTACAGATGTTCCTCAAAGTACTATTGGTCTAGATGTTGATACTTGTCACGAGGAGGAAATATCTGATAGGGTTCTACCTGAACCTGACAGCTGTGAGATGCAGATGGGTCTATTAACCTGCAGCATTGGTTTGATGGAAAGTGAAACTACTGCAGTTAATAAGATTTCTAGTTACATAGACTCTAAAAGTCCTTGATTTTTCACCAGTTCTCCTGTTCCAAGCAAAGAGTATGATGTTGAAGTAGGTGAAATTCCCTCCAATATGAATTTCACTGGAAGGCAAGCTGTTGGGCTTGCAATTTCTTTGGATTCCCTGAATACTACAGCTCCTGGGTCACTCATTGATGAAAAACAAACTAAAAATGATCAATCAGAAAACATTTTCGTTGAAGGCATTGTTGCAAAGCATGATAGTGATGCTAACAAAGTTGATTCAACACATAAAAAAATTCTGGCGGCAGAAGAATTCCACAGTGTAGAGAACCTAGATTAGTATGGATTTGAAGTCTGTGACGGATTTCTTCCACAAAATGATGATGAATCAGTTAAGCAGACAGCAATGGTTAATCAGGAGATTGCATCACCAGATTTAGACTCTGTCCGATGTGAGGCAGCCTTCCGTGATCATTTCGATGTTGAAGCTCATGCGCTCTAATCATCTTCAATATACAGTGTCCAACATACAGAACCAGTATCTTCTGTGCAGAGTAAACTTCATGAGCATTCTGGTGAAACTTTGCTTTCAACCCATCACTAACCTGTAGTAAGGACACTTTCTGAACCAAAGCTCACCCTACAGACTGATCAGATTGATCTCGAACACCTGCATTTGGATGAAAAAAATCTCAAGGAGGAAACTCAGTCAGAACAGCTATGCTGTTTAGATCATCCAGATGAAGGAAGCGTTGAAGCTCTTTCTGAACCTTGTGTTGTAGAAAGCATCCCTGTAGTTCAGGTGAGCACGCAGGCTGATGGCTTTGGCATGGAGTCTCTGTCTGGTGATAAAGAAAACTATAGGTTGTCATCTAAGCTGCACTTAAATAATACGGGTCATGGAGAAAACTTTATTACTTCTCCCAGGTCATTATTGATTCCCTCTTCATCTGAAGCTATGGAGTCAGAAATCTTACAACCAGACAGCCATGGAGTTGGAATCTCTGCACATGCCAGCGATGAATCAAGTGAAGTCTGTTCACGCTATCCCCTGCTTCCTGAAGTACCTCAAATTGATTTGGCTGAAATGCCTCCTCTACCACCTCTACCTCCGGCAGAGTGGAGGTTAGGGAGGGCTCAGCAAAATGCTTTCCTTCCTTCAGATAGGGACTCGGTGCAAAATACCTTTGGCTTGTTTCCACCAATGTTTCCGTTGAAAACCAGCAATGATACTCTAAACGGTTCTCCAGTGAGTACGGATGATTTGCTATCTCCGGTGCCAGTTCTGCAATCTCCTGCTGTCAAAGAGAGGACCTTTAAAATAATTATCAATACTTGTTGGAGAATACGGAACAGTCTGATCAAGTGTCCATGCAAATGCCACTCACCTCTAATGATGGACTCAGCAATATTCCAACTTCTGATAGCACATGTAACATGGGCCCATGTGTAACATTATACTGAAAATGAGAACCCTGGTCATGATATGCCTGCTGAAGAAGCAGGAAGTACGCAGTCGAGTTTCACTTCTTCGCCCGCAGCAACTACTGTCAATGCATCATGTTTCTCTGGATCTGTACCTAGTTATCCAATAAGTCAAATGCAATCGGAAGAATATCTAGAACCTGAGACCACTTTCTTAAGATCGGAAGTATGTCTAGAACCTGAGAACACTTCCTTAAGATCGGAAGTAATGGTAATAAAGTTTCCTGACACACATGTGCTGCAATCAACATTAGCAGATGAACATCTTAAGGATGTTTCTACAACTTCACCAGGTGAATGTTGAAAATTTAAGACCTATAGACTACATTGTATTCTCTTCTATTTAAATAAAATAAAGTGCAGGCAGAATATATATACCCTGATAATAAACTGAATGCAAGCTAAAAACTAGCTACTACCTTCCTATAATATCTCCACTACTTCCACACTTCTACTAATGCTAAACTACCCGTGAGACTCTCGTACATTGTTTTTGTTTTACTTTTGCCGGACTAATGAAAAACCAAAACTTAAATGCAGGCATTGGCTGATAGCGAATTATGGAGATAGTTGGAGCGATTCGTAAATTTTGTGCTCTGATGAGTTTGTTGGACAGTATGTTTTGCAAATATGCTTATCTGGTCTGGTGCGCGCATAATTAACAATGTTTTCGTGGGCTGCTTGCTGAAATACGAAGTTCTAGGAAACTTTAGGCGACAGATTCTAATACTATAGACAGTCGATTTATTATTTCATTAATCATTATGCAATGATATCTAGTAATACCTTAGTCATGATAGCTTGTTTAAAAATTTGAAATTTTGATTATTACAATGATATCTAATTATTAATGAGAAATATGGGATTGGGTTCCCAATTTGAAATTTTGATTATAAACATGGGATTGTGGTTGAAATCAGGTACTTACCTACGGTTACATTGATTTTTTAATACAAAAAATGTAGGCATGAATAAGGATGCTGTGAACATCCCCCACAGGGCCTGAATAAAGTTGCAAAAAAAAAACCCGTGACACGAAATTCGAACTTGAATTGAAAGAAAGAGTTCGATTTGGATTTGATAAAATGCTAGCTATGAATATGAATTATTTGAAAAAAGGTGAAAAAAAATTTAACCAGGCCCAGCTTGACATCCGATTCAAAATTTAACTCGATCAAATTTTTTTAGGGTTTGTTTCGTACTTTAAACACTAAAAATTTACTGCATAGGCCTGATGTAAAAAAAAATTACTGTTTAACGCTAAAGAGTTAAACTGTTTGAACAATTTAGCGCGGGAACATGACAGTTCCATCAGTTTCAATATCCTCCGACATCAAACACTGTTTAATACGAGGTTTCAATTCTTTCAGACATCTCAAACATGTTCACACTCATCTCCTCCGTTTTGGTCTTGACTCTTGACCAAGACAACTACCTTATCAGTTATCAACATGTTCTTGAAATCCACTTTTCTCATTTTCAAACCAATCTTGTGCTCGTCTTGTTTTTAATCAAACCCATCAACCCAATGTGTTTCTTTGGAACACCATGATCCAAGGCTTTGTGTCCAAGAATTGTTTTGATGAGGCTCTTCAACTCTTCGTTTCGATGCGAAAACAGAGCTTCATGCCCAACAATTTACTTTTACATTGCCTTTAAAGCATATCCACATCACACACTTTCTACCCTTTCATCAATGTCGAACCTGAAATTAAAACCCACGACATTGTCTTCATTTCAAGCGGAGTTACCTCGAATACACAGGTGACGAGCCTGGTTTTCAATGTTGAGATCTCACTTTCTAATTTATCGACTGGCCATCATTTTTTTTTCTTTTCTGTCCAATGCTGTTAATAATCATACAATGATTATGACCGAGGTTTTTATCACCTCCCTCTAACTTATCTCCAACAAACAATCTGTCATCAGTCACTCTTTCATCGCCACCAAGGGCTTTTTAAAAAAAGAAATACTTTCTTTCAGCTGCTGCGACTAAAAAACTTCCTATTTCAGCAAAGCCAGAGGCATGTTAGCAGCAGTTATGGAAAACTTGATATCTTAAACAAGAGATCCCACGACAATATACCTTTTCTAGTAGATACCCAGCCAAAAATCATTTATTTATAACAGAAATTATCTATCTATAGCAGTATACATAGAAATTATCATGAATGCGTAGAAATTAGAAATTTGAACTGCAAAATTAGAAGTACAAGAGTCAAAGAATATGCTTATATATGCCAAAGGTACAAAAAAAACAAAAAACTATCACTATAAACATCGAAACTAACGAGCTTCTTGATTAAAAGGAGAAAACAAATTCAGCCTCTCTTGCAAATATTAACATATACAGAACCTCGATATATGAATACTTTTGTCAAATAAATAATTTTCTTCAGTTCCGACATAATAGGGGATGCCTTTTTAATCTTGATAAATGAGACACGAGAAAAAAAAACTGAAAACGAAGGAAAGAAAGTCGATGATAAAAAATTTAGTCAACAAAAAAGATACATACTGAGAGATTAAACTTCCACTTGCACTTCTGCCGAGCCGGTTTATACATATGAAAAAATATGCGTTCATTACTTTCTCTTTTAGACACCATATCATAGACCAAGTATTCAAATCTGACGTTTAATCTCTTGAAGAAGTCATCTCTAGAGTTAATATGGTACCTGTTATCTACAAAAAAATTATGTAAAATATTCATCTATATTTTAAAGTTAAAAAGGTACATAACCAACAATGTTTACAAAGTCATAAATTTCAATATCAGACCTTTTCAATTTCACAATTTACTTTTTCCTTTTAACTGTCTGTTTTGCTTCTTCAAAACTAACGAGACGACATCACTCCAATAAGCAAATCCTGAGCATTTATTAGAAACGATGTATAAATTCATAAAGTCGTATGCTAGCAGAAATTATATGAACCCAACATGACAGTCCAAGAATTTATTACCCAATAAACCAATGCAGATAATTCATAGTATTAAGTCTCCTGGACTAATAGGCTACACACGATGCGAAATATACAAGCAATATTACCTGCACATGATGTCTGGCATATACTTGTAGTCTGAAAATAAACAACATACAGAGTAAATTAGAGGAAAATGGTGCAAAAAAAAAAAAGCAGCTTCATAGTGATGTATTCTCCATGGCAACCTATTTACAAGTTCTTAATTATAAATTCCTAAAAAAATTCCATGTGGTAGGCCTAATGCCTAAAGCAACTTATTTACACATAAAAAAATGTTGGAAGCAACCTACACCAAAGTCCAAAATAAATATGTACCAGAACATTCTTCCGCAAAGCATTTAAAATGCTCAATCACACAAAATAGTGGACACTGAGTGCAAATCGAAATGCAAAAGGGATGTTAGTAAAGGTTTTTAGCACTAGGAAGGTGTAAGGCACAGAAGGTCGCTTCTTTATCTTTCATCAGCAAAAGGGATCTTGAATAATATTGTATAAACAGCTAAAAAGTTTTTTGCCAAGAAAGTTAAATACTGCATACTATAACTATCATTGCATATAGTTCAACAAGCCTCAAGATGTGGCTCAATGATATTTAGCATTTGAGTTTAAGATTATTTGGTGAACAGATTACCTTTGCTTCAAGTTTTGATGGCCTTAACTGATCTTGATACAGTTATATAGTCTGCAAACTCATCTCCAGCCTACCAAAGAACAATATTAGCCATCCAATTTAGGGATATCAACTGAAAAGACCAAAATAATAACTAAACAAATCAGTTGTGGCATTTGAACTATCCTGTAGTAGCGAATTTGAAACTTGCAAAAGTAAATTAACATACAGAATTAACTCATACATGTAGCAGCTAAATTTCTAAAACTTTGGCATCATCTGGAACAATATATATGACCAGTAGCTTTTCTGCTAGACATAGATCATACTCATTTTTGATCGAAAAAGAACAAATTTATATTAATAAATTATCTATACATTAAAGTTGAATAGTACACAACCATCACTTTTAACTAATATAAATTTTAATATCAGGCTTTTTAAATTTGACCAGGGAAAAAATTATTCTCCTCTTAAATGTACAGAGAAGATATTACCATTGAATACTCCTCTTAAAATGCTGTTACTTTCCTGACAGACTACTATGCACATTTGACACCATCTACATTCACAAATCTATCCTAGTCTTCGCCAAGTTCTCCATATGATCGTGTCTTGCCTACAAGTAGTTGGGAGTTCATAAGCAAATACCAAACACACCAACTAAAATATACCGTTCAACAAACTCCCAAAATGTATGGTGACAGTAACATCCACAAGTCACAAGTATACATGCTAGGCAACTCAATAATATAATTGGATTGCCAGTGTCAATAACCCATTACAAGAATTGATACTGACCAAGTCTTATCAGCCTATCAAAACATGTATACTACTAGTCTACTATAAATTGCTTTGCAAAATAGGATCAACATGCCTATTTTACTCACATAAACCAGTAGTGGATCTTGTATGATAAAAACATGAAGTCTACATTTAACTTGATTTACTTTGTATTATTACTGATTATGTAATATTGTCTTTCCATATTGTATGATGAAATATGAAGTTATACATTTGATTTAGCAAACAAAACAAACTAAATAATTATTACAAACAATATAAAAATAAAACCTCAGCTACCACAAAACAGATGATCAAAGACCAATTTGCACCAAGGAAACTGTAGAACTATAAGTTTATAACATTAAACAGAAAAACAGATATAGCACGCATGAATTAGAAATAAGTAACATAGTACAAGAAGAAGCAAGCACCAGAAGTGGAGAACTGTAACATAAAAGAAGGAAGGAATTGAGGGAAGGAACAACTGAAAAATATGAAGGGACGCAAGAATCAAAGACAAGATTTTGGAGGGAAAGAGCTGGAGCTTTGATCTGCACATAAAAAAGTCATGACCAAATCAACTAATTAAGCAAACTTACATCAATATGCATAACAATATTACTACACATTCAGTATATGAGAACTAAGGGAGTAAGGATAGCCACTTGCACCCTTAGCAAATTAGCAGCTCAGGTAAGTGACATCCGGACTCATCTCAAGGTGTCTAATTTCAAAAATTAAATTGCAAAGTGCTATATTTAAATGTATTACAACTGACATATCTCAGTTTTATTCACAGGTTAAAAAGAGTGCCAAGTGTTAGGCTTGATGAAATTCCATTGGTTTACAAAGACAAATATGCCTGCATTGAATTACATTTAGGATAAATTACACACCAACTTACATATATATAAACAAAATAGAAGAATCATGATTTCCAAGTACAGCTTTCACCACCTCTGCAATCAAAAAATGAAAAAGAAAACATCAAAAATCTGAAACAACCGATAATAAGCAAATATGAACATATACCCCACACATACAAGTGAAAACACAAGTTGAATACTGTAATACAACTTAATGACTGTATTCCTCAATAATAATCAAGAATCTGTTCTAAGCATCAATTACAAAATTTTAAGTATCATGTGTGTACCCTCACACAATTAAAAAAAAAACTCACAATTTAGGCGAGCTAATCTTCCTCTTCTTCAATCCGAAACGAATCAAGCAAGAGTGATATCATTTCCCAGTTCTTGATTCAGACATCAGCCTCTGGTGAAGTTATCGAGACTTTAATCTCTTGGACCCTTGGTGTTTTCCTACAATAGATTCACTTGAGGTATCAAGTTCTTCAAGTTCAGATGATGGCCACTTGGCAGTAGCACCATAATTTTGGAAGCATCGACCATTTCGGTACTTCTAGCACACTTAGACGATGAAATTCTTTGGCTTCTCCGTGGCTTGCTACCAACAGGGGAAACCGCCATGTCATCCCTAAAACAAACATTTCGCATTTGTTTAGAAATTTTTGCGTCTACGTCTTTTTCTGCAAACAATGGATGACCTTGAGTTCAAACTATCCATAATTTCCGGTGTAGAGCACCTCAAAGGCCTTTCCTCATCCCTGACCATAGCCTCGGCAACATCACCATTCATTAACATCCTTTCTGGACATCTACCGGATTTCCTCTTTCTCTTCCCACAAGATTTTGTCTTTTTAGCTTTAGGAACAGAATCTAACAATCGCAAATGGACAAAATCACTAGGCCCAAGGGCAGGTCTTCTTGCTTCCCGGTCCACAAAATTTGAAGGTAAAGCTATTTTTTTTATTTTTCTAGCCACTTGAAGCTTAGGGAATTCATCTGGAAATAGAATCTTCCATCTTCTGAGACATTGGTTATCAGTACGTTTAGTCACACATGAGGCGATCTTATTCCAGGAGGGTCCATATTCTTGATATGCTTCTTCCAATCTTTGATCTTCTTCTTCAGACCATTTATCCAGCGTAACAGAAGGATCCAAACTATTACTCCATCTTTCCCTACACTGCACATGATCGCGTTCTGGCACATATTTAGCTACACTTCTCCAGTTTTTAGCCCCAAAAAACATCACCGCTACTTTTAAACGTTTGTCTTCGCTTGGAATCCACTTCCCTTTCCTCTTCCTCTTCGGGTGAAGTGATTTTGTCCATCTATTAGAGCACTGGGTACCAGTCCGTCCTTCCAAGCTAGAAGCAACGTTCTCCCGGTTACTTTCACCATACATTGCTACAGCAGCACATAGTGTATCATCCTCATCCTCGGTCCAATCCCGTTTCATTATAGAAGGATTGAGACTCCTCTGGTAATGTGCCAAACACTGAAACGGTGTCCTATTCGTTCCCAATGATGTTGCAATATCGATCCAGTTGCTTATCCCCTTATGCTGAATTATGTACAAAAGTTTTTTTTCTTCTAATTTTGTCCATAATGTTTTGTTAATCAAGGGATTTGTACAGTTCAACCACCTCGCTTCACACTCTGCGCCGGATCGCTCCTTCATGTACATGGAGGCCAATTGCTCCCAATTAACCTTGGGCAAGAATTCTTTCAAGTTCTCGTCAGTAATGTCATGGTCACAAATAGATGCGATAATGCTATCAAACTTATTTGAATCAGAAAATCCATCTGCATTCTTATACGTCTTTTGAAGCAACATATCTTGAAATTGTTGCTTTACTCCCTTCACGAGATTCACATCATCTTGTTTAGTCCACTTATCCCGATCCATCGAATCCGAAAATTTCTCAAGCATAGCCTTATAATCCGCAACATGAGAATTCTCCTTAGGGCCATAACTCATAACACGTGAACTTTTCGCATTCACTTTAGCATTAACCCTCACCTTCGTAGCTTGAATCAACTGAAGAAACGCATCTTTCTTCTGCGACAATTCTAGCCCTGTCCTCCTCTTACAACCAGACTGAATCCCTTTCAAAACCTTCATCCTATTCCTCAACTTCACATTCTCCTCAATTCTCGACTCAATATGCATCAACTTACTCCTTAAATACTTCTGACACACCCTATTCTTCTTAATCGCATGAAGAAATGCCTGAGCAGCTTTAGGCAACCCCGTATCCCTACCCTCCAAATCCTCAACATCATCAACCACGTCCCCCTCAAAAAAACCCGACATGCCCCCTCCATCACCAACATCAACCTCCTCCTCACAGACACTCGAATTCCCACCTTTTCCCCCAACCTCACTCTCCTTCTCCGAATCAATAACAACTGAGCCCCCATCCTCACTCCCACTCACATTATCCATAAACCGACGCTGTACATCCTTCAAAATCTCCAAATCACCATTACAATCATCATCATCACTATCCAAATCCACCGGAGGCAAAACACAAATAGGTTTCAAATTCAACGGCTCCTCCTCGTATTCATCACTCGAAAACCTCTTCTTAATATTTCTATACACTTCAAAATCATCATCGTCACTCGATTCGGAACTCGAATCATCACAAACTACCCCATCATAACCACCTCTACCAAAACTACAAGCCCTACGTAAGGCTTCAATGTCATCTCGTAAACCACAATCATCCGAATCGCTATCGGAAAAATCTTCCGCCATGATCACACCACAACAATAACTGTAACAATATACACGAACCCTAGATCGAATGTAAGCCTCTAATCCGAGTATTAAAACATAACATAACAAAGTAATTATATCCTGACAGTAATATGATTGAATTTTAAAACTACACGGATATATATATATATATACGTATCTGTTGAATACAAATATGAATTGAATCCGGAAACATAAGATTTATGTATATTGTTGAATACGAATATGAATTGAATCTTGTAACTTACTTTCTCTGTTTGTGGTAGAGATTTTCGCCGACTCCTTCTTTGGTTTTTTTAGAAGAATTAAATCTGGAAACGTAAGATGTATATTGTTTATTGCGAATATTTATTAGTCCTAATTATAACTTTTTTCGATTTATTTGAGTGTGGGATTATATATCAGGTGTGTAATCGTAACTTCTTCAATTTATTTGAGTGTGGGATTATATATTAGGTGTGTAATTGTATATGGCACAGTTTAGATTTTAGCGGGCGTTAATTAATTATAATTAACTAATATAATAGTCCGTGTTTCTTTAGAAGGAGCCGAATATGGGTTTCTACCCGTATTACGTACCGCATGGTAAAAAAAAAAAAAGATGTATATTGTTTATTGCGAATATTTATTGGTCCTAATTATAACTTTTTCGATTTATTTGAGTGTGGGATTATATATCAGGTGTGTAATCGTGTATGGCACAGGTTAGAGTTTAGAGGGCGTTGATTAATTATAATTAACCAACATAATAATCCGTATTTTTTTTTAGAAGGAACCGAATATGGGTGTAATAATGTTATTTGAAAATTTACAATTTAATTTTTGTAGATCTTTGTTTGTCTATGACTTATTTTGTTCTAATATCATTACTTCATTTCGTGTACAATATAATTTATGCGGTTTTAGTTGAAAATTATAAATATTATGAAATATAGCATTTAAATACATTCGAAATTATAAAATACATTTTGAATGGTCTAGAAGGATTGACAATTTTGAATAAATCATTGTTAACTATGAAAAATGTTTAGTAAATTGGTACAACAATAGGTGCAACCTTGGAAAAGATAATATAATTTATTGTATGTAAGTTAGTTTCTTTTTTTACAACACGTAATCAGGCCCGGTCCAGGTGCAGGTCCACCAGGACAACTGCCCTGGGCCCAAAATAATTGGGGGCCCAAAATTTTAAAAAACCTGACAATAGCTACTCTCAGACGAACCACGTACCATTGCCACAAACATTGTTTTAAGATAAAGATATTAAGATACAATGCATAGGCCCAAACCGAATTAACATTGCTTTAAGAGAATTATAGAGGCCCAAACATTGTCAGCCCAACTTAGAATGTTGTCTTACAAACAGTGTCACAAAAAATATTCAAGCGAGAATGTAAAATGTAGCCCAAATATTCAATTTTGTGGATTTATTTTTTGGATTTATGTAAGAACTGTTTGCCTCACACAATTTTCTGCAAAGAAATGTGAAAAATAGGGTAATCCTCTACATATAATTAGGAGAGATTTAGGGTTTGTATTCTTATTCAATTTTAAACTTTTTTTGGTGATAATTTGATGCTTATAATTTTATTCTCACTTACAATTTAACAGCTAATAGTTGAAAAGGACCTTGAAGGGAATTAAATCTTACCTTTCCAGTAGATGATACTTCAAGACATTTCTCATATTATTTTTATTCTAGAGGATTAAGTAACATCTCGGTGAAAGGCTCAAACAACATGAAAATATTTTTTGTATTACCATATTAAATTTTTTGGAGAAAAAAAAATTTAGGACCCTTTTTTCGAGTTTCGCCCTGGGCCCTCGTAAAGTATGGAACGGCCCTGCACGTAATTTAGTATTCTTTATTTGTTTATAGATAAATAAATGCAATGTCTCGGGTATAGCAAAAACAACTTAATTAATTATCTATGTGTGTGATATGTGTCTAAGACGTTAATAACCTGAAAATGCCACTGATTTAATTGATTAATAGAATGATAATAACTCGTAAGAGGCATGAGTCATTTTCTATATTTTTTTCACAACAAATAGATATAACATTCTTGATTGTTCGTTTATGGATATAAATATATATAATATTTTAGATACACCAAATATAAGTTGATTAATTATCAATGCTTATGATTTTATGTAAGACGTTACTAACTTGAGCAACTTTGCTAATTTAGCTCCTAGAACGAATGATACATTTTTTTTGTTTGTGGCATGTAATCTGTATTTACTAAATGAATACAAATAGTGTAGTTAGGAATGAATATCGGGTCACTTCGGAGCCTGGAAGTGATATCCTCGCCCCCAATCCCCGAATTTGAATCCAATTACCAAACCTGTCTCCATCCTTAAATAGGGATTATTTTGCTTCTCGTCCCAGATAAGAAACGGGGATTTTACGGGAAATCAGGGATTATTAATTTTTTAATATAAATTTTACATATTTTATAACTGGTGCGTGGCACGGACTATTATCTAGCATCGGATATAATTACTTATACTAATGTCGTATGAGTATTATTTTGATCGTAATCGAGTTTCATATAGTGAATCAATAACATTGTATGCAATCTAAAGCCTATGTATTTTTTATAAAGGTGAATTTTGAAAATTTTGAATTCTTGTGCATCAAGTTTCATTGATCAGTGAATAATTTTAATTAAAGACAAATAGTTTAATTTTTTTTTTTCTAAATTTATATAAAATATTAAATTAAGATTTAAAAGTGACCTCTTTAAAAAATTACCATTACTGAAACTGGCACAAGTTATTACTTAAACTGTGATATTAATTCATTTTTTTCTAAAAGAGTAAAATGTTAAAAATAAGTTGGTCGATTAAGCATAATTGCACCAACTTGAGTCAAATTTAAAATATTTTATTTTAAAATCTGGTCAAGTTCTTGACCTAAAAATTCACCACATTCTAAGTTAGCAATTTTCATATGCATTATATTTACTTACTCTTATAAAAGCGTCATGTTGGTCCCGGAGTATATTGCAGAAGGGGGGGTTGAATGCAATATAGATAATTTTAAATCTTTAACTCAACAACAATGATAAAGATTGTAAACTATCTAGATAAGAATTGCAAACACAAGTAGTAATTCAAGATGTTCTTACAAAATAAATATCTTATTTATTTTGTAATATGTTGCTACAACCTCGAGAAAAATGGTTTTCTCAAGCTTCGACTTCTTGTAAGAATCGCTTACAGAAAGAATGAGAGATGTGTCTCTATATAGACTAATCTTTCTTTTGCATCTCAGTCACATGGGTGGCGGAGCTGTTGTCGTTTTCAAGTGACAGCTCCTCACAATTTGCCCACACATGTGACCTTTCCTAAAATGCTATACAAACAGAGTTATCTTTAAGCATAAGGCATTCTAGGTTCTTTCCAAAATTAGCTATAACAATTGTAGTAGATGCAGACTTGTCATACTATTTGAATTGTCGAGCCTCGTCTTATGATCTCTCAAGCTTCTGTCGTAGTCTTGCAGATCTGCTACAATCTTTGACGAATTGCAACAAATCTGTTTCTCGAACATCTAAACTGTCACGGGGGTTTGATTGAGATAAAATCCCCAAATCAAATAATTCAGTGAGACAGTAACCCTTGCCGCCAAGTTTGCTGTCATAGGAATATTCAGTAGTTGACAATATGAGCTCCCGCCAATATTGTTGTCGAAACTCCAAACTTGCTATCAAGTGTGAGAATGTTGTTGTCCCCTGCTTCAGCCAATGTTGCTGTCAAATGAAACTTGCTGTCGTGACCTTGCAACATGCAGTCTTCTTGTAACGTTACCATCAATGTATTGACAGTAAATTTATTATTGCTGTCGAACTGATGTATTCTCTTGAGGCTTGAACATATCAATGAACTTCTTCCAAGATACATACTTATTACATTTCAGCAATAATTTGATTACAAGAACACACTCTGGCTGTGATAGTATGTTCTACTTAGCTTATACAAATAAACTAAGTACTAGTTAAGTTGTCTCTACGCTATCACCCATAAATCCTAAAAATCTCCCCCAATTTGTTTTTATGGACAATAACAACAAATTCTCAATACAAGCACGCTGACAACTTAACTAACATATATCAGAATAGGATTCTAGAACATTTCCAAGCATTTAGCATTACATAGGACAATGATCTAAAGCAAAACATGTACTCCTCGAGGTTGAGTAGATATGAGATTTACTTATCTTGTTATTAAGCTTTCCAGTTCTGTCTGTTCTCTCTCTTTCTGTGGAGAGCTTCTTCCAAGTACTTTCTGAGATCTTGTACTAGCTTCTTTTCATCAGCAGATACAACATCATCTTTAATCTCATCAATGTACTGTTGGATTTGTTTAGAAGAGACATACTGAACATCTTTCAGATCAAACCATGATTCAAAATCATAGGTGTAAGTTCTGAATTTCAAGATGTTGTTCACTATCTTGAATCTTCTGCCAGGAAAAGAATTCAAGGTCACTCTTCTGTTTCTGTCAAGTTTTGTATCTTCATCTCTCCTACTATCAAAAATAATTCCAATTCCCATGCACACAGCATTTCCAGTTTGTGAGATGATCCAATAACTTTCCAGTATAGACTTTTCAGTACACTGGTCCTCCGCTTGTGAAAACTATCTGCATAGATTTCTTCTTTGCCATCTATGATCCTGAGAGGATTTTCCAATGCACATGGCTGATAGTTTGGAGCTTCACTATTCACCTTGTTGACTTTCTTGCATTTTTCTTTCAGCTCAGCTTCCACTACCTCAGCAGTCTGTTTACCAATATTAGCTTTTCTCCTAGCAGCTTCAGCAGCTAATTCGACTTCATAGGCAGCCATAGCTTCAGGTGTATAGGAGGGCATTCTTTCTGTCCAATCATACTTAGACACAAGTTCTTCTTCATCTATACTCACATCCTCATTCGCATCATCGATGTTTCTCCAGTCACCATATCTCTTATAAAATTCAGCATATCTTTCAGCATGGTACTTTTGGATGTGTTCCATGGCTTTCTTAGGAACATTTTCATACGTCCTCATAAGCTCCACCATTCTTTCCAGCATGAAGTAATTGATTCTACGCCTTACTTCTTGTGATGTTTGTTTGAGAGTGTATCTGTCTATTATTGTTGACATATTCACCATAGTGAAGTCCTTCTCAACAAACATGACTTTTGCTTTATCTTTCCAAAGAATGTATCTGGATGCATATTCCTTAGAATTATCCAGCTCCAATTCGACTGAAGTGATATCTCATGTCGCAGCTTCCTTCTGGATTTCGAAGCTGTTTGTTTCTCTTCTTCGAATAGGCTTCTTAAGAAACATCACTCCATGCTTCTTTTTCCTTGCTGCAGCCTTTGTCTTTCCCTTTCTTGGAATTGCACGCCAGGCTTTTGCTCTTTGTTTTGTCTTCCTAGACTTGGATTTCTTGACAGTTTTGCCTGTGACAGCTTCTTGATTCAAGCTCTTGACAGTGTCTTTCATGATTGTGTCTTCTTTGACAGCAGCTTCTTCGACAGTAACTTCATCATTCTTGAAAGCTTCCTTGTTGACAGTATATTTTTCAACATCAAAATAGTCAATAACAAATCTTAAGATACTTCTTTCCAGTGTGTCAAGAATGTCTGTCTCTCCCTCATCTTTAGCTTCAGCATCTTTCTCATTATCCTTGGGAGCTTCTTCCTTTGCTTCCTCCTGAGTCTGACTTATAGTAATCTCAGCAGTTTCTTTACCACTTCCAATTGTACCAGATCCTCCAGTTCCATCAAGATCATCATCATCAAGGGTGTCATCATATTTGCAGCTTCTACCACTTTCACTTCTTCTGGCACTAGCTTCAGAAATCAATTTCTTCACTTGAGAGCTAAGCCTTTCATCTCTCTTTGCCAGCAGTTTGTGAATAGCTTTGACAGACTTGACTTTGTCTTTGTTTATCTTAGATTTGAGGATCTGTTTCAGCACTCCCATAATTATGTTAGAATGCAATCTAGGTTCTTCACTTAGGATCAGAAATCCAATCCTTTTAGCTCATGTGCTTGTGGTTGTTCTGTAGCAAATACCATAGGGTTCTTCAATCACTTCTGGTAGCTTTTCTTCAACAAGACTTTTAATTTGTGCTAGCACGCCCCCTATTTTTCCAAGAATTCATGCACTTCCCTTTACTCCATAAGGCCTTCTCTAATATGGAAAAGCCCTCCATTTTCGTCAAATGACCCGGCCTCCCCTGGCGCTTCCACCATCCAAGCCCCCTTTCTTTCTTCCCTATGCTCCCCCGGCGCGGGCCTACCACGCTTCGCGCCTGCGGCGTTTTTGCCAGACGGCCTTTGCCAGTAGTGTCATCCTCCCCGCTGGCTGTATAGGCGGGTGGTCCCTCGCTGCTGCGTTCTGTTTGGCTATGGATTACAGGAGCAAATGTAATTGAATGGAACAGCAGGCGGGTTACACGTTCCACTGTGCCGAGATGTGATGTGCAGGTGGTGATGATCACCCCGGGGTATGCGCTAGCGCCCTTGACAGGCACTCCAGAACCCGCCAACGCTCGTGAAAACACGGGTCGGCCGACCCTCCATTCGTCCGACCGGAAATGTAGATAACGGGGCCACCTTCACAACCTTCTCCCTTCTGTCCCTATGTTGTAGTAGGGTGGGGTGGTTCGCTTGAGTTGCTCAACCCCCCCTTAGCTTGGTGCTCATGACGCGCTACGGAACCTCCACCGTGCCGGGGGACCAAGCAGGGCATAGCTAGCGGCATAGGAGCCGACTCGGCATCAGCGGCTTTGTGCCGCACTGGAGTGATCATCGTTATTGAAGATTGTATAATTAGCTTTCACTTTCGTTCCCATGGCATTCAGCACTTTAGCTTGCAGACTCTGCAGTAGCTGCATTGTAATGAATATTGAGATGCCAGTTTTCAGATAAACATCAACTGCCCATCTTTTCTCCAGATTTACCTTCACAGAGATACTTGTTATTTTGTCCTTCAGTATTGGTGACAGTTTTATATATACTCCTCCTGCCTCTTTTATGGAACTATTCACCAATGCACTAAATTCTTCAACTTTGTTCTGCAAAGTACTCTTCATGTAGCTAACCATCATCGTTTCTGCCTCTTTTAGACTATATTCACTTCCATCAGACCAAATGTATCCTATTGTAGGATTTACCATTTCAGGCATTTTGTCTTTGCCTTTGACGAGTCTGTTGGCTTCTTCAATTTCTCTCTAATGTTTCTGCAGTGGAGTTTCCATGACTTCAGGAGCTGGTTCATTGATTTTCAGAGGAGGCAATGTTGATGTTTGAGCCCTTTGTAATTGCTCCAATATTTCTTTAGTCACCAACATTGGCTCACCATCTATTTTAACAGATTCACCAATTCCACTAGCTCTCAACTCTTCACCAACGATTCTATCTTCATTTGCATTTAGCTCCCCCTTACTTCCATCTCCATCTTCTTCCATTTGCTCCCCCTCTCTTCTAGACTCCCCCTTGCTTGTTGCTCCACCTTGTGTCTCCTTCTCTACTGGACTTACAGTATTCTGATTTTGTACTTTATTCTGATCTACCACTTTCTCCCCCTTAGTTAAGTTGACAGCACCAAGGACAGTAGAAAATGATAACAGATTTTGTTGAATCTCAGCAAATCCAGTAGCTACCATGGTGGACAGAGCATCAAGTTTAGCTTCCATGGATGCACATCTGCCCTCAAGGGATTTCAACCTTGATTCAGCTTGTTTAGAAGGACCATCAGACCTTAGCCTTTTTGATGAGAAAGGAAAAGACTGAGGCAAGGAGGCTATGGGGTGTCTCACACTCTCATTGTTTTTCTAAGTGATCTCATCACTCCTCACAGATGACTCTCAAGGCCTAGTGCCTTTTTATGTGGGGTTCCCTCAAATTCACTCTGGACATGCTTAAGTCCCTCTCCTTTTGCCAGCTCATTTGGCTGCCTCTCATTTTTATGCTCACCTCTCTTTTCTTTTATCTCTATTTGCTTTTTCACTCCCTCACTCATCCTAGATGCATGGGTATGAGCAGTACTTACATGCATTGAAAGAGAAGGTTTAGATTTTACCTTTTTGAAAGTAGAGATTGGCAGATGATCATTATCAGAAGCATCTTCAACAATTACTGAATCTTGATCAAACTGTGCAGAGGTGACAACATCTTTGCCCAAAATGTTACTATCCACAGGTGGGTTGACAGCAACATTTGTGGTGTCATTGACAGCAGCTGAGGCTGTGACAGCAACTTCCTGAAGATCAGTTGCTTTTTGGAGGTCGACCAAGATGTTGGCTGTTTCATTTTCCGGCAGATTTCCATCTTGATCTAGCTCAGTGTTTGAGGGAGTGGTATCCATTTCACTTAGAGAAATGGGTTCTTGTGGACCACTTGATGGGGGCTCATCCATGACTTGAGATGGATGATCAAAACCTGAAGGGTTGGGACTGTCCCCTTCTCTAGGTTGTTGAGAAGAAACAATTGATGGAATAGAGAATAAAGAAGGTGATGGTATAGAAGAGATTTCTGGCTGTTCCATAAAGATAACTTGTGGAACATCAAGAGTAGAAGTTTCATGACCCTCACTGTGCCCTAACTCCAAGTGCATTTCTGCAAGTGTAGGCTCCTCATGAGTGAATACATGAGGTTATGCAGACTCTTTACAGGATGCCTTGGGAGACAGGCCAGTTTCAATAGATACTTCTTGTTGAGAAGAAGCACCTAGGGATGTGTTTGATTCCATTTTATCCTCCACAGCCTTTTGTGAGACTGAGGGGTGGCTGACAGTGGTTTTGTCCCCCTTACTGCACCAGGTGCAGTTTCTCCCTCAACATTCTCAGAACTACCACAAACTCCAGTTTCCAAGGGTCTTTTCTTGGATTCTTGCAAGGCTATTTTTGTGGCTTTTGTTTGTCTAGAAGGTCTGATTGGAACGAATGGTGTAGAATGTGGGTTAACTGAATTTGGGTCTAATTCAGCTTCATTCTCAAGGGAGAAATTAACATACCCAGAAGGTAGTTCAAAATCAAGATTAGGCTCTTGATCAACCATGTGTTTGGTGAAACAGAGTGGAATATGTGCATTAAAATTTTGTGAATTGATTGATGTGTGTGTATTTCTTTTCAAAACATTGCACTCCATAATTAGAGATGCATTATCATCAATACCACATAATGAATTTAAACACATTGTAAGAAAGCGAGGATAGACATGTGTAATAACCCTAATTCTTGCGAATATTGAAACTTGGATGAATAGTGATTTTTTTTGGGTGGACGAATTTTTTTTTTTGAAATCCCGCTATGTACAAATTGTTAAATGGAGATTTCGAATTGATATTACGTCTTTACGATGCAAATGAGTGTAGGTAAAAGTCGTTAGTTTTCGACGAAACCCATTATTTCAAATGGACGTATTTAACGAGGTATCAATAAATACGAAAATTAGGACGAAACCAAGGGAAGTATAATTGGAATTCCATGTAAGATATTTATTAAGTTGAAGTATTTGGAATATTAAAGATTACCCGAGATATTTTCTGCGATAAAATGTTTCAAGGATTTATCGAACTTGGCACGAAGAATTAAGCGATAAATAAGGAATAATAGTTGAGGTGACCAAGCTCATGCAAACTCCATGTAAATCATGCAAGTTGGCTAGTTAAAATATCCAACCAAGTTACTAGAGCAAGGAACCAAGTGGTGGGAATCTAGTAGAAAGCTAACTACTTGGTTACCAACATAGTCCCTTAAATTAGGGATCACCAAGTGTTTAAACCAAGTCCAAGCTATGAACTATAGGCTACCTAGCTGCTAGATTATACATATAGCCAATATATATCATACCATTACATTATTGATCAAAGAAACAAGGCAAAAACCACTCCCCCACCTCATTTTCTTCATTCCCGGCCAAACCCTGCAGGGGTAACTTTCCGATTTTTTTCACCCATCTCCACTCATCTAAAAAACATGAAAAAAATCACGGAGCTTCCATACATCAATATGAAGTTGGGTATTTAATTTCATAATATTTGAAGGTCGTTTGAATAGTGAAATAAATTCGAGAAGTCAGGATGTTTTTCCCTTTTTCCAAACTGCTTCTTTTTATTTCAAGAAACAAGGTCACTTGGAAATTTTTGCTCCAATTTCTCTTCACTTAAAAATTCCACGAAAATTCACAGAGATGCTTCACACTCAATAGAAGGTACGTTCAAAATTTCAGATTATTTAGATGTGTTTTACCTAGTTAAATAAATTGTAGAAAATGATGGTGAATAGTAACTCCGAAAATAATGCTTTGGTTCTTGATTTTCTTTTGCAAGATTAAGGCTCTTAAGGATGAGATCAAGCCTCCACCAAGCCATACAAGTCCTTGATAGTGATCTTAAGAATCTAGGAAGGTAAGGTCATTTACCTAGCTTTGATTTTGAGATAGCTTTATACATGAAGTTTTGATGGAAGTTATGTTGGTGCAAGATTTGGTCATAACATGTATATATGTTTTAATGGACAAAATGATATTGTTATGCTTGGGTTGAGCTTGAGTTCTTGAGAGAAGCTACTGCATATAACCTATATAAAGAGTTGTGAGTGAATTCTTGAGTTGTTATACATGGATTGATGGTTGGAAACTAGAGAGTATGCCATGTATAGTTGTTATAATGCTTGATTGACATTAGTGCTACTTTAAATGAGATTTTCGAACAAAATATATACTGGACTTAAAAACCACTTCCCATGACATTGTAGATCTTGTTCAAATTCGTATGAGAGTTTAACAAGTAAGACGTTTATGCACTTAAAAACTTCTGGTATTAAGAACCCTCTTCGTGATGTAAAAACTATCACAAAGAGCTGCTAGGTTACAATAAAGATAATTCGTTGTACGATACCCTTCTAGGGTTAACCTAACTGTATTTATAAAACATACAGCTACGATACAATCTCTAATTGATATTCCTAATAATCAGCTATACAATGATATCAATTACAGATTGTCACACGTCTCCTAAGTCAACTCAATCTCTTTGATAGCTATCCAATCTTCAAAGATATCGCTTCCATAATAAATCTTCAATCACTGTTGACTAGTAGACGCTGCCTCCAGACAGAGTTTGACAAACTCTGTCGAGCTTCCAACTGTCAGAGCTTACAATAAACTCTGACCGCTTCCAGCTAAACTCTGATAATTCACTGTAACACTTAAACACTGATTAAAACACATCAATTATATTTAACAATCTCCCCCAACTTGTTCATTATCAAAAATGCACAAGTTAATAACAATAATTGATGATGTCAAAACAAATAGACAAATACAGTGTTTATACAAATTCAGAGTTTAAGCTTCTACTTAACAAAATCTACAGAGAATAAGAAAATCCTTACAGACTTTAATCTCTAATCTCTTCAAGATCTGGTATAGCTCTGAGATAATCTATGAGCAATCTTCTTTCTGCATTTTCAAGCTCAATCTCCATAGCTTCTTTAATCTCTCTGAGCTGAGGATCACTCTCATCTGTCTAATAGATAGCAGCCCTAAGATCATAGATTTTGTTTCTTCTCATCTCATTTCCCAGTCTGATAAATTTGACTTCTTCTGACTGTGAATTGAAGTCAAGTACTGTGATTCCCAAATCAGTCTTTAATTTTGCAGTACCTTTCTTCATTTCAATAAGATTTCCATTGTAATCCCTGTACTTAGGAACATATCTGCTATTATACTTCTCTCCTCTGATTGCCAAATTCTGAAGCATCCTCTGTCTGAGCACATTAGCAACTGATTGAGTCCTTTGACTATTCACCCTGAAAAGATATAGAACATATTCTAGTTCTTCCCAATATTTCAAGCCAATATCATTCTCACCAATTCTAAATACTGTCCCATCAGCCATGAAGTACAAGAGAAAGTCCTTCTTTAAACTCTTCTGATAAACTAACTGTACTGATTCCAGTCTGTCCAAGCTCTCTTGAGTGACACCACGACCTGGAACAGCCAGTGAAGAAGGATCTCTAGGACCAGTATATTGCCTTTTGTCTTTGTGTGAACCTAGTCCACCCTTATTGTTTCCAACTTTACCAGACAAGGCTCTTCCATCAGAAATATTCATAGAAACTCCAGATAATATATTTGGATCTTGAATTGTTCCTTTCCCAAAAACCGATTTCAACTGAGAAGATTGTAAAGGTGTGATCATAACTTGTGATGCAACAGAAGTTGTAACTTTCTTCTGTGAACTTTCTCCTTCAATGCCTTTCAGCTTGAGTTGAGCTTCTGCTGCCATTGTTTCCTTTGAAAACTGAGATCTTTGACTATCATCAGCCCTTTCCTTGATCACAACACCTTTAACAACAAGCCTAGGAGCTTTTCCTCTTTTTAACTTACCAGACTTTAAAGCCTTGAGATGTTCTTCTTGTAAACTCTTTTCTTCAGCTTCAATGTCCTCAATTGTAACTCCTTCCTCATTCTCTTCAATAAACAACTTAGCAGCCAATTCTTCATCAGTCTATGGATAAGAAGGTAATAGCAAACTCTTGGTCTTTGAAGTACCTTGAGTATCAGTATTTATCCCAACAAACTGTGATTTAGATGACTTGCTAGTTTTCAAAGTTTGAAATTCAGTTTTGTTCTTTCCTTTACTACTTGCTCCTCCATCTCCAGCACTATCCCTTCTGATTAGAGTTTGAGATTGCTTGCACTTGTCTTTAGCAACTCTCTCCCCCTTTTTGACATCATCAGGCATGAGTATAGATGTAATTAACTCCAAGGAGTTTGCAATGGAATCTATTTTAACAGACAAGGCAGACTGATTTTCTTCAACTTTACCCAGCCTGGCAAAGAGATTGTCTTGAGCTTTAGAAAATTTTGTATTCATGAGTTTAGACACTCTTTTCATTTTCATTTCTCTAGTTACGATCTCAGTCCTCAAATCAGTGATTGCCTTTGTAGTGTCATCAAATCTTCTATCCAGAGTTTTGACTTGAACTACAGTTGCTTTTCAGCAAGAAAGAATCTCTGGATTGGAGATAGTATCAGCAGTTTGCTTAACAAAATTAGATGCTCTCCCTCTTGGAAAAATGCAATCCTCTTTGTACCAGTCAGCAGCAAATTGTGCAAGTTTTGCTTTCTCAATTTCATGAGACTTACAAGGTTGAGTGAAAGATGTATGTTTATTGTCTGTTTGTACTGGTGCACTCAGAGAAGAATCAAAGTTTGCACTGCTTTCACCGTCAGGTTCAACACTTGCAGCTTTAGCATGTTCATCTTCAAGTAAAACACTGTGCTGAGCATTGTCAGCCACAGTTTCTGCAATTTCTTCTGCAGCCTTGTCAAGATTTGCTTCATGTTGCTCAGACTCAGCAACAGAGTTTACATTTTTGTCATCAACAGGCATAGACTGAGAAGTAGCCTTGGTTGCTTGATCAATCTCATCTCCTCCTTCAACAGTTTGGTGAGCATCTGTCTCAAGTGATGTTCAACCACATAAGTATAAGATGTATGTGTATCAAACCCCATTGTATCTCTGACAGTTTGTGGAGTAATCACAAACTCTTGTTCGTCATAAGTGAAGATGATGTTAGGAGTCCCATTCTCTCCTCCATCCACATAGACTGAGTTTTGCCAAAAAGTGGCAATTTGAGATGCAGAGAGAGTACCAGGTTCAACCAGAGCTTGTCCAATTTCTGAGTCTCTCAAGAAATTCTGCATTAGATGAAACGCTTCTGGAACACGTTCATGATAGAGTGGAGCTTCATAGTTGTTAGGGACAAACCGTAGACCAAGAGCAGTGAATGGTTTAGAAGCCATTGAGTTAGGAAATTTGCAAGAATCCCTAAGAGAAGTGTATGTAGGAAAGGTGTTTGCGAGAATGCCCAAGTGAAAAGTGAGAGAACTGTGAGATGTAAAAATAATACACAACCGTTTGGACACAAAAGTAATTAGAGTGATTAAAAACTCAATCTCTTATGTAATCAAACACTCAATCAGTTCCTAGATTAATGTGTGAGTGGGACACGATAAAGGGTGAGTGGGACACAGTAATGGGTGAGTGGGACATAGTAATGGGTGAGTGGGTCACGTGCTCGTATTTTTAAGAAGTGTATTTTGCAAATTATAACAATAAAATATTTGATTTAAAAAAAAAATCAAATAACACTTTCTTAAAATACCTGGACCCAATTAAAACCAGAATATGAAGCGTTTACCTGTAACCATTAATAACCAGAATACGAAGCGATTTAGTACTTCGTTGCTTACCCATCTCTATTTAAGACCTAGAGACTTGTTCAGATTAGTTCACTATCCCTTTAACCTTTCATTCTCCCCAGAAAAAAAACAAAAACCCTTCAAACAACACACTCTGAATAACAATGACAAACCTTACCATCAAAGAAAAGAATCTCCATCTCGTAGAGAATAGAGATATCTTCAGCTATACGCGTGAAGAGTTTGATGCGTTTGACTGGGAAAGGCAGCTTGAGACTCTGTGGCTGCAGATGGATGCCGGTCTGGAAGAGATCGAGAGAGAAAAACCTACAAGAGTGATCGACATCGATGCTGCTCTCCAAGCAACATTAGCATGGATCAGTACTAGGTTAGTAATTATGATATGCACCGCTCATTTTTTAAAATTATTCCTTCCTTCCCATCATACATGTTACTTTTAATTTTTGACCCATCAAATTGATTAAAGTGTGACTAAAATTTATATGTGAAATATAATTGAGAAGATAAATAATAATTATATTATTAAAAATTATATATAATCTATTTTAACATGTAATTTTCGATTTTTTAAAATAATAATTGAATAATTTTTAATGTTTAGTCAAAGGTTGGTTAATTTGACCATTAAAAAATAAAAGTGACATGTAAATTAGGACATACGAAATATTAATTTATATATATATATATCCCCAACCAACTTCATTAATACTAATATTTTTGTTATTACAATCGAAAATTGCCATTAGACTTGCTCTAACACGAGTAATAAATAGGAAAGCACTATTCCAATACTTTTTTTTTTTTTTTTTTGAACTCAAAGATTTTCATTCAACTAGGCCTAATCTGCCTCAACATAGTACATTATTTCTGCTGGAATATTATGTTCCGAAAATATACAATCAGCATTTAATCTTGATGCTCTTGCAATCTGGTGAGCAACATGATTAGCAGATCGTTTAACAAAATTAAGGCTAACCTCATTCCAACCTTTCAACAGCTCTCTACAATCTTGAACCACTCTACCAAAAGCAGACCTCATAATATCCTTAAAAACCAAATAAAAAACCAAATAACTACAGTTATCAAAACTTCTAATTCAAGTATCAATCGTTAATAGTTAATAGTATTAACTTAATACTAGCCTATGCCTATACAATATCTATAATTTTATTCTTTTTTGAGCATTTTTTTTTTATCATTATACAATATCTTCTAGCCATAATATTAAGTTCATCCTTTTCAATCTACTAGAACACTACTGCGCATACATAGTATAGGTAACTGCTTGAGCAATCGAATATCATACCATATTTTTGATATTTCAAGTTTCAACAATATTGAATTGACACAAATATGCTTGGCATGTATTTAATAAAATTTGAAATATATGCGAATATCATATACGAGTTCGATAACATGTACAGTAAAACCGAATTCCTCAATTTTAAACCACGGCAATAAAAAAAACTTAACAAAATATTTGATTCGTTTAGTCCTGGTCACATATTCGCAGCAGGAGCCGAGGGATGAGGTCTTAACTAGGACAAACAGAGGAAATATTAATTTATATGTACACCCCCAACCAACTTCATTAATACTAGGAGTAAGTAATATTATTGTTATTACAACTAGGAGTAAGTAATATTATTGTTATATGTCCGTCTCGTCGTCGTCGCAGCTGACTTTGTCTCTCCACCTTGAGTAAATAACGATTTAACTACATTCATCCCCCAAATCTTCTCCCTTTTTAAAACTCCTTCTCAGATTATACGTATAATTTGTGTGTATATCTAGCTAGCTACTAATGGCGGTGCTGGTAAATGTAGTAGTAGATAATTGAGGTGACTACTTTGTTAGGGTTTTGTAAGAAGATGCCGATGAGTAGATATGAGATACGAAACGAGTACAGCCTGGCTGATCCGGAGATTTATGGAGCTGCTTATGATAATGACCCTGAAGCTTTGCTTGAAGCTGTTTCTATGGCTGGTCTTCTCCGTCAATTGGGCGACCTTGCTGAGTTAGTACTCTTATTACTCTATTATATAATAATAGGATATAATATAATATATTATAATAAGCCTGCTTATTAAAAAATTAAAAATTACAACCGGATATATATATATATATATATATATATATATATATATATATATATATATATATATATATATATCCACACGCATACGGAAATTTGGTAAGACTCGCGAAATTATCTCCGGTATATACATTACACGCAAAATTAAGTACCCTAATTCGATTCTAATTCACATATCGATACATATATATATATTTGCGTGTGCGTAATCAAGCTTTAATTATTATTCAATTCAATTAGTTTTTTGGGCTTTTTTGAAAAATACCCCAGCATATAAAACTTTTTGCAAAAATACTGTTATTTTAAAGTTCTATTTGCAAAAATAACATCTTTTGAAAAAAATTGCAAAAATACGGGATTCAACTACAATCAACCAGATGTAACTTTTTTGACAATTTAGTAAATCTGAAAGCAGCCCAAATCAACTAATTGCAACTTAATTATTTCAACCCAAATCCACCAAAGCAACACAAATCAACTGAAATCAACCAAACGCAACTGAAATCAACCAAACGCAACTTCATCCAAAATCAAAAAATACGATTAAGAGAACAGATCGAAGAACAGATCGAAGCTCGCCGGAATCCAAAAAATGTAAAAATTATGATTATAGGATGTCAATAGTCCTAAATGGTAATTTTTTTTGAATTTATCTACTTATGTGGAAGACTTAAAAACAAATATGGAGGGTTGGCGTTTGGACTTTGGAGTCATGTGAGCTTAGTGACATGCCAGTTCTGGTAAAATCATTTGGTCATCCTTTTGTCCTTTTGAGACGAGTAGTAGAACTTAAAAACTAGTTATGTTTCTCTATGATCGAGTAAAATCAACTTCTCGTTCTTGGTGCACTGTGCATCGTGTGTTTTCCGAAAAAATGTCCAAATATCGTGTGCATCGTGTGCACTGTGCAGGCCACCACCTCCGATAAGAGGTGGGGGCCTGCGGCCCCATTGGCGGAGATCGGAGGAGCGGGGCGGAGATTGGAGGAGGGAGGAGGGCGGAGATGGAGAAGGGCAGAGGAGATTGGGGAAGAGGGCGGAGATGGGGGAGGAGGGTGAGGGCGGAGATGGGATCAGAAAATACGAAAAAGAAAGCTCAAAGAGAGAGGAAACGGTTGAGAAGAGAGAGAGAAAGTGGGTGGGCAATTGTGTTCGTATAATTGCAAACTAAATTCTTCTAATATGAAAAAATAGTAAAATTGTAATAAATTTATTGAGATGGTATTTTTGCAGAAACAAATCCCTATTTTGGTATTTTTGACAAATTCTCTAGTTTTTTCATGTTTCATTTCATGTTAATTCGTAAATTAGGGTTAGGTGTTTGATTTTAGGGTTTGCTATTGTCATTGTTATTGTTGTGATGTGATCATGACTGAAGATTTATCCGATAGCGATTCGGATGATTTCGGTTTATGAGATGACATGGAAGCCTTACGTAGGGCTTGTAGTTTCGGTAGAGGTGATTATGGTGGTGTAGTGTGATGATTCGAGTTCCGAGTCGAGTGACGATGATTTTGAAGTGTATAGGAATATTAAGAAGAGGTTTTCGAGTGATGATCACGAGGAGCCGTTGAATTTGAAACCTATTTGTGTGTTGCCTCCGGTGAATTTTGATTGTGATGGTGATTTGGTGATTTTGAAGGATGTACGTCAATTTATGGAAAATGTGAGTGGGAGTGAGGAGGGGGGCTCGATTATTATTGATACGGAGAAGGGGAGTGGGGATTAGGGGAAAGGTGCGAATTCGAGTGTTTGTGAGGAGGTTGATGTTGGTGATGGAGGGGGAGTGTCGGGGTTTTTTGAGGGGGATGTGGTTGATGATGTTGGGGATTTGGAGGGTAGGGATACAGGGTTGCCTAAAGCTGCTCAGGCGTTTCTTGATGCGATTAAAAAGAATAAGGTTTGTCAGAATTATTTAAGGAGTAAGTTGATGCATATTGAGTCGAGAATTGAGGAGAAATGTGAAGTTGAGGAATAGGATTAAGGCTTTGAAAGGGATTCAGTCTGGTTGTAAGAGGAGGACAGGGCTAGAGTTATCGCAGAAGAAAGATGCATTTCTTCAGTTGATTCAAGCTACGAACGTGAGGGTTAATGCTAAAGTGAATGCGAAAAGTACTTGTGTTATGAGTTATGCCCCTAAGGAGAATTCTCATGTTGTGGATTATAAGGCTATGCTTGAGAAATTTTCGGATTCGATGGATCGGGATAAGTGGACTAAACAAGATGATGTGAATCTTGTGATGGGTGTAAAGCAATAATTTCAAGATATGTTGTTTCAAAAGACGTATCAGAATGCAGAGGGATTTTTTGATTGAAATGAGCTTAATAGCATTATCGCATCTATTAGTGATCATGACATTACTAACGAGAACTTGAAAAAATTCTTGCCCAAGGTTAATTGGGAGCAATTGGCTTCCATGTACACGAACGGGCGATCCAGCGTAGAGTGTGAAGCAAGGTGGTTGAACTGTACAAATGCCTTTGATTAACAAAAATTCATGGACAAAATTAGAAGAAAAAAAACTTTTGTACATAATTCAGCATAAGGGGATAAGTAACTAGATCGATATTGCAGCATCATTGGGAACGAACAGGACGCCGTTTCAGTGTTTGGCACATTACCAGGGAGTCTCAATCCTTCTATTATACAACAGGATTGGACCGAGGATGAGGATGATAAACTATGTGTTGCTGTAGCAATGTACGGTGAGAGTAACTGGGAGAACGTTGCTTCTGGCTTGGAAGGACGGAAAGGTACCCAGTGCTCTAATAGATGGACAAAATCACTTCACCCGTAGAGGAAGAGGAAAAGGAAGTGGATTCCAAGCGAAGACAAACGTTTAAAAATAACGGTGATGTTTTTTGGGGCTAAAAGCTGGAGAAGTATAGCTAAATATGTTAATGTACGCGATCATGTGCAGTGTAGGGAAGGATGGAGTAATAGTTTGGATCCTTCTGTTACGCTGGATAAATGGTCTGAAGAAGAAGATCGAAGATTGGAAGAAGCATATCAAGAATATGGACCCTCCTGGAATAAGATCGGCTCGTGTATGACTAAACGTACTGATAACCAATGTCTCAGAAGATGGAAGATTCTATGTCCAGATGAATTCCCTAAGCTTCAAGTGGCTAGAAAATAAAAAAGATAGGTTTACCTTCAAATTTTGTGGACCGGGAAGCAAGAAGACCTGCCCTTGGGCCTAGTGATTTTGTCCATTTACGATTGTTAGATTCTATTCCTAAAGCTAAAAAGATGAAATCCTACGGAAAGAGAAAGAAGAAATGTAGAAAGCTCGTGTCTACTGCTAATAGTTATGTTTCTAAACTTAGATCAGCAAAGCACAAAAATGTTGCTCAAGAAACTTGTGAGGGTGACGAGACCCCCACTCATGAGGTGCATGCTGTTAGCAGAAACGTTCTAGGGCGTAGAAAAAGAAAACAAGGAGGCCTGAATTTTCTGAAGCAATCACAGCGTATCGGCAGAATGATACAGAAAATACGAGGAAACCATCTTCATGTGAAAATCAATGCGTTGATATAAATAATATGGAAGTGGAAAAGCCGAGGGTATTGATGCTACAAAGAATAGAAAGAGATTGAAACTATCCGGCAAGAAAACGATGTCAACGGAACAAGTAAACGAAGCTCAAATGCACACAGAATCTGATGGAGTTAATGTTAACGAGAAGAGTGATGATGTTGAACCGTGTTTGAAGTCACTTGGTTGAAGTCCAGAAAGGATGTTAATGAATGGTGATGTTGCTGAGCCTACGGCCAGGGATGAAGTCACCTAGTTGATGTTCATTACAATCTTTTCTGGACTTCTACCAGGTGACTTCAAACACAGTTCAACATCATCACTCTTCTCGTTAATATCAACTCCATCAGTTTCTGTGTGTACTTGAGCTTCGTTTACTTGTTCTGTTGACTTAGTTTTCTTGCCGGATAGTTTCAATCTCTTTCTATTCTTTGTATCATCAATTCCCATCGGCTTCCCCACTTCCTTATTATTTATATCAACGCATTCACTTTCACATTAAGATGGTTTCCTCGTATTTTCTGTATCATCCTACCGAGATGCTGTGATTGCTTCAGAAAATTCAGGCCTCCTTGTTTTCTTTTTCAACTCCCTATAGCTTTTTTGCTAGCAGTATGCACCTCATGAGTGGGGGTTTCATCACCCTCATAAGTTTCTTGAGCAACCTTTTTGTGCTTTGCTGATCTAAGTTTAGAAACATAACTATTTGCAGTAGACACGAGCTTTCTTGATTTCCTCTTTCTCTTGCCACAAGATTTTGTCTTTTTAACTTTAGGAACAGAATCTAACAATCGCAAATGGACAAAATCACTAGGCCCAAGGGCAGGTCTTCTTGCTTCCCGGTCCACAAAATTTGAAGGTAAAGCTATTTTTTTTTATTTTTCTAGCCACTTGAAGCTTAGGGAATTCATCTGGAAATAGAATCTTCCATCTTCTGAGACATTGGTTATCAGTACGTTTAGTCACACACGAGGCGATCTTATTCCAGGAGGGTCCATATTCTTGATATGCTTCTTCCAATCTTTGATCTTCCATATTCTTGATATGCTTCTTCCAATCTTTGATCTTCTTCTTCAGACCATTTATCCAGCATAACAGAAGGATCCAAACTGTTACTCCATCTTTCCCTACACTGCACATGATCGCGTTCTGGCACATATTTAGCTACACTTCTCCAGTTTTTAGCCCCAAAAAACATCACCGCTACTTTTAAACGTTTGTCTTCGCTTGGAATCCACTTCCCTTTCCTCTTCCTCTTCGGGTGAAGTGATTTTGTCCATCTATTAGAGCACTGGGTTACCAGTCCGTCCTTCCAAGCCAGAAGCAACGTTCTCCCAGTTACTTTCACCATACATTGCTACAGCAGCACATAGTGTATCATCCTCATCCTCGGTCCAATCCCGTTTCATTATAGAAGGATTGAGACTCCTCTGGTAATGTGCCAAACACTGAAACGGTGTCCTATTCGTTCCCAATGATGTTGCAATATCGATCCAGTTGCTTATCCCCTTATGTTGAATTATGTACAAAAGTTTTTTTTCTTCTAATTTTGTCCATAATTTTTTGTTAATCAAGGGATTTGTACAGTTCAACCACCTCGCTTCACACTCTACGCCGAATCGCTCCTTCGTGTACATGGAAGCCAATTGCTCCCAATTAACCTTGGGCAAGAATTCTTTCAAGTTATCGTCAGTAATGTCATGATCACAAATAGATGCGATAATGCTATCAAACTTATTTGAATCAGAAAATCCATCTGCATTCTTATACGTCTTTTGAAGCAACATATCTTGAAATTGTTGCTTTACTCCCTTCACAAGATTCACATCATCTTGTTTAGTCCACTTATCCCGATCCATCGAATCTGAAAATTTCTCAAGCATAGCCTTATAATCCGCAACATGAGAATTCTCCTTAGGGGCATAACTCATAACACGTGAACTTTTCGCATTCACTTTAGCATTAACCCTCACCTTCGTAGCTTGAATCAACTGAAGAAACGCATCTTTCTTCTGCGACAATTCTAGCCATGTCCTCCTCTTACAACCAGACTGAATCCCTTTCAAAACCTTCATCCTATCCCTCAACTTTACATTCTCCTCAATTTTCGACTCAATATGCATCAACTTACTCCTTAAATAATTCTGACAAACCTTATTCTTTTTAATCGCATCAAGAAACGCCTGAGCAGCTTTAGGCAACCCTGTATCCCTACCCTCCAAATCCCCAACATCATCAACCACATCCCCCTCAAAAAACCCCGACACTCCCCCTCCATCACCAACATCAACCTCCTCACAAACACTCGAATTCGCACCTTTCCCCCATCCCCACTCCCCTTCTCCGTATCAATAATAACCGAGCCCCCCTCCTCACTCCCACTCACATTATCCATAAATCGACGTTGTACATCCTTCAAAATCACCAAATCACCATCACAATCAAAATTCACCGGAGGCAACACACAAATAGGTTTCAAATTCAACGGCTCCTCGTGATCATCACTCGAAAACCTCTTCTTAATATTCCTATACACTTCAAAATCATCGTCACTCGACTCGGAACTCGAATCATCACACTACACCACCATAACCACCTCTACTGAAACTACAAGCCCTACGTAAGGCTTCCATGTCATCTTGTAAATCGAAATCACCCGAATCGGTATCGGATAAATCTTCAATCATGATCACGCCACAACAATAACAATAGCAAACCCTAGAATCAAACACCTAATCCTAATTTACGAATTAACATGAAAAAAACTAATTGAATTGAATAATAATAAAACCTTGGTTACGCACACGCAAATATATATGTATCGATATGTGAATTAGAATTGAATTAGGGTACTTACTTTTGCATGTAATGTTTATACAGGAGATAATTTCGCGAGCCTTATGAAATTAGCGTACGCGAGTGGATATATATAGTATCCGGTTGTAATTTTGATTTTTTTTATTAAGCGGGCTTATTATATTATACTATATCCTATTATTATATAATAAGAGTAATATTGAAGTTGTGTTAAAAATAGTTCGCCATCGTGGAAGCATATCTTCTATTTTCTTTTGACAGGTAACCGAGTTCCATTCCAATTCAAATTGCTTCCTATATTTCTTTTCATTTTTTTGAAAGAAAATTGCTGCCTATAATTCAGAAAATTAAATTCAATTAATAAAATATAAAGAGTTGTGCTATATCTTTCCCTGTGGACTGTGGTGTTAGTTTTGTGGATTACGTTTGCGTCTATAAAACTTAAAAGGTGGCTCTATTTTTTTAGAACTAAAATATAAAGCTAAATGTTAAATTTACCTGTTCCCCTAAATTATATCAAAATCTAACATAAATTATATATGAAAGGAAATTTGAACATGTATATTAAAGGGATAAATAAATTTATAATATTCTATTGTGGTTGATCTTCATGAAGAAGACCCTTATATAAAAAATAATAAATAACACCATAAAATTTTACATAAAATTGTCATTGGATTCTAATTTTTACACTAAAATAATTATGAACAAAAATAGAATCTAAGAAAAACTTAGAATCAAATATAATATGATCACACATATTTTCATTGCTATAAACATATTTAAGATTTTTGAGTATTATGAAAGAATTGATTTTTAAATTTAGATAAACTTCTACGTTAAATTCAATATGTTGAGTTTAATTGTCGTTAAATTTTGTGATGTAATATTAATAAATAAATTTTTATGAGAAATAAAGTATAATAATGATATTGTTTATTGTTTTTTTATATAAAGTGTTCTTATTTGTGCAACACATTCTACTCTTACATATACGAGAATGAATTTTTAATTGTCTTCTTACAAGATTTTCGTGCGCCTCAAACACACTTTATTTAATATTCAAAAAATATAATAGGTGGAAAAGTAAACACACCTTATTTAATATTTAAAAAAATCTAATTGGTGGATGAAAGTAGTTATAACTTAATAAGGATACCAATTTAATTTAATACGTAAATTATCAAATTATATTTTATTAAATTTCAATCTGTTATATATCAAAATTATAAGGATTGCTAGATTTTAAAGTAAATAGTTGAGAATCATTGGATCTGATATTAAAAATATATTTGGTTATTAGTAAAATAATAAAAATATAAAATATAAAAAAGTGTGTTTTAAGGTTCAAAACCAAATATAGTAGATTTTTTAAATTGAATAAATTTTTACTACAAAAATTTGTCACATTATTTTATGTTCAGTTTCTGGGCAAGAATTCTTTCAAGTTCTTGTCAGTAATGTCATGATCACTAATAGATGCGATAATGCTATCAAACTCATTTGAATCAGAAAATCCCTCTGCATTCTGATACGTCTTTTGAAACAACATATCTTGAAATTGTTGTTTTACTCCCTTCACAAGATTCACAACATCTTGTTTAGTCCACTTATCCCGATCCATCGAATCCAATAATTTCTCAAGCATAGCCTTATAATCCACAACATGAGAATTCTACTTAGGGGCATAACTCATAACACGAGTACTTTTCGTATTCACTTTAGGTTTAACACTCACCTTCGTAGCTTGAATCAACTGAAGAAATGCATCTTTCTTCTACGATAACTCTAGCCCTGTCCTCCTCTTACAACCAGACTGAATCCCTTTCAAATCCTTAATCCTATTCCTCAACTTCGCATTCTCCTCAATTCTCGACTCAACATGCATCAACTTACTCCTTAACTAATTCTGACACACCCTATTCTTCTTAATCGCATCAAGAAACGCTTGAGCAGCTTTAGGCAACCCTGTGTCCCCACCCTCCAAATCCCCAACATCATCAACCGCATCCCCCTCAAAAACCCCCCACATTCCCCCTCCATCACCAACATCAACCTCCTCCTCACAAACACTCGAATTCGCACCTTCCCCCATCCCCACTCTCACTCCCCTTCTCCGTATCAATAACAACCGAGCCCCCCTCTTCACTCCCACTCACATTATCCGTAAACCGACGCTGTACATCTTTCAAATCTCCAAACCACCATTACAATCATTATCATCACTATCAAAATTCACCAAAGGAAACACACAAATAGGTTTTAAATTCAACGGCTCCTCGTGATCATCACTCGAAGACCTCTTCTTAATATTCCTATACATTTCAAAATCATCGTCACTCGACTCGGAACTCGAATCATCACAAACTACACCACAATAACCACCTCTACCAAAACTACAAGCCTACGAAAAGCTTCCTTGTCATCTCGTAAATCGAAATCATCTGAATCGCTATAGGAAAAATCTTCCGCCATGATCACCACAACAATAACAATAACGATAACAATATCAAAACCCTAAAATTAAACACCAAACCCTAATTTACGAATTAACATGAGATTAAACATGATAAAAAATGATAATAAAACCGCCGATTACACACAAGCAGATATATATGTATGGATATGCGAATTCGAATTGAATTTGGATACTTTGCTAAATCGGTGGTAATTTCACGGTATTATGAAGATTGCGTTATGCGAGAGAGTATATATATAGTATTGGGTTGAATTTGATTTTTGTTTCTTTTTCGAAACGGGGTATAATTTAATTTTATTGTGTTTTAGTGGTTTTTATAAAGTTTTTTGGGTCAAAGGATTGTGTGATATTTAAAATTCGGTTTTTCTAATGTTTGCCTAAGAGCTTAGTTGACATTTTTTAATTGATTTGTTTTCATTAATAATAATGGGCCCTCCTGCATGCACAAAAAATTTAACCAATTAAAATTAGCAACTCATTAAGAAGTAGCCGTTAGAATGTGCCTTTGGGCACACACTAGAAATTCCCTTTAAAATTTTATGTAGGGATTGCTGTTTGTTTGTAAGATTCATTCCTTGAACTAGGAAGATTTTAGTTAATTTTGCAAATATATTAGAGTTATGTAATTATTGAGAGGGGGAGGGGGAGAGAGAGAGGAGAGAGAGTTTATTGGAGGAATTTAGTTTTTTTTTGGTTTATTGGAGGTAGTTGGGTAGTTGCCTGAATAGGAGTTTAAGATGCAAGACATGCATTTTTTTTAAACTGGATGAGTGATTTTGATGATCAATGGGTGCATACAATTGCTAGTGGTAGGAGTTTAAGATGCAAGACATGCATTTTTTTAAATTGGATGAGTGATTTTGATAATCAATGGGTGCATACAATTGCTAGTGGACCTAAAAACGTAAATTAGATGAGATATGGATTGAGTAGATGGTACTGATATAATTATTAGGTGATACTGGCCTGGGTGAAGGTATAATACATGCACAATTATCTCATGTTTCTAATGGGTAGTTTATTTCTATACATTTGTTACAAAAGTTTTTACAAGAAATTTGTTGCGACAATGAGTGATTAATGCTCTGCTGGTCGTGAAAGCGGGTGATTTTGTTATGAAAACAGATCTTTATTTGGTCTTTCATCTAAAACTAGTTATATTTGTCACTAGAGTCAAGAAAGCAAAATGCAGTCACAAATAGTAAGATCATTCTTAATTCGTTCATTTTGTGTTTATGTCAGGGCGATTTCTCAGATTTATTACCAGCTACCCAGCTAGAGTTTTTTCTTCCTTGTTATTGCCTTATTTGTCATTTTACTCTCTAGACTGATCTGAGTCAACAGATATAAGGACAGAGTACTGCATATTGAAAAACCATCTTGCTTTGATTTTCCTGTAATCTAGGCAGCATATTCTCACATCTAAACTGAAAATACCAAGGAGATACCCCAAGCTTAAGATGTTGCTGGAGATATTATGAAATCAAGGTTGATTCCGAACTCGTGTAGCAAAGTGACAAAGCATATTTTATATAATTAAGATATAGCAAATTTACTTATATCCTACGTTCATATAACTTTAATGTTATGTGACAGACCTGGTATATTGCAGAAAATTAAACAATTTAGGGTTCACACTTTTGCTGTCTCTTTTGAAAAAATTACACTTACTGAAAATATGTTAGTCTGGTAATATTTTCCTATATGTACCCTTAATTATTGTTCTGAAAAATGTGGATACAACTAAGTTTTGAAAGAGTTAAACCTTGGAAAATTGTAAATAAAAGAATAGTTTTGAAAAATTACACATAAATTTGTTCTGAAATAAGAGAATGACATGTATTAATGGACAAATTATATTTTGAAAACAAAGATGTTAAAGGGGATGGAGGGATTAGTTTTATTTTACAAAAAGGTATTTATATTTAGATTTGTCTTCTAAAAGTAACATGATACTTCTAAAACCATTTCATGAAAGGGACAATACATTTCATTTAGGCCGAAGGTACACCATGGAAAGTTTTTATTACTAAGGATTTTTCGTTAAAAATCGGGGAAGTTCCTGAAATTTTGTTAAGTGCTACTTGCGAACTTTTAGGATTAATTCTTCCAATATATATATATATATATATATATATATATATATATATATATATATATATATATATATATATATATACTATTATATTAAAGCCGAAACATTGAAAGTTTTGGTTTTCGGTTTAGTTATACTATTTATTTTGGTTTTCACCTTTTAAATATAAAATAAATCAATTTTAATTCGTTAAAATTAAAACCAAAACACGTCTACAACACGTCTCATATACAACACGTCTTATTAAACCAAGAAAACACGTCTTATATGCTTTTAAGGGTCAAGAATCTTGCAGGTTCGTAATTAAAGCCGAAATATTGAAAGTTTTGGTTTTCGGTTTGGTTATCCTAAGTTTTGGTTTTCGGTTTGGTTATCCTAATTATTAAAATAAATAATTAAATTACAAAAACAACTCAAAAAACTAATTACTAATGTTAACGTAATTATATTCTGATTAAAATTCCTTCATCCACTTCTACTTGGACTCTTTTTTCTGCTCCAACAACTCAATTATTCATTTTTTCTAAAGATTTTACTTCTATTTAAACCCCTTTACCATTTAATTTAAAACTAATATTACAATAATTAATATATATCCAAAATATCACACCATATCTATCTATACTATTATATTAAAGCCGAAACATTGAAAGTTTTGGTTTTCGGTTTGGTTATCCTATTTATTTTGGTTTTCACAGATAATTAAATTATAAAAATAACTTAAAAAGCTAATTACTAAGGTTAACGTAATTATATTCAGATTAAAATTCCTTTATCCATATTGAGCTTCTACTTGGACTCTTTTTTCAGCTCCAACAACTCAATTACCCATTTTTTCTAAAGATTTTACTTCTAATTGAAACACTTTACCATTTAATTTAAAACTAATATTACAATAATTAATGTATATCCAAAATATCACACCATATCTTTCCGTAATTATTTTAGTAGTAATTTTTGTAATTAAAACAAGTTACTTTTTAATTTAAAATTAATCTTGCGATAACTAATATACACCCAAAAATATCTCACCATATATTCAAATCATTATTTTTAGTAATAAATAAGAATCGTTAGATCTAATAATAAGATATATTTTATGATTAATTTACTAAAAATTCAAAGTTAAAACCCGTCAACGACATTTTTAATTTAGAATTTTACAAAATAAATTTCAAACCATGCATATCATTATATAAATTTATATTAAATTAAAATTAAAAAATTATTAAAAATAAGGATTATATAAAAACATAATTATAATGTTAAATAAATTTTATAACCTATCAAAAGAAACCCGTGCTTCGCACGGGTTATAAGCTAGTACTATTATATTAAAGCCAAAACATTGAAAGTTTTGGTTTTCGGTTTGGTTATCCTAATTATTAAAATAAATAATTAAATTACAAAAACAACTCAAAAAACTAATTACTAATGTTAACGTAATTATATTCTGATTAAAATTCCTTCATCCACTTCTACTTGGACTCTTTTTTCTGCTCCAACTCAATTATTCATTTTTTCTAAAGATTTTACTTCTAATTAAACCCCTTTACCATTTAATTTAAAACTAATATTACAATAATTAATATATATCCAAAATATCACACCATATCTTTCCGTAATTATTTTTAGTAGTAATTTTTGTAATTAAAACACGGAGTACTTTTTAATTTAAAATTAATCTTGCGATCACTAATATACACCCAAAAATATCTCACCATATATACAAATCATTATTTTTATTAATAAATAACAATCATTAGATCTAATAATAAGATATATTATATGATTAAATTAATTTACTAAAAATTCAAAGTTTGAACCCGTCAATGACATTTTTAATTTAGAATTTTACAAAATAAAATTTAAACCATGCATTACATTATATAAATTTATATTAAATTAAAATTAAAAAATTATTAAAAATAAGGATTATATAAAAACATAATTATAATGTTAAATAAATTTTATAACCTATCAAATATCAAATATCTATCTATACAATTATATTAAAGCCGAAACATTGAAAGTTTTGGTTTTCGGTTTGGTTATCCTAAATTTTGTTTTCGGTTTGGTTATCCTAATTATTAAAATAAATAATTAAATTACAAAAACAACTCAAAAAACTAATTACTAATGTTAACGTAATTATATTCTGATTAAAATTCCTTCATCCACTTCTACTTGGACTCTTTTTTCTGCTCCAACAACTCAATTATTCATTTTTTCTAAAGATTTTACTTCTAATTAAAACACTTTACCATTTAATTTAAAACTAATATTACAATAATTAATATATATCCAAAATATCACACCATATCTTTCCGTAATTATTTTTAGTAGTAATTTTTATAATTAAAACATGGGGTACTTTTTCATTTAAAATTAATCTTGCGATCACTAATATACACCCAAAAATATCTCACCATATATACAAATCATTATTTTTATTAATAAATAACAATCGTTAGATCTAATAATAAGATATATTATATGATTAAATTAATTTACTAAAAATTTAAAGTTCGAACCCGTCAACGACCTTTTTAATTTAGAATTTTGCAAAATAAAATTTAAACCATACATTTCATTATATAAATTTATATTAAATTAAAATTAAAAAATTATTAAAAATAAGGATTATATAAAAACATAATTATAATGTTAAATAAATTTTATAACCTATCAAAAAAACCCGTGCTTCGCACGGGTTATAAGCTAGTATATATATATATATATATATATATATATATATATATATATATATATATATATATATATATATATATATATATATATATATATGATTATAAAAAAGTGAGCTTTGCTTAACTATTAGATCGTTTACTCCAATAGTCGGACTTCCTTCTGCAATGAGACTTTTATTAGAAAAAATAGATAAAGGAAATAACAAAATAGCTCTTATTCAGTTTCATTTTATATATACATGCTTTCATGAAAGGATTGCATATGAAACTTGTTCCTTGCATGCTGCAGATTTGCTGCTGAGAGTTTCCACGATTTGCATGAAGAAGTGATGGCAACAGCTACAAGAGGCCATGGTCTAGTAGTTCTCTTAAAACAACTTGAGACAGAGGTCCCTCTTATCGAAAAGGCCTGTCACAAACGAGTCCCTCGGTTTTCTTCTCAAATGTAGGTTTGGATTTCACCTAGTCTCCTTGTACAATTCCCCTGCTATTGGTTTTAATCTCATTTTCATCAGCATGCTGAGAGCTGTACTTTAAAATTGACTAGTCTGTGAGGTCGATTCATCAGCATGCTTAATGCTAGCTTCTAGGGTTTGGCTGTGCTAATATTCTGTAGTTTGAAAACGGTATTATTGGGACAAGATATTTAATAGCAGTTAAGTATATATAATCAATTTTTCAGGTACCAACTGGCATCCTAGTTTGCACACAAATCAGAATCTGATCACCAAGGTTTATCATGGATTCTTAGGAAGAATGTCGTGGTGCTCCTCGATTGTTTCTTCTTCACAAGTATGCCCAGTCATTTTCCCGTTTACACGAAATATTACTTATGTGATGGACTCTTGTAAACAAATCTGTTTTATAATAGATTTGATGTTGCTGGAGCTGGAGCATGTTTAAAGCGGTACACAGATCCACCATTCTTTAAAGTGGAACCATCTTCCTATGGGCTTTCGAGTGCCGAAATTCAGAAGGAAAAAAGATCTCGTAAATCCAAGGTATACTTCATAAACAAGAATCATGATGATCTTTGTTTCCACTATTATGGGTCGATAGTAGAAACAAAGATCGCACACATATTAACGCTGATGTCCAAACTTTTTGGCATCCATCGAATCTTGTTATATATGTTGCCAATTTAATTATCGGCATTCAAGCACAAGTAATCCTATTTAGTTTTTCTTTTCAATGCTGACAGTATTTACTTTGGTGGTTAATCTATCATTTTACTTTTGAATAGGTCCAAAGCATATACAATTATCTCTTTTTTTGCTTCATAAACCATATAATTTTGTTCATACATCTTATGTTTTATTCTTGTAATCGTGAATGGCCTACTTTGTGGTGGCAGAAGAAATCTTCCCGCTGGAGGAATGCTGGAACCCCAGAGGTCTTACCAGCATCTCATGCCAAGTAGGATTCTTTATATCCCAAATTTATCGTGATACCGTGCTTTCGGTAGGATTCCTGATTGAGCTATTTGCAATATAGGAGTAATTCTGCAGACTCCAGCATTTACTTTTGGAGGATCGTGTTGAGGATGGTGTCACTGACCCTGTACATCTTGTGAAATTGAAAAGGGGGTTTAATAGATATCCGTTTGGCTCAGAAACTGGGAAAAGCTTTATGGAAAAGTTTATAAATGCGTCTTCACCTGAAGACAATGTTGTTCATGAAATTAACTGTGGTTCCTCACCCCTGGAGTTGCCATCAAAAACTACTAGTGAAGCGGGGAGTGCAGCGAGTTCTTTTAAAGAATCAACGAGTGAAGGAAGGTCTCTAGTAAAACCATTTGGTGATTGAGGTAGGTGAGGGTTTCGGTGATAGGTGTTGAGATTACTAAAGATGCTACTAAAGAAGCTGCTGACTCAAGCAATCGAGCAATGACTTAAGCAACAGAATGACAGCTAAGATAAAGGAATGACATCTCAGCAAAGCCATGTACTAGCTCGTGCAGCTCGTGTCAATGCAAGTCTCGTGACAGCCTGTCTAAGTTTGTTAGATAGGATAGTTTGTTATAAGATAGAATCTGTTTCTCATTTCCTTTAGTTAGTTAACATTTTACACAATTCATTGTATCTCTTCTTCTTCAACATATAGCTTGAAACATGTAGTGTTCTAAACAATTTACAGCTTTGTTCATCAATGGAGTTTATGTTAAAACAAAGATTAGTTTTGTTAAATCCGCTGCATATTACAAATTATATCATGGTATCAGAGCAAGTCGTTGCGATTCTACGAAGTTTTTGATCAGATTTGGTTGATGTTGATGGCGTTCTTTTACGATTTGCGATCTGTGTTTCTCTGCAATATTTGAAGTTTAGATTCGATCTACAAGCAGGTTTTATCACATTTCTTTGATTGTCATATTGATGTGTTTGACAAGTTTTATAACTTGTTTCTTGCGAATTTGAGTGGTTTATATGATCTTTTAGATCAATTAGCGTGTTTCTTGTGATTTGTTTGACTGTTTTTCTGCAAACTTCATCTCAAAATTGTTAAAAATGGCGACTGATCCTTCACAAGATCCAACTTCACCGTTCTACATACATCCATCTGATAATCCAGGAATGAAGTTAGTTTCTATTAAGTTTGATGGAAATTCTTACAATGATTGGAGTAGATCTATGTTAATTAGTCTTTCGGCTAAAAACAAAACTGGATTTATCGATGGAACTATAGTTAAACCAGTAGTCACTGCTGCTACTTACAGAGCTTGGGAACGTTGCAATAGTATGCTTATTTCTTGGTTGTTAGGTGTTCTAGATCAGAACATTGCTCGTAGTGTTTTGTATTTCACAACTGCAAGAGAGATTTGGCTTAATCTTGAAGAAAGGTTTGGACAATGTTCAGGAACTTTGTTGTTTGAGTTACAACAATCATTACATGATATTAAGCAAGGTGAGGATTCTGTTTCTGCATATTTTACAAAGATCAAGATGATTTGGGATCAGTTAGACTCTGTTGATCCTCTTCAGTCCTGTACTTGTACTAATTGTACATGTGAAATTACACAAAAGCTTGTTAAGTCACAACAAGATAGGAGGTTGATTGAATTTCTCATGAAGCTGAATGGTAATTTTGATATGATCAGAGGCAATATCTTAATCATGAATCCATTGCCTTCAATCTCCCATGCTTATAGGATGATTATGCAAGAAGAAAATCACAGAAAACTTCATCAATCTAGTGGATTTTCTGACAATACTGTTAATGAAAGTATGGCATTTGCTGCTAATAAGAGATTTTATCAGGACAGATTTAGGTCTGGATCTTCTCCAAGTACAAATGACAAAAGGTTTTATGATAAAAGCAAGCCTAATTTTTACTGTGATCATTGCAAGATGCCTGGACATAGTATCCAGAGGTGCTGGAAGTTACATGGTTATCCTTCATCTTACAGCACTGACAGAGATAAGAAGTTCTCAGCTGCTGCTACTACTCAGATTGATGATGACACATGCCAATCCAATGATAATATGGTTCTTACTTCAACACAATATCAGCAGTTGATGCAACTTCTTGGAAAAGAAAAGCAGAAAAATGATGAATCTACTCATATTGATAATAATTCTAAATGTGCAAATATGGCAGGTAAGTATTGTCTAAATTCTTTTAATGGTTCTACATGGATCATGGATAGTGGAGCTACAGATCACATGTGTTGTGATTTGTCTTTGTTTGAATCATATAAAGCAACAACTGGTACTGATAATCACATTACTATACCTGATGGGAAGACTGTTTTGGTTACACAATTAGGAGAAGTCAAATTGTCAAATGACATTATTCTTGAGAATGTTTTATATGTACCAGAATTTAAGTTCAATATGATATCAATTCCAAAGCTTTGTAAAGATTTAAAATGTTCAGTAACCTTTACTGATTCTGAATGTTTCCTTCAGGGCCTTTCAATGAAGCCACAGCTTCTTGGTAACTTCAAACATGGATTGTACTATCTGAAGGAAGAAGAGTCAAGTCACAAGAATAATTCAGACCAGTTATCTACTCATGCATTTTATGCTTCTTCTTCAGAGACTCAAATCAACAAAATCAAGCTTTGGCATCTGCGGTTAGGGCATCTACCAGTGACTATGTTTCATCATATAAAGAATTTGTTTGATTCTCCTTGCAAACTTGATTGTATCTGTCAGATATGCCCTGCTGCAAAACAAGTTAGAAATTCTTTTTCTGTTAGTTCTACAAAGACTACTGCAATTTTTCAGTTAATTCATGTAGATACTTGGGGACCTTTCAAAGAAGTGACTCATTCTGGTTGTCAATATTTCTTTACAATAGTTGATGATTTCAGTCGAATGACTTGGGTTTTTCTGATGAAGCATAAGATTGAGCCTATCACTTTGATTGATCATTTTATTTCTTATGCAAAGAAACAATTTAAAAGTGATGTTCAAATTTTAAGATCAGATAATGCTGCTGAGTTGAATGATAAGAAGCTCCAGGATATTTTGCTTAATAAAGGAATTATTCATCAGAAGTCTTGTGCATACACTCCACAACAAAATGGTGTTGTGGAGAGAAAGCATAGGCACCTTTTAGAGGTTGCCAGATCCTTATATTTTCAGGCTAAATTACCATTAGAATACTGGGGAGATTGCATTTTGTGTGCTGCACACATTATTAATAGAGTTCCATTATCAGTATTGGGAAATACTAGTCCTTATCAGGTTCTTTTTAAAGAGTCACCATGTCTTGATTACTTCAGAACCTTTGGCTGCTTATGTTTTGTCACTACTGTGCCTTCTATTTCTAAACATAAATTTTCACCTAGAGCTATACCTCATGTTTTTCTGGGATACTCTAATGATGTGAAAGGTTACAGAGTTTTGAATATTGATACAAGACAAATCAGTATTTCTAGAAATGTCATTTTTCATGAAAAACACTTTCCATTTCACATTGATTCTTCCACACAACAGTTTGCATTTTTTCTCCCCACTTCCACAGATCACAATTTCTATCCAGATGATCCTATTCCACAAGTGTTTCATTTTCAGACAACTTCTGAAAATCACACAATGTTTGATCAGACTTCTGATTCTGCTTCTCATTCATCTGATATGTCTGATACAAACTCTTCACATACAAACTCTTCACATACAGACTCTTCACAATCAGACAACTTAAGAAGAAGTACCAGAAATGTTAAACCACCTTCTTTTCTATCTGATTATGTATGTGGCACCAGTACTACTCCTTCACATTGGTGTAATTTGGTTACTTATAATTCTTTACCTCTATCTCATAAAGCTTTCATTAGTACTGTTGAAAGTCTAGTTGAACCTGTTACTTATCAAGAGGCCATTAAAGATGTTAGATGGGTAGAGGCTATGGATAAAGAGTTACAAGCCTTACAGCAGAATAATACTTGGGTTTTAATGAGTCTTCCACCTGGGAAGAAGGCTATTGGCTGTCGATGGGTTTATAAAATCAAATATAAGGCTGATGGTAGTGTTGACAGATTCAAAGCTAGGTTAGTAGCAAAAGGGTACAATCAGAAATGGGGCATAGATTATTTAGAAACCTTTTCCCCTGTAGTTAAAATGACTACTGTCAGGTGCCTTATTGCTGTTGCTGCTAGTAAAGGTTGGTCTTTGTTTCAACTTGATGTCAACAATGCATTTTTACATGGTGATCTATATGAAGAAGTTTATATGCTTGCTCCCGAGGGTCTTTCTAATCCTGGTAATCTGGTTTGTAAACTTATCAAATCATTGTATGGTTTAAAACAAGCTTCAAGACAATGGTTTGCTAAGCTAGTTGGGGAATTGCTTAATCAGGGTTATTCTCAATCAAAGAATGATTATTCTTTGTTCATTAAGCAAACTGGACATCATTGGACTATAGCAGCAGTGTATGTTGATGACATTATCCTTACTGGAGATGATTTACATGAGATAAATCAACTTAAGTCTTTTCTACATCAAAAGTTTAGTATTAAAGACTTAGGCAGGTTGAACTATTTTCTTGGGATAGAAATTGGATATATTCAGGATGGCATTACACTCACTCAGAAGAAGTTTACAAAAGAGTTGATTGTAGCTGCAGGATTGAATTCTTTCAAGTCTGTGGTTACACCTTTACCTTTAAATCTGAAGTTACAAGCTGATGAAGGAGAATTGTATGCTGATCCTAGCTTGTATAGGTGTTTAGTTGGCAAACTAAATTTCTTGACTCACACTAGGCCAGACTTAGCCTATACAGTACAACATCTTAGCCAGTTTCTGCAAACACCTAGAGTACCTCACTTTGAAGCCTTGATGCATACTTTAAAGTATGTAGGTTCTACAGCAGGACAAGGTATTATTCTAAAAGCAACAGATCAATTAACCTTACAAGGTTACTCAGATTCTGACTCGGGTGCTTGTCCAGATTCAAGAAGATCTATTACTGGCTATGTGATGCTTTTAGGCAAGTCACCTGTTAGTTGGAAGTCTAAGAAGCAAGGTACTGTTTCAAAGAGTTCCTCAGAAGCTGAGTATAGAGCAATGTCCTCAGCTGCATCTGAAATCACTTGGATTGTTAGATTACTGGAGGAACTAGGAGTGCAAAATCTTAAGCCAGTAACTCTACACTGTGACAACCAAAGTGCTATACATATTGGTAAAAACCCTGTCCATCATGAAAGGACTAAGCATATTGAGATTGATGTATATTTTACTAGGGACAAGGTGTTAGAAGGCTTACTTGAACTAGCTTACTTGCCTACTTCAGATCAATTAGCTGATGTGCTTACTTGATAAGTGGATTTTATATCCACTGGGAATCCCTCCGTTCAGCTTAAATTGATTGTTTTGGACTCAAGTTGTTGTAGTTTTGATGTGTTTTGCTGAGTTGTGCAGATTTACGAGAATGTTGATTAAAGTTGATGCTTCTATCGTTTTTGGAGAATTAATTAATTAAAATTCGGATTTTTGAGAAGGGCTGCGCACTTTATACTGTTTGGGCCATATCTGGAGTTCTAGAAGTCCGTTTTCAGCCCATTTACAGTCCACGCGAAGCTTGAGAGATTTTCTACAATATGGGATAGGTTTCACAAGACCAGGCCGCGTGTGGTGGGCCCAGGAAGCACGACAAGCAGATAGATGGGAGCAGACAAATTACTGTTTTGCCCTTTTCTAGTTCTAATTGTATTTTAGGCAAGTTTTATTACCTGAATTGAATTCTAATTGTAATAGAAGGTAATATCTTGCTGGGCAAGATTTGTAGAGTCTATTTAAACACATCCTACCATTGTAAATCATAACAATTGATAGCTAACAATTCATAGCTGTAAATCGTATCAAGGTACTTTCGATCTTCAATTCTTTCTTCAATATTATGTTTTCATTCATTATCATTATTATTATGTTTTCTTTATTAAATATGCGTAACTAATTCTCTAATCTGAGAATTGGGTAGTATTCCTTGGTATTCATGCATGCTTGATTATGTGATTTTCTGCCTGGCTGATTTGTTAATGAGATCTTAACACAATTAGGGGAGTCATGAACCTTTGATTGTATTCTAGGGATTGTAATAAGCTTGGGAGAGAAGTTGCAATCTTAGTACATGATTTAACAGACATAATTTGAATATTAGATCGGGAGATTAATAGGAGAATTGTGAGACATATAATTCTTGGTAATTAACAGTTTATAGATATACTCTGATTGTATCACGGGAGTGTCAATTAAGGTGTAGCTGTAAGCAATATATTGTAGCCTGGGAGGGTGCAGTATAACTTTAGAAGAATTGTTTTCAGCAAGGTAGGAACACATATATCACATTAATATTGAGTATGTATTGAAACCAGGTGAAGAACCCCAGTTCTTAGATTGTTTTCCAACATATTTGAATCTCAATTTAAAATCAATTCTTAGCGTTTATAATTAGTTCTTGGTTAATTTAGTTAAAACACAAACCCAAAGATTTTTCTCACACACTTCTAGACGTAAAGAGATAAGATACTTGAACTTGATATTACATTCAGTCCTTCCCTGCGAACGAACAACAAAAATACTACTAACAAATTGGCGCCGCTGCCGGGGAAGGCAGTATAGTTGAGTTTAGGTTAATTGTTTCTTATTTTTTAGATTTTAATTGGTTCCACAAGTTGTTTTGTTGGTGATTTTCAGGTGTATGCTACGTTCATCTTGCGCTAAAAAATTGGAATTTGACCCTGAAATCGAGCGTACTTTGAGAAAGCGAAGAAAAGATAAAGCTAAGATGGGAGATCCAGAACCTCGACCAGCTGTTAATGTTGATCAGTCTTCTATTTGGGACCATGAGACACCGAATCCAGCCAATTGCATGTACAAAACTCCAGAGATTGGTGCAGCTCAGTTCCATATTAATCCGAGCTTGATTCAGATGATCAGCAATCAAGCTTTTGAAGGAGACATTGAATTAGAAGACCCACACAGACATCTAGAGCGTTTTGTGCAGATGTGTGGCTCATTCAGAATCACTGGTGTCACGAGTGATCAGATTCGTCTCCATATGTTTCCCTACTCTATTAAGGGAAGAGCTTTGGAATGGTTTCAGCAACTTCCAAACACTTCGGTTGCTACATGGGAGAGTCTTTCTACGGCATTCTTGTCAAAATACTATCCCTCTGACAAGACGCAACAGTTGAGGACTATGATTATGAGTTTTAAAGCACAACCGGGTGAAGGTCTATATCAGGCATGGGAGAGATTCAAGGCACTATTGAGGAAGTGTCCACATCATGGCTTAGAAGATTGGCAGGTCATTAGTACTTTTTATGGGGCCATGAATGCAGATATTCGTTTGAGTTTGGATGTGGCTGCTGGTGGAAATTTCAAGAAGGCACCAACTACACAAGCTAAAGCACTTCTTGAGGAATTAGCATCTAATAATTATTCATGGGCACCTAGTGGGACGAGCTCAGCAAAAGCAGCACAAGAATCTGAGATGATCAACATGCTGGCTCAAAAGTTGGATACTCTAACTCAGGAGGTGCGAGGACAAAAGGTAAATGTGAATGCTATTTCTTCACCTATGGAAGGGTATCATGATTATGGTGCTAGTCAGAACTCGTATGCTCCACAATTTCCAGAAGAAGCATCTTTTATTCAAGGAAGACAGCCTTGGCCTGTGCAGAATAATTCTTACTACAATCCAAATCAAAGGCCAAACAATAATCTTTCTTATAGTAACAATCATGCGGCTAATCCTTCCTATGCATTTCCAAGGCAGAATCAACCTCCTGGTTTTCAGTCACGACCACCGTATCAAGCACAGCAGCAGTATCAACCTCCGCCAAAGAAAGAACCAGCTGAGTGGGAGGTTGCACTAAATAAGATTATGCAAGGGACTTCTGGGGCATTGGCTAATATGGAATCAAGAATAGATCAGATGGCATCATCTCAAAAGATGCTAGAAACACAGATTGGACAGATTGCCTCAAAGATGGGTGTTCGTGAGCAAGGATCACTTCCTAGTCAACCCGACCAGACTGGTAAAGAGCAATGCAAAGCAATCACTTTGAGGAGCGGAAGAGAGTTGCCCGAGGTTGAGATTCTTAAGCCTAAGGAGAGTGATACTGAGAAAGAGGATAAGCCAGTGGAGATTGCTGCAGACACGTCAGAAAAAGAAGATGCGAAGAAGAAGGAAGAAAATTTAGAAAAGCCATATGTTCCTCCACCACCTTACGTTCCTCCTATTCCATTTCCACAGAGACTTCACAACAGGCATTTAGAGAAGCAGTACGAGAAGTTCTTGACTATGTTCCGGCAGTTGCATGTTAATATTCCGTTGGCTGAAGCTTTGAATCAGATGCCACTTTATGCTAAATTTCTTAAGGAGATGTTGACAAAGAAGAGGAAACTTGAAGATGCCGAAACTATTACTCTTAATGCTGAATGCAGTGCAGTCATCCAAAAAGCCATTCCTCAGAAATTGAAAGATCCGGGAAGTTTCTCTTTGCCTTGCACTATTGGGAAGATGGAAAACATGAAAGCCTTGTGTGACTTAGGGGCAAGTGTGAGTTTGATGCCATATTCAATCTGCAAAAGGCTTGGTCTTGGAGAACTTAAAAAGACACGGATTTCACTTCAGTTGGCGGATCGTTCTGTTAAGTATCCATTGGGAGTTATTGAAGACGTGGTTGTTAAAGTGGATAAATTTGTCATACCTTGTGATTTTGTGGTGTTAGAGATGGATGAAGATGTCGAGATACCCATTATCTTGGGACGGCCATTCTTGGCTACTGCTGGCACTACAATCGATGTTAAAGCTGGAAAATTGACATTGAATGTTGGCGAGGACAAAGTGGAATTTGATCTGAACAAAGCAATGAAGATGCCCCCTTTTGGAGCAACTTGTTTTACCATTGACATAGTGGATGACATTGTGCAGCTCGAGAATGAACACTTCGTGGGAGCAGATCGGGTGTTGGATGATGTAGTCGAAGAAGAAGCACTGGTTGTACGAGACACAGAAGTTGAGATGGCTTTTACACTTTCAGAGGCACCACAGGTGGAACTTAAACCTCTACCTGATAATTTGAGGTATGCCTTTCTTGGTCCTAATGATACATATCCTGTGGTAGTTTCTGCTTTGCTCATTGATGATGAAAGAGAAAAGTTATTACATGTTCTTCGGCAATATAAATCAGCTATTGGTTGGACAATTCAAGATATCAAGGGAATTAGCCCTGCTCTTTGCATGCATAGAATTGCCTTAGAAGATGATCATAAGCCTGTGATTGAGGGACAAAGAAGATTGAATCCGAATTTGCAAGAGGTGGTGAAGAAAGAAATCACAAAGTTGCTTGATGCTGGTATCATATATTCGGTTCCACACAGTAAATGGGTTAGCCCTATTCATGTTGTGCCTAAGAAAGGTGGGATGACTGTCGTTCACAATGAGAAGAATGAGTTGATTCCTACAAGAACAGTAACAGGTTGGAGAGTTTGCATTGATTATAGGAAGTTGAATAACGCTACTCGCAAAGATCACTTTCCCCTCCCATTCATTGATCAAATGCTCGAAAGGTTGGCGGGTAATGAGTATTACAACTTTCTGGATGGATTCTCGGGTTACTTTCAGATTCCTATTGCACCCGAAGATCAAGAGAAGACCACCTTTACTTGTCCTTATGGCACTTTTGCTTATCGTAGGCTTCCTTTTGGGTTGTGTAATGGTCCTTCGACGTTTCAACGACTCATGAACCACATTTTCTCAGATTTTATAGGGCGAGACATGGAGGTCTTTATGGATGACTTCACGGTTTATGGTTCTTCTTTTGAATCATGTCTAGCCAGTTTATCAAAGGTGTTGCAGAGATGTACTGAAACGAATCTTGTTCTTAATTGGGAAAAATGTCACTTTATGGTGAAGGAAGGCATTGTGCTTGGGCATAAAATCTCTAACAAAGGCATTGAGGTCGATAGAGCAAAAATTGAAGTTATTGAAAAATTGCCACCACCTTCATCTGTGAAAGGAATTCGAAGCTTTCTTGGGCATGCTGGTTTTTATCGACGGTTCATCAAGGATTTCTCCAAGTTAGCTCGGCCACTCTGTAATCTTCTTGAAAAGGATCGTGTTTTTGACTTTGATGAAAGTTGTCTTGATGCTTTTAACAGGCTGAAAAAGGAACTTACTTCTGCACCCATAGTTACATCTCCCGATTGGAGCTTGCCATTTGAGCTTATGTGTGATGCTAGTGACTATGCTGTGGGTGTTGTTCTTGGGCAAAAGAAGGATAAGCGGATGCACGTGATAGCTTATGCAAGCAAGACTCTTGATGACGCGCAAATCAACTATTCCACTACGGAGAAAGAGCTACTTGCAGTGGTGTTTGCACTTGATAAATTCAGATCCTATCTTGTTGGGTCTAAGGTGATTGTCTATTCGGATCATGCTGCTATTCGTTTCTTGATGACAAAGAAGGATGCCAAACCTCGTCTAGTTCGTTGGATTCTTTTACTTCAGGAATTTGATCTTGAGATTCGAGATAAGAAGGGGTCTGAGAACTTGGTAGCTGATCATTTATCTAGGTTGGACCAAGGAGATGGAGAGGTAGGAGGTGAAATACCTATCAATGATAAATTTCCGGAAGAGCAACTTCTAGGTGTGTCCCTGTCTACACCATGGTATGCAGATTTTGTGAATTACATTGTGGGAGGAGTTGTGCCGGATAATCTTTCTTATAATCAGAAGAAGAAGTTCTTTTATGATGTGAAGCATTACTATTGGGAAGAACCGCTGCTTTACAAAGAATGTGCTGATGGAATGTTTCGTAGATGTATACCTCATGATGAAGTTCCTCATATTTTTAGACATTGCCATTCTCTAGAGTGTGGAGGACATAACAGTAGCATGAAGACAGTGGCGAAAGTTTTACAGTCAGGATTCTATTGGCCAACCATGCATCAAGATGCTAGAGACTTTGTGGCTAAATGTGATAGATGTCAACGAGTTGGGAATATTTCGAGGAGGAACGAGATGCCTTTACAATCTATTCTTGAGGTGGAGATTTTCGATGTGTGGGGGATGGACTTCATGGGTCCATTTCCATCTTCTTATGGAAATCAGTATATTTTGGTGGGAGTTGATTATGTCTCTAAATGGGTTGAAGCCATTGCGTCTCCTACTAATGATGCTAGAGTGGTGAAGAAGTTCTTGAAGAAAAATGTGTTCACTAGATTTGGAGTGCCAAGGGCTATTATCAATGATGGAGGTTCGCACTTTTGCAATAAACAGGTGGCTGATCTCTTGAAAAAGTATGGTGTGACACAAAAGGTGGCAACTCCTTATCATCCGCAAACAAGTGGACAAGTTGAGATTTCGAATCGTGAGCTGAAGTCAATTTTGGAGAAGACAGTGGCAAGTTCGAGAAAAGATTGGTCAACAAAGCTTGATGATGCACTTTGGGCATATAGAACGGCATTTAAAACACCTATTGGAATGTCTCCATATAGGTTGATCTTTGGGAAGCCTTGTCATTTGCCGGTGGAACTTCAGCATAAGGCATTTTGGGCGACAAGAGAGTTGAATTTTAATCTTAAATCTGCGGGAGAGAAGCGTTTGCTTCAACTTGGAGAGCTTGAGGAGATTAGGCTCCAATCTTATGAAAATGCTAGTATCTACAAGGAGAAGACCAAATTGTGGCATGACAAGCACATTCAGAAGAAGGAATTTGAGGTTGGGCAACATGTTCTATTGTTTAATTCAAGACTCCGTTTATTCCCTGGAAAGCTTAGATCAAGATGGTCTGGTCCTTTTGAGATTGTGAAGGTTTATCCTAATGGGGTTTGTGAGATTATTAGAGAAGGGTCGGATGTATTTAAGGTGAATGGGCAGAGACTTAAGCCATACCTGCTTGGAGAAACAGTGGAGCAAGGAATGAGCATTCTCCACCTTCAAGACCCTACTATGAATTGAGGAAGTACGTCAAGCTATTGACGTTAAACGAGCGCTTCTTGGGAGGCAACCCAAGTGATGTAGTATTTCTGTGAAAAAAAAAAAAAAAAAAAAAATGAGTGTTGTTAGTGGTTGAAAAAGAAAAAAAAAAAGAAAGAAAAAAAAAATATGAGTGTTGTTAGTGGGTGAAAAAGAAAGAAACAAAGACGTTTGTTTCATATAGGACATTCTATTTTTTGTTTCGTATACCATGTGAGTTCATTCTAGTTGCATTTTCATGGCATGCATATTTCATGATCCCTTAAGACGAGCTGATTCTGATTGATAGGTAGATGTCTAATTGAGTGTGGTAATGATGAATAGAGGGTTGATTTATAGTTTTTATGAAATTGACTTATGTGTTTCGGAAACAAAACTAATTACACAGACTCATTGGGTACTTTTGGGCTAGGTTAAGGTCATACTTGTTTGGATGTTTTGAGATTTAATCACTTGATTATATTTAGAATTTTCGTTATTCCCTTGATAGCGTAGGGACACTAAAGTCTAAGTTTGGGGGAAACCAGGAATTTCATGCTAGTTGTTTAGTGTTAATGGCTAGGTGTCAAATGGCTAGTAGCCGGCTCATATTTTATGAGTAGTCTAGGGTTGGAAATGAGAAAGGCTCATTCCAGATCGCAAAAAAAAAAAGATAGCAGAAAAAAAAGCAGAAAAAGAAAAAAAAAAAAAAAAATGCAGAATGGTACCTGTAACGCAGACAGGGACTGCGCCAAGAGCCTTCCCGCGCAGTCAGCGCCCTGTCACGCAGCTTCAACCCGCGCAACAAGCCTCTCCGCGCTGTTTGCGCCCTGTCACGCAGCTTCAACTGGCGCAACAAGCGCCTCAGCGCAGTCAGCGCCCTGTTCTCCTGCATTGTACACGAATTTTTGCCCTTAACCCCCAAAATTTTCACTCTTTTCACCTAATTTTTTTTCCTATATCCTCATTCATCTCCTAAATCCCATACATACTTTAATTTCAATTCATCTCCTAAACACTATCATTCCTAAATCCCATTCTATTTTAAATTCAAATCCAAAACAACCCCAATCCTATACTACATATAATTTCATCTTTATTACTTACATCTCCTATATATATATACATACACCCATACACCCACAAACACTTCTATATTATCCCAAATTCTTAACTTTCATCCATTCAAAGTTCAAGGGGGAATTAAATTCGAAGTTTTTTTGGGATTCATCTAGCAAGTTCACCTCTTTGATTCAATTGGGTAATATTCTATCTCATCTTTTATTTGAATTTGTGAATTTTGCAAGCTAGGGTTCTTGGTGTGTAATTTGGAGGTTCTTTATTTGGTGAATTGTTTGGAGATTATTGTGCCTTGTTTGATATTTGTTGATCATGGCTCCTAAAAGGCAACGATTAATGGGTGGTAGTAGTAGTGCTCTTCCATCTTCGGATGAGAATGATGTTGTGGGAGATGGAGTGGAAAAATTTGTGAATGAGAATGCCAAGGCGGAGTATGGTAGGTTAGTTTCGAAGGGGGTTATTCATGAAAGGAGGCTTGTGCCGTATAAGTATGAGGAGATGGTGGCGATGATTAGTGAGCGGGGTTGGACGTTATTTTGTGAATTTGCTAATGAAGGCTCGTTGGATGTGGTTAGGGAATTCTATGCTAATGCTTCGATAGCAAGGAATAATGCCACGGTTGTGAGGGGTCAGAAGGTGGATTATTCGCCTCGTGCGATTCGTACGTTGATTAGGCAACCGCCTAAACCTAAAGGTGCTACTGATTGGGGGAAGAAGACTAGGGATGATGTTGTTCTTGATGCAATCATTGGTGAGCTTTGTATTCCGGGTACGGAGTGGAAGTGTAGAGTGGGTACCACCGAGAAGAGGACTTTTCCGGCGGCATCATTGTCTAAGTTCGCACGGGCATGGTTCTACTTCATCAGTTCTAATATTCTTCCATCAACCCATGTGACCGATGTTACTGTTGAGAGAGCTATTCTGCTATGGGGTATTCTCAGGGGTGAGTATGTTGACCTTGGGTACCTTATTAATCAAAACATTCTTCGGTATGTAGGAAGTAATTCATCGGCCAGTATTCCTTATGCTTCTATCATTGCGTATTTGTGTGATACTTCGAAAGTGAAATGCTACGAAGGTGAGCCAGTGTATAAGCCTATGTCTTCCATTAATGATGTTACTATTGACCGGATGGGGGAGTGGTCGGGCGGCATTCCTCATCTTAGGGGTCTCGGTTTTATAGTTGGTGGTCCTGGTGGTCAAGGAGCGGGCGCTCCGCCACATGTTCCTAGGGCAACTGGAGTGGCAATTGCAGAACCTCAGCGACGTATGGTGGATATGTCCATTTTTGAATCTTATTTTCGTCGAATGACTAGGCGGTTGGATGCTATGCATGCAAGCAGTCGCCAGTATTCTGAGGATATGGGCATAGCCTTGGAGGCAAAGTTTCAGTCACCTAGTACTCCTGTTCAGTGGCCTATATTTGGAGCTCGGACTCCGTACCCTCCACCGGATTCTTCTGATGAAGATGATGAGGATGACGAGGGTGACGACAGCGAGGACGAGTAGGTATGTTTTCTACTTTCCCTTGTATTTACTTCCATTCAATGCGGACATTGAATCTTTCAAGTTTGGGGGTGTTTTGAGGGATTAGTAGTTGTTGTTGTATGTTTGTGTTCATGTAGGATTTCATGTTTTGCATATTAGTAGTAGTAATTCATGCATATATGTTCGTGTTATCTACGTTTGTTTCATATAGGACATTCTATTTTTTGTTTCGTATACCATGTGAGTTCATTCTAGTTGCATTTTCATGGCATGCATATTTCATGATCCCTTAAGACGAGCTGATTCTGATTGATAGGTAGATGTCTAATTGAGTGTGGTAATGATGAATAGAGGGTTGATTTATAGTTTTTATGAAATTGACTTATGTGTTTCGGAAACAAAACTAATTACACAGACTCATTGGGTACTTTTGGGCTAGGTTAAGGTCATACTTGTTTGGATGTTTTGAGATTTAATCACTTGATTATATTTAGAATTTTCGTTATTCCCTTGATAGCGTAGGGACACTAAAGTCTAAGTTTGGGGGAAACCAGGAATTTCATGCTAGTTGTTTAGTGTTAATGGCTAGGTGTCAAATGGCTAGTAGCCGGCTCATATTTTATGAGTAGTCTAGGGTTGGAAATGAGAAAGGCTCATTCCAGATCGCAAAAAAAAAAAGATAGCAGAAAAAAAAAAGCAGAAAAAGAAAAAAAAAGAAAAAAAAAGAAAAAAAAAAAGTCAATAAATTGTTTATATGCAAAATTAACTAGGGTGAGCTCTTTAATACTCGAGTAATTAAGTCTGAGGGGACTTAGTCCTAGTGACCTAAGGCTTTTATAGTCTGGGATCCACTGACCTAACACTCGCTACATGGGTATTATTGTATAAGCCTTTTGGGGTCTCATCCATTGCACGGTTAAATAAGCATGATTGTATATATGTGTTGTAGTAGTTAGTAATAAAGCATGAATTTCTGTCTACCTTGGATAAGGATGGAGGTGTTTCGAGGTTATGAAGTGTCTACAGTCTATTCTATTTATAAACCTGTGATTGTCTTGGCGAAGGATTTGTATGATTTTTGACCTAGTTTTGGGAGTATTTCTGATGAGCATTGCACACACGCACGTTTCTGTCATGTATTGTTAGTATACGAGAACTTGGTCGAGCTCTATTTGGATTTAGTTGCATTCTTTGAGATATTTGCTTGTTCATTGGTTTTGGTTAGTTTGAAGGGGATCGTTGCATATTTCATATTAGTTGCATTCATGCATTGCATTGCATTAGGTTAAATGGATTTTGTGGGTACATTCGCTATAGGCCCTCACGAGACCTTACTCGTCCACTGGGGCTGCCTAGGGGTTTAAAGGGCTTGTTGCATATGCCAAATGCAACCGTGATCACCTACGGAAGTGGTACTAATCAGGTAGTTGTAATTGTTTATGCTTGAGGACAAGCATCAGTTTAAGTTTGGGGGTTTGATAAGTGGATTTTATATCCACTGGGAATCCCTCCGTTCAGCTTAAATTGATTGTTTTGGACTCAAGTTGTTGTAGTTTTGATGTGTTTTGCTGAGTTGTGCAGATTTACGAGAATGTTGATTAAAGTTGATGCTTCTATCGTTTTTGGAGAATTAATTAATTAAAATTCGGATTTTTGAGAAGGGCTGCGCACTTTATACTGTTTGGGCCATATCTGGAGTTCTAGAAGTCCGTTTTCAGCCCATTTACAGTCCACGCGAAGCTTGAGAGATTTTCTACAATATGGGATAGGTTTCACAAGACCAGGCCGCGTGTGGTGGGCCCAGGAAGCACGACAAGCAGATAGATGGGAGCAGACAAATTACTGTTTTGCCCTTTTCTAGTTCTAATTGTATTTTAGGCAAGTTTTATTACCTGAATTGAATTCTAATTGTAATAGAAGGTAATATCTTGCTGGGCAAGATTTGTAGAGTCTATTTAAACACATCCTACCATTGTAAATCATAACAATTGATAGCTAACAATTCATAGTTGTAAATCGTATCAAGGTACTTTCGATCTTCAATTCTTTCTTCAATATTATGTTTTCATTCATTATCATTATTATTATGTTTTCTTTATTAAATATGCGTAACTAATTCTCTAATCTGAGAATTGGGTAGTATTCCTTGGTATTCATGCATGCTTGATTATGTGATTTTCTGCCTGGCTGATTTGTTAATGAGATCTTAACACAATTAGGGGAGTCATGAACCTTTGATTGTATTCTAGGGATTGTAATAAGCTTGGGAGAGAAGTTGCAATCTTAGTACATGATTTAACAGACATAATTTGAATATTAGATCGGGAGATTAATAGGAGAATTGTGAGACATATAATTCTTGGTAATTAACAGTTTATAGATATACTCTGATTGTATCACGGGAGTGTCAATTAAGGTGTAGCTGTAAGCAATATATTGTAGCCTGGGAGGGTGCAGTATAACTTTAGAAGATTTGTTTTCAGCAAGGTAGGAACACATATATCACATTAATATTGAGTATGTATTGAAACCAGGTGAAGAACCCCAGTTCTTAGATTGTTTTCCAACATATTTGAATCTCAATTTAAAATCAATTCTTAGCGTTTATAATTAGTTCTTGGTTAATTTAGTTAAAACACAAACCCAAAGATTTTTCTCACACACTTCTAGACGTAAAGAGATAAGATACTTGAACTTGATATTACATTCAGTCCTTCCCTGCGAACGAACAACAAAAATACTACTAACATTACTAAAATCCTACCCTCGGCTCATTTTAACAACTTACTTTCCAAACTAGGCATGACTCAATCTCTGCCTAGTTTGAGGGGGGATGTTGAGATTACTAAAGATGCTACTAAAGAAGCTGCTGACTCAAGCAATCGAGCAATGACTTAAGCAACAGAATGACAGCTAAGATAAAGGAATGACAGCTCAGCAAAGCCATGTACTAGCTCGTGCAGCTCGTGTCAATGCAAGTCTCGTGACAGCCTGTCTAAGTTTGTTAGATAGGATAGTTTGTTATAAGATAGAATCTGTTTCTCATTTCCTTTAGTTAGTTAACATTTTACACAATTCATTGTATCTCTTCTTCTTCAACATATAGCTTGAAACATGTAGTGTTCTAAACAATTTACAGCTTTGTTCATCAATGGAGTTTATGTTAAAACAAAGATTAGTTTTGTTAAATCCGCTGCATATTACAAATTATATCAATAGGGAATTCTCCTCGGGTACCAGAGAATATTCTCTTCAGATAGAAATGAAAATGAAATAGCAATTGATGGCGAAAGCAGAAAAAATGTGCCAGTCGGATGATGTTGCAAGTGAGGTAGACAAATACATGGATGCCCATGCTACAATGGAGACAGAAATTGAAACAGACACTGAATACAGAACCAAAAATGATATTGGTTTTGTGAATATGGAAAAGCGGGACAGATTTTGATTCAAATGATGACTTGATTCAAAGTCAATTTTCAGATTCTCAGTCAGCAAGGAACTCAAGCGCGTCAGAAGATAGGAATGATTCAGTTAAAAAAGGATCATCTAGTTTTTCTTATTCTGATACTGGAAGCAATGGATCTAAGAATATGCCAGTAGATGTTGATGTTGCAGCTAAAGAGTCACCGTCTACTAAAGTTTGTGAAGCTGATTTGGTTGTTATGGCGAAGGAAAAGGTTTCCACAAGTGAGTAGCTTTCAGTGTCTGAGGCTTGTCAACCTCCAAAGGGTGATGTTTCCGATTATACATCTAATGAGGTACCCGACATTCCAATTAATGAGTCTGAATCTGGAGAACTGTGTTCTAGTTTGCGTCATTCAGATTCATCCTCGACATATATACCTCTGGAGGAAGGAGAAATTTTGGCTAGAGGCACATTAAGGGGACCACAGATGGTTGAGATATGGTCTACCCATGATGAACTCGATACCAGAACCATCAAGACTGAAGAAAATAGCAGGAGTGAAGGACTCGGGGCAATAATATACCCTGGATATCTAGACACTCTAGTAGTACTTCACAAACAATGTTGATGAACCACCTCTAGAGACAGCACCCGCAGAACACCATATTCTGGATAAGTTTAGTGATTGTCCGGGTGATCTTTCTATTGCTTCAGTCAATATTTCTGAAGATATCCTTGAGGTAATTCCCGAAAAGTATGGCAATGAAAATTCATCGGATAACATGCTCGCAACACAACATGAACAAGATAGTTGCACTGAAAAATTAGAAGATAATCAAATTAGTCTGCTGCATACAGTTATTCCACAAGCAGAAGTTGAACCTTCTGTGCCATCCTCTTTGGACTCTGAAACAAGTTACACTGCAGCCTGATGTCGACAATCCTGTAGATAATGCCTCAGCTAAAGAGAAAACTTTTGACTCTGAATCACAATCAGATAGTTTTCATATTTCTTCAACTGCGGAGCAACAGAGAGCAGAGTGTACAGATGTTCCTCAAAGTACTATTGGTCTAGATGTTGATACTTGTCACGAGGAGGAAATATCTGATAGGGTTCTACCTGAACCTGACAGCTGTGAGATGCAGATGGGTCTATTAACCTGCAGCATTGGTTTGATGGAAAGTGAAACTACTGCAGTTAATAAGAATTCTAGTTACATAGACTCTAAAAGTCCTAGATCTTTCACCAGTTCTCCTGTTCCAAGCAAAGAGTATGATGTTGAAGTAGGTGAAATTCCCTCCAATATGAATTTCACTGGAAGGCAAGCTGTTGGGCTTGCAATTTCTTTGGATTCCCTGAATACTACAGCTCCTGGGTCACTCATTGATGAAAAACAAACTAAAAATGATCAATCAGAAAACATTTTCGTTGAAGGCATTGTTGCAAAGCATGATAGTGATGCTAACAAAGTTGATTCAACACATAAAAAAATTCTGGCGGCAGAAGAATTCCACAGTGTAGAGAACCTAGATTAGTATGGATTTGAAGTCTGTGACGAATTTCTTCCACAAAATGATGATGAATCAGTTAAGCAGACAGCAATGGTTAATCAGGAGATTGCATCACCAGATTTAAACTCTGTCCGATGTGAGGCAGCCTTCCGTGATCATTTCGATGTTGAAGCTCATGCGCTCTAATCATCTTCAATATACAGTGTCCAACATACAGAACCAGTATCTTCTGTGCAGAGTAAACTTCATGAGCATTCTGGTGAAACTTTGCTTTCAACCCATCACTAACCTGTAGTAAGGACACTTTCTGAACCAAAGCTCACCCTACAGACTGATCAGATTGATCTCGAACACCTGCATTTGGATGAAAAAAATCTCAAGGAGGAAACTCAGTCAGAACAGCTATGCTGTTTAGATCATCCAGATGAAGGAAGCGTTGAAGCTCTTTCTGAACCTTGTGTTGTAGAAAGCATCCCTGTAGTTCAGGTGAGCACGCAGGCTGATGGCTTTGGCATGGAGTCTCTGTCTGGTGATAAAGAAAACTATAGGTTGTCATCTAAGCTGCACTTAAATAATACGGGTCATGGAGAAAACTTTATTACTTCTCCCAGGTCATTATTGATTCCCTCTTCATCTGAAGCTATGGAGTCAGAAATCTTACAACCAGACAGCCATGGAGTTGGCATCTCTGCACATGCCAGCGATGAATCAAGTGAAGTCTGTTCACGCTATCCCCTGCTTCCTGAAGTACCTCAAATTGATTTGGCTGAAATGCCTCCTCTACCACCTCTACCTCCGGCAGAGTGGAGGTTAGGGAGGGCTCAGCAAAATGCTTTCCTTCCTTCAGATAGGGACTCGGTGCAAAATACCTTTGGCTTGTTTCCACCAATGTTTCCGTTGAAAACCAGCAATGATACTCTAAACGGTTCTCCAGTGAGTACGGATGATTTGCTATCTCCGGTGCCAGTTCTGCAATCTCCTGCTGTCAAAGAGAGGACCTTTAAAATAATTATCAATACTTGTTGGAGAATACGGAACAGTCTGATCAAGTGTCCATGCAAATGCCACTCACCTCTAATGATGGACTCAGCAATGTTCCAACTTCTGATAGCACATGTAACATGGGCCCATGTGTAACATTATCTTCTACCGAAAATGAGAACCCTGGTCATGATATGCCTGCTGAAGAAGCAGGAAGTACGCAGTCGAGTTTCACTTCTTCGCCTGCAGCAACTACTGTCAATGCATCATGTTTCTCTGGATCTGTACCTAGTTATCCAATAAGTCAAATGCAATCGGAAGAATATCTAGAACCTGAGACCACTTTCTTAAGATCGGAAGTATGTCTAGAACCTGAGAACACTTCCTTAAGATCGGAAGTAATGGTAATAAAGTTTCCTGACACACATGTGCTGCAATCAACATTAGCAGATGAACATCTTAAGGATGTTTCTACAACTTCACCAGGTGAATGTTGAAAATTTAAGACCTATACAAGACACCTATATCTATGTACAATGGGAAATTAAAAGACTACATTGTATTCTCTTCTATTTAAATAAAATAAAGTACAGGCAGAATATATATACCCTGATAATAAACTGAATGCAAGCTAAAAACTAGCTACTACCTTCCTATAATATCTCCACTACTTCCACACTTCTACTAATGCTAAACTACCCGTGAGACTCGCTCCATTTTGCAGACACGCATTGTTTACAACGTTTATTAAACTTAAAATATAAGCCCATTAATTTAACCAAAGCCCAAACAACTAAATAAAACAATAAAACATGTTTAGATTAATTTTCCGACAGTGAAGCTGTATCATCAATGTATCCAGATCTTGAAGATGGAACTCTTAATGAGAAACGGCCAATGTAACTTCAACGACCTCGTACGCCTCTCATTGATGCTGTGGTGCTCATGACAGAAGCATGGTAATTGTTGTTCTCCAGTAATTTAGATAACTGCATTACTAGTGAATTTTTTGTTTCCTGATATTATGGAACTATATGCAGTTGAAGAAGGTGAAGGAACGACCTCGGCCTGAGGTACAGAAGGTAGAAGATAGAGATAGTCTTTTACAGCAAATACGTACCAAGGTACTACTTATGAAATCCCATAATTCCTCCTTCCCAATCACTTCTTTTTGTTTTCATCAAGTTCATTTATGAAATGATAATGATTGATCTTATTGCATGGGTTCCCAGTCCTTCAACTTGAAACCTGTAGTAGTGACTCGGCCTAGCATTCATGGTCCTAAACCAAATTTGAGATTTGCAGCCATTTTAGAGAAAGCAAATGTGATTCGGCAGCTTTTCCTTCTTTGCTCCCACACTGCCCCCCTCCCCCCCCCCCCCCCCCATTTTTCTCTATATTGTTTTTGTTTTACTTTTGCCGGACTAATGAAAAACCAAAACTTAAATGCAGGCATTGGCTGATAGCGAATTATGGAGATAGTTGGAGCGATTCGTAAATTTTGTGCTCTGATGAGTTTGTTGGACAGTATGTTTTGCAAATATGCTTATCTGGTCTGGTGCGCGCATAATTAACAATGTTTTCGTGGACTGCTTGCTGAAATACGAAGTTCTAGGAAACTTTAGGCGACAGATTCTAATACTATAGACAGTCGATTTATTATTTCATTAATCATTATGCAATGATATCTAGTAATACCTTAGTCATGATAGCTTGTTTAAAAATTTGAAATTTTGATTATTACAATGATATCTAATTATTAATGAGAAATATGGGATTGGGTTCCCAATTTGAAATTTTGATTATAAACATGGGATTGTGGTTGAAATCAGGTACTTACCTACGGTTACATTGATTTTTAATACAAAAAATGTAGGCCTGAATAAGGATGATGTGAACATCCCCCACAGGAACATGACAGCTCCATCAGTTTCAATATCCTCCGACATCAAACACTGTTTAATACGAGGTTTCAATTCTTTCAGACATCTCAAACATGTTCACACTCATCTCATCCGTTTTGGTCTTGACTCTTGACCAAGACAACTACCTTATCAGTTATCAACATGTTCTTGAAATCCACTTTTCTCATTTTCAAACCAATCTTGTGCTCGTCTTGTTTTTAATCAAACCCATCAACCCAATGTGTTTCTTTGGAACACCATGATCCAAGGCTTTGTGTCCAAGAATTGTTTTGATGAGGCTCTTCAACTCTTCGTTTCGATGCGAAAACAGAGCTTCATGCCCAACAATTTACTTTTACATTGCCTTTAAAGCATATCCACATCACACACTTTCAACCCTTTCATCAATGTCGAACCTGAAATTAAAACCCACGACATTGTCTTCATTTCAAGCGGAGTTACCTCGAATACACAGGTGACGAGCCTGGTTTTCAATGTTGAGATCTCACTTTCTAATTTATCGACTGGCCATCATTTTTTTTTTCTTTTTTGTCCATTGCTGTTAATAATCATACAATGATTATGACCGAGGTTTTTATCACCTCCCTCTAACTTATCTCCAACAAACAATCTGTCATCAGTCACTCTTTCATCGCCACCAAGGGCTTTTTAAAAAAAGAAATACTTTCTTTCAGCTGCTGCGACTAAAAAACTTCCTATTTCAGCAAAGGCAGAGGCATGTTAGCAGCAGTTATGGAAAACTTGATATCTTAAACAAGAGATCCCACGACAATATACCTTTTCTAGTAGATACCCAGCCAAAAATCATTTATTTATAACAGAAATTATCTATCTATAGCAGTATACATAGAAATTATCATGAATGCGTAGAAATTAGAAATTTGAACTGCAAAATTAGAAGTACAAGAGTCAAAGAATATGTTTATATATGCCAAAGGTACAAAAAAAACAAAAAACTATCACTATAAACATCGAAACTAACGAGCTTCTTGATTAAAAGGAGAAAACAAATTCAGCCTCTCTTGCAAATATTAACATATACAGAACCTCGATATATGAATACTTTTGTCAAATAAATAATTTTCTTCAGTTCCGACATAATAGGGGATGCCTTTTTAATCTTGATAAATGAGACACGAGAAAAAAAACTGAAAACGAAGGAAAGAAAGTCGATGATAAAAAATTTAGTCAACAAAAAAGATACATACTGAGAGATTAAACTTCCACTTGCACTTCTGCCGAGCCGGTTTATACATATGAAAAAAATATGCGTTCATTACTTTCTCTTTTAGACACCATATCTTACATTCGTACCTCATTTATATTTTTATTTTTTGGCCTTCCATTCACAAGTGTTGCATAGACCAAGTATTCAAATCTGACGTTTAATCTCTTGAAGAAGTCATCTCTAGAGTTAATATGGTACCTGTTATCTACAAAAAAATTATGTAAAATATTCATCTATATTTTAAAGTTAAAAAGGTACATAACCAACAATGTTTACAAAGTCATAAATTTCAATATCAGACCTTTTCAATTTCACAATTTACTTTTTCCTTTTAACTGTCTGTTTTGCTTCTTCAAAACTAACGAGACGACATCACTCCAATAAGCAAATCCTGAGCATTTATTAGAAACGATGTATAAATTCATAAAGTCGTATGCTAGCAGAAATTATATGAACCCAACATGACAGTCCAAGAATTTATTACCCAATAAACCAATGCAGATAATTCATAGTATTTAGTCTCCTGGACTAATAGGCTACACACGATGCGAAATATACAAGCAATATTACCTGCACATGATGTCTGGCATATACTTGTAGTCTGAAAATAAACAACATACAGAGTAAATTAGAGGAAAATGGTGCAAAAAAAAAAAAGCAGCTTCATAGTGATGCATTCTCCATGGCAACCTATTTACAAGTTCTTAATTATAAATTCCTAAAAAAATTCCAAGTGGTAGGCCTAATGCTAAAAGCAACTTATTTACACATAAAAAAATGTTGGAAGCAACCTACACCAAAGTCCAAAATAAATATGTACCAGAACATTCTTCCGCAAAGCATTTAAAATGCTCAATCACACAAAATAGTGGACACTGAGTGCAAATCGAAATGCAAAAGGGATGTTCAGACGAAAGTAAAGGTTTTTAGCACTAGGAAAGTGTAAGGCACAGAAGGTTGCTTCTTTATCTTTCATCAGCAAAAGGGATCTTAAATAATATTGTATAAACAGCTAAAAAGTTTTTTGCCAAGAAAGTTAAATACTGCATACTATAACTATCATTGCATATAGTTTAACAAACCTCAAGATGTGCCTCAATGATATTTAGCATTTGAATTTAAGATTATTTGGTGAACAGATTACCTTTGCTTCAAGTTTTGATGGCCTTAACTGATCTTGATACAGTTATATAGTCTGCAAACTCATCTCCAGCCTACCAAAGAACAATATTAGCCATCCAATTTAGGGATATCAACTGAAAAGACCAAAATAATAAATAAACAAATCAGTTGTGGCATTTGAACTATCTTGTAGTAGCGAATTTGAAACTTGCAAAAGTAAATTAACATACAGAATTAACTCATACATGTAGCAGCTAAATTTCTAAAACTTTGGCATCATCTGGAACAATATATATGACCAGTAGCTTTTCTGCTAGACATAGATCATACTCATTTTTGATCGAAAAAGAACATATTTATATTAATAAATTATCTATACATTAAAGTTGAATAGTACACAACCATCACTTTTAACTAATATAAATTTTAATATCAGGCTTTTTAAATTTGACCAGGGAAAAAATTATTCTCCTCTTAAATGTACAGAGAAGATATTACCATTGAATACTCCTCTTAAAATGCTGTTACTTTCCTGACAGACTACTATGCACATTTGACACCATCTACATTCACAAATCTATCCTAGTCTTCGCCAAGTTCTCCATATGATCGTGTCTTGCCTACAAGTAGTTGGGAGTTCATAAGCAAATACCAAACACACCAACTAAAATATACTGTTCAACAAACTCCCAAAATGTATGGTGACAGTAACATCCACAAGTCACAAGTATACATGCTAGGCAACTCAATAATATAATTGGATTGCCAGTGTCAATAACCCATTACAAGAATTGATACTGACCAAGTCTTATCAGCCTATCAAAACATGTATACTACTAGTCTACTATAAATTGCTTTGCAAAATAGGATCAACATGCCTATTTTACTCACATAAACCAGTAGTGGATCTTGTATGATAAAAACATGAAGTCTACATTTAACTTGATTTACTTTGTATTATTACTGATTATGTAATATTGTCTTTCCATATTGTATGATGAAATATGAAGTTATACATTTGATTTAGCAAACAAAACAAACTACATAATTATTACACACAACATAAAAATAAAATCTCAGCTACCACAAAACAGATGATCAAAGACCAATTTGCACCAAGGAAACTGTAGAACTATAAGTCTATAACATTAAACAGAAAAACAGATATAGCACGCATGAATTAGAAATAAGTAACATAGTACAAGAAGAAGCAAGCACCAGAAGTGGAGAACTGTAACATAAAAGAAGGAAGGAATTGAGGGAAGGAACAACTGAAAAATATGAAGGGACGCAAGAATCGAAGACAAGATTTTGGAGGGAAAGAGCTGGAGCTTTGATCTGCACATAAAAAAGTCATGACCAAATCAACTAATTAAGCAAACTTACATCAATATGCATAACAATATTACTACACATTCAGTATATGAGAACTAAGGGAGTAAGGGTAGCCACTTGCACCCTTAGCAAATTAGCAGCTCAGGTAAGTGACATCCGGACTCATCTCAAGGTGTCTAATTTCAAAAATTAAATTGCAAAGTGCTATATTTAAATGTATTACAACTGACATATCTCAGTTTTATTCACAGGTTAAAAAGACTGCCAAGTGTTAGGCTTGATGAAATTCCATTGGTTTACAAAGACAAATATGCCTGCATTGAATTACATTTAGGATAAATTACACACCAACTTACATATATATAAACAAAATAGAAGAATCATGATTTCCAAGTAGAGCTTTCACCACCTCTGCAACCAAAAAATGAAAAAGAAAACATCAAAAATCTGAAACAACCGATAATAAGCAAATATGAACATATACCCCCACACATACAAGTGAAAACACAAGTTGAATACTGTAATACAACTTAATGACTGTATTCCTCAATAATAATCAAGAATCTGTTCTAAGAATCAATTACAAAATTTTAAGTATCATGTGTGTACCCTCACACAATTAAAAAAAAACTCACAATTTAGGCGAGCTAATCTTCCTCTTCTTCAATCCGAAACAAATCAAGCAAGAGTGATATCATTTCCCAGTTCTTGATTCAGACATCAGCCTCTGGTGAAGTTATCGAGACTTTAATCTCTTGGACCCTTGGTGTTTTCCTACAATAGATTCACTTGAGGTATCAAGTTCTTCAAGTTCAGATGATGGCCACTTGGCAGTAGCACCATAATTTTGGAAGCATCGACCATTTCGGTACTTCTAGCACACTTAGACGATGAAATTCTTTGGCTTCTCCGTGGCTTGCTACCAACAGGGGAAACCGCCATGTCATCCCTAAAACAAACATTTCACATTTGTTTAGAATTTTTGCGTCTACGTCTTTTTCTGCAAACAATGGATGACCTTGAGTTCAAACTATCCATAATTTCCGGTGTAGAGCACCTCAAAGGCCTTTCCTCATCCCTGACCATAGGCTCGGCAACATCACCATTCATTAACATCCTTTCTGGACATCTACCGGATTTCCTCTTTCTCTTCCCACAAGATTTTGTCTTTTTAGCTTTAGGAACAGAATCTAACAATCGCAAATGGACAAAATCACTAGGCCCAAGGGCAGGTCTTCTTGCTTCCCGGTCCACAAAATTTGAAGGTAAAGCTATTTTTTTTATTTTTCTAGCCACTTGAAGCTTAGGGAATTCATCTGGAAATAGAATCTTCCATCTTCTGAGACATTGGTTATCAGTACGTTTAGTCACACACGAGGCGATTTTATTCCAGGAGGGTCCATATTCTTGATATGCTTCTTCCAATCTTTGATCTTCTTCTTCAGACCATTTATCCAGCGTAACAGAAGGATCCAAACTATTACTCCATCTTTCCCTACACTGCACATGATCGCGTTCTGGCACATATTTAGCTACACTTCTCCAGTTTTTAGCCCCAAAAAACATCACCGCTACTTTTAAACGTTTGTCTTCGCTTGGAATCCACTTCCCTTTCCTCTTCCTCTTCGGGTGAAGTGATTTTGTCCATCTATTAGAGCACTGGGTACCAGTCCGTCCTTCCAAGCTAGAAGCAACGTTCTCCCAGTTACTTTCACCATACATTGCTACAGCAGCACATAGTGTATCATCCTCATCCTCGGTCCAATCCCGTTTCATTATAGAAGGATTGAGACTCCTCTGGTAATGTGCCAAACACTGAAACGGTGTCCTATTCGTTCCCAATGATGTTGCAATATCGATCCAGTTGCTTATCCCCTTATGCTGAATTATGTACAAAAGTTTTTTTTCTTCTAATTTTGTCCATAATTTTTTGTTAATCAAGGGATTTGTACAGTTCAACCACCTCGCTTCACACTCTGCGCCGGATCGCTCCTTCGTGTACATGGAAGCCAATTGCTCCCAATTAACCTTGGGCAAGAATTCTTTCAAGTTCTCGTCAGTAATGTCATGATCACAAATAGATGCGATAATGCTATCAAACTTATTTGAATCAGAAAATCCATCTGCATTCTTATACGTCTTTTGAAGCAACATATCTTGAAATTGTTGCTTTACTCCCTTCACAAGATTCACATCATCTTGTTTAGTCCACTTATCCCGATCCATCGAATCCGAAAATTTCTCAAGCATAGCCTTATAATCCGCAACATGAGAATTCTCCTTAGGGGCATAACTCATAACACGTGAACTTTTCGCATTCACTTTAGCATTAACCCTCACCTTCGTACCTTGAATCAACTGAAGAAACGCATCTTTCTTCTGCGACAATTCTAGCCCTGTCCTCCTCTTACAACCAGACTGAATCCCTTTCAAAACCTTCATCCTATCCCTCAACTTCACATTCTCCTCAATTCTCGACTCAATATGCATCAACTTACTCCTTAAATACTTCTGACACACCCTATTCTTCTTAATCGCATGAAGAAATGCCTGAGCAGCTTTAGGCAACCCCGTATCCCTACCCTCCAAATCCTCAACATCATCAACCACATCCCCCTCAAAAAAACCCGACATGCCCCCTCCATCACCAACATCAACCTCCTCCTCACAAACACTCGAATTCCCACCTTTTCCCCCAACCTCACTCTCTTTCTCCGAATCAATAACAACCGAGCCCCCATCCTCACTCCCACTCACATTATCCATAAACCGACGTTGTACATCCTTCAAAATCTCCAAATCACCATTACAATCATCATCATCAGTATCCAAATCCACCGGAGGCAAAACACAAATAGGTTTCAAATTCAACGGCTCCTCCTCGTAATCATCACTCGAAAACCTCTTCTTAATATTCCTATACACTTCAAAATCATCGTCACTCGACTCGGAACTCGAATCATCACAAACTAAACCACCATAAGCACCTCTACCAAAACTACAAGCCCTACGTAAGGCTTCCATGTCATCTCGTAAACCACAATCATCCGAATCGCTATCGGAAAAATCTTCCGCCATGATCACACCACAACAATAACTGTAACAATATACACGAACCCTAGATCGAATGTAAGCCTCTAATCCGAGTATTAAAACATAACATAACAAAGTAATTATATCCTGACAGTAATATGATTGAATTTTAAAACTACACGGATATATATATACGTATCTGTTGAATACAAATATGAATTGAATCCGGAAACATAAGATTTATGTATATTGTTGAATACGAATACGAATATGAATTGAATCTTGTAACTTACTTTCTCTGTTTGTGGTAGAGATTTTCGCCGACTCCTTCTTTGGTTTTTTTAGAAGAATTAAATCTGGAAACGTAAGATGTATATTGTTTATTGCGAATATTTATTGGTCCTAATTATAACTTTTTTCGATTTATTTGAGCGTGGGATTATATATCAGGTGTGTAATCTGTAACTTCTTCAATTTATTTGAGTGTGGGATTATATATTAGGTGTGTATGGCACAGTTTAGACTTTAGCGGGCATTGATTAATTATAATTAACTAATATAATAGCCTATGTTTCTTTAGAAGGAACCGAATATGGGTGTAATAATTTTACTAGGTTCTATCCGTGTTATATACCCTATGGTAAAAGAAAAGATGTACTCCCTCTCTTCCATTCATTTTTTTATACTTTCCTTTTTGGGATGTCCTAACCAATTCTTTACGTTTTCTAAAATAGTACTCCCTCTGTCTCTAAAAACTTTTCCCATTTCTCTTGGACACGTTTGCCAATGCACACTTTTAATCGTTAATATCTTTAATTTTATATTAGTTTTAAATATAAAAACTTCACTGTATTAAAGTACTCATAAATACGAATCCAACAAGATCACTCATGATTATATTTGGTCTTATAGATTAGACGTAAATTAGTAATTTGTCTCATGTTATGAACAGTCCCGACATATGAAACGAGAGAAACATATTGAGACGGAGGGAGTAACTTTTAACAATGAAATATTTTATTACATTCACTACTTCACTCCACTTTTTCAATACTTTACACTATTACACCCACTAACTCACTTATTTTAACAATAAAATCACTATTACACCCACTAACTCAGTTATTTTAACAATATTACACCCACTATCTTGGTTTCCGTGCAAAAAGCAAATGTAAACAACTCCTTGGGACGGAGGGAGTATATTGTTTATTGTGAATATTTATTGGTCCTAATTATAACTTTTTCGATTTATTTGAGTGTGGGATTATATATCAGGTGTATAATCGTGTATGGCACAGTTTAGACTTTAGAGGGCGTTGATTAATGGGTGAGTGCCCTTTTTACCCATTTTTTTGGTTTCTCTCACCAAAATGCCCAGATCTGATCATCACCGCCCTAAATGCCCATTCAATACGCCTCTGGGAGCAACGTATGTTGGCTCACGCCTATGGCAGCAACGCGTCAGGCGGATACGCCTTTGTCAACAACGCAACTTTCACACACAAGCCTACACAGAAGGCGTGAACGTCTACGGATGCGCCTGTCACACAAGCGCAACTTAGGATACGCATCTTGAAGATGCGTATCAGACGTCCGACCCAGAGCTCTCCACAGGCGACATCAATGGCGATTCCGGTGTAAAAATTCGAACTCTCCGTCCGTCCAAATCCCTGACTTTCCCACGACCTACCATATACCATTAGAGTCGGGTTTCGATTCTCTACATACCTATAATCGTTGTTTTACAGTTTCGTTGGCGGATTTAAAACGCCCAAAAACGGCGATTGAAACAAATTCAAACACTCCGACGAGCTTCGTTTCGCCCCTGCGGGGCCGGAGGTGATAAACGGAGTTCGGGAAGATGATGTTCATGAGCTTCTAGTCATTTTGATGTCCTTTAATCGTGTGTAAAGTGCCTGCAATTTGAGTTCAAACGGAATCGCTAAAAAGTCGCCGGTCTGGAGCTCTCGATTTTCCGGCATGGATCTGATAGTTTCTGACGTGCTACAGTGCTTCGGATACGCCTGTCCAAACGGCGTATCCCACGGGTATTTTGGTCGGTATTTTGAAATTTGGGTATTTTGGTAAGTGGGTATCAAAATAGTGGGTATTTAGGGCATTCTTTCTTGATTAATTATAATTAACTAACATAATAATTCATATTTTTTTTAGAAGGAACCGAATATGGGTGTAATAATGTTATTTGAAAATTTACAATTTAATTTTTATAGATCTTTGTTTGTCTATGACTTATTTTGTTCTAATATCATTACTTCATTTCGTGTACAATATAATTTATGCGGTTTTAGTTGAAAATTATAAATATTATGAAATATAGCATTTAAATACATTCGAAATTATAAAATACATTTTGAATGGTCTAGAAGGATTGTCAATTTTGAATAAATCATTGTTAACTGTGAAAAATGTTTAGTAAATTGGTACAACAATAGGTGCAACCTTGGAAAATATAATATAATTTATTGTATGTAAGTTAATTTCTTTTTTTACAACACGTAATTTAGTGCCTGTTTGGCTGGACTTAATTTAAGTCCTTATGAACTTATTTTCGGATAAAATTTTCATATTTTGATAATTTCTTTTTATACAAGTATTTAATATATGTTTGAGATTCAATAAGTTGCAAAAAAAAGTTAACTTTTTCAGGAAAAAAGTTATGAATCTCTAACTTTGTCTTAAAATAAATTGACTTATTCTGGAAATAAGTTCCCCCAAACACCCCGTTAGTATTCTTTATTTGTTTATAGATAAATAAGGTGTAATGTCTCGGGTATAGCAAAAACAACTTAATTAATTATCTATGTGTGTGCTATGTGTCTAAGACGTTAATAACCTGAAAATGCCACTAATTTAATTGATTAATAGAATGATAATAACTCGTAAGAGGCATGGGTCATTTTCTATATTTTTTTCACAACAAATAGATATAACATTCTTGATTGTTCGTTTATTGATATAAATATATATAATATTTTAGATACACCAAATATAAGTTGATTAATTATCAATGCTTATGATTTGTATGTAAGACGTTACTAACATTTTTTTTGTTTGTGACATGTAATCTGTATTTACTAAATGAATACAAATAGTGTAGTTAGGAATGAATATCGGGTCACTTCGGAGCCTGGAAGTGATATCCTCGCCCCCAATCCCCGAATTTGAATCCAATTACCAAACCTGTCTCGATCATTAAATAAGGATTATTTTGCTTCTCGTCCCAGATAAGAAACGGGGATTTTACGGGAAATCGGGGATTATTAATTTTTTAATATAAATTTTACATATTTTATAACTGGTGCGTGGCACGGACTATTATCTAGCATCGGATATAAGTACTTATACTAATGTCGTATGAGTATTATTTTGATCGTAATCGAGTTTCATATATTGAATCAATAACATTGTATGCAATCTAAAGCCTATGTATTTTTTATAAAGGTGAATTTTGAAAATTTTGAATTCTTGTGCATCAAGTTTCATTGATCAGTGAATAATTTTAATTAAAGACAAATAGTAAAAAAAAAATTCTAAATTTATATAAAATATTAAATTAAGATTTAAAAGTGACCTCTTTAAAAAATTACCATTACTGAAACTGGCACAAGTTATTACTTAAACTGTGATATTAATTCATTTTTTTTAAAAGAGTAAAATGTTAAAAATAAGTTGGCCGATTAAGCATAATTGCAACAACTTGAGTCAAATTTAAAATATTTTATTTTAAAATCTGGTCAAGTTCTTGACCTAAAAATTCACCACATTCTAAGTTAGCAATTTTCATATGCATTATATTTACTTACTCTTATAAAAGCGTCATGTTGGTCCCGGAGTATATTGCAGAAGGGGGGGGTTGAATGCAATATAGATAATTTCAAATCTTTAACTCAACAACAATGATAATAATTGTAAACTATCTAGATAAGAATTGCAAACAGAAGTAGTAATTCAAGATGTTCTTACAAAATAAATATCTTATTTATTTTGTAATGTGTTGCTACAACCTCGAGAAAAATGGTTTTCTCAACCTTCAACTTCTTGTGAGAATCGCTTACAGAAAGAATGAGAGATGTGTCTCTATATAGACTAATCTTTCTTTTGCATCTCAGTCACATGGGTGGCGGAGCTGTTGTCGTTTTCAAGTGACAGCTCCTCACAATTTGCCCACACATGTGACCTTTCCTAAAATGCTATACAAACAGAGTTATCTTTAAGAATAAGGCATTCTAAGTTCTTTCCAAAATTAGCTATAACAATTCTAGTAGATGCAGACTTGTCATACTCTTTGAATTGTCGAGCCTCGTCTTATGATCTCTCAAGCTTCTGTCGTAGTCTTGCAGATCTGCTACAATCTTTGACGAATTACAACAAATCTGTTTCTCGAACATCTAAACTGTCACGGGGGTTTGACTGAGATAAAATCCCCAAATCAAATAATTCAGTGAGACAGTAACCCTTGCCGCCAAGTTTGATGTCATAGGAATATTCAGTAGTTGACAGTATGAGCTCCCGCCAATATTGTTGTCGGAACTCCAAACTTGCTATTAAGTGTGAGAATGTTGATGTCTCCTGCTTCAGCCAATGTTGCTGTCAAATGAAACTTGCTGTCGTGACCTTACAACATGCAGTCTTCTTGTAACGTTACCATCAATGTATTGACAGTAACTTTATTATTGCTGCCGAACTGATGTATTCTCTTGAGGCTTGAACATATCAATGAACTTCTTCCAAGATACATACTTATTACATTTCAGCAATTATTTGATTACAAGAACACACTCTGACTGTGACAGTATGTTCTACTTAGCTTATACAAATAACTAAGTACTAGTTAAGTTGTCTCTACGCTATCACCCATAAATCCTAACAATCTCCCCCAATTTGTTTTTATGGACAATAACAACAAATTCTCAATACAAGCACACTGACAACTTAACTAACATAGATCAGAATAGGATTCTAGAACATTTCCAAGCATTTAGCATTACATAGGACAATGATCTAAAGCAAAACATGTACTCCTCGAGGTTGAGTAGATATGAGATTTACTTATCTTGTTATTAAGCTTTCCTGTTCTGTTTGTTCTCTCTCTTTCTGTGGAGAGCTTCTTTCAAGTACTTTCTGAGATCTTGTACTAGCTTCTTTTCATCAGCAGATACAGCATCATCTTCAATCTCATCAATGTACTGTTGGATTTGTTTAGAAGAGACATACTGAACATCTTTCAGATCAAACCATGATTCAAAATCATAGGTGTAAGTTCTGAATTTCAAGATGTTGTTCACTATCTTGAATCTTCTGCCAGGAAAAGAATTCAAGGTCACTCTTCTGTTTCTGTCAAGTTTTGGATCTTCATCTCTCCTACTATCAAAAATAACTTCCAATTCCCATGCACACATCATTTCCAGTTTGTGAGATGATCCAATAACTTTCCAGTATAGACTTTTCAGTACACTGGTCCTCCGCTTGTGAAAACTATCTGCATAGATTTCTTCTTTGCCATCTATGATCCTGAGAGGATTTTCCAGTGCACATGGCTGATAGTTTGGAGCTTTACTATTCATCTTGTTGACTTTCTTGCATTTTTCTTTCAGCTCAGCTTCCACTACCTCAGCAGTCTGTTTACCAATATTAGCTTTTCTCCTAGCAGCTTCAGCAGCTAATTCGGCTTCATAGGCAGCCATAGCTTCAAGGTATAGGAGGGCATTCTTTCTGTCCAATCATGCTTAGACACAAGTTCTTCTTCATCTATACTCACATCCTCATTCGCATCATCGATGTTTCTCCAGTCACCATATCTCTTATAAAATTCAGCATATCTTTCAGCATGGTACTTTTGGATGTGTTCCATGGCTTTCTTAGGAACATTTTCATACGTCCCCATAAGCTCCACCATTCTTTCCAGCACGAAGTAATTGACTCTATGCCTTACTTCTTGTGATGTTTATTTGAGAGTGTATCTGTCTATTATTGTTGACATATTCACCATAGTGAAGTCCTTCTCAACAGACATGATTTTTGCTTTATCTTTCCAAAGAATGTATCTGGATGCATATTCCTTAGAATTATCCAGCTCCAATTCGACTGAAGTGATATCTCATGTCGCAGCTTCCTTCTGGATTTCGAAGATGTTTGTTTCTCTTCTTCGAATAGGCTTTTTAAGAAACATCACTCCATGCTTCTTTTTCCTTGCTGCAGCCTTTGTCTTGCCCTTTCTTGGAACTGCACGCCAGGCTTTTGCTCTTTGTTTTGTCTTCCTAGACTTGGATGTCTTGACAGTTTTGCCTGTGACAGCTTCTTCATTCAAGCTCTTGACAGTGTCTTTCATGACTGTGTCTTCTTTGACAACAGCTTCTTCGACAGTAACTTCTTCATTCTTGACAGCTTCCTTATTGACAGTATCTTTTTCAGCATCAAAACAGTCAATAACAAATCTTAAGATACTTCTTTCCAGTGTGTCAAGAATGTCTGTCTCTCCCTCATCTTTAGCTTCAGCATCTTTCTCATTATCCTTGGGAGCTTCTTCCTTTGCTTCCTCCTGAGTCTGACTTCCAGTAATATCAGCAGTTTCTTTACCACTTCCAATTGTACCAGATCCTCCAGTTCCATCAAGATCATCATCATCAAGGGTGTCATCATATGTGCAGCTTCTACCACTTTCACTTCTTCTGGCACTAGCTTCAGAAATCAATTTCTTCACTTGAGAGCTAAGACTTTCATCTCTCTTTGCCAGCAGTTTGTGAATAGCTTTGACAGCCTTGACTTTGTATTTGTTTATCTTAGATTTGAGGATCTGTTTCAGCACTCCCATAATTATGTTAGAATCCAATCTGGGTTCTTCACTTAGGATCAGAAATCCAATCCTTTTAGCTCATGTGCTTGTGGTTGTTCTGTAGCAAATACCATAGGGTTCTTCAATCACTTATGGTAGCTTTTATTCAACAAGACCTTTTAATTTGTGCTAGCACGCCCCCTATTTTTCCAAGAATTCATGCACTTCCCTTTACTCCATAGGGCCTTCTCTAATAGGAAAAAGCCCTCCATTTTCGTCAAATGACCCGGCCTCCCCTGGCGCTTCCACCATCCGGGCCCCCTTTCTTCCCTATGCTCCCCCGGCGCGGGCCTACCATGCTTCGTGCCTGCGGTGTTTTCGCCAGACGGCCTTTGCCAGTAGTGCCATCCTCCCCGCTGGCTGTATAGGCGGGTTGTCCCTCGCTGCTGCGTTCTGTTAGGCTATGGATTACAGGAGCAAATGTAATTGAATGGAACAGCAGGCGGGTTACACGTTCCACTGTGCTGAGATGTGAGGTGCAGGTGGTGATGATCACCCGGGGGTATGCGCTAGCGCCTTGAGAGGCACTCCAGAACCCGCCAACACTCGTGAAAACCCGGGTCGGCCAACCCTCCATTCGTCCGGCCGGAAATGTAGATAACGGGGCCACCTTCACAACCTTCTCCCTTCTGTCCCTATGTTGTAGTAAGGTGGGGTGGTTCTCTTGAGTTGCTCAACCCCCCCTTAGCCTGGTGCTCATGACGCGCTACGGAACCTCCACCGTGCCGGGGGACCAAGCAGGGCATAGCTAGCGGCATAGGAGCCGACTCGGCATCAGCGGCTTCGTGCCGCACTGGAGTGATCATCGTTATTGAAGATTGTAGAATTAGCTTTCACTTTCGTTCCCATGGCATTCAGCACTTTAGCTTGCAGACTCTGCAGTAGCTGCATTGTAATGAATATAGAGATGCCAGTTTTCAGATAAACATCAACTGCCCATCTTTTCTCCAGATTCACCTTCACAGAGATACTTGTTATTTGTCCTTCAGTATTGGTGACAGTTTTATATATACTCCTCCTGCCTCTTTTATGGAACTATTCACCAATGCACTGAATTCTTCATCTTTGTTCTGCAAAGTACTCTCCATGTAGCTAACCATCATCGTTTCTGCCTCTTCTAGACTATATTCACTTCTATCAGACCAAATGTATCCTGTTGTAGGATTTACTATTTCAAGCATTTTGTCTTTGCCTTTGCCGAGTCTGTTGGCTTCTTCAATTTCTCTCTAATGTTTCTGCAGTGGAGTTTCCATGACTTCAGGAGCTGGTTCATTGATTTTCAGAGGAGGCAATGTTGATGTTTGAGCCCTTTGTAATTGCTCTAATATTTCTTTAGTCACCAACATTGGCTCACCATCTATTTCAACAAATTCACCAATTCCACTAGCTCTCAACTCTTTACCAAAGATTCTATCTTCATTTACATTTAGCTCCCCCTTACTTCCATCTCCATCTTCTTCCATTTGCTCCCCCTCTCTTCTAGACTCCCCCTTGCTTGTTGTTCCACCTTGTGTCTCCTTCTCTACTAGACTTACAGTATTCTGATTTTGCACTTTATTCTGATCTACCACTTTCCCCCCCCTTAGTTAAGTTGACAGCACCAAGGACAGCAGAAAAAGATAACAAATTTTGTTGAATCTCAGCAAAGCCAGTAGCTACCATGGTGGACAGAGCATCAAGTTTAGCTTCCATGGATGCACATCTGCCCTCAAGGGATTTCAACCTTGATTCAGCTTGTTTAGAAGGACCATCAGACCTTAACCTTTTTGATGAGAAAGGAAAAGACTGAGGCAATGAGGCTATGGGGTGTCTCACACTCTCATTGTTTTTCTAAGTGATCTCCTCACTCCTCACAGAATGACTCTCAAGGCCTAGTGCCTTTTTATGTGGGGTTCCCTCAAATTCACTATGGACATGCTTAAGTCCCTCTCCTTTTGCCAGCTCATTTGGCTGCCTCTCATTTTTATGCTCACCTCTCTTTTCTTTTATCTCTCTTTTATTTTTCACTCCCTCACTCATCCTAGATGCATGGGTATGAGCAGTACTTACATGCATTGAAATAGAAGGTTTAGATTTTACCTTTTTGAAAGTAGAGATTGGCAGATGATCATTATCAGAACCATCTTCAACAATTACCGAATCTTGATCAAACTGTGCAGAGGTGACAGCATCTTTGCCCAAAATGTTACTATCCACAGGTGGGTTGACAGCAACATTTGTGGTGTCATTGACAGCAGCTGAAGCTGTGACAGCAACTTCCTGAAGGTTAGTTGCTTTCTGGAGGTCGACCAAGATGTTGGCTGTTTCATTTTCTGGCAGATTTCCATCTTGATCTAGCTCAGTGTTTGAGGGAGTGGTATCCATTTCACTTAGAGAAATGGGTTCTTGTGGACCACTTGATGGAGGCTCATCCATGACTTGAGATGGATGATCAAACCTGAAGGGTTGGGACTGTCCCCTTCTCTAGGTTGTTGAGAAGAAACAATTGATGGAATAGAGAATAAAGAAGGTGATGGTATAGAAGAGATTTCTGGCTGTTCCATAGAGATAACTTGTGGAACATCAAGAGTAAAAGTTTCATAACCCTCATTGTGCCCTAACTCCAAGTGCATTTCTGCAAGTGTAGGCTCCTCATGAGTGAATACATGAGGTTGTGCAGACTCTTTACAGGATTCCTTGGGAGACAGGCCAGTTTTAATAGATACTTCTTGTTGAGAAGAAGCACCTAGGGATGTGTTTGATTCCCTTTTATCCTCCACACCTTTTTATGAGACTGAGGGGTGGCTGACAGTGATTTTGTCCCTCTTAGCTTTCTTCTTCTTAGACTCAAGAGGAACCAGTGTGGGTTCACTTTTACTAACATCCTTATCTGCTGCACCAGGTGCAGTTTCTCCCTCAACATTCTCAGAACTACCACAAACTCCAGTTTCCAAGGGTCTTTTCTTGGATTCTTGCAAGGCTATTTTTGTGGCTTTTGTTTGTCTGGAAGGTCTAATTGGAACGAATGGTGTAGAATGTGGGTTAACTGAATTTGGGTCTAATTCAGCTTCATTCTCAAGGGAGAAATTAACATACCCAGAAGGTAGTTCAAAATCAAGATTAGGCTCTTGATCAACCATGTGTTTGGTGAAACAGAGTGGAATATGTGCATTCAAATTTTGTGAATTTATTGATGTGTGTGTATTTCTTTTCAAAACATTGCACTCCATAATTAGAGATGCATTATCATCAATACCACATAATGAATTTAAACACATTGTAAGAAAGCGAGGATAGACATGTACCTTCCTGCTTAGAGCTGACTTGAGTTGATTCATAAGCAGCTTTCTAACATCCACTTTGTAACCATGGACTAGAGAGTGAGTAAGCTTCTTGTTGTCGGAGGGAATTCCATTCCAGCCAGTGGTTTTGGTTGAGAAAACCTTCACCATGACATCAAAAATCATGCTCCATTCTTTTCTCAAAAACTTTCTGTCCATTTCACCAGTTGAGTACCAATTTGTTGTACCCTCTTCGAGGACAGGACTAGAATACCCAATTTTTAAGAAAAACTTCTTCAGGGTTTCATCACTTGCAAGTTCCTTGTATGATTCTTTAGCTTGCAGTCCAGTTCCCAAAGCTTCGTTAATACCTTTTATTGTGAGGATGCAGGTAACCCCTTTGATTTTGCAGTTTATGGTGTCTTTACCTGCACCTCCTGGAACAAAGGCAGATTTCCAGAATTCTTCAAGTCTTTCTAGGTCCAAAGATGGGGTAGAGGTCATAGCATGACCTAGATAGGACTTGTTTAAGAAGGATACGAGTCCTTTGAAACCTTCACCAGCATCTCCAGCAGAGAGAATACCAGAAAAGTTTGTTTGAGAAGAGGATTGTTTGGGTGCCATTTTTGCTTTGAGTTTTGGGAGAGAGAGATTTTTGCTTTTGAGAGAGAGAGGTTATGTTGACTTTGACAGTTGCTTACATTAAAATAGCAAATGTTTTACTGAAGAAGGGAAAGTAGTAATGTCTTAGCCCATTAATCAGTCACGTGGTGTTGTGGGTAGTTACATTTTAGTGGCTGTAAATCGTGGAGGTAAAATCTCAATTAAATCGGTCCACTAACCTTGACAGTAACCTGTGCGCTGTAATAAATTCATTAGTAATTTGGGAGGATGACAGCAAGTTTTGCTTGACAGTAACATCGGCGCAAGAACATGCTGTCACCATTAAGCAATTTATACAATTTCCTTTAAATTTCATGACAGAAACTTTTTCCGTTGCTGATAAGGAACTTGCTGTCAAGGCACATCGTGACAGCATCTTCACTTATTGACAACAACTTGTGCGGAAATAATTTTTGTCGTGAATTTTAATCGACTTTGCCCATTGCTTAAAAGTAAAATTATCAATTAGCATATTTATCGATTTAAGCACATATTTGTTAAGCAGGCACACATCCACATACATCCATACACACAAGTAAAACATGCATTCAAGAACAAATAACCAAATGAGAAGATGATAATGAAATACATGCAAGAACATTAAGAAGATGAAACGGTCTTTTCATTAAAAAAAACTTAAAATAATACAAATAGTTCTTAAGAACTGAAAATTATTTTAAGTTGGGAAAGGCTTCCAACAGCAGCTCTTTCACAATCTTCTCAGTCTCCTTTTGATCGGAGATTCCCTGCTCATCCAGATAAGCATAAAGCTTATCGACCCAGAGATTAAATGATTCATCAGAGGCTTCGATCTCCATCTGCTTCTTCAAGCTTGGCATTTCCGGCTTGACTCCTTCGGTGGCTGGAGCTTTGGATGTAGACATCTCAGACACCTTCCTCTTACTCATACTTTTCTCTAGAGTTCTTTGAGTGTGTTAAGTGAGAAATAAGGGTTTGGACTTGGTCTTATTTATAACACATTAAGTGACTCTAGATCTTCGTACACGCTTCCTTTTAATAAAGTATTAAACTTTAAACTAAAAGTCTGACAAATACCCGGGTACATTTCAAATGACACGACTACTCATCACTTACACGCGTGTGAATTAAGTCAATGTCACGTGACTACTCATTACATAAGTTAAAACAGGCATGTAATTTGAATTTAGCATAGTCATAGCAAATATGCTGTTAACAAACAAGTAGCACATAAGACAGTAACTTCTCATGACAGTAACATTGAAAGCTACGGTCATAAGCTGCAATTTAACCACTTTGAAAATGTAAAAACTAGTAAGTTAACATACCAGATTTAGCATTCCCAATTCACTTACCAACCTGTTGAAGGTTGCTTCATCTAGTGGCTTCGTGAAGATGTCTGCAAGTTGCTTTTCTATTGGAACATAAACCAGCTTCACAGTTCCCTTTTCAACATGCTCTCTGATGAACTGATCTCTAATATCAATGTGCTTCGTCCTGGAGTGTTGAACTGGATTATCTGAGATGGCTATGGCACTAGTGTTATCACAATAAATGGGAATATTGGACAGCTCTAAGCCATAATCCATTAGCTGAATTTTCATCCAAAGAATTTGAGCACAGCAACTTCCAGCTGCAATGTATTCAGCTTCTACAGTTGAGGTAGACACAGAATGCTACGTCTTGCTAAACCATGACACTAATCTTCCACCAAGAAATTGATAGCTTACTGTTGTACTTTTTTTGTCAATCTTGCATCCAGCATAGTCTGAATTCGAATATCCTATCAAATCAAATCCAAAATCTTTAGGATACCAAAGGCCTAAATTTGGAGTACCTTTGAGATATCTAAAGATCCTCTTGATTGCTACCAAGTGTGACTCTTTTGGATCAGCTTGAAACCTTGCACAGAGACATGTAGCAAACATAATATCTGGTCTGCTAGCAGTTAGATACAGCAATGATCCCACCATGCCCCTGTAGGTACTATAATCCACTTTCTTTCCTTTAGGATCCAAATCCAGTTTGGTTGCAGTAGAGATAGGTGTCTTGGCAGGTGATGCATCTTCCAAGTTGAACTTTTTGAGAAGTTCCTTGACATATTTTTATTGGCAAATGAAGATGCCATCATCCTTTTGATGAATTTGTAAACCTAGGAAAAATGACAGTTCTTCCATCATACTAATCTCATATTTGTTCCTCATAAGAAATGAAAACTTTTTACACAGCTTCTCATTTGTAGAACCAAAGATTATGTCATCAACATAGATCTGCACCAGAATGATGTCTTTGCCATGATGCTTGTAGAACAGTGTCTTATCCACAACACCTCTTACAAATTGATTCTCTAGCAGAAAGGTAGAGAGAGTATCATACCAAGCTCTAGGGGCTTGCTTCAATCCATAAAGTGCCTTGAACAGTTTGTAGACAAAGTCTTACAATTCAGCATTTTCAAATCCATGTGGCTGTTCAATGTACACTTCCTCCTCTAGCTCACCATTGAGAAAAGCACTTTTGACATGCATTTGGAACACTTTGAAGTTACAGTGTGCAGCATAGGCTAGGAAAATTCTTATGGCTTCAAGTCTGGCAACATGTGCAAATGTTTCATCATAGTCTATTCCTTCCTGTTGACAGTATGCTTTGGCCACTAGTCTTGCTTTGTTCCTTGTCACATTTCCACCTTCATCCAGTTTGTTTCTGAAGACCCACTTTGTGTCAACAACTGATTTCCCTTTAGGTCTATGGACCAGCTTCCATACATTGTTTCTCTCAAATTAGTTGAGCTCTTCTTGCATGGCTATCACCCAATCTGAATCCAACAATGCTACATCAATTGACTTTGGCTCAGTTTGAGATAGAAAGCAAGAGAACATGTTGTCATCAGACACATTTCTCCTTGTCCTTATACCAGTAGTGGGATCACCAATGATTAGATTGCTGGTGTGATCTCTGTTCCACTTAGTGGTTCTAGGCAAGCTTCTTTCTTGATCTGCTTGATTAGTTCCTCTTTGAGGAGTTGATTCTCCACCATTGATGGTTTCTCCTTCATGTTCTTCAAAATCTCCAGACTCATTCTCATTCTGATGATTGGGAGTTATTGTTTGAGACTGAGCTAGAGTTTGAGTAACATCATTGGTGTTGACAGCATCTCTTCTAAACTCAATGGACTGAGTGCAAGTAGGTTCATCAGCAACAACTTCTTCTTCCTCCAACTAACCTTGATTTTCAAATCTAAGAGGCTCCATTTGACCATCCTCTTGCAATCCAGGGAACTTGGTTTCATCAAATGTGACATTTACACTTTCTTCAATGACTTTGTGATCAATGACATAGACTCTGTATGCAGTCCTTTCCAATCCATATCCCATGAAAATGCCTTCATAAGCTTTAACATCAAACTTTCATTTCCTTTCATGGTCGTCAATCATCATGAAACACTTACTCCCAAATACATGAAAGTATTTGACAGTTGGTTTCTTTCCTGTTAACAGATAGTAAGGAGTGCTTCCATGAGTCTTGTTGATCAAGGTTCTGTTCTGTGTGTAGCAAGCTGTATTAATAGCTTCTGCCCAGAAATATGTTGGTAATTTAGAATCATTCAACATAGTTCTCGTAGCTTTAATGAGAGTTCTATTTTTCCTCTCTACAACTCCATTTTGTTGTGGTGTCCTGGCAGTGGAGAATTGTTGGACAATGCCTTCTTCCTTGCAAAAGTTTCCCAATGTGGCATTTTTGAACTCAGTACCATTGTCACTTCTCAGATATTAAACTTTTGCATTCGGGGTTCTATCAAGAACTCTTATGTGATCAATGATTTCTTGAGTAGCTTCGTCCTTTGTCTCTAAGAAATTTACCCAAGTGCGCCTCGAGTAATCATCCACCATTACCAGGGCATATCTCTTTCTTGCAAGAGATTGAACATTTACTGGACCAAACAAATCCATATGAATTAATTTGAGTGGCTCAGTGTTGGTATTCACTTTCTTTGACTTGTGCACTGATCTTTTCAATTTACCCATTTGACAATCCTCGCACAATCCTTCTTGACAGAATTCTGGTTGAGGTAGTCCTCTCACCAAATCCTTCTTCATCAGAATATTCATATTCTTGAAATTGAGATGGGAGAGCTTCTTGTGCCAAAGCATGCTTTCACCAACTGATGCTTTACTGTAAAAATAGTAAGCCTTGTCTTTCTTCACAGAATTTAAATCTGCAACAAAGAAGCTTCCTTTCCTGACTCCTTTCAAGGAGAGGCTTCCATCCTTCTTGTGATAGATATTGCAAACCATCATATCAAAGTCAACTTTGAATCCCCTGTCACTGAACTGGCTGACACTGACTAGGTTATGCTTCAATCCATCTACAAGAGCAATGTCTTCAATGACAACATTCCTAATTTCCAAACAGCCATATCCCACAGTGTAACCTTTGTTGTTGTCCCCAAAAGTTATGATTGGGCCGGCTTTCACCACAAAATGTGATAGCAGGGCTATATCACTTATCATGTACCTAGAACATCCACTATCGATGATCCACATGACTTGCTTCTGCTGTTTGCCCTGCAAAACAGATGATTTTAATTTGCATCTGGTACCCAAACTCTGTTGGGTCCTGCAGTTACAACATTATTATTCATATCATTCTGTTTCACATTTGAATCAACACTAGAATCCTCCTGTTTGACTTCTTTCATAATCCACTTAGGATTAGAGTTAGACTTGGTCTTTCTCTTGGTGGATGTTGCCTTTTTAACAATATCTTTCAGTAGACAGAATAGGCAAATTGAAACAAGTACTCATAACAACAATCTTGCATGGCATACAGTCAATATTATTACAAACGTCCACTTCTCTTTGCATGATGGGGGTTCTATGTAAGTTACCACTAACATTGGTCGTATTAACCTTGTTGTTGTTAGGTTTCTTACAAACAAATGTTAAATGTTGAGATGAGCCACAATTATTGCAAAGCTTCCTAGGAGCGTCTTTAACATGAGCATAGCCATTCTTTTTGTCAATTCCTAACTTGCCATTCCTATTCTTAGGCTTGTAGGCATTTGCCTTGACAGTATGTTCTGAAATTGCTGTCGAGCTACCTTTGACAGTACCTTTCTTTCCCTCTGTCTTGACAGCAGGTTTGAAAGTTGTTGTCTTGGGTTCTCCCTTGACAATATCTTTTGAAGTTTCTGTCATATCCTTGTTGACAGCTACTTTAGAACATTCTGTCTGATTGCTTGACAAATTTTCTGTCACGGGAGACTTGACAGTATCTTTCCCTTCATCTAGTGTGCTGTCAACGCACTCATCCTCATCAAGAAGCTCTTGTTTGATGAACAGGGAGGTTTCATCAAAATCAGCTTGAAGATTTTTGAAAATCGGTTCGTAAACTCTTTTGAGAATATGAGGTTTGACAGCATCACTATCATCAAGAACAATTGCCTTTCCATGCCTCCTACCATACTCGAAGCCTATACCTACCTTTTTATTCTCAGTGTGATTATCATGATATTCCTGGACTAACTTAGAAGAGTTTCTAAATGCTTTGAGTTTAAACTCATTTTCTGCAATTTGATTCCTGAGAAATTCTTCTATTTCCTTAGCACAGACAATATCATTTTTCAATCTAGTATTCTCTTGAGCTAACGAATCTAGAGGACTGGTTCTAAGCAATAACATTTCATTTTCAGATTTGAGAGTTTCATTCTATTTAGTTAACTTAGCAATTTCTTCGTGAGTAGCAGATAAACTAACATGAATGTTAAACATCTCAACACTTAAATCTTCAATGGTATGCTTGTATTCAGTTTTAGACATATCAAGTAAGACTATAGATGGTACCTGAGTTGAGGAACTAGAAGCTTCATCATCAGATTTAGCCTTGAGGGCCAAGTTTACAAACTCTTCTTCTTCCTCATCTTCAGAATCATCCCAGCATTTCCCTTCAGCCACATAGGCTTTACCTTGATTCCTCTTAAACTGATTTCCATATCCTTTTCCTTGATTCTATTTTGGTCTTCTGCATTCAGTAGCAAAATGACCTAGCTCATTGTAGTTGTAGCACCTGAACTTTGACCTATCCACCATCCCGGTCTTGTATCCACCTCTCGTGGCACCACCAGTAGCTTTTGAAAAACTCCCCTTGTTGAACTTAGATGTTTGACCCTGTGGCTTGTATGACTTGTCCCTTCTGAACTTGATGTTCTTGAATCTCTTAGCCATATAAGCCATGGTTGGATTATCCATGCTTTCAATCTCTTCTATTGTGTAGAAGTCTTCATCTTCAACGTCTTTGAGCTGCAGAACCACCTTCTCCTCGTCATCCAACACTTCTTCAATCTTCAGTGGTGGTACTTGTGTTGGATGTGAACTCTGTGAGGATTCACTTGGACAAGCTACTTGTGGTTCATGAGCTACAAGGGCTCCTAACATGTTTTCCAACTTTCCTTTGGTTCCAGTTTGAATAGCTCTCTTTTGAAAGAGTTCGAGTTCATCTGATTTGAGCACACCATAAAGAGTTTCTAGAGAGACATCGCTCAAGTTTCTTCCTTCTCTTATGGCTGTGACTTTGTGCTCAAGATGCTCAAGGAGAGTGAGCAGAAATTTGATGTTAATCTCCTTTCTATCATAGAACTTCCCATGAATTTGTAACTCAGCTATTAGCTTACTGAACCTTTCAAACATGTATGTGAGTTCTTCGCTTGGCTTGGCCATGAAGGCTTCATATTGTGATACAAGGATTTGCCTTTCAAACATGTGTGTGAGTTCTTCGTTATGTAGCTCATACAGCAGGTCAAGGCATTAGGCTACAAAGTTCTGACTCCTTAACATTGCAAGCATACTCTGATTCTGATTGGGCATCTTGTCCAGACTCAAGACGATCAGTAACAGGTTATGTCCTTTTATTGGGAGGTTCTCCTATTACTTGGAATCAAAGAAGCAAGCAACAGTTTCTCGTTCAAGTTCAGAAGCTGAATATCGTGCTATGGCTACAGCAGCTTCTGATGTAACATGGCTGTCAGTTTATTGCAGGAACTGGGAGTTTGTAATTTGAAACCAGTTACACTTTATTGTGACAATCAATTTGCCCTACATATAGCTAAGAATCCGGTCTTTCATGAGTGAACTAAACAAATAGAGATTGATTGCCATTTTACTCGTGACAAGATTCTTGAAGGATTACTTCAACTATCGTATTTACCAACAAGAAACCAGCTGGCTGATGTTCTTACAAAGACACTACCTTCTACTCAAATGCAGGATTTGTGTTCCAAGTTGGGCATCGTTTTCGATTCTAACTTGCGGGGGGATATTGAGAATATTAAGATAGATGGTAGTTTAGTTTCTAGAAATAGAAAATAGATTAATTCTTTTATAATTTCCAGCTGTAAATGATTAGATAGTTGGTTAGAGAGTTAGTTTTTTTCCCACTCTTTCCTTTATAGCCTCTACTTGTATATAAAACAAACAGCTCTCATTTTGTAACTTCTTCTTCAATGAATACAATTCCTTTCTTTCTCTTTTGTTCATAAAACTATCAGTTCTCCTGAATCCAACCAACTCCATTTTCCAAGTTTAATAATTTATATTTTTATAGGTTATGTGATTTGCTCCAATTCTGTAATGACAATATAAGTGCTCACTACTCACAATGTTTTTATGAATCTGGATGAATGCTGTAACAAAATGGGTTTTATATCAAATAGGCCACCCGTTTCATTCAAAACTATCAATTAGACCACCCATTCTAAAACTATATCATTTAAAACATTAAAGTCATAATAAATATCAAAGTGGCCACCCATTATAGTACTCAGGAAGTAAAAGTAATTTTTCATCGAGTTCTACACATTTTTCTTGAATGCTTACATAACCTAACGAAAGATAAATAATTCTAGTATTTCTGATAATATATTTAGATTTTTAAAAATTCATTTACTATTTATTTTTTATTTTATTGTCATTTTCCTTGTTTTAATTAAAAATAAATAGTAAATAACTTTTTAAATTCTAAATAATATTATCAAAAATACTAGAATTCATAACCTTTTATTTGATTATAGTAGTATTTAAGACAAATGTGTAGAACTGCATGAAAAATAACTTTTACTTTCCCAGTACTATAATGGATGGCCACTTTGATATTTATTATGAATTTAATGTTTTAAATGATATAGTTTTATAATGGGTGGTCTAATTGATAGTTTTGAATAAAACGGGTGGCCTGTTTGATATAAAACCCGTAACAAAATTGTTTGTCGAAGTAGCTTTTGATCTTGTTGGTGTTAATTAACCGGTCTATTAAGTATTTTGATTATGTTTTTAGCTCTCAGGAGATTGTTGTTGCACTCAACACTTTCAATTTGAGAATTTATTGTTGTATAGTGACCAGCTCTGAGCTAAAGATGGGAATTTGGCACTTGGGTACATTTTGGGTCAATCTTGTTCAACTGTTTTTCCATGGTTGATTACACTTTTTTGTTGAAACAGATGATGTTTATGCATCACACAGAGCTTTTATTATGTGCACAGCAGCACCAGGATATTTTGAATTTGGTTGTTACAGTTTTTGAGAGAGTTAGGGTATCAGCAAGATATCAAAAAAGGAGTGAGCAAAAAGATGCAGCGATGCATTGTCATTAGTTATTGTGGCATCATGTTGTTTGCTTTGCAACTTTCTGATCAGGTAAAAGGAGTGAGATATTTTGAATCTGAGGTAAAAAAATTTAAATCTTGATTGTCGTGGAAGTAGGGTTAGTCCAAATGTTGATAGTTCTAGTCAAAATGTTGGGATTAGTTGTAATGTAGATGATTCAACTGTTAGGAATGAACCTCCGTCATATATTTCTCCGAATGGGAGAGTTAGACGGATTGTTAACAGTTGGACAAAGGGAACGCTACTGGGACGGGGATCCTATGGGTCGGTATATAAAGGAATTACCAAGTGATCGCTTCTACTTTGTTGTCAATCTTATAACTCATTTTTTTCATTTCCTCTTATTTGTTTTTGAGTTTTTCTATCTTCTTTTTAACAGAGGAAATTCATCTTAATATTTTTGTGGAACATTATTTATATTTTACAACGGTGGCTTCTTTGTGGCGGTTAAGGAAGTTTCTTTGCTTGATCAAGGTGTGTGGTACCAAATTGAATTTTGAATTCTTTTCCTTTCAGATCACCATAAAGGAATCTTTATTGTGTATTTTTCTGAATGTCTTCTTCCACATATATAAACTGTGTATCTTTGCAGGAAATTTCTCTTCTGAGTAAGTTTGAGCATGAGAACATAGTACAATATTATGGCACATACAAGGTATGTTCGTTGCTTTCATCTTTGGTGTACTTTCTTTATTTATTCTATTATATTCTATTGCGGAAATGTAAATATTAAAAAACCTTATCCTTAACAAGACAACTGGAAAAAGATGTGAGTATATTGGATGATTTTAGCATTTTATCTCATGAAGTGACACACTGACATGTATACTATCTAGATGTTGCAGTTGTCACTATTGTTTCTCATTTTATTTCAGAATAATTGTACCGCTTACTTACCTAGCTATGCATGCATTGCTATGTTTTTTGCAGGATGAATCAACTCTTTATATCTTTCTTGAATTAGCAAGCAAAGGTTCATTCTTGAACCTTTATCAACAGTACAAACGTGGAGATGCCCCAGTCTCAGCATACACGAGGCAGATTTTGCTTGGTTTGAAGTATCTTCATGACCGAAATGTTGTACACAGGTTGGCATTAGCATTAAATAAGTCACATGAATTAAACCATTTGCAGCAATTAAGAATCTTCCTTCTTTCTTTCTATGCTGAATGAAGTTGTTAAGACGATGATGTATAACCAACTTTGGCCATGGATTGCCACATACCCCCTTTATATTATTATAGCCAACTGAATAAATTGTTTGTTTCAGCTTATGAACCTAGTTATTATCTCTTTTTAACTAAAAACCTGTTGTCCTAAATCACTGAACAGTTCTTGCTTTATTTCCAGAGATATCAAATGTGCAAATATTTTGGTCGATACCAATGGAACTGTCAAACTTGCAGATTTTGGATTGGCAAAGGTTTTGATCCGCTCTTCGTACATATTTCAGATATTTTATTTTATTAACTTTTTTAAGTTTATAGCTTTCTTCTATATCTTTCTGAGAATTATTGTCCAAGTTGAATTTACATTTCTCTATGCAGTCAATCAACGTGAACGATGTGAAATCTTGCAAGGGTACTGCTTTCTGGATGGCTCCTGAGGTTTTACTTTGCCCCAGTCTTTGTTATTTGAGATCAAATGTGGTTGTATGAGTGTTTATTTTTAACAATGATCTTTTGTTATGATCCTGTGCTATCTAGTATGGGTAATGGGTTGAGTTATGTTAGTGTGTGATCAGATGTGTAAAGCTTTTTCCTTTTTCTATATGACTTGATGAAATTATAATCATGTGGGTCATGTTATATTGCTGACTGATCTAGTGATAGGTTCTCATCATCTGATTTGAACTGGAGTTCCAGATCAGCTAAGGTTATGCCGCGTGTGAGTAAATCAAATCAAATACCTCGAAACGTCTAACTCCGATGAAGGGTCTGGGGTGGGAGAGAACTACAGAGACCTTACCCTAATTTTAACTACTGTTCTCTAAAACTCATGGCTAAACCACAACCCCCCCCCTCCGGTCCGGAAGAAATGACTGCCCACCAATTTTTGCAATTTGGATACGCATAAACTAAAAAAACTCATGATACCCAAACCTCAAATGCATAACAAGGATACGCAGTTTTGGAATATGTATCATAGTTGTTACAGTTGGTTGCCTATCAGAAAGTTGTTATTTCTGTTAAGGCTCTATGTTAAAATTGGTTTAATTGTCCTTCAGCCTCCTTTCTGATATAATCTAGGAAATTTTTAGAAATGTTTAAAGTCATGGAAATATTTGAAAAGTTTTAAAATCTTTTTTGTGAAACATCTGTGTGTGATTATAATTGTCTACTAATATCGAGTAAATTATCTGGAGTTCTATCGGAGAGTGTTTGGGTGAATGCATGTGTTCAGTGACCAAGAATAATTAAATTACATAGGTTATTTTATATAACAGACTGACCCAATGATAGGTTTTCATAATCTGATGTGATCTATAGGCTCTTAAGTTTGCACCATAGGTCTGCTGTAGGGCCTAAACGAGCTTTGATCATTATCTTCTGCTTCCAGTTTTTTCTTCGTCTGTTGTTAAATTTTTAATGCTTACAACTGCAATGTCATGTGTAGATGGATAACAAAAAATTTGTAGTAAAGAATTGGAAAAGATTGCATAAATTTAATCTTCTGAAGAAGCAAAGTCAATCAAATGTAGCCACTCATCACAATTATACTCCCAAATTATGAATTAATGACAGAAATCTATAATGGTGATCGATTGATCCAGTATAGTCCAGGCATTTACCTGTAATAAGTTCTTCTCATCCTTAGTACTTATATCTTAACTATAATTTTTTCAAGTTTTTAAACACAGGTGTTTTTTGTAGCCACTGACTTCTCTGCCCTGATATCTTGTTAACGAAATTACTCTTCAATAGTTGCATGTCAGTTATATGTCTGGTTGTGTTTTCTAACTTATGGTCAAGTTTGGTTACATATTTCCTTTTATCATGAAAAGCAATTCATCATTTTTTCCAATATGTTTTGTTTTGGAAAACCTTAATTTGAGGTTTTTAACATGACATGTTACACTTCTGAATAATGAATTGGGATTTATACAAATCAAAATCCTATGTATAAATGAAAATTTGTTGATCTAAACTGACGAAATGGGTTTCTGGGTTTTCTATCTTTCTCCGATAGGGTGGGTAAGCCAGACGGTTTTGAACCTGATGTTTTATGTAAACTTTATGCGTGCCATGGATAAACGAGAACTAATTTTAAGTGAGGAGATTTATTTTCACAGGTCATTAGATAAAGAGGTTATGGACTAGCGGCAGATATCTGGAGCCTTGGGTGTACAGTTCTGGAGATGTTGATGAGTGAACTTCCTTACCATCCTTTAGAATGTGTATGTGAATTGAAGTAGAGTTTTTTTTTTGTTTTCCTGCTCCCTATCCCATGGCTGGTTATAGTTTTCTGGTGAAAAAGAGTAATGCAAATGTTGATAACCTGAAAGAATTTTTCACAAAGTAAGCAAATGAATCTGCTTCGCTATGTGAAGGATTAATTGGAGATATAAAAGATAACAAATATATAAAAAATGAAGATGATTAGGAGGGCTGGAACGTATGATGTGGGCAGGCACTTTGGTCGTTAGCAACTAACTTAATCTCGGGCCTAAATTGGGAAACCAAGTGGCTGCCTATATTGCTCAGAGTCATTCTTTCCTATCCAGATTATTGTTTTGTACAATGACCTTACTCTGGTTCTTGCGGAAAATTTAGAACTCTGCCAATAACTAGAAGTCTGACCATATTTTCTTTCAATGACATGACAGATGCAGGCAGTATATAAAATTGGGATGTCTCATCCACCGGAAGTTCCTAACTCTATCTCCAAGGTTGCGCGAGATTTCATAAACCAGTGCGTACAAGTTGACCCAAGTTCTCGTCCCACGGTTGCTTAGCTCTTATAATTGATGTGAGTTGACTCTTTTTGAGATTGCAAACTGATCAACTAATTTATACGCATTCAATGTTTTTTGTTGTATGGTTAATATAAACTGGGAGAGTACCAATAAGTAGATAACGGCAATCTAACACTTGGTAATTATAATGTCAAATACATTCCTTCTAGCAAAACAATAGTTATTCGAATCCCAAATACATTCTTCTAGCAAAACAAGAGTTGCTCAAACCTACTGCCCTTTACGCACGCTTATACTGGAATTTCTTGAATACACACTTTGTTTAGTTAACCACTGGCAATAAATGGACTAGCCAAGCTTAGATAATCTCTCAATTTTATAGTACGAGTTGATCAGCAATCCATCATAATAGCAATCCAGTTCCCACCATCCGTTAAAGTCATTCAATTCATCAAAGGTCTCCTTTTGCATACCACCGGCATGAAAAGGGAAATTAACCTCATCAAAAGTAAGCTCTAATGACTTCCTGACAGCTCTTCCATCTCGGTCAAAGGCCAGAATTGAAGATCTTCGAGGCAAATCACCGTGCGGGCAAGTAAGTGTCGCCTCTATGTGACAATAACAAAAATACATATCAAGATTAATGGGTAACAACTCGGATGAGAGTGACACAAACCATGGCACATCTGCAATTTGCTCATCATATGGGGATTCCGTTTCGCTTTTGGTGATGTATATCACTTCAAACTCATTACTCGTGCCCTTCACTTCAAAATACCTTTGTTTTAGCATGTTAAGGGACTCGACTACTTTTTTATGATTATACTTACCCTTTTCTTCAGTACCCTCATTAAAGAGTATGATTCTCTTTCCAAGAAGCTGAGAAAATTGAACCTGCAAGTAGGGTCAAGTATATAAGTAAATCATTTATTGGATTCTCATCAATATGCAACCAAATCGAGCATTGTTTCGAGGAATAGCTGAATGAAACTTCAAATGAAGATATACAAAGAACTTCAACACCATCCTCTCTAGTAGTCATGGTATGCTAGTATTCTTGTTACTGAAAAATCTATAACTTAATGAAGACGCCACTGACTTGAATATCTGGATGCAAAGTATATTATTTTATATCTACATACATGCCTTACGCCTAACATGCACAGATACTTGTTTGCGTGTGTTTGGGTGCACACAACTCTGTGAGAGTATGTTTATTAAGAGCTATATCAATTGGAACTTGAAACCAGGTTGGTTCATTTGAAGGCTTTTTTAAAGAGTTCGATTTAATTTCGTAAGGAAGGAGTTGATTTCTTTACTTCTTATAGTAGTGAATCATGACCAATATTAAGAAGCATACAATGATTACAGTAGTTCTCTTTCCTATATAATCCCATACAAGAAGATGTAATCTTATATTACATCAGACATTAATGCATTTAGCCTCTCCCTTTTTCTTATTTCATGGTTTGTGATCCATTCGTTTGTCTTCCTTGTGCAATTGAATAACCCATTGCCCATTTGTTTCAAGGATCCTTCGTTTGTTTCGTAACAGTTTACTTGAGATTTTCTAGAGGGGTTTAAATAATACCTCCTCCAACCAAACACTAAAATTTAGATGGGTTTAAATAGTCCTACATATATATCCCATATTGAAATTGGTACTTTTTAAAGATTATTACCCAAAGTATGTAGTGTTAGGACAATTATGCATTAATATATCACTCTTCGACAATAACCCCCCTAAACAAACGTAGCATAGTGGTTTTTGTGCGGTTAATAGCCCTTGTTTGTATGTAAGCATAATACAATGTCCACCCAATCCTATATTTTTCTTGTTTTCTTTAAATTCATGCTGTACATCACTGAGTACTTACGAAGAACGATAGTCAGTAATATTCTAGATAAGATAAGAAAGTCCAAGACATTAAGAAAATGAACTGAACAGCAGGATTTAAGACTTCAGAACAGTGTTAAACACGTGATAACAAAACATCAAAAGAGCTCACCTCGTTCCCATCCTTTCCTCTGAGAAGAGTTCTTCGATCCCAGAGCATTTCCAGCTTCAGTTCCCTTACTTTGTCAGTGAATAACTTGGCAACTCTGTCACGAGTGGGCGGGTATGCCAAAAAACCATATTTGACAATGATACGATCACCCCAAGGTTCAATGTATTTCCCATGAGGCCCAACAATTACAAGCTGAAGAACTTCATCCGGACCAAAATGCTCGTAAGGATAAGGAAAAAGCGCTTCAATTTTCTATAAATTGGGTCCTTAAACGGAAGTGCTAACCAAGGCATAGTCTTAAACTTCTTGTAATACGATTTTTCAGTCACATGCCCAAAAGTCCTTTCTGTGTCGTGAAGATAAATGAGCACAACTTCAAAAGAAGAGTTTTGTAGCGCAAACTCTTTGTAAACCATCTTAGTTTTTTCTGTGACACAATCATTCGTAAAACCCTCTTCATAAAAAAAAAGAGCAACCACCTTTCCTTCAAGGTTGTCTAAAAGTACCTGCCAGTAGAAGAAGGAAGAGAATATGATCTATGTTAAGATGTTCACGAAAAACCAGTAAAACTAAGAATAGTGTGAAACATCAAACATGTTAAAATGATATCACTGCCAAATGTTTCATTCATACCTTATCTCCTTTGTTTGAGATGAGATAATCACGTCTTGGCGAACCAAGACGTGATTAATGATTAATGTCTTAAATATCTAATGTCTCTACTAGCATTTTTTTTTGACAGGGGAAGACAGCCAAGGGTAAGGCTCCGGTTGACATCCCGGATGTTGAGTAGTTCTGTTTTTATGTTGATGAAAGGGGGAGAAATTGCTTAATTAGTTCATGTTGTTGTTTTTGAATATTATGAATCTGCTGGAATTTGTCAATTTTCATATCATATATGTTTGTGCTTGATATTTAGAGTATATGCAATATGCTTTAATGCCTATACAAGTGTTTTTGACAGGGGGAGACAAATCTAATTCAAAAGGTATTCATCATCATAAAAAGGGGAGATTGTTAGTACATTGATTTATAGGATGATGTGTTTGAATTATTTTTTAATCTAGCTCCATATCAGAATTGTGTCTCTTGAATATTATATGTTGAGAGCATCTTTCCAGATTATCAATACACTCATTCCAATTAGTCAAAAGGAAAAGTGTCACCCATTTTCCTTGATTGACTCCATTTTCCTTGATTGACTCCAAAGGTATATCTCATGTTTTGTGCTAGAATCACTTTTATTCTCTTTAGTCAAAAACATACAGCACGCCTTGAATATCAATTGCATATTATATGACTTATCTCCATCTGCATGTTAGTCACCCACTTTCTAAAGGAATCAATATGACACCCACTTGCTAAAAGAATACATATGCTTTATCTACTTTTATGTTTTGTGCTTAACATATTCACTCCACATGCCTATCATATAATATGTTACTTTCCACTAATGGAATAGTGCAGGTGGTTTGTTTAAAGAAATGAATATCTGACACCCACATTCTATGTTTTGTTTTCTAAAAGGAATCAATGTGCTTTTGACTAAAATACAACTCATGTCTTATAGTGTTTTGTGTTAAAAACTCTTTCATCATCTTTAGTCTAAACGAGCAGCCTTGCTTTAAATATCAAAACATATTCTCTGATCATTATTCCTTTTGCATATGTTAGTCACTCTAACAAATATTCTCTCAGGACTATTGCTAATTAAATCAGTCTGCATCTTTTTGCTCTATCAGTGGCTGCACGCTTTAACAAACATATTCCAAGACAACCCATCAAACTGAGATATACAACATATATTGTGAGTAACAGCTATAATCTGAGGAATCTATATACAACGGCTATGTCTTCAGGAGCGCCTATTTAATCGACTCAAATCTGCATGAAGACAAGCAGGGGACCAAACTAATCATTCTCTACAACACACCAGAGATATACAAGAGAGCCCGAGCTATCCATTCTATATCCGATTCAGCTCCAATTGAAGGCAGCGCAAGAACCGAGCCATCCATTTTCTGCCATACAACTTCTATACACAAACATATACATTCATATTCATCTTGTTTAGAAGTTGTACTCATCTTGTTACAAACTTTGATTATTCTAAGATCACTTGTGCCGGGTTGTGGCAGTTAGCTTGGATTACAAATCATAAGCCAAGGTAGCCAGTGGGCTAGGTAGCAGGTTTGCTAGGTGACAGGTGTGTCAAGGGGAAGGGTTCTTCCAAGGTAGCAGGTTTGCTAGGTGACAGCCGTGTCAAAGGGAAGGGTTCTTCCAAGGGGCTTTAAATTTGTAATCGAGAAAACTGTAAGCTTTATATTATTGTGATAATAATATAATCTCTGTGCTAGTTGGCATAGGGACTTGGATGTAGGCCATAGACGAGGTTAGGGGCCGAACCAAGTGAAAATTCCTGGTGTTGATATTGTTTATTCTGATTAATTAATTTCTGCAGTTAATATTCTCTTAGACAAAAGAGACAGTCTCATTCACAAAAGAGACAGTCTCATTTGCAAAAGAGACAATCTCATTCTCAATTGAGACAATCTCATTTACTCGAACAGTACAACATATTGTGCTAATAAATTTCAGTAAATACCTAGTTAGGAGATTTACGTAAATATGTAATACATTTTAATGACATAATTGTAAATATATGATTAAATTTTGTAATTACAATAATGTTAAAAAAAATACTGATACATATTTTTTCAAAAAAAAATACTGATACATTTTTAAATTTTTCGTATTCGTATGATCATTTTATAAAATGATATCAACCCGAAATCGATTCAAAGTAACTAAACTCCACTTGGAAATTCATTATATATAATACATTATATAAAACGTATGGATTACATTACATAACTGTATATAATAGTGATACCAGCATGTAACCCTTACAATGTATGGGTGGTTTGTCACGATCAAAAATTTGTACTAAAAAAAATCTATTATGTTATTATATATCTAATACAACAAGAAGAGATTTGATGAGCAAATTAAATAAAAATGACCATTTTACCCTTATCTTTAGTATATGTCTTTAGGATTGTTTTGGTATTTTAACATTAACATATTTATTACAAATTAATGTCTAATACTTTGTATTCATTAATGTATAATTATTAATTATACATACATACATTTATGTTGTATAATCTATTAATATTTCATTATTTTTAATCTATTAATTGTTGTATAATTAATATGCATATTTATATATACATAAGTATGTAAATACATAAATATATACATTTATGTTGATATATAATAATATATTATAATATTCAGTAACATATGTCATATCTCATTAATCATTTTAGATCTATTGTAAATGTTTACGAATTAAATATTATAAAAAATATTTACAATAAAAAGAACCTTCATACGTATATAAATATAATACACAGTTGTATTAACATTAACTATTGTAAAACTCATCAATCACATTTTTAATATATAAACGCACAAAAATATATAACAAACATCGAATCTTAGTATACATAAAAATAAAATTTTAAGCAAACTACATTAATCGCACAACAGAATATCAATGATCATATAACTCATTTATCTTATCTTTATCATGTAAGTACATAAAATATTTAAAAAAAAATATAACAATTTATTAATTTTTAGAACTTGCCCCCGGACTAAAAAGCTAGTTTTTTATAATATCCTGGCAAAAATATAATATCAAGTAAAAAGTTTGAGTACTCAGGATCCTCAATTCTTTTACGGTTGGGTTTATAAAAATGCAGTTAATCACATTTTGTGTCAAAAATTCTCTAATTAATGGTTTGTTTATGGGCCATTTTAATTTTTGATTGACCCAACAAAGAAAGCTCAACTGCTCAGGTTAAAAGTAAAAAACTAATGAAACTTACTTAATATTACGCAAAATTATTTCTTTTACGACTGTTTTAAAATTTTTTAATTGGTGCATAAATTATGAAGATGTTACATCCAAATCCATTGTTCTAAAAATCCATGATTCAGCCGTTTAATTCTCGATTAATCCTCTACAAGATATCCAATTGATTCGATTTTATAAATCTTCGATTAATTTTTACGACTACTTCTTGATCGGAGTATTTAAAATAAACTAGCTTGTTGTATGTGCAAAGCACGAGTTCCTAAAAAGTATTTATCAATTTAATATTAATACAAATATTAATTAATTCTTTAATTTTTTTTTAATAATTATTTAAATCGGATCATTTTGAACTAATAATAAAAATATTCAACAATGGTGAGTTTCATATTTTTCATCATGTTCTTAGATTTAATAATATAATTTATATATTAACATATTATTGGATGAGATTTGAACTTTAAAATTATACTAATTACTTTGAAATTATAAGTATTTAATAATAAAATGTTATTAATAAAATCCAAACATTTAACTTGTATTAGTATATTCAAAGTTTCACATTGAAAATTAAAATATGTTAATGATGCGTATTGAAATCTTAAGAAGCTTGCTAGTAAATGAATAGATGGTACGTTGAGAATGTTGTTCAATTTATATAAACTACTTATACTTAATTTAAATTATTAAAATACATTTTTCAGTATATGAATAAAATCCTTCTAACAACCAAATGCACCTTTTAATAGTAGCTTATAACCCATGCAATGCACGGCTCCTTTTTTAATATTTTTAAATATATTAATTTTTTTAGGAGTAAAATGTATCTACAATTAACTGTGTAGATTATTTTCCTAAAGTTACCTATCAAAGTAAGGAAATTTTATAAAATATTTCCATTTATGGTATTAGAAATAAAGGTTACCAAATTTGTGAATGAACAAATATATTTGTGCTATCGATTAGTCATTCAATCATTGGGATATAATTTTGGAATTTAAATATTGAAAAATGCATAATAATTATTTTTTTTAATAAAATAATCTTGTAACCCTTAAACTACTTGATTTTAATAGTTGACTTTAGAAGATTAATTTACGTAGATACATTTTAATTTTTTTTAAATTTTATATGTTATTAATTTACATATCAAATTATTGTTAAAATATTGATATATATATATATATATATATATGTATGTATGTATGTATGTATATATGTGTATATATATATATACATATATATATATATATATGTATATATATATATATATATATATATATATATATATATATATGCTATTGTTCCATATAGACCCATTTTATATAGAGTCTAGTGGAGAACCATCTCCATTAATTTGGGCCATTGGATCTAAATCACATCCAATGGTTAATAATAATTGATAAATAAAATTTAAAAATTATTACAAAACTACTGTTAATTACGGTTGTATGTATATGTTACACATACACTCACTTTCTCTCTCGATCTTTCTCTCAATCTCGCTCTCACGTATCTCTATCTCACATATCACTCGTATATTTCTCTCGATCTTTCTCCCTGTAATTAAACCCGAGATGCCGTCTTTGAATCAAGCTCAAATAAGTGATTCTGTCATCATCAGGTTCGTATTCGATATTGTTATTCTTAGTTTTATTTTCGATTTTGATGATTCGATATCCAAATAAGTGTTCACGATACCATGAGATTGAGTTTTGTGTAGTTTTGATTCTTTTAGTTGTAATTTACTATTTATTATAGCTGCTTTTTTTGTTAAATTGTATGTAGATTTGCAATTCGATTTGTTATTATTAGTTTCCTTTTCGATTTTGACAATTTTGTTATTTACAGTATAAATTATGTGATTCTGTTGGTTCTATTGTAGAATCGAAACAATAATTTCTTAAGCATGTAGTTTTATTATGTAATTCTGTGTTATAGTTTTGGTTCCACTGTAGAACCAATTAGTTCCACGAGAAGAAGTTCTGATTAGAAAGTATGTACTTTATAAATTACATATTTTATTTGGTTCTATAATAGAATCAATGTTGTGTTGTTGTTTTGGTTTTACAGTAGAAACAATTTTGTCTAGTGAGAGTAAATTTTGAGTGCAGTGTATGTAATCTTTAAATTATGTATTTTATTTTCTGTAATAGAATCAAAACGGAGCTAATTATATTTAGTCATCGTAGCTGTGTATAACACATGTAGAACATATGGTGGATATTTTTTGTTGGTTCTATTATACAATCAAAACATGTTTGTTCTTAAGCATGTAGTTTTCTTTAATAAAAAAATGATTCTATTCCAGAATCAGATAAATTACTCATAAGCAGCAACTCTAATGCTCAAAATTTTAGATAGGCATTTTGATTCTACTATAGAATCAAATTAAAAATTATTTAATTTTGTTACATAAAAGTTTGTTTTATGAAATTGATTTTTGTAAATAGATAATTATGTAAGTGGTTTTTAATACTTGGTGTAAGAGTTACAGATTTGTACAGCTTATGAAACAGGTTTGATATATTACATCTATTTGACAAAAAATTTAATTATTTTTGCAACATAACAAGGATGATATCATGGATGATATAAATGTTGATAGTCAAGTAGGCCAAGATTCCTTCCTTATAATGTGTCTGATAATTCTGTGATTAGAAGTCCTCCGAGAAAATCAATTTTTGGTTCGGGTAGTAAACACCGTAAGAGGCTTAGTTGGGGTTTTGGGATTGATGGTCGAGCATTTTTGTGTGTTTTTATTGGATTGGTTGGTTATATGACTGTTAAGAAATGGAAGGAGATGAGAATGAATAAGTCTTTCTAAGGCTGAACTTGTAACAGACCCTAGACAATTTAGCTACAAAGAATTGAATGCTGCTACTAAAGGGTTTCATGCTAGTAGGATTCTAGGTCATGGGGCATTTGGGACTATTTACATGGAATTATTTACGTCTTTAGGTACGATGTCTGTGGATAAAAAATTAGAGTATTCTCATGAAGGCATTTATTTAATGCCTATTTATAGAAGCACAACTTTACAAATTTTGGTTCTATTGCAAAACCTTTATTTTAAAATAATAATAAAAAATTCAAACATGCTTCTACTCTAGAACAACAGTGTAACAAAATTTAATTCTATTACAAAACCACAATTTATACGTATTTATTTAAACCTATTCATAGAAGCACAATTTCATAAATTTTTGTTCTATTACAGAACCTTAATTTTAAAACAATAATGACCATTAAAATAAATTCAAACATGCATTTACTCTGGAACAACAATGTAACAAAATTTGGTTTTGTTATAGAACCACAATTTTTACGTATGTATTTAATGCTTATTTGTAGAAGCACAACTTTACAAAATTTGGTTCTATAACAGAACCTTAATTTAAAAACAAAAATAAGCATTAAATAAATTTATGCGTCTAGTCTAGAACAACAACGTAACAAAATTTGGTTCTATTACAGAACCATAATTTATGCCTATTAATTTAATGCCTATTTTTAGAAGTATGAGTTCACAAATTTTGGTTCCATTACAGAACCTTAATTTTAAAATTAAGTATGAATAGAATCTGATTCTATCTTAGTAACACATATGCATGTAGAATCAGATATAGCAAATCGAATTCGTACAAAATTAATCTGAATAAACATATATACATAAACAAGCACACGATAATCAGAAATTGATGAAAAATAAATCAAAATCAGAGAATCGATGTTGATTATTACCTTTCCCAACATTTTCTGATCGATCGATACTTGCGATAATCTTTAAAGAAGCTCGAGATAATATTTCCTTTTCTATGGCTCTCTCTCTCTCTCTCTCTCTCTCTCTCTCTCTCTCTCTCTCTCTCTCTCCCTCTCTCTCGTGTATTAACTGTATTGACTTGCGTGTATTATGTGTATAACTGTTGTAACAATTTTGATTTTTAATTGTTTTATTTAACTAAATCACAGCCGTTAGTTGATTAATGGTTAGATTATGGGTGTTCATGGTACTCTATATAAGATGGGTCTCTCTAGAGTGTGACTCATATAATATAATAATAGATCATGCTACATAACCAGAGTTATATGTTTTTGACCATCGCTTATAAAAAAAAATGTTTTCAATTTCGAAAATTTTAATTTTATGCCTGAATAAGAATAAAAAGTAGGCCGTGGATAGTATTACTAAAGCCCATAATTGAGCATGCCCGAATAGACTTTACTGTAATAGTTAATGAAAGACTTCAAGATGCCAAAGAGGCAAAGAGGAGGCCTTGACGGGTTGAACTATTTTTTATTAACAATATATGTAATTAAAAATAACTTTTATTATCAATAACTACATATAATCTTATTAACAATAATCTTATTAACAATAACAAGCTTTCTTAATATTTGATAATTTAATTTTTATTATGATCTTTTTTGTCAAAAGTTGTTTTTATAACATTTTGAACTGTTTTTTTATTTTTAATGGTAATAAATTAATAATATACATGTCTTTTGTACTTATATATGTAATTAACTATTACGGGAAATATGTTAACTTATAATAATAATTAATTAAGTTGATTATGAATAATTTATTAGTTTTATTTTTTATTAATTTACTTTAAATTTTATTATTGATGAAATTTAATATTTTTGTAACTTTTAAATTATTAAATTATTATATGATTTTTTGTGATGTATTATATTTAGATTCTCTATAAATTATTCTATTTTGGATTTTTGGATTATTTTTAATTTATATACAATTTTAATACCGAATTTGGTATCTTTGCAAAATAATAAAATGTTAATTTATTGATTTGTGTTGAGTTTTCTTAGTATAAATTTTATAAACATGTTTGTTGTAAAATCTAAAAAAAAATTATAACTTTGTTTAAAAATTATGTTTTTTTGAAAGTGTTTTATGTGTGAAGGTTTTTTTTTTGAAATTATATATTAAACTTTAGTTTAACATATCTTTTAATATTTCAATTTTTTGGATATCTATACTATTATATAAAAACCGAAACATTAAAAATTTTGGTACCTGTTTTTTGGTACATAGTGAATTTACTTATTTATCCTTCATTATAAAGAAAAATTCTTGACTCACTTAAGTCACTAACTACTTAAAAAAGTACACGCCGTCAGAGTCAATAATCCATTTAACAGTCAACGACTAGCTTGCACACCTGGACTGTGACCTGGCTATCTTCCATTTAAAAGGCTATCTCCTTTTAATTGTCAAGGTATACAGTAGTTCTTTTCTTTTTTTTTTCTTTAAAGATAGTACAGAATCGATGTTGTTTATTTCTTGATTCTCGTGTGTATGTATGTTTACATCCTCTTAATCGTTGATCCCGTTTGTTGCTGAAAGAAAAAGGGTTTAGCAAAGAGTTAGGGTTTATATGCAAGGGTCAGAAATTTAAATACACAATTGCGTCAATGAGACCTCACTAATATCTGCTAAGCTACATTATATTTGATTGAATTGTTTTTGGCTTACTTGTAATAAAATTGTTTTGTTTGGTTCAACAGAGTGGAATTAAAATGGAATTTGAATGAAATGAAAATTTTTCAGTGTATTTAAATTGTAAAATGCGGAAAAAAGGGGGCATTCATCCTCATATTGGTGGGTTTTGAGATCTAGTTTACTTTGCTTGGAATTGTGGAATATTATGGTGGAATGAAGGGAAATTGCTTACATTATGGACAGGGAAGGTATTCGTCCAGACCAGCAGAGACTCATTTTCGCTGGCAAGCAACTTGAGGATGGTCGTAAGCTTGCAGACTATAACATCCAGAAGGAATCAACCCTTCACTTGGTGCTCCGCCTACGTGGTGGCATGCAAATTTTTGTCAGGCCTTACACTGGGAAGACAATAACTTTGGAAGTTGAGAGTTTCCATACCGTAGACAATGTGAAGGAAAAATTTCAGGACAAGGTGGGTATTTGTCCTGAAAGTTTGAGGTTCATATTCGCTGGTAAGAACTTGGAGGGGGAAAGAACTTTAGAGTTTTACAATATTCAGAAAGAGTCCACTCTTCATTTGTACCCGGGGCTAAGGGGAGCTTCAGTGACTATATATGTTCAAACCTTGATAGGAAAGACTATCACTTTGACTGTGAATGACTGGGACACAATTGGTAATGTAAAAGCAATGATCAAGTACAAAGAAGGCTTGATACCGTACTGCCAAAGGCTGCTATATGCTGGCAATGAGCTTGAGAATGATCGTACTCTAGCATACTACAATATCTGTGAGGGGTATGCCTGCAAGCCCAACACATTCAGCGCCCAAGAAGAGGAGAGTTGATAATACATTTGTTCCCAAGCAGGGGCTCTGTTCCTCCGATACTTTGCTTCACAACCCTGGCAGGAGTCAAAAGCCTTCACTCAATAGGCAGAATTCACTTGATCAAGAGGAAACTGCCAACATATCTACTGAACTGATGAAGTCACAACTGAGCGAAGTACATTTTTATCCTCAAATTTCAAGACAATTTCTTTTTTTCTCTTGCTCGATACCATAAAGTTATTGTTTGCCTTCATTTTGCAGTATGTGGCAGCTGTAGGGAGGCGTCTGGAGTCTCAAGACTCGATGGTTAGCATACTGAGAAAGGATGTTCACAAGCGTGATGAAGAGATCCGTTCACTTAAAAACAAACTTGAGATGACTGAGAATGAGGTCTCCCGGCTTCGGAAGATCTTGTCGAAGGTGGCTGACATAGTACAAGAGACTGGATCATGAAAATTTTAAGGTGGTTATGTAGTCACCTAACATGGGGTTATTTGTGTCTGATTATGTTATGTTATTGTATGTAATATGTAATATGTTAGGTCATCCTAATTGGCATGCCCTGTCAACAACCAACGTGGATTCTAGTCAGCAATTAACGGACTTCTTGACAGAAAACGTTTAGTTTGACTACAAATGGCTTTGACTCTGACGGCGTGTACTTTTTTAAGTAGTTAGTGACTTAAGTGAGTCAAGAATTTCTTTGATGATGACATTGATACATTGTTAAGTAGAAAATGAGGACTTTGATATTTTTCCCATATAATTAATGGTAAGTAATCAATTATCTTTTTTCACATTTACTTTTAATTGAAGATTTTACCTTTTATAAACTATATACTAATTTTTTACGTCGATTTTGCGTCGCCGACACCCATTGTAATAAATACATATAAATAAAATTTGATTGTTAGAAGCAATGATTGTATATATAAATAAAATAAAATTTCTTTTCTATTTCGAATATGTAAATTTGAATTTTTCTTCCATAAAAATTCAAAAATCTTTTCTATTTGAAAATGTTAATATAAAAAAAGGAAGTTCTGAAATATTTTTTTTTTTCTAATTTCAAATATCTAAATTTGACTTCTTCTTCCCTACAAATTCGAAAAGCTTTTCAATTTCAAAGATGTTAGTGTTGATGTTAAAAAAGGAAGTTATGATTTCTTTTAAAAAAAATTGGACCTAAAGAAGTAAGTTTTGAAAAAAAGATAAATAGAGGAGCTCAAGAAAAAAAGATAAATAGGATTCGAACTAGGGATGGCAATCGGGTCGGATCGGGTCGGGTTTGGCAAAATCCAAATCCAAACCCGATTTTTTGGATAAAACCCGAACCCGACCCGAACCCGAAAAATACCCGAAAACTGAAACCCGAACCCGATCCAATGGATTTTGGGTGGATTTCGGGTATATCCGAAACCCGAAAATTTTGGGATTTGGATAATACCCGAAACCCGAAACCCGAAAATTTTATAAAAAGTATTATTAATATTATATAAATAAATTATATTCTGTGCATTAATTTTAATATTTTTATATTTAATTTTGTTATAAAATTTTACATATAATCAATTTTTAAATGAATTTAAATCATTAAAATAACCAAATAGATTTGATATGAAATACATCTTAAACACTTAGAGTCTAAAAATGTTTTAATATTTCGGTTTTAATAATACAAGGTTATTTGTTATACGATGCACCAATGACTTTTATATAAAATGTATTACATTATGAAATATATTATAGTATAAATTATATACATATATACATACACACACACACATATATATATATATATATATATATATATATATATATATATATATATATATATATTCGGGTTTTTTTTCGGGTTTCGGGTTCGGATCGGTTTTCGGGTTTCGGATCGGGTTTCATAATATCCAAATCCAAATTCAAAAATTTTCGGGTTTGAAAATCAAATCCAAATCCAAATCCAAAAAATCGGGTTCGGGTTATCCAAAATTTCGGGTTTCGGATCGGGTATCCGTCGGATCGGATTTTTTTGCCATCCCTAATTCGAGCGATTCTACTCCTTTATATGATAGATAGATATATAATATATAATATATAATATAATAATAGATAGAGAGATAATAGATAGATAGAAATAGATTGATGAGTGAGATAATGACCAAAATGCCTCATTTTGGGGGGCAATGGCCCGATATACCCGTTTTGAAAATCTTGGCCCTGGGTACCCACGGGACACGCCACTGGCAACGGCGTGTCCCAAGTTCATTTTTTGCCCAAATTTTTCTAAGTCCCCCGCTGTCTCCCCCTCCCCCCGACCGGCGAATTGACGACCACAGACATGACAACCACGGGACAGTCGTTTCATCTATCTCTGATCAACATAACAACACAAAAATGACGACCACATCTTGCTGATCATGTTAAGGTATCATGTTGTTGGAATCAGAACCCGTAGTTGCGTGTTGGATGAAATCGGAAAACCAAATCGCAAAATATCTTCGATTTGGGTGTTTCAAATCCGAGATTGTAATCGACAAATTGAAATCATAGGGTTGTAGAGAACGATGAGGTGATTCGTTTGGTATATAGAACTCAAATGGAAAATGACTGAGATGAGCGAACGAACAGATCGAAAAAAACGGCGAAAATCGCCCGGCGAGTCGCCAGACGCGAGCTGCGGGGAAGACGATGCAGAATGTATTATTTTCCAAAACATGTTCTGCTTGCAAATCATATATGATTTTTAAGATTTTGAATGAAATAATAATGTTTATTGAACATTCTTTGCAAATATATATGTTTTGTAATGTTTTGAGTGCATAATGTATATGGTCTCCACGATCTCTACTCAAATGTTGGTCTCCATAGAACTTAACTCAAATAAAATTAAGATAAAAGATAATAATAATAAAGATTTTTGAAAAATTAAAGTCAATAAATTATAAAAAGTCAATATATACACGTACAAGATGGGAAGGCAACGGATCGGGTTCGGCTCTGGTTTTGCAAAATTCAAATCCAAATATTTTCGGGTTTTAATAATAAATTCATATCCATATCCAAATCCAAAACTCAATATCCAAATCCAAATCCGTCGGGTTTCGGATTTGTAAGGATTTTTTTTCGGGTTTTCAAAATTAAAAATAGTGTAAGTAAGTTTAAAAACACCGCTACATGCAAACAACATTAATAATGTTTATACAAAAATAAAAATAAAATATGATTAAGTAGTTAACTACAACGTACGGATTGACATATCTATACTATTATATAAAAATCGAAACATTAAAAGTTTGGTCGATCGGTCGGTACGGTACCTGATGATTTTACTTATTTACCCTTATTCATAAAATTCATCATACTAATCAATTCACTTTTTCACGCTAAAATACAATATCTTTTATATTTTATATAATTAAGATTTCTTCTTTACTAATCGATTTCTTTTTTCAGGTTAAACATATTACCTTTTATATTTTTCAATAACTAAATAATTTTCTTTTTCAGGTAAAAAACAATATCATGGTACTTGTTGATTTTACTTATTTACCATTACTCAATAAAATCCATCATACTAATCAATTTACTTTTTCAGGCTAAAATACAATATCTTTTATATTTTATCTAACTAAAATATCTTCTTTATTAATCGATTTCCTTTTTCAGGTTAAAAGTATTACCTTTTATATTTTTCGATAACTAAATAATTTCATTTTTCAGGTAAAAAACAATATCCTTTACATTTTATCTATCTAAAATTTCTCTTTTTTAAAAAACACTACAAGCAATTTTGTTTAATAAAATAACATAATTACCATTAACTAATCAGTTACCCTATTCAGCCAAAACACGTTAACTTTTCTCTTTTCTCAAACCAAAATATCTTTTTTTCCAATTATATCATGGACGGTTACCATTTTCAACCAAAACAAGTTACCTTTTTTCTTTTTTCCTACTAAAACTTCTCTTTTTCCAATTATATCACGGACATTTCTATTTAATAAAAATAAAGTAATAATATTATAATACTTATAATTAACCGATTACCTTTTCATCTAAAACGTACCATCTTTCCTATTTTTTCTAATCAAATTCCCTTTTTTTTATAAATATCACGGGCAACATTAATTTCTCATTTTCTAAAAACACTGAGCAATTTTATTTAGTAAAATAACATAATTAAATTATAATTACTTTAAACTAATCAATAACCTTTTTCACATAAATCATGTCACCTCTTTATTTTCACGCTACCTTCCTATTTCCTTTAAATAAAATCTCTATTTTCCCAATTATATCACGGACGGTTCTATTTAATACAATAAACTAATAATATTATAATATTAATACTTAACCGATTGCCTTTTTCAGCTAAAACGTATCATTTTTTCTATATTTTCTAACCAAATCCCTCTTTTAATGTAAATATCACAGACAATATTAATTTTTCCTTCACTAAAAACATTGCGAGCAATTGTATTTAGTAAATTAACGTAATTAATTTATAATTATTATAAACTAATCAATTACCTTTTACCTAGAACATGTTACTTTTAAATTTTCTCTAACTAATTCCTCTATTTTTCCAATCATATCACGGGCATTCTATTTAATAAAATAAAAAAATAATTTTATAATTACTAACAAATAACAATTAACCAATTACCATTTTCAACTAAACCCTATCATCTTTTCTATATTTTCTAAATAAAATCTCTTCTTTTCTAGAAATATCACGGATAACATTTATATAATTATTATCAGATCATCTCATACAGAAATTTAAGCCTCCAAAATTTATTTTTTAAAAATAATTTAAATTAATGAAAAAAATTCATAAATATTAGGAAAAAAATCCGTGCATCGCACGGGTTTTAAGCTAGTTAAGTAAAATTTGAAATATGTTAAATTAATAATTTTTAATGTACCAACACAAATTAAAACTTTATGTAAAATAAAGAAATTTACATCCTAAATATATTAATAAATTTTGATTTTGAGAAAGTGAAGATTAATCACTATATTATTATTGATTATTTCTAATAAATAAATAACTTATTAATTTATACGTCTTAAATAATTATATTATGTGTAATTATGAAAATGTTTTATTAAAATTTAATTGGAATTACATGAATAATATTTTATTAAAATGTATATTAGAATGTATAATATGAGAAAATGCCCTTAATACCTTTTTTTTAATGTACATGGCCCTTAATACATTTACTTAAAATTGAGGCCCTATGTACCCCCCTAATACGGTAAATCGGGTACCGTATCTTATCAATCCAAAATTAGAAAAATTGATACAGAGTACAGACATACAAACATAGTATATTTTTAAGAGCTGCAAACATCCTCTTCCCCCTTCGATGGATATAATCTTTGTAGCACTGTAAATCAATATCACGTTGTTAACTCTGATGCTATTCTACCTGAATCTCAGCATCCAAACTTCACTCATTTGTAAGTACCCTCACCCATTTATAGATTAGATGTTAATTGTAATATGGATTTTTTGAGCTTTTAGGGTTTCGATTGTTAATTTTATCAGCAATAATAGTGTTTAAGTTGGTAAATTATTACGATTTGGGCTTCATTTGTGTCATATCATTTGATTTCAGTTTAATTTGGGAATATGATGTTCCGTATCTTGCTCTGTAACATCTGTGGAACTGTGTATCTCCGTATCTGTGTGTTAGGATGTTACGAAGGTTCGTGTTTCGTATCTGCATAAGGTGGTAGACGATACCCCGTATCCGACAAAAGCGGAAGACGAAATCCCGTATCTGGCGAAAGCGGAATACAAAATCCCGTATCTGTCTAAAGCGGAAGACGATCTCCCATATTGATAGGGCATTTTGGGCCAGCACCACAGCCTAGGGTATTTTGGACCATCTTGTTTTAATTCTGGTTATATTGGGTCATCACCAGTATAATATATTATATATAAAATAATGTATATATATATATATATATATATATATATATATATATATATATATATATATATTCGGGTATTTTTCGGATTTTAGATTCAGATCGGATTTGGATCGATAAACACAAAATCCAAATCCAAAAATTTTAAATTTTAAATTTAAATACAAATCCAAATCCAAATCAATATTAAAAAATTTGGGTTCTATCTATCCAAAATCGAATCGGTTAATTTGACATCCCAAATACAAGAGGCATATATATACACAACAGATCTCTACAAATCGATTATACAACAGAGATTAGAACAGAGATTACAGCAGACAGAGATTAGTAACCTGGAACCAATTACATAATCGATTACAACAAATCGTTGAGAAGAAAGAGGAAAGAAAGAAGTATGAAGAATTACAAAAACTGCCCTCCCACCAGAAAACACCCCGCCGCACTCCGCCGCACTGCCGCACCCGGTGCTACCCAGAGTGCCAGGAAGCAGGTGTCTGCTGATTTTTGTGAAAAGTTGGATGAGAGATATTTCAAGAAGATGTCAGCCAGGCTCGCCAAGATTGAAACTGTAAAAAATTCACCCGAATATCGTGCCGAAATTGAAAAGTCAATGCGATTATTTGCTAGCTACAGTGCCAAGAGTCTTAATAATGTTGCTGCTGCTAGTTTTAAAATTACAAAAACAAAGAAAAGATCAGACTTATCTCGGAGATTTCCACCCAAGAAGGGGCTTTGCGAAGGATTGCCGACTTATTACCTCTTTGAATTTGCCTCGGGATATGCTCTGTTTTATGCTCATGGAGAGGAAAACCTTTGTATTTCCAACTTTAAATCACATTTTAAGTACATTTCCAACTTTGAATCCCCTGAGAAGGACATCAACGACATCTTTACGCTCAAAGCTTTTCATCCCTTTTCATCAACCGCTGATGCCCTTGTTCAAATGAACGCTATATCCAATTCGACGGTTACTCCACAATTGAAAGATTTTCTCGTGTATAACCTTCCAAAACGAGTTGGTGGCAAATCGAGTTGTTGTGTTGTAACTGACGACCCATTGTTGGGGGACAACATATTAACTACAACAGGAATGGCCGTCAAAGGTGGTATTTTTCATATTGATGTCATGCGTTGTTTGCGGGCGAAAATTGACAAATTCTTCGACGGCTTGGAGCCTAAAGACTTAGGAAAGCAACAACTGAATCTCGCACGCCTTTATAGCAAACAAAGGTGTACTACAGCGGTCATAAAAGGTTCCGAGGCGATTTCATCATCTTCCTTGCAACAACTTTACGTTGTGCCACATAGAGGCGGACAAAGGTCTACTGTAGACAGTTCCAAAGTGATTGCACCCTCTTCCATGAAAAAATTTGTGGTTGTGCCACATAGATTTGAAGGAGTTTTTATTGCCAAGGGCAAGGAGGATTTCATTTGTACTAAAAATTTAGTACCAGGTCAAGCTCTTTACGGCGAGGAATTAATATATACTCAGAATGAGGACGGCACTGAAGTGGAGTTCAGAGTATGGAATCCGCTTAGATCGAAGTTGGCTGCTGCAATCCTCTGCGGCCTTAAAAAATTATGTGTTAAACCCGGCTCTCGCATTTTATACCTGGGAGATGCATGTGAAGTTACGGTTTCACATTTGTCTGATCTGGTTGGATCGGATGGTTTGGTCTATGTAGTTGGGTTGTCCGATGTTGTTGTAAACATGGTGGACAAGAGGCCAAATGTTATAACAATTTTTGAAGAGCCTGATTTTCGTCGGAAGTACCGCATGGTTGTTAGTATGGTTGATGTGATCTTTGCTGAAATTGTTTATCCTCAACAGGTAGATTGGATGGTTGGTAATGCTGCATTTTATCTTAGAGCTGGTGGGCATTACATGATCTCTACACGGGCAAACAACATTGATTTGACTGGCCAAGGTAAAGATTTATTTGCTAACTATCATGGATATGGATGGAGGGAGTTCAATCCAATTGAAGTTGTAATGTTGGAACCTATAATGCGAGAATATGTCATGGCTGTTGGTGGTATCCGTGTGCCAGAGGAATAGAGGAATGAATATTCACAATTTTTCAAAATGTTGTTTTCCGAAACTTGCAGTAGTATTTTTGAAGCCCTTGATACTTAATTTTTTTTCTTTATCTCTTGCACTCACTTTGAAAAGAAGAAATGAATTTTTCTTACTTGTACTCTATTTCTGCTGAACAAGAAATGAAGTTTCATTTAAGCTATATTAATTATCACTTGCACTCTCTAATTATTGTTCCTTTCGGTTTTAACGAGATTGGTTTTAGTTTACATATTTTATTATAACTTGCACTCTTTGAACAAAGTTCTATTTTCCTTTTCCAATTTTGATGGTTATTCACTCGTTTCCGTAGTTTCCTGTTATTGTTATTTGCTAACAATGCAAGTATTAGTATCAATTTGCCAAGCTAAAGATCTACTCTATTTACTAACAACTAGAAACTCATTTAACTCATGATGTAAAATATACAAATTTTAAAATATACTTCATCAACTCGTACTTTAGTTTAATCTATATCTGGCAAACCCTCTGGCTTGGCTAAGGTTTAATCTATATCTATATCTGGCAAACCCTCTGGCTTGGCTTGCCAATGGATGATGGTAATATTAGAGCAAACTCACTAAGGTATATATAGCTTTCTGTTGCTTGGAATCCCCATCGGAGAAGCACTCTTTGCTGAATGGTTTATGGTTTGTTATGTATGTATGTGCTATAGATTTCTGCCCTATTTTTATTTTGAGCTTTATTTTATTTCTTTCAAAGATTACCACTTTTTCTAAACTTTCAAAATACTGGTATAGGTTTCAAATTTCATGTAGGGGATGATGTTAATGGTAAGGCATGTAGTTTGCCAACACTCTGCGAGTTTGCACTCGAATTACCTTGCAAATTACATATAACTGGTTTTTAAGTCATTCGGAGGATGTGATATTATTTTTTAGATCAGATATTCAGCCTTGAAAAATTCAAGCTGAATGTGCGGGTATTTAGAGCTACAAACCTTATTAGTGTATTCTAGCATTTCTATCTTACATTATTTCCGAAACATAATTTAAGTGCATATCTTCATCGGAATGAGTAGTAGTTAATTAATACATTACATTCACTTTCTCATAACCCTGTGTTGTTACTGCCAAAGGAACTCTCAAATTTCGACTCTATATATGTGTGAGTGTGCCAGTGTGAGCATTGAATAGGCACTGAAATTTTTGTTAAGAGGTTGATGTCTACCTTGTAAATAGTTATCTCAAAAGAAGTTAAAAGTTGCGGTGTAGAAAGACAGATGGAGCAACCATTTATTCATGTGCTATGCATATTTGCATCTGTACTAAACCAGTTGAGAAGACACATTAAATTACAATCCGTTGTCTGAGAAATTGAAAAGTGGCGTTATATTCTGAATGTGGAATAGTTGTTCAGTTATATACACTAAGAAAAAAAAATTGCACAAAGGTCCTGCTGACTTGATATGAAGGAGTTGTTTTTCAAGTAATATCTTACTGTAAGTGCATTGAAATTTGTTTCAGATGCTCGAGGGAAGATGTCTTAAAAGATCAAACTCAGGCCTGATTAATCTCATGTCTGTTGATGAATTGAAATTCCCTTTAAGTCGGTGTCCTGTAAGAATCCAACAGTAAGTGTATAGTATTCTGCTCCGTTACTTTCTTTTTGTGATGCTACATTATAGATTATCTTTTCGAATTATAGTAAACACATGTAGAGAAGCTTTTTTATACAAGCACTATGACTTCACTTTAAAACGACTTATAACATCTCGAGTACGTACTATATCGTATTCAAACTCTATTTGACTGGAGATACCAATTCTGACTAGTAGTGGCTTTGGTGAATGTACAAATTTATAGTATCGGGTCTTACTATGTCATGTTCCTCATTAATATAGAAACACCATAATTTTAGTCCCCGCGCTAGAAATTGTCATGGCTATTGCTATAGCCGAAGAATGTACAGAAGATTTTAGGGTCTTTGAAACTGATTCTATAAATAATAAATTTCTGGTATATTACAAAGGGTGGTAATGTTGTTTCCATCACTCTGATTGATGAAATTAAAAACATTGTATCCAAAATAAATTTATGTTCTAAATATGCCTACATATTTCAAATACTCGAGTGAGAAAGCAATGTGAACACTACAATCTACAAAGTTTCACACTAAACGACATGTGTGGATCTATGAAGTACATAGTGATGAATTTCTTAATTTGTCTCATCTCATAAATAGGTTAATGGCCACATTACTGGTGGTGGGAAGTTATCTGATACATTAGTTCTTGTATGATAGGAGTAAATAGTAATGCCATAGTCCATACTGGCTCTAGATTACATGCTCACATGGTGAAGAGGTCGATAATTATAAGATGATAATTATGTAGTGCCAGAGAAGCCACCTGTTCTTCCAGAATGTAGCTATAAATTTATCCTGTATGATGCTTGTCAGTCTTAGCGTCAACATTATAAAAGATTAAAAGATTTTATGTAAGCTGAATTTTTTTACGAAAAATGTATATGTTCTTAAAAGTGAACCACCAGAGAATGCAAGAAAAAAATAAAACTATTTAAATAGGAATTTTACTTGGATCTATTAGCCTTGGGCCCTGGCTCGCGAAGTATTGATCATTTTATGCCGTTTGTTTCAATATTTTGTAAGACAACCTGTTTATGTGTAATATGCTAACTGTGGTGGTTGTATTGTTATACTTGTTCTTGAAATTTTGGTACCTAAGATAGGCTTTATCTATTTAGAGAAACTTGAGTTCTCTTTTTTCCGGTAAGTAGCTAATGTAATATAGGAAACAGCATGAACTGAGTGGAGTAGAACAGACAAGGAAACTATTGGAGGATGTTAGGTAAGGATGAGTCTCAGTTACATGGAAATTAAAGAAGAAAAAATACATTAGTTCTAATTTACGTGATTTGCATGTATATAATTCAGGCTGTTTATCATAGATTGCTGAATTATGCACATCCAAAGTCACATTACAACTAGGATGCAGTGAAAACATTACAAAGTTAATCACCTGCAGTGATCACTTGTACGTTCTACACATTTGCACCAACTTTGAGATGAAAAATAAATGTTTTGTCTTTTGCAGGATGATTCAAAAATGTACTACAAAGGATCCTTCTATAGTGAGGCCTACATTTGGCGTAATCATAGACATGCTAGAAGAAGTTTCACTGCATCTGGGAAAAGCTGCTTGTCCTGTCTGCTGAGCATTTTAGTTTGGAGTTAAACAATGTAATGAAAGCTTTCTTTGGACTCCTATTAGGGTATATACTCTGTAAACTTTCAAATTATGTGCATTTTCTCAGTTGTGGTATTTATTGAAAACATGTAGACATGTTATTTACAAGCTCGTTTAACCCCTATACATTCTCATCTACTATATTTATGCTGATGTTACCTTCAATTGGTTCTGTATGTGTTCACTTAATTTAGTGCTTCAAATTTCAATTTTTCTTTGACTACAGTGACAAGTATGTTGGGGTACTCTTTATGTCGTAGCACCAATCGGAGTTGGCTCGTGTTAGGGTCATGTTAAATGAGCTGCAAAGTCTCTTTTTTTCGCGTTAGTTCTTAAGTGGCATCCATTCATGTGGTTGCTTGAGATCAGCCTTTAAATAATAGCTTGAGTTACCATTTTTATTTTTTGCATTTTATTCGTCTGGATGCTTATGCTCACTTTTGGTTTGAGTATAAGAAACACAAACTTGAAAAGATAGCTGCCAATTGCAAATAAAATGACCATAATAACCAGCTTGCCCCCTTATGTGTCCTGCTATGCAGTTAGTTCATGCAACTGTTCTCCTTCCCTCCTTTGTCTCTACTATTTCTGTAAATTACGCATCCGTAGTATTTCTGTGTTGTATATGGTATTCCCCATATATATGTGTAGGTCTATCTTAGCTCTTCATGCACTCACAGAACAGGTGCAAGTGGTAATGATCATTTTTAATCTCTTCAAGTAGTATTCTCATCGATGCTACTAATTAAAAATATATAAGAGGAACTGATTATTTTTTGTTATTTTGTTTGCTCGGGTTATTTTTTTGATTAAATTAGTACGTTTGGGCACACACAAATTGCAGAGGTAGAAAAGGACAGATGGAATTAAGAATTTGAGATTACTCTCCCCCATCTTTGTAGTTTGTTCAGTCCTTTTAATCCATAGCTATACGAAAGCACCTTCTTCCTCTCATTTTTTATTTAATTTGGACACATGTTTTTTTTGATTTTCTCACTGTCTGCTGTATTGTAGTTCGTGTTGAATCAGGTCTGCTTGCAGAAGGATGGAAGCCAAAGGAGAGACCACATATTTCAGAGTAATACCTGGCAGTTTATTGGTGTCATTGTGTTCTCAATAGAGGCATAATCTCATGATTAGGATTTGATTATCTGGTAAGGCTTGTGATGTTTATAACATTATCATTCTTATAGTAATGCAGTAGTTCTATTATCTGGAGCTTTAAGCATTGGCTAATATGCAATATGGTAGTTTGTAGAATATATCGTTGTTAACATGTTGAACTTTTGTTAGGACTAGAAATCTTAATAAGAGAGAAATCACATGATACAGAAAAACATAAACATATTCTAAAATGGTAGTTTGTAGTAGCTAATGTTTCTGCGAGAATAACTTCTATCCTAAAATGACTGATAGGTATACTTAATACATATATGACAGATCATATGCATATTGTGGACCAACTGATAACCATGTTCCCACGCTTCTTCTTACTGCTACATACAACCTATCTCCTGCTCATGGTAATTACCTTGGTAACTACATCTGGTCCTTTTAAAGCTTGGAAATACTCCATACATTCACCATTGGGAGAAACGAGTTGTTCTTTTACTTCTGGGATCATGCACAGCATGGTTCTTGTGCTTATGCTGTTCAACTCTTTAGGAAGATGGAACAAATGGATATTGAAGCCAATGCAGTAACCTTATTGTACGTTCTTTTTGCTTGTAGTCACGGTGGTCTGGTAGAGGAAGGGCCTTATTTTTTCGAGTCAATGGAGGGAACTTATGGTATAATGCCAGAAATGGAACATTATGCCATGTTGGACGACTTGACGATGCATTAAAGTTCATAAGGGAATGCCTGTTAAACCAAATGAGATGGTCTGGTAGAGCCTCCTAGTAGCATGCAGAATCTATGGCGATATTGAGTTGGGGAATGTGGCTGCAAAGAATATACTTTCCATTCTGCCAGATTGTTCATCTACTTGTGTTCTTTTATCTAATATATACATGGAGGCAGGAAGCCCAAAGGGTGGGATTAGTTTGAGAAATATGTTGAAGGAATGTTACAATTCTCATATTTAGAAATCACACTATAGATGATGTAGTAGAGACTATCTGCCAGTGTATATTAATGACCATCTCTTGTACTTAAATAATGTTGTCATTTGTGGATTTTTTGCTCTTTATATACGCTAATGTGGAGTATTTCTTTTTTGATTCAATACAGCACCAAAAAATTACAAATTGAGCTGAAAAATGGGTTTTAGCATTTTCTTTGTCAAATGTAGCTAAATGGGGCCAAACAAAGACCCGGTAGACAACAAAATCACTTACGCTCTGAAATTATGATAGAAGAAGAGGGAGGGAAGGGGTTTAACTTAAGTTGCTTAAATTTATACCTAGGTCAATCAAACAACCATTTCAACTGCTGTGTGAATTTGACATCATCTCTTCAAATTTACTTCTTGCGCTTCTTAGGTGAGTGCCCAGTTTTTCGCTTGTGATGATTAAAATCTTACACAGACCTGAATGCATGTCCAAGTCCATCCACATTGCATATTATGGGGATATATGCATTCTGATGAGTTCCGTCTATGCCCAAGCCCATTTAAATGTCACACCACAACCTGTTTAAGCGTAGATTAGAGGGCGGTCTTCTTTCTGGACAAACCTATGTTGCAACATTTAGTTGTGCGATAAGAACTTCTTTCAATTTTTTTCTGTTAGACAGATGTTTATAAGTTCATGCTGCATTAGTTCTTGCCTGGAGGTAAAACCAATTGTGCAACCTCTATGTCACATGCATACTCTGCTTCCTCATAGCCTGCATTCTTATTTCTTTTGCAAGATGAAGCTTTCAAATTTGGAGCTTCCTTTGCTTTTTTAACGCTTGCTTGGTTTTTTGAAACATAATTCTTTTTATCAATTGAATCACGGTTACATTGCTTCTCAAGCTTTTTATGTTTTTTCTTTCATGCTTCCTTTTATTTTCCACTCTTTTCTCATCCATCTCTTCTTTGTGTTTTTTTTTCTTGAAAGAGGGTGTCTTGTCATTCATATTAACGTTCAACGATCCTCATTCTTCTAAAATTTTAGGTGTTCTGGACAAATCAAAACCTTGGACTGGAGTGCCTAATTAAGCATGGTCTTCTCCTAACACTTCCGATGTAGATCCTTTTTTAATAAGTTTTATAAGTTGATGCTTATTAATTCGATTGCCTTGAGGTTGAGAAGAACGTGTGGGACTGCTCATATCCAAGCACCACGCCTCCCTCATAGCCTGCTCTTAATCTTCCTTAATCCTTTGGATTTTCTTGTTTGCAACCTCCATAATTAAGGTCTCAGATTGTATCTCTTGCATACCACTGCAGTGTAGATCTTTCTCTTTCAGTCATCTTTCAACGGGTACCTCGAGGGTGTGACCCAAGTAGTTCTCTCGATGTTTATCAGCCTTAACATCATCCTATTTTTACGATCAAGGCCTCAAAAGTAGTCACTCATCAGTTGGCAGTGAGAGATCAGCATTGACCATGGACATTTAAACACTCTGATTTTGCTAGTCCCTCTCTTCCATTGTAAGCCAAGTTTATATCTTGAAGCTTGAACTCTAAACATGGCACTTTGCTGCTACATTGGATATTTACTGCTACCGGTGTACTTGATTCCCCCCATACGTTTCTGAATGTCACATTCTTTATTTGAACAGATGACTGTGCCTGTCATGCAAACATAGAAGTGTTATTAACATTTGTATACATAAACACCGATATCTGACAATGGTGACATAAATTGTGATCAGGAGAAAGATATCATAGTTGTACCTGGTTGTTACAATCACGACTCGGGCAATAATGTTGGTCAATTATAATGGGATTATCAGCATTCTCCATGTGTATATCTTCATACACAAAATTACTGACTAAGCCGGGGACAGACGGTGCCCATGTTTTGACCCTCAAGCCATTTTGAGTACCGCTAAAGGAACAATTTTTAACATGCAATCCCGTAACCTGAGTGGTCTGTCCATCTCCATAGTTCTGTCCAAGGCTCCCAACACTAATGCCATGGCCAGGCCCACAGGCAACATCGAAAATTTCCACATTTTCACTTCCTTCAAGCAATGATACACAATCATCACCACATGCTATGTTGCATCCCTGGACTTTTATGTCCTGAGATTTGGCTATACTTATGCCATCTGTGTTTGGACTGTTCTCTGGAGCTGTAATTTTGATTCCACTAACCATAACTTTTTGGCTACCAAATACTTTCAAGTGAACACCTTTGCTGTTGATCATATTCAAGTTGCTGATCTTTGAATTTGTGACAGAACAGAATGCCATTGACTGTTAGAAAAAAAAAAAATAATTAAGAGAATGTACTAATACAAAGCAGTTATTTATCCGGAAAAAGAAAACTATAGCATTTCAAGCTATGCTGCAAATGTATATGCTAGTATTTGATATTCCAGAGAGTAGCAAATTATGCACTTAAAGTAACTTTTTAATTCAAAGAAATAACAATGGTGTTAACGGTTCTTCTAAAACCGTAAGGTGTTAAGGAAAGGACTTACGATAATCTTATATCGTATTCTAACAAATGGTTTTAGTGATTTATAAGATTAGCATTAGACGTGGTCGAACAGATGCATTATATGAAACTAAGCAGAAGAAACAAGTACAAGCATGCACAAATAAATTTTATCATATTCACTTACAATAGGAAGAGGATGACAGGTTCTATGATTATGTTGGCAATCATCTTTACTCCAAACAGCAGCACCTTGACCATCGATAGTACCACTTCCATCTACCAGCAACCAATCAACGTGTCTAAATCTAATCCAAGTATCAACCGAAATATCGGTTGTAGCCTTAAGAACACCAATGATCCTCACAGCAACAGAACCTTTACAGGGTCCAACAAACTCAACAGGACTAAGCATGTAAATTCCCTTTGGTATTACCATTACACTATTGCCATTCCATTGGCATGCAGCTTCCCATGCATTCAGGAATTGCTGTAATAAACAAAAAAAGAATATTTAACCATCATCATGTACAGTAACCAAACCAATCCAATATCCAGTATCTTATACTATTTGTACGAAAAAATTACCTTAGAGTTATCGGCCTTTCCATTAGCCACAGCACCGTATGTCATAACATCGAAAAACTTTGCATTGGAGCCTTTCTGAGCAGTACAAGAGCTTATCAACAAAAATATGAGTTGAAAAACTGTGACAAGACTCACCATTGATGTTGTAGCCATTTGTTGGACCTCTAACTCTCTGTTATTTTGGTGAGAGAAGATGCTACTTACCATGCAGGATGTGAGATCTTTATATGTAGGTACATATGAGATTTAATTTTGGCTGGGCATCGATTAAGGTGTTAGAAGAGGATTTTACTATAATTTAGTGCAACTTTTTCTTTCAAAATAAACATCCAACTTTGTATTTATGGAAATTCAGCAAAATTTAGGCAATGACAATGCACTGTACATGCTAATTAACTCTTTCTTGGGGCAAAGATCTTTATACAAAATTAAGTATCATTTAATATATGAAGATTTTTGTTAATTGAAATCGTATCATAAGATTATGTTAAGCGCAATCATGTCAACTATTGGAAAGCAACACTCACTATATTTTAGAAATTGAAAATATTTTTCTCCCTTTTCTTTTTCCCAAATAACTTGCCACTTCCCTAATAAAAAAAAAATTGCTGCTTATTCGGCCTTCACATATAGGCAGGGTTAAATTCTTTTCGAGAAATGCTAGAATCCTCAAGAAATTCCCAAAACGGTTCTCAAAAGCTTAGTTGGCAAGTTCTGACTGGATAAATATTTTATAAATAAAGAAACCCTCCATGTATTCATATGAGCCCACTAATTAAAAGATGCCATTTGGCATTTGGGAACAATTTTGGGAATCATTTTGGGATCCCTAACATTGCTCCTTTTTTTTGTGAATAATTAGACTTATATTCAAGTATATCTGTTCTACTAAATTTCGATAATAAATGAGAATCGAAGCCTATCGAAAATAACGTTCTTTTTTATGATTATATTATACTTTTTTATGATTACATTATACGCCTTTTGGTTTTTAAATGTATGTGTTGGAAATTAATCTAACTTGTTTTATTTGTTTTAGTTGTTTTATTTATTTAAGTTTTGTGTTTTTGAATAATGGTTGTTGTTAGTGTTTTTAGGAGAGTCGTGGGATGATGGGGTGTTAGAGACTTTCCAGGAGATAGTTGCATTAGTAAAGCCACTTTAGTTAGATTATTTCCTTATATATATATGTATGTACTCTGTTCAGTTGAGGGATGAGAATAACAAAAAGCATTCCAGTACTTACAGACTTTGAGTATTAGGTCATTCTGTGTGTGCGTAAACAGTTTATATACGTGTTTATTCTCTACATTTGGTATCAAGAAGTGCATTAACCAAAGAAATGGACAGAAGTGCAAGTAGAACCCAATATTAGAACTTGGTGAGAAGTGCATCAACAAATTAGTGTGTTGGTGATGACAAGGGCATCATGAAAGATGAAGAGAAGTGCTTCGTAAGTTTAAGATTATGGGGGGTTGATTGTTGGAAATTAATCTTAAACTTAATTCTTTAGTAATTGTTTTATTTGATTATGTTTGGGCTTTGGTTAAGTTGATGGGCCTTTGTTTATGTTTATGTTTAGTGTTTGAAAATAATATACGTTGCTATATTGAAAATAGCAGCATGAAGTAGTCAATCTCTACCGAAGAGATTATAGGAGGAAGTGGAGTTTGTTTAGTAGTTGAAATAGTCTGGGAAGTGGCTAATATAGTTCCTAGCTTGTAGCAGGAGACGTACGTTCTGTGCTTATTTAGTTGCAGCATGTAACTTGTTTTTATTTGAGAAATGAGAAGATCAGTTTTCTTCTCAAGAAAACACTTAATACATATATAAATCTGTTCTCTTTTCTACAGTATGTAGCAGTAAGAAGTGAGGGAACATGGTTATCAGTTGGTCCGGAATATGCATATGATCTGCCATATATGTATTGTGCATACCTATCAGTCATTTTAGGATAGAAATTACTCTCGGCAGAAACATTAGCTACTAGTGGAAAATTCCCAGTGCCATTTGCTCTGGATCTTTTAGGTTGAGGTTTTGAAACTTCTGATACCCCTTTTCTGGCTGCTTTAGCCTTCTCCATTTAGTAAAGTAGTGGGTGATGAATAGAAGACTGCTTGTACTGATAATACTCTTAGAAAAAATCTGTATGGAGACTTCCACGAACTCTATCTCACAAACTGCCTTTCACTCTATTAAACTAAATGATAGCAAAGTGTACCTTTCATTAAAACTCATCTAATTTTTATGTTTTTTTATTCATCTAATTTTTATGTTTTTCTATATCATGTGATTTCTCTTTATTAAGATTTCTAGTCCTAACAAAAGTTCAACAGGTCAACAACGATGTATTCTACAAACTACCATGTTGCATATTAGCCAATGCTTAAAGCTCCAGATAATAGAACTACTGCATTACTATAAGAATGATAATGTTATAAACATCACAAGCCTTACCAGATAATCAAATCCTAATCATGAGATTATGCCTCTATTGAAAACACAATGACACCAATAAACTGCCAGGTATTACTCTGAAATATGTGGTCTCTCCTTTGGCTTCCATCCTTCTGCAAGCAGACCTGATTCAACACGAACTACAATACAGCAGACAGTGAGAGAATCAAAAAAAAAAAAAAACGTGCCCAAATTAAATAAAAAATGAGAGGAAAAATAAAAAGGAATGGCAAAAAGAAGGTGTTTTCGTATAGCTATGGATTAAAGGACTGGACAAAGATGGGGACAGTAATCTCAAATTCTTAATTCCATGTGTCCTTTTCTACCTCTGCAATTTGTGTGTGCCCAAACGTATTAATTTAATCAAAGAATAACCCGAGCAAACAAAATAACAAAATAATCAGTTGCTCTTATATATTTTTAGTAGCATCGATGAGAATATTACTTGAAGAGATTGAAAATGATCATTACCACTTGCACCTGGTCTGTGAGTACTTGAAGAGCTAAGATAGACCTATACATATATTTATGGGGAATACCATATACAACACAGAAATCCTATGGATGCGTAATTTACAGAAATAGTAGAGACAAAGAAGGGAAGGAAAACAGTTGCATGAACTAACTGCATAGCAGGACATGTAAGGGGGCAAGCTGGTTATTATGATCATTTTATTTGCAATTGGCAGCTATCTTTTCAAGTTTGTGTTTGTTATACTCAAACCAAAAGTGAGCATAAGCATCCAGACGAATAAAATGCAAAAATTAAAATCGTAAACTCAAGCTATTATTTAAAGTCTGATCTCAAGCAACCACATAAATGGATGCCACAGAAGAACTAACGCGCAAAAAAGAGATTTTGCAGCTCACTTAACATGACTCTGACACAAGCCAACTTGGAAATTGTTCTCCGACTGATTTTGCAGCTAATTTAACATGACTCTGACAAGAGCCAACTTGGAAATTGTTCGACTGATTCTTGATAGAATTCAGTAGCTGCAACATAAAGAGTACCCCAACATACTTGTCACTGTAGTCAAAGAAAAATTCAAATTTGAAGGACTAAATTAAGCGAACACATACAGAACCATTGAAGGTAACATCCGCATAAATATAGTAGATGAGAATGTATGGGGGGAAACAAGCTTGTAAATAACATGTCTTACATGTTTTCAATAAATACCACATCTGAGAAAATGCAACCAGAATACACTAAATGCACTAATAAGGTTTGTTACGTTTGTAGCTCTAAATACCCGCACACTCAGCTTGAATTTTTCAAGGCTGAATATCTGATCTAAAAAATAATATCACATCCTCCGAATGACTTAAAAACCAGTTATATGTACTTTGCAAGGTCATTCGAGTGCAAACTCGCAGAGTGTTGGCAAACTACATGCCTTACCACAAACATCATCCCCTACATGAAATTTGAAACCTATAGCAGTATTTTGAAAGTTTAAAAAAAATGGTAATCTCTGAAAGAAATAAAATAAAGCTCAAAATAAAAATAGGGTAGAAATCTATAGCACATACATACATAACAAACCATAAACCATTCAGCATAGAGTGCTTCTCCTATGGGGATTCCAAGCAACAGAAAGCTATATATACCTTAGTGAGTTTGCTCTAATACTACCATCATCCATTGGATCTTACAACAGAAAGAAGCACCTTGCAGCCAAGCCAGAGGGTTTGCCAAGACAGAGGGTTTGCCAGATATAGATTAAACCATGGCCTAGCCAGAGGATTTGCCAGATATAGATTAAACGAAAGTACGAGTTGATGAAGTATATTTTAAAATTTGTATATTTTACATCATGAGTTAAATGAGTTTCTAGTTGTTAGTAAATAGATCTTTAGCTTGGCAAATGGATACTAATACCTGCATTGTTCAGCAGTAATAGAGTACAAGTAAGAAAAATTCATTTCTTCTTTTCAAAGTGAGTGCAAGAGATAAAAAAAATAATTAAGTATCAAGGGCTTCAAAAACAATACTGCAAGTTTAGGAAAACAACATTTTGAATAATTGTGAATATTCATTCCTCTATTCCTCTGGCACACGGATACCACCAACAGTCATGACATATTCTCGCATTATAGGTTCCAACATTACAACTTCAATTGGATTGAACTCCCTCCATCCACGATAGTTAGCAAATAAATCTTTACCTTGGCCAGTCAAATCAATGCTGTTTGCCTGCAAGTCACACAAGTTACACGTTATCAACATGCTTTCGCAAAACTTATAAATAAATTATTACTTAGCAGAGTGAACACAAAAAAGTATCATAATAGAGAACAAACCGGTGTGGAGATCATGCAATGTCCACCGGCTCTAAGATAAAATGCAGCATTACCAACAATCCAATTTACCTGACAAACAAAAAACTAAAATCACAACTCCTGTAAAAGTAATAAATGCAGTGAGTATGACTATCAAGTAATATGTTTCTCCAATGCATACATGAAAAAACTATGGAGCATCACAAAATCAAAATCTTCAAAGAGTTTCCCCTTGTAAATTGGAAAAAGTAAGTCGAAGATTCTAAAACTAACTATAATAGCTATCAAGTCTTGCAGAAGAATCACAAAAAAAAAAATTTAAAAAAAAAATGGCACAATTGATAGAAATAAGAAAAACGGAAAATTGAAAGATCAACTACACAACACATAACAAGATGGTAAGGCATTACAAAAAAGTAATTAATAATTAAAGCATCGTCCCCCCCCCCCACCTCTTTTGGAGATATTCACAAAGCATTTAATGAATAAAATATTAGACGACATATTACCTGTTGAGGATAAACAATATCAGCAAAGATCACATCAACCATACTAACAACCATGCGGTACTTCCGACGAAAATCAGGCTCTTCAAAAATTGTTATAACATTTGGCCTCTTGTCCACCATGTTAACAACAACATTGGACAACCCAACTACATAGACCAAACCATCCTGCATAAGAAACAATATCTTAAAACCAAGTTTGATCTCATGCATAAATGACAAAGAAATTATAATTCATCTAACAAGGCATTATTGACCGAGAACTGACCAAAAAACTTACCGATCCAACTAGATCAGACAAATGTGAAACCGTAACTTCACATACATCTCCCAGGTATAAAACGCGAGAGCCGGGTTTCTGAAAAATGTAATTTAAATTAAACACAAAAACATATATATAAATAAATTCAATTTGCAAATCATACGGTATTACAATAAATAGTTATACTTACAACACATAATTTTTTAATGCCACAGAGGATTGCAGCAGCCAACTTCGATCTAAGCGGATTCCATACTCTGAACTCCACTTCATTGCCGTCCTCATTCTGAGTATATATTAATTCCTCGCCGTAAAGAGCTTGACCTGGTACTAAATTTTTAGTACAAATGAAATCCTCCTTGCCCTTGGCGATAAAAACTCCATCAAATCTATGTGGCTCGACCACAAATTGTTGCTTGGAAGAGGGCGCAATCACTTTGGAACTTTCTACAACTATTGTAGTAGACCTTTGCCTGCCTCTATGTGGCACAATGTAAAGTTGTTGCAAGGAAGATGATGAAATCGCCTTGGTACCTTTTACGACCGTTGTAGTACACCTTTCTTTGCTATAAAGGCGTGCGAGATTCAGTTGTTGCTTTGCTAAGTCTTTAGGCTAAAGAAAATCACAAGATAACTTTAGTACAAAACCACAAATATCTTGTTTCAAGTAATGCGTAATGAAAGAAAGCGCATACCTCCAAGCCGTCGAAGAATTTATCAATTTTCGCCCGCAAACAACGCATGACATCAAAATGAAAAATACCACCTTTGACGGCCATTCCTGTTGTAGTTAATATGTTGTCCCCCAACAATGGGTCGTCAGTTACAACACAACAACTCGATTTGCCATCTACTCGTTTTGGAAGGTTATACACGAGAAAATCTTTCAATTGTGGAGTAACCGTCGCATTGGATATAGCGTTCATTTGAACAAGGGCGTCAGCGGTAGATGAAAAGGGATGAAAAGCTTTGAGCGTAAAGATGTCATTGATGTCCTTCTGAGGGGATTCAAAGTTGGAAATGTACTTCTGATGTGATTTATAGTTGGAAATACGAAGGTTTTCCTCTCCATGAGCATAAAACAGAGCATATCCGGAGGCAAATTCAAAGAGGTAATAAGTCGGCAATCCTTCCTGAGTGAGGAGGTATGAGTCATACAAGTGAGTTGCAAAAAGTATAACTAGTAATTTATTTTGGGACAAGAAATTATAAATAACTTACGCAAAGCCCCTTCTTGGGTGAAAATCTCCGAGATAAGTCTGATCTTTTCTTTGTTTTTGTAATTTTAAAACTAGCAGCAAGATTACGAAGACTCTGAAGGGGAGAAGAAAATGAACACAACAAGTTAAGGAGAAAACAATAATATATAAGTATGTACGTACTTGTAGTTTGAAGGCAAGAGGGTATATATCATCATATGGGAGTAGTTTTACCTTGGCACTATAGCTAGACAATAATCGCATTGACTTTTCCATTTCGGCATGATATTGGGGTGAATTTTTCATAGCTTCAATCTGATGAACAAGAACAATATTATAATTAGTGAATAAATAGCAAAAAATCAAAAGTAAGTATGTAATGGATCATGTTACAAACGAAAGAAGCTGGGGGTACAGAATGATGATACATGCCTTGGCCTGCCTGGCTAACATCTTCTTGAAACATCTCTCATCCAACTTTTCATAAAAATCAGCAGACACCTATTTGGAAGTGACAATATTATCATATGATTGGTTTGAAATTTACAATGAGAATGTAGATTGAATTTATTTTAGGATGATAAAATAATTGTAATGCTTATTAATAATCCTTTTCCAAATTAAATTCTTATTTACTGATCCAACAACATGCTAATTACCTGCTTCCGGCCACTCTGGGGTGCGGCAGTGCGGCGGAGTGCGGCGGCGGGGTGTTTTCCGGTGGGAGGGCAGTTTTTGTAATTTTTCATACTTGTTTCTTTCCTCTTTCTTCTTTCTTCTCAACGATTTATTGTAATCGATCGATTATGAAATCTCTGTCTGCTGTAATCTCTTTGTAGATATTCTCTGTTGTATAATCGATTATGTAATGGATTTGTAGATATATGTTGTGTATGTATATATAGGAGGCCTCGTCATTGAAGTATTTTTCTAGCTAATTTTAAAGGTTAGTTGGGCCTGAGTATTGTCCACGGCCCACTTTTACTTTGTATTTAGGTTACAAATTAGACTTCAAAAAAAAAGGTTACAAATTAAAATTGTTTGAGTAAAGATATTTGGGCCTGGGGTCAACGGTCAAAATACATCAAAATGTGGTCATGCAGGTTATAAGGGCTTGTTTGACAAATCTTAACTCGAATTTATAAGTTACTTATTTCGAAAAAAAATTGTATTTATATAATTTTTTTTAGAGAAAAATGTGTCTGAGAAGTTTAATATTCGTTATCTTGTAAAAATAAGTTACTTATTTTTAGAAAAAAATACATAAATATATACTTTTTTCTAGCTTATCTTTGAGAAATAAGATTTTCCAAACGAGTTTTCATTAGACGGATCACAGGAGAATACAAGGCAAATGTTCTATATTGTTGCACATTGTTTAGTTTTCTCCAACATCTTACCTTTGGCGGGGTGAAGGCCAAAAATGCCATTTTTTCAAGATTTTATGGAATGGGTATCATATAAGAATTTTCAAAAAAAATGGGAAAAAAAAAATATGATACGCATTCTCAGAATACGTAACACCCCAATTCTCCAGGTGTTACGCATTCCTAAAATGCGACGTATTACCCATTTGACAAATGCGTAACACTATTCCATTTTTAAAATGTGTAATACACGGGTATTTTTGGCCAAAAAATTCAGAAATGATATTTTGGTCAAAATGTTAAAAAAAATGGTAAAAATGTCATTATTTCCTCCGGCGGCCTATACTCATTTACAAGGTAAAATGAGGGAAAAATATTTATTTTTCCTCCTCTATGTAGAACATCTAATCCTACGAGAAAACACACGCATCTGCAAATGTTGAACATGAGGATTGGAAGAGACTAAACAAGAAGGCATTTGGATTTTCATGTCGTGCTTGTTGTTTAGTTTTTACCAATATCTCATCTTAGACCTTTATCATTTAATACAATAAAAGACGGTGTAGCATCTGCATAAGTACTTGCACTTAGCAGGATATCTTGCATTAGACAACACATTTGCACACATGCTTGCATAGATTGTGTCCTCTTACTATTGATTCAGTCATGAATATAAAAATACATATACAATAAAGAAAAGATGAACCAACATATATACAGAAAAAAAGAGCATATATATATCAAAAGGTCAATATATCAGCTTGTGCAACAGTTTATTTAACAACAGACTGACCTTTTTTTTTAATACAGAGTGAAAAACTGAATAATGCAGAACAGCTTCCAATGAAAGGCAAGGGTCAACACTAAAGGTTAATGTTACAAGCATAAATTCAGAGATTTCTATGAAGATATCAAGAAGCTTTATTGACGATACTAGTATCTCTGTACATTGTGACGAAGAAGATACACAAAAACTGAATCTATACTCTTATGCCTCTCATATGCAAGGACGAATGATGCCCGTACTCCTCGAAAAATACGGGCTGAAAGATCGGATAACCAGGACAAGTCATGGAAGCCAAGAGACAAACAAGAAAAAGAATTCACGAAGCTCACTGTCGACAAGGCTACGATATTAGCCCTTCTAAAATCAAAGCCCGACTATCGACCACCAAGGCCGATGAAACCAGGTCGACCACCAAACTCTCGTTATTGCGATTACCACGAGGATACAGTTCATACTACAGACCAATGCTACCAATTGAGTAATCTCATGGAGTCTAAGATCAAACGAGGAGAGTTGACTCACTATATCGATCATGAGGCCACAAGGCAAAATGATCGCCCCCATGACCAGGATCGAGTTATTGACGTCATAGCCGGAGGATTCCCTAATCTCTATTAAGAATTACCAATTTAACATATTTCAGATTTTACTTAGTATGTCAATCCGAATAATATGTTATATTTGACTAATTACAGTTCACGCCTCCTGATATTTTCTCCCTGCAAATTAACAGATTAAGAACACATTCTCCAAAACTGGTAGCATGGCAATTATGAAAGAGAATTAAGGACATGTACAATCACATCTGCTGGTATTTTGAGTTTGCTCTTGTAAAAACACCACATATTACTGGCAACCAAATAAAAATTCAAATTTGCTGAAATCTCTTCGGATAATAAATGTGAATTGCTCCTGGACCCTTTGGTGATACTGCTGGTATGAGTAATATGGCCTGGGACCTGATGAAAGAGAAGAAGTGCAAGAAAAAAAATGACTCAGTGCAAACTTGGCGAGTAAGTGTGCAAGAAAAGACATGACTCAGTGCAAACTTGGCGAGTAAGGGCTATATAGCTGTTGCACCAATATCTTTAATCAGAAATAGAACTTGGCATTTTTTGTTTAATTCTTTCAATCTTTTTCTGTCCAAATAGTGGTCTGTAATCTGTTTCTATATGTAATCTATATGGAACAACTCAAGTCCTTGAACAGCTAATTTGGTGCATGAAAATTTATACGCATTCAATGTTTTTTGTTGTATGGTTAATAGAAACTGGGAGAGTACCAATAAGTAGATACGGCAATCTAACACTTGGTAATTATAATGTCAAATACATTCCTTCTAGCAAAACAATAGTTATTCGAATCCCAAATACATTCTTCTAGCAAAACAAGAGTTGCTCAAACCTACTGCCCTTTACGTACGCTTATACTGGAATTTCTTGAATACACACTTTGTTTAGTTAACACTGGCAATAAATGGACTAGCCAAGCTCAGATAATCTCTCAATTTTATAGTATGAGTTGATCAGCAATCCATCATAATAGCAATCCAGTTCCCACCATCCGTTAAAGTCATTCAATTCATCAAAGGTCTCCTTTTGCATACCACCGGCATGAAAAGGGAAATTAACCTCATCAAAAGTAAGCTCTAATGACTTCCTGACAGCTCTTCCATCTCGGTCAAAGGCCAGAATTGAAGATCTTCGAGGCAAATCACCGTGCGGGCAAGTAAGTTTCGCCTCTATGTGACAATAACAAAAATACATATCAAGATTAATGGGTAACAACTCGGATGAGAGTGACACAAACCATGGCACATCTGCAATTTGCTCATCATATGGGGATTCCGTTTCGCTTTTGGTGATGTATATCACTTCAAACTCATTACTCGTGCCCTTCACTTCAAAATACCTTTGTTTTAGCATGTTAAGGGACTCGACTACTTTTTTGTGATTATACTTACCCTTTTCTTCAGTACCCTCATTAAAGAGTATGATTCTCTTTCCAAGAAGCTGAGAAAATTGAACCTACAAGTAGGGTCAAGTATATAAGTAAATCATATATTGGATTCTCATCAATATGCAACCAAATCGAGCATTGTTTCGAGGAATAGCCGAATGAAACTTCAAATGAAGATATACAAAGAACTTCAACACCATCCTCTCTAGTAGTCATGGTATGCAAGTATTCTTGTTACTGAAAAATCTATAACTTAATGAAGACGCCACTGACTTGTATATATTTGATAAACAATAAATAGCTTTCCCAGGCATGTGGAATATCTGGATGCAAAGTATATTATTTTATATCTACATACATGCCTTACGCCTAACATGCACAGATACTTGTTTGCGTGTGTTTGGGTGCACACAACTCTGTGAGAGTATGTTTATTAAGAGCTATATCAATTGGAACTTGAAACCAGGTTGGTTCATTTGAAGGCTTTTTTAAAGAGTTCGATTTAATTTCGTAAGGAAGGAGTTGATTTCTTTACTTCTTATGGTAGTGAATCATGACCAATATTAAGAAGCATACAATGATTACAGTAGTTCTCTTTCCTATATATCCCATACAAGAAGATGTAATCTTATATTACGTCAGACATTAATGCATTTAGCCTCTCCCTTTTTCTTATTTCATGGTTTGTGATCTATTCGTTTGTCTTCCTTGTGCAATTGAATAACCCATTGCCCATTTGTTTCAAGGATCCTTCGTTTGTTTCGTAAGAGTTTACTTGAGATTTTCTAGAGGGGTTTAAATAATACCTCCTCCAACCAAACACTAAAATTTAGATGGGTTTAAATAGTCCTACATATATATCCCATATTGAAATTGGTACTTTTTAAAGATTATTACCCAAAGTATGTAGTGTTAGGACAATTATGCATTAATATATCACTCTTCGACAATAACCCCCCTAAACAAACGTAGCATAGTGGTTTTTGTGCGGTTAATAGCCCTAGTTTGTATGTCAGCATAATACAATGTCCACCCAATCCTATATTTTTCTTGTTTTCTTTAAATTCATGCTGTACATCACTGAGTACTTACGAAGAACGATAGTCAGTAATATTCTAGATAAGATAAGAAAGTCCAAGACATTAAAAAAATGAACTGAACAGCAGGATTTAAGACTTCAGAACAGTGTTAAACACGTGATAACAAAACATCAAAAGAGCTCACCTCGTTCCCATCCTTTCCTCTGAGAAGAGTTCTTCGATCCAGAGCATCTCCAGCTTCAGTTCCCTTACTTTGTCAGTGAATAACTTGGCAACTCTGTCACGAGTGGGCGGGTATGCCAAAAAACCATATTTGACAATGATGCGATCACCCCAAGGTTCAATGTATTTCCCATGAGGCCCAACAATTACAAGCTGAAGAACTTCATCCGGACCAAAATGCTCGTAAGGATAAGGAAAAAAGCGCTTCAATTTTCTATAAATTGGGTCTTTAAACGGAAGTGCTAACCAAGGCATAGTCTTAAACTTCTCGTAATACGATTTTCCAGTCACATGCCCAAAAGTCCTTTCTGTGTCGTGAAGATAAATGAACACAACTTCAAAAGAAGAGTTTTGTAGCGCAAACTCTTTGTAAACCATCTTAGTTTTATCTGTGACACAATCATTCGTAAAACCCTCTTCATAAAAAAAAAGAGCTACCACCTTTCCTTCAAGGTTGTCTAAAAGTACCTGCCAGTAGAGGAAGGAAGAGAATATGATCTATGTTAAGATGTTCACGAAAAACCAGTAAAACTAAGAATAGTGTGAAACATCAAACATGTTAAAATGATATCACTGCCAAATGTTTCATTCATACCTTATCTCCTTTGTTTGAGATGAGATAATCACGTCTTGGCGAACCCAAGAGTGCTTTTATAGAAGGCTTCTTTGCAGTTGCATAATCTTCAGACTTTAGAAATTCTAACCTTTCATCGCTAAAAGGATAGCCCAGACCTCCATATTTATGGAATAAATCACAGCTGTAACTTTGCAGAACCAATCCAGTTGGATCAATGACAAACGAGGAGTAACCCCGGCTCTCTGTTTTGATACCAAACATACTTGCCAGACGTTCTCTGGAACTAACATCTGAGAATGGGATGGCAGTCCATGGCATGCATGAAAAAATAACTTCAAACTTCTCTAAGAGATTAATTGTAGGTATATCTGATACAAACCTATAGCACTCTTCATACGTGACCAAGACAACCTCAAAAACATTATCAGGCAGCAAATAAGTGTATGTCTCTATCAAGTCTGAAGTGCGCAGTTCTGTAAATTTACTAGGATGTTTTAATGGCACAAAATACAGAACTATGATCTTTCCTTCCAGCTCAGCAGGCTTTACCTACAAAAGCCATAGAATGGTTAATCATTTGGTCTCAGTTTTTCCCCAATCACCCTAATTGCGTGTTTAGTGTGTGAATAATTACATAGTTCCTTGCTTCCCAATGCCATTTCAAACTGTTAAAATTAGACAGTCAGTTGCACTGTAATTGTTAAACTACACATCCTTGAATATTGGTGCTCATTAAAACTATTCATTTATAATAAAGTAACGAAAAATCATGTACTAGTTCATCAGATTCATTTAGCTGCAGAAAAGTTATCTAGGTATGTATATGATTTAGGCAGTTGACCCCTCTTGACCAATTGTTATATACCTTATATCCAACAAAAGAAGCTAGGGAGTAATTTTAATTACGACATTAACTAGAAATTGCCACAACTATTGGCCTACAATTACTATGGCATCCCAGATAAGAACCAGGCACTTGAATACAGAAAAATAAATGAATTAAGTAGCAGTTGATAGTTATTGGTACCAGTCGATTGTCATTATATCTGACGAGATAATCTCTGTGATTGGTAAAAAGAAGGTGATGCAAATTAACGACATCGCCTTTAGTTATTTTAGGATCAGGCTCCACTGGATCATGCTCCACTGAATCAAAACATGCATCTGTGAATTTTATAATTTCGTTATCATCAACGTACTCTAAACAAAACTATAACCCAACAAATGATTAAAAAAAAAAAAAATTAAATAAAGGGGTACAATTTTTACAAGCAAAGCTGAGCTATTTCAAGTACATACATACATACATACCTGTGTAATCGATGTATCTACTAGAACTCGAGAATGAAGGTTTAGAGGCCAGAGCTCTTGAATTATAATAATCTCTTATAGCAACATACTCATAATGATTATAGCTATTATTATAATAATCATACCACGGGTCGTAGTATGTTGTAGCATTGTACATTCTAATACTACTACTGCTTATTCTTCTTCTGCATAGAAGATTGCCACCCATCATCATCTTTACTAAACCCCTCATCATCTTCGTTCAAACCCTAATCAATTTTTACTACACAGAGTGTTGAGTCAAGTAAAAGTTCATACAGTGATAAGAAATGGAGATATTAACCCGACCCGGTTTATCCGAATTCATTTTCCCAAGTTCGGTTTTCGATCGATTGCTTTTAATAAGTGATTTAAAAAAAAAAAAAAAGAAATCCTTCTATGAATATACATACATATTATAAGTTTCCTGTAAATATTTTAAAATGGGTATTTTAAAATATACCTATTTTAACGGCTGTTGAAGGCCTTAGCTGGTTCATGTCTGCTTCATCCCTGTAGACATGCAGGCTAGAATGTCGTGCATGCATGCATTCGTGTGATTGGTGATCACGACAATAGCAGAACAGAAACTAATTAAGTCCTCTAGCTAGACTAGACTATCCAATGAGACAGAGCAACCTAAGAATATAGTCATATCTAAAAGAATATGATCATATTTTGTGAGTTTGTATGTTTTTCTTCGTCGTTATCTTATATGGTCAAATTTTGTGGATCATGTGTATTCTGGTTTTTTTACTCCGTGTGTGTATTTTTAAGCCAATATTGCGGAACAAGATTTTGGGGCGATATTGTCATTCATTGGTAGCAGGGGTTGAATTGTTTGGAGCTTGGAATTTCTTTGGTGTACTTGGGTGTAAAATTTCTATTGTTAGGAATGGAGAAGTCACTCCTTTCTCGCACACAACTTGATGAATTTTTGTCAAGCTGACCAGGTTGGTTTTATTTTGTTTTCTTTACTATTTTCAATTGTAATTAGGTTTGCAACATTATGTTTTGCAGTAACGACGTTTATGAACCCGAAAATAGTCCCATGTAAAGTCTGCCATAGTGCTTGTGGTTATGATAAGTAGATTAAAGTTGCTCATTTCCTTGATAGGATCTACTATGGTGATCCTTCTTTCCCCAATATATAGTACGAAGCTGATGCCTTTGATCTACTATGAACACTATCATTTTATCACCTTTTAACTTATTTAATTTTATTGGCCAAAACTGGAGAATATGAGTGGGTATTCTGTTCGTTTTAACTCCACATTCTAATTGTACCTACCTGCCCCTGAGCTCTGACCCTCCAACTTGCTCAATTATGTCGCTAGACTAAAGAGGAATTTGGTATGCTGTCTCTCTCTGATTGATTTTCTTCTACCATTGAAATAACAGTTCTTTAATTACAAGGTTCGGTATCTTGCTTTACGGTCGCTGGAAAATTCTTTAATAACAAAAATCTTTTTGTATAAGGATTTATGTTGGTGTACCTCTATATTAGAACAAATATGTACGTTGTGAATATAGGAATAAAGAGATGAAGAATGCATATTTTGATGAATACTGTAACAAAATTGTACCGCTTACTTACCAAGCTATGCATGCATTGTTATGTTTTTTGCAGGATGAATCAACTCTTTATATCTTTCTTGAATTAGCAAGCAAAGGTTCATTCTTGAACTTTTATCATCAGTACAAACTTGGAGATATATGCCCCAGTCTCAGCATACACGAGGCAGATTTTGCTTGGTTTGAAGTATCTTCATGACTGAAATGTTGTACACAGGTTGGCATTAGCATTAAACAAGTTACTTGATTTTAACCATTTGTAGCAATCAGGAATATTCCTTCTTTTCTGTATATGCTGAATGAAGTTGTTAAAGACGAAGATGTGTAACCAACTTTGGCCATGGATTGCCACGTACCCCCTTTCAATTATTATAGCCAACTGAATTAATTGTTTGTTTCAGCTTATGAACCTACTTATTATCTCCTTTTAACTAAAAACCTGTGTTGTCCTAAATCACTGAACAGTTCTTGCTTTATTTCCAGAGATATCAAATGTGCAAATATTTTGGTCGATACCAATGGAACTGTCAAATTGCAGATTTTGGATTGGCAAAGGTTTTGATCCGCCCTTCGTACATATTTCAGATATTTTATTTTATTAATTTTTTTTAAGTTTTTGGCTTTCTTCTATATCCTTCTGAGAATTATTGTCTAAGTTGACTTTACATTTTTCTATGCTGTCAGTTAAAGTGAACGATGTGAAATCTTGCAAGGGTACTGCTTTCTGGATGGCTCCTGAGGTTTTACTTTACCCGTCTTTGTTATTTGAGATCAAATGTGGTTGTATGAGTGTTTGTTTTTAACAATAATCTTTTGTTATGATCTTGTGCTATCTAGTACGGGTAATAGGTTGAGTTATTTTAGTGTTTGATCAGATGTGTAAAGCTTTTTCCTTTTTTTATATGACTGGATGAAATTATAATCATGTAGGTCATGTTATATCGCTGACTGATCCAGTGATTTGAACTGGAGTTCCAGATCAGCTAAGGTTATGCCACGTGTGAGTAAATCAAATCAAATACCTCAAAACGTCTAACTCCGGTGAAGGGTCTGGCCTCTGGGGAGGGAGAGAACTACAGAGACCTTACCCTAATTTTAGCTACTGTTCCTTAAGACTCATGGGCTCTATGTATATAATCTTGGAAATTTTTAGAAATATTTAAAGTCATGGAAATATTTTGAAAGCTTTAAAATCTTTTTTGAGAAACATGTGTGTGATTATAATTGTCTACTAATATCGAGTAAATTATCTTGAGTTCTATCGGAGAGTGTTTGGGTGAATTCTTTCCTATCCAGATTATTGTTTTGTACAATGACCTTACTCTGGTTCTTGCGGAAAATTTACAGCTCTGCCAATAACTAGAAGTCTGACCATATTTTCTTTCAATGACATGACAGATGCAGGCAGTATATCAGATTGGGAGATCTATTCCACCGGATGTTCCTAACTCTATCTCCAAAAGGTTGCGCGAGGTTTTATAAACCAGTGCGTACAAGTTGACCCAAGTTCTCGTCCCACGGCTGCTCAGCTCTTAGACCATCCCTTTGTTAAGGGGCGACATCTTTATTCATCAGAACTACAATCACCTCACAATCCTTGCAGACAGGCTTAATGTTGGTATTAGGGAAAAAAAGGTAGCTTCTCGCAGACAAGTTCTTGAATTGCCATGCATCTTGTTTTTTTAATGGGAGAATTTAGTTCCCTTAATTTGGCAAGTCTCTCACGAGTCACGACTCACGAGTGAGCAGGTATGCTGAAAGACCATATTTGCAAATGATGCGATCGCCCCAAGGTTCACATGCCCAAAAGGCATAGTCTTGAACTTCTTGTAAAACAATTTTTCACTCACATGCCCAAAACCAAAAGTCATTTCTGTGTCATGAAGATAAATGAGCACTTCTTCAAAAGAAGCGTTTTGTAGTGCAAAACTCTTTGTAAACCATATTTGTTTTATATGTGACACAATCATCAGTAAAACCCTCTTCATAAAAAAAGAGCTAACACCTTTCCTTCAAGGTCGTCCATAAGTACCTGCCAGTAGAAGCAGGAAAAGACTATGATTTGTATTTAGATGTTCATGTAAAACCAGTAGAACCAATAACTAATGTGGAACATCAAAACCCATTACAATGTTATCACCAGTGTACAATCTGCTACCAGATGTTTCATTCATACCTTATTCCCTTTGTTTGAGATGAGATAATCACGTTTTGGCGAACCCAGGAGTGCTCTTATAGAAAGCCCATTTGCAGTTGCGTAAGCTTCAGATTTTAGAAATTCGAACCTTTCATCGCTATATGCCAACCAAGATTAGAACCAGGCACTTGAAACAGAAAAATAATTGAATTAATTAGAAGTTGATGGTATATATCAAACTTAAAACATCATGATTTGTATATCAATTTTATTAGAATATATATAGTAGAATATATAATTTTTCATTTGTGAAAATAGATTAAAATCATGATTTTTCGCCGGATCTTCTCTCTTCGTTTAGGTAGCAGAATAATTTTCGTTTGGATTATTAGACTAGTCCAGAAAGCAGGGGTTGAGTTCGACAATTGGGACTTTGGAGCGTGATACCACTCCCACTCTCAAAGTGTCCGATATTCATTCTTATTTGAATCTATCTCGAGATTGTATATGATATAAATAAAATATTTTATTAAAAACATTTATATCTTATGTTATTTATATATTATTTATTTAATTAATATATAATTGTTTAAGTATTGTTTGAATTAATTTACTAGATATAAATATCATTTCTTTTATTTATAATATATATTTATTAATAAACTATTATTATATTGAATTGGACTTAAATAAAATATTATGATCTTTTAAATTTTAGAAATTAAATTCTAAGTATGCATGTCAACCTGACCGAACTCAACCCAATAAACATAAACATATATTGGTAAACAGGATTTTTTTTCTTTTGTCAACCAACATTGATTGAAATAAAAAAGAAAATATTTGGAAAAACTTTGGTACTAATCACAAATAAATTCAAAAAGAAAGTCATCATAATAAAAGTTTCAAATGCATTATAAAATAAATAGTACAAAAAACTTTACTCTGTAAGTCTCAGTTAATCTGAATCCTGACACACAATTATTTTATCGAAAAATTTGTTGTTATACATTAATTATCTATGTAAAAATAGTTGCTAATGTATTTTATTCTTTTGCAAAATTGTTCACCTCATGTATTAGTTAAATAATTTCAATTTTGAGAAAGTCGTTTTTGTAGATAATTTGATAACATTATACAATATACCCAGAATGTCATGTTAACCCGGGCTATAGAAATTACATTGCATAAATAAAGAAACTACATTGCATAAGGCAAGAAATATAGAAAGAAATTTATGATTTCTACGATTTCTACATGTAAACTGTAGTAATGCTGTTATGTGTTATCTTTGACTTTTAAACTATATAAATGATTTAATTTTACCTTTGTAGTGTATATTTTTTATCTTTCAAATAAATTAACATTCTTGTGTATATATATATAATGTTTTTTATTAAACTTCACTTCTTATACTTGTGTTCTTTCTTATTTGTTGAAAAATAAATGAGTGAAAACAACAAATTAAAATTAAAAAAGAAAAGTAAAGAACTGTTTAAGTTAACAAATTAAATATTTAAAAATTTTAATATTTTTTGCTGATACACAATTATGCACAATAATAATTAAATATACCTAAAATTTATTATAATTATTAAGAATCAAAATTTTACTTTCAAATCATATTAATTAATAAATTAGTATTAAATAAATTAATATTAATTTACTACTATTTTTAAGGCAATCAACATTATTACTTGTAAGTTATAACATACTATAGAATTTATTATATTAACATTTAAATAAAAATGTAACTTATAAAAATATGTACATTCAAGAAATTATTAGATGTAAACAAAATTGACATGCTAGTTAAACCACTAATGCATTCTCACTCACAACTATAATAATTTATTTGTATGTAATTAATACTAAATCTAACAAAATTTCTGAGGTGCTGACTTCTTTTTATGAACAGTGGTCATTAAATAAATAAGAAATCTTATGGAAGTACTCTCTAAATGTAAAACTGGAACACTATGGAAAAGTGTGTATATGTTTTTTAAAAATTTTCAAGAGGGCTAAACTGTATTTAGTAGACATTGCCAAGAGTAAATTTTGGTGAAGGAAAATTTTTACCCGGGCTATGACCCACCCGAGCCCATATGTGAGTCCGTTCCTGAATGCAACGGTAATCTTTATATATTCTAATTTTTGAATTATAAAATATATAAGTATATTAAAATTGTTTGAAAATAGTTCGGTATTCTAAAAATATTGAGTATTTACATGTGGTTAGGCATATATTTGATGATATATCATAATAGAATTTAATTTTGTGATTTACAATGATCGAAGGTTGTGTTAAAAATGATCAGCCACATCTTGCTAGGAACTCTTCCAACCGTTTAAGGAGCATAACCTCTAATCATTATAAATCAAAAAAAAATTGGATGTAAGCTTAGCTTGCTCAAAATTGGGGAATTTAAATGTTGCAATATTTCCAATTCATGATTGTGATGGACCATTGCTTTATTCTAATATACATTTCATAGGCTCATTCATAGAAATAATGTACGGAGGTTGCAGGAAAATTGAAGAAGCCTGGAAATTTTTTCTGAAAGTGTCTCAAGAAGATTTGATTTGTTATAACTCTATGATTGCAACTTTTGCAAATATATAAGATAATCCTGATCTGACGGCCCCATGGAATGTATTTCTTCGTGAATTTTGGGAAGACATCATTCACATCAATAATTCTATCAACTAAAGACTTTGCAAAGTCAATTTCTCCCAATTTCAAGAAAAAATTAAAGAGACCACATAGCACCAACACATCCGATTCAAAACCATAAGATATAATCAAACCATATAAACGTAATCCGGAATCTAAACTAGCCCTAGATTTAGTTAAGGATTTAACCGCACAGAAAAAATCATAGGCAGTCAAGGGAATTGCTTTTGATACCATTTTTTAAAAAAAGATAAAGATGTAGTAAACATTTTATAGCTAATCAGCTATTCAAAAAACCAAGTCTACAAACCAACATCCTTGTGACAAATTCGAGTAAAAATGGTGTGAGCATACCTGAAATCTCCGAAAGTGTAGATGCTGTAAGCACAAGTTTTTATAGAAATCTAGAGATGAAGATGTTGATGATGAGTAGACCAATCCTTGGTAATATAGTCTCTTGATGATATCTGGTTATGTTGATGTTGGGAATCTTGTTGCCGCTGCGATTTTACATAAAAGGATGGGTGATCCTGATGTGACAACCATGGAATGTACTTCTTCGTGGATTTTTAGGAAGCCGGAGACATCGAGTCGGTGAGAACACATTTTCGGGACATGCCTTTTATAAATATGGACACCTACAATGTGATGATTGGCGGATGTATGGATGTTAGGTATTTGAATACGGTGAGTCGTTTGTTCAGTAACATGCTAGAGAAGAATCTGATTTCTTGGTCTACAATGATTAGAGGCTATGCTAAGAATGACCAACCACTTCGTGTTTTAAAGCTCTTCCATCTGTTTAAGGAACAAGGTTTGGAAGCAGATGTATATATCATTTCTGGTGTTTGCTTAGCTTGCTCGAAACTGGGGAATTTGGATGTTGGAATGTCGGCAATTTTCATTATTATAGCCCCGGATTTATTCCAATGTACATTTCATAGACTCATTTATAGAGATGTACGAGGATTGTGGAAAAATTGAGGAGACACGGAAAATATTTCTGAAAGTATCTCAAGGAGATTTGATTTGTTTTAACTCTATGATTAGAGCTTTTACAAATCATGGCATGGGGAATGAAGCCATTTCTTTGTTTAATGATATGTTGGAAAAGAATATAAAGCCTGGTGGTGCAACTTTTCTTGGTATTTTACGGGCTTATGGTCATGGCGGGCTTGTTGTGGAGGGGAGAAGGATTTTAAACAAATGGTTGAATATTATGAAATTCAACCAACTGAGGAGCACTATGCGATCATGGTTGAGATCTTTGCCTATCATCGAAACTTTCGCGAGGCTAGCATGCTACAAACAAATTTCTCAGTTGTTTGGCATACTTTACTCGGAATATTTAGTGTGGATTTTAAAGTTGTACTAACTAAATAAAGACTGAGCTTGAAATTTTTCTAAACTTTTTTCATTTTTTCAATAAATATGTTTCAGCTGCAAAATCGTGTGATCTTTCTAACATAACATAAATGTTCAGTTTTTGGCACGTGAATGGTATTAAAGGATCTAGTGTGATTGAATTGGGATCTAATGTTTCTTGGTTTATCGACTATGGAAAGGGAAACGCTAATGACATACACCACATCTTGAAAAATTTTGATGTAGAGATGAAGTCTTCTCTTGTTGACTAGTAGGGTATATAAACAACTCTTATAATCTTTTGTGCGTCATATAACATATCATCTGACTTTTTAACAAAATATATGAGCTTATGAGTATACAGTTATTAGCATAATTATAGGAAAGGGTGGGAGGACTCATTTATCAATCACCTTGATATAGTGGTTAACTATTTAAAAAATTTACGAAAAGAAAGATATGGAAATAAAAAGTTCTTGTCATGTTGAATTTTCGGTTATGATGTTGGAATATAAAATTTTGAGAACATATTATTTGAAATGCTACTTTTATTTTTATTACTAAAAATTATTTTTCCCGTAAAATTATTGAATATCCTGCTCCTTTGTTCTTGTATATATTCAAGTAACATGATGAAGACTTGGATTTTGCTTGTCATAGAATTTTTGTATTTCTAGAAGAAGAGATATAAAATATGTTCTATATTGTCTTGTTATGTTCTCCTTGTTCATAAGATATCCATGAGATAAATAAATTGTAACTCAATTAAAGAAAAAAAAATCTAAAAATCAATCACCTTTATTTATGAATGATTTTGGGATGAAATGTGAGTGTTATGAAACAACATTGGATAGTTTATTTTTTCAACTTTTGTTAACAAAGAAAGTACGGCTTAGTTCTGGATTCAATGTTCTTATCAACAACATAATTTTATAAATGCATATTCTCTTTTACCTAGCTCTAAATGCACAAATGATCATGAACACTAGTCACACTCTATTTGATATGTATCTAAAAATGTATTCGGTTGATAATAGAATTATTATATTGAAATAATGAAAAGTGTATTATTATAATTTAAACCAAATATAAATAAATATTTTAAAATTAAATAAAATTCTCAATTTTACTATAAATTACATATTACTTTATCGAATCAATAGAAGTATTTAACATCATTATTCACTCTTATTCCCAGACTCTTATAATAGAATTGATGTATCTTCAAGATTCCAAAGAACGAAGATATTTCATATCACCAACAATCACATTATTAATTAAATTGTTTCTCATTCTTTCTTCTATGGTTCAAAACTAACTTATATAGAGGATCAGGTTTTAAAGATGTACCAACCAAAATTGTTATAAGCTTAGCATATATTCTTTCATACATTTGGAGTAGATCTTTATCATATATCAATTTAAGATGCTCCATTTTAACACATATTAAAAAGTTGGATAATGATAATCTAACTTCATTCCTAATTTTTTTTTCCTTCATTCTCATACACAATCACAATATCTAGTAAATTCGATATATCCACATCTACTTTAACATCCATCTCTAAGAAACAGGCATACATACGATTATATACACATATATACGTATAAACATACGACTATACATATACATACGAATATGCACATACACATGAATAAATACATATAAATATGAATTATACATATACATACGACTATACACATACATATTGACGATACCATATGGTACACATCCATATAAATTTCTCATTATTTTATCTTATCTTATTTCCTTTTAAATTTGATTTTTCAAACAATGTTAGGTTTAGTGAGTATAAATTAATATTATTGACTTATTAATTTTTTTAAAAAAATAACAATAATAAATTTGTAATGCTAAAAAAATGAATATATTAAAATTGATAAAATAAGAAATGGATTTAAAAATGACCCGTGTCACCTCATTAGAAGCAGAGGCCCATATATATATATTCCCAAATCATTTGGAAACAAAACCCAAAGAAAGGAGGTAGAATTATGGTTGGGAAAATGACAAAGATTTCTAAGATTTTGAATGTTAAGCAACTAAGGAGACTACATTACCAAGAATTGGTCAACTCATCATCAACATCATCATCGCTAGATTTCTATAAAAACTCATGTTTACAACATCTACATTTCCGAGATTTTAGGTATGCTCACACCATTTTTACTCGAATTTGTCACATGCCCCCCTACTTCCTCTCCAACTTCCTTAATATTAGTTTTGATGAATGATTTTGGGATAAAATGGGAGTGTTATCAAACACTCGCATTTCATCCCTACTAGTAATTATGCTAATAACTCTATACTCAAAAGCTCATATATTTAGTTAAAAAATCAGATGATATATTATATGACGCACAAAAGATTATAGGAGTTGTTTATATACCCTACTAGTCAACAAGAGAAGACTTCATCTCTACATCAAAAATTTTCAAGATGGAATGGGTGGGAGGACTGATTTATCAATCACCTTGATATAGTGGTTAACTATTTAAAAAATGTACGAAAACAAAGATATGGAAATAAAAAGTTCTTCTCATGTTGAATTTTCGGTTATGATGTAGGAATATAAAATTTTGAGAGCATATTATTTGAAATGCTACTTTTATTTTTATTACTAAAAATTATTTTTCCCGTAAAATTATTGAATATCCTGCTCCTTTGTTTGAATATATGTTTCCCTTTCAATTGAATTTCTTAGAAAAGCTTTCCTAGCTAGTTCTTGTATGTATTCAAGTAACATGATGAAGACTTGGATTTTGCTTGTGATAGAATTTCTGTATTTCTAGAAGAAGAGATATAAAATATGTTCTATCTTGTCTTGTTATGTTCTCCTTGTTCACAAGATATCCATGAGATAAATAAATTGTAACTCAATTAAAGAAAAAAATCTAAAAATCAATCACCTTTATTTATGAATGATTTTGGGATGAAATGTGAATGTTATGAAACAACATTGGACAGTTTATTTTTTCAAATTTTTTTAACAAAGAAAGTACGCCTTAGTTCTGGATTCAATGTTCTTATCAACAACAAAATTTTATAAATGCATATTCTCTTTTACCTAGCTATAAATGCACAGATGATCATGAACACTAGTCACACTCTATTTGATATATATCTAAAAAATGTATTCAGTTGATAATAGAATTATTAAATTGAAATAATGAAAAGTGTATTATTATAATTTAACCCAAATATATATAAATATTTTAAAATTAAATAAAATTCTCAATTTTACTAAATTACATATTACTTTATCGAATCAATAGAAGTATTTAACATCATTATTCACTCTTATTCCCAGACTCTTATAATATAATTGATGTATCTTCAAGATTCCAAAGAACGAAGATATTTCATATCACCAACACCCACATTACTAATTTGTTTTTCATTCTTTCTTCTATGGTTCAAAACTAACTTATATAGAGGATCAAGTTTTAAAGATGTACCAATCCAAATTGTTATAAGCTTAGCGTATATTCTTTCGTACATTCGGAGTAGATCTTTATCATATATCAATTTACGATGCTCCATTTGAACACATATTAAAAAGTTGGATAATGATAATCTAATTTCATTCCTAATTTTTTTTTTCCTTCATTCTCATACACAATCACAATATTTAGTAAATTCGATATATCCACATCTACTTTAACATCCATCTCTAAGAAACAGGCATACATACGATTATATACACATATATACGTATAAACATACGACTATACATATACATACGAATACGCACATACACATGAACAAATACATATAAATATGAATTATACATATACATACGACTATACACATACATATTGACGATACCATGCGGTACACATCCATAAAAATTTCTCATTATTTAATTTTGTCATATTTCCTTTTAAATTTCATTTTTCAAACAACGATTGGTTCAGTGAGTATAAATTATTATTATTGACTTATTAACTTTTTTAAAAAAAATAACAATAATAAATTTGTAATGCTAAAAAAACGAATGTATTAAAATTGATAAAATAAGAAATGGATTTAAAAATGACCTGTGTCACCTCATTAGAAGTAGAGTCCCATATATATATATATATATTCCCAAATCATTTGGAAACAAAACCCAAAGAAAGGGGGTAGAATTAGGGTTGTGAAAATGACAAAGATTTTTAAGACTTTGAATGTTAAGCAGCTGAAGAGACTACATTACCAAGAATTGGTCAACTCATCATCAACATCATCATCGCTAGATTTCTATAAAAACTCGTGTTTACAACATCTACATTATTGAGATTTTAGGTATGCTCATACCATTTTTACTCGACTTTGTCACATTACCCCTACTTCCTTTCCAACTTCCTTAATATTAGTTTTGATGAATGATTTTGGGATGAAATGTGAGTGTTATGAAACACTCACATTTCATCCCTACTAGTAATTATGCTAATAACTCTATACTCAAAAGCTCATATATTTTGTTAAAAAGTCAGATGATATGTTATATGGCGCACAAAAGATTATTAGAGTTGTTTATATACCCTACTAGTCAACAAGAGAATACTTCATCTCAACATCAAAACTTTTCAAGATGGAATGGGTGGGAGGACTGATTTATCAATCACCTTGATATAGTGGTTAACTATTTAAAAAATGTACGAAAATAAAGATATGGAAATAAAAAGTTCTTGTCATGTCGAATTTTCGGTTATGATGTAGGAATATAAAATTTTGAGAACATAGTATTTGAAATGCTACTTTTATTTTTATTACTAAAAATTATTTTTTCCGTAAAATTATTGAATATCCCGTGCCTTTGTTTGAATATATGTTTCTCTTTCAATTGACTTTCTTAGAAAAGCTTTCCTAGCTAGTTCTTGTATGTATTCATGTAACATGATGAAGACTTGGATTTTGCTTGTGATAGAATTTCTGTATTTCTAGAAGAAGAGATATAAAATATGTTCTATCTTGTCTTGCTATGTTCTCCTTGTTCACAAGATATCCATGAGATAAATAAATTGTAACTCAATTAAAGAAAAAAAATCTAAAAATAAATCACCTTTATTTATGAATGATTTTGGGATGAAATGTGAGTGTTATGAAACAACATTGGACAATTTATTTTTTCAACTTTTTTTAACAAGGAAAGTACGGCCTAGTTCTGGATTCAATGTTCTTATCAACAACACAATTTTATAAATGCATATTCTCTTTTACCTAGCTCTAAATGCATAGATGATTATGAACACTAGTCACACTCTATTTGATATCTATCTAAAAAATGTATTCGGTTGATAATAGAATTATTATATTGAAATAATGAAAAGTGTATTATTATAATTTAAACCAAATATAAATTTAAAATTTAAAATTAAATAAAAATTCTCAATTTTACTATAAATTACATGTTACTTTATCGAATCAATAGAAGTATTTAACATCACTATTCACTCTTATTCCCAGACTCTTATAATAGAATTTATGTATCTTCAAGATTCCAAAGAACGAAGATATTTCATATCACCAACAATCACATTATTAATTAAATTGTTTCTCATTCTTTCTTCTATGGTTCAAAACTAACTTATATAGAGGTCCAAGTTTTAAAGATGTACCAACCAAAATTGTTATAAGCTTAGCATATATTCTTTCATACATTTGGAGTAGATCTTTATCATATATCAATTTAAGATGCTCCATTTGAACACATATTAAAAAGTTGGATAATGATAATCTAACTTCATTCCTAATTTTTTTTCCTTCATTCTTATACACAATCACAATATCTAGTAAATTCGATATATCCACATCTACTTTAACATCCATCTCTAAGAAACAGGCATACATACGATTATATACACATATATACGTATAAACATACGACTATACATATACATACGAATATGCACATTCACATGAATAAATACATATAAATATGAATTATACATATACATACGACTATACACATACATATTGACGATACCATGTGGTACACATCCATATAAATTTCTCATTATTTTATCTTATCTTATTTCCTTTTAAATTTGATTTTTCAAACAATGTTTGGTTTAGTGAGTATAAATTAATATTATTGACTTATTAATTTTTAAAAAAAAATAACAATAATAAATTTGTAATGCTAAAAAAATGAATATATTAAAATTGATAAAATAAGAAATGGATTTAAAAATGACCCGTGTCACCTCATTAGAAGCAGAGGCCCATATATATATATATATATATTCCCAAATCATTTGGAAACAAAACCCAAAGAAAGGGGGTAGAATTAGGATTGGGAAAATGACAAAGATTTCTAAGATTTTGAATGTTAAGCAGCTAAGGAGACTACATTACCAAGAATTGGTCAACTCATCATCAACATCATCATCGCTAGATTTCTATAAAACTCATGTTTACAACATCTACATTTCCGAGATTTTAGGTATGCTCACACCATTTTTACTCGAATTTGTCACATGGATGTTGGTTTGTGGACTTGGTTCTTTGAACAACTGATTAGTGCCTTGCATAATGGACCCTGATTTGATGGGTTACTCAAGGATGGAGTCAATATGACTAGTCATCCGGATAATAATTGACCTCATAACAGACATGCTATGGTAACAAAAGTTGGACCTGATCAAGAGTTTGAGAATGATGAGGTGATACCTTCAATGGAGCCATGGACTTAATCAGAAGTAAAAAGCATATAACAGCCTTGTTGCTGAGGAAGTAAAGGCTTCTCATGGTGATTTTAACATCCCAACAAATAGGGTACCTCAAAATAATAAATAAACTCCTCAAGATTCAACCAATCGCATTCTTCCCAAAGATTGTCCACCTAAATCTGATAACCTACCGATGGAAATAAAGAAAATAAACGACCGGCAATGAGCAGAAGGCTCATATATGGTTATGAAGCAATACAAAAGCTAAACAAAAATTTAGCTGATAAAGTTAAGAATAAAAATGAATATATGAACAAAGAACAATGAGATATGGCGAATGAGAAAATAGAAAGTAGATACTCAACTCACAATATAAAAACAAATGCTCTCTAATCAACATAAACTTACTCTAACAAATAATTATAACACTTACGCATAATTATCACATTAACATAATCATAAGCATAACCGATAATATATAATTATACTCTAATACTTACAGTAATATCCAAAATAACTTATTTACTAATATGGGAAATGATCTTACACAAACAAGGGCATAACATAAAGCAAATGTCACCCAAAATCTTACAAATTTTGATAGAGCTCGCAAAGTAATAAGCACAATGCTACCCAAAATAGACAGGCTCGCAAGGCAATAAGCACAATGCTACTCGAATTCTGACAAGCTCGCAAGGCAATAAGCACAATACTACCCGAAAATCAAACATCTCCCAAGTCATAATAAAATCATAAATAACTTACATATAACTTACTCGAAAAAGACAAGACCTTACAATATCTCTGAAATCATCCATATATCAAAATATAACCGAAAAACATTACTCAAAGGTAACAAACCAAAATATCTTACAAAATAGACAATTGAATATAAAATCAGACCAGACCAGTTCCAAAGATTGCCAATTTAGTGCATAAAGACGAACTCAAATGAAAAAGTACAAAACATGAAATTCGATCGTAGGCAACTTAGACCTTTCCATAATGGTAAGACCCGTAAAAATTATATAACTAACAAATGTAGAAAATAACCAAATACAAACTATCTTGACAGAGTCATTGCTTTCGCACTTTAGGTTTTGTAATTTGTCAAAATAAAAGTGAAAATTAAATTAGATTTAGGATTACACTTAGAATCCTCCCCCGGGGACGACACTATTCGGGAATCAAGTCAAACTGGTCAAACCGAGCCAAACATGTTTTCCAACATATTTTCGACATTGACTTAGGATGAGAATATCATAGTAATGGTATTTTATATTTTAGGTTGTTTATGTCAAAAGAAAATAGGCATTCGGTTAAAGGCACAAATATCGAGAATTTTTAAACACCGCTTTTACGAGTCAAACAATTCGATTTATTTAAAAAAGTGTTGTTCTTAAATATTTTACTCTCAAATATTCTTGATATATTTATTTGATATTTATAATCAATTTGCCTTGTCAAAATCCATGCCAAAAGACCAAAAACAGATTTTATTCCGAAATACCAAAAAATCCTTATTTATCCGGATAAAATCATTTTTAATTCGAACTTATATATTCCTTGGACCTCATAGTCATTATTTTACATGGAATATTATGTTTGAATATTTATCAAGTCAAAACTTTTGTCTAAGTTGTCGGTAAAGACAAATGAATTTTTCGATCGCTCCGGAAGGCTGTTTTAACATTCGAAAAATTCGTAAAAATACTTCCACATATCTTTTTGACTTGAAACTTTTGAATGTGTCCTTAGTTTCCCAATAGGACAATGTAGAATAAATTTCGTAAATTTTGGATGACTTTTTTGGGGACCCCTTAAATCGATACGTAATTGATTTATCGGTCACTTAAAAGTCATAGTTGGTCAACTCATTCCAAGGTGAAATTTTGACCACTTTTCTGTAGGAACATTTCTAGGGGATTCCCAAAATTTCATAATTTTTGAATGATTGTTCGATTTATTGCGATTAAACCCATTTCGTCTTGTCGGTATGCGCGTTTTTCGCTTTTTAATCGTTTCGTTAAATGGAATGACACCTAACCACATTTTTGTCAGCAAATTTGAATTTCTTACAGCTGATGTAACCCCAAGGAAGATTCCTCCCACTTGCCTTTAACCCATGTGCTTATTACCATTTAAAAATAAAGCTAAAAGCCTTATTTTTGGCTATAAATAGCCCCTTAACCCCGCATTCTTTTCCCAAGCTTTGAGAGCCAACAAAGTGCTGAAGAAAACATTTCCCAAATACTCTCCCTACTGCCCCTTTCTTGCCAAAAACGTAGCTTTGGGTTAAGCCATTTTTACATCTTGATTTTACATCATTTTGGCTTGTTTTCTTCACTTATTCTTGCTCTCCTAAACACACCTTTGGTCACCAATCTTTTTGTGGTCTTTGGACCTTGTTTTAAGTGACCTTTTGAGCCTCCAAAAGTTCGACTATAAAGCCATATTCCGGCCATTTCTTGGCGACTTTTCCGGCGACTCATTTTTGTGTGTTTAAGCTTCGTTACTAGCTTTTTCTCTTGTTTTCTCTCTAGATCTCAAGGGTTACAAGTTGGTTTTCATATATCCTCACTCTCCTATATATTAGTCGAGTATATATAGTAGAAGTGGTGGTGGGTGGCTTGAATATTTAGTGTTTATTACTTGTTTGGTTTATATCTACACTTATAAACACTAATATTCAACATTCTTGCATTTTGTCACTAATATACACTTGTTCTTGAAGTATATTCGTGTAGTGTATATTTGACATCTTGTAAGGTGTGTTCTTGAGGTTGAAGTTGAGAATCACCTCATTTAAGTTCTTTAATCCAAGCTGAGTATTTGGATTAAAAAGGCTAGTTAACTATCTTTTGATTCAAGAACAAAAAGCTTACATCTTGTTTTTACCTTAAGTGGTTTAAATTTGATATTTTGAAATCAAAAGATAAGTTGGTTGTTAGTCTTGTATAACCAAGTCCTTTGCTCTTTTTATGGTTTATTTTAAACAAGGACATAAAGAATCAAAACTATACAAGCTAGCTTTTAAAACAAGTTGGTAGTTATTGTTGGCCTTTTTCTTTCTTTGTTATATTCGGCCAAGCACTACCATTTGTAGTCTTCTTGTTCAAGTTGGTTACTGACTTGTCTTAGCTTTATATCTTGAACAAGGATTTAATAAACAAGACTACTTGCACTTGTTTTAGGACTTTGAAAATCCGGCCATTCCACTTTCTTTACATTCGGCCGAAGTACTTTTAAGTACTAGATTTTTGTTGCCTTCTTGCACTACTTGCTCTTTAGTTTAATATTCTTGCTTGTGTGGGTGTGTAATATTTTAACGCATAATAGCGGCCCTCGTTTTATCTTATAGATAAGCGAGTTACTTTTTTGTACGTGTGCGTTTTATGTGCTTGTGTGGTGTGTAATTAGTGTTAGTGTATTTACCGCTTGTGTGACAAGTCATTTATTGAGACTTATCCCTTGCCGTTATATATTATCTTAACGCGTAATAGCGTCCCCGTGACTAGTACCGTAACATACTAGCTTGCACGGATTTATATCTTATAAATTGCTTGGTTGTTGTTGGACTTGTATTCTAATCTTTGCAGTGAGGTGAAGTGAAGTGAGATGACTCTTGTTCTAAGACCCAAGTCTTAGGCGTACTAACGGGGAGTTAGTAGCCTTTGCACCGTGAAGAAAGGGGAAGACCTAAGACCTAAGACCTAAGATCCAAGATCGGCAAAGTTGTAGAAGTACATAGTCTACAAAGGGATACTCATAGTCTACAAAGGGATACTACAAAGTCTTTGAGGAGGTGACCGGGAGTTACGCTCCAAGACAAGTTTTGTAGTTTGTATTTGCTATTTTATTTTGAGGAGGATACGTGTGTGTATTGCTCCAAAATATATAGATAGTGGTCAAAGGAGTTGCAAAGGCTTCTCCGCCTACTATAAAGGAGTATCTTTGTAATAGTGAAAATCTCGAGTCCGGGGACTAGAGTAGGGGTGTTCGAATCCATTAAGGGTTCCGGGCATCACGAACCAGGATAAAATCGACCGTGTGCTACTCTCTTTTCTCTCGTTCTTTATTTTCCGCACTTTATTTACTTGTCCACAAGTAACCAAGTTTAAAAGGCGAAAGAATTTTCAAAAAGCCAAGCTCTAAATTTTAAAAAAAGTTAATAAGCTATTCAACCCCCCCTTCTAGGTTATCTTACCCATATACGGGACATATCATATCTGAACAAAAATAGCCCCTGACCACAGTAATATTTTGATGTTTAACAAATCGAAATCACAAAATTTGTTAGCGAAACGTAAACATAAAATGCATATATCAAAAAGAGCTTTCTAGAATGGTATCGCTCATAATTTTTGAACAAATATTCAATTTAGTATGTATTTATGAATTTACAACATAATAACACAATTTAACCCACCAAATTACAAAAAGGTAGATCTTGGCCAACATACAAGCAGAATTTTAGAAAACGTAAAGAACAAAAAACAAAGATAATCAAATTGTCTTTCCAACTAGTCTAAAATATTAACGATCCAATGAATTAATAGAGAATTAGATACGAATTTTGAAAGAATTCAGAATTGATGTTAACTCAAATGAATAGCAATACAAAAATAAAGAAATAAACGAAAAAGTCCGTACCTTAAACCTTAATGATCATGACTAATCCTCAATAAACTCAGTTTTCCCAATTCGAAAAACTCTCAATTTCAAGAACCCTAATTTGTTCCTCAAACTAATCTCTTCTTTCTCTTCTTCCCATTCTCTCCTCTCTTCTCCACTCATCTCTTCTCCTTCTTCCCTAATATGAAAAGTAACTGTTTCTTATTTTATTTCTTCTTTTTCCTCTTTTATTCTCCCTTTTTCTATTTTCTATTTTATTCTCTTATTCTTTTTTTTAACTAATAATATCCTAATTAAAAAAAACACAAGCATATACATGCACCTATATTAATATAAATATTAACTAATATAAATAAAAAAACTATAAAATATTGGGATGTTACGATTTTCGGGTAGCGTGCTTATTGCCTTGCGAGCCTGTCAGAATTCGAGTAACATTGTGCTTATTGCCTTGGGAGCCTGTCAGTATTTTGGGTAGCATTGTGCTTACTATCTTGCGAGCTCGTCAGATTTTGTAAGATTTCGGGTGGCATTTGCTTTGTGTTATGCCCCTATTTGTGTAATATCGTCTCCCGTGTTAGTAAATAAGTTATTTTGGATATTTTTTGTAAGTATTATGAGTATGATTATATTTTATTGTTATAATTATTTGTTAGAGTAAGTTTATGTTGATTTGAGAGCATTTATTTTTATATTGTGAGTTGAATATCTACTTTCTATTTTCTCATTGCCATATCTCTTTGTTCTTTGTTCATATATTTATTTCTATTCTTAACTTTGTCAGCTTAATTTTTGTTCAGCTTTTATATTGTTTCATATCTGTATATGTGTTATTCGCTCATTGTCGATCGTTTGTTTCCTTTATTTCCTCCAGCAGGTTTTGATATTTAGGTGGACAACTTTTGGGAAGAGTGCGAGCAGTTGAAACTTGTGGAGCTTATTTATTATTTTGAGATACCCCATTTGTTGTGATGTTAAAATGATACTCAAGACTAGAAGGCTTCTCATGGTGTTACTCAAGAGCACAAAGCTTCTCATAGTCATAATCTACAGCACAAGGCAGTTGACCATCATAGTAACGAGAGTCAAGGGTAAGCTGCATGTCTCCCCTAACTCTATTATTAATAACTTCACGGTATTGGAAGATCGATGTGTCATAGATTATTATTGTATTTTAGATTATAATCCAAGAGAATGAGGTTGTGTTAACATGCAATTTAGCAATTTAGGAATGGAAAAATAAGTAGCATTGGGACTATTTCTCGTCATTGTAGTGGAATAATAGAGTGAAGCAACCCCTGTATAATTGTGTCCGATGTCTGGATGTGCGGCAAAAGGGAATCTAATTTGTGGCAATCCAGTAAATTTGTGTCCGGCTGTGGGGCAAAGGGGAATCTATTAATTCTTAGCATCGCCATTACCCTAAATTATCATCATAAAAAGTATAAATGTATACTGTTTCAAGGTAGATCAGGGTGGGAAGCATGTTATCTTAGTGTTAGAAAGAGTTCCTGGAGTACTAGGTTTATTTATTTCTGGGACCGTAGTTTACGTAGAATCTGCATAATATTTGAACTAATCTTGTGGATCATGCTGCTTCCATCTCCTGGCCTTTATAGAAATTGAACGTTCAAGTCCTCTTGAATTATCTTTTGGGATATTGTTTTCATATACCAATTTTTGTAAACAATTTTTGATCACTCATCAGATGAAGACATTAAAAGAGTACGAGGAGCACAGAGGGCCATTGAGAAGCAGAAGAAGGCCGTGAAGGCAACTTTGAGTGTTCCACATGCACGAGCACTTGACAAAGATTTAGAGTCTATGCTGGTTCTCTCGAAAGAGAAAAAAGCGAAATTCACACAAAGCAGGTAGCAATAAATTTTTTTTTTTTTTTACTGTTGTGTTATATTATATAGTAGCTCTAAAATTGATGTCTTGTGTTGCATCTCATAGAAATCCAGGAGTGAAACTATCAAGAAGGATGGCAATATTGACAAGGATACGAAAGTTCACAAGGTAACAATCATCAACTTTGATTATTATTTATTACAAAAATGAGCATGCAAATCTAGGGTGAAATTGAAAAATAAATCCAAATCATAACGGAACATTAAGAGCTAAGCTTGTTATGTGTTCTCTGAACGTAATATGTGCACCATTAACGTATGTGTCTGTTCTAGCTTAATTTGGGGTGCATTTCTTGCGTAATCAGAAACTAACTATGACTGGTTTCTTTTGCTTTTGACAGACAATGAGCATTCATGAATTCATGGAGCTACCAACAGGAAGTGAAGGTGATCAAGATGGTCCTGGCAGTGACATGAGTGAAGACTCCATCGAAAACTCGAACCATGGTGGTGGAAGAGGCAGCGATAGAGTTTCAGGAATCACGTAAACTCGAACCAGGGTACGTGGTGGAAGAGGCAGGGGTGGTGTTTTCAAGAATTACAAAATACTCGAACCATGGTGGTACTAGAAGAGGTAGGAGCTCTCCAGAGAGTCCAGGAATAATGAAAATGGAAGAGGTCGAGTATACACCAGGAACAGGGCTCCTGATTTAAGTGTAACCACCATTTTCCCCGTCCTTGTTGAAGCCACAAATCCAACGAAAAATCCCATGAATACAAAGGGTCGGTTTGGATTGGAGGTTGGGTTGGGTCGGGTCGGGTCGGGTCGGGTTCAAATTTAAAAATTCGTTTTTGAGAAAATTTTAAAATTAGAGTATTGGGTTTTAGTAGTTTACGAAAGAATTAAAATAATATTACATATTAAATCCAAAATCCAACACTTTACTTTTAAATTTTTTTCAAAAAACGAATTTTTAAATTTGAACCCGACCCAATCCAACATTTCTCAACCCCCAATCCAAACGAACCCAGTGTAGCCCCTGTTAAAATTACCCTATTTACTGACTTTCCCTTTTTAAATTTAGCAGTTGTTGAACTTCGTAGAAATTTTTTATAAATTACTCGAATCGTAAATATCTAGCAATTTACATAAAATAAAAATTCCAACCCAAGCACGAAATCAATGTAGAGGGAAGTGTCACTTTTACACTTGGTTTGACCAGAAGTGATGATGAGAAGAAGAAGCCAAAAAAAGATTTATTAAGAAATATTGGAACGAAGAAAGAAATATGGTTGGAGACAATCTTAGCTTTGGGATAATGTTTATCGATTGGTGATTGGCATGAAAGTCATGAGTCTCCCATGTCTATCTTTTCATAATCTTACGAGTACTTGTTAGTATTACCCTTGGCGCTCGCCAAGAGTCATTCTAAACTAGCTGTCCTATTTGCTCACTAGTCTATGTGTACCACATCTCTCTCCTCTCCTCATCTCTCTCTCTCTCTCTCGATCTCTCTATGTCTGTCTCGTGGCTCCAGCGAATTGTCTCTTGCATTCTCTTTACAAGTAGCAGTATGTTTAATGTTTATTCATGAACTGTCACATTTATTAATAAGCCCATACTTGTAACTTTTTTTATATATTTAATTCCGTACATAACTTTCCTAAAGTTGATTGTTAATTGAAGGATATTTGGGATATGGTCGACTTGGACTTTCGTCATGCATGTAAGTAGTTGATAGGTATCCAGAACTAACCACTGTAAAAAAATGTCTAACTAACGATAGTCAATTCGACAAAATCTTACCACATTTACGATTTTCATTTAATCATTGCTAAAATATTTAATCATGTCGACGAGTTTCTTAATTTTTCTTGGTACAATTTAATTGTTAGTTTGGTTGTTACCACATATTGTCAAGGTAGCCCATACTACTTCTAATGTGTACAGACGTACGGTACTTACTAGTTACTACTACCATGTGACACCGATATAATGATTCGACTAACTCTAAATAGATAAGTATTTATATTTTTTATGTCATTTTATATGATAAGACATTTCATTTTGCATGCATTATGCCTTCAAAATAGGTATTTTCAAAAAATTATTTTTTAAATTTTTTATTTTATGTAAAAGTAGAAAATTTATGTTTTTATATAAAATTAAATATTTAAATTTATAAATATTTTTACCAAATACATTGAAATATGTGAAAACAGAGAAAACAGTTCGTTTTGAAACGAAAATATGAGATTTATTTTTTTCAAATCAAATCATTCATTGATAAAAAGTCATACAATATTTATAAAAGTTATTAAATTTCAATGTATACATGTTAAACAAGACAAGATTATACAGTATATAAAGAGATTATTATTTTCTTAATTATTACTTTTCACAAAATAATATTTTTTTATCAAGTGTTGTCTAAGAGCATCTCCAATGGGGAAAAACCCTTAGCAATATTATCCTAATTGGCATATTAGGTGGCATGAAATAGAGAATATGTAAAAAAAATGCACTTCAATGCATAATTACCTTTAGCAAAAATTATAGACAATCCTATTTGTTGAACCAACATAAACCCTTAGCAAAAATATACACAATTTCATTATAGCTATGTTCATTGGAGTTTTACTTGCCACCCTTATGTAAAAATTTTATTATTTCTTAATTTAAAATTTTTTAACCAACCATTATACATGTTGTCATTGAAGATGCCCTCAGAACACGGGATAATCTGATTATGTACAAAAATGTAGATTTTAGATCTCTCACACGTCTGAGTAGATAATAAGTTAGAAGAAATTTTATCCTCCAACTCGGATGTCCCGACATGATCTGAAAGGCTCCCTAATTAAAGCGCAAGAATCAAATCAGTATAATAACAGAGCACATTCTTGTACCAGAAAAGATTATCATCAAATTTCTGATTAACAATTTTTACGTTAATTAATCAACATGTAGTCATGAGTATCCATCAGGACCATAACCACGTGTCGTTACTGATCTCTAACTCCCAAACACGTGACCATATCATCTGTCTCCACGTCAACCCAGACAGAGAATAAACCATTGGGTACTAAACGGATATGCCATGTCCCACGCACTGAAAATTAATTTAAAATATACGTCCCACTAAAACATGATAAGTATTAAAACCAATTATTAAAGGCAATTCATATCCCTACATTTTCAGCTATTTATACTTCCCTACCGTCTACTCCAACCCTCAGAAAAGTACCAACTCTCACCCTCTTGCTATACACATTTTCACAAACTTCACCTAGTTTACGTTGATGCAGTGACGGAACCAGGATTTCGAGTGAGTTGCGTAGCGGAAATTTGAAGTAATGGCGAACAATGCGAGGAGAAAAAAGGTGACTGATCCGCTAGATGAGAAAGTGAAAGCAAGAATCATTGGTTCAGACCGGTTCCATAATTCGATTTATGTGAGTAGCGGAAGTGAGCACAGTTCTCAACACGGCGAAATCGAAGAAGATGATGCACCTTGTTTATCAAATCTCATGTGCGGATTTCTCGATGAGCACGACGTTAAAGAAGATCAGTCGTGGACAGGAGAAAATGACTCTGATTCGGACGAGGAATATGAGCGTCGAATGTGCAATGATGATTTCGAGATTTTAAGTAAGGTGATTTTTAATGAAGGTTCGGATGAATATAGAAATGTTTTACTAGGTCAAGTCTTAAAAGCTGTGGAAATTTTTTGGTTCGTAAAATCAGATGCATCGCTTCTAAGACGAAACGTGATGGCATTTTTGAGAAGTAATGGATGCAATGCAGGGATTTGTAAAACTAAATGGGAGAGTTCCGGAGGATTAACGGCAGGAAGTTACGAATTTATCGATGTGGTCCGGTCCGATAATCCGAAAATTCGTTACTTCATTGATCTTAATTTTACGAGTGAATTTGAAATCGCGAGACGTACGAGCCAGTACGAGCGATTATTACTTACACTACCTAGTGTTTTTGTCGGGAAGAGCGATGATTTAAAGCAGATCGTAAAAATAATGAGCGATGGAGCTAGAAGATCGTTGAAAAGCCAAGATTTGTATCTCCCTCCGTGGCGAAGAAATCGATTTATGCAGTGTAAATGGTTTGGAAAGTACAAGAGGACGGTGAATTTGGTTCCGGCATATACGTATTCTCCGGTGAAAGAACGTCCGGTGACATGCCGGTCAGTTGGTTTTGTTCCGTTCATGGGTGCGACAACTCGTACACGATAGGTTGTAATTAATTTAATGTTGAATAAAATAGGTTATCTTGATGAAATAGGTTATCTTTGATTTGTTCATCGACTTAAGCATTTTTGGTATGGATTTATTATTTAATATATTAAAATTATTTTTTAAAGTACGCGGAAAATCAACATTGTGTATAGAAGCGAAGGGCTCGGAAATCAGAATCACGTGGGTACACAGGTATACAACTAAAGGCAGTGGTGCGGCATTCGATAAAAGTAATTTGAGTTTTTTTTTTTGGAGAAATAATTAGTTATTTGTTTGATTGTTTTTTAATGAGTAAAATCTTGTTCTTTATCTTGAAATGAGAAAATTTTACTAATTTTAAAATCTAATATCAAAACAAAGAACGAGTAAAATTTAATACACTACGGGAAAGTCCAACACGATTATATATTTTAAGTGAATATCTAGTATTGATTCTGGATTTGTTTCTTTTTCATTTTGAAATTTATATAAGATATATAAATCTAATTATTTGAAAAAAGTTGATGAAATATTGCTGTTTTAATATGAAAAGTTAGTTTATGAGAAGTGGATTATATCAAATGTTAATGTATTCAATATCCAAAATTGTGAAGATATTTTCGATACGACCAATTCGTAAATATTATAAGTGTGAACATTATTACTTATGATTTATAAATGAAATAGACATATCAGTTTTGGTTTGACAATTTGATTGTATTTTATAAAATTTGATATTCATTTGTTTTGTTTTATTTTCAAGGAAAGAAGTGCAAATATTTACTTTTTCGGAAATCATTTTCAAAAAAATAAAGAGTAAAACAAAGTTAATTTAGACAAAACATAATTTGATTTAAAATATATTTATAATTAATTTAATCATAAAAAATCAAATAAAACAAACAAATTGGGATGGAATGAAAGAATTATCACCTTTTTTTAATAATTCCATATTTGGGTTAGTTTTCACATATCTTGACTAAACCAAAAAATATTACTCCACTTGATATGGATATAGCACCATTGCTTATCCGTTATTGAGAACTTGAGACACTTGATTGGCATGTAAGAGCATCTTCAATACAATGAAATCTTAGCTAAAATTTTAAATAACTTACCAAAATTGAAAATTATACATAACATGTTAAAAGTTCATCACTCCAATGTGGCATTCCTCTTGTCTAAAAATTTAGCCAATCCTTTATATTTTTTTAATATTGGCCATATTTGTTGAAGCACTAGAGATCTGTAGCAAATGCCATATCATTTCCCGCCCATTTTCTTCCCATAATTGACCAAAAAAATTATTAATAATAATAATTATACCTTTTTTAAAATATAACCAATCATTATAGCTGATCCCCATTGGAGTAAAACACTCTACAGGTTCAGTAAATTTTAACCAACTATTATTTTTTTGAAATTTAACCAATGAGCTTAGCCAATACCATTGAAGATGCTTTAAGTAGTTAAATTTAGAAATTCTGCAAGATATATATTGGAAGTTGGAAAAAGGGAAAGGTGATGGAAATTATAAGAAAGAGAAAGTGGATAATATAAAGTAGAGGGGATGAGATAAGGTCAAAATTTGGTTTTGTCCCTAGGAGGTGCCCAAGTTAATGACAGATGGGGATTATAACGGGGTGGTGATATATGTACAAAGGTTGCACATTTTAATTTTATATTTTATTCAAAATATCAGTTTCTTACTTATTTTTTACATATTCTAATCCTTTTTGATTAAATTTACTAATTATGTTGGGTAATATATTCATACAGTTAAATTTAGGAAATTCTCCTAAAATTAATCATTAAGATTGTGACACATATGCACAATTAATAATGTCCTTATGAGACCCTTTTAAATCAAAAAAAGAAATCCATCAAAACTACATAGTTTTGATGAGTTAACTTTAAGAAATTCCCACCATTTTTCTCAATTATGTTACTCTAATTTCTAATTGTATATTTTTATATTATGTCTGAAACTTATCACAAGAAAATTAATTCAAAATGTATTGGAGATTTAAGATTATAAAAATTTTGATCCTTATATATTGTAGTGTATATTGTTTTTTTTGCCATGATACTTCGATTTTGATTATAAAAAATAAATGTCAATAAAAAAAGTGTAGTTGAAATGTTAACAAAAATATTTTAATCTAAAATTTTATTAAATGTACAATCATCAATTGATGATGTGCATATATTAGCAACTTTCAGTTTGGTGGGGTGCCCTTCATTGTTGCGGAATATTCTCTTATGCTTCTCGTATTTTCTCAAATTAATCAATCTCTTTCATCATCGATTTCGTATATCTTCCAAGTAATTCTTTTATCCATCGACTTGTTAGGACTTGAGGATAGTTAATTGACATTAAAATATGGTCAAAAGTAGCATGACAGATGATTTAAAATGGATTTTTGTTATGCCGCATATCTAAAATATTTTGTTATTCAAAAAAAAAAATATTATTTTGTTCGTTACAACTCATTTTCGTTTTCATTCGCTGTGTATCGGCTTATTAGGATTGGTGTGTGTCTGTGGCCCATTTGATTTACCTTAAAATAAATAATTTATAGCTTAAAGTGATAAGTGTCATATAAGTAACTAATCGACTAAGCCACGCTTTGCGGCGGCATTATAATTTATATTTTTTTTAATTTTAAATAGATTAATTAGGAAAAAATCGACAGAAATATACTTATATAATATCAATATAGATTGGTGAAAAAAATATTATATAAAGTAAATATATATAGATAATAAGATGTATTATTCATATATTTTTTTATAATGATTTCATCTCACGATATTTTAGGCCGACACCCGTTGTATATATTATAAAAAATGTACATACTAATAAAAATATAAATACTAAAATTCTCTTTGATTTTGATTTTGATTTGCACATGAGTGTGATTTTCATAGGATTCAATTAGAATTGAGAGATACTTTTGTAAAAAAAAAAAAAAGGCTTAGAACTTCCTTGTTATATCCTAACTATAATCTAATTTACTATCTTTAATAACATCAATATTTTAAGGGACTTTTTTACTGATTACTTTTATTTCAATTTTTTTCCTTGATTGGATATTTTAGTTTGAAATTAATATAATTTAGAAAATTAGATAAATAGCTTTCGAGTTTTTAAAAAATCTACAAAAATATATCTATAATATCAATATAGATCGGTAAACACGATATTGTATAAATTAAATATAGTTGATAATAAGATAAATTATTAATATATTTTTATGTACCGATTTTGTCTAACTATTTATTAGGCCAACACCCTTTGTATATATTATAAAAATATTAAACTAATACAATAATAAATATTTAAATACTAAAATCCTCTTTGACTGTGATTTCGGTTTGCATGCCGGAGATTTTCTTATGATTCAATTAGAATTGATAAAAAAAATTTTAAAAAAAAGGTTATAACTTTTTTTTATATCCTAACTATAATATAATATTGTATAATTTCGAATATGTTATTGTTAAAGTTAAAAAAGAAAGTTTTGACTTCTTTTCTAAAAAATAGGAATTAAAAACGGGAGTTTTACTTTTAATTATTTAAAATTGAGGAGCTCTAGAAAAATAGATAAATATGATTTGAGCGATTTTAGAGCTCCACCAAACGTTCGGGGAATTTCCTTTATATAATATTGATAAGTGGATTTTATATCCACTTGGAGCATTCCATATCGGCTTAAATTGATTCACTTGGCCTCAAGTTTGTTGTAGTTTTGATGTGTTTTGCTTAGTTGTGCAGATTTACAAGAATGTCGATTATGGGTGATGCTTCTATCGTGTTTGGAGGATTAATTGATTAAAATTCGGATTTTCCGGGAAGGTTGCGCAGTCTACACTGTTTTGGCCATATCTGGAGTTCTAGAAGTCCGTTTTCAGCGATCTTACAGCTCACGTGAATCTTGGGAGATTTTCTACAACCTGGGACAGATAGCAGGTGCAGGGAGCGTGTGGATATAATTCTAATTGTATTTTGGGCAGGTTTTAGTACCTTAATCGAATTCTAATTGTAATAGAAGGTAATTTCTTGCTGGGAAAGAAATCTAGAGCCTATTTAAACACATCTTAGCATTGTAATTAGGATAGTTTTTATTATTGTATCATAGCTTAGATCTGCAAGGGAGAAAAGAAGAGAAGGATTCAACGCTCGTGACAAGCAACAGATCTAGATCTACTTCATCTTTTGTGTTATTCTGGATTCTAGATTTGTTTTCTTAACTCTTTGTTTTATTATTATTATTACTTCTTTCATTCATATCTTGTTTTATATCATGGTTTCATCATATCCCATGATGACGAGTGGTTCGATTATGAACTAATCGTTGTCATGGGATTCTAATGGATTTATCTTTGTAGCTTAGTAGTTTGTATGCTTTAAAGATTTATGTGTGATGAATTCTTGATATCCTCGTATGGTTGTGTTTCATGTATTTAGATGCGTCGCGAACATCTAATTTGTTAATCTCTTGTGAAACAAGAGTGGATCTTGAGATTTAGAACTTGCCATGCTAGCATAGGATAGGTTGATGTTTGAACATCATGATTTGTGACGTAAATAGAGATATTATGCTGCCCTATGTGATCTTAATGGACAACTTGTTCTTCAACCGTTATGTTTTCAAATCTTATAGAGATATAGGGTCTAAGCATAATTGGTGTCTATTCATCTTCTATCTCTTTTGTGGATGTATGTTTAGTTTGGTATACGTATACTGAGAAGTAGCGTATACTTATTTTGTGTTGTCTGATCAGATATCAAAACTATCACATGCATTGATTAAAGGCATCGACTCGAAGTGAAGTAGATAATGAAGTTAGGATCCCATGTTTTTATTCTTATAAGTAATTCAAATTTAATTCTCATTAGTTAATTAGTTCTTACTTTGAATCTTAGCTTAATTTAGTTAATTAAAATCTCAATTTATTTATTGTCTTAGCAGTGAATTAAAATCATACATTGTTGAATAAGTGCATTAACTGAAACGAACTTAACCAGATCTCAGTGGAACGAACTTTAATTGTATTACTTGTGACCATGTATACTTACGTGTTATTGTGTTAACAAGTTTTTGGCGCCGCTGCCGGGGATCATCGGTGTTTAATTTAGTTTATGTGCTTGTCATCAGTGGTCGTTAGCGTTCACTGACTCGGATTTTCTTACTTAGTTTGTTGTTTCTTGGTGTTTCAGGTACTTGAACATGTATGCGAACACGTTTGCAAACACGTAAACTGGCAGAAGAAGAACTTGCAGCAGTAAAAGAGATGGCAGATTTACCAGCAGCAGCTAAGGCTTTGAAGGATTATTCTCAGCCTAAGATCAATGACATTCAGTCTAGCATTGTCAGGCCATCTATTGCAGCTAATACTTTCGAAATCAAGCCGGGCACAATTCAGATGGTGCAGAACTCAGTTCAGTTTGGGGGTGCTCCTACGGAGGATCCTAACATGCATATCAGGGACTTCATTGAGATCTGCGACACTTTCAAGTTTAATGGTGTGCCGGATGATGCGATCAAATTGAGACTTTTCCCATTCTCTCTGAGGGATAAGGCTAAGGGCGGGTTACACTATTTACCAGCCGGTTCTATTACTACTTGGGAGGATCTAGCTCAGAAGTTTCTTACTAAATTCTTCCCTATGGAGAAAACTGCAGCAATAAGGAACCAGCTAACTCAATTTCAGCAGCAATCTGGAGAGTCTTTGTGTGAGGCTTGGGAACGTTATAAGGAGATGCTTCGTAGGTGTCGTCATCATGGCATGCCTGATTGGATGGTCATTAACGGTTTCTACAATGGGTTGGGAGCACAGTCTAGACCTTTACTAGATGTAGCATCAGGTGGAGCTCTGTGGGCTAAGAGCTATGGGGAGGCTTATGATCTTATTGAGACGATGGCTGCTAATGAATATCAAAATCCAACCCAGAGGCTTTCTCAAGGCAAGGTAGCAGTTATCTTTGAAGTGGATACAACTTCAGCTATTTCAGCACAGTTGAAGGCTCTTACTATGAAGGTGGATTCTCTTGCTAATTATGGAGTTCAACAGGTTGCTAGTATTTGTGAGCTATGTGCGGGCGCACATGAGACGAATCAGTGTACTATCTCGTCTGAATCAGCACAGTTTGTGAGTAATTTTCAGAGACCTGCTGCACCAGTTCCAGCCACTTATCAACCGAATAACAGGAATCATCCCAATTTCAGCTGGAGCAACAATCAAGGTGCACAACAACCACAACAGCCTTATCAGCAGTATGGAGCCAGGCCTTTCAATCAAGGATTTCAGCAGCAGTATCCTCCAAGGCAACCATATCAACCTCCTGGATTTCAGCACCAGCCTCAAGCAAGCACGGGTCAATCTTCTAATGAAAAATCATAAATAGAGGAGTTGAGGATGATGATTAAAAGCCTGTCAGTTTCTCAAAAGACCTTGGAAAACCAGATGGGATAGCTTGCAAGTGCTTTGCTTAGTAGGCCACAAGGAACTCTTCCTAGTGATACGGAGGTTAATCCAGGAAGAAGGGAAAGCAAAGAACAGGTGAATGCAGTAACTTTGAGGTCGGGAAAGTTTACGAAGGATCCTAAAGCAGTAACTGAGGAAGATGAAGATGTTAAGAATCAACAGGTTGAAAAATCTGCAGTGCCAGAAATTGAGAAATCTGATTTAGTGGCTGATCAGTTTGAAGTGGGAAAGAGTAAGAAACCTGTTTAAAAGCCTACTCCGGAGCAAGCTTCAAAGAATAATCAGATCTATCCTCCTCCTCCATTCCCTCGACGCGTGCAAAAAAGTCAAGAAATTCAGTTTCAGAAGTTTATGGATGTCTTCAAGAAATTGTCCATTAACATTCCTTTTGTTGAAGCATTGGAGCAGATGCCGAGGTATGCAAAGTTCATGATATTTTGTCACGAAAAGAAGGTTGGAAGAATTTGAAACAGTGGCATTAACAGAGGAGTGTAGTGCAGTTCTGCAGCAGAAGTTGCCACCTAAACTTAAAGATCCAGGAAGTTTCACCATTCCGTGTACTATTGGCAACCTTTCTTTCAGCAAGTGTTTGTGTGATTTGGGAGCTAGCATCAATCTCATGCCTTTATCAGTTTTCAAGCAACTTGGTCTACCGGAGCCAAAGCCAACTAACATCTCTTTGCAGTTGGCTGATCGATCTATCACATATCCTAGAGGCATTGTGGAGGATGTATTGGTAAAGGTGGATAAGCTCATATTTCCTGCCGATTTTGTGATTCTAGATTTTGAAGAAGACAAGAAGATTCCCATAATCTTGGGAAGGCCTTTTCTAGCTACGGGTCGTACTTTGATAGATGTGCAAAAAGGAGAGCTTACAATGAGGGTGCAAGATCAGAATGTCACCTTTAATGTCTTCAAGGCCATGAAATTTCCGACAGAGGATGAAGAGTGTTGCAGTGTGGGAATAGTTGATACGGGTCAGAGAAAGAAGTTTGATCAGTTATTGAGCGAAAAGTCGGACACACACGTGCTAAAGCATCACATCAGTGATTCCATTGACAGTTCTTCAATTCGAGATCTTTCGAATGTAATGCTTGGGAAACTTCCACCACATTTGAGGTATGTCCTTTTGAATAATGAGCTAGTGATTTTTGAAGAGGGGCATGATAACGTGTTGCGAAGGTGGAAATCCGATGATAAGGAAGAAGAAAGTTTTGTTCAGCCGTTCGAGTCGGAGAAGCACCTTAGAGGTGTGAAGAAGAAAAAGAAGAAGATTAGGCCATTGGATAGTAAAATTAGGTTGAAGTCTGACGGAAGAGATTTGTGGAAGGCAAGCAAACAAGATGTCAACGTTCATATGAATGGTTTATTTGTTGAGGATGGTTCGGTTATTCTTTTGAAACCGCCATGAGTTGTGGAGGTAACGTCAAGCTAATGACATTAAAGAAGCGCTTTTTGGGAGGCAACCCAAATTTGGTTGTATATTTTATTAGGGGGGTAGATTTGCTTTCATTCAAAAAAAAATCGGCAGAAATTTCTACGCGCCACGGCGCACTATCCAGGATCCCGCGCGCCAATGTTTCTGTTCAGGGGGTATTAGCCGAGTGTGTGTTGTGTTGTTATAAAAAAAAACCAAAATCAGGAAAAAGTTTTCAACAGTCACTGCCACGCGCCGTAGCGCACACAACAGGCCAGGTCGAGCTCAATTTCTGTCCATCCAGGTTTGTTATGTACGTGTTCATGTGTGTTACACATATTTTATTAAATAATCATTTATCTCCTAAATAAATTCCAACCCCTTTTCTAATTATTTTCTCCACCTAAAATCCTAATTCTAGTCCTATATTAATTCCAATTCATTCCCAATCCACCTCTTATTTTATATTTCTTTCCCAAATCTACACAATTAAACCTCTATATATACACACCAATCCTACCCCATTCCAATTATATTTCACTACAATCAATTTCAAGGCTTCAAGATTCAAGTTTGGGGGGATTTTTAATTGTAAGCTTCACCTCTCCGGTTCGTATTTAGGGTATATTTCTTCCTTTTATTTTGATATTACGAATTGTGTTCTTGCATTATTAGGGTTGTGTGTTCTGGATTATTTGGGGGTATTTGTGAATTCGATTTTTTTGTGGATTTTGGTGAATTTTGTGAGTTGGGTATTGATTCTTATGGCTCCTAAGCGTGGGAGAGGTGGTGCTAGTGTTGCAAAATTTTTGTCTTAGACAGTGGAGGTTGAATTTAATCGGTTGTTGTTGAGGCTAATTGCTAAAGAAAGGGGATTTTTGCCGAACAAGTATGTTGAGTTGCGATAGGGAAGGATATGTAAGGCGTTTTGTAGGTATGTTTTCTGCTATCCCTCGTATTTACTTCCATTCAATGCGGACATTGAATATTTTAAGTTTGGGGGTGGTTTGAGGGATTAATCGTTGTTGTTGTATTATATGTTCATGTAGGATTTCATGCTTTGCATATTAGTAGTAGTAAATTATGCATTTATGTTCGTGTTATCTACGTTTGTTTTCATGTAGGACATTATGTTTTTGTTTCGTATACCATGTGAGTTCATATTAGTTGCATTTCATGGCATGCATATTTCATGATCCCTTAGAATGAGCTAATTCTGATTGGTAGGTAGGTGTCTAATTGAGTGTGGTAATGATGAGTAGAGGGTTGACTTATAGTTTCTATGAAATTGACTTATGTGTTTCAGAAACAAAACTAATTACACAGTCTCATTGGGTGCTTTTGGGCTAGGTTAGGGTCATGCTTGTTTGATGTTTTGAGATTTAATCACTTGTTTATAATTAGAATTTTCGTTATTCCCTTTATAGCGTAGGAGCACTTTAAGTCTAAGTTTGGGGGAAAACAGGGATTTCATGCTAAATTGTAAATAATTGTCAATAATTTCTAGATGTCAAATGGCTAGTAGCCGGCTCATATTTATATGAGTAGTCTAGGGTTGGAATTGAGAATTCTCATTCCAGTGGCATATATGAAAAAAATATAGAAAAAAAAGGAAAAAAAAAAGAAAAAAAAAGAGTCAAAAATTTCAATTGTTTAAATGAAAAATTAACCAGGGTGAGCTCTTTAATACTCGAGCTATTAAGTTCGCGGGGACTTTGTGCCTAGTGACCTAAGGCTTTTATAGTCTGGGATCCACTAACCTAACGCTCGCTATATGGGTATTATTGTATACGCCTTTTGGGGTCTCATCCATTGCACGGTTAAATAAGCATGCTTGTATATATGTGTTGTAGTAGTTAGTAATAAAGCATGAATTTCTGTCTACCTTGGATAAGGATGGAGGTGTTTCTAGGTTATGAAGTGTCTACAGTCTATTCTATTTATAAACTTGTGATTGTCTTGACGAAGAGCATGTATGATGTTGATCTAGTGTTGGGAGTATTTCTGATGAGCATTGCACACACGCACGTTTCTGTTCATGTATTGTTAGTATACGGGAACTTAGTCGAGCTCTATTTGGATTTAGTTGCATTCTCTAAGATATTTGCTTGCTAGTTGGTTTTGGTTAGTTTGAAGGGGATCGTTGCATTTTCATACTAGTTGCATTCATGCATTGCATTGTTATTGCATTGTTTAGTTAGATGGATTTTGTGGGTACATTCGCTATAGGCCCTTACGAGACCTTACTCGTCCACTAGGGCTGCCTAGGGGTTTGAAGGGCTTGTTGCATATGCCAAATGCAACCGTGATCACCTATGGAAGTGGTACTAGTTAGTTAGTTGTAATTGTTTATGCTTGAGGACAAGCATCGGTTTAAGTTTGAGGGTGTTGTTAACACAATATCACGCAAGTATACGTGGTCACAAGTAATATAGATAATATCGAGTTCGTTCCGCAGAGATCTGGTTATGGTTCTATTCAGTTAATGCAACTATTCAACAATGTATGGCTTTAATTCACTGCTAAGACAATAAACAGATATGGGTTTTAACTATCTAAATTAAACTAAGATGCAAATTATCAAACTAAGAATTACTTAACTAAAGTGATTTAAACTGATTTATATATATATATATATGAGAATAAACATTGAATCCTAACTTCATTATCTACTTCACTTAGAGCCGACGCCTTTAATCAATGCATGTAATGGTTTTGATATCTGATCAGACAACACGAAATAAGTATGCGCTACTTCTCAGTATACGAATACCAAACTAAACATACATCCACAAAAGAGATAGAAGATGAATAGACACCAATTATGCTTAGACCCTATATCTCTATAAGATTTGAAAACATAACGGTTGAAGAACAAGTTGTCTATTAAGATCATATAGGGCAGCATAATATCTCTATTTACGCCACAAATCATGATGTTAAAACATCAACCTATCCTATGCTAGCATGGCAAGTTCTAAATCTCAAGATCCACTCTCGTTTCACAAGAGATTAACAAATTAGATGTTTATCCCTAAAGTCTCTAAGGGATAGACACAAATCAATTTCACAGAACTACGTGGGCTTGATCCTATATAAACATAGGTACGTAGGCATCTTGGCAGAAGATATGACCGATACACGAGACAAATCAAGACACCTGCCAAGTCCAGCCCCCTCTTTTTTCATAAACCCTAATTCCCTAAAAACAGTCATATTCATACAAATTCGCTCTACTATTCCAGCAAACCTCTGATTTCGTGTTGTTACGAAATTCCTCCAACAACGGATGTCAATGGATAGATCTCGATGAGTAGAAAAATTTGATATACACATATCAATTTTATAATGAACGGATCAAAAGATATACGATTTTGAAAATTTGAAGGATATTATATATTGCGTGTATCGAGAAATAAGAATAAGCTGAAAGTTGAATGTTAAGGATACTCAGGGCCCATTTGGCTTACCTTAATTATAATAAGTAACTTATTGTTTAAAGTGATAAGTGTCATATAAGTGATAAGTAAATCAGAGCTTATAAGTCAGTAGAGTGTTTGGTAAATTAGAACTTATAAAGCAGTAGAGTGTTTGGTAAATCAGAACTTATAAGTTAACTTTTTTTTTTATTTTCAAAATACTTGTTTTTTAATATAAATCAATTGATATATATTGATGAGTAAAGAAATTTTTTTTATTTTCAAAATATTTGTTTTTTAATATATATCAATTGATATATATCGATGAGTAAAGAAATTTGATATATACATATCAATTTTCTAATGAACTGATCAAAAGATATATGCTTTTGAAGATTTAAAGGATATTATATATTTTGTGTATCGAGAAATAAGAATAAGCTGAAAGTTGAATGTTAGGATTTCTAACTTACAACTTATTTCCAAAAAGCTAGCAAATAAGCCCTCTGACTTATTTACACAAACACTTCAAATAAGTGTTTTTGGGCTTAAATTAAGCCCAACAACACTTATTTGAGGGGTCGTTTGACTTATCTTAAAATAAATAACTTATAAATTAAAGTGATAAGTATCATATAAGTGATAAGTAGATCATGAATGTTTGTTGATGCACATGTAAAGGTGTATAGGAAGTTTAACGGGTTGAATTTTGATGAAATCGTAAATTAAAATTTCTTGAATCAACATTCAGCTTATACTTTGATTTTGATTGATTTGAATTGAGCCGTACTTTCAAAAGTATTTGAATTTTTCCCGATCTTTGATTCTATTACATTTTTCTTAAACTAGCTTTGTAGCCCGTGCAAGGCACGGGAATGCTTTAGATTATAAATATTTATGAATTACTCGTGATCACGTTGGATTGAATTGTTGATATTCGATTGTTCATATCTTCGCAGCAATTGTTGTGAGGAAACCGAATTTATGCAATACCCAATCCTGACATGCAAATTATAATTCTGGTTAAATTAAATCTGTTTTATATTTACGCTATGCTTTGTTTTGTTAAATTAAACTTGAACCATATATAATAAATAGGTTAATGTTAAGATCAAAACCGTATTTCGAAATATAAATATATAGAGTTAACATTGATGTATACAAAGATAAATACAAATATTAATTACAAAATAATAAATACATATTAGTTATTATTATGTAATAAATATGTTAGTGTTCCAATACCTAAATAGTTCCCGAAAATATAACATAAATAGAATTAGCAGGGGTAAATATATATATATATATATGCCTTTTTATATGAATAAATTTGATCATGGAACCCCCTATAATTCTGGTTAAATTAAATTTGTTTTATATTTTACGCTATGCTTTATTTTGATGCATAATTTTTTTAAGCAAACTTGAACGATGTGTAATAAATAGGTCAATGTTAAGATCAAAACCGTACTTCGAAATATAAATGTATATAGTTAACATGGATGGATATAGAGATACATACAAGTATTAATTACATAATAATAAATGCATATTAGTTCATATCAGTTATTATTATGTTATAAAAATGTTAGTGTTGCAATACCTAAATAGCCCCTGGAAATATAACATAAAAATAATTAGTAGGGGTAAATATGACTTTTTATATGAATAAATTTGCTTTCTGAACCGCCCATTTGCTCTCTCTCTCTCTCTCTCTCTCTCTCTCTCTCTCTCTCTCTCTATATATATATATATATATATATATATATATATATATTTTATATTTTTTGTGCGTTTAAGTATTAAAGATGTGATTGATGAGTCTTACGACAGTTAATATTAATACAAATTTGTATTATACTTATATACGTATGAAGGTTCTTTTTTTTGTATTGTGATATTTTTTATAGTATTTAATTCGTACATATTTACACTAGATCTAAAATGATTAATGAGATATGGTATATGTTAGTGAATATTATAGTATATTATTATATATCCGCAGAAATTTATATATGTATGTATTTATGCTTGTACATATGTATGTATGTATGTATGTTTGTACGTATGCATGTATAATTAATAATTATACATTAATGTATATCTACAAATATGTTTGTACATATGTATGTATGTATGTATAAATATGCATATTAATTATACAACAATTAATAAATTACAAATAATGAAATATTAATATATTATACAAGATAAATGTATGTATGTATGTATTTATGTATGTATGTATGTATGTCTGTTTGTACGTATGCATGTATATTTAATAATTATACATTAATGTATAATTATCTAAAAGTATACACTATAATTAATAATTATACATTATCTGAGATAAGTAAACTGAGATTTATCTACAAATATATATAAACAAAAAAATATTTATGTATATAGTTAATGATTTTTAATATAAACTCAAATGCTCACACAGCTCTACTGGTTATGGTGTTGAATTTAATTTTGCAAGGTCTTGGGTGATAAGTGCATATTTTTGCATATTTTTATTACCTATTTATTGTTTGAATTCGTATTTTAATAAATTATTTTGTTGTATTTCAGGAAATTCAAGAAAAATTGAAGAAATTGCAAAATAAAGAAATAAAGGTCAAAGAAGAGAAAAAGAAGAAGAAGAAGGACCAAAATAGAAGAAAAGGAAAGTAGAGGGAGTTTGGTGCAAAAGCTGAATTTTTATTTAAAAACTAAAAAGAAAAAAATAAATAAATAAATAAAAATGGAGGGCTAGGATTTAATCCCACCAAACAAATGAATGGTGAGGATTAATCCTCACCCACCAAAAACCCCACTAGTTTCCTATAAATAGCATTCATATTCTCTTGTAAAAAGACACTTAGAATTAGGAGTAGTAGTAGAACACTCCCAAAATTAGTAGTAATAATTTTTATTTGCAGTTCTTGTAAACAATATTTTTTTTATTACATAATTTTCTGTTTTATTGTGATTAATTCAAAGTAATTTCATTCCCCTGTTTTAGTGAAATAAATCCCAGCCGTGTTCCCTTTTATTTACAAAGCAGAAATCCTTCCCCAGTTTTATTCATCAATTCCCATCTCTTCCATCTCCCTCATATCTCCCCTGTCTCTCCTTTTTCTCTATCTCTGAAAAACTCTCCTCTCACATCTCTCTCCTAGCCGCGCCAACACCATCCACAATCCCCAGCTTCCCCTTTCATTTTCTGCAAACGCCACACCACCCAATTCTCTTCTCTTACTCCGCAAAACCCCCTCTCCTCTGTTTTCATTTTCTTTTTCCTTCCTTTTCGTACAAATCTCCTTTCGTCTAGTATTAGTTTGTTTTTTTCCTTTTCGTTTTACTCTTCAATTCGCTAAATACTTGATTCCTTAATTTCGACTTTTGCTGTGAGTTTGAGTCCCGTGTCCCTGAATTGATTTTAAATCGGGTTCTTAGATTATAGTTCATCATTTTTTCTTTTTCCTGTTGATTTCATTGGTTCCGAATTTGATGTTATTGTCCGAGTTGTGACTAATCTGTGCTGCATTTCTTTTTGATGTTAGTTGTTTGTTCGTTAATTATTGTTTCCGTTTTTGTTTGTAATGGTGACTGAGTTGAAATTTCTGTGATTTTGAGTTTAGTCTTCGTTCGTTGGTTTGTTCATCACTGCGTATACGATTGAGGTTGGATTGTCTTCTTAAGTTGCTGCCGTGTTAATGTTGTAATTACTGGAGTCTGTGCTGTGTTCAACGTTTTTGCCGAGTTGGTTGTGTTCTTGTTTATGTTATGATTTTTCGTTTCCTTGCCGCGCTGTTTCATCTGTGGTTTTATCGCTGAGTCTGTTTTGCAAGTACGGGAGTCTAAGTCAAGTATTTAGTACTATGTTTTGTCAGTCTTTTTGACGATTTTGAGAGCATGTTTTTTTTCGGTTGTGCTTGGTTCTTTTGATTTTAGTTCGTAGCTGTGTAGTCCAATTATTGCTTTCAAGAGTTCCAGAGTTGTTGGTATCCGAATTATTATGTTTGAGGTCGTACAAGTGCTGTGTAGTGCTGAGAAATTTTAGTTTCGATTTTGTTCGAGTTTGTCTACGCTTGTTGTTGTGTTAGTCGAGTTGTACTATGATACTATGTATGAGTTCTTGGTTTGTTTCAGTCTTGCTGGATTCGTGAATTGCATTGAGTTTTGGTTGAGTTTTCTGGGTTTGAGGTCATGATTTGATGCCGAATTGCTGTTTGTACCGAGTCTGAGATTTGTTGTTTGGCTAGAGTATTTTGCTTGTTCAATTTGTAATTTTACTATCCAAGTTTGAGTCAAGCTGTGTCCTTTCGAATTGTTTGCAGTTTGTAAAAAAACAAAAAGAGTTTATTTAAAAATAAAATTTGATTTGGGATTTAATTAGATTTTAATTTTTTTGTTTTTTTTTAAATTTAGTTTTTCTGTAAATAAAATTAGATTGATTAATTTAAAATAGAAATAAAATTAATTTTTCTTAAATTAGATTAAATTTCCTTTTAGAAATAAATTAGTAAAATCAACATTCTCGAGAATCCTAAATCGTTCTAATCCGCCTAAATTAATACTTAAGGATCGCGAAATAAATATTATTCCCTGTGGATCGAATCTTAAAATACTAAAACGATGATCGTGCGCTTGCGATTTTAATTGTATCATTTCCGCCACACCATTGGGTTCAAACCCTTTGAATAACAATATTTTTAGAAATATTTAGAATTTAGGTTCGTAAGACTGGATAGAATAAGGAATTAGGTTTGGAGTGTGGAGGAAGAATTTACTCATGAGTTTGGAGGTTCGGAGGGACCGAGTCTATGATTTAATTTGCTCAGGGAAATCACTGTTGTGCTATTAGATATATAATAAATAGATAATAGATTGATTGAATATATATAATTATATAATGGCCTTTGTTCCATGGAGAACCATCTTACGTGGAGAACCATGACTTAAAATGTATTAAAATTGCCCTTTATATAAGGGCTCCGCAGGAGCACTTTAACAAAAAAGTCTTATAATTCTACCATCTATCTATTTATAAAAAAATTACAAAAAAAAAAAATTAAATTTTTTTAATAAATGATGACGTGGCAGCAGCTTTTTTAATTTTTAAATTTGTTTTAAATTTTTTTTTTGGATGAATGGATAGAGGGTAAAATTATAAGACTTTTTTGTAAAGGGCCCCGCCAGGAGCCTTGTATAAAAGGCAATTTTAATGCATTTTAAGTGGTTCTCCACGGTTCTTCACGTAAGATGGTTCTCATAGAGTGGGACTCACTATATAATTCATGATTCACCAGCATAAACTCTTATTAAATTTTCAATGTCTTACTAATTTTATGATAAATTTCCCGATTATTTATGTTACACATATACATAGTTTATTCATTCATGTATAATTATTTAATTTAATATATAAGAAATAGTTACCCAGGGTGAATGTCCAAAGATTTATCTAATACGTGTCTAAGGTCACGTAATAAGAACTTAGTTAATAAATTTTAATTAATTTATTTTCATTAATAATAATGATTTTCTTCATGCACAAAAATCTCATACAATTAAAATTTGAAAGTAATAGAAAAAATTATTGTTACTTCAATGGCATTGGCTAAAAATGGTTGGCTAAATCAGATAAAATATTGATTATGTAAAATTTGCTAAACTTGCTCCAATGGTATATTGATTATAATGTTTGATTATATTATAAATATAGTATGTTATTTTATTTCAGCTCGTTATAAATAAAATATACTTTTATAAGGTAATTGTTCATATAAAATTTTCTTTACAGGTTTCTAGAGATTGGCCAAATATAGTCAACAAAAAGAGATTATCTAAATTTTTTGGTAAGGGTATTGCCTCATTCGAATGAATTTTTTTTACATAATCTTTATAAATTTTAATTATGGTATTATATGTATGATTTTAGCTAAGGAATCTTCTCCATTGGAGATGCTCTTAGAGTATTCTTGTGCACAAGCTAAAATAATTTCATGCCCAAAATACCTAATTTTCAATAAAATATGTCCAAAATACCAATATTCAACAACCATGACCCTAAATATCCAAATATCATCATATACTCCACTACCTACGCAGTATAATGGAGTATACGCCACTCGTAATAGAGTATCTGAATGTCATTTTTGATACTGCATTGGGTGGAAAATATCATATTAAATAGTCCACTGTAAATGAAGTCAATCGAAATTAATATTTTGGTTAAAATTTTTGAAAATGAGTATTTTTAGATAAATAAATATCAAAAAAGAGGCATGTTAGTCATTTTCTCAAGTAGTAATTGAATTTTACCTCATTTTGTTGAATTTTTAATCATATTTTATTTAAGCCGGGTTAAGTCTGGGCTTCTAAAGTACTGGACTAAAGTTCAGGCTTCTTCTGGGCTGGACCGGCTGATTTAAAAATCGACACTATTTCGAGTTTCGACACACAAGAATGGAAATAAAATGAAGGCACTATCAATGTGTAGACGATAGACGATCAGAGACTCTCTCACATTTGTAAAATTGAATTGGACAATTTAAAATTAACAAATCATATAATTTTATACCGAGTGCAAAATTTGGAAAAACGACATGATCATTCGACATTCATAATCAACAGTAAATAAATAATTAAGTTACAAAAATCCAAATATTAAATATTTAAAATAACTAATGAATCACATATACTCATACAAATTCTTTATTATCAATTTCATTTTATCCGGAGAGCAAATTCTTTAAAGAGTAGGGAGCGTGAGGTAAGATACACAAATTTTGTATGCAAAAATGGGGGGGCATTTTTGTAAAATCATGATTAATTTAAAATTTTATTAATTAACCCTGCGGGCCCAGTAAATTTAAAACTTATTTTTTCAAGTATCTTATAAAACTTCCCTGAGATTAATCTCAGGATTCTTTTTCTCAATTCTTTAACACTTTTATCTTTTTCCTTTAACAAAAACATTTTAAAGTAATTGAAGATAACTAATTAATGCAGAGTCGTCGTCTTCTTTTAACAAAAACATCTTAAATAAATTAAAATAATCAATTATTGTAAAAATCTCAATTTAATTTTTTACGATTTTCAAATTTTCAAATTTCAAATTCAATTTTTTACGAGTCCTAATATTTATTATGAAAATTTTAAAATTTTAGAACAACTTTACTTAACCTGCCTAGTCAAAAATTTGCAACCGCGAAGCGTGTTAGACTTATGTGTCTCTACTTTACAAGTGTCGATGATCAGGCGTATCAAGAAAGTCTTTTACTTTCTATTAAAACCCCTTCAAAGTTTGAACTTCAAACACAAACTAAAAAAACCCATCTTTATCAAGATTTCAAGATCAGTAAAAAAGCCATCTTTTACAAGATTTCAAACTGGGGCAGTAAAAAAGCCATCTTCAAATGGTGATGGATCAAGATGTAGCCAGATGGATTCTTGATTTTCTTGCAAGACAACCCATTGATGATTCTACTTTAACTGCTTTACTCAAGACCTTGCCTGTTTCAGACACTGATTCAAATCTCAAGAAGCTCTTGATTTTAAGAAACATTGAGTCTGGAATTTCAAATGGGAAAGTTTCCGAGAATGTTTTGGATTTACTGGAACTGATGGAAGAGCTGGAGTTTCGAGACAATGTTAAGGTTGTTGAGTCTATGAAAAGGGCTTACTTGTCTGTGGCTGTTGATTGTACTGTTAGGGTTCTTGAAAATGAGGGTTTAGATGGGTATTTTGTGTTAGTTAAGAAGATTTGGAGGAGTAGGATCGGTTGTATGTTGGAATGTGAGAATATGGGGCTTGTTTCATATGATTTGATAAATTGGAAGGAGGACATTGAGAGGGCTATTTGGGATGAGAGGGTTTGTAAGGAGGTTTTGGAGAAATGGGAAGGGATGGATGTTGTCGAAAGTGTTCGAAAGTATGTGAAGGATGCTAGGGAGAAGATGGGGCCTTCTTTTCTTGAAGTGGTCTGTGAAGAGATGAGTGATGAGGCTTTGAGACAAGTTTTTGGGTCTAACATGGAAGAAGGTATTATTTTTTGTTTTGTGTTATGTATTTTGGAATGTAGTACAGTAATTGTTTTGGAGTTAACAGTGTGTTTTTTATTTTGAGTTTATAGTCGTAATTGTGCCTTAAATTTAGATTAGTGTTGTTGTAAATGGTTATATGTAGATGTAGACGAGGGCAATCATGATCAAACTGATGCACCTAAAGGCGACTTAATGGAAGGTATTATTTTGTGTTTTATGTTTATGCATTTAGGAATTTAGTAGTAATTTTTGAGTTAACAGTATGTTTTTTTGAGTTTGTAGTTATAATTGAGACTTATATGATTATATCGAGATTATTGTTGTCTTAAATGGTTATATGATGAAGATGAGGGCAGTCATGATCAAACTGATGCAACTAAAGCTAGCAATATGGAAGGAAACAACACTGCAGTTGCTAGGGAGAAGCCTTCGTTTCCCAGGGTGGTTGCGGATGATATGAGTGCAGGTGCTAAAAAAAAGTGTTTGGGTTTAATGTGGAAGGTTTAATTTTTGTGTGTTTTGTGTTTAGGAATGCAGTAATATTTTTTGAGTTAACAGTATGTTGTTTTTGAGTTCATATTAATGATTGTGCCATAAATTCATATTAACATTGTTGTAAATGGTTATATGTAGATGAGGACACTCATGATCAAACTAATGCAACTGAGGCTAGCTTAAAGGAAGGAAACAAGACTGTCCTGGATGAATCTACTGATGGGGCTGCGGGTCCTGCAAGCGGACCTCAGTTGCCTACCCGGAAGAAGAGTGTCGTCTCTCCTGTGAAAAAAGATGAAAATCCAAAACCTTTGAGGAGAAAGCGCAAGCCATGGAGTAATGTAGAGGAGGATACTCTGAGGACAGGTGTGAAGAAGTATGGTGTAGGAAACTGGACGTTCATCTTGAATGAGTACAAGGACATATTTGATGATAGGACGGCAGTTGATCTGAAGGACAAGTGGAGAAATTTGATCATTTGATCGTGGTTTAGTATGGGAACATGATCATGTCTTTTGGATGCTCACAATCAGTCATCAACTAACTGGTACTCAGCTGCATTTTGTTTAACTTTAGGGTATTACTGCTACGTTGTCGAGGTTCGTGGGTTTACAGGGTTTTTGTAAGCTGTGTCTGATGTTAGTTAGTTGCATTACTCTAGCTGTGAGCTTTTGCGTATGTTTATGTAAATATAGTTAGTTTATGGAAATTCCCATCTTAATGGAAAGAAGAAGTGTGTCTCAACTTTATCGTAATTGTTTGCTGAAGTAGGCTTGTTTGTGATTAACAAGACTAAATTTACATGCATATTATTATCAGACTAGTCTAAGCAATTTTCATATGCCTCATTTCTCGTAATCAGCCTTATGAAACTATATCTACAGGCAAGAAAAGAAGAATACAAATTTCTGATGTTTGCTCAGCATTTTTAAATAGCTGAACGATAGGTCATAGGTAGCAGAGGTTAAAAAGCGTTGAGTGTGTGAAACTTACCATTTTGCCTTTAGTTTTTTAACAAAGATAATCGAGTAACAAGAAATATTGCACTTCTTGTCACCCTAGTAAAACAAGTCAGAATGAAAAATTTAGAGTAACACCTGCAAGTCATGAGCATGTGCTCTGGCAACAAGGTCGTTAGGTGTTTGCAGATAATTATCTGATACAGGAACCAACGTATCCTTCCAAGGTCCAATTCCCGCTACTTTTTCTTTTATAAAGTCAAGGTAACCATCCAAAGTGATTTCTGCAAATGTCTGCAAAAAACAATTAACTAATTTTAAATCATAAATTGTTGTGAATGTGATATTTCATAATTATAGAACAGACCAGTGACCAGTAGACATGCAAAGTAGAAGTATTTGAGTGAAAAAGAATAAAATTCTTAGATGCAGTGTATTATTTTCTAGATGTCAGCAACAAGTGAACCTCAATTACTAAATCATAATAACCCAAAGTATGTGTAAAGTTAATTCTGGAAACTAAATGCTCAAAATATTAATGGCAGATTAGCAGATTAAGCGTAAAGTTTTATAATCTGATGCGGGCTTCAGAGACAATATCATAATTTTGGTTTTGACATTATGAAATTTTATTTTGTACTTGTTGAATGTTGACACTTGAAAATGATATACATAGACTTGTGTCAGCTGATATTTAAGTGGGAGATATCACTAATACAACTATATCAATCCTAATACTTGAGACCAAATTACTGATAAAAGTTCAAATTATCTGTATTTTCTTATGCGTAAAGAAAAATTACAAACATGATTAGTGTCTTGACACGGAACATTTACATCACCAATAGAGAAGTTTTAGGCAAATCGGTCTGGTTCAATAAATAAATAAGTGATTTGGGAATGAAGCACTGGATAAATCAGGTTGTTTCAACCAGTGCTTTGAGCGACAGATATGAAACTTCGTATGCGTAAAGAAAAATTACAAACATGATTAGTATCTTGACACGGAACATTTACATCACCAATAGAGAAGTTTTAGGCAAATCGGTCTGGTTCAATAAATAAATAAGTGATTTGGGAATGAAGCACTGGATAAATCAGGTTGTTTCAACCAGTGCTTTGAGCCTTTGACAGATATGAAACTTCGACACTTCGTATTTTTACTTTTTTTTTCTGCAGATCAACATGTTCAATCTGCAGATTTGTGCTTGCAGTAATTTTGAGATTGTAGCAGAGTTTGTTGTATGTGCAGCAGATATTATGATTTCTGGTGTAGCAGAATTTTTGGTTTAGCACATTTTGGAAAACAGGAAAAGGTAACAGGTATGCAGAAATGTTCTCTGGAATGTCAATGAAACAGGGCTTTACTGTAGAAAAATTGGAGGGCATTCTCATGTTTGTCTTATCTGCATTCTTCTGGGACACTGGTATTTTTAAATTCTCTATACCTAATCCTCTCATTCTTGAGCTACATTTTGAAGTTATGACTTATGAGCATCTTACTCCATGTCTTATGAGCTACATTTTGACACTGGTATTTTTGTATATGAACTGATGCAGCCATGCAGGTTTTGCACTCTAACACTCAAAGGTCTTTCAAGTGCTCGGGGATGTGTCTTGAGACGTAAGTAGCGTTAACATTTATGGAAAAAGGTGAAAAGGTGACACAGTGGCATGATAATTATAGAGTTCAATCTTTTCGTTTTATAGTTAGAATTTATTCATTTTTTAACAATTCTATGTTGTTTCATATTAGGCAACCATTTTCACAATAAATTTGCGAACTCAGTGATTTTAATGTTTGGAAGAGAACACGCTTCAAACAAATGGGCATATTGTGTATTAGCCAGAACTCTACACTCCCTTGCAGGTGATCCCGGGGTGAAATCAAAAGAAAATGTGATGGATGCTGGGGATGTAGTAAGTGTGGATATTCTCCAAAAAGTGCGTTTGAGAGGAAATTTATGAAAGCTTACAGTGAAAAAGTGCTTATTGTTTTACTTTCTAACCATAAGCTCTTCACGGTAATTTGTGCTTAATTTTTTACACTGATAACTGATTCTAGCATTCTTTTTCTTTTGAATCCATGTGTCTATATATACATTGGAAGCAAATTGGTAAGGTTTAGGAATTTTTTTGATGCATGTAGAACGGAAATAATTTTAAATGACTTCATTCGAAAAGAAACACTTATTAGTCCCCAGGAAAAAGTATTAAGAGATAGATTAACACATAAAGGTTTAAGCATATATGTTGGACTTCGCCTTGTGGTTCAGGAAACTTATATAATACATAAACAGCTCTAAGTAGGTTTATTTCCCAAGCTACCTTCTACACAATCTATTTTTGCCCAATTGTCGCTAATACCTTTATTATTTACCCCTGCAGAGTTATGGGAATAAACATTATGGTTACTGTTGTTAAATAAATCTGGTTATGATTACCGGAAGCCGGGCATGAACCATCTTTTGAAGAAGTGGAGTATGCACTTCTGAGATTAACCACTGGTTTGTTTGTTTGTTTTTTTTTTGGTCAGAGAACTTGATAAAAGTAATTTTCTATCCTCAACAGTGGTTGCTCATTGTAGCTATGCACGCGGTTGATGTGTTTTTAAGATTAGGTTGTAACACAGCTTACACCGCTTGAGATATTAGCGAATGTTTACTTAAATCATTCTTCTGGATTTTAGCAATTACTCTTTTTTTTAGTTATCCTGCAAAGTGAAGTAATAATTGACTGTGCTTTTACTCTGAGTTTATCAGATAGCATTTCATATATATCACAAATTTTTTCCCACAAAAAGAGAAAAAAAAGGAACTCAGCCAGCTCCCAGCTTATTTGATATTTTATCTCCTAAGCTAATAATGCAAGTTGAGGGCATAAATGTTTATCATACTGTTGCACTCTGAAAGTTATCTACATCTTTATTCTTTGGCACTCATAGTCACGTGCACGTTAGAAGCAAATTCTGGTGCTTGTGTTTGGAAACTCCACATTTGGAGTTGTTCCCTTGCTTTGGTTCTCCTGTTTTGCGAATAAGGGTTGTGAAGGCTATGCAAATAGTAAGATTGAACCTTAATATTTTGACTTGGTGGATTAGACATGGCAACATGATGTGTGGTTGTATATGAATTTATACCTCTTAATATGTCCTAAAAAATACTACTAGCAAGTAATATACATGATATATATCTGTCTTCCTACACTCATTTGATGGTTGCATGCCTTGTTATGTTTCTCATTCATTGATAAGTAATCTCAGGGCCTGTATTGAAAAGTACCACCTGTTTTAAGATTTTTTAGGCTACCAAAACCTATTTGGATTGTCGTTAGTTTTGCTATTAAACAAATGTTGATGCTCTTTTGTTCATTTTTTCTGTTCATATTTTAAATGCTTTGCTTTCTCAACGTATCTGTTTCAGGCTCTCAAGACCAATCATTGTCCTTTTACTTGGAATGGAGTCTATTTCATGGGTTATAATGTCTAGAGTTAAGGATGTTACATTGTCCTATATAATACCAAAATGTTTCCTAATGGACTATTAACAACTGATGTTAACAGCCTATTTTTACCTGGTTATGGATAAATAGTTCTTATCTGAGACTAATTGAGAGGTTGTTTGGGATTACTTAAAATAAGTTACAAGTAATAGAAACGATTATGATAAACAAGTGAGGTGATAAGCTGTGTTGGTTGTGATAAGTAGTGAGTTATGTGTGATAAGATAATTTTGATACAAGCTTTAATAGCTTCCATCAGACACCCATCCTAATGTATAGAATTGACGGCACAGTTCTGTAATAAGATTCTTTGTTTCTTTCACTTGATTGCTTTCTAGGTAAGCCTGTGTTGATGTTTTTACTCCGTTTATGGCTGCCGCCGCCATGGCTGTTGTGTGTATATATGTGGATGATGGAGGAGGATGAGTGAAACTGAGGTTGCGCTTCGCTTGCAGGGAGTGGGGACACTTTTATGTCTTGTGTTTTTAATTGGTAAATAATGAAAAGTATCAATTAAGCTCTTGTAGAATGCGTAATACAATTTTACCCAAACCTTAAATGCGTAATAAGTCTTATTACTCATTCCCAAAATGCGTAATAGCTATTACCCTAGCTGTAAATGCGTAACCAGCTGGTATTTTTGACCTCCTTTTTATGCGTCGGCATTCTCGTAACAACAAACTAGAATTTAGTTATTTTTGTCCTTTAGCCACTAACTTTCTAACTGGAGCGGCATATCCCTCATTTTCGAAAGAAAATTAAAGAAAAACAAACATATGGTCATATTTTAATTATAAAGATTTCCAGAGAGATGCAAACATCACACATGTAAGCTGCCTTGATAACACTCTTCGCAAACAGATTTAGACAAGTATGCCAACAACATGTTGGTGCAGTGGTTGAGCCACTGGCCTCCTTTGAAGGAGGTCAGGGGTTCGACTCTTGCGTGTGTGTGAGTTTCTTAGTTTGTATTAGGTTTCCTTTCTGTATTTGTATTTCTATATTTGTAATGGCCGGGGGTCCTTCGGAAACAGCCTCCCTATTATATAGGGGCATGGTCTGGGTCCTTCGGAAACAGCCTCCCTATTGTATAGGGGCATGGTCTGCGTACATCTACCCTTCTCAGACACCACTTTGAGTGGTATTATAACCGAGTAAAGTTTCGTTTTAATGGTAATAAAAAGTATATTAATGTAAAAAATTTAATGTATATTGATGTAAAAAATTTAAGCAAGCATTAGAAGTAACTAGACGAAGAGCATACTATCATTATCGAGTACAATTACAATTAATTTTTCAAGGCTTTCTATAGTAAGGTATGTCGCCTATTCAAGTATATATCAGAATTTGTTACAGTATCAACCACAATTGCGGACATAATTTAGGGTTTCTTGCAGCTTTCAAGTAAATATCAGAAAATATCATAGTATCGAGTACAATTGCAGAAATTATTAAAGGTTTCTTGCACTATAACTCAACCGCTGAAGCATATCAAACAATCTCAGATTACTAATGTAGTAGAGAACATGGCATGCATATAACATTTAAACCAAAAGTCCTACAATGACAAACGATGCAGGGGAAGCTAAAGTATGGGTGAAATCAGAAAGGCAAAAAAGAGCAGCAGAGCTTTAAGATGATGGCATGATAGACCAGTCACCAGAGTTTAGTACCTAGTACATACATGCCATGACCAACCAAATTACTTATATAAACATATCGGTGTTTTATCTTAACACAGCCAACATGTGCCTTACGAGTTTTTTCCAAAGGCGGTTAATTTTCTCATTGCTAGTCCGTTAAGTATTAACGGCTGCCTGCAATTGTTCTTCAGCTCATCTGCTGCTGCTTCTGAGGAGGAGAAGCTAGCAGGTGATGCTCATATCTCCAACAAAGGTAGTGGCAATTAGTTTTACCAAATGCAAGTGGTCAGAACACTGCTTGTTAATCCAGGTGTCTTTTCATCACTAAACAACAATATTAGATGTGGTAGCTACGATAAGGTCACAAGAGTGGTCTTGATGAATCTGTAAAATTGTATGACATATAAAATAAATTAATTAGCTTCATTATTTGGCATATTTCTGAACAGGGGTTTGTAAAAGCCTATTGGCATATAAACAAACAGTAACATACCATATAAGCTCATAGTAGTGCAACAAAAACTAGGCATCCAGCGGATCTACGAGTGATAGTGACATGCAACAGAAAGGAAGATAATCTTGATGAATATGCAGGCAACACTAGAGTCAAGAGTCTACAATGTATGGCAATATTAAATGTACTCCTCTCCACTACTTAAACCGATCGTCAGACATAGTTTTACTTGAATATTGTGGAGACATTTTCAAACGAAATGCAAATTACAGTAGATTACCATAAATTGCAGATTTCCAAACGAAATGCAAATTACAGTAGATTACCATAAATTGCAGATTTCCAAACGAAATGCAGATTGCAATAGATCATTCATTCACTTTAAACTTATTAATCAACTTAATTACCAAGTAAAAGTGTCAGAAATATCGAATATTTATGATAATATTGCAACAATCACAACTAATCCAACAGAAACAGCAAGAAAGCTTCCTAATGTAACACTTTCTTAAACTCATAGTCATTGTGCTAGAAATAAGCTTATTATTCCGGTGGGAGAGGTCGAAAATAAAAATTCTAGTAGAATCATATATCATATAAAGATAAATAAACAAACAAAAAAGAGCAAATTAATCAGGGTACATCACATACATAAAACCTTCGAATTCATAAACCCAAATTTAATCTTTGAAATAAAAAAGATCTAATAAGACTTGGAACTTTGATAAAACTTACCAGAGCATGGACGAGGAGCAATACAACAAATCAAGACGACAAGCTAGTAAGAAGAAACACTCACAACTCCAAAAAAACCAACAAGATAAAAACTGAGTTAAGACCCCAAGGAGTTGCACAGGATTCCAATACATTCCGAGCCATCAGGGCTCCTACATAATCTGTACAAAAACTGATCCAAGAACATACAATTTTGATCTTCACTACAAAAAAACCCTTTCTCTCTTGAATTATATTGTCACAGATTTTGAATAAATATAATAGGTCTTGAACCTAAAACAAGAGATGATATGTAGCCTTCATCCTAGGACATCATAATTTTAATAAAATTTGCTAAAACATCAAAAGCAGGAGAGCATCAAACAATCAAGTTTAAATTGTTAAAAGCAATGCCCCAAAGATGCACACATGTTACTCTTGACAAACTGAAGTAGTTGAGTCGATTTGCAAACATTATTTAAGGTTTCTTGCTCAATATCTTGTTCGTTGAAGCATATCAAACAATCTGAGGTTACTAATATAGTAGAAAACAATAGCATCCATATAACATTTCACCGAAAATTTTACAATCAGAAGCGAAGGGGAAGCTGGATGAAATTTAGAAAGCAAGACAAGAAGCAGCATAGCATTAACTAGAAATTCAATTTCGATCAGCCAGTCGGGAAACTTGTTCAAGCTCTTCGAAATACCTGTTGCCTTCAGAAAATCGGAATCCACTCTTGAAGTTTGCTGTAAAAGTCTCACAATCGTAATAATCACCAAAACCAGAAGTAGATGCTGTGAAAGAAAAGTAGTGACTTGTAACATGAGCTTTTGTATCCTCTAAAACCAATACCGGGGACACATATTTATAACTGGTACCCTGCACACATAAGAAAAGTGAAAACCACAAAGCAATAAATGATATATATATATATATATATATATATATATATATATATATAATGATTTGCATTAATCCAAGAAGAAAAAAACACATACCTTTTCATTGTTATATTTTTCGAGGGCCAACTCACAAAATTCTTTAATATGGGGAGGAATAACGAATTCCGGACTTAGGTAGAGGGGATCGAGATCATTATAAATACAACGACTAACAATCTTGTCATTACCAGTAGCTTTGAGTGTAGACATATTGTCCTTGACCTGTGCAGGTGCGAAAGCTTTGAGTGTAGATATATTTTCGTTGACCTGTGCAGGTGTGGAAGCAGAGGGTTCTGAGAAGGAGAAGGTCCCGGATGGTGATAGAGTGAATTGTTCCATCAAGTTAGTCATCACGCTATTAAACTTAGCATCAAAATCATGTATTCTAGATTTTGGTGCAAAGGAAGTAACTGAACGACGGGATGGTGGTGATGGTTTGAATTTTTTCATCGCGTGAGTAAAATCAGGAGGTATGGGAGTAGATGAAAATGTGAACATGTTGTTATGTGCTTGTGGTGGTGCTGGTGAATTTAGTGCTGATGGAGTGAAGGTACGGGATAATGATAGTGTGAATTGTTTCATAAAATCAGGTATTCCAACTTTTGATGGTGGTGGTGCAGCGGAAGTGGAGGAGGAAGTAGCTGAAAATTTAAATATGTTGTTGTTGTTGTTATTTGTTGGTGAACCTTCTGGTGCAGTGGAAGTGGAGGAGGAGGAAGTAGCCCAAAGGTCGGGTGCTACTACTACATAAACTGCCATAGGACCCTCCTGAGAATTATAAATTTAGTCAGAGAGATGATATTAAAAGACAGACACATTACATTATAGGAACTATATCTTTTTATAAATGGGGGTAAAAACAATTATAAACAATCTGACCCGGACACCGAATTACCAAAAAAAATTAAATTCAAAACTATTTCAAAGCCTAATAGAACCTAATCAATTTAATATTGACGAACAAATAATAGTAAGAAAACATGGGTACATGTAAGGATCAAATTAATTAAGATGAAATCAAAGCAAACTCATAGATCCAATTAACAAGATGAATATAAATTCATATACATATCTAAACACACCCACAAACAATTCATAAAAAAATTGGTGTAGAATATTGAATCAAAAATCTTTATAATATCAGACCTCGAATTTGCGTTTCATAAGCGATTGATCGAAAACAGAATTCATCAAGCCAATAGGCGCCTATCTGATTCTAGCACAATTGCGGTTAGTGATTCAATCACTGAGGTGTCGTCGGAGGAAAATAAAGCCCTGATCCCATATAATGTCTAGAGTTAAATATAACTAGTTTTTTAGTCCGTGCAATGCACCGACATATTCTAGATATAATTAAATTATTAGTTTGTTCGGAAAATTTTTTTATACATTTGCGAGTAGAATAATAATTTATGAGTTATGCGATAAGTAAAGTTAGTACAAATTGTATTACATTTATATACATGAAAATTCATTTTATTTATTTATTATCTTGTATTAATTTGAACGTATTTGTGACATACAAATATAATACTTAAAATATGTCAAAGATTATGTATAGTTTGATTTATTAAATGTATAAATAACTATAATGTATAAATTTTACTCAAATAATATTCTTTTTTACTATATTTAATTCATTAAAATTTACAGTAAATCTAAATAATAGTATAATGACATATGGTATATGTTAGTGTATATGATAATATAATCATACATTTATATAAATCTATGCATATTTGTTTGTATGTATGTATGTATGTACATATGTCTGTACGAGTATGCAACCAAAAATTTAAAATCGTTTACTGAAATATTATTTTATATTCACATAAATGTATGCATGTATGTATGTATGCATGTATGTATGTATACATGTGTGTATGTATGTATGTATGTATGTATGTATAAATATGCATATTAATTTTGTAACATTTAATAATATGTAGTAAATATATATTGATGTATGTATGTATGTGTATGTATGTATGTATATATGTATGTATAAGTATGTATATTAATTTTGTAGTATTTAATAATATGTATTAAATATATTGATGTTAAAAGACTAAAATGACCCTGAAAAGATATATTAGAAATGAGGATAAAATTGTCATTTTGAATTAATTTGCTCAGGGAAACATAATAGATGTCTTTCTTTTGTAAATTATAAAATATTTGTGAATTTCGTAGAAAATTATAAATAAATAAATATATAAGAAAGTTTTTTTTTTGATAGGGGATCAGTCAAATCTCTCCCGTCTCATTTTTTCTTATTTTCAAGCCCTTTTGTGTTCTGCTATTTTGTTTGTAATAAAATGGTTTTGAGTTAATAATTGACATTTGACTCCTTATCTGTACTCTGTCCTGCTTAGTAATTATTATCAGTTGCAGACCTTTTGCTTTTCAAATTTGCCCAGACTACTAAGTAATCGTTTCTGTGTCTTGCAATTGATGTACTTCATATTTTGCTCTGCTTTCCTTTCTCTTAGTGGTTAACAGTAGGTGGTGATACTATTATGTATTAATAGCGTGGGTGGCTGGGTGCTTATACATGCAAGTACATGACGTACCTCTAGCGGCTTAATTACGTGGCTTCAGGGGCGTGGCTGGGTGCTTATACATGCAAGTACATGACGTACCTCTAGCGGCTTAATTACGTGGCTTCAGGGGCGGAAGGACATGGAGACCATGGGTGGCCACGGTCCCCCCAACTTTTTAGCAGCTTCTTACTACCATTATGTATACCATGTAAAAAAATTGTGAAATCAAGTTTGGCCCCTCTCGTTTACAAATAACCCACAACCCATATATATTTTAAAACATATTTTAAAAGTAGTCCATACAAACAAGAGCCCAATAGCCCAATAGACAATTACAATTTACAAAGTAATGTACAAACTGAAAGAGAAGTGTCCTAAATCCAATCATGGATGATGAGTTAGGATAAACTTTCTTGTAATCTTAGTAGATTTTATGATTATTGGTTAAAGACATATTTGTCTTTATACGGGCTTTATCTATTTAAAGTGTTTTAAATAAGATGTTCCATAGTTTAGAGTAAAGCTTCTAGAATTATAATGAGATTATAATAGTGAGATCTAGAAGATGATAACACTAAACTTAAACTGTTCCTGATCATAGGATAACTAATTGTAAGTTAGTTAATCCGTAAAGATCGGTACATACTATACTTGCTTCTTCGGAAGGATGTCTGTTCTCATAGGCATTTGTGTGGTGACACTATAGTTAGTATGTAGGTGCTCATTAGGAATGAGTTCACTGAACATGACTCGATCACTTGAACAATTAATAGAGTTTACTCACGTGTCAATTGTTAACACAAAATCACGCAAGCGTACGTGGTCACAAGTAATATATAAGGTTAAGTCCAAATTCGTTCCCACAGGGATCAGGTTATGGTTCTTTTCAGTAAATGCACCTATTCAACAATGTATGATCTTAATTCACTGCTAAGACAAGTAATTAATTGAGATTTTAATTAACTAAATTTAACTAATATGCAATTTTAGAATTAACTAGCTAATGAGATCTAAAATCAAATTACTTATATGAGAATAACATGGAATTCTAACTTCATTATCTACTTCACTTAGAGTCGCAGCCTTTAATCAATACATGTGATGGTTTTGATATCTGATCGGACAACACGAAATAAGTAAAAGCTACCTCTCGGTATACTAATACCAAACTACGCATGCATCCACAAAAGAGATAGAAGATGGGTAGACACCAATTATGTTTAGACCCTATATCTCTATAGAATTTGAAAACATAAAGGTTTAAGCACAAGTTATCCACTTAGATCACATAGGGCAGCATAATATCTCTATTTACGCCACAAATCATGATGTTAAAACATCAACCTATCCTATGCTAGCATGGCAAGTTCTAAATCTCAAGATCCACTCTCGTTTAGCAAGAGATTAACAAATTAGATGTTCGCGACGCATCTAAATACATGAAACACAACCATACGAGGATATCAAGAATTCACCACACATAAATCTTTAAAGCATATAAACTACTAAGCTACATAGATAACTCCGTTAGAATCCCATGACAACGATTAGCTCATAATTGAACTGTTCATCGTCATGGGTTTTGATGAAAACATGATATAAAACAAGATATGAATAAAAGAAGTAATTATATTAATAAACAAAGAGTTAAGAAAACAAATCTATAATCCAGAATAACACAAAGGCTGAAGTAGATCTAGATCCGTTGCTTGTCACGAGCGTTGAATCCTTCTCTCCTTTTCCCCCTTGCAGATCTAAGCTATGTTACAATAATAATAACTAATAATATGTCTATCTCTATTACAATGGTATGATGTGTTTATATAGGCACTACAAGTCTTGCCCAGCAAGAAAATACAAAACAGAATTATAATAGAATTTCTGCAAGATACGTTTCCTAATTTGATTATGTTTTGTAAGGAAAATTCGAAGTTGACTTTTCTTCAGATTTTCTGGAACGTTCCCCACGTAATTGGACCTCTGGACTATCTTAGAATGATAGGAAATCTCGTTATCTTCGCGTGGACTGCTTACGGGCCTAAAACGGACTTCTAGAACTCAAGATATGGCCAAAACAATGTAAACTGTGCAACCCTTCTCGAAAATCCGAATTTTAATCAATTAATTCCCAAAAAATTATAAAAGCATCCACCTTAGTCAACATTCTCGTAATCCTGCACAACTAAGCAAAACACATCAAATCTACAACAACTTGAGCCCAAGACAATCAATTTAAGCCGAAATTAAGCGATCCAAGTGGATATAAAATCCAATTATCACACCCCCAAACTTAAACCGATGCTTGTCCTCAAGCATAAACAATTACAACTAACTAACTAACTAGTACCACTTCCGTAGGTGATCACGGTTGCATTTGGCATATGCAACAAGCCCTTTAAACCCCTAGGCAGCCCTAGTGGACGAGTAAGGTCTCGTGAGGGCCTATAGCGAATGTACCCACAAAATCCATTTAACCTAATGCAATGCAATGCATGAATGCAACTAGAATGAAAAATGCAACGATCCCCTTCAAACTAACCAAAACCAACGAGCAAGCAAATATCTCAAAGAATGCAACTAAATCCAAATAGAGCTCGACCAAGTTCCCGTATACTAACAATACATGAACAGAAACGTGCGTGTGTGCAATGCTCATCAGAAATACTCCCAAAACTAGGTCAAAAATCATACATGCTCTTTGTCAAGACAATCACAGGTTTATAAATAGAATAGACCGTAGACACTTCATAACCTAAGAACACCTCCATCCTTATCCAAGGTAGACAGAAATTCATGCTTTATTAACTAAACAACTACAACACACAATATACAAACATGCTTATTTAACCGTGCAATGGATGAGACCCCGAAAGGCTTATACAATAATACCCATGTAGCGAGCGTTGGGTTAGTGGATCCCAGACTATAAAAGCCTTAGGTCACTAGGCACAAAGTCCCCGCGAACTTAATTGCTCGAGTATTAAAGAGCTCACCCTGGTTAATTTTGCATATAAACAATTGACATCATTTTTTTTCTTTTTTTTTTCTCTTTTTTTCTTTCTTCTTTCTTCTTTCTGCTTTTTTTTTTCTATGCAATCTGGAATGAGAATTCTCAATTCCAACCCTAGACTACTCATATAAATATGAGCCGGCTACTAGCCATTTGACGCCTAGCCATTATTGACAATTATTTACAATTTAAGCATGAAATCCATGTTTTCCCCCAAACTTAGACTTAATTGTTCTAGGCCATCAAGGGAATAATGAAAATTCTAAATATAATCAAGTGATTAAATCTCAAAACATCCAAACAAGCATGATCTCAACCTAGCTCACAAGCACCCAACGAGACTGTGAAAAGATTTTGTTTCTGAAACATGCAAGTCAATTTCATAGAAACTATAAATCAACCCTCTACTCATCATTATCACACTCAATTAGACACCTACCTACCAATCAGAATTAGCTCGTTCTAAGGGATCATGAAACATGCATGCCATGACAATGCAACTAGAATGAACTCACATGGTATACATAAATAAAAACAGGATGTCCTACATGAAACAAACGTAGATAATACGAACATAACATGAATGAATTACTACTAAGCATGCAAAACATGATATCCTACATGAACACATATATACAACAACAACTACTAATCCCTCAAACCACCCCCAAACTTAAAATATTCAATGTCCGCATTGAATGGAAGTAAATACGAGGGAAAGTAGAAAACATACCTAACCAGCTGAATCATAACCCTCCTCGGATGAATCTGGTGGAGGATAATGCGTACGAGCTCCATAGACTAGCCCTCTCCCAAATAACAAGAATCCTACAAAACCCCCAATTACAAGAACACAAATTCGTAATAAAAATAATATTAGAGAAGATTTAACCCAATTACGAATCAAAGAGGTGAACTTGTAATTAATTCCTCTTTAGAATTGAATTTAAATAAATAGAAGAGGAATTGGATGAATAAATTTAATGTGAAAAGGAAAAATTTTGGGTGGGTATGGAATTTGATGTAGGATAGGATTTGATGAATTAACGAAAAAGAATTAGAATAGGTTTAGAATTTTGGAAGAGAGATGGGGGTTTTGGAATTGAAATAGGATTAGGATAAAATTTGGGGTTTGAATTTTTGTTTTGTTTTGTTTTTTTTTTTATACAAAGGGAAGAAAAGAAAGGAGAAAAAACAAAATAAAAAAAATAAAAAAAAAAAAACTAAAAAAATTGGACCTGCGCAGCCTGCATAAAGCAGGCGCAACCTGCCTACAGATCAGTCACGCAGGCGCAGCCTGCGTAACGCAGGCGCAGCCTGCGTAACGCAGGCGCAGCCTGCGTAACGCAGGCGCAGCCTGCGTAACGCAGGCGCAGCCTGCGCGACATCCAGTAACGCAGGCGCAACCTGCGTAACGCAGGCGCAACCTGCGTTACACTCCCGAAATATTTTTTTTTTTTTTTTTTTTTTTTCACACAACACTCACAACACTCATTTTTTTTCACACAAATTTTTTTTTTTTTTTTTTTTTCACGAAGGCGTGGGTTGCCTCCCACGAAGCGCTTCTTTAACGTCAATAGCTTGACGTTACTTCCTCAACTCATGGCGGTTTCAAAAGAATAACTGAACCGTCTTCAACAGATAGACCATTCATACGAACGTTGACCTCTTGATTGCTTGCTTTCCACAAATCACTTCCATCAGATTTCAACCTAATTTTACTACCAAATGGCCAAATCTTCTTCTTTTTCTTCTTCACACCTCTCAGGTGCTTCTCTGACTCAACCGGTTGAACAAAAATTTCCTCATCCTTATCATCTGCTTTCCACCTTCGCAACACGTTATCATGCCCCTCTTCAAAAATAACTAACTCATTATTCAAAAGGACATACCTCAAATATGGTGGAAGTTTTCCAAGCTTTACTTTCGAAAGATCACGAACCGAAGAACTGTCCGATTTCTCGCTCAGCAACTGATCAAACTTCTTTTTCTGACCCGTATCAACTATTTCCACACTGCAACACTCTTCATCCTCTGTTGGAAATTTCATGGCCTTGAACACATTAAAGGTGACACTCTGATCTTGCACCCTCATTGTAAGCTCTCCTTTTTGCACATCAATCAAAGTATGGCCTGTAGCTAGAAAAGGCCTTCCCAAGATTATGGGAATCTTCTTGTCTTCTTCAAAATCCAAGATAACGAAGTCAGCAGGAAATATGAGCTTATCAACTTTCACCAAAACGTCCTCCACTATGCCCCTAGGATAAGTGATTGACCTATCAGCCAACTGCAAAGAGATGTTGGTTGGCTTTGGCTCCGGCAGACCAAGTTGCTTGAACACAGACAAGGGCATGAGATTAATGCTAGCACCCAAATCACATAAGCACTTGCTGAAAGAAAGATTGCCAATAGTACACGGGATGGTAAAACTTCCTGGATCTTTAAGTTTAGGAGGCAACTTCTGCTGCAGCACTGCACTACACTCCTCCGTTAATGCCACTGTTTCAAATTCTTCCAACCTTCTCTTTCGTGACAAAATATCCTTCATGAACTTTGCATACCTCGGCATCTGCTCCAATGCTTCAACAAAAGGAATGTTAATGGACAATTTCTTGAAGACATCCATAAACTTCTGGAACTGAATTTCTTGACTTTTCTGCACGCGTCGAGGAAACGGAGGAGGAGGATAGATTTGATTATTCTTTGAAGATTGCTCCGGAGTAGACTTTTCAACAGGTTTCTTGCTCTTCTCACCATCAACCTGATCAGCCCCTAAGTCAGATTTCTCAATTTGTGGCACTGCAGATTTTTCAACCTGCTGATTCTGAACATCTTCATCTTCTTCAGCTGCTGATTGAGGGCCTGCTGTAACCTTTCCCGATCTCAAAGTCACTGCATTAACCTGTTCTTTGTTCCCCCTCCTGCCTGGATTTGTTTCCGTATCACTAGGAAGAGTCCCCTGTTGCATGTTCAACAAAGCACTTGTAATCTGTCCCATCTGGTTTTGCAAGATCTTTTGAGAAGCTTGAAGGTTCTTCAACATCATCCTCATATCATCCATTTCTGATTTTTCATTAGATGATTGCCCCGCATGAGCCTGGGGTTGTTGCTGCTGAAATCCAGGAGGTTGATATGGTGCCCTTGGAGCATACTGTTGTTGATAGCCTTGATTGAATGGCCTAGATTCCTGACTTTGAAACTGCTGATAAGACTGCTGAGGTTGTTGAGCACTTTGGTTGTTGCTCCAGCTGAAGTTAGGATGATTCCTGTTGTTCGGATGATAAGTGGCTGGGACTGGTGCAGCAGGTCTTTGGAAATTACTAACGAACTGTGCTGATTCAGAAGAGATAGCACACTGACTTGTCTCATGTGCGCCCGCACATAGCTCACAAATACTAGCCACCTGCTGAATCCCATAATTAGCAAGAGAATCCACCTTCATCGTAAGAGCCTTCAACTGAGCTGCAATAGCTGAAGCTGTGTCAACTTCAAGAACACCTGCTACCTTACCTTGAGAAAGCCTCTGGGTTGGATTTTGATATTCATTAGCAGCCATCATCTCAATAAGATCATATGCTTCCTCATAGCTCTTCGCCCACAGAGCTCCACCTGATGCTGCATCTAGCAAAGGCCTAGACTGTGCTCCCAACCCATTGTAAAAACCATTAATAACCATCCAATCAGGCATGCCATGATGTGGACACCTACGAAGCATCTCCTTGTAACGTTCCCAAGCCTCACACAAAGACTCGCCAGATTGCTGCTGAAATTGAGTTAACTGGTTCCGTATTGCTGCAGTTTTCGCCATAGGGAAGAATTTAGTAAGAAACTTCTGAGCAAGATCATCCCATGTAGTAATGGAACCAGCTGGTAGAGAATGTAACCAGCCCTTAGCCTTATCTCTCAAAGAAAATGGAAAAAGTCTCAACTTGATAGCATCCTCTGACACACCATTAAATTTGAAAGTGTCGCAGATCTCGATAAAGTCCCGAATATGCATGTTAGGATCCTCCGTAGAAGCTCCCCCAAACTGAACCGAATTCTGCACCATCTGAATTATGCTCGGCTTGATCTCAAAGTTGTTCGCTGCAATAGCTGGCCTGACAATACTAGATTCTATGTCATTGATCTTTGGCTGCGAATAGTCCTTCAAAGCCTTGACTGCTGCTGGTAATTCTGCCATCTCTACAGTAGTTTCAAGTTCTTCTTCTGCCAGTTTTTCCTTACGAGCCTGCAAACGTGTTCGCATACACGTTCAAGTACCTGAAAACACCACGAAACAAACAACTAAGTAAGTAATCCGAGTCAGTGAACGCTAACGACCACTGATGACAAGCACATAAACTAAACAAAACACCGATGATCCCCGGCAGCGGCGCCAAAAACTTGTTAACACAAAATCACGCAAGCGTACGTGGTCACAAGTAATATATAAGGTTAAGTCCAAATTCGTTCCCACAGGGATCAGGTTATGGTTCTTTTCAGTAAATGCACCTATTCAACAATGTATGATCTTAATTCACTGCTAAGACAAGTAATTAATTGAGATTTTAATTAACTAAATTTAACTAATATGCAATTTTAGAATTAACTAGCTAATGAGATCTAAAATCAAATTACTTATATGAGAATAACATGGAATTCTAACTTCATTATCTACTTCACTTAGAGTCGCAGCCTTTAATCAATACATGTGATGGTTTTGATATCTGATCGGACAACACGAAATAAGTAAAAGCTACCTCTCGGTATACTAATACCAAACTACGCATGCATCCACAAAAGAGATAGAAGATGGGTAGACACCAATTATGTTTAGACCCTATATCTCTATAGAATTTGAAAACATAAAGGTTTAAGCACAAGTTACCCACTTAGATCACATAGGGCAGCATAATATCTCTATTTACGCCACAAATCATGATGTTAAAACATCAACCTATCCTATGCTAGCATGGCAAGTTCTAAATCTCAAGATCCACTCTCGTTTAGCAAGAGATTAACAAATTAGATGTTCGCGACGCATCTAAATACATGAAACACAACCATACGAGGATATCAAGAATTCACCACACATAAATCTTTAAAGCATATAAACTACTAAGCTACATAGATAACTCCGTTAGAATCCCATGACAACGATTAGCTCATAATTGAACTGTTCATCGTCATGGGTTTTGATGAAAACATGATATAAAACAAGATATGAATAAAAGAAGTAATTATATTAATAAACAAAGAGTTAAGAAAACAAATCTATAATCCAGAATAACACAAAGGCTGAAGTAGATCTAGATCCGTTGCTTGTCACGAGCGTTGAATCCTTCTCTCCTTTTCCCCCTTGCAGATCTAAGCTATGTTACAATAATAATAACTAATAATATGTCTATCTCTATTACAATGGTATGATGTGTTTATATAGGCACTACAAGTCTTGCCCAGCAAGAAAATACAAAACAGAATTATAATAGAATTTCTGCAAGATACGTTTCCTAATTTGATTATGTTTTGTAAGGAAAATTCGAAGTTGACTTTTCTTCAGATTTTCTGGAACGTTCCCCACGTAATTGGACCTCTGGACTATCTTAGAATGATAGGAAATCTCGTTATCTTCGCGTGGACTGCTTACGGGCCTAAAACGGACTTCTAGAACTCAAGATATGGCCAAAACAATGTAAACTGTGCAACCCTTCTCGAAAATCCGAATTTTAATCAATTAATTCCCAAAAAATTATAAAAGCATCCACCTTAGTCAACATTCTCGTAATCCTGCACAACTAAGCAAAACACATCAAATCTACAACAACTTGAGCCCAAGACAATCAATTTAAGCCGAAATTAAGCGATCCAAGTGGATATAAAATCCAATTATCATCAATAATTGTTCATGTAGTGATGGTTGTACAAGTATCCTTAGACTTGAGATTGTTAGAGTCATCTTGTATGTAATGAACAATGCTTTGGTTTAGTCCTTAGTCTCAAGGGCAATTAATAAGTTCTATTCTGGGCATTGGAATTTATATATGGAGATAGTTAACGATCAATAAAGGATCTGCCCCTTCCAGTAAAGGAAGAGAATATCCTATGCTATTCTTAATATGGTAGTTCAGGAATCTCTGGCCAGAGTGAATGAAATTAGAAATTAATTTCTAATTTGCATTAACATGAACTATACATAAGGAATAAGAAATCATATGATTAAATTAGATAGGCTTGACACGAGATCTATGCCTTGTATTTAATCGGGATATTGTTAGGGCAGAAGGAATTTATTGTACGGTAATCAGTCACTGAATAGGTTCTATATTCCTAGCAATGAATTCATATTATCCGGATAGTCGCGATATATTGAGAAGTATCACTCACGATGTAGAATGAATTTAATTACAGCGATAATTATTTTTTAACGAATTAAAGTAATTCGTATAAATAATAATAAATAGTTTATTATTATTTATTTCTACTACCGGCTTAATATTGAACCTAAAGGGTCACACCATAAAAAGAAATATTGATGAAGATTAAGAAAAATTATTTTGGCTAATAATTATTTATTTAAGAAATAAATAAATAAATAATTAATTAAATATGATTTAATTAATTATAAATATTAAGAAAAGTTCTTAATATAATAATTATATATTTAATCTGAGATATTAAATATATAGAGAGAATTGTTTTTTTTGAAATCAATGAGAAACATGTTTTAATCATTAAAAGAGTTTTAATGATTATTTGATTAATTAATAAAGATTAATTAATCTAAATAATGTAAAAGTCAAGAAACCACACCTATGGTTTCACTATAAATAGACATGCTATCTCAGATTTCAGGATAACCCCAGCAAACACAAAATCATGATTCAAGAAAGAGTTTCTTGAATTAAATCAAATTAGCCAAATTTTTCTCTCTTTTCTTTCTTTATTAAATTTCTTGGTGGATACCATTAGAGCACTCCACATACTGAGGGGTGATTGCAAGGAGAAGAACAAGGGCTAATTTTGAAGATCATAGCTGTTGCCGGAAAGCATTGAAGGTAATTCTCTTATTTTTCTTGAAATATATGCATGATTAATTAGGATTTCTATACAAATAAATGTTATAAATACTTCCGCATGCGTAGAAATTCCTTCAACGGTATCAGAGCATAGGTTGTATGCATATAGATTCCCAGAAAAAATTTGAGAATTTTTAAAGCTTGTATGGATTTATTATGAATTTTTGAAGTTCATGGAGGCTATAATCAATTTTATTATGAATTAAATAATATATATAAAAATATACTGGTGGGCTTGCATTATGAATGGCGGGCTTGACTTAATTACTTGGGCCTACTAGAAGTGGGCTGCTAAATTTTTTTTTTTAAAATCAACTGTCGGCTGAACTGCACAAGGAAGGGGTCCGCACGCCAGACGTGGTCTGTAACGCATTTTTGGAATGCGTTACAGGTGTGTCACGCAAGAAGGAATTGCGCAACAGGTCTGTAACGCTGTTCCAGTATGCGTTACAAGGCGTCATTTTCGACAGAGACTTCGGAAGGCGCGTGCGGGCGCGTGAAAGCTCCTTTCGAGGCGTGGTTGGTGCCGGTGGATTCGTATTGACGAGTAGGTTCTAATGGAGGGGTCAAATATTTTTATAAAAATAATTTTGAAACGATTATAGCTTCCGGAAGTGTTTTTAAGACCAGTTTTGACTGTTTAACGACTTTTAAACACAACCAATGATCCATACACAAGTTTAAAACTGTACTACATGATCTAACATGCCTACCTATGTTTTATTGAATGAATATATAAATGATATATGTCTAGGTTGAACATGAGATGCTAGATTTAGGCTGATTCCTTAAACGTACTAAACATGTTAGACATCTAGGTTATAACGAAAATGTTTCGTAACCTTAATATGATTAAAATCTATTTCTTTTGAATGGTAATTGCTTCGAAAATGTTTTAAAGCAAGTTTTAAATAGTTTAAATGTTTTAATGCAATTTATAAATAGATGTATATATGTTGCAACATGCCTACGTTTATGTTCATTTATGTTTATATATGTGATATATGCCTATGTTTATCATGCGATGCTAGATTTAGGTGAACATAATTAACATAAGGCGTAGTTTAGACAATTTAGGATTTGTGAAATTGTTTCAAAAGTTTAATATTAATATTATGTATACAATAATGAGATTCTTGTGTTTGTGAAACACGTAATTAAATATGAATTTTCAATATTGAAAAAGGATGATTATGGATTATGATCAATAAGAAAGTGTTATTCTGGGAATCATCCAATTATCGATTATTGATTTGAAATATTTAATTTGATAGGAAGAATCTCTTTATAATATGATTATGATTGTAACATAATATAATCCCTTAAATATTAAATATGTCAAGTAAAAATTTACCAAAGATACAAAAGGGTTTGTGTCGGCAATGGTCTCCCATCATGATAGAAAGTGTTTCTTGTTTTCGGTACATTGTCGTTTCGTGCTACAGCCGAGGGCTTTGTTACCGATCAACATGAAAGTACTTGTCTATTACATTAGATGTGTACAAAATTAAATTTCAGTGGTCGTTACGTGCTACAGCCGTGGACTATTGAAATCTAATTTAATTGTACGAGATGATGGTTTTGACTTGATTTAATATTGGGATTAGTCGTGTTTTCATTATAGATTTAGATTATCTATTAAATTAAAACACGTAAGACTTATAGGTTCATACGAAAATGTTTCGTGACCTAAGTAAAATAAAACCCTCTTTAATTAAATATCAAGTGATATAATGGCCAAAGGCACAACGGGCTTGTGTCGGTCATAGCCTTTCAACATGGTAGAAAGTGGTTCTTATTTTAGGGCATTGTCGTTTCGTGCTACAGCCGAGGGCTTCGTTTCGAAAAATAGGAATTACTTGTCTATTACATTAGATGCGCATAATTAATTAGAATTCAATTGTCGTTACGTGCTACAGCCGTGGGCTATTGAATCTTATTAATTTTACGAGATGTTGGGTCTGACTTGACTTAGAATATTGAATTTAGACGTGCTACAGCCGTGATTCAATGATTCAAGAGGCTAAATGAAATAAGGGAATAACATGAGATATAATTGATGAAGAGTTATCTGCCTATGGAACATTATATAATGTTTCGTGCTACAGCCGAGGTTATATAATGGAAAGTAGGATCCCTATTCCCACTAGCATTGTGAATGCTCAATTATAAAAATAGAGGGTTATATGATTTAGATAAATAGTGGGAGCCACCAATGAATAAAGACCCGATTCATTTGGTGTTAAGATTATAAAATTGAATAATCTACTTATGTTGTTAATTTTATTTAAAGATTTTAAATATTAGTGTGATGTCTTCTGCACTGTAGAAATAGCATAATAGATGCTAGGTCAATGACTTATTGACAAGAAAGGTGAGAATAGTTTTCACAGGTAGGATAGATTGTTTTCGTCTTGAACTCACCAATCTTCGCAAGTTGTGAAAGATGTATCTAACGATGAGTGAGATGTCTCGTTGATCTACAAGGGTTGTTAGATGAATAAGTAAGGGACATAGGTATCAGATATCGATGTTGTTTATTGAAAATAATGGTTTAACAATATTTCTGTCAATGACCTTGTTTTATATGATCAATTAGATTGTTCGTTTATATAACTGGTCTTCAAGATGGATATATAGTTAATTCAAGATGTGATCTTTAAATCTCATTGAAAGAATAAAATCAAGATCATATCTTGAGGTCTTATTGTAAAAATAAGAAGGTGAGTAGAAAAGACACAATCTTTGAAATAAATGTTAGCCAAGAAAACAAAGGTATTAACTTCCACTTAATAAAGGATAGGATATTGGAATTATATTATGTAAGATATGTCTTACAGAATCAAGGAAGTAAAAGGTTAGTGTAACCTCAACTTCAATTTAAGTTTGTTAATAATTGAAACAAGTCAATCATTTACTTGGGTATTAGACACCACTTTGGTTCAAGGATTACGAATCACAACCAAAGGACAAGTAAATAGCTAGACATTGATAAGGTCCTAGATAATTGAAATAGAACAACTGTTGTTGTTTCAATTATGAGAACTTGTTGATTTGTTGTGCTGTTGGACTTATGGATTATATGTTTCATATTGAACAAACTAGATATAATGAGATAGACCAGGTTTGATACCTTGTCACATTCAATGATGATCAATGTAAATAAGGATATGTGTATTTGTTGAAATACAAAATCCAAGTTTTATTGATAGGCTCAATGAATGTTGAGGTATGACAACGAACTATTTAAGAGTATTGGAAACATGCAATAAGATTGAGGTTTGTCAATATTTAAATAGTTAGTTCCTGAATTATTTCACATATCATGATATTAGTTTACTAAAGACTCTTGTTAGACAAGGTTCAGTTCATAGTGAATGATATCAATAATTCCGGTACCTATTAAGAAAATGACTTAGTAGAATAGTCAAACTACTCGATGAGGTATCCTCCACATACGTTAACTAAAGTCTGCATAAGATGTGGAATAAGGAAACACAAGTCTCAATTGTCTTGAGATTTGAGGTTGTCTAACCTATGTCAAGAGTTGAATAAGTTAGAGACTGAATCTGAATAGAGTTGATTTGTGGTTAATCTTAAACAGAGTTTAGGACAAGATTTTACAATCTTGCTGAGTAAGGAGTATTTATAGACACTGGGAGTGTTTGTTTACTCCATTTTTTTTTGAAAAATTAGTTTACCCTTCAAGGGCTCAGTGGGAGCTATAGTGAACTTGATGAAGTTCAAGAACCACAAATCATCACGGATTAAGTATGGAACCTATTTGAGTAGTAGAACTTTCTGTACAACAACACTGTTGTAAATCTAGGAGGGTATTGGTTTCATCATTTAGAATGGTGATGAGATATCCACTATAAATGATAACAACAATGTTTTGAGTTTTAATGACTCTGAGAAGTGACAGAGTGTCATGGAATCTATAATGGTTTTGTAAGAGAGTTTATGAATGGATGGAAAGGTAAAGACCTTTAAAGTCAGGCTAGCTGTAAAGGTTTAAAGTGAAGATAATATGATTACCTTAAAGAAACCTTTATCGAATAGCCATGACCAAAACCATTAAGATTTGCTTGCATGCTTCTCGGTAATGGAACATTAATTTTGATGAGATAGTCAAAGAGTTTGATTTTATCAAAAGATGAATGATCCATTTAATGGTACAGGAGTTTAGTGGGAGTAATATAACATATTAATATATATGGATATATTAGTAAAAATGCACCTTTGATGTTTTTGGTTTTCATTAGAATTAAGCTATCAAAGAATTTCTCCTTGGACTAGGGTTAGGCCTCAAATAAACTAAGTGTGATGAACTATGTTGATAGATCATGATTAGGATAAGAGGTCTGACGGAAAATAATGTACATTGATTGGATGCTAAAGTGTTTAGCATGGACACTCCAAGTGATGTTTCATGCTGATGAACATGGGAGAATATCTCTCTGAGAGAGAGGACACGTGAATGGAATATCTCTGAGAATTATTCCATTATGTGTTACATGACATGTACAAGTAATGATGTTTCTTGTTGTGACAAGCAAGTATCAATTTACTTCTAGGAGAAAAAGGATCAGATGACAATAAAATATTGTAATATACTTCAGAAGTATGGCGATATATTTATTTTCTCTGATGGATCTTGTAGACTCAAAGTTAAACAAGATCAGTTTGATAGTAGATTCAGTTTGGGGCCCTTGATAGTCCTGAGTTGAAAAGCAATGAGTTGAAATAGTTTCAAGCAGTAGACATTCGTTAATATTAGATCAGAATGCATAGTGTGTTTTGTTGCAAGTATGTTGCGACAGTGGACTGGAAAATTAGTTTCTGTGTTGGGTTAGTTCCTGGTAGATAATAAGCCATTAAGTTGTAGTGTGACAACTCAAGGGCATCAGATTAGTACATGCTAAGGAGCCGTGATCCCATCTAAGGTCTAAACACATAATTGCGGCTCTCTCATTCGATTAGAGAAATCGATGAAAGAGATGTTGTCAACATTGAGAAAATTTGTAATAACCCTAACTTTAGAAATGCTACAGTGCTTAAATGAGTAGTAAATTTTGGGGATTTAGGAAAATGTTAAGTAGGTACCCTATAATTGATACATAAAATGAATAATCATAAACCATATTAGTGTCGCACTATGAAAATAAGTGACTCGAAATGACGATGGATTTCAGAAATTCCTAAATATGGATTTTTGAGGATTGGACTTCCAAAGAACTTCTATTAGATATTAAGGAGCATGGAAACATTATAAGAATTATATATTGAGGGATTAGTAAATTTAGATTTGAGCCAGGGGATTATTAAGTTAAGAGAATACCAAAGGAATTTGGATTGTTAAATGATTTCAAAACCACTTGGAAAACGAGATGTATTCGAAACGAACCACAACTAAACGAGTATGAAAACCAAACAACCAAGATGAACAATATAACAAGGATATATACCACATTATTATTACCAAGAGTGCTAGCAAATTACTCAAGAAAATCAAGGAAAAGAGGATTATGAGATCATCAACATGACATCACCATCCACTAACTTGTTTTAAGGGGCAAACTAGTACTTTGGCAAGGATTAAACCACAAAATATCAACCAAGCTTCCTAAACACACCTTGCACAAGAACCAAGGAGGGAGCCCAGCCACTTTATGAGATATTATCACCAATAATGCAAGGATGAGAGCAAAAGAAAGCAAGCAACTCTATTTCTCTCCTTTCTCCACAAACTGCCCAGCAGGACATTCTCCAAGAAGAAAATTCATATCTCCATTTCTATACATGATAAAATCACCAAATTTTAACCATAACTTCTCCACTCCATGTGCAAGGTTCGTTCAAAATTTCATGTCCAACAAAGTAGTATAGCCTAGTCAAATCCATGCTCAAAGTTAGAGAACCCAATCTGCCCAGTTTCTGTCCAGCGGAAAGATGGAGCTCAAAACCATAGCTAGGAAGCTTTGTTTTTGGTGATCTATAGCTCAAATAAAAGCTTATGAAGAGTCCAAGATGTGGTAAAAATTTGAGAGCCAAACTCTTATTTTTCGATTTTCTATGATTTTTACAAAGTGATGGCTGAATAGTAACCTTCAAGAACTAACTTTTGGTTTTATGATTTCTTTAGTTGATCCAAGCTACTTTAAGGTTGTTTAAGGACTATTCAAGGCTTATTAAGTGTTGTTCACTCTACAAAGAAGGTATAAAGCTCAAGAACCCTTAGTATTACTTTGAGTTGATGATGGATTATAGAAAGTTTATTGATTAAAGTTATGATAAGTGATGATTCATGATGATATATGTGTTTATAAGTGATTTGAGTTAAATATGGAAGTGTTTGGGGATTGTAACCATGGCTGGTAATGAAGACCACATGGTGTAGGTGATGATTATTGTTTTTGACAATTGATTTGGAGGAGTTGGATTTATGGAAAGTATGAAATTATAGCCGTTATAATGCCCGATTTTCGTTAGGAAGAAATCTGCCCTGTTTTGTGACTCCTGTATCCGTACGGTACCCTACTGCCTAGGTTACCAATTGACCATGAAATGATAGAGCTTAGTTCATAGATCGTTTTGATATAAAGTACGTTAAAATCTGATGAACGGTTTAGGAGAAAAGTCAGTTTTAGTAAAAGACGTTCGAGAACCGAGAAAATGTAATTGTGTTAACTTTGAGGCTATGATCGACCTACTTAGACATTTTTAAATATTATGAAATTTTGGGATATTGTAGTAGGGTGGTTAGAGAGACATTACCAACTGACCCTAAGTCAAAATTCGAAATTTATTATTTATGAGAATTTTTAAAGTCAAGAGTTGTTGTTAAGAAAATGGTGTAAATCGTTGAAACTTTGATCGAGTTTAAAAGTGGTTAAGTTCTTGGAAATTTTGGTACATAAAGGCTATGTTAAACATATATTAGGTGTCAAGGGTGTTATTATATAAGGATTAAGTGTTTAAGTGGGATATATACTAACGGTGATCCTTTCGTTTCTATAGAGACGGGAGACGAACACAGGATCATACCTACTCGCTTTAGGGATCCAGGCAAGATTCCTTCTATCTTTACTTTGAAAAATTATTTATGTTCAAAGGAAAATGATTTCATGGAATATATATGTGATTCTATCATTACAATATTGTTAAAGATTTGTTTTCCTGATTTTGGAAATTTAAGGGAGATGTATATGAATATGAGTATGGATATGGATTAAATGGAGCAAGAATTCTTTTATCCTTATTTTGATAAACTGTTTATGTTCAAAGAAAAATGGTTTTGGTGGATAATATATGAATCTTATATGATGATATGGTTAGGGATATATTCCCTGTTTGCTGAGATTTTTGAATATGGATTATGGATATGGATGCGAATATTGATAGAGCGAATATAATTTATGTTTTAAAGGGATATGAAAGAATGGTATCAGTTGTTATCTAGAGTTATATGTTTATAATATTATGTTAAAAATATTCTTTTTAAATAATTGTGATTTAATAAATATTATTTGATGATTATTTAATACTTTTGAAAGAGATGGAATATTTTATGTATATAAGAGCGTATTTGATTTTATTGAATATAGAGGAGATGTCTGAGTCATAATCAAAGTATTATGACATATATATTTTTTTTAAAAGGTGATGATAAATGGAAATGATATGAGTGAATGATATGTGGTATGATATTTTAAAAAGGGAATAATGATGTGATAAAAAGGGGAATTGCAACAGATTTGCGTAAGTGGCTGTGTCAGGTCTGTGTGCGACACAGTCCAGCATTATTATTATTTGAAAGCGAGAAAATGGAAATGTGGAATGATTTTTTTTAAAAAAAAAAGGAAATAATGATTTTATAAAAAGGGGGATTGCAACAGAATTGCGTAAGCGGCTGTGTCAGGTCTGTGTGCGACACAGTCCAGCATTTATTATTTTTATTACGGCACGAAGATGCCAAGGGAGGATGTTAGCAGGTGGCCTTCCTCCAGGGATGATGTTAGCAGGTGGCCTTCATTCCTTCTACCGGTAGTAAACAGAGAGCAGGTACGATTAGGCGACTGATCATCGTCCTAACGTATCAGGCGACAGCAGATATCCCCAATGTTTTTGAAAAGAAAGTGTAGACAATGGTTTTCAGATTCTATACTGAAACAGAATAATGATATGAGATGATAGAATTATGGTTACAGATGAAGAAAAATTGATATTATATTGTTCTATATTTCTTTTCTTATAAAGAAAAATGGATGGTGTATTTAATAAGTAAGAATTAATTCTTTTCTTAAGGATTATGATGGGTTTTCTGTTTATTAATATATATATATATATTTTTCTTTGAAGCTAGTTTACAAAATTTATCTTGCTGAGCTATTATAGCTCACTCTTGCTATTTATTTATATAACAGCTAGATCAGGTGCCGAAACGTCGCAGTACAACTCGGAAGAGGGTAAAGGGGAAGTCTACCTTATGAGAAAGTATCGACACTTGTTCTCAAGGTAGTATATACTTATATATGGGTGTAATAGATGGTATTCTGGGATTGTAATAATAGTTTATCTTTAACTGCTATCATTAATGGATATTGTTCTCTGAGCATATGACTGGTGTGTGTGTATTAGTGTGGGGTCAATTGCTTAATTATTATATTAAAAAAAAAAAAAACTCAAGAGATATTGATATTGAATGGAAATTGGACCGTGACGGCCCGGATTCCTGACCCCGGATCTGGGGGTGTCACAGATGGTATCAGAGCTAAGAGTCATAATGCTCAGGAACAAAAGTGATAATAATAAATATATCAGTAATAATATAAATTGTGAACTCACATCGAGTTCAAGGGTGGTTTATCGAGTGTAGCATTTATTTTAAGTAGTGATTATAATTTTATAGATTATTACTAATAAAGGTTTATGTTTTATTATAGGGAGATGAAATGGGTGAGTCGAGTTATGTTTGTGAGTGTCTAGGTATATATACATAAATGTATTAATCGGTGATTTAATTATTGAATATGGAATAATGTATATTGTACCCTAAATTTGGGTAAACAATGGAGAATATTGTTATGTACAGAATCATGCCGCCTGAACGTAATACTAGGGCAAATGTAAGGGAAAATGAGAGAGTTTGAGGTAATGGTGTAAGTAGATTGGTGAATAGACACTGATTGTTTGTGGAGATGAAAGGGTGAAACTGAGGTTGGTCGGTAAAGCCAAGATATACCTTAAGGACCAAGAAAGACTGAGACATTACGAGATTGACTTAAATGAAAAGGTTATTATGCCAAAAGTGTTAAGTTTATGTAGCACACGGGATCGATATGAGAAAGGGAATACTTGATGTATCGGGAAGTGTACGTTAGATAACCTCGTGAGTATACAGGGTATGTTAGAATATACAATTTAGAAGTATAGTTTGAAGGGTCCTTAATACCAGAGCAGTGTCAGGTCAAGACGATCAATATTATGTAAGTATATCGATTAGAAGGTTGTGTTCTATTATGGATAAAGGCAGACAGTATTGAGCCAAGTCACGACTAGGTAAATGACGATAATTGGGAATATCAGATGATAGGTTAAGGATAAATGGTGAGTGCCAAATTTAAGAAATTTTGGAGAGTACGTAGTCTAAGATATAAATGGTATTTGAGGAAAACCATCCATTATTGGGATTTTCAATTGGGCAGAGGCTATTAACGGTAACTACTTTCAAATTTTCTAAAGCCCTGCTAAATTATATTATCGAGTTTCAAATTTTCCTCCACCGGTGGGTAATTATTCATTAAGGGCCGGTATCTTTTCAAAACTTTCTGGTACCTTTGGAATGTGTTTCAAAATTGTATTTTATCTATTTTAGTCAAAATATTTCCTTAAGGTTATTTTTGGAAGATGGTATTTATCATCGTGATTTAAATTTCCCTCTATATTTCTTACTCCAACTAAGAGGAACAACCCAATATGTATACACAAGGACGATCTGTCTGTGTGATTGAAAGTCGGAGGGGACGCCCTCACTTGTGTGACATACGGGTTCTTCCATCATATTGATTTCTCAAATATTCTTTTGTTTCGAATAAAAGTTATTTAAAACTTTTAATTTTATAAATTGTTGTGGGACCCTTGCTTGTTTCTGGGTTCGTTTCAATTCAAACTCTCTTAAATTCTATTAATTGTTTCGAATATAGAAGATTTCATTAAAGGATGGAAGCAATGTTTATAGTATACGTGATTATACAAGGAAACTTGAGATTCCAAAGGAAATTTCAATAAGAGATAATTAGAGCTAGAAGCGTTTGATTATAAGAGAGGAAGGAATTTCGTGAGAAGAAATGGATATATTTGATGATTAGTAAGAGAAAAGAATATGAGGAATTTTAAGGCATAATTGATATTTACTATTGAGAGTAAGGTGTATTTTGAGGATAGAGTTAGAATAAGGATAAACAAAATAAGTGAGGATAATTAATGAAGGATTCAAGGTGCAATAACTATTAGTGGGAAAGGCCAATATTGTGACTAATACCCTAAGTAGCAAAGAGAGATTAAAGATGTTAAGTATTCAAAGGATAAATCCAAAAGGTGTGAATGAGTAAAACTTGAGGTAAAGATTTTGATGAGAATAATAAAGGAAAATTACAGAGGTGGAATAGATAGTATATCATGAAGGAACTAAGGTGGATCAGTAAGATGTAAAGAGCGTGTAGTGAACAATAGACATATGGGATAAGGTATCCGGAGGAAATTGCATGTACGCGCTAATTTAACCTCTTAAGTGTAAATGGTCGGTTAGGGATCGACTAAGTCCATGAATGGTGTAACTGGACTGATAATATAGATAAGAATAATCTATCTGTGAGAAAGTAAACTATGGTGATATAAGAAAATGAGTTATTCTCGCGTCATCCAAATCAATATCTGTTAAGAGTCAGAGAACTCTATAAAAAGGAGATTAAGAGTATTGGAGAAAGCGCGAGAATATTTTTCAAGGATGAAAGGAAAGTATATGTTTGTATAAGTACGAACAGGAAATATATATATTATAGATAATATTTTTTACAATTGTTTCAAGGAATAGCCTTCTAGTCAAATTTCTGGAAGATTTTACAGAAACAAGATATAATAAGATGGAAGTATTTATATTTTATGTTATGATAGAAATCAAAATATAGTTAGACAATAAGTGAGACACACTACTATTCAGGGAAGGCCAATGTGGTGGCCGATACCCTTAGAAAAAAAAGAGAAATGAGAAATGAGATAATATAGAATGACAGAATGCCAGAGAAGGTTGGTACGGTAAAGATAGTAAAAGTATTGTTATTGATAAGCTAAATGGCATGTTGATGAATGACAAGCAAGTTTATATTGGTGTACTTCTGTACAAACAAGATAGAGATGTTTAAGGAGGAACTAGAGGATGGAGGAAGTAATATGGGAAGTAGGGGGTGTAAAATGAGGAGGGTATTCGCTGATGACTTCAACATGATTCCGGGACGGAATCCTTTTAAGGGGGGAAGACTGTAATAACCCTAACTTTAGAAATGCTACAGTGCTTAAATGAGTAGTAAATTTTGGGGATTTAGGAAAATGTTAAGTAGGTACCCTATAATTGATACATAAAATGAATAATCATAAACCATATTAGTGTCGCACTATGAAAATAAGTGACTCGAAATGACGATGGATTTCAGAAATTCCTAAATATGGATTTTTGAGGATTGGACTTCCAAAGAACTTCTATTAGATATTAAGGAGCATGGAAACATTATAAGAATTATATATTGAGGGATTAGTAAATTTAGATTTGAGCCAGGGGATTATTAAGTTAAGAGAATACCAAAGGAATTTGGATTGTTAAATGATTTCAAAACCACTTGGAAAACGAGATGTATTCGAAACGAACCACAACTAAACGAGTATGAAAACCAAACAACCAAGATGAACAATATAACAAGGATATATACCACATTATTATTACCAAGAGTGCTAGCAAATTACTCAAGAAAATCAAGGAAAAGAGGATTATGAGATCATCAACATGACATCACCATCCACTAACTTGTTTTAAGGGGCAAACTAGTACTTTGGCAAGGATTAAACCACAAAATATCAACCAAGCTTCCTAAACACACCTTGCACAAGAACCAAGGAGGGAGCCCAGCCACTTTATGAGATATTATCACCAATAATGCAAGGATGAGAGCAAAAGAAAGCAAGCAACTCTATTTCTCTCCTTTCTCCACAAACTGCCCAGCAGGACATTCTCCAAGAAGAAAATTCATATCTCCATTTCTATACATGATAAAATCACCAAATTTTAACCATAACTTCTCCACTCCATGTGCAAGGTTCGTTCAAAATTTCATGTCCAACAAAGTAGTATAGCCTAGTCAAATCCATGCTCAAAGTTAGAGAACCCAATCTGCCCAGTTTCTGTCCAGCGGAAAGATGGAGCTCAAAACCATAGCTAGGAAGCTTTGTTTTTGGTGATCTATAGCTCAAATAAAAGCTTATGAAGAGTCCAAGATGTGGTAAAAATTTGAGAGCCAAACTCTTATTTTTCGATTTTCTATGATTTTTACAAAGTGATGGCTGAATAGTAACCTTCAAGAACTAACTTTTGGTTTTATGATTTCTTTAGTTGATCCAAGCTACTTTAAGGTTGTTTAAGGACTATTCAAGGCTTATTAAGTGTTGTTCACTCTACAAAGAAGGTATAAAGCTCAAGAACCCTTAGTATTACTTTGAGTTGATGATGGATTATAGAAAGTTTATTGATTAAAGTTATGATAAGTGATGATTCATGATGATATATGTGTTTATAAGTGATTTGAGTTAAATATGGAAGTGTTTGGGGATTGTAACCATGGCTGGTAATGAAGACCACATGGTGTAGGTGATGATTATTGTTTTTGACAATTGATTTGGAGGAGTTGGATTTATGGAAAGTATGAAATTATAGCCGTTATAATGCCCGATTTTCGTTAGGAAGAAATCTGCCCTGTTTTGTGACTCCTGTATCCGTACGGTACCCTACTGCCTAGGTTACCAATTGACCATGAAATGATAGAGCTTAGTTCATAGATCGTTTTGATATAAAGTACGTTAAAATCTGATGAACGGTTTAGGAGAAAAGTCAGTTTTAGTAAAAGACGTTCGAGAACCGAGAAAATGTAATTGTGTTAACTTTGAGGCTATGATCGACCTACTTAGACATTTTTAAATATTATGAAATTTTGGGATATTGTAGTAGGGTGGTTAGAGAGACATTACCAACTGACCCTAAGTCAAAATTCGAAATTTATTATTTATGAGAATTTTTAAAGTCAAGAGTTGTTGTTAAGAAAATGGTGTAAATCGTTGAAACTTTGATCGAGTTTAAAAGTGGTTAAGTTCTTGGAAATTTTGGTACATAAAGGCTATGTTAAACATATATTAGGTGTCAAGGGTGTTATTATATAAGGATTAAGTGTTTAAGTGGGATATATACTAACGGTGATCCTTTCGTTTCTATAGAGACGGGAGACGAACACAGGATCATACCTACTCGCTTTAGGGATCCAGGCAAGATTCCTTCTATCTTTACTTTGAAAAATTATTTATGTTCAAAGGAAAATGATTTCATGGAATATATATGTGATTCTATCATTACAATATTGTTAAAGATTTGTTTTCCTGATTTTGGAAATTTAAGGGAGATGTATATGAATATGAGTATGGATATGGATTAAATGGAGCAAGAATTCTTTTATCCTTATTTTGATAAACTGTTTATGTTCAAAGAAAAATGGTTTTGGTGGATAATATATGAATCTTATATGATGATATGGTTAGGGATATATTCCCTGTTTGCTGAGATTTTTGAATATGGATTATGGATATGGATGCGAATATTGATAGAGCGAATATAATTTATGTTTTAAAGGGATATGAAAGAATGGTATCAGTTGTTATCTAGAGTTATATGTTTATAATATTATGTTAAAAATATTCTTTTTAAATAATTGTGATTTAATAAATATTATTTGATGATTATTTAATACTTTTGAAAGAGATGGAATATTTTATGTATATAAGAGCGTATTTGATTTTATTGAATATAGAGGAGATGTCTGAGTCATAATCAAAGTATTATGACATATATATTTTTTTTAAAAGGTGATGATAAATGGAAATGATATGAGTGAATGATATGTGGTATGATATTTTAAAAAGGGAATAATGATGTGATAAAAAGGGGAATTGCAACAGATTTGCGTAAGTGGCTGTGTCAGGTCTGTGTGCGACACAGTCCAGCATTATTATTATTTGAAAGCGAGAAAATGGAAATGTGGAATGATTTTTTTTAAAAAAAAAAGGAAATAATGATTTTATAAAAAGGGGGATTGCAACAGAATTGCGTAAGCGGCTGTGTCAGGTCTGTGTGCGACACAGTCCAGCATTTATTATTTTTATTACGGCACGAAGATGCCAAGGGAGGATGTTAGCAGGTGGCCTTCCTCCAGGGATGATGTTAGCAGGTGGCCTTCATTCCTTCTACCGGTAGTAAACAGAGAGCAGGTACGATTAGGCGACTGATCATCGTCCTAACGTATCAGGCGACAGCAGATATCCCCAATGTTTTTGAAAAGAAAGTGTAGACAATGGTTTTCAGATTCTATACTGAAACAGAATAATGATATGAGATGATAGAATTATGGTTACAGATGAAGAAAAATTGATATTATATTGTTCTATATTTCTTTTCTTATAAAGAAAAATGGATGGTGTATTTAATAAGTAAGAATTAATTCTTTTCTTAAGGATTATGATGGGTTTTCTGTTTATTAATATATATATATATATTTTTCTTTGAAGCTAGTTTACAAAATTTATCTTGCTGAGCTATTATAGCTCACTCTTGCTATTTATTTATATAACAGCTAGATCAGGTGCCGAAACGTCGCAGTACAACTCGGAAGAGGGTAAAGGGGAAGTCTACCTTATGAGAAAGTATCGACACTTGTTCTCAAGGTAGTATATACTTATATATGGGTGTAATAGATGGTATTCTGGGATTGTAATAATAGTTTATCTTTAACTGCTATCATTAATGGATATTGTTCTCTGAGCATATGACTGGTGTGTGTGTATTAGTGTGGGGTCAATTGCTTAATTATTATATTAAAAAAAAAAAAACTCAAGAGATATTGATATTGAATGGAAATTGGACCGTGACGGCCCGGATTCCTGACCCCGGATCTGGGGGTGTCACAAAATTGACATACATAAACAACGTAGTAGACCCATTGTTAAAGCCGTTTATCAAAATTACTTTGATCTTCACATAGTGAAGATAGGTATGCGATACCGAAGTGATTGGTTTTAGTACAAGTGGGAGATTGAAAGAGAAGTGTCCTAAATCCAATCATGGATGATGAGTTAGGATAAACTTTCTTGTAATCTTAGTAGATTTTATGATTATTGGTTAAAGACATATTTGTCTTTATACGGGCTTTATCTATTTAAAGTGTTTTAAATAAGATGTTCCATAGTTTAGAGTAAAGCTTCTAGAATTATAATGAGATTATAATAGTGAGATCTAGAAGATGATAACACTAAACTTAAACTGTTCCTGATCATAGGATAACTAATTGTAAGTTAGTTAATCCGTAAAGATCGGTACATACTATACTTGCTTCTTCGGAAGGATGTCTGTTCTCATAGGCATTTGTGTGGTGACACTATAGTTAGTATGTAGGTGCTCATTAGGAATGAGTTCATTGAACATGACTCGATCACTTGAACAATTTATAGAGTTTACTCACGTGTCAATAATTGTTCATGTAGTGATGGTTGTACAAGTATCCTTAGACTTGAGATTGTTAGAGTCATCTTGTATGTAATGAACAATGCTTTGGTTTAGTCCTTAGTCTCAAGGGCAATTAATAAGTTCTATTCTGGGCATTGGAATTTATATATGGAGATAGTTAACGATCAATAAAGGATCTGCCCCTTCCAGTAAAGGAAGAGAATATCCTATGCTATTCTTAATATGGTAGTTCAGGAATCTCTGGCCAGAGTGAATGAAATTAGAAATTAATTTCTAATTTTCATTAACATGAACTATACATAAGGAATAGAAATCATATTATTAAATTAGATAGGCTTGACACGAGATCTATGCCTTGTATTTAATCGGGATATTGTTAGGGCAGAAGGAATTTATTGTACGGTAACCAGTCACTGACTAGGTTCTATATTCCTAGCAATGAATTCATATTATCCGGATAGTCGCGATATATTGAGAAGTATCACTCACGATGTAGAATGAATTTAATTACAGCGATAATTATTTTTTAACGAATTAAAGTAATTCGTATAAATAATAATAAATAGTTTATTATTATTTATTTCTACTACCAGCTTAATATTGAACCTAAAGGGTCAAACCATAAAAAGAAATATTGATGAAGATTAAGAAAAATTATTTTGGCTAATAATTATTTATTTAAGAAATAAATAATTAAATAATTAATTAAATATGATTTAATTAATTATAAATATTAAGAAAAGTTCTTAATATAATAATTATATATTTAATCTGAGATATTAAATATATAGAGAGAATTGTTTTTTTTTAAATCAATGAGAAACATGTTTTAATCATTAAAAGAGTTTTAATGATTATTTGATTAATTAATAAAGATTAATTAATCTAAATAATGTAAAAGTCAATAAACCACACCTATGGTTTCACTATAAATAGACATGCTATCTCAGATTTCAGGATAACCCCAGCAAACACAAAATCATGATTCAAGAAAGAGTTTCTTGAATTAAATCAAATTAGCCAAATTTTTCTCTCTTTTCTTTCTTTATTAAATTTCTTGGTGGATACCATTAGAGCACTCCACATACTGAGGGGTGATTGCAAGGAGAAGAACAAGGGCTAATTTTGAAGATCATAGCTGTTGCCGGAAAGCATTGAAGGTAATTCTCTTATTTTTCTTGAAATATATGCATGATTAATTAGGATTTCTATGCAAATAAATGTTATAAATACTTCCGCATGCGTAGAAATTCCTTCACAAATATCGTGTGTAACCTTGGTTCTACTCTGTTCAAGTCAAGGGGAAGCGAGTAAGCGACCTATTTGGCTATCTCCGGATTTTTTTTGGCCCCCCTCTTATATTGAGTATAACGCCCTAGAAAAATTTCGTATTTTATAAATATTTATTTATTTAAATTACGAATTTTATTATGTGGATATTGTTCGAAAGGAGGAATATATGTGAAATTGTGTTTATGTGCTCCCGTGATGATTTGTGTATGCCATGTAAGTCGGTGTATTTTTATTTGTATTTTTTAGGGTTAAAATATATTTAAATCGTGCATTTTTGATTCTCTGACAATTTTATAAAATTATTGGAGTGATTAAAAATCATGAAATCTTTTGTAATATTATGTCTATATTATTGTTTAGTTTTAAAAATTATTGGGAGAATTAATTTGGAGGTTTGAGTATTTTAAAATGATTTTAAGAGTTTTATTGCATTTAAAGGATCAAAACTTGTAAAATCCATATTTAATTCATTTTTGATCCTAAAAATATTTTAAAAATATATTTGTGCTCGTAATTTTATACTCTTTATTTTAAAAATGGAAAGTTTAATTTTTCGAATTTTCTATTTAATTTCGATTTATAAAAGTTGTTTATTAGTTTTAAAATCGAACAAGTAGTAGTGTTTTATTTGGGCCCGAGATATATGGTTAGTAGTAATATAATTGTATTGGGTCAAGCCCAATAAGACTTGCAAAAACACCAGTACGCAGAAAACAAACATCGGGGAGAAAGAAAGAGGGAAAAGAATTGGGGGAAATTAGAATTAGGGTTTGTGGGAATTGAATTGGGGGTTTTGGTTTGTTGAATCTAAGGGTTTATATACATATATATATATATATATATATATATATATATATATATATATATATATATATATATATATATATATATATATATACGTGTGTATGTGTTGTATATGTGCCGTGTGTGTGTATATAATCGCGTGAGTGTGTGGGTATGTGTAAGGAGGAGGGAGAGGTGTAGAAGAGGTGGCGACGGAACTGCTGGCCGGAGAGGTTGGAGCCGTCGGTGGTGAATTCCGACGAGCTCGGAATGGAGAGGGAAGAGATGATGTTGGGGTTTTGTGATGGTCGCGTTGGTGGGCTGCTAGGAGGCAATGGAAGAAGTAGAGAGAGAGAGAGAGAGAGAGAGAGAGAGAGGGGGGGGGAGTAGAGAGGGGGGGAGAAGAAAAAAAAAAGAAAGAGGAAATTTTGGGAATTATTCGCCGGAGAGGTATAATATTTTTATTCATTTATTTATTTATTTTTATTTTCGATGTAATTGTTTAACTCCTCATTTTAGATTAATTATGTGTATTGTGGTAATTAAATCAGATTTAAAGTATTGTTGTAATTAAATTAGATTTAAATTGTGAGATTATTGTTTTAATTCCCGTTATTTAATTCGGAAAACATATTTGTAAATTATGATTGTGGGGATTAATTGTGAGTCGTAAATATGTTTGGATTAGTATTTATTAATGGTTAATTAATTTTGAGATTAATTATGGGTTCAATTATATGTTAGATGATTGCCAATTGTTAATTGTTAATTATTATTTGCTAATTGTAATTGTCGGAAATATTTTGTGGTCTCGTTAATATCGGGTTTAGTGATTGGGGGTTGTTAATTATGATTTTGGTAATAATCGAGGTTTTGATATAATATTTGGACTGAATGGTCGTTAGTGGGTATTTATCAATCGTCGGATAATACATGGAGTTATGTGGTTATACTAGTTATAAATGTCTATGTGCTAAATGTTATAGGTCGAGTCATATTATCTGTTAAATGATATACTTGTCAATTACGTGGTGATGAGTTAAACGTATGGACAAAATGGTTTTGACTTAGTATCTTATAATTAATTAAACCTTATTTGGTAGATGTTAATGTGGTGAATTCTGAAAGTACCAATGGCCCTAGAGGCTGTGTGGTATGTCTTGATTTAGTTTTGATCAAAAATTGAGGGATTGTGACCCCGGGATAGTCCAACTTACAAAAAGGCTAATTCACAAAGTTTTCTTAAAATAAAAATTTAATTCCCGATTGTATGGTTTTAAAATGTTATTTATCAAAGATTAATTGTTAGATTCATTTTATTATGTGTTTATCTGCGAGGAGTTGCAATGAGATCACAAGTCTTAAGTGTCAATATTTAAGGACTTGTGCAATTCTCTTCAACTAGTTCCTCGGGCTTACGAATATCAATGATTAACTATCACGAGTATAATTAATATACTTGAGTGATGTGATCATTGATATAGCGTAAGTAATAGTTAATGCTAGGGGTTGTTCCCTAGGGCTTACGAATATCAATAATTGATTGTCACGTGTATCATTAAAATGCGTGAGTGATACGATTATTGATGTAGCGTAAGTAGAAGTTAATGCTAATATAAATTATTATGTGTTTACTGCATGTCGAGGCAGAATTCCTTATGTGCTATGTGCCGCATGTCAGGGCGGGTACTTTTTTTATATGTTTACTTTTATGTTGCTACAAATTGAGGTAGCTCTATTTTTATATAATTTGGTTGGTAAATGGTTGAATTGAAAAATAGGGGAATAGTTCTATTTACGAATACTTCATGCCGAAATTTTCTAAAATTCCCCTGCAAATCTATTTAAAATCTATTTAATTTATTTGATTTCGATGATTTGAAAGTATGTTTTGAATTTGCTGTGAAGTGGTTGCCTAGATGGTATCTAAGTATCAAGTGACTATCTGTGTTAAGTATTTATGTGAAGTAAGTATTTGACCTAGTGGTTATATTAAAGCTATTTTGTGAAAATGATTGTATATGTTTATATAAAATATGTGTGTAAACGATATAGGACACGTATGGGTAGAATAAAGCAAAATAATAAGATTTTGCTTAGTTGGGTACTAAAATAGTATTTGACTTGAAAAAAATGGTTTGAGTAGGAAACCTGGCCAAGGACAGTGCGCGAGTAATCTGAAGGATGAACAGATGGACAAGTATCAAAGCCGATGGGTGAAGTGACGTTAAGTTTAGCGGACGATGAAGTAAAGATGAAAATAGGACCAAGTAAGAAACCCACTTGTAAGGAAAGAGATTGACGAGAAGCTAAGTTGAGTATCGATGTGAAAATCAGGAACTCCGCAAATTGAGGCAAGTGTTCTTGCTATTCACTTATTGTTCAAGTGATACAATTTAGTTTATTTATAGTATGTGATGACTTGGCCAAGTTTAGATGGCAGATGCCACATATATTTTTTTCAGATAAGTGTGATGCTGTTTATCTCCCCTACCCGTAATTCAAATATCCGATTTGCAAAGAACTTTACAAATAACCTTTCTCGCTCATTTTCTTATCCCTGGAATGCCATTTCTTCTATTTTCGTCAAATTGGTTTAAGAATTCCTTAAATAAAGGAAATCCTAGATTTTAAACTCTTATGAAAGCCTGCTAGCGAAACTCTTATTTCTAGCGAATCTTCACCAATGGACCCCCATTTAGAAAAATGTTTTCTTTCAAAATGTTCTGAACTTTTCCATATTAGAATTGTTTTACAAACAAATGTTTAAGCTATTTTATCTGCTTTTGGAAACTCAAACTTTTCAATGTGCCCAGTGTTTGACCATATCTTCACTTTAACTTAGAGTTTTGATGGTTGAAAATCTTATTGCAATATATATCGTTTATGTGCTCAAGTGAAATTTCTCTTTAGATAAGTTGACGTTATAAATTCCAATTACTCATATTCATCTTGTTGGTATTTATTCGAATTATCATTCTTTATATTATCCACCCTATGTGGTATCGAACTTGTCGATATCTGTTAGAAATATTAATTGTTTTTTTGCTCTCTGTATTGTATCGAACTTGTCGATACTTGATGATATAAATTGCTCTCCTGTTGATTCTTCAAATTATGAGTTGTCCTGGAACGTGAGTTTTCCAGTTGGTTGGTTGACAAAGGTTGTCGATTGTTCCGACACCTAATGCGTGTGACTTAGAATTGGAAATATGTTTTTTTTTAAAACAGATGTCCCTTCGGGGAGACCTATTATGGTCAACAGATGTCCCTTCGGGGAGACCAGATTAATGGTCAGAAGTTAAGGCCAATGTGTGTCATGGATCCAATTAAGGACATTGCTGTGTGTGTTTGTCCGGGGTTAGTGCGTGACTGATCAGCAGCCTAACCTTGATGTTTTTTTTAAAATAAATAAAAATTCCAGTTCTAATCTATACTCTGAGATTGAGATGTTCAGTTCCTGACTCCTTGGAAGTCTGTTTTATAATACTTTGGTATCGGAACTCTTATCAGATCTACTTTCTGATGCACCTTATTAATGGTGAATTGTTGGCCCCGTGGCAATCTAAAAGTTAATATAACTGATTCCATCATAGAATGAAACGAAACCCCTTTGTTTATCAGAATTGTCATCGTTATTGAAATTGTTATCACTATTGCACTTGCTGAGCATTGTTGGCTCACTCTTGCTTGTTTGTTTTTTTCAGCTAATGGAGAAGGTTAGTGAACCTAGTAATGGTCATTGGTGTTGCTTTCCAGCAGCGAGAGGAGATGATCGGGTTGCGGATTCTCATTGGTTAGTGGTTGGGAATTCGTCAAGGTTGGATATTCAGTTAGACAGTGATTTTATTTATTCATAGAATTGTATAACATTTTATTCTGAGGATGGATTGTAATAGTAATTTGACAGTTGTTTCATACCATAACCTGTATATGATCTTGGCTAAGGGGTTTTATTATTATATGTTGTTTATATCCAGGATTGTATAATGTTGTTAGTGGCTAGTGCCTAGTGGCCCCATATCTGTACCCCGGATTTTGGGATGCTACAAGTTGGTATCAGAGCTACAGGTTATGGTCACTGAAACAGATTAGGAGGGTTAGGGTACGTGTATAAAAAATAGATGTCGGGTAGAACGGTTTAGGATAAGGATCGCGTTAGGATACTTCGGCAAGCGTTGCGACGTTAATCGGTCTTTCGGCTTATCGCGCGAGCAGAATTTCGAATCGTTTAAGGATTGGGCTATTAGCAAAACAGCAAACCCGAAGCGGCATAAGCTAAGTGGACAGCTGGAGCTATCAGTCCGGGGGACGTTATCTCGAGATTTTTGCGTAGAGTCTAGAACTTTCTACGATATTAGTTTCGATGTGAACGTTTCGAAGATGGTACGAGAAGATTAAGAATGCGAAGTGGGAAGCGATTACTAGCAAGAATTGGAAGTTGAGCGTAATTATGCACCTTAATCGTTGATTCATTCGAATTCATTGCTTAAGGAAATTTCTTAGTCTTCTTTTGAATTGTCGTAAATTAATTCCCGGTTGGTATCGTTGTTAAGGCATTCGTTGCGCAATAACGGTCCAAAATCGAGAATGAATTGAGATCTTCTTATTTATTCATCTCATTATTGTCAGGCCAGTTTTGGCAGCTAAGTATATTAGTGCTTAGTTGACAAGAGTGAGGTTATGAATAATTAGGAATTTCTTGAATGTTTGCTTGATCAATCATTGAAGCATCTATTGAAAAGTCTTTTCTACATCAATCGATGATGAATTTCGTATTCAGATTTAGTCAACTTCAATCTCGTCCTTTCGGAAATATTTGAATTTTTCAGAGAGTACTTAATTCAATTTTACATGAAGATTTTCGAAACTCTTGAATCCCTTCCATTATCATGAATGCTTGAATTTCTCTATTCCAGCCGAGATGAACAACCTATGTAGATAGGGATTTGTTAGGTCCAAAATAGTTTGTAGAAGGGGGGTTGAATACAAACTATACCGTTTTATCGAATTTGCTCTTTTCTTAAAAATATTAAAATAATAAATCAAGAACAAATTTGATGCGGAATAAAACGAATACCGATATTTCAAGTTGAATATAAAATTTATATTAACTTGATGGGGTGTGTCTAAATACACGGGTACAAATTACAAGGTTTGATGACCAAACTAATTATTACAAATTCTATAGAAAATTCGACATGAATTTTTCTATATTTGTAAATAAAAAGATCGAAATTAATTATTACAAATTCTATAGAAAATTCGACATGAACTTTTCTATATTTGTAATAAAAATATCGAGAGGTTCTAGGAAACTTAATTCGCTAGATAGTTCCACAAGTGCAAGTAAACAATTTCTAGTGGTTTAGATTTAATGATACAAGCTAGAAATAATTTACAGAATTTAATTTGAAGTCTGGGAACTTTTCTTTCTCTTGGTCTCTTTCTCTCCGTGTCTGTCTCTGTTTTTGGAGAGGAGTGAAGATTGTGAAGTCTTGTTTTTGTTCTGCTGCCTTCTATCTTTTATATCACAGCCATAGTCATATTGCTTTGTTTTAATTGATATAACAATCAATTAACAATAATATGACATTCGGTATGACTATCCAGTACAAGTAATATGACAGTCTCTTCCAATATAACTTTCGGTATGACTATCATATTAAATATGACAATCGGTATGACTATCACTTTGAACAAGATATGACTATCCAGTTGAGATATGACTATTCTTTTTAACTGAATTTGACAATCCAAATTTCTTTTGCCTGGATATTACTTTCGGTATAACAATCAAAAAACTCTGTACTGATTGAAATTTGAAACAAAATATTAACTGAATTATGCTGACCAATCGAAAACCAGTCGCGGGGAAGGAGAGTGTGACTACGAGCACGCTGTTGGACGTTTGAACCGGGCGCGTGCCATCCACGCGCGCCACAGGCGCGTGGAATCTTTGCCGACAGCAACTTGAGACAGACAGACTGATTTGCATGCATGCGTAGTCTGTTGTCTTATTTTTTTCTTATTTCCTTGCATGCATGTTTCTTATATTCATGCCACTTGCCAAAACATCTCATGTCTTTTTCTTTTTTAATAACAAGGCTGTCGACCTCTTCTTTTTTTTTTTTTTTTTTCTTTTTCTTTTCAGCCGTTTCCCTTTTTTTTCTTTTCTTTTGTTTCTTATGAATTTAATTTAATTAAATACTTAATCAATTAATCATTAAAATAAATGATGATTAATTAATTAATTAATTAAATCAATTCAGATTAATACATTAATTCAAAATTAATTAACATGATAATTAATTTAATAAATAAATTAATTCGATACGAATTAATTTATTAAATTAAACCAATTACATAATTATATTAATTAAGTGAGAATTAATATAAAAATCTTTTTCTTGAACCACTGAAAGTAATAAAGAATTACCACCGAATTTTCGTTGACGCTCGATGCACGGTCTGGTTCATGAGCGACTAACTCCAACGGCTTTTCTTTATTTTTGACTCTATGATTTGGTTCATGTCTTCCTTTTTCTTCAATCTTTTTCAAACCTTTCTAATCTGCATTCTGCCACTGTAGGAACCTCTTGTCACTATAAATAGAATCCACTGTCTTGATTACTCCTCTGATGCTTGATCAACTGAATGAACTTCTTCAAGTGTAGTATACCTCAAAACGGTAGATTGACTTTGTCTTCTTTCTCTTGACAGTTATACATTTGAGATCCCTGTGACAGTACATATACTATTTACTATTACATTCTTGTTTGAGTTGAGTTGTATCCTCGAAATACAAATAGGCTACATCATATTCCTTTCAATCTCCCCCTATTTGTTTGTTAGACAATAACATACAAATACCTAGAGGATAACTCAACTACAAACAAGAAGAAGATAAAGCTTTAAAGAGCTATAGTAAATAATACATAAAAAAAAAATTCTGGTTTAGATATTACAATTCCAGAATCTCAGTAGATGAAATGATAGATGATTGTTCCTCTGACACTGAACTGGTCTTCACTAAGTAACTCATCTTCATTTCTTGACATATCTGCCTGATAACCCTTTACATCTGATATTGAAAATCATCAGCAGATACTTGGAAATTTTTCAGTAGTAAAGAATATGACTTGTCAATCACATACTGAAGAATTCTTCTTTGTCGTTTCATACTTCTCTCCTTCCTTATGTCTCCCTATCTAAGGTGATATGACTATTCCTTAAAACGGTGAATACTCCCCCTTTCTAAGGTATATCCTTTTTCATATCTCTCCCCCTTAGATATAAAATCACCCCCTCACTAAGGTAATCTTATACTCTCCCCCTTAGTTGAGTATCTCTTACTTGAAAATGCACACCTAGAGGGGGGGTGAATAGGTGTAAATGGCTAACTATATTCAACTAAGTCCGATTTTAAAAATTACCAGAAACAGCTTACTGATTTCGTTTTATGCAGAGACAAATGGTAAGCTGATTGTAAACAGTATGCTGAATGTAAAGATAACAAGTACAGTAAAGTGCATAAACAGTAAGCTAAATGCAAGCAGTAAGTAAAGAACAGAAAATAAAGAACACAGAGACTTTTAGCCAGGTTCGACCCCTAACCCCTATGGTCTACGTCCTGGTCCCTTACCAACTTGGTAAGAGAATATATTATTGATCACTGAAATAAACCAATTACAAGATACAACAATATATCTCCCTCAATACCCAGCTGTTGACAAATGGCGTGCTGAACTCCCGTTTCTGAACTTGCTCTCTAAGCTATACTTCCCAAGTATACTTCTCTAGCAACGATCACCAAACCCTAGTTCCCAAGCCAAATTGTCCAACAACTAAACCTTACAAATCGAACAATACAATCAATAATGGATACAACTCAAACTATGAACTCTTTAAGATATAGCACGTATGAATATACTAAGAGCTCGAGAGAATCAAAGGATATAGCAATGAAAACTGAGTTGTTTGAATTCTTGTGTGCTTGAATATTTTCTCTGAAGTGTTTTTTCAATTCTTCGAAGCGAATGAACACAAGAATCAGTTTATAAAGCATCACACCAACGTTCAGAAAATCAATCACCAATTATTCGAACGATTAGAATCAATTTCCAACGTTCAATTGGTTAGAGATTTTACAAACGTTCTTGTGAACGTTAGATAGAAGGTTTGAAAGAAAGAGATCGATGAAAGCTTAACCCTTCTGATTTGTATAGATATAAAAACGCGTATAGGAGATTTTGAAAGAAAGAAATCTTTTAAATAAGGAAACTCCCATAAGTTTTATGATTTTGTTTTAAAGAAAGATATTTGAAAAAATTTGAGCTCTAGAATATATTATATACGTATTATATAATAAAGAGCCCTCACAATATATTTCCTGAAATAAATCCTTGAGAATCGAACTTGATCTTTATCTTCAGAAATTCTGGCAGTTGCAAATGGCTTGCTGTTTGTGACTGACTGTCAGAAATGGCTTGCTGTTTGTGAACTGTCAGTGTGCAAATGGCTTGCCAGACTCTCTCTGTTGTAATACCAAATGGCTTGCTGTTTGTATATTCTGTGTAAACAATCAGTAGGCTAATATACCCTGCAAAACCACGTTAGTACAATACAAGCATAACACGATGTTTTATATCAAACTACAATCAAATAGCTTGCTGAATGTGATCATCAAAACCATAGGAGTATCAATCTCCCCCTTTTTGATGATTACACAATATTTAGGAGAAATAAGAACTCCCCCTAAATCCCTGCATATTAGTACATTTTGATATAAAACAAATTCAAGATGAACAAGCAATTAATCATATCCAAGTCGAATATCTTGACCAAACAAACAAATAAATTCTCCTAAATTTCTCCCCCTTAATCCATCAAAAAACCATCAAAAAGAATATTAGTCCAGGTCTGGAATAAGCATAGAGAAAAAAAATCATGGTAATGGCATATAAATAGTTCAGATACAAATGGTAAGCCAACGTTACCCATTCTGTGCTTGTCAGCTTGCTGACTACACAGTACACATGCCAAGCTCCATTCGTATGGCTGCAAATCTTTCTTCAGCTAATGGCTTTAAACTTTTCCATTTCCATATCATCAACCAAGTTACAAATATGTGATTGAGCTAAAAGCTCCCCCTTAATTGATGATCAATACTTCTAGAATACATCGGAGAGACTATGTTGCTCCCCCTAAAATAATGCTCCCCCTGATTAACATATTATCTCATCATATAATCAGGTTAGCATAATTCATCATATGTAATAAAATATAAACATGGCTCATCCCTGCATGAAACATCAGTTAATAAATCCAACTTATAACATTATATCCCTTTTTAATCCTCATGCAATCCTCATGTATTCAAGTTCTTCTCCCCCAGCATGCTGAAAACATATTTCCAGGTTATTCATCCACAATAATTGTTCTTCTGGACTGGAGAATAGCTTACTGATTAGACCATACACATTTGAAATGATCATAAATGTGAATTCATTCCATTTGACCAATCAATTAACCACAATAGTACTCCTTTTTCTCTTGTTCCCTGCACAATACAATACATATATTTGTCCCATCTATATACTAGAGGAATGTCGTTAGTACCACAATAATAATATATTCATATTCAAAGAAATATACGAGGAAAAATAACATACTTACTACTTGAGTACCCAAATTTTGTTGGATCCACCATGGTTTGTTGATAGAACATAAAGATCATGTAGATCAGATTTCTTAATCCACTGTTGTATCACTTTTGGTGCTTGATTTATGGTCCTTTGTGTTCTGCCAGACTGATAGTGGTAAGCTGTTTGTCTTCTATCATTTGCTTTCTGGTACGCTGACTGTTGTCTGACTGGTCCATTCTGGTATGCTGTTTGTTGTCTGACTGGTCCATTCTGGTATGCTGTTTGTCGCCTGACTGGTTCATTTTGGTAAGCTGTTTTCACTTTATGATTTACTTGAACCACACAATGTCTTTCCAGATGTCCTTTTCCACCACATTTGTTGCATGTCTTCCAAGGCATAGAATAGTCATAGGGTATGCCATTCCTTCCATCATATTTGAGCACCTTATCTTTCTTGTTGAAGTTTAAACCAACACCTTCTCTGACCAAAGGTACATTTGCCTTCTTCATCATTGTTTTTAAAGTGTCTTCACCTTGAACAAAAGTTTCCATGCCCTTCTTGAGATCTTTAACTTCTGTTTCTAGGTGGGTGATTACTTCAGCTTGCTGTTTGATGAGTTCAGCTTGCTGAACTCTCTTTTCAGCAGTTTTTGAGGATTCGGCTTGACTAGATTCCTTCATCTTGTATGATTCCAATGCTTTAGCTTTAGTTTTAACATCAGACCTCAGCTCTTTGATTTCTTCAGTTAAGGTCTTGTTTCTCTTTTCAAGTAGCTTGACATTAGCCTCTAAATGTCTGTTCTTAGTATTTAGTTCCTTGATCTCTGTAGCTTTACTAAATGAAGTTGAATCCCATTCTTCCATTTTTGGCAACAGATCTTTTACCATTTTGGATAAATAGGCATTCTTATCAGTCAGCTTGCTGATTTCAGCCTTTAGTGCCATGTGTTCTTCAATTGTAACACTATTTTGTTCCTTTATGGTTAGTGAATCTAACAAAGTATCATCTGAAGAAATATAATCATTAAAAGAGTTTACCTCACTAGGATCCTCTTCAGAATCAGTTTCAGCATACACTCCTTCTGAATTTCCTAGAACAGATTCATCTTCCATTCCAACAAGTGCTAAGTTCACCATCTCTTCACTTGAGTCATCACTGGAATCTGTATCATCATCACTCCAAGTCAGTAGAGCCTTTGATTTCTTCTTGTCCTTGAAAACAGTAGGCTGTTTTGACTTTAGTTTGTAGCAGTTCCTTTTATAATGGCCTGGCTTGCCACATTCGAAACAAGTTTCCTCCTTAGAGTCCTTTGAACTCTTTTTGTTGTTGTAGAAGCCACCTCTTTCCCTTTTCATCATATTCTTCTTTTCTATCAGCATTTTGATCTTCTTTGAAATAAGTGCAAGTTCCTCATCAGAATCAGATTCATCATCAATGTCAATTGGCTTGCTGTTTTTAGAATGGAGAGCCATATTCTTCATCTTTTCTGTTGGAGCTTTAACACTTGAACTTCCCACCTGATTTCCATTTATCTTGCTTTCAAATTGCTCTAGCTCAGCAAATACGGCCAAGTGATCCATAGTATCAATAAGTGGTGAGGATTCCAAGGCAGTAACCTTAGCTTCGTAGATGAATGGTACTGCACTCAATACCTTCATATTGATTTCATCTTGTGGAATAGATTTTCCAAGCCTCTTTAGTGAATTTATAGTAACTTGAAACCGTGCTTGACTATCCTTGATAGTTTCACCTTCATTAAGCTTGAAATTCCCAAAGTCATTCATTAGCTTGCTAAGCTTCACCTTCTTTAGAGATTTCGAACCTTCATGATAAGTCTCCAAAGCATCCCACATTTCTTTGGCTGATTTGAGTGAAGATACTTTATCATATTTAGCCTGGTTTAAACCATTCATAAGAGAACTCCTTGCCTTTCCATTGAAGCCAAGTTTGATTAATTCATCCGGAGTGAGATCATCAACATCCTTTGGCTTGCCATCCTTATCAAGAAAGACATATGGACCTTTTTGCACAACTCTCAGAACTAATGGATCTCTGGATAAGTGAGTTTCCATGCTGCTTTTCCACCAGTGGTAGTTGTGTGTGCCATGAAGAAGTGGAGGCCTGAAATCAGATTTTCCTTCGGGATAGTTTTCAGCCATTATGATCGAATACTTTCCTGTTACAGAATTGTTAGTATACCAAAGCTCTGATACCAAATGAAAATGCACACCTAGAGGGGGGGTGAATAGGTGTAAATGGCTAACTATATTCAACTAAGTCCGATTTTAAAAATTACCAGAAACAGCTTACTGATTTCGTTTTATGCAGAGACAAATGGTAAGCTGATTGTAAACAGTATGCTGAATGTAAAGATAACAAGTACAGTAAAGTGCATAAACAGTAAGCTAAATGCAAGCAGTAAGTAAAGAACAGAAAATAAAGAACACAGAGACTTTTAGCCAGGTTCGACCCCTAACCCCTATGGTCTACGTCCTGGTCCCTTACCAACTTGGTAAGAGAATATATTATTGATCACTGAAATAAACCAATTACAAGATACAACAATATATCTCCCTCAATACCCAGCTGTTGACAAATGGCGTGCTGAAATCCCGTTTCTGAACTTGCTCTCTAAGCTATACTTCCCAAGTATACTTCTCTAGCAACGATCACCAAACCCTAGTTCCCAAGCCAAATTGTCCAACAACTAAACCTTACAAATCGAACAATACAATCAATAATGGATACAACTCAAACTATGAACTCTTTAAGATATAGCACGTATGAATATACTAAGAGCTCGAGAGAATCAAAGGATATAGCAATGAAAACTGAGTTGTTTGAATTCTTGTGTGCTTGAATATTTTCTCTGAAGTGTTTTTTCAATTCTTCGAAGCGAATGAACACAAGAATCAGTTTATAAAGCATCACACCAACGTTCAGAAAATCAATCACCAATTATTCGAACGATTAGAATCAATTTCCAACGTTCAATTGGTTAGAGATTTTACAAACGTTCTTGTGAACGTTAGATAGAAGGTTTGAAAGAAAGAGATCGATGAAAGCTTAACCCTTCTGATTTGTATAGATATAAAAACGCGTATAGAAGATTTTGAAAGAAAGAAATCTTTTAAATAAGGAAACTCCCATAAGTTTTATGATTTTGTTTTAAAGAAAGATATTTGAAAAAATTTGAGCTCTAGAATATATTATATACGTATTATATAATAAAGAGCCCTCACAATATATTTCCTGAAATAAATCCTTGAGAATCGAACTTGATCTTTATCTTCAGAAATTCTGGCAGTTGCAAATGGCTTGCTGTTTGTGACTGACTGTCAGAAATGGCTTGCTGTTTGTGAACTGTCAGTGTGCAAATGGCTTGCCAGACTCTCTCTGTTGTAATACCAAATGGCTTGCTGTTTGTATATTCTGTGTAAACAATCAGTAGGCTAATATACCCTGCAAAACCACGTTAGTACAATACAAGCATAACACGATGTTTTATATCAAACTACAATCAAATAGCTTGCTGAATGTGATCATCAAAACCATAGGAGTATCATTACTAAGGCAATCTTTGAGTATATCTTCTTCAATATATCTCTCCCCCTTAGTTGAGTAATCCTCCAAGCATTCAATTATAGCAAACATCCAATTAAATTAGATGATACTAAATTTTCAATTATAACTCACCTCTTACCTTTAGTACAACAGATTCTTCATACATATAACATTGTCTGCTGCAATAAAGAAAAGAAGCTTTGCTTGTGTTGAAGGATTTTCATGAAGACTTCCAGAATAGAAGTATGTAGACTCACTATTGATCATCCTGACAACCAAATCTTCCGACAATTTCCTTGTATCTCCCAAATCTTGTAAGTAAACTTTGTTTGGGAATAGGGAATGAGATTTGGTGTTTATCTTCTTCCTCACTGTGAGTGTGTGATTCTGTTTCGTGTACCTCACAAGTGTTTAACTCATCTCTCCACTCATATCACTTAAAATGAGTGATCTCATTTCTCATCTCTCAAGTGTTTACACTCATGCTCACTAGTGTATCACTCTTATCTCTCATAGCTCCAACATCCATGTGTACCTACAAGGAAAATTCACCATAGCCCCTTCTAGAGAGGTCACTGGTGGTGCAATGGGGTTTCGCAAATCCCCGATCCTCGTTAGATTCGTCAGACGAATCTGAGTCATAATCTACAAGTTTATAAAATTTTCCCTTTTAATGGGTTTCAGATTTGAATTCTGAGAAGGTAAACAATAATCTATAAAATTTAGCATTTAGATCAAAGTTCCCTTCAAATGTCTGTGAAGACATTACCTTGTCAAACTCATCAGGTAAATCTGAATCATAGTTCACAAGTTGCCGATCCGCACCTATGTCGGACCCGATACCCGTAGGATCCAGAGATGTTCCCTCTGGGGAGTTAGATAATGATCTTGTTGAATTTTGCATTGAGATCAATACCTTCTCTCTAGGTCTGTGAAGACTCTTGGTTCTTTGAGGAACCTTCAACTTATAATCCTAACCGTAAAATGGTCGGACTATGAGTTGTTTCCGTCAATTCATCATTAGTGTGTGCAATCTCACTTTGTGCATAGGAAGTATTTTAGTATTGTGTATGAGGTAGTGACTTACCAACAGATGCCCTGGCCGACAGGCGAATTTCAATAAACTCATCATTTTAAGATAATGAATTCAGAGACTGTTTTAGTGCCATTTTCAGATCTGCATCCTTTTGGGAGAATGCAGGCGAGCTTACAGATACCTCAAGTTATATACATCTATTCTCCTTGAGAGGTAGAGCTGTGGGTTTACTATCCCTCACATCCTTATTTGCTGCATCAAGTGCAGTTACTCCCACAATGACCTCAAGTCAAATAAGTTACTTCCACTTCAGGGGTAAGTTAGGATGTGTTTAGATTTGGATTTATAGTCCGGGATAGAAGTTGTTGGGTTTACAACCTCATGACTTACAATGTGAGAAAACTTCCACTAGGAGCTGAACCTGCATCACATAGCAATAGAGCAATATAGAGATAGAATGCATTTACATCATACCATAACATTATGTGAAAACATATGCATTATATCTTGTGAGAGAAATGATGTACAATTGTGACTTCAAAAAAAAAATTTATAATATAAGCAATCACAACTGTAGAAAGATTTCAGTTTTCTTTTAAAAACTGTTAATGTGCAAGAGTTTGTATTTATGCATAAAACAATGTATTATCATGTCTTTTAATGAAAACTAGGTCGTTTTAATTTTAAAAGACACAAACTCTTGACTTCGCAGTAATTAAGAAAGAAAGATTTTCTTTAAGTGCTTATAATGTATAGAGAACTTTAACACAAAGTTAATGAGAAGACTTATACAAGCACTTGATGTCGTTTAGGTAACAAAGATTACCAAGTACATAAGTACAGATAACCAATGTCTCTCCTTTGGCACTTCATTACTTAGCACAACATAAACTAAGTAATTGACTGATGGATGTAAAATATTCTAAGAACTATCATATGTATAAAGTGGTGTATAACCAGAATTAGAGAATTTAATTTTGAAAAATCTCACCACTTGAAAATGTGATAGGAGACCGAATGTAATTTTAAGTCTCACTTACTTAGAAATTTGAACACCTTAATTTATACTACCACTAATGATTTACAGATAAGACACATTTACTCAGAATAAATCCTAAGTAATATCATCAGAGATAATATATACATCACAATTAGTTTACAATAAAGTATCAGAACAACTATTTGATACCAACTGCTAGTATTTATCAAATACTTTAGAATGCAAGTAATTGTGTTTATGATTACTTTATCAAAATTAAATTATGAGCAAATAAACCATTGAATTGCTTCACGTCATAATTTAACTAGGATATAAATAATCACTGCTAAATACTAAATATTCAATGATACCAATTGTTTGATAAATACAATCTATTATAAGATAAATTCAATTTAGTGAAGATTGAATTGTTACATTGAGTACCAATTGACAGAATGAATATTAGTATCTAACTACTTAAGAACATCATTCACTGATATTCATAAGTACGAGAACTAGTTGACAAGAAATACACAAGCTCTTAAGATATAACATTTCAAACTTATGACTTCAAGGCAACTCCTCGATAATAACAATTGTTAACTCCTAACAACTGTTTACTGGTAGACAACCTTGGTTCTATAAATAAGACTCGATTACCAAAGTTGTCTTGTCTGCAATCTTAGAAATGATATTCTAAGTTCTATACACCTTGATCCATAGTATATAACATTTATTATCAAAGTGATTAGAAGCTTGCAAATAAGTACAAAAATTATTCAAAGTAATTGAACAATGGTCACTTTAGATATTACAATATCCATAGTTCTACTTAGAGAATTTTTATACCATGTATAATAATATGAGTGAATTGTAAAAGATATAACAATGATTACTTAGAGGAGTTCTAAGTAATTTCACACATACCAATATATCTCACAATTAGTTAGTAAATAGAATTCTAACTAAATATCATTAACTGATATAAGTCAAAACTTCAATACAACCAATTGTTAGAACCATGATATTAATTATAGTGAATTCCTAAAAATGGGATATTAAAGTTCACTAGAATTAACATCTCACAACCAATTGAAGACCAATACAGATTAGGTCCAAATTAGTTATGTTGTTTATTTATTTTGATAAATATGAGGTATAGAGCGAATACTAAATTGAATTGCTTCAAGATCGTAACCCACATAAATCAAAACAAATAATTAAATAATTAAATACTAAATCTCTATGAGTTAGATTTTAGCATTTAAGTATTTAAATTATCCTTAAATAATCACCACTAAAATATATTACAATTATACACATGGCAATCATTCAACAGATAATTCTCAGCGTGAGGTCTGGATGTAAATAAGTTCACAAGTCCTTTCGATACAGACAATTAAATACTTGTGAGCTTACTTAAGAATTACTTAACAGATGGGATTTACGAATCATATAGCATTAATAAAATCCCAAGTTTACAAACCAATCTTGAAAAATTAATTTCATCAAGTGATTTAGCAAACATGTCTGCAAGTTATTCTTAGCTAAAGACATGCTCTCGAAATAATTGATACCTTATGCAAGTTGCTTAGCCTTGAGCGTTCCACAGAGTTGTTGGAGATAAATTTTATTCCTTGTGTTCTCCTTCTTTCGTACAACTCATTCGATCTGTCTCTATGCAGCAAAACATGTCAGAACTAATGTTTCTAGGGTACCATCTCCGCAGATCCGGGTCCAACTTAAGACATCTGAAAATCAATTGTAATAACTACAAGAATAGATTCTCAAGAATCCACTTGGGGCCTTGCACATTTGCATAATTGAGAATAAAATATGTGTGTAAGTGATCTATTAGCAATTGAATAAGATAATAAGCTGATGATTACTCTATAGCCCGATTAGGTCCTAATTAGTAGATCCTGAACTTATTGGGTCAAATATCTCTAGGGTACCATTTCCTCAGATCCGGGTCCATCTTAAGATTTTTGATTACCAACTTGTTAGGTCCAAACTAATAGGTCAAAAGCCAGCTATAGTGGTGTGTTGGCATGTAGTCTTGACAGGTCTAGAATCTTCTGAATAGAAACAAAAGATCCTTGACTTATTTTTATTGTCATCATTCTTTTGGCTTACTGAAGTAAATCAAAAGAACTGCAACTTTACCAACATCAAAACAACAAATATCTTAATATCAATTTATAGCTAGTAGACCAACATATAATACAATCAAGATATCATTGCACATATATGTTAATAATGTTTGTGCCTAATGATGTAAAGAGTTCTATAAATATGACACCAATTATTAAAAGATACCAACTGTTAAAGATTGATACCAAATATTAAATTATAGTTAGGGTGTCATACCATGTCTTTCCACGCTTGCTTGAGTGATGATACTAGTTCATACTAACCTGTAGAGATCTTCCACTATCTCACTAACCAGGAGTGCACTTGTTCACATTCCTCTATCATCTAGATTCTTTAGGTCCAGATGTGCATTATAATCTTGAATGTACAGCAGGTGCCTGATATCCTCAAGTCTTGTCACTGGTGCTTCTTGTCAAATATACTGTTTGATCAAATTGTAACCTAGCATCCAGTTTGGCTTTGTCCCTCATAACAACGCCTTGACATCCAGTTAAACTTCTGGTTATCCTTGTACCAATTACAGCCTTGTTGTTTGGTCTGGATACCAGCTTCCCTTCAATCTGCCTTTAATACTGATTGAGATCACCTTGCATTGCAATCACTCAATCTGGATCTTCCAGAGCTTTTGAAGCTTTCTTAGTTTCTTCTAAAAGAAAACTAAAGAAATAATCATTAGTACTTGAAGCTCTGCTAGTCTTTTACTTCCACCATTAGAAACACTAAGAACTAGGACAAAGAATTAATTGAGTCAACATTCTTTGTCTTGGCAGACATGTTCTCATAGTGTCCTTTGACTTTCAGTGTGGTGTTGAGTTGACTAGATGATCCTTCTTTTGCTCCCCCTAAGCTGTTGCTGGGTTTACATGAAGATTCTCAATGTTGACATGGCTTGGATCTGAATCATCATTACCATTGACAGCTGGGAGCTAGAAGTTATTGAACATCACTAAGACTTTCAATCATCTTCTGTTGATTAATAACAATCACCCTGTAGGCTGTTGACTCCACCAAGTAACCAAGGAAATTAACCTCTTGAGCATTAGCTGATTGCTAGGATGCTCACTTTCATTTATCATTGCAAAACAATTTTCTTCATACTTGTGGGGTCTTCCTATATTTCTTACTGATCAGGGTTTAATCATGTCAGTAGCAAATTATTGACTGCTTCAGCATTAATACTCTTGAAGGTGCAGAAATCATCCAGAACACTAATTGATAGGTCCTGTAATCTGGTCTCCAAGTTGTCATAGTCAATTTTGCTTCCTGACACTCTTCTAGATGTGATCAATCACCATCAGTGGTGTCTTGTCTTCAGATTGTTTGAACAACAACTTGTTTATGGAGAGAAGCCATCAGTCATCACCACTAAAGTATATTTTTCTTTGATGTAGAACTTCTGTGTGATTCTTTTTGACTTCCCTTTATGACATGCCTCGTAATTTCAATTTACTTTAATTCCAGATAAGGTAGTCTCCTTTACTGATTCGATTTCCAGGAAAGAATCTCTTGATATGACATTCAGGTGAGAGAGCTCCTTATGTCATAGCTGAACTCTTGTCTGATGAAGCTTTAGATTTGACCTTGTTGACTTCACCTTTGATTGAGATTCAATGTCAGCTACAGATAAGTTCTCTTTCCTTAATCCTCGAACAGTAGGCTCTTCATCTTGTAAAAGATGCTTTATTACTGACAACATTCCTTAGCTATTGAATAGCCTTGACCCTAGGTTATACCCTTGCTGTTGTCTCCAAGGGATAAACCACTTGGCCTGTCTTCACATTCACATTTGATAGCAGGGTTCTTTCTTCGATGATATGCTTTGAATAAATCAATAATAATGCATAATCGATTAACCTGTTAAGCCCTACATTCACAAATGGATAAAAAGTTCTTGGTACCCAAATTGTTTAATTGGGTCCAGATGGATTAGAGATTTCTCTTTTATTAGAGTTAACAACAGTTTTAACCTTAACATGCTCATTCTTATCTTTGACTGACCATTTCTCCTTTTTAATGTCATTGACAAAATATTCACTGAGCAAGGAGAATAATGGTTCCTTCCTAACATAAGGAGGACAAGCAGTCTGTGCCTTATTGTAATTCTTAAACATGCTTTTTCTATAATCAATGCAAATGCTCGGAGATGCATTTATGATATTTGAAATAAGCGGACATGATAATAAGAATACATGGCATACATTCAGCATTAAAACAATGCAGATAAGAATTATGCAAATTAGGCATGTTATGCATTTTAGAAAATTCAGTACTATCTACTTTAACCTATGTACACTTGTGTAACAGGTAGCAAGTAGATTTACAAATATTCAATAATTTTCTAAACATGCATGGAATAGAAGAATTAACAATTAATCACTAATTCTATCCAATCCATTCCTATTGTTATATTATATTATATAATCTCTATTACCTAAGTTAGATTTACAAATGACTTGATGTTCTACTGACACCCTAGGTAATTATTCCATCTTTTAAACTTTTTAAACCTTAACAAACAATTCAGAATGAATAAGCAAATCTTGTTCTACTGGGGATCCTGAAACTAGCTTAAGCAGAGGTCTTATATGCTTAACATATAACAATTAAGAATTAAAAGATATTGTCTAAGGAACAACTCTAACTCAATATTGCAATTAATTAAATTCTGCAAATATTCATACACATATTAAGATCTTCTAACCAAGGATTTAATAATTAAAAAACTAAGATCTTAACATGCTTTGAATTCCTGAGAATTACATATTACACTAGTTCGAAGAATTGATACCTGAGACATGTGAGGTGAATCATCTTCAGAGATTGCTATGAAGGCAAGATATTAATTATGCTCTTCTCATCATCATCTAATCCATCCCAACTCTTTCCTTCAGCAAGATAAGTTCTGCACCGATGCTTCTGTTTCATCTCATTTAATGAATCCATATTCATCCTTGTCTGTCAAAATTCTGTACCATGTTGTACACCTTGATAGTTACTTATCACATATAACTTTCCATTGCTGCAACTATCATGTCTTGTTCTTTCCACCATCTCAGTCTTGTAACCACCTCTTGAGTTGAACTATATCCTGAAGAGTTTCTGCTTCGGAATAGATAGGTCTGATTCCTGGGTAAACATTTATACTATTTCTGAATTAGTAACTCTTCCTGTCTGTTCTGAGGTTCCATCATTAATTCCTGACTGAGATGTCTAACTGTCTAGTTCATTCTCAAACCTCCTTGATTCCACTTTCTAAAATCTCTATTGATTCTTTGAAAAATATTTCTTGGTACAATCCACTAAATGTAATAGATGTTACATTGGAGCAATTCACTTAGTGTTTGTATATCAGAGAATCAATAGACTTAATTCAAATCTTCGAGAAAAATTCTATCCACTTAACCTCTTCCATTCCTGCTTCTGAAAAACCAGTGAATTTTATGGATATAAATTTGAGGAGCTTCCACAAATTTTTCTTCAGTAGGTAAAATTAATTTCGTTGAAAAATGCATTTTCTACAAAAGATTCAAATCATCTTTGACGTCCGGAGGAATCTTCAACTAACAATCTTCTTAGAACTATTGGCTTAGAATAAATTCAAAATATTTAAAATTCAAAAACTTCAAGGACTTGAACATTTTTTAGAATTAACAAATCTGAAAATAAGTTGAAATTAATTAAAATTTGAAATTCTTAAGAATTGAAAAGTTTGAAAATTAGACAATTTGAAAATAAATTCAAGTTGTTTAAAAATCAAAAAATCCAAGTATTAAAAACTTCAAGAATTAAAAAAGTTGAAATTTAAGTCAAATTAATTAAGAATCAAAAAATCAAGAAATGAAATTTTTGAGATTTAAAGAATTCGAAAATATATTCAAGTTAATTAAAATTCGAAATTACCAAGAATTAAAAATTTTGAAAATTAAACAATTTGAAACTAAATTCAAGTTGTTTAAAAACCAAAATTTCCAAGAATTAATCATTTCAAGAATTAAAAAATTCGAATCTAAGTTCAAATTATTTAAATATCAAAAATCTCAAAAATGAATATTTTTGAAGGTTAAAGAATTCGAAAATAAGAGGAGTTGACTTTTTGGTCTAATACCGGATTTAATTTTTGTATGGGTCAAAAACTCGAAATCCAATTGGAGGACCACAAAAATGTGGATCTTGATTTGTGCGTCAATCAAAAGGCTCTGATGCCAATTGTTAGGTCCAAAATAGTTTGTAGAAGGGGGGTTGAATACAAACTATACCGTTTTATCGAATTTGCTCTTTTCTTAAAAATATTAAAATAATAAATCAAGAACAAATTTGATGCGGAATAAAACGAATACCGATATTTCAAGTTGAATATAAAATTTATATTAACTTGATGGGGTGTGTCTAAATACACGGGTACAAATTACAAGGTTTGATGACCAAACTAATTATTACAAATTCTATAGAAAATTCGACATGAATTTTTCTATATTTGTAAATAAAAAGATCGAAATTAATTATTACAAATTCTATAGAAAATTCGACATGAACTTTTCTATATTTGTAATAAAAATATCGAGAGGTTCTAGGAAACTTAATTCGCTAGATAGTTCCACAAGTGCAAGTAAACAATTTCTAGTGGTTTAGATTTAATGATACAAGCTAGAAATAATTTACAGAATTTAATTTGAAGTCTGGGAACTTTTCTTTCTCTTGGTCTCTTTCTCTCCGTGTCTGTCTCTGTTTTTGGAGAGGAGTGAAGATTGTGAAGTCTTGTTTTTGTTCTGCTGCCTTCTATCTTTTATATCACAGCCATAGTCATATTGCTTTGTTTTAATTGATATAACAATCAATTAACAATAATATGACATTCGGTATGACTATCCAGTACAAGTAATATGACAGTCTCTTCCAATATAACTTTCGGTATGACTATCATATTAAATATGACAATCGGTATGACTATCACTTTGAACAAGATATGACTATCCAGTTGAGATATGACTATTCTTTTTAACTGAATTTGACAATCCAAATTTCTTTTGCCTGGATATGACTTTCGGTATAACAATCAAAAAACTCTGTACTGATTGAAATTTGAAACAAAATATTAACTGAATTATGCTGACCAATCGAAAGCCAGTCGCGGGGAAGGAGAGTGTGACTACGAGCACGCTGTTGGACGTTTGAACCGGGCGCGTGCCATCCACGCGCGCCACAGGCGCGTGGAATCTTTGCCGACAGCAACTTGAGACAGACAGACTGATTTGCATGCATGCGTAGTCTGTTGTCTTATTTTTTTCTTATTTCCTTGCATGCATGTTTCTTATATTCATGCCACTTGCCAAAACATCTAATGTCTTTTTCTTTTTTAATAACAAGGCTGTCGACCTCTCTTATTTTTTTTTTTTGTTTCTTTTTCTTTTCAGCCGTTTCCCTTTTTTTTCTTTTCTTTTGTTTCTTATGAATTTAATTTAATTAAATACTTAATCAATTAATCATTAAAATAAATGATGATTAATTAATTAATTAATTAAATCAATTCAGATTAATACATTAATTCAAAATTAATTAACATGATAATTAATTTAATAAATAAATTAATTCGATACGAATTAATTTATTAAATTAAACCAATTACATAATTATATTAATTAAGTGAGAATTAATATAAAAATCTTTTTATAACCGAAATCTTTTTCTTGAACCACTGAAAGTAATAAAGAATTACCACCAAATTTTCGTTGACGCTCGATGCACGGTCTGGTTTATGAGCGACTAACTCCAACGGCTTTTCTTTATTTTTGACTCTATGATTTGGTTCATGTCTTCCTTTTTCTTCAATATTTTTCAAACCTTTCTAATCTGCATTCTGCCACTGTAGGAACCTCTTGTCACTATAAATAGAATCCACTGTCTTGATTACTCCTCTGATGCTTGATCAACTGAATGAACTTCTTCAAGTGTAGTATACCTCAAAACGGTAGATTGACTTTGTCTTCTTTCTCTTGACAGTTATACATTTGAGATCCCTGTGACAGTACATATACTATTTACTATTACATTCTTGTTTGAGTTGAGTTGTATCCTCGAAATACAAATAGGCTACATCATATTCCTTTCAGGATTCAGGGACATCTTATCTTTGTGGTAGGAGTCCAGTGGGATGCCACTGATTGTGTTTGTCACGAAAGTACTAACGATTGGCCATCTTTATGTACTGTGGTGGTTAACCAAGTGACAAATACAACCTGATAATAGTTCAAAAGATCATATTGATCTCTCGGTTAAACTCTTTTATAAAAGCTTTATCAAACAAACTTAGCCTTTATTCATATTGACGCCCATTCATTTTATTGACTTCCTTTGTCAGAAATTCGATGTTTTCAAAAATTCCTAATGATGAAGAAATGCGAAGTTGGGCGTGACGACGTCTTAAATGATAGAACTATAACTGCATGGACGAAGAATCGGTTATACAGGTTTAAGAATTTGGTGATTAAGGTAGATATGCCATGCCAAATTGGAATATTTATTGGACCAATAAATCATGGACAAGAGTTGTGGCTAATGAGAATTGAATAACGGAAAAAGGGACAGCAAAGAAAAGCATATGATTACAGATACGGTTAAAGGATGAAAAGTGAATGGTGACGAAGATGTTGGGTATGGGATGTTCAATGCTGAAGAAAGATTGTTTTGGACATCTATTGAAGGGCAAAAATAGTAGATAGAATATCATAAGATTTGAATGTTGGAGCCGTTGTTGGATATAAGATGTTAGAAACAAGAAGGATGACTTGGATAAAGCAGAGTGAAGTGAAACAGAATGGTATGTAAGAATTATCAACAAGAACCAAGATTGAATGAGGGGTAAGGTGAATATGTGGAGTAAATAACTTATGCAAGCCAGTGTAGAAAGTCATGATTATCAAGGATGGAGGAAAGTTGACCAAGATAAAATAAAATGACAAGAGGAGAAAGAAGGGAAACCAGAAAGTTTCCAGAAGTGATTAAATAGAAAAAATATAAATTAGTTAAGGGAAGAATGTGGAATCCCAAAGATTTGGAGTTAGAAGAGTGGACACAGTAGTTGCCTATAGAATGAGAATTAGCAGAAATTAATGAGATCCCATGACCAGAAAATAAGATTTCGGGAGTAGAATCCCTACAGATTTTATCAAGATAAATGTGGGAAGTTGTGGCTGTAACTAGAAGGGTAGTGTGGTAACAAGAAGCAGAGTCAGAAATTAAAGCTATATGTTATGAGCTTGGAAAGATGGCAGTTTTGTCAAGAATAATATCATATCAATCTTGGAGAAATTTATGAAGAGAGTGGCAGGACTGCTTTTATGACTATTAAGAATATAGAAATTCAAAACGGTTATGAAGGAGGTTAGTAAGAAGTGGATTGTGATGACTATAACTCAGGATTAGATTTATTTCCTAACAACGAAATGCGAGCAAATTGTGAGGACCAGGAAAAGGGAGATTTTGATTTTTGAGAAAGGTAAAGGCGGTGTTTTGAGGCCGAAAATAACATGGAGGTCTTAATGATTTAGCAGATCAAGAAGTTGTTAAACAGGGAAATGAAGTTGTCTTGTACCAGAAGGAGGTATCGGAAAGGAGCGATTAGGTCAAAGCATATTTCAATGAATAAATTTCAAATAGCATCTGAATGAAGAATTTAATTATGTCTATAGATCACATATCAAGATATTCGAAGACTGGTGAAGCATATACAAGTTGATCGAAAATGACCTTGAAAGGTCCCAAGAAAAGGAAGAAAATTTTTGCACAAGAATCCCAATGTGAGTGGGGTGAAATGTTGAAGTTGTAACGTGTAGAGTTAAATTCGAGGACTGTCAAGTATGCAAAGTTACGATTCGAAAGTCAATTTCAGAGGGCATTGGATAGTGAAGTTATAAACAAGTTGTTTCCACCATAATGATTGTGGAAAGTTATGTCAAATGTGGAGTTTACTAGTTTTCAAAATTTTAAAGGTTAAGGATTAAATGTTTTTAAAGAAATTTTGTTTCAAAGCTTTTGTTTAATACTTTATTGTTTTAGATGTGTTTCTTTTAAAATGATTCTTATAAAATATGTTTCAAAAGGAATTTCAGTAACTAAAAATAATCCTAGATTTGTTTTAAACCAACAAAATATTCGAGATTTTCTTTCAAATGTTTTAACAACCAATGTTTTGAGGAGATGAAAATTAAATTGTGAACTGAATTGTGGTTGACGTGTATGTCATGCAGCGAAAGTTGAAGGTGTTGTTCGATATTAAAGAGGCGACAGAGAATAGGTGATATGAGATTAAGCTTTTTGATTAGTTACTCTGTTAAATAGTGGGATTAAGAATAGATAAAAATTTCCTAGTTATTTCCTTCTTGATCGACATTGCACGTGGAAAGTGGAATAAAAACGGTCGGAGGATTTCTTGAGATTTCTTTTCTCGAAGTTTATCTGGACCATATGATTATAATTAAGAGCGAGGGAGTTGTACTAAGTGTAGGTTGTTGCGGGTCAAGGAAGATTATGCGTTTGCGTTATTATCAACGATTGGCGTGGTATTATAAGTTCTTACGCAAGGGATAGTCCGTTACACGAAAAGGTCGTGCCAATTCCCGGAGGAAAGATATTCGCCTACGTGAGGTAAACGTATAGAGTTAATGAGACTCGGGAAAACAAAGTTTGAGATTATGTTGGAATTTGAGGACTCACAAGACGAGCCTGTTAAAGTATGAGTTGATATGAAAATCCTAGAGTTGAAAATACAACCTGGGAAATTGGAAGCAAGATGCTTGAGAAGTACTGTTACTTGTGTCCTTAGGATTGATTCTGAGGACAGAATCCTATTAAGGGGGGAAGGATATAACGCCCTAGAAAAATTTCGTATTTTATAAATATTTATTTATTTAAATTATGATTTTTATTATGTGGATATTGTTGGAAAGGTGGAATATATGTGAAATTGTGTTTATGTACTACCGTGATGATTTGTGTATGCCATGTAAGTCGGTGTATTTTTATTTGTATTTTTGAGGGTTTAAATATATTTAAATCGTGTATTTTTTATTCTCTGACAATTTTATAAAATTATTGGAGTGATTAAAAATCATGAAATCTTTTGTAATATTATGTTTATATTATTGTCTAGTTTTTAAAATTATTGGGAGAATTAATTTTGAGGTTTAAGTATTTTAAAATGCTTTTAAGAGTTTTATTGCATTTAAAGGATCAAAACTTGTAAAATCCATATTTAATTCATTTTTGATCCTAAAACTATTTTAAAAATATGTTTGTGCTCGTAATTTTATACTCTTTATTTTAAAAATGGAAAGTTTAATTTTCCGAATTTTCTATTGAATTTCGATTTATAAAAGTTGTTTATTAGTTTTAAAATCGAACAAGTAGTAGTGTTTTATTTGGGCCCGAGATATATGGTTAGTAGTAATATAATTGTATTGGTCCAAGCCCAATAAGACTTGCAAAAACACCAGCACGCAGAAAACAAACATCGGGGAGAGAGAAAGAGGGAAAAGAATTGGGGGAAATTAGAATTAGGGTTTGTGGGAATTGAATTGGGGGTTTTGGTTTGTTGAATCTAATGGTTTATATACATATATATACGTGTGTATGTGTTGTGTATGTGCAGTGTGTGTGTATATAATCGCGTGAGTGTGTGTGTATGTGTAAGCAGGAAGGAGAGGTGCAAAAGAGGCGGCGACGGAACTGCTGGCCGGAGAGGTTGGAGCCGTCGGTGGTGAATTCCGACGAGCTCGGAATGGAGAGGGAAGAGATGATGTTGGGGTTTTGTGATGGTCGCAGTGGTGGGCTGCTAGGAGGCAGTGGAAGAAGTAGAGAGGGAGATGAGAGAGAGAGATAGAGGGGGGGGAGTAGAGAGAGAGAGAGAGGGGGGAGGGAGAAGAAAAAAAAGAGAAAGAGGAAATTTTGGGAATTATTCGCCGGAGAGGTATAATATTTTTATTCATTTATTTATTTATTTTTATTTTCGATGTAATTGTTTAACTCCTCATTTTAGATTAATTATGTGTATTGTGGTAATTAAATCAGATTTAAAGTATTGTTGTAATTAAATTAGATTTAAATTGTGAGATTATTGTTTTAATTCCCGTTATTTAATTCGGAAAGCATATTTGTAAATTATGATTGTGGGGATTAATTGTGAGTCCGAAATATGTTTGGATTAGTATTTATTAATGGTTAATTAATTTTGAGATTAATTATGGGTTCAATTATATGTTAGATGATTGCCAATTGTTAATTGTTAATTATTATTTGCTAATTGTTATTGTCTGAAATATTTTGTGGTCTCGTTAATATCGGGTTTAGTGATTGGGGGTTGTTAATTATGATTTTGGTAATAATTGAGGTTTTGGTATAATATTTGGACTGAATGGTCGTTAGTGGGTATTTATCAATCGTCGGATAATACATGGAGTTATGTGGTTATACTAGTTATAAATGTCTATGTGCTAAATGTTATAGGTCGAGTCATATTATCTGTTAAATGCTATACTTGTCAATTTCGTGGTGATGAGTTAAACGTATGGACAAAATGGTTTTGACTTAGTATCGTATAATTAATTAAACCTTATATTTGGTAGATGTTAATGTGGTGAATTCTGAAAGTACCACTGGCCCTAAAGGTTGTAAGGTATGTCTTGATTTAGTTTTGATTAAAAATTGAGGGGTTTTGACCCCGGGATAGTCCAACTTACAAAAAGGCTAAATTCACAAAGTTTTCTTAAAATAAGAATTTAATTCTTGATCGTATGGTTTTAAAATGTTATTTATCAAAGATTAATTGTTAGATTCATTTTATTATGTATTTATCTGCGAGGAGTTGCAATGAGATCACAAGTCTTAAGTGTCAATATTTAAGGACTGTGCAATTCTCTTCAACTAGTTCCTCGGGCTTACGAATATCAATGATTAACTATCACGAGTATAATTAATATACTTGAGTGATGTGATCATTGATATATCGTAAGTAATAGTTAATGCTAGGGGTTGTTCCCTAGGGCTTACGAATATCAATAATTGATTGTCACGTGTATCATTAAAATGCGTGAGTGATACGATTATTGATGTAGCGTAAGTAGTAGTTAATGCTAATATAAATTATTATGTGTTTACTGCATGTCGAGGCAGAATTCCTTATGTGCTATGTGCCGCATGTCAGGGCGGGTACTTTTCTTATATATTTATTTTTATGTTGCTACAAATTGAGGTAGATCTATTTTTATATAATTTGATTGGTAAATGGTTGAATTGAAAAACAGGGAATAGTCCTATTTATGAATACTTCATGCCGAAATTTTCTAAAATTCCCCTGCAAATCTATTTAAAATCTATTTAATTTATTTGATTTCGATGATTTGAAAGTATGTTGTGAATTTGTTGTGAAGTGGTTGCCTAGATGGTATCTAAGTATCAAGTGACTATCTGTGTTAATTATTTATGTGAAGTAAGTATTTGACCTAGTGGTTATATTAAAGCTATTTTGTGAAAATGATTGTATATGTTTATATAAAATATGTGTAAAAACGATATAGGACACGTATGGGTAGAATAAAGCAAAATAATAAGATTTTGCTTAGTTGGGTACTAAAATAGTATTTGACCTGAAAAAAATGGTTTGAGTAGGAAACCTGGCCAAAGACAGTGCGCGAGTAATCTGAAGGATGAACAGAAGGACAAGTGTCAAAGCCGATGGGTGAAGTGACGTTAAGTTTAGCGGACGATGAAGTAAAGATGAAAATAGGGCCAAGTAAGAAACCCACATGTAAGGAAAGAGACTGACGAGAAGCTAAGTTGAGTATCGATGTGAAAATCAGGAACTCCGCAAATCGAGGCAAGTGTTCTTGCTATTCACTTATTGTTCAAGTGATACAATTTAGTTTATTTATAGTATGTGATGACTTGGCCAAGTTTAAATGGCAGATGCCACATATATTTTTTTCAGATAAGTGTGATGCTGTTTATCTCCCTTACCCGTAATTCAAATATCCGATTTGTAAAGAACTTTACAAATAACCTTTCTCGCTCATTTTCTTATCCCTGGAATGCCACTTCTTCTATTTTCGTCAAATTGGTTTAAGAATTCCCTAAATAAAGGAAATCCTAGATTTTAAACTCTTATGAAAGCCTGCTAGCGAAACTCTTATTTCTAGCGAATCTTCACCAATGGACCCCCATTTAGAAAAATGTTTTCTTTCAAAATGTTCTGAACTTTTCCATATTAGAATTGTTTTACAAACAAATGTTTAAGCTATTTTATCTGCTTTTGGAAACTCAAACTTTTCAATATGCCCAGTGTTTGACCATATCTTCGCTTTAACTTAGAGTTTTGATGGTTGAAAATCTTATTGCAATATATATCGTTTATGTGCTCAAGTGAAATTTCTCTTTAGATAAGTTGACGTTATAAATTCCAATTACTCATATTCATCTTGTTGGTATTTATTCGAATTATCATTCTTTATATTCTCCACCCTATGTGGTATCGAACTTGTCGATATCTGTTAGAAATATTAATTGTTTGTTTTCTCTCTGTATTGTATCGAACTTGTCGATACTTGATGATATAAATTGCTCTCCTGTTGATTCTTCAAATTATGAGTTGTTCTGGAACGTGAGTTTTCCAGTTGGTTGGTTGACAAAGGTTGTCGATTGTTCCGACACCTAATGTGTGTGACTTAGAATTGGAAATATTTTTTTTAAAACAGATGTCCCTTCAGGGAGACCATATTATGGTCAACAGATGTCCCTTCGGGGAGACCAGATTAATGGTCAGAAGTTAAGGCCAATGTGTGTCATGGATCCAATTAAGGACATTGCTGTGTGCGTTTGTCCGGGGTTAGTGCGTGACAGATCAGCAGCCTAACCTTGATGTTTTTTTTAAAATAAATAAAAACTCTAATTCTAATCTATACTCTGAGATTGAGATGTTCAGTTCCTGACTCCTTGGAAGTCTGTTTTATAATACTTTGGTATCGGAACTCTTATCAGATCTACTTTCTGATGCACCTTATTAATGGTGAATTGTTGGCCCCGTGGAAATCTAAAAGTTAATATAACTGATTCCTTCATAGAATGAAACGAAACCCCTTTGTTTATCAGAATTGTCATCGTTGTTGAAATTGTTATCACTATTGCACTTGCTGAGCATTGTTGGCTCACTCTTGCTTGTTTGTTTTCTTCAGCTAATAGAGAAGGTTAGTGAACCTAGTAATGGTCATTGGTGTTGCTTTCCAGCAGCGAGAGGAGACGATCGGGTTGCGGATTCTCATTGGTTAGTGGTTGGGAATTCGTCAAGGTTGGATATTCAGTTAGACAGTGATTTTATTTATTCATAGAATTGTATAACATTTTATTCTGAGGATGGATTGTAATAGTAATTTGACAGTTGTTTCATACCATAACCTGTATATGATCTTGGCTAAGGGGTTTTATTATTATATGTTGTTTATATCCAGGATTGTATAATGTTGTTAGTGGCTAGTGGCCCCATATCTGTACCCCGGATTTTGGGATGCTACATTGAGTCTGCGTCCGCCCCTGCGTGGCTTCTTTTATTCTAATTTCCTACTATTTCACAATTTAGTTCTTTGAAAATTATGGATCAACACAAGAATTTATGTGCCTGTATCCTCAGTTTGCTCAAGATTATAAAGGATCACTAAAACTTGTGGTCTACTACAAATATTGACTTATTTTCGCCAACATAACGTGTCTTGCCTTTTAACACTTGGAAATAAATCCTTCTACATAGAGTTGGACTAATTCATTGACACAACTGAATTTTTTAAAGTGCTTGATATGTCTGATCCTTTTGGCGCATGTTATGCAGATACCGTAGGCAAACAGACTTATTTCTTTCGTTGATCATGAGCGCTGACATGCTTGACTAGATTAAGCAACCGACTATAGAAGATCTTGAAGTTATCCAAGCAAAAGGGAGCACATTGCAGAGCAACAGGACTGGAGAGATTAGCGATTACTTGATGCGGTTTACAGGATTCCTGATAAATTTTCTAAAGTATTCAGTGGCGGAACCGGAACAAAATATTATGGGGGGGCTTACATACTTGCATAAACAATTTCGATAGGCAGAAAAATGTACAAAATTAAAAGTAAACTAACCTTTAATGACCAGAAGATGAATTATTTTTTCGGGAAGAAGTAATGGAGGACAATTGGATTCTACGATTCTGCATATTCTGATAGTTTTGTAAAACAGTTTCATTATCCACCTTTGCAAAAATAGCCTTTTCAATATAAACCATCATGCTATCATTTAACCATTCATCCCCAATCCGATTACGTTGGTAAGTCTTTAGTGCTTTCAATACAGAAAAAACTCGTTCAACAGTAGCAGTAGCAACCGGTAAAACCAAAGCTAACTGAACAAGTCTTAACCATCATAACTGAAAGATCTCCGATGCTTTGAAGTTTAGACAAACCTTCATCATTTTTCACATAAAAATAAAAATTGTCCAATTGGTCAGGCAACAACTCAAGGTCTACTAAAGAAAATGATAGAATAGGGCAAGACGGACAAGTTTTGAACGATCGAAACTCGAAAATGAGTTTTTAGGATCAAGAGAAGCGATACAGAGAAGTAGCTCCGTGTTTCTTTCTGTAAAGCGGTTGGCTATCCATCTCTTGTAATACAAGATCAATTACATGAAGAAAAATGGTTAGTAAATAAGTGATATCATAGTTTCTATAATACTCCAGAGGCCATAAATTATTTTCACAGTGCCATTCAAGAATCTCAAGAAAGTTCCCCTTATTCAAAGAATCTGAATTAACAACATGTCCTTTATTTGTAGAAAATGGAGATCTCGACTGCTTTATAAGGTATCTATTCATTATGTTCTGATTACCTTTTATCGAAACTTTACAAGAATTATTAACCTATACTATTTTCGCCACTTTAAGTATTCAGAACTAATTAGCCTATACTACTTGTAGGTAGAGGTGGCCAAACGGCCGTGCTGTGCGGGCCGTGCCGGTTTGGCCAAGTGCCGAGCCGAAAAAAATAGGGGCCGGGCACGCACGCTGTGCTGGGACGTGCCGGGCGTGCCGGTTTACGGCTTTTGAACATGAAGCCCGTAAACGGCACGCGAGCTACGGCGGGCTGGCGGACTGAATTATTAAATTTTTTTTAAGGAAAATTCGAAGTGTCTATCCGAAAAATTGTACATAAAATTTGAATTTTTTTTTATTAATTTAATATTTATTTTTAATATTCTCAAAATATGAAATTATTTAGAATTTGTAATTTTTTTCATTTAATTTTATTTTATATTAAAAAGTTTCGAATTTTTAAGAAAATACGATTATATGAATTATATTAAAATAAAAAGGAGTGAAAGAGGTATATGAATTATATTGAAACAAAAAGGAGTGCCGAACGAACGTGCTGTGATCAACTTTATAAAGTCAGTACATGATCTCGTTTTTGTTATGAACTTATTATATTTGATCAACTTTTGAGTCATCAAGTTGACCTGTTTTTTTAATGACACTAGCTTTTATATTAAATTTTAGAGCATATGTTTAATTTATATAAGCCGGATCATGTTATTCTTGCTTCCGCATATATAAATTAAGAAACATATAAAACGTGCTGAACGAACGTGCCGTGCTTTTTTACCGCACACGGACTGTTACGTGCCGGGCCGAATGTGCTGTGGTTCAGAGATTTTGGGCTCGTGCACGGCTCGTTCACTGTAGCGGGCCGAACGTGCTGCAGCACGCAAATGCACTGTAACGGACTGAACGGTTTTCTTCGCGAATTATTCTCGAACGGGCTGGGCTGAACCGCCCGTTTGGCCAACTCTACTTGTAGGTGGTTGATGCATGAACGTAAAAAAATTACGTAACATTTAGTCATTTGTAAATTATAGTTACAATCTTAATGTTTCCGTAATGCATGGTTAACGACTAACGCGTGCATGATAAACTATTGACGCGAACTTGATTCCGGTGGATGCCACCTGTAAATTGACTGTTTCATTTTCTTCACCATTTATCGGGACAATCCCGAGTGATTCTTATGTGTTTATTTAGTGAGATTTTCGGTGCCACATTTGAAAAGGTTATAAAGGGCTTATTTCTTATGATCAGCCCCATAAATTTATAGTAATCCACTGGCAAGAAAACAATAATACAATTTGTAAAATAAGCCCACACTCCTGTATGTTCTGTGCCCCTGACCATTTGTTTTAGATTTGTAAATTGTAATAGAGTAAAGCCCAAACCCAGACTGCGGCTTTGCAAATGTAGAGAAATGGTCAATTAGATTCACAAATAAAACCGTAGTTTGCGGCTATTTGTTTATCTCGTTTATTTGTTTCTTTTCAGATTGCAGTTTCAGTTCAGGGATCTGTCCTGACTGTGGTTTGATTGTTTCAGGTTAATACAATTGCTTGTTCGTCAAAAAAAAAAATGTAGTTTACTGCTTTCATATCATCCTGGCCCCTGGGTATACAAATTTAAATAAATATACTTTATTTATTTAAATAAATAAACGTAGAAACTTTTGAAATCAATGATTGGCGGTGGCCGATGATGGGCCATAACGCAAATAAGATGTGTCCTTGTTTGTCTGTATTACAAAATGACACGATATAATAGTAATAAATAAATAATACTCCACCTAATTTATACTATCATATACGTGGCCTATAAGATTATACATGCTTCTGCTATTTTAAGGATAGGCTACATTCTGGTTCTCGTCTAAAATTTCTAGCATTTGCTACTCCTACACCCTAGTTGATCGATCCTCCTGTTTGCCTACACGCCTACACCTACCCATCTTGTTAAAAAAGCTAGCGTGAATTATAAGTCCTCGTTTGGCAAATTTAGGGGGTGTTTGGGGAACTTTTTTTCAGAATAAGTCAACTTATTTTAAGACAAAATTAGAGATTCCTAACATTCCAACTTATTTTCCAACTTATTTTTGCAACTTATTGAATGTCAAACATACATTAAATACTTGTATAAAAAAAATTATCAAAATATAAAATTTTTACCCGAAAATAAGTCCGTAAGTTAAGCTAAGCCAAACAGGCCCTTAAGATATAATTTATAAGTTACTTATTTCGAAAAAAAATTCATATTTATATAATTTATTTTAAAAAAAGATTAGTATGGGTAGTTTAATATTTGTTATCTTGCAAAAATAAGTTACTTATTTTAGAAAAAAAGTACATATTTCCTAACTTTTTTCCAGAATAAGTAACTTATTTCTGAAAAATAAGATTTCCCAAACGGACAGTTAAAATATTCACAAAAAGGTTATTCCGCTCTTACGTAACTCTACTCATAATAAAATGTAGAGTAAAAATCAGAATGGTGGCCGTAGTTTACACTGAATTGCAAAAAAGTGGTCGAATTTTAAGATTTTCATTTTAAAGGTTATCGATCTTTTTTCATATACTTTTTTGAAAATTAAAGATAATTTTGGCCACTATTTTAGAAATGAAAAACAATTTTGATCACTTATTTTAAAAATCAAAAAAAAAAACTTTGGCCACTATTTTAAGAATAAAAAACAAAATATGGTCACAAAAACGAAAATTTGAATGTTGGACCAATTTTTTGCAATTCAGTGTAAATTACGATCATCATTTTACTTTTTACTCTTAAATGTGTAATAAGAACTAAATTCTTATCTTCACTAAAGGTAATAAACAAATTCATTTAGTTCTCATTAAAATCTTGTGGCTCGGCCAACGTTAATAAACCAGGTCAGGAATGTACTTCCATTTACGAGGATAATAGTGGTGTTTTCAAGAGTGGCCTACCAATCACTAATTTTCTACAACTAACAATAAATTTTATTTAATAGTACATGATGAGATGTTGAGAATCACAGACAACTAGTTATAATTAGATCTCGGATCTATATACATGTTTGGCTCCACTTATAATTTGGACTTATGGACTTATTTTCGGGTAAAATTTTTATATTTTGATAATTTTTTTTTATACAAGTATTTAATGTATGTTTGAGATTCAATAAGTTGCAAAAATAAGTTGGAAAATAAGTTGGAAAGTTAGGAATTTTAACTTTCAACTTAAAATAAGTTGACTTATTCTGAAAAATAAGTTTTCCCAAACACCCAAATAGTACTTTACTTTATTCCCAGTATAAGTCAAACCAGTCAACTTTCTCCTTTGAAAGAGGCAATCAACCCACCGTTTTAATTAAGTAAAAATTAGTATGATTCTTGTTAAATAGGAGAAGTTTTGTTTTTTTTTTGACAGGATGTTTTCTTAAGCATACAACATTATCCTATTTTTTTTCTTTTTTCTTTTTGAAATAAATAGACCTATATGTAAATATATGTTCTCATAAATTTCGAAATGAACAAGAATCAAATGAATGATAACAAATAATTTATTTTATTATCATGTTTAATTAATCTCTAGAAAGATGATTAGTACAGGCGATATAAGAAGAGTTAATTGCAAAAAAAGTGGCCAGATTTTACACTCATTTTAAAAAAAGTGGCCAGATTTTCAACTTTGCAAAATAGTGGCCAGACTTTCCTTTTTTCCTTTCAAAAAAGTGGTTGAAGATGATTTTCAGCTTATTTGGCAGGGGTAAAATGGGAAAATATGTTATTTTACTAAAAAAAATTGCTAAAAACCCCAAAAATTATCCAAAAAATTCCCAAATTAATATGTGTCACCATATGATTGGTTATATTCATAATAATAATAATAATGACCCCCATGCATGCACATAAATAATTGACTAATTAAATCTTGACAACTCATATTTGTGGATTTTTTGGTGAATTGATGTGCACATATGGGGGACATTATTATTATTACGAATATAACCAATCATATGGTGACACATATTAATTTGGGAATTTTTGTGGATAATTTTTGGGATCTCTAGATTTTTTTTTCCCATTTTATCCCTGCCAAAAAACTGAAAATCGCCTGCAGCCACCTTTTTGAAAGGAAAAAGGCAAGTATGGCCACCATTTTGCAAAATTGAAAGTCTTGCCACTTTTTTGAAAATTAGTGTAAAATCTAGCCATCACTTTGAAGTTTACTCATATAAGAATGGATCAATATTGAATAGGGAGTTTGTTATTCATTTTCTCTGGTCCTACATTGGCTTGGTGCCCTCTTGAAGCAGAAAGGAATGCAGTCTTGTTTTTATTTGATAACATTAAGAAAAACTCTTTGCACAAAGGAGCAATAGCTATTTGCACTGATAGCTTAATCCTAGTCAAGCAATTTCAGAAGGCTAGAGCTGGATTTAAAGAAGAACATTGGTTAGAGGAGCTGGATTTAAAGAAGAACATTGGTTAGTGCAATTTAGTATAGTTTTAAGTGGGTTGTATCAGGAGAAATATAGGGGTTTGTGGGCTTATCTCTTCGTGATGAGTTAGGGCTGGTTTGGGATTTAAGTAAGGCCCATATGTTTTAAGTCCAGTCTATTCATTAGAGTGTTCTGGAAGACTTGTTTACATTGTATCGTGGGGAAATTTGAACAGACTCAAGGATATTATGGGAATTAGAGGTTTATTTGGAGTAATCTCTTAATATTACCTCGGGCAGTTAAAAAGAAATCATAATTACTAGCGTGTTCTCGAGGTGAAAGAGTGTATATGTACGCTAAGCCTGCTAGTGTCTCTGTACATTATTCACTCTTACTGCACTCTTTATTCACTTTTTCTTCTAGGGTTTGAAATGAAGAAAGGATGGGACTTTCCACGTGAGGGTTTTGTGAAGGTTAATGTTCATGCCTTGACTCTGAACGATCCATTGCCCAATGGTAATGACTCTGGCATAGGTATAGTGGTGAGGGATGATGAAGGAGTCATCATCAAGATGATATCATGCTCTATCAGAGATCTTACTATTCGTGCTAATGAGCTTTGGGAACTTTTGGCTGGCCTTCGTACTGCTTTTTTCGAAGGACTTAACAAGGCGGAATTGGAAACAGACAACACTCATGCTTTAAAAGAGTGGGAGGATTGGCGATGGTTTTTGGACCCAAATCACTTCAGGGTCATTCAGCAATTAGAACAAAGGAAGAAATACAAGAAACTCAAGTTGGTAACTCAAGTATGTGAAGAGAGTCAGAATAGGCTGGCTCAATATCTGGCAATAGAAGGGGCAAGGAACAGGACTAGGCTTGTGGTTTTTCGTAGGTCTTTTGGTCGTATAAGAGAGTTATGGAGGGCAGATATGGGGTTAGGTTCTGCTGCAGTGAAGGTAGTGTTTTTCGTAGTTCGTTCACGGGTGTTAGCACAAAATCACGCAAGCGTACGTGTTCACAAGTAATATAGAATGAAGTAGATTTCGTTCCCACAGAGATTGTATAATTTAGTTCTTGTACCTAAGCATCAATGTATGATTATCGTTCAATGCTAAGACAATAAGCAAATTGGTTTTGATTATCTAAAATTAACTAATAAGAATTAATTAACAACTAAATTAATAACTAATTGATTTCAAATTACTTATGAGATGGAAAACATGGGATCCTAACTTCAATACAAACTTCCTTTAGAGATCATGCCCTTTTATCAACACATGTGGTGGTTACGATAACTAATCGGACAACACGAAATAAGTATACGCTACCTTTCAGTACACGCACACCAATCTACACAATATCCACAAAAGATAGAAATCATGCAGGCACCAGTTATGCTTAGACCCTATATGTCTATACAATTTGAAAGCATAATGGTTGAAGATCAAGTATCCATAAGATTACATAAGGTAGCATGAGACGGTTAGAAACACACCACAAACATGAATAACATTCATGGACTTATGCTAGCATGGCAAGTTCTAAATCTAAAGATCCACTGTCGCTTCACTAAAGATTAACAAGATAGATGTTAGCTACGCATCTATATGAATTAAATACAACCCTGCAAGGATATCGTAAATTCACCACACATATATCAAGTTAGGCAATCAACATCTAAATTCCGTAAGTAAATCCGCTAGGACCCCATGACGGCGATTAGTTCATAATCGAACCGTTCGTCATCATGGGGTTTGATGAAAACATGATAAAGATGAAGAGAATAATAATGAATAAACCAATGTTAACAAAGTTATGGAACAAAATCGAGTAATGCTCAAGCATCCAAAAGATACGCCTAGTAAGAATACAAGAAAACTATGTCTAGATCTTCTTGTTGTCACGATTCTCGCCTTGGCTTCTCAATCTCATGCTAGAAAGTGTGTATGTAATGTGAAGTAATCTGATCTCTGGTGTTGGTGTGTTAAATCTGACCCCCAAGCATGTGTATTTATAGCTCAATATTGCCTCTTCTCCAAACAATTGCCGTTCTTGAGTAGGAATTGAATTTGACAATTTCCATCTTTAAATATGATATAGATTGCAACTTCCCTTGTCAAATAAGGCTTCTGGACTATTCCCACCGTCCAAGAATATTTCCATGACGAATAGGAGAAGAAAACGGCAACTTTCCTCTTTGAAATCAGATTTGGAACAAATTCTGGCGGTTCAGTATTCTCCTAGCGCGGTCGCGCTATGCTAGAGTGTTAATGTGGCGCGGTCGCGCTGTGCCAATTCCGCCAATTTCCTTCGCGCGGTCGCGCTTTCTCACAATACAAAACCAGCGCGGTCGCGCTATACAGCTTCTGTTTCTGCAGAATGTTTGTTTAGAGCCTATTTCGCCACGCACCGTTTTACGCCACAATCACTTCTGTTCCAGGAGTTACAAAACACCATAAACACCTGCAAAAACTATATTCCTGCACAAACTCCACAAAACATGTTAAACCACACAAATACTCGAGAATTCAGCGATCAATTCAAGCCAAAATAGAATGATCCAAATGGATAAAAATCCACTTATCAACGGGGAAGGACTATCAATATTGGTTTCCAGTAGATTATCTCTTACAATCTAGAAATGTGTAAATAGGGGGGTTTGGATTTGGTTGAGGTGTTTTATCGAACACCTTGAATACAAGAAATAAATTGCTATAGAAATACAACTATGTTAATGACAAACATCCAAATTTACCAACACAACACAATGAGTGCATTAGCAAGTTATAGGGATATTTGACCCAAGGATAATGGCAACTCAAGCACTTCAACCCAACAAGCGAAATATATCCAACTCTACCTAACCAAGATAATTGGTGAAGCACACAATCACTTATTTCTCTTCTAAAAACACTAATTTAGTGAAGCACATAAATTAGCTCTCTTGACAATAGCAACCAATAATGAAGCAATATCAATTTAACCAAGTCAAGGAATTTAAACAAAGAGAGGCTAGGACAAACCCACGGATGAGGAGCTCAACCTAGGTATTTGCACTTGAATTTTGAGGATTTAGGTAAACTAAACCTTGTGCTACTACAATGAATGTACTAACAATTACGGATTAGAACAAACAATTAGCAATTGAATTCACAAGAGAAGCAAATTAAAGCAACTTACAATTCTCCAAGCAAAATCATAAACAATACAACTCAAGTATTCAAGATAGAGTGAAATAGATCTTACTTAAATTGAAGTGGGTTTAGTACAAGAGATGTTTCCTTGAGCCAAATTATGGAGTTAGTTACTCATAATCTACTCCTACTAACCCTAATTTTATGTTCTTGAAGAGCTAAAATGAAGAAGAAGAAGTTAGATGTGTTAGAAGTTATGAAGATAAGATATGAGGTGTGTTTGGCTATATTCTTTTAATACACAGCAGGTTCTGTACGGCTTGTCGAACAGCCGTACAGCAACCCGTACAGAAAATCTGCTCCTTTGAACGGCCTGTCGAACGGTCGTACATCAGCCCGTACGAGATAAAATCTTCAAGATAATATATTAAACACCTCCCGACATCGCGAGCTTTCATCTTCTAACTTCCCTCTTGAATAATCTTCGCTTTCATGCCCAAATTAAGCCATCTTTTCAACAATTAAGCATGAGGCACTGAAAGATGAAAAACATAACAAATATTAATAAAACAACATTCGAAACTAACAAAAATGCAGAAGAATAAAAGACAAAACATGTATAAAATACACGTTATCATGCAACCATCTTTGATGAATTTTCTGAAGAGGAGTACAATAACATTCAAGAGCATGAGATACTAAATGCGGATGGGGCAATGGATGTAGGTTTTGGGGAATATTCAGACGATGAAGAAGAAGCTTGGCTTGTGCATGATGTTTACAAGGCTAATGGGGGAGGCCGTAATTAAGACCACATTGTGATTGGTCTGCCAGCTGTGAGGGGTAATCAGGGGGGTTCTGAGATCGTCAATGAGGGAGGGCCGTGAAATGGTTGAAGGCATGGTTGGTTCAAGTGCTGGTGCAAAAGCTCAGGTTTCCAAGGAAGCAGTACATGCTGAGATGCTGTTGCTGCTTTTTAATTTATGCTTTGTTTAATTTCTGTTTAAGTCCAGTTAAATTAAGTCTTGAACTGTGAGGTTAGGGTTGGATTGTTTGGTTGGTTTTTGTTGTTGGTGTTAGTGGTTGTTTTAATCTAAGCCCAAGTTGGTGTAATGGGCTAGATTGGATGCTAAAGCTTAGCCTTTTTAATATATTTATGTTTACCAAAAAAAATCAATATTGAATAGGGAGGAACAAATTGGTAGGTAATATTCTAGTGATTTATACACATTTTCATTTTCCCCTTATATTATAATCATTACCTGATACTAGCTTATACCCCGTGCAACGCACGACTTCTTTTTTAATATCCATAATTATATTAATTTTTTAAATTTATATGTTATTAATTTACTTATCAAATTGTTGTCAAAGAATTGATACTATATAAGATTTTACATATTCGATTTAATATTTGTACTCTATATTGAATTTTTAAAATTTGATTTGGACGATTTTACCGTCCACGTGAAATAAACAAAATAATTTTTAATTTATTAATGATTTACCAATTATTTTTCAATTAACCCTACGCATAAACAAAAGAGGGAATAAATTGACGATTTTTTACATTGAAAATTATATTTAATTTATGAATTCTACTTATAATTCGTTTTGATTATCAAAATACCCTTGTTATTATTTGAAGATGGTTATACTAACAAACAAATACAATTTTAATAATAATAAGTGTAGGAGAGATTTTGTCCAAAACTTTGATAATCGTAGTCTGGTCCTCCGTACGACAAAAAAAATATGAACCTTAGATCTTAAAATAAATAGATGCAACCGTTGGATCTAGCATAAAAAATATACTTTACATTTTTATATGTTATAAATCAAAAAGTGTATTTATATTAAAATACGAAAAGGTGTACGTCAATGATTTATCCTATATAATTAGGCTTTCTACATTGATTAGAATTATTAATGTATGTCTTCTACTTTGAATAGGATTAATAAAAAATTCGTTATTATATTTTTCTTTTGAGATTATGATTGTTTCCATTGAAATAATAGTAATTATTAAATCATCACTAAATTAAAGATAATTTTATGAGTTTCGCATGGATTGTAAAATCATCTAAATCTGATTTCTAGATTTCAAGATAGAGCTCAAATGGTAAATTTGAATTTTTTTAATACTAATAAAAAATAAATAAAATTCAATTCTAATATAAGCTTTTTTAATTATATCCTTTTCAAATGATGATTTTCTTTTAAAAAATCAATTCTAATACAACATTTTTTAATTATATCCTTTTTAAATTATAATATTTTTTTAAAAAATTTACTTCTATGCAGCCTTTTCTAATTATATCCTTTTTAGATTATATTTTTCTCTTTTAGTACGATATAATTTTGATTGTCTATTTTTTAAAATATTAGAAAGTGTATTTGTATTAAAATACGAAAATGAGTATGTCAATGATTTAAATCATATATAATTAAGTTTTCTACATTGAATGGCATTATCAATGCATGTCTTCTACATTGAATATGATTAAAGCAAAAAATCGTAATTATATTTTCTTTTGAGATTCTGAGTGTTTCTATTTGAATAATAATTATTAAATCATCACTAAATTAAAGATAATTTTATGAATTTCGCGTGGATTGTAAAATCATCCAAATCTGATTTATAGATCTTAAGATAGCGCTCAAATGGTAAATATGTATTTTTTTAATACTAATAAAAAATAAATAAAATTCAATTCTAATATAATCTTTTTTAATTATATCCTTTTAAGATGATGATTTTCTTTTTAAAATTCATTTCTAATAAAACCTTTTATAATTATATCCTTTTTGGATTATGATTTTCTTTTTAAAATTTGTTTCTTTGCAACCTTTACTATTTATATCATTTTTTTAGATTACATTTTTCTCTTTCAATATGATATAATCTTGATCGTTTATTTTAAAAAATATTAAATTCGATGATTGAAATTATTTTGGTAGTACAGTGATGAGGATAAATTTCCTCTTATACTTATATAATAAGTACTTATATAATAAGGATATAATATGGACTTATTATTGAACTTGGATCATTATATTAGTAATCGTTAAAGTAATGAATCTGAACTTGTGAGCTTGTGGCAGCTCAGTGATATGACAAAATTTTAACAACTTCAATTTTAAAAAATAATTGTTTGACAGTAATGAGGGTTTGAGGTCGACTCAACTTTTTTTCTTTTTCCCTTTGTTTGCTAGATGGTCGACTGAAATTTACAATTCTGCTGCGTGACGTAGAACAAAATGCATGCATTTCTTCTATTCCAAGACCAAGGAACATATATTTCTTTACAGAAACATCCAATAGATATTCATCTTGAATTTTATATTGATGTCTTAAGCCTCCTAGTTTGGGAGTAGAGATTTTGAGCTAAATGAGTAAAATGTATGTAAACAAGTTGGAAAATAATTCAACCTTGAAATTAAGAAAAATATTATGGAACTTTCTAAATATTAAGTTACCTAATAACGATTTGTCAGTAAATTGAGATTTATCGAAATGATAAATCGGAGCAAAAATCGAATAAATTTTAATAATATTTAATAAATTAGTCTAAGTTATAATATAATGTGCCATTTAAAAATATTTCATAGCGATATATCGAATTTTAAAAATCAAATCAGTCAAATATTTTTTAACGATTTATCCGTAATTTATCAACGATTTTTGAAAAATCAAACAGTTTTTGGATTACCAATTAATAGAAGTAAAACATACGTAAAGATTCTTAATTTCACGATTCCCCTTTTTCTAAACAAGAAGAGACTAACAAAGAAGAAACAACGAAGAAGCTGTTTTATTTTCATTCTGAATCGCAGAAGTTGTTTGAATGATTCACAAATTACAAATCCGTAAAAAAATACACAGTAATTAAAATGGAAAATTGTCGGTGACTGATAATGATTTTTAAGCTAACTCCATTAATTGGGTTTTTTTTTTAAAAAAACAACTTCATTATTTAATCATGATCAAGGACGGAACCAGAAATATATTTTGGAGGGTCAAATTTTTCAGTCAATTGGAAAATGACCAGATTAGAAATTTTTTGTAAAAAATAGGGAACTAAATGAAGATTTTTGTAAACAATATGAGGACTAAATGAAGATCTTTGAAAAAAATAAGGAGACTAAATAAATTTTTTTGTAAAAATGGAGGGACTAAATAAATTTTTTCATAAAAATTGGGGGACTAAATGAAGATTTTTGAATTAAATATATATATAATTTTCAAATTTTATAATTTTTGGGGAACGGCCCATGCCACGCCCCCTCCCTCCGTCTCTGTTCATGATTTACTATCTAAATATGACCCTAAAAACAGTTAATTTGCTAAGATATGAAGGATGTACAAAAGAAGAAAACAAATAAACAGGGGTAAAGTGGTTGAACAATCTACTCCAAAAATGTAAGTAATAATTAAACAGTTATGTGAACATCTTTATTCCTCTCCTCTTTTTTGCCAATTTAAACATTATATTCTTGAAATTGAAAAGAGTGCTTACCAGTACGTTACGAATAGATTTACAAATAATTTAACCAATTTTTAATTGAAATGTTAAAATATAATATAAAATTCAGTTGGAACCTATCTTAAAATTTAATAATTACTGTTTACTCACATGGTATCAGAATTTAAGCACACAAAAATTTAAATTTCGACTCTTTATAATTCCCAATATTCTAAAATTCGCTTTCGAATGGGAAATGTTAAATATAATATAAGATCTAATTAGAATATTTCTTTAATATCTTAGAGTGATTGGTCGTTTAATTAAATTATAACATTCCATTAAGGTCAAGTAATCACTTTCTATATATAATAGAGCAACACAGGGGTAAAAAGAGCCAATAAACCCCCTGTAAAAGTATAGTTATGTCCTTACAATTTATAAAATTACATGAAATGCCACTCTTTTATTTAAATGAGAAAAAATGAGTTTTTGTGGTGAATCGAACCTCGAACCTCCTCTACACAAGTTATCCTACCAACCACTGTGCTACATGAACTTTTTTGTTTTGAGCCAATAAACCCCTGTGAAAGTACAGTTATGCCTTTACAATTTATAAAATTACATGAAATGCCACTCTTTTATTTAAATGGGAAAAAAATGAGTTTTTGTGGTGAATCGAACCTAGAACCTCCTCTAGACAAGTTATCCTACCAACCACTGTGCTACATGAACTTTTTTGTTTTGAGTTAAAAAATCTTTTACATAAACCCGGCTTCACCTTTATCTTATTTTTACTATTATTTTAAAAATATTATATTTTAACTTTCACAATATGGTACACATCCATCCATTCTTTCTACATATAATAAGAGAACAAGGGGATTTTTAGGGGTTTTTTGAGCCAATAAATCCTCTATGAAATTACGATTATACCCTTACAAGTTATAAAATTACATGAAATTTCACTCTCTTATTTAAATGGAAAAAATTAGTTAATTTTATTTTTATGGTGAATCGTACCTAGAACCTCCTCTACACAATTTATCCTACTAACCTTTGTGCTGCATGGACTTTAATATTTTGAATTAATAAACCTTTTACACAAACCAGACCTCTCCATTATCTTATTTTTACTATTATTTCAATTTTTTATTAAAAATAATGGTGAATCATATTATTTTAAAAATATTATATTTTAGGTTTCACAATATGGTACACAATCTATCTATTACTATAAATTAAACCACAACACAAGTGCAAAAAGTGTCATTTTAATGGTTGTGAACTTCCGATAATATTTCTATATGTTTAAAAATTACAAAAGCACCATCTCTTTAATATTTATGCAAACAATATATGAAATTATGTTGGTATTGGGAATCAGCCCTCTCGTAATTTCGGATTATAATTCTATGCGACTTATATATCTTGATGAGATATTTAAAGAAATAAATATTAAGGAGCGTATTAATTTTATCTGGAAAGTATTGTATGATGAGTATTATTCACATTGATGATATGTCTTTTTATCATTATTCTAAAAGAAATTATGTTATAACCTATACAATATATTTATATGCTATAAAACATCCTTATGCTCATTTGATCTATACATAAATAAAATAATACATAAATTAAAATACTAATATTATAATATGTATGAACATAAAAGGTGCAATTATATTCAAAAATATCCTTAAATCGTAAAATTATACAGAATTTATAGCAATTGCTAAAGGATGACCGTGCCTCGCACGGATTATTACGCTAGTTACTTTGAAGAGTTCAAATTCTTGCGAGCTTAACCAACGAAAAATGGTAGGATAAAGTGTGTAAAAAATCATAAAGAAAGACTAATAAAAGGCAGAATAACATTATCCCTGCCGACACTTAAAGAATCAAAACCATTTGCAGCATGATTTAACCTTTTAATTTAATTAGTGCATTTGTTTAAACAACTTTAGCAAGGGGATTAAAGCTTAAACATCAAGCATCATGTTTTGTAATGGGGATTTTGACATTCTTTCATAGTGGTTTTATCTTTTCAACTTTTTATGACTTTCAATCTTCCACTTTGGAGATTAGGAGGACTTTTGACTCAAGTTAAAATTATTACTAATGACTTAAAGTTTCTTAAAGTGATAAGTGAAATGTAAAAATTTTAAGTCAAAATCTGTTTGGGTAATTTTATATTATGGGTAACTTATGAATATTTAAAATGTTAAAATAAAAATAAATTTGAATGATGTTATTAACTTTTATCAAATAAAATCATCAAAATAAAATAAGTCACTAAAAAAGTAGCTCCTCCCAAGCTGTTTTTTTACTCTTAATTCATTTTCTAATTTATTACGCAACTAGTTGATAAAGCCGCGCTTCGCGGCGGCGTTACAATATTTTTAAAAAAATTCAATACATTTACGTTATATTATAATATTAATATTAAATTTTTATAATTAAATAATCTTCTCTAATGAATCAATTTCTTATTAAATACGATTCTTTCGATTGAGCCGCTCTCTCGTTAAAACGGAAATCCCAACTTCTTAACATATATTATAAAGACTTATATAATATTTTTTATCTATAAAATCAAACCGTAAAATAAAAAAAAATTATGACTTCAGTATCAAATTCTTAAAGCTAATACAATCTTTTCTAGCGAGCCGTCTTCCCGTTAAATACGTTTCGAGCCGCTCTTATTTGAAACCGAAATTCTAACTTCATTATATAAAGAGAGCAAATTCCAATTTTTATATTCTTTAAACTTTCTAATATTTATGGAGTTTTAAAAGATGAAAATACATCTTATATTTTCTGTATATTATAGATATTCTTGTATTTATTTACAAATTTCGCATGGGAATGTCTTTATGTTATGTTAACATATCAAAAAAAAGTTAAAATACTAAGACTTTTCGTTACGGGAATAATATTACATTTATGGATATATTTTTGTAATGCAAGTATAATTAAATTGTATAAAAAAGTTAAAATAAAAGATTTCTAGGAAAAAAGATGTATAGTTTTAAAAAAATCGTATAAGACGTCTCCACTGTCCTCGTATTCTACTTCCAATAAAACATTTTATTTTTTGTATTAATTATATATTTAAACATCTTTTATACGGTCTTATCTAATGAACCGTTTTCTTGTTAAACACAGTTATTACTATTGATTCGCTCTCTCGTTAAGACCAAAAACCTAACTTTTACACATATTACTTGTATGATAATGTTTATCCATAAAAATCAAATCCTAAAAATAAAATATAATTTATAACATCATATGATATTTTAATAGTTAGTACAATTTTAAATAGTGAGCCGTCTTCCCGTTACACGTTTCGAGCCGCTCTCGTTTGGGATCTAAATTCTAACTTCATTACATATTATTGATGATACTTGTCTTACACAACAATTTTTTTCCTTGAAATCAAAACCTAAAAAATAGAGTGAATTCCAATTTATACTTTCTCTAGATTTTCTAAAATTTTTGGAGTTTTAGAAAATGAAAACACATTTTATTTTCTCTTTATTTTATAGATACTCCTGTATTTATTTAGGATTGCTGCATGAGATTGTTCTTTTACTCATTGTTCTTTTATTATGTTAACACATCACTTCTTTTCTTTTTAAATACGGTGACTTTTTTCATGACAATAGTATTGGATTTATGAATAAATTTTCCTAATATAAATATAATTAACTTATATAAAAAATATATTTTAAGAAGATCGTACTTTCTATTAAATATTTAATTATATGTCTGCTCTATATATTCAAACACCTATTCTAGTTCTAGTAGAACTTTTATTTATATATTTTTTCTATAAATTCGAACTCTTATTCTCTATAAATTCGAACTCCTATTCTACTTCCAATAGAACTTTTATTCGTATGCCTTATAAATACTTATTATACTTCCAATAGAACTTCTAATCATATGTCTTTCCTATAAATTCGAACTCTTCTCCTTTATAAATTAGAACACCTATTAGTTCTAGTAGAACTTTTATTTATATATCTTTTCTATAAATTTGAACTCTTATTCTCTATAAATTCGAACTCCTATTCTACTTCCAATAGAATTTTTAATAGTATGCCTTATAAATACTTATTATACTTCCAATAAAACTTCTAATCATATGTCTTCTCTATAAATTCGAACTCTTCTCCTTTATAAATTCGAACACCTATTCTACTTCTAATATGCTAATTGATATTTTTAGATTTATTAGTGTTTAAAATTCTAGAAAATTAAAAAAATCGATTGAGACGATATTAGAGCGCCACCTAAACTCCAGCTATCCTCCTTTATATATATATATTGATTATATATTTAAACATCTTTTATACGATCTTATCTAATGAACCGCTTTCTTGTTAAATACAGTTATTACTATTGATTCGCTCTCTCGTTAAGACCAAAAACCTAACTTTTACATATATTACTTGTATGATAATGTTTATCCATAAAAATCAAATCCTAAAAATAAAATAAAATTTATAACATCATATGATATTTTAATAGCTAGTACGATCTTTTATATTAAGCCGTCTTCCCGTTAAACACGTTTCGAGCCGCTCTCGTTTGAGATTGAAATTCTAACTTCATTACATATTATTGATGATACTTATTTTACACAACAATTTTTTTCCTTAAAATCAAAACCTAAAAAATAGAGTGAATTCCAATCTATACTTTCTCTAGATTTTCTAAAATTTTTGGAGTTTTAGAAAATGAAAACACATCTTATTTTCTCTTTATATTATAGATACTCCTGTATTTATTTAGGATTCTTGCATGAGATTGTTCTTTTACTCATTATTTTTTTTATTATGTTAACACATCAATTCTTTTCTTTTTAAATACGGTGACTTTTTTCATGACAATAGTATTGGATTTATGAATAAATTTTCCTAATATTAGTATAATTAACATATATAAAAAATATATAATTTAAGAAAATCGTACTTTCTATAAAATATATAATTATATGTCTGCTCTATATATTCAAACACCTATTCTAGTTCTAGTAGAACTTTTATTTATATATTTTTTCTATAAATTCGAACTCTTATTATCAATAAATTCGAATTCCTATTCTACTTCCAATAGAACTTTTAATCGTATGCCTTATAAATACTTATTATACTTCCAATAGAACTTTTAATCATATGTCTTTCCTATAAATTCGAATTCTTCTCCTTTATAAATTCGAACACCTATTCTACTTCTAATATGCTAATTGATATTTTTATATTTATTAGTGTTTAAAATTCTAGCAAATTAGAAAAGTCGATTGAGACGATATTAGAGCGCCACCTAAACTCCCGCTATCCTCCTTTATATATATATATTGACTAGTTGATAAAGCCGCGCTTCGCGGCAGCGTTACAATATTTTTTAAAAAAATTAAATACATTTACGTTATATTATAATATTAATATTAAATTTTAATAATTAAATAATCCTTTCTAATGAATCAATTTCTTGTTAAATACGATTCTTTCGATTGAGCCGCTCTCTCGTTAAAACCGAAATCCCAACTTTTTAACATATATTATAAAGACTACACCTATTCTAGTTCTAGTAAAACTTTTATTTATATATTTTTTCTATAAATTCAAACTCTTATTCTCTATAAATTCGAACTCCTATTCTGTTTCCAATAGAACTTTTAATCGTATGCCTTATAAATATTTATTATACTTTCAATAGAACTTCTAATCATATGTTTTTCCTATAAATTCGAACTCTTCTCCTTTATAAATTCGAACACCTATTCTACTTTTAATATGCTAATTGATATTTTCATATTTATTAGTGTTTAAAATTTTAGAAAATTAGAAAAATCGATTGAGACGATATTAGAGCGCCACCTAAACTCCCGCTATCCTCCTTTATATATATATATTGATGATGATTCTAATCATATGTTTTTCCTATAAATTCGAACTCTTCTCCTTTATAAATTCGAACACCTATTCTACTTTTAATATGCTAATTGATATTTTCATATTTATTAGTGTTTAAAATTCTAGAAAATTAGAAAAATCGATTGAGACGATATTAGAGCGTCACCTAAACTCCCGCTATCCTCCTTTATATATATATATATTGATATATATTGATAACATATATAAAAAAATATATAATTTAAGAAAATCGTACTTTATATAAAATATATAATTATATGTCTGCTCTATATATTAAAACACCTATTCTAGTTCTAGTAGAACTTTTATTTATATATTTTTTCTATAAATTCGAACTCTTATTCTCAATAAATTCGAATTCCTATTCTACTTCCAATAGAACTTTTAATCGTATGCCTTATAAATACTTATTATACTTCCAATAGAACTTTTAATCATATGTCTTTCCTATAAATTCGAACTATTCTCCTTTATAAATTCGAACACCTATTCTACTTCTAATATGCTAATTGATATTTTTATATTTATTAGTGTTTAAAATTCTAGCAAATTAGAAAAGTCGATTGAGACGATATTAGAGCGCCACCTAAACTCCCGTTATCCTCCTTTATATATATACTAGTTGATAAAGCCGTCCTTCGCGGCGGCGTTATAATATTTTAAAAAAAATTCAAATACATTTACGTTATATTATAATATTAATATTATTTTTTTGACAAAATTATAATATTAATATTAAATTTTAATAATTAAATAAGAGCGGTTCTTTTACTCATTGTTCTTTTATTATGTTAACACATCAATTCTTTTCTTTTTAAATACGGTGACTTTTTTCATGACAATAGTATTTGATTTATGAATAAATTTTCCTAATATAAATATAATTAACTTATATAAAAAATATATAATTTAAGAAGATCGCACTTTCTATAAAATATTTAATTATATGTCTGCTCTATATATTCAAACACCTATTCTAGTTCTAGTAAAACTTTTATTTATATATATTTTTTCTATAAATTCAAACTCTTATTCTCTATAAATTCGAACTCCTATTCTGGTTCCAATAGAACTTTTAATCGTATGCCTTATAAATACTTATTATACTTCCAATAGAACTTCTAATCATATGTCTTCCCTATAAATTCAAGCTCTTCTCCTATATAAATTCGAACACCTATTCTACTTCTAATATGCTAATTGATATTTTCATATTTATTAGTGTTTAAAATTCTAGAAAATTAGAAAAATCGATTGAGACGATATTAGAGCGCCACCTAAACTCCCGCTATCCTCCTTTATATATATATATATATTGATGATTCATATTTGTTATTATTTGTTTGATCTTGTTTGGTTGTATTATTATACAACTAAATTTAGTTTGTATTGATTCACTTGTTTATGTTTTTTTCTGAGAAATGCCGTACTTTCTTCGCGGCGGCATTACAATTTAAAAAAAAAAAAATCAATATAGATTTTCGTTACATTTAACATATTTTCTAAAGACTTATATAATAATTTTTATCCATAAAAATCAAATCCTAGAAATAAAAATAAAAATTATGACATCAGTATCCAATTCTAATAGCTAATACAATCTTTTCTAGTTAGCCGTCTTCTCGTTAAAACATGTTTTGAGTCGTTCTTATTTGGAACCGAAATTCTAATTTCATTAGCACTTATCTTATGAAATAACATTTTTTTCTTAAAAATTAAAATCTTAAAAGAGAGAAAATTCTAATTTTAACATTATTTAAACTTTCGAATATTTATGGAGTTTTAAAGATGAAAATACATCTTATATTTTCTGTATATTATAGATATTCCTGTATTAATTTATAGCTTTCGCATGGAATTATTTTTCTATTATGTTAACACATCAATTTTTTTAAATGCGAAGACTTTCATTACGGGAATAATATTGAATTTATGAACATATTTTTCTAATGCAAGTATAATTAACTTGTATAAAAAATTAAAATAAAAGAATTTTAGGAAAAAAAGATATAAAGTTTAAAAAATCGTATTAGACGTACATTTCCATCGTCCTCGTATTCTACTTCCAAAAAAATATTTTATTATATATATTCTTTATATATAAAACATATTTTCTACCTCCAATAAAATTTTTAATTATATGTATTTTTCTATAAATTCAAACTCTTCTTATTTATAAATTAGAACTCATGTTTTACTTATAATAAAACTCTTAATTATATGTATTACAAACACTTATTCTACTTCCAATAAAACTTTTGATTATATGTCTTCCATATAAAGTCAAACTCTTATTTTCAATAAATTTGAACACCTATTATGTTTCTAATATGTTAAAAGATAGTTTTTTAATTTTTAAAATTTAAAATCCTAAAATTTTAAAAAAATTATATATATTTTTTTCGATTATATCATCAATATTAAATTTTTATATTCAACACGGTTTTCTTTAATGAACCGCTTTTTCGTCAAACATGGTTATTCCTTTTGAATCGTTCTCTCGTTAAGAACAAAACCCTAACTTTTACATATATTACTTGTATAATAATGTTTATCCATAAAAATCGAATACTAAAAATGAGATAAAAAAAATTTCATCAATTTTAAATTCTAATAGCTGATACAATCTTTTCTAGTGAGCCGTCTTCCCGTTAAATACGTTTCGAGTCGCTCTCGTTTGAGATAGAAATTTTAACTTCATTACATATTATTATACAACTTTTTTCCTTAAAATCAAAACCTAAAAATAGTGTGAATTCCAATTTTTATTTTCTCCAAGCTTTCTAAAATTTATGGAGTTTTAAAAATAGAAAAACATCTTATTTTCTCTTTATATTATAAATACTTCTGTATTTATTTAGGATTCCCGCATGAGAATGTTCTTTTATTTTGTTAACACATCAATTCTTTTCTTTTTAAATACGAAGACCATTTTTATGAGATTTGTACTGGATATATGAAATTTTTTCCTAATAGAAGTTTAAATAACTTGTATAAAAAATATATAATTTTAGAATATCGTAAAAGATGTCACCACCGTCCTTGTATTCTACTTATAATAAAAATTTTATTTATATGTCTCCTCTATATATTAAAACACCCATTCTACTTCCAATAGAACTTATAATTATATATTTTTTCTATAAATTCGAACTCTTATTTTCTATAAATTCGAACTCCGATTCTATTTCCAATAGAACTTTTAATCATATGCCTTATAAATACATATTCTACTTCCAGTAGAATTTCTAATTATATGTCTTCCCTATAAATTTGAACTCTTTTTTTCTATAAATTCGAACACCTATTCTACTTCTAATATATTAAAAAAAATTTAATATTTATTAGTGTTTATTCGAACTCCTATTCTACTTCTAATAGAACTTTTAATCATATGCCTTATAATTAAATATCTATTCTACTTCCAATAGAGCTTTTAATTTTATGTCTTCCCTATTAATTCGAACTCCTCTTATCTATAAATTCGAACACCTATTCTAGTTTTAATATGTTAAAAGATATTTTTATAATTATTAGTGTTAAATTTATAGAGTTCTAAAAAATAGAAAAAAAACATCTTTTCCTTTATATTATAGATACTCATGTATTTATTTAGGGTCCCCACCTGAGAATGTTCTTTTATTATGTTAACACATCAGTTCTTTTCTTTTTAAATACGAAGACCCTTTTTTATGAGATTAGTATTGGATTTATTAAAAATTTTCCTAATAGAAGTATAAATAACTTGTATAAAAAATATATATAATTTTGGAATATTGTAAAAAATGTCACCGCCGTCTTGTATTCTACTTCCAATAAAATTGTTAATTATATGTCTCCTTTATATATTCAAACACATATTCTACTTCTAATAGAACTTATAATTATATCTTTTTCTATAAATTCGAACTCTTATTCTTTATAAATTAGAACTCCTATTCTACTTCGAATAGAACTTGTAATCATATGCCTTATAAATACTTATTATACTTCCAATAGAACTTCTAATTACATGTCTTACCTATAATTTCGAACTCTTTTTATCTACAAATTCAAACACCTATTTTACTTCTAATATGGTAAAATATATTTTATATTTATTAGTATTTATCTGAACTCCTATTCTACTTTTAATAGAACTTTTAATCATATGCCTATAATTAAATATCTATTTTACTTCCAAAAGATATTTTTATAATTATTAGTGTTAAATTTATAGAGTTCTAAAAAATAGAAAAAAAAAATCTTTTCCTTTATATTATAGATACTCATGTATTTATTTAGGGTCCCCACCTGAGAATGTTCTTTTATTATGTTAACACATCAGTTCTTTTCTTTTTAAATACGAAGACCCTTTTTTATGAGATTAGTATTGGATTTATTAAAAATTTTCCTAATAGAAGTATAAATAACTTGTATAAAAAATATATATAATTTTAGAATATTGTAAAAAATGTCACCACCGTCTTGTATTCTACTTCCAATAAAATTGTTAATTATATGTCTCCTTTATATATTCAAACACATATTCTACTTCTAATAGAACTTATAATTATATCTTTTTCTATAAATTCGAACTCTTATTCTTTATAAATTAGAACTCCTATTCTACTTCGAATAAAACTTGTAATCATATGCCTTATAAATACTTATTATACTTCCAATAGAACTTCTAATTACATGTCTTACCTATAATTTCGAACTCTTTTTATCTACAAATTCTAACACCTATTTTACTTCTAATATGGTAAAATATATTTTATATTTATTAGTATTTATCTGAACTCCTATTCTACTTTTAATAGAACTTTTAATCATATGCCTATAATTAAATATCTATTTTACTTCCAAGAGAACTTCTAATTATATGTCTTCCCTGTAAATTCGAAATCTTATCATCTATAAATTAGAACACCTACTCTACTTCTAATATGTTAAAAGATATTTTTATATTTATTAGTGTTTAAAATCAAAAAATTATAAAAATTAGAAAAATAGATTGAGACGATCTTAGAACGCCACCTAAGCGCCCGCGTATCCTCCTTTATTTATATATATTGAAGCTTTTAAGTGATTGCCGGGTTCTAGGAGAGTAGGAGTAGAAGAACTTAACCATTGGTTTCAAATTGTATTCAATTTCCAAAGCCACTAATTAAGACATTAAAGATACGATTAAGAAACGATAAATATTTTTCTCTGTCCGCTTTATATGTCTTCTGAAAAAATTATATATATTAAAATGAAAGTTAATTGGATAAAATTTTTTAAACACATATCCCTAATAAATGTATAGAAAATTGATAATAGAGTTAAGCTTATAAAAAGTCAAAAACTAGAAACAATAAATATATAAATAATTATGAAAAATTATTTTTAACGTATTCTGAAAAAAACATATAAAATGGAACGAAATGATAAACGATGTGACGAGATTCTAAAATTTATGGAAGTACATTCAAACTTTATATATCAGAGTTATGTAACTTAGATAAGAAGCTCCTGACAAAAAAAAAAAAATCTTAGATAGAAAGCTCGATCTGAGATTTTCTTACAAATCAATATATATATATAAAGGAGGATACGCGGGAGTTTATGTGGCGCTCTAAGATCGTCTCAATCTATTTTTCTAATTTTCTAGAATTTTAGAATTTAAACATTAATAAATATAAAAATATCATTTAACATATTAGAAGTAGAATAGATGTTCAAATTTATAGAGGAGAAAAATTCGAATTTATAGCGAAGATATAGAATTAGAAGTTTTATAGAATTAGGAGGATACGTGGGCTCTTAGGTGGCGCTCTAACCACAATTAACATCACTACGGTCGGGCTATCGAACACGGGGTCAGAAGTGCTTTTTGGATATATAATCCAAGTCGAGAGTAGAGTTACGGGAACAGCCGTCTGATGGAAAACGACTTTCACGTTCGGTTCAGAGAGCACTTTTTTTGTTGAGAATTCGTCGTTCCCTTTCGTGTGAATTCCCCAGCGGCGAATTAAAAACTTGCCGTAGGTCTTATAGAAAGAGTAGAGATGACAAGGCCACTAACCACTCGCTCGCCGAGTACGTTAAGAAGATTCTATAGTCAATTTCAAGGAGACCCATTAATCATTCGAAGAAAGAGTACAACTATTATCAGTAGGACTCTGTCCAATCACCCAAGGAGAAGGATAAGGCCAGAGTAGAATGTTTGGAAGGAAAAAAGAAGAGAACTCTTTGAGTTTGAAGAGTTGATATCTGAATCTACTTTTCTAATTTTCTAGAATTTAAGAATTTTAAATACTAATAAAGATAAAAATATCATTTAATATAGAATAAGTGTTTGAATTTACGATGGATATCTTTAACATTTTTGAGTAGAAAAGGTATTTGAATTTAAATTTAAAAAGGAGAATAGTTTCAGTAATTGTAATAAAATCCCGAAACCTTACTAAAACATATATATAAATATCTGGGTTACTGAATTTCAATTTTGTACTCTTAACCTATATCGATAAACTTTGTAAGACTGTATTACTTTATCTAATATCCAATCTCATGTTGATGTTCATAATTTTTTTTTTTTTGTTGTTTTGTGGCAATTATTTACATTCGGAGCCTGGAGCTTCAAACTAAACAATCTTGGAGTTGTTACCAGGTGGTGGGTGTTTGGTAGTAACCAATCATATTTATTTTGTTGAATTATGTTTCGATTTTGTCGATCCCGAAATAATTACAAGTACATGTTACTGTTATATGATGGAATTGATGGTTTGGTATCTATATACTATCTTATATCTTTCTTATATGCTTTTTTACTCATGTGTTTAATTATTTTTATGCTACAATCAAAATAAGAAGTCGAGAAATTAACATAAATGTTATAGTTGTGCTGTAATTCTTTGATTATTCATATTTCAAATGATGACCGATATTTGTGTATCTTTAATGCAGACTCAATTCACAAACCAAATTATATGGTAATTTTTGACGGTAAAATTCATTAAAAAAACTCATAATCAAACAAAACCTTCTTACCCGTTTGTTTGTTTTTACTACAATAAAGCATATGTATATTGTGTACTCTCAATATTTTTATAATTTAGATTAATACTTATCTGTGTAGACTCTGAAGAGCAGCATTGATATAAGATTTAATTAACTTTTAGTTTATATACGTTTGGAGGTGGCATCGTATTCTATTTATTACTTTTTTATAATTACACCTGTTTATATAAAGTTGTTTATTACGGATGTTTTTGAGGTACTCTATAACTTTGTACATGATACATGGACATCTAACTTTGTCTACTAATTTCCCCCTTTTTTTTAATCCATAATCAGTCATCAATAAATATCAATCAATATCAATATATATAAAGGAGGATACGCGGGAGATTAGGTGACGATTCTTATATGCTCTTAATCTATTTTTCTAATTTTTTTAGAACTTTAGGAATTTAATTACTATTAAAAAATTTCTTTTAACATATTAAAAGTAGAATAGGTGTTCGAATTTATAGAGGAGAAAAGTTCGAATTTATAGGAAAGACATATAATTAAAAGTTCTATTAAAAATAGAATAGGTGTTCGTAAGCCATATAGTTAAAAGTTTTATTGGAGGTACAATAAGAGATCGAATTTATAGAGGAGAAGAGTTCGAATTTATAAAAAAGACACATAATTTAAAGTTCTATTTGACATAGAAGGTGTTCAAATATATAATAGAGGAAAGGAGTTCGAATTATAGGAAAGACATATAATTAAAAGTTTTATTGGAAATAGAATAGGTGTTCGAATTTATAAAGGAGAAGAGTTCAAGTTTATAGAAAAGACATATAATTAAAAGTTATTTCGGAAAAAGAATAGGTGTTTGTAAGCCATGTAGTTAAAAGTTCTATTGAAAGTAGAATATGACTTCGAATTTATATAGAAAAATAGTTTCGAATGTATAAAAAAGAAAAATAATTAAAAGTTCTATTATAAATAAAATAGATTTTTGAATATATAGAGGAGACGTATTATAATTAAGTATCAATATATATATATAAAGGAGGATAGCGGGAGTTTAGGTGGCGCTCTAATATCGTCTCAATCGATTTTTTTAATTTTCTAGAATTTTAAACACTAATAAATATAAAAATATCAATTTGCATATTAGAAGTAGAATAGGTGTTCGAATTTATAAAGGAGAAGAGTTCGAATTTATAGGGAAAACATATGATTAGAAGTTTTATTGGAAATATAATAAGTATTTATAAGGCATACGATTAAAAATTCTATTGGAAGTAGAATAGGAGTTCGAATTTATAGAGAATAAGAGTTCAAATTGATAGAAAAGATATATAAATAAAAGTTCTACTAGAACTAATAGGTGTTCTAATTTATAAAGGAGAAGAGTTCGAATTTATAGGAAAGACATATGATTAGAAGTTTTATTGGAAGTATAATAAGTATTTATAAGGCATACGATTAAAAGTTCTATTGGAAGTAGAATAGGAGTTCGAATTTATAGAGAATAAGAGTTCGAATTTATAGAAAAAATATATAAATAAAAGTTCTACTAGAACTAGAATAGGTGTTTGAATATATAGAGCAGACATATAATTAAATATTTTATAGAAAGTACGATCTTCTTAAAATATATTTTTTATATAAGTTAATTATATTTATATTAGGAAAATTTATTCATAAATCCAATACTATTGTCATGAAAAAAGTCACCGTATTTAAAAAGAAAAGAATTGATATGTTAACATAATAAAAGAACAATGAGTAAAAGAACAATCTCATGCAGCAATCCTAAATAAATACATGAATATTTATAAAATAAAGAGAAAATAAAATGTGTTTTCATTTTCTAAAACTCCAAAAATTTTAGAAAATATGGAGAAAGTATAAATTGGAATTCACTCTATTTTTTAGGTTTTGATTTCAAGGAAAAAAATTGTTGTGTAAGATAAGTATCATCAATAATATGTAATGAAGTTAGAATTTATATCTCAAACGAGAGCGGCTCGAAACGTGTTTAACGGGAAGACGGCTCACTATAAAAAATTGTACTAGCTATTAAAATATCATATGATGTTATAAATTATATTTTATTTTTAGGATTTGATTTTTATGGATAAACATTATTATACAAGTAATATATGTAAAAGTTAGGTTTTTGGTGTTAACGAGAGAGCGAATCAATAGTAATAACTGTGTTTAACAAGAAAACGGTTCATTAGATAAGACCGTATAAAAGATGTTTAAATATATAATTAATACAAAAAATAAAATGTTTTATTGGAAGTAGAATACGAGGACGGTGGAGACGTCTTATACGATTTTTTAAAACTATACATCTTTTTTCCTAGAAATCCTTTATTTTAACTTTTTATACAATTTAATTATACTTGCATTACAAAAATATATCCATAAATGTAATATTATTCCCGTAACGAAAAGTCTTAGTATTTTAACTTTTTTTTGATATGTAACATAACAGAAAGACATTCCCATGCGAAAACTGTAAATAAATACAAGAATATCTATAATATACAGAAAATATAAGATGTATTTTCATCTTTTAAAACTCCATAAATATTAGAAAGTTTAAAGAATATAAAAATTGGAATTTACTCTCTTTATATAATGAAGTCAGAATTTCGGTTTCAAATAATAGCGGCTCGAAACGTATTTAACGGGAAGACCGCTCGCTAGAAAAGATTGTATTAGCTTTAAGAATTTGATACTGAAGTCATAATTTTTTTTTATTTTTACGGTTTGTTTTTATAGATAAAAAATATTATATAAGTCTTTATAATATATGTTAAAAAGTTGGGATTTCCGTTTTAACGAGAGAGCGGCTCAATCGAAAGAATCGTATTTAACAAGAAATTGATTCATTAGAAAAGATTATTTAATTATAAAAATTTAATATTAATATTATAATATAACGTAAATGTATTGAATTTTTTTAAAAATATTGTAACGCCGCCGCGAAGCGCGGCTTTATCAACTAGTTCTATTAGAAGTGAAATATGAGCACGGTGGTGAAATCTTTGACGATCTTCTTAAACTATATATCTTTTTTCTTAAAAATCCTTTATTTTAAATTTTTTATACAAGTAATTATACTTACATTAGGAAAATATATTCATAAATTTAATAATATTTCCATAATGAAAATTCTTCGCATTTAAAAAGAAAAAGAAAAAAGAACTACTGTGTTAACATAATATAATGACATTCCCCCATGGGAACCATAAATAAGTACATGAATATCTATAATATATAGAGAAATAAGATGTATTTCCATTTTTCAAAATTCCATGAATATTAGAAAATTTAGAAAAAGTAAAAATTGGAATTCACTCTATTTATAAGTTTTAATTTTAAAGAAAAACTTATAATATATGACAAGGATCATCAATAATATGTAATGAAGTTGGAATTTTGGTCTCAAACGAGAACCACTCAAAACGTATTTAACGGAAAGACAGCTCACTAGGAAATATCTTATTAACTACTAGAATTTGATATTGATGTTATAAATTTTGTTTTATTTTTATGTTTCGATTTTGTGGATAAAAAATATCATACAAGTGTTTATAAGATATGAAAAAGTTGGTGTTTCGGTTTTAACAAGAGAGCGGCTCAGTAGAAAGAATCGTGTTTAACAAGAAAATCGTTCATTAGAGAAGACTGTGTTAACTATTAAAATTTATTACTGATGATATAATATAAGATAAATATACATTAAATTTTTTTGGATACCTTCAATATATTTTTCTAACTTATTAGAATTTTAGGATTTTTAAAACTAAAAAATAAAAAATATCCTTTAACATATTAGAAGAATAGGTGTTCGAATTCATAGAGCAGAAGAGTTCCAATTTATAGGAAAGCCGTATAATTAAAAATTCTATTGAAAGTAGAATATGTGCTCGAATTTATAAAGAAATAGTTCGAATTTCAGATAAGACAAATAAGTAGAGTTATATTGGAAATAGAATGGGTGATCGAATTCATAGGGAAGAAGAGTTTGAATTTATAGGGAATAGATGTAATTGGAATTTCTATTGGAAGTATAGGTGTTTGCAAGACATAAAATTAAAAGTTTTACTAAAAGTAAAATAGGAGTTCGAATTTATAGGGATAAAGAGTTTAAAGTTATAGAAAAGACAAATAATTAAAAGTTTTATTGGAAATAGAATTGATATTTGAATATGTATAGAAGACATATAATAAAATGTTTTATTGAAAGTAGGATACGAGGATAGTGAAGACATATTTCACAATCTCTTAAAACTATTATTTTTTTGTAGAAATCTTTTATTTTAATTTTTTTATACAAGTTAATTATACTTCCATAAGGAAAAAATATCCATAAATTCAATAATACTCTCATAACTAAACGTCTTCGTATTTAAAAAGAAAGAATTGATTTTTTAAAATAATAGAAAGATATTCTCATGCGAAAATCGTAAATAAATACAATAATATCTATAATATATAGAAAAATGAGATATATTTCATTTTCTAAAATTCCATAAATATTATAAAGTTTAAAGAACGTAAGAATTGAAATTCACTCACTTTTTAGGTTTTAATTTTTAAGGAAAGAAAGTTATTATATAAGATAAGTATCATCAATAATAAGTAATAAAGTTAGAACTTCGATTTCAAATGAGAGCGACTCAAAACGTGTTTAACGGAAAGCCGGCTCATTAGAATAGACCGTATTAACTATTAGTTATTGATATTGATGTTATAAATTTTATTTTATTTTCAAGTATTTATAATGTATGTAAAAGTTGAGGTTTTGGTTTTAACGAAAGAGCGGCTCAGTAGAAATAATCATGTTTAACGAGAAAACAATTTATTAGAGAAGATTTTGTAACAATTAAAATAGAATATTGATGATATAATATAAAATAAATAAATATTAAATTTGTTTTTAAAAAGTTATAACGCCGCCGCGAAGCGCGGCTTTATCGACTAGTTTAACAATAAAGAGATAAACATTCTACATAAAAAAAAATAAAAAAAAGAGATAAACATTTTATATTCAAGTTTGTCGTAATTTCTCGAAATATTAATATCAATTCATAAGTACTTTCAAAAAAAAAATCATAAATTGATAAAATAAAATACGATTTCGATAACTAAGCATTCCATCCACTCAACTCAGTATGAAAATAATATTTTTTATTAGTTATTAAGGTCAAATAATATTTTCTTAAAATTTCTTAAATATATCTTATTAATAATTTACTCAATTATTTTTGGGAAATTCTATATGGTACCAATATAGTTTTGGTTTTTCTACATGGTACCATCACTTTATTTACTTATCTACAAGGTACCCCCAAACTCCTGTTTCCTTCTAAGTAATAACCCTCCGTTAAAGCAAACGTTGTAGAAACGTTTAAAAGCACAAAACATAGCTTTTTTGACATCAAAAACCTAATATCATCCCCAAAAACATAATATCATCAAAAATAGACCAACATGATCTCAAACATAATATGTCTGAATCCAAAAGTAGCTGAGTTTGTTAAAGTTAAATTGCTGTCTGCTCTCTGAATTGCTGCGTGTGTGTTATTTTCTGAATTGCATTCGAATATTGAGTTTATAGATTGTAGCTTGGTTTTGAGTTTTGCTTTCTGTTCTCTATTAATTTGTTGAGTTTCTTAGTTCGATGTGCTGGTTTTCGCGTGTTCTTGCGATTCGTCAAATGTCTAGTTTCTCGCGTATGACTGAGTCTCTTGTCGTTGTGTTGCTGAGTTTCAATTTTGGCTGTTGAATCGAAGCTAATGTTTATATCGCGGTGTTGAGTCACTGTTTATCCTGTTTAGTTGCTGCTAGTTTCTAAGTCCACTAGTGGACATTGAAATTGTTCCTTTTATTAATAAGTTTAGAATTAGAATAAATTTAATTTTCCTTTAAAAATAGATTAATTTTCCTTTTAGCAATTAAATAGAAAACCTGAATTTTCTAAACTTGATCTAGTTTGTCTAAATCAAAAATTAAGAAAACGCGAAAAATATATAATCTCTGTGGATCAATATCTCAAGTATTAAAATGATGAAATTGTGTGCTTGCAATTTAAATCCTTATTTTTTAGCACATCAGGGTTCCATGTAGAGAAACAAATAAAGTGATGGTACCTTGTAGAAAAGCCAAAACTACATTGGTACCATATAGAATTTCCTATCATTTTATATTACAAGTTTTGGCTTTTTAACGGTTCTATAACGTTTCAGCTAACGAAGAATTACAATTGTAATAAAAACATTAGTTTAGGGGTACCATGTAGAGAAACAAATAAAGTGATGGTACCATGTAGAAAAGCCAAAACTACATTGGTACCATATAGAATTTCTTATTATTATTATTTCCTTTTATTAGTTAAAATTTATCCCTTGTTGATCGATTCGATTCTCGCACACTAAATCCTCATTTGTAAGTTATAAAAACTTAATTACTATATACGAACGATAAAAGAAATAGTGTATAGAATGGAAAAAATATTTTATAACTTTTTTTTTGTTATAGCTTTTGATAACGATTAATTGTAAGATCATGGAGTATCTCACAAATTAAATCTAGTAACAAATTGCTTATCCATAAGAATATTAAATTGGATCTCATTTTTATTACATCTTATCTCAATGACTCAATGTTACCCACGATCTTCATAAACTATACCAAAATCCATTTTTTTATTAATTCAACTGCCAGTCGCACATACAGTAACTAAACACGAATAAAAGAATTTTAAACATTTAATAATTTTTAATTTAATAAAATAAAATAAAATAAAATAAAATGTAAATAGTATAAATGCGCGTAAAAAGTGGCAGCTGTGTAGCCCAGGGATTCCGTGATAGCGTCCACAGGGGACCACTCCATGCGACCCACATAAACACTCACATATACATATACACCTATACACACAAACACTTGACACTAAAAAAAATTCCCATTCATGAATTTAATTTAATTCAATTCAATACCTTCTTTGATTGATGGCTAAAACAGGGGTTTTTGAGGCTGATCCAACCATGATTTCAAAAGCAACAGAGTTGAAAAAAGAGTTACAAAGGCTTGTGAAAGCAATTGTTGAAGATGATGATGAGTTGTTCAGTTTAGAAGCCATTGATCAAGCTAATCAGATGCTTTGTGCATTGAAAGATTTGAAATTGAGAAAATCTTTGAGTTTTAATCTGACCCATCAAGAGAAAAATGATGAAAATGATGGAAATGATGAGTCTTTATGTGTTTTTCCACAAGAATTTATGTGCCCAATTTCTAAGAAGCTCATGTTTGATCCTGTTATTGTGGCTACTGGACAGGTTTGTGTGCGTTTTTGTGTGTGTTTTTGATGTGGGTTTGGGGGATTTTGTGTGGGTTTTTAGTGTGTGACTGTGTTTTCTTGAATTGATTGATAACGATTGGATTTTTATTGGTGTGTTTGTGTGAATTGTGATGAATTTGTGTGGTGGTGGTGGTGGTTGGCAGAGCTGAAGCTTTTGTGTTTTGTTTTTGACAGTTACTTCAAATGTTGGCTTTTCTTTTTTTGGTTTAGGTAAATAGCTTTTTTTGTTCTTGGAGTTATGATTTCTTTGTTGTTATGATTGAAGGTTGATGAATTGTTTGAATGGTGATTATGAATTTTGGTCCATTTGGTTAACAATGTTGGCTGTTATTAGAATTTTAATTGTGTTTTGCTGTAGTTGGTGGAATTTTACTGATTCAATAGAACAAATTTCACGTTAGCCTCAGCCTGAATTGCTAGAATTTGAGTCATACTTCTCTTCGATTTTATGGCATATTTCATCTGCTAATACAGTCTGCATTGATGTATCCTCTGTTTTTGATTCGAATTTGTGTTCTTATTATTAGTATTGGGTGTTTTGTTTATGGGATTGACCATGTTCGTTGGTTGATTTTAACGCATTGTAGTTTGTTTGATTTGCAGACGTATGATAGACCTTATATCCAAAGATGGTTAAAATCCGGTAACAGGACATGTCCGCAAACACAACAAGTCCTTAGTCACACTATTCTTACCCCTAATAACTTAATTCGGGATATGATATCAAAATGGTGTAAGAGCCGAGGTGTTCAGTTGCCAGACTCTAACCAAAACTCCGATGAGGACGGATTAACAAAATCAGATCGAGATCTTTTCATCTCTTTGCTTGAGAAAATGTCTTCTTCGTTGTCTGATCAAAAGAAAGCTGCTAGGGAATTGAGATTATTGACCAAAAGAACGCCCTCATTCCGTGCACTGTTTGGTGAATCTGTTGATGCCATTCCTCAGTTACTAAATCCTCTGTCCCAAAACAAATCGAAAAGTGAAACTCATCTTGATCTCCAAGAAGACTTGATCACCACAGTTTTGAATCTTTCTATCCATGACAGCAACAAGAAGCTAGTTGCAGAAACACCAATGGTTATTCCGCTCCTTTTGGATGCTTTGAGATCAGGAACAATTGAAACAAGAAGCAATGCAGCTGCAGCTCTTTTTACATTATCAGCACTTGACTCTAATAAAGCACTTATTGGAAAATCTGGTGCTCTAAAACCACTCATCCAGCTTTTAGAAGATGGCCACCCGTTAGCTATGAAGGATGTTGCTTCAGCCATTTTTAATCTCTGTATTCTTCATGAAAATAAGTTGAGGGCAGTCAGGGATGGTGCAGTGCGAGTAATACTCGAAAAACTCTTAAATAGAGTACGTGTTGATGAGTTATTAGCCATTCTTGCCATGCTATCAACTAATCAAAGGGCTGTCGAAGAATTAGGAGAACTTGAGGGCGTTTCGTGCCTGCTTAGTATTATTCGAGAGAATTCATGTCCTCGGAACACAGAAAACTGCGTTGCAATACTCCATACGATATGTTTCAGTGACAGGACAAAGTGGAGGGAAATAAGGGAGGAAGAGAATAAGCACAGTACAATATCCCATGTTGCTCAAAACGGCACCTCTAGGGCAAAGAGGAAGGCTAGTGGCATTCTTGAAAGAATTAATAGGGCCATGAATATCATACATACTGCTTGATAGTTACATCAGTTTTCTCATCACCAAAATCTGTAAATTGTACATTGCATCCTGTTGTTTGGATCCGGGTATCGTTCAATCATTCTCAACTTAAATTTTGTAAATTATGTTTTCTCAAGTTCTTTCAATTTCAGATTGATAATGCTCTAGTCATTGTAAATAAGTGCCATGGAGAATGGAAGCTTCATCTATAAGATTGGTTGTCCTCTATTAAATTATTCAATAATTCGTGCACATGGCTCTTCTTGTTACTACATTACTTCATCAGTACTTGACTGTAGTATGACTGAATATATTTAGCAGTTTTTATTTATTTAGAAGATATTCCAATACCTGTTTGTCCACTAATCATGCACATGGATCACTTGGTAGATTTGATGCCACAACTCCAGTTGAAATACCAAATGCTAAAGCTCTAACTTGTCTGCATACCAATACTTGTCTACTTTTTAAGTTTTAATTCCCCAAGTGATGAAATCTCATGTACTGTGTCCATGGTACCATCTGTCACAGTCCACATGGCTTACATGCTTTAGGTATTTCTTACAATTTTACTTGAAGTAGAAGAGCTGGCACTGCATTTTGGGTGTTTCTTAGTTAGATATTGGTCCCATTTGAGAATAAAGCCAAGGAATTGTTACCCACTATGAATAATTCAATGGTGATAATGGAAATGAATGGCTTAGGATTTAGGTATGGAAGACAATGGGAAAAATTTAGCCTTTTTGAATAGTACTAGAAATGTGGTCCATCCAAAATGTCACCCATCACTTTTTTCATCAAGTATTATTCTATTAAAACTCTTGCTACCCAATACTCCTCCGTTCCCTTATTCTTTTCCTGTTTTGACTTTTTACACTGTTCATTATAAGCGATTGATTACTAATTTATGCATAATTTATAAGATAAAATATAGTCACGAGTGATTTTGTTTGATTCGTATTTGTGAGTACTTTAATACAGTGAAGTTTTTATATTTAGTACTTAAACGAAATTGAAGATATTAACAATTAAAAGTGTGCATTGGCAAGCGTGATAATGATTAAAAGGAAAAGAAATATGGAAAGGAGGGAGTACCATATTCTGTCACCACCATCCATGGTTCTCCATCCTATTTAAGTAGATATGATCATTATTTACAACAAGCTTGACTCTTGCAACCTTGGTTCAATGGATTCTTGTTTCCATGAGCTAGTTGCCTGCATCACAGTAATTAGACCATGCCACAGATACAGTTTGCATGCGGATATGAAAGTTATATAGGGTGAATTATTGCGTCTATGCATAATTGTTGGTTAGTATGGAGTGTGATTTGAAGAAAGATTTAAGTTTTTAGGCGTGCTCATTCTCCGTATGAATTTCTCAGCGGGCACGGGCGGATCTAGGGAGGGACACGACTTGAGATTTTAATTTATTTGGAATCTGATTTTTTTTTATATTAAAATATGTAGTTATTATTGAAAAATAATTCTGGGTGCTTGTCCTTGATTGTTTGCACTTTGCAGCAACGGCTTATAAGGCATCTTGACCTGAGTTGAAAAGAAATTTAAAAATTATACCTCCCTTGAGCATGAACCAGACTATGACACATTCACAAATACATGTGTATTCAAGATTCTCACAATGGTCTTTTTTTTTGTCATTATGGTAATTACACTATATTTGTTGGCTGTTGCCGTCCAAAAAAAGGAAAACAAAGAATTGAAATTTTGAATATATTAGTTGATAATAGCTGATGTTATAGTAACATAACACGTAGCATAAAAAGAGGGCACAGATGTGCACCAAATAATCGTGCATAAAAAAAAATTGAGAGGTTTGAAGTGATGTGCACAGGAGAAGAGTCATTGAGATTTCAAATCGTATCGCAGAATGTAGAGAGGTCCAATTTTACGCACAAAAATCCTACTGGACATGCATTGCAAAAAAATTTTACGATACGTGTTTTCCAACAGACGATGGCAATAGTTTGTCCCTAATCAGACCTCTTTCTTAAACACGCTGTCTACACCACACACGCGGACCCAAGGAATCTGTTGCATGTTGGACAGAGCAAAGTTGTTTGATATAGACTGGAGTCATACGATGCCAATACTTGTTCGTATAAATCCTTTTTTAGATGTTGAAGTTTTGTCACAACGTGTATGTAATATATACACTAGTTACTCTGTTTTTCTAATCTTATTTCAGCATTTGGCACCTTATCCTCTGCTGCCGGAATCGATTCTCGATACCAAATTACGACTCAGAAATCAGAACATGTAATTATAGAAATTTACAGTGTTTGATAAACAAATTACAATGCCAAGGAATGAAAGAATGAACACCTGTTTATCAAACTTCAACAATCTTTTAGATTTAAAGTTTACAAGACAGGAGCCCAAAACTCCTTTAATCCATACCATGAGAATTAGGATCTATTCAACTAAAAATAATATTCAAACTTACATTTTTGCTAATCCCCCAAGTTGGAAAGGGATCAACACACAAAAAAATGTATACATCTTCCTCCACACCCTTTTGTTCATTAAGAATACAACACCATTGTCAATGCAACTACATGTTGCATGATAGAATTTTCAACCCATCTTGTAAGCCCAACCATGTTTCTGCAAAAAAGCTTGCACTGCTTCCTTCACCGCCAGATTTGGAACCAACTGGTGTTGATGCAGTGGTTTGCGCGTGATTGGATCAAACTCGCCCACCTAGTTAGAGGTAATAAGGTGATCAAACATATAAATCAATGAAAATGAATCGAAGGAGTACATGATAGAATTTTACCTTTTTTAGATGGTCGAGAATCACTGATCGCTCATACGTAACCCCGCTAGGAGTAATGACAGGATCACGAAAGATATCAAGCGTAATTTTACAGCATAGATAATCTGGCACCTGGAGTCCCCCAATCACAACTACGGTTAAGTATAACATTTTTTTTCTTTTTGCTAAAATTGAGTATTAATATTCAACAAGAGGAAAGGCTGAGCTTATGGAAATATATTTGCTCACCTCAGTTGGCATATCTTCTACAGAAGCTTTATCAAATACTTGGTCAAGATCATGCAATTGTTTGGAATGGTCATCATTAAGCTCATCAACAAACCCTTCCATCTCAGAAACTTTGCGTTCGTGTTTCTCCTTCAAAGCAATCTGACAAGCTTCTCTGTAACAACCAAATAAAGAGATAAGCTGAACAGAATACAGTCTCCTGAATTCGTAATTGAAAAAATATGAAGCCTTCATAAAAAAAATTATTTTTAGCACACATCCAGCTAAAGCCAACAAATAATTTAAAAAAGAGCACATACTTCAAGCTTTTCAGTTCCCATGACCGTTTTGTCGATGCATGCTCCCATTCTAGGTATCTTGCTTTAGCAAGCTCTTGCCATACTTCCTCCACTATATAACTCTTTGGGTTTGCTCCTCTACCAAGATCCAAAGCCTGTAAGATTTTGGATTGGAAAAGTAGAGGTTTAACTTTTAAGTATGATAACAAACCATATTCTGTCACTAATTGGATACATAACTTTACATTTCTTGATTTGATATCTTGATTTAGCCTATTAAAAGGAAAGTGAAACTCTTGTCGCAACCAACGTGATAGATCACTTTTTAAATAAGTATCATGTCCTACACAATTTCAGCTTTCGAGTAGCCAGATTTCTGACCCAAGGTATATAGCTCCAAATTTAAAAAAAAAAAAAAAAAAAATCAAGGCTGTGTAATACTCCTATAAAGAACCGGATAAATCACTTTTGTACAGTTAATCTGTAAATATGTTGATTTATTACTACAAAGGCCTATGCAGATTAGACCTCTGAAATTCATTTTATTAAAATACTACAAAAGGTTACAGAGTAACTATATATAGTCATCGTGTCCATATGAATATAAATTTGAAAAAGAACAACAATTAATAAATAATCCAAAAACAAGGAGAGAAATTCATACTTTGTCCAATTCCTTGACTCCCTCTGCATATTGTTCCCTCTGTAGCAATGCAAGTCCAAGCATATAATGAGCCTGCATAACAAAGCATGAGTATTTAGTTAAAGACTCAACTTTTAGGTATGAACTTGTAAACTATTTATGGCCAACAGCAAACCAGACTGACTTAAACTAGATTGCAGTTTAAAACATGTCAGGAAGGCACAAGAATGTAATTATTTATATATTGTTAAATATCAGCTAGGAGATGACATAAGCAAGAGGTGACATCATTAGTTACCGTAGCAAGAGTAGCCACCAAGTAACTACTGTAGCAGGCTTTCAGGAGAAGCTAAGTTTATCTATATAAAGAGACTTAGCCATCCTTATTGTAATAACACAAAATATAAGAAAATGCAGCAGAAGTAGTAGTATAAGAAATATATACACACAGTTCACTGCACCTGGCTTGTGTTCAGTATCTCTCTGCCTTATCTCTCCATATTCTGCCTATATCGTATAAATCGTGACATATATGGACACAATGACACTGCAAAAGTATCTGTAATTTGCAAATAGCTAGGCTATTTGCAAGTGGGGAGCAAACACAAACATATTACTCGTGGGATGGTACCTACCATACTTTATTAGAAGGTTACAAGATGGTAATGTGCAAAGAGGGGACACCACACTTCTCAAACAATTTTAAATAAAGACCATTAGATATCAAGAATACTATGTCTACATTGGTAATGGACAGAATTGTAAGAGCAGCAAGGCTAAGTGAAGAAGTTGCCTACGACTCTAGTACCAAGGCAAAATTAAATATCTGGCCTTTGAAGAAAACCTGAGTTATAATACACAGTATCAAACTAGCTAGACATCATAGTTTGATGATGCATTTCCAGTTGCCTTGACAACATAACATAGGTTAACGCACTTACCAATTATACAATTGAAACAACATAAACATGGAGGAATTTGAAGATGAAACTGAATAACCAAGTACGTTTATTAAAGGGATTATTGTCCCAGGTACTCTAATTCCCTTCTAGATTTAATACCATAATCATCTGCTAGCGCATGCGTTCAAACCCTATAATGATTTTTTATTTTTTTTTGAAAAACACGGGTAAGTTCGTGTACATAAGGACCTTAACCTCAGACTCCGATAAGTACTTATGTGGGATTCTTATGAACCAAGACATTAGAAAGTAAACTAACTACTAAAAAAGTGAATTTCCAACTAAAAAGATAAATAACATTTTTCAGTTAATGTGGTGAATAAAGCAAATCACATTTAAAATGTAGTGATCATCATTATTTTCCAACAGATTTCCTAAAACTCATTTTATCAGTGTTTTGACATGATTCAAAATGTCCGCTACAAAACAAAACAAAGAATTTTTAATCATCATTTTTTTGAAGACTCAAGCATTAGGGATAGTGTAAACAAATATAAGTTACATTCTACGACCAGGGGCCCCATTTGGAAATACTAATAATTCAAGAACTAAAGTTTCTATAAAAATGCCGAATGTTATTGTTCAGTGAAAATCCTCGAAAATCCTTATGAGGCTTAATCTATCACTGAATCCTGTATCCAATAAATGGATAAATTAAACAACTACACATATCTCCTCTTCACTCCAAATTTCAGACTTAACATCGGCCTTTAAGACAAAACTTCTGTTTCGAGAGGATAAACGGGGTAGTCGGGCAAGATTCAACTGTCGGTTCAGCCTTACAGATCCAGCTTTCGGTTCACTCCTATTTATCTGGGCGGTCCATTAAAAGAGCCCATTGGCTATTAGTCGTCGGAATGATTATGCATGACTTGCATACCTTTGACAGCTGTGAATATGGCATATAAATTTATGGGGTCTTTAATATGTAACAATCCCCTTGTTGCCTTTGTTTTCCTTTTTCCAGAAAAATCACACTGAATTTTGATTATCTCTAAACAAAGTGGTGAAGAAATTGATGATTATAATTTAGTTCCCTTCAATTTGGTAGTGCTACATGATAGAGTACATTTTCTTCATCATTTTTTATTTGTACGAGATTATACACTATATGATTTGCAACTATTAAACACTAAACAAAATTGTATCTAGCTGAATACTTATCCCAAATTTCCTGAATTCATTGAGTACAAAATTCACAACTCAAATCAATTAACCCAAAGGAGAAACATTCATGAAGATATCTCCAAAAAGGGCACAGGCACAATCTTTATGAGGATCCTCTATTTAATGAAATTCAATGGGATGCAAAGAAACCATGTATTAATCCATACGATCACTGGAATTGATCAAATGCTCAACTTTATCTAAACTTGCTCATTTTCAAATAGTATCCGATCAGAGATTTAAATCGTGTATAATATTAATGAATAACTTCTCTAAAATATTGTTATCGTATAGATTTTAAACAAAAAAGCGAAATACATAATAATAGAATTTTGCACACAGTTTAATCCCCTGAACAAAACAAAGGGTTAACTGAACCAAGAATTATGGGGAATATTAGCATTATAGCATATTACTTTTATCCAACTCTGTTAGTTTGACACCGTATAACCAAGAGAAACAGGCAGGAACCTACAATATATGCTGTCTGACACTTAAGCAATAAGATTTAGGCATATATTCCCGCTAAATTATACAGAATAACTAATAAACACGTGTAGAATTTGCATTATAATTTTCGAAATCAAGCACATTGTAAAAGAGGTTCTGTGGATCGGCCATTGCATATTAAAAAAAAAAACATAATTAATTCCATCAAGCTCCAGTAACTTTTTTATTTTAACAGACAATTGCGGAGAAACAAAACATCATTGCATCACAAAATAGTATGCATTTTCAATTCTATATATAGAAAAGGAAATCTACCACGTAAGCATAATTATGAACACATACACAGCGCCGTAAAATGCTGAAAAACGTAACACTATGAGCAATAAACAAAAACGAATGATAAATTAATGTAGACAACAAATAATCCAGGGTTTGACCTTAACCGAAGAATGATCAAGTTGAACAGCTCTCCTACAATCCTCCTCAACTCGAACCCAATCACTACAAAATTCACCAAAAAAATAAAAAACATATAAAATTTAAATAAAACAAAACAAACAAGAACTCAACAAACAGAAAGAATAGCATCAGCATAACTGATAGAGCAGAACATACTTGCGCTTTCGATGACATAAAGCACGGTTCGTCCAATATATCGGAACATTAGGGCACAACGTAATAGCCTAAACATCAATTAAGTTAAACAACACATTTTTAAGACAAGAGATTAAAAAAAAAAAAGAGAACTAACAAAGAGATATAAATAATAAGAATAATATAAAGGGGAAGAGAGAGAGAGAGAGAGAGAGAGAGAGAGAGAGAGAGAGAGAGAGAGGGAGAGAGAGAGAGAGAGATTTGAGGGAGAGACTGAGAGAGAGAGAGAGAGAGAGAGAGAGAGAGACCTCGGTGTAAGCATCAATAGCAGCAGACAACTTATTCTTAGCGAAGTAAGAGTTGCCATCTTGACGAAGCTGTTCGGCTTGTTTGGTCGGAGGAGAAGTGGGTCCCATTCTATCGTGTCTTGTCGTGTCTATACACAATCAAATTCAAACCCTCCTGAAATGTTATGCATATAGGTTGTATCTATCTATGTATCTATATGTCTTAGAACACAACCGCTACTCAGCGTGACCTGGATGTTTAAGAAACAGGAGAAGAAAAGAAAGGTATCACTAATTTTCTCAATTAAAAAGTTTCGCGGTCAGTCAACAATGTATTTAATATTCTTTTTTCTTTTTAAACCCTATTTTATCAATCAATTTTCATAATTTTGTCAATTGCTAATTTGCCATGTGTTATAATAAAAAAATTTAGAATATTAAATGTGAGTCCCCTTCTAGAGAGGACCTCCTTAGATAGTGAATATGAGATAAACATATATTTTTTCTGATTCTACAATAGAACCATTTTTTTTTAATTTTTTTCAAAAATATTTTTCGAAAAATAAAAATAAAAAAATTCGATATCGCCACGTCATTGCTGATGTGGCACTACCACGTCACCACTGCTGACGTGGCACGTGGTACTGGCACGTCATCACTGCTGACGTGGCAGCGACACGTGGCAGTGCCACATCAGCTGCCACGTCAGCAGTGATGACGTGACACTGGCACGTCAACAGTGATGACGTGGCAGCTGGCATCAGCAGTACTGCCACGTCAGCGGTGGTTCTGTTACGGAATCAAATTTTTTTTTTTGTAGAACCAAAAAAAATTGATCTTTTTTTTATAGAACCAAAAATTAAAATTTTGATTCTACTATAGAATCATATAAAATTAGTAATTCTCTCATATTTTCTATATAAGGAGGTCCTCTCTAGAATAATGACCTATTAAATCTTATCCTTTATTATAATTTCTGTATTTGATTAATTTTTCGATTAATCCCTCGGCATGATGAAATCGGTTAAGTATGATTACGAACTTTTAAAAGTTTTGTCAATTAATTAACTTTTTTAACCTGTTATACATCATTGAAATTTAAATTTAATACTTAGAAGGGTATATTCAACTAGAATTTTGAAAGATTTTTAATAATTCATGGATTTTAATGAATTTTTTAAATTCATGGATTGTTTAAATTCTACAAATACTCTACAAAGAATCTTGTAAAATTGATGTAGAGTCATTGAGATTTGAAATGTTTTTTTAGAAATCCATCAAAATCTCATTGATTTCAAAACTTATAAAAACAACTAGCAAATCCACCAAAATCCATAGATTTTAATAAATCTAAAAAATCCATGGATTTTTGAATACCATCAAATTTAAATGAATTGTTTTAAATCCAGATTGAATACACCCAGATTTTAAAAGACTTTTTTTTAAAATCCTAATTGAATATCCTCGGATTTTAAATGACATCTTGAAATCCAAATTAAATACCTCAAGATTTTAATGGATTTAAAAAATCCAAATTGAATACCCCTAGATTTCTAAAATCCCTCAAAATCCTTCAAAATCCCAGTTGAATACACCCCTCTTAATATTTTGGTTTGTTTATTAGATCATTGAAATTTGAAACATTACAATTTGAATTTACTAAAAGAAAAATGAGAAATTATAGGAGTATTCTAGAATGATAGGCTGGACAGGGAAAGTTCTGGAATGGCATCCCAATAGTATTATCAAGACCTGCCTCTTTTGTAAGTAATTGGTGGCAAAATAGTTGAAGCTTGCGAATGCGAATTACGTTTGTAGACTGTAGCTTGTGGGTGTATATGTTTGGGTGGGCGTTTAAGGTTGAAAATAAATAAAGTAAATGATTTAATAATTATTTGATTAAGGGTTTTGACAAAAAAATATTATTTAATTAAGGGTAGTTTTTAACAAAAAAATATATTATTTAAGTTGTTACGATAAGATAGAGTATAAAGAGAAATAATGAAAATCTTGTTCTAAATCTTTACATTTCCAAAAATAATTTCATAAAATAATGTACCATGTCACTTATTTAAGGTTGTCAAGAATTTAGATAAGAAAGAATATAAAGAGAAATAAATAAAATCTCATTCTAAATATTAGCATTTGCAATTATAATATACCAAGTAACTTATTTAACTCTCTTCTTGAATTTCAAACCAAACTTACCGTAAACCTCCCATGCTAAACACTACAATGAGTGACCAAAATCCACCGGAATTGTTATCACCACCCGCCGGAAAATCAAAACTCCGGCAAGCCATTGACATGATAACAACAGTAATAACTCTATCTTGTTACATCAATGTCTTTACTGCTAAATGGTATATGATACGAAGCAGGATCCAGGAGCTTCTCACAGGTCTGACAGCCATTGATAAACGTGATCCCGTCGGCGATGACATGTTACTTTCTGGTGAAGTTATTCAGGCAATTATAAATACAGTTTCTGAATGTAATGAACTTGGAAAGAGATGCATTGAGTCAACTTATAGTGGTAGGCTTTTCATGCAAAGTGATATTTACAAATTTGTTTGTATTTTCACATTGAGTACTTATCTGATATATATACATTTGGCCTGTGTATTTTTGTCGAAAAGCCCGGTGCTTTAGCTTCGAAAGATGTTAAGAAAGTTTATGTCAATGATTTATTGTCAAGGCTTAAAGTTGGTGATGCTTATATGAAGAAAGAAGCTTTAGTTGATTTTAATCTAGTGATTAAAGAAGATGAACAGTTTGTGGATATTTGTGTGGAGACTGATGGGATTGTTTCGGTTTTGATCAGTTTTCTTGATTCTGAAGTTATTGATATTCAAGAGGAGTCTGCGAAAGCGGTGTGTGAGATTTCTAAGTATGATGTTTATAGAGGAGTGTTGGCTAGTGCGGGGATGATTCCACCTTTGATTAGTGTTTTGGAGTGTGGGAGTAGAGTTGGACAAGAATTTGCAGCAAGGTGTTTGATGAATATTACCGAAAAATCGAATTTTGCGTGGTCGATTTTAGGGTATGATGGACTGACTATTTTGTTGGAGATAGGTAAAGATATTGATGCTTGTGGAAGTGAATTGGTTATTTTGGCTTGTGAGGTGATGAAAAATCTTAGTTGGGATGAAGAGATAAACAAGTTTATGGTTGAACAAGGTGCACTTGAGGTTTTTATCCAGTTGGCTAAGTCTAAAGACGAGTTTGTGCTATTAAGTTCCATTGATTGTCTTCAAATTATGGCATCCTTAAACCGGGATTTGATTGTCAAAGAAGGTGGAATTTTTGTTTTACTTGATCTTTTGAATCCTAAATTATTTGTATCATCTAAAACAGGAAAAATGGCCTTGGAAGCAATAATGACACTATGTTTGGAATCAACTAGTACTTTGAATCTTGTGATGGATTATGGATTTATGGATCATATGTTAGATTTCCTTCAACGCAAGTCTTTCCGTGGCCAAGATTTGGTGTTGAAGGCGATAATTTGGATATGTGAAACTTCGGAGGAGGCTAAAGTGTCAATGGGTGATGCAGGATTTATGTCGGAAATTGTCAAGTTACTTGATGCAGAGTCAACCGAGGTTCGGAAATTGGCAGCCAAGGCACTCTCCATTATGATATCAGTGCCTAAAAATCGCAAGATACTAGTGCAAAACCAAGAAAATGTTAATTTTCTTGCAAAATTGGTTGATCAAGAGGAGGCAAGATTAGGTGACGACAGAAAGTTGTTGCTCTCAATTCTAATGTCAGTAACAAGCACATCCAGTGGAAGAAAAAGAATTGCAAACTTTGGGTACTTCCATGACAAGGAAAAACCTGCAGAAGATGAAGTATCAGATGCACCAAAATTACTTAGGAAATCAACCTCAAATAGATCGAGTAATATATTTAGTGTAATGTGGCGCTAAGTATATAATTAGGCTAATTCCATGCCAAGTAGACTTATATGCGAGTATTTGTTCTCAAGATTCGGGTCTGTGTTCTTATCTAGTAGTAATATATTTAGGGGAAAATATCTTGTCATATTTGGATTATGTTTAGTGTGGGATTATAATTCAACATTATTATTTTCTTTTGTCTACATAGAACATTATTATTTTAGAGTATCATGATATAATCATCATCCTCACACATCACTTAGGTATGATATTAAAGAAACTCATGGTCCAGTCTTGCCAATAAGTTTAGGTGCAAAACCAATGCACCTAAACTTAAAATATAGCCAAACTTACTGCACCTATTGTATGAACTGATACAAAGCTGAATTTACATATTTATGTATTCAAATAGCTTAAAATTCATATACTGTAACCAATGAATTGTGACATTTAGACAATAATATTTTCTAAAATACATGTAATATTATGATATTATAGCACAGATCGTTTTTACCTCTGCAACTTCATTCAGTAGTTTGCATTTGATTATCCTGCCAACTTTTATTGCCAAACATTTTTATCCAATCGAAATTGCAATTGACCGTATAATCTCTACATGTGTGATCTCAGACTCTGATTCTTACTACGAAGGATGTAGCTTGTATGACGCGTGCCTTTTCACCTTATAATGTTTGGCTCAGAAACCCCAAACATACTAATATTCCCCTTGCAATTGTGTCACAACCTCCTAAAGACATTCAAGATTGCATAAGAAAGCTATGTAGAAGATGATAATGAGAGAATGTGATAACAACAAAAAACAGGTAACCTGCAATGTTCACATTAAGGACTAAAGACATATTACATTGTCTTTTATGCTCAGCCCTGCCACTATTCTAAAAACCAACAGATTAAAGACTACATTACCCTTAGCTATGACTGGACTCATTACTCAGAACATTACTTGGTTACATGGCACTAGTATGCCCCAGCAACATGGAACACTAACTACAGGACAAGACATTAATCCTGTTTTTATTTCATAACAAAATGCATGGTGAAAACTACTTGACTGCCTCTCTTGTTCTCTTGAGTATCAACACTTCATTACTCCCCCTCAAGTGGTGTGGAGGTGATAGCTGAGACGCCAAACTTGCTCAAAAGATACTTGTGTTGCTTGACAGGTAACTGCTTTGTGAGAATGTCTGCAACTTGAGAATGGGAAGGCACATGTTCAGTACTCACAGCTCCCTCAACAATTTTGTCCCGAATAAAATGACAATCGATTTCGATATGTTTGGTGCGTTCGTGTAGCACAGGGTTTGCTGCAATGGAAAGGGCAGCTTGATTATCACTTTTGATGATTGCAGGTGGTAGATCATGCAAACCCAGGTCTTTCAGTAGAGCAGATAGCCAAGTTACTTCACAACAAGTGAGGGCCATAGCCCTATATTCCGCCTCCGCTGTGGACCTCGCCACAACAGTTTGCTTCTTCGTTTTCCAAGAGATAGGAGATGATCCCAGCAGCACACAATAACCTGATGTCGACTTTCTTGTCATAGGACAGCTGCCCCAGTCACTGTCACAATAAGCAGTGAGCTGGGCAGTAGAAGAGCTAGCCAAAAGAATTCCTTGAGCTGGATTGCCAATGAGATATCGTAGTATCCGTTTCGCTGCTTGCATATGAACACTCGTGGGTCTTTACATATACTGAGCCAGAGTGTGAACAGGAAAGGAGAGATCCGGTCTAGTGATGGTGAGGTAAATGAGCTTACCAAGTAGACGTTGATATGGTTGAGGGTTTGAAAGAAGCACTCCTTTGTCTGGGGTGATAGAAATGTGTGTGTCCATCGGTAACTTGAGTGGAGTAGCCTTTGACATGCCAAATTCCTTGAGAAGGTCAGTTACATACTTTTTCTGTGATATAAAAAATCCTGCTTCACTACGATCTATTTCCAGCCCCAAGAAATAGTTCACTGCACCAAGGTCCCTCATACGAAAATGACTGGATAGAACTCCTTTTAGCTCAGCTATAGCTTCCTCACTGTTCCTAGAAATCAAGATGTCATCGACATAAACCAGGACTAGTGTGATCGTTTCATTTGTAACCTTTGAATACAAGCTATAATCAGCCTTCGAATGTTTAAAACCATCCGCAATGAGTGTCACAGAAAGTTTATGGTGCCACTGTCTCGACGCTTGTCGCAAACCATATATGGCCTTCCTGAGTCTGCACACCAAATACTCAACACCATCATCTCGAGCTTGTTGCTCATTCAGAATCACTCTACTCCCATTTCCTTTATATCCCAGGGGCAACTTCATATAAACAACTTCATCGAGGTCGCCATTCAAGAACGCATTAGAGACATCTAGTTGATGCACATGCCAGTCTTTCATAGCCGCCACTGCAAGTAAAGCTCGCACTGTAGTCATCTTGGCTACTGGTGCGAACGTTTCGACGTAGTCAATCCCATACATTTGTTTGTATCCCAATATCACCAAGCGTGCCTTGTACTTCTCAATTGACCCATCAGCCTTGAACTTTGTTTTGTAGATCCATCTGCATCCAATTGCCTTTCTGTTCGGGGGCAATGAGGTTACTTCCCATGTGTTATTTCTCTCCAATGCCTCCAATTCAGAGTTCATTGCGTCCACCCAGTGTTTAGTCTGAACTGCCTGATTAAAATGTGTGGGATCGACTTGTGGTACTATAGCTGCCAGGAAGCAATCAAACTTTGAACTTACAAGTTGCGAGGTTACTGTAACTATGCTTTCAACATTGTTCGACTTAGGTGTGACAAAATCACTAAGCCAAGCAGGTGGTTGGCTCACTCTGTTCGACCGTCTCGTCCCTGGTCTTCCAGTCTCCACACTTGTTTCAGACGAGTCAACATCAATTGTATCATTAGTGTTGTCTCCTTCTTCATATTCTTCCCCATCTGTCCCACTTTCTTCTACATTATCCTCTCGTGGTTTTGTGTGATCAATTCCTTCTGTTTCCAGCTCGTCTTCGTATGCACAAACCTCAGGTGGACTTGCAACAGGTTGAGTCGGTATCATATATGTCTTCATCGTGGTTTTGTTGAGTGGAAAGATGTTTTCATGGAACACTACATGCCTTGAGACTAGAGGCTGCATATTTGTCAAGTTGAGCAACCTATACCCTTTTGTGGTCACTGGGTATCCAATGAACGCACATTTAATGCCTCTTGGTGCGAACTTATCCGTCCCATGCACAGAATTGTAAGCTATTGCCAGACACCCAAACACCTTCATTGCATTGTAGTCCACTTTCTCCCCCACCAATTCTTCATACGGCACCTTGAACTTCAACACTGCACTTGGCAGTCGATTAATAATGTAGACCGCTGTTAGCGCGCAGTCTCCCCAGAACGACAAAGGCAGACCTGATTGAAAACGCAGTGCCCTTGCCACTTCGAGGACATGCCTGTGCTTACGTTCTGCCCTTGCGTTTTGTTGAGGAGTGTATGGGTAGGATGTTTGGTGCACGACTCCTTTCTCTGCAAAATATTCATTACATTCCTTGTCTGCAAACTCCAGTGCATTGTCCGATCTTATCACCTTCATCTTTCCTTTATATTGAGTGCTAACATATTTCTCAAATCTCATCATACTAGGCAAGTATTCTGATTTTCTTTCCAACAGATACACCCACGTTACTCTGCTACAGTCGTCCACAATGGTCAAAAAATAACGAAACTTCCCTCTTGTAGCCACTTTGTATGGCCCCCAAATGTCCGTGTGAAGCAAATCAAAATTATTCTTGGCATGTGACTCACTATTCGGAAAAGGCAATCTGGTCATCTTGGAGAGAGGACAAGTAATACATACCTGCTGTTTTTGTTGATGAATGACGGTTTGACCACCTCTACATGTTGCAACTTTGACAGAGATGCGTGACCCAATCTTTGATGCCACAATGTGTATTGATTTGCATTTTCTCCTTGAGTCCCCACGTTCTGTTCTACTGACTTCTTACCATTCATGGCTGAACCACACTCCTCCATTCTCTTGTTAGTAAGGTAATACAACCCTTGTTTCAGCTCTCCCATACCTATTGCATTCTTACTTTCCGAGTCAATAATTGTGCAATTGTTGGGTCTGAACATTACATCGCATTTACTGTCTTGTGCCAACCTTCGAATGGACAGGAGATTGTGGTTAAACTGAGGTACATGCAACACATTGTATAGCTTCATGCCATTGGATAAAACAGCATCTCCAACGTGTGTTATTACAGCAGTTGCACCAGTTGGCAAGGTAATGGTGAAGGTCAAGGGTGCTGGTTTGACGTTTACCAGGTTTTTTAGTGAAGATGTCATGTGGTCTGAGGCGCCAGAATCAATAATCCAACTGGTCGACTCCACTGCTCCATCTTTGCTTTTGTTGACATTCACCATCCCTGAGAACCCATAGTCTAACTCTTCATCCGTATCAGCTCCTCCTTGCTTCACTCCCCCTGCCTTTGGTATTAATTTCAAAATTTGATCCAACTGTTGTGCAGTCATCATTATGGGTTGTGACTCGTTAACATTTCCTTGCACATTATTTGCCATCTTAGTGTTGCTTCCTTTGTTACCCATCCATTTTCCACCAGAATTTCCACTCGAGCCACCTGCATTGTTTCTCTGTTGTGGTTTGTACTTATAATGCCACTTTGGAAGTCCTGTTATTCCCCAGCATCTATCATTTGTGTGACCTCTTTTGCCACAGGCAGTGCACATTAGGTTTCCTCCAATCACGCCCTTACTGTACATCACCATCGTTTCATTATCACCCAGTCCTGGTCGTGCCAACACCTCCTTTTGTGATTCTTCTTGCTGCAAAGCAGCACAAGCCTCTTCCACAGATGGCAATGGACATGACATGAGTAGCTGGCTTCTTTGAGCCCCATACATCTCATCCAAACCATTTAGGAATTGAAAGAGTTTCGACTCCTCCTTCATAACCTCAATGGCTTTCAACAACTTTGTAATCTCAGGGGTGACAGTCGTGATGGCTGGTAACACATTCATGGAGTCTATCTCCTCCCACAGACTACTCAAACTTGTATAGTAATCATTGATTTTCATACCACCTTGCCTTAGACTAAACAGATCTTTATTTAATTTATACTTTCTAGACCCGTTAGTCAAAGAAAACCTCTTTTCTAATTGTTTCCAAATGTCATATGCCGTGTTTATGAAAAGCACAGACGCTTTAATGCTATCAGAAATATTGTTATGGATCCAAGAAATTACCATGTTATTGCATGTATCCCATTGGCTGGCCTCCACAGCATCTGTGGCATTCCTTGTGACTGACCCATCCACAAAGCCTAGCTTCCTTTTAGCTGACAATTGTATTTCAAACATCCTTTTCCATGCTCTATAATCCCCTGGTCCTTGCAGCCTTGACACACTCACCGAAGTCGGTCCATCTGAAGGATGTAAAAACAAGGGATTCTGGAGATCTGTGTATGATATTTTATTGGTAGCCATGAGTCAATCTGAAACTAAGGTGTAAATAATCTCCTTTTTCAGATTGTGAAAATGACAACTCGACCACCACACACTAGCCTTTCAAACGTCTCACTGTTTATCAACTCTCTTCTAATCTAGTCTTTCAAACGCAGCTCTGATACCATAAAGACATTCAAGATTGCATAAGAAAGCTATGTAGAAGATGATAATGAGAGAATGTGATAACAACAAAAAACAGGTAACCTGCAATGTTCACATTAAGGACTAAAGACATATTACATTGTCTTTTATGCTCAGCCCTGCCACTACTCTAACAACCAACAGATTAAAGACTACATTACCCTTAGCTATGACTAGACTCATTACTCAGAACATTACTTGGTTACATGGCACTAGTATGCCCCAGCAACATGGAACACTAACTACAGGACAAGACACTAATCCTGTTTTTATTTCATAACAAAATGCATGGTGAAAACTACTTGACTGCCTCTCTTGTTCTCTTGAGTATCAACACTTCATTACCTCCAACCAAATTCAAGTCTACGATGACAGTCAATTAGACATAAATGTAAGTAACCAGCAAACATTCTGCGTACAAACATTTAGGATCTTAGCAGTCATTAAAATTTTAAGTGATCCCTAAATAGCCTGAACAAAGGTAATAGAAGTTGGTAAACTAAGAATGACAGCAGAAATACTAAAAGCCGGGGAAAATGGCAAAAGCAACAAGTAAAATATATATCGCTCATTATCTAGCTAAACATGCTTCTTAAACACTTGAGACATACACATACATATGTACATTAGCAAGAATCTTGATCTTGAATATAATATTGCACAATATGTATCTCGACCGTCTATTTAGATTTTATCTGGAGAATCCAAATCTACTTGGATTCTCCGGATAAAATCTAAATATAGAGTAACTAAGTAATTGTTGGACATGTAGCAAGCTAGTAACTAATATAGAGTAGATTAAATTTCATCGTGATGTAAATTAGCAATACTCTAGCGCACCTTGCCGTGTGATTGGATTTGTGCCAGTCTTGGTAGATAGACTGAAATTTGTAATATAATCTAGACTTGCCAGGATCTTCATTTGACAATAACAACTAAAGCAAATCAACTCAGTAATTAAGTCGATAAAAAATGTACATTGCAATACTGTATCAAAATTCAGAAACAACAAAATTAAATAAAAATGTAGACACAAAAACACATCACAATTCACGACAAGAGGCAGCATCATAGTGCAACAAAAATACCATTTTCGCCTTCTGAATGAGTCCTCTGAACTGAAAATCATTCTAATGCTGGCAGGTGAAAGCAAATCCTGTCCATCGAAAGAAGATTGTCAGGTTCAAGCAAGGTCTTCAATGTATGATAACAATAATTATCAATGGACAGTAGTAACATTAGCCACTAAAATTTGGTGACAAGAGATCAACAATGACTCAAGTGGTGCTTCTTTAATGCCATAAAGCTTTACAGCTTCAATCTTAAATCCACTCTCCACACTTAAAAACGTTGTTGAAGATTAGGAATTGAGCTACACAGATGCCAGATGAATGGAGGCGTAGTGTTGTAGTCCCTTTTTTCAAGAATAAAGGCGATGCCCAAAGTTGTAGTAATTACCGGGGTATTAAATTACTCAGTCATACTATGAAACTTTGGGAGAGAGTGGTTGATAGTCGGATTAGAAGAGTAGTTGAAATCTCAGAGAATCAATTTGGATTTATGCCTGGGAGATCAACGATCGAGGCCATTCATCTCGTTAGACACCTTATGGAGAAGTTCAGGGAACGTCGCAAAGACCTCCATATGGTGTTCATTGATCTGGAGAAGGCATATGATAGCATCTCCCGTGAAGCTATTTGGAAGAGCCTTGAGGAGAGGGGAGTGTCGTCGGCGTTCGTTAGGGTGATTCAAGACATGTACTCTCAAGCTAGTTCTTGCGTTCGGACCCCAGTGGGGGACTCCCGTTTCTTCCCTGTTGAGATGGGACTTCATCAGGGGTCGGCCCTGAGCCCTTTTCTATTCGCCCTTATCCTTGATGTCATGTCGCGGGGGATTCAAGATGCTGTCCCTTGGTGCATGCTCTTCGCGGATGATATCGTGCTAGTGGCGGAATCGAGGAGGGAGGTGAACGACAAATTGGAGCTTTGGAGATCTACATTGGAGTCCCAAGGGTTACGTTTGAGCCGTTCTAAATCCGAGTATCTTTGGTGTAACTTCAGTGGTGAGTCCAACGAAGAAGGGGTGGAGGTTAGGATTGAAGACCAGAGCGTCCCGCATATAACGACCTAGAAAATTTCGTATTTATAAATAATTATTTAATATTAAATGTGGATTATGTGAGATAAATTTTTTTTAAAATAAAATATATATGACATCATGATTACATGTTTATATGGTGATGTATGTGTGACGTGCTAGTCCGTGTAAATTTTATTTGAATTTTATGATTAAAATTTATTTAAATCATGCATTATTAATCTTTGAATTTTTTTATAAAATCATCGGAGTATGTAAAAATCTTGAAATCTTTTGCAATATCATATTAGTATATTTATTTAGTTTTTAAAATACTGGGGAGAATTATTTTGGGTGTTTAAGTATTTTAAAATGATTTTATGATTTAAATTGTTTTTAAATAATCAAAATTTGTAAAATTCATAATTAATTCATTTTTGGTCCTAAAAATATTTTAAAAATATATTGGTGTTCATAATTGTGTACTCTTCTTTATGAAAATGAAAAGTTAAATTTTTTCACAAATTTTCCATTTAATTTGATTTTTTTTAAAGTCATTTAATGGATTTTAGATTTTTGTTTTCAACAGTATAAAGTTACTAAGATGCCTTTATTATCACCAGTTATTGTTTTTTTCCAAATGGGTTTGGGGGGGGGCTCTGTTTTCTTCTTTGTGGTGCTCGAGAGCTCTCTCTCTCTCGAACCTTCTATATCTTTCCCTCAAAACCTCAATTGGACCACCAATCTCTCCCACTCAATTTCTCTCAGTCTCTCGTTTCTCCCTCCCATCTTTCTTCCTTTTCTCTATGTTTCATTGCAACCCCGCGAATGGGTATGGGTTTGTGTTGCAGCCGTAATTATATATATATATATATATATAGGGGAGGGGTGATTTTTTGGCTTGTTTGTACAATCGAGTGTCTCTGTGTCTTAATTGGTGGTGTGGGTGTGTATTGTCAATGGGTGGTGATGTTGAAGCCAGGAAGTAGGGATGAGTACGGGTTTTGGTGGTGGTGTATGTGAAGCTATCGAAAAAAATTAAAGAGGGGCGGCTGAAAAAAATGGGGCATTGTGTTTTTGATATGCAGCTAGTGGAGTTCTGTTTGTGAGTATTATGGAGGGATAAGGGAGTACAAGGGGTGTGGGCCTTGTTCGTGGGTGTTGTGGCAGAGGGAGAGTTCGATAGGAAGAAAATGGGATTTTGTTAGTGTAAGTGTTATACGGTTGTTGTTGATGATGGGTGATCCTGGATTATGATTGACATTGTTAATTCTTGTTTGTTAAGTGTTAATATCACTGCATAGTTGTCTTTGGGTAACTGAAATTGTAATTTGTAAATTCGAAGTGAAATTATTTGTCGGAAAGTTTTTATTAACTCATTCTTGAAATCGTGTTGTAGCTGGTCATGATTAATCTATTACTGTTGGTATACGAGATATATGCGAGATTGACTATCTTTTCTGTTGGGTTGTGAAGAAAATATAGTTATACTTGGTTCAATTGATGGAGGTCGAATTCATGTTTAAAGGTCAAATTTCGTTTGAATTTTTGGTTTAGTCGAAAGCTTGTATAATCGCATTTATAAAATGATGATTGGTTGTTCGAATGTATGCCATGACTGTGTTGTTCATCTAAAGCCGAATTGAATGTCAATTTTTATGATGATTTTGGACGGATTATTTTTAGTTCATTCGGAATCCGAAATGTCATTGTTGGTTTTTATGAGTATTTCTACCAAAACTTTCTTGTTCAGAGTTGTCGATCCTGACATAAGATTGTTTTCTTTGGTTGATTATTGTGTAGTATTTTCTGGTCGATTATGTGCTGAAATGACTGTAATTATATATGGTTAAGGATTGGACGAATTGATGGGTGAGTTTGTTTTGTGAATCTGGCGTGCGTGCGTTGAGTGTGTATTAATGTGCAGGTGTGCTTAGGGGTATTACATCGTGCATTAGGAATGTGGTGTCTATGTGTGCTCGTGCCTGTAAGAGGATGTGTGTAAGTGTACTGAGGTGCTACATATTTTAGTGTTGGGTTGTCAAATTTGATGGAGAGTATATTCGTGTGTTTATATTTGTAAGTGTATGAAGAACAGTGTATTCACTAACTATTTGCATATGTGTTAACTGTGTAACTAAGGAGCTGCTTTGTTAAATTATTAAGCAGGTTAATTCGTAGTATATAATAATCTTAAGTTATAAATTGTAAGTTGGGATTAGTAATTGATTTTGGAATGGTTTGACGACTGTATTTCCGTCAGGTTAAGTCCTATTTTAGAGGAGATACTGTCCAATTTTTATTAGAATTATTTTGTAATTGATATAGTAGATTGTTAAGAATTATTTGTGAATTAATATAATATACGTGTTAAAAGATATAAGTGCGAATTAATAATATGTGTTAAATTGTTTATATGATTTGTGGTTGTACATTACTATTTTGAGAATGTAGTTAATATATATATATATATATATATATATATATATATATATATATATATATATAAAGTAGTAAAGCATATAGGAAGCATTTGGGCAGAACGAGTTAGGCGATTTCGATTATACGCATACTGAAGTAGTATTTTACCTGTATATAGGTACTAGTGAGATGCCGGGTAAGAACCCGTACGAGTATAAAAGGAAAAAATTGGAAAAGAAAGATAAGTAGCAGGGTGGACGGGTATGTTCGTGTGGAAGCAGACAAATAAAAAAAAGAAAGATGAATGTAAGATCGAGTAGAGGTCAACGTATAAGGAAATAGAGACTGATGTAGAGCGAGTAAAGAATACTTGTGATGGAAATGGAGACTTCAAGTACTGAGGCAAGTATTCTATCCCTCACTTATTGTTCAAGTGAAGTGAGATTCTCCTGTGTGTGTTATATGTTCTTTCAAATTCTTTCTTGCAAGCATCTATATTTTTTTCTCCTAGTCTAAATAATGTGAACCTGTTCCGTTAATTATATGTTATTCTTTTTAAATTATTTTGCTAGTGTCGGTACCTTTCGTTTTTATTTCCATTGACATTCTTCTTCTATTAATATGAACACATACATTCTCAAATTATTCTAATATTGTTTATGCTCCTTACCTATCGTTCAGGTGATGATTTCTTTTAAAATCATTTTATTTCAATATTCCTCGTCTATGCTAATATTCTTCAAAGTATGTTTTCTTTCAAATTTATGTAAACTAATTCGAGGTTTATACTGTTGTTGAGGCATGTGTTGCTCAGTGACGGTTAAAACCGAGAATGAATTGAGATCTTCTTAATTATTCAAACTCATTATTGTCATGCCGGTTCTGGCAGCTAAAGTCTATGAGTGCTTAGCCGACAGGAGTGAGACCTTGGATAATTGAGAATTTCTTAAATCTTCATTTTAATCTATTCTAATCTATTCTGTTTGTTCAAACTTTACAGCGAAATTTCATAAATTGATAATCCTTGAAATAAGTGGATAGCCAGTACAGTAACTTAAATCTTCTGCTGGACTTCGAACTTTCTTTATTCCCTGCTTTCTTTATAATTGTTGTTCCATTTCTAGATTCTAAATAATTGCTCAGTTATTTACTTTATCATGTTCCTTGTTGATATATGATTCTGTTTTGCACAACTATACCCTGCTTAGTTCAATCTTACTGCTTTGCTATTTATAATACCTTATATCAATTATTTCCCTGACCCTCAGTCTTTTATAATTTCAAATGAAAATTGAATAATTAATTAATTAAAGGTGTTTTTGAAATTCCTTATACTGGGCTGATCTATTATCAGTGAGTATAAGGACTGAAAATAGAAATGTTTTAATGGTTAATAAATTTGTTTATAGATTGGAGAACGTAAGAGGCTAGGGTGGTCCTAGTCCAGCACTTTTATTTAGCGTAAGAGGCTAGGGTGGTCCTAGTCCAGCACTTTTATTTAGCGTAAGAGGCTAGGGTGGTCCTAGTCCAGCATTAAAGGCCAATGTGTAGCCTAATTGGGAACCCAATTTCAAAGGAATGATGACTTTACGTGGCTGATCACCCGTATTGTCCGTAATCAGGTGAATAATAAAAATACACTTAAATGTTTCTAAAAGTTTTATGAAAAGTATGTTTTGATGATAGAATGGTTCAAAGAAAAGAAATGTTTTGATAAAGAGTTATGGTTTAAAGAAAATGGAAAGTTTTATTTTATGAAGAGTATTGATTTATTCCGTTGATATAGTTTGATCATTGATTTTGTTCATCAATGAAATATTCATAAATTATTGTTCACTATATTATATACTTGCTGAGCGCTCTTTGGCTCACTCTTGCTTTGTTTTACCTAACCCTTTGCAGTTAGGTTTAAGGATGATCTACTTATATTTTCAAATGTGAATGGAAGCGAGGAGGATCCTATTCGGAATAGATTTCAGAGCTAACGCGGACGAGCACAGTTTTGGATTAAGCTAAAGATTAGATGGTATAGTGATTTATTTTTAGAGCTGAGATAAAAGTTGTAATAATTTTATTAGTTAGATTCTTGTTTCATACCATAACCTGGAATCGATCCTCGGTGAGGAACCGTTGTTGTATTAAGTTTTATTTGTGATTGTGAATTGGAATTTGATTTGGGCTGAAAGACAGGTGGATAGTCCGATTTACGAATACTTCATGCTGAAAATTTTTAAAATTCCCCTGTATCAAAGTCTATTTTATTATAAAAAGTATATTTTCTGTATTGGAAAGTCGGGGCATTACACCGCAGACGGATAAATTCAAGTATTTGGGTTCGATCATCCAGAAGGAAGGTGAGATTGAAGCCGATGTATCGCATCGTATCAAGGCTGGGTGGCTTAGGTGGAGGGCAGCGTCAGGGGTAATGTGCGATAAGAAAGTCCCTTTAAGGTTGAAAGGGAAATTCTATAGAGCGGCTATCCGTCCTGCGATGTTATATGGTTCTGAGTGTTGGGCGGAGAAAAAGGCTCTCGTAAGCAAGTTGGAAGGGGCTGAAATGAGGATGTTGCGGTGGTCTTGTGGGCGCACGTTGTTGGACAGAATCCCGAACTCGGTGTTTAGGAGCGAGCTCGAAGTGGCGCCTTTTTCTGCGAAAGTTAGGGAAGGAAGGTTGAGATGGTTCGGCCACGTTCGAAGGAGGTTGGCTGAAGCCCCAGTTAGGAGGGTCGAGAGTCTGGCGGTTGTTGGGGCGAGGAGGAGAGGCAGGCCGAGGAGGTCGTGGGAAGAGCAGATCAGGATGGATTTGAAGGCCTTAGACTTAAATGAGACCATGCTTGCGGATAGGTGTTCTTGGAGGCGGCGTATCAGAGTGGTGGATTCCCTTTTAGGTTGTGGCTCTATTGTCGAGAGCCTCAGAGTAGCATTGTCTCGGTTATCGATTTTTTAGTAGTTCGGCTTTAGCGTTCTCACTTCTAGTTTTTAGTGTCTTCTGTTTTCTGGTTTTGCAGCTGCAGGGAGCTTGGCGCGGTGCTATCTCTGTGCGGGACTTGACGTGTAGTTGGAGCGCATCAAGCTAGGAGTCTCATCAATCCCCGCAGGTAGGTAAGCCCCATGTGGAGAACGCCATGGGCCTCAGGTATATCTTTGTCCATTTCCGTTTCATTCCCATTGTATTTACCACACTCTATATATGTTGTGCACTCAGCCGAGGGTCTTCACGGAAACAGCCTCCCCGCTCTAAAAGTGGGGGTATGGTCTGCGTACAATCTACCCTCCCCAGACCCTGCTCTGAGTGGGATATACTGGGTATGTTTGGTCTGGTTTGATTTAGTACAGGCTGAAAGTTTCTATACAATTACATACACCTATTTGCAAGTGAGAGCAAAACTAATCGATGCAAAAAGAACATACCAAGTCCCTACGGATATAGACATGTTAATTTGCGATCACTTGGGTGAGCTAACTATTCTCTCAGAAGACACGCTGCTTTTCAATTCTAAAGTTGGTCAAAAATATAAAAAAAATATTATCTTTATATTATGTACCAAAAAATGAGCTGTAACTGACAATAGTGCATAACGATAATTGACAATTCAAATCAAATTTTTAACTTTCTTCATCTTAATTACTCCTTCGACAGTTTTAAAGCTGTTTGGCTTTTTTTTTTTTTTTGAAAACAGATAAAATTCATTAGAACTCAGAAGAATCATACATGATTGCCTCCAACACATTACATGGAGGAGACTCAAAAACTTCATAGCTATTAAGCTCACAAGGTAACCTAGCCACTAGATGAGCCGCCTTGTTCGCTAGCTTCTTAACATGAACTACCCCAACATCGCTTCTTCGCAGCAATATTAATCTGCAAGCCTCTAACACACATCCCACCTCCAACTGGTAATTGCGATTTTTGAGCAGAGCATTTATCACCAATAATGAGTCTGATTCTATTGTTATATGACGGTAATGCATGCTTTGTAACCATACCAGAGCCTCTAAAACACCCACTGCCTCAGCTTCAATAACCGGAACCGAACCTGCAAATTTCATTGTCTTACCTCTAAGACATTGACCTTCATGATCACGAAGGATCATTCCAACTGAAAAGAAATTTGCTCCAGGAAAAACTGATGCATCCACGTTAAGCTTATAACTTCCCTCTGCTGGCGACTGCCACCTGGTTTGATCTGCAGACATCAAAGAAGGCCCAGCTGAAACTGTGCTAATTCTGCAACTCTTCACAGCTGCTTTCCATTCATCTAAACGTCTTTTGCTCCCTTCGACTGTCAAAGCTGGAGTTAACTGTTTATTCTCCCAGATTCTCCTATTTCTTGCAAACCAAATCCCCCATAAAACCATAGCAATTGTGACTAAATTTTCATGAGTTTCTATATCCAACTTTCTCATCAACCAATCCACTGCATACTCGGCCTCAGACGTGTTATTTATCAACCCGACTTCCTGCCAGCACTGCGACGCAAAATTACACTCAAAAAACAGATGCATCACATGTTCAACATCCACATTACACATAGGGCAAATAATAGGGACTGCAACACCTCTATTTCTGAGCAAAATCCTGACTGGTATTGTATTCCTGCATAACCTCCGCAAGAAAATTTTTATTTTATTAGGTAAATTCAAACGCCATAATCTGCTCCAGCCAGTAGATTGCATAACTTGAGAAGGTTCCTCTTGAGACGAGTGCCAGTGTTGATACCCACTCTTAACAGAGTATATACCATCATTTGAAAGCGTCCAAGCCAACCCATCTGCTCTACTAATCTGCGGAATCCTTGTTGACAAAATAGCCGTAGCATCAGAACTACAAAACGAATGTCTCACCTTATCATCGTCCCACTCTTTAGCATTTGGACGGAAGAAAAGACACACCTTTTCATCCCTGCTACTACCCATTGACTGCTCCTCAACACAGAAATTCTGCTTAGCTCTCAACCATGGATCCTTATAAATACTAATATCCTTCCCATCCCCTAACACCCACCTGTACCCTCTACACATAGCCTCCTTAGCCTCCCATATTCCCGACCAAGCATAACTCGAACCCCCCTCTCTTTTCGCTTTTAACAGATGATCATTGGGATAATACCGAGCTTTAAAAACCCGTGCTACTAAAGACCCTGGGTTCGAAATAAAATTCCAACAGTGCTTTCCCAGTAACGCCAGATTGAATCCTTGAAGTTTTCGAAAACCAAGACCCCCCTTATTCTTTGACATCCCCATTTTATCCCATGCCAACCATTTTATACCTTTGTTATTGTTGCCATTTGAGCTCCACCAGTAGCCATTCATTAGTCTCTCTATCTCTTGACATAATGATTTTGGAATTTTAAAACAGGACATACAATAAGATGGTATAGACTGCGCCACATTTTTTATAAGAACTGTCTTTCCACCCCTCGAGAGAAATTTGTTACCCCAGCCTTTAATCTTCTTCTGCACTCTCTCTTTCAAAAAACTGAAGACTGATTTTTTAGATCCCCCAATCATCGAAGGGAGACCCAAGTATCTGCCTGCACTCAGATCATTGTCAACACCCAGAATGCCTGCTAATTCTTGTTGCTTGTCCATACGTACGTTTGCACTAAAAAAGATGCCTGATTTCATGAAATTAACCGCTTGGCCACTAACTTCTTCATACTCATTTAACAAAGACTTCACTCTCATAACTTCTTCATTCGTAGCTTTGAAAAATAGAAAGCTATCATCCGCGAACAAAAGATGCGTGATAGCAGGAGCAGTGGAGCTAATTTTACACCCATGAAGAGTCCCTTCATCTGCAGCATTAGAGATTGACTTCGATAAGCCTTCCACACATAGCAAAAAAAGATAGGGAGATAACGGGTCTCCCTGCCTCAAACCTCTATTCGGAATAATCGGACCAACTGAGCTCTTGTTGAAGCAAACCGAGTACTGGACTGTGGTTACACACAACATTATCCACCTAATAAATTTTCCATCAAAACCCATTTGATGCATACGATCCTTTAAATACCTCCAATCTACTCTATCGTACGCCTTACTTATGTCCAACTTGAGAGCTATTTCACCATCTGACCCCTGTTTTTTCTGCTTCATATAATGAATCATTTCAAAAGCTATAAGAACATTATCAGTGATATTCCTTCCCGGGACAAAGGCAGACTGATTTTCGCTAATAATGACTGGGAGAATTTCCTTCAACCGATTTGCCAAGACTTTAGCTAGGAGCTTATACAATACATTGCATAAAGCGATTGGGCGAAGGTCCACCATTTTCTCCACCTTATCCTTCTTCGGAATGAGTACTAAATTAGTATCATTCAACTCCGCTGGAAATGAAAAATTCTGAAGCCAGCTCTTACAACAGTTATAAACTTCCACTCCCAATAATTTCCAAAAATGTTGAAAAAATGCGGGATTAAGACCATCGGGTCCGGAAGCTTTATCCGGATGCATTTGTTTAACAGCAACTTCGAATTCCTCGAAAGATAGATCAGCTACCAGACTAGCATTCTGCTCCACACTAACGATAGCCTCGCTACCAGTACTCATACTGCCTCTTGTCGTGTCTGGGCTAGCAAAAACAGATTTGTAATACTCCTTAACAATTTCACACATATCCTCTTGACCATCGATAATTTCTCCAGCATCATTTATTAAGTAAGAGATGTGATTGACCCGTCTTCTTTCTGAGGCTTGTGAATGAAAAAATTTTGAATTTGAATCACCTTCTGCTAGCCAGAAAACTTTAGCCCGCTGCTTCCAGTAAATCTCTTCTTGCAACAATAAGTCATTCAACTTTTCTTTTTCCTCAAAATATTTAGCCACTCCCTCTGCATCAGTTCTATCAATCACCTCCTCAATAGCTCTTTTTTGTTTCTTCACTTTCTCTCGAAACTTGTGAAAAAAAGTACGACCCCATTTTGCCATAAATGAAGAAACAGAAACTAATTTAGGAAGAAAGTGAGAAGCAGGCAAATCTTTCCAGTAATTTGACACCTCATTATGAAAATTCGGCTCTTTAAGCCAAATATTCTCAAATTTAAATCTGAATTTCCTCCTAGAAAAAGACACATTGCATAGCTCTAAAGAGATCGGATCATGATCAGAGGTTACTGTATGAAAAACATGTAACTTACAAAGCGGAAATTTGTGCCACCAAGAATTAGTACCAAAAGCTCTGTCGAGCCTTTCCCGAACCCATTGAGGAGTTCCTTTACTTTTCTCCCACGTAAAATTGCCTCCTTCAAGCTCAATCTCTGTTAAAAAACAATCCTCAACAGCAGCACGAAAACCATCCAAAAGGAATTGAGGATGCGGATTAGAGCCCATCTTATCAGTTGCATACAAGAGATCATTAAAGTCTCCAAAAATGCACCATGGCAATTGATCAACTTGAGCTAAAGAACGAAGAAAGTTCCAAGACTCATTTCTTCTGCTTCTTTCAGGAAAACCATAGAAACAAGTGATCCTCCAACTTGGAACATTTCTCTCTAGCATGTGAACATCAATATGGTTGCTAGAAGCATTCGTAACTATACAGTTTACGTTCCTCTTCCATAACACTGCTAGACCCCCTCCTCTACCCACTCTATCCACTGTAAAGTAACTAGAAAAACCAAGCATGACACTTAGCTCTTTAATTTTATCAGAATTCACCAAAGTTTCAGACAAGAATACAAAATCTGGGTTACGAGACTTCACCATATCTCGCAGACATCGAACTGACCGAGAGTTCCCCAACCCTCGGCAGTTCCATCCTATAAAATTCATTTTGATGGGCTGGCTTGCCTCGCAAGCTCAGCCAAATTGGTTTGATTGGTAGGAACACAATCTGATATAGAAAGAGTAACCTCCGGAGTAAGAGTATCATTAGCAGCCAAACCAGTAGTCTGCAATACTCCATCTGTATCCATCACGTTATGTGTCTCATGACCCACTCTACTTCGCTTCCTTCCTTCCGAAATAAGCCCATCAGTCTCCTCCTCCTCAGGCCCATTATCATAATTTGAAATAATTAAAGTTGGCGGTACTTTCATGCAATCTTTTTTAAAATTTGTTATCTCAGAACTAGTCAACATGCCATATCCACTTTTCCTAGAATCACTCCCTGAAAACTTCCCATGTTCATTCATTCCGTAATTTCCTCCCGCATTTTTAGGCCAGTTGTCCCTTCCCATCCTTTCCTCCCAATTCGTATCTCCTTCCTCCCTGATCCATTTACTAGTGCCCTGACCGGCAGCCCTGCGCGGTGGCGCTCTTAACCACGTCCCCCACTCCTGATTTACTCCTTCATTCCTTCTGTCTATATTTATTCTGCAAAAGCGTTCAGTGTGAGTGACTAAACCACAAGAGAAGCAGAAATCTCCCAATCTTTCATACTTAACAGATACCACAAAATCCTTCCCATTTTTCCTCTGTATCTTCTTCCTTCGTTTGAGCGGTTTCCTCACGTCAATCCTTATCTTTACTCGCATACATTCCCTCCATATACTAGTGTTGTTCTTCTCATCATACTGTAAAAAAACTCCAAAGAAATTGCCTAACTGTTTACCCACCACTTCTGACATAAAACCTGAAGGTAAATCATGAATCTGAATCCATATATTTAAGAACCACAACGGCACTTTCAGTGGATCCTCTCCAGACGGAATAACATCTATACATAACATCGCATTATCAAACGACCAAGGCCCCCCATTCTGCACCCACATCATATCCTCTTTGTGAAAAAACTGGAAAAGATAAATACCTTGTTCGAGCTCCTTAATATTTATACCCATTGTGGGTTTCCAAATATCCGCTACCTTGGTTTTCATCGCCCTGGTATTGATGGTTTTTTCCGTCAAGAATCTTCCAATGAGACAGAGTTCATACTTGTTTATCTCCTCTTCAAAGTCCCCCTCAAAAATGAAATCCTCATTTTCCTCTTCCTCTATACTAATGCCAGCCATCTGATCTTCCAAATTCTGATATCTCGCCATATTGGCCTCTCACAATTCTTAAGACGTTTAAGAGAAGGAGAGAAAAACTAACCTCTCACAAAAGGAGAGAAAGACATGCTTCTGTCGTATTGGTTGTAAAGATGCAAGATTCTCCGTTACAATTTCATTTAACTTATATTCCCTTCCTGGATCCCATCGAGCTGTTTGGCTTTCTTGTGTATTTCTCACATGCGTACAAATAATGTCAACTAACAGTTACACAAAGAGTATCAAAATAATATTAAAAAATCTACAATTACCTTTCGATCTATTGGCAGGAAATGACAATGGAGCTCACGACTGAGCTTGGCACCACACATCAACTAACCTTGTGATACACATTTAAGCCGTAGTCATACAAAATTTTAAGAAAGACAACACCATTAAAGCAACAGTAGTTATATGTCTTATATAACAAAGCGAGGTTTAAGAGAAGGGCAACAGCTGGAATAGATGCATAATAGTAATTCCTTAGCATTATTATTTTGAGTCAGATACAAAACTCATGTTGAATTTGACCTTGAGCTCGTTATGTTGCAAGTGTTTTCACATAAAATGATTGATAATGCAAAGAGTAAAAGCAAACTTTTCAGCAGTACTTCATCCACATTGTACAAACGTGAACATATGCTAGCAATGAAATGCACCATTATCTACGGAAATTTTTTCTATTTTGTTACTGCACCAGGTCATTCCCCTTTTTTTTTTTTTAAATCCAGAAAGAGAAAGGAAAACGTGTGCCGAAGGGCTCCTCAACTGAATATAAGCTGCCAAAAAAATATCTAACAATGAAATGTTGTTCGTGAGCAGATTGCTACATCACGATAGCATTATCGAGCACATATTACTGGGCAAAAAAAAAACTAAAAGCATAATTTAAGCATAACTTAATGCGGTCTTGCCATTACTACGACAAGCTGAAAAGAGACATCAGTTTAAGCAGCCAAAAAGAACCACGTTTTCATAGTAGGCATTATTATAAGACATATATAAAACTTGAAAAATTATTTTAATAAGATACCATTAGCCTGTGAACCTCAGGAGCTCGGATTCTCTCTCCCCTTCTTCATGCCCCCTTCTGTATCCCCTATACAAAATGGGTTTATTTCCATTTTCCTTACAATGGGCCCCGCCAGGAACACCCATTTTGTATAGGGGAGACATGAAGAAGAGGACAGAGGATCCTGACCCGAACCTCAGACCTTGGCATTTGTAATTCTTTAAATTCAGTGTTTCTATATTCAATAACTCTCATAATTACATGTTGCTCCCCTGACACTGTATTGTATTCTACATTTCCTATAAAAATATGTACATTTTCAGGGAACATAAAAATGATTACTGTGTTCTTTACAAAATTCACTGACATTGTGAATCAGATGGACACCGACATCCAATTAACGTTTTGCCCGGCCTCTGTGTTAATATCAAGGCACAATGCTTTCCATATTTAAGCCCACACAGCGGTACCAATTTGATAAGAACGGATGGTCAAATAAAATTTGATAAGACTGGACCCAATAAGCATCTAGACGAAGTTGTAAAGAGAATGGGCTTACATGATGAGCCCACAACTAGTTAAAAAGTACTAGTACCGACAAATACTATGTCACTTGACTCGTTAAAACTTATAATGGTCAAAGTATATTATATAGGTTGAAAAGTATATTTAATTAAAAAAAGTAAAACTTTAATACTAAAATTCTGCAAATGAAATATTCTTATTCTTAAAATTTGAAATGTTTATAGTACAAAAGTCAACATAGATTAAACAATAAAAAAGGTAATAAAAATTAGAAATTTCATTTTCAAAATCCGAATAATCAAATTTTTTTGACATACTCGCTTAAATTTAAAATACTCCGCTAAGTCAGCTCACCTTTAGGACACAGAGAAAAGGTAACATAGATAATAATTACATATGTGTATGTTAAGGAAATGATAGAATAAAAGGACACGGAGAAGAGGTAACATAAACAATATGTTAAGGAAACGATAAAATAAAAGAAGGAAAGGGTTAGAGTTTTCAAAAATATTCGTGAAATCAATTTTTAAATTATTATTATATAATTGGTTATCTTTTTATCAATAGAATAGATATCTCGTTTTAATATAAATTTCACGAATAAAATAATGTCACGTGAAATATTTTCAAACCATTTCAGAAAATATAGTACTACAATAAAAGAATACTTCCTCCATCTCTAAATATTTTTCCTGATTGGAACGAACACGTTTGCCAACGTACATTTTTGATCATTAATATCTTTAATTTCATAATAATATTAAATATAAAAACTTCACTGTATTAAAATACTAAGAGCATCTCCAATGGGGAAAAACCCTTAGCAATATTATCCTAGTTGGCATATTAGGTGGCATGAAATAGAGAATATGTAAAAAAAATACACTCCAATGCATAATTACCCTTAGCAAAAATTATAGACAATCCTACTTGGTTGGCTATATTTGTTGAACCAACATAAACCCTTAGCAAAAATATACACAATTTCATTATAGCTATGTTCATTGGAGTTTTACTTGCCACCCTTATATAAAAATTTTATTATTTCCTAATTTAAAATTTTTTAGCCAACCATTATACATGTTGCCATTGGAGATGCTCTAACAAATACGAATCCAATAAGATTACTCATGACTATATTTAATCTTATGTAGATGTAAATTCATAATTTATCTCATCAAATGAACAAACCAACATTTCAAACGAGAAGATTATTACTAGAAAGAGGAGTATTAAATTCAACAATATCTAGGTTCTAGTAAAGAATCTTAACTTCCGCACATTGTGGTAACACACAGTTGATGGCCCCATTTAGTTTATTGGACAAGAAGTCAAGTAGTACTCAAAAAAGGGGAGTCAAGTAACGCGTGCCTTCCAAATTGTTTGGCCAACACTCAAGTACTTCTTATATAAACACAAACACAAAGCCACCACATTTTGCCAAATAACTCAAATAGCCAAACTAGTGCACCTACAACAAACTTAACACAACCATCACATTTCAGCATGTTAGACGAAGAACCACCAGCTGCAGACATTCCAACACTGCACCTAGACGACCTTAAGGTGATCTCGGTGCTCGGGCGAGGCGGAAAAGGGGTGGTTTTTTTAGTACAGAGCAAATTAGCTAGTGAAGAATTTTTTGCATTGAAAGTTATACCGAGATCTTCGATTGAGAAAAGAAAAAACAGAGCCAACAGCGATGGCAGCGAGTATAAACGTGTTTCTTTCGAACAGGAGGTGCTGAGGCGGTTCCGACATCCGTTGTTGCCTAAACTCCGTGGAGTTTTGTGGACGGAGAAGATTGTTGGATATGCGATTGATTATTGTCCTGGAGGTGATCTGCATTCTCTCCGAATGAAACTAACCGAAAAAATGTTCTCAGATGACGTCATTAGGTATGTCATTCTTCAATAATTTTCCAATGCATTTTAAAATGTTTCTGTTTTGAGTCTAGATTTGCGGCATTTGCTTGTGAAAAATGGATTCGAATATTCGTATAACAAATCAAATTAACCCGAGCCTTTATATACTTAAACCTCTTTAAAGTAATACGTTTGGGACCGAAAAAAAATATTACTTTATCGAGTTTATTAGTTTATCGAGAATAAAAATACACTGTTTTCACTATGTTGGAACCGAAAAAAAATATTACTATAACGAGATTATTACTTTATCGATTATTATTTCATCGAGGTTCAACTTAATACAAAATGTGATCGAATTCGAATTCGTCGAGAACAAGTAGTGTGTGAACCGTTTGCAGATTGTCGAGTCTAGGCGACTAGGTGGCATAATATTAGAAGTCGATTCGAGCTTAAAATGTTTATCGTCGTTTACATTTTGTGGCATCTCGGTCTTGATTTTTTATTGAATCTTTTTTTATTTGATCCTAATTTAGAGTTCACATGTGTATTTTTTCAGGTTTTACGCGGCGGAGCTGGTCCTAGCATTGGAATATCTACATGGACTAGGCATAGTTTACAGAGATTTAAAGCCGGACAACGTAATGATCCAAGAAAACGGACACTTAATGCTTGTCGACTTCGATCTCTCCACCAAGCTCTCCGCCAAGCCTCAGGAACCTCGAACCACCTCCGTACAAAAAACTAAAAATGTACAAAAGAAAAAATCATTTCCAGGCTTCAAAAGACGATCAAGCTCAGGAGTTTCACCAGATAACACAATGGATTCTAACGAAACATCTGAGTCCGACTCAGTGAACGCAAAGGCCAAATCATTCGTCGGAACGGACGAGTACATGGCTCCCGAGATGATACAGGGCAAAGGCCACGACTTCGCAGTGGACTGGTGGTGCTTAGGGGTAATGCTGTACGAAATGTTGTATGGTATGACACCGTTCAAGGGAATAAATCGAAAGGAAACGTATTATCGTATTTTAGCAAAAGCACCGGAGTTGATCGGAGAAATGACACCGTTGAGGGACTTGATCGGAAAATTGTTGGAAAAGGACCCGAAACGAAGAATCTCGATTGCAAAAATCAAGGGTCACGAATTTTTCAGGGGAGTTGATTGGGACCTTGTCGTGGAAGTTTCGAGGCCACCTTTAATTCCAGAGGAGGCAGGTGTTAAGGGTATGGAAGGAAATAATGGAATTGATGTGGAGTTATTTGTCCAAGGAGTGTTCAAAGTCGATGGGGTAAAAGATAAAGAGGTTGGTGGGTTCAAAAATGAGCTTCCCAACCAATCTAACAATTTTTTAGTTTTTTAATTTTTTATCTGAGCACCTATTATAATATTCTATGACAAAAAGGTTAGTAAAGCCTGATTGAAACATTTTTTTTTAATATAAGGGAAAAGTGTTTCTACAAATTTACGTGAAGAGATGTAAATGTATTTAAAGGTTACGAATAGAGGGATAAATGATTATTGTAGCATATCGAATTTATATCAAAAGAATTTATTTACATATATCGTAATTTACTATACTTATGATATGTTGTAATAATCATTTAAACGTGTTCCTTATTTAAATATAGCATTAACGTACAGCATATGCTCGGGTATAGAATCTGTTGAAGAACGTGCATGAAGAAATCGTGTTTGTTTATAGGGAGTGTTGTAAGAAATGTATTGTTCGTAAGCAATGACATAAGGACATGCAAAGTAAAAGCCTGGCCTCATCCTTCACGGCTCACGGGTCTGTTGATTTTTAGGCTGGTCAGGTGTAAAAGATGGGTAAAATAATAGTACTCGGAAATCGCTGAATAATAATGTAAAATAAATAAATAAAAGCAATTTCGTGTTGGATTCTTGTTTTCTTTCTTTCCCACTGAACGGGGTAATTAAATTTGAGTGGGTCAAAAAATGAGGAGAGCTTCTAGAAAGGATGAGCATTCACGTATATGATCTCGTTAAGGAATTTTTTGTCAACTTATTAGTTGTGCACGGGAAATCTGCCCATTACAAGTTTACAATCAACATATTATTTCATTCCAGCTAATTCTGTTTTTTGTTTTTAGTAATGCTTATTTTGAACGTATATATTGAGTAAGGTTAGGTATCCCAAATTGATACCCAAAAAATGCTCCCAAATGATGTGGCATGGGTGGGTTGGTTGTATGGAAAATTTTAATTGGTGAGATTAACATGACCCTGACGGGTCCTTATAATTATAATCAATCAGATAATGACACATGTAATTTGGAAAAAAAATTGGATATCAATTTGGGGTAACTAGCATTATTCGTATATATTTCTTCTGATAATAAGTTATTAGTACACTGATTTCTTATTCTTTTTTTTGCTAATTTTATTAGTATACTGACTTCTTGGAACAAATTTATAAATATTTAAACTTTTACCCATCACGATTCACAGATGTTCTAGTTTATTGGGACCATGATTTAGGAATTTAGTTATAATTCCAAGATTATAGGTTCAATTGCACGGAAGTAAATGAACTGTCATATTTTGTGAGTATGCGAAACAGTATTATCAAAAAAAGGTATTTAAACTCTTTCTTTTGTATTGTTCGTAAGATAATTGTTTTAGTTCAAATTTTGTCTTCCAATCGTCTTATTATATACTCAGATTTCAGAACTCTCCGGTCTTGTTTATCTAATCACTTTCGAGATCAAGAAGACAAGAACTTCTAAGTAATCAAATCACTTCCAAGATCAAGAACTTCTAAGTAATCAAATTCGACGGTGTGTGTATATTATGATGTATAATGTTCTCATAATGATCTGTTTATTAAAAAAACTCCAGGCTGCTTACTAAATATTCTTCCTGCTTTGAAATTCAAACATGCTTCTTGGTGTACCAGGGGCCGGAATCCTTGCAGGTTATGATCAACTTGCACGAATAGTTTACAAATATGGTGAGCCGTGAGCGTACTAAGTCATAAAGAATTTAAAGTAGAATTCAAGTTCTTGCTAAATGTGGACTTCTCGAGGAACCACTAAGTAGGTACTTTCTTATAAACAAGCTTTGAGATGAAGAAAAAATCTTCAGTTGTGACACATTTGTTCGTTTGACGAATGCTCATAAAGATAAAGAGATAAATGAAGAATACCTGGTTTAGATGTGATTAGTTTCTCATAGTTTCTCATAGCCGCTGTATTTTGTAGCAATTTAACTCCCACATTGTGTATCTACTCATCTCCCCCTGTTACATAAGATGAAGAAGATAGAAGAAGTATATACTATAATTCTTAAGGAAGGTTGGAAGAAATATATAGAAGATGAAGCTTTTGTCAGGTGCTGGTTGGGGTGGCCTCATGGGTTCATGATGAATGTTGGGATTCTAGGTTGCGGAAATACAAAGGCTGCTCCACTGGAGATACACGATGTGATTTTAGAAGATGGCTTAGATGGGGAAGACGAGTTCTTCGACGTCTTCTATGTATTGTTTAGGTTATGAGTTTGACATGAAATGGTCAATAGTTTGTTGTTTTAACGTTGTTAGGTTGTTCCTGTGTCATTCTGGTGTCTTCCTCCCAGTTGTGTTGTAGAATTGGGATAGTTTCTATGTCTATACTGTTATCTTTAATGTATTGGCATTTTTAAAAAAAAAACTTTGCTTTCATGTCCGTTTCCATCTATGTTAAGTTGATATGACTTTTGTGTTCTGTAATTCAGTAATGAAATTTTTAATAAATGACATAAAAAAAAGGTTAATTAATTATTAATGGGAAGGTGCATGTAACAATTAATATTTTAATTTTTTATATCGATGTTAATGAAGAACAAGAAATTTGATACTAGCCTCATTGAATTCAAATCCAGACGAGAAAAAATAAAGTGATATTTTTAAACATAGAAAGGGGTGTTATAAAGAAAAATAAAAATGATAACATGTTAAATAAGTTGTTTTAAAAATTAAATCAAATAAGCAGTTTTTTTAAATAAAAATATATAACATGTTAAATATAAATGAAGTGTTTAGAGAATTTACATATTAATATGTAAAGGTGATTTTTTTTTTAAAATATTTAGGTTGACATATCTTATAATGAATATTTTTTCTAATAAATTGTAGGATTAAAAAAATTGAGAATTTAAGCGATTAGGACTATTCTCTTATTCATCTACTATAGCACATATGATATAAGTAATAGAATATTTTTTTAACCCACATGGCTAAAAAAATTTAAGATAAAATTGATATAAAGAAAATGTAAATTAAATAAATTATTATAAATAAAAGTATCAAATATAGACTTGCGAAAGATAGTAAAAGAGAACACAATTAATATATCATTGTGTAAACATGCATTGATCAAAATTTTATGAGAAATTGTATATTTTTATTAAAATTACAATGATATTAAATCAAATGTTCCGAATGTTTAATATTTTAAAACTAACCATAATATTGATGTTTTCATATTAATTTTGTTTTGATATAAAATATTTTAGATTTTAAGTTTTAATTAAAAAAGAATATAATATATTTTAGAAGAAAAATAAATTATATATATATATATATATTCAAGGTTATTAATCCTCTTATTCTTATCTTTATGTAAATATTAATATTATAATATGATTAATTTATTTAAAGAATTTTATTTTAGCGCCACAACATCTTTCATATATTTTTTAATCTTTAAATATTATGGTCAGTTAGCTTAATTTAATAAAATGCTTACTGAAATTGTGATACTGTGTGCCTTATATAATTTATATATTTAAAAAGAAAAATAAATAATTTATATATTTAAAAAGAAAAATGAATTATGTAGAGAAAATAATTTGAAGCTAATTTATGTAATGATAATAACGATTACATAAGTAAATTGTATGCAATTGCAAGTTAATGGGAAATTAAAAATGAGAAAGTGAATGGCAATTGATAGGCATGAATACATTCTTTTCAAATCATGGTATTTTTTTCGATTTTTTTAATATATGTAATAAAAATTTATTTGCTTACTGTATAGTCATGTTTTTGTAACTTGGTATTTTTATTATGTGGATTTAATGTTATATTTTGATTTAGGATGAAGGAATCTTGGATTTCAAGGAATTTTTTTTTTAAAATTGTTCCAATAAGAAGACTTCTCATAATTTTTTTAAAAAAAATATTTCAAATCTTTTTTTTTTTTTTTTTGCCACATAAAATATTTCAAATCTTAGAATGGCAAGCAACAACAGAGCGACAGAGACAACACGAGAGGGACAAGAGATATGTGAGAGATGGATACTGGGGTGGGATGATATAGGATTTAATTATTTAAATATATATATTATTGTTGTTGCTTTTATTTACAAAATTAAACACAGAAATTCTTTCATAAATTATACATGGGTTGATTAAAACTCAGAAAGAAACGGATTAATATTTTTAAAATACAGAGAAAAAAATTATTTCCTTTCCCATATTTTTAAAGAAAGTAATTTATTTGATAAAGATTTTGAAAGAATTACATTTCAAAATGTATTTAAATTTATAAAATAATTTAAAAATCCTTAAAGTTTAAAGATAATTAAGCTATTATTTAAAAAAAATTCATAAATATGCCAAGATGATAAAATAGAAAAGTTTACAAGTTTTACTCATTCCAATGATTTTATAAAAATGTTAGAATGCAATATAATTAGCATTTTAAGATATAAAATTATCGAAATTCACAATCCAATTAACATAGTTAAAAAAAGTATAACACGTTACCATATTCCTATATCCATACAATGATTCATCAAACTTGAACTTAATATTTTATTCTATTATTTTGAAATAAAATACTTTGAAATATTTATGTTCAAATTTTATAAATTTAACTTTATGATTACTTAAAAATAATCATATTAGTCCCAAGAAGTAGTAAAAAAAATTTATTAGTCCCAATAACATAATTTTCCATTTTTGTACATGAGCTTAAATGATTTTATTAAATCAAAAAAAAAAAAATCAATGTCTGAGTACGAAGTAGGATAGGAAGTTGTACTCACTAAAGTGCATATTTTCATTATAAAAATATTTGCATCCTGAAATATATTTCTTAGATTGAAACTAATTTTTTTGAATATTATCATTGTTTTCTTAAATTGCTTTCACCCCCACATGCTACCCCATACAAATTTTTATCATTTCGTACATAAAAAGAAACTAAGCTTCCATATAAGAAGAGAACACAAATAGAGTAAATGAATAGTAAAAAATCATATATATGGATGAAAAAACTCTGAGAGAGATTTAATACAAGAAACAAAATTACATAACAATCATAAATTTAAAAAAGGGTTTTTGCTTATTTATAAAGATAATTATTATAATTTTTGTTTAAAAACCCTTAAAAACGTATGGGATGTAAAATTTTACGGGTGAGATAAATAAATAATATAAAATCATATTAGAGATAGGATTTTCCGATTAAAATCAGAAAAAGATGAAATCATGTACAATTAAAAAGAATTTTCGCACAATAATAAAGATCATAAATAAATATGAATAATAAATTAGATAACTAATTTTTTTAACGAAAATATCATTAATCAGGTACAAATAAACAAAACTCCCCCTAGATTACACATGTTAGTGTAATTGCACATGTTGCGTGACAACTACACATTGGTTCGTGATGCAGAGCGTCGATAAAAGAAACAATTTCTTATAAACAAAGAAGACAACAATAGAAAATGTTGATTATGCTTTCTAATCAACTTTGTTGCACAAGACAACATTCGATATAGGAAAAAAAATAAATAAAGAAGATGATAATTTTGTCTTCATGAATGTAGTTTTAAAAAATATTAATCAAAATAACATAATTCTTAATTTTTAATACAAGTTCAAATAATTTTATTTAATCAACAAAACAACAACTACAATGTGTGCCGCGCGATAAAAATAATAGAGTCCAAAAAAGTAATGAACCAATTTAAACAAAATACATACCTTCATTCCAAAACATTTTGCATCATAATTTATTCATTTTTTAAAATTAATATTTATATTATTTTATTATTAAAAATTTATAAAAAACACGCGTGGGCAAAAAAGACTAGTATATGATCAAATTTGAAAAGCAAAAGATATGCAACTGATAACAATTACTAAGAAATCAAATGTAGTTATTAGCTTAGACCATTTTTTTTTACAAACAAAATAGCAAAACACAATAGGGCTTTAAAATAAGAAAAAATGAGACGGAGAGATTTGACTGATCCCTATAAAAAAAAAATTCTAATAGGTTTATTTATTTATAATTTTCTACGAAATTCATAAATATTTATAATAATTTTATAAAAGAAAGACATTATATTCTATGTTCTAAAAAGCGGCCTAAGCGGCCGCCTAAGCGGCCGCCTAAGCGGCCGCCTAGGCGGTTTTGAAGGTCTAACCGCTTCGATTAGTACAAAATCGGGGAATTAAGCGTTTTTCAGGGGTTTAATCGGGTTTAGGCGGGATTAAGCGGGTTTATGGGGGATTAAGCGGGGATTAAGCGGTTTGACCAAATTTTAACCCTTTGATTTTTTTTTTTTAATTTTTTCTTTACATATTTTTCAAATTTTATATTATAAATTAATATATATAATAAACATATATAATTAAATAAATTAAAAATATTTATATATATATTCACAATCCGCTTAACGTCCCGCTTAGAAATCCGCCTAGGCGCCCGCTTAGCCCTCCTAGACGCTAGAAGGTCCTCCCACCGCTTAGAACCGCTTTCCGCTTTTTACAACACTGATTATATTTAAGTCTAGACATTATATGGGATCAGGGCTTTGTTTTCCTCCGACGACACCTCAGTGATTGAATCGCCGCAGTTGTGCTAGAATCAGATAGGCGCCTATTGGGAAAGATGAATTCTGTTTTCGATCAATCCCTTATGAAACGCAAATTCGAGGTCCGATATTATAAAGATTTTTGATTCGATATTCTACACCAATTTTTTTGTGAATTGTTTGTGGGTGTGGTGTGTGTTTAGATATGTATATGAATTTATATTCATCTTGTTAATTGGATCTATGAGTTTGCTTTGATTTCATCTTAATTAATTTGATCCTTAAATGTACCCATATTTTCTTACTATTATTTGTTCGTCAATATTAAATTGATTATGTTCTATCAGGCTTTGAAATAGTTTTGATTTTTTTTTTTTGATTATTCGGTATCCAGACCAGCTTGTTTATAATCGTTTTTACCCCATTTATAAAAAGATAGAGAGGAACAAAACTTCCTATAATGTAATGTGTCTGTCTTTTAATATCATCTCTCTGTGTCTGTCTTTTAATATCATCTCTCTGACTAAATTTATAATTCTCAGGAGGGTCCTATGGCAGTTTACGTAGTAGTAGCACCAGACCTTTGGGCTACTTCCTCCTCCTCCTCCACTTCCACTGCACCAGAAGGTTCACCAACACCAGCACATAACAACAACAACATATTTACATTTTCAGCTACTTCCTCCTCCACTTCCGCTGCACCACCACCATCAGAAGTTGGAATACCTGATTTTATGAAACAATTCGCACTATCATTATCCCGTACCTTCACTTCATCAGCACTAAATTCACCAGCACCACCACAAGCACATAACAACAACATGTTCACATTTTCATCTACTCCCATACCTCCGGATTTTACTTGCGCAACGAAAAAATTCAAACCATCACCACCAGCCTGTTCTACACCAAAAGCCAGAATACCTTTTTTGAAAAAATTCAAACCATCACCACCATCCCGTCGTTCAGTTACTTCCTCTGCACCAAAATCTAGAATAGATGATTTTGATGCTAAGTTTAATAACGTGATGACTAACTTGATGGAACAATTCACTCTACCACCATCCGGGACCTTCTCCTTCTCAGAACCCTCTGCTTCCGCACCTGCACAGGTCAACGACAATATATCTACACTCAAAGCTACCGCACCTGCACACGTCAAGGACAATATGTCTACACTCAAAGCTACTGGTAATGATAAGATTGTTAGTCGTTGTATTTATGATGTTCTCGATCACCTCTACCTAAGTCCGGAATTCGTTATTCCTCCCCATATTAAAGAATTTTGTGAGTTGGCCCTCCAAAAATATAACAATGAAAAGGTATGTGTTTTTTTCTTCTTGGATTAATGCAAATCATTTTATATATATATCATTTATTGCTTTGTGGTTTTCACTTTTCTTTATGTGTGCAGGGTACCAGTTATAAATATGTGTCTCCGGTATTGGTTCTAGAGGATACAAAAGCTCATGTTACAAGTCACTACTTTTGTTTCACGACATCTACTTCTGGTTTTGGTGATTATTACGATTGTGAGACTTTTACAGCAAACTTCAAGAGTGGATTCCGATTTTCTGAAGGCAACAGGTATTTCGAAGAGCTTGAACAAGTTTCCCGGCCGGCTGATCAAAATTGAATGTCTAATTAATGCTATGCTGCTTCTTGTCTTGCTTTCTAAATTTCATCCAGATTTCCCTTCGCTTTTGATTGTAAAATTTTCGGTGAAATGTAATATGAATGCTATTGTTTTCTACTATGTTAGTAATCTCAGATTGTTTGATATGCTTCAACAAACAAGATATTGGGCAAGAAACCTTAAATAATGTTTGCAATCTTGGTCGACTTTACTTAAAAAGCCATAGAAAATTATTGGAATGTACAGATTATGTAGGAGCCCTGATGGCTCGGAATGTATTGGAATCCTGTGCAACTCCTTGGGGTCTTGGCTCAATTTTGATCTTGTTGGTTTTTTGGAGTTGCGAGTGTTTCTTCTTACTAACTGGTCGTCTTGATTCTCTTATTGCACTTGTTGTATTGCTCCTCGTCCATGCTTTGGTAAGTTTTATCAAAGTTCCAAGTCTTATTAGATTTTTTTTGTTTCAAAGATTAAATTTGGGTTTATGAATTTGAAGGTTTTATGTATGTGATGTTCCCTGATTAATTTGCTCTTGTTTGTTTGTTTATTTATTTCTCTATGAAATATGATTCTACTAGAATTTTTATTTTCGACTTCTCCCACTGGAATAATAAGCTTATTTCTAGCACAATGACTATGACTTTAAGAAAGTGTTAGATTAGGAATCTTTCTTGCTGTTTCTGTTGGATTAGTTGTGATTGTTGCAATATTATCATAAATATTCGATATTTCTGACACTTTTACTGGGTAATTAAGTTGATCAATAAGTTTAAAGTGAATTAATGATCTATTGCAATCTGCATTTCGTTTGGAAATCTGCAATTTATGGTAATCTACTGTAATTTGCATTTCGTTTGAAAATGTCTCCACAATATTCTAGTAAAACTATGTCTGACGATCGGTTTAAGTAGTGGAGACTGGAGAGGAGTACATTTAATATTTCCATACATTGTAGACTCTTGACTCTAGTGTTGCCCGCATATTCATCAAGATTATCTTCCTTTCTGTTGCATTTCACTATCACTCGTAGATCCGCTGGATGCCTAGTTTTTGTTGCACTACTATGAGCTTATATGGTCGATTTTACTCTTTGTTTATATGCCAATAGGCTTTTACAAACCCCTGTTCAGAAATATGCGAAATAATGAAGCTAATTAATTTATTTTATGTCATACAATTCTACATATTCATCAAGACCACTCTTGTGGCCTTATCGTTGCTACCACATCTAATATGTTGTTTAGTGATGAAAAGACACCTGGATTAACAAGCAGTGTTCTGCCACTTGCATTTGGTAAAACTAAATACCACACTACCTTTGTTGGAGATATGAGCATCACCTGCTAGCTTCTCCTCAGAAGCAGCAGCATATGAGCTGAAGAACAATGGCAGCTTATTTGGATATACAGCTACTTTGTCCTGCACCGCACCAGCCGTTAATACTTAACGGACTAGCAATGAGAAAATTAACCGCTTTTGGAAAAAACTCGTAAGGCACATGTTGGCTGTGTTAAGATAAAACACCGATATGTTTATATATGTAGTTTGGTTGGTCATCGCACGCATGTACTAGGTACTAATCTCTGGTGACTGGTCTATCATGTCATAATCTTAAAGCTCTGCTGCTTTTTTAGCCTTTTTAATTTCACCCATACTTTAGCTTCCCCTGCATCATTTGTCATTGCAGGACTTTTCGTTTAAATGTTATATGCGTGCCATGTTCTCTACTACGTTAGTAATCTGAGATTGTTTGATATGCTTCAGCGGTTGAGTTATAGTGCAAGAAACCTTTAATAATTTCTGCAATTGTACTCGATACTATGATATTTTCTGATATTTACTTGAAAGCCGCAAGAAACCCTAAATTATGTCCGCAATTGTGCTTGATACTGTAACAAATTCTGATATATACTTGAATAGCCGACATACCTTACTATAGAAAGCCTTGAAAATTTAATTGTAATTGTACTCGATAATGATAGCATGCCCTTGATGTTTGTTTTTCGTTGATTAGTTAATTTTCTTTTGAAAATGAGGGATATGCGGCTCCAGTTAGAAAGTTAGTAGTGGTTGATCAAGCCCGGTGTCCCAATTTGGAAAACTGGAAATCTGGAATCTTGCATTTTAATGAATTTTAGAGACCTTTAGTATAAGCACAACATGCTGCTGGTGCTAATTCTATGCATTTTCTGAATTAGTATGGGTCTTTTAATGAAATAGAGACCAATATTTTAAGCACCCTATATTAAGTTTTGGTCTTATTATTTATTAAAATTTAAATTCATTGGCATGGTTTTAATCTGTCTCTTTTATAGAGAGTTATTTGGAGAGAAAATTAGCAACTTAGTAATACATGAAAACTTTGTAATAAGCCTAATTAGATTGTGAATCCAAACTTTGACGCTACAGACCAAGAAAAGAATATAAATTCGTACAATCAAAAGGCCTCTAATATAATAAAGATGAACCTTAATCCATCTTCATTTCTTTACTAATTACAAGGTAATCTAAAGATATTCATTTCTGTACAACTCCTTGGGGTCTCCCGATTCGGATATAGTTGTATCCGTATCCTAAATATCCGTTTGACAAAGAAGGAGGGGAAGTTTGTCATTTATCGGCCACACCTCTGAGGTTTAACACCCAAAGTCGCTGATAGACACCCAAAGTCCATTGTGAAATGAAACACCATTATAATCTTCCATAATATTAGCTATGGCAAGGAAAGGTGACCATATAAGTGAGAGAGGAAAGTTGTAAGAGGAGAATAGCCATCTTCTATTTTTTTACAGTCTGCATCATGGTAAACATGAAGAGGTTGTTCGACCTGAAAGGTTAAAAATGATCTGTTGACCACAAGACCGATGCATACCAAATGAAATATTTGTTTTGCTTAATTACAGGTTGAGCTGGATTAACAACTCATGACAGAAATTATAACGAACATTCAGCATAATGTATTATTGTATTTGCAGGAAAAAAAATAATTATATTACAAGGTACTAGTGGGCAATACTTATATGTATGTGCCCACGCATATATTATGTATACATGTTAGAGCATTCACATCCCATCCCCCATCCCCAACCCCATCCTTATAATTTGAGGATTTGTACAACTTTTCTTCTAAAACACTCCTCCATCCAATTCCCCATTTTGGGGTTTGATTTAGGGACCAAAGTTTGAGTCCCCATATTTAGGGACCAAAGTTGATGCCTCATCCCCATCCTCATACACTCTCTCTCCTCATATAATAATATTAAATTGTATTTATAATAGTGGGTGAGTTTTGGTAGTTAAAATTGTAAGTGAAAGAGAGAGAAAGAAATAATATAAAAAAGAATATAGGGATAGGGGAATGGAAAATGGGGAATGGGATGTAGAAACTTTTTGATAATTTTGGGGATTTACTATTTTTATTTGGGGATTTACTATTTTTAGTAAGTTTTTGGGGTTGGGGATGGGGAATGGGATGTGAATGCTCTTAGGAGTTCATTTATGTTGCAAACCTACATCCATTGTGTTTATAGGATGAACAACTTAAGCATTCAAAATTTGATGCATCTGCCAAGTATGTTACATGCTGAAGACCAATTGCTTGAGCAAGAGCCTGGTAGCTTTTTAAAACATGGTTTTCACATAGTACCTTGGGTAACACATGTCCTGGTTTGATTGATAATGAGATACCAGAAACGACAATGTTTTTCGATATGAATATATAGTTAATTGAAGGGGTAATCGACTTTGATTACCCCAATATACATAAGTAAAAGTAATGTCAGCGAACCAAAAAATTATTCCCAAAAATTTCTTCAAAATGAGGTGGCAAATATGGATTTTAATTGGATGGCTAATATGAACGCAGGAGGGTTCATTTACATTATTATCTTCATAACCAATCATAGAAAGACATGTGTCATTTTGTTAATCATGAATTCTAATATCTATCATTTTTTTTTTTTTTGCTAAATACTAATATCTATCATTGACCTGACCATCAAACATCGTGAATTGCTTTGTGAATTACCCATCATTTGCTTTCCATTCCCTACAATAACCTACTATAAGTTCCTCATACTACACAATTAAAAAGAGATGAGAGTGATTCCGAGACTGTTGAGCTTTTTTAGAACATCCTGTGCTTTTTGGAAATTCAAAACAAAATTACACAAATGAAAAAAAAACCATTAAAATGCAAAAGAAGGGAAGTTCTAAACCTCTGTTTTATAGGTTCAGTTTGAAGGACAAAAACTATGTTATATAGGTGCTAAAGCTTCTGAGGAGGAGAAGGTACAAGATGACAATGATATTGATACCTTCAACACAGGTGGTGGTAGCAATCTTACCAAATGCAAGGAAAGTGAACACAATCACAAAACTGCTTGGTGATCCAGTTATCTCTTCACTAGAGAAAATCATAAAATGTGTAGCAACAATAAGGTGATGAAGAAAACTGAAATAGGCAAATCAAAATCATCTTTCCGGAACACAAGGGAGGATACTATTGTCTATAGCTCCATAAACTATGACACTGAAAAAAGCAAGCAAGCTTACAAACAGAATAATAATAGCAGCAGGGCAGTATCGAACCCCCTCATATGTCAGTTCACCTGCTAACTAACTGAAGCCAGAACAATGTAATAAGTCGGCTCATTCTCATCATCTACTTGTTGGTTCCAATTCGGAGACACACCACCCGGTCCATAAACTATAAGTGTTAATTCCAATATAAATTAATGATTTGTAATTTTGAATAACTGAGACCAGTGATTTGTTATATTGTGTAGGTAGTTTCTAGCAGGTTTGTAGTGGAACATGGCCGTACATATATTCGAACAAGCTTATTGACAAAGTACAAGTGTAATTCACAACTAATAAAGTGTAAGAGTATCGTATATTTATGATAAAAGTTCCAACTATCACAACTATTTAATCCAACAAAACAGCAACAGAGCATCCTAATGTAATACTCCCTCTGTCCCAACCAATTGTTTACACTTTCCTTTTTGGGACGTTCCAACCAATTCTTTACGTTTCCTAAAATGGTAAGTTTTAACACTATTACACCCACTACTTCACTTATTTTAACAATACTTTACACTATTACACCCACTACTTCACTTATTTTAACAATAAAATCACTATTACACCCACTACTTCATTTATTTTAACAATAAAATCACTATTATACCCACTACTTCACTTATTTTAATCTTAATTCTTGGTCTCCGTGTTAAAAGCAAACGATAACAAATCGTTGGGACGGAGGGAGTACATTCTTTAGTTTCTCTATTTTTTTCCTGCCAAGTAATGTAATACATTCTTAAAGTCAATGTACCAGAAATAGGCTTATTATGCATTTGGGAGAAGCTGAAAATAAAAAATTCACAATTTACCAAATACTATGGATAAAAAAAACTTAGCATAGTCATATATAGGTGCATCAATAAATATTTATCCGATCGCAAAATATTTTACATTATATCGACAGAAAAATGGACCCCAAACATCCCTAGCATCATATCCTAGGCCGTGTACATGTTGCAGAAGTAGAGGGAACAACAATGTATGGATCAAACCTTTGAAAAAATGAAAAGCAATGACAAAAAAATTAAAAGGAGTATAACAAAAACTTATGAAAATAGTTGTGCTAAAAGCATCCGGCAAATGGTGACTTGAACATGATTACAAAAGATTAGAGCGAATATAACATAACACAAAACAAGTAGGGCTCAACCAAAATCAACTTACACTAATACACAATAGTAAAGGTATGAGCCTTAATTTCATTACAATATCACAATTATTTATGCATTCCATGAATTTTGTTGAAAGTATCCTCTAAATGGTAATCGTTTTCTTTGATTATGTGCGAGTCACGCACTGTCACTCCTTTGGGATAGCCCACATGTGAAAATAACGTCACCGGAACCATTGCTAATCCGTGAAATCCCCAATCCTCCCCCCATGTATTTTTAACTAAAAAACATTCAGTTTTCTCCTTGCCTTTTTTGACAAATCCATAGCCTACAATGTAAACGATATGATCTGGAGGATGGGGCAATTTTGTTTTTTCATCTATGGGTCGAATTGGAGAAAGGCCTTCGCAAAAGTTATAATTTTGTAGTGGGAACTTTGTTTTCAAGCTATCCCGAGTTTAAAGATTATAACTTTGGTCAAAGTTTCCACTGTGTTGGAGAGACAGTGAAAACTTTGACCAAAGTTATAATCTTTAAACTCGGGATAGCTTGAAAACAAAGTTCCCACTACAGGGTGATTCTTCATTACTACTGGGGTGGCCGTCTTACTATCCACAAGTCTAAAAGTATTGATAAATACTCTTTTGGGTGCAGATGTTCTAATACGATGAAATTTCTCCATGGAAAACATAGTGAAATTACTATTTGCTAGTAGAGGCTGCTCATATTTGTATTTGTAATTTTTCTTAAAGTGCGTACCGAAACACCTTAAATATTGAAATATGTAAGGCATAGATGCTCCGCACCCATTGGTTTGGTCGTATGCAGGCCACATAGTTGAATTAACAGCATGAGCAGTAGGATTTTCATTCATGTTGAAAAAGATCTTCATGAACGGCAACCAATCACTCATCTCGCTGTTTGATATCTCGTCTGGAAGAGGGTTTTTTTCAAGATACGCCACATCTTTTACACAATCACCAACACAGAGACTCCAGCACTGATTGCTGTCATCCTGAATCGGGGAGGGAGGCAACACAGCTTGCCAATCCTTCACCACATCCCACCAATTAGGATAATCAATCACCATTCGCTCTTTATCCATCTTTATCCAATTGTAAGTATTAAGTATATACTCGAGATGTATTTGCAGATGGAGGGAGTATGTATGTAGGTCATTATTCTAAACAGAATCTACTTATATAGAGAATATGAGAGAACTACTAATTTTTTGATTCTACAGTAGAATCAAAGTTTTTTTTTTTGGTTCTATAATAAAAAAAACACCAAAGTTCTGATTCTGTAATAGAACCAAATGATGACGTGGCAGGACTGCTGACGTGTCACTGCTGACGTCATCACTACTGATGTGGTAGTGCCACGTGGTAATGACACGTTATCAATGATGACGTCACTGATGACGTGACACTGCACTGTCACGTCAGCAGTGATGACGTGGCAGATGACGTGACACTGCCACGTCAGCAGTAACGACGTGGCAGGGACATTTTTTATTTTTGAAAACATTTTTGGTAAAAAAAACTGATTCTATTGTAGAATCAGAAAAAATATATTGTTCTCTCATATTCTCTATATAACAAATTCTCTCTAGAAGGGGACTCTATATATGTATATTCATTCGATTTATGTGCAATTATAATGCTGTTAGTATAATGTAAGGCCCAAGCAAACATAAGGCCCAAGCAAATTGTAACCGGTCGAAAAACAAAACTGCGTCGGTGTTTTATGTAAACTAAAGCACGATACTTTTTTAATATTTATAATTTTATAAATTCTTTTAATTTTATATGTTATTAATTTATCTATCAAATTATTGTTAAAAAATTATATATATATAGGCAAGTGCTCAAATACAAACCACTTTTAAAATACAAACCAACACTAAATTAATTATATTTCATCTATTCTAAGGTTCCCGCCAAGGGTACCTTCACAAAAAATGATTAAAATAATTGGCTCTATCCAACAAAAATAAAAAATAAAAATCTTGCCGTGGAAATGCGAAGCATTTAAGACAGTAAACGGATGAGTTAGGTAGTCATGAGGGTCGAAGGCTCTCGACACACCCGTCAATCGTCTATTGCCTTTAGCATTGATTGTCATTCCTTACAACTTTAGAATGATAAAGGCGCGAAACGCCGTACAAGAAGGTTGGAAGCACCGTTAACCAGTGAAATCCACTGTCACGTCATCACGTGAACAGTGATTTATTTATTTATTTGGTTGGATAGAGCCAAGTATTTTAAACGTTTTTTGTATTGGGATACTCCTAGTTTCGTCATTAGATTAGTTTGAAATATTAGATTATGCTTGGTTTGTAGGTTTGTATTTTAAGGAGGCTTGTATTGGAGTAGCCCCCTATATATATAAGTTAGCGTTCAAATAGAAACCAACCTTAGAATAGAAACTAGAAACCTACACTAAATAAATTAGATTTCATTTATTTTAATGGCCCCGCTAGGGGCACCTTCACAAAAAACGTTTAAAATTCTTGGCTCTATTCAACAAAAATATAAAAAAAAATTTAAAAAAAAAAGGTTACTGTTCACGTGCCACGTCATCACGTGAACAGTAACTTTTTTTAATTTTTTAATTTTTTATATTTTAGTTGAATAGAGATAATAATTTTAAACGTTTTTTGTATTGGAGTACCCCTAATTTGGTCATTAGATTAGCTTGAAATATTTAATTTAGGTTTCGTTTCTAGTTTCTATTCTAAGTTAGTTTCTATTTAAACAAGACCCTATATATATATATATATATATATATATTCGATTTAATATTTATACTCTATCTTGAATTCTTAAAATTTGATTTGAACGATTTTACAGTCCACGTGAAATTAACAAAATAATCTTTAATTTAGTAATAGTTTAGTTTATCAATTATTTTTCAATAAACCTAAGCAAAACAAAAAAGAGAAGAACTTGACGATTTTTTACGTTGAAAATTCTATTCGATTTACGAATTCTACTTATAATTTGTTTTGATTATCAAAATACCCTTGTTATTATTTGAAGATTGCTCTACTAACAATCAAATACAATTTTAATAATAAGTGTAAGAGAGATTTTATCCAAAACTTTGATAATCGGTAGTGTGGTCCTCCGTACGAGAAAATAAATAAGAATCGTTAGATCTTAAAATAAATAGATGAAAACTGTTGGATCTAACATTAAAAAAAAAAAAATTATGTTAGATCCAACAACTTTCACCTGTTTATATTGAAATGCAAAAAGATGTATGTTAATGATTTAAAAAGTGTATTTATATTGAAATACGAAAAGGTATATGTCAATGATTTAAATCATATATAATTAGGTTTTCTACAATGAATAGATCAATGTATGTCTTCTACAATGAATAGGATTAACGCAAAAATTCGTTATTATATTTTATCTTGAGATTCTGAGTGTTTCCATTTGAATAATAATTATAAAATCATCACTAAATTAAAGACAATTTTATGAGTTTCGTGTAGATTGTAAAATCATCCAAATGTGATTTCTAGATCTCAAAATATATCCCAAATAGTAAATATGATTTTTTTAATAATAATGAAAAAATAAACACATTCAATTCTAATACAACATTTTTAATTATATACTTTTCAGATTATGATTTTCTTTTTAAAATTCGATTCTAATGCAACCTTTTTAATTATATTCTTTTTAGATTATAATTTTCTTTCTAAATTTCACTTCTAATGCAACATTTTCTAATTATATACATTTTATATTATAATTTTCTCTTTTAATATGATATAATTTTAATCGTCTATTTTTAAAAATATTAGATTCGACGGTTGAGATTATTTTGGTAGTACAGTGATGAAAATTATGAATAAGATCACTCTCACGCTTATTATATATAAGAATATAATACTAGTGATATTCCCATGTTACGCACCGGTTTAAATTTAGTAAAATATAATATTTGTTTTTTATTTAATTAACCTCGTATTACATACGAACTTCTGATCTATGTGATATTTACTTAATCTCTACGAGTGCATTCAACGAACAAACAATTGTATTTAACAATAAGAATTTTACATAAACCAATTGTTACCCTTAGTACCAAAGAAGTTCAAAGTAACATGTGAAAACCAAATATGTAGTAACCATAATCCAAAACATCGAAATAAAATGATAATAGCAAAACTCATGCAAGGACCGAGTTGAGATCGGAAAGACATAGAAACCCGACCCCGATTCAGTCCCCGATTTTTTTTTAAATTATCTCCGTTTCTTGGTCCGTAACCGAAAAATCTTCGAATTCCCGCCTCATATGATACCATCCCAACTGAGTACTAGTTGCTAGGGTTGAGATAAGTCAGCCCAAATCATTTGGGCCGAGTGCATCACATTCATAATTCCATTTTGGGCTTCGCTACTCGGCCCTCATCAATTATCATCTATATGACTGTACTTGTACAATTGTACTCTGTAATCACTGTTCATGCATGTATGAAACATTTGAGTATACGTCCATGCAACCAATACATGCTTCTAAATTCAGTTTTCACATTCTATTCGTGCAAACTTCATCATATTTACATATAACAATCCCATCATTTCTTCAACGTCCTCTTAATTTTTTCCCCTTAGAGAAACAGATAAACATATGGCATTTCTTCAGTTTTTCCAATACTCGCTTCTTTTACTACACATTTCATTTCCCATATCGCATTCCCTCACCTGCACTTCCCAAAACTTGACAAACCACAACCTCTACAAAAACTGCATTGATCTTCCTACCCTAAACTCTTACCTCCACTGGACTTACCATTTGTCGAAATCATCGCTTTCCATTGCCTTTCTCTCTTCGGTAACACCTAGCGGATGGATTTCATGGGCCATCAATCCATCCGCTGCAGGAATGATCGGGGCTCAGTCTTTGATCGCATTTAGACAACCCGATGGATCAATGTCTGCCAACACCTACAATATTAGCTCCTACGAAACAATTGTTAGGTCGGAAATTTTATTTAATGTTTCGGATTTATCTGCTGAATATTCTAATGGAATTATGAGAATATTTGCCACACTAGCATTGCCAGAGAATACGAAAGTTGTGAACCAGGTGTGGCAAGTCGGTGGCTCTGTCATAGACGGTGAAACACCGGGGAAGCATGACTTGGAGGACGCGAATTTGAATGCTAAAGGAAAGCTGCACCTGCTTGATCATACTAAGATTAATGCCACAAGCGGTGATTTTAATGGTACCATCGTGAAGCACAGCAGTAACAGTGGAACCTCGAGTTCAACGTTCATGATTAGAAAATTTGCTCTTTTCGTAATGTTATACTCTATTTTCATTCAAATTTTAGAGCATTGATACGACATCAAGAACTGTCAAAAGTAAAATTAGAATCCATTCCAAGTTCCTTATATGGTTTCCTCGTCTTCCATGTAATAGTTGAGATTTTGAAATTTTAAATAACATCAACTTATACTGTTTTTTGCCTAGTTCATGACTTCAAGTTGTAAAATTATATTCTAATCATTTGAATGGTGTATATATGTTCCGCGTTGAAGTTCCTTATAAGTAACTTATAAATGTATATATTTTACAAATGAAAACTCGATTGTAAGAGTTGCAAAACAGAGCATAACATCATCTCTTTCACTTATTTCTTTTAGTAAAAGAGATTCAGTCTTCCTAGACATGATATCTGCGTATCATCAATATTTAATTTTTGCAACGTAAGGAATTTTAGGGAAATTATAAAGTACTAAACGAAATCACAACATATTCTTTATGTATGTGTAAAATCGTACAAAGTATTTTTTTTGATAATTCGATGTCCGGATCTTACGTCCTGATCCTACGAAATTTGTTAGAGATAACAGATAGTTAAGAAGCTGCTAATGGTGGGAGGTTGATTAGGGGCCCGTGATGTCCATGAGTAAAGCGGGGATAGTACGTTTTAAGCTTTGGTAAGTAGTAAGCTTGGACCACCAAAATTTGATGTGATCACCAACAAATTAGATTAAGACCCCCATCAAACATCAGTCTCCAATCTCCGACTTACAACGACAAATGACGTATCCATGTCGTCTAATTTCTTTCAAGGCCTAGCTTGTTTCGCTGTAATTGAGTACGTAATTTGAAGTTCCTTCGAAAAAATTATAGGGCCCGTTTGAGAAATATTATTTTTCAAAAATAAATTATTTATTCTTAAAAAAAGTTAGGAAATATGTATTTTTTTCTGAAATAAATAACTTATTTTTGCAAGAAAATGAATGTTAAACTTCTCATACACATTTTTTCCTAAAAAAAATATGTAAATACAATTTTTTTCAAAATAAATAACTTATAAATCGTAATTAAGATTTGCCTCATAATTGGTGCATGGTCAGTTTTTTTTTTTTTGCCAAGGTGCATGGTCAGTTTAGTTTCTTCAATTTTCACACGCCTTAATTCTTTACGTACAGAGGTCATAGCAAGCTCATTATCAGGCCTTTTCTCTTTTTCTTTTCAGTTTAAAAAACACGATGCCTTCTCCTTTTGGTGCATGCTAACAATAATTCAAATGCCAGATAGTACAGTAATTCTTTATCTGTACGATGAACCTATACTAGTTTGCACTTGGAGAATCAATTATTTTTTCCCCTCAACCTTTTACAGCGGGGGCAAGAAACAATACCAGTTCGGAATATGCTTATTTGATAGATCTTTTAAAAAGTATATGCGACCTGTCGAGATAAATTTATTGAATCTTTGAAAAAATTTAAAAGATTGTTGTTGATTTGTTGTCTTTTAAGATTACTAGATTATATCCCGTGCTACGCACACGGTACTTCATAATATTATTTTATAAAAAATGTTCATATATTATAATAAGGATAAATTAAATAAACAAAATATTTTAATAAAAATTAAATAATAAAATCTTGAAACGACTAATATTAGTACAATTAAATGCTATTTTATATAATATAATAAGTATATTTAAAAGTTAATTTAGTCAAACTTTTGTTATCTATGACATGTGATGATATGTATTAATGAGATTACCAAAATTGAAAGATTTACTCAAAATTTTTATTACTGAACTTACCAAAAATATAATGGACATTAATGATATTTAAAATTAATATACAAATTTCCATAATTGAACATTGGTCAAATAATAATCTAGATCCAATACAAAGCTAAAATTAATATCATACCTATAAAATGGATAGTCCATGGATCAAAATATAGTATAAAATTTTATCCGAGCCTAAATATGGATACCGAACCTAAGGAACGGGCTATCCACTAATTTATAATATATAGATCTGTTGTGAGTCAAGTGATATAAAGAAAAAGGATCCTGAAATTAGCATCAGGGAACTTTCCTAAGATTCACTTTAAAATTTATTAGACCCGCAGGGCTAATTAATTAAATTTTAAACAAATCTTTAATTTACAAAAATGCCCATCCATATTTACATATAAAATTATACTATCTTAGGGAACTTACATGAGATATATCTCAGACTCCATACTCTCTATAATTTTATTTTATTTTTGATAAAATCGTACTTGCATTAATATTTCTCAGAATCAAGCATACAGATGATAAAATTCGGAGCAGAAACATTCCACCCCGTAAGACCTGACATAGAATATGTCGCCCTCGCTAAGCTATGAACTACAATATTCGCAGACCTATGTGTGTAACACACTAACACTTCATCAAAGTGTTTATCCATAACCGTACAATCCTCCAAGATCATATGATCAAGCACCAACTCACACAATCGGTAAGACAATAGCAAACTCACACAAAACGGTGAGACAATAACAAAACTCACACAAACGTTGAGACAACAAAAACAAACCGATCTAACAATTTTAAAAATGAGATTACAAAATAAAGCTACAAACTAAAACCAAACTAGAACCTTAGCAATCCTTAGATCTCGGAACAAACCCACAAGAACAAGATAACTCGAACCACTTACGAGAACAAGATCAACTGGAAGAACGAGAAATCCGGAGCTCCATGGAATTGAGATCTAATAAATTGAAGGCCAAATCGGAAAAGGCTTTGAAGCCTTAGATCCGAAAATACAAAAATTTATTGAAAGAAGGAAGAAAACAAAGAAAATGGAAGATTTTAGGGCTTTCCACCAGTGGAGATCCGATGAAAGCCTCGACGGCTATTAGCAAAAGACGAGGAGCAGGGAGAGAAAGAGAGAAAGATGTTCTCTACTAGGGAGAGAAAGAGAGACAACTTCGTAGTTCCCTACTCTCTATAATCTATTATATATATAGGCTAGCGTTCAAATAGAAACCAACCTTAAAATAGAAACTAGAAACCTACACTAAATAAATTATATTTCATTTATTTTAATGGTCCCGCTAGGGGCACCTTCACAAAAAACGTTTAAAATTCTTGGCTCTATTCAACAAAAATATAAAAAAAAAAAGAATTTAAAAAAGTTACTGTTCACGTGCCACGTCATCACGTGAACAGTAACTTTTTTTAAATTATTTTTATTTTTTTATATTTTTGTTGAATAGAGACAATAATTTTAAACATTTTTTGTATTGGAGTACCCCTAATTTGGTCATTAGATTAGCTTGAAATATTTAATTTAGGTTTAGTTTCTAGTTTCTATTCTAAGTTAGTTTCTATTAGAACAAGACCCTATATATATAATACACCAACACGAGATAAAATTGTGAGACATTTTAATGCACTTGAAATGTCTGAATTACCCTTGTGCATATTATTTTTGGAAAAAATTGTTGTTGCAAGGAGTTGAACCCATGTTTTAGATCCATTGGCACACCAACATACCACTATGCCACTCAATATTATGTGTTAACAATCATACACATACTATGTGTAAGTGGGGTGATGGCCCTTCATGTCACATTTTGGAGTCAAAATGCCCTAATTATCACAATCTGAAAAAAAGCCCTTTTTTATCACAAAGAAACGCAAAGGCGTCTGGCGTTTTCGATTTTGGGGGAGTAACGCAACTTCACGTTGCGTTTCTATTTTTTTTTTATTTTTTTTCCCAGACACGCATCATGAAGATGCGTTTTCACTGTTTTCTATTTTTTTTTTTGAAAATTCATCACCCCTGCGGGGCCCACAGCTGAACACGCCAGTTGGTCTTGCGTTTCTTAGGAACGCAACATAATGTTGCGTTTTTGACAAATTTTTTTTTTTTTTTTTTGGAAAATCGATTTCAGAAAATAAAAAAGCAATAACGCAACACGCCAATGCGTTTTTCAAAAACGTGTGATAATGTTGCGTTTTTCTGTGATAAAAAGGGTCATTTTTTCAATTTGTGAGATTAAGGGTCATTTGACTCCAAATTGTGACGTAAAGGGCCTTTATTCGTGTAAGTGTGTGTCGTTAAATGGTTTTTTTTTTTATATTTTGATAATTGAGGCATATTAATACTATTTAACCATCCTTTTCTTTTAACTTTTACTTATTTATATTATCTTATTTTATAGTATAAATTAGTCATGTATGATATGTAGTCAACTCATACATTTTTAAATCATTCAATTTAGTGAAATGATTTTAATTATTAGTATTTCAAACATATTAATAATTGTAATATATTTATTATGAACTTATAAATATTTAATATACTTAAATTCATTTATTATGTAAAATGGCTAATGGATATCTAATTAAGGTATAAATTTGTATGCGAAAAATAAACGAAATGCATAATACATTCTTAATTAATATGATATATCTGTTAAGTACCCATGATATAAAAAAATTTAACTATATTGAAGTGGAATGAAATATATCTATAATAGAATCTCGATAAATTAATAACAGTTGATAAAATTAATATTTCAATAAAAAAATTTATCTCAACATTTTAGTGACAACATAAATTTACCTAAATTAATAATATTATTTTTTCAAATTAAGAACACAGTTAATATAGTTGTACACCAAACATTTAGACATGTAGGTTCAATTATAAATGTCTAACATTCAAATCCTGAATCAAGAATAATGAGATAATTTAATTAGTTTATAAGTATTAACACCAACCATTCGCGTAAAGGATTGCAAAAATTTTAGCACAAAAAATGCAACAGACAACCTGTAGTTGATAGTGTAGAGTTTTATGAAAACCTTTGGCATGTCTGAGCATTCCATTTAAATTGTCGGATATTAAAGAACTGAAGGTAACAGTCACCCCCGTCTCATGGGGTTACATGACTTTCATTGAACTTTCATAAACAATCTACCAACATTTATATATTTTGTTTGGTTCACTCAAGTTAAGAATGGATTTATATTTTGTTAGACTTAAACTTTATTTTAGTTTTGCATGATGGCATGGCATTGTCATCCCGTGAAAGTGAATTTACAACAACTGTTTTTGAATAAAATGTAAATTCTGATTGTGTAAAACAGAGTACCAAACTACATAATTCTTGCGTTAATATCTCTCATTTATAAACTACGCTATCTCTAATTTATACACTAAGATTTAAACCTTTAATATCTCTCATCAGCTCCTTGACAACATATTGGGTTAAGGTACAATCATATCAGCACACATGAGTAATCTTTTAGTCAGTTATGGATTTGTGGGTTTTTCTAGTTTGGGACGGATAACGAGAGAATTTATAAAAGTTACAGGGATCGTGATGGGGATGGGGACAAGGGTTAATGTCTCTTCCGTCCCGAAATTCCCCATTCCTCATTCCCTGCCCCGCTCCCTATCAGCTGGTCCACGAATGTAATAAAAATTTTATATTTTACATATTAATATATTAAATAAAATAAATTATAAAAAATAGCTATAATTTACATTTTTATAAGTTTCAAATATTTTGACCATTTTATTAATAAAAAGTGGGGGTATGGTCTGCGTACAACCCACCCTCCCCAGACCCTGCTCTGAGCGGGATATACTGGGTATGTTTGGTTTGGTTTGGTTTTATTTGAAAAGTATTTGACAAAACATTTATTTATTTTTTTAAAAGGAAAGAATTCCCAGATGCCTGCAGGGATCCACTTTTCCCGTTCAAGGCGGAAATTAGAGATTAAAAAAAAATCTTCGCTCGGGGATCGAGACTTGTTCGGGAAAGGGGATCGAGAACATGGATATTACTTCCAAGCCCTGAAATGACTCGATACCCATCCCTTATTTCATCGCCCTACCGATCTCGGTGGGCTTTTTTTCCAGGCGTTCTCTTACTTACATAATAGATTGTATGAAATACCAGGTAGCTTATATAAAAAATGAGAAACATTTTTACGTAACATGTTGATAGCTAAGTATAACCCAATTTGTAGAACTAATCGCCCAACCAAGTGAAGTTGCAAAGTTACCCTGCATCTCATCGTTCAAACTTGTTGCAGGACATCGGTATCATCAAATTTCATTTCTCCATCCCCGAGCCTTTACCAGCAAAAAAAAAATATTAATTTATAGATACAAGTCAATAACTAATGTATACTAATTTGCTAGCACTTTTGAATTGACCTGTGATGGGTTGTTGGGTCCGGTATGCATTCGGATATGGGTTTGGATGTTATAAATGGTATCAGAGCTCTGCCTGGCCGGAAGTGCCGAGGCACTGCCCAGGTTTAGTAAGTATGTGTGTGGGCTCGACGAGGACGTCGACCCTATTAGAGGGGGTGTTTGTAACATCCCACATCGATTAGAATAAGAGTGTTTGGGACCTTTATAAATACAAGTCAATAACTAATGTATACCAATTTGTTAGCATTTTTGGACTAGTGGATTGTTGGGTCCGGTATCCCTCCTCCTTTTCCTGACCCCCGCAGGGGCACATCCATTCCTTTTCCTTAATTTCATGGTTACTTTGGGACCTTTATAAATAAAAGTCAATAACTAATGTATACCAATTTGTTAGCATTTTTGGACTGGTGGATTGTTGAGTCCGGTATCCCTCCTCATTTTCCTGACCCCCGCATCCATTCCTTAATTTCATGGTTACTGATAATCATGGCTATTTAGACGAAGATCAGTATAGTCGTTTGTTAAAAGAACTTGGCAGATACATGACATTGCCGGATATCTCAGAAGAAGATTTACGAGTTGGATGATGGTACACGCGACAAGAAGATTAATTTTGATTAATCCTATATATATTGTAGTTAGTATTTAGTACAATTCTCATTTAATTTTGATTAATCCTATATATATTGTAGTTAGTATTTAGTACAATTTTCATTTAAGTAAAAGGACAAAATTGTCTTTCACATATTAGAAAAAAAACCGTGGCTATTACATCATGGTACACAAATAGCGAATAGGGCTGAGCAAAACCGATCCGAAACCGAAAAACCGAACCGAAATATGTTAATTCGGTTCGGTTCGGATCCCAATTTTTTAAAATTTCGGTTTTTTCGGTTTTTCGGTTTGGACCGAAATTTAGTTCGGTTCGGTTCGGATTTTTTCAAAATAATTCGGTTCTGGACCGAATAAACCGAATTATATAAAATATATATTTACATTTATATTTTATATATACAATAAATAATACAAACAGACTAAGTGACTAAGTCTAAGTGTCTGTACTAGTCTCTATTCTAATTTCTAACACTAACACTCGCCATCTATCTGTTCTACTACTAAGTCTAATCTAATACTGTAAATTGAAAACCCACGGTGCAGCAGCAGCAGTCAGTCAACAGACTCAACACTCGCCATCAGCCCATCGCCGCCGGCCGGCCGGTCACCGCAGGCCCGCAGATTCTCAGTCCTCACAGATTCTAATTAAGGTTATATTCTTAGTCCTTAGATTCTTAATCAGTCCTCCGAACCTCCGCATCTGTACTCGAATGTCGATTGTCGAATCTAATTTGTTATATTCTCAAATCTTAAATGTTAAATTGTTAAATTCTATTTTAAAGATTTCATTATTTGTTTTTCTTAATTCGTTATCTAGATTAATTTAGTTTTGTACTTTTGTTATCTAGATTTCTTAATTTGCTTCTTAGATTTATTAATTAATGCTTGATTTAATGATTTCTCTTAGATTTTGTTTTGTATAATTGTATTTATATTGTTTGTTACTTTGTTTTGTATGAAATATTTGATTTTTTTAGGCAGTAACTCAGTAGTCAGTAGCACTGTATGACTGTAGCTTAAAAATTTGATTTATTTTTCCTCTTCGTTTCAGTTTAAATATGTCGCAATCAGATTCACTACGAGACATGGGAATGGGAGATTCTAATGATGCTAATAATCCTCCAACTCAAGCAAGTTCCGCCAAGAGAAAGAGAAAGCCTATGAAATCGAGGTCGGAAGTTTGGGATCATATGGAGAGGTTTGTGGATGCGGAAGGGTTTAAAAAAGCTAGGTGCAAGCATTGTGGTAAGGAATACTTCTCCGATACTAGTCAAAATGGCACTAGCAATCTTTTAAAACATGTCAAAGCTTGCTCAAAGTTACCACTTAGTGGTGAGTCAAACTCAAAACAAACACAATTGTCTTTACAATCCGTAGGTGGAAATGATGGCATTCTTAAAAATTGGCGTTTTGATCAAAAAGCTAGTAGACATAAGTTAGCTTCCATGATCATCATTGATGAACTCCCCTTTAGATTTGTTGAGGGTGAGGGATTTAATGATTTCATGAAAACTACTCAACCTCTTTTTAAGATGCCATCTCGTTTTACCGTGGCAAGAGATTGTTACCAAATCTTTTTAGATGAGAAAAAGAAGTTGACCACATATTTTAAGATGTCGGGTCAAAGAATTAATATCACCACAGACACTTAGATTTGTTGATTTGTCCAGATGATGCAAGTAGTCACCTACTGAGTACTGGTGTTGCACGACTGCAGTTTGGACTTAGAGCGTGACATGAAGCCTGAAGCAAGCTTCATCTGTTATTTTTAACTGCAATGCAGTTGTGTACCTTTGTCTGTTTGTCACATGAGAACATCTGTATTCTATAGTCTGTACTCTGTAGAAACTATTATTTCGGGCTTTGTAAACCTAATGACTGATTGAATTTGGTTGCCTGTTGGACACTGGACAATATGCCAATTCAATTGCCACATTCTGTTTCTGTTACCTTTGAAGTTTACATCCATGCCACATTCTGTTTCTGGACAGTATGCATGCCAATTGTCAAGTGTGTATTCTGTTTTTTTTTTATATCATGATTCATGAATTTCATTTCTAGGCTCTAGCAGTAGCAAGCAGACTAGAAGTAGCAGGCTAGCAGCCAGCAGGTGCAGGTGATTTAATAATAATATGGATAAAATTTCGGTTTTTATGGATAGAACCGAACCGACCGAATTATTTCGGTTCCGGTTCGGTTCGGTTCTTCAGCCTTATTCGGTCCGGTTCGGTTCCATAAAAAATGTCATTTCGGTTCTTCGGTTATTTCGGTTCGGTTCGGTTTTGGACCGAACCGACCGAATGCTCAGCCCTGCGAATAGCTAAGCTTTGGTCCACCAAATGTAAATTAACCCAACATCTGAACTTATTTGCTAATCTTGCATATACCCAAAACAACTTAAGAGAAGTGATGAAGATCCTTGAACAACCGTGAGCATCACATCACATCAAATGTGTATTCTTGATAGAGCATAAACATATGTATGTCTCACATCACATCAAATTCAATGTACACAGCAAGAAATTAGTTTTGTTGAAAGAAGGTGGTGACAAATGTTTTTATTACAAAGCATCCAATTTTTATAATTTTCCTTGTTCCTAAAAACTTATGTGAGCAAGAACAATACAGTACTAAAAACTTATGTCTACTAACATAAAATGATTGGAAGGCTCCTAAATAAACACTTTATTAGTGCAGGGATCTCGAATTCGAAAACTCTAACATTTTGTCACAATCATCCCGTACTTGTGTTCGATATTCATTCGTTTAATTTGGAAAAACAATGATTCAAAAAAACCAGGGACAAAATAATATATTCAGAAACAACATTTCCCGAGTATGATTGCCAGGATTCTTTAATGGATATGCTAGCTAGTGAATTTAAAAAAGGGCTCTAAATCATATCATAGAAGATAAATCTGTGAGCTTTTCATGTTCTCAATATTATTCTATGAATCTCAACCAGTTTGCTGGTGGGGGGGGGGGGGGGGGGGAGTGAGAATCTAAGCCAAGTTGAGAACATGCAAACAAAAAAATTCAAGGAAAAAAACCCAAAACATCCCTACAAAAATCTAACAAGGGAAATTTCATGTACCAAGTTACTATAATGTAAGGGGCAGTTATGTATTTGAGCTGATCTAGCAAGCTCATGTCTGAAATTTGTCTGATATGTGCCTGTCTCACAAAATGCTGCATCCATCGCCAGTAGTCTATCTCTTTATATATGGTCACTACTAGTCTAGACCAACAACACTTCAATTTCTCTTCCTCTTTTATCACTTACATTCTGTAGAAAAGGGTCACTTTTTTATCCTGCAAACTTATCTTAATACCAAAGGCTAAGAATGGCCAACCTTAAACTACTCAACTTACTCCTGCTATTCTTCATCTTAATGTGGGCTGCCCAAATTACACAAGGTCATACTCATATGGTTACTTTTATGTTTTATTCCAAATGTAAATGTGTGTGTGTGTGTGTGTGTGTGTCGAATTGTAACCATGTGCAATCTACATCTTCCCTGCTGCTTACGGCACTTGCATATTGCATTATTAAAGCTTAGAGTTTTCTTCCATTTGTGCATTGAATTACACTGAGAATGAAAACCTCTGTCTATTTGTAACTTAGCTCAATTGCTATTTATAAGCCATTTATATTTAAATCTCGTTTTCGTAAGGGTTGCCATTTGTCTGAGGCTTCTTGTGAAGTTCTTATCTTGTCATCTTATCCTTATTTTTAAGGCAACAACGAAAATTCCAAAGGCCTATCACTAGATGTATTTATGTTCTTGGTTAGAATGTGCCAATAGTTTTGCTATAAAGAGTCCTTCATCTGGGATATTTCAATTTTTTGTTACAGGGTCCAGTCCTCAACGTGTTCATCGTATTTCAGCAGCAGGGGAAAATGACTTCCAGGTGAGTGCAATTGTGTAGCTTTTCTCCAGAAAATATAAGTCCTGTCTAAACCTTATCTTATCACAAACCTGAAGTCTACAAAATCTTTGTGCCTTATAATTACTTCCTCTGTCCTCGTACTCAATGTTCAAATTTTCTCTTTAGAATCTTCCTAGATAATTGTTGTCCTTAATTGTCTAATTTGATAGGTGCATGACAAAGAGTGGATTCGCATTAATGCAAGAAGGTTGATGATTGGTTCGGTAGCTCCTACTTGCACTTACAATGAATGCAGAGGATGCAAGTTCAGGTGCAGAGCTGAGCAAGTTCCAGTGGAAGGGAACGATCCTATGAACAGCGCATATCATTACAAATGTATTTGCCATAGGTAATCGTAATGTTCGAGGCTTCGTGCTTGTTGAATGTAAGTTTAGTTGAGAATTTATGCAGCTACAATCCGGGGAAAAAAAATGTTTACACTACTTTGTTAGCAAGATTATCTGTCTAAGGTTAGCTGAAGTATTTCTTTCTGTAAACCTGGAATGTTTTAACATTATGTAATGTATGAAATTTTGGTCTGAAGAGGATTTGAATTTGTATCCTTTTCATCTGCTATATGAAAACATTGTTCCCTGTTATGTTCAGTGAAAAAAGTACCATTTACTGTGCAGTTCTGAACAAAATGTGACTACATTTCTGGAAGGTAACAGTTAGTTGAAAGAACAACACTTTGCAAATACATACCATATGAGGAATGAATGGCATTGGAAAAGAGCATTGCTCAGTAAGAATGTTGTCTGGGGACCTGGGGTTTACCTTGAGAACCCTGTACTTTATTTTTCTATAGAGCCAAAATTAATTTACAAGAAAGTAGGGGAAAAAAAAAAAAATTAGATTATAAGGTCTGAAAATTAAAAATTTAAATGAAATTCTGGGCATCTGAGAGATTAAAAGTTGCAAGTTGTACATGTAGAAATGGTCCCAAGTTTTATGTATATAAGTCACCAATCTGTCACATGATATTTAAAATCCACAATTTGCACAAGGTGGCAGACTCACAGTGTCTTTTCTTAACTAGGAGAGGTACCAATTTCATAATCATATGGTCCACTAAACAAAATTTGATTGTTCTCTCATTGATTCTTTTTACAGTACTTGGCCAAAACAATATAATTCAAACTTCACAAATTTTACTGTGGTAACTTGTACCCTTTAACAGACGATTGTTTTGGGTCCTGGAAATCATTACTGTTGTGTTTAGTTAATTTGTTTACCTATTAAGGTTGTAAAAATCGGAAATCGGTTTAACTCGGTTTGATCTTCAAAATCCGAGTACTCGGTTGATTTTCCGAGTACTCGTTTTCAGCATTCGAGTGCTCGTCCGAGTACTCGGTTAAATCCGAATCGGTTGATCACCGATTTTCGAGTACTCGTCCGAGTCAACCGATTTTTCAACAACTTTCTATTTGCCTTTTCTTTTTGGATTACTTTCAAATTGTTAATCATCATTAACATAATTCCATGATATTATACTAAAAGCAGAATGTGTTTCACGCTTTGCCATATTTAATACTCTTTTTAAGAAATATCCTCCAAATAAAAATTGAGTGCAAGATTTATCATATCACTCTAGTCCAGTAGCATAACTCCAGCAAAGAATTTTTTATTAAAAGTATAATAAAAGAGTATTAATCGAATTCGTGATTATGATCTAAACGTGCCATTTCGGAATAAAGAAGGCCAGTGGATTATGACAAGCACTAATTACCTGTCTAGTGTCTAATCCCCGAAAATTAGAAGCATAATACTAGATTAAAAAACAAAAAGAGGAAAGGCTTCCTGTTCTGGTCTCTCCTGCATATCTCTGCAATTTCTTACTAGTTACTTCCGAGTAAGTACTGACATTTTACATAAAATATTTTGTCTGTGTAATATTTCTTTAGATATCTCTGCCCTCACTCTGTATATACAATTTTTAGTAAAGGAGAAGTAACCAGGATGAGTGGTTCAGAAAGTGTGACACTTGATCTTCTAAAGAAAAAAATGGCTGATTTTGCCAAGGAGAGAAACTGGGAACCATTTCACAGCCCCAGAAACCTTCTCTTAGCTATGGTAATCGATCGATTTAAATCATGCTAATTTATTAAATCGGAATCTTGTTAAATTTATTTTTGTAATTGCTTATTACATTCATATCTTTTCTCGAATTAAGTTTATGTGGCTGTATGTTCTAGCGATCAATTATAATTTCTAGAGCACGTCACATATTTATATATTGATTGATTGGTGAAATGTACATACATATAAAAATGCATGCATGCAGATAGGGGAAGTGGGAGAGTTGTCAGAGATATTCCAGTGGAAAGGGGAGGTTCCCAGGGGACTACCTGATTGGGAAGAAAATGAAAAAATACATCTCGGGGAAGAGCTGTCAGATGTTCTGCTATATCTTATCAGGTTATCTGATATATGTGGGATTGATCTTGGGAAAGCGGCTCTTCGAAAGATTCAGCTCAATGCCATTAAGTACCCTGTTATGCTGTCCGGTAAAGATGGTGATCAAAATGATCAAGACATCAGCAATAACAAAGAGGGCTGTTCTCAAAATTCATCCAACCAACACGGTGCTTGAATTTATTAGGAACTTCGCATACCAGATTATTTGAAGATGTCAAAGTACTAAGAATGATTTTATCTTTGGTTTATCACTTGGTTTTCCAACATGTACCTGAAATCTGCCACTGATTTGAATACATAAAATCAAATTCAGAGAAGCTATATGTAAGCTACGATTATGATCTTGCGAAAATACAACGAATGTCAAAAATTATACAACCATATGTTATGGTGTTTAAAAAAAAAAATCAGAGAGATGTATGTTGTAGTGTACTACAAAATTAAGGCTTAAAAAAAAGGAATCAAATTTTAAACCAGATTATACATGTGCTAAAAAAAATGTGGTCCTGCTGCTATATCCTCATGAAATACCCCAGTTTATGATTTCTGTGTGATTATTAAAAGCCTCAATTATATTCAGTACTAATTAAAAGACTAAAGCAATCTCACTAATCATGATCCTCACAACTCTAAAGATGCATAAAGAGTAAATTTGATTCTTGATCACACTACTATAATGTGGCATCACCCGAAGGTAATCATAGCTATCATTGATGTTATAATGAATGTCATCATTAGTGCCACCGTTGATTCAAGATTAACATTATATATAGAGCTTTAAGAAGTAATTAGCATAAGCAAAAACATAAACAGTACAAGCAAGTGTTGCAATGGTTAAGAGTAACATTATGACGGTCTCTCTGCTCTCCAACACCAATGTGGTGGTCGGATGGTATCCACTACGTCGAAGATTGAGGAGGCGAAGAATAGGAAGCATTCGACTGGGGAATAAACGAGGATTCTGGTTTGGATCACGACGAGTAGTGCAACTGAGAGTAGTGTATCCGTTTCAGATGTTTAAGAAAATAATCGCAGGAATGTCATGGAATGGAAAATTGGTGGAAGCTTGTTATGACTCTCTGATTTTCTTTCGTCCTCAGTTATTTCCTCTTTGTTGATGAATTGTGAACAAAATGTACGTGCTTGTGACTTGTAAGAACTAATCAAAGTTATAATTTTATTATACTTGTTTTCTCCATGTGTTGTTGGAGAAATTTCGTAACAAGAATGCATATAACCTCGTTTACTAAATCTTGACGTGCATTTCTTATGCACACATTATATGAAAACAGTGTGTGATTACATAGCATAGCATTGCTATTGCCCAATTTGTTAACATGTTTCTCACCGAGTTTATAAGAGAATGTTTCTTCAAAGCAGTCTTGGGACATGCACACAATCTTTTCATCAAAATTCGACCTGAAATTTTGGTAAAGTGAACAGAAAAGATATCAAAGTAAAATCAGAAAATGAATAAAAAGTCAATGCAGAAATTAAGACAAAAAATGAAAATTGAGATTTGAAATTAAAATCCATGTGGGTAGATTGATATTATAAATTAGAGTCCGGTAAATTAAACACTCTCTTCATTTCAAAATATTAGTTTATTTAAAAGAATTATTTCAAAATGGTTACTTGACAAAAAAAAAAAAAAATTCAAAATGGTTCAAATATATATTTTAAGCTTACTAGGCCATTTATATATTTATATCCTCATCGGGGGAGAAAAACAAATGACACCCAAAAATCAGAAATATAAGGTAAGAAATTGAAAACCCGGCCGGCGCCAAAAAAGAAGGCTTTGATCTAAAAACATCAGTTATACTAATTTGGATCTGGGTTTTTATTAGAGAAAGGTGTGAAAATCTTTATTAGTTTTGACAGTAAAGGATGAGTGGAGCTAGATTGTGTAGATTGTTAAGTGAATTGGGTTATCAAGAAGATTCAAAAGGAGGAGGGGTTCTTGATCCAGATAGTCTTGAATGGCCTTTTCAGTATGATGAAGCTCGTCCTATTCTTGATTGGCTTTGTTCTAGTCTTCGTCCTTCTAATGTTCTTTCCCCTTCTGAGCTCAATCAGTTAAGTCCTCTCTCTCTCTCTCTCTCTCTCTCTCTCTCTCTCTCTCTCTCTCTCTCTCTCTCTCTCTCTCTCTCTCTCTCTCTCTCTCTCTCTCTGTGTGTGTGTGTGTGTGTGTGTGTGTGTGGGGGGGGGGGTAATTTGGTATGATTTATGAACTGGGTTTTTGGGTTTTGATGGTGGGGTGGTGTTGGTTTTGTTGTTGAGTGTGAGACTTTGTTTGGTTATTGGGTTTTTGGGGTATAATTGGATTTGAGTTTTCGAGTGATAGTTTGATCTGAATTAGCTCATGGGTAATTGCATTGTGCTTATAATTTGATGTATAGGATGATAAATGTTTTCTTTTATGTATATGAATATGATGTTAATTGTGGTATGCTCGGTTTTGTGTTATATTCTATCTGTACATAGAGAAAAGGCACTTATACGGCAATGTACATTGCGAGACTGTGTCTTGTTTACCTGAGTTGTTATATGAAAGGAAACTTGGATAGTATAAGGAAGGAGGGGGATTTACGTATATATGGTAGGAAGATTATCGACAACTAGAGCTGCAATAGCATGATAATTACCTTTGAGTTTCACATATGAGCATAGAGTTATAACCTATTGATGCATATTGAGCACAGTGTTTTCTGTCTATATATTTTGTATACTTTGTTTCAATGTGCATATGTTCTTTGTTGAAATTCATGGCTTAGCTGTTAAGTGATATCTTGCTAGTTCTAATACATTTCTTCTCTTTGCTTCCAGATATGAGCAATTTTTACAACAAGGGAAATTGTTGGAGGTATCGTTAAACCCGCTTTCTCTCTCCACACGTGTGCACACACACATGAAATCTTTTCACATTTCTACTGAATTTAGATGCTCCTATCACTTATGAAAAAGCATTTTTGGTAAAATACTTGGATATCTTAGGAATTAGAATTAGGATTAATGTGTGCATGAAGCAGCTTGTAAGAATTATGTCAAAATTTATTCATCTTCAGAATATGTTTACCGTTATCGAGAGCAGTTATGATAACACTTCATTGTGCTTATTAATGTATCCTTCAGAGTTTAGTCCCAAATATAATTTAAGCAACGGTATTGGTGGGCCGAACAATCATGAGTTAGGCTTGACCATCTAAATTGCATGTCTAACGTACTATGAATTTCAAAAATGCTTATTTATTCTATAGTTGGAATCCAGTCTTCTGCGCATCTAGTGATGGGAAGCAATCACATATCTTTGTTTAGAATTTTTTTTCCCTTCCTTTTGCTAATTTGTTTTTCCCTTTTAATTGCACTTAAAAATAAGGTTTCTTATTTTTGGATGTATTTATCAGGGAGAAGACTTGGATTTTGCATATGAAAGCATTTCAGCCTTTTCAACAAGGAGAGACAATCAGGAGGCTGTATTTGGAGCCGAGGAAGGTGTGAAAGACATAAGGTAACTAGTCAATCTTATCAACTTATCTTGTTTTGCTTGTTCACAAGTGTACAACAGATTGCAAATCGGAACCATTCAAACCAATATCTATTTTCAGAGAATCAGTACTCAAAACTAATACCGCAGTCTTACTTCAAGAGCGGGTACATCGTACATATGTAGACTCGATTCCCTTTAAGGGTATCAGTGATGCTCTCTAATGTATATAATATGGATTCGCTATGTACACCAAATCTCTATTTGTATAAGAATTATCACTCTTCTAAGGAGCTCCGCACAAGTCATAACAGTCTCCCCTTACTTTATAAGATACATTTAGCAGATTCCTTACTCTACACACGTCTCACTAATTCCAGAACACTATTAGGCTAGTCCGCAATCAATCTAGTTCCACAGCATGAGATCTTCAGCCATATTGTCAGGACAGTAGTATTAGTCTGTTAGTAACTGTTAGTAATCTTTACTAAGGGTATAATAGTCTTTCCATGTATTAGTTGTGGTAGTATAAATACTGGACAAGTATTGTCTTTGAGGGCATGTATGAACAATTTACCAGAAAATGGAATTCATTTCCACCAGCTCTTTCTCTCTCTAAATTCTGTTATGCTTTCTCTCTCTAAACTCTTATCTTCCTCTGCAAGTTAGCTACAAACCCTAGCTTTCTTCTACAATTCTGTCTAATCTCTGTTTATGATCTCTCTGATTCTCTCTATTCTAGCCCTAATCACTGTTATCTTCTTAGTTTTACTGTTAATTCTCATCCTAAACACAGAAAAACACACAAACATACAAAAACCTAGAAACTGAATTGTCAAGGCATGACAAATTGGTATCAGAGCTCTCAAATTCGATCAATCCACTGCTTTCATCATGTTGTGCATCTCTGAGCGAGCTGAACGAGCCTAGAATCACAGTAATCGCAACTCAAAGTTCTGAGATTTGTTTAAATCAGTTCAGGTGCTCTGTTCTGTTCTTATACTTTCAGATCTGTAGATTTACTGTTATATCTAGGTAGTTTTGGAGTTGTTAAAGCTGTTTTGAGTTCGTTTACTTGCTCATAGTTGAGTTCAATTGAGATTATTGAAGAAAAGTACAAAAATAGCAAGTTTACTTCGGTGTTGGTGTTGATATTAGTTGTAAAACTCTGTTTCTGAGCACATACTGTTTGTTCTAAGTAGAGTTGTGGTTCTGCTGTTGATCCTGTTGTTGATTGTTAAATTTGTGACTGATCTGTGGTTTGGTGAAGAGATTGAGTTTGTATTATGGAGATTTGGATAATCTGTTGGAGTTATTGTTGATCTGAAGTAGTAGTAATCAGGTGTATAAAGTGTTTGATAGATTGCCTGTGAGAATGAATCCTTACATGAGAGAAGAGTTATACTATAGATCAATAGAAGAACAACAGTATAATGATAAGTTGCAAGAGGTGCAACAACAGTTCCTAGCTTATAAAGAAAGAACTAATGCTAAACTGAGGATGATTGAGGAACTGATAGAAGTAGCAGTGCAGAAAATGAATCCACAGAATACAAGGATTCAAGAAGATTTTGTGAATCCTTTTGGAAAAGTGGAAGATAGAAACAGTAGTACAAGTAAGAGGCCACCTAAGAGTTGCCTGGAACATCTTAAGTTGAACTTTCCTAAGTATGAACTAGGAAAAGAAGTGGCTGATTGGATTCAGGACTGTGAGCTATATTTTGAGATCTTTGGAGTTCAGGATAATAAAAAAGTACTTGTTGCTGGTATGCACCTAGAAGGAATAGCCAAGAGCTGGTACCAGGTGTTTACTCTTGGGAGATCAGATTTGAGTTGGACAGAGTTCTGTACTCATTTCACAGCTAGGTTTGCAGTAAGAGAAAAAGAATTGTTGTTTGCCAGATTTAAGGATTTGAAGCAAGAAGGATCTGTGGAGGCTTATTGTAATCAATTTGCTTTGTACATGGGACAATTAAGGGTCAGGATGCCACAATTAACTGAAGATTACTTTGTTGAATGTTTCATCAGTGGTCTACAAGATGATGTGAAACAGGTCATGAAACTCTTGAATCCTGACACTATTGAAGGGGCTTTCAAAAGAGCTAAGTATTGTGTACAAAGTAATGCAACATTACCAGTTCGAAAGACAAATTGGAGACAATCAGGGAATACTGGTAATGGCTTTGCCAACAGAGGTGGGATTTCTCAGTTGCAAGCTGAGTTAACTGAGGAATCAGAAGGAAGGAATATGGAAACTATAAGAAACTCTCAATTAGAGAAACAGAGTGCAAAGCAGAGTATAGCAGAAAAAAATCCAATTCTAGTACAGGATGAAGTCCAACAAGAGGTTGTGAATAGTGAAGATAAGGAGGAGCTGCAAGACTCACAATCTCCCATGGAGGTTTCAGTCCATGCTATAGAAGGAGCCTATAGTAACAGAACAATCACTTTAACTGGAAGAAAGGGGCAGAAGAACTTTACTATACTAGTGGATGGTGGAAGTACTCATAGTTTCCTGGATGAAGGAGCTGCAAACAAACTCAAATGTACAGTGGTAGAAACTACTCCAATGCAGGTGTTAGTAGCCAATGGTAATCACCTTGTTAGTAAACATAATGTGCAGATTTCTCTTGGATGATAGGAGAACATGAGTTCCACATTCCAGTGAGAACTTTACCCCTAGGAAGTTATGACTTAGTACTGGGAGTAGATTGGCTTGGGGCTTTGGGGCCTGTGACATTTGACTTTAAGAACTTACTGTTACAGTTTCAATTAAAAGGTAAAACAGTAGTTCTGAAGGGAAATGCTAGTGTCACTAAGCCAATCCTTCAGCAAATGAGTGCTGTGGAGTTTGTGAGGAGTTGCCAAAGGCAAGAAAATGGTTTTCTATATGTCCTATTTGCTACAGCAAGTTCAGAAGAAAGTAAGGTGACAGAGAAGCAAACTGAGGATGTGGCAAATTCACAACAGAAAGAGCAATTGCAGCAGCTTTTGGATGATTATGCAGATATCTTTAAACAACCTGAGGGTTTGCCACCAGAAAGGGAGATTGAGCATTCAATAGAATTGAAGGAAGGATCCCAACCATTTTCTATCAGACCCTATAGAAATTCCTATGACCAAAATAATGAAATTGAGAAACTCATATTGGAAATGTTGGATACTGGGGTGATTAGACCTAGCAGTTCTCCATTTGCTTCACCAATTTTGCTGGTGAAAAAGAAAGATGGCACATGGAGATTTTGTATAGACTATAGGAAACTCAATTCTTTAACAATTAAGAATAAGTTTCCTATTCCCTTGATAGAAGAACTGTTGGATGAGTTGAGTGGAGCTGAAGTCTTCTCAAAATTAGATCTGAGAGCTGGGTATCATCAGGTGAGAATGAAGGCAAGGGACATTGAAAAAACAGCTTTCAGAACTCATTTGGGGCATTATGAGTTCACAGTGATGCCTTTTGGTCTCACTAATGCCCCAGCAACTTTTCAGAGTTTGATGAACCAAGTTTTTGCTAAGTATTTGAGGAAGTTTACATTGGTTTTCTTTGATGATATACTCATCTACTCAAGGACTGTACAAGAGCATCTGGAACACTTGGAACAAGTGTTTACAATCATGAGGCAAAATAAGCTGTTTGCTAAGATGTCTAAGTGTGAATTCCTACAAGCTCAAGTGGCCTACTTAGGTCATGTGATTTCCAGAGAAGGTGTAGCAGTAGACAAAAACAAGGTCAAAGACATGCTAACATGGCCTGTTCCTCAGAATGTGAAAGCTTTAAGAGGGTTCTTGGGCCTGAGTGGTTACTACAGGAAGTTTGTTAGAAACTATGGTATTATGGCCAAACCCTTAACAACCTTACTGCAAAAAGACAACTTCTACTGGAATGAAGAAGCTGAGAAGGCTTTTCAGGATCTAAAGCAGGCATTGGTGCAAACCCCTGTTCTGAAATTACCTGATTTTACTAAAACTTTTACTGTGGAGTCAGATGCCTGCAACACTGGAATTGGGGCTGTCTTGACACAGGAGGGAAGGCCATTGGCTTACTTCAGTAAGGCTTTGGGGGTGAGAGGACAAGCTATGTCCACTTATGAAAAGGAACTCATGGCTTTGGTTTCAGCAGTAAAGAAATGGGCACCATATTTGATGGATAAACACTTCTTTATTAAAACAGATCATTGGGCTCTTAAGTTTTTGGCTGAGCAAAAAGTCAGCAATTTACTGCAACAGAAATGGATTAGTAAGCTGATGGGATACAATTATACTATCCTATACAGGAAGGGAAAGGAGAATACTGTGGCAGATGCACTTTCCAGAATGCATGAGCCAAATGAGTATAAAGCCAAGTATATGGAGAGTTCCAGCGACAATCCTGAGGACATGATTGAATTCAAGGGGGAAGGATTGTCTGGACAGTAGTATTAGTCTGTTAGTAACTGTTAGTAATCTTTACTAAGGGTATAATAGTCTTTCCATGTATTAGTTGTGGTAGTATAAATACTGGACAAGTATTGTCTTTGAGGGCATGTATGAACAATTTACCAGAAAATGGAATTCATTTCCACCAGCTCTTTCTCTCTCTAAATTCTGTTATGCTTTCTCTCTCTAAACTCTTATCTTCCTCTGCAAGTTAGCTACAAACCCTAGCTTTCTTCTACAATTCTGTCTAATCTCTGTTTCTGATCTCTCTGATTCTCTCTATTCTAGCTCTAATCACTGTTATCTTCTTAGTTTTACTGTTAATTCTCATCCTAAACACAGAAAAACACACAAACATACAAAAACCTAGAAACTGAATTGTCAAGGCATGACACATATTTAGTTATCTTGCATTTGCAAGAATTTTAACTATTAGAATCTCGATCACAAACCAATTTCCTTACACATATTCACAGATAGATTGCCAAACATTATAACTTATGAACGCCGTGTCCACGTCATTTTTTCTTCTTGTAATTTGCAAAAACTGCAATACCACCCATTTCCTATATCCCTCTATCGTTTGTCTAAATTACACTTCCAAATAAACCACATTGACATTGTTTTATATGCATAAAGAATGTTTGGTGATTAGAATTTCTATCTATTATTATATATTAAGTGACACATCTATATCATACTCAAAAGCAAATGATAATTTTTTTATATCCCTTGGTTACTTATTGATGAGATGTATGGTATAGGGACGCTACATCTGCACTTAAAGCTGAAGCACTGGATTTGCAGAGACAACTTAAGCATCTGCAATCACAATATGATATGCTTTCTGGGCAGGCCTCAACATTAATACAAGGAAGAAGGGCACGGGTGGCAGCTACGTCCACCGTGAATGGACAACTAACTAACATCGATGACAGCCTTTCAGCAAGAAATTTGGAGGTAACATGTAGCTAGATTATACTCTACTCAAATATGATTTCCTTCACTCTTCTGTCCTGGAAAGTCATCTGATTTGTATTTTATGCGCTGCGTGTATCTCCAATATTTCTGTTTTCTATAGTGGGAACTGGGAAGAGACTTCGGAAGTTGGGTACATGAGGACTATATCTGCTTCTAAGCTAGATCCATTTAGAAAATCAAAAATCAATACTGATATAAGAGAAACCCCTCTATGCAGTTAACTAAATTATCATCAATTTCACATGTTTGATCTATTAATTAACTGAATATACTCAAATGTAATTTTCCTAATACTGTACTTGTGGAATGTTATAGTAAGCATATGCATATCTTATAACGTTTAACTTTTGCAATTTTGTACAATGCATCAATAAAAATAATAAATCTAGCTTAAGTAAGCTACATTTTTAAGCTGCATCCTTCCTTATTTCCTTAGCCATATCTTGTATGATCTATTATAACTCTACAAATTTGTGTTGTAGTTTCTTTACTAGCATCACATAATTCTGCAACAGAAGAACGCATGGTTACTTTTGAACACTAGAAGATCCTAGTGAATTCACATATTTGTTGGGTTTCATTTTTATTGCAGCAATTTATGTATCTGTATTGTCAGTAGGTGTTTCGGTAATATAGCATAATATTGTCAAGCAACTAGAAGGTCATCCTTAGTTCAACTAATTCTTCTGCTTATATTCAAGAGTGAACAGCTCATAGCTGTTACATTACAATGCATCTCAATCCATTTCCACCATATCAGTCATGCTGCTCTATGCGAGTTTACGTTGTTCGTGCATCAATGTTTATATGAATTTAAATCATATAAAGAGACATTTTTACATAAAAGACCAACAGTTGCATAGGCCTTTAACTATGATTCACATTGTATTCTGCCATATAGATGAATGCAGTTCTTGGAAGAATCGCGTCAACGACTCAAGAGTTGTCTCACTATCATTCAGGGGAAGGTAGATATTCCGTCCTGAATTTAGATGTGCCTGTTAGTTTTTGTTAATGTTTTTAAACAAAGTACGATATTTTTGAACTTTTAGTAGGTGTAGATATTTTTGGTAGGTGAGTTTCTACAAGTGATATGAAATCTATTATGAAATTTTTATTTTTCCCCATTTTAAAGTGCTGTCCTTCACAAATGAATCGAGTTGCAATGAAGGTTCTTACAATTAAAAGGAATTGAAGATATATTATGTCACTGGCCTGTTCGAGTCTTGGGATTCAGAATTTCTAACATAACTAGTTTTGATTTCCTTTTTATAGATTAAAAAATGAGGCACCTGGAAAAATCTTAATTCAGGAGGAAGATTGCGTTGAATGTTCTTTGGAGCAGGATTGCTAGAATACCAAGTTTAGTAGAAAAAATGAAAATCTAGGCAGAGATACAAGTTAATAGTCTTATTACTATTAGTATTTAAGCATAAAGTTGATTGAAGTACAAGAATTTATTTTTCGTTAAACCATTACTTAGTTGTACATATCTTGCATCAATAATCACTTATGTCCAATGTCATATACAGGGGTTGATGTTTTAGAAATTGATTAGGTGATCTCTAGCCTAAGCTAAGATTTAGTACAAATGCCTCTAAGAATGTGCGCCTTCTTATTTTCTCTCGAAATTGTTTATCTATGTATACTGCTAAATTTTGTTCGTCTAATGTAATTGAATTCTTTCTGCAGAAAATGGTATATACTTATCTTATTCTGATTTTCATCCATACTTGCTCGTGGATGCATCATATATGAAAGAGCTGAATCAATGGTTTACTAAGAAACTAGACACGGTTGGTAGCTCCTGAATTGTTGTGTATTATTGTTTGTGTATATATATTGGTTAAGTTGTATGTGGTGTGTGTGCGCGACAATCACCTATGTTTTTCAAAGAAAAAACCCCTTGTGATTTTTGTGTTAATTTGTGACTCTTGAAGTTTAGCTCAGAAAGAAATGTGACTTATTTGAAAACTAGTGAATTTATTTGCTATTTTGCTGGCAATTGGACAAACTCGAACTATTATTTTTACTTGTATCTTGTTGAAGAACTACATGTCTTCCTTTATTGTACTCTCTTATATGTGATGAAATTACTTTCTTCTATTAGCAGTTTCCACTATATTTCTTAAAATTAAAATCGTGTGTTTGTTTTGGTAGTTCCATCCTGTTGGATCATTCGAGCACCTTTAGATATTGAAATTGTGTAGTTAGACTTTGGATTTGTGCTTTCATTTCTTGTCAAGTTGTTTGTGCCTTTAATAAAGGTAAAAATATTATTAAATACTTAAAACTCATCTAACAATTGACATGAACAACGTTATACTTACAAGAGTGAAGCTTCCTACAGTGAGCTGTGGGTTGTCATGTCAGTTAAGTGTAATGAACTAGGTCGTAATTAAGCTTATCACAAGATTTAATTCGAATAACAAGCAAATAAGAACTCAATTAAACCAGAAAGGATAGTTTGCAGAACTTTCGAGAGGTTCGCTCTCTCCACAAGAATGTAAATAACGAAATGGAAATTACAAAATACTCAGCTAACTCCATACTCAGCACATCCATCCCTTTAATCCCTAGATCCCTCTTTTCCCTGTAGAAAGACTTCTCTGTCCTTAGTTGATAGTTGAAGTTCCCCTTTTGCCCTTGGGCCTCCTACGTTCATATGTAATAAGTGGGCTGGGCCGGTTTATCACATTACCCTCCCCCCAAAGCTTCACCTTGTCCTCAAGGTGGAAGTGTGGGAATCTAGCTTGTATTGCCTCTACTTCCTCCCAAGTAGCTTCGAATAATGGTAAGTGCTTCCACTTCAATAAAACTTCTGTGTGTTGCTCTGTCCCCTTATGCACCTGTCGAACATCTAGCAAGGTCTCGGGCTCAGCTAACAATTCAAGGTCAGTATTCAATTGCAGCGGAATGTCAGATGGAGGCTGGTTCTGGCCCATTGCACGCTTGAGCTGTGAAACGTGAAAAACTGGGTGCAAGCTGCAGGAAGAAGGCAGTTGTAGTTTATAGGCGACTTGACCGACCCTTTGGATTATCTCGTAGGGACCATAGAACCTTGGTGCCAATTTTTCAAAAGGCCTGTGAGCTAGAGAGCGTTGTCTGTAAGGCTGGAGTTTTAAGAAAACCTTATCGCCAACTTCAAAGTTCTCATCTCTACGTTTTGAGTTGGCAGTGATTTGCATTCGCTGTTGTGACTTCATTAACTGCAGTCGTAGCTCATCAAGAACATAATCACGTTCCTGCAACATCTCCTCCAAACTACCAACAACAGTCTGCCCCCTACCAACTCGACTAAGCAGGGGTGGGTCTCGTCCATATAATAATTTAAAAGGGGTATGTTTGGTTGATAAGTGAGGGGAAGTGTTGTAAGAAAACTCCGCCCAAGCTAACCATTTGGACCACGACTTTGGCTGCCCCCCAACAAAACACCTAAGGTAATTTTCCAAAACCTTGTTTACAATTTCGGTTTGCCCGTCTGTTTGCGGGTGATAAGCCGTACTTCTCTTTAACTCTGTCCCCTGTAGTCGAAACAACTCAGTCCAGAAATGACTCATAAATATTTTATCTCGGTCGGACACAATGGAGTTAGGAAATCCGTGCAGGCGCACTATATCCCTCATGAAAGCTGTGGCCACAGTGTGAGCTGAGAACGGATGACGCAGGGGAATGAAGTGACTGTACTTAGTAAGTCGATCGACCACAACCAATATGGAATTTAGACCATTAGAGACAGGTAAACCTTCGATAAAATCCATTGATATTTCCGACCAAACCATTGTTGGCACAGGCAAGGGCTGAAGTAACCCAGCTGGGGATCGTTGGGACGCCTTACTTTGTTGACAGGTAGTGCATTGATGAACATAGTTCGCCACATCTTTTCTCATCCCTACCCAGAACCAATCCGCAGCTATTCGAAGGTAGGTTTTAACGTCCCCAGAATGTCCTCCTACAGGAGAGTTATGGTACAAGGCCAACAATGTCTTGACAAACTCTGAAGAACGAGGAATTACATACCTTCCCTTGTAGAATAATTTTCCTTCGACCAAACTGAATCCAACATGAGCCTTGGTTTGGTCAGTCAATTCCTGCCTAATCTGAGACAAGAGTGCATCTTGCTGGACCTCTATATCCAAGGTGCTCCAATCAATTTCTGGGACTGAGATCAGTGCCCCCAACTCGACATCCCCTGTGGTTTTCCTGGAGAGGGCGTCAGCCACTCTATTGGCAGTTCCTGGTTTGAACTGGATCTCGAAGGAATAGCCCATTAATTTATTGACCCATTTCTGGTAATCTGAACCAATCTCTCGCTGTTCAGTGATATACCGAAGGCTTTGCTGATCTGTTCGGACGATGAAATGCCTCCCCAGCAAGAAGAACCGCCATTTCTGCACAGCCATACAAATTGCCATTAGCTCCTTTTCATAGATGGGCTTCTGCTGGGCTCTTGGCCCTAAGAGTTTGCTGTAGAAGGCCACGGGGCGGTTGTCCTGCATTAGCACGGCCCCTATACCAAATCCTGAGGCATCCGTCTCGAGTACAAATGATTTCGAAAAATCTGGCATGGCTAAAACCGGGGGATTCGCCATTGCCCACTTTAGCTTTTCAAAAGCAATTGACGCCTCCCTAGTCCACCCAAAAGCATCTTTTTTCAGTTGTTCGGTTAAAGGCTGAGCTATTTGTGCGTATTTAGCTACGAATTTCCGATAATATCCCGTGAGACCGAGAAACCCACGTAATTCCTTTAGGGTCTGTGGCAGTGGCCATTCCAACATTGCCTTAACCTTCTCTAAGTCGACCCCAACTCCCTTTCCAGAAACTGTATGACCCAAATAAGCAATCTCTGTTCGCCCAAATTCACACTTCTTTATGTTAACCACCAACTGGTAATCTGCCAAGGTTTGCAGAACTGTCCTCATGTGTGATACATGCTCCTCTTTAGACTTGCTATATACCAGAATATCATCGAAGAATACGAGAACAAATCTGCGGAGGAAAGGACGGAATACATCGTTCATTAAGGACTGGAATGTAGCTGGGGCGTTCATAAGACCAAATGGCATGACCAAAAATTCGTAGTGGCCATCATGAGTGCGGAAAGCTGTCTTGTGGGTATCTTCGGGACGTACCAAAATCTGATGAAAACCTGCCTTTAAATCTAACTTCGAGTATAGTCGGGACCCATGTAATTCGTCCAACAACTCGTCGATAACAGGTATGGGGTATTTGTCAGGGACTGTCTCCTTGTTTAAAGCCCGGTAGTCAACGCAAAACCTCCAAGAGCCGTCCTTCTTCTTTACTAACAATACCGGACTCGAAAACGGACTTTGAGACGGCTTTATTATCCCCGCTCCCAACATTTCCCTTATAAGTCGCTCAATTTCATTTTTTTGGCATTGAGGATATCGATAGGGTCGAACCCCCACGGGGTTGCTTCCCTCCCTTAGTCGAATCGAGTGCTCATGGCCTCGGGACGGGGGCAACCCTTTTGGTGACTGAAATACCTTCGCATTCTGCTCAACAACTTCCTGCAAGAACTCCGGTATACTTGGTTTCTTCTCAGTAACTTCAGTACCCATTTGACCCTTCTCTATCTGATTTAGCTCGACCCAAAATCCCCCTCGTTCCTTGCGTATTGTCTTTAACATGGCCTTAAGGGAAATCTTGGAACGGACTAGAGTAGGATCACCAATTAGAGTGACAGTGTTCCCTTCAACCTCATATTGCATAATTTGCGTTTTCCAATTACTCACCACATTTCCCAGAGTTTCCAACCACTGGATGCCCAAAATAACGTCACTGCTGCCCAACTCCAAGGGTAAGAAATCCTCCTTAATTTCCACACACCCGTCTATCTGCAATACCACTCCCTTACATAATCCTTTCCCACGAACCGCTTCTCCGTTGCCCAAAGAGACTCCAAACCCTCCCGTGTCGCTAACTGGTAATTTCAATTCCTCAATAGTAGCCAATGACAAGAAATTATGTGTAGCCCCGGGGTCTATTAGGACTACAACACTCTTCCCTTTAATGATCCCTCTCAATTTCATAGTCTTAGGGTTGGATAATCCCACAACAGAATTCAAAGAGACTTCAGGTTGGGCAATTACCTCAGTAGAGGGCTCTTCTGTCGGAGATAATGGTGGATCACTGTCAGCGTACTCTGCTCCTTCCACATCCTCTTCGTCTATTAGAAGAACGCTCAGCTCTCGTTTTCGGCACTTGTGCCCGACTGACCACTTGTCGTCGCACCTGAAACAAAGCCCCTTAGCACGTTTTTCTTGCAACTCTCTTTCTGTCAATCTTTTAGTCTCCCCACTGATTTTGGAACTTGCGTGCTGAACTGAAAATTTGGGAGAGCTCACAGAGGACTGGGACTCACTTGCTTGAGTAGCCCAACTACGAACAGAGGGGTTGGACTGTGTTGAAAAAAATGGTGGCCCGTTCTGACTCTGGCTTTTAAAAGACAACGAGAATGGTCCTGTTTTATACGCTCCTACTCCCAGCTTCTTCAACCCAACAGCCCTGTTCCGTTCCTCCACTCTAAGTGCTAATTCCATAGCTTGTTCGAGGTTAATCGGATTAAGCAATCTGACCTCCGTCTTAATCTCATCCTTCAACCCATTTAAAAACTGACCCAACAAAATATTCTCAGGCACCCTTTCTAAGGGAGAAGCTGTCTCAATAAACTTTCTGCGATACTCCGTTACTGTGGTTGTCTGCGCAGTCGCCAGCCACTGCTCATAAAGGGACCCTCCACTTGCCGTCCTAAACTGCCTTAATATGAACAACTTCAAATCCTCCCAACGACGAATCGGGCGTCTCTTGTGCTCCCATTGATACCACCGGAGTGCATCCCCTTCTAACGCCACAACAACAGCCTCCAACATCTCTACTTCCGACAAACGGTAAAAAGCGAAATACCTCTCTACCCTCATTATCCAACCATCCGGGTCAGTCCCCTCAAATACGGGCATATCCAGCTTCCTGTATTTCCAATGACCCGACCCACCATTCCATTGACCCGGCCCACCACCCGACCCGCCTATACCGTGACCCGACCCACCATTCCATGGACCCGGTCCACCACCCGACCCTACTACTCCAGTACCCGACCCACCTACTCCGAGATTCAATCCACCTACTCCCGGGTTGACTCTCTCCACCGAAGGGCTTCCAAACACAATTCCAGGCCCAACTCCTCCGGTAGGTGTGAGTGGAAACCCCCTTACCACAGTTTCTCCTTGATTAACACTGACCTCCACCTTTTCTGGCGACGGGACCTTCATATTCGTCAATATCGATCTAATCTCCGATTGAAAGAGTTCCTGGTCATTTTTCATCGAGAAAATCATTGACTCCTGCTGTTCTTTGGATCGATTCAACCGCCCTTCTAGTCGCGAAGCCATAGCTTCGAGCTCACTGTTTTTCTTCTTCGCGTTTTCAACCTGTCCCTGGAGTAACAGTTGTTTAAACGACGCCACCGCCTTATCGATTGACTGCGCCACCAGATCTGTAACCCTAGACTCCATACTTCCCACTACTTCTTCTAATTCTTCCACCCGTTGAGGCATCGTCGGAGTTGATGGAGCCATGGAACGAACGCTCTGATACCACTTTGTAATGAACTAGGTCGTAATTAAGCTTATCACAAGATTTAATTCGAATAACAAGCAAATAAGAACTCAATTAAACCAGAAAGGATAGTTTGCAGAACTTTCGAGAGGTTCGCTCTCTCCACAAGAATGTAAATAACGAAATGGAAATTACAAAATACTCAGCTAACTCCATACTCAGCACATCCATCCCTTTAATCCCTAGATCCCTCTTTTCCCTGTAGAAAGACTTCTCTGTCCTTAGTTGATAGTTGAAGTTCCCCTTTTGCCCTTGGGCCTCCTACGTTCATATGTAATAAGTGGGCTGGGCCGGTTTATCACATTAAGCACTTAATTTCCATGAGCATAGCTAACATGTGTGTGGGTTACCTTTCTCGGTCTTTCTTTTGCATTCAGTATATAAGTAGTCAATCAAGGAATGCGTTGCAATTTCTCTAGTTTTTTATGCACTCGTGATCTTGTTGACCTAGTTTGTTCGTAGCCTAGATTACATGTACTACCCCTCGCAATAAATTCTTGTACTAGTAGTTTCTCTATCTTTTTTATACTTCTGAGTTCTGATTTTGGTCCAACTTAAATCAGGGTCCTTTTCGGTTAGTGGCTGAAGAGGGTAAATCTAAATGTTCCAGGGTGAGTCTTGATGACATCTCAAATATTCTAGTACAAGGTATTCCTTTTTCCTTGTGTTGCTGCAAAATATTTCTTGTAGTCACTTCCTCAGTTACTGTCATGTTACTCTCCACTGCTTTCCCTAACCTTCATGTATATGCTGTTCAATGTTAGCTGAGAAGATGATTTTTTTTTTTTTGATGGAACAATTGCTTTTCAGTTATTTTTTCATTCTTTCGGTGTTCCTGAGTTCCAATTAATTTATGCAATATACAATTTCAGCTACACAGGTTATTATCTTTTTATATGTATATTGAATGAGGGATTGGATTTGACTTGCATTGCTATACTAAATTGATGCAGCAGATTTGGAAAAATCACATCATCAGCGGGTATCTGAATTGCAAAGGCTTCGCTCCATGTATGTGAAACCATGTTTTAGTATTTTTTTTGCCTTTTAAGTTGTTAACGTAGGTCTCGACTCTTGACCTTGTGCAAATTCATATGCTACGTACTGGGAATATATGGATGTCCTTGCAAGATTGATTGATTTTTATCTAGGACAGGAGAACTTAATAAAAAAATTGATTAAGGCTTATTATTTCGAGTTAGTAATTCATTGTTATAGAGAAGATATTCGGATTTGCGCTCACGTAGGGTACTTGGAAGGATGAGAATTATCAGTTGTACCATCTCTTGACTTGTTTATTAGTTTCTTTCCTTCCTCCATTCCATACCTACAAATTCGAACTAGAACTCAATCCCTCTATGTTCTAAATAGATTCCCATTCCTTCCCCCACTCATATCTTTCGCAAATCTTTTCATGAAAATATTACACTAGCTTTTTTTGCTCTTCTCTCTCTCTCTCTCTCTCTCTCTCTCTCTCTCTCTCTCTCTCTCTCTCTCTCTCTCTCTCTCTCTCTCTCTCTCTCTCTCTCTCTCTCTCTCTCTCTCTCTCTCTCTCTCTCTCGCTCGCTCGCTCGCTCGCTCCCCCTGGTTATCCTTGTGCTTCACTCCTTTTGTATTCACATTTTTCATTTCACTCCCTCCTCCATTCCGTTCCTTCCAACCTAACGGAAGCTTAGAGTTACCCACTGATCCTGTGGTTGTGGCAGTGAACAATGCAACAGTGCCATGGAAGACGTATAGATATAGATATCGATCGGGATTTTATAAAACACAAGTCAAAGATTATGGCGACTTTTAAAATGTAGCTGTACCAACGGTAGTACATTTACTTTTTTTCTGCAAGATAAGCTTAGATTAAAGAAACACCATGGTAACTTCTGTGACTTTCACCGAAGTGAAACGTGGATGGCACACACAATTGGATATGCTTATGTGTGGTTTAATGTGTTAAGGCTCTCTTTAATTATATCGTAACAGATTTGGAACAAGTGAAAGACAGTGGGTGGAAGCTCAAGTTCAAAATGCGAAGCAGCAAGCTATCCTGACAGCTCTGAAAGCTCAAGTAACATCAGATGAAGCCCACATTCATCTTGATATTCATTCTCTTAGGTATCTTTATTCTTTCATATTTATTGTAGCAGTAGTAATAACTTGTCAGAGCATCACACAATTTCTTGTCAATGATTCTGCAATGATGATAATGACCTGTAAATCATATACATGAAGGCATGTTCTGCTGATTGTTAGAAACTACAGATTAGAGTATCTTAACCATCTGATGAAGTCGTGATATCATTATTGTTACGTATCTTATGCCATATAATAATATATCAACTTAGCAGATATTGATTTAGTTTAGAAGTTGACGGAACATCCTACCTGAAGCATATGTATGCAACTTATTACCATGTAGTATCTGATCTATATAGATATTGACTGTTCATTGATCACTTCTACTCAACAGGAGAAAGCATGCTGAATTGTCTGGAGAAATCACAAACCTTTATCACAAAGAAGAAAAGTTGTTGTCTGAGGTTTGTACCTCCGGCTTGACAAAGTTATCATGATCTGCTAGGCATGGATCGAAGTTTTGCAAATTATCATTTTTATACATAGTTATGTTATATAACCATGCCTTTTAGTCCTTCACATGCACTAATCCTTGTTCACCTGGAGCGTAATTATTTATGACTTGCAGTTTTTTTAGTTACGTTTTCCTTTATACTTCTTTTATTAGTTCTTGGAAATCTGTTCTTGTTTGTGATATGTAATCCCACATTAAGATAAGATAATAAAAATGAAACAAATAAACTGTTGACTTCTGCTACAAAGACATGACCTGATTCTTGTGCCTGGATTTATAGCAACTAGCAATGATGTCAACTTTCCAAAACCTGGTATGCTCCAACCTCAACCTTCATTTCTCAAAACAGTTGCCTGTTATTTATCTTTTCAAAGGTCCCTCCCATATATACCAAAATTTTCTTCTTGTTCATTCTCGAATCTTCTCGTCCACTGTGAGACGATGCGGCCACAAATTAAAATTGTCATTGGATAAGTTCTGGCTCCCTGTTGTCTACCCCATTCATCTGCAAACATTGTTAAAATCACTGCCCTCCTTGATACCTTATAAAGAGTTATGCGGCCACAAATTAAGATTATCATCGGATAAGCTCTGTTCCCTGTTGTCTACCCCCATTTATCTGCAAACATTGTTAGAATCACTGCCTTCCTTGATACCTTATAAAGAGTTCCTGCATGGTAATACAAAACAAATTCCAAGATGTTGTAGTCTCCAGCTAAATATTTTCACGACTTCTGCACCTTCTAGAAATTACAAATTTTTAAACCCCCAAATAGGTTTTTAAGTTACTGTGCTTGAAATTGATCTGCTTAATATGTTAGTCTAAGAACCTTTCTTTTCCCAGACAATACCTGATCTTTGTTGGGAATTGGCTCAGCTGCAAGACACGTACATCCTGCAAGGTAAAGATAACGTTTCTTATACTTTGAATTAGGTGGCCATCAATTTATAATATCCGATGGTACTATTATTTCACTTTTTGATCATCCAGGTGATTATGATTTGAAGGTCATGCGCCAAGAATACTACATTAATCGGCAAAAAGCGGTTTGTGTTGCTTCATCATAAAGCCTTTTTGTTATATTTACATATCTTATTCGGCAATGTTAATAATTGCCAACAGAAATTGCAGTTAATTATTGACAATTTGACATTATACTAATTGCTGACAATAAATTGTAGATTGTTTATGTTGTTGTGTCATAGATGAAGTTGTTTAAACTTTGGCTAAGATTTGTTCCTCAAAGTCTACTACATGTATGCAATTTACCTTCTTTTATCTTTCCCCTAATCTTTACTTTAGTTGTGCAGTTTATTGGTCATCTGACTAATCAGCTGGCCAGACATCAGTTTCTAAAAATAGCATGTCAGTTGGAAAAGAAGACCATGCTTGGGGCGTTTTCACTTCTTAAAGTTATTGAGTTGGAGCTGCAAGGATACCTGTCAGCAACAAAGGGTCGTGTGGTAAACAACCACTTAACCAAAATTAGCTTATTTTACCTTATTGGGAGTATGCTGCATCTTATTTTCCTCTGTACACTGAGTTTTCCTTGTCTACTGTTACTATATTATAATTATGGGTTAGGTTCAAATTAGAACCTTATATTAAATTAGAACACTAATCTATACCGTAGATTTTGTGTAATCAACGATTGAGATTTATTCGTTGTGTTGCAGTACAAGATATTTTAGTTTTGCTGCGGTACACATATATAATTAGAGAGTATGGTGTACTTATACAGTACACAATAGTTTGCTTTCTAAAATACATAATTTTTTTTTATATTTATGTAACTCAATTTGTACTTCATCATTATAATATGTTAAAAAAAATCATGACAAAAAATAATTGATAACAATTAAAACACTATAAAAATGTATAATGTTCTGCAGCATAATATATTAAGTAGTTCTAAGAGTTCTAATTTTAAGTGGTTCTATGTGGAACCTGACCCGTCTTATTTATATCACTACTTTATTAGCCAAGTAATTGTTTTGTCCGACACAAACTTGATGCACGATAGAGTAGCTTTAATTGTTTGGTTTTAGGATAACCTGTGATTTAATTTTTCTGTAGTTATTAAACACATAAACTAGCTTATGTATTTCTTTCCATCCTCTAATATATGCTAATTTATATTTTACAGGGGCGGTGCATGGCATTAATTCAAGCAGCATCCGATGTACAAGAACAAGGGGCAGTGGATGATCGAGATACATTTCTGCATGGTGTCAGAGATCTTCTAAGTATTCATTCAAGTAATGAACATTTGTACTTCAGCCGGTCTTTATGCTGATTTTATTTTTTAAAGAAGTTATATTTACAATTCATACGGTCTTCACAGATGCTCAAGCAGGACTATCAACATATGTATCAGCTCCCGGCATTGCTCAGCAGATATCTGGCCTTCATTCTGACCTGATGATCTTGCAGTCCGACCTAGAACATGCCCTTCCTGAAGACAGAAATAGATGTATTAATGAGCTGTAAGTTATTTTGTTTGAGCTAGAAATCTTTGCTACTCTTCTAGTAACGAGTTATCTTCAATAGATGTATATTACAAAATAATTTTATTTTCCTGAACCACAGTTATAAATGATACTCCTAATTACTACCATGGACTAGAGTGCTTCCTCTAAAATTATGCTGCTATCTTATGAAATGATTCTCATTTTCTGGTTGAATGTTCTAGATGCACCCTTATTCAAAGTTTGCAGCAACTTCTGTTTGCTTCATCGACAACTGCACAACCAAATCTGTCACCTCGGGTATTACTTTGTTATTGTATTTCTTCCCTGTACTAAACATGCAATAGTTGTGATAAACATGTATCTTTACTCTTTAGTGTAGACTGGACATATTTTATATCATGTGGTTTTCTGATATATTTTTCAGATTTTAATGAAAGAGCTAAATGAGATGGAAAAGGTAAATGCAAAACTGTCTGCTGCCGTAGAGGAAGTGACACTTGAGCATTGCAAAAAGAATGAGGTAAAGCTTTCTTTGTGATTTCAACGTTCATATCTTATATTAGTTATTCTGTTACTGGCACATTAACTGTCCAGAAAGTAAATTTTATTACTCATCTCTTATCAAGCTGTGTTACCTGACAAAGTACACGCAATCTTGTGGCATGTTTAGTTTTTGGTATTCTATGAGAAGAAGATTACAAGTAAATGCTATTGCAACTTGAATACAATTTATATGAAGTTGTAACCCCTAAAATAAGATCTATCCAATCCAGAAAGTATCTTAGTAACTGAAATTATTGTAGGGGGATCCCCTGAATCCTGTGGCACCAAAGATGATAGCTTCACTGCTTTTGTAACTGAATGTTCATTTGTGTTTTGCCTTTTCTACATAGACCAAATTCTCATTCGGTTTATTTTCTTTTCTTCAAAATTTAGATTGTAAAGCATCATTCACAAGAAATGGCACTTCAGAGACGAGTTTTTGTTGATTTCTTCTGCAATCCCGATCGACTTAGGAATCAAGTTCGGGAGCTTACTGCACGAGTCAGAGCATTGCAAGCATCTTGATTCAATTTCTATACTCAGGTCTTTCCAGAAGAAATGAAAATCTTAAGGGCTTGCATTTATTTACTTGACTAATTTCCAGTTAGTGTTGTAAGATACGGTTAAATGTATTAACCGAACTTGAAAATTCAGCGGGCTTCCTACAAACTTGATATCCATAGTTAATGTGTTGATGTGAATCTTCTGTCTTGACGCTTGTGACATGAAAATGCATTGAAATCCAGTATTTGCTATATCTTTGCCAGTTCTAATCTTCCACACTAGTGTGTTCCATTCGTAAGCTGCGTATGGTGATGTATACAAGTCTACCTGTAGCAGTACGTAAGCTGGCTGCAGAAAAAATTATACTAATTTTATAACACTTTATATGCTGTTACGTGCCTTTCCCATGCAACCAAATATTTCTTGGGAAGATATTTATTTCATTCCAAGAAAAAATTAAAATGACTGTAAAGGCCTGTAGAAATATTAGATGCGATTGAGACTACTGGATCAGATAGACAGCAAAAAATGTTAGTAAATCGAGACTGGATTTCTCCTTGGTTAAATTTCATAGAGGCAGTACATAAACCAACAAAATTCAATTCCATAAAGTTTCGCAAACTGATTCTTTTAAACTTATGATGTGGATTGTTCGTAACAAATCAATCCGTATTGCTTGATTTTTTTGGTTTTTATTTGTGTATGATCAAAACATACGTTATATATTACTCCCTCTGTTTTTTTTATATTAGTCGCTTGACTACTTTTAATTGTTTCGATTGCATAGTTAAAACTAATTTTTTCAATTAAATTTTTTTGTGAATTAAAATTTTGGTTATATATTTTTATTCAAAAAACGAAAATTTCATAAACAATAATTTTAGCTATGTAATCAATGCACCTAAAAATGTGTGCAAAAAAGTCAAACGATTAATATAAAAAAACAAAGGGAGTAGCTGATTAGATGAAAGAGCAGAGATTTGTTGATTAAACCAAAAAAAAAAAAAAGAAGGTGAGAGGATTATAATTCAAATGATAACAACCATTGCTGGATAAACTTTTGAAATTTGTTGTGTTCTGCTTTATTTTGTTTTCTTATCTTTTTGTCTTCTTCGATGTGTTTTTTACAAAGTTTTCAACTAATGACTTTTAAAGCTGTAACAATTTTTCCATCAACACAACCTATTCGCCCACACAGTAAGCCATGGTAGCTTTGGCCTTTGGTAGATATCACTTATCAGTGATCTCATTCAGTAAATTAGTTTAATAAACCAAACCGAATAAACTCTTTATATTCGGATTTACGGAATTTGCCTAAACAAAAGCTCCATAAAATTTACGCAAATCTTATTTCGCAACATCAAGAAGATGTTATTCGAATGGGGTGTTTAGAAGTTAGAGGTTTGAGCCAAATTAGAGATTTGATCATCTGAAACCTTTAATATTAGTATTTGGTAGTTAGCGGATTAAAATAACTTTTTGGATTCAAAAGCTAATTTTCAAAAAATTACTTAAAGGAGCTTTTTCAATTAGATGTTTGTTATGTATGTATTTACTATTTAGTATATAAAAAGCTAACTCAAACATCTAATTACCAAACAATTTGATTTAAAACAGCTAATTCAATCCGCTAGTCAAAACAGCTAACTCAATCCGCTAGTCAGATAACTGATTCAATTCGCTAACCGCTAATAACTAATTGCCAAACAGGACCTAAAACATTAGCGAATTTTAACGAATATAATCATAAGAATTAAACAAGATGATTAAGATTAAATATGAACAGAAGTACGGAATATAATCATAAGAATTAAACAAGATGATTAAGATTAAATATGAACAGAAGTACGGAATGACAAGCAGGTAAAACCTAGGGAAAGAAAGCTGATACATCTGCCTCTCATAATAAATTAAAGTAAAAAGAAGAAGAGGGAGCAGTCATGCATGCGCAGTTAAAAAGCAAACTATAGCCTGGTTTGACCAAATTTTATCTTTAATTTTTACAATCTTGATTTTTATTTTTTTTCTCATTTTTCATACACTTTCTCATTTTTACATTTTAGGTGTAATTTTCATAAAGTACTGTATTATGTAGTATAGCTAGCCTTTTCTACCATGTCCCCTATCCTTCTAAGAAAAGATGCAAATAATAATTTTTTATTAATAAAGGAAAAAGTAGAAATTTCTAAAAGCTCCACGCTCTACTTAATTCACATTTAGGTATTAGAATTTAGGCTTTACGCAACATTGCAACATAATCAGTGGAGTGAACTATTTGAGGGACAAAAATTGCTATTTTGTCACGCTTTTCTCCGCGTGGGCACGGTTATTATTATTGTTTTCTTTGCTTATTTAATACTCCCTCCGTCTCACTAATATTATGATCACCTATTTTTGACATTATTTTAAGATGAAAATAAGATATAGTTCCAATTTTTTTTTCAAAATTTTCTTTTTTTAAATAAAAGTTTAAGAAGAAAAAGAAAAATTTGGAAAAAAAATTGGAATTATGTTTTATTTGCACTTAAAATGCGTGTCGAAAAGCAGGTGATCAATATTAGTAGGACGGAAGGAGTAATTAATAATCAAAACTTGTAAAAAATATATATTATTATTTTTAAATAAGTATCGATTTAACTTTTTACACATAGAATTCACTTTTCGTTAACATCTATGCTGGTCACACACGCATTTTTACACATAGAATTCACTTTTCGTTAACATCTATGCAGGTCACACACGCAGGAATCGAACCCCTGGAACCCCTGACCTCCTTCAAAGGAGGCCAGTGGCTCAACCACTGCACCACCATGTTGTTGGGTGGTCTACCTCAAATATGTTCCCTCTAAAGTGTAAATTTATTTATATAATTGGACAAAGTTTTACATATGTAAAAGAAACACAAAATTGACATATAACGGGAAACAATGAAAACCAACCATCACATCAAGATCATCATATAATAATGCTCCAAGATTAACTTATGATGTTTGTCAACAATTTACTTAACTGCCATTTTTCTTACTAATCACCAGATAGCCACTCAAAAGTCAAAAGTACACAAAACATTTTCCAGTGCATATATGTACTAATATTATATTATAGATTATATATTTCATTTTTGTCATCACTCTTCCCATGTATGATCCATCTCTCTCAGCAAATCTTCTGAGCTCTCATTTCCTAGATTCACAGATCACAAGCTGGCCTCAGGCAGCATGAAAACAGTCCAAATCCCCTCTTCTGCAAACAAGCAATTAAAAATATTTAATCAGTAAATTAACAATTTGACTTTATTTGTTATACAAATACAAATGACAGAGTAACTTTGCTCAATTCAAGAAACTGCTTTTTGTAATTTACTACACTAAACTCCAAGAAAATCCTTGGAAAACTCAGTTTTTATATGAAACCCTCAAAAGTCTACATTTTGTTTAGTTATCAACTCAAAACACTCAATTTATAGTAGAAAAATCTAAAATAATCATAGATGCAACTATTGAACAACTATTAATATTTATCTTTACAGATTTGACCTTTGAAAACTGGAAAATACAGTTAAATCTCGATAAATCAATATCTTCGAAACTCGAGAATTTTATTCAATTATCAAGATCTATCGTAACTAATATTTGAAGAGCGGAGGATGCAAAATAAACATACCCTTTTGGATTTGGCATAGAGAAGGTCAGGAGAAATCTTGTATAGATCCTCATCCACAGCTTTGTGGAGCTTTCTTGGTGGTGGAGCATGATGAGTAACCGGGCTTGGAGGTTGCTTCACATCATATTTATGTTCACATTCACAAACCACCCATCCTTCTTTTTTCCCTTCTTTCACATGTGGGTACCCTGCTTTTGCCTGTACACCATATATATTTTTTTTTTATCAAGATATGGATAATAACAAAGATTAAACATAAACAAAGCATTCAACAACAAGAAGATCCATAATTTACTCTTTTACACAAGTACCCACATGCAGCTATTCAACATATGTGCCTACTAAAAATAATATAAATTTCAACTACCCTATTGGAATTTCTACTTATGGATCTTCAAAACTAGTGCATTTTCAGCATTTCTTGTTTTTTAACTCTACTCAAAATGCTAAAATGAACTCCAGTTTACTTGTAAACAGACCATAACATAACAATGAAAAAGATTTTAAAATCAGAAGAACTTGAGAAAAGGTCACTTTTAAACCTATCTTATCTTTATATTTGGAACCGCAAACCATCCTCTTATTAGAGCGGAATTATACCGAGTATGTTTGGTTTGGTTTATATTTAAATATCGAAAAAAAAGACAGAGGATTTAAAGAATTACCCGGCGACGGGGAACAACAATCATGGCCGGAGTGACAACATCATTTTGGTACAAATCACCCGCTACATACAAATCACGGTCTTCAGAGTAACTGTAACGCAAGAGACCAGCTTGTCTTGCTGTTTCAAAGCACTGAGTGAATGGAAGATCATCATTGCAATCCCAGCTTCCAAATGCTGGGACATGGCTTTTCTTGAACTCCTGCATTTTTATTTCACAATTAAAATGCATGTCTAAATTGTAACAATATTTCAGATCCAAGAACTTGGTAGAAACAAGAAAATAATAAACACACACATGTAAATTAATATGTGTGTGTGTGTGAGGAACTAAGGAGAAAGAAGACTTACAACATCCATGTTTGAATATGCAGAAGTATAGTGAATCTTGAAGACTGATTCTTGGAGAGTGTTGTTACTTTCTTTTCTGTTGTTGCTTTCTTTTTTAGCCTATTTCCGGGCGTGGGGTGAGTAGCTAGGGTGGATTTTATAAGGGAATTACATGGGGGAATTGGAGGTCTTTTATTTTTATTTTTTTTTGGGAAAAATAGAGTTGTTTTGTAATTGTTTTTATTATTGGTGGGGTTTTAAAGGGAACTAAAAGGAAGGAATGTAGGGACTAGAGGTAAAGAAAAAGCCAAAGAATCTTAAAGAAATTTACAAATTCCAAAGGAGAGCCATACTAAAAATTTAGTATTTTAAAAGTTGAATTTCTAATTGAATCTTGATGAAAGTGTCCTACACAATTAAAAGCTCATTAATCTTTACACTTTTTCATTATTTCATGTTAAATGTTTATTTACCCTGATAAAAGTTACTACTATTACTTTTGATCTTTCTCCACCCTCTATTTGAATGAAAATGAATTTGGGTTAAAACATTCATTTTTATGTTTTATACTGTATTTATATCATAAGAAAATAAAAGGACATATATTCTTGTGCCAAAAGTTAAAATATTGAGAGGAGCATGTTAGAACAATAAATGTGTATGTACAGAGTTCTCGTGTGATGTGTGTCACCTAGCGTATTTGTCGTTGTGGAGTGATGGACTTGAGTATTAAAATATTGGTCACACTTCAAGCCAAATGAAATTTATGATAATCTACTAAATTCAAATAAAAAATGCAGAGTAGTATGCAAATCAGAAGGAGCCACAAAAATATCAGAAATGAATTCACTTTGATGCAGTAATAGGGTAAGAAAAAAGAAACAGAGATGGGCAGATGTTACACTAGAACTTTTTACAGTTGCAAGCTGCAGACAGAGATGTACAGAGTGGAGAAGAATGACTTTTACTTTAGTTGGGTGATTTCTTTATGACTTTTATCAGGCTGTTTTATAGCCTTTGCCCTTGTTTGTCTCTCTGCTTGCTTCTCAGTCTCTTGTATATTCCAATGGTTATATCAGTTTAGATCAAGTATAAGCCTCCTTCTTTACATTTCTCGTGATGCTGCAGTTACCTTCACATTTTACTGCTTATTTGCTAGTTTTTTTTTTTTTTTTTTGGGTTCAGAGCGGACTTGTGACAGATTATTCGTTTATCGGATTCTAATTAGAATCCAGATATCACCCCGGAACTCGGTACACAATATTTCCGCATCGTACGTGATGAATTTTTGTATGCATGCGGTTTTGACATTTCTTATGAAACATCGTTTTCATAGTTTATTTCCATGATGTGAGTTGTATATTATTGTTGGATTGAAATGTGAAAGGAAAGATGGGGAAAAAGTAAGAAAGGTAAAAAATGGGTTTTTAACTCCACATGCTGTCTTATTGCATGAGTTGGTGCTTTGTGCAGAGCTACACAAGAACTGACTCTTGGTCATTCACCTGCTGTGTTATGTTCTGTCATTTGATATGGGCATGCAGAAATATGGTCCAACTTTTTGTGATGTTTTACTTCATTTTTGGTGTAATGGAATGTGCCCATTCAATTCAATTCCACATATAAAGAAGTTAAGTTCAAAGAGATTGTAAATGTTGAAAAGCCCGAGAAGGTTGAAAATTGTAACCCCTCTGGCTACATTGTAGTGACGAAGATGTATCACATAAGGGGGACTGCCGACTAGCATTTAGGCCTCACCCCCCAGGCCCCCACTATGATTCGAACTGCAGTCCTGATGCAGTTTCATAAATTCTATCAATCGATTGTAATTTTCCTGCCCCAAATCCAAACAAAGACTCATATTTAGTGTTTCTCGTCTTCGGATTTAAACTCTAACGAGCGTATGATGGTGAATTTACAACATCGTAACGAAAAAAGATTTGTCTGTTGAGATTGAATATCGTTAACATTATCGAAATTCAAAACACATGCACTTTCATAAGAAATTTTGTTTTATTATACTAGGTTTACTTGAGTTAAAATTATGAAAAGGTAAGTGAAGAAAGATAGAGACCCATACACATATGCTTAGTAAAGAAAAGAGTAAATCCAAAGTATGTGACTAGTACCATGTATGGGTTTTACACTGTACAATTGTGACTGATTGTATCTACAGTTGCGAAGTGATCCAAAGATCTGATCATAAAAATATAAATAATCTTTTTACTCCAATGTTGAACTGTACTAGCCTATCTCGTATAGATGAAATTTAGTGCTACTAGTAGTATAGTATATAGTGTATATAAATATAAATTGGGGGTCAAATTTTTCGGTCATCAGAAAATGTCCAAATCAAAGTTTTTTTGTAAAAAAAATGAGACCAAATGAAGATTTTTATAAAAAATATGAGGACTAAATAAAGATTTTTGAAAAAAATAAGGGGACTAAATGAATTTTTTTGTAAAAATTAGAGGACTAAATGAAGATTTTTGAAAAAAAACAAGAGAACTAAATGAATATTTTTGTAAAAATAAGGGGACTAAATGAAGATTTTTGAATTAAATGTATATAAAATTTTCGGATTTTGAATTTTTGGGGGACGGTCTCCGTCGTCCGTCCGTCCGTCCGTCCCTCCGTCCGTCCGCCTCTGTATATAGTATTTTTGGGGGACGGTCACCTCCCTCCCTCCCTCTCTCCCTCCGTCGTCCGTCCGTCCGTCCGTCCGTCCGCCTATGTATATAGTATTTTGATGAACATGTGGAGGATCTTGTAGATACAGAGGACTAGAGGAGGGCTTAAATCACGTAACATAGGATTCATACTATTCCATGGAGTTTTAATCTCCCATCCCATCGGTCCTATTTTTTCTAGACTTTATATGCATGTACAGAGATTATGTTATAGCTGTAGATTACTAGTCTTCTTACAAAAAGTTTGACTATGGTTTACATAAGTTGCAAATCAGATTTAATTTGACTCTGTTCCTTGTTTTTGTTTGTCGTGGATTCGTTTATAGTGACTCATGACTGTTGTTCATAGTAAACAAAATTCAAATGTGAATTCGAAATTTTAAATTTGTGACTCGGTTGAAGTTAAAGATAAACTCAAACTCGAACTTAAGTTGAGCTCGTTTCCGTTTTCATTTTCGTTAATAGTGACTCATGATTGTTGTTGATAGTAAACAAAATTCAAATGTGAATTCGAAATTTTAAATTTGTGACTCGGTTGAAGTTAAAGATAAACTCAAACTCGAACTTAAGTTGAGCTCGTTTCCGTTTTCATTTCCGTTAATGTTTAGCTTGGATTGTATTGATGGTCAACTAAAGTATAAGTTTGAAACATAAAATTTGTAACTCTATTAAATTTGAGGTAAACTCGAGTTCAAACTTAAATTGAGCTCATATCAGGTAATGTTCGTCAACTGAGATCGATTCAGACTCGATGTTTTGAGATGCTTACTCTGAGATACTATTTCGTTGAGATGCTTTCTCGAATCGATTCGGACTTGATTTCTTTGAGATGTGTAATCGAAGTATTACAAAAAAAAAAAACATTTGAAAAAATAAATGAGAGAGTACATATTAGCAACGAGTAATGCTACATACCTTAAAAAAGATCCAGAAAATGTTCCTAAATATCACATGACATAATTTTAATCGTTGGATTCATATTAATATATACGAGAAACCCATCTCATTTATAAAAAGATAACAAGTAATATGATGATAACTCAGCATTCGCTTTTGGGAGCTCTAGTGTTTCTCGTTAGCAATAGAAAACTTGGGTTACTACACAAGTAATTTTGGGCCGTTAAATACGTAACTACCGGATTTGATGAGTTGGTTGGGTTGGTTGCGTAAGAAAGAGTTGTAGACTTGTAGTAGTAGTAAATTTTATTTATTTTGTGTGTAATGTATGGGGGAAGTAAAAGCAAGTGCAGAGTGAAACCGACGTACTTTCATTCTCTTTTAATTCTTCTGATCTACGTTATGTTATGTTGGACCAAATTTAGTAGCAGTTGGATCATTCATATTCAACGCCTTTCATTACTCTCCCTTTCTTTTAGAGCATCTTCAACCATGAAAACCCCTTAGCTAAAAGTGTGTCAAACATGCCTTAAATAAAAATTATAGATATTGTGTAAAAAAAAATCATCTCCAACGGGACATTACTGTTATCTAAAATTTTAGATAATCATCTAAAATCCTATTATATTGGCTATATTTGTCGAACCTCTAGAGACCTGTAGTAAAACTCTACATCATCAATATTACCATATTAAAGTAATACATTCTATTTTTAACAATTTGAAATAATAATAACTTGCTATTTTTAAAATATGACTAATCATTATAGCCAACTCCATTGGAGCACAATACCTTACAGATTCAATAAATTTTACATAATCACTATTTTATATCATTTTAGTCAACCATTTTAACCAATACCATTGGAGATGCTCTTATACCCTACTTACCGATCAAATTTGAGGTATTAATACTAAACGAAGTGATTAAAGAGTATAAATTACATAAGGGAATGCAAAAGTAAAAAGTGTAGTCCAGGGCCTGCTGGAAGAAATTATCCAATACTGATCTCAAAGCTTAACGGGCTTTCAGAGCATTCACGGTGAGAGGCCCACTCACTTATTTTTTACATTCACCATTCATGGTGGGAAGCCCACTAACTTATTTTTTAGTCTCATTTTTCACTATGTCATGTAAGAAAAAAATTGACTAAATGAAGAAATGGGCATAATTCTCCACACACAGACCAATTCCAGTTTGTACTAGGTCCTTTTTATTTTACCATCTATACTTTTTATTAATGTTAAATTTATGTTTTAAAAACGTATACATATAAAATTTAGTTATCTTATGACTATATTTCCATACAAAATTTTTTTATTTTAAATTTTTTAAACTTCATTTCAAATTCGATTTTTTATAACTACATAATTATATAGTATTTATTTACTAAATGTTTTTACCATCTAATCTATAAATAAATATTTAAAGAATAATTATTAATTATATTTACTTTTGATAATTTATTAATATTAATATTTTTATTTGGGGTCTGGAATGGCCCAGCCCGCCTAAGAGCGCTTATGTGTGCTCCATACTTAATGCGGGTTATGTGAAGTGTTTATATAAAAATTAAAAATATAAACAAATAGTTAATAACAAATTCACTTATATTACTGCTATAGTTGAACAAATACGAGTTACGATTTAAGAAACACATGCAAACAATCTATTATATATAATCCAGTACCGAAAACAAATTAATAATTTAAACCATGATCACATCTATAGATCATTGCATATTTGCATCCTTGTAATGTTTTAAAATCAAAACCAAACATTCATCTTCAAACCAAATACATTTATTAATTTGTGTTTCCTTCGATCATCTCCACACCCTGTAGCCATGAATCTATTCATTCATCATCATCATCGTCTTCGTCAGGGAATTGACGGGTTCGTATGCCCTTTTCGATCGGTTCATCGTCTTCATCCTCATCATCATAAAATTGAGACGCTGGCTTCACTCCAGTATCATCTTCTTCTTCATCATCAGTTGCATCATCAAGATTCTCTACTTGTTTCCCTTCATCACGTCGCGGAATGATTTCTGTGTCGTCTTCTTCTTCTTTTTCTATTTCCTCGTCGTCTTCGATGAGATGATGAACAGGTTTGTCAGTGTCAAAATTTTGAGCGGGTGGTGTAGTGACTGTCTGCTCTTCTTCTGCATGGCTGGTGATTACCTCTTCCACTTGTGGACTAGCTACCTGCAAGTGTATTTATATTCACGCATAAACATGTTGAACGTTAAATAAACAAAATATTTCATGCATGCATGCATGATGAAATAAATATATGTAATACATGTATTAGTGTTGAGTTATCGGTGTTAAATTTTAGGAAAACGGGTAACTTAACAATTAAAAAAAGATAAAGGATCGTACCTGGTAGGAAGCCATAGAGAGAAAATTGAAGACAGAATTAAAGATGAAGAAAGAAATATGATGAGTATAATCAATTTGTAATGTTGAGCCTATATATAGCGAGTATGTAAGTGCTTAATTACGAGCAGGGTGTTATTATTATATTCTTAATTCCTAATTAGCTCTTTTACTAGATGCTTAAAGGATATATAATGCGCTCCCCTTTATTCAGTTAGAACTTGATTCTCATATCGAAGACTTTGAACTCTATTCTTTGTGCAGCGTCGGTATAGATCCCACAACACCCAAAACTTAACATGACAAAATCACATACTACACCTTGCCTCTCACGATTGCGGAATCATAATCATAAAATAATGGAAGCTAAAATTAAACATCTTTAATTATTAGAAGTCAGTCAAGATTTAAAATAAAATTTCTACTAAATCCTAATTAAAATCATGATTTTTGTAGAAAATTGTTCACTAAAATTTTCAGCCGATTCCATCCTGACATTTTATGTGATTTGTATCAAGAATTATAAATTTAATCTTTCATTACGTAAGAGCAACTTCAATGCTCTTCCCTTTCCTTAACCCCTAAAATAGGGATTATTAAAAATATAGGTAATGAAAATTATGTTTCACTCCAATCATATATCCTATATTCATACCCTATATTTTAAAAGTAATTTTTAGTGTAATTTTTTGAAATTTAAATTTTGAATATTCTTATAAATTAACCAATGAGGTGGAGGATAGATGAGGTGGACGATATAGGGGATCTAATTTTGATCCCTCAAATAAGAGCATTCACATCCCATCCCCCATCCCCAACCCCAAAAACTTATTAAAAATAGTAAATTACCAAATAAAAATAGTAAATCCCCAAAATTATCAAAAAGTTTCTACATCCCATTCCCCATTTTCCATTCCCCTATCCCATATTCTTTTTTATATTACTTCTTTCTCTTTCTCACTTAAAATTTTAACTGCCAAAACTCACCCACTACAATTAAATATATTTAAAAGAGGAGAGAGATGATTTGGGGTTCAAAACAGTAATCTGCAAATATGGGGATTCAAAACTTGTCCCCAAAATTAATCCCTAAAATGGGGAATGGGATGGAAGTCATTTTTTGCATAAAAGCTAAATATTTCCATAAATATTTGGGGATAGGGTCTTGGATGTGGATGCTAAGAGCATCTCCAAGGGTGTTATGTATATTTGTTAGCTATAATATAATATATTGACAATTATCTAAAATTATAGCTAAGAGGTTCTAGGTTTACTCCAATGGTATTATGTATAATTATATTATCTAAAATTATACCTAATAGATTTAGAGGTTTTACAAATGTAGCTAACCCAATTTTAGTTATCTATATTTTTTTGCTAATGGATAATGGTTGGAGTATTGAATTTTTACCTAATATCTAAAATGTGCCACATAGATGCCATGTAGGTGACACATAGATGAATTTAACTAACAGGTTTTACCATTGGAGATGCTCTAAGGGGTTATATTTTCTCTCCCCTAAAAAATAAAGGGGATGAGGAGTAGGGTTGGGGCTTTATTTTTAAAGTAAAATCCCTATATTTATCCACCTGAGCATTCACATCTCATTCCCCATCCCCAACCCCAAAAACTTACTAAAAATAGTAAATACCCAAATAAAAATAGTAAATCCCCAAAATTATCAAAAAATTTCTACATCCCATTCCCCATTCCCCATTTTCCATTCCCATATCCCTATATTCTTTTTTATATTACTTCTTTCTCTCTCTTTCACTTACAATTTTAACAACCAAAACTCACCCACTATTATAAATACAATTTAATATTATTATATGAGGAGAGAGAGTGTACGAGGATGGGGATGAGGCATCAACTTTGGTCCCTAAATATGGGGACTCAAAAATTTCCTCAAAATCAAACCCCAAAATGGGGAATGGGATGGAGGAGTGTTTTAGAAGAAAAGTTGGACAAATCCTCAAATTATAAGGATGAGGTTGGGGATGAGGGATGAGATGTGAATGCTCTAAGCACATTATAGTTAAGGAACTTGTATGGTTGGAGTTGCTCTAATAACATCAAGTGTAATGTGCATGCACGATTATTTTGATAAAATCAATCAAAATATTTCAATTCAGTTAACGATACAAAAATTTTGTTACAAATCGGTTAAGTTTAAAAGAACGAATCAAATACCATCCAACGTTCACAGGTTTTATGCTTTGGTAGATGCAGAGATAACTGAGCAACAAACTAACAATGCATGCTAAATGAGACCTCCTTGGTACCTAAATTAAATAAATGGATGCTGTTATTATGAAGCTTCCAATCCAATTGCTGTGATGCGCGACAACTTTAATCTTATTATTCTGAGACCAGGTGCATCAATTCTTCTCTTTAGTTTCAGAGGGAGCCCATGCATGTTTACAACAATGAAATAGATTTTTGAAAAAATGATTACTTAATAAATATTACATCCGGTTCAGCCCAATATGTATTTAAGCAAATAAAATTCATAATCCACAAAGGCATCGTTTGTCCCTAACTTATAATTTACTTATTTCGGAAAAAATTTTGTATTTACATACTTTTTTTTAGAAAAAAATGTGTTAGGGGAGTTTAATATTCGTTATCTTACAAAAATAAGTTACTTATTTCAGAAAAAAATACATATTTCCTAACTTTTTTCCAGAATAAGTAACTTATTTCTGAAAAATAAGATTTACAAAACGGGTCCAAAATATAACAACGCAGTTTATCATCCGATTATCTCGTATAATATGTAATCTAGATTATTTCCCCTATATAAATAACAAATTATGAACACATTCACGCCAATTTGGTTCAGTTTTAGTGGAACCGACAGGCCCTGATACAATAATAATTTCATGTACTCCCTCCGTCCCAACCAAATGTTTACATTTGGTTTGGACACGGAGACCAAGGAAAAATATAAAGAAGGAGGAGAGAAGTAGGAAAAATGAGTAAAGTTGTGTAATGTATAAAATGAGTTAGTGGAGGAAAGTAGTGGATGTAGTTGATTTTTATATTATAAAACTTTACTATTTTAGGAAAGTTTAGAAATGTAAAGAATTGGATGGGACATCCCAAAAAGGAAAGTGTAAACAAATGGATGGGACAGAGGGAATATGTTTCATGACTTCTGGACGTTCACGACGAATTCCCATTTATAGTGCTCAGAATGATAGCGAGATGAGTTTAAATGTAAACTTTTTCAATGGGCCCAAAGGCCAACATAACCTAAAAATGGTCGATAAGTTTTGGACCGCACAATCAAGACATGGGCCAATCACCTCCCGTGACACCACATTTTAATTGCGTTGTTTTGTCAACTTTCGTTCAATCATGAATTATATTTTAATAATGTAAATGTAACAGTTTTCCAAATTGTTCTACTCATGTCTCATAAGACCAGAAGGGATATGAACATGAATTTACTCGCATTATATTATATACTCAAGCCTTTAGCTGGTTAGGAAAAATAAGAAAAAATGATGGGAAATTTGAAGTTAATTGTTTCGGTGGTGGTGGTGGTAATGGTGGTGATCGTCGGAGGAACGGAAGGCAGGGGCTTGTGTGAAATGAGTGAGGATGGTGTAAAGTCATGCAGGCCGTCGCTTACACCAACAAAACCGGTTGATCCATCAGCGGAATGTTGTGAGGCTCTCTCCGGAGCAAACTTTTCATGTTTCTGTCGTTACAGGAACTCATCATTTATGTTGCCTTATTTTGGTATTGATCCTGAACTTGCTTTGAGACTTCCTTCCAAGTGCAATTTGACCAATCCAACCAATTGCTAAGGTTTTAGTTATGTGTATTTTAGACCTACTCTCTTGACATTTTCTTAATATGATTTGTACTCTGTCTCTAGCCAAAGTTCTCTTGGAAATATATAATCCCTGATCCCTCCAAATTGTGATATCATAGAGTTTTATCCCTCCAAATATATAATATGATTTTTATCGAACTGCCTTGGGTTCCATAGAGTTTGGTGTCTTGCCTACTTGCTGGAGGGAACTCCTGCAAGTATATCAGGATGTTTGAATCAAGATATTGCTTTAGTAACGACTATCCAAAGACAAATAAAAATTCTAGCGGACATCATTAGCTTTATCTTACGCGAAGAAGACTGATGCTGACAGGGTTCATTCCCGCAAGCATTTCTCTTGCAAATTCTTCATCGGTCCTCCATGCAGACCTATCCCCTGTTCCAAAAAAGAATGATTTATATTAGAACTTGACGTATTAATTCAAACATAGATGTATTAATTTCTTTGTTTATACCACTTTATTAACTTGTGGCAAAGGAAATTTTGCCACTCCTTCATCATCACTGCGGACGAGTTCCTTTAACAATTCAAGTGGGATATTTTCCCTGATATTGTCAAGTAAAAGTCCTTCTGGTAGCTTGATTCCTCCATCATATAGTTTTATCACATCGTGGAAAGTATCATATTCATCCGGAGTGCTGTCACATAAATTCTCAAATTCCGGAAGAAGAAATTGAGCAATGGATTTTAGTGCATAAGCAAGAAAATCCGACAACTTCAAGTGTCCACCAAATCTTTCCTATCTTGGAACATAAATGTTCAAGCTATAAATAATTGGTAGCCTGCTCTCAGATTTAGGATCTGTTGACAGTCAATTACTAGTAACTATTGAAAACATATCGAAAATTCGAAATCCATTAATTTTTAAATAACACCTCAAGTCGAAATATCCGTTTTGATATTGTTTACTAAACTGTCTTTGTAGGTGGTCTGCCAGTCCTTCCTCTACGAGGGTAGGAAAATTCAGTTGATACTTCGAGAGTTCGAGTACTGGACGAGCATTCTTTGGATCACAATCAGGATCTCCCAAATCGTTGCAGAAAGCATAGTCATATCATCATTACAGTTCGCAGACCCCGTCCGTCCCTAGCTTTGATTTTAATTATATCTTGACAGGAATTCGAAAAATGTTTGCGTGTTTTTTCGTTTATGGTCAGTAGAACACAAACATTGTATGCAGTTTCATTGTCTGCATTCTTTTCTTGCATTCCCTTTGCGTTGTTCTTATTCTATTTTTAAACTTTTTCCTGTCCCTTCTTTTGTGAAATTTGGCAATTTGGTATTTCATTTTTTTTCTAGCAAAAGTTGTTGATGCCATATCTATATGTTTTTCTTGACATACTTTCAATCTTTAATCGTAACAGTAATGGGCAAAAATTTATATTTAGAATGTAGTAGAAATCAAGTAAATAATAGATACATTAGTATTAATCAATTTAGGGTGGTGGAAGATTGCCAGCTAGAGAAACTGTAGCCAGAATTGTAGCTTGAGTTACTGGTAGAAAATTTTGAAATGGCTTGCAGGTATGGATTATCGGACATTCTCAAACCGGATTAGAGTGAACAACGATATAGCCAAATCGTAGGACGTTAAAGGAATTCGAAAATCAATCGTAGCTAGATATTCAAAAACTGATACTGAGAAAGCGATCCAAATTAAGTAAAATCGGAAAGGGTTTGAATATTTATCAGAAGTTACATTGATAATTATGAGCTTGTGTCGTGTCCGACAACCAGTGATGTTAACTGTAGGATATAGTTCGATCCCAAAGCTATAGACAAAGAGTATGTGAAACAAGTAAACAAGAGAATACTCTGAACGAGCTAATTGATATTGAAAACCAAGTACGAGATAAATACAAATGTCTAGCTAGAAACAAGGAAAGGATCAATTCTAACAACCTCTTATCTTTTATTCAACTACCTCCTAATCTTATTCAATCAACCTCCTAAACTCACTCAACTGACTATATGACCAAGTCATATGGTAACTCAAACAAAATATGAAATAAATAAACAAGCGCACATTTGATTAAAACCAACATTAACCGTAATAATTGTGGTTGTGATCAAGCAGAAGAAGAGTTTATCATGCTTCTTCCCCATGTCTAGTTTGATGTTTTATGTTTAACTCAAGTAATGGTTTATATAATTTGGACATTTGTTCCATTTATTTTTAGTAATATTCACTTGGCATTACTTGGAATGCATTTCACATTTCCATGAGGTAACAAACTACTTGTTATATGTCAAGGAACTTATGTTAAGCAATTTTATTAAAAAAAAGTAGGGAATGTACCAAAAATACTATATTTGAAGTTTTTATTTGCAAAAATACCATCTTCTTTAATTAATTGCAATTTTACTACATTAAGTTTCAAAATTGCAAAAATACTACCAATTAGGTCAACCCCTCCCCCCTTTAACCGAGCCGACTTCAACATCTTCAACACTTTTTTTTAAGGTGGGGTGATATTTTAGTTGCAACCGAATGCAATCACATTCAACTCTTTTTTTTTAAAGGTTGGGTGATATTTTGGTTGCAACTGAATGCAACCACATTCAACCACATGCAACCACATTCAACTCATTTTTTTTAAATGGGGAGATTTTGATGGATTTGGGTTGCAAGGCTCCGCCAGGGGCAACTTTTTTTTTAAGGTGGGGAGATTTTGGTGGATTTGGGTTGTAAGGCCCCGCCATGGACAACATTCAACTAAATGCAACCGCATTCAACTGATTTCATGTGGTTGATATATATATATATATATATATATATATATAATCCAAAAAAGAGGTCGAAAATGACAACTGAAAAATGGAACTTGAAATCAGAAATTTAGTTGCATGTGGTTGCATTCAGTTGAATGTGGTTGCATTCAGTTGAATGTGGTTGCATTCAGTTGAATATGCCTCTGCGGGGCCTTGGAACCCAAAATCAACCCACCTTAAAAAAAAAGTTGCATGTGGTTGCATTCAGTTACTGATTTTAAGTTCCATTTTTCAGTTATCATTTTCGACCTCTTTTTTGGACTATATATATACATATACATACATATATATATATATATATATATATATATATATATATAAATGGAACTTAAAATCAGAAATTTAGTTGCATGTGGTTGAATTCAGTTGAATGTGGTTGCATTTAGTTGAATATGCCCCTGCGGGGCCTTGGAAACCAAATAGCACCCACCTTAAAAAAAAGAAGAAAAGAGTTGAATGTGGTTGCACGGCTGGGCAGCTGGGCAGGGTTGCCCTAAAAGGTAGTATTTTTGCAATTTTGAAACTTAGGTTACTAAAATTGCAAATAGTTTTTCTTAACAAAAGTAAAATTGCAAAAATTTACCTTTATATATATATTTATGAAAAAAACCCAAAAAAATATGTTAATTTGGACACATTTCAAATTTACAACATCTTATGCAATTTCACAGTAAATCATTAATCACACTGAACTAATGACTACTCCAATGACATAACAATTACTACATGACAGCTTGCTAGCTGGTGAATGTTGATATATTTTGCCTATATAATTAAATCCTAACACTAGAGTTCTTCCAGCTAAAACAGAGCCTGCAATGTTGATAGCACCACTTCAAACCAAGTACAGTAGTACATTATCAATATGTCAATTGATTGAATGCTAAATTTGCCTACGAGTTTCTTGATATATTTGTAAGGCATGGTATATGCTCGTCGATGCTAAAAGCAAACTTGTCATAACACAATCACAATACCATTACCATCGGCTGGCCATATACCGTGCATTACGAATATAATCAGCAAAAGCTGGCAAGCAACATCTTCATCCTTTAGTATTTGCAGGCCATCTTCCGTGCATTACGAAATATATTTAGCAAAATTGGTTGGCAAACATCTTCTACTGTTGTTGGGTACTTACAGAAAGTCAGATTCGGGGGTGAGTCTTGTGTTATCATAGGTATTTAAAATATTAAGGTTTTATATATGAATTTAAGTTCAATCTGTTTGAACCTAAGCCCTGCAGAGCTGGTTGGCGTACTTCACATTTTCATTTCATGTGTGTGTCAAATCTAGCATTCGTAAATATTTCAAAATACTGGGCTTGGGTTATATAATGAAAATGTTGTTGTAGTCAGTGGCCGAGCCAAGGATGTTATAGTGAAGGGACACATCTCAAATTTGTAACAAAATAAGCAATACAAAATAAAAATGGAAAGCAGCATGAGGGCACAGGAGTAGTAGTATCCATATTTTAGTACTATAATTGTGTGTGGATTAAACAAATAAAATTTTTCTTCTTTAACTTATGGGGGCACGTGCACCCATAAACCCCCACCTCCCTCGATGGGTTAAACATATAATTTTTTTTCTTTAACTTATGGGGAATTTATGGGGACACGACGTGCACCCATAAACCCCTACCTCCCTCCGTCGCTGGCTGTAGTCATAGTGAGTAAATTTATGGAGACAAAAAATATATCAAAGAAATTCTTCAAAGATTACATAGCTAGTCGCCTAGTCCCGAAGTTCGAACTATCTAGGTGACGCTTTCCAAAGTTATAATTTTATTAGATCGGACTCAACCCTAAAACACTAACAAAATACAAGTGTTCCATTGTTCTTACAAGCCTTGTTAGGAAGAAGAGTAAACGGGCTACTATTTCAGAGAACAATAGGCCTTGATGTAATGAAAGGATCTAGTTCACTACTATTCTCTTTTTTGTTTTTTCAGATTCTTAAAATAAATTATGAATATAAATTGATTTAAACATAAATTTATTAATATATATGTAATGTTTGTAATTATAGTACATATCTTATTGTATTTGTAATCCAATTTTTTTTTTAAATTTTGAAAATCTAACTGGAAAAATACAACATTGGAAATTGAAATTTATTTATCTTGAAAATGATTGCACAAATCAAGTTTTTTAAGAATGTGAAGTTCAACCTACTAGACTAGTTTAGAATTTGGAAAAGAGTTTCTTAAACAAGTGACTCGCTCATCCTTTCTTGTAACTTTGTAAGCATTAGCTTATTTTCCAATTTAGGAAGGGGTTTCTCAATATTCGTACATGGATCGACAACACTTTTTTAATAGTACAATAATTTTTAATAAAAATCTCAAATTAACCTAAATATTAATTTCAAAGAGATGACTTTGATAAGCCAAAGTCATATATGCCTATTTTTTAAATTTGCATAACAAAAATTATTATATTATGATGGGATAATCCAAATGGTAAGTATTTATTCTTAGAAAATGGAAACTAATCTATAGATTTATAATTTTATTAAAAAAAAATATATGTTATTTTGTAATTTTAGGTCAACATCATCGAATATTATATATTCAAATTTCTCAAGCATATTTTCAAATAATCTTAGAGTAATATGCATGTTTAGTAGAGTATCAATACTTGTTAGGAGAGTTAGTTAGTTCCCGCCTATTTCCATTACTTGTATATAAGTAACAGAGCTCAGACTGTACTCTCTCTTCTTCACTTTTCAATCAATACAACTCTTTCTTTTTATCTTTTGTTCATAGAAAAATATCATGGTATCAGAGCTTGCTGAAGCTTTAATGGCGATTTACTGTGAGATCGGCTAATCTCAGGTGTTCTCGTTCTCATTTTTGTAGTATTCATCGTTGTGTTTAAATACATTTAGTTAGTTTGTTACAAATCTGCGATTCCGATAATCATTTCATCATTAATCTTGTCGATTCTGAAATTGCTTATCCTTCTTGTGTGAGAGCATTGATTTGTGTTTTCTGAGATCAAGTTTCCGATCTATGTTTTCGTTTCTGGTTCTTTAATCACAAACTTAGAGATAAAACATCGTTGTATCTACAATTTTTTATTTGTATCTATCTTTCCGATCTGAATTTGTCATCAATCTGTGGTCTATTTTCTTGATCTGATTCTCAATTCTGAAATCTACTCTAAAAATTGATTGTTTGTTTGCTGAGTACTCGTATTGTGTATCTTTCACACAAAAACTGAACAAAACTCAAAATCAATGGCTACAAATACAACCACAACTTCACAGTTACAAGGAAATCAAGATCCATCTAGTGCATACTATATCCATCCTTCGGATGCTTCAACTGCTCAGTTAGTTTCTGTGAAATTTTTTGGTTCTGGTTTTCATAATTGGAAACGATCTATGGTTTTAACATTGTCTGCAAAAAATAAGTTGGGATTTTTTGATGGAACAATTGTGACTCCAGAAATTACAACTGCTGATTACAAGTATTGGGAAAGATGTAACAATCTTGTGATATCATGGCTTATAGCTAATCTGGATGAAACCATAGCGAAGAGTGTGCTCTTTATGCAAACTGCTAGAGAAATCTGGCAAGATCTTGATGATAGATTTGGATACACTTCTATGGCACAAGTATATTCACTTGAACAACGACTTTTAGAGATCAATCAAGGTCATGACACCATATCTGAGTTCTTTACTAAAATCAAAACAATCTAGGATGGTTTGAATGATGCAAATCCACTGCCTTATTGTACTTGTAATAAGTGCACTTGTAATTTGTCTCAGAGATTGGTTCAGAAACAACATGAACACAGAGTATTGCAATTTATGATGAAGTTGTCTGATCAGTTTTCACAGATTAGGGGAAATGTGCTCATGATGCAACCATTACCAACAATTTCTCAAACCTATAGGCTGTTTGCTCAAGAAGAAAGACATAAGGAGATTGCTTCTGTAACTTCTCAGACTGAATCCATGGCATTCTATGCAGATAAAAGGAGGTTTAATGCAAATAATCAAGGAGTGAAACCTGCATTTTCTGGAACTAAACCTACATTTTCTTCTAATTTTCAACAGGGGTCCAGAAATGATACTCAGACTTACAGAAAAGGAACTAAGCCTGCCTCAAACTATTTTTGTAATCATTGCAAGATTCCTGGCCATAGTATGGAAAGATGCTTTAAGTTGCATGGTTATCCACTTGGTTTCCAGGAAAGACAAGGGAGAAAATTTGCTGGTGCTGTGCAGAAAGATGGTGATAATGACTTTCAAGCTGACTTTACTGAAAATATCAATACTCATACTTCTGCAACTGAGATTGAAAATGAAACTGTTAGCCTATCTCAGTACAATCATCTCTTAAACATATACAATCAAAAGACTGATCAAGCTAAAGCTGATGACAATGGAAAAGTAGCTTTGTTAGCAGGTAATTACTGCTTATTGACTACTTCTAATCATTCCTGGATAGTTGACAGTGGTTCCACAGATCACATTTGTCCAACTCTTGATTGTTTCTTGCATTATGAGTCTGTTCAAGATGCTGGTAACACAATTACTATTCCAAATGGAAACAAGGTGCAAGTATTACATATAGGATCTGTAAAATTGAATGATGACATTATTTTAAATAATGTTCTTCATGTCCCTGATTTTCAGTTTAAGCTGATATCTGTTCACAAGTTATGTGAAGATTTGGGTTGCAGTATAGTCTTTACTAATGACAAATCTTTCATTCAGGGCCATTCCTTGAGAAGGCCACAGATTCCTCTTGGTAGCATTTCACTTGGTTTGTACAGTTTGCAGACTCCTCAGAATCCTGTTTCATCTACCAGTCTCAAGTACTGCAATTTTGCAACATTCAATTCTGTCACTGAAGCTCAAATCTGGCATCAAAGATTGGGTCATTTACCAATCAGTCAAATGAAAGTTGTTTTTCTAGAGGCTCAAAATTCTTTACAAAATTGTGTTTGTCAGGTTTGTCCTGCAACTAGACAAACCAGACAGTCATTTTCTACTAGTTCAATAAAGTCAGACAAAGCTTTTCAACTACTACATATAGATGTATGGGGGCCATATAAAGTGAAGTCTATTTCTGGTTGTACATTGTTTCTGACAATAGTTGATGATTTTACAAGATTCACTTGGACTCATCTTCTTAAATGTAAATCTCAGGTATCTTCTGTACTAGAAAACTTTCTGGTCTATGTAAAAAATCATTTCAGTGCTGATGTTCTCTATATAAGAAGTGATAATGCTTTGGAATTGAGTGCTGGTTTTTGTGATCAGTTGTATAAATCTAAGGGAATTATTCATCAGACTAGTTGTGCATATACTCCACAACAAAATGGTGTTGTGGAGAGGAAACACAGACACTTACTGGAAACAGCTAGAGCTCTTTTTATTCAAGCAAAGTTACCACAAAAATTCTGGGGTGATTCTATCTTATGTGCAACCTATATCATAAACAGAATACCCTTAAAGTCTCTTAATGATGTTAGTCCATACTTCAAGCTTTATGATACTGATCCTGATTTGTTTCATCTTAGAATCTTTGGTTCACTTTGTTTTGTATCTACACTCAAAGTACATAGGTCAAAGTTTGATCCTAGAGCTGATGCTGCTGTTTTCTTAGGATATTCCAATACTACCAAGGGTTATAGAGTGTATAATTTGAAGACTAATCAAGTTACTATTTCCAGAGACATTGTATTTCATGAGTCTATTTTTCCATTTCATATCATTTCTAAGACCTCTACTATTGATTTCCTTAACATTACTTTTCTTCCTAAATTCACTGAGCCTAATACTATTATAGAAGATGTAAATCATTCACATGTTATCACTGATACTTCAACATCGAAATAAACATACTCCTTCTTATCTCTCTGATTATTGTTGTAATTTCAGTTCAAATCCTCACTGGTGCAATTTAGTGTCAAGTTCAAGCTTACCTCCTTCTCATTTTCAATTCATGACCAAACAGTGTACCATTAGTGAAGCTTCTAGTTATACAGAAGCATCCAAGAATCCTCTATGGATTGCTGCTATGCAGAAAGAACTTGATGCATTACATAAAAATAAAACTTGGGAATTAGTTCCTTTACCCCAAGGTAAAAAATCAATTGGTTATCGATGGGTTTTTAAGGTGAAACTCAATGCAGATGGATCTTTGGAACGATGTAAAGCCAGACTCGTTGCCAAAGGGTATAATCAAAGACTTGGTATAGATTTTAATGAGACTTTCTCACCAGTGGTAAAAATGAGCACTGTAAGATGTATTCTTTCAGTTGCAGGTAGTCAAAAGTGGAAGGTTTTTCAGCTGGATGTTAACAACGCTTTTCTGCATGGTGACTTAGTAGAGGAAGTTTATATGTCTGTTCCAGAAGGTTATGACAATCCATTGAATTTGGTTTGTAGGCTACGAAAGTCTTTGTATGGTCTTAGGCAAGCATCAAGACAATGGGCAGATAAGCTTACTCATGAGTTAATTGCTCAAGGATTTGTACATTCTAAAAACGATTATAGCTTGTTTACTTACAAGACTGATACAAACATTACTATTCTTGCCATGTATGTTGATGACATTATTGTCACAGGTAGTAATGTGGCACATATTCAGTCTATTAAAGCTCATTTGAACGATGTCTTCATCATAAAGGATTTGGGTATATTGCATTACTTCCTTGGTATTGAAATAGCTTACCTATCTGATGGTATAGTGATGAGTCAAACTAAGTTTACCAAAGATCTCTTACAAGACTGCAAGCTGGATGTTTCTAAGAGAGCAGTGACACCTCTACCATTGAACACAAAGCTGAATATTTCTGATGGTGAACTTTTACATGATCCAGAACATTATAGGTCACTTATTGGTAAGCTTAATTTTCTTACCAACACACGACCTGATCTTAGCTATACAGTCAGTTATTGAGTCAGTATATGCAGTCTCCTCGTACACCTCATTATGAAGCTTTACATCACACATTACGATATGTAGCTCATACAGCAGGGCAAGGTATTAAGTTGCAAAATTCAGAATCATTGACTTTACAAGCATACTCTGATTCTGACTGGGCTTCTTGTCCAGACTCAAGACGATCCGTAACAGGTTATGTTCTTTTATTAGGTGGTTCTCCTATTACCTAGAAATCAAATAAACAAGCAACAGTATCACGTTCGAGTTCTGAAGCCGAATACAGGGCTATGGCTGCAGCAGCTTCTGAGGTAACTTGGGCTGTTAGTTTGTTACAAGAGCTGGGAGTACATAATTTGAAACCTGTTACGCTTTTTTATGACAATCAATCTGCATTACATATTGCTAAGAATCTCGTTTTTCACGAAAGGACTAAACACATAGAAGTTGATTGTCATTTTACACGTGATAAAGTTCTTGAAGGTTTGCTGCAACTGTCTTACTTGCCAACACGAAATCAACTCGCTGATGTGCTTACGAAGACATTGCCTTCTTCTCAAATGCAAGATTTATGTTCCAAGTTAGGCATCTAAGATTCTAGCTTGCGGGAGGATATTGAGACTAATGATGTAAATTCTAGAAATAGATAGTTAGAATTTATTTCTTCATTTTCCAGCTGTACACTAGATAGGTTGTTATGAGAGTTAGTTAGTTCCCGCCAATTTTCATTACTTGTATATAAGTAACAGAGCTCAGACTGTACTCTCTCTTCTTCACTTTTCAATCAATACAACTCCTTCTTTTTATCTTTTGTTCATAGAAAAAATCATATTAGTTATCTCGTGTATCAATACTTCTCCTTTTATTCATTTATTTATTTAGATTCTCTCACACAAACACATTTCTGAATAACTTTTCCAAATAGTGAAAATGTTAAAATAAGATTAGTAATATGATGAGCCGAAAGAATGGCAATGAGGGAACTGCCGAGCCCCGGTATTGACAATTGTCCGTCTGTCATTCGCTAGTCCACTCTTAATCCCTCCTGTTTATACTTTAACGCTGAGCCACATACACTTCAGTCCATTGCCATTGAGCACTCTAAATCATAATCACGTGATCACTAAAACTAATTTTACAGTTCAAAATTACAGATTCAAGGTCCTAGCCGGTAACTTTTCTTAGTCTAATTACCTTTAAAGATTCTACAAAATTATTACTTTATGCAAAAGAAATCACAACTTCCAATAATTAATTTAAAACAGTACAGTATCTTTGCGTACGATAAAATGAGTTGTAATATCTCATTGACAAAGACAACGGAAGAATTCACAACAATTGCTTGATTTTACAATGCAAAGTCTTAAAATAATTGTGGTAAAAAATGCATCGAAAACGGGGAAAATCAACCAGCTGCTTCAAATAAGAATAAGACAACCACGTTTATCTGTTGTTTGTCAGGCCCGATAAAGTTGAAAGTAATTTAAAACAGCGTTGCAGCAAAAATCAAATTTGCAGTAAATCAAAGAAATCGACAGCAAAAGATTAGGCTTGATAGAATGTGATAGGGAAATTATATAGCAAAAGCAACTTGATAAAGATGTTGAAATAGCCATCAGCTTAAACATCGTCCACAATTAGTTACCAGGCTCGTTAATAGCTCAAAGTTCACTACAGTAAAAAGTAAACTAGAGGTGCATTAAAAATAACTTAATCTATCCAACGACTCTCATGCCTCCACGTCAGCAACGATCTTGTTAGCAGCAGCAAGAGAGCAGATGGTCCAGAAGTTTCCGTACGGATCCTTCACCTTCTCCACGCGCCCTCCAATGCACGCGCCGTCAACTTCAACTTTTTCGCCGTTGTGAACACCTCCAGTTTTCACCGCCTGGCCACCGTAGCGTCGATATCCTCCGTCTCCAAACAGAAAAAACAGCCTCCAATATCGCTCTTGAATCTATACATACATATATGCACATACAACAAGCGGTTACAAATTCTATTGTAAAAATCAATCGGAAAAAGCAGAAGTGCACAACAGACAAAATTTAAATACAGTAATATTATTAATCATCGTATTTACGATTATTAACAAAGAAGCTACATGTATGTGATATAAAATCGTATAAAAAACACACAGATACTACAAATAAACACTAAAATGCGATTATAACCCAAGAAGCTACATGTATACAACAAAAAATCGTGTATACATACACACACATAGATTCAAACGGTGAAATACGCATAATCGTCGCAAAAATGTCCACAACAACGACTATTAAGAGAGAAGCTACACATACATAACACAAAACCGCATATATACACACACAGATAGATACAAACGGTTATCATCACAAAAACTACCTCAACAACGATTATTAAGCTCAAAACCCTCATAATCTTAACCGATTTTCGAGAAAACAAGGCGATTAAAGGTAAAAAAATGAGAGATCTAAGAGCTTACGGAGCAGAAGAGTCATCGAAGATGATGAAAATGGAGTCAGCGAGCTTAAGTTCAGCAGACATAATGAGAGGGAGCTCCTGATCAGCCTTACGTTTCGGTTGCGTCACTCGATTGATTTCTTCAGCTCCAAACGCGGCCTTATAAAACTCAATGGCATCGTTTGCTTTCGTCGCCTCGACGAACAGCTGTGTCTTCATCGCCGAGAATGTCGCGGTGGTTCCGTTGTGTGCGTCGCCATTTTTAACGATCTCTTGTGCCATTTCTAGAGAGAGTGAGAACAAACCCTAGGAGAGAGAAATGTGTGTATATGTTGTAGAGAGACAAACTGCAGAGATATGAATAGGGATGGGCGTCGGGGCACTTCGGGGCCGGGGAGTGCTATCCCCGCCCCCATCCCCGAATTCAAACCTGATCCCCGTCCCCGGCCCGATCCCCGTCGGGGACTATTTTTCATTCCCCGTCCCCGGCCCAAACGGGTAACGGGGATCCCCGCGGGGAATCGGGGAATTTTATTTAAAACAAAAAATAATTTTAAATAATTTTAAACACTAACTAGTGAGCTCAAATGCACTAAATTAAGATACAAATAAAATTCTACTTAAGGAAACAATTATAAATAACATGGAAATGAAGTTATTTAACTATTAGAAAAACAAACATATAAAATTAAAACATCATTTTGTTTCCGATATGAAGTATTGGAAATTCATTTATATTAATATATGATTATTAATATATATATATATATATATATATATATTTGTATGTATTAAAGTGTGGTGAAATCGAGTCGGGAATAAAAATCAGGTCGGGTAGAAAAAATCGGGGCGGGGGTCGGGGATCGGGCCGGGGACACATAAAAACCCGGCCCCGGCCCGCTCCCCGATTTTTTTTGAAAATTTTCCCCGCTCCCCATTCGGTGCGGGGATCGGATCGGGATCGGGCGAGCCGGGATGAATGCCCATCCCTAGATATGAAATGCAGAAGGTGTGGTGATGGGGATTATATATACAAAATGGAGTGTAGGGGTAGAGTTGGTATTTTATATTTTTATGCCTTTGTTCTTGTGGATTAAATGGGCCAGTTTGGACTTTGGAGGTGTTGAAGCAAGATTGGCCTTGTACTTACGAGATTATTACGGATATTCTCACTCAACAAATGGGTACATATCTAATTATCTATTACTATTTACTATACTCCCCATTCCATTTTTATTTTTTACAATGAAAAATTTATTTTTTATAAATTAACAATTACCAAATAATTGTATTATTTTTTATAAAATTAACAAATTAATTATATTAATTAATGATGGACAATTATTTTGGAACAAGTAAAATATGAAATTTTTGATAATAAAAATGGGACAGTGGGAGTATTATTATGATGCGTTTAGTGGTTTAGTTAGTGGATAGTCTTTGTTTATGGGGAATTTGATTATGTTAATGCTTTCGTATTAGAGACTACTAGACTGCTGTAGAATTTTTTTAGAGATGATACGCGATACTTTTCATTTGTTTAATCACGGATCTTAGATATGTTAATATAGTTATAAATATCAGTTTTTTTTATAATTTTTTATCCAGGCAAGCATTTTTTGCGAGGAGTCAAGGACTTGATGGGCTTTTGGTGTAAGCTTACTAACAATTGTTCAGTGCTCAATTGTATGGGCCATATAAGTTAGAAAGGCTTGAATGAGAAATGAGAGTAAGAAAAGAGTAGTAAAGAGCTCCCATAAAGGCCCATCTGGGATTATCATGATGTGAGAAGCATAATGAAATTGTCGTTGGCTCAGTTTATTTGGAAAAAATATTCAGCCAATTTGCTTAGTTGTAACTTGTAGGTACATGTAAAAAATTTATCAATCATTCTTGTATGTCGTCTATAACAACGTTACATTTTATCTTAATATTTATACTTTGTTCGATTATAAAATATCAAAATTTGAACATAGCTCCTTAACGAAAGTTTTTTGATAAATTTTTAGTATTTTTGAACTTGTTAAAAATAGCTGATTTGATAAGATTTTGGATAGATTCCAAATTCTGCCAAAATTCATTTATTAATTATATTTTAATATATTTTTAAATTTTTTATTAAAATCGTTCAAAATATTGGCAAAATTAATTTACTCAGTATAGTTTTTTTTCTTTTACGTTATAGTTTTTTCTGAGTCGAGTCTCAAAAACTCTCAGCACATTCATGTTTCATAATATCTAATGAATTCTCTGTGTCAGATAACTCATAACAAAATTTTTACCATCTGCTACAATTTCTTTTGAAATCTCCGTTGGTTAATGGTGGGTGTCTATGGCTTAATTATAATTTAAACCTTAAAATATGATTTTTTGTACACATAAAATCATAAAGAAAAATGTTGTACACGTCGAACCCTTAATTATCAACACTTGTACAAACAAAACCTTAACACTACTCCTCCAGATACTCTCATATCTCTTGTAATTACTTTTAAGCTTAACCATTGATTAAAGAGTCTTTTGTATTGTACTTGTTTTCCTATGGTTCATACATGTTTGATTGTGCATATCATATGTTTATTTGAGTTATGGGTAGGTCTGTAATAACCTAATATACTGATTTCTTCGATGTATTGTTTGTCATATTTTCAATGTTCAGTAGCGGAACGTTGGAATTCATGTGTTTGACTTCAAAATTCAGATGCATAATTTTTAAGTTCAACAACAGAATATTTGTTGAAAAAAATAAGTTCAGTCGTAGAAATTTGTAGAAAAAGCAAGTTCGCTTGTAGAACTTTTAATGTCATGTGCATAACTTTGAATTTCAATAGCAGAACACTATATTTTTAGTACGAAACAAAATAGATTCTGCACTAAAATTCAGTGGTAAGTAAGTTCGGTTGTAGAACTTTGTAGAAGAAGTAAGTTCATTTGTAGAAATTATAATTTCATGTGCATAACTTAAATTCATGCTTTTAAGTTTAACAGCAGAATGTTTGTTAAAAAAGTAAGTTCATTTGTAGAACCTTGTTGGAAAAAGCAAGCTCAGTTGTAAAACTTTTAATTTCATGTGCATAACTTTGAAATTCAGTAGCAGAACAATATATTTTTAATACGAAACAAAATAGATTTGCAGTAGAACTCAATGGTAAGTAAGTTCAGTTGTAGAACATTGTAGAAAAAACAAGTTCAATTGTAGAAATTTTAATTTCATGTGCATAACTTTGAAATTCAGTAGCAGGACACTATATTTTTATTATGAAACAAAATAGGTTCTGCAGTGGGATCCAATGGTTCTCCAGTTCTCATTTAGATAATGGTTCTCATTTGAATCAACCCCTAATGGTCATCATATTCTTTCCTAAAACAACATTATGTAATTTTTTAGCGAAGGATGACATATTTTTCTTTTTTGAAAAATGAAAGATTTATTAATAACGGTACCTAAAAATTAATCAAGAACAAATCAAGAATCAGAAAATCAACTTTATGAACAAAAAATAATTATACAAGAGTATGAGTTTACGTTTACGGTCAACAAATTGTGCCGCTAATCCTCATTGAATAGAAAATCCAATCCTACCAAATACATATTATGTTGAACCTACAATCATCACGTTCTGGTTCATAATCTTCTAAACTCTCCTGAGAAACTCAACAACGTCGAAGCTAAAAATCGAAGTATCAAAAGCAAATGACATAAACCTGTGTTGATTATCTCTACCTACCTGATCATGTTTAAACACTTTTGCCTCTGCCGCCTTAGTTGCGCCACCTGACTAATGTGAGAATCCCGTTGCCAAATCCGCTCAAAGGGAAAATTTTGGTAAGATCAACATAAGTATGTTTTCATGTGTTTTCCTTCATTTCAACTATAAACCAATACATCAGCTGGCCTAAGAGTTGATCTAGTTGCACATCTAGGGGTGAGAAAATAGACGGACGGCTCCTTTTTAGCTAAATTTTTTGCTCTTCATAGGACATCATTCAACACGTCTCTTACCAAATTAAGTATATATTTAAAACATGGTTGTTTCAGATAATGAATTATGTACTCCCTAAGTACGTCTACGATTTAGACACAAGGGACATTTCGTCCTACGATAATAAACATTTTTTTATCCAAAATCTTGAGCAAATATGGGAAATCTAGTGCATGAAACAGGTAGTTCGAGGAACAAAAGCCCTACGAGTTCCCAAATTGGACACACATTTTAAAATTAATTAATTTGAAGGTTTCAAAAAATTGAGGGTATATACTTCCTAAATTAAGTAAACATTAAAAAGAAGAAAATATATTTTTTTCGTTATTACGACTAATGGAATGGTATACAGGAAAGTAATACTCGCTTTTAGTAAATCATTTGCTTGATAGTCAAATTTATATTATTGAACTGAGTTTGTATTCTTGAGACGAAAATAAAAAATGTTACAAATGATTTTTTATTAAAATTTGTAAGTTCCAAGATATATTTTATTTTATCAATAAATTAGTAAAATTTGTAATATATATTTGTACAACATGTTATTATTAGAGTTTTTTTTAATATGTTATTATTAGAGTTATTTGTTTTAAATAATATATTACAAGTTTATTTTTATACAATATGCTATAAGAATTTTAATAATGTGCATATACAAATTTATTCCTGATTCAAATAAAACAAATTTAATTCTTTTTAATATTTCAAGAAACACCATTTGAGGAGGAACAATATTAAGTATTGACTTATAAATCCAAATCGCGGCGTAATTGAATTTATTTGAATTTAAAAGTGACGATAATGCAATCCAAATCCAAATAGGAACCATAATACCTTCCAAATGAAACTCACAAAAGGATCTTCCCGACTATACTATACTGGTGTATACGTGTATAAATATACACATAGGTTGTCATATATTTCTCAAATCATCCAAAAAGCGCGATCACCTCTACTACTAGTTTTTTTCTTTCATCACATGTATCTATCTATTTTCATAAATTAACATGAGCCAAGTTACGGAAAAATTGTTTTCTTACACAACTCGAGAATAAGCTAAAATCACTGAAAGACGAAGTTATGATTAGTAATGTTAAGGTTGAGTTGATAAACCTTGAGGGGGCAATGAAAGATCTGGATGAATTGAAAGAAACCATGGAACCCAGCATCGGTGAGCCTGGCATAAAAGTTTCATATTTCAAGAAGTTTGCAAAACATCAAAAACAAAAAAGAAAAGATTAAAGAGTGGAAGGCAAAGTGTAAATTTATTACAAACAAAAAAATTAATCTGATTCTAACTTTAGCACCACTATTTCAGAATAGGGAAGATGGTATTACAAGCTACCAAGATATAGCAACATCATCCTTTCAACACGCACAAAAGTTTCTTTAAAACTCCAAAGAAAAGATTGATGGTCGTGATGAAGAAAAGTGAAATGGTAATAAAATAAATGTAATGACTTATATAAAGAAATTTAAGTAAAAATGTAGAAATAAAATATTGTGTTGTAAATATTGTTCATTCTCATTTACTTGAAAAATTCAAAGATCTATTATTGAAAAGATTTTTTGTTCTTATTTGATAAATTTATTTTGAAGATCCGCAAGATCCTTGTGAACAAATGCAACAACATTGGTCAATTGTACTAGTTAGGACGTTGCTCATTAAGTACATCTATTTTAATTTTATTTTTTTGAATGCTCATTAATAATAAAAAAACCCGAATATGTATGTTAAAGGGTTGATACAAGGTCTGTTGAGTGCAACAGTAGAGAGAATCAGAGACGGCGAGGCACATGAATACCTTATGAATGGAAAACATACTTCTCCATGAGGTAGTTTATCCGCCTTACTCTCCCTTTTACTATAACTCACCTAAATTAGGAGAATCCATAGGCCAAATGTTGAAGGATGCAAATGAAAACAAATAGTATATTGTTCCGATTAGTTTTGTGCATATAATTTGCACCAAAAAATGGATGATCTCGATGTAGTCTATAAAATAATATTTGAGAAAATCTTGAAAGACAAAAATTATCCTCTCCCACAAGATTGGTCATAAATCTTAAAATAATACCTATTGATGTATCAATATCATCTCATCTTTTATTGGTCATCTCAGATAAAAGGTATGGTATTGTCGGCTTTGAGAAAACTTGATATATTGAATGTTGATTGGGGTAAGATTGTGGTGGCTGAACAACCATGGGATTTAGTCTATACAAATAATGGCGCAGTGACAATCAAAACTCAAGCTCACTTGACATGTTTGTTTCCCAACTTTTTTGCACAGTTACACGAAGCTTTATATGAGATAGTTATCAAATATTGAAAAGTCTATTAGTCTACTAGTCTGCTAGTATTGGTTAGTGGTAAATTTTGTAATGTTTTGTTTGAATTGATGCTAGTGTTAAGTTTCTCCTAAATTAAGTGCATGTACATCTATATTTTTTAAGCTGCGTACGTGGGTCGCTTTTGTTACAATTAGAATATTACTGTTACTAGTTTAAAATCCGTTCAACGCACGGAATTTGATTATTACTTATTTAATTTTTTTGGATATTTGTGTAGGAATTAAGTTTATTTTAAACAATAAAAAATAATAAATAGAATAATATGTATTTTTTGTAATATTTGGGCAGTTAAAAATCTAAAAAAACAACAAAATAGTATCAACCAATAGATAATACTCATTAAGACAACTTAATTTAATTTGTTGTCCATTTAGTACCGACATGAATTGATACACATAAGAAAATATAGTCCTATTAAAATAGAAATTATTATTTACGAAAATCATCTAAATTTTAACAAGCAACTAATTATTTCGGGGTTACAAAATAATAGTTGTTTACTTCATGATGAGCGCTCCTGTTGAAAAGGTTTTTTTTGTTGGTTTCATGGTTCACGTGATTTTTTGTTTCGATCGTTCTCTTGATCAAGAGTTATTGCATTATACAGACCACGAAGGAGTTTATTACCTAAACGTTTATATTGCATATCTATAAATTCCACGCTTACTTGATTCAGAGTTATATGCCTCTGAGCCGACAACAAATTTTTTCTAAAATTTGAGTTCAATACAAATGAGAATAGTAACAATATGGAACCATGAATATACATAATATGTACTACTTAAAGTGTATGCATTAGAAAGTACGAGAAATAGGAAAATGTCACTCTTAACTAGATGACATTTTGTGATATCAAACCTTTGACCACGTCTTAGTTTGTTTTTTTGACTTCGTTTTTTTTTAAAATGCACTCGATTATTTGTTGAGAATATTTATATGTTTCTAGCTCAATTCTATGTTCACAAGATTAAGATGTGTGACGCCCCGGGATCCGGGGTCAAGGATCCGGGCCGTCAAGGTCCAATTTCCGATCAATATCTCTGTAGCCTTTTTTTTTCTTTTTTTAATAAATAAATAAATAAGTAAGCAGTTGACCCCACACTAATACACACACACACACACCAGTCATATGCTCATAGAACAACAACCACAATATTTAAAAGTTTTAAAGTTAACAGTTATTACAAGCCCAGAATTTACTAAGTACATTGTTGAACAAAGCTTCTACAGGAAGCACTTCAACAACTAAGTTTATTACAACTTACACACTTAATTTACATAAGTATACTAAACCCCTTCGCTTGTCACTACCTCGGGGATGGTCGCCAGCACTCGCTCAAAAGGTCGCCTTTCCCTTACCCTCTTGCGGGGTGTGGTACGTAGTATCGGCATGGGACCTAGCTGCTATATACATAAGTAGCAAGAGTGAGCTATAATAGCTCAGCAAGATCATACTGTAACTAAAACTTAAAATGTGAACAAGTATACATATATGTATATGCATATATAATAGCAGGAAACAATTAAAATCCTTAAGGAAGAGTAAAGCTCTTATTTAATAATACATCATCCACTCACTATTATAAGAAAGAAATCTAAATTAATATAATATCAGTTTTTCTTCATCTGCAACCATAATACCATCATCTCATATCATTATTCTGTTTTTAGTATAGAAATCTGAAATAATATAATATCAGTTTTTCTTCATCTGTAACTATCATTCCATCATCTCGTATCATTATTCTGTTTTCAGTATAGAAATCTGAAAACCCTTGTCTACACTTTCTTTTCAAAAACATTGGGGATATCTGCTGTCGCCTGATACGTTAGGACGATGATCAGTCGCCTAATCGTACCTGCTCTCTTTTTACTACCAGTAGAAGGAATGAAAATCATCCCTGGAGGAAGGCCACCTGCTAACATCCTCCCTTGGCATCTTCGTGCCGAAATAAAAATAATAAATGCTGGACTGTGTCGCACACAGCCCTGACACAGCCACTTACGCAAGTCTGTTGCAATCCCCCTCTTTATCACATCATTATTCTCTTTTTAAAATATCATTCCACATTTCCATTCTTGCACATTACTTCTATAAAATATATATATATATCATAATGCTTTGATTATGATTCAGACCTCTCTTTCAAATGCAGAAATCAAATATACTTTTATATTCGTAAAATATTCCATCTATTTTAAGAGTAATGCATGATAATCAAATAATGTTTATTAAACCACTGACACTCAATAAGAACATTTTTAATATAATATTATAACCATATAACCCTCGATAACAACTGATACCATTCTCTCTTATTCTCTTAATCATAAGGCATGTTCAATTCATGCATAATCATCTCTATACATATCCATCTCATACTCTTATTCATATTCATATACATTTCATACTCATATCCATATTCATATACATCTTCGTATACCTTTCTTTTCGATATCAATACTCAAGGAAGACAATTTCTTCACAATATAATAATAATAGCATCACATATATATTCCATGAAATCAGGTTTCTTTGAAGATAAATAGTTTTCCAAGTAGGGATAGAAAAGATCTTGCCTCGGTTTCGATATCCTGATGGTATGGCTCGTCCCTCTTCCGGAGTTTCTATAAACACAAAAGGACCGTCGTTAGAAACACATCTCTTACTCACTACACTCTTGTATAACATTACCTTTTGAAACTTTAATATATGTCTAACGTATTCCTATTACCCTAAAGGTTCAAGAACTTAGCCATTTAAAACCTTAGTCGAAGTTTCAGGGGTTTTCACTATTTCCCCTAACGATCACACTTAACTGTAAAAATTCTCAGAAAATATGGATTTCGAATTTTATCACAAGGTCAACTGGTAACAACTCTTTGACTACCTTACTACCTTATCCCAAAGTTTCATAATTTTTAAAAATGTTTAAGTATGGTAGTTATAGCCTCAAAGTTAACACAATTACATTTTCTCGGTTTCCGAACGTCTTTCACTAAAACTGACTTTCCTCCTAAACCGTTCATCAGATTTTAACGTACCTTATATCAAAACGATCTATGAACTAAGCTCTATCATTACATGGTCAATTGGTAACCTAGGCAGTAGGGAATCGTACGGATGCAGGGGTCACAAAACAGGGCAGATTTCTTCCTAACGAAAATCGGGCATTATAACGGCTATATTTTCGTACTTTCCAAAATCCAACTCCTCCAAATCAATTATCAAACACCATAATCATCACCTACACCATGTGGTCTTCATTACCAGCCATGGTTACAAGTCCACAACACACAATTTCCACATCAAAACCAACCATTTATAACACATATTCATTATAAACTAAACATTAGCATCACTAAACTACTGATCCACTCAATTTCCACCATAAATACAAAGAGGGCAAGAGTAGTTATACCTTCTTGAAGCTTTGACAACACTTAACAAGCCTTGGTAACCCTTAAACAACCTTACACTAGCTTGGATTAACTAAAGAATCCATAAAAACAAGGTTAGTTCTTGGAAAACACTATTCATTACCATTAATCTAGTAACTTTGATGATTGAAATACCTTACTAAATGATGCTTGCTTGCTATGAAACTTGGTGAGTGATCCTTTCTAACCTCCATGATGCTCCATTAATTTCCTCTTGATTTGTTATTGAAAAGAGCTAGGGTTTTGGTTTTGAAATTTTTTTTTTCTTTTTCTTGAAAAGAGCCGAATGGAAAGATGGAAAAAGGGGAGAGATTTTTCTCTTGTTTGGTTCTTATCTCATCTTAATCTTTATCATTCTAGAGTGTGGTGGAAGCATGAGGATTTTTACATGATTAAATGACTAATCTATCCCTTAAATTGTGTTAGTGGATAATGATGTCATTAGTGATGTCATTGTGGAGTAGTTAGGAAGCTTGGTTATTAACCTTAAGTAATTACTAATAACCTTGGTAAATATTAATGTGGTAAATATCCTTATTATTTACTAACCTTGGTTACTTGGTTTTCATACTCGCCTAATTGTGGTTCGTTTCGAATATACCTCATTATCTCAGTGGTTTTTGAAATCATTTACAAATCCAATTTCCTTTGGTATTCTCTTAACTTAATAATCCCCTGGTTTAACCTAAATTCACTAATTCCTCAATATATAATTCTTTTAGTATTTCTATACTCCTTGATATCCAAGATATAGAAGTTCGTTCGAGTTCAAAATCCTCGAAATCAAAATTCAGGAATTTCTAAAATCCATCGTTATTTCGAGTCACTTATTTTTAAGGTACAACACTAATATGGTTTCCGTTTACTCATTTTCCATCCCTAATATAGAGTACCTACACACCATTTCCATGGATTCCTCAAGATCACTATTCATTTGGGCACTGTAGCCTTTCTAAAGTTAGGGTTATTACAGTCTTCCCCCCTTAAAAGGATTCCGTCCCGGAATCATGTTGAAAATGTTTATAAGTATCTTTTTCATCCACACCTTCTAACTTCCACACTATTTCCTTTATCCTTTTCCTGTTGTAATATCTCTATCTTGTTTGCACAGAAATACACTAACATAACTTCCTTGTCATTCATCAACATGCCATTTAGTTTATCAATAGCAGTCCTTTTATTGTCTCTTCCTCACAAATCTCCTCCTGTTTCAAGTCATTCCATGACATCTCGTCTCTCCTTCCTCTTTTGACGAAGATATCCGCCACTACATTGACCTTTTCTGAATGGTAGTGTATCTCACTTATGGTTTGACCATCTTCTGATCTCTATCATGACATAAATATTAATTCCTCAATATTCCTATAGCTCCTCTCTGTAAAATTTTCCAGAAAATAAGCTCTAATAATATTCTTTAAAACAATTGTAAGAAAATACTACCTATAATATATATTTCCTGTTCGTCTCAACGAGCTTGTGTTTTCCCAAAACACTCCTACTTTTCTTTTCATAACGTTTCCTAGCCCTTAGCAGATACTGATTTTCCTTATCTATATTATTAACTTATTTATTCCATTAATTGATTAAGTCGATCCTTAGCCAAAGACTTACACACAAATTTAAATCGGAAAGCAAGTACCTGTATCCGCATCTGGTTTCGTCAACGCTTCCCCTAAAGTCATGTTGTACACTCTAGCAGTAGGCCTATTCGAAGCAGCCCCACTCTGTCCTGACGCGTATGACCCACCTGAACGGCAATCTCTAGCAATGTGTCCTAGTTTCCCACACTGGTAACACTTAACATCTCTTTTAGGGTTTGCATCAGTTGATGGGCACTGGTTAAGGTAGTGTCCTTTTTGTCCACACTTAAAACAAGTTACTCCCAGCACTCTACAGACTCCTATATGCTTCTTACCACACGTCTCACAATCTGGTAATGGTGGTCGTGATTGATTGGACTGAAATGTTCCTGAAGATTTTCCACCCTGACTCACCGTCTCACTAGTAGTCTTGTTACCCCCCGACTTTCCCACAAATTGAGATTTTTGTCCTTTACCTCCTTTGTTAAAGTAGCTTCCCTCACTTGAACCTCCTTTTGGGCCCTCAAATCTTCTTTTCTTATTCTCTCGACCTATTTGAGCCTGCTCACTCTCGGCCTCTATAATTGATGCCTTTTGAACCACTGCAGCATAATCAGTCAACTCAAATGGGGCCACTCTCGTTCGTAACCAGGGTTTCAACCCTTGTTGAAACCTTTTTGCACGTTGTTCTTTAGTATGCACAAACTCGGGAACAAACCTCGACAGTTCTGTAAATTTATTTTCATACTCTGCTACTGTTAGGTTATCCTGTTTTAACTCCAGAAACTTTAATTCCATTTGGTTTTCTAAATACTTAGGAGAATACTTTTCTAGGAATACCCTAGTGAAACGCTCCCAGGTTATCACTCCCGCTTCCTCTAGGTTCTTCTTAGCTTCCCACCAGTAATTTGCCTCTCCCTTTAAGAGATAGGCTGCAAAAACTGTTTTTTGATCTTCCTCTATCCTCAGTATTTCGAAAGCTTTCTCCATTTCTTTTAGCCATGCCCTAGCTACTACTGGGTTAGTGGTTCCCTCGAATTCTGGGGGCTTTAATGACTTAAAGGCACGAAAGGAATTAGCTGCCTGATTGGGGAGAACAGGTGGTGGTTGAGGATTCTGTGGATTCGCTAAATTCTGCCTTAATAAGTCCATGAATTGGGCAAAGGGATCACCTCCCGGATTCCTTTGTTGGCCAGTTGATTCCTCTTCTCCTTCTTCATGATTTTCTTCATTATGAGCATTTTCGTTCAGTCTAGTACCTTCGATATTTCGACTTCTTTCGTCTCTCTCATTTTCCCTTGCATTCGCTCTACTGTCGCGTCTAGGCGGCATAGTTCTATACATAACAATAGTCCTTATTAATTACCCGAATTTGGGTTACTATATACATCATTTCTATATACACAATTATATCATTAATTAACTCATTTGCACATCACAATATCTTTATCACGCGATTTACATCTAATTATACCATAACTTTAGTAGGTAGTTGTATCGCCCTTACCACGATAGCCTTTTCATTAAGTCAATCACCTTTTACACATCAATATTCTTGAGTCTCAACATTTATAAAAAAAAAATGCAGCAAAAATTTAGATAGAAATGCACAACCTTCATTAATGTACATAAACATTTTACAGTTTGAGTACAACATCTTTTACTGCTAATAATATACATCATCTAATACAAGGTTCGAAACCCAAAACATAGCCGTACATACTAATCCGATATCACAAAAGTACTACTAACTGTCCTCTAATCAGACTGGGATTAAAACACTGAACAACTAAACTAATCCCCAAAATGACATCAACAAGATGACTAGTCTGATTAGTGACGAAACTACTATCCCGGCTCACAACCCTGCCCTGACAACATCCCGTATCTGGACTACCATGGTAGTAACCGTATCAACTATCTGGGCCCTCCATGCCGGGTCTCCTCTATCACCCAACAACCTCCTAATATCTCCTAATGCTCGTAGCTCAATACTGATCATCCCCAGAGACATCCCATCCGGGATAACCCCTCTTCTCCCTCTCTCTAACCTCTGTAGAAGGGTGTCTATAGTCCTGCGGGACTCCTCCAACTGTCCCTGAAGGGCAAAGTACTCGGTCAACAAGGTAGCTGAAAGTGGGTCACCCGCCGGTAGGGGTGCCTCCTGAGGGGGTACAGCTAGGGGAGGTGCATCCACAGGTGGAGGTGCAAAGGGTGGGGATGGAGGAACCGACTCTGTCTCAGCATCCTCTGAAGGATCCTCCTCCTCCTCAAAAAAACCAAAATGCCCGGGAGGGGTAAACTGCTCAAAAGGATCATCTATAGGGTCAGGACTAGGTAGAGGGGATGGAACGGGTGACGGCACTGGGACGGGTCGGGCAGGAGTGGGAACCATCTGAATATCCCTCCACTCAATCGGCTCCTCAGGTATAACTGACAACCTAGGCCTCTTACGCAGTGGCCTCTCCTCCTCAGGGATCTCCGATCTCACTCTGGAAGGACCTGCCTCGTCAGATCCTGTAGAAGGTCTACCCATATATGGCACTAGGGCCACAGCATCTCTCCGTCTCTGCTCCTCTGCCTCCTCTCTCTCTAATCGCTCTCTAGCCGCCGCCCGGCGTCTCTCCCTGAGGTCCTCAACTGCATACTCGGGAACCTCTACCCCGGCCAGCTGAAGATCTAATAGCTCCTGCTCTGACATCCCTAGCCACTGGGGATCCTGACTCGGCTCACCCATCTCCGCTCCCTATAATAAAACATAAAATTCTATTAGTAACAGTCTAATAAATTATAATATATGCTTAAAGTAAATACTACCTGCGATATACCACCCCTGAACTTGATGGAAGTTCACAATTTATATTATAACTGATATATTTATTATTATTACTTTTGTTCTTGAGCATTATGACTCTTAGCTCTGATACCATCTGTGACGCCCCGGGATCCGGGGTCAAGGATCCGGGCCGTCAAGGTCCAATTTGCGATCAATATCAATATCTCTGTAGCCTTTTTTTTTTTTTTTAATAAATAAATAAATAAGTAAGCAGTTGACCCCACACTAATACACACACACACACACCATTCATATGCTCATAGAACAACAACCACAATATTTAAAAGTTTTAAAGTTAACAGTTATTACAAGCCCAGAATTTACTAAGTACATTGTTGAACAAAGCTTCTACAGGAAGCACTTCAACAACTAAGTTTATTACAACTTACACACTTAATTTACATAAGTATACTAAACCCCTTCGCTTGTCACTACCTCGGGGATGGTCGCCTGCACTCGCTCAAAAGGTCGCCTTTTCCTTACCCTCTTGCGGGGTGTGGTACGTAGTATCGGCATGGGACCTAGCTGCTATATACATAAGTAGCAAGAGTGAGCTATAATAGCTCAGCAAGATCATACTGTAACTAAAACTTAAAATGTGAACAAGTATACATATATGTATATGCATATATAATAGCAGGAAACAATTAAAATCCTTAAGGAAGAGTAAAGCTCTTATTTAATAATACATCATCCACTCACTATTATAAGAAAGAAATCTAAATTAATATAATATCAGTTTTTCTTCATCTGCAACCATAATACCATCATCTCATATCATTATTCTGTTTTTAGTATAGAAATCTGAAATAATATAATATCAGTTTTTCTTCATCTGTAACTATCATTCCATCATCTCGTATCATTATTCTGTTTTCAGTATAGAAATCTGAAAACCCTTGTCTACACTTTCTTTTCAAAAACATTGGGGATATCTGCTGTCGCCTGATACGTTAGGACGATGATCAGTCGCCTAATCGTACCTGCTCTCTTTTTACTACCAGTAGAAGGAATGAAAATCATCCCTGGAGGAAGGCCACCTGCTAACATCCTCCCTTGGCATCTTCGTGCCGAAATAAAAATAATAAATGCTGGACTGTGTCGCACACAGCCCTGACACAGCCACTTACGCAAGTCTGTTGCAATCCCCCTCTTTATCACATCATTATTCTCTTTTTAAAATATCATTCCACATTTCCATTCTTGCACATTACTTCTATAAAATATATATATATATATATCATAATGCTTTGATTATGATTCAGACCTCTCTTTCAAATGCAGAAATCAAATATACTTTTATATTCGTAAAATATTCCATCTATTTTAAGAGTAATGCATGATAATCAAATAATGTTTATTAAACCACTGATACTCAATAAGAACATTTTTAATATAATATTATAACCATATAACCCTCGATAACAACTGATACCATTCTCTCTTATTCTCTTAATCATAAGGCATGTTCAATTCATGCATAATCATCTCTATACATATCCATCTCATACTCTTATTCATATTCATATACATTTCATACTCATATCCATATTCATATACATCTTCGTATACCTTTCTTTTCGATATCAATACTCAAGGAAGACAATTTCTTCACAATATAATAATAATAGCATCACATATATATTCCATGAAATCAGGTTTCTTTGAAGATAAATAGTTTTCCAAGTAGGGATAGAAAAGATCTTGCCTCGGTTTCGATATCCTGACGGTATGGCTCGTCCCTCTTCCGGAGTTTCTATAAACACAAAAGGACCGTCGTTAGAACCACATCTCTTACTCACTACACTCTTGTATAACATTACCTTTTGAAACTTTAATATATGTCTAACGTATTCCTATTACCCCAAAGGTTCAAGAACTTAGCCATTTAAAACCTTAGTCGAAGTTTCAGGGGTTTTCACTATTTCCCCTAACGATCACACTTAACTGTAAAAATTCTCAGAAAATATGGATTTCGAATTTTATCACAAGGTCAAATGGTAACAACTCTTTGACTACCTTAATACCTTATCCCAAAGTTTCATAATTTTTAAAAATGTTTAAGTATGGTAGTTATAGCCTCAAAGTTAACACAATTACATTTTCTCGGTTTCCGAACGTCTTTCACTAAAACTGACTTTCCTCCTAAACCGTTCATCAGATTTTAACGTACCTTATATCAAAACGATCTATGAACTAAGCTCTATAATTACATGGTCAATTGGTAACCTAGGCAGTAGGGAATCGTACGGATGCAGGGGTCACAAAACAGGGCAGATTTCTTCCTAACGAAAATCGGGCATTATAACGGCTATATTTTCGTACTTTCCAAAATCCAACTCCTCCAAATCAATTATCAAACACCATAATCATCACCTACACCATGTGGTCTTCATTACCAGCCATGGTTACAAGTCCACAACACACAATTTCCACATCAAAACCAACCATTTATAACACATATTCATTATAAACTAAACATTAGCATCACTAAACTACTGATCCACTCAATTTCCACCATAAATACAAAGAGGGCAAGAGTAGTTATACCTTCTTGAAGCTTTGACAACACTTAACAAGCCTTGGTAACCCTTAAACAACCTTACACTAGCTTGGATTAACTAAAGAATCCATAAAAACAAGGTTAGTTCTTGGAAAACACTATTCATTACCATTAATCTAGTAACTTTGATGATTGAAATACCTTACTAAATGATGCTTGCTTGCTATGAAACTTGGTGAGTGATCCTTTCTAACCTCCAAGATGCTCCATTAATTTCCTCTTGATTTGTTATTGAAAAGAGCTAGGGTTTTGGTTTTGAATTTTTTTTTTCTTTTTCTTGAAAAGAGCCGAATGGAAAGATGGAAAAAGGGGAGAGATTTTTCTCTTGTTTGGTTCTTATCTCATCTTAATCTTTATCATTCTAGAGTGTGGTGGAAGCATGAGGATTTTTACATGATTAAATGACTAATCTATCCCTTAAATTGTGTTAGTGGATAATGATGTCATTAGTGATGTCATTGTGGAGTAGTTAGCAAGCTTGGTTATTAACCTTAAGTAATTAATAATAACCTTGGTAAATATTAATGTGGTAAATATCCTTATTATTTACTAACCTTGGTTACTTGGTTTTCATACTCGCCTAATTGTGGTTCGTTTCGAATATACCTCATTATCTCAGTGGTTTTCGAAATCATTTACAAATCCAATTTCCTTTGGTATTCTCTTAACTTAATAATCCCCTGGTTTAACCTAAATTCACTAATTCCTCAATATATAATTCTTTTAGTATTTCTATACTCCTTGATATCCAAGATATAGAAGTTCGTTCGAGTTCAAAATCCTCGAAATCAAAATTCAGGAATTTCTAAAATCCATCGTTATTTCGAGTCACTTATTTTTAAGGTACAACACTAATATGGTTTCCGTTTACTCATTTTCCATCCCTAATATAGAGTACCTACACACCATTTCCATGGATTCCTCAAGATCACTATTCATTTGGGCACTGTAGCCTTTCTAAAGTTAGGGTTATTACAAGATGCCTCCGTCAAATCCATAACACATTCTTAACAAATAAATAATAAAAATATTAAGATGTTTAAAGTTTGGAGAAAATGACCAAATTAACACAAAAACACAACCCACAACCCAAAATACCCATTGGCGCGCGATGTGTCCAAAATAACCAACGGCCACACAGTTGGATTATGCGTACATGGCATACACATATGTCTTATGCGTATGTTACTTTTTCTTTTGTTTTTTTGTTTTTCCCTCAGCCTGTTGATTGTTCTTTCTGGATTCGAAGAATACGCATATTACTTATGCCTACATCTGAGGATTTTAAACAATTTCCATTTAATATTTTTTTTATATTTAATATTTTAATATTTTATCAATATTTCTTTGGGGTTAAATAGTTTCCATTTGGGGTTTACAAATATTCAATTTTTTGATTAATTTTTTTTAATTTCATTTGTATTCTCTTGGGGTTTCAAAGGTTAACCTTTGGGGTTCAACAGATCCTTTTTGGGTTTTAGAAATAATCAGAACGACGAAAAAACCGTATACGAACTTAGAGTTTAGGATTTAGGGTTGTAAACAATCCTAAATCCCAGACCCTAAACCCTAACTTATCATGATTTTTAAAAAATCGGGGCTGGCCGGACTCAATAAGAAATATTCAATTTTTTAATTAAAATTTTTAAATTTTATTTGTATTCCCTTGCAGGTTCAACAATTAACCTTTGGGGTTCAACAGTTCCATATTAGGTTTTAAAAATATTCGGTATGACGAATAAATCGTATGCGAACTTAGGTGTTTGTACAAAATCACGCAAGCGTACGTGGTCACAAGTAATATATGAATAAGTCAAGTTCGTTCCCACAGAGATCTGGTTTAGGTTTCAATTCAGTTAATGCACCTATGCAACAATGTATGGTTTTTATTCACTGCTAAGACAAATAACAATTTTGGGTTTTAATTAGCTAAGATTAACTAAAAAGCAATTTAATAAACTAATAATTACTTAACTAATGAGAATTGAATTCGAATTACTTATGGGAATAAAAACATGGGATCCTAACTTCATTAAATACTTCGCTTAGAGTTGATGCCTTTAATCAAAGTATGTGATGGTTATGATATCTGATCAGACAACACGAAACAAGTATAGGCTACTTCTCAGTATACGAATACCAAACTACTCATACATCCACAAAAGAGATAGAAGATGTGTAGACACCAATTATGTTTAGACCCTATATCTCTATAAGATTTGAAAACATAACGGTTGAAGAACAAGTTATCCATTAAGATCACATAGGGCAGCATAATATTTCTCAATTTACGCTATAAATCATGACGTCACACATACATCAACTTATCCTATGCTAGCATGACAAGTTCTAAATCTCAAGATCCACTCTCGCTTCACAAGAGATTAACAGATTAGATGTTAGCTACGCGTCTAACAATTAAGCATAACCATACGAAGATATCAGATATACATTACACACAGATCTTTAAAGCATCAAGATACTAAACTACATAGATAAATTTGTTAGAATCCCATGACAACGATTAGTTCATAATCGAACCGCTCGTCATCATGGGATCTGATGAAATCATGATAATAAACAACGTATGAATAATAATTATGCTAGAATAATAGAGTTAAGAAAACAAAGCCACATAATGAAGATCCAATGTATCCTAATAGAAGAAAATAAAAGATGAAGTAGATCTAGATCTCCGTTGCTTGTCACGAGCGTTGGTGAGTCCTTCTCTACTTTTCTCCCTTGCTTCTCTGATAAAAACGTCTTCTCTCTATTGTCCACATGTGCTTATATAGCCCCCATGTCTTGTCCAGCAAGAAATTCCCCAAAATAGAATTAAAATAGAATTTCTGCAGTTCAGCACAAAATACGTTTCCTAAACTGATTCTGTTTTGAAGGAAAAATTCGTAACTGACTTTTCTTTAGTATTTCTGGGCCGTTCTAGTTGTATTTGGACATCTGAACCACTTTAGAATGAAAGAAAATTCCGTTATCTTCGCGTGGACTGTAAGATCGTCCAAAACGGACTTGTAGAACTCAAGATATGACCCAAACAGTAAATCGGAATTTTCTACCAGCCGACAGCCGCGCTGACTGCGCCGTAGTAGCGCTGACTGCACCCAAACTTCCTGGAACACTTTGGGGAAACAGATCCGTCTTCTTCCAAGCTTTCCAACGACTGCTTACGGGCCTCAAACGGACTTGTAGAACTCCAGATATGGCCAAAACAATGAAGACTGCGCAGCCTACCCGGAAAATCCGAATTTTAATCAATTTAACCTCCAACTCTTAGTTCTGCAAAACTCAATGAAAACATATTAAACACACCACATACTTGAGGTCAAGTAATCAATTTAAGCCGATACTAGGCATTCCAAGTGGATATAAAATCCACTTATCATTAGGGTTTAGGGTTTAGACCCAAAATCCTAATTTATCCCGATTTTTTAAAAATCAGGCAGCCAGACTCAGTAAGAAATATTCATTTTGAATTGACCATTTGATTATAACTTTTTTTTTTAATAGTTTTGCAAATACATATTTACCCAATAAAAAAAGGTAACACCACTTAAAATAGCATTTTGGGTTCAAAAAATATCGTTTTGTAAAAAAAATATTAAAATTTGGATGCCATCGACGCATTTGAAATATGCGCATGTCCATGAGTTACATATTTTAGTTATGCGTAATCATTGAATTCGCTTATAATAAATTTTAAAAAACAATGAAAGAAGTCGGTGATTGGCCAACATACGCATATGTTTAATGCGTGGGTGATGTACACATTCTCTAAATACGTGTAAGTCTGGTTATTTCGGTCACTTCTTCCGCATGTGGTTATTTTGAACACTCCAATTTAAAATTTGGTTGTTGGATGGTTTCACCCTAAACTTTGATTACATAAAATTAACAAGATGCATGTTTATAAAGTATCAGTGATACACAATTTGTGTTGTCATGTTACATAGTTACATAGTGATGGATGGATTAGTTATTTTTGTTTGACTACATGTGTAATTATACTCCTATAAAAACATGTGTACGTACAATCTTTACTTATTTCAAAAAAAAAAAGAAGAAAAAGAAGTATAATCTTTCCTACTATTTTCAGATTTTATAATCATTGTGCTCTAGATATCTTGTGACAACTTGTTAAAATTCTCATGTTCGATTGTAGATGAATTATCTAAAAACGTTGTTAAAAAAAACTTAAACCTTTGATAGAATAGTTTCAAGATATTAGCTTCAATTTGACGTAGAAGGTTCTGCTTATTACTTTACAAATTTATATGTTTGATATCTCTGCGAAAGAAAAATGCTACCGTGTTTGATATATATGAGATAGAAAAGTACTATTATAGACCATGCTAATTTTCAATGCATGTTTTAGTAGATGTAGGTAGGAGATGACATGGGGAGATACCGATGTTATTAATAAATGTTATTATAAAAGAATTAATGGGGTAGTAGATTTGCACATTCATCGCTCAAAATTTATTACCCCTCCATTTCTAAATATGTTTTCTATTTCCTCCGGACATATTTATCAACACACATTTTTTATCGTTAATATATTGAATTTTTATTAGTATTAAATATACAAACTTCACTATATTAAAGTACTCATAAATACGAATCAAACAAAATCATTCATGACTATATTTTATCTTATAAATTATGCGTAAATTAGTAATCAATCGCTTATAATAAATAGTGTCCAAAATCAAAACGAACAACACAATATGAGATGGAGGGAGTATTGGGATTTTGTAATAATTAGATCTCACTATTATTTAAAGTAGTTTGTATATCTGTTGAAGATTTTATTATTGAGAATTCGTAATAGTTAGATTTATGTTATTTTAATAACAATATACTTAACCTAGCTCATTGTCTATTTTTCATAATCAATTTTTATATGATTTAATGTTATCAAGTTTTGGTTAATGTTCTTGGCCCAAAAAAAGTTTTAGTTAATGTTAAATTGTTTAAATTCTTTATCTTTTGATATAATCATATTAAGACAATGCATGTTGAGGTTTGTATAAGTTGTTACAAATTCCTCATAAATATGTACAATTTATCTTTCATATGGTTTTATGTTATTAAACACATAATTTGTTTTCATATATTTTTATGTTATGCAATTTTAATTCTTAGTATGTTGTCTAAGTCATTAAATATTTTGTGTAATAGCTACTTTAATATAACTAGTTTATAACATGTGCAATGCACACGTGTATTTTTTGATATATTATAAATTTTAATTTGAGGTTACAATTTTGTTTTTATATAATTATTATTTTCAATAATTATTTTAATTTTAATTTAATATAATTTAATATAAATTTGATTAATGACATGCATGGTTTGAAACGTATATTATAAAATTTAAATTAAATATATGGTTGATGGGTTTCGAATATTGGATCTTTAATAAAGTAATTGAATCGTATAATTTACTTTATCGTTAGACTAACGGTTTTTATTTATTACTAAAAATCTAATGATCATTATTCATTGTATAGTTGAACTATTTAACCAAAATATAAACAAATATACTTATGTCATCTTATTATGAACATATATATACCAAATACAAAACTTTCAATATTTTTGTTTTAACATAATAATTTGGATGTTAAATATATTTTATTAATGAATGGAAGATATGGTAAGATACGAATTTTGTAGGTTTAAAATTTTTAAATGATATGATTTAATTATCATAATTATATATATGGTGACCGTGATATTTTCTAGAAAAAGGAGATTTTAATTTGAAAATATAGAAAAGATAATACTTTTTATCGGAGAAAGGTAATCGATAAGTATATAGTGATAACAATATTTTATTAAATATAAAATGTAGTGTTTTAGCTAAAAGGGAAATTAGTTTGGTTTTATTAATTATAACATTATTATTGTATATTATTAAATAAAACTGTTCGTACTATTTTTGATAAGAAGAAAAATTTTAGTTAAAAAAATATGAAATAAAATGTGTTTTAATTGAAAAAGAAAATTGATTAGTTATGAAAAAAATATAAAAAGGAACATGTTTTACATAAAAAAGGGAAATTGATTAGTTATTTATAATTACATTTTTTTTCTTTATCTTTCTTTAAATATGATGTTTTTTTAAAGATCATCGCTTTCAGAGTTTTAATGGCATCAAATTAGGATCCAAATTATATTTCTTCGGACTCGATCCTTGTTTTGATAGTGATATTGATAAAACTAAGGATGAATCTTTTACTAATATGTTTATACTCTTGAAGAAAAGGATGTTATATTCTTATGTGTATCTTTTACTAATGTTCATACTCTCGAAGAAAAGGATGTTATATTCTTATGTGTATTCAACCTAGTGATGGTAACCAAGTACTAGTAACCCACGGCAACAAAGCAGAGACTAGGCGTTGTGATTATAAAAACAAAATCAGCTATGTAACCTTGACTCTTTTCAACATCCCTACCGATTTCTACACTTTAAAAGACACCCCTCTGCATGATCCCGATCTCCACTCATCCTATGCTTATGCAGATGACACGGCTGAAGATGGTGGTGTGGTCAGGAGATACTTCAATGCCGAATGTCGGCACGCTGCTCATTTCGTCGTCACTAATTCTATTTATCCTGCTGATGGCCAACTCGAGGCGTGTTTCTTTTGATTAAAAGACACCCCTCTGCATGATCCCGATCTTCACTCATCCTATGCTTATAACGAAACTATATCCAATAGCTAATATTTTGTGTTTTAGTTCCGACGACGCCTCTTAGAATTTCTCTAGCTAATAACGAAACTATATCCAATAGCTAATAAGGAGTTGACATACTGAAACTCATGTTCTATTTACTCTGAACTCATGTTCTCATAATCCAGAATTTCATGAGGTCATCATAATCTATGAATATGTCCACGTGTGTAGCAATTTATCACTCCTAGAAATGTGTGCCAGCACGCTGAACGAAGAAATCGATGAAAGGATTTCCCCTGAACTTAAATTTATCACTCCGAGCAATGTGTGTGTGTTGAAGTAAGAAGCAATAAATTCATAAAAAGAGCAGGATCGGCTAGCCACTTGGTACCAGATAGTGCTATAAATTAGCATATAAAAACCCAGGCACCATACGAGAAGTTTGGCTTCTTGGTGTAATTGATAAAACAAACTAGCTAGTATATTTCTACTGTACCCATTTCCTTTCCCTATAAATCTCAAATCTCTTTACATTTCTTTCTAGCGAAACTACTGTTTAACCTGTTCTTCATGATAATCGCTCAACAATGGGCTCTTGTTTCATTGGTAAACTATTAATCATACTGCCTGAAATCCCATGCTTCACCTCCTTTCTGGATCTCCTGACCAGACTGTTGTTCTACACAGTTAAAAAAGTTGCTGCTTTCTTACGCTTTGGCAGCTGAACCAGTTTGCTGGATGAGTAGAGATGGTAAATCTCTGATTCTAAGGCCACTCCCCCAAAAGGATGCTAGACAAAGTCCCATGATAGCCATGGCAACTACTGAACATGCTGGGGGAACTGCTTGACTGCTTCCCAGAAACTGTGTTGCAAGAAGACCAGCAAGAGTCGAACTTTGCATGCCAGTGCATAGAGAGATTGTCCTGCAAACTTCTTCTTCTTGCCTGCGAGAATGACAGTAAATTTAGGGTAGAATCTTGATACTTGTAGTCAAGTTAAGTGTACCCATGTACCAAAACGATATCATAATAGCTGATGAGGATGAGAAGTTAAAATATAGGTATGTAATTGATGTTCAATTGATCATAGTTGACTAAACAACCTATATTTTAATTGAACATAGATGCAGCTGCAGTTCTGAGACTTTAGCATCTCAATTCTTAACAACCAATTATTACTTCTGTCACCAAATATTATTTCCTTTATCTCTTTAAATTAAACCACCAAAATGAAGAACAGAACTGATCAAACAAAATTAAAGACGACGACGAAGTAAAGCAAAGACTTAACGATAGTAATAACACGTACCGGGGATACTTGCATCTTCGTTTTAATTGCTGATTTCTTGATTGGTAAAAATATGAGGAGATCTCTTTTGATATTTATATTCTTGATTGTAAAAACTTGATTTTGGACTTCCGATTACAATTAGGATTTAAATCATTCTTTAGATTCGTTATATGTTTTCTAGTCCATTGGAGTTCATCTTTTATTTCTTGAACTTTTCGATTATAAATTGGATTTTAAATCATTCCTTATATTGTGAATATGTTTTTTCGATATTCGATTTCTAATATTTAAAAGAGTTAATTGCAAGAAAGTGGCTAGATTTTACACTGATTTTCAAAAAAGTGGCCAGATTTTCAATTTTGCAAAATGGTTGCCAGACTTGCCTTTTTCCTTTCAAAAAAATGTCTGGAAACGATTTTCAGCTTATTTGGCAGGGATAAAATGGGAAAATATGTTATGTATTAGTCAATTTATGTGCATGCATGGGGGCATTATTATTATTATTATTACGAATATTTTCCCATTTTACCCCTACCAAAAAGCTGAAAATCGCCTGCAGCCACCTTTTTGAAAGGAAAAAGGCAAGTCTGGCCACCTTTTTACAAAATTGAAAATCTGGCCACTTTTTTGAAAATGAGTGTAAAATCTGGCCAACACTTTGAAGTTTACTCTATTTAAAATTTTCTTTTCACTTATAGACTAACCTAATTTTTTTTAAAAAATAAACTTATGAAAAAATATCTCAATAAAATTAACATGAATTTTTTTTTTATATATTTTAAGATTAATAGCTAATATTTCTTTATTTTCTAAATAATTAAGTTTACAAATAAATACTTATTTTTTAACACCTCTAATGATAAGATATAAACTCTTATAATCTGAATTGTCTCGTATATTTTTATTATAATTCGATTTGTATGGAGGACAAGTGGCTGAGCTTGGCATTCAATAGTTTTTCTTTGCTCAGACGACGGGGCCCACAAATCACACCACACTCCGTCAATGGGAAGCAGTGAAGCACTCAAGTTCATTGTCTTCTATTCTCTCTTCTATTCTCTTTAGTCTGTAATTATTTACGTGAAATTTAGAAGCTGATTCTTTATTGTTAAACTAGGTAAAAAAAACCGCGTTTTGCACCGTTCGTAAAAAATAATTTTAAAAAGTACAAGAACAAACATAAATATTAAAAAAATATTATAACAAGTATAGAAATAAATGTAGTGTAATCTTTATATAAAATAACAATATATAAATACATGAAGAAAGTGTATTGATTGCAAAAAACTTGACTTTCAATTATGTCACTTTTTCCAAATAAAACATCGAGAACTTTCGAAGTTGTAATTTGATGCATATAGAGGTCCGAGGTAAGAATAATGTTGTGAAAAAATAAAAGAGAATAGAATGTGAAAGTTTGGACTCGATGGACTATTTCGATGGACTATTGGTTTACGGTTTATAATACATTTTAATTTAAGAGAAAAAGGACCCTGAGATTAATTTCAGGAAAGTTTCCTAAGATACTTAAAAAATAAGCTTTAAAACTTATTGGGCCCGCAGGGCTAATTAAGTAATATTGCAAAATTTTAAAAGAATTCTAATTTTAAAAAAATGCTCATCCTATGTTTGCATATAAAATCTATGTATCTTAGGGAAATTACCAAAAACATATCTTAGGCTCCCTAATCTCTTAATTTAATCCTTGAACTAATTTTTTTTTTTAATACTAAAATATTATTCCATGAACTTTCAATGATTGTCAACAAATCAGATTGTAAACAGAGGGGCATTAACCTCTGTACACCTAAGATCTGGGGAAAATAATAATTTGCTCCAGCAAGTTTATGAGCCACGTTATTTGCAGATCTTTTAACACACACCAACAAAACATGCTTTGATTTAGCTAGCAATTGTTTACAATCCTCAATCATAAATCCAAAATTTAACACCATTGCAAAACTTTGGATTGCGTGAATAACCAATAAACAGTCAGCTTCAACCATCATTGCTCCGCTATCCGGCACAAGACTTCCTTGACACATAAGGTCTCTACAATTTCTCGACCAACACACCCGTCTTTCAATCTAGCACCTACTGCATTAAGCCTCTCATTGCTATCGCGAGCAACAAAACCAACACTGCCCAAACTCCTCAAACAAAGTCATTATTGAACTAATATAGTTTTGCAGCGAGGAAGTATCAACCTGATATCAAACAAAGAAAAAATTAGCTTTAATCCAATATTAAAGGATAGTTTTTAAATCCACTCTATTTAATATTTGTACATATACTTTATTAAAAAATGGATGTAAGCATGTCCAAAGATTAAAGATTTAACTGTAGCTAATATATATAGGAATTTTTTGGCTGCTGGCAAAGTTTAAAGCATAAAAGTGCATGGAAAAGAAAATGAAAACCATATCTTGCAGTTGGGCCACTGACCACACAACAATTGCATCCCTCCAACATCTTAGTTTGTCTCCCTCACACACACATTGATTCACAACATTCTGAGTCAAGTCTCAAAAACTCTCAGCACATTCATGTTTCCTAATATCTAATGAATCGTCTGTGCCAGATAACTCAGAAATTTTTTTTTGCCAAGTGCTATAATTTCTTTTGAAATCTCCGTTGGTTAATATTCCGGTGTCTATTTGTCAGCAGTTTGGTGTTACAGGCATAATTGCGCAAAAGCATCAGCATTTCCATAATTTCTTCCTGAGGTGCTGACAAGCCTTTTTACAAACTCTGTGGCAGTCTGATTTTAAAACATATGTGGAGTTGAAGTGGGCATTATGTCCATATATTCGGGTCAATAACTAAGAAATAGGTAGCTAGGTAGGATTGAACTCAGAATTTGTTAAATGAACAGAAGGGACTATATGCGTTGATAGTTACGGTGAGCGCCCTGACAAAGATTTAAGCAGATTCCGAGTTGATATATGCATTAATATTGTGACTCGTGCATTGCACGGGCACATATATGCTAGTTATAGCCAATCCTGAATTTCAAGGAAATCAAATATAAGTCATATTGATTGCATGTACAGTTGTACACATCATAATAATCCAAAATATTAACTTAAATCAAATGTTGGGAGCAAATTTGAAGACTAGCAGCTTATTTTTCCATTATGTCCGTTGTCAAGCCTTTTACATAAACTCTATCAGCCTTCCATTATTTCTTCCTGAGGTGCTGACAAGCCTTTTACATAAACTCTGTGGCAGTCTGATTTTAAACATATGTGGAGTTGAAGTGGGCATTTTGTCCATAATTAAGAAATAGGTAGCCGGGTAGGATTGAACTCAGAACTTGTTGAATGAACATGAGGGACTTGCATACAATGGTTACTGTATGTGTTGATAGTTACTGTGAGTACCATGACAAAGATTTTAGCAGATTTCGAGTAGATATATGTATTAACAATTTAACATTGAGCCCGTGCATTGCTCGGACATATGCTAGTTTAAAATATAGCGAAGCCTGAAAATTTAAGGAAATCAAATATAGAATAATATTGAATATTGCATCTACTACACATCATAATTATTCCTAAAAAGTAACTAAAATCAAATGTTGGGAGCAAATTTGAAAACTAGCGAGTTGTTTTTCCAGCATGTTCCTTTGCCTTAACATTAACTGCTTGTTATACTATACAAGGTCCAAAGCATGCGATGGTTAGCGGAGCCATTAATTGTCAGCAGGGACCTCGACCCATCTGAACAGAGAAGCCATGAAGACAAAGGGCATCTTATTTACTATAGACAAGGCAGCAGGACAAGTACTCCACAAGCGATCCAAGCGACAAAAAATATCGACATTCACCATCCCTTTCCTTGCCTGGTGTCACAGGGTCGGGTTCTTCACCAAAACTTGAACCTGTGCGGCCTGCCCTTATGCCCGAACGCACCAAGAACAGTTAGCCCAAAACGGAGGTTGTCACCCAGCAACCTTAATACTACGCAGCGAAATCACAAATACCAATAATGGCTTAGTGTGTGCAGTGTATAAAAGTAAATGAACACACTTGTTTACAGGCAAAACGCCCAACCTTCTATTGCTCAACTCAATACAAAGGAACCTTACAACTGGAAGCACTCACTTGGCTTCACCAAAATACATACAGAAGCACTCACTTGCTTTCTCTCAGAATACAACTATATGTGACTCACTTGCACATATCTGAACACTCTCTCTACCTATACAATGCTATAGAATACATGTATTTATGCTAATCTACAGCCAGCCACGTTTTTCTTCCATCATGGGCAGTTACCAGCAGTTACTCCCACACATAGCAGTTACAAAGACACATGTCAGCCAGCCAACCAGTTGTGCAAACCCTTGGGCAGTTACCAGCAACTCCAATAACCCACAATAATATATATAACACATATATATATCACCCCAGCAGTTAGCCACGTTTTTGTTGTATCAACCATGCCACCTGTAATGCCCACAATCACATTTTCCCCACATGTGCCCAGCAAATGACCCAAACCTTTGGGCTTCATGTTTGGGCTGCCCAGCCAGCCATATCTTCAGCCCAATGCCAATGTCAAGCCACCAACCAGCTCCAGCAACTAAACACAATATTAGCCCACCATCAAGCCATCAACTAACCCCACATTAACTACAGCGTCGGCACCAACCATCGATGCCTGATCTTGGCGGCCTTAGGGATCAGCCACCGCCAAGCCAAAAACAATCAGCAACCAAGAGGTCTTACACCTGGCCTGTATACATATTGATGTGATATTTTTTGGTCACGAAATTATGATATTTTGGTCCGTAATTCTTTAACTTGTGGTTTTTGATACGAAATATATCTTGGAACACAGTTTTCCATTCTTTTCCACTTTTTTTTCCAGGAAATGTATTAATTTTTGTCTAGAATTCGGATTTGTGGAGTATAAACCAGGGGACTAATCCTCTGAATTAATCTTTGATCCAACGTCTGATATTAATATAGCCTAAAAAGTTTTATAAAAAAATAAACAGGAAATATATTTAAGAATAATTAAACAGAATATATATATATATATATATATATATTTTAAAAGCTAAAAGGATTTGACATCGTAAAGCAGATTTGCATATATAGTCCCGGAGTACCTCCTGAATGAATCCAACACCCTCTTATTTTGTTTCTACCAATTAGTTGTCCTCTTATTTTGCTTCGACCGGTTATTTGTCCAAAAAACAGCCTCATGTATATGCTCGTACGTCTATTCATTCGTCCTGGTTTTGTTTTATATAAGATTGATCCATTGCATCATCTGCTACATGATCCTCATAATCATCCTAATGACTTGCGGCCTCTTCTTTTTTTCCCTTGTTTTGATGATCCTCATTATTATCCCCGCTTTAACAGTTTTAATTGCATCAAATTAGGATCCAAATTATATTTCTTCGGACTCGATCCCTGTTTTGATAGTGATATTGATAAAGCTAAGGATGAATCTTTTACTAGTGTTTATACTCTTGAAGAAAAGGATCTTATGCGTATTCAACCTAGTGAACACAATGATGTTAATATCTTTAAGCATCTTTTTACTAAAACAAAATTTCCCATGCACTCCCCTAAATTTCATCCCACTCTTTTTGTTGCCAATCAAAAACTCTATGTTTTATCCTTTTACTGTTACAAAGATTGTAATTTTGAAGTCTTTTCTCCCTCCGACCAGACTTGGCAAATCTTGCCTCCTCCCCCCTTTCCTAAATCGTCTAGTTATGATGAACCTCTTTTTGTTTCCGACAAACAACAAATGGTCTTTTTTTGTGATGCCTTTTTTGCCTTCAATCTCAAAACAAATACTTGGACTCGAACCGTTAGCAGCTTTGATTCAACTTCTCCTTATCCTGATGATGATGCCCCTCTATCTCCATGCCCTACTCCTTTCTTTGGCAAACGTGTTTCACTTATCGGTGATATGACTTTTGGATTTCTCAACAATACAGATGATGGCTATTATATCTGTGCATCTCAGGCGACCTCCTCCTCTCACAAAGAATTAATGCATCCTAACTTGGCTCCTGACCAAGCTTTCATGGAAGTTTTGAGATCAACCCACTTTAGCTATACGGGTAATGAGCATGAGCATTATTCTGAGCTCTACTCTGACTACATTGTTGCTTTGCAGGACTTGGATGGTAAACAACTACTCTGTGTAGTAACCCACGGCAACAAAGCAGAGACTAGGCATTGTGATTATAATAACAAAATCAGCTATGTAACCTTGAATTTTTTCAACATCCCTGGCGATTTCTACACTTCAAAAGACACCCCTCTGCAGGATCCCGATCTTCACTCATCCTATGCTTATGCAGATGACACGGCTGAAGATGGTGGTGTGGTCAGGAGATACTTCAATGCCGAATTTCGGCACGCTGCTCATTTCGTCGTCAGTAATTCTCATTATCCTGCTGATGGCCAACTCGAGGCGTGTTTCTTTTGACTAAAAGATGGCCAGTGTCGCGTATACTAGTCTTGTTTTGAGTCCCAACCTATGCTCTCTGGCAAGTGATCAATGACATTTTATTGCTTGCTTAATGACATGAAATCCTACAGGATGATGTTAACGTGAAACAACTCATTAGTTATGTTGATCTTCGATTTTTTACATAAGCCTTTTCATTGCTTAAAACAAGCCCCTATCCATGGTTTCATGAGCTGCTTGTTGGTTGTTACAACTTGGATTTTACGAATTTCATCGTGTTTTATAATCTCAGAATTTTCTGTATCGGCCAGCCTATGCCCTTACCCTCTATTGAATTTTATCGTGTTTTAGTTCCAAATACTCCTCTAATTAGAATTTCAAATTTCGAATATCTGTTGTTCATCGTTATATATCTGTTTATATAAAATTTTAAATTATGTTGTTTTAGAGAGGAAGTACTCTAGGAAATCTGATTTTCCCTTTGTATCCTTGATGAGATCAATCTTATGTCTGGTCGCAATCTTACTATAAAATTAAAATATAGAGTTCCCGTGGTCCATGGAGAGCTGCTGGTTGTACTTTTTAATAGATTGCTTATTCTCATCTGTGTGATCATCAGAGCTACAAAACATATACTTTCATGAGGTCATCATAATCTATGAATATGTCCACGTGTGTGCAAATAAATATCTAATTACAAACTCATGTTCTATTTACTCTGAACTAGCAATTAATCACTCCCAGTAATGTGTGCCAGCACGCTGAATGAAGAAATAGATGAAAGGATTTCCCCTGAACTTAAATTTATCACTCCGAGCAATGTGTGTGTGTTGAAGTAAGAAGCAAGAAATTCATAAAAAGAGCAGGATCGGCTAGCCATTTGGTACCAGATAGTGCTATAAATTAGCATATAAAGCCAGGCACCATACGAGAAGTTTCGCTTCTTGGTGTAATTGATAAAACAAACTAGCTAGTATATTTCTACTGTACCCATTTCCTTTCCCTATAAATCTCAAATCTCTTTACATTTCTTTCTAGCGAAACTACTGTTTAACCTGTTCTTCATGATAATCGCTAAACAAAGCCTGAAATCCCATGCTTCACCTCCTTTCTGTATCTCCTGACCAGACTGTTGTTCTACACAGTTAAAAAAGTTGCTGCTTTCTTACGCTTTGGCAGCTGAACCAGTTTGCTGGATGAGTAGAGATGGTAAATCTCTGATTTTAAGGCCACTCCCCCAAAAGGATGCTAGACAAAGTCCCATGATAGCCATGGCAATTACTGAACATGCTGGGGGAACTGCTTGACTGCTTCCCAGAAACTGTGTTGCAAGAAGACCAGCAAGAGTCGAACTTTGCATGCCAGTGCATAGAGAGATTGTCCTGCAAACTTCTTCTTCTTGCCTGCGAGAATGACAGTAAATTTAGGGTAGAATCTTGATACTTGTAGTCAAGTTAAGTGTACCCATGTACCAAAACGATATCATAATAGCTGATGGGGATGAGAAGTTAAAATATAGATATGTAATTGATGTTCAATTGATCATAGTCTTAAGCTTAACTGTAAAAGAGAAAAATTAGATGCAGCTGCAGTTCTGAGACTTCAGCATCTCAATTCTAAACAACCAATTATTACTTCTGTCACCAAATATTATTTCCTTTATCTCTTTAAACCACCAAAATGGAGAAAGAACTAATCAAACACAATTGATTATGTAAATGGGTGGCAAAGCGAAGAAAGCACTGGTATATGTTTGAAATTAAATTTGTGCGCTTATCTAGAGAAATGTCAACTGGTCGTATTCATCACATGGTTCAAACCAATCTACAACAAAAAAGCAAATGATATTGCTTCTACAAAGGGACATCTCTCTCTATCTAATAATGAAACTACAAGTCTATATCGAAAAGCCAATAAGGATTTTGACACTGATAGTAAAAGAGTGCTACTCCACCCATTTAGTCTAATAGAATAGTAACTAGATTAAAATTACCTCAAAAGAGGAACTTTGGAGATCCAGTATCCTAAAGTAAAGGCTACAGCATGGAACAACAACACAGGTCCAACCAATCTGAGGCCCTCTGCAGAAAGAATTGTTCCCTGGTTGATTGCAAGGGGGCTTCCAATACAAAGTGAAGTACAGATCATTGCGACGATTGGCATCACTGGTTCAAGAACAGAAACAACTGGCTTTGCATAAGTGTTGAGAACTAGGCCAAGAGTGATAGGAACAAGAACCACCTGAAAGTTTTAAGCAATTTATTATCTACACAGACTAAAACAAGAATAGAATAATGTAAGAGGTGAGAACAAATTAGCAAAAAAAGAGAACAAGAGAGAACAAGTAGATTAATTTCTGCATAAAAGAGCTTCTGGTACCTGCAAAATCGACTTCGACATTGCGATTGCATCAACTGGTACAACAGAACCAATAAGAAGGCCTGTCAAAAGAGGAGTAACAATGACTGAGGCAATGGTGCTTGAGCTGGTCAAGAGAATGCTCAAAGCAACATCCCCTTTGCTTAAGAAGCTGGCATAACTTGATAGCTGAGCCCCTGCAACACAAGACATAAGGACAAAACCAGCATAGAATATCGGAGACATCCCGAAAATGTTTGCAACAAACACCCCCAAAGCTGGTTTTAGTGCATATTGAGCAATAAACCCAACAGATAATGGTAAAGGCCTGCAGCATATGGAATTTGTACCTTATAAAAGAGAAGACAACATGTAGATAGTAAAAAGTAGAAACACTGCTCAATGGTCAAATAAAGTAAGAGTAAGATTAGTGGATACCTTTTAAGAGCGAGCATAAAATCTTGAATAGATAGTTTGATTCCAATGGATAACATAATCCCTCCTAGAGCAGGGGCATACATTTCTCGCGAGACCCTGTAACTTACTAAAATTAATCAAGCAAGCAAAGACCTCATGTATCTTCTGAAAGTAGCAGGTTTACCTAATAAGGAAAATGAGATAAAAAGAGAAGAACATAATTTAAATCCAGAGTCAAATTAATCAGCAATGTATCTTCAGTACTTCCTTTCCAGTCATAAGATCACAAGTACTTTATGACAAATGATTATTCCAAAAAGTCTTGCAAAAACAACATACACACTGCATCATATTATAAAATATAGACAACTATCAACATATTTATCATATGACAAATAAAGATTTGATTACTTTATTGTACCGGAAAGCAATGCAAGATTAAAAATACTGTAGACCATTACTACAGTAGATTCTAATGAATAAAACAGCAGTATTAGCATTAAAAAAATCCAAGTGGGAGCATAAATAAAACAATAAATAAACTTATCACAATAAATTAATATTTTAATACAAGATATAATTATTTTTCTTACCAAGTGAAAGTTGAGGGTTGAGCAAGAGCAGCAACAGCAGTGAGAGCCACAACAAAAGGAAGCAAAGCAGATAAAATTTGTGAAGAATCATCATCATCATCATTTGCAGCTTCTTTATCACCAACATCAGATAAATAACTAGGATTTGTACCAAAGGATAATAATGTAAAATTACCTTGTCTTCTAAACAACCCAACTTTGCCAATAAATGGTGAAGAAGTTGAGCATGCCAGAACAGATGATCCACCATTTGAGTTCTTTTTCAATAAAGGGTGGAACTTTATGGAAGATAGTGAATTGGGTTTCGATTTTGATGGGTTGGATTGAAAGAGAGATGAAGATTTGGAAATGATTGGTTTGTTGAAGGGGTGTGTGATTGTAAGAAGTGATGATGATGCCATTGAGAGAGAGAGAGATGAGGGAGAGAGATGGGTTGTTAAGGTGGGAGGAGAGAGTGGTGTTTCGCCGGAGAATATGGTGATTTCCGGCGAGACAAAGTAGAGGAGCAGAGTGATGCACACGAGGTGAGGTGATAAAAAAAAAAAAAAAAAGCTTTTTATATATGTTTTATTTTTCCATATTGCAAAAAGAAATTAAGCTAGTACTTCATTTATGGACAGGTCCGAAATTAAGATTGTTGTGGAAAAAAAAAATTAAGTTCAAATAATTTTATTTCAAAATTTGTTGTTAAATTATTTTTTAAAAATACAAATAAAGGTTGTCTATTCTTTTAATATATAGTAGAAACATGAGTAGAGATGCTTTTCTATTGGGTAATTTCTTAATTTTTGAAGGTTAACTTCTAATTATATATGATAGTTTTTTATTTTTGACATTATCATATATGACCTTGAGTAAAAAATAACTAAGGATTAGCATGAATGGTGAGTAGAGGTTGGTAGTTTTTTGTTAGCATATAAATACAGTGCAATGAACTGTTAGTAATTTGTTATGAAGTGATATTTAGTAGGATGAGAACAAAATTCATACACTTACTTTTGGATTATGTTATAATGAAAATTCAGAAGGATGGAGTACAACTAATCAAACTTCTTTCAGCTTCACAATTTCATTTTCATTTAATATTTTATGAACATCGTTATACGGAGAATATTGTATAACAGTATTTATGAAGGTTGCTGGAATTATGGAATAAAATACGGATATTTTGCTAATAACACGAAGAATACGAAAGAGATTTGTAACTGTTTGTGGCTGATGTTGCTTGTTAATATTTCAGGGGTGAACTGTTTCTCTATCCTAACAAGAGGCCTACGTACCTTATTTATAGAGAATCAAGCCACAAGTAGTTCTTGGAGAATAAGTTACCTAGACGGGTTAGGGTTTCTAGAGGTCCATCTTGGTCCAAATGCACTAGACGCTTACATGCTGATGTAAATAATTCATTAATTATGTTCATAATTCATGGCTCATTAAAGATTACCTATGGCTAATATGATGCTAGAATCACGAGGCCTCTCTTGTAACGAGGCTAATGGAAAAGCTTACAAAAACCTCGCATGCGATCTCACTGGGCTTAGTCATACGAGGTGGTCGCATGCGACCTCACTGGGCTTAATCATGAGCCTTCATATGTAGATACACGTCAAATAATGAAGCATGTTATACATGAGGATGCGACCTCGAGGCCCGACAAGCATATGAGTCAACACTGGACCATGAGATCTGATGATCATTGTACTGAACTAGCTCCTGGTATTGGACTTTAATGATCCAATCATTGTCTTTGTGCCCATTATAGATAATGGACCGTTATTTCAGCCCACTAGACCGGTTAAATATATATACCAAAATTTGGGCATAACAAATATAATATTAATTCAAAATTGTTTTTTAATATTTAAATATGTCCTTTCACTTATAGAGTAACCAAATCTTAAAAAAAACAAACTTATGAAATAATCTCTCAACCAAATTAACATGAAAAAAGTGCTTATATATTTTAAGATTAATAGCTACTATTTCTTTATTTTTTGAATAATTAAATTTACAAATAAATACTTATTTTTTAACACCTCTAAGGATAGGATATAAGCTCTTTTATAATTTGAATTATCTTGTACAAGCAGTGTTATAAAAAGCGGTGATTAATTGGGATTAATCGACGAGTAATCGTTGTTCGGTGGTTAATCGAACTGATTTTGCTATAATTGGGTCAAAAATCATTTTTAAAAAAAAAAATTGGCCAATAATCGATAAAATCAATCAAAAATCGGCTAATTCGGTCAAGAATCGATAATCGGTCAACTTGTTTTAGAAAGAAAATAATGTAAAATTTCACAAAATTATAAAAAATGGAAACAATAAAAATCTTATTTATTAATTGTGATGTAAAAATAATCCTCTTTTCTGTTAGTTCTCAAAATTGAAATATGGGTAGAAATCTTTAGCGTCTAGAATACCTTTATACAATTTTAAACATTTTAATGTATGCAAGTGAATTAAATTATTTATTTTACAATTTTGTTTTTTTGTGTTTAATTTTTTTGTTTAGGTCTATATTATATATAAAAATAATTATAGATATAAAATATAATATTAAATTAATTTCAATTAATGATCTGACTAATCATTTTGATTAATCGCTGTTTCGTAATTTTATCGAACAATTTCAATTCCTGCTTTTTATAATAACGTATAAGTCGCTTCTATCCGTAAAGAAAATAGATGCCTCGTTCGGCCAGGGAAGTTTGGTAGTACCTTCGTCTTTTATAATAGTGTATAAGTCGCTTCTATCCGTAGAAAAATAGATGTCTCGTTCAGCCAGGGAAGTTTGGTAGTACCTTCGTCTCGAATTATATGAACCAGTTTGATTTTAACGGAGATTAAGAAAAGATAATAAAAAATGAATGAGATCTATTAATATTTAATAATAGATTTGAGATAATAGAAGAAAGTAGTGGGTGTTTTATTTAATATAAAAAAGAGTATGTAATGGGTGTAATAGTGAAAGGTAGTGTTTAAAAATAGTAAATATAGTAGGTTCATTTTTTTTAGATGTCCTAAAAAAGAATAAGGTTCATATAAAATGGGACGGAAGGAGTATATTTTTATTAGGCTCCCGGTCACGAGAAAATGTTTGTTATCGCTTGTTATAATGTACACGTACCGCAAAAAGTTTTTTACCGTAAGTAAAGAAATGGACCCCCTATTTTTACACCAAAAACTTTACTGTACACCTGCTGCAAAAAATTTCTGCCATATGTGTTTCATCGTTTCTCCCCGCAACCATTTACCCCATGAAGAGGCCCCTTTTTATCATATTTTCGATTTGTATGAACCGCGTCAAACATTTAGTACAGAGAATATAGTTTTCTTGAGAAAAAAAGAACCAGTGGCTGAGGTCGGCACACTTGGCATTTGATAGTTTTTCTTTGATCAGGCGACGGGGCCCACAAATCACACCACACTCCCGTAATGCTCTTTTGTCTGTAATTATTTACGTATGATTTCGAAGTTCGATTCTTTATTGTTAAATGCAACCTTTTAATAAAAATTCTGTTATGTTTAGTTTTTTTAATAGGATATTGAATTTTGATAACAAAAAATAGCAGCTAAAATGACCTTCTTTTACACGTATTGAAAATAGAAACGCAGTGAAAAATACCATAAAAGGCATACTGCTTTGGTACCACTTTTGCAGCCCTAAACAAAAGAGGTGATGATGTTGAATGGCATATTCCTGTAACTAATCTACTACAGTAGTAGTAATTGAGATAAAAAGTGGCCTGTTCGATTTGACAATTTGCCAGTATACCCTTATACAACCTCTGTCCCAAGTTGTAAGAGCTGGTTTGACTTTCACGGAAATTAAGAAAATTTTATTTGACTTGCTAGGTGGTAACATGTGGTTGGTTGGTTGTGAAAGTGGGTGTATAAAAAATGGGTAAAGTAGAATAGTAGTGGGTGTAATAGTGTTTATTTAATAAAGAAAGAGTATAAAATAGAGAAGTAGTGGGTGTAATAGTGAAAAGTAGTGTTCAAAAATAGTAAGTTTAGTAGGTTCATTCTTTTTGGGACGTCCCAAAAAGGAATAAAGGTCTTATAAAATGGGACGGAGGGAGTACTTCTTTCTGTCTGAGTGCATGTTCTGCATTTTAGAGGCACAAGTAACACAACAAGGAGAGTACGAATCTCTACAGCGTGACTTGATGATTGGTTTTGGAACGTGGGAGTTCGATCCTATGGATCTTAAAAGTCCATTTCCAAACAATGAAGGATCCGTGCACTTATGGCAAGGAGATGAAGATAGATTCACGCCCGTTACACTACAACGATACATTGCCCAAAAACTTTCATGGATTCGATACCTTGAACTTGCCGGGACTGGTCTGCAAGAATGTTCAGATCTGACTCAATTAACACCAATAACCCTGATTTAAATTACAGATAATAACGAGAATATCCACCCACAACTGATAATTATTACAGAATAAATATAGTAACGTAGTTTAAGCAGAGAAAAACAACTTCCACAGCATTCGAGAGGCTGGGTCTCTCCTAGCTTCCCTTGTGTACTCAGATATTCGACAAAAAACAAACCCTACTTTCTCCCCACCTTATCCTCACATGCCCCTTGCAAAAGACTCAACTATCCCTCCCTTGCTCCAGTAACCCTCCCTTGCTCCAGTAAAAGACTCTTCTGCCCTCCTCTTAATTCTGTTTTTTTCTTTCTACGAGTGTAAGTCCATTTTACTTCTTGCTGGCCCACCTTGTCACTAGCAATACCTGCCTCCCAGAGAGCCACCTTGTCCTCAAGGTGGAATGTTGGAAACCTGTGCTTGATTGCCTCGTATTCTTCCCATGTGGCCTCATACCTGGGCATTCCTTTCCATTGTACCAAAACCTCGACCTCCATTGACCCCTCTCGCTGTACATTTCGCATTCCTACAATGTGTTCTGGTTCTGCAACAAGCTCCAAGTCAGCAGTGATCGTGTCTGGAATCTGTGAAGACACTGGGATATCCCCAACTACTTGTTTAAGTTGTGATACATGGAACACCGGATGGATTTTTGATGTCTCGGGCAACTGCAATTTGTATGCCACCTTCCCTACCCTTTGAATTATCTCAAATGGTCCATAAAAACGAGCTGATAGCTTTTCACACCTCCTCCTTGCTAAAGTCTGTTGCCTGTAAGGCTGCAGTTTGAGAAACACTCGTTCTCCCACTTGATACTCGACCTCCCGACGTTTTTTATCTTCTTGAAACTTCATACGTTGCTGGGCACGCAATAGATTATACTTCAATTCATCTAATATAGCGTCCCGTTCCCCCATTTGTTCCTCAATACTGTTGACTCCTGTCTGCGAGTTGGTACCACGAATCAAAGGCATGGGATCTCTGCCATAAACTGCTTTGAAAGGAGAACACGCTGTGGATGAATGAGTGGCGGTATTGTAACTATATTCAGCCCACGATAACCATTTCAACCACGAGCGAGGCTGGCCATTAACAAAACAACGCAGGTAAGACTCCAAGGTCTTATTCACCACCTCTGTTTGTCCATCGGACTGGGGGTGGTACGCCGTGCTGCGATTTAACTTTATGCCTTGCAAACAGAACATTTCTTTCCAGAATAGGCTCAGAAAAATTCGATCCCTGTCGGAGACAATGGTAGAAGGGAAACCATGTAAGCGAACCACCTCGTTAACAAACAGCTGGGCCACAGATTGAGCTGTGAAAAGGTGTTTGAGTTCTAAGAAATGAGCATATTTCGTAAATCTGTCCACCACCACTAGAATGGAGTCATACCCATTGGACTTGGGTAAACCCTCTATAAAATCCAACGAGATATCGTCCCACACTCGGGTCGGAACAGGCAAAGGTTGTAAGAGGCCGGCTGGTTTGAGGGTTGAGATCTTATTTTGCTGGCAGGTTGCACATTTCTGGACGTAGCTGGCAATCTCCTTCCGCATTTGAGGCCAGAACCATTCTTTTGCTATTCTTTGATATGTTTTCAAGTCTCCTGCATGCCCACTAATGACTGAGTCGTGGTATTCTTGCAGAATAGTAGGAATTAAGGAGCACCCCTTGGGTATTACTATCCGCCCTTTATATTTGATGATGTCTTGATCCACTTCGAACCCATTTGGCACTGATTCTCCGTGCTCAATGTCCCTTCTCAACTTAATCTTGTAAGGATGAGTAGAAACCTGTAGTTGGATGTTTTCCCAGGTTGTGCCATGAGAGGACACAAGGCATGAAAGCTCAGTTGGTCCTGCAAATTGCCTCGATAATGTGTCTGCCACTTTGTTGGATGGCCCTGGGTTATACTGAATGTCAAAGGTAAAACCCATCAACTTACTCACCCACCTCTGATACTCTGCCCCAATCTCCCCCGTTGCTCCAATAAAAATTTTAAACTCTGCTGATCTGTTTTGATGGTGAACCTCCTCCCTAATAAATAGTGTCGCCATTTCATCACTGCGAACACAATGGCCATAAGTTCCTTCTCGTAAATCGATTTCAGCCTGGCTCGTTGACCCAACACACTACTATAAAAAGCAACCGGATGCCCTTGTTGTAACAACACAGCCCCCAACCCGAATCCAGATGCATCAGTCTCGAGCACAAACGGCACATTAAAGTTGGGAAGGGCCAAGATTGGCGTTACTGTCAATGCTTCCTTTAGAGTATTAAATGCCCCTGTTGCTTCTTGATTCCAATGAAAACTGTCTTTCTTCAACTGATCAGTCAAGGGACAGGCCAACCGTGCATACTCTTTAATAAATTTCCGATAATATCCCATGAGGCCCAAAAACCCTCGTAATTCTCTCAGGTTCTTGGGTGGAGGCCAATCTAGCATTGCCTGTATCTTCTCTCTATCTACTGCGACCCTTGAGCTGAAATCACGTGTCCCAGATATGCTATCTCTGTTTGTGCAAATTCGCACTTTTTGTAATTAGCGTATAACTGGTGGTCACTCAAAACTTGCATGGCAGCAGCTAGGTGCTTCTATGTTCTTCTAACGACGAACTGTAAATGAGTATGTCGTCGAAGAAAACCAGGATAAAACGGCGAAGGAAAGGCTTGAAAACCTGATTCATGAGAGCTTGAAACGTCGCAGGACCGTTAGTTAAACCAAAAGGCATCACACGAAACTCATAGTGGCCTTCATGTGTTCGAAAATCCGTCTTCGGAATGTCTGTTTCCAGCATCCTGATTTTGGTGGTAACCCGATTTTAAATCCAGTTTTGAGAAAATTACAGCCCCATGTAGTTCGTCTAGCAACTCGTCAATAATGGGAATCAGATATTTATCCGGTACCGTAACCTTGTTTAAGGCCCGATAATCTACGCAAAAACGCCAAGACCCATCTTTTTTTTTTCACCAATATAACCGGACTTGAGAAAGGACTACGAGATACCTGGATAATCTTTGCTTTCAACATATCCTTGATTAATTGTTCGATTTCAGCCTTCTGAATTTGAGGATATCTATAAGGGCGTACTGAAATTGGAGCCGTACCTTCTTTCAACTGAATGTCATGAGCATACTCGCGGACAGGAGGCAGCCCTGGTGGCATGTTGAAAACTTGCTCGAACCTGTGCAACAATGGTCTAACCCAAGGCTGGAATGCTGCTGGTATTCCTCGAACGCCTGTACCAGTCTCTAACCCATTCAATTCCGTTGCTCCCTGTTCCTTGTCTGATCCTAATGTCAGTTCATTTAACTCCACCAAAAACCCCGAACCCTCTTTTTGTAAAGTACGCAGCATGGCCTTCAACGATATCTTAGATCTTCCCAATGAGGGATCCCCTTTGAGTGTTACCATCTCTCCTTGCACTTGAAAACGTAAGGTTTGAGTCTTCCAGTTCGTAGTCATAGTACCCAATTTTTCCAACCACTGAATTCCAAGTATTACATCTGAGTTACCTAGCTTTAAAGGAAGGAAATCCTCCACCACTTCAATTCCTTGAATCCACACTCCCAATTGTCGGCATTCCCCCTTGCCTTTTACTGCTTCCCCTGTTCCTAAAGACACCCCAAACTCCTTAGTTGGCGACACCAGAATTCCTAACTTTTGGACAGTGAGGTCTGAGATAAAGTTGTGTGTCGCCCCCGGGTCGACCATCACAATTACTGGCGTTCCATGTATCTCCCCCACCATTTTTTTCGTCTTTGGGCTCGTAAGCCCCATTACCGAATTCAAAGATATTTCTGGCTTAATTGGCTCCTCCTCTAAACTGGGTGTTCTTTCGGTTCCTGGGCTCAAGATAGGCGAATCCTCGTCTTCCTCATCGCTGTGTGACAATAACACTCTTAATTCCTTCCTCCTGCATCGATGCCCCGCATGCCACTTCTCATCACACTTGAAACACAACCCTTTTTCTCGTCTACTTTGCCATTCTTTATCGCTTAGCCTCCGTAATTCTCCTACTGGTTTGGCTATGGGTAAAGAATTTGAGCTTCGAGAACTCGACACCGTGGACAAGTTCTGACTTGAGGTAACAGATGGTGCTTTAGAGGAGCTATATGACCCTGCAGATGACCTTGCATCCGAAGAATAAGCAGGAGTCTCATATTGATACGACACTGACCCCCCTTTGAAACTTACATATTGCCCAGCTCCTTTGCTTTTACTTCGATTCTCCCCTCCAAACTTTAACTTCTCCTCGATTTTCAACGACAAATCCATCGCGTGCTCCAAGTTTCTTGGTCCCAACAGCCTTAATTCTGACTTTATCTCATCCTTGAGACCATTTATGTATTGTCCCGTAGCTATCTCCTCAGGCACCCCTGGTAATGGAGCGATGAGCTCAATGAATCGCCTCCGATAATCTACCACTGATGTGATTTGTTCATGACTTAGCCATTGCTCATATAGAGAGCCCGTGGCTGTAGGACGGAATTGTTGCAGTAGGATTCGCTTAATCTCCACCCATCCCCTGATCGGTCTCCTACCATGTTCGAACTGGTACCATAATAAGGCATCTCCATCCATGGCCACCACCGCAGCCTCCAGCTTCTCTTCCTCCGTCAACTTATAAAAATTAAAAAATCACTCAGCTCGCATAATCCACCCATCCGGGTTCATCCCATCAAACGTAGGCAAATCCAATTTCTTAAAACGCCAACTATTCCCTCCTGAACATCCCGAATGAGTGTGTCCCCCAATTTCAAACCCGGTTCGACCGACCCGAACACCCCGTCTTGAATCGATCTAACCTCGCCTCTGGGACCAGACCCAAACCCATTTTCTCTGCCCGACCCGATTCCAGAACCCTCAGGTCGAAAACCCCTCTCTTCCTCTTGGGTCAGACCCGACTGAACCTTCCCTTGAGAGATCTGAGTTCGTCTAATCATCTCCATTGTTAATCTAGCTTCCTCTTGAAACCTCATCTGTTCTCCTTGCAACGCCTCCACCACCCCCTCATACTTCTGTCGAGATTTTTCCATCCTTTCTTCTATTCGCTGAGCTTGCTCATCTAACGATTTAGTGAGTTGATCGATTAGTTTCTTCTGACGATCTTGGGTGGCTGCTTGAACGCCCACAGCAATTTGTTCCGCCAAACTCGTACGCAACTCACTCACCCCTTTCTCCAAGAACTCGATACGATGTTGATTTGAAGGAGGCGCTCCCATGGTGGCTCGAATCGTCACTGCTCTGATACCACTTTGCAAGAATGTTCAGATCTGACTCAATTAACACCAATAACCCTGATTTAAATTACTGATAATAACGAGAATATCCACCCACAACTGATAATTATTACAGAATAAATATAGTAACGTAGTTTAAGCAGAGAAAAACAACTTCCACAGCATTCGAGAGGCTGGGTCTCTCCTAGCTTCCCTTGTGTACTCAGATATTCGACAAAAAACAAACCCTACTTTCTCCCCACCTTATCCTCACATGCCCCTTGCAAAAGACTCAACTATCCCTCCCTTGCTCGAGTAACCCTCCCTTGCTCCGGTAAAAGACTCTTCTGCGCTCCTCTTAATTCTGTTTTTTTCTTTCTACGAGTGTAAGTCCATTTTACTTCTTGCTGGCCCACCTTGTCACTAGCATGGTCACTTGTTTCCACTTGCAAATGGCATGGACAATGCAATTATGAAGGCACTTTTGATCGGAGAGGATACCATTCTGTAGACAAACAAGCAATCTATACTATCTGTAGTTCTTTTGCTAGGTTGTGGGGTTTCACAGGTTAGCGTTATGGTTTCTTTTGTCTATTCTAAGTTAGATCTTTCGTATATGATTTTTCGTTAAATTTCTGTGGTGGGTTTATATACTGTCATGCATGGGCATTTCTCGAAACCCATGGGTATGAATTGATTGCATATCTTTCATTGAATATATATTTCACTGATGAAAAGTCAGGATGTTCAATTGAGGTCCTACATATATTCTCAAGTACATTTGTATGCCACCCGACTTAAACCTCTATAGGCCTTGCATGCCCACACACACATATGGGTAATGGGGTGCACATTGGCAGCTAAATAGCAGAACACAAGCAAGCATAGACAGATGTGTGTACCATACTACAATTTAACCTATAAGTGGTTAAATACTTGCTAATAAAACACACCAGTAGCAAGAGATCCACATGAAAGTGATCTGACACACATAACACCTTAATTGCTCTGTTTGATAAGGGCCTACTGAAGACATCAATTCATTCAATCTACCGGTTCATAACCCTAGCATTGATGATTTGAAGGCACTAATCGAATCTGACGACTGGTTCAGTCTTGATAAACTCGAAACCATTGAAGTTAACTTGGACATGCGTGATGAAAATATGCTCACAGGTTAAAACTTGGCCTTTTTCTTATGCTAGAGACACTTAATAGTTAAAACTGTGGACTCCTAGTACCAGTCTACAGAATCTGGCCAATATACTCGAAGAGACTATACAAATTATCATACAAGAAAATTTGCCATACTGCTTCTGTACCACTTTTGCAGACGTAAACAAAAGAGGTGAGGATGATGAATGGCATATTCCTGTAACTAATCTACTAGTAGAACTTGAGATAAAAAGTGGCCTATTCGATTTGACAATTTCTCTTCCTTAAAAATTACAAAAAAATGGAGTAATCGAATCGAAAGTTAGCAATCGTCGTTATCAGAACATACAAGTAGACAAAGACAACACAAGCATTCCATGGGATCACAGCAGTCCTCAGAATCACAGCAGTCCTCACAATCCATCGAATTTTTTTTGTTTGAAGATTTGCCTGCTCCTCTAGTATTAGTCTTGGCTCCTTTAGTCTTTGCTTCTTTCCCAGGAGCCTTGTTTGCTCTTGCTGCAGTTGCAGTCTTAGCATTATCATTGTCTCTGTTCATAGGCTCGACAACTTGATTAGTCAATTTTGTTTCCGGTGGCACCAGATTACTATTATCCTTATCTTGCTTCAAATTCTCGGGTTCGATTATTGCATCATTAGAGATGATCTTTGGTTGAGATAATGCTTGATTACCATCGTATCCAACTCCAACTTGATTCGAACGAACATCCTCAGAAGACATCGACATCTAATTTATCAAAAAACTTGATTAGATTAATGTCAATGAAATTAGATATAATATATATAGGGAGTCATATTGTAAGATGCAAATTCAAATACTTTTAGGTTTGTAAAAAATCAAATCAAGATTCAAATTATAATCTGAATTGTCTCGTATATTTTTATTATAATTCGATTTGTATGGAGGACAAGTGGCTGAGCTTGGCATTCGATAGTTTTTCTTTGCTCAGGCGACGGGGCCCACAAACCACACCACACTCCCGTCAATGGCCCATTGACAATGGGAAGTGAAGCACTCAAGTTCATTGTCATCTACAGTATTCTCCTAGTCTGTAATTATTTACGTGAAATTTAGAAGCTCGATTCTTTATTGTTAAATGTATTTTTTAATTTCTCACCTTTTGATGTAGTGAATTTTTTTTTTCTACGCAATATTGAGTGTTTAAATCTTGTCAAAAAGATGATGGACGTGTGTGTTTAATTATTAGAAAAAAAAATGCATCATATTACAAAAATTTTATTTTAATTAGATTTTTTAACAGAATATCGAATTTTGAAAACAAAAAATAGCAGCTAAAATAAAAGGCATACTGCTTTTGTACCACTTTTGCAGCCGCAAACAAAAGAGATACTAATGAATGTGGATGGCATATTCCTGTAACTAAACTACTTAGAGATAAAAAGTGGCCTATTCGATTTGACAATTTCTTTTCCTTAAAAATTATAAAAAATGGAGGAAAGTATATTCCCAAAGTTTATTACTACTAATACAGTCATCTGGGACTCGAAATGTCATATAATTTCTTTAATTATCCTCCAACTCATGTAACTACCAATTTTTTGATTTTGGGCAGCAGCTGTTTCTAATACATTACTACCAGGAAAAACATGAACTGAAAGTCATCAATCATTATCAGAACATACAAGTAACAAAAACATGAACATGATATCACAGCAATCCTCAGAACTCAGAATCCATCGAATTTTTTCTGCTAAAGCTGTTTGAAGATTTGCCTGCTCCTCTAGTATTAGTGATGATGTGAAAGGGAACGAACAAAAGACTGCATATCTAGAAATAAATTACCTGTCCTGGAAACTAACTTTCACATTATTCTCAATTCCCCTGTTTCCTTAAAAAAATAAATCTAGCTGTTTATGCTTAACTATAACTAGATAATACCCGTGCATATGCACCATTCTAAAGATAATGGAAGAGTTAAAAAAAATATATGAGTTAAGTGATGATCATGGAGAAAGTAATATTTAGAAAAATATTCAAAAAAAATTAAAGTGTGAAGAAAATGGGACAAATTGAATACAAATTTACCTAAGGGGTCTCTCCCATTGGAGATGCTCTTAGGATTGTTGTTGGGATTTTTTTTGCAAATATTTCTAGATGCAACATCATTGATATTAGTATTAACATCAATTAAAATCAATATATGTTTTTTACGAAATTATATTACATATTTTAAGTTAAAATATTTGCAAAATCAAAAATTTCAATCGCAAATAACAACGCCCTCCCAGCCTACCTCAATTGATGAATCTTTCACTAATTAATATCATCTCAATGTAGGGATGACAAATTAATCCGATCCGACGGATGCCAGATCCAAAATTCGATTTTTTGAATAAATCGAACCTGAATTTTTGGATTTGGATTTGGATATAGATTTATTTTTAAAACCCATATTTGGATTTGGATTTTAAAAAACCCGAGCCGAACCCGACCGGTCCGTTGCCATCCCTATCTCAGTGCGAGTTATTTTGGTTAGATTTTTTAAATTCAAAATATTCGAAAAATAGAATGCTCTCCACATATTATGTTATAAATAAAATAAATTTTAAAAATAATCTACATATACAAAAATATTGATTGTTTATATAATGATGCTATATATGATTTAAATAGTCATGATAAAAAATAACCATATGCTGAAAGTTGTAGATGAAATACAAATTTAATTAGGATCAAATTTTATTGAGTTTGCACTATTATTTATAAAAATAATATGATAGAAATTAAAAAAAAATCATTTTAACATTTGAGAAAAGAGTGACAAATATGAGATGAAATAAATACTAATTTAAATGATGGATGATAAGAAAAATAAAGATGAATGAGATACTTAGGTAGGAAATAAAGAATTGAAAGACAAAATGATAAAATAATAAATGAATTGAGAAAAAAGAGAATGAGGGAGGAAAGAAAATGGAGAATAAACTAATATTTGTGTGTAAAGTGGAAGGGTAGAGATTAGAGCAGAGTAGAAAAATAAATATTTGAGAAAGTAGGAGGAGGGAGAAGAGGGAAATTTGGGGTAGGAAGAGGGAGAGAGAGAAATTTGGGAGGATATAGATATAGATAGATAATGATAAAAAAAAAAAAAAAAAAAAATAGGAGTGCGAAGAGAGAGAAGAGGGAATTTCAAGTGAGAAATTTAAAATGAGGGGAGATAGATGGAATATTCTAGAAGTTAAGATAGGAGGAGAGAGAAGAGGAAATTTTTGGAGGGAAAATTGGGATAGTAAATTTTACTTTAGTATAGGTTATTAGATAATATCCTTAGACTGACTCTTTAATTGCTAGCCAGCCTATGCTTCAATACTAGGCCATGGATCCGAATCTAATAGAAAACTAAACTGTAATTTTTATATCAGTCTTCTTCTCGATAATCAAGATTACAGAAAAGTTTTTTTTCATATGAAGATGATTACATATTAACATATTTTCTTATAGTGCAAAAATACAAAGTTAAACGAACTTTCAGTTGTCAAGTAGTACATCTCCATCTTCGCGAGCTTCAGACTTACGTTCCTCCCATGATTTCTTCATCGCCTTATGAACCGAATCTCTATCACCAATTAAACTCTGCACAATCTTTATATTAACAACTAAACCCTTCAAAACCTTCTTCTCATTGCCAACATTGTATTGTCGCCCAAAAGCCATCAATTTCTTGAAAATTGTGCTATGTCGAGATTTCTTGACCTTCAAGGAACGGAGAGCGGTTTTAACAACAAGCCTAGAGTTGGCCTTTTCTTGAAGTTGAAAGAAGAGGCTTCCATCTTGACAAATAGTCTTTTCACCAACAAATTCTTGATACTTTGCTATAACCTTAGACGAGTTCGATAATGACGAGAATGAAACACGACGAGGATCCAAGAATCGTTGCTTCGAGAGAGTGCGGATGGTAATGTGGAGAGGAGATGAAGAACAATTTGAAGGGCAAGGAGAGTGGCGATCAAAGGGAAAAGTCTTTCTTACTACAACTACCAACTTCGATTTTCCTAGTTTGAGAATATTGGGATGAGAAATAGGTGCCATATTTGATCAAGGATTCATAGGAAGGAGCTTGAAAAAAGAAAGGATTGAAGAGAGAGCTTACAATCAATAAGTGATCTTATGAATTGTGATTTGAGAATAGATATAGGGTATATATAGGTTTTGGACAATGCATATTTTGGATTTTCCATTACAATTTGGATTCTAAATCATTCTTTGTATTCGTTATATGTTTTCTAGTCCATATTGGAGTTCATCTTTTATTTCTTGAACTTTTCAAGAGTTAATTCCATTTTGCATTCCTTTGATTTCGGCCAACTGCATTTTTTACCCATACTTTGCATAATTGCACTATGCATCCCTTTAGTAGTTTTGGCACGACAGTTTGCACCCCTTCCGTCTATTTTGACCGTTACCGTTAAAAAGGACAGGGGTAATTTCGGAATTATAAATGCACAATTATATTTTGGTCATTGAAATATGATATATTTTACACATAAACCCCCTTAAACAAAAAAATATGCATTTTTGCCCCTCAACTATAATAATTGTATAATTTAACCTTTTTCAATGTATCTTCAAATAAAAAACAACAAAATGGATTATTTATAAAAAAATTTTTGCAATATATCCATATTTTTTTAGAAATAATATTAATAGTAGATTGAAAATAGATGAAAAAAAAAAATAAAATTTGATGAAGAATTAGAATTTGATTAAGATAATTAAATCTTACAAAAATAATATGAGGAAATACCATAAACGTTTGAATTGAATTTATAAGATTACTAACTTTTTATAATTTATTCGATTTTTTTCTGTAAAATTTCTTAAACGAAAAATTTTATTTGATAAATTCGAGATGTTATGCTGAAATATTTATAGAATAATCTATGTTTTTCATTTTTTATTTGAACATATTCTGAAAATTCAAAAATAATATAGGAATAAATTTTGGTAAAAGGATTAGATTATTCAATTTTCATAGTCCAGGAGCAAAAATGCTTGATTTTTTAGTTTAAGGGTTCATATGTAAAATGTGTAATATATCAAGGGTCAAAATGCAATTCAGCATTATTAATTCCTAAATTACCCCTGCCATTTTTAACATTAACGTCCAAAATAGACCGAAGGGATGCAAATTGACCCGCCAAAACTAATAAAGGGATGTATAGTGCAATTATGCAAAGTATGGGTAAAAATGCAGTTGGACGAAATCAAAGGGACGCGAAATGAAATTAACTCTTCAATTATAAATTGGATTTTAAATAATTCCTTATATTGTGAATTTGTTTTTCATCGATATTCGACTTTTTTTTAATTTCGGGCAGACTAATCAATCATCTACTGTGTTTTAGGATCTGAACTGGACGTTATTCATTTACGGCCCATTTGTTTATGGATGAATGAATCCATCTGAACTGGATGAGTTATTGTTTCCTTATTCAGATTATTTGATTAAAATTATATTAGTCTGGACGACTCCTTTCTATCTGGACAAATGCTGGACCAATCCCTCTAAAATATTTAGCTTAACCATTCCCTTTTCACGCCTCCGGTCTCCAGTACTATTATTTATTTTTACTTTCTGATGATAGCTATCAACTTTACTACACTACATGATATTTTTTTTAAGCAACTATTTTAATCATCATCATATTTCACTAATTTAACATGCATTTTTCACCTAAATTCTTATTAAAAGAAATTCACATCTTAATTCACATGCTATTGGAATAAAAATTTAATTCTGCCAGTTAGCATTAAAATAATTAGTAAGACATAAATTAATTTGATATAATAAATTTAAAAAATTAAATGTATACAATATTAATTAGTATGATAAATTGGTGAAGTGAATTAATTAAATAGCATTAAATTTAAAAATAATTATTTTTAGATTTCTAACTATTTTTTTTGCAATTGCAAAAATACGGTTTCTAATTTTAGATCTTTCTAAAAATCCTTAATTTTACCATCCAGAGAAATTAATTAACTTAACAAACGACATCACATATTCAGCATTCAGATTAATCATTCGTTCAGAATTTTAATCATTCAGAAATTATTATTCAGATTTAACAAATGGCCCCTTACAATCTTATTTTTTTGACAGGATTGAACAGAATTTTATATTACAAATAAACCCACATTGTGTGAAGGTATGAATATTTTGTAAAAATTAATTTATTTTAGAAAATATGCATATCCTATCAAAAAAAATAAAAGAAGTGCATAATCCCTACTTTTTGTAATAAGCAAATTCTATTATTTTTCCTTTCCAGGAACATAAAATAATCAAAAAAAAATTGTGCAAAATGTGCACAACGTAATTATAGACTCGGAATTTTGGTCAAGAATGAATAGTAATAGTAATAATAATAATAAAAATAATAATAATAATAATAATAATAATAATAATAATAATAATAATAATAATAATAATAATTGTTTTTCTATAATTTGTGAGGCATTGATCCAGCTATTTAAATAAATAAATTTGGTAGGATGATTAACTACCAATAATTTTCTAGTATAATTCGCTGTGTGTAATCAGTCCCTGACTTTCTTTTTATATCTAGGCAAAGAATGTTACAAAAGTCATACTCACATCACAGTAATCATAGTCAATCTCTTAACTAAAATCTCAATGCCAAAATTTTTAACCAATAAATTAACTATCAAACACATTCACACTTTTTTTTAATAATTAGACCTATAAATATCTGTTCTAAGAAATGGGGTGAGATGAGCAACAATCAAATCAGGATCTAGGATCACAAGAAATAAACTCATAATACTTGGCTATCTCATCGCGCTCAAACACATTCACATATCAGTTTATAGAACTTTGAAATTGATATATACACATCTCCCTACTTCCAAGCTCATGTAGTTCACCAACCCCATCTGCTAAAAGCTTGTAGGTATACACACAAGAAATAACATATATTAGAATCACATTGGACCAGGCTGTTTAAGTAACAAGCACATCTTCTAGCTGAGATGTATTGTTCTAGTGTAGGTTTTTCCATTTTTGTATTCACATCCAATTATTGCAATCAACAGTATAAATAGGTTACATCTAAGTATGAATAACATTTTACCTGTCAAACAAATACAGCTCTGATGAAGAATGTATTTCAATCATATTTACACTAATAGTTGACAGAAGTTCTATCAGACAAGGCTTAGAATATACTGGACTTTCGGAAAACCGAGGAAAATAACATGATTTTTATTGATGCAGAAGTCGGAAAATAAATTATATTTATTATTTCTTCCCCAATGGAACTATGCAAAATGTCTTGTACTACAAAAAAGAGATTTAATTGAAGTAAATGTATGTGTATGTCCATAATGAATTGAACAGAGGAAACCAATTTTAGCAGGTTTATCACCTGCTGATAATCTCATCTGTGTTTTTTTGCAACAAAAATTCTCATATGTTGCATCATGAATTCTCCCGTGCTTGTTGAAAGCAATGGGAGTGTGTGTGACTGTTTTGCAGAGACGCTATACAAAAAACCACAAGCAAGCAAGCACACACTAGAATGAAGCGCGAGACCTGCTAAAAAAGTTTCTTTGAAATCGTGTACTACAAGAACCGGAATAACTGGATTGAGCTATCGTGCCTACTTCATGTTTCCAGCTGATCAACAATTCATAAAGTAGCCATTGCCAAACCCTTGTAACCAAGTTGGTACCTAAAATTTCCGGAAGAAGTCTGCACATAAAGAAACTGGGAATAAATCATCCAAAAGCTACCAATATAATCCAACACCATACAATACATCTAACCTAACAGTAAACCACAGCCACAACTTGTAACTTCAAGCCAGAATGTTTATAGAGCACAAACTAATAGCAATAATGAAAAAGCTACATGGAAGATATTTTTCCAAAGCTGTCAAACAGAAATAGCATCACAATCCACACTAGGAAAATACACAATACATCATCTTCTACCACTGCCAAACACAATACTACTATAATCCAGACTATGGTTTTTAACAAAATTCAGAAGAATCATATTCACATTTTCCAAAATAAGTCGAACCACTACAAAAATCCCAATATCATTACTGTAGAATTCTGTTTCCTTACTATCTTCAAAAAAATTCAAAGATAAACATGACCCTTAACATTCAAGAACCTGAAACATAAAACTTAGTCAACAAGTTAAATAACAACACTTAGTCAACAAGTTCAATAAACATAAAACCACAAACTTTTTATTAAATTACAATTCACAAGCCCTGTAATAACTAATACTAACATAAACACATTTGAACACACAAACACATATCACAATCACAGACAGAGATTAAACATAGTATACCTTAAAAGCAGAAGCAGCAGATTGTTGAATTAAGGCAGTCTCATCATAAATGTGAAGAAGCTGCAGATCAGATGACTGAACAGCCAAACAATCCCTTGGAGTTTCAAAAGAAGACAGAGAGAATTGCTTAGAAACAACACCAACATCAAAGTAAATCAAACCAGAGCTTGGAACATCAACTCTAATTTCCTTAACAGCAAACCACAAGAACAAATCTTGAGCCAAGATACCATTCAATCCATTAATCTCACCATAACTTAAATTCCCAGAAATATTTTGATCATAATGTAATTCATTCTCAAACTTAGCATTGCAAGGATGATCTAAATGAACTTCAAATCTACCACTAGAATCATCAAAGCTAAAATCTTTAACACCCTTTGGTAATAAACCCATTGGCAATCCATATAATTTAAGCACATCATATATTGACTTTGTTGATTGTAAAGGTGAAGCCTTTATTACTAATAATAAAGTTGAAGCAATCAAAATTGTGAAAAACAGAGTATTGTTGTGTTTCTTGAGTTGGTGAATCATTTTTCAAGTGTTTTAGAGTATATGAAAAATGGGTTGTGAGAATGAGTTGGGAGGGTAGGTTAGAGAGAGAGAGAGAGAGAGAGAGAGAGAGAGATTTGAGGGAGAGACTGAGAGAGATTGATGTAAGTAGTAGAGGTGGTGCCAGCAAGAGTACAGAGGGGATGCGGATTAGGAGAATATCAATCAATTATTGGCAGTGAATCATCCCACCAAATTTATTTATTTATATAGCTGGATCAATGCCTCACAAATTATAGAAACGCAGTTATTATTATTATTATTATTATTGCTGTTGATTCTTGACCAAAATTCACAAAATTTATTACTATTATTTTTCTATTACATATATGGAGTAAGAATCGAACTTTTCGAGTAATTTATCAATCGTTTGACTATTTTGTACTCAAGTATAAAATGATACCATTTCTTATCACTTCATGAAGATATTATGCACATATATTTTCCGATTATTTTATACTTTATAAAGTTTTTTCTTTTTTATAGGATATGCATATTTTCTGAATTAGTTATTTTTTTTCTAAAAACTCATACATCATGGAATGTGGTTTATTCTCTCTATATTTGATAAAAGTTTGTTTATTACTCAACTTAATAAAATATTAATATTTAAGTCTATTGATAAGAATTCATTTTGTGTCATCTTATGGCTCCATAAATATTACTCCCTCCGTCCCACCCATTTCTTTACATAAAAAATTGTGTATCTGACACGCATTTTAAGGTGCATTTTAATGATAGTTCTATAATTTATTTTTGACATTTTCTTTTTTTGTATAAAAATAGGATTGTTCTATTTTTATACAAAAAAAGAAAATATAAAAAATAAGTTATAGAACTATCCTTAAAATGCATCTTAAAATCCGTGCCGAAAATTGGTCTGCAAATATAAAGTATTACATGGGACTAGGGCTGAGCATTCGGTCGGTTCGGTCCAGAACCGAACCGAACCGAATAAACCGAAAACCGAAATGTCATTTTTTTTTTGGACCGAACCGGACCGAAGTTTAATCATGGACCGAACCGGACCGAACCGAAATAATTCGGTTCGGTTCGGTCCGGACCGAAAAAACCGAATTTTTTTTGAAAAAAAACCTATATTATAAATAAATCTAAAAATTCAAAATTTATCACAAAAATAATAATCAATTACTCACCACTATTTCACCAACATAGATATAATTAGAATTTACAAATTAGATAATATAATTATATTTTATAAGATATATATAAAATGTATATAACATAAATATAAAAATTAAAGTATATATTATTCGGACTATTCGGTCTATTCGGTCCGGACCGAAATATTTTTCAAAGAACCGAACCGAACCGATTTTTATTTCGGTCTATTCGGTCCGGACCGAATAAACCGAATTTTCAAAAAATTAGAACCGAACCGAACCGAATTTGCACGGTTCGGTTCGGTTTTTCGGTTTCGGTTCGGTTTTGCTCAGCCCTACATGGGACAGTAACTTATTCTAGAAATTATTTATTAATTTATAAATTATATTAAAAAGTTGGTGTTTAAAGTAACATGCGGATTTTCTAACCGGGATGGAAACAAATCTCATTCCGAGGTAGAAAGATTTTAAATGAATAAAGTCCAATTCAGATGATAAAACAGAGCAGATGATTGGTGGTGATTGATGAAATTGCGTTCTGATTTGTTGTCAAGTGTGTTTAAAAACACCAAAATTATTGGGGTTCGTTACTGTAAACTTGAAATAATAAAATTAAAGTTTTGGAAACGCACACCTATTTTATTGAGAATCACCAAAACATAGCTGTGTAAACGGCATTAGCTTATTCTATTTTGCCGCTCAAGTACAGTTGAATATGTATATATTATAAAATCACATGCTTCCTCCGTCCCAGTTTATGTGAGCTGGTTTAACTTTCACGGAGATTAAGAAAAGGTAGTAAAAAAAAAGTAAAGTTAGCTGAAAAGTGGGTAAAATGGTGGGACCTATGAATATTTAATAGTAGTAATAGATTTGAGATAGTGGAGGAAAATAGTGGGTGTAATAGTGTAAAAAAGAATATATAATAGAGAAGTAGTGGATGTAATAGTGAAAAGTAGTGTTCAAAAATAATAAGTATAGTAGGTTCATTCTTTTTGGGACGTACAAAAATAGAAAGAAGCTCACATAAACTGGGATGGATATAATTTCCTGAACAAAAGTTTTTAATATATATAGTCAGGTTTTAATATCTGTGGTCAGGGCTGCTAAAATGTACATTAGACTTTTGTCCAAAATAAAAATGTACATTAGACTGGACCTGTTTTCTAACATGAGTCGGACCAAATGTATTTGGATGAAATAATTTGGGTTCCATGTCCATATTTCTTGTCATTCCAGTTCAATTTTTATTCATCCTGATATTTGTACAAATATTTATTTATAAGGTATATAAGTCTAATTATTCATAAAAAAAATTCATTGGATCCGAATTCATTGGTCCGGATCCGTATTCGGTTCCGAATAATATTAGCTTTGATTCATAAATTCAATGAATTCCGCAACGCATACAATTGTTGAGATAATATAGCGGCGAAGAGGATACAGTGGAGTTTGGCCCAAACTATCTCCCAGGAGAACTGAGAAGGGCTCCTGCATGGAGGTTACGCTTTTGATGAAGATTTCTAGGCGATTGATAATGAGCTACTAGAAGCCCCTGTAGTGGTTCCAATCCAGCACATCAAGTTTATGAGCAGGCTCTGCGACAACAAAGCATGCATGAGGCACTCGTAGAATAATTTTGTACAATACACATGAGCATAAATGTGTGTATTTGTGGTATAGACTCCAAGGGAGGGTGAAATTATAGTTACAAGAGGGTTGAAAGGAGAATGTGAAAACCTGGGTGGGCTGGCTTAACGATATTTATAGCTTTTGTCTTTGACGTCTTGTATACGGTAGTTATAGTAATTCTTTTGAGCATGTTTGTGTGTTTTTTGTTATGGGGCCTAGATTATACTATTTGATAATGATTTGGGACAGTTAAGATGTTACGACATTGCAAGGCAACTGTATGTGCAAGTGTATTTTTTGTCAATATTAGCCGACTAGATCATGTTATTATTCTATTTCTACCAGCCAAGCATGGGTTTTCTACTGTGAATATTATGCCAAGTGGCTGACTTGCAAATGTTGCTTTCATGTTGATTATTAACATATTATCCTGGAATCATGTTTAGACTGATATCCCCAGTTTGTGCATTACAGGTACAAGAAGCACGTCAGGTATGAATCGAGGAAGGTCGGTGCATAAAGTGGAGCTAGAATCAAGGGTCGTTTTACAAAGGTAGATCAGTAAAATGCTGTAATGATACTAAAACCATTTCTTTCCGGGATTAGGGTTGCAGCCAACACTTGAGAGCATATTCCTTGAAGAACCTTAAGATAGTTCTCTTCTTTTGCATCGGATCAGAAAGGATTCTTAGAAAAAATATAGTGAATATGTATCTACATTAATATGAAAATTTTTTGTTCAATCAAAATGCAGTATATGAGATTGAGTTTTGTTATGCTAAATGCTGTTCTCCATAAGTCAACCTCTGACCTGGTTTGCTTGTATTTTGCTTCTGAATAACGCAGTCACGACTAAATTTATGTCTTATACCAGTGACTTTAAGGGAACTGAACTTAAATATCATCATTGGGGAATAATTTTACCAAAACATGAGAACCAAAATACCACTTGCACATATGGGACTTGCTTACCATTGGCATGGGCTAACGAGAGAGGCGCAATTTTTTATAATATCAGGATTCTACACGTTACAGAAATGTTCTTTATACGACTAGTTCAAATTCTTGTTGCACGTATATATCTGTGTGCTGAAGATACGTGTGCTCAATTTCAGGATTGTTGCCCCCTATTATGAATTTAATGTTTCGGCTACTATATAATAGTACGTACAGATTTATATAGACTAATGATCGCTTTACATTGAAATGATGATAAAAGTTCCTTTATCAACATTTTTGAGAAACTTTCTCTCGAAGAGTGTTTTTTCAGAACATCTTTAAGAACAATTTCAGGCATTGTACTCGTAGTTACGGAGTAATGGAGGCTTCCTGCAGAGCCCTGGATTACCTACATAGCTATCAGCTGAGATGATTCCAGCCTTAAATGGTGGAACTTGCCCACTCAAGCGATTTTTTGTCACAGTGAACGTTTTAATTCGATCAAGGAGACCAAGTTGTGGTGGAAGCTGACCTGAGTGCTGGTTCTATTGTTTAGCTCAAGCACATTCAGATAAGAACAATTTGCAAGGTTTGCCCGTACTGTTCTGGATAAACTGTTAGAGGAGAGGTCAAGATTTGTAACATATTGGAGGAGTTTAGAGATATTTGTTGGAATAGTGTTATGGACTAGCCCAAGTTAGAAATAGGCCCAAGAGGGGTTAGAATGTGCAGAATAAAAGAGGGGAACAAGGGGAAATTAGGGTATCGATTATGAATATTGTGAAAACACTATCTAGTTTGGGAGAGTACGGGCCTCTCGAATGTCCGATATCTTTCTGTAATCAGTCCTGTGGGTCAGTTCATAGCAATTGGTATCAGAGCATTGATCCAATGGGTTCACCTAGTGATAAACAGCGGGCCGATGTATTCGAAGATCCGTGTGAATCGGTGTCAGAGATGGTTAAGAAGGCGGTGGAGAGTGCGATGGATGCGATGCGTCATTCTCTGGAAGAGTGGGTTGTGGAAAGTCAAAGGAAATTAAGGGAGGAGGTTGACACCATGGCGGGTCGACTAGAAGGGAGAATCAATTGCAACCGGGAGCTACAGGAGACGATTCCGGAGGTGGTCGAGGGTATTGCGAGCCACATTAGTTTAGTAGCTATGGGTCCAGGGGCGACACAAATTGGGATAAATGATGTAGGTGGAGGGTTTGGTGGCCGGAATAGGGCGACAAGCAGTGGGTAAGTGGAGGTGCGATGAAGGTGGATGTACATGAGATTGGTGACCCTAACATGTTTTATGCACATGAATATGAACCACCTCCAGTGTCATTACCATCTCTCTACGCCACTATAAGTTTTGCACCTCAAATGTTTGAAAAAAATTATAGTAAACAGTCTACACTTCAGGTGTTTGATGAAAATTCTGAGAGAGTATTTGTCCAGAAAGCTCCAACATCGATCTACCAAGGTACGAACCCAATCCTCTGCTCTCCAAACCTGTATTGGAATGATTTGAAAACACATTCTAATAGGGTTATTTTTTATAAGCTTCATGAGAATGAATACAGTAAAAGTGGTTGTAAATTTGATGGCATTGTTGAAAATATGAACACTACACATCAAGCGTTTGATGATTGTGCCGAGAGGAAGCAAATAGTTGAGGCTATGATATCATCTTCTATTGTCTCACCTGTGATGTTGTGCGAGAAGAATTTTGTTCATTTCATTCATTACACTGGTGTGATACACCAGTATTCAGTTAGTGGCCCTGCTTTGCCCAATGATGTTATCGACAAGTATTCGCTACGACTGCTCTGTATTGCTATTTTGGTTGGAGTATCTGCAATTGTTGAAGGACTTTGTTGGACAAGAACTGCAGAGAGGCAAGCATCTAGAACGCGGGTGGAGTATTTGAGATCAGTCCACAGGCAAGAAGTAGGATTCTTTGATAACAAAGATGCTTCCTCGACCACTTTCAACGTTGTGTCTACTATGTCTACAGATGCTCATTTAATCCACGATGTTATAGCAGAAAATATACCGAACTGTCTGTCTCAATTCACAGCACTTGTGTCAAGCATACGACTAGCGTTAGCTTGTTTGCTATTTGCAATTGGATTTGTTGTTCCAGGTGTAGGATTCGGGAAGTTAATGATGAATTTTGCTATGAAGGCGAGGGAGGCTTATGGGGTAGCGGGTGGAATTGCTAAACAGGCAATCTCATATATTCGAACTGTTTATTCCTACGTGGGCGAACACCAAACATTAGACAGATTTGGGCATGAACTTCAGAAAAGCACAGACATTGGTATAAAGCAAGGATTAGCTAAAGGATTATTAATAGGTAGCATGGGAATTGTATTTATTGCTTGGGCATTTATAACGTGGGTTGGAAGCGTTTTAGTTACTGAAAAAGGAGAGACTGGTGGCCATGAGTTTGTGGCTGCCATTGTTCTTGAAGGGGTGTCGTTGATGGGTGCTCTTCCACTCTCACATTCATTGCTGAGGCAAGAGCGGCAGCTACCAGATTGTTTGAGATGATTATACGAAAACCTGAAATAGACTCCGAGGATAGCCATGGAAGAATTCTTGAAAATGTAAAAGGAAATATTGAATTTAAGAAGGCTTATTTCTCATATCCATCAAGACCGGATACTAAAATTCTTGACGGACTTAACCTTAAAGTTAAATCTGGAAAGACTGTTGGTCTTGTTGGAGGCAGTAGTTCTAGATATAGTAGTGTGGAAGATCCAGAACAGCGTGCAATGGCTGCATTTGTTTTAACAGTCATTGTTGATGGACATAGACGAGGCCAGGAAGCCTGCACTGCAGCAGGTCTGATACGTGTTTGCTTAAATCACCTTCAGGGTCCCTCTCCAAATGATGCACCAACAAACCCACTATTTCTACAGTGGTTGTGTATTTGTCTCGAAAAGTTGTGGGATGATTTTACTAAGGCACAAGTTAGTGGATTGCAAGCAAATGCCTCCTCTATATTTGTACATCTACTTTCTGAGCCCCAACCTGAGGTCAGAGCTGCATCTATATCTTCTTTGGGTACGCTACTTAATGTTGGATTTGACTCGGCTAGATATAAAGAGTGCGAAGATGGTGATGATGATGCAAAAGTTAAGGCTGAAATTAACATTGTAATGAGCCTTTTGAATGTTATTTCAGATGGAAGTCCACTAGTCAAGACTGAGATTGCTTTGGCACGATTTGCATTTAGCCACAAAAAGCACTTCAAATCTGTTGCTCCTGCAACGTGGAAACCTCAGTCTAATTCTGTGTTAAGCTCCTTGCCATCTTTTGCCATTAAGGGTACAGTTAGTGGCCATACTACTCCTAATCAGGACCCCACATTGGCCCTGTTATGAGAGTTCACCTCATGTCCAGTTCACTGGTGGATGTGCTTCTAGGAAATGATTCTGGGCAAGTTACTGGTGCAGTGAAGGTGGAAATGATTCTGGGCAAGTTACTGGTGCGGTGAGGAGGCGTCCGTATAGTGTTGTACTCTTTGATGAAATAGAGAAAGCTCACGTTAGGGTGTTCAAGACTTTGCTTCAAATGTTGGATGATGGAAGATTAACTGATGGTCAGGGCCGTACTGTGGACTTCACTAACACTGTGATAATATTGACTTTGAATTTGGGTGCTAAATATCCTTTGTCAGGATTGATGGGAAAGTGTACAATAGGGATGCTCGCAATATGGTCATGCAAGAAGCTAGGAGACAGTTAGACCTTGAGGACAAGGTCGTTTTTTGGGAGCGGGGTATTGTTATTGACTGGCCCAAGTTAGAAATAGGCCCAATGAGAGGCCCAAAAGGGGTTAGAATATGCAGAATAAAAAAGGGGAACATGGGGAAATTAGGGTATCGATTATGAATATTGTGAAAACACTATCTAGTTTGGGAGAGTACGGGCCTCTCGAATGTACGATATCTTTCTGTAATTAGTACTGTGAGTCAGTTCATAGCAATTAGTTCCAATGAGGTCATTACTTGAAAGATCTACTCCAGTCACCGATCCACAATTTACAACACCACGTGGAAACTCGCCTTTGAGCCCCATATCTGAAAGCTTTATATTCTAGGCCCTATTCTCATTTTCATGCCAACACTCAATTCCATTAAATTTACAGATAAAGCCATCGGTGTTATTATTAAAATTCCAATATGTACAAGCTGTTCAATGGATCTTTCATCGAGTCTTTTATTGATCTTAAGCAGTTAACCTCACTCTGAGCACCATAGCCGAAATCGATAACAAAGAACCACCAGGTAAAGATGCCAATACAAACAACATGGGCTCTGCTAGTCAGTCCCATCCTCATTAAGCAAAAAATCTTTACTTCAAAAATCTAATGGCTTAGGTTGTTCCTTCCGACATGCGATAGCTAGCTGCATGGTAATATGTAAAGCAATAAACAATTTGAACGTAAAAGAGGAATTACGAAAATCTAAACGGTTATGTTCCCTTATTCTGTCTGAGAACAAAAATCTGAATAATTAAGGAACATGTGAAGTGCTAACTTCCGACTAAAGAAACTATCTTATCGTTAATACATAATCTATGAAGTCACCATTCGGGAAAAATATTCATCATGCAATATAAAAAATTAGTCAGCCATAATTAGACAATTAATCATCCAAAAGCAAGCACAGGAACCTATTAGCTAAATGAGAAGAGAGGTTAGCTAAAAAACCATTAAAATGAAAAATCACAGAGGTTTCGATATAATCACTGGATCTTTCATGTCAATATAAAAAATTCAAGAAACCATTCAAATGAAAAATAAAAATTGCAACTTTATAAAAGAGCAACTAAAGACAACATCTTGGAGATACAATTTGGTGGAATCTTCTCCTTAGTAATTTCAGAATTTGGTGGAATCTTCTCCCCAGTAATTTCAGAATTTGGTGGAATATTCTCCCCAGTAATTTCTGAATTTGGTGGAATATTCTCCCCAGTCATTTCTAAATTTGGTGAAATCTTCTCCCCAGTAATTTCTGAATTTGGTGGAATCTTTAATTTTATGGAAACTTTTTTTTTCGAAAAAGGTAATATTGATCAATCCCACACACAAGTAACGAATGTGTACAATTTTCCCACATCCTTCCAAACAACCCTACTCTCGGTTACAATACAAAATAAAAATAAAAGTAACACCGAAAGTAAAAGAAGAAAAGTAAAAGTAAAAGGGGAAAAAAAAATACCCACCATCATTTATCATCATCACCACCACATCATGAGAGATATCCTGCATGCATTATGCTCCCTCTAACGATTGATAAAGATAGTAAAGGTCTTGGCAAAGCAAAAGTAGCTATATCATGCTCAAAACCATCGATTAAGTTATGAAAGAAACTCGGCTCAGAACTCAACTCACTATCACCTTATTTCTTGATTTTTCATCACACAAATCTCGCTCAAATCTCTCTGATTCATTCCAGCGAATTTAGAAATGCAGAAACCAAAGTAAACGAACAAAAGGGAAGAACAGGGGAGGAAGAAACAAGGAAGGAGGTTCGAACGGAGAAACAAAGGAAAATGGTGTTTGCAGAGAAGAAAAGAATAAAAAAAGAAATCAAAAGAAAAATAGAGTTGGGTTTGATTATTTGTGGTCGAAGAAAACAAAACAAGTAAAAACACGGAAGAATGACGTCTCAAAGATCGGAGGCTTTGATACCATGATAAGTTTTATATAAACGTAAATATATTAGGCATACAAGAGTAGACAATATGAAGAACAACATACTTCTCCATAGAGAGCTGTTATGCCCATGTTGGCTGAGATGTTATGAGCTTGTAATGCTCCGAATTCATGTTGCTGCTGCCTGTTGCTCCTCCATTTGCTGCTCTCTCTCTCTGTTCGTTGCTCATGTTGGTTGGTTGTCATTGTTGTTCAAGCAAAATGTTTCCGTTTCTCTCCCACATTTGTCTTGAGGGGGGATGTTAGATATATCAAGCCTCCTGCCTATCCTTGCTGTTCCAAGCTATGCTTCACATGTCCAGCTAACCTTGCTTCATTGCTTCACATGTCCAGCTCATACTAGCTATTAGTTAACTGTCAAGTGTTCTATAAATATTCCTGTTAATCATTCCATCTGCAATATCAAGCATTCACAATGTAGTCCATCAGTGTTAATTCTATCTCCATTGTTATGGAACTTACTTTGCAATACCCTTATCTACTGCATATTAATAATTCTATCAGATAGAAAATATAAACTGAAATATATTGATAGAAAGGTGTTTATCAACATAATACAATTTGGAGTTTACATTGTGAGAGATTGATTCTAGTGTGTGTTTTTCGTGTGTTTACTACTACAACAAACAACCTTATTTATAGGCTTTAAGAGTACAATCTGAACGTCATGGCATACATCAATTAAGGCCAGCTTGATATCTTTGACAACCTACACCATACATCAATTAAGGCCAGCTTGATATCTTTGACAACCTACCATATTTGACTGAATAACAACTGCGGCTGCATACATCCGCAATACCCCCTAAAGTTGGAGCATGGTGTTCAAAAAATGCCCAACTTGAAAAGAAGGTAATCAAAACAAAACAAGGATTGGAATGATCACCAGTCAAAACAAATTTTTATTTCCCCAGTAACTTCAGAATTTGGTGGAATCTTCTCCCCAGTAATTTCAGAATTTGGTGGAATCTTCTCCCAGTAATTTCTGAATTTGGTGGAATTTTCTCCCCAGTAATTTCAGAATTTGGTGGAATATTCTCCCCAATAATTTCTGAATTTGGTGGAATCTTCTCCCTAGTAATTTCTGAATTTGGTGGAATCTTTAATTTTGTGGAAACCTTTTTTTTTTGAAAAAGGTAATATTGATCAGCCCCACACACAAGTAACGAATGTGTACAATATTCCCACATCCTTCCAAACAACCCTACTCTCGGTTACAATACAAAAAAAAAGTAACACCAAAAGTAAAAGAAGAAAAGTAAAAGGAAAAAAAAATACCCATCATCATTTATCATCATCACTACCACATCATGAGAGATACCCCGCATGCATTATGCTCCCAAAAAAAAAACCACTCTTAATTTTCCTCCCCAGCTTAAACTTTCCACCCAAATTCAAGATGGGCCAGATCAAAAAAAAATATACTCAAAGTTTGAATCTTTTTTTTAACCAACCCAATAATTCTCACTATAAAACTACATCATAAAATCATAATCAACCTCATTTTATAAAAACAACGGGCAAATAAACAAACCCATCTGAGAAAAACACATAATCACACGCGCCGCCCATCGCAGCAACACACACACACGCACCCCAGCACACGACAACATGAATTCACGAACACCACAACGATCAAACTGCAGAAACCATACAACTCTCAACTCGAGACTCGGTCGAAAACAAAGAAAGATGAAAAACAAGGGGGAAGGAGGCTGCATACCAAGGTGTTTGTGAAAATGTCACAAAGAAAAAGCTTGGAATGTGTTTGTGCGAAGAAAGGAAAGAAAATAGGGTATGTGTATTTAATCGAAGAAGAAGAAGATAAGGAAAATACAGGTTTTTGTGTTCTCAACGAAGAAACAAAGAAGTTAGCTGCTGGGTTTGATTTGATCAAGTAAAAACGCGGAAGAATGACGTCTCGAAGATCGGAGGCTTTGATATCATGATAGAAAATATAAACTGAAATATATTGATAGAAAGGTGTTTATCAACATAATACAATTTGGAGTTTACATTGTGAGAGATTGATTCTAGTGTGAGTTTTTCGTGTGTTTACTACTACAACAAACAACCTTATTTATAGGCTTTAAGAGTACAATCTGATGGCATAAATCAATTAAGGCCAGCTTGATATCTTTGACAGCCTACACCATACATCAATTAAGGCCATCTTGATATCTTTGACAACCTACCAAATTTGACTGAATAACAACTGCGACTGCATACATCCGCAATACCACCTCAGAAATCATATCTGCAGCAGCTCAATACGATCAAAAACCCGGAAAGATGGTAATAATCAAATCTTTATTATATTTGTTATGGTTAATCCAAGTACAAACCAAGCAAAGACTAAAGAAATAAAAAAAAACTAGCTATATTGATTTAACCATTTAGAACATGCTTGTTCCCTTTTTTGGAGCAGAGATGACCCAATGATAGTAGCTCAAGCTTTGCTTTAACCCATACCGATATTTTACATAAGTTAATTATACTTCTATAAGAAAATTTTAAATTTAATACCATTCTTATAAAAAAAATTCGCATTTAAAAAGAAAAAAATAATGTGTTAACATGATAAAAAATATTATAATATAAAGAAAAAATAAGATATATTTTCAGTTTTCAAACTCCATAAATTTTAGAAAATTTAGATAATTTAAAAATTGGAAATCACTCTTTTTTATGTTTTGATTTTAAGGAAAAAAGTTATTGTATAAGATAAGTATCATCAATAATAATATGTAATGAAATTGGAACTTCGATCCCAAACGAGAGCGGCTTAAAACGTGTTTAACTGGAAGGCGGCTCACTATAAAGTACTAGCTTATAACTCGTACAACGCACGACTCCTTTTTTAATATTTATAATTATATTAATTTTTTAAAATTTTATATGTTATTAATTTACATATCAAATTGTTGTTAGAAAATTGATATATACATATATACACACACACACACACACACACACACACACACACATATATATATATATATATATATATATATATATATATATCAAATTGTTTAATTTAGTGATGGTTTAATAATTTTTTTATTATTAAATCAACGCAAAAACAAAAAAGAGAAGAAATTGACTATTTTTTACGTTGAAAATTCTATTTGATTTATGAATTCTACTTATAATTCGTTTTGATTATCAAAATACCCTTGTAATTATTTGAAGATACTTCTACTAATAATAAAATACAATTTTAATATTAAGTGTAAGAGGGATTTTGTCCAAAACTTTGATAATTGGTAGTCTAGTCCTCCGTACAGCAAAGATCTTAAAATAAATAGATGAAAATCGTTGGATCTAGAATAAAAAAATATTTATATTTTAATATGTCATAAACTAAAAAAATGTATTTATATTGAAATACGAAAATGTATATGTCAATGCTTTAAATCGTATATAGTTAGATTTTCTACATTGAATAACATTATCAATGTAGGACTTTTACATTATATATGATTAATGTGAAAATTCATAATTATATTTTCTCTTGAGATTTTGAGTATTTCCATTTGAATAATAATTATTAAATCATCACTAAATTAAAGATAATTTTATGAGATTCGCGTGGATTGTAAAATCATCCAAATCTGATTTCTAGATCTCAAGATAAACCCCAAATAGTAAATATGAATTTTTTAATACTAATAAAAAATAATTAAAATTCAATTCTAATACAATTTTTTTAATTATATCATTTTCAGATTATAATTTTCTTTTTAAAATTCAAATCTAATACAACTTTTTTTAATTATATCCTTTTTAGATTATAATTTTCTTTTTAAAATTCATTTCTAATGCATCCTTTTCTAATTATATCCTTTTTAGATTATAGTAAGAGGAATTTTGTCCAAAAGTTTGATAATCGGTAGTCTGGTCCTCCGTACGATAAAGATCTTAAAATAAATAGATGAAAATTGTTAGATCTAGAATAAAAAAATATTTTATATTTTAATATGTTATAAACAAAAAAGTGTATTTGTATTGAAATACGAAAATGTATTTGTCAATGCTTTAAATCATTTATAATTAAGTTCTCTACATTGAATATCATTATCAATGTAGGACTTCTACATTAACTAGGATTAATTTAAAAATTCGTAATTATATTTTCTCTCGAAATTCTGAGTATTTCTATATGAGTAATAATTATTAAATCATCACTAAATTAAATATAATTTTATGAGATTCGCGTGGATTGTAAAATTATCCAAATCAGATTTCTAGATCTCAAGATAAAGCCCAAATAGTAAATATGATTTTTTTTAATACTAATAAAAAAGTAAATAAAACTCAATTCTAATACAATCTTTTTTAATTATATCCTTTTCAAATTTAAAATTCATTTTTAATGCAAACTTTTCTAATTATATTCTTTTTAGATTATAATTTTATTTTTAATGTGATTAAATCCTGATCGTCTATTCTTAATCCAACGGATCATATGATTTTGGTAGTACAGGCGAGACCAAAAATTTGGATAAGATCTATCTTATGCTTATTATATATAAGGATATAATTGTTTTAGCTATTAGAATTTGATATTGATGTATAAATTTTATTTTATTCTTAGGATTCGATTTTTATGGATAAACATTGTCATTAGGGTTTTGGTATTAGAGAGCGACTTAATAGCAATAATCGTGTTTAACGAGAAAGCGATTCCATTAGTATTGAATATTAAAATTTACTATTTGATGATATAATAGAAGATAAATATATTTTGATTTTTTTAGAATTTTAGAATTTTAAATATTAATAATTAAAAACTATTCTTTAACATATTAGAAGCATAATAGGTGTTTAAATTTATAGAGAATAAGAGTTTAATTTATAGGAAATACATCTAATTAAAAGTTCTATTGAAAGTAGAATAGGTGTTTGTCAGACATATAATTAAGAGTTTTATTGTAAATAAAATAGGAGTTCTAATTTACATAAAAGAAGAGTTTGAATTTAAAGAAAATACATATAATTAAAGATATTATTGGACGGAGAAAAGATGTTTGAATATATAAAGAATACCTATAATAAAATGTTTTATTGGAAGTTGAATACGAGGACGACGGAGAAATCTTATACGATTTTTTTAAAATATATATTTTCTTTTCTAAAAATTCTTAATTTTAACTTTTTTATGAAAGTTAATTATACTTGAATTAGAAAAAAAATATCCATAAATTTAATATTATTCCGTAATGAAATATCTTCGTATTGAAATTTACTCTCTTTTAAGGTTTTAATTTTTTTTTAAAAAAAGTTATTTTATAAAATAAGTGTTATCAATAATATGTAATAAAGTTAAAAATTCTGGTTCCAAATAAGAGTGACTCAAAATGTGTTACTCACTAGAAAAGGTTGTATTAGTTATTAGAATTTGATACTGATATCATAATTTTTTTTCTATTTTTAGGATTCGATTTTTATGAATAATTTATTATATAAGTCATTATAATAATATATGTTAAAGTTGCAATTTCGGTTTTAACGAAAGAACGGCTCAATCGAAAGGATCGTGTTTAACAAGAAATCGATTAATTAGAGAAGATTACGTAGCTATTAAAATTTAGTATTGATAATATAATATAACATAAATACGTAATATAGTATAACATAAATATGTATTGAATTTATTAAAAAAAAATTATAATGCCGTCACGAAACGCGACTTTATCAATTAATTTTTTAATATTAAATAATTTCTGATTAATTCTAAAATAATTCATAATTTCATGTTAACCGCATATTATATACTAGTCATGTATTAAAGGATAAGTTTGACCAATTGTATTTACATCACTTTCCTTTTAGAATGAAAACATTGTAGGTCTAATCAGAGTTTATTTCGTAGGCTGAAGAAAAATATTCGGATATTTATTTATTTAAAAATATACTGTTACTGATTTGATTTAATTAAAAAATCAAGTAACGTTCGAATTCTTGTGACACTACCATATTAATAAGTGTAGAAGTGTGTCTTAATAAGGTAAGAGTAGAGTTTCAGTTTTTAACCAACACTTACTCCTTTTAAGCGTTGGATTGTGAAACACTCTATATAAAGCACATCATTGATGAGGTTGGTGTGCATATACATAATACATTGATCTCATAAACCTCTCTAAAGCCTTTGTTTTTTCTTCTTACCCTTACTGATCACCAAGATCTCGAAAAGCTTTTCTTCATTGTTTCGAAGATCATAATGTCGACGGATAGGTGTAAGGTCCAGGCATTTCCTCCTTCCAGTGAACATGTTGATGCAAAAGTAGTAGCAGAAAAGGAGATTGGAGATAATTTACCTCCAGGATATTATTTTCTTCCTTCAGCTTCACAATTAATTCAACAATATTTACTCCAGAGAATATTAGGTCTTCCGATGGCATCTGATATCGTCAAGATCATGGATTCTATCGAGTATCTAGACCCCGATCAGCTGAATTTAGGTATTGCTTTCTATTCTAATTGTTCTTTATTGTTGGTCTAACATAATTCTAGGGCCTTTGCTCCATACAGAACACTCTTATATAAAAAACAACAAAGAACACCTTAGATCTATTAGATCATTTGGGCTCGCCAGGGGCACACTTTAGATCTATTAGATCCTTTGGTCCCGCCAGGGGCACCCATGTTATTTTTTTATTCTCTATCAAGTCTGCAAAAAAAATAAAAAATAAATGAAAATTATTGTTCACTGATGACGTCATCAAAATTGAAAATTACTGTTCACCGATGACGTCTCTGATGACGTCATCAATGAACAGTAAATTTTCATTTTTTTTTTGCTGGTTTGCTAGAGGGTAAAAAAATAACAACTTTTTGTATTGGGTGCTATGACGGAACTATTAAATTATATTAGATATGAGGTGTTCTTTGTTGTTTGTTATATAAGGTGTTTGCTATGGAGTGCAACTCATTCTTCTAGTGTTGTTTATCGATGTTTAAATATTGCAGCAGTTGCACGATTAGTTGAGTCTTGTATGATTAGTCCCTTCAACAATTGTGATTAATCTTATTACTTGTATGCCCTATAACGGTTTTAATTCTTATTAGTTTGAGTTCGAGATTGATTAATGAAGTTTTTTGCTAATAAACAATATTTCTTTTTGATTGTATGAACACAGATGAGTTCAAGTACTGCAAAGACAAAGAAGGCTATTATATTACAAGAAAAGCAGAAAGAAAGATGGATGAAGAAACGACTATCAAGACAACAACTGGACATTGGAAGGAATCCAAATCAAATTTTGATATTTTTGACAAAGGTCAAATCGTTGGGTGCAAAAATACTTTTATTTTTTTCCAGGCAGATGGTAAAGAAACGGCTTGGAGATTGAATGAATACACAGCCATTCCCGATATAGTTCCAGTTGATGCACTGACTGGAGCTGTTCCAGCTAAGGTAAACATATTGCTATAGAACTATATTGAATCATCAAAGATGAAGACATTACTATTATTATTACTAGTATTATAATAAGATTTGAAAGCTCATGAACTTGAATGCTTTTTGTCCTGTTGACAGATAGAAGAATATGTAGCATGCAGAATTCGATTCAAACAAGCAAAATTACCAGAAGAAATCATCTACGAAGAAGAAATTGAATGTGATGAAGATGAAGATGGAGAAGAATAAGGGCCAATCCATGTAGAAGAATAAGGTCCAAACCTTTTTGTTAGGATTATTTAAGACCGAATCAGTTTCGTTCTGTTGTGTAATAAATTTCCAGAAGTTTGTATCTGTGTCTAGTGTTGGGTTCTCTTCAACCTAATAAAATTTTGTTAGTTACATATCAGTCGAATAATATTTCAAATTGCAGTATTGAATAGCAGTTCAATTGAATGATTCAATTCTGTTTGGTTAACGTTTATGTTTTAGAATGCTTCTGTCTAATAATAGCTAAACAAATTCCAGGCCATTGAAATTAGTGTGTTGATATTGTCCTCTAATCTTTATGCCTTTCTACCACTTTTCACTCAAGTACACAAATCGGTATTAATTAAGTTGTTCCATTGCAATTTCTTTAGGTGATTTGTTTCTATCATCAAAGACAAACCTGATCTCTGTCTATACTTCCATGCACAAGATGATTATCAGAAATTAGTATCATCATTTTATTAAATTTTTCTTTCGTCTTACATATCCACATATACACACTTATAAACGTCTCATTGTCTTCTTTTATCAACTGTTGAACTCCGAATTTGTTTATAAACGAGAAAAAGAGACTAAGCAGATGGATCCTGATGAAAAAGAGATTAAGCAGATGGATCCTAATGAAAAAGATATTAAGCAAATGGATCCTGATGAGCTACGTCGTGTATTTCATATGTTTGATCGAAATGGGGATGGAAAGATCACAAAGAAAGAGCTGAGCGACTCGTTGCAAAATCTGGGAATGTTTTTATCTGATAAAGAACTCATTCAAATGATTGATAAGATCGATGCAAATGGAGATGGATTTGTGGATATGGAAGAATTCGGAGCATTATATCAAACAATACTGGATGAGAAAGACGAAGAAGAAGACATAAAAGAAGCATTTAATGTGTTTGATCAGAACCGCGATGGGTACATCACAGTGGATGAGTTGCGATCAGTGCTGGCTTCCTTAGGGTTGAAGCAGGGGAGGACCGAAGAAGATTGCAAGTTAATGATAAAGAAGGTGGATGTAGACGGGGATGGGAAAGTAAATTTCATGGAGTTTAAACAGATGATGAAAGGTGGTGGATTTGCAGCATTAGAAACAAGTTAACTAAAAGCATGATATGTAATTATGATTTTGGCTTTTATTTGTAGAGGGGAGATTAATAGTTAGTTTAAGAGACATGTCTCTTGTTTTGCTATGCATCTCATCTCCAAACATGTTTTGTAGCTTCATATTTATTTGCCAAAAATCTTGATTTCTATATATTAATAATGTATTGGCTTCTGATGAATTAGTACCATCATCAATCTTTTACTTGTCTGTCACCTCATTCAATAAGTAACCTGTCATGGTCATGGCAGTTGAGGATGGTGAATTCAGGAAATAAGACATGAAAGAAGTGCATAAAAGTAAATACAAAAAAAATAAAGACAAGATAAAATTAAAGGTTCATTTCATTCTCCTCCATACTGAGGAAGACAATGCCGATTTATAGGAGTACATGACCACAATAGTACTATGACACATGTCCCATACCCATTCATTCATGACTCTAACGGTATTAAATTGTAATAACCCTGAATAGACTTAAACGACACCGTTCTATTTAAATAAATAAAACTACTTATTCACCAATTCATGACAATTCCCACCCCTTAAAGACATTCTTGTCCTCAAGAATGGGAATACAAAAACTTTTTATCAAGCACGATTGCTCAGCAGCTAGACCAACTAGTCCTGCATTGAAGTTGACAGCCGTGCACGAGAATGGACCAATTGTGATGTAACAAGAAGTGCATGAACTTGCGGTATTCTTTTCACCATAAATAATGGTAACATTAGTGCAATTAGTGAAAGTTGTAACATCTGCCGGAATCTTAGGCTCCTTTCCAGACCGTCCATCAATCCCGATCAAAAGCTCAGCAATTTTGACAACAATGTGGGAGGTATGACAATCGAGGACTGGAGCAAATCCCTTACCAAGCCGTCCAGGGTGGTTCATGATAATGACCTGAGGTGTGAATCTGACAGCTCCTTTGTCCAGATCATCTTTAGAGTTCGAAGCCATATACCCACGCTTGATAGTCTTCCCAGTAACTGACTCCGCAACCTTATGCCAGATACAAGTAGTTTCCCTCACAATAACATCATATTCAAGTGCCCGAACAAAAGAATTTATAGCCTTGACATAAATTCCAAAAATGTATTGAGCAAGCAAAAGTGTATTGAATAAAACTTCTGCGACTAGATCCTCTCTATGCTTCCCAGTCGAGTGAGTAATGCACTGATTCTCAACACTACATTCATGGCAGTGTATTGCCATCGCAGCACAAGATTTTGTAGCAGCCACCAAATTTTGACACAACTTAAGAGTAGGTGTCAGTTCGTCTCTGTATTTCTTTACATTAAGTAGCTCCTTTGCAGATGCCCTATTTTCTGGTTCAGCATCAAGACAACTGACTACAAAGCCACCAAAATGTTGACTAAATTTTGTCCTTTTCACTGCATCCCCTGAAGCAAAAACAGAACTCAGGACTCTTGTTTCTGTCAGCAACCTATAGGCATTTACAACATTGGTTATAGTGAAATCAGTTTTCACTCCTGCCATTGCATAGAACAGTTCCCAAGCTACAGATTCTCTTCCAATTTCACAGAGTCGTGCAAACAGAACCATGAGCGACATTGAGTTCCCTTCCACTTCCAATAAAATGAGAAGACCATATTTCTTTGAATGAACACGAATTTCTTGAACCTTCAACACGGCAAAATAACAATTGTGTGCAACCAAAAGGGATGAGATAGTAAGCGAATCAGCACTTGGCATATTGACTCGAGACTTACAACCAAACCCATCACACAACACAATTGAAATCTTGTCATTACTGATAGAGGTAATAATTGTGGTGTGAGGTTCTCCGCTTTCAATATCAGCCATAATGGATCCGATAATTATCTCTGTGAAAATGAAATTGTTGAGCAAAGCCCATAACTGCAAATTCCCTTCATCATGCAGAGGGACAGACTGGGCACCATCCATCACGAGATCTTTTGTGATTTCAACCTCACTACTCACACCAAGAACATAAACAGACCAAACGGGCAATCCACAAACACTACTACTCTTCTCAAAGTCCCCATACTTCTGCAAAAGCACCTTCTTATTCCTTATCCATAAATCCACCTTATTATCAATCTTCTCCCAAACTGCATCGACCTCATTATCATCATCATAATACTCATCATATGCAAGCAACCTGACATCATTTCCCAACAAACCCATATCCTCATCACAAGCATCTCCACACAACAGAACCATAAAAACAGACTCATCGCCAATCCCATCAGCGTTAACACCAAATTCACTCGCAAAAATCACAGCATCTCCACGCCCTTTAAAATCAGAATCCTCATCTTCACCATTTACAAACTCTTTCTGGTGCTTATAATAATGATCTCCCATAGCAGCATCACTTTCATTATCCTCACCATCATTCGCCACTCCTTTCTCTTCAGCTATACCCTCGTCTTCCATATCACTGTCCCAATCCCACGCCAAATTCCATGGCTCATACCTCTCTGTAATATCCCAATTCTTCTCAGCTTCGTTGAACAAATCATAACCCTCATCATAATAATCTCCACCACCGTTAAAAATAGCATTTCCACCAAGAACCGATACACTAACATCGCTATACTCATCATCTTCAACACCTCCTATATCAGAACCCCTTCCAACCCCATCATCTTGACCACCTAATTCACTCTCAGTAAGCACATCATATCCATTCCCCACCTCTCCAGAAGCAACTACATCACACTCTACAGCCTTAACATGTGACGCAACAGGGAAACCAAAGGGTTCAAAACATGTATTAAGCTTATGAGACGGATTTACCAGTTGTGCGGATAACTCTGACACACGTGAAGAATGATTTACCAGCTCCGTACTTGTCCGTATTGCCTCTTCCAGGTCCTCGATCATCTTCTCAAATGATTGCTTTGGTTCAGTGATTTTGTCCACCATATGGTGAGAAATATCATCGGAAATCAACGTTAGTGTCGCGGGACTTTCATCGAACACCTGGGGCGTGATCAACAGTTGAGAATCAGCGACAATAGTCCCCACATCACTGGTTGTAATAGCAGAGGTCATGGAAGTGAGTGTTTCAACGGCGTATAATGGTTGTTTAGTAGAGAGAGTGGTGTGACAGGTGAGATTGAGAGGCGGAGTATATAAACAAGGTGATGGTTGAACATAATGGGAAGGAGGTGGTGTTTGAGGTGTATCTTCTGGAGGGTTTGGTGGATGGTAGGTATATGGTGGTGGAATTTCGGGTGGTGTATACTGGTACAATCCATACGGATTTAACCAGTTAGGATTTGGAATTGTAGTTGGCGTATACGAGGTGATAGGCTGGAATGGTTGTGGTGGAGTAGGCTGGAACATAGGTGAAGAAGTTGGAGCTATGGTCACCGATACTCTTTCAGGACTTCTATCGAACACCTGAGGTGCATATGTGACTTGTGAAAAATGAGATTCGAAATTGTAAGGGTGGAAATTTTGGGGAATGGTTTGGTACAGAGGTGGCTGGGTTTGGTACAAAGTGTTTGGTGGTGGTTGAACATAGTGGAAACGAGGTGGTGTTTGAGTTGTATTTTCTGGTGCTGGATTACATGGGTGGTAGACATATGGAGGTGGAGTATACAGGTACCGGTAGAGATTAGAATTTTCAACAGCACCACCGCTCGCCATGTCGAGGAAGGACTGGCTCTTGATACCATTTGTCATGGTCATGGCAGTTGAGGATGGTGAATTCAGGAAATAAGACATGAAAGAAGTGCATAAAAGTAAATACAAAAAAAATAAAGACAAGATAAAATTAAAGGTTCATTTCATTCTCCTCCATACTGAGGAAGACAATGCCGATTTATAGGAGTACATGACCACAATAGTACTATGACACATGTCCCATACCCATTCATTCATGACTCTAACGGTATTAAATTGTAATAACCCTGAATAGACTTAAACGACACCGTTCTATTTAAATAAATAAAACTACTTATTCACCAATTCATGACATAACCTTGACCACCGGATGATTTTGTAATTGTCTTGTGTACAACCAAGAGAATGCAACAAAATTATTTTGATTGGTTCGTTTTCATCTGCAAAAACCTGGTATGACATTTACTAAGGGAGCATACCGTGTACAATTTACGAAGCTTATCTGAAGTGGAACGTATGAACGTCAATCTTGCACTTTTTACGTTGTTAGAAATTGTGATCCCGTCTTGAAGTTGCACTCCCGGTTGATATGAGAACTCTATGACGAGGCTTTTCTACGTGTTTTCTTTTCTGATATCGCTAAGAAGAGCAGAGTGATTCAAGGCTTAATCCTGATTGACTAGAAGTTCATCATCAAATTACAGCCCGGGGAAAGGAGTATTTCGCGTTTATAATCGTGGTGTTGATGTGGTTTATTTGACACAGAACTTAGCAATAGACAATCAATGTTACAAACAGGAACTAAAGAAAATAATAAAACAGCGACAAGGGATATAAAAGGTCCCAAGATACAAGTGGCCGTATGTCCTGTCAAACAGAAGAAAGGATATAAGTAGCCAACTGGGTACGATCGATGATCCGAGATATAACCAGGCTGCCAATTTGATGGGTAAAGTCAAGGTATGATTGTCGGTTTCACATCACACATCACAAATGCAACAAAATTTTACGTCACAAATAGAATGTCACACAAGAGGCAGGGACAAAATAAATAGCATCTCAGATAAAATCTTGAAAAAATTAACTAGCAACTGACTATCAATCCATGATCAATCAACAGAAACATTTGACAAAATTCGAAAAGCAGGAAGCGCAATTATACTATACTAGCCGATAACCCGTGCGAAGCACGGGCATCCGAAATAAAAGCTAAAAAAATTAAAGTAAATAAATTTTTATAATTACGTAGTTGTAAAGAATCGAAAAAGTAAATAAATCTTGTATAATTATGTAGTCGTAAGGAATCGAAACCCGAATTTAGTGATAACCAAATTTGGTATTTTGATACTTTGGTACAAAACATGATTTCCAACATTTCCCACATTAATAAAGAGTATAGATAAAGAAAATATGTGTACTTCAGAATCATCTTTTGGATGAAATAAAATCAGAGTAGCTTTCTATTAATCCCAACCATAGGTGCAACAGCTGGAGAGACATCAGTTCCAACTCCAGGTACTGGAGCAGCTACCACATCCCAACCATCACCAGAAATTGGCCTGGCATCTGTCCAAGTACCAGCAGGAACTGCTGGGCATCAGTAATCTGGTTCCACTGATCACCACCAAAGCCTGCAGTTGTAGTATAATCTCCTGCATAGCCTCCCACAGGAAGATCATCTTCTTCTTGCTCCTTGGTCTCCTCAGGCTCTCTGTAGAACGAGTCAACCATCACTTCCCACTTGTGTCCTTGACTGATGACACCACTCATCTGCAGGACCATCCTTGCCAATAGCCAGAACAAACAACCAATGCTGTGCTTCCCCTTGTTATTGGCAGGAATGCCAATACATATCGCATTGGAGAATCAGTGTCACAGAAAGCAATGGTGGGAATATTAATGTTTCCAAGAGCAGCTTCCTTAATAGGCTGATGTTCCATTCTTGGATGATCAGTCAAAATAATTAGGGTTTTTTTCTAATATGTCCCATTTTAAAATGTCAATTATAATTGTGTCCTATATTTATTTATAATTATAAATATATCCCATTTTTCTAATATGTCCTATTTTTTATTGTAACCATGATTAACTAACTAACTATACATTTTTGAAAGACATTTTTGTCCTCTTACTTAAATGAAAACATGAAGTACATTGTTAATCACCCATATGTAAGATTTGTCATGCAACTGCTACATTAAAAAAAGTTCACACATGATCCTTGTTTTTACAGTTGGGAAACCTGGTAATAACATCTTTCCTTTCTGAATGAGGATCTTGAATTGTCTTGTCAAGTAGGAGAGTATCAACTGTTGGCAATCTCTGAAAATTTCTCTATAACAGTAATGTAAAATTTATAAACTATGTAACGATAAAACGATGTTGGAGAAATCTCATGCGATGATTGACTGGTAATTAAAAATTTTAAAGACAAGGTACACAATTTGTAATACGGGATTAGTAAAAGAGAAGAATAAATTCTGAAAAACTCGAGCTACTCTTGACAACTACCTAAGCTAGCTTCAGGTTCAGCCATTTTGGACCATCTACCTAAACAAGAGAGATGGAATGTGCCCCTGCGGGGCCGGGAGGGAGGGAGGGAGAAGGGTATTCTTGTCTTATTTAGTATAAATATATGTATAATTATATCTATATAAGTTATATATAAGTTAAATTTAATCCTGGGACATATTTATAATTATTCAATAAAGAGGGACATATTTATAATTGATTTGTTAATTTGGGACATATCAAACTAATACTCAAATAATTAAGCAGACGAGGCTCACTGAAAGAAGTCTGAAGCTAATTAGTGAACGTTCCAGGAGTGTGATGTCCAGCAATGCAGTGGCACCAGTATACTGTGCAAACTTCAACACAGCTCTCTGACCGTAAGGCCTAGCAGACCTTACGGTCAGAGAGCTGTTTTACCCGACACAACCGGTACTGTTATTATTATACGTTTTAGCGGTTTTTCTAGTATGTTACTCTTTCTCTTAGGGATCTTCGATCAATAGCTTTTACTTGCATAAATCTAAACTTTTGTTTCTCATCTTCCATTGTCATTTCTACAATTCACAAATAGAAATTGCTGATGCCATAACAGGCATCCTAGTTAATTTATGTAGGAGTATCTTGTAGTGTAAAGTTTGAATGTTGGTACTGCTCGATTTATAAACTGAAAATGCATGATTGATTTAATTTATGCATGATTGAATTACAATAGTTATTATCGGCTCGAATATCTGTTGCTACATTTGTAGTCGCCTCAAATAATTAAATATGCATGATCACTATGTTCCGTTCCTTTCCTTTCCTGGTGTTATAGTTTTCTTGATCGATCTGCATAATCACTACGTTTATTTTCTCTTGCCACATTGGCCGCATGGTCACTATGTTTTATCTCTCTTGCCACCTTACTTGTTGAATCGAAGAAATTAAAGGTCATGATTATGGACTGTGCATGATTTGATGATTATGGAGTATAATATTGTATTATATTATAAGTAAATTATAAAAAATTAAAAGTAATAAACTAGTATCTATCTATATCTATCTATACTAGCGAAACATAGTATTTAATTGGTTGGTCGGTCGGTCGGTTAATACATTCCCAAAAGTTTGTTAACACCTTACAAAATTGAAAATGTAGATTAAAATACATATATAATTTTATTTTACAAAAAATATATTAGCGAAAGATGATATAATTGCTTGGTTGGTCGGTCGGTTAACACATTCCCAAAAGTTTGTTAGCACCTTCCAAAATTGAAAATGTAAATTAAAATACATATATAATTTTATTTTACAAAAAGTACACTATACTAAACAGGGTATAATTGGTTGGTTAGTCGATCGGTTAACACCTTCCCAAAATTTTGTTAGCACCTTCCAAAATTGAAAATGTAAATCAAAATACATATAAAATTTTATTTTACAAAAAATAAACCACATATTTTACTTAATAACAAACTCTTTTAATTAATTATACTCCAATTAATATTCAATTACATGCTCTTTTAGTTATATTTGATTTAACATTCTTCACTTACACCCAACTTTTTTAGACTTTTCCAGTTACTTGGAAATCACATATTTTCAAAATCAATTTAAATAATTTTAATATCACATATTTATTAACAAATTTACAACAAATTTGGTTGGTTAACGCTTTCCAAAAAATTGTTAACACCTTTTTAAAAATAATAAGTTTAAAAAATTATATTAAAAATATCAATTTATTTATTATAAACAACAAAATTTATCAATATATCTACACTATATACGATTCTAAGCAAAACAAGGTATATTTGGTTAGTTAGTTGGTTGGGTAACGTTTCCCAAAAAATTGTTAGCACCTTCCTAAAAATAACAAGTTAAAAAATTATATTAAAAATATGAATTTATTTATTATAAACAACAAAATTTATCAATAAGGCACAAAAATATATTTTAAAAAATTAAAAAAAAACTTGTTAAAAATTCCAAATTCAGTTAAATTATATATAATTTGTTAAAAATAAAAAATCACATGTTTTGTAGAATTACAAACGTTTTCAATATATTCCGATTAGAATCATAGCCTGCACACACTTCTTTGTACGATTCTTTCTTCTGCGATTTTAAGTTACACCAAATATTTTTTTAAAAATATCTATTGAATTCTTAAGATATTTAACAATAAATTCAAAAATAACGTTAAATTAATGAAATTTATTCATGTCATGAAATTAAGTATGGAACATATATAAATTTTAAAAAAATAATAAAATAAATTAAAATTTTATATTAAATCAAATAATTAATATATAAATTTATTATAATAATATATGATAACCCGTGTGTGTTTTGTAGGCTAGTATCTAATAATATAACATGTGGATGTATAATTGCTTGCAAAAGAACGTACTAATGCATTATGCATAAAACAACAGGTAAATGAAAAAAAACATAATGGCCCAGAAAAATCAGCACAGGCCGAAGCCCACTCTGTGTGTCCGCAGTGAATACAAGCGATGAAAAATGTTGACGAGGACAACAAAATGAGATGGAATGTACGACTGAGAATCAAGACCCGTCAGGTGGAAACTTTTACTGCTAGGTTTGTTTTGTTTTAGTTTTATGAAGTTAACGAATCTGAAGAATGATCAACTACAAATGCCACTATCTCGTATGAATTTCCTACTTCTCACCATCTCACATGTTTAAACCACTCATATCAGTTCAAATGCTAACCTTTTCTTTCCTGACCAAGTTTTTCTATTTTTGACCAAGTCCTGAGTCTGACAGTCTGATGTGTGTGTGTATTGTTATTAGAATATAATATAAGATCCTGTTGGGGCCTTCTTCTAAGACCTTAAGGTTTTAGATGGACTGGTTACTCAACATGGTATCAGAACTCAAGCACGCAGATGTCTTAGATTCGACTCTCTGCGATCCCTAATATTCTCAATATTTATAATGAACACGAAAGGAAATTTATGCCCCAAAGATGGGCGCCTGTGATCACTCTTCGATCCATAAATGGGCTTTCGAGTGAGGGGGAGTGTTAGAATATAATATAAGATCCTGTTGGGGCCTTCCTCTGGTACCTTAAGGTTTTAGATGGACTGGTTACTCAACACTGCTTGAGGAGTTAAAAACTGGCAAAATAGATATACAATAGTAGTACATCTAATCATTTAAATTCAATGGAAATAGGTAGGAAACACATATTCACTACTTGTTTGCATTCATCATGTATATTACTAGTGTTCTCTTGCCTTCTTTGCCAGTACTGTCTTTCACAAAAGGAGTTTCAAGTAGGAGCTATCCTTGACATGGGATCTTTGAATGGAAATATGGTTCATAGCTGCATTACAATGGCAGCTTCTGATTTCTACAACCTAAATGCTCACTACAAAACCAGGATCGTTCCACTAACCAGTGATTCAAAGGGAGATCCACTGAAAGCCCTGGAAGCAGGTACGTTTGATTTAGTTGTGGCTCCAAGGTATGACATATGTATACCGCGTTTAGACAATACAAGTTCAATATAAAATTTTCGATTGTTTAATATGCAGCTCAAGATCTAGTGCTAAAGAATGTACGAGCCATGATCGTAGGTCCAGAGATGTCTCTTGATGCAAAACTGTTGGCCTTGATAGGTGACAAAGCTAAAGTTCCCATCTTTTCTTTGAGTGGAAGTGCGTCTTTTGATGAATATCCTTATTTTCTTCAAGTGTCACAGAGTGAAGCCATGCAATTTGAAACCACTGCAACCCTTGTAGAATCATTTCAATGGAAGGCTGTCATCTTCATAGGTGAAGATGCAGATTATAAGCCAAGGGTCGTTTCTTATTTGCTTAAATCTTTTCAAGAGAAAAATATCCAGATTGAATACATAAGTTCACTTTCATCAGCAGTTACTGATGATGGAATCCTTGCAGAGCTGCAGAAGCTCATGAGCATGCAAACTACTATATTTGTCTTGCATATGACACCTCTTCTTGCCTCTCGTCTTGCCTCAAGTGTGAAAAAATTAGGAATGATGAGTGAAGGATATGCTTGGATTTTGACTGATAACACGAGGAATCTTGTGAATTCCGAGGAACTCTTGCAACCAATAGAAGGGGCATTGGCTTTAAAGCCTTATGTTCCACCATCAATGAATCTACAAAATTTTACTTCAAGATGGAAGAAAGCATTTCAAGTCAAAGAGCCTTTTAGGAATGTGAACGAGTTAAGTGCTTATGGGTTGTGGGCATATGATGCAATATGGGCACTCGCAAAGGCAGTTGAATGGGTGAATAGTCAATTAGATCCCAAATCAACTGAGGAACACAGCTTAGAATCAAATTCTATACACATAGGGGTGTCTCTAACCGGGAAAAAACTTCTGAATGAATTGCTAAAAACAAAATTCAAGGGACTGAATGGTGAGTTTAGAATTATAAACAGAACAGTACCAGTCTTAAAGGCATTTGAAATAGCTAATGTGAACGAAGAAGGTGATAGAAGAGTAGGCTTTTGGGCAGAGGGAGTTGGCTTCACCAGAGAAATAATGCATCCAGCCTTATCTCTTAGAAATCTTAAGGTAATAATCTGGCCAGGAGGGTCCATAACCGCTCCAAAAGGCGCTTGGCCAAGTAGGAGAAAACTAAGAGTAGGCTTTCCTGTAAAGAAGGGTTTCAAGGAATTTATAAGCCTGGAATATGATCCTCAGACCAATAAACCAACAGCCGTGGGGTTTTGTGTAGAAGTATTTAAAGCTGCTCTTGAGGTTTTACCATATGAAGTTCCTGTTGAATACATCCCATTCTTCTTATTTGCTAATGGAAAACGCAAAGGCACTTATAATGATCTTTTGTATCAAATTTATCTTGAGGTATGCTCTAACTTTTTAAAAAAAATTAAGAAGCTATATATATTCTTTGCCTCTAATTACAAAAAAAATGTATTTGTTTTGTTAATTTGATGATGTACTAGAAATATGATGCTGTCGTGGGGGATGTAACTATCACAGAAAACAGATCACATTATGTTGAATTTACGACTCCGTTCACAGAAATAGGCATCGGGACAATTGCCAGAGTAAAAACTAACAAGGACATGTGGATCTTCTTAAAGCCGATTGGTGTAGATCTCTGTCTCATGACTGTTGTTTTCATTATACTTAATGGAATTGTCATTTGGGTTATTGAGAAACCTATTAATAAAGAATTTCAAGGTTCACCGTCTGATCAGATTGGGAAAATCTTCTTTTCAACTCTGTTTTTTAGCAGCAGTAAGTACTCGATCATCACTCAGATGCAACTTACCCTGTTAATAGAGAGAACATTTTATGGTTGAAGCCAGCAAGCAGATTAGTAAAAGTGAACTTGTTTACAATATATATTTACAAGTCATGAACTTGTTCAGCCGCTAATTCTCTTGTGGTTTTGTTATCAAAAGTAGAACATGCTGCAGATAACTTCATAGTCAATTCATATATTAATGACGGTTTTTGATTTTGTAGGAGAAAAGCTGTCAAGTAATTTGTCCAGATTTGTGATGGTGACATGGGCATTTCTGGTTCTTATTTTGACTTCGAGTTACACTGCAACATTGGCTTCAATGCTTACAGTTCAGCAGATCAGTTTAGCACCAAAAGGAGCTGATTTAGGGTATGATCAGGCTGATGTTATTTTGAAAAGATATGTTGTCAGTAACTTGAATTTTAATGACTATAAGCCTCGTGCATACTCTCTAGAAGAATATGCCGATGCTTTGTCCAAAGGTAGTAAAAATGGTGGTGTAGATGGTATAATTGATGAAATGCCATATGTTAAAGCCTTCTTATCGAAGTATTCTCCAGACTATGCCATGGTGGATTCTGCATCTACCTCTAACGGTTTTGGATTTGTAAGTGTTCAGCTTCAAGAACCACTAAAAATATCAAAATGCTAAAAATACTGATTAGTGAACATTAGCTTTAATTTAACTAAATACAATTTACCATTTTTTGATATACAGGCCTTTAGCAAAGGTTCACCACTGGTGCCTGAAATATCAAGGGCAATTGCCAAACTAAGAGAAGATGGAACACTTGAGATGCTGGAGAAAAAATGGTATAACAAACCACAATCTTTACTGAACCAGGAGACACAACCTAAGCCTCAAGTTCTGAAAGTTGATAGATTCGGTGGTCTATTTCTTATTGGTGGCGTATCTTTAGGTTTAGCCCTTTTTGTGAGGATATTTTATATTATTCGCAATAAATTGAATATCTACAATTATATATTTGAGATTTTAGCTAGTGGAAATCTGGCCATCATGGTAAGGCTCATTTTCAGTTCAGATTGAGAGAGATGTCTGTGTAATTGAATAACATATGTACATTCATTCTACTCCTGTGCTGATAGAAAGTCCTATATATTCGATATTTGCGATTTAGGAGTAGTATATATCCCATAAGACTTTTATGTGAATATATTGTATTTGGATATTAGAAGAGTTTGTTTTGGTTGTACAGGCAAATTCCCAGTTTCTTCATCCTGTCATTTCATTTGTGCATGTAACTTGAGGTAAAAGCAAAGCTGATCCTTGTCATTTCTCATCCAAATAAACAATTACACATGCTAGCTAGTCTATACATGCACCTTTAATTCAGAACTGCACATGCCACCCCTCTTGAGCATTGACTTGTGAATTACTTGGAGAAAAATACGTACGTAGTACTAGTTGTTTGAAGTTGAAGCAACATGTCAAACTGTTCTATCTCAAGTTAACATCATAAAGTCATTTAGAGATACTTAGAGAACAAATTACGTAATTAAATGAATAATTAAAAAGAAAAATATTTACATTGTGCACAAAATTCCAGCATGAATAATAATTTGAAAAAGCAAGAGAAGTATTAGAGACGCGTCCTACCCATTATAAAAATGTGGAAGTATACCTAAGTTTCTCAGACAACGATAGCACAAATCTTAGGTAATTAAATCTGAAAACAGAGTTGACTACCTTTGTTAGAGAATACTTTATATAATTTGAGACAAATGCACTGAATTATTAGGCTCTGCCTGTTGTCCATATCTTCATTCTATATGCAGTGATTGCAAGCAAAGTCGTTGCACATATGAACAGAGATATATAGAGGGTTCAAAACACATATTGTTGGATATATTCACTAATAAAGCGATACAGAGGCAGTTATATATCGTTTTTAACATGTCAAGGCCAAGTCCAGAAATGACGAAACAAAGCACGAAGGTAAAACACATGCAAATTAGTAACTGTAGAAACGATATAAGAAAAGAAGACATACCCGAACCCATTGTTATAGCAGTATATGAAAACAAGAATGTAAAGCAGCTGAGTCGTCAGAACTTCGATCAAGATCTGACTGCTCTTGAAGAGATAATCGCCCCCACTTACACTGTGTCAGGATGCTGGCGATCTTCTTCCAGGATAAAACAGCTCCGAGTTTAGATGATCACAGCAACCACAAAAACTCTACTTCGACTGGCACCTCAGTCGCCGGAATAACACTAACACTAAATGTAGAGTGAAGGGAGAATGTATGGTGTGAATAAACCAGCAACTTAGCTCTCTATTTATAGGAGAGGCTAAGTGTAACTGGTGCCACCAGCTTTAATGTAAGAAACGTAACTGCCCAATTAATAAAACGAAACGGCTGTAACGTCCGAATTAATTTAATAAAACGGCTGATATAACATTAATTCGACAGTTACGTTATACATATAATCCACACATATATCAGTATCAGTTTTAATATATTATCACGTCCAGGTTCATTCTATATATATATATATTTCGAATACATCAGTTACAAGGCCCAACTAGTCCTGGTCCAGCCCAGCTCAACTGATAAGACAACCCAGCCCAATTGATAAATATATTTTAATTAAAATATTAAATCAATCACGAATAAAATCCCTCGCCCAGGTCGCCTCGCGTACGCGAGACGCCGAGACATTCGCCCTTCGACCCGACCCGACCCGAGTCGAGACGTGGCGGGGCGGGCGGCGGCGGCGCGCGTGTGTGTGTGTGTGCGCGTGGAGCACACAGTAACACCATGCACTATCATACACCTTAGTAGTTGTACACTACCCATGTGTGTGATTCAATATAAAGCCAACATCCCCCTTTATTCATTTCAATGTGGGACAAAACACACTCTTATTTTCAAGCTCTTTCAAGCTACCAACTTCAACTTCATTTCTCTATGGATTTCACTAAGAAAATTACTTAGACCCATATATGAAAATTTAAGTCCTCATAGCAAGGAATAATTTCCAAACGTTAAAAACCGGAATTAACTTCAAGAACATAAAATAATTATGTTCCAAAAACCCCATTTTCTAACACATATTGCTTAGTGCAAATGCAATTTTAGGCCTCTCGTCCATCTCTTCTGCATAGCGATTCACCAACCGGTTTTCAATGTCAAGTCCTGTGAGCAACTCTCTAGCTCTGTTATTATTTGTTTTCTACGTGATCGAATTTAGCAGCTTTATGGAGTTTTAGTATACATACCTTGATGGTTTTAAATTGTTTGCGATGCTTGTTATGTTTTATCCCCATAAGCTGGAATATCTAGCTCTTGTTCAGTTTGTCATAATCTAACTGTAATTTCTTCTAATCAAAATTTCTGGAAAGTGGTAGCTAATTAGCCATGGGTAACGTCAAGTTTGGTAAACATTATGAAGTCGAACGTTTTCCTCTACGTAGCTTCTATAGAATTTGGATGTAGCAGTAATATTAATGAACACAAGGAAAAGAATATGAAAAATAAAATTTTGTCAGAACTGTAGCCAGTTGTTTTTTTTTTCTAATTTGTAAGAAAATTTATTGTCGTTGTCGCAGATGAATGTGAAGGCTAAGAGGCAAAGGTCATTGTTGTGCAGTATCCTTCCAACAGTAATTTTACTTTCTGCAGGTTTCCTTTTCGGGAGTGCCTTCTTAATCACGGATTATAAACAGGCAAGACGGTAGAACACATTTTTTTGGTGTTCAATGCAGATTTATAAAAAAAATATAGTATGATTGCCAGTTCAGCTATGTAGTTGCAATAATTATCTTTCTACCATATTATGCGTTTCTGATGACTACATAAAATTTAGAAGTGTTGATGTCTTTTTTGCAGAGCTCTCTGAGATCGCGAGTAGCTGATGATCGAACTGATCAGGTTACAATATCGAACAAATGCGAGGTTACTCTACTTTGTTATCTCCCTTCTTCCCTGTTTTTACTATTGTCTTTTCATTTATTTCTCCTAATTTCCAAGCAAATTTTTTTTTTTTGTTTAGGCTCAATGCAGATCTGATGGAAGTGAGTCATTACCAGAAGGAATTGTGACTAGAACTTCCAACTTGGAAATGCGTCCACTATGGGGTCCCCCAAACAAAAGGGTTTGCACTCTCTTCTACTACTATAAGAGTAATCATGTTTATAGTTTTGCAACTCCAGTCTAATAGAATTTACCACATATATGTTGTTTGTTATAGAAGAATTTAAAGGCACCTATGAGTTTGTTGGCAATGGCAGTTGGACAGAAGCAAAAAACCAACGTAAATGAAATCGTTAAGAAGGTGATTTTCACTGCTCAGTCACAGCTATCAGTATCATGTCTTTCCAGTCTATTGATTACTCCATCTTGTACTGCAGTTCCCGGAAGATGATTTTGTTGTTATGCTTTTTCACTATGATGGTGTTGTGGATGACTGGAAAGATTTCGAATGGAGCAGTCGAGCTATACATGTTTCTGCCATCCATCAAACAAAGTGGTAAGTAGATAATATCTTGTGTTGGTACATCTCTAAATGCATTGCACGACTAAAACCTGGTCTTACTCTAGGTGGTTTGCTAAGAGGTTCCTACATCCAGATGTCGTATCAGAGTATGCTTACATTTTTCTTTGGGACGAAGACCTTGGAGTTGCCAATTTCCATGCTGGGAGGTAATCTTTTATCCATATGTACATGGATGGACATTTGCCTTCAATGAGATTTTACGTATTCCTTGGAAACAAATTTTGGATTTGGATCCGCAATCTCAAAGCACTAAACTAAATAAAAATCTTTATTTTCTGATATTGGTCTTGATGAAAAGAATGCTTGTATTAGTACAAGAAAAGATAATGTATTTTCTTTTTAAAAAAATTGATAATGTATTTTCTGATAAGTTTGTTGTTGAGATCTGAGAATTTATTCCAGTATAAACAGGCAGTTTGGTTTCTATGAGAAAGACGAGTTCATTCTAATTTAAAACCTATAAGTTAGCTAAAAAAACACTATGCATTGTGTAATTAGTCTGCAAATTTGTTTTACACAGATATGTATCAATTTTACAAGAAGAGGGTCTTCATATATCACAGCCAGGGCTTGATGCTGATAAATCAGAGGTTCATCATCGAATTACAGAACGGGAGAAGGGATCAAAAGTTCACAGGTGTCTGTCAAATTTTTTTGATACTTCCATAAAGACAGCAATCATTTAGAAATTTCTTAAACTAATTCATCTTCTGATTTGTCTCTTATCATGCTAACAGAAGAATATACAAAAGAAGTATCTCCGGAAAGATATGTTATTTTAACAGTACAGATCCTCCCTGCACCGGGTAAAATCTTTGATGCGCATTTGGTCGTATTTTTTGAAATAATCCTAGTCAGCTAATCCTTAGCTATATCAATTATCATCAAGCTAAAGTGCTATTAAAGAAGCTCTAAACACATGCTACAGGTGGGTAGAAATGATGGCTCCCGTCTTCTCAAGAGCATCTTGGCGCTGCGTATGGCATATGATCCAGGTATCATCTAAAAAACATAAATATTCGGACAAAGAAAATCTGCTACAGTATAAACCAGTTACGCTTTCTGTATCAGTTGTGAAAGTTAATATGGATGCTTTTATATGTGATTTTAAAAAAATAACTGTTTTTTTTAAATTTCAGAATGACTTAATTCATGCTTGGGGTTTGGATATGCAGCTTGGCTACTGTGCCCAGGCAAGTTACATACACTGATGCTACTTCTTTATCTTCTGACTACAATTATATCATGAAACCTCTTATGACAGGGTAATAGGACCCAAAATATCGGGGTAGTTGACTCTGAGTATGTTGTTCACCAAGGTCTTCCTACACTTGGAGGTTCGGCTGAAAATAAGGTATGCAACGGATTATGTAGTTTTCTTGTTAATATCTAATTACTTTAGTAAGTTCAAACAATCCGAGCAGTGTTGAACAGCTCTTGTTTGGAGTCACAACAGTTTCTTGGTGCACAGACGAATAATCATGACTGACAATGCAGTTATTTATACCATGTTAACATGAAACTGGAAATTAGAAACTACTTAATTCTAAGTTCTCTCAATGCATTGTTTTATACCTTATTTTTTATTTGTGCTTGCTTTTTACTGATCATTGATGCAGACACATTCTGAACCAACAAGCCATGCTCCTCAGAATACAAATCTGCAAGGAAACGGAACATTGGTATCTAGTTTACACCTAGTAGATGTGTTGTGACCAACTAATATTTCCACTTCTAATATAGTTAACTGACTCATTATGTGATTTCAGGCAGCATCAGCACCCCTTCAACCTAATATTAGAGATGCAGTAAGATTTTATTTATATCTGCAGTAATTGTATTCAACTCAAACAAAGCATTTTATTTGGGGGCCTGGGGCACTTCTCTAAATCATTTTTTCATCCTTCTTTCACCCTATTTATACAAAAGAGTAGTGTATGATTACCACTTTATGGTCCTTTGCAGGTGAGAAGTCAGTCCCTTGTCGAATTAGAAATCTTCAAGATTAGATGGAAAAATGCTGTAAGAAAAGATGAATGTTGGGTTGATCCACTGCAGCCAGTGAAACACGATAGTTGAAAATTTAATCTCATAGCACAATTTTACCTAAACTTGATTCCAACGAATTGGTGGATACTTATTTTTTCGGCCAAGTAATTGTTGGATGGCAGATACTTTTGCTCTGACACTTACCAAAAGTTGAAGGGGGGAAACTGAGGAAGCAGCCAAGCAGCCCTTATATATATACATTTCATTATTTCAATGTAGAGATTAAATATTGATGTTCTATACAGTATATCTTGTTTTCTTATTTACCAAGATTGAAGATACTTAATAGTCAAACAAGATAATTTATAAATTTTGTAGCTTCTATAACTTCTGCTTATGAATACGCTTGACATTGTACTTTTGACATTTATACGATCTCTCATAACAAATTATCTAGCATTGTCACGATCGAATCAGGAAGACAGATGCTTACAGACTCAACACTGGGACACTTCTGTTCATCAAGTGGCATCAAAAATAAAAATAAAGAAGCATTATTAATTGAAAGAAATTTTCATGAAATGCCAAAACTCCTTTTGCGAATCATTCCAGCAATGAGTTGTCCTAGTTCTTCACCAGAATCCTCTTGTACATAGTGTCCTGCCTGCAAAACAAGAATGAAATATGTAATCTGCATAAATTCTTGTAGATTTGCAGTCTAGTGAAGACACCATGTGTCGAGTGAGCCCAAATCGACTGTTTCTCACCATAGGAAGTTCCACCAACCGATGTTTTGAATTGTTGCAGAAATCTACAACTCCATCATAGCTAAGCCACCGATCTCTCTGTCCCCAGCACACTGTAGTTTGAACCTTCCAACTATCATCCATGAGGGTAGTTCTCATTTCCTCAATATAGTTCTGTGAAGTTGAACAATATAACACATGAGAAACAGTGCCCTTTAGAAATTAAATACTGTACGTAGAAGCTCCATTAAAAACAGCATCCAAAGTAGTTAGCTGAAAAAACAAAACCAGTATCCAGATCCTGCTTCATGTTTTTACAATTTTAAAAAAAGATTTCTCATCAGTAGGATGGAAAAGAATAGAAACATGAAATAAACAGAGTAAAAGAAAAAAAAATCACCTTGAGTTCTTTTTTCATCGACCTACTGATTGCGTTTAGTGCAAAACCTGATGAACCAGATGTTAGATAAGGTCTTCTATAAACCATGGCATCATCTTCTTTCATTTTGTAAGGACCAGCGCTTGTCAAGGCTTTATCACTGGCCCTTAGAGGGTCCTGTTGGGAGATTAAAAAAAAATAAAGTCAATCATCAAAATGTACACCAACCAGTACCGGAACCAAATCCAGACAGTAAATTTAGCAACCTGAATCCCCATGTTTCTCATACCTGTGAAAATATTTCCCCCAGCAAAAAGTTGCTGAATATGGACAAAGTTGAAGGCAGGTTGGCATGTTTCGCTATTATCTACAACATACCATGATGAACAACAAAATTTTATTACCCACTCAAGGTCACATGATTTGTACCTTTATTTAGATTAAATATTAAAAATATCAATCAGAAAAGGTCAAAGTAACTCATACAGGGGGGTTGAGAAGTATGAGATCATTTATCTTTTCTTGATGTCTGCTTGCATATTTAACAACAACTGGTGCAAAATATCCCTGCAGAAGTAAAACAGAAAAAAAAGCACATTGTTTTTTAGTTTGTTGCATCAAGGGTAACATACCTCGTATCCGAGCATCTGTTCTGTAAATTGTAATATACAAAAGAAAAAGAAAATACCTGCACAACAAGTGAGACCTTGCTAGTGCCTAGCTGATCAATGAGAGACTCCAAAGATGAAACATATTCTGCACATGTGATGCCACTTTAAGAAATTTACATTATAAACGGATAATATAGAGCCTACATCCAGCAATCATAAAGGCTAAATGGAAAACTACCATCTAGTGTGTAGTCGAAACCATTCTTGGGCAGGGGCTTATCTGAAAATCCAAAGCCTGTAGAAAGAGATGTATGGAAAAATTGTTTTATATTTTACTGCTGCACCTGTTAAATAAGCTACAAGCTTGAAGAGGGCACTGAGTTACGTATAATCTTACCTATCCAATCAAAAGCAATGACAAAGTAATTCTTGGCTAGAATTGGAAGAACCTTACGATATGAATAAGCCTGTCAGTAGGAGAACAAATGAAATTTATCATCAAATGAATATGAAACTAGACACCGTGATCTAAAAAATAGCATTGAACCAGTTTCTGCATATTTCATACTTCATTCTTGAGGATATGATAATATGGTGTAGACCTTAAAAAAAATTGTAACTTCCGCAAATAGAATAAATATTCAATTGTAAGGGCTACCATGCTAAATATGAATTCCCAAAAATTCATAAGCATTAGCAACATACAAGAAAAATGACATTAAATGTAAGAAAATTACTATCACACAAATCATACTATCCATTTTAGGTTACACGATTAATTTGATTAGGATTATCTTTTTCCGGTAGCCAGAGCAAGCTCGCCACAACAGATAAATCTCCATACAATTTTGAAATAAACTAGAGGACAAGATTATGCTCTCACCTGTGAAGGGAAGCCATGTATTAAAATTATAGGAGGATTATCAGCACTTCCACTTTCGACGCAAAACCATCTAGTGTAGAAAATCATATACATAGAGAGCACGTTTTAATTGGCGATTCCTGCAAATGTACAATCCTCATTTTCTGTATAGAAATGTACCCTGTCTCCGTTGAATGTTTGAAAGGGATATCGATTCTACTTAAGATACTTCATATTACCTGAAAAGATCAACAGAGGCTTGAGAACTGCCACCCATTGTTAGACCAAATATTGGATCCTTTGCCTTTTCACCAGTGCCAGAAACAGGATGAGCTTTTACCTAAAACGATTGCAACATAGGAAGAGAACAACACATACATCAATGTTTACATAAATGTATGGACAGCAAGTTTTCTTGTAGACTGACAAGGTGAAGATAAGATATTCACCTATACAAGTTATAGCTTAATCTGATGAATGAATGAAGTTCTATAAACATATAAGGTAGATAAAATGCTTACAAATTTTCCTTTTTTGAACCATTCATCAGCAGGACTTGTTCCATCTCCAATAGCATACTTTCCTGTTCCCCGAAAAAGGTGTCGAAATAAAGTTTATTTTTATAAAATCAGAAATCTATTTGGAAGAAACTTAATTTGAGACGGTAAGATATTAAACCTCCGCTGAAAGAAAATCCATCACCAACAGATTCGGGAGCATCTATATAAAACTACAAAAGAAGGATATTTTTAATAACATAACATAAAAAAAAATACAAGTTAATAAGAGGTACTTAATTAGAATATACATACATCTTCATTGCTTGATCGACAGCTAAAAGCAAGCGATTTCTTCATCCGGGGAATATGAGTCCTTTTGAGAGACCCTGGTGAAAGCGACGATGAAGATGAAGTGGGAAATCGATGATGAAAACTATGGGATTGGAAAGAAGGAGAAGGAGAAGAAATGTGAACTGCCATTGCAGTTGATCAGGGTTTGGCGCCAAAGTACGGTCATGGGAGGTTTAGCATTATGTAATGTAAAGTAAATGTGTGTTTCCAAACAAACAGAAAGTGACAGTTAAACCTGTTGTTCCATTTCCCTCCATATAATTGGGATATGAATATCTTTATTAAGGATATGGTGTCTTTGGCTCTCATATTCCCCTCCAATTTTTTCTATTTACATTTTATTATCTCATGATATTCATGTCTATTAATGTTCAATATGAATATTTAGTTCAGAGTTTAATGTGCCTGACGATGATCTTAGGTAATACCCTGAGGTTAAAAACTATTCTAGTATAAATATACCCTGAGCTTAAACTGGACTATCCTTGTGAGTTCTACCAGCAATTATATTACGAAAACAAGTTCAACCCGTCTTTAATCTAAACTATATTTCAGATTGGTACCGGTAAGGTGTTCGTGCATCACTCTTATCCACTCTAGACTAATTCCTAGTGGTCGAGTATGATTGGTTTATATAGTATCCTCTTAAGGAGCATTATTCAGTATTTAATCCAATATCTTGGCATACCCTTACCTTGGCTTTACATGCATGTTAGTGAGCAACCATCATGTGAAATATTTCACGTAGTACTTCTGTACTTGTAGTACAAAAGCATAAAAGAACAATTTGTTCATAATAATCATCAATGTCCTCAACTCCAAAACAAATTTAATGCAACACTGATGAATCAACACAAGGTAACAAGCAAGTTAAAAACATTCATTAGAAAAACGTATTATACATCATCCTCCAAGTGATTACTACTTTCAAGTATACAACTTCATTTCCCAATTCAATTACAACAGTACAAGTGAACTGGAATCTAATTCTCTATTTCACAAAGTAAGGAAGATCAAGAACATAGAGTAGGAAATAGGCCCAAGTGACTCCAGAGATTCCTCCGAAAAAGAATCCTCCAGTAAACTTGGCCCATCCATCAGCAGTTTGAAGCTGATCGGGTTGCTTCTTCCTCCCAGTCAAAGTCAATGCTGGTGCAATTGATGGCTCTCCTTCTTTGAATGATGCAATCCCGTACATTGTCAAACATATGCTAAGAATTGTTACTAGCCCGCCTGCTGCTAAAGATCCAGCTGCACCTGCAAATTCTGTGTTCCTCAATGGGCCAGCCTTTACAAAGGGGCCAACAAGAAGGAGCCCGTGAGCCAGACCAACCTCGACCCCTCGGAGAAGTGGGTTCACAGCTGTCCTGTAGGCTGGAAGGTTAGAAAGGTACCATGCAATCAATGGGCTTGATGTCACTGGAGTTTCCAGGCTACCAATGAATGGGTCACCATTGATAGGCTGAATCACTTGATATGTAGGCTGCATACAATGATAGAGCATTTGGTTAAGTATATAAATCCAGTCATGGACCTGAGTTTTTAAGGCAACCAAATTTTATTTAAAAAATCTTGTCAGATCCTTGTCTTTGCAAAGTACTAACAGAACCATTTGCACAAGTAGAATGAAATGGGGTGTTCATGTATTGGTCTTGTCCAGAGTGTCCTTTTTTCTTCAAACGAAACCAATAAGACATTTTTCATTGTCAATGGATCATTATCAACTCGAGTGATGATAACTTACAACAAATTCCAAAAACGTATTATATCTTCGAACGATGCAACTTAATTATATTGCTTAGCCTCATTTGAAATGTCAAATTGAAACATCACCAAGAAAACCATTAAAAATAATCAGTGTATATAATTCTCAAATCTACAATCATGCAAGATGCCATAAGTGATGACCTTCTGACTTGAGTTGCACAGGTCCATCATAGGCATTCTCAAACACAGAAATAGGAGTTTACCACCAAGTACATACAACAATTCTATCCTAATATCAGGAGCTACATACAGCATAATAATGACATCTAAAAAGGTGATTTCTTGCGCCTAAGGAAAGAGAATAAAGTTCAACATAAAATTTGAGATCCTAACCTTGTCAGCCTGAACAGCCTTGACAGTGAAGACAGAGTTTCTCCTGGAAGGCAAGACTCTAAGTGGAGCTCCACAGAGACCTTTGGGACTAACAAGTCCTCTTGTTAATGATGAAGTAAAACTGCTCTTGAGTTGGTTGGCCATTGTTGAGGCAGTAGCAGCAGCCATTGCTGGATTTATATTGTAACAATATGACAGAAAATTCTCTCTTTACAGTACAAACTTGAATATGTATAAAAATGGGGGAGAGACAGAAAATGTGTTAAGTCTGCTGACAGGGAAAAGAGAATCCGATTTTTCAAAGGTTTTGTGGTTCACATTGAAGATGTTTGATGTACATGGACACCATTTTACTACAAAGCCTTATCCCTTATCTGATTTTCATCAACCAGGATGAGTGGATAGCAGTTATTTGGTGTGGGAAAATTATACTTCAATTTGTCACCCAAAAAATGAAGGGATCTGTTTCTACCTACAATCAGGAAACACTAAATGTTTTCCAAGTCTCTTTACCAAAAAATTTAAGAAAAGTCGTAAATTGTAATGGATTATATTTTACAGTAACACTACTTAGTATCGTATACCAGGTCTGTTCAGGTATATTTATTGTATACCAACGTAGCATTATCAATAGTGATTGTCCTATATAAAAAAAACCAGGAAATTGCAAGAAAATCAAAATGGTAAGAAAGCAGGCAGATCCATGAATCACTTCACAAAATTGATATTTATTTTCGTGCCCAAAGCTAGCTAAATATGATACAACAAATAAAGAGTCTAAGGATTTCGTCCTAAAGCTATAAAATGATCATAAACATATGCAAAAAAGGGTTAATGAGTTGAAGCACATCCATATACATAGATAGACAATTCAGAATGAAGTTGAAGTTTCAGAATATATTTAATATATGGTAAAAAGTAAGATTACATCAATTGAAATAATCTAAGTGATATACCGCCTTTTCTCACTTGTTGCGTGGGTTTAGAGATGGGGTGAAACCAAGCTCTCAACATAAGTATCTACATCACGTAGCCATCCCCTCTCTCTATCCAACAATTCCCTGAACGTGTTATCCTTAGCATTGTATAGTCGTAAATTTGACTCAGAGTTCAAAATAACTTCACCGTTTACAGAAATTTGGATCGGTTTCAGAAACAATTGTCTTAGCCTATCCAAATTCATTCGGGGGATGGTGACTAATTGTGTCCAACACGCCTGCTGCACATCACGTTTCTTCATTATCAACAATTTAGCATGGTCATTAGCATAATCAAATTCACAAATGGAAAGGTTTTCGCCAAAAGTGCCCAAGGTACAGAAGCAAGGGTCTTTTTCCACAATCTGGAGGCAAAATATCTCGATATGTCTCTGTTTTTAGATCAAGAGAAACAACAACAAACGATTTCAGGTAATTCAATCGCATAGGGGTTCTAACAGTCCAGTGTATGGCTCCGTTTGTGAAAATTTTGGCATCATCTGGTACATCCTTAAAAGGAAAATTTTCAATCATTCTCCAAGAATCAGTTTTTGAGCTATAGATTGACACTACTCCACTTTCAGCTGGATAAGTAAGAGTAAAGATAGCAACAACTTTGAAATCATTAGTCAATTCACTATAACCGAACCCAAATCTACAAAGCTTTTATTCGAGTTTGGGCAATCTTTTACATATTCTAGTGGATGGATTCCACAATAATACATAATCATTCCCTGTTACACAGACCAAACCCTTACAATGACCCATTATATACATAAACTATCACCTAGATAATCATGCTCTATAGGCTCAGTTACCAGCTCGTTAAGCAGAGAATATAAAGATAAACTCGTAACAGATTTTAAGAAACCACATACGTTTTCCGACTCACCATTCAGCGCAAAAGGCATTAAGCTTACAAGGAGATGACTGTGAGTCAATCGAGGGTCATTAGTTGATTTAGCCAAATGAATTTCAATGAATTCGGGACTAGAAATTAGGGACAACCATAACTTTTTTTTTTTGAAACCATAACTTAGAAACTCACTTCAATCATAAAAGGGTTTTCACGGAAAGTTTTAAAAGTATGTGATAGATGATTAGTTCTTTTGGAGCCATGCAAATATGTAAACATTTTTAGGGGTTTTTTTTTTCGAGAAAATGAAAAATAAAACATAGCACCCACTTCAAAACTGACTTTAAGGCCATTGAATTCGCTGTCAAGACGGTGTCATATGGTTTTCTGAATAATGTGGAAGTTTTTGGTAATGTTCTTCCTCAAAGGGGGATTCGACAAGGGGATCCTATTTCTTCTTATATATATATAATGTGTGCAGAAGGGTTGGGAGCAATTATTCGAAGGAATGAAAGTGTTGGGTTAATTCATGGGTGCAGCATAGCTAGAGGTGCTTCATCGATTTTACACCTATTTTTCGCTGATGATTGTTATTTGTTCTTTCAGGCAAATGTGGTGGAAGCTGGTACTATAAAAAATGTGTTGCAAAGGCATGAGATGATCTCTGGCCAGGCAATTAATTACAACAAGTCGAATATCACTTTTAGTCCTAATACTAAGGTGGATGAAAGAGCTAGAGTGTGTGCAAGGCTAGGAGTTCAGGAGCTAAATGAGCCGGGTAAGTACTTAGGCATGCCTATGTGTATTGGTCGGAATAAAACGGAGGTGTTTGGGGCGCTGATTGACCGTGTGGGGAGTAAAGTGCAGGGGTGGAGTAATAAGGTGTTGTCTAAGGGCGGAAAACTCACACTTATAAAGTCTGGAGCTCAATCTATGCCAAATTTCTGGATGAGTATATTCATGATTCCTGCAGGTGTGTGTGAAAAAATAGAAAGACAGCTAAATGGTTTTTGGTGGGGTAATGGTTCAAATACTAGGGGTATTAGATGGATGTATTGGAAAAGATTGAGCGTATTAAAGTTTGCTGGTGGGTTAGGAGTTCGTAGTCTTCGCGAGTTTAACACTGCCATGTTAGCCAAGTAAGGGTGGCGAATTTTGAAAGGAGAGGATCCTTTATTGTCAAGAATTATGCAGGCAAAATATTTCCCAGATACGGATTTCTTGAATGTGGAAGTTGGGGCAAGTCCGAGTTATACTTGGCGTAGTCTCTTGTCTGCACAGAAGGTGTTAAAGGAGGGATGTCGGAGACGGATTGGGGATGGTGCAAGTACAAAGGTCTGGGTGGTACCTTGGCTTCCGTGTGAGTTGAATGGGTGTGTTACCACAGTAATGCCACATGACACTACACCATAAAAGGCCTATGAACACATCTAGAGCCTATGTTGACTTTGGATATGTTGCATTTGCCATGCATGTTTTTTGCTAATACAACATTATCATTTTTATGTTGCCTTAGGTAGAAAAAATAAGTTGGCATAGAATAAAAATGTTTGTGTGTTGCCGTAGGTCTGAAATTGTGTTGCCATGATTTTACAATGAACAAAATTTTATATTTTCTACTATGAATAAAATTTTTAACCTTTTTTCACATGGAAATTACTTTTTTAATAAAAATAATTTTTATAAAAATCTAGAATATTCCATAAGAGAGTGAATATTTCACTAAACATGTTAAAACTTTTTAAGATGTGTAATTTTAATTTTATATTTATTAAATATTATTAAACAAAATTTTTAAAATATTTTTTTTCTAAATATATTTTAATATATGAATAAATAAAAAAATATTTTCGTATATAATGTTTTTTGAATATATTAACAAATTATGTAAAAGAAATCATTTAGCAAAAAAAAAGGAATTAAATATTTAATAAAGAAATAAATTAATTAAATAAAATGTTGAAAAAAAAGGAGTAAATTTGGGGTAAAGTTTGGTGAGCGGCAAAAATACCGCCCAACCAAAATTTCAGACCGCGGCTAAAAAGAAGTTTCAGACACACTCTCTAGTCTCTCCACTCTATCCTCACTCTCTCCACGGTCTCTCTCTCCACTCTCTCCTCTCTCCGCTCACAGTCGATACACACTCACACACACTCGTACACACACATATTCTCTCTATCCTTTCTTTCTCTCCTCTCTCACATTCTCTGTTAGTCAATTCTCTGTTACTCACACTCGTACACACACATGCAGCTCTCAATTGGTTTAGTTTATAGATTTAATTCACTAATTCCGGGCTTTATTTCTCTTTCTCAGGATTAATTTGGAGTTAGGGCTTGAAACGGGTCGGTCAATTTCGGGGCTTTAAAATTAGGGTTTCAGTGTGTTCGATTTGGGGCTTGAAATTAGGGTTTCATTGTGTTCGATTTGGGGCTTTTACTTTAAGGTATTTACACTTTCTTTATAGATTGTGATATGTTTCTATTTTCTCGTTGTATGTTTTGTGAGTACTTGTTTATGTTTTGTCAGTACTTGTTTATGTTCATGTGCTTAAAGTCGAAGATAGCTGTTTTATCTCTTATAACTGCACTATATCTTCTTGTAAAGCATGATATATCATGTTCTTGTTGTTGTAATGTTCTTGTTTTTGTCTAAGGCATATGCTGTTCTTGTTTGTATATCCTGTTCTTGTATTTGTATCTATGATATTATTTTTTATTCATTGTCTGGATTTTTGCTCAAAGTATGTGGTTCTTCCTTGTTAATTGAGATAGCAAATACAGTATGTGGTTCTTCCTGGATTTAAATTAAGTGTAAAATATTTTTCTTCTAGTTAATCGTTTAATGAGGGATTAGCATCTTCCCTTTACCTTTCATAAAGATATTATAATACTACAACTACATGTGCTTCAGAACTTTTAGTTTACGACACATGACTATACGTTCTACACTAAGCTAACTTTTAGTTCTGTACTAACCTTACGTTGGTGTGTCGTTCTTTTCTTGTCCAAACCGATAGCATTTTTTAGACCAGGGAGCTAGACTGGGGTTTTTAGTCGAAACCCCTGATATAAACACACACTACTTTGGCGTGAACTAATATTATAGGTGGTCTGGGCTTGCATAGGTTTTAATTAGCAAACACACACACATAAAGATCGTTCATTATAATAGTTTTATGCTTCTCAACTGTAGTGATGGACGACGAGGAAAATGTTCTTTGGATAAACCTACCAAAGTACAGTGAAGGATACATTAGTGGGGTAGAGGCATTTTTGCAAAATGCATTTCCCAAATTTGCCGTAGGTGATGAAATAACCTGCCCTTGCAAGATTTGTAAAAATGGCAAGTGGCGCCGTGCAGATTTGATCTACGACCATCTTATCTGCAATGGTCCATCTCCATTATATGTTAATTGGATATATGAGGTTTCACTCGAGTCCTACAAAAATAGTCATGAGGATCGTATGGATTATGAAACCTTTATAAATTTTGGAGATAACCTAGAGGAGATGCTTCATCATACTAATGGACCAAATGGAGATGTTAAAAATGTTAATCGCCATGTTGAAGAGGGAAAGCTGCCTTTATATCCAGGCTGTGCAAACTTTTCCCAATTAAGTTTTATCGTTAGGCTTTATTCCTTGAAGTGTACTCATGGAATTTCAGAGTCAGGATTTGGGGAGATACTAGAGCTGATAAGAGAAGCCTTTCCCCACGCACACTTACCTTTATCCTTCAATGCCGCAAAGAATGTCATTAAAGATTTAGGTCTCACCTACCAAAAGATACATGCTTGTCCGAACAGTTGTATGTTGTACTGGGGTGAAAACGAAAAAGAAGATTCTTGAAAAACTTGCGGTGCTGATAACGTGTATATTATACACGTTTTGTCTTTTATTCTTCTGCATTTTTGTTAGTTTCGAATGTTGTTTTATTAATATTTGTTATGTTTTTCATCTTTCAGTGCCTCATGCTTAATTGTTGAAAAGATGGATTATTTTGGGCTTGAAAGCGAAGATTATTCAAGAGGGAAGTTAGAAGATGCAAGCTCGTGATGCCGGGAGGTGTTTAATGCATTATATTGAAGAGTTTATCTCGTACGGGCAGCTGTACGGCCGTTCGACAGGCCGTTCAAAGGAGCAGATTTTCTGTACGGGCAGTTGTACGGCCGTTCAACAGGCCGTACAGAGCTGTTGTGTATTAAAAAGAACAAAACATCTTAATATCTCTTAACTTAACCTACATCTTATTTTTTTTCCTCTCTTCTTAGCCTCTTCAAGAACATAATTAGGGTTAGTAGGAAGTAGTTAATTATGAGTAACTAACTCCATAATTTGGCTCAAGGAAGCACCTCTTGTACTAAACCCATTCAAATTAAGTAAGATCTTCTTCATTCTATCTTAATTGCTTGAGTTGTATTGTTTATGATTTTGCTTGGAGAATTGTAAGTTGCTTCAATTTGCTTCTCTTATGAATTCAATTGCTAATTGTTTGTGCTAATCCGTAATTGTTAGTACATTCATTATAGTAGCACAAGTTTAGTTTACCTAAATTCTTAAGCTTTAAGTGCAAATACCTAGGTTGAGCTTCTCATCCTTGGGTTTGTCCTAGCCTCTCTTTGATTGATTCCTTGATTTGGTTATACTAGTAGTGCTTCATTATTGGTAGCTATTATCAAGAGAGCTAATTTATGTGCTTCACTAAATTAGTGTTTTTAGAAGAGAAATAAGTGATTGTGTGCTTCACCAATTATCTTGGTTAGGTAGAGTTGGATATATTCTTGCTTGTTGGGTTGAAGTGCTTGATTTTCTATTATCCTTGGGTCAAATGTCTCTTATCTTGTTAATTCACTCACTGTGTTGTGTTGGTAAATTTGGATAGTTGCCATTAACTTAGTTGTATTTTTGTAGCAATTTAGTTATTGTATGCAAGGTGTTTGATAAAACACCTTAACCAAACTCAAAACCCCCCATTTACACACTTCTAGATTGTAAGAGATAATCTACTCGAAATCGATATTGATAGTCCTTCCCTGTGAACGAACTACGAAAAACACTACCTTCAAATTGGCGCCGCTGCCGGGGAAGGCAACAATATTAATTTTGAGTTAATTGTTTCTTATATAGTTTAGATTTTATCTTTGTATATACTTTTTTTTTTCTTTCTTTGTTTTTTGTTATTGGTGTGTATTCATGTTTATTGGATATAGACATGAACTAACTCTTTCAGGAGACGATGGATAACTATTTTGGTTGGAACAACACTCAAGATTTCACCTATGATCAAGAACGATATCAAGATTTTAATTCTTTTCAGAATTTTAATGCGTATCAGGTGAATTCTTTATATTCTACAAACTCATGCTATGCTCCTTACCCTCCTAGCATCGATTATTCATATGCTTGTGAAAATCGATGCTATGATCCGCAATATAATTCCCAAGACCATCAAGGGTCTTCTTCATCTACATTGTCATCACTTGAAGAAATGATGAAGCAAATGGCGGCAAACAACCTCCAATTTCAAAACACCACTTCTCAAAGCATATCCAACTTGGAAAAGCAAATGAGTCAACTAGCCGAAACCGTGAGTCGATTAGAGGAGGTCAATTCTTCTACTAATCATGATTCTTGTTTTGTAATTGATGAAAATGTTGTGCATGATGAATTTGCTTGTTTAGTTGATGATTGCCCTAGGCTTAACAATGATAAATTGGATGCAGTTGAGGATCTACCAAATTTGGAAAATACTTTTGTGCTTAATGAATTGGTAGATGAGATAAAAATTGATGAATGTCCAATTAAAATTGAGAAGGAATTTGAGCTTAAGATTGATGAGGTTGAAATTTTTGCTTGGGTATATAAGGATCCAATTTGGGAACAATTTTTGAGTCGTAGTTATAATGATTATTCTGACGATTTTTCTAACTACTTTTCTTTTTCAAAGTCTCTTGAAGATGTGAAGATCATAAAAATATTTTTATATTTTTGTGGATCAAAGGTATATTTGCATACCTTGTTTTTATTATTGATTCGTAGGTATGTGCATTTATTTGTTTTTTCACCTCATTAGTTATAATACTTGTATAAATAAGTCGAGTCAACGATAATAAACAAAGCGCTTTTTGGGAGGCAACCCAAGGTACGCATGTATTTATATATTTTTATGCGTGTGTTAGATTTTGTTCCTCGCTTGCATTTATGTAGGGTGTTATGCATATTGTAGGTTTGAGGATTGATCTAAATGTTAGTGAGTGGGGATTCCATTTTTCATCTATTTTTATTCTAAGAAAATAAACAAAAAAAAAATATATGTATTTTTGTGGTGTGAATAATGAATTTTATAATAGATTTTCAAAAAAAAATATTGGTAATAATAATTCCCTGCTCAATAATATTTAGTATCGTTAATTCTAATTTTTATAATTTTTTATGTTTATTCCACTCGTACCTTGATGTGTTTGTTTCATGTTTTCAGGAATTAATATTTTATTCAAGCATTCAAGGATTTGTGGAAATTTTTTGAAAAAAAAAATTAAAAAAAAATACAATTTTGTAAATTTTCAGGACTGTACGGGCAATCGTACGGGCTACAAACCGTGCAGCAAGCCGTGCAGCAGCCCGTACTTGATTTTTATGGTTTCTGTCCGTGTTGTAGTTCAAATTGTGTGTTTTTTCAATTCATTACCCACTTCTTGTACTGGCAGTACAGCTCATAAAACAGAAAAGAAAAACAGAGCAAAACAATCCCCCTGCGCCTCCCATCTCCTTCTCCACATTTCCCCTCCCTTTTCCCATATCATCACCACCTGCTTCTCTCCGTCACTGCACTCCCCCCAAACGGCTGCGTCCTCAAATCACCCTTTTCCTCCCACCACAGTCTCCACCTTCATCTCCCTCGCGCCCCACAGCCACTGCACTCCTACCGCCCAGTTCAATCCCACTACCAAACCGCTCCAACCTTCAATTCACCAATCCACCTTGTTCATTACCACCATCGAACAGTCATCCGTCACCTGCATTCCTTTTCTCGATCTTCATCCACCACTCCACTGCCAAGTCCCGCGCCATCTCCGACCAACCACCGTCACCACCATTTCTCCCTCCGATCACCTCCATCACAGCCTCCACTCACCTACTCCGTTCTCTCATTCACGCCTCCACCTCATTCCGTCCACCACACGACAACTCACCTCCGCCTCTTCCATTCATCACCGCTGTCTTCCCATCCTCTACCCGCCTCTGTCCACCACAACTTTCCCTTTTGCCTCCGTTCCCACCTTCCTCTTTCACTAACACCCATCGACGCCTGCAGTCTCTACTCCCACTGTCACACCTCCATCTCGCGGCATCTTCATCGCCTTACCAATTCAAGCAGTCCATCTCTCTTCGTCGTCCAAACCACTCACCCCATCCTCTACTCGCCTCCGTCACTCCATTCCCTTTCCACCGCGCCTCAACAACCACGCATGCGCCTTCCTCTCAGTTCACTTCTTCACCACTCCCTCCATCATCCTTCTCCTCCCTTCACCTTTACTCCCACCGTCTCCTGCCTTTAATCACCACCCCTTCATCCCCTTTCCGCCTTCTCCACTGCATACAAACAGCACCACACTGTCCACCTCCTCTCCAATCTGCCGCCATTCGCACCACCTCCATTTCTGCGCCTCCACCAATTTCCTTCACCAGCCTTCCATTGAAGCCCAATCATAGCCTCCATCTCTCCTTATCCCTCCTTTCTCCTAACCTCCCGTAACAACCTCCTGATTCCCTTTCCCCCTTTTTTTCTTTTTCCAAAACACATGACCCCCTCCCCTTTTTAGTTTTATTTATTTTTCTTTTCTTTTTTGTTTTGTTTTTTTTGTTTTGTTTTTATTTTGTTTTTCTTTTATTTCTCTTTTTATCCATTTATTTAGATTTGATTTTGATTTTTAATTTTAATTTTCTAAACTAAATAAATGTTATAAATTCAGAAATCAATTTAAATTTACTTTAAATTTGAATTTTGAATTTTATTATTAATTGCTTAGTTATTTTATTTTATTTTAATTTTAAATTTGATTTTTTTTTTTGATTTGATTTTATTTTAGTTTAAAAGTTGATTTTTGATTTTTGATTTTATTAGTAATTTCTTAGTTATTTTATTTTATTTTATTTTAGTTTTAAAATTTGATTTTGATTTATTATTAATTTGTTAGTTTATTATTATTATTATTAATTATTATTATTATTATTATTGTATTTTTTTTATTTTTTTTATTTTTTTTATTTCATTTTATTTTATTTTATTTTTTTTATAAAAAAATAACCAAAAAAACAAAATTTAATTCTTTTTAATTTTGATTTTAGTTTTTAATTTTCTAAAACTAAGTAATTATTTTATTTCAGTTTTAGTTTTAGTTTTAAATTTGATTTTTGATTTTATTATTATTTCGGTTTTAAATTTGATTTTATTTTTATTTTTATTATTTTATTATTAATTGGTTAGTTACTTTATTTTATTTTTTTTATTTTTAAAAAAATAAAAGCAAATATTTTTTTTATTATATTTCTATTTCCTTAATTAGTGTATTGCAGGGCTTTGTAGGGTGTGGATTTGGCTTGTTGGTTATTTTCGTTCGGATGATTGTGATTGGTGGCATTGATTCAATTCTTGACGTGCAATTTTGAAGTTGGATTTTGACAAGTATGAGTGGCTTTGCTCCCGGTTCTTGTTCTTTATTTTCAGGGGAGTTCTCTTTCACTCATATCTCTACTTCGTTTTATTTGTCATGCATGAGGATATGCCATGTTTTAAGTGGGGGAAGGATTGTTCATTTTGGATTGTTTATTTTGATGTCCGTTTCGTTTGCATTTGCTAGTAAAATTTAAGACTTTGTGAGCTTGTAGTCTTGTTTTCTCCTATTTTGTGCCTAGCATTACCAATTTGATGCGAATCTATAAGTTTGATGCACCTTATTGCACACACACACTTGAAATGGCATGAAAAGTTTAGATGTTTGTAATTAAATTGTGAGCATGACGATTATCTCTTAGCATACATGGAATCAAATCGAGGAGATGTTATTAAAACGTAAACCTTGTGAGGCCTTGAACGATGATTCTTTTGCTTGTGTGTTTCTCCTTCTTTATGTATGTTTGTTGCTCTAGGGCTTGCATTAAACCTTCATTCATGGATGCACCATAATAAGGAAATTCTATTTAGGATAACCTTTTTGACCTTTTTAGCTTGTGAACCATGAAAATAATTTCTAGTTACCCTTTTGAAGCTTATATCCATATTTTTCTTCGTCACTTTCTCCTTTTATACATGAGTCAAATCCAAATACTTCACTCTCGACCTAGTTGAGCTAGTTGTCTCTTGGAAAGAATTGATTGAAGAGCATGTGAATTTGGAGATGTTGTGAAGAGGAAGAATTCTATTTATTGTAAGTGGGAACTAGTTTGATGTGTATATCTAGATGTGGTTCAAAGTTCTTTGTAGTATTTATTTATGTTATGCATTCCCTTTGGTGAAAAATAATAATAAAGGGGATGTAAAAAAAAAGAAAAAAGAAAAAAAGAGAAATAGAAAAAAAAAAGGCAATAAATCTTTGTACTTTATTTTGTTTCAATTTTCTTAGTAAATGTGGTTGTGTTTTGTAATTGTAAATGAGTGAAGACATTCTTTAGTTTGAGAATTTGGTGGATGAAGCGAGCAAGCGTCATTTTGACTCAACTAGCGAGACTTTTACACCGTCCTTGAACTTAAATTTTCAGACCTTCACCCAAGCCCCATTACAACCCATTTTATGAATTCCTTGTTTTTGGTGCAATCCGGAATTTAGGTGAACATGCAAGGTCAAGTAGAGCGCATGCATTTAGACTTGGAGTTGAGTGAAATCTCTAGCCCATACTTGTGTGATACATAATTGAGAGATGTGAGATTTTTCACCATACAATTTCATCTTCTTAATGCGAGGCCATGTATGCTTTGTGATCATCTTGTCTAGTGTTCACGATTGAAGTGCATTCATTCTATCTTTAATGTCTTGGTTACATCTTGCACAAGGTGTGTTATCTTGATTCTTGAATTGGTTGTTAGCTCGTTTTAGTGGATGACAAGGTGAATAGCTCTATATGTTTGATTTTAGTTACAAGTAGACGACTCGGACATGTGAATGTAGTAGTTAGTTTAATTAGTAGGTATTGTTAGTTTCTTGTTTGTTAGTGGTTTTTGTGATTTTGTGGGTACATCATCTATAAACCCTCACGAGACCTCACTCGTCCACTAGGGCTACCTAGGGGTTCCAAGGGCTTGTTGCTTATGCCAAATGCAACCGTGATCACCTACGGAAGTGGTACTAGTTAGAAATATATGGTTATGTTAATTTTAGTTTGCTCGGGACTAGCAAAGTTTAAGTGGGGGAAGATTTGATAACGTGTATATTATACACGTTTTGTCTTTTATTCTTCTACATTTTTGTTAGTTTCGAATGTTGTTTTATTAATATTTGTTATGTTTTTCATCTTTCAGTGCCTCATGCTTAATTGTTGAAAAGATGGATTATTTTGGGCTTGAAAGCGAAGATTATTCAAGAGGGAAGTTAGAAGATGCAAGCTCGTGATGCCGGGAGGTGTTTAATGCATTATATTGAAGAGTTTATCTCGTACGGGCAGCTGTACGGCCGTTCGACAGGCCGTTCAAAGGAGCAGATTTTCTGTACGGGCAGTTGTACGGCCGTTCAACAGGCCGTACAGAGCTGCTGTGTATTAAAAAGAACAAAACATCTTCATATCTCTTAACTTAACCTACATCTTATTTTTTTTCCTCTCTTCTTAGCCTCTTCAAGAACATAATTAGGGTTAGTAGGAAGTAGTTAATTATGAGTAACTAACTCCATAATTTGGCTCAAGGAAGCACCTCTTGTACTAAACCCATTCAATTTAAGTAAGATCTTCTTCATTCTATCTTAATTGCTTGAGTTGTATTGTTTATGATTTTGCTTGGAGAATTGTAAGTTGCTTCAATTTGCTTCTCTTGTGAATTCAATTGCTAATTGTTTGTGCTAATCCGTAATTGTTAGTACATTCATTATAGTAGCACAAGTTTAGTTTACCTAAATTCTCAAGCTTTAAGTGCAAATACCTAGATTGAGCTTCTCATCCTTGGGTTTGTCCTAGCCTCTCTTTGATTGATTCCTTGATTTGGTTATACTAGTAGTGCTTCATTATTGGTAGCTATTATCAAGAGAGCTAATTTATGTGCTTCACTAAATTAGTGTTTTCAGAAGAGAAATAAGTGATTGTGTGCTTCACCAATTATCTTGGTTAGATAGAGTTGGATATATTCTTGCTTGTTGGGTTGAAGTGCTTGATTTTCTATTATCCTTGGGTCAAATGTCTCTTATCTTGTTAATTCACTCATTGTGTTGTGTTGGTAAATTTGGATAGTTGCCATTAACTTAGTTGTATTTTTGTAGCAATTTAGTTATTGTATGCAAGGTGTTTGATAAAACACCTTAACCAAACTCAAAACCCCCCATTTACACACTTCTAGATTGTAAGAGATAATCTACTCGAAATCGATATTGATAGTCCTTCCCTGTGAACGAACTACGAAAAACACTACCATCAGGTGCTTCGAGATGGACTATAGTGGAAAAAAAAGGCACGAGTGACAATGATCCACAGAAGTTGATTAACAAAGTCCCGGCGAATGTTATGCGCTATTTTCCACTAAAACCAAGGCTGCAACGTATGTTTATGCGCAAGGAGTTTGCAGAACTTATGACATGGCATGAGGTTGGACGGAAAAAAGACGGGAAACTTAGACATCCAGCAGATGCCGAGGCGTGGAAAGCAATGGATGCTAGGTATCCTCATTTCTTGTCAGAAGGTTGCCTAGGGACTGGTGTGACATCGAGAGTGAATATGCGAATGAAGCTGAAAATGATTCGATATTACTTGAAATTCATGGTGGTGCAGGACTGGAAAATGAACCTGGTGATGTTAATTGGTGTAGGGATGATCTCCCAGCAAGATAAGTCCCCGTTGAGCCTAGCAATGTTGAAAAAAATGCTTAATTTCTGTTTAAAGAATTTGAATAGGGGACTAGTTTTTGATGTATTGCTTCACAAGTTGCTTAATGTATTGATTAATTAAGTGAACTTTGAAATTATTCCTTCTTGATTATCTCCTCTGCTTCTATATACTTTCAGGCTCTAGTTAGCTAATTGCTTAATTCATTTTGCTTTCTCATGTTTAATTTAAGTTAGTTTATTGTACTTAATCATGCTTAATTAGGTTACTACTTAATGCTAATTGCTAAATTTTGTTCATTTATAATTAGTTGATTTCTCCTTGCATTTATTTTATCTGTTGATTTCTTAATTTAGTTTTGTTTTCTAATGTAATTTTCTGCATATTGTACAGGATGGAAGATAAAATATTGCATCTCAGATTCCACCACAAAGGAGAATTTCAGGAAAGCCGATATGTTAGTGGAGAACAGATAGTGGTATCTGGCATTTCTTCTGATGTGTTTTCGTATACTGTCCTGATGGAGCATGTCAAAGAGGACCTGCAATATTCAGAAATTGGAGGAATTTATGTAAACAAAGGCATGGAGTCGGGGGGTTGGCAGATGGTCACCAATGATGCTGAGCTGAATGCATTAGTTGCTAGAGTTGACAGTGGTGACCACATCGATTTTTATGTCGACACGGTCGTCGATCATAAGGCTGAACCACTCAAGCAAATGCAGCCGCATGTACTTATACGGCCAAGGCAGAATATATATGCAGGTAAATTCTAACTGTTTATGCATCCCACTTGTGAATGTATATGGTTTATGTCACTCTTGCCATCTAACTCGATAAGTTCCTGTTGTATTTTTTAGCTAAAAAGCAAGCCAAACGCAAGTATGTTACTGCTCATCACTTGCAACAACAAAGGAACAAGAAACCAGTTCAACATGATAAGACAGAGGTGATAAGTACTCGGAAATCGCCATGACTGAATAAACTGCAAGTAAATACTGATGCAACTGTGACTAAAAGCTCACCAAGTGCTAGGAGTAAATTGGTTTTGCAGGATCCACCTCATGTAGATGAACAAATGGGTGAAAATATTTCTAAGGTAATTAAAGTTTCATATTTATTTTGAGGTTTTAGGAAATTTTAGTTATTCCTTTGTTAGCTATTCCATGGATAACTGAGTTAAACTTGTTAAATCGTATAGTACTAATATCCCAATTTTTATAATACAACATGTTTTGTAATATCTTAAACAATTATCAAAATTTGTAATTTTTATATATACTGCCTTGCAGGACTGCTATCAACCCCCTCCACCCCTTCCACCACCTTTGACACCAGAAAACAAGAAGTTTGCTATGCGAGCAACAGATGAGGAATTAAAGTTATGCGGTAAGAATATGAATGAGTATGAAAAACAGAGAGCGTTGAATGTAAAGAAAAATAATGAAATGATGATAGCTCTCAAATTGCCTACTCTAGCAGCTGGAATGATGTGTAAAAACCCGAAAAAAAAGGGAAAAGAAAAAGTGCAAGGTGAAAGAAAAGTGGGCGACGATGATTATGTTCCAGGGGCTGGGGAGGAACAAAGTGGTAATAATGCTTTGGAAAATCCACTAAAGGTGTGTCGTAGCTAGAGATTTAACTTTGCACTTTATAAAAACTAACAAGTAAAATAACAAGGTGTGGTACCTAATCCAATTTTATTTCAGAGAACCAAACAAGTTGAGAAGACCAAGTCTCTTGCTGGACCAACAACTCGTTCCCGAGCTAATGTTGCACATGCTAAGGATGCAGCTGAGGAGGAAACTAGTAATCCAATTCATGAGGAACCTAGTATCATTGTGTTACCAGAACCGACTGCTGGACAAGGTTCAATGGCCGCTTTTTTGGCTATGCGGAAACGCCAAAAGGAAAAAGCTACTAAGGCTACTGCAACTGAAAATGCACCTGCAACTACGACGGTTGGTGTAGAAACCGCCTTGCCTGATTATGAAGAGGAAGAAGATCCTGGATCTCAAGGTAATTTTCTTTCTTCATTTTTCCTTCATTATTACATGAATATTGGTCACTGGTATGTCATTTATGTGTCCTGTTTTTCATAGGACTGAAATAAGAAAGTGTGTTCTAATTTCTTATTTTTTGTACTTGATAATTGATGTTGTAGTTCCCAAGAGATTCAGAGGACCAACAAGAATGGACAGAGTTCACACCAGGTCCATCGACAAGAGAGTTGTTATTGGCATGAATGCTAAGTTCCAGCCTGTTTCAGAAGACGATAGAGTAGTAACTGAATTTGGCAACTTTCTCGGGACAATCTCAAAGCGTTGTGTGTCGCTTACTTATGCAGATTGGCGTCATGTTCCTAGCAACTTAAAGGACACTATGTGGAATTATGTAAAGGTAACATATTAACTTTAAATAAGTGCAAACTGTTCTTGCATCTGTAAAATTGTTTTGGTGATACAGTTGACTACATATGATTGATTTAATCTATTTTTGTGTTTGATTTATTTTAAGCAACGGTATATTATTCCTGAGGAATTGCGAGGCTACGCGTTGAAGTCGATTCAAGAATCTTGGAGGGGACGCAAGAGTCGCTTGAAGAGGGATCATTATAAGCCTTTCCCTAACGATGAGGCTAGGCTAGAAAATAGGCCTGATGAAGTCCCACTCGAGACTTTCAAGTCACTTTTGGAGTATTGGGGAGATGAACATATCAGGTAAATTAGCTGGAGTAATTGTGCTTGTTCACATTAATTGAGATGAAAAAAATTACCATTTATTTTTCATGTGTTTTTCAGAAAAGGGCCAAGACAAATGCTGAGAGCCGCAGTCAAGTCATAGACACACATACTGCTGGTCCTAAACTTTTTTCACAACTAAAGCACAAAATGGTAAATCATTTTTTGGTTGTCTACTGGTCCTAAATAATATTGTTAGTGTTCTGTCTTTATATATAAAGCAGGTAATTAAAGATGAAATTAATTAGAAGTATTTCGTTCAGCTAAAGTATCTAACCTGATGCCTGTTAATTAATCAACTTTATAAAATTTTGAAATAATCTTGATCGAGTTCGCTATAAGATTAAAACTTTAATCTTTTCATTTCTTTAATCTTTTGTTCATTTCTGTAGAAGAAGGGGAAGCCAGATCAGGGTGAACCGTCAAGTGGAAGGATTTTTATTAAAACTCGTAAGCGAACAGAGGGACGCACCTATAAGACTGATCCTGCAGTAATGAATTACAGAATTGTAAGCATTCAGTTTTTTTATGTCTTAAATCATTTTATTTTCATTGTTGATGAATTGTTGATAAATCACTGTTATGTCTTAATTTCGTAGGAAAAGATTCAGGATCGTCTCGACACATCAGGAGAGGGTGTTGATGATTTGCTGATTACCAATGGAAAAGCACACTGTCCGACATGGCTCCTAGGGAGATCTGTGAATCCATCAAAAATTCCTGCTCAAGCGCCAAAAGAGACCTACGTACAGGACCTGACATGCAAGATAAGGGAAACTTTGGTTGAAGAAATCGAGGCGAAAGTGAACAAGAAACTGCAAGCAGAAATGAATGCACAGCTGAACAAAAAGGTACAGGAAAACATGTCATGGGTGCTTAAAAAATTAGGCGAGGCGAACCCAGACATCGTAGTTGATCTTGGGGAGCTTTGTGCGAGTGTCTCGAGTGGCCATGAAGATGGTACTCCAGTGACTGGTGGCACCAGCTTTTAATTTGCTATTTATGTCTATGTGACTGTTTGGGGAGCCCTGTTTATGTTTTAGACTGTCTTTTGTTATGTTAGTTCTATTACGTACTTAGTAAGATTATGTACTTATGGTGCACCAGATCTTATGTCTTTTGCTCAAGGCACCAATTAACTCTTATGCATTTGCTTTGAATTTGGATTGTAGTTTATGTACTTATGGCACCAGATGTTATGTAATGAATCTGGTATGTACTATGGCACCAGCTATTATGTATTGAATCTGGTATGGATAATTATGGTTGTGGTATTTGGTTATCTAGGGATGCATATTTTCTTATTTATGATGTTTTGTTCGAAATAGAAAAGTGTTGCCATTGATGCTATAAGTGTTGGCAAAAATGAAAATTAATGTGAAGAAATGTTGCTAGAAAATGTTGCCATAGGCTAAAATTTGTGTTGCCATTAAAGCGGGCCCCACAGTGGGTCCAAAAAGTGAGCCCCACAGTGGGTCCCAAAAGTGGTCCCCACTGTGGGTCCCAAAAGTGGGGTCCACTGGTGGGACCCACTATTTTTTAAAAAAATATTACACAAAGGCAACATAATATTATGTTACTAAAGACTACTAGTAATGTTGCTAAAAGAAGTCTATGCCAACATTAAAACTGATGTTGCCATAGAGATTAAGAATGTTGCCATTGACCCCCAAAGGCAACGGCAAAAATGGCAACATCAGCAAAATGTTGTTTTAGGGGTTTTTTGGCCCTACAGCAACATATTTCGGTCCTTACGCCAACACTTTTTTGGTGTTTCCGTAGGCCTTTTATGGTGTAGTGTGAATTACGTGATGCTAAAGTACAGGGCTTGATGGATACGGAGACAAGTATGTGGGATCATGATATTATAAATGACATTTTTAACGACATAGATAAGCAGCTTATAAGAAGAGTTCCATTATCGAGTAGGAGAAGAGAGGATTCTTGGTTTTGGCAATTTGAAGAGGATGGTCGGTTGACAGTGAAGAGTGTGTATCAAAGATTGCAGGGTGCTCAAGATATGACAAATAGTAGTTTCTGGAAGCAATTGTGGGCACTTAAAATTCCAGGAAAGGTTGTTAACTTTATGTGGAGAGTGTGTACTGGATGTTTACCTACAACAGTAGCGTTAGCAATGAAACATGTTAGTGTTGATGTGTTGTGCTCGTGGTGCCATAGTGTAATGAAACAGATGTTCACGTACTGTTTGATTGTGAATTTGTAAGAAAGGTCTGGGCGAGTATAGGGTTATTGAATCAGGTTGTAGTGGTGCAGGATGATTCGGGGTTTGATGTTATACGTAGAATGTTTAATGTGTGTACGAGGGATCAGTGTGCACTAATAGGAATGGTATGCTGGTGGAGTTTATGGAGTCATCGGAATAAGTGGTTATGGGATAGAGTTACTGGGTCAGTGTTTGGAGCAAAATCTGCAGCTCTGAACTTGCTAATGGACTGGAGAAAGGCTGGTGAAGTTGAGAAGAAAGCACAACAGGTTAATAGCAGAGGTAGGAGCTGGAGCAGACCTCCTGAAGGTTGGTACAAAATCAATATATATGCAGTAGTGTTTCAAGATGGGTATATTGGGGTTGGACAGGTGATCAGAGACGCGACTGGATAGTTCATTAGAGGTCGATGCAAGCGAATTCAGGGTAACTAGCAACCTCGTGAGGCTGAGGCTTTGAGCTTGAAGGAAGCATTGGCTTGGGCAAAAAATCTGGGGCTTGATCAGTGTGTTTTTGAGACAGATGTGAAGAATCTGGTAGAAGCTTGTAAAGGACGAGAAGGCGAGAGTTATTTTCACACTATTGTCGGAGATTGTATTGAGTTATATAAGCACTTTGATTATGTGCTAATCGAGTATGTTCATAGCTCTGCGAATAATGTAGCACATTTGTTAGCTACTTATTCTACGTCTGACCTCCGCGAGTGGATTATAGATCCACCTGAATTTATTAATCATGTACTGGTTTCCGATATTATTTGATTAATGCAAGTACGGTTTATTTAACAAAAAAAAAAGTGGGATCATACACAACCCTAATTTAAGAGCTAGAAGTTTTCTTATAAAATGTGGAGTTCTTTTTTAAGAGTTATTGTCGAAAATATTATTATTTTTTTAATTTTTTTATAAATTTTACTATTTTTTGAAAATACTTTCAAAAATACAATTTGTAACCAAAAAAATTAAATGAAATTTTCTTTTACTTTTTTATCGAAAAAGAATTGAAATGACTTTTGATTGCATTTAGTTATAAAGTCGTATATTTGCAAAAAAATCAGAAAATCATATTTTTGGTAACATAAAAAGAAAAAAAAATATTTTTGCGAAAAAGAATTAAAGATTCATTTTAGAAGAAAACCTCTTTTTTTATATAGAAGGAGAAGGCCTTGTCATCGTCCATATTGAAGTCTTTCAGGGTTGAGTTCTTATTGGTAAATGGACAATTTTAATTTGTTAAAGTTAATTAAACCAATCAAAATTTAACAAATTTAAACATTTAAGTGTAAACGGACCAATGTTGTCACACTCAGTAGTGCAAGTCACTACTATCGCCTTCTTGGTGTGATGAAGGAAATTGGAATGGTTGTGACTCCCGTCAACCACAACAATCAAACAAGCTTTTGTTTCCCTACCACCATTGCAGTTGAACTCCAACAAAACATTCTTACCCTTCATGTTACCATGCATCGATTAAGGACTACTACCCATTACGAGAACGAGGACATAGCAATTATGGGCTATTTTTTGTACTAATGAAAATGGTGCAACCCCATTTCAACAGATTGGAACCTCTATGTTAAAGTTACAACACCAACATCGTGTGTGCTGTTGGTCACCACTTCAAATGGCTTCTAGGCTTGGAAGCCACTTCAAGTGGCGACCAAGGCTTAGAAGCCACTTCAAGTGGCGACCAAGGCTGGTGTGCTGGTTTGTGTGAGCTGTGTCTATGAGTGATGAATGTGTGATCTGTTTTCATGAGTAGTGTGCATGTGTGAGCATGTGTTTCCACATGTAAACATGTTTGATCAGTTTGAGTGTTATGATTGTTACACATGAGTCTTGTTCATGTGAGCTGTTCTTTCCTTTTGTAAGTCTATTTATAGACATTGTGTGAGCACCTTGGAATATATTAGTTGCAATTAATTGTTTGCATCAATGTTCTCATTTCAGAAACTATCAGTTATGTTCAACAATTTGGTATCAGAGCCTATACACTTATAACCACAATTTGTATTCTGTGTCTGTTATTAGAGTTCCGTTGTCAGCATAATGACTGACCTACAAGGTGTCAACGGTATGAAGAAACTCAATAACACCAACTACAAAATGTGGTCGACCTGCATAATGTCATACATGCAAGGACAAGATCTGTGGGAGATTGTTGATGGCAATGAAACCACCAAGCCAACAGTGGAGGATACAACTGGTTCTCTTCGAAAGTGGAAGATCAAAGCAGGTAAAGCCCTATTTGCTCTTAAGACAACAGTTGATGAGGATATTTTAGAGCACATTCGAGATGATTCAACACCAAAGGATGCTTGGGATACACTCACCAAGTTATTCTCAAAGAAAAATGTTTCAAAACTTCAACTCATGGAAAGTGAGCTGCTTTCCATAGCACAACATGACATGACAATAGCACAATACTTTCACAAGATAAAGGTGATATGTCGAGAGATTTCAGAGCTAGATACAGAAGCTCCAATAAAAGAGACAAGGATGAAACGCATCATCATCCATGGTCTGAGACCTGAATACAGAAATTTTGTTGCTGCAGTGCAAGGATGGGAAAAGCAGCCAACACTTGTTGAATTTGAGAATTTGCTAGCTGATCAGGAAGCATTAACTAAGCAAATGGGAGGAGTCTCAATAAAGAAAGAAGAAGAGGCACTCTACGTCAACAAAATTAGACGACCCTCAAATCAACACTTTACTAGTAAATTAAATGAAGGAAGGAGGAAAGAATACCAAAATGAAGGGGGCACTCGTGGTGAGGAAGCTTCGTTAAATCAAAGTCGTGACAGAAAATTTGAAGGACAATGTTTCAATTGCAATAAAAGGGGGCACATGGCAAGAGCCTGTTGGTTTAAGAAGAATGCAGAGAGTAACCTTTCCACTTTAAAAGATGAAGAAGAATGGGATGCTGAAGCATTAGTGGCTATAGTCAAAGAAGAGTTTGCTTTAACAGTAACAACCAATCCCATTGACTTTGAAAATGATTGGATTGTTGATTCAGGCTGTTCTAATCACATGACTGGCGATGTGAAAAAGTTGCAGACTCTGATAGAGTATAAAGGAGGTCGTGTTGTGGTAACAACAGACAATTCTAAGTTACCACTAGCACATATTGGTGATCTCGTTGTGACTCCTCAACTTAATGGTGTAGAGGTACCACTCCAAAATGTTTATCATGTTCCAGGTATGACTAAAAACCTGCTATCAGTATCTCAGTTAACATCTTCTGGTCATTATGTCTTGTTTGGTCCTCAAGATGTAAAAGTGTATCGAGATATTGAAGTTAAGGAAGAACCACTTCTGAAAGGACGAAAACAGGAATCAATCTATGTGATGTCTGCAGAATCTACATTTGTAGACAAGACAAGAAAAAATGAAACTGCTGACTTATGGCATGCAAGGTTGAGTCATGTCAGCTACACCAAGCTAGATGTGATGATGAGAAAATCAATGGTGAAAGGATTACCTCAACTCAAGGTAAGAACTGACATTGTATGTGCAGGATGTCAATTTGGAAAAGCACATCAACTACCTTATGAAGAATCCAAGTATCGAGCAAGCAAACCATTAGAGTTGGTACATTCTGATGTGTTTGGGCTAGTCAAGCAAGCCTCAATTGGAGGGATGAAGTACATGGTTACTTTCATTGATGATTTTTCAAGGTATTTATGGGTTTTCTTTATGAAGGAAAAATTTGAGGTTCTGTCAAAATTCAAAGTTTTTAAGGACGAAGCAGAAACAAAAGTTGGGAGTAACATCTGTTGTATACGCACTGACAATGGAGGTGAATACACCTCAATTGAGTTTTCAAACTTTCTTACAGAATGCAGGATACGCCATCAATTCACATGTCCAAGCACACCACAACAAAACGGTGTTGCTGAGAGGAAAAATAGACATTTAGCAGAAGTGTGTCGAAGTATGCTTCATGCTAAGAATGTCCCTAGACGTTTTTGGGCAGAGGCAATGAAGACTGCAGCCTTTGTTATCAATGTGCTTCCCCAACAAAGGTTAGAGTTTGCTTCACCTTATGAGAAGGCACTGGAAAAGAAGGCTGATGTTAGCTATTTTCGTGTTTTGGGAAGTGTATGCTATGTTTTTGTACCTGATCCCCTACGCAGCAAGCTGGAGAAAAAGGCTATCAAGTGCATTTTTGTAGGATATGATGAACCAAGAAAGGGATGGCGATGCTGTGATCCAACTACAGGAAAATGCTATACATCTCAAAATTTAGTATTTGATGAAGCCTCTTCATGGTGGTCCTCTGAACACGAAGATTAGCTGGACTCCAATAACTGTAAGAAGGCATTGGAATCGACTTTGGTCCAGTTGAGCACTGAAGACAGTGAAGATGGTGCAATAGTGGAGACTCAAAGTACCTGGCAAAATGAGGCAAGCTTGCAACAAGATGGAGAAGATGATGACAGTGGGGAAGACACACCACCTCCACTTAGAAGGTCAACAAGAATCAGAAAATCAAACACTAAGTATGCTAATGTTGCCATAGCAGAAGTACCAACAAGTTTCGAAGAGGCAATTGAAAAATCAGAGTGGAAACGTGCCATGGAAGAAGAGATTGTTGCATTAGAACAAAACCAAACTTGGGAGCTAGTATCAAAACCAAAAGATGTTAAACCTGTTTCATGCAAATGGGTTTATAAGATAAAACGTTTTGCAAATGGTACAATTGAAAGGTACAAGGCACGTTTGGTAGCTCGAGGATTCTCTCAACAATATGAACTGGATTATGATGAAACGTTCAGTCCAGTAGCAAAACTTACTACTGTACGAGTTTTGCTATCACTGGCAGCAACTAAGAAATGGAGACTTTGGCAGATGGATGTAAAGAACGCATTCTTGCATGGAGATCTAGATCATGATATCTACATGTGTCAGCCTAAGGGTTTTGAAAGTATCAATCATCCTGAATATGTGTGTAAGTTGCGAAAGGCAATTTACGGATTAAAACAGTCACCTCGAGCATGGTATGGTAAGATTGCTGAATTTCTTATTTACAGTGGTTATTCAGTTACATCATCAGATTCAAGCTTATTTGTTAAATTTACTGATGGTAAGATAGCTGTTGTATTGGTCTATGTGGATGACTTAGTTTTAACTGGTGATGATGAAGAAGAAATTCTTAGAACGAAAAAGAATCTATCAGTACGCTTTCAGATGAAGAAGCTTGGTCGACTTCATCACTTTCTTGGTTTAGAGATCAGTTACACAGAAGAAGGAATATTTTTGCATCAGCACAAATAATCTTCAGATTTGTTAAAAAGATTTGGAATGGCTAATTGCAAACCAACTTCAACACCAATTGACTTCAATACAAAACTATGTATGATAAGTGGATTTTATATCCACTTGGATCGCTTCTATTCGGCTTAAATTGATTGTCTTGGACTCAAGTTTATTGTAGTTTTGATGTGTTTTTCTTAGTTGTGCAGATTTACAAGAATGTCGATTATGGGTGATGCTTCTATCGTGTTTTGAGGATTAATTGATTAAAATTCGGATTTTCCGGTAAGGTTGCGCAGTCTACACTGTTTTGGCCATATCGGGAATTCTAGAAGTCCGTTTTCAGCGATCTTACAGCTCACGCGAAGCTTGAGAGATTTTCTACAATCTGGGATAGATAGCAGGTGCAGGGAGAGTGCTGAATAAATTCGCGCAAGTGTTCTTTGAGAAGCAAAGCAGAAAAATTCCAGGATTGCCATTTTTCTAATTCTAATTGTATTTTGGGCAGGTTTTAGTACCTTAATCGAATTCTAATTATAATAGAAGGTAATTTCCTGCTGGGCAAGAAATCTAGAGCCTATTTAAACACATCTTAGCATTGTAATTAGGAGAGTGATTATTATTGTAACATAGCTTAGATCTGCAAGGGAGAAAAGGAGAGAAGGATTCAACGCACGTGACAAGCAACGGATTCAGATCTACTTCATCTTTTGTGTTATTCTGGATTCTAGATTTGTTTTCTTAACTCTTGTTTATTAATATAATTACTTCTTTTATTCATATCTTGTTTTATATCATGTTTTCATCAAATCCCATGACGATGAACGGTTCAATTATGAGCTAATCGTTGTCATGGGATTCTAACGGAGTTATCTATGTAGCTTAGTAGTTTGTATGCCTTAAAAATTTATGTGTGGTGAATTCTTGATATCCTCGTATGGTTGTGTTTCATGTATTTAGATGCGTCGCGAACATCTAATTTGTTAATCTCTTGTGAAGTGAAAGTGGATCTTGAGATTTAGAACTTGCCATGCTAGCATAGGATAGGTTGATGTTTTAACATCATGATTTGTGGCGTAAATAGAGATATTATGCTACCCTATGTGATCTATGTGGATAACTTGTGCTTAAACCTTTATGTTTTCAAATTCTATAGAGATATAGGGTCTAAACATATTTGGTGTCTACCCATCTTCTATCTCTTTTGTGGATGCATGCGTAGTTTGGTATTAGTATACCGAGAGGTAGCTTTTACTTATTTCGTGTTATCCGATCAGATATCAAAACCATCACACGTATTGATCAAAGGCTGCGACTCTAAGTGAAGTAGATAATGAAGTTAGGATCCCATGTTTTTATTCTTATCAGTAAGTCAGATTTAATTCTCATTAGTTAATTAGTTTTTAGATAATTAAAAACCTCAACTTATTAATTGTCTTGGCAGTGAATAGGCACATTAGCTGAAAAGAACCATAACCTGATCCCTGTGGGAACGAATTTGGACTTAACCTTATATATTACTTGTGACCGCGTACGCTTGTGTGTTTTAGTGTTAACAAGTTTTTGGCACCGCTGTCGGGGATCATCGGTGTTTTATTTAGTTTATGTGCTTGTCATCAGTGGTCGTTAGCGTTCACTGACTCGGATTTTTTTTCTTACTTAGTTAGTTTGTTTCATGGTGTTTTTAGGTACTTGAACGTGTATGCGAACACGTTTGCAGGCTCGTAAGGAAAAACTGGCAGAAGAGGAACTTGAAACTACTGTAGAGATGGCAGATTTACCAGCAGCAGTCAAGGCTTTGAAGGACTATTCGCAGCCAAAGATCAATGACATACAATCTAGTATTGTCAGGCCAGCTATTGCAGCGAACAATTTTGAGATCAAGCCGAGCATAATTCAGATGGTGCAGAATTCGGTTCAGTTTGGGGGTGCTTCTACGGAGGATCCTAGCATGCATATTCGGGACTTTATCGAGATCTGCGACACTTTTAAATTTAATGGTGTGTCGGAGGATGCTATCAAGTTGAGGCTTTTCCCATTCTCTTTAAGGGATAAGGCTAAGGGCTGGTTACACTCTCTACCAGCTGGTTCCATTACTACATGGGAGGATCTAGCTCAGAAGTTTCTTACTAAATTCTTCCCTATGGCGAAAACTGCAGCAATAAGGAACCAGCTAACTCAGTTTCAGCAACAATTTGGAGAATCTTTGTGTGAGGCTTGGGAACGATACAAGGAGATGCTTCGTAGATGTCCACATCATGGCATGCCTGATTGGATGGTTATCAATGGTTTTTACAATGGGTTGGGAGCACAGTCTAGACCTTTGTTAGATGCAGCATCAGGTGGAGCTCTGTGGGCTAAGAGCTACGAGGAGGCTTATGATCTTATAGAGACGATGGCTGCTAATGAATATCAAAATCCAACCCAGAGGCTTTCTCAAGGCAAGGTAGCAGGTGTTCTTGATGTTAATGCAGTCTCAGCTCTAGCAGCTCAGCTAGAGGCAATGAATAGGAAAATAGATTCTTTGGCAAATCATGGGATGCAGCAGGTTGCTAGTATTTGTGAGCTATGTGCGGGCGCACATGAGACGAATCAGTGTGCTATCTCTTCTGAATCAGCACAGTTCGAGAGTAATTTTCAGAGACCTACTGTACCAGTTCCAGCCACTTATCATCCTAATAATCGGAATCATCCAAATTTCAGCTGGAGCAATAATCAAGGTGTTCAGCAACCTTATCAGCAACAGTTTCAAGGTCAGCAAGCAAGGCCATTCAATCAAGGCTATCAACAGCCATATGCTCCAAGGCCACCATATCAACCTCCGGGATTTCAGCAGCAACAGCCCCAGGCTCATGCGGGGCAATCATCTAATGAAAAATCAGAAGGGGATGATTTGTGGATGATGGTGAAGAACCTGCAAGCTTCTCAAAAGGTCTTGGAAAACCAGATAGGACAGATTGTTAGTGCTTTACATAGTAGGCCACAAGGAACTCTTCCTAGTGATACGGAGGTTAATCCAGGCAGAAGGGAAAGCAAAAAATAGGTCAATGCAGTTTCTTTGAGATCTGGAAAAGTCGCGAGGGATCCTAAATCAGCAGCTAAGGAAGATGAAGATGTTCAGAATCAGCAGGTTGAAAAATCTGCAGTGCTAGAAATTGAGAAATCTGATTTAGTGGCTGATCAGCTTGATGGTGAGAAGAGCGAGAAACCTTTTGAAAATTCAACTCCAGAGCAATCTTCAAAGAATAATCAAATCTATCCTCCTCCTCCATTTCCTCGACGCGTGTAGAAAAGTCAAGAAATTCAGTTTCAGAAGTTTATGGATGTCTTCAAGAAATTGTCCATTAACATTCCTTTTGTTGAAGCATTGGAGCAGATGCCGAGGTATGCAAAGTTCATGAAGGATATTTTGTCACGAAAGAGAAGGTTGGAAGAATTTGAAACAGTGGCTCTAACGGAGGAGTGTAGTGCAGTTCTGCAGCAGAAGTTGCCACCTAAACTTAAAGATCCGGGGAGTTTCACTATTCCGTGCACGATTGGCAACCTTTCTTTTAGCAAGTGTTTGTGTGACTTGGGAGCTAGCATCAATCTCATGCCTTTATCTGTGTTCAAGCAACTTGGTTTGCCGGAGCCAAAGCCAACCAATATCTCTTTGCAGTTGGCTGATCGATCTATCACTTATCCAAGGGGCATAGTGGAGGACATTTTGGTGAAAGTTGATAAGCTTATCTTCCCAGCTGATTTTGTTATCTTGGATTTTGAAGAAGACAAGAAGATTCCCATAATCTTGGGAAGGCCTTTTCTAGCTACAGGCCATACTTTGATCGATGTGCAAAAAGGAGAGCTTACAATGAGGGTGCAAGATCAGAATGTCACCTTTAATGTTTTCAAGGCTATGAAATTTTCGACTGAGGAGGAAGAGTGTTGCAGTGTGGAATTAGTTGATACGGGTCAGAGAAAGAAGTTTGATCAGTTGTTGAGCGAAAAGTCGGACACACACGTGCTACAGCATCACATCAGTGATTTCATTGACAGTTCTTCTCGAGATCTCTCAAGTGTTAAGCTTGGGAAACTTCCACCACATTTGAGGTATGTTCTTTTAAATAATGAGCTAGTGATTTTTGAAGAGGGGCATGATAACGTATTGCGAAGGTGGAAAGCTGATGATAAGGAAGAAGAAAGATTGTCGTTCGAGTCGGAGAAGCACATTAGAGGTGTGAAGAAGAAAAAGAAGAAGATTAAGCTGTTGGATAGTAAAATTAGGCTGAAGTCTGACAGAAGAGATTTGTGGAAAGCAAGCAAACAAGAGGTCAACGTTCGTATGAATGGTCTATCTGTTGAGGACGGTTCAGTTATTCTTTTGAAACCGCCATGAGTTGAGGAAGTAACGTCAAGCTATTGACGTTAAAGAAGCGCTTCGTGGGAGGCAACCCACGCATTAGTGTAGGAAAACAAATGGGTGAAAAAAAAAATAAAAACAAAAAGAGTGTTGAGAAAAAAAAAAGAAGAGTGTTGTGTAGGGAAAAAAAAGAGTGTTGTATTCAAAAAAAAAAATTGCAGAAGTTTCCACGCGATACAACACCAATTTGGCGACCCCGCCCCCAAATTCTTCTGTCCAGGTACTACTTTTCTCAGTTTGTTTTAGTCCGTGAGTTAATACATATATATATATAAAAAATTCCCCAAAATCAATTCCAATCCCTTTTCTATTTATTCTCTCCACCTAAAATCCTAATTCTAGTCCTATATTAATTCCAAATCGTTCCCAATTCATCTCCTATTTTATATTTCTTTCCCAAATCTACACAATTAAACCCCTATATATACACACCAATCCTACCCCATTCCAATTATATTTTCCTACAATCAATTTCAAGGCTTCAAGATTCAAGTTTGGGGGGATTTTTAATTGTAAGTTTCACCTCTCTGGTTCGTATTTGGGGTATATTTCTTCCTTTTATTTTGATATTACGAATTGTGTTCTTGCATTATTAGGGTTGTGTGTCCTTGATTATTTGGGGGTATTTGTGAATTCGAATTTTTTGTGGATTTTGGTGAATTTTGTGATTTGGGAATTGATTCTTATGGCTCCTAAGTGTGGGAGAGGTGGTGCTAGTGTTGCAAAATTTTTGTCTTAGACGTTGGAGATTGAATTTAATTGGTTGTTGAGGCCAATTGCTAAAGAAAGGGGATTTTTGCTGAACAAGCATGTTGAGTTGCGGTGGGGAAGGATTTGTAAGGCGCTTTGTAGGTATGTTTTCTGCTATCCCTCGTATTTACTTCCATTCAATGCGGACATTGAATATTTTAAGTTTGGGGGTGGTTTGAGGGTTTAGTAGTTGTTGTTGTATTATTTGTTCATGTAGGATTTCATGCTTTGCATATTAGTAGTAGTAATTCATGCTTATATGTTCGTATTAATTATGTTTGTTTCATATAGGACATTCTATTTTTTGTTTCGTATACCATGTGAGTTCATATTAGTTGCATTTCATGGCATGCATATTTCATGATCCCTTAGAATGAGCTAATTCTGATTGGTAGGTAGGTGTCTAATTGAGTATGGTAATGATGAATAGAGGGTTGACTTATAGTTTCTATGAAATTGACTTATGTGTTTCAGAAACAAAACTAATTACACGGTCTCATTGGGTGCTTTTGGGCTAGGTTGAGGTCATGCTTGTTTGGATGTTTTGAGATTTAATCACTTGATTATATTTAGAATTTTCGTTATTCCCTTGATGGCGTAGGAGCACTAAAGTCTAAGTTTGGGGGAAACCAGGGATTTCATGTTAGTTGTTGGCTAGGTGTCAAATGGCTAGTAGCCGGCTCATATTTATATGAGTAGTCTAGGGTTGGAATTGAGAATTCTCATTCCAGATTGCATAAAAAAACAGAAAAAAAAAAGAAAAGAGAAAAAAAGAAAAGAAAAGAAAAGAAAGTCAAAAGTGTCAATTGTTTATATGCAAAATTAACCAGGGTGAGCTCTTTAATACTCGAGCTATTAAGTTCGCGGGGACTTTGTACCTAGTGACCTAAGGCTTTTATAGTTTGGGATCCACTAACCTAACGCTCGCTACATGGGTATTATTGTATAAGCCTTTCGGGGTCTCATCCATTGCACGGTTAAATAAGCATGCTTGTATATATGTGTTGTAGTAGTTTGTAATAAAGCATGAATTTCTGTCTACCTTGGATAAGGATGGAGGTGTTCTTAGGTTATGAAGTGTCTACAGTCTATTCTATTTATAAACCTGTAATTGTCTTGACGAAGAGCATGTATGATCTTTGACCTAGTTTTGGGAGTATTTCTGATGAGCATTGCACACACGCACGTTTCTGTTCATGTATTGTTAGTATACGGGAACTTGGTCGAGCTCTATTTGGATTTAGTTGCATTCTTTGAGATATTTGCTTGTTAGTTGGTTTTGGTTAGTTTGAAGGGGATCGTTGCATTTTTCATATTAGTTGCATTCATGCATTACATTGCATTGGATTTTGTGGGTACATTCGCTATAGGCCCTCACGAGACCTTACTCGTCCACTGGGGCTGCCTAGGGGTTTAAAGGGCTTGTTGCATATGCCAAATGCAACCGTGATCACCTACGGAAGTGGTACTAGTTAGTTAGTTGTAATTGTTTATGCTTGAGGACAAGCATCGGTTTAAGTTTGGGGGTGTGATAAGTGGATTTTATATCCACTTGGATCGCTTCTATTCGGCTTAAATTGATTGTCTTGGACTCAAGTTTATTGTAGTTTTGATGTGTTTTGCTTAGTTGTGCAGATTTACAAGAATGTCGATTATGGGTGATGCTTCTATCGTGTTTTGAGGATTAATTGATTAAAATTCGGATTTTCCGGGAAGGTTGCGTAGTCTACACTGTTTTGGCCATATCGGGAGTTCTAGAAGTCCGTTTTCAGCGATCTTACAGCTCACGCGAAGCTTGAGAGATTTTCTACAATCTGGGATAGATAGCAGGTGCAGGGAGAGTGCTGAATAAATTCGCGCACGTGTTCTTTGAGAAGCAAAGCAGAAAAATTCCAGGATTGCCCTTTTTCTAATTCTAATTTTATTTTTGGCAGGTTTTAGTACCTTAATCGAATTCTAATTGTAATAGAAGGTAATTTCCTGCTGGGCAAGAAATCTAGAGCCTATTTAAACACATCTTAGCATTGTAATTAGGAGAGTGATTATTATTGTAACATAGCTTAGATCTGCAAGGGAGAAATGGAGAGAAGGATTCAACGCTCGTGACAAGCAACGGATTCAGATCTACTTCATCTTTTGTGTTATTCTGGATTCTAGATTTGTTTTCTTAACTCTTGTTTATTAATATAATTACTTCTTTTATTCATATCTTGTTTTATATCATGTTTTCATCAAATCCCATGACGATGAACGGTTCAATTATGAGCTAATCGTTGTCATGGGATTCTAACGGAGTTATCTATGTAGCTTAGTAGTTTGTATGCCTTAAAAATTTATGTGTGGTGAATTCTTGATATCCTCGTATGGTTGTGTTTCATGTATTTAGATGCGTCGCGAACATCTAATTTGTTAATCTCTTGTGAAGTGAAAGTGGATCTTGAGATTTAGAACTTGCCATGCTAGCATAGGATAGGTTGATGTTTTAACATCATGATTTGTGGCGTAAATAGAGATATTATGCTACCCTATGTGATCTATGTGGATAACTTGTGCTTAAACCTTTATGTTTTCAAATTCTATAGAGATATAGGGTCTAAACATATTTGGTGTCTACCCATCTTCTATCTCTTTTGTGGATGCATGCGTAGTTTGGTATTAGTATACCGAGAGGTAGCTTTTACTTATTTCGTGTTATCCGATCAGATATCAAAACCATCACAGGTATTGATTAAAGGCTGCGACTCTAAGTGAAGTAGATAATGAAGTTAGGATCCCATGTTTTTATTCTTATCAGTAAGTCAGATTTAATTCTCATTAGTTAATTAGTTTTTAGATAATTAAAAACCTCAACTTATTAATTGTCTTGGCAGTGAATTAAGATCCTACATTGTTGAATAGGCACATTAGCTGAAAAGAACCATAACCTGATCACTGTGGGAACGAATTTGGACTTAACCTTATATATTACTTGTGACCGCGTACGCTTGCGTGTTTTAGTGTTAACAATGTACTCATGTAGGAGAATTCTTGAAGGATGCTACAATGTACCGTCAGCTGATAGGCAGTCTAATTTACCTTACTCTAACAAGGCCTGATTTGTCTTATGCAGTTGGAGTAATGAGTAGATACAAGCAGAATCCAAAGAAGCCTCACTTGGAAGCAGCTCGAAGGATTCTGAAATATGTCAAGGGCACTTTGTTTCATGGTATTATGTACCAAACAGGTGGAGAAAGTAACTTAGTTGGTTATTGTGACGCTGACTATGCAGGTGATTGTGAAACTCGACGATCGACTACTGGGTATGTATTTTTACTTGGGTCTGGAGCAATTTCATGGTGTAGCAAAAGACAACCAACAGTGTCTTTATCAACCACAGAAGCGGAATACCGTGTAGCAGCAATGGCAGCTCAAGAGAGTACTTGGCTTGTGCAACTTTTAGGGGAGCTAAATCAAGTAACAAAGTGCAGTGTTCCATTATACTGTGACAACAAGTCAGCAATATATCTGGCTGAAAATCCAGTATTTCACGCCAAAACTAAACATATAGAAGTACACTATCATTTTATTAGGGAGAAAGTCCTTAAGAAAGAAGTGGAGATGCTACATGTTGGAACGGAAGATCAAATAGCAGACATCTTTACAAAGGGTCTGAACAGCAGGAAGCTTGAGTATTGTGGTAATGAACTTGGTGTGATGAAGAATAAGAATGTTGGTGTTGAGAGGGAATGTTAAAGTTACAACACCAACATCGTGTGTGCTGTGTGCTGTTGGTCGCCACTTCAAATGGCTTCTAGGCTTGGAAGCCACTTCAAGTGGCGACCAAGGCTGGTGTGCTGGTTTGTGTGAGCTGTGTCTATGAGTGATGAATGTGTGATCTGTTTTCATGAGTAGTGTGCATGTGTGAGCATGTGTTTCCACATGTAAACATGTTTGATCAGTTTGAGTGTTATGATTGTTACACATGAGTCTTGTTCATGTGAGCTGTTCTTTCCTTTTGTAAGTCTATTTATAGATATTGTGTGAGCACCTTGGAATATATTAGTTGCAATTAATTGTTTGCATCAATGTTCTCACTTCAGAAACTATCAGTTATGTTCAACACTCTAGAGGCTATGTTGACGATGAACCCACAATCAATGCTCTCGCCACAACAGCTAGCTGATACTCCCAAGGATATTTTCGAGGGCCAAACAGCCACCTCCCCTGGACATCCAGTTGCAGGTCACTTCAACGTGAACTATTTTGGAATTTGTCCAACTTTTTCAGCAGCTGAAACCGCACCATCCTAATTACCAACCAATCGGAATGTACATTATGCTTTGTGAAGTCAACAGCTACTGGCAATGTATCCTGGCACAGGAGCTTTAATTTCAATCACTGCAACTTAAATGATTTTCAGGTTTAGCGCTGCAGTTAGTTGTCATTTGCTAATTGGTCTATTATGATCATAATTTATTTTTGTTAGTAATGTTGAACATTATGTATTAAAGTTAGTAAACAAGTGCTCTTAGACTTGTTATCCTTGAAATCGCAAAGAAGTGTGAATCACATATATTCATTGGCGGCACTAATGAGAAGTATTCATTACACTGTTGGTTTTGTAATCTCAAATTCTAGCCGTTGCAGTATGTCAAGTAGGTCAGTTGCTTTGTGTCTTAGGTTGTGTCCATGACTTGGTCGTGGAGAGTTTTTAGGAAAGTTGAATAAGCAAGGTAGTTGAGGTAGTGTAGGAGTGTTATGAGCTACTGTCCTAGTTTCTAGCATTTTAGTTGTAGTAGTTCAGCTATTTATAGCTCTTTTGTATTCGTTGGAAAATAAGCAATGCAATCAAACGTTTTTGCATAATTTCTGTTTTGCTTTTATCAGTTTTATAGAACCAAACGTTTATATATATATACAACATTTGGTATCAGAGCAGGGATTATCTTGGGAGGTTCAAAGACGTGAGATATGGAAGCTAACAGTGGGAGTAAGGCAAAAGGAGGGGGGTCATTAGGACTGACTTACCCTATGCTGGTCAAGAGCAATTACACGACATGGTCTCTCAAAATGAAGGTCATAATGCAGGCCCATGGGGTGTGGTCTGCAATCGAACCAAGCGACGAGAAATCGGCAGTTGAGGAGAAATCAGATAAAATTGCTTTGGCCATGATGTATCAGGGACTCCCTGAGGACATGTTGCTCTCTGTTGCAGAGAAGAGAACGGCGAAAGAGGCTTGGGATGCCATCAAGACACTCTGTCAAGGTGCGGATAAAGTGAGGAAAGCACGAGTTCAGACTTTGAAGGCCGAGTTTGAGGCACTGAATATGAGAGATTCAGACAATCTTGATGAGTTTTATATGAAGATCAATGGGATTGTGTCGAACATACGAGCCTTGGGAGAAGAATTGAAGGAATCATACGTAGTAAAGAAGGTGCTACGGGCTGTACCTGATAGATTCTTGCAGATCACTTCCACGATGGAGCAGTTTGGTGATCTTGAAACTATGACACTGGAGGAAGCCATGGGCTCGTTGAAGGCTCATGATGAAAGGACTAAAAGAAGGAGTGTCTCAAGTGAGACTCAATTGATGCTTACAGAAGAAGAGTGGCAAAAGATAGAGATTAATGAGGGGAAGCTGTTACTTACACGAGAAGAGTGGATAAAACGCAAGAAGGGATTGGCAGAGGGTCAATCATCTACTGTTAAGGGAAAGATGGTTCGAGACAAAAGTAAAGTGAGATGTTTTAACTGCTTCCAGAATGGCCACTTTGCAGCGGAGTGCCGTAAGCCTAAACGAAACAGAGAACAAAGACAAGAAGCCAACTTGACACGATTCGATGATGATGATGAACCAGCGTTGCTGTTGGCAAAACATGAAAGGGAGGACTCAGGAATGATGATTGATGAAAGGAATGTACATCCACATCTAGTGTCGAAAGAAAAGGTTGCACAACCGGACTCAAATTTGTGGTATCTTGATAATGGCGCCAGTAATCATATGACTGGGCAAAAATCAAAGTTTACTACACTAGATGAAGGAATCACTGGACGTGTCAAGTTTGGAGATGGCTCGACAGTTGAGATCAAAGGAAAAGGCTCAATCACGTTGAGGTGCAAGGATGGGCAGGAACGTATTCTCGATGAGGTATATTTTATTCCCAGTCTAAGTAGCAATATTATTAGCATTGGACAGTTGACTGAAGTTGGTAATAAGGTCATGATCAGAGGTGAATACATGTGGGTCATAGATGAACAAGAAAAATTGCTTATGAAGATTAAGAAGTCACCAAATCGTTTGTATAAATTGCTAATTGAGACTGTGGAATCTGAATGTTTAATGCTTAAATTGGATGATGTGTCTAGACTGTGGCATGCTCGTTTAGGTCACGTAAATTATCAAGCATTGTCTTTGATGTTTAAAGGAAAAATGGTTAGAGGACTCCCTAAAGTTAGTGAACCAAAGGGGGTGTGTACTAATTGTCTTGTGTCAAAGCAAGCACGAAACCATGTTCCAACTCGTGCAAAATTCAGTGCCAGTAAAGTTTTAGAGCTTGTTCATGGTGATTTGTGTGGGCCAATCGCACCAGAGACGGTTTCTGGAAACAAGTATGTGTTTTTGTTAGTAGATGATTTCAGTCGTGTTATGTGGGTATACTTTCTCAAGGCCAAGAGTGAAGCTTTTGCTGTGTTTAAGAAGTTTAGAGCTTTGGTCGAGGATGGTGGTGATAGAAAGATAAGGACATTCAGGACAGACCGGGGAGGTGAATTCATGTCAACCGAGTTTCAAAACTACTGTGAAGAGATGGGGATAGTAAGGCACTACACCACTCCATATACGCCTCAGCAAAATGGCGTAGTGGAGCGTAGAAACAGGACGGTGATGGAAATGGCTAGAAGCTATCTGAAAAGCATGAATTTGCCTGCAATAATGTGGGCAGAAGCTGTTAGACATTCAGTCTATGTATTGAATAGGCTCCCTACTCGAGCACTGACTGGTGTAACTCCGTATGAGGCGTGGTACGAGAAAAAGCCAGACATTGGGCACATCAGAATGTTTGGCTGCACTGCTCACATGAAAGTGCAAACCAAGGGAATACAGAAGTTGGACGATAGAAGTGTCTGTGTGGTAAATCTGGGAAGGGAGCCTGGCACGAAAGGTTATCGACTGTATGATCCAAGAACAAAACGTGTACACATCAGCAAGGATGTAGTGTTTGAAGAAGACAAGCCTTGGTCATGGAATGAATTGGAAGATAGTGACACTGATGCTGAGAACTCTTTTTGCTTCACACCATCAGTGGTACAAGAAGAAAGTAGTGGTGCAGGTGATGAAGAGGAGCAACAGGGACAACAGGGTGGTACACCTATGTCAAATACAAGACAATCGAGTCTGAATCCTGAGAATTATGATGACAGTCATGAGCCTAAGAAAACCAGGTCAATTCGAGAAATTTATGATGACACAGAGGCTGCAATTACTGAGGAAGAATTGAACCTGATGGGCATTGAGGAACCAGCTAACTATAAAGAAGCATCAAAAAGCCGTTGTTGGAATGAAGCTATGAAAGCAGAATTGATGGCTATAGAAAGGAACGACACATGGAGCCTTACAGAATTACCACCAGGCCAGAAAGTGATTGGATTAAAGTGGATATTCAAGCTGAAAAAGGATGCTACAGGTAAAATAATTAAGCACAAGGCGAGGCTCGTGGCAAAGGACTACGCTCAGGAGCATGGAATAGACTACGATGAGGTGTACGCTCCTGTTACACGTTTGGAAACAGTAAGGTTGCTGTTGGCTTTGGCTGCGAAAAATTGTTGGAAGGTTCATCACTTGGATGTTAAGACGGCATTTCTTAACGGTGAAATAAATGAAGATGTATTCGTTGCACAGCCTGTGGGTTTTGAGAAGCATGGACAAGAACATTTGGTTTACAAATTAAGGAAGGCTTTGTATGGATTGCGCCAGGCACCTCGTGCTTGGTATGCCAAGCTTAATCAGTGCTTGGAAGGACTTGGTTTTAAACGCTGTCCTTATGAAAATGCTGTCTACACAAAAGGTGAAGGAAAGGATTGTTTGGTGATCGCTGTTTATGTAGACGACATACTAGTTACAGGGGCTAACGTTGAGAATGTTGAAGGTTTCAAACGGCAGATGGGAAAGAAATTCGACATGACTAATCTTGGCAAACTTAGTTACTATCTGGGAATTGAAGTGGAACAAGGTGAAGCCTATATTGAACTCAAGCAGTCAGGATATGCTAAGAAGGTGCTCGAGAAGGCTGGTTTGAGTGACTGTAATCCTTGCAAGTATCCCATGGATCCTAAGGAGCAGATTTCTAAAGACGAAGGAGGAGAGGCTGTGGATTCAACAATGTTTAAGAGCATGGTTGGAGGGTTACGCTATCTGGTAAATACTCGTCCCGATATTGCTTACTCGGTTGGAATTGTAAGTCGTTTTATGGAACATCCAACTGTTATGCACTTGAATGCTGTGAAGAGGATATTACGCTATGTTAAGGGAACCATACATTATGGTTTGGTTTATACGAGCAACAGCGGAAATAATCTTATTACTGGATTTTCAGACAGTGATATGGGTGGATTAATTGATGATCGAAAGAGTACTGGTGGGATGGCTTATTATCTTAACGAAAGTTTGATTTCCTGGGTTTCTCAGAAGCAGCGATGTGTAGCTTTATCGTCTTGTGAGGCTGAGTTTATGGCAGCTACGGCGGCAGCGTGTCAAGGCATCTGGCTACGCAATGTTTTGAGTCAAATCACAGCAACAAAGATTGGTCCAGTTGTGCTGTATATTGACAATAAATCAGCCATTGATTTGGCGAAAAATCCTGTTTTTCATGGACGGAGTAAGCATATAGATATACGCTTCCATTTCATAAGAGAGTGTGTTGAACGTGGTGAAGTTATTGTTAAGCATATTAGGACTGATATGCAGCGTGCAGATTGCCTGACTAAAGCTTTGGCGACTGTTAAGTTTGAACAGATGAGAAGTCTTCTTGGTGTTAAAGAGTTGAGCAGACATGGTTGAGATTAAGGGGGGAATTGTTGGTTTTGTAATCTCAAATTCTAGCCGTTGCAGTATGTCAAGTAGGTCAGTTGCTTTGTGTCTTAGGTTGTGTCCATGACTTGGTCGTGGAGAGTTTTTAGGAAAGTTGAATAAGCAAGGTAGTTGAGGTAGTGTAGGAGTGTTATGAGCTACTGTCCTAGTTTCTAGCATTTTAGTTGTAGTAGTTCAGCTATTTATAGCTCTTTTGTATTCGTTGGAAAATAAGCAATGCAATCAAACGTTTTTGCATAATTTCTGTTTTGCTTTTATCAGTTTTATAGAACCAAACGTTTATATATATATACAACATACACAATTAATTAGCCAAAAAGCAGTTGTAAAAACTACCATTAAACCACAGTTTAACGATAATGATAGGAAAATACAAGATTAAACTCAAAATCAAACAAAAATATGATTAAAATTCACATCATTAACTTTGCAAGTACTATGCTACCGTATCACCTTCCACAATTCTTTGCATTTGTGGGGAGGATTCAACATTTGTGCTCGTGATTTATCTGAATACCCAAAATATAATTTAAATAATCATATTGAGATTGGTGCAAAATTGATGAATTCCATGCAAAGTTGACGTATTAAATGCATTTATCCATTTACATTCATTCTTAACCCCTAAGGGCTATGTTTAGGAATAAAGGCCCCCAATATCATAATTTGAAAGTAAACGGGCCCAAAATATTACACCTCAAAAACTTGGCCCCAAATATTACTCCAAAACAAATTATAATATAGAGTTTCTATTTTTTTCCTAAAACGCCAATGCGTTTAGCATTACCAGGATTGCTCTTTTTTTTTGTGTTGAAACGCTAGCTCATATTCCCTCCGTCCCTTTTTAGTTGACACATTTGCAAAAAACACACATATTAAGAAAGCTTTAATTATGTAATTTATTTCCGTATTTACCCTTAATATTAATATTAAATGATGAATTATGGGTGGGTATATTAAATTGGTATTAGAAATAAAGGGGTATATGTGGAAAAATTGGTAAAAAAATGTATTGGAACAAGGAATGTGACAACTATTTAGGGACAAATTTTTTTTTGCAAATATGCCAACTAAAAAGGGACGGAGGGAGTACTATGTTTTTGGTGCATTTTTCTTTTCTTTTTTTTTTAAATTTTTAATTAAAATTGTATTTTTAAAATTTAAAAAGTACAATTTAATTTAATTTAGGGGTTCAACAATTAACTTTTGGGGTTCAATATTTCCATTTTGGGTTTTAGAAATATTCGGAACGAGTAATAAACTGTATACGAACTTAGGGTTTGGGGTTTAGGGTTGTAAACAACCCTAAACCCTAATTAATCCTGATTGTTAGCGTTTAAAAATCAGGCCGCCGGATTCAATTTTTTAATTAAATTTTTTTAATTAAAAAAAAATAACTAAATTTAGGGGTTCAACAATTAATTTTTGGGGTTCAACGTTTTCATTTTGGGTTTTAAAAATGTTCAGAACAAACCGTGTATATTTAGGATAAAAAAGAAAAAAAATTAAAAACAAAGAAATGCCACATAAAGTGGCGTTGCATCACAAAACACACAACTTTATCCAGCGTTTCCCCCCAAAACACAATACTATCTAGCGTTAACAAGAAAAAAAAATTTCTCCCCCCCCCCACAAAACGTTAACCGCATTAGCGTTTTTGAATAAAAAAAAAAAGAAAAAAAATATGAGATGCTACACGAAGTAGTGTTTTTGTATAAAAATTGAAAACGCTACACGCAACTGTGTTTTGGAGTGATATTTGAGACCAAATTTTTAAACTGTGATATTTGGAGTCATTTCTTTTCAAATTGTGATAGATAGGACCAACACCCTATGTTTAGCATTACCCGATTATAATAACTAATCAGTTTTATGAATAATAATCAAAAGAAAGTAGAGACCGTGCACATAGCAAGATAAATTGATAGCTTCAGATCCTAACTAATCAATTCATAGGCGCATTATATAGAACAAAAATAAGAGGCTTGGTAATGTCCAAATAAAAAAAAAAAAAAAAAAAAAAGGAAAGAGAAAAATGATAAGAAAACCATGTAAGAATATGTAGGAATTACCTAATTATACAACATAATTTTGGGGAAAATTGTTTGAAGAGAAAGTTGGGAATAATATTAAAGATAAGAACATCTCCAACCCTCTAAATTTTTTAGCTAAAATTGAATAAATTATACCATAAATAAAAATTTATTATATATCTAATACAACAACAAGGGATTTGATGAGCAAATTAAATCAAAATGACCATTTTATCTTTATATTTAATATATATATCTTTAAGGTTATTTTGGTCTTTTAACATTAATATATTTATTACAAATTAATGTCAAATACTCTATATTCATTAATGTATAATTATACATACATACATACATTTATGTTGTATAACCTATTTATATTTCTATTTTTAATCTATTAATTGTTGTATAATTAATATGCATATTTATATATACATACATATGTACATACATAAATACATACATATATACATTTATGTTGATATATAATATATTATAATATTAATATTGTATATATTTACCAATTAAATATTATAAAATATATCACAATACAAAAAAATGGCCTTCATACGTATATAAGTATAATACACATATGTATTAACATTAACCATCGTAAAACTCATCAATCACATTTTTAATACGTAAACGCATAAAAAAATTTAACAAACATCGAAACATAGTATATATAAGAATAACATTTTAAGCAAATTACATTAATCGCATACCAGAAGATCAACGATCATATAACTCATTTATTGTATCTTTAGCATGTAAGTACATGATATATTTAAAAAATATATAAAAATATATTCATTTTTATAACATGTCCGTGCCTTGCACGGGCTAAAGAGCTATTTATAGAGAAGATGTAAAAAAAATTCTCCACTCCAACTATGCGTTTCCCTTGTCTAAAATTTTAGCCAACGTACTGATATTGACTATATTTGCCGAACCTCTATTACACATCATCTATAACCAATGACATATTATTTTTTAAAATATAGTCAATCATTATTGTCAATTCCATCGGAACACATTTCCTTACAGGTTCAACAAATTTTTTCTCTCGATTAGTAAATATTTAAAAAATTAATCGGGATTATTCTAAAATTTTAAAGCTTAGTTTGGAGAGAAAGTTTAGGAGAAAATTAAGATGATATATTTGATTTTGTCCCTTAGTAAAAATCTAGGAGATAATTTAGAATAATTAACATTTTCATAATTTATGCGAGATAATTTAGAATAATTTAAACTTTTTATAATTTATGCAGATAACAAAAGTTACGGTTGCTAGTTCGGGCCTGACCCCTCGAGGCCTCGTCGTTGGTTATATTGAAAGTATTTTGTTACCTTAAGTAAAAGTCTAGTTGGGCCTGAGTACTGCTCTACAGCCCACTTTTACTTTGTATTTATTTAGGCTACAAATTAAAATTGTTTCAGTAAAGATATTTGGGACTGGGGGTCAATGGTCAAAAAACATCAAAATGTGGTCATGCAGGTTATAATGTTTTCTTTCTCAATATTATTTTTCATTAGACGGATCACAGAAGAATACAAGGCAAACGTTGTAGTAGCAGTGTATATAATTAACATGATCACAAAGCTGTTTATAATCAAACATAACATCAATTGTTAAGGTGGTACCTGCAGCAGCGATACGTTGATTAAGTAATCATAAATTATCCCTGACTATCCTGAAAATTTTACGTCAAAGTGCGTTGTAAAATTAAGCGGAACTATATATCATCTATAACCAAATGACATACTATTTTTAAAATATAAGTAATCATTATAGTCAATCCCATCGGAGCACAATTCTTTACCAAATTTTTTCTCTTGATTTGTAAATATTAAAAAAAAATAATCGGGATTATTCTAAAATTTTAAAGCTTAGTTTGGAGAGAAAGTTTAGGAGAAAATTAAGATGATATATTTGATTTTGTCCCTTAGTAAAAATCTAGGAGATAATTTGGAATAATTAACATTTTCATAATTAATTTGGGAAACTATTTTCGCAATGTCACAATTGTTAGCAATTTTGTGTTCTAAGAGCATCTCCAATGGGAGAGACCCCTTAGGTAAATTTTAAATTTAATTATCATAAATAAGAATTATAAAGAATGTGTAAAAAAATTTACACTCCAATGGGACAAAACTGTTATCTATAATTATAGATAATCTCTTGATGTTGGCTATATTTGTCGAACCTCCAGAGATCTGTAGTGAATTGCCACATCACTTATTTCTATATTAAAATTATATATTCCATTAATAACAACTTGAAATATTAATAACATACCATTTTTAAAATATAGCTAATCATTATAGCCAATACCCTTGGAACACAATATCTTACAGGTTCGACAAAATTTACATAATGTAATATAACCAATCATTTTTAGCTAACGCCATTGGAGATGCTCTAATTAGGTGTTGGCCTCCAAAAATATAATTAGGTCAAAAAGATTCTCAATAACTACATAGAAATTGTCAGATGATCTAAATTGATTTCTTTCCAAAAATCTAATTTAAAAACGATCTAAATTGATTTATCCTTTGAATTTTAAATCATTGTCATATACTCAATTAGTTACAAAAATATAATGGATTCCTTGATTTAATTAAAATAAGATTTACATTTTATATTATTTTACCCTGCATTTAGGCGGCAGCCTATATATAAATACATGCATGTGCTTAGAAGGCTAGAACGAACCCCACATTTACATAGTTAACACACACAGTGACCAGAGCCATGTCATCCAAGTCCTCAATTTCTTTACTGGCTTACATTTTTATGGTTCTACTTCTTTCCAGGACATGTTTTGCACATGAGCATGTTTTCATTTTCAACACTCTCCCCGGTAACTCACCCCCGTTAGGTCTGCACTGCAAATCAGGTGACAATGATCTCGGCTACCAGACCCTACGTTTTGGTGAAATGTATACTTGGAGTTTCGACGAAAATTTTTGGGGAACTACTTTATTTTGGTGCAATTTCTGGTGGAACGGAAAATATGTAGGGTTTCATGTTTTCGATGAAAAATCGATAATAAAATATGGTACTGATCGTTATCCTTACGAAGCTAGACCTGATGGCTTCTATTTATATGCACCAAATCACGAAATAGGTCTTCATTATGAATGGCAGCTAGTGAAGAATTGGGGATAATAAGTGCTTGCAATCCCTTGGTCTTAATTATTGTATTCTTATTTTCTATTTTTTAGCATTTAAGAATAAAATTTCTGGGCAATTGCAAATTAAGGTGCTAGATTTAGCATATATTCCGATTCCCGGTTTCACTCCTGTTTTTCTTTCTCAAACATCCAATTCAGGATATATTTTGCAGTAACATAATTGAGTGATAAAATCGATGGGGATATATTAATTTTCTGATTTTAGCATTCCTTTTTAGTAGAATCATTTGTAATACAGTATAAATTAAAAAATTGCTGCTAAAGAACCAAACAAAAGTTCCAAAAAAAATTTCAAATGCCATATGTAAGCTTTTAATTGGTTATAAAAATAATAATGGGATGGAACCGTGCATTCACACTAACCATCCAATTCAAACCTCCCATAAGAATTTTTTGGTTCCCTAGCAATACTTCAAATTTATTTTTGTTAGTAATGTTGAACATTATTTATTAAAGTTAGTAAACAAGTGCTCTTAGACTTGTTATCCTTGAAATCGCAAAGAACAGTTAACGATAATGATAGGAAAATACAAGATTAAACTCAAAATCAAACAAAATTTATGAATAAAATTCACATCTTTAACTTTGCAAGTAGTATATAATTAGACGGATCACAGAAGAATACAAGGCAAATGTTGTAGCAGTGTATATAATTAACATGATCACAAAGCTGTTTATAATCAATCAGTACTTTAGCACAAAGCTGCTCATGATCAGTGCAAGATCGAATGTGGGAGTTGGGTGAAACTAAACAGAAAGACATCTGGTCATCCGACCACCAACTTACTCTGGTGCATATTGTTTAGTTTTCTCTAACATCTTGGTCAAAACGTGTTGTTCAGGACACGCTAGACTGCCTGGATTCTCATACCAGGACCGGCCGATCAGCCCCATGGTCAACACCGGCATGTAAATTATGCTAACCGTGCGGTAAGACCCAGTTGCTCGGCTTCCCTGCGATACGCAAGATACACCGTGCCTTGTCTTGGTTAAAGTTTCCACTGTCTCTCCAACACGGCTACACGCAGGGGGCGGGTAAGGTTCGAACCCGTGACCCTTTGGATCAACGCTAGACCTCGTTTTCACTAAGACAGAGCTGCCTCTGGCCTTTACTCATTTACAAGGTAAAACGAGGGGATAATATCATATCCCCCCTCCCCTCTCTCTCTATACAACGTCTAATCCTACGAGAAAACACACGCATCTGCGAATGTTGAACATGAGGATTGGAAGAAACTAAACACAAATGCATTGGGATTTTCATGTTGTGCTTTTTGTTTTGTTTAGTTTTTACCAATCTCTCATCTTAGACCTTCACTCATTTAATACAATAAAAAGACGGTCACGCTTTTTTCTTTTATTTGTTTTAGAGTCACAATTTGATAGACTGTAGCATCTGTACGCAACACATTTGCACACATGCTTGCATAGAATGTGTCCTCTTACTATTGGTTTAGTCATAAATATATACTACATACTCTATACAACAAAGAAAAGATGAACTAATAGACCAACATATATACAAAAACAGAGCTTATATTAAAAGGTCAAAGTATCAGCTTGTGCGACAGTTTATTTAACGACAGACTGAGTTTTCTTTTGAAAAAAATACAGAGTGATAATCTGAATAAGACAGAGCAGCTTCCAGTAAAAAGCAAGGGTCAACACCAGCGGTTAACAAGAATTTAATCAGAGTGTTACCATGCCTAATAAGCTAGTGAAGATAAGGAGCTGGGTACTGGTAGGCGTTTCCAAAGTAATTACCATGAGCAGGAGACAGGTTGTATGTAGCAGTACAAAGAAGTGAGGGAACATGGTTATCAACTGGTCCAGTATATGCATATGATCTGTCATATATGTATTGTGTATACCTATCAGTCAATTTAGGATAGAAGTTCTTCTCGGCAGAAACATTAGCTACTCGTGGCAAATTCCCCATGCCATTGGCTCGGGGTCTTTTAGCTTGAGGTTTTAAAACTTCTGATACCCCTTTCTTGTCTGCTTTAGCCTTCTCCAGATGGGCAACCTGCTTCTGGAGAGGATCCGATGGGTACTGCTCGTGAAGCTTGTGTTCGTCAATGCACTTGATCACAGCCTTAAGTGCAGTCAGTTGCCTTTCATTGACATCATTCTGAAACACGTAACATTTATTATGTTATTCTCATCGTATCCACAACGATGACTACATCGGTCTAATCCTTCGGAAAACCAGCATCAACTAAATTACTTAAGATCTCATGAAAGGCAGAGTACAGAGCTCGATATTAAGCAAATATAACAGCAAGTGTTTAATGATGTGTAGCAGGTGCTTTCAGCTGTAGTTATCCTAGATATCTAGACATTTGTATGAATTAAATTTTGATTATTTAAAAGTCCTGTCTAAACTTGTCAAGGACTTCATAAATATCTTTATAATTTTTATCAAACATTAACACTATTTAACTTATCACTTAAAACACTTTCTCCGCCCGCTCTACTGGGATCCGAGCTTCATACGACCAAAACAATATGCTTAATGGACACTCAGCCCAATGTATTGATGGTTTACCAATATACATATGCTATCTCCTTTCCTAATAGTAAAAAGGCTCAACGGCAAAACTTCCGAGGCCGTTGAAGTCCTGCTAGGTATGGCATGCAATAATGAATTCATTTGCACTCGTGCTTGAGACAACTGGAATGATGAGAAAGATGAAGAGGGCGATGATCCCTACACAGGCTCTATAAAATAACACAGAGAACAAACAAAAGGAAATATTGAACAGGATCTGGCATTAAATATAGAATCAATTGAACACTTCATAATATTAAGATAGCTGGAGCATCAGCGAGGAAAACCTCATTACTCAAACAAGTACTCTCAGAACTGTTGAAAGGAAAAGAAATGAACCTGAACAGTAGGAGAGGAATTTGGAGAATTCACGGTTGCAGAGATTTTCTCTGCCTCTTCCAAGTACGATTTTAATAGTGAAACCGGAGAATATGTTTCTGTAAGCCCAAAGGCAAAGGCTAGATTAACAGCATCAATCTGTCTTCCATTATTAATTAACACATCAATAACACCTGCAGGGTGCCTTGTGAAATTAAGTACTAAAAACTGAGTACTAACGCATAAAAAAAAGGAAAAAAAATATTAACAGCCATACTTAGGTTAGTTCTACAATTATCTAATTAAGCTCGGATACCACAAGACTACTCTTTGCAGATGCGATAAGCAGTTACCAAGTTCACCCTTTATCTATTTATCTAACATCATTCCACACCTTGAAGAATTTGTATAAGCCTTAATATTAATGGATTACTTATCAAGCTTACATGAATCACTTGTAAAAAGATAGGAAGATTAAAGACCTTAAAAAGAGAGAATTTTATTGAATTATTGTGTATGACCGGGGAGGAGAAGAAAAGAGCAGATGTTGGAAAAAACTAAATTCATCTTTATTCCCATCTTTTCTTTGCTTTTTGTATGTGGTGCAATAGAAAAGGTTACACTACGCTAATTATTGAGTGTGCACTTCAAAAGTAATTGAGATGAACAATTTTTTATCTAAGCAAAAGAATATATGTCTGAAAAAGTAATTTACCTACATGATTTGTATGCAGTTACGAATCTTATGCCAGGTCGAAAGTTCTTTAACTATTAACGTTATTTACCTGTCTCCGCCAAAATCATGCACAAACAGAAATTAACAAGATATTAAATTTGTATGTGAAGACCAACCTGGCATTTTCTCAGATAGTCCAAGGGAGCGACACAATTCGGGCGTTTGTTGGCGGCGAGAGACCATTGGTATCAGCTTAGATAGAATTTCCTGATCAAAATCCGAATTAATACCAAAAGTAGCAAGAAGTTGTAAAAAAGCATGAGCTTCCAGTGAGTTTCCATTGCTGGCATCCACATCAAGATTATCTAGTTTTGGCTTCCACTCTTCAGCAATAGCCTTGGCTCTGTCTCTTACATCGTCAGAGACTACATAAGAAACAGAATTCAGGTTAAGGGTTACTAATAAAAGGCTAAAACATTCCATCAACATGATACAAGTCCGACGTACACCCAGAAGATATGAATCTTTTTTCACATCCAAATTTTCCGATTCTAGATAGTAGAAACCCTGGAGGGAGTCCAGCACTAGACTAGCTGGATCAATGGCTGCTTGAAATGCAACCGGGATCTCCTCTTTTATGGCAGCCAGATTCTTGCGGTTATCTGAAATAAACTTGTGTAGCCCTGCTGAATCATTTTCTTGGCACAAGTGTACGAGCTGAGGAAATGACTTTACTTTCACATTTTTGTTCTGAGTAAAATATTTCACATCAGTTAATTTTTTCACAGAGGCCTTGACATCAGGTGTTTTCTCGTCCACAAACTGAGCCATACCTTGATCCTCACTGGTAACTGCAAAAGGTCCGACACGTGTTTTTTTATGCTTTGTTAAAGCATTAGTAATAGCAAAGACAGCGGCATCTCTCTTCTCTTGAAGCCTGTCCAGTGAAGCTTCTTCCTTGGTTATAATATCCACTTCACGCTTAACCAGTACTTCTTGGGCTTTGATTATTTTATTTTCATACCCCTTCTCTTGGTCTTCAAGTTCATTGAAACGCCTTTTAAGGGACTTCTCAAGCCCATGGAAGTGTTCTTCCAGTTGTTTCCATTTCATGTTAAGTGTTACTGCTCGGTGACTTTCAAGCTCTGTAAACGCTTTTTGGAGCTGTTGTATTTTTGAAGTGGTCGACTCTAACAGTGTAGCAACTGAATGTGTGTCTTCCATTGCAGATTTTATGGAAGAACCTAGAAACAAACATAGATGAACAAATAGATTGAATTAATAGACTAAAATTTAAAATTGTAACAGTTTTCGATATGTTGAGGAATGTATTACCTTTAATGAAATGACTACACAAAATTACATTAGGTAGCTTTATTTTTTTACTTAATGTAATGTTCATTGAGAAACAGAGGTAGAAAGTGCTCATTAATATGAGCTTCATGCTACTTAATATTTATTAAAGTAATTTACCTTGCTCCATATTGCTTATGTCAGTCACATGCTATGAAACACACATCATACAACCAATAACTAGATGCCAATATATAACAACCTTGTGCTTTTCCATATTTTAGCAAAAAAATGTTCAGTTTCGACTGTGGCATGCACAGATAATGTGATCTCCAACTTTATTATCAACTAAAGCGTCTAGTCTGTTGGTAAAGAAATATGCATGACAGACCTGGCAATGAATAACTGGGTTAACTACTAGGAACTTGGTCAAATGACTAGTGTTTAAGTTTAGGAAGCAGATTGTCACCCAACTAATTTAACTAAATACCAACTATCTCGAACCAAAATTAACTAAAAAGTACAGGCCATCAACAAGTTCCCCGAAAAGATTGAAATTTGAAGGCCAAATGGTCACGGCAGACTATCTTGTATCTTGTATCTATGCCTACAAAATGCCAACTGACGGCCACTAGCCCACTACCATATGTATACTGTGATGCAGAGAAAAACATAATAAAATGTTTTGCATTCGACAACAAAATGTGACTTAGACCTAACCATCATACCCATGAAGCAAATGAGTCCAAATTTGTGATCTTTAACTTAAATTACTAACATGGTAGCCGTAGCCTAAGTAAATTTCATATCAAAATCAATAAATGCAATATCTTAAGATTGAAACAAGTGAATTAAGCTCACAACATATAGTAAACCAACCATAAAAAAATTAAATAAATTATTTCATGAAAAACATAGCACAAAATTTATAAAAGAAGCTAAAGGGCTGACAAATATTTGAAAGTAGAGCTACAAAATTAAATGAATGAGAACACTTACAGGATGGATCAAGTAGGGGAGCGATCGGCGGCAAAAATCGCCGGAAAATCAGAGCATATCGGCGGAGAAAATGAAAGAAAGGGGACAGAAATGAAAGAGGAAAGTGAGAGTTGTTAGATACATACAAGTACTAGTACTCATCTCACGCACCTTCCGACACACACTTGCACTTGCACTACTACTACTGTCACACTTTACTTTTTGCGTTGTTAATATTTTGCTTGCTTAATTTCAATAATTATAATTAGTGCTTGCCATTTTATTCTGGACTAGTGTAATTTGGGTTGGGCAGTATTATTGGTTGGTGCCAACAGCCCAGGAGGCCATTGTCCATGGAAGGAACACTTGAGGCCCTTACTTCCGATTTTGTAAAATTAGTATGTTGCCCGCTACGCTTCGGCTTCATTATTTTTAATATTTTATTATTTTTAGTCATTGTGATATATTCAGTACAAAATTGAAAATCAATTAAATATTATATGTTGTTGACCTTACACTTAAAATTCTTGTTTGGTCTTTAAAAAACTTAGAGCGACCATGTTAATTTGACAACTAATATAAAACTATGATATATAAAAAAACGAATGTAGACAATTAGAAGACAAATTATGATAGTTACAAAGATTTTAATATTAATTTTTAAACATGTTGGAAATTTATTTTAATTTAGATATAATAGGAAATGTTTATGTTGACCTTTTGATAAACAGATCGCATATTTTTTAAAATTTCATAAGACATGTATAATATTAAATTAAAGAAATATATTCCATTCATTTACTAAGACACGTATATATGTTCAGTTCCATACAGTAAAAACTCGATAAATTAATACTCAATAAATATAATAGAGTTAATTTAAAAATTAATTCGATTTAAAACTCACATTTCTTAAATATCCAATTAAAGTGGTAGTTGTAATTTGTCTAAACAAAGTAGTAACTGCACTGGTCATAACATTTCCACTATCAACTCCCCTCGACATTGCAGACCACTCCAAAGTCTCAAAAGCATCATCTCTTCTCGCTTGGTCAATTTCCGTCTGTAGGTTTTTATTATGCCTTCGTTTAATCTTTCACCAAATTAGTAATGTATGATTTCATGTTTTCTAAGATTGCTTTAATTTATGTACTCTTCTGGATTGACATAGGGTTTGTACAATAATGGCTTCCAAAATTGGTGAAATCAAATTCATGTGCACAAATTATGCATCGTCTCATTGTAAAAGCCAATTGGTTAGCATTATTTTAGTATTAATTTGTTCATTTCTGTTTGGGTATACATTTGGGTAGTCATTACTCCGTTGTTTGCATGTAGAAATTCTCAATTGGTTTTGTTGGTGAACACGCTTCAAAGTTGCCGGACAATGTCCATTTGCATGTTCCTCCGAATCGTATATGGCATGGTAAAGTTGAAAAAGACACAATGACAATTGGCAATTTGGGTGAATTGATGTTATTCTATAAAATAAAGCCATATCATTTCATTGTACTCCACTATATAGGGGACGGTGATTTCCATGTAGAGATATTTGATCCATATGGCCTGAAAATTGACTATAATATTGGTAATACTGAAGCAGTAGGAGTAAAATTCTGGCAATCCACTCCCTTAACATTTACACCTCTTTGGCAAAGGGGTGTTTGCAACCCCAAACACCCCACCTGCATTAAATAAGGATACATTAACAGTTGGGTTCAAATCTGTACGAGACCCTGCCACCAAAAATTTGAAACTCTTTTCATTCACCATAATGATGTGTCATAAAAGAAATGATTTAAAGACAACTACCTGTGGAATGTGGTTGATGATTAGATATATTAGTGAGTACACCCCTTTGAGTAATGGATGAAGCAGTAGGAGTAAGATTCTGGTAATCCACTCCCTTAGCATTTACACCTCTTTTAGGCAAAGGGGTGTTTGCAACCCCAAACACCTCACCTGCATTAAATAAGGATTTGATACATTATTTCTTGAATATCAAACTGGGAGGGGGAGTATTTATTACAAAGGCAGAAATTATATCAACATATTGGGGTATGAGTATGTATTACCAGTAAAGGATGATATGGTAGGAGTATGAGCTAAGTTCTCTTTGTTCAAATCAATCAAGCCTAAAAAGAGACAAAAACAACAATATAAGTCTATTATGCATTCACAATAAACAAAGATAAACCATATCATATTTAGTCAAGAGACAACAATATGATGCAAACTTACATTGCCTTGAACCATTATGTGTTTTAGACCTTGTCACAGTTTGATTCTCTTTGTTCCCATCTTCTTTTCTAACCCTCCTTCTATCATGAATGCCTAAAAAATACATGACACCAAAACGCAAAATAAACACTACATAAGTTCTTAAAAGCTAACTTGGTCTCAAATTTTTAAAACAGTTTAAACAGTATATGAAAATGGAAAGAAAACATATTAGATCAAAACACAAAATCCATAATAACCTAAAACAAACAGTATAGGAACTCTTGCAAAAAAACATCAAAACACAAAACCCATAAAAAACTAAAATATACATGTATAATCACTCAATACACAGAGCTTCAAATACATACCAAGATCAGATTGAAATGATTTGAAGTTATCCAATCTCAAATGGCTATAATTAAGCTGAAAAAATCAAAAGAAAGGAAGAAAGTTAGGCATTATGGTATCTTGAGATATTAAATTCAAAAAATTGAAGGAAGGAAATAAGAGATGAAAGAACCTCTTTTATCACTCTCGAATTTGTTTTGAGTTTTTGAATTTCAAAATAATACATATCAAAGAGTACAACTACTGCTATCTTGACAAATATAGAGTAAGACAAAGAGAAGTTTGAATTGTGGTTGTACAAAAGTACCTTAATTCACGCCTCTGGTTTGATCATTTCGGGAAAGTGACAAAATTGGAAGAGAGTAGCAGCTGGTGGTGGAAGAACACTGCAGCTCACATGCTCCTCTTTCAGCTGGTCGTGGTTTCAAAATTTCCTCTTTCAAGCTTGAAATAAAACACGTAACAGACACATGGGTTGTGTCTCTTTCCTTATTTTTCTTTTTTGACTTCAAAGAATTCAATAATGATTTGTCATTATTTGTCAATAATAGGATTTATGATGACTTGATGGCATTGTGTAAGTAATTTGCATACAACTTTAAGGGTATGGGGTATAAAAAGACATGGAATTTGGCAACAGCATTTATGATATAGGGGATGTGTAAGATGAAAGTATTGAGCATTCGAATTATGATTTTTTTAAATGTGTAAGATGAAAGTATTGAGCATTCGAATTATTCTACCAGGCTAGTTTGTAATTCTGATTTCGTTTGTATATAATTATGATTCGTTTTAAAATTTTATTTAACAAAAAAGAATTAGAAACTGAAATGTCAATGCTTTTTACCGCCGATCATAGCAAGGGCATACTAAACAAGCATTTATAGAATTACAAAGTAAATTATGAATCGGAATCTTCAATTTCAATTCAATCGGAATCTGTTCAACGTAACATATATTCATATGTTGAATTTTGCTTTGATACTTATATAGCAAAATAACACATCTCTGTATTTATATAGATTGAAGGGTAGTGGACATTAGTGATTTTTTATTGGGAAATTTTCCTGTATACATCATTTCTAATCTTATTTTTAAGAATACGTTCTCTCTTATCCTCTTTCATTTATACATTTGAGCGGTTTACTTTATCTGAAAATACGATCAATGCCGACTTCTATTATTACAATTCATCATAACCATTATCATTGTGCATCACTCCTTCTTCATCTCTCCATCTTCTCTCAATCCTAACTTCATCTCTTTCTTCACCGTCCATTCCCCTCGTTTTTGTTTTTGTTTTCTTCATAATCACCACCATGTCTTTGAGTTGAATCGACGGTTTCATTTTTGTTGATCTTCGTTGCATACGAGATTGCACTGGATTGGTTACGATTTGCAACCAATGCAATTAGAATGAACTTTGAAAAACAACTTGTGCAACATGAATCAACTTTAAAAACAATTTTAAAAATATTCGAAAGAAATTGCATTCGAAGATTACAAAAGTTACATATCATTTTTTTTGAAAATAAATTTAAAAGATCGTATTTTTATAATTTGTTTTAAGAGAAACCGTATTTTTCAAAAAAAAAACTTAAGAAGAAGTATATTTAAAAAAAACCCCTTTTTGATTTGATTTACATGTACTACATAAGATTTTGATATATCTTGATTATGAAAATTTTAATTTCACTAGGTTTTGTTATCATCCAGTATTGAGTGATTGTGATTACAAAAAGATTAAACTGTTTATTTCCTTTTCTAATTTGTAGTTGATGTTTGTAAGAGATCAAACACGTTTTTTAAGAATAAACCTAGCATTTTTCTTTAAGTTGATATGAACATCTATATCTATATCCTATCTAATCTAGGGAGTTGCTCAAGTGAAAACTAATTTTTAGAGAGAACCAAGAAAATTTTCTCATCCATTGATTTTATATCAATCTGACGGTTCATGCTATTTCATCAAATATGTTAGAATCTAATAAAAAGCATATAAAAGTAAATCAAATTACTCTTTAATGAATGCAGATTTGAAATATTTCCTAAATTTTACTTGCTAATTTTAACAAGATTGTTCATATCTATTTTCAATAAATTCAAAATCTTTCCATATATAATTGCATGGAATATCTATTTTCTTTTCAAGGAAATCTAATTTATTTATATTCATGTAATTACTATAAAAGATATGTAACTTAATATAAACACTTCCTTTGTTATCTAATTATATTTTAATTGAATATATGAAATTTTAGTTACTATAATCTTAATATAAAAATGAATTACTACAAAATTTAAATTGACTAAAAAACACCTAATAGAACATCTAATAATTTTTTTTTTCAAAATAATTTTTTGCAAAATGTATTAATAAGTACAAAATTTAGCAAAATTTAAACACCGAGCAAAATACCTACTAGAAAATAACCTTATTCTAAAAGTATAAAAATATATTAATAAAATATTTAATACTCCTAGAACACCTAGTAGAAAACGTAATATAATTAGTATAACACATGTTAGAATTGTAAATTTATTATTTATTAAAATTTAAACATATTAAATTTACTAAAAGATTAATTTTATTCTAAAAATATCAGTAAAACTTTTAATATAATTTCTTTGAATATATAGAACACATAGTAGAACACCTACTAGATTTAAGCTAAAGATTGAGAACATAGTAGAACACCTAATGTAATTGGTAGAACACAGAATACCTAATATAATTAGTAGAATACTTAATAAAATTGTAATTCTATTATTTAATAAAATTAATTATATTAAATCTTGTCAAACAAAATTAAAGAATAAATTTTATTCTAAAAGTAACATTGACATTGTTCGGAATATGTTGTACTTGATGATAACTTCACAATTAATCAAATTGTATAAGGTTTTGTAGCTGTCAACGGATGAGGATTTATAACTCTATCCGTTGACAGGTAGCTCATCAACGGATGAGGTTTTGTAGCATACTACAAGTATCTCTATGTTATCAGTTGATAGTGTTTTTATCCATAGTCATGTTGACTATCAACGGATAGGCAGAATAGGGTAGCCAATTGTAAATAAGCTATGCTATGTAATTCTGTCTAAGTGAAAGTGTATCAACGGATGAAGACAAGACTCTATCAACGGATACAACTCAAATCCACTCTATCAACGGATACCGCTCAATACATCATCAACGGATGTCAGTGTACAATATAAACGGATAATCATTGACACTGTCTTCTATGATTAGCTGGGGATTAGCAGTTGATAAGGACATGTTTGACTGACAGATCACATGGGTTGATAGTAGATACAAAAAAAAGCAGTATGGCAGCCATACTTTGGAAACACAGAAGAAAGAAGCATTCCATTTACACTATGAATACAAGAAAGGTGCAAGAGACATGTCTGAACACAAGGACAACCTTTCGGCTACATGTGTATTTGGAGTGTAGTAGCAAGTCAACTAGAATTAGATTAGTATTATCTTATTCCAGTAGTACTTGTAAAACTTGGGATATACAACCAAGTGTAGCAACTCTTTGTAGGTTAAGAAAACAGACATATTTGCTTAGGGTTTCTTGAATATCCTTAGAAGCAAAGAGTTGTAAAACGGCAGCTGTGTACATTTTGTATCACAGAGTTTCCTTCAAATAAAAGCTTCAGGTGGTGCATATTAACCACCTGATTTTATATGTGTTTGTGTTTAAATCTTACATTGCAATTATCTCTGCATAAATTTCTGGAGTTCTTATCAGAAATTTATAAATATCAAGAATTGTATTCAACCCCCCCCTTCTACAATTATACAAGTGTGTAATCTGGGAATAACAATTGGTATCAGAGCAAGCTTCTAACATATTTGAAGTTTAAAGATCAACACACTTCCAACATGTCTAAGAAGGATTATGGAGTGAAGATTCCAGTTCTTGATAGAGAAAATTACTTTCACTGGAAAGTAAAAATGCGCCTACATCTCTCGTCTATTGATGAGGGCTTTGTGGATTGCATTGACAAGGGTCCTCACGTTCCAATGAAGACAGCAACAAGAGTTGGCCTGGCTGATGATGTGCCTGACACTCTCATTCCCAAACCTGTTTCTGAGTGGAGTCTTGAAGATATTGCAGAAGTCCACAAAGACAAAAAGGCCATGAATATTCTGTTCAATGGTCTAGAAACAGACATGGTTGACAATGTTATTAACTGTACTACCGCCAAGGAAGTATGGGACATTGTTCAAACCCTGTGTGAAGGAACAGAACAGGTAAGGGAAAACAAGATGCAACTACTAATCCAACAGTATGAACATTTTCACTTTAAGAGTGGAGAAACATTGAATGATACATTTAATAGATTTCAAAAGCTACTAAATGGTTTAAAACTGTATGGAAGAATCTATCAAGTTAAAGATTCTAATCTCAAATTTCTGAGATCACTGCCCAAGGAATGGAAGCCAATGACTGTTTCTCTAAGAAACACTCAAGAGTACAAGACATTTACTCTTGAAAGGCTCTATGGAACTTTAAAGACCTATGAGCTGGAAATGGAGCAGGATGAAGAGATTGAGAAGTCTCAAAAGAAAAGTGGGTCAGTTGCACTTGTTGCCAACTTGGAGCAAAAGGAGGAAAGGACAGAAACTGCTAGTTCTACACCAAACAGGGAGGTTTGTAAAGGTAGAGCAGAATCAAGCAGGAGAAAGGAAAAGGTGTCTGAGGAATTGAATGCTCTTCAGCAGGATGAATTGGATGAGATAGATGAGCACTTAGCTTTTCTCTCTAGGAGATTCTCTAAGCTGAAATTCAAGAGAAACTCTGGGATGGCCAAGCCATTTAACAAGGATTTTTCCACAAGCAACTATGTGGATAAATCCAAAATTAAATGCTACAATTGTGGAATTGCTGGTCATATGATAAGTGAATGCAGGAAACCTAGATCTGAGAACAAGGGAAAGCCAACTGAGGCTGTTGACTATAAGAAGAAATATTTTGATCTTCTCAGGCAGAAAGGAAAGGCATTCTTGACCCAAGAGTATGACTGGATGTTGATGACAATCATTCTGATGATGATGTTGAGTTAGTCAACCTTGCTTTAATGGCTGATTCTGGAGAAGCCCCACTCTGTAATTGGTGGTCATCATCTTTTAGATGATTTGTTGGACCATCAATCTTCCCTTCCAGAATTCTCAACACAGACTGTGGCCTCAAACTTAAAATCAATCTCCACAGATTCAGTGTTGGTTTTCTCTTCAACGGATAAACTTATTCCTTCCTCAACGGATATCCTTCATCCGTTGACAAGTGTTTCTCCATCAACGGATGCGCCTTTATCTAGCCATCCGTTGACAGCTATAACTACTCCATCAACGGATATTCCTTATCCGTTGATAACTCCCTCTACCACTGCTATATCTGACATTCCTGTGTCAAGTGTGGAGGAGTTCTCAGTAGTTGAAACACTTTTAGGATTGAGGGAAGGGAGTGAGAGGCTGCCTTGTGAGCAGGCAAAAGGAGAGGTAAATAATGAGAGGCTGGCCATTTCTTCCGGTCAGGCAAAAGGAGAGTTTGAGAGTTCCACCTTAGTAGGTGAAGGTGAGGGTGTGAGAGGTGTGAGCCAAGGGGAGCCCTTGATGCAAGAAAAGAGAGATGAGGGGAGAGAAGGGACTACAGGAGAAATAAGGATGGAAGAAGCAGCCATTGCTAGTGAGTCAATGGAGGTTGAGGATGCAGCCAAGGAAATGGAATATCAAAAAGAATATCAGTCCATGATTGACTCCATTTCCTTGGATGCTGAAACCTTTACTCACCCTGTTCCTGCCTATCAAATTCTGGCACAACAGGGCAATGTGGAAGCAGAGGAGGCAATGCACCTAGTGCACACCTCACAGTCTCTACTTAGAGCTAAGGAATCTATAGCAGCTCTGCCAACCACTGCTGAGAGTGAAGAATTTGAAGATTCCGAAGATGAAGACAGCTAGAGCCCTGAAGATGAAGGTGGTAGCAGTATTCATGATTTTGCATTTGCTCACAACTACACCTATCATCAACTTGATATGGAAATCATAAGGCAATATAAATCTGCCCTGGCTGAGCACCCAGAAGCAGATCCACAGAGAAAGGTTGTTCTTCAACAGGCAATTGACTCCCTAAAGTTACAAAAGATGCAAATGGTGATTCAGAGATCCAACTTAGAGGAGGTCAAACAAGAAATCAAGGATGTGAAGATCTCTGTGGATTCCAAGCTAGAGCAACTAGCTCCTACAGCCACTCAGAGGGTGTTGCAACAAAGGTTCATCAAAGAAGACAACCTGGCTAAGTCTGTGTAACTACTCAACTCAAGAGTGGAAAAGATGGAATCCCAGATGGAGTGTAAGAACCCAAATTTTCGGTAGAATTAAAACTTTTATTATTAAGAATAGGTATATACGTGAATAGTGTTGTCATACGTGAATAGTAATTTGGTGGATGAATAATAATTTTGAGGATTAGGAAAAGTTTTCATGTCACCTATGTACGAGACGTAGAATGGATATTCCGAAGTCGTACTAGTGACCCATGGAGTAAATAAGTGTATGTAAAGACGATCGGAATTCAGAGAATCCAAACTTTATTTTATTCCAATTTTGACAGAGGAGTCAGGGATATAATAATTGGATTATTAATTGAGGATATTGGATATGAGAAGTCCAAGGAGGGATATATATTATGAGAGGAAAATGGGATTGAGGATGAAACCCTAGAGGTGAGGAATAGAGAATACTTGAGAAAATCGGGAGGACGTTTCCAGAGATAAAGAGAGAATAAACAAGGAATGTTGGATTTAATATTGGATTATAGATTGAACACATGACAAGATTAAATACCATGCAAGATTATTAAGTGCAACAAATTAATAGAAGTAGTGTGAAACCAAACAAGATGCAAGTGGATTAAGAATAGTACAAGGTGAGGTGTTCTTGTTAAAACCATGCAAATAAAACACCTAAACTCTCCCATTACTTGACACTTGTGTGGAAGGAGAATATGAAGAGTAACACAGCTGATATACATTACTTACAAGCCTAATAATTCATTTCTAACACCAAAAATATCAACCAAGCAAGCCAAACACTTTTCTCTCTTTCCTTCCCCATTTTCCAGCAGATCAGATTTTTCAGAGCAGGGATCTTTCCGATTTTGTTTCACCCAGTTCTACTCATTTAAAAATTATGAAAAAATTAACGAAGCTTCTGCACATCAAGATGAAGTTGTGGATTTAATTTCATAATTTTTGAAGATCGTTTGAGTGGTCAAATAAATTCGAGAAAATCGCTCTGTTTTTCCCCTTGAAGAACCCACTTCGAATTTTTGAAGTTTTGAGATTTCAAAATCCAACTTCCAACCATCATTTGATCTTGAAACTTTTATGGTAAGTCCTATATTTTATATAAATGATCTCCTAAGAGTTTTAGCTTCAAACTCCTTTGTTTCCATTTTCAAATAAATCCTCAAAGTGGAGGGTGAATAGTAACCTTCATAAACTAATCTTGATTTCTTTGATTTCTTTGGTTGATTTAGCAAGCTTAAGACTACCCAAGGCTATTATAAGGTGTACAGAGCTTTGTTAGTGTTGTGAGAGTATCAAGAAAGGTATAAACCTCAACTTTACCTTTTATATATATGAGTTTTGGTGAAGTTTTGATGCTAGTGTAAAGATTAGTTCATGTTAAGAATTTATATGATTGTTTAGCTTTGTCTTGAGGTGTATATGTTGAGTGGTGGTCATTGGACCTTACCACTGCCCTTAGAGGCCTAGTATGAGTGTTGGTGTGTAATATTAGAGTTTGGGTTGCCTTGTATGGCTTGATTGAGGAGTTACAAAAATGGTAATGTTCGATTTAGAGCCGTTATAATGCCCAAATTTCTTGAACAATGTTGACAGTAGCTACCCGAGTCCTTAAACATGTTTAAATTGCAACCACTGACCATATTGGGTAGGTTTTGGATTCTAGTTTATGTGGCCGCAAGAATCGTGTCAAAAGAGTTTACGGTTTGTGAGTAATGACCGTTTTAGTGAAAGCGATTCGAGAAACCATGTCGCAGAAATGTATCAACTTTGAGGTTAAGTTTGAGACCCTTAAAAAATTGAATTAGAGTATGATATTTTGAGGATAAATACTAAGGTCAGTTAGAAAGGTTTGTACGAAGGTTTCGAGTTAAAAAGATTATTTTTCGATTTTATAAAAAGGGCGTAAGCCGAGATTGCGCAAGTGGAAAACCCCTTAGAAAGACCATAAGACTCACTGCATAGCCACTGCCCTGTTTTGAAAATTCCGAAAAATGAGCCTTCTGACCAGAGCCAAGTTTTGAGTTAGTTACCTTCTAGACATTCCCTAGATCGTGTACGCGAAAACGGTGCGTCATTTGGGTTAACGGTTATCGAGTTATGAACATTTTAGTGAAAGAGGTGCAAATAGTAAAACCCGTAGTTGACTGAACTTCAAAAATACAATTCCCCTGCCTAGACCCGTAGATTTGAATCGAAACTTTTATGATAAATATTACAAATACCAAAGGTGATTTTAGAGGTGGTTTCGTATTTAAATACATTCCCGGTGATTTATTAAAAGTGTTGGAGTGCGAGTCACGGAATAGTGAATCTCAGGAAAGTCAACTCTAGAGGTGCTACTTGACCATCCGCTTTGGCTGAGTTAAAAGAGGAATTTCGAGTCGACTAAAACATGAAACTTGTTAAGAATTATCAAGGCAACATATTGGTGTAAAGAACGAGGTTAAAAATGGTTAAGTATAACATGGACTTAGACGAGTCTAGAGGGACCCCTTAGTGCTTTGTTTTGATTGACTTAAGTGTCTAAGTGTTGGACTATTATTGGATTGTATAGGGGATTAATAGCATGTTTTCTTGACTTTATTTAGATTGTCGGACCCCGCTACCAGCCGTTACTGCATCAGGAGTACCAGGCAAGTATACTAACTCTTACTCTATCATTCAGAGTAGAGATGTTTTGTGTTATAAAATGTTCGTAATGGTAGTTATATGTGAATTATTATATTGAGGAGATAAGGGAAGTATGGTTAGGAGTAACTTACGTTTCCCTTTAGATGATGTAACATGAGGAGTAAATAGTGAATACGAAGTAGTGAGGAGTTGGATTTTCTTCAAAAACCCGGACAAAGATTTTAAAGAATTTCGCAATAATGAACCTAAAGGAAACATCACCAATAATCTAGCGTTTATTAATCAAGTAGATACTTGGGTAGCATTTACTGATTAAATGAACCTTATTCGTCTAATTAGATTTATTTAATTAGAAGAATATTATTTTCAAAAAAATGTTTTCTTAAAACAACTTTGTCCGGAGAAATATCAATGTTGATTTACAAATTATTCTATCGAGGTGATTACTTTTAGAGATGTTTTCTTCTTGCAATATATATATATATATATATATATATATATTATTTTTGAGCTGTTACTTGAATAATATTATTATGCTAGATGTTCTATTTTAGTTCATGAGATGGTCCGTATTGTGGGACATTTATCGAGTTACTTCATTCGTACTCGAAGAGGAGATAATAAAGGCGTATTAATAATATCTTCATACTATATATTTACTGTTATTTAAGGGTGGAGTTATGTATATATTTATATATACTGACATGGGTCCTTCATTCTGGATTCATAGTCAGAACAATCTTTCATAAATATTTTCCTCCACTCATTCGGAAGGAGAACCAAATTATTGGAGGTGTATATCGTTCATTGTTTCTGAACGATATTGGAGTATTAATTCGTTTCAAAATAAATAAAGGTGCACGTGTTATTTCACCGTGACGCCTAAGCTATTTGTTGTTAAAGGTGATCGAAGATTCCGACACCTAATATCCTGGACTGAAAGTGCGTAAGAGACCGGGACAGGGCCGGCTCAGCACATAAATCGATGAAAGTGCGTACGAGACCGGGACAGGGCCGGCTCGGCACATAAATTGATGAAAGTGACCGGAGTAACGCACCGGCCCAACTAAGGGTGAGGGTCCGAGTCTGTCGACTCATCCTTATGAGGAATATTATTGGATGGTTCGAGACGTCGACTGTCCTTTCTATCGATAGAAAAATTGAGATGTGACAATGGATTGATCATCCATTACTTGATGCAGCGTTCGAGGAAAAGTCCAATCATTGATTCTCTAGCTATTAACCGATGCCTTTGTGGTTCGGATTAACTAGGGTATCGATCTGAGAAATTATTATATTATATTATTATATTGAGGAGTTTGAGCAATTATCATGTTACCGTTGAGTAATATGGAGAAGTTATTGAGATGTATTTATTCCATCATTTGGGTATTAAAATTTCGAGATAAATCTCTTTTCAAAATAAATATATATCCGTATGAGGGGAAAAGTTCTTGTAGAGCGGTTTAGTAATATTTTGTGTGAATTGTTGGGAATAGGGGATAGTTATAACCTTGCTGGGCATTCTTTGGCTCATTCTTGTTATTTTATATATTGTTAAGCAGCGGCATCCAGGGCTAACTCAAGTATGGCCAATCGAGGCAAGGGGAAAGCGACGAACTACTGATTCAGCGCGGTGGCCTTGTAGTATCTAAGTAAGGTGGAAGCTGAAGAGTAGTGGTTTAGTATTTTGTTATCTAGTATTTTGGAATTGTAATAACATTCAGAAATTCTAGTAGATGAACTCGTGTTGTATTAACCTTTGATTTATGGAATGCTTGTTCTAAGACTATAACCCGTGGAGTAATTGTGGAGTCTATTAAGAATATTGTTGTAGATTATATTATGAGCAGGTGATTGTATATTCCGCAAGAGGTGTGACAACCTAGATTCCGGTAGGGAATTTGGGGGTGTTACATGGAGCAATTTCTTCAACATCAGAAACTGCAAACCCAACTGCTAGAGAAGTTAGTTGCAGCCCCAACTTCTAGTCAAACCCTTGATGCTAACAAAAAGGGGGAGAAAGTGGAAGAGGCTGTGGCAACTACAAGTCAAATCTTAATTTCTGAAAGCAGGGAAGCAGCAAGTGAGGGGGAGCAGCAGCCTACCATAGTGGTCAATCCACAAGAATTCATTGTCACAGCTTCCCCTAGCAAATCCAAACCTGAACAAGTAGCTCTATCTGAAGAGTTTGATTTCTCAAACTTGACAGAAGAGGAAAAGCTAGCCAAAATTGAAGCTCTACAAAAGATGAAAGAGGAAAACTATGAAAGGATAATGAGGACAGAAAGATTGATCAATCAATCTATTGCATCAACTCTGTTCTCTAGCCAAACCTCAGCTCCAACAATATCTACAACAATTCTGAAGGTGCTCACTCCAGCAATTGTGGCTCCTACATTCTATGATGCTGAGCCTTCTCATGTTAAGGAATTTGAACCCTACATCAAAACAAGACCCTTCTCACCACCAAAAGCAAATGGGAAGAACAAGTTACAACTGGACTTTCCATTTCCCAAGGATGATGAAGAGAAGCTGATGAGTAAGGCAATCAAGGAATTCAAGGAGAAGACTAACAGTTGTGTAAGAGAATGGATGGCTGTAATCATAAGGAATGGAAAAGTTCTAAACATATCCAACAGCCATCCTAGATTTGTTGAAGCCAAGAGAGAAGAGACTTCAAAGCTGCTAAGAGAATCTCAACCAAGCACTGAATATCAATATGAAAACTCAGATAAGAAGCAAGCAAGGCTGGCTCAAGAGTTATTGGATGAGGTAGAGGATGAATTGAGGGAACCTGAGGAAGTCCCCAAATTCAAAAAGAAAGGGAAATCTGTCCCCAAATCCAAGAGAATAAAATCAAAGGCAAGGAGGCCTGTCTCTCCAGAAATTGAAAATAAGGAGACAGTTGGTTCATCACAACCTATTGATGTAAAAGTATTCAACCCAGCTGTGAATTTCCATGGTGAGCCTATAGTACCTAAAGAGGAACCAATGAATCTTGACTCCATTGAGGTTCCTTCATTCTTGCTGAAGCCTCAACAGAAGCCTATACAGAAGAAAAGGAAACCAAGGAAGCAACCTTCAAAGGAACCAATTCAAGTTGCTAGGGTACCTGCTATTGTCAGGCAGCCAATCTTGGAAAACAAGGATGATTTTATCTATCAGGCAGATATTGAAGAATACTCTGGCATGAATCTTTATCTGGATGAATTGTCAGAAGTAAGAGGAATTGACAAGTATAGACATTTGACTGAAAGATTGGTCTTTGTATACAAGGGAGGAATGGAAAGGACATGGGCACTACAAAGGGTTCTTGGAGAAAATTATCATACCTTAACCAAAGTGTTCTCTGCAATCAAGAGGTACACAGGGTTCTCCAAGATAGCAAAAGGGGAGATACTGGACAAAATAGAACAAATAAGGAGGGAATGGAACTCACCATCAAGTCTACCAAGGAAAATGAAGATCCCATACAATGGACAGAAAATCCACCTTCAACCCTTATGGATGATGGAGTTCAGGGATGAAGATGGTAACAAGAGATTCTTCAGGTTAGAAGACCAACTACCAAAGGCTAGTTCTCAATACCTGAGATGGTTACAACAAAAGCTAAATCCAAAGGTAGATGAAGAAGATGCCTTCTATAGGCAACTCCAAATACAGATTGAGTCCAACTCTGCCAAAGAAGGAAAATCAAGGGTGATGCCAACAAGAGGAAAGAAACAGTCTTAATCTGCTCAGTCTAGAGGAGCACTTCTCTGTAAATTTCTCAAACTTTCAGTTTTTAATTTTTGTAGCTTAATACAATTTATGCATTGTTCTTTATATATCTTTAGGAATGTTTTGTTATCATCAAGGTCCTGAATTTATGCTTTATTGCCATCAAGTATAAATTGGGGGAGATTGTTAGGAATATGTTGTACTTGATGATAACTTCACAATTAATCAAATTGTATAAGGTTTTGTAGCTGTCAACGGATGAGGATTTATAACTCTATCCGTTGACAGGTAGCTCATCAACGGATGAGGTTTTGTAGCATACTGCAAGTATCTCTATGTTATCAGTTGATAGTGTTTTTATCCATAGTCATGTTGACTATCAACGGATAGGCAGAATAGGGTAGCCAATTGTAAATAAGCTATGCTATGTAATTCTGTCTAAGTGAAAGTGTATCAACGGATGAAGACAAGACTCTATCAACGGATACAACTCAAATCCACTCTATCAACGGACACCGCTCAATACATCATAAACGGATGTCAGTGTACAATATCAACGGATAATCATTGACACTGTCTTCTATGATTAGCTGGGGATTAGCAGTTGATAAGGACATGTTTGACTGACAGATCACATGGGTTGATAGTAGATACAAAAAAAAGCAGTATGGCAGCCATACTTTGGAAACACAGAAGAAAGAAGCATTCCATTTACACTATGAATACAAGAAAGGTGCAGGAGACATGTCTGAACACAAGGACAACCTTTCGGCTACATGTGTATTTGGAGTGTAGTAGCAAGTCAACTAGAATTAGATTAGTATTATCTTATTCCAGTAGTACTTGTAAAACTTGGGATATATAACCAAGTGTAGCAACTCTTTGTAGGTTAAGAAAACAGACATATTTGCTTAGGGTTTCTTGAATATCCTTAGAAGCAAAGAGTTGTAAAACGGCAGCTGTGTACATTTTGTATCACAGAGTTTTCTTCAAATAAAAGCTTCAGGTGGTGCATATTAACCACCTGATTTTATATGTGTTTGTGTTTAAATCTTACATTGCAATTATCTCTGCATAAATTTCTGGAGTTCTTATCAGAAATTTATAAATATCAAGAATTGTATTCAACCCCCCTTCTACAATTATACAAGTGTGTAATCTGGGAATAACAGACATATTTAATATAATTTTGATTGAATACGTAGAACATCTAATCGAACACCAAAATATATCTTATACATTGAATGTTTTTCTAATCAATGAAATATTTAATTTAATTTAACCTAGTAGAAAATCTAATGTAATTAATATAATATAGGTTAGAATTGTAAATTAATTATTAAAATTAGACATATTAATTGTATTAAAAAACAATTAAAAATAATTTTATTCTAAAAGTATCGATAGAACTTTTAATATAATTTTAGTTAAATATATAGAACACCTAGTAGAACACCTACTAGATTTAAGTTAAAAATAGAGAACACCTAGTAGAACACATGTAATTAGTAGAACACCTAATAGAACACATGTAATTAGTAGAACACCTAACATGTAATTAGTAGAACACCTACTAGATTTAAATCAAAAATAGAGAACACCTAGTAGAACACATGTAATTAGTAGAACAGCTAGTAGAACACCTAGTAGAACACATGTAATTAGTAGAACACCTAACATGTAATTAGTAGAACACCTAGTAGAACACATGTAATTAGTAGAACACCTAGTAGACCACATATTAATAGAACAGCTAGTAGAACACCTACTAATAGAACACCTAGTAGAACACATGTAATTAGTAGAACACCTGGCAGAACACATATAATTAGTAGAACACCTAGTAGAACATATGTAATTAGTAGAACACCTTGTAGAACACCTAATGTAATTAGTAGAATACTTAGTAGAATTGTAATTTTATTATTTTAAAAAAATTATTATATTAAATCTTGTTAAAAAATAATAATTGAAGAATAAATTTTATTCTAAAAATAATATTGACATATTTAATATAATTTTGATTGAATATATAGAACATCTAATCGAACGCCTACTAGAATATATCCTATACATTGAATCTTTCTCTAATCAATGAAATATTTGATTTAATTTAAGCTAAAAATAGAGAACACCTAGTCGAACACATAATGTAATTAGTAGAATGATTAATAGAATTGTAAATTAATGAAATATTTGATAGAAACTTTATAGAAACATTTTATAAATTCAAAATAGTCAACAAGATCTCATTGAAATTAGAGTATATATTGAATTAAATGCCATTATACAGTTTCCATTATTGAATATTGACTTAAATCTTAAGTTTATTTGAATGAGATAATTACCTTATTTGTATTTGTATTTATCATTAAAGTCAGATTCTATATTATAGTAATGAATGGTGTAGATTAGTTCTCTAAGTTTTCCATTAAATAAGGTTTTCCCTAGATCCTTACTCATCTATCTATATCCTATACTGAAATAAAATCCCTATCAATATTTTTTCCTCCCAAATTTTCTTCCTCTCTCTTCTCTATTTCATTTAATTATTATTATTTTTTCTTCTATATTTCCTACCCTTCATTTTTTTTTAAGAACAATAGAATTAATTCATAGAATAAAAGCCATACGACATCTACAAAGATAGTCGAGTCGAACAAACATAAAATAGAAACAATTGTCTATCATCATAAAGAGACAGTCTAGCAATTTGTTGAAGATGATGTATTTACATATACCGTTCACTTCACCCGCTTCTTCGTAACCTGTTTGAGTTATCGACCATGATTGCGATTCCATACAAACCTTCATCCATAAATCAAAACTAGCACTCACAATAAAGGAGAGAAAATAATACCCAATCACCATGGAGAGAAAAAAAATAATGAAATTGCAAACTAAAAATTCAAATGAAAACATCTTAGATCTGAAAATGAATCCACGATAATCGATCCACTCTCGAATTCAATAATCCCCACTTGAATCAAAGAAGAAAAAGAATCGAAAACTCTAAACATTTAGATCTAAATAACAAATTAAACAAACTAAATGGGTAAAAAATCTTACTCAAAACAAAGATTATTAAAAAACAAATCTACAAAGAAAAAGAAATGGGGCATTTCACCGGAGAAAACCGATGGAAGCCCCCACTGAATTTGTTAATGAAGGCGAAAAGAAGAAAAGAAGGGGGTGGGGGACGGCGGCTGCAGAGAGTCCTCTCTCCTCTTACTATTTTTCCCTCCTACCCCTCTCTCCTCTTCTTTTATTATATTTCCCTTTTCACTCTCCTCCCCCATCATTTGAATAATTATTTTTTCATCTCTTCTTTTCTCACTTTATTCAAAACTCATATTATAATTAATATTATTTGATTTTCCTCCTAATATTCCTTTATTTTCTTCCCTTCTCTCTCTTTCCCACCCACTCTCTATCATAATTTAAATATTTATTGCTTTTTTATATACTTAACTTTCTATTTTAATTATTTCACCTAATTTCACTCTTATTATTTTATTCATTCTATTATATCTCCATTACTCTTTGTTTTATTTAAGTTTCGCTCACACCTTTTATACCTATGACTTCAATTTTTTTTTATCTACCATATGTTAATTGTCTTTGAATTTTGCAAAGTAAATTTTAATTACCACATATTAAACAGTTTCAACATAATTTAAAGATTTAATTTTCGTTTGATATTATTTCGCATTTGTAAATGAAAAATATTTTTTTTAACATGTACTCTACCTACATAAAGTCATCATTATTATTTTTTAGATCATAAAGTCATTATTTAATTATATGAATTTAGAAACTCAAATCCTTTATATATATTATATGCCAACAAGGTCTTTCAAGGCCTTTTAGTAAATATTATATGCCAACAAGGTCTTTCAAGGCCTTTTAGTAAATTACATATTTATCCCTCGACAATTTTAATATATTAAAAAAAATGTTAGCAACAAGGATTGAACCCATGTTCTTTGAGTTAGTGTTCCCATCTCCAACCACTACACCGAAGAAGAATTTATGTTAACCTTTAGAAACCATTTACTACATTCACAAATAACTCACATGTTCTATTTTATTTAATATTACTACCTTGTTGAGAATTAAAAAATTTAATCAAATGAATTATATTATCTATCTATTATGTTTAGTATAAGCATCAAATGTATTATGTTGTTTATGTATTATGTTTAGTATAGGTCAAAATGATTTTTAACGTGTTATAAAAATTTAATATATCTATTATACTAATTTAAAACATGATTTTGTGTACTTATGAGATACAAATATTGTATTGATTTTTAATTAAATAAAAATAAAGCGTAGTTGGACTTGGGTTAGGACACGATATTATAAATTAGATTATAGATGCAATACAATTAATTATGAGATTAAGATGTATAGTTATGTTAATAAAATATAGATATTTAAAAAAATACTAAACTGTATATATAATACATAAACTATAATAACCGATTAGTTGAATTTAAAAATTAAATTCGTAAAATAACCAATTACATCGTATTTAAAAGAAATTTAAAATTTTAGGCTAAAAAGGTGAATTCTAAAATAAGACTACAAGTATACACATTTATATAGTTATTATTGGTTACTTATGGAGTTTGAAGGAAGAATTAACAATAAAATTTTAAATAATACGTAACTACAATCATAGAACGTATATTTCATATTATCGTTCAATTTGTTAGAAAAAAAAAAAAAATATATATATATATATATATATATATATATATATATATATATATATATATATATATATATATAAGTCATGTGTTTTCTACGAATACATCATTATCAATATCAACACTAACAGGACAAAATAAGACTACACGTATATACATTTATATAATTATTATTGGTTACTTATGGAGTTTCAAGGAAGAATTAACTATAAAATTATAAATAAGACGTAGCTAAAATCATTGATCATATATTTCATATTATCGTTCAATTTTCAAGAATATATATATATATATATATATATATATATACTATTATATAAAAGCCGAAACATTAAAAGTTTTGGTACCTATTTTTTTGGTACTGAGTGAATTTACTTATTTACCCTTCATTATAAAGAAAAAAGTTTTGGTACCTGTTTTTTGGTACTGAGTTAATTTACTTATTTACCCTTCATTATAAAGAAAAATAAATACACCTAAAATAAATAATAACATAATATAATTAATGGTAATTAGTCGAGATATTAGCTTTTATAAACACCTAAAAACATCAATCGTATCATATCTTTCCATCATTAGTACTTCCTTTCGAATTAAAACACGTTATAATTAATGGTAATTAGTCGATTAACATAATAAAATTAATGGTAATTAGTCGATTGCCTTTTTTCACATTAGTATAATAAAATTAATGGTAATTAATCGATTGCCTTTTTGACATTTACTTTTAGTTAAACATATTACCTTTTATAAACAACTAAAAACATCAATCGTATCATATCTTTCGATCATTAATATTTTTCTTTCTAATTAAAACACATTACCTTTTTAATTTAGAACAAATCTTACAATCATTAATATATACCCGAAAATATCAAACCATAATTTTCAAGAAAAATATAACACCTAAAATAAATAATAACATAATATATTTAATGGTAATTAGTCGATTGACTTTTTCACATTCAATTTTAGTTGAAGATATTACCTTTTATAAACACATAAAAAGATCAATCGTATCATATCTTTCAATCATTAATATTTCCTTTATAATTAAAACATGTTACCTTTTTAATTTACAACAAATCTTACAATAATTAATATATAGCCGAAAATATCACAACATATCACAACATATTTCTCAATTATTAATAAAATATATTAAAAATCGTATACGTTGTTTATAATAAGGAAACATTAGTATAATTTATAAACATGAGTATGTTAAATTATATTAAATTAAAATTAAAAAAATTATTAAAATAACGATTATATAAAAACATAATTATAATATTAAATAAAATTTATAATATAATATAAGAAACCCGTGCATTGCACGGGTTATAAGCTAGTATATATATATATATATATATAGGCCATGTATTTTCTATGAATACATCATTATCAATATCAACACTAGCAACACATCGTTAACACCACTATCACCATCACGGCCATACCACCACCACACACAATCGCTAGAATCACGAGTGAAACCACTAAAAACCAAAATGATAGTAGAATGATCGAACATTCAACTTAAATCACTAAAATTTGAACCTAAATCAATAAAATTTTGAACGCAAATTACCAAAAATTTCAAAAATCTGTAAATTTGATAGTGTTCGAAGGTGTTGGTGCTGACGGTAGTAGAGTGGGTGAAAACGACATTAATGGGCATTATAACTCGGATCTTATGTGAGAGGATGAAAAGTGAGATGAATGAGCGAGCGGAGGTGTAGGGTGGTTGAAATTCGTGACAAACATGTTTGCAAGTTATTTCTAGAGTGTTGGTCGATTTGGTGACACGAAAGAATTGTCGAGTGACAATGGTTTATTGATATATACACACAATGTACAAGTGGGGAAGAGGTGGTGATAACGTTAGTGTATGGTCGAAGATGGTGTAAAACAATTGTCGAAAATTGCAGAGAAAGAAGGGTAAAGTTGGAGATGTAGATTACATTTGAATGTGCACCACCATTTACACCACCAAAATCAAAGCACGATCAATTAAAATTCAACTTGAATCACCAATGTTTGAACGCGGATTATTATAAAAGTTTTGAACAAATTACCAAAAAATTTAAATCTGAAATTTTGATAATATTTGAAGGTGTTGGCGATGGCATTAAGGGTGGTATAGTGGGTGAAAACGACACCAGTGGGCATTTATAAACTCATTTCTATTGTGAAAGGATGAAAATGGGATGAATAAGCTATCGAATGGTGTTGTCGGGAATGTGGTTGAAACTCGGTAACAAAAGTGTTCGTAAATTATTGCTAGAGTGATGATCGATTTGGTGACATGAACGAATGATTGAGTGAGGATGTTGTACATAAGCACACACTATACATTTGAGTATGAGATTATTTCTCATTTCTCATTATAATATAAGTTATCATTTGAGCACTTATCTATAAATGTCTACACGTGAATCTACTAATTCAAGGATAGATTTTTCAAAGTAGTTATTGTTATGTCTTTCTAAGTTACATTTTCGAAACCGCCCCGGAGCATATAGATCCACCCGATCGATGAACACTCAAATCGAACTCGCCCGTCCTTTTGGGCACAGGGACGCGAGAACCAATCTGAGTAATCAACCGCTTTTTATCTGCCTCCAGCAAGATAGGGCGACGCCAAAAAAAGCCTATAGTGCAGGAGCGCTCACATTTTTTGGCTTACTCTTTAACTTTCATTTTGAAATCCGGCTCGCTCCCGGCCTTTGGACCCTTCGCCCGCTCTCAGAGGCATTCTTATCATTTGGTAGATCCAAGCCCATGGCCTATTTCGGGTTCACTCGGAGCTTTGGCAACCACCATATGAATTCCTAAGTATAAGTAAATTTTTATTATCATAAGAATTTCTTAAGTAAATTGTTACGATCATATATGAAATTAATCTTTATATATAATATTTAAAAAATGTAACATATTTTAATATTTGAAAATTATGTATTTTTGTAATCTTTTTAAAATATTTTGTTAAATGTATCACACTTTTATCCATTATATTTCAAAATTTACGAATCACTTATCTTAATAATCAAAACAATTAAATTAGACGAATTTAAATGGTGCCCGTGCTTTGCACGGGCTATCATGCTAGTTTAGTCCTTAAATATGAAAATTTAATAATATTTTTGTATTGTATTAGGGTGAAGGCCATATCTACCCCAAAATCAAAGAGAGGGAACCAAAATACCCACGCCCAGTTCGGATGGCCCTAAATACCCACGGGATACGCTACTACCAGTCACGTTTCTTGAGTCACGCAACTGCTAGTGGCGTATTCACTGTACACGCTTTTGTGGGAGTAGTATCAAGCCCATTTACACTGTTGTGACAAGCGCGACTAAAGATACGCTGCTTCCAACAACATATCCCACGACTCATTCATTTCTGCAGAATCGAATTCTCTCTCGGGAGGCGATTACATGGCGATTATTCGCCGGAAAACATTCAACCTCAGTTCGAGCATCTCCCTTCATTTTACGTTTAACTTTTATATACCATTTGATTCGGATTTCAAAGCTCTACACACCTATACCATTTCAAATTCATGTCTTATGCTATAATTAAAACTCCTACATGAACCCTAATTCTCACGATTTTCCGATGAGCTTCAAAACTCAATTCAAGCATCTCCCTTCATTTTACGTTCATGTTTTACACCAATCGAATCGGCTTTCAAACCTCTACAATCCTATAGCAGTTATGATCCATGTCTTTTGCTAGAAATAAAACCCCCAAATTCAATCCAACTGTCGCATCTCTTCCGATCGGTTGAAGCACGCCCCTGCGAGGCCAGAGGAGACATAGAGACGGGGAGAGAGATAGAAAGAAAGGGAGAGAGAAGTATGGTGGTGGTGCTGCTGTGAACAAAGACGGAGAGAGACGAGAGAGATGGTGCTCGTGACGCAAAGAGACGAGAGAGACCACCGGAGAGACGAGAGAGATGAGTCTGAGAGGAAGAGAGACAAAGCTTGGGATGCGCTGGTGTGAGAGGCGCATCCCGTAGGTCATTAGGGCCACATTTCCGCATCTGGGTATATAGGGCCATGGGGGCGTGAAAATGAGGCATTTAGGTCATTTCCGATTTGATGATATTAAGTCATAAAAATTTGATAACACTTTCGATTATCAAATTCGTAATGTTATCTACATTAAAGAGTAAAATATTTTATATATTATTTTCTTATTTTTATTATATTTAATAACATTATTGAAAGTAAACTAATATTTTTTTTTTGTATAAATATGAAATTCAACTAATTATAATTTAAAATATACATGAAAAATATTAAATAACAAAACATAAATATAAATAATGAAAATAAATATTTTTATCATACAAAAACTATTAACATCTAATCAATCAAATTATTTTTTATTAGAAAATCGAGAAATTTACTAACGTAATATTAAAATAATCATTATAATTTTAAAAAAAATCTCAATTGTTTCTAATTAATTTATTTTTAATAAGAACAAAAATAATTACATTAAAGTGAATAATATTAATAATCCACTTATGTTTTACATTAAATTTTTATAATATTAAATTTTGAAATTCATTATTATAATTGCAAACTATTTTTAATTTTGCGATATGATTGAAAACTTTTTTAATTTAATAACTCACTTATAAGTTATTACTAACTATAGGAATGAATTAACCATTTAACGCAATAAATAATGAAGGGAGCTGATATGTGCACACTCTTCATTTATGTGTGCACTCCCAATATTTACTATTAGACTAATGCCCTCCATGCAACCATTTCTTTAATTTGTTTTAAATAAAAATTTAATTTAATTAAAAATAATTGTGTTAGTTTTAGATGATCATCTTATTTTTATTTCTAACTAAATATGTAAAATATTCAAAAAAAATTATGATTCAAAGTTGTCGAATAGATAAGTTACCATGAAATATTCAAAATATTCGTGAAAAGATTACTTGTATATTTATTTTGGCTTAAAGTAGTCATTTTCTTACTTTAATTTAAAAATATCGTGTAATATATTAAAAAAGGTATTGAAAAAATTAATCAAGGGTTAAAAATTATCATAAATTAAGTTTTTATAACTTTATTAAATAGAAATTATTTATTAGAGTCTACCTAAATTGCATGTACAATCTTAAATTTAATTTTATAATAACAATAAAATTATTCAAATATATATATATATATATATATATATATATATATATATATATATATACTAAAATTTTCATATGTCATTTTACCAAATTTTAAAGCACAACTTGTTTGCTTTTATTTCACCTTATACTTTTTTAGATGCACTTTGTTTTTTTTTTTTTGTCGACGAAATTCATAGAATTATATTACTGGATCAAACCAACTCAATATAAAACAGCGGGACAAACCCCCGACTGTCGATACAACCAGGTTGAAAAACAAATAAATTGTTTCCTGATCGTTTAACACATTGAACTTAAAAGTTCTTAAAACTAAAAACGAATTCAAAGACCTCCTAGGCGATCCAAACTGCGCCAACATCCCTGAAAGCAACGGTTTTGACCACATCACATAAGAACCATTGATACCCCAGTGTTCAGAAGCCTCAATTGCATAAACTGAGGTTAGAGGAACGACACTCCAACTATCTACATGCCGGATATCAGCTATAGACATGCCGAACATGGGAACCCCCAAATGATGAGCAACACCCCAGCTATCTACATGCCGGATACCAGCTATAGACATGCCGAAAGTTAAACCCCCCAAAATATGATGAACAATCTTTGGTTGTGAGTGGTGATGCACTTTTTTTAATAAAACTATATAGTTGAGTAACAAAATAATTGGTTGACCAAAAAAAAAAATTTGGGAATATTTTGATCTCATCATCAATATTGAATGTGCACATATCACTAGGGGTGAGCAAAAAACCGAAACCGAACCGAAACCGGTCAAAACCGAACAGAAAAAATCGAAACCGAAACCGAACCGGCGATTGCGGTTTTTGATTTTTAAAAACCGAGACTTTCAGTTCCGGTTCCGGTTATCGGTTAAAACCGAACCGGCTAAAACCGAACCGATTATTAAAATAAATAAATATATATAATTTATATACATTTATATAATATATATGTATTTTTAAATTACTATTTACTACTACTAGTTAGTATAACAAAATAAATGAATGTAGTCAACATTTACTAAAACAAAGTTCTCATCCTCAAACTTCTCTTAATTAACCAAAGATTTGAAGTACCTTTTTCTCTTACTCTCTCAACTGCGCAGGTACTTCATTCATTCTTTCTTTATTTATTTTAGATTTTTCATTTGTTAATATGTTATCTTCTTGTTTCTTGGTTCTAATCTTGGTGTGTTACTAATCTTGATTTCCGTCTTCATGCATGTGTCTCTTTACAGAACAATGTTTTCTGGTGGTTTGCAATTTGCCTATGTCAGACTTCGTATACTTGATATTTAAAGTCTTATAATATATTAGCCGATAACCCGTGCGAAGCACAGATCGTAATAAATTATCTTAAATTTTTAATTTTTAACTTTTTTTAATATAATAAAATCTTGAAGCACCAAGTTGTAATATAATATTTAATATTAAATTAATATTTAATATTGTTATTTTAATTAATTAAATTTACATAACTTTATTCTGGTAATATAATATAAGAGTAGCTATATTATTAATTGAATTTATTATTAATCTAGTATAGATACCTTTAAATATTAATTAAAGAAGTCCTAAGTTCTATTTAATACTATATTCCTGATTTTTTATTAATTAAAGGAGTCCGAAGTTTTATTTGATACTATATTCATGACTTTTATTTCAATTTTAGTTAATAAACTCATAGTATATAATTTCATTATTAAATTAAATCGTTATATAATATTACAATTTTAATTAATTAAATTAATTAATATTTAGTGGCATACCGTGCATACCGCGATATACATGGCATACCATTTAAAGGGGATTTCTGATTTTAATAAAGAGTATATATTTATAATTTTTTTTCGGTGTTGTAACCGAAACCGAAACCGATGGTTCGGTTGCGATTTCGGTTTTCACTTTTTAAAACCGAACACATGCGGTTTCGGGGCAAAATCGCCCCGAACCGAACCGTGCTCAACCTATCGCATTCCATAACGAAACTGTAGGTTTCCGTGACAAGGAAAGCAGTTATAAATTATAGTAGTAATAATGCTCACACTCACGGTACATGTAAATGAATCACTCCCGAACATCCATGCGAAAACAGTTACTGCTCTTAAACAACGACTGACTGACTGACAGACAAAACACGGCAAATGTGTGAATGGTCAACAATATGTGGAATAAGTCGTCCTCTCATAATATCCCCCCACCCCCACCACTGTATTTGCGTCAAGGCATTTGCATTTGAGCGAGATTGAGAGAGAGAGAGAGAGAGAGGAGAGTCGTCGCCCTCGTTTGCAAGTCCAGTCGTCGCTGGGCCCTCACAACAAAACACTCACCACTTTCCTCCATGGAGTATTATTCTTCTCTCTCTCCCTCTTCCTCCACTAAGCTGCTACTACTGCTTACATAATCAACATCTCCTTTTTATACTTGCCCAAGGTAATTTAATCTCTCTCTCAGTTCAATTTCTCCTTTTAATTCTGTATATTTCTGCTTTACTTTATTATCATTTCTTGCCCTTTTTCTTAAGCTAGTTTTTAATTTCAAGTCTTTGAATTTTTGTCAACATAAACTTTTCTCTCCTCTTATCCTTCAGTCCTTGCTTGGTTTCTACTTGGATTTACCATCACAAATACTATAAAGATACCATTATCACTATCTTTTTGGGTTTTTGAATGTATTGAGCTGCTGGAGATATTATTTCTGAGGTGGGTATTTTCAAGATGTTATCTTTAGTTGTTCTTTTATAAAGTTGCAAATTTTCTTACATGGGTTTTTTTTATAATTTTTTTTTGATATTGACATGAAAGATCCAGTGATGATATTGAAGCTTCTGTGATTTTTAATTTAAATGGCTTTTAGCTACCTCTCTTAATATTTAGCTAATAGGTTCCTGTGCTTGTTTTTTGGCTGATTAATGGTCTAATTATGGCTGACTAATTTAGTGATCTGATTTCATGTATGTGAGTAAAAAAACAAGTAGCTCTGGAATACATAAAGGATATTTTTTGAGGTGCAATTTCACTTTCCCCCAATTTTGCCTCTATGATTTACAAAACAGTCTTTGCAGTTTTCTTTTATATCCTCTGAGTTATTTTCCTTGTGTGACTTTATAGATTATGTTAGTATATATGTATTAATGATAAGTATGTATCTTTAGTCGGAAGTTAGCACTTTACATGTTCCTTAATTATGTTTCTCAATTTTGTGTACTCCGCAGTTCATATATGGAATAAAGGAACATAACTGTTTAGATTTTTGTAATTCCTCTTTTACGTTCAAAATTATTTATTGTTTTACAGATTACCTTGCAGCTATGGCATGTCAGAAGCAACAACCTAGGCCATTAGATTTTTAAAGTAAAGATTTTTTGCTTAATGAGGATGGGACAGGCTAGCAGAGCCCATGTTGTTTGTATTGGCATCTTTACCTGGTGGTTCTTTATTATCGATTTCAGCTATGGTGCTCAGAGTGACGTTAACTGCTTAAGATCTGTAAAAGACTCAATGAAAGATCCTTTGAACAGCTTGTACAATTGGAATTTTAATAATAACACCGAAGGCTTTATCTGTAAATTTAATGGAATTGAGTGTTGGCATGAAAATGAGAATAGGGTCTTGAATATAAAGCTTTCAGATATGGGGCTCAAAGGTGAGTTTCCACGTGGTGTTGTAGATTGTAAATCGGTGACTGGAATAGATCTTTCAAGTAATGAGCTCATTGGAACTATTCCAACAGATATCTCTAAACTCCTCCCATTTGTTACAAATCTTGATCTCTCCTCTAACAGTTTATCCGGAACAATACCCGCAAACCTCGCAAATTGTTCTTATCTGAATGTGCTTAAGCTAGACAAGAACCAGCTCTCAGGTCAGATTCCTCCACAACTTGGTCTGCTTGATCGAATCAAAACGTTCACTGTGACAAACAATCGCTTGAGTGGGCAAGTTCCACCATTTAAGCCTGGAATTGTCTCAGCTGATAGCTATGTAGGTAATGCAGGGCTCTGTGGGAAGCCTTTGCCCGATTGTAAAGGCTCTTCAAAGAAAAATAATACTGGCGTCATTGCTGCAGCAGCTGTTGGTGGAGTGATTGTTGCAGCATTACTGGTAGGCGTAAGTTTGTTATTCTTTTGCCGTAGAGTGGTTAGAAAGAGGGACGATGACCCCGAAGGAAATAAATGGGCAAAGAGTCTCAAAGGTGCCAAAGGAATCCAGGTGAGGCAATCATGATCTTAATAGAATTATATTCTAATGATTTTTATTTAATATTATTTTTTCCTGTCTGGAGTACGAGAGGTTTACTATTTAAAACTTTGTAACTCTCCTTTTTAAGCGCTTATTCTATTTCGCATTAATTATTTGTACTTTTGCAATTTTCAGCTTTCTATGTTCGAGAAGTCTATTTCAAAAATGAGATTAAGTGATCTCATGAAGGCTACTAATAACTTCAGCAAAGATAATATAATTAGTACTGGGAGAACAGGGACGGTATACAAAGCAGTGCTTGAAGATAGCACTTCACTTATGGTGAAAAGGTTGCAGGATACTCAGCATTCAGAGAAAGAATTTGAGGCAGAGATGGCAACTCTGGGAAAGGTAAAACACCGTAATTTGGTCCCTCTTTTAGGTTTTTGCGTGGCTAAGAAGGAAAGGCTACTCATTTATAAGTACATGCCAAATGGTACTCTCCATGATAAGTTGCATTTTGTTGGTGATGATGATAAAATTTTGGAGTGGCCTCTAAGGCTCAAAATTGGTATTCAGGCAGCCAAAGGTTTTGCCTGGCTCCATCATAGTTGCAATCCTCGCATCATACATCGAAACATAAGTTCAAAATGCATCTTGCTAGATGTTGAATGTGAGCCCAAAATTACTGATTTTGGTCTGGCGAGGCTCATGAATCCAGTCGACACCCATTTAAGTACTTTTGTGAATGGTGAGTTTGGGGATTTGGGTTACGTTGCTCCTGAGTATGCACGAACTCTAGTGGCCACACCAAAAGGCGACGTATACAGTTTTGGAGTGGTGCTTCTTGAGTTGGTCACCGGGGAGAGACCGACTCATATTGCTAAAGCCCCTGAAAGCTTTAAGGGAAGCTTAGCCGAATGGATTACAGATTTATCAAAGGACTCCAAGCTTCAAGATGCCATTGACAAGCCATTGCTTGGAAAAGGTTATGAGGGTGAGCTTTTCCAGTTTCTTAAGGTTGCATGTAATTGTGTGATTCCAGGTCCGAAAGAGAGGCCAACTATGTTTGAAGTGTACCAGCTTCTTAGAGCTATTGGTGAAAGATACAATTTTACATCAGAAGATGATATTTTGATGCTATCAGATACCGGGGGTGATGCTGCTTTTGAAGAACTTATTGTTGCCCAAGAAGTTAAAGAAAAACACTAATAAAAGGTATGAGCAACGGAGACATAGTAAAAACTAAAGATTCTCCACCTGATCAATGTGTAGGTGTAAATTTAACGGATTCCTGTATAGTATCTCGGTCTAGTTTGTGTTTTCAGATAACTACCTTTATTCCATCAATCAACTATTTTGGCCAAGTTTGTTGTTCTCATTGGCTGATACCGCATTTTAAATAATCTTTTCATCAAGCTTATAAATCTGGTTTGGTACTTTTGATCTGTCCATCGACCATCATCATGTTTCTTCATATATATATATATATATATATATATATATATATATATATACTTGTTGATAATAGTAGTTGATTTTATACTTCAAAGTTAACTGGGAATTTGAAGTTCTGAAAGTGTGCTTTTCTGTTCACCGCTTAATAGTTAGGATAATTCATGTTGAGTTTATTATGCACTTGGACGACTCTACTTATAATGTCCCACTAATCCCTGTCCCTTTCTCTTCCAGAAAATCATCACAACCAATTAAGGGTGGGTGTATGAGCTTTTCTTTTATTTTTTATTTAGTGAATGGACCTCATTATTGGGGATTAGAAGAGTGATTTAAGCCTTGTGGCTTCTTATACATTAGCAGTGACCATGTTTATGGTATCCCTGCTACCAGTTGATTAAGTTCTCCATCTGCATATTAAATTCCAAATAGGCCTTTGCATCCCTGCATCTGTGTCTTGATTTTTGGATCTTTTCCCTTTTCAGATGGATAAATGGTCTATTTCGCTGTGCAGCTAACTGGTTGAGCTATCGGTTGCCACTTTCTCCATTGCATGTGTTTGGCTCCATGTTTCTTTATCTTCACCTAGCTGATATTACTGCCTTTCAGAAGCCAAGAATTTGCTGTCATGTGTATACGTCTATGGTATGGAAATAAATTTGAAAAATGAGGATTTCACTTTTAATCCAGATTCCAAGTTTTAGTTACCATAATTAATTAGCCATGTCAAGTAGTTACCATAATTTGTAAAAACTCATGACTATTTTAGTCTTAAAAAAAAATATAGCCTGTATATGTACTAGGCATTCATGCTGCATTGCTGCTATTGACAAACGCTCAACCATAGCATACACTATGCAAGTAAGAGTAATTCTTTAGGGTCTTTATGATGTGTTTCTGAATTGCTGAGATCTGCATCTTCATCAGAGGCGGTGAGCAGTTGAAAATAAATGTATACACACAAAGAATGTCGATCTAGCTAGATCTTACAGGGTACTTAGTTAAATTTATGTACATATACACACAAAGAATGTAACCATTTATAAGTTATAACAATAATAACAATCTAAAAATGCTAGGGCTTTAAACACAGGGTTTCAAAATTTTGCCAGAAATTTTAGTTCTTGTATATTCATGGAAAGGGCTAAAGAAAAAATTAACCAGGTTTTAAAAATTCCATATGCAACTAGTTTGAATTATCAAAATGGTAGGTCATGAAAGTCTTGATTTGGAAGCCGAACAACTTTGAAAAGCTACGCAGCATAAATTCTTCACTGTTGCAATCGACAGGTTGCTGGAGTTGATCCAATATCAAATATGTAGTTCATTGTGGTGTTGTCAACAAACAACAACAAAAGAATCTAGAATTGGGGTAAGAAAGTTAACCAGTTGAGTTTGATGGATGCACATAACTTCCTCAACTTCAAAGCATTGTTTCCTCATTTATAGTGAGCAGTTTAATTAGTCGCCTTCTGTGTCGATCGAACTGTACGTTTGACACTCCAATATGGGGTTTAAACCCAATGCTTATGTGTACTTCACCCAAGGTTGAGTACTTAGGTTAAGAAGTTGAAGGAATCATATAAGCAATCATTAGTTTATTTGAATCAGTTAAATATATTGATATTGTAACTTTCATATTTTATTTAAAAGTTCAGAACTATGACAGGGTTTACTCGATAGTCGCTAGTACTAAAATACAGCATACTTCCTCCTAGCTAGTAGGAAATCTTCCATCGACTTTCTTTTCAAATCACTTAGCTGACTGCGCAGGGCAGCCTCTAACGAGTCTTCTAACTTCAAACATCCAGTTGCCAACATATTGTCTGGACAGAAATTTGAAGAGTGAACAATGGGACCGTTAAATTCACCCAGCACTTCCATGTTTTCGATTTCAAACTTGGCAAATTTCGTATTCTTCTGATCGTAAGTATAGAAATTGCCATTCTGAGACTTGAAAAGAAGCAATTTATCCTTCATAACTGCTACGGGGACTAACGGGGAAGCATCCAATCCACCGGGAATAGAGGCGTTCAAAGTGCACTCTATAGACCAAGACTCCATCACCCCATACTCTTTCATCGACCATATGCTAAATTGACCAGGCACAGAATTATCAAAGATACATAGACACTTGTGCAACACCCCAACCCTCATAACATTGCAGTTCTTTATATTAGAAGGAATGGGGATCTGATGGTGCTGCTCTTCCTCAAGGTTAAATGCATGCAAAGATGTGATATCTTTCCTCTCGTCATCAAACAGCCAATGAAAAGATCCTTCCACGGTAGCAGCAAGAATTTCCTGATTGCTTGGGTACGGGAGATATCCGTCCACTCTTCTCCATTTATGGTGATCAGTCCCAATAGTAACAATCTGTGCCTCAGATCTTTTTTTATAAATTAGATGCGGTGGTTGCCTTCTTGTTGAAATTCTCAGAACCTTATAGGAACGAGTACGTGAGCTAACACCAAACCCATAAACATCTTTCATCCATAAATCAATTTTGGGATTTGGAAGGATAGCAAACTGTCCCAAAACTGGATTGCACACTTGAAGAAGCCGTTGGGTCCCACGATTATACTCTTCATGAATAGAACCTTCTCTGTCATAATTATCTAAAATCACCGAACAAAGCAAGCCATCACAAGATCCAACAATTTTGGTACATCTTGGGAAAATAGATTTATAAGACTTGCAATATCCCTTTGCCAACTCAAGCAAGTGAACCCCAACATCATTTGTATACACAATGGTGGTATAGATGGAAAGTTCAGCAAAATGTTCCTGGATCAATCTAAGAAATAATTTGCATACACACCTGCATGTATAGAGGGAAGAAATCGGAAGCAACGCTATGATGGACAGAAGGAGTGCAGTTGGCAGTGCTTCTATCAAATTCAGCTGCTTTCCACCTTTCCCTAGTTTTACTGCTTTGGCTTTCTTGGTACCTTCACTTGTGGCAGCATTTCCTTGACCAGACATTTTTAAGCTCCTCATATGTTTTTTTCTGGACTGGAAAGACAGACAATTTTCTGGACTAGATACAGAAACAATCAAGTCTAATTTATGGTCGAAAAGTTTAATAATAAAATCTCTTCAAGATTCAATCAGATTTTATTGTTTAATCAAAAAGCTGGAACCATTTACTCAGATCTTGCAACCAGAACAAGATTATGTAAATCTACAGATACATTTTCCACAATTTTCAAACCGTTACGAAGGAAAACGTAGATAAGTTTGTCTTTTTATGATTTAAGTTTGTTTTTTATGAGCAAGCTAGTTTGGTTTTCTATGAACCTGCCTCATATTCCATGCATGTACATGTTGTGTTTTATAATTTATTTATTTTTTTGGTCAGATATTGTGTTATATATTTAACTATTTTTGTTTAACATATCTTTTTTTGAATTTATACGATTACTTTTTCCTCTCAAATTCCTATATAATCTTTTCAACTAATAAAAAATGGATACTTCTTAGTAAGATGATAAGCTACATTCGAAAGAAAAAAAAAAAGGGAAGTTTTTACAATAACTTCTCAATCTTTGAGATTTGTAACATTATCGGAGGTCAGGAGGTAATGAGTATCAACGAGAATCCTATCTAGAATTTTACATGTGTGGAGCAATTAAGTTAAATCCAACATTTAATCGCAATAATATCTAAAAATGCTAGGATTTCAAAGGCTAATAAAAACGTAAACCTCGATAAATGTATATATTTATGATTAAAGGATTTTATTATTCATCGAGATTATTCATTTATTAAGATTATATTTACATCATTTCTATTCATGTGTTTGAGCCAAAAATAATATTTATTTGACATGATTTTTGGTTTATCAAATATTTATTCATAGAGTTTCAACAATTTATAAAACGCCAGATAAAGGTGTTAGCTGTCGTTGCAGGGATTCAAGTTTTAACAAGTTACTTGTGTATTTACCATGGAAAGGGTTAGAGACAAAAATTATACAGGCTTAATTTATTGTTAAAGTGTGATATTATAAAATGTCAATCCTCTTACAAGTTGGAGTTACAAGAATATATATAGTATTTTTAATGGGCCTAATTCTCTAAGTGGACCTCATGCCCAACATTCAGTCCCCCCTAAGTACAAAGAAAAGATCTTCAGATCTTTCAATCACCTATTTTACAAGGCCCAAACCATATATTTAAAGTTTACAATACAAAACAGACGGGGGAAACCGAAAAAGCAAAAGAAAAAATTCTCATTTTTTTTTTTCTGAAATTTGTGATGACACGCGGTTGTGGCTTTAGTGGTCGGTTAACTTGTCCTTCCACTTTCCAATGAGTTGGGGGCTATTGGACTGTGGTAGATTCTTTCCCCGGGTCGCGTGAAGTCGATGAACCGTTTAGGCTCTAGGACCTCTGCGTAGTTACAACTTTTCCTTGGGCCCAATGTTAAACTAGTGAAGTTGTTTGCAAACATGCCGACCGATTGAATTTTAGCCCGCCTTCTTGAGAGTAAAGCTGCAGGGGCTTCGACTGTGATGCCTAGTGTTGGAGTAGAAAGTGGACCCGAGATTGTCTCGAGGAGCCTTGCGCCTCATTCTGGTGTGGTTGGTATTGGTGCCTCTGAAACCAATGTTATGAAAGATCGAGAGAAGAGGAGATATCGTGATGGGAATTCCTCTAAAGGTCATCATTCTAAGAAGTTGAAGGAACCGGTGAGCTGTCCGAGCTCTGGTGGAGTGGGTTCACTTTCTGAAAATGACATGGGATCTTTTCTTCAAATGAGAGCTAACGTGAAAGTCTATGGAGTGGTTGTTGGGAACGGTCTCTGTGTTTGTAAGAGTTTTGTCGATAAGGTGCATTATCTTTATTTATTTTGCTTTGTTTTTCTTTGTTCAGGATATGATGTGTTTGCACTCATACTCTTTCTGGTTGTTCTACTTTGTAGCTGTCCATGGAGTTGGAGAGGTTGTTGAAGCTTGAGGACGTCGTAGACGTCGTAGACATCTCTGAGGTGAAGAAGCTCCATGAGGAAGTGAGGGATTTGAAGAAGCTTTAACGAGGGGTTGGAGGAGACCTCTAAGAACTTAGCCGACGACAATACTGTTGCTGCTAACAAAATTTTTGCAGCCTTGAATGAAAAATCAGAGTTGATTACCGAGTGTGATACCTTCAGCAAGCAAGTGAAGGATTTGCGGATAGAAGTCCAGAGCTTGAAGGAAGCTGCGGAAGCCCCAGAGGGGAACCGTGCTAAAAGGAAGAAGCTTGGGCAGCTGAGAGAACTGAACTGATTGAGAAGCTTTGATTGCTATCTTGCTGATGTGACGAAGAAGAATGAGATTGGGACGATTGACTCCTCTGAAGCTGCTCGTGAAGCTTGAAGACTTTCCTGTTGTACCTAGGGTATGCCCCTAAAGGCATTATGTAATTTTAACTCCTCGTATTTGAGTTTTCTGAACTCTACTGAAGTGTTGGAATTTGTCGATCATTGGCTTTTGGTTTGATGTACTCTGTTAACATTATCTTTTGCTTGATCTATTTTGAACTCCTTTGCCTTGCAACTTGTTTAAATGTCTTTGTGGCCCCTGATGTCCGCTAACTTTGTGGCGTAGTTATATTTGGCGATTTGGCATGCTTTCGCATGTCTTGGGCTATTGTAACTCCCTTTTTTTTCCTTCTTTGGAGCTTCTTTTCCTTGGCGAAGACTTCTTCGGTGTGATTAGAATGTAGATTTGGCATATTTTAATTTTTTCCTTTGAATCTGGCAAACTTGAAGATGTCTAATAGCATCCTGAACCTCTTGAGGTCTATGAGGTGATCGGTGATTTATTCTTTGGTGTAACTTTGGAGTGATTTCCTTGTGTACTTGGCGAATTTTTATCTTACCTTTTTTAGTTGGGAGTTCAGAGATACCAATAAAACTTTTGAGCTTTGTGAACCTTTTGGCGTGGTTTGTCATCCGTGTGGATGGAGTAATCTTTACCTTTTCCTTGGTGAAGATTTCATGATGTGATTATACTGTAGGCTTGGCATACTTTACCCTTTTCCTTTGAATTTGGCAAATTTGGAGATGTCCGAGAGGACCCTGAGTTTCTTGAGATGTTTGAGGTGATCGATGCTTTGTCCTTTGGTGTGATTTTACTTACTATTCTTTTGGTTTGCTATTTCGTGGCGTAACCAGAGCCTGGTTTTGACGTACTTTACTTTTTTGGAGCCCTTGACATATTTGTCGCATATCTATGGATTAATTTCCTTGTGCACTTGGTGACTTGGCGAATTGATATTTGGCGTACTTTAATTTGGCGAATTGATATTTGGTGAATTGTAGGTTTGGTGTACTTTAATTTGGAGAATTGATATTTGGCAAATTTTTCCATTGGATTTGGCGAACTTGGAGATGTCCAAGAGGACCCTGAGGTGACGAAAGTATTGTCCTTTGACGTGGTTTTTCTTACCTTTTCTTTTAAATTACTATTTCGTGGCGTAACCAAATCCTGGTTTTTAGCGTAAATTTTTACCTTTACACCGTTTTGAAGTTGGAGATGTCGAAGAAGCTTTTGGGCTTCATGGCTTCGTTTGGCGTTATTTTGTTTGTCTTTCGGTGAAAACTTCACCTTTTCATCATTTTGAAGTTGGAGATGTCCACGAAGCTTTTGAGCTTCATGGCGTTGTTTGGTGTTATTTCGTTTGTATTTTGGCGTAAACTTTACCTTTTCACCGTTTTGAAGTTGGAGATGTCGACGAAGTTCTTGGGCTTCATGGCGTTGTTTGGCGTTATTTTGTTTGTATTTTGGCGTAAACTTTACCTTTTCACCATTTTGAAGTTGGAGATGTCGACGAAGCTTTTGAGCTTCATGGCGTTGTTTGGTGTTATTTTGTTTGTATTTTGGCGTAAACTTTACCTTTTTTTTGTCACTTGGCGAATTGCAACATAAGTGCTATTTGTATGAAATTTTCCAATCATGTATGGAGATCTTTTTTGAGATTACTTTGGAGTTTCGTTTGGAGATCGGGTCGCTTTGGAGATGAATTTTCTCGAATTTTCATTGGATAAACGACTTTTAGATGGCCTTATAGGTCATAGAAGAAAGCTATGTGCACATTTTGTACACTAGAAATTTAAAATATGGATAGCAATTTTGATAAGTAAAATGTAACATAACACATTGTGAATAAAATACGGAAATTTAAGATTTTTACATCAACTCGAACCTTCATTCATAACAAAATTAAAACAAATGCCGACTTTAAACACCACTCATTCACATGCGGAACGAATCATGAAAGAAACTTGATTACATGAAAGCTAGAGATTTAATTCGTACCTTAACTTAAATAACTTAAAGAGATAGACAATGCAAGCTGAAGACTTTTATGGGTTGAATTTCTTAAGATGGATGGCGTTCCAGGCATATGTCACAGGAGTTCCATCGAGGTGTGCAAGGCGATATGAGCTGGAGCTAATGACCTTGGTGACCCTGTATGGACCTTCCCATGGTAGGGACATTTTTCGATGCTTTAATGGCATCGAAGTTGCGGTTTGCCTTAAAACGAGGTTATTGACCTGAAAGCTTCTTTATTTGACCTTTGTATTGTACAGCTTTGCAACCCTTTCCTGGTACTTGGAGACATTGAACTGTGTGGAGTCCATGAGCTCCTCGATGAGATCACCATTTAGCCGTAGTCCTTCCTCAGACGATTTTGGATTGAACTTCTCGATTCTTAAAAATTTAAAACTTATCTCAACCGGGAGTACTACTTCGGTTCCATACGTCATCCTGAATGGTGTTTCTACTGTAGAGACTTTTGGCGTAGTTCGGAGACTCCATAATACATTTGGTAGCTCGTCTACCCAATTCCTGTTGGCCTCAAGCAACCTCTTTTTCAACCCTTATAAAATTGCTTTGTCAGTAATTTCCACTTGCCCGTTTGCTTGTGGGTAAGCGATTGAGGCTTTGAGGTGTTGAATTTCAAGCTCTGTCATTGCATTGACCCATTTTTCTCCGGTGAACTGAGTACCGTTGTCTGTAATGACCATTCTAGGTATACTAAACCTGAATACTATTTACTCCATGAAGAAATGAACTGCATCAATCTCTATTATCCTTGCTAGAGGTCTTACCTCCATCCATTTTTTAAAGTAATCAACTGCCACAATTATGTATTAGCATTGTTTGGAACTTTTTGGTAAGAGACCCACCAAATCGATGCCCACATAAAGAAAGGGCACGGAGTTGTTGTCGGTTTGAAAGGAACTGAAGGTCTATGGTTCACGGACCCATATTTTTGGCTTGGCTCACACCGCTTCGTGACTCCTCACAGTCCTGGCGCATCGTAGACCAATAGATTCCATGCCTTATGATTTTTAATGCCATGTTTTACCCTGCTAGATGGTCTCCAAAAATTCCTGAGTGTACGTCAACCATAATTGTTTTTGCTTCATCTTGGTTAATGTTAGACCCTTAAGAGATTTTCATGCCCTAGTGTTGGGTGTAGAGGCGAAGGCGTGCTTGAGGTTCACGATTCTGTCTTGGGCATGAACACTAGGCAAAGTCAAGTATGGGACTTGACATAAAAACTAAGGCATTGAGATGAAGTGGGCATTTGAGGCACTTACACGGATTGGGCTTGTCTAAGGCATGAAGCATTCAACCAGGCACAGACATAGTGAATGTGGGCTTGAGCAGAGGCACACTTGGGCTTAGGAGAGTCATGCAGCATGGCGCAAGAGGGAGAGAGGCAAAGCATGGGCCTGGCCAGTCCAAAGCATTGGGCCTCCATGACATACATGCGACATGGGAGAAGAGTCTTCTAGTTCAAATATGGTGAGGCAAAGCTGGGCCAGAATTCTATAGTTGGGCTGGTTCGAAGCAGGATGCAAGTGAAAGACATGGGCCAAGGTGTAGGGTGTAAATGGGCTTATCAGATTTGGGATAAGACCATATCTTTGGAGATCATTCCAGAAGAATCAATTAGGGATTGCAATCTTCTGCAGAAAGGGAAAGTCTATCAGAGTCAAAGATACGATTAGGGTGGATCTTCTATGGAAGGAAAGGCAATCAGGAAGATTGAGGATATCTTGAAGATCTCAGGCAAAGATGGAAAGTAGGGTTGGGCTTAGCCTAGCCTAAAGCCCGTAAAGCTACCTATATAAGGAGGAGCTTCTTCATTCTCATTCATTCATTCAGATACACAGTAAACAGTTGTAGAGAGAGTGAGATCATATACAGAGAGAGCTAGCATTGTAGTTAGGCTTTCTTGTATTCTAGCAGTTAGTGGGTAGCTGTGCCGACTTGTGGGCAGCAGGCCTAGATTGTTAGTCCTTTTTGTTGCAGTAATAAAAAGGTTGGGGTTTCCCGTAACTCTGTCTCCGTTTATCTTGTGGTTATCACTAACCTTCTTTGCAGGCACAAAGGTTAGTTGCGCATTGCTGGCCAGGCTCTAGGTTGGGGAGTTGGCGCATCACTAGGCGACAAGTTTGTGAAAAATTTCGCGCTTCCGCACGCCTACGTGATAGTTGGCATCAGAGCTTGATTGGTGTCTTTTAGAGCACCGTTGGTGAAAGAGTATTATGGCTGGTCCTACAGTTGCTACACTTAGTGAGAAGGTTGCTAGGCTTGAGGGGTTGATTGGCATACCAGAGTCGACCGATGTTCAACCATTGCAGACACAATGTGTGAACATGAAGGCTGATCTTGATCAAATCAGACTGATCTTGGAAAATCACATGCGTGAGTCTGAAGAAAGGCTTGTTCAGTTGGAAAGTTCTTATTCAGAACTCTACGAAGAAGTGACAATCCTAAGGAAGGCGGTGGCTGTTGGTGGCAGTACCTCGAGTGATGGAGCAAGAAAGTTCAAAGTGCCAGACCCGAAGACATTTGAGGGAGGGCGTGATGCCAAGGCATTGGAGAATTTCTTGTGGGACATGGAGCAATACTTCAAAGCATCTCGTATTGGAGAAGTGGAGCAGGTAACTATGGCTAGTATGTTCCTTGCAGGTGATGCTAAGTTGTGGTGGCGCACTCGCATGGAGGATGTTGATGGCACAGGGAAACCCGGTATTCAGACTTGGGAGGTCATGAAGAAGGAGCTTAGGGAGCAATTCTTGCCTAATAATGCTGCGTGGATGGCTAGGGAGAAACTAAAGCACCTAAAGCAAACGGGGTCTGTGCGAGATTATGTAAAGGCATTCACTTCTAATCTGTTGGACATTCGTGACATGGCAGAAGCGGACAGGTTGTTCAACTTCATTTCTGGGTTGAAGCCATGGGCACAGGCTGAGCTGAGGAGGCAAAATGTCAAGGACCTGATAGCAGCTATTGTAGCGGCAGATAGCTTGGTGGACTTTGCAACAAGTTCTAATAATAGCAAGGGGAAACAAACCCAAGGGGCTAAAGAAAAGGGGCAGAAGTTCAAATGCAAGAAAAAGGTCCAAGATGAGGAATCTAGCAAAGCCAAGAATGGTGGTGGGCAAACAAAGAAGCAGCTGAAGTGCTATATTTGTGATGGTCCTCACATGATGAAAGATTGTCCAAAGAGGGAGAAGCTGAATACTATGACTGTGGCCGAGGAACCAGGAAGGGTGAATCCGCTCAGGATGGTCAATGCACTACAGACAAAGGAGGCAGTGAAGTCATCTAGTTTGTTGTATGTGCAGGTTGAGATAAATGGTCATGAGGTGATGGCTATGGTAGATACTGGAGCTACCAATAATTTTGTGGCTGACAGGAGTGTGGAATCTCTTGGCTTGGTTTTGGGAGCAAGCACCAGCCGAGTGAAAGCTGTAAATTCTGAGGCACAGGTGGTCAAGGGATCAACTGAGGCAGAGCTTAGAATGGAACCATGGACTGGAAAGGTAACTCTCTTGGCTGTTCCTTTAGATGATTTCGATCTTATATTGGGGATGGACTTCTTAAGGAAAGCTAAGGCGTCGGTGATGCCACATCTTGGTGGGGTTATGATTGGAGAGGAAAGCAACCCTTGCTTTGTGAAGGGTGTGTTTGATCGTGACTTGGGCAAGAAAAGGGAGGGAATGTTGTCAGCTATGCAGGTTGAAGCTGGGCTGAAGCATGGTGAAGTGACTTATCTAGCGGCTCTTGTGGAGGAAAAGCCTGATCAGTTAGAGATACCTGATGTTGTTGTTCCTACTCTCAAGGAGTTTGAAGATGTCATGCCCCCAGAGTTGCCTAAGAAATTGCCGCCAAGAAGGGATATGGATCACAGGATTGAACTCGAGCCGGGTGCACGGGCCCCGTCTCAAGCCCCCTACCGTATGGGACCGATGGAGTTGGCTGAACTGAGAAAACAGTTGGACGAGTTGTTGGAGAGCGGATTCATTCAACCGTCTAAAGCTCCTTATGGTGCCCCAGTCTTATTCCAGAAGAAGGCAGATGGGTCATTGCGGATGTGTATAGACTATCGGGCCTTGAACAAGGTAACTATTAAAAATAAGTACCCTGTTCCAAATATTGTTGAGCTGTTTGACAGGCTCTCGAAAGCTAAGTACTTCACGAAGTTGGATATGAGGTCGGGATATTGGCAAGTCAGAATTGCTGCAGGGGATGAGCCTAAGACCGCATGTGTAACGAGGTATGGGTCTTATGAGTTTCTAGTTCTGCCATTTGGGTTAACAAATGCACCTGCAACGTTCTGTAATTTGATGAATGATGTGCTATATGAGTACCTAGACCGTTTTCTGGTAGTGTACTTAGATGATATTGTGATCTATAGTGATAGTCTGGAAGCTCACTTAGAACACTTAAAGTGCATTTTCACTAAACTGCGAGAACACAGTCTTTATGTCAAAAGGGAGAAGTGTGAGTTCTGCAGGGAGGAGATCCATTTCCTAGGGCATGTGCTGAGCCAAGGAATGGTGAAGATGGACAAGAGGAAAGTCGAGGCCATCATTGATTGGCCTGCCCCAAAGAAGGTAGCTGAGTTGAGATCTTTTCTTGGTCTTGCTAACTATTATCGCAAGTTTATACAGGGATACTCGAAGAAAGTAAATGTCTTGACAGATTTGCTAAAGAAGGATCATGTTTGGGAATGGAACGATGAGTGTGAAGCGGCGTTTATGGAGCTAAAAGTTGCAGTTGCTTCCGAACCCGTGCTCAAACTTCCAGATTTTGGGGTGCCATTCGAAGTGCACACTGATGCTTCTGATCGTGCAATTGGTGGAGTGTTGGTTCAGTTGGGACATCCGGTGGCATATGAAAGTCGAAAGCTAACAGACGCTGAACAAAGGTACAGTACTCATGAAAAGGAGATGACTGCAGTGGTTCATTGTTTGGAGGTGTGGAGGCATTACTTGCTGGGAGCGGAGTTTGTGGTTTGCACAGACAATGTGGCAAACACTTATTTCAAGACTCAGAAGAATCTAACCCCAAAGCAGGCCCGTTGGCAGGAATTTCTGGCAGAATTCGATTTTGTATGGCTGCATAAGCCGGGAGCACAAAACCAGGTAGCCGATGCATTGAGCAGAAAGGTGCAAGAATCTGTGGCATCCATGATAGTGGTGGACACTGAGTTCCTAGAGGAGATCAAAAGGCAGTCAAAGACAGATGCTGTGTATGGTAAACTTGTGGAGGAAGTGAAGACAGGGGTGGTTCGCAAATACTGGTTGGAGGATGGGTTGCTGTATTGTAAAGGCAGTCGACTTTATGTTCCACATGGGGGAATTCTCCGGTAGCGAATCTTGAAAGAGTCTCATGATGCTAAATGGGCAGGACATCCGGGGGTAGCAAGGATGCTAGCATTGCTGAGTAGATCCTACTATTGGCCGAAGATGATGGATGACGTTGAGGCATATGTCAAGTCGTGCTTGGTTTTCCAACTTGACAAGACTGAAAGGAAGAAGGAAACTGGACTTCTACAACCTTTACCTATTCCAGATAGACCGTGGCAGTCAGTATCTATGGATTTTATTCTTGGGTTGCCTCAGGTGGAGGGAAAGGGGTCAATCTTTGTGGTGGTTGATCGGTTTTCGAAGTATGCTGTGTTCATTCCTGCACCAAAGGTGTGTACAGCAGAGGTAACAGCTGGCCTATTCTTTCAGCATGTGGTGAAACATTTTGGGTTGCCAGAGGATATTGTTAGTGATCGTGATAGCAGGTTCACAGGGCGGTTCTGGACAGCATTGTTTGGGTTCTTGGGAAGTGAGTTGAAGTTCTCTACTGCAAATCATCCCCAAACAGATGGTCAGACGGAGCGAATGAATCAGCTACTAGAGGAGTATCTCAGGCACTATGTTTCAGCTAGTCAGAAAAATTGGCTAGAGTTGATGGATGTAGCACAGTTCTGCTACAACTTACATCAGTCTTCAGCGACTGGTAAGAGCCCCTTCGAGGTGATTTTTGGGTTTCAGCCGAGAACCCCAAACGAAGTGGCAGTTCAGAAATCAGGTGGTGCTTGTCCCGCAGCCTACATGTATGCATTTGGTAAACAGGAGATGGTTGATGAAGCCAAAGCTAGTCTGGAGAAAGCTGTTTGGAGGATGAAGAAGTACGCTGATAGAAAGCGTCGTCCCTTAGAGTTTGAGGTTGGCGACCAGGTGTTGTTGAAATTGACACCACAGATCTGGAAGAAGATAAAGTCCAGAAAAATTCACAAGGGGTTAGTTCAGAAGTATGACGGGCCCTTTGAGATAGTGAAGAAAGTAGGCACTGTGGCTTATCGGTTGAAGCTGCCCGACAGATTGAAGGTACATCCTACTTTTCATGTGAGTTTCTTGAAGCCGTTCCAACCAGACTTACTGCTTGATGGGAGGAAACAGAAGAAAAGAGCACCTCCAGTGGTCAGAGTACAGTTTGAGAAGAAGATAAAGAAAATTCTGGATCATAATACTCAAGGGATGAGTAAGAAGAACAGGAGGACTGATTATCTGATTCAGTGGGAAGGCGAGGAAGAAGCTGATGCTACTTGGGAGAAAGGTGTGACCTTGTGGCAGTTTGAAGATCAAATTCGGGAATATTGGGATCGCCCCTCGATGAGGACATCGAGCTCTTTTAGTGGGGGTGGTTTGTTAGACCCTTAAGAGATTTTCATGCCCTAGTGTTGGGTGTAGAGGCGAAGGCGTGCTTGAGGTTCACGATTCTGTCTTGGGCATGAACACTAGGCAAAGTCAAGTATGGGACTTGACATAAAAACTAAGGCATTGAGATGAAGTGGGCATTTGAGGCACTTACACGGATTGGGCTTGTCTAAGGCATGAAGCATTCAACCAGGCACAGACATAGTGAATGTGGGCTTGAGCAGAGGCACACTTGGGCTTAGGAGAGTCATGCAGCATGGCGCAAGAGGGAGAGAGGCAAAGCATGGGCCTGGCCAGTCCAAAGCATTGGGCCTCCATGACATACATGCGACATGGGAGAAGAGTCTTCTAGTTCAAATATGGTGAGGCAAAGCTGGGCCAGAATTCTATAGTTGGGCTGGTTCGAAGCAGGATGCAAGTGAAAGACATGGGCCAAGGTGTAGGGTGTAAATGGGCTTATCAGATTTGGGATAAGACCATATCTTTGGAGATCATTCCAGAAGAATCAATTAGGGATTGCAATCTTCTGCAGAAAGGGAAAGTCTATCAGAGTCAAAGATACGATTAGGGTGGATCTTCTATGGAAGGAAAGGCAATCAGGAAGATTGAGGATATCTTGAAGATCTCAGGCAAAGATGGAAAGTAGGGTTGGGCTTAGCCTAGCCTAAAGCCCGTAAAGCTACCTATATAAGGAGGAGCTTCTTCATTCTCATTCATTCATTCAGATACACAGTAAACAGTTGTAGAGAGAGTGAGATCATATACAGAGAGAGCTAGCATTGTAGTTAGGCTTTCTTGTATTCTAGCAGTTAGTGGGTAGCTGTGCCGACTTGTGGGTAGCAGGCCTAGATTGTTAGTCCTTTTTGTTGCAGTAATAAAAAGGTTGGGGTTTCCCGTAACTCTATCTCCGTTTATCTTGTGGTTATCACTAACCTTCTTTGCAGGCACAAAGGTTAGTTGCGCATTGCTGGCCAGGCTCTAGGTTGGGGAGTTGGCGCATCACTAGGCGACAAGTTTGTGAAAAATTTCGCGCTTCCGCACGCCTACGTGATAGTTAACACATTTGAGTAGAGGTTCGACTAGAGCTCTCCTGAACAACTTGTTATCGATCAAACAATAATGTTTAGCCTTCATAGTCATCTTTCTCAATTCTTGTCTGTCTAATTCACCGTGGACTCCTTGGATGAACTTAATGATGGGGGTCCTCCAATCTTCCAGATTTGACACACAAAGCAATTCTTTTTGAACTATTGATGGTGGTTGATGCACTTCTCTGAAATATCGAGGTTCTGAGGTGTTTGAAGTGCTCGAGGTGGCCATCTTTGATAGAGCATCTGCCCATTGGTTGTTGGATCTATCGATGTTGTTGATAGTTTTTCAATTGATAACATTTTTCCGTGTCATGCCCCGTATCTTCGTGATAATGACAGAATTTGTTACTCAGAGATCTGTTGGGGTTCATTGGTCTTGGAGGCACATAAGTTGGATCAGCCTTAAGGACCCCGAGTATTACAGTTCTTTCAGCCCTTGAGCTTTGTGAAATCCCAATCATCTCGATGTCGCTGAAGCCAAGGGTGTTGTTCAGATGGAGACACCTGCGATGTGAATGGCCTGTTTGATGTATATGAGGTCCCATCCTCCCTTTTTGGTTGAACTGGCGATCTTGCTTGTGTTCTTCGCACACCTCGGGATCCTCGATTACCTCGACGGTATTCCCATTAAGAGGTTTATTCGAGTAGCCTATTCATCCTTGTTCTTGGGGATCCAGAGGAGGACTGTATACTTCCAACAGCCTCTTGGAGAGTCAATCTATGCTCAAATATCTCTATAGCTGCTTGGAGTGATTGAGGTTCTTTTTCAAAATACTCATCGAGCACTGCGTTGTGCCTCGACCTGTCAATTCCTGCTGCCAGATATGTCATTGCCAAAATTTCCACCAAACCTGGGATTTGGATCATTTCTGCTCTAAAATGATTTAAATATTCCCGGAGATTTTCATTTGATCTTTTACGAATATTCGCGAGCGATGCTGTTAGCTTCTTTCCTTTTTTGTTAGTAGAAAATCTTGATCTAAACTTTTCCTTCAGGCTGGTCCATGACCTTAAGTGATCTCATGAAGGCTATTAATAACTTCAGCAAAGATAATATAATTAGTACCGGGAGAACAGGGACGGTATACAAAGCAGTGCTTGAAGATGGCACTTCACTTATGGTGAAAAGGTTGCAGGATACCCTGCATTCAGAGAAAGAATTTGAGGCAGAGATGGCAACTCTGGGAAAGGTAAAACACCGTAATTTGGTCCCTCTTTTAGGTTTTTGCGTGGCTAAGAAGGAAAGGCTACTCATTTATAAGTACATGCCAAATGGTACTCTCCATGATAAGTTGCATTTTGTTGGTGATGATGATAAAATTTTGGAGTGGCCTCTAAGGCTCAAAATTGGTATTCAGGCAGCCAAAGGTTTTGCCTGGCTCCATCATAGTTGCAATCCTCGCATCATACATCGAAACATAAGTTCAAAATGCATCTTGCTAGATGTTGAATGTGAGCCCAAAATTATTGATTTTGGTCTGGCGAGGCTCATGAATCCAGTCGACACCCATTTAAGTACTTTTGTGGATGGTGAGTTTGGGGATTTGGGTTACGTTGCTCCTTAGTATGCACGAACTCTAGTGGCCACACCAAAAGGCGATGTATACAGTTTTGGAGTAGTGCTTCTTGAGTTGGTCACCGGGGAGAGACCTACTCATATTGCTAAAGCCCCTGAAAGCTTTAAGGGAAGCTTAGCCGAATGGATTACAGATTTATCAAAGGACTCCAAGCTTCAAGATGCCATTGACAAGCCATTGCTTGGAAAAGGTTATGAGGGTGAGCTTTTCCAGTTTCTTAAGGTTGCATGTAATTGTGTGATTCCAGGCCCGAAACAGAGGCCAACTATGTTTGAAGTGTACCAGCTTCTTAGAGCTATTGGTGAAAGATACAATTTTACATCAGAAGATGATATTTTGCTGCTATCAGATACCGGGGGTGATGCTGCTTTTGAAGAACTTATTGTTGCCCAAGAAGTTAAAGAAAAACACTAATAAAAGGTATGAGTAACGGAGACATAGTAAAAACTAAAGATTCTCCACCTGATCAATGTGTAGGTGTAAATTTAACGGATTCCTGTATAGTATCTCGGTCTAGTTTGTGTTTTCAGATAACTACCTTTATTCCATCAATCAACTATTTTGGCCAAGTTTGTTGTTCTCATTGGCTGATACCGCATTTTAAATAATCTTTTCATCAAGCTTATAAATCTGGTTTGGTACTTTTGATCTGTCCATCGACCATCATCATGTTTCTTCATATATATATATATATACTTGTTGATAATAGTAGTTGATTTTATACTTCAAAGTTAACTGGGAATTTGAAGTTCTGAAAGTGTGCTTTTCTGTTCACCGCTTAATAGTTAGGATAATTCATGTTGAGTTTATTACGCACTTGGACGACTCTACTTATAATGTCCCACTAATCCCTGTCCCTTTCTCTTCAGAAAATCATCACAACCAATTAAGGGTGGGTGTATGAGCTTTTCTTTTATTTTTTATTTAGTGAATGGACCTCATTATTGGGGATTAGAAGAGTGATTTAAGCCTTGTGGCTTCTGGGCCTTGATAGCTTATACATTAGCAGTGACCATGTTTATGGTATCCCTGCTACCAGTTGATTAAGTTCTCCATCTGCATATTAAATTCCAAATTGTCCTTTGCATCCCTGCATCTGTGTCTTGATTTTTGGATCTTTTCCCTTTTCAGATGGATAAATGGTCTATTTCGCTGTGCAGCTAACTAGTTGAGCTATCGGTTGCCACTTTCTCCATTGCATGTGTTTGGCTCCATATTTCTTTATCTTCACCTAGCTGATATTACTGCCTTTCAGAAGCCAAGAATTTGCTGTCATGTGTATACGTCTATGGTATGGAAATAAATTTGAAAAATGAGGATTTCACTTTTAATCCAGATTCCAAGTTTTAGTTACCATAATTAATTAGCCATGTCAAGTAGTTTATACTACGACTTCACTACTTTAAAAATCAATAATCAAACAAAATTAATAGATAATTCGTAGTAATCATATTTAATTCTATAGTTCATCTATATATTGCGGACTCTTTCCATCTTGCAGCTTATGTTTCTAGACGTCTATTTGACTTTTTCTCCAGGAAACTTTTTACTTTGGAAGCCATCAAAAAGAAAGATGAGAAAGTAAAAACTCATGACTATTTTAGTTTGTAAAAAAAATATAGCATGTATATGTACTAGGCATTCATGCTGCATTGCTGCTATTGACAAACGCTCAACCATAGCATACACTATGCAAGTAAGAGTAATTCTTTAGGGTCTTTATGATGTGTTTCTGAATTGCTGAGATCTGCATCTTCATCGGAGGCGGTGAGCAGTTGAAAATGCATGTATACACACAAAGAATGTCGATCTAGCTAGATCTTACAGGGTACTTAATTAAATTTATGTACATATACACACAAAGAATGTAACCATTTATAAGTTATAACAATAATGACAATCTAAAAATGCTAGGGCTTTAAACATAGGGTTTCAAAATTTTGCTAGAAATTTTAGTTCTTGTATATTAATAGAAAGGGCTAAAGAAAAAATTAACCAGGTTTTAAAAATTCCATATGCAACTAGTTTGAATTATGAAAATGGTAGGTCATGAAAGTCTTGATTTGGAAGCCGAACAACTTTGAAAAGCTACGCAGCATAAATTCTTCACTGTTGCAATCGACAGGTTGCTGGAGTTGATCCAATATCAAATATGTAGTTCATTGTGGTGTTGTCAACAAACAACAACAAAAGAATCTAGAATTGGGGTAAGAAAGTTAACCAGTTGAGTTTGATGGATGCACATAACTTCCTCAACTTCAAAGCATTGCTTCTTCATTTATAGTGAGCAGTTTAATTAGTCGCATTCTGTGTCAATCGAACTGTACATTTGACATTGATGGGAAGATGAAGCAAAAGCTTTGATTCTCAAAATCGAGCTTCAAAATAACACTCCAATATGGGGCTTAAACCCAATGCTTATGTGTACTTCACCCAAGGTTGAGTACTTAGGATTGGACATTTTGATTCTGTGCGCTTTATAGTTGAAGGAATCATATAAGCAATCATTAGTTTATTTGAATCAGTTAAATATATTGATATTGTAACTTTCATATTTTATTTAAAAGTTCAGAACTATGACAGGGTTTACTCGATAGTCGCTAGTACTAAAATAAAGCATACTTCCTACGAGCTAGTAAATCTTTTATCGACTTATCACTTAGCTGACTGCGCAGGGCAGCCTCTAACGAGTCTTCTAACTTCAAACATCCAGTTGCCAACATATTGTCTGGGCAGAAATTTGAAGAGTGAACAATGGGACCGTTAAATTCACCCAGCACTTCCATGTTTTCGATTTCAAACTTGGCAAATTTCGTATTCTTCTGATGGTAAGTATAGAAATTGCCATTCTGAGACTTGAAAAGAAGCAATTTATCCTTCATAACTGCTACGGGGACTAACGGGGAAGCATCCAATCCACCGGGAATAGAGGCGTTCAAAGTGCACTCTATAGACCAAGACTCCATCACCCCATACTCTTTCATCGACCATATGCTAAATTGACCAGGCACAGAATTATCAAAGATACATAGACACTTGTGCAACACCCCAACCCTCATAACATTGCAGTTCTTTATATTAGAAGGAATGGGGATCTGATGGTGCTGCTCTTCCTCAAGGTTAAATGCATGCAAAGATGTGATATCTTTCCTCTCGTCATCAAACAGCCAATGAAAAGATCCTTCCACGGTAGCAGCAAGAATTTCCTGATTGCTTGGGTACGGGAGATATCCGTCCACTCTTCTCCATTTATGGTGATCAGTCCCAATAGTAACAATCTGTGCCTCAGATCTTTTTTTATAAATTAGATGCGGTGGTTGCCTTCTTGTTGAAATTCTCAGAACCTTATAGGAACGAGTACGTGAGCTAACACCAAACCCATAAACATCTTTCATCCATAAATCAATTTTGGGATTTGGAAGGATAGCAAACTGTCCCAAAACTGGATTGCACACTTGAAGAAGCCGTTGGGTCCCACGATTATACTCTTCATGAATAGAACCTTCTCTGTCATAATTATCTAAAATCACCGAACAAAGCAAGCCATCACAAGATCCAACAATTTTGGTACATCTTGGGAAAATAGATTTATAAGACTTGCAATATCCCTTTGCCAACTCAAGCAAGTGAACCCCAACATCATTTTTATACACAATGGTGGTATAGATGGAAAGTTCAGCAAAATGTTCCTGGATCAATCTAAGAAATAATTTGCATACACACCTGCATGTATAGAGGGAAGAAATCGGAAGCAACGCTATGATGGACAGAAGGAGTGCAGTTGGCAGTGCTTCTATCAAATTCAGCTGCTTTACACCTTTCCCCAGTTTTACTGCTTTAGCTTTCTTGGTACCTTCACTTGTGGCTGCAGCATTTCCTTGACCAGACATTTTTAAGCTCCTCATATGTTTTTTTCTGAACTGGAAAGACAGACAATTTTCTGGACTAGATAGAGAAACAATCAAGTCTAATTTATGGTCGAAAGGTTTAATAATAATATCTCTTCAAGATTCAATCAGATTTTATTGTTTAATCAAAAAGCTGGAACCATTTATTCAGATCTTGCAACCAGAACAAGATTATGTAAATCTACAGATACATTTTCCACAATTTTCAAACCGTTACAAAGGAAAACGTAGATAAGTTTGTCTTTTTATGATTTAAGTTTGTTTTTTATGAGCAAGCTAGTTTGGTTTTCTATGAACTTGCCTCATATTCCATGCATGTACATGTTGTGTTTTATAATTTATTTATTTTTTTGGTCAGATATTGTGTTATATATTTAACTATTTGTGTTTAACATATCTTTTTTTGAATTTATACGGTTACTTTTTCATCTCAAATTCCTATATAATCTTTTCAACTGATAAAAAATGGATACTTCTTGTAAGATGATAAGCTACATTCAAAAGAAAAAAAAGGGAAGTTTTTACAATAACTTCTCAATCTTTGAGATTTGTAACATTATCGGAGGTGAGGTAATGAGTATCAACGATAATCCTATCTAGAATTTTACATGTGTGGAGCAATTAAGTTAAATCCAACATTTAATCGCAATAATAATATCTAAAAATGCTAGGATTTCAAAGGCTAATAAAAACGATAAACCTCGATAATTGTATACATTTATGATTAAAGAATTTTATTATTTATCGAGATTATTCATTTATTAAAATCATATTTACATCATTTCTATTGTGTTTGAGCCAAAAATAATATTTATTTGACAAGATTTTTCGTTTATCAAATATTCATTTATCGAGTTCCACAATTCATAAAACGCCAGGTAAAAGTTGGTGTTAGCTGTCGTTGCAGGGATTCAAGTTTTGAACAAATTACTTGGGTATTTACTATGGAAAGGGCTAGAGACAAAAATTATACAGGCTTAAAGTAGTGTTCTGAAAAAGTTTTTTTTTAAAAAAAATCATCTGCAACTACTTTGAAGTATCAAAATGGTAGGCTGTGGAAGTCTTGATTTGGAAGCTGAGTTTAAGGGACGCACGCAGCAATGCTAATTAAATTGATGAACTTCAAAAGCAATGCTTCCAATTGTTTCCATCTATGCCTACACACACGCCCTTATGCAGACTAGTCTCTGAGAACTGTATACATATAATGTGATACATTTTCAATCTCGTTTTCAAATAGTCAAGGAAGAGGATTTTCCATTGTAGAAGTAAGAAATTGTGGGTTTTTCCATTTACAGCAAGCGGTCACAATAGTTTACTTTTGTGTGGCTCAAACTGCTTGACGACATTGATGAGTTGATGAAGCAAAAGCTTCAGTGTGCAAATATATAACCAACATTGATGACAAAACAGTACCACAATGCAGAAAAATGACATCAGTGTGCATATCCGGTGTACTACTAGTATCCATATATCTCACGGAGAAGAACGTACACAAAAAAAATGTTATTACGAACACTTAATAGGCCCTTACTCAAAATCGAGCTTCAAAATAACACTCCAATGTGGGGCTTAAACCCAAAGCTTATGTGTACTTTACCCAAGGCACCAACTCTTACTTTTGTTGAGTACTTAGGATTGCAAATTTTGATTCTGTGTGCTTTTGTTAACGTGCCTGAACCTGTTTCAGTTCAATATCTGAAATTGATATAGTTTTTACATTTAAAACGAATTGGTAAAAGTACATTTAGAAGGGGAAACAATGTGGCTGCGCACGCTATTATGCTTTTAGTAGGTTTAATTATCTGACTCCAATAGCCACCATTCTAGTAGCCACCAATTCTAGTAGCCACCCATGTGGTAATTACAAAGTCAAGATTCTACACTCCACCTAACTACCTACTCTACCTACCATAATTTATTTGCATTTAAGGACTTCAATATTTGCATGTAAGGACCTCTAGCATTAGTATAAATAGGCATGTTTAGAAGCATTGTAAGACACATTGAATTTGAGTAATAAAAGTGAGTTATTAGAGAATTTTCTCTCTTGTTCCTGAGCCATATTTTGGTATCAGAGCAAGTTTTTAGATCCCGAAGTCGAGTGAAAAAAAACAGAAATTCCGGTCACTATTTCGGTCAGAAGTACTGTTCACTGTTCATCGCCGGAGAAGACGACACTGTTCAGGCGGAGTTACTGTTCATCGCCGGAGAAGACGACACTGTTCATCACCGGAGAAGAAGGCACTGTTCATACGCCACTGTTCATACGGTACTGTTCATACGACACTGATCATACGACACTGTTCATACGACACTGTTCATACGGTACTGTTCATACGGCACTGTTCACGTGCACTATTCACTGAAAAATTTATTTTTCAACATGCCTCCACGAAGACAACCTCTGCGAGACGTTGAAATGGCGGACATGCGGAGACAAATTCAGGAACTTCAAGATGCTTTGCAAGCCCAACAAGTCTTGTTAAACGAACGTCAACCAGAAGATGAAGAATATTCCAGTGATTCTTCAACACATAGAAATCGCCGCCCTCAAAGGCCACAAGTCAGACATGATGACATTAAAGTTGACATTCCTAACTTTGAAGGAAGACTTCAACCAGATGATTTCATCGATTGGCTTCAAACAGTCGAAAGGGTGTTTAAATATAAGGATATTCCCGAAGAAAGAAAGGTGAAGATTATTGCTGTGAAATTAAGGAAACATGCTTCCATTTGGTGGGAAAATCTTAAAAAAAGGCGAGACCGAGAAGGAAAAAGCAAGATCAAAACATGGGAAAAAATACGAAAGGAATTAACCCGAATGTTTCTTCCTCCTCACTACTACCAAGACAAGTTTATCCAACTGCAAAATCTTCGTCAGAAGAATTTATCAGTCGAAGAATACACAAGAGAATTTGAGAAGTTGATGATGCAGTGTGATATACAAGAGAAAGAGGAGCAGACCATTGCCAGATACCTCGGAGGATTAAATACTGATATTGCTGATCGTGTTGAACTTCAACAATATTGGTCGTTAGAAGATGTTATTCGTCTTGCTACGCGAGTAGAAAAGCAGCTACCCAAAAGATCTACCAATAGAAATTTCTCTCCAGCAAACCAACCACCTTACAATCAAAAGCCACCTACCAACCAAGCCAGCTCTTCCACCCAACCCTTTTCTAAAACCATTTCTACAGAAAACAAAAACAAGGCCATTAAATGCTTTAAATGCCAAGGTTTTGGTCACATTGCTTCAAACTGTCCAAACCGGAGAACCATCACAATTATCAAAGGAGAAGCCTATGAAGTTTCTGAGGAAGAAAATACTCGAGAAGACACCGAAGGAGAATATTACGCAGATCCAATATACGATGAAGAAATTACTACTGCTGATCAAGGAGAGTCCTTAGTAATCCGACGAAGCCTAAACACAATGGCTAATAAGGAAGAACCTTGGTTGAGACGCAATATTTTCCACACTCGTTGCACTTCTGCAGGAAAAATTTGTGATGTTATCATAGACAATGGGAGTTGTGAAAATGTCGTTTCAAGTTACATGGTAGAAAAATTGGATCTACCAACCCAGATTCATCCACACCCCTACAGTTTGCATTGGCTCAATAAAGGAAGTACAGTCAAAGTTGACAAGCGTTGCCTTGTAACATTCTCTATTGGTCAGAAGTACCAGGATCAAGTATGGTGTGATGTTGTGCCTATGGATGCCTGTCATCTTCTCCTAGGTAGGCCATGGCAGTATGATCGTCAAGTACTTTATGACGGTTATGCAAACACCTACTCTTTTGTCAAGGACGGAGTAAAAATCAAGCTAGCCACTCTGCCGCCGAGTGAGCTTGATAAAAACAAGAAGGAAGCCAAACCATTAGTGTCCCTAGTCACGAAGAAACAACTGGAGGAATCTATAGAGGAAGTTCAAACCATGAGCTTATTTCTATTATTCGAATCAAATAAGGAGACTCATGTTCCAGTCGAAATTAAACCACTACTTGAAGAGTTTCCCGATGTCATTCCAGAAGACATCCCATCTGGACTACCCCCCATGAGAGACATCCAACATGCTATTGATTTCAGTCCAGGAGCAACGATTCCAAACCGACCCGCATACAGAATGAGTCCTCAGGAGCATGCTGAAATTCAAAATCAAGTTGAAGGATTATTAAAAAAAGGATTAATACAGGAAAGTGTTAGTCCTTGTGCGGTTCCTGCTATTCTAGTCCCTAAGAAAGATGGAAGCTGGAGAATGTGTGTTGATAGTCGAGCTGTCAACAAAATTACCATCAAGTATAGATTTCCAATTCCTAGACTTGATGATTTGTTAGATCAGATACATGGTTCCACTATCTTTTCAAAGATTGATCTTCGAAGCGGATACCATCAGATCAGAATTCGACCAGGAGATGAATGGAAGACTGCCTTTAAAACAAGAGATGGTCTTTATGAATGGACAGTTATGCCCTTTGGGTTGTCCAATGCGCCAAGTACATTCATGCGACTTATGAATCAAGTCCTTCGACCCTTTATTGGTAAATTTGTCGTCGTCTATTTTGATGACATTCTGATCTTTAGTAAGGACAAGGAGAAACACTTGGAACATGTCCGACAAGTGTTACAGACTCTTCGTGAACAAAAACTCTATGCCAATTTGAAGAAATGTGCTTTCCTGACAAATGAAGTTACTTTTCTTGGATATATCATCACATCCGAAGGCATACGAGTTGATCCGGAAAAGATAGAAGCAATCAATAGCTGGCCAGTTCCGCAATCAATCCATGAGGTCAGAAGTTTTCATGGATTAGCCTCCTTTTACAGAAGATTCATCAAAAACTTCAACACAGTTGCCGCTCCCCTCACAGATTGTATCAAAGGAGACAAGTTTCAATGGACCGAGGCTGCACGGAAAAGTTTTGACAAGCTAAAGAAATGTTTAACTGAAGCACCAGTATTAGCCCTTCCCAATTTTGATCAAGTATTTGAAGTTAGCTGTGATGCTTCCCACACTGGAATTGGTGCTATTCTAAGTCAAGAAGGTCATCCTATAGCATTCTTCAGTGAAAAGCTTAACAATGCTAAACTTCGGTATTCAACATACGACAAGGAGTTTTATGCAATTGTTCGAGCCTTGCATCATTGGAGTCATTACCTGTTAAATAAAGAATTCATTCTTTATTCTGATCATGAAGCTTTAAAATATTTGAACTCTCAACAGAAGATTAGCCGTCGACATGCCTCTTGGAGTGAGTTTTTACAGTCTTATCCATTTCTAATCAAGCACAAGGCTGGAATTCAAAATGTTGTTGCAGATGCTCTCAGTAGGCGCCATACTCTACTGTCTACACTCCAAACAAAAGTAGTTGGTTTTGAAATGATAAAGGAGTTGTACCCAGATGATCCCGACTTTCAGAAAATTTGGAATACTACTGAACTGCAATCCTCCAAAGATTACTACAGGCATGAAGGATTTTTATTCAAAGAGAAGACTTTGTGTATTCCTCGATGTTCACTACGAGAAGCCATTATCTGGGAAGCCCATGATGGAGGATTAGCAGGCCACTTTGGTCGAGATAAAACTATGGCCTTGGTAAAAGAAAATTTTTATTGGCCACGAATGGAAAGAGATATAAATCGGCATATCCAAAGATGCAGAATCTGTCATTTGGCTAAATCCAAACGTCAAAACACTGGTTTATATATGCCACTTCCCGTACCGGAATCACCATGGGAAGATGTTACTATGGATTTCATTTTGGGACTTCCACGAAGTCAACGTCAGAAAGATTCAATTTTGGTCGTAGTGGATAGATTTTCAAAGATGGCCCACTTCATTCCTTGTCAAAAGACCAATGATGCTGTTCAAGTTGTTGACTTGTATTTCAAAGAAATAGTTCGTCTTCATGGAATTCCAAAAACGATCACTTCTGATCGAGATGTGAAGTTTTTAAGCCATTTTTGGAGAACTTTATGGAAGAAGATGGGAACTAAGCTGCAGTTCAGTAGTGCGAGCCATCCTCAGACTGATGGACAAACCGAAGCTGTCAACCGACTGTTGGGAAATCTACTTCGAAGTTTTGTTGGTAAAAACTTGAAGCAGTGGGATCTTATTCTGGCTCAAGTTGAATTTGCTTACAATAATTCAACTAACCAATCCACGGGAAAATGCCCTTTTGAAGTTGTATATGGCACCCGTCCACTTAGCCCACTTGATTTGACTCCGTCAACCAACAAACAACAATTCAGTTCAGATGCAGATAGTCGAGCGAAGGAAATCAAGAAACTGCATGAACAAGTTCGAGAGCAGATACGGAAACAAAACTCCAGATACAAAAACCAGCGAGACAAACATCGGAAGCAACAAATTTTTAAAGTTGGAGATTTGGTATGGATTCATCTATGAAAAGAGAGATTTCCTAATCAACCAAATGCCAAGTTGTCACCTAGAGCTGATGGACCATTCAAAGTTGTGCAGAAATCAATGACAATGCTTAAAAAGTAGAACTGCCTGGAACGTATGGTGTTTCTGCAACTTTTAATGTTGCTGATCTTTCGCCTTATTTGGACGATGAAGAATACTAAAACCCGAGGTCGAGTTCTCTCCAACCCGGGGAGTATGACTCCAATAGCCACCATTCTAGTAGCCACCAATTCTAGTAGCCACCCATGTGGTAATTACAAAGTCAAGATTCTACACTCCACCTAACTACCTACTCTACCTACCATAATTTATTTGCATTTAAGGACTTCAATATTTGCATGTAAGGACCTCTAGCATTAGTATAAATAGGCATGTTTAGAAGCATTGTAAGACACATTGAATTTGAGTAATAAAAGTGAGTTATTAGAGAATTTTCTCTCTTGTTCCTGAGCCATTATCAGCCCATTGCTTATTTATTTGAGAACTAAAGGAATCATTGTGCATCACAGTAGGGGCAACAATCATGAAATTGAGCACACAGATATATGCAACAAGAAGTTGAACAAATCATAAAAAGAATTAGCTTATACTGAATTCAAATAACCTGTCCGATAATGGATAAACCAATTCTCCCAGCTGACGTGCCCAGATTTTTGTTAGTCTACATGAAGGATCACTCTAATATTTCAACTTGAAATGCAAATTGCAACTATGCATGTTCGAGAAGAAAGACATATATGTGTACTGGAAGTCAATTTCTTTATCAGATTTTATCGTCACCTCCATTACTCCATAACTACAAGTAAAATGCCTAAAATTTTACCTAAAGATGGTGTAAAGAAACTCTATAATTGAAAGGAAGGTTTTTGAAGATGTTGGAAAACGATAATCTCAACTTAAAGCAATCATTAGTTTATATAGATCAGTTATATAGTATATTGATATTATAACTTTTATATTTTATTTAGGAGTTCAGAACTATGACTAAAATACAGCATACTTCCTACTGCTACTAGCCAGTAAATCTTTTACCGACTTTCTGAACTACAGTTTCCTAATACTCAGCTGAACTGAACAATGCAGCCCTTATCGACTCCTCCAACTTCAAACATCCAGTTGCCAAAATATCAAACTGTACGTTTGACATTGATGGGAAGATGAAGCAAAAGCTTTGATTCTCAAAATCGAGCTTCAAAATAACACTCCAATATGGGGCTTAAACCCAATGCTTATGTGTACTTCACCCAAGGTTGAGTACTTGGGATTGGACATTTTGATTCTGTGCGCTTTTTGTTAACGTACTGGAACTGTTTAGGCTCGATATCTCAAATTGATATATTTGTTGGACTTTTAAAATGACATGGTTAAAAAAGTACATTTAGTAGGGGCAACAGTCCTGAAATTGAGCACACAGATATGTGTGCAACAAGAAGTTGAACGAATCATATAAGCAATCATTAGTTTATTTGAATCAGTTAAATATATTGATATTGTAACTTTCATATTTTATTTAAAAGTTCAGAACTATGACAGGGTTTACTCGATAGTCGCTAGTACTAAAATAAAGCACACTTCCTACGAGCTAGTAAATCTTTTATCGACTTATCACTTAGCTGACTGCGCAGGGCACCCTTTAACGAGTCTTCTACCTTCAAACATCCAGTTGCCAAAATATTGTCTGGACAGAAATTTGAAGAGTGAGCAATGGGACCGTTAAAATCACCCAGCACTTCCATGTTTTTGATTTCAAACTTGGCAAATTTCGTATTCTTCTGATCGTAAGTATAGAAATTACCATTCCAAGACTTGAAAAGAAGCAATTTATCCTTCATAACTGCTACGGGGACTAACGGGGAAGCATCCAATCCACCGGGAATAGAGGCGTTCAAAGTGCACTCTATAGACCAAGACTCCATCACCCCATACTCTTTCATCGACCATATGCTAAATTGACCAGGCACAGAATTATCAAAGATACATAGACACTTGTGCAACACCCCAACCCTCATAACATTGCAGTTCTTTATATTAGAAGGAATGGGGATCTGATGGTGCTGCTCTTCCTCAAGGTTAAATGCATGCAAAGATGTGATATCTTTCCTCTCGTCATCAAACAGCCAATGAAAAGATCCTTCCACGGTAGCAGCAAGAATTTCCTGATTGCTTGGGTACGGGAGATATCCGTCCACTCTTCTCCATTTATGGTGATCAGTCCCAATAGTAACAATCTGAGCCTTAGATCTTTTTTTATAAATTAGATGCGGTGGTTGCCTTCTTGTTGAAATTCTCAGAACCTTATAGGAACGAGTACGTAAGCTAACACCAAACCCATAAACATCTTTCATCCTTAAATCAATTTTGGGATTTGGAAGGATAGCAAACTGTCCCAAAACTGGATTGCACACTTGAAGAAGCCGTTGGGTCCCACGATTATACTCTTCATGAATAGAACCTTCTCTGTCATAATTATCTAAAATCACCGAACAAAGCAAGCCATCACAAGATCCAACAATTTTGGTACATCTTGGGAAAATAGATTTATAAGACTTGCAATATCCCTTTGCCAACTCAAGCAAGTGAACCCCAACATCATTTTTATACACAATGGTGGTATATGTTGGCTTCATATTAAGCTTTGGACGTTTCTGCAGGAGTAAAGGGCATGTGCTTGAAAGTGAAAAACATGTGCATGCAAAAGAGAATATTCTGTGTGTTTAGTTTATCAATAACTTGGATCTTGCAGTAGCAATGATCATGAAGTGTGGTGTGTTTTTCTGAGCAAAGCTCCTTGGTGATCACATGTAGCCAAGTGAGTGTTATGATGTTATTTAGATTCCTTGTTGTTCTATTTATTTGAAGTTTTAGTAACGTTTGAAGACAGATTGAAATACACATTTTTCAGTTTCTTGGTTTGCACTTCTCTCTCTCAGTTTCATAAAAACACACATCATTGATTCTATTTCCAACTATCTGGTATCAGAGCTTATATTCTGTTGATGCCCAAGTATATGCCAAGAAAGATTCAATCGATGGCAAACGTGGACACTCAGAAACAAAAGGAAGGTTCAGTAGGTCTGCACTATCCTATGCTAACGAAGAACAACTACACTGCGTGGTCATTAAAAATGAAGGTCTTTATGCAAGCTCAAGGTGTTTGGGATGCAATTGAACTTTCAGATCCAAAGTTAGTTGTAGATGCGAAGACAGAGAAAGTAGCTTTAGCAGCTATCTATCAGCGCATACCAGAAGAAATGCTTCTGTCCATCGCAGAGAAAGAGAGTGCCAAAGAAGCTTGGGACTCTCTCAAGGTCGTCAGTGTAGGTGCAGATCGAGTTCAAAAGGCCAAGGTTCAGACACTTAGAGCCGAGTTTGAATCAATGAACATGAAAGAGACGGATAATCTCGATGATTTCTGCTTAAAAGTGCAAGGAATTGTCACTAATATTTGTATCTTAGGAGAGAAAATAGAGGAGGCAAACGTTGTGAAAAAACTCCTCAGAGCTGTACCTTCGAAATATCTTCAAATTGCTTCGACAATAGAACAATTTGGTGATATGGAAGTTATGACAGTAGAGGAGGTTGTTGGACGATTGAAAGTGCATGAAGAAAGACTTCGTGGCCAAACGGAAACAGTCGGAGGACAACTTCTTCTTACACAGGAGGAATGGTCAAAATGAGCCAACAACAAAGTGAACGACAGAGGTAGAGGTGGCTTTAGTTATCGTGGTAGAGGAAGGTCTAACCACAGATCCAATGGCAACAGTAAAACCCATCCAAACCGGACGGAAGAAGGAGGCAGTAGCTGCACATTTAGTCAAGATCGTAGCAAGGTGAAATGCTACAATTGTAATGCCTATGGGCATTATGCATCAGAATGCAGAAAACCAAAATGTGAGAAAAACTGGCGACGTGACAAGGAACAAAAGCCAGAAGCAAATCTTACTCAGTTCAAAGACGAAGAACCAGCACTTTTGTTGACAGAATGTGAAGAAATAAATAAAATACTCTCTTGCTAAATGAAGAGGGAGTGATTCCAAAACTTGGAACAGAGCTTGAAGGTTGTAAAGACTCACAATTATGGTACCTCGACAATGGTGCTTCTAATCATATGACAGGGCAAAGGTCGAAGTTCAAGCATCTAGATGAAGGTATACCTGGCCAAGTGAAATTCGGAGACGGTTCAACTGTAAACATCAAAGGGAAAGGCTCCATTGTTTTTAAGTGCAAGAATGGAGAATTACTCCAACTAGATGAGGTTTATTTTATTCAGAAACTCTGCAACAATATTATTAGTTTGGGACAATTGTCAGAAGTTGGTAATAAGGTAATCCTACACGGGGATTTCTTGTGGGTCTATGATGAGAAAGGAGTGTTGATAATGAAGGTGAAACGAACACCAAACAGACTTTACAAAGTACTACTGGATGATCTAGCAAACCAGTGTCTGCTAACTAGTGCAGAAGAAGATGCTAGGTTATGGCATGCAAGGCTTGGGCATGTGAATTTCAATGCCCTAACTCTGATGTCAAAGCATGGGATGGTTGATGGGTTGCCTAACCTACCACAACTCAAAACCATATGTGATGGATGTTTAATGTCTAAACAGACTCGAGCCTCTTTTCCTACAAAATCAAGTTTCACAGAAAAAGAGAAACTTGAACTAATACATGGAGATATTTGTGGTCCAATAACTCCAGAAACTTCAGCTGGAAATCGTTACTTCCTGCTCCTGGTAGATGATTACAGCAGGCTGATGTGGGTGTATATGCTCAAAAGCAAAGATGAAGCTTTTGATGCTTTCAGAAAATTCAAGATACTTGTGGAAAATGGTTGAGAAGAAAGAATTAAAGTTTTAAGAACTGACAGGGGTGGTGAATTCTGCTCATTTAAGTTCAAGGAGTTTTGTGACAACCATGGCATCGACAGACATTACACGGCCCCGTATTCACCTCAACAAAACGGTGTTGTTGAGAGGCGTAACAGGACCGTAGTAGCCATGGCTAGAAGTCTCCTGAAAGAAAGACACATGCCTTTGAATTTCTGGGGGGAAGCAGTTCGACATGCAGTTTACATTCTAAATAGAGTGCCTACACGTGCACTAACTGGAAAAACTCCCTATGAAGCATGGTCTTGTAAAAGACCACAAATCGATCATATTAAAGTATTTGGATGCAAGGCTTTTATGAAGCTCCCAAGTGTGCATCTCCACAAGCTCAGTGACAGAAGCAAACCTGTGGTATATCTTGGCAAAGAGCCAGGATCAAAGGCGCATCGTGTGTTTGATCCAATTGCAAAAACTGTACATGTTAGCAGAGATCTTGTTTTTGAAGAAAACAAAGGCTGGAAGTGGGATATGGATGGAAGCAATAAAGAAAACACTTCAGAGACGTTTATACTTGTTAATGACGCTACAAACAATGTTGATCACAATCAAGAAACACAAGATTTCGAAGTAGGGAGTGAAAATGCAACTCCAAACACATCTTCCATAGAAAATGAATCCAGTGAAACTGAGAGCAATGAATACAGCTCAGAATCATCTCAAGACAGCCCAGAACCCAGAAAATTTAGACTCTTGAGTGACATATATAACGAGACTGAAGAGATTGAGCTTGCAGAAGAAATGTTGATGTTGAGTATCGATGAGCCATCGACGTTTGGGCAAGCAGTCAATGACACAAACTGGCAAGGTGCAATGGAACGAGAAATCGATTCTATTGAAAAAAATAAAACGTGGAAACTGGTTGACTTGCCACCTGGTCAAAAGGCGATCGGACTTAAGTGGGTTTACAAGTTGAAGAAGGATACTAATGGAGATGTTTTAAAGTACAAAGCCCGTTTAGTAGCAAAGGGGTATGTACAAAAAGAGGGAATAGACTTCAACGAAGTATTTGCTCCAGTCACGAGGTTGGAAACAGTTAAACTCCTACTAGCTTTAGCTGCCAAGAACGAGTGGGAAGTGCATCACCTCGACGTTAAGCCCGCCTTCCTTAATGGCGATTTACAGGAAGAGGTGTATGTTCTACAACCAGAGGGATTTGAGAAGGAAGGTAAAGAATTCAAGGTGTATAGGCTGTTAAAAGCTCTCTATGGCCTTCATCAAGCGCCAAGAGCTTGGTACGCACGACTTAACAAATATTTGATTCAACTTGGGTTTGTTAAATGCCCATATGAGCATGCTGTTTACTACCGTCGAGAAGGCAATGAGTCCCTACTGGTTGGTGTTTACGTTGATGATCTCCTTGTCACAGGTACGAAACTCTCAAACATAGAGAAGTTTAAGAATCAAATGGCAAAAGAATTCGATATGAGTGATATGGGTAGACTGTCCTACTACCTTGGCATTGAAGTTGAGCAAAGAAAGGGTTACATTGAGTTGAAGCAAACCACTTATGCGAAAAGGATCCTTGAGAAGGCTGGTTTGGCAGTGTGTAAACCAGTTAAATATCCAATGGAGTCCAAGTTGATCATGCATAAAGATGAACATGGGAAAGCTGTGAATCCCACTGAGTTCAAGAGTATTGTTGGTAGCTTGAGGTACCTAGTTCATACACGACCTGATATCGCGTATGCCGTTGGAGTGGTTAGTAGATACATGGAAAGGCCCACTGCAATGCACTTGAACGCAGTTAAAAGAATACTACGATATGTACGAGGCACAGTCGAGTTTGGTCTTGTTTATTTAAAGGGAAAGGGGAATTATTTGCTATCAGGTTTCTCTGATAGTGATTTAGGTGGAAGCATGGACGATAGGAAGAGTACAACTGGTTTAACATTTTATTTAAATGATAGTCTGATAACCTGGGTCACACAGAAGCAACGTTGCGTTGCACTCTCGTCTTGTGAGGCTGAATTCATGGCATTAACAGCAGCATCGTGTCAAGCTGTGTGGTTGAGAAATGTCTTGAACCAAATTACAGACGAAGGAGCTGGACCAGTGGTGCTCTATGTTGATAATAAGTCAGCTATAGACTTAGCAAAAAACCCAGTTTTCCATGGACGAAGTAAGCATATAGATATAAGGTTCCATTTCGTTCGTGAATGCGTGGAACGAAAGGAGATCATTATCAAACACGTGAAAACAGATCAACAGAAGGCTGATATCCTGACCAAGGCATTTTCATCAGTTAAGTTCGAAAAAATGAGGAACATTTTGGGAGTGAAGAACCTGTAGAAAACGTTCTAGCTTAAGGGAGTATTTGTTGGCTTCATATTAAGCTTTGCACGTTTCTGCAGGAGTAAAGGGCATGTGCTTGAAAGTGAAAAACATGTGCATGCAAGTGAGAATATTCTATGTGTTTAGTTTATCAATAACTTGGATCTTGCAGTAGCAATGATCATGAAGTGTGGTGTGTTTTTCTGAGCAAAGCTCCTTGGTGATCACATGTAGCCAAGTGAGTGTTATGATGTTATTTAGATTCCTTGTTGTTCTATTTATTTGAAGTTATAGTAACGATTGAAGACAGATTGAAATACACATTTTTCAGTTTCTTGGTTTGCACTTCTCTCTCTCAGTTTCATAAAAACACAGATCATTGATTCTATTTCCAACAGTATAGATGGAAAGGTCAGCAAAATGTTCCTGGATCAATCTAAGAAATAATTTGCATACACACCTGCATGTATAGAGGGAAGAAATCGGAAGCAACGCTATGATGGACAAAAGGAGTGCAGTTGGCAGTGCTTCTATCAAATTCAGCTGCTTTACACCTTTCCCCAGTTTTACTGCTTTAGCTTTCTTGGTACCTTCACTTGTGGCTGCAGCATTTGCTTGACCAGACATTTTTAAGCTCCTCATATGTTTTTTTCTGGACTGGAAAGACAGACAATTTTCTGGACTAGATAGAGAAACAATCAAGTCTAATTTATGGTCGAAAGGTTTAATAATAATATCTCTTCAAGATTCAATCAGATTTTATTGTTTAATCAAAAAGCTGGAACCATTTATTCAGATCTTGCAACCAGAACAAGATTATGTAAATCTACAGATACATTTTCCACAATTTTCAAACCGTTACGAAGGAAAACGTAGATAAGTTTGTCTTTTTATGATTTAAGTTTGTTTTTTATGAGCAAGCTAGTTTGGTTTTCTATGAACCTGCCTCATATTCCATGCATGTACATGTTGTGTTTTATAATTTATTTATTTTTTTGGTCAGATATTGTGTTATATATTTAACTATTTGTGTTTAACATATCTTTTTTTGAATTTATACGGTTACTTTTTCATCTCAAATTCCTATATAATCTTTTCAACTGATAAAAAATGGATACTTCTTGTAAGATGATAAGCTACATTCAAAAGAAAAAAAAGGGAAGTTTTTACAATAACTCCTCAATCTTTGAGATTTGTAACATTATCGGAGGTGAGGTAATGAGTATCAACGATAATCCTATCTAGAATTTTACATGTGTGGAGCAATTAAGTTAAATCCAAAATTTAATCGCAATAATAATATCTAAAAATGCTTGGATTTCAAAGGCTAATAAAAACGGTAAACCTCGATAATTGTATACATTTATGATTAAAGAATTTTATTATTTATCGAGATTATTCATTTATTAAAATCATATTTACATCATTTCTATTGTGTTTGAGCCAAAAATAATATTTATTTGTCAAGATTTTTCGTTTATCAAATATTCATTTATAGAGTTTCAACAATTCATAAAACGCCAGATAAAGGTGTTAGCTGTCGTTGCAGGGATTCAAGTTTTAACAAGTTACTTGTGTATTTACTATGGATAGGGTTAGAGACAAAAATTATACAGGCTTAATTTATTGTTAAAGTGTGATATTATAAAATGTCAATCCTCTAAAAAGTTGGAGTTACAAGAATATATATAGTATTTTTAATGGGCCTAATTTTCTAAGTGGACCTCATGCCCAACATTCAGTCCCCTAAGTACAAAGAAAAGATCTTCAGATCTTTCAATCACCTATTTTACAAGGCCCAAACCATATATTTAAAGTTTACAATACAAAACAAACGGGGGAAACCGAAAAAGCAAAAGAAAAAATTCTCATTTTTTTTTTCTGAAATTTGTGATGACACGCGGTTGTGGCTTTAGTGGTCGGTTAACTTGTCCTTCCACTTTCCAATGAGTCGGGGGCTATTGGATCGTGGTAGATTCTTTCCCCGGGTCGCGTGAAGTCGATGAACCGTTTAGGCTCTAGGACCTCTGCGTAGTTACAAGTTTTCCTTGGGCCCACTGTTAAACTATTGAAGTTGTTTGCAAACATGCCGACCGATTGAATTTTAACCCGCCTTCTTGAGAGTAAAGCTGCAGGGGCTTCGACTGTGATGCCTAGTGTTGGAGTAGAAAGTGGACCCGAGATTGTCTCGAGGAGCCTTGCGCCTCATTCTGGTGTGGTTGGTATTGGTGCCTCTGAAACCAATGTTATGAAAGATCAAGAGAAGAGGAGATATCGTGATGGGCATTCCTCTAAAGGTCATCATTCTAAGAAGTTGAAGGAACCGGTGAGCTGTCCGAGCTCTGGTGGAGTGGGTTCACTTTCCTAAAATGACATGGGATCTTTTCCTCAAATGAGAGCTAACGTGAAAGTCTATGGAGTGGCTGTTGGGAACGGTCGCTGTGTTTGTAAGAGTTTTGTTGATAAGGTGCTTTATCTTTATTTATTTTGCTTTGTTTTTCTTTGTTCAGGATATGTGTGTTTACCCTCATACTCTTTCTGGTTGTTCTACTTTGTAGCTGTCCATGGAGTTGGAGAGGTTGTTGAAGCTTGAGGACATCGTAGACATCTCTGAGGTGAAGAAGCTCCATGAGGAAGTGAGGGATTTGAAGAAGCTCTAACGAGGGGTTGGAGGAGACCTCTAAGAACTTAGCCGACGACAATACTGTTGCTGCTAACAAAATTTTTGCTGCCTTGAATGAAAAATCAGAGTTGATTTCCGAGTGTGATACCTTGAGCAAGCAAGTGAAGGATTTGCGGATAGAAGTCCAGAGCTTGAAGGAAGCTGCGGAAGCCCCAGAGGGGAACCGTACTAAGAAGGAAGAAGCTTGGGCAGCTGAGAGAACTGAACTGATTGAGAAGCTTTGATTTCTATCTTGCTGATGTGACGAAGAAGAATGAGATTGGGAAGATTGACTCCTCTGAAGCTGCTCGTGAAGCTTGAAGACTTTCCTGTTGTACCTAGGGTATGCCCCTAAAGGCATTATGTAATTTTAACTCCTCGTATTTGAGTTTTCTGAACTCTACTGAAGTGTTGGAATTTGTCAATCATTGGCTTTTGGTTTGATGTACTCTGTTAACATTATCTTTTGCTTGATCTATTTTGATCTCCTTTGCCTTGCAACTTGTTTAGATGTCTTTGTGGCCCCTGATGTCCGCTAACTTTGTGGCGTAGTTATATTTGGCGATTTGGCATGCTTTCGCATGTCTTGGGCTATTGTAACTCCCTTTTTTTCCTTTCTTTGGAGCTCCTTTTCCTTGGCGAAGACTTCTTCGGTGTGATTATAATGTAGATTTGGCATATTTTAATTTTTTCCTTTGAATCTGGCAAACTTGAAGATGTCTAATAGCATCCTGAACCTCTTGAGGTCTATGAGGTGATCGGTGATTCGTTCTTTGGTGTAACTTTGGAGTGATTTCCTTGTGTACTTGGCGAATTTTTATCTTACCTTTTTTAGTTGGGAGTTCAGAGATACCAATAAAACTTTTGAGCTTTGTGAACCTATTGGCGTGGTTTGTCATCCGTGTGGATGGAGTAATCTTTACCTTTTCCTTGGTGAAGATTTCATGATGTGATTATACTGTAGGCTTGGCATACTTTACCCTTTTCCTTTGAATTTGGCAAATTTGGAGATGTCCGAGAGGACCCTGAGTTTCTTGAGATGTTTGAGTTGATCGATGCTTTGTCCTTTGGTGTGATTTTACTTACTATTCTTTTGGTTTGCTATTTCGTGGCGTAACCAGAGCCTGGTTTTGACGAAGCTTTTGGGCTTCATGGCTTCGTTTGGCGTTTTTTTGTTTGTCTTTTGGCGAAAACTTTACCTTTTCATCATTTTGAAGTTGGAGATGTCCACGAAGCTTTTGAGCTTCATGGCGTTGTTTGGTGTTATTTCGTTTGTATTTTGGTGTAAACTTTACCTTTTCACAGTTTTGAAGTTGGAGATGTCGACGAAGCTCTTGGGCTTCATGGCGTTGTTTGGCGTTATTTTGTTTGTATTTTGGCGTAAACTTTACCTTTTCACCATTTTGAAGTTGGAGATGTCGACGAAGCTTTTGAGCTTCATGGCGTTGTTTGGTGTTATTTTGTTTGTATTTTGACGTAAACTTTACCTTTTTTTTGTCACTTGGCGAATTGCAACATAAGTGCTATTTGTATGAAATTTTCCAATCATGTATGGAGATCTTTTTTGAGATTACTTTGGAGTTTCGTTTGGAGATCGGGTCGCTTTGGAGATGAATTTTCTTGAATTTTCATTGGAAAAACGACTTTTAGATGGCCTTATAGGTCATAGAAGAAAGCTATGTGCACATTTTGTACACTAGAAATTTAAAATATGGATAGCAATTTTGATAAGTAAAATGTAACATAACACATTGTGAATAAAATACGGAAATTTAAGATTTTTACTTCAACTCGAACCTTCATTCATAACAAAATTAAAACAAATGCCGACTTTAAACACTACTCATTCACATGCGGAACGAATCATGAAAGAAACTTGATTACATGAAAGCTAGAGATTTACTTCGTACCTTAACTTAAATAACTTAAAGAGACAGACAATGCAAGCTGAAGACTTTTATGGGTTGAATTTCTTAAGATGGATGGCGTTCCAGGCATATGTCACTGGAGTTCCATCGAGGTGTGCAAGGCGATATGAGCTGGAGCTAATGACCTTGGTGACCCTGTATGGACCTTCCCATGGTAGGGACATTTTGCGGTGCTTTAATGGCATCGAAGTTGCGGTTTGCCTTAAAACGAGGTTATTGACCTGAAAGCTTCTTTATTTGACCTTTGTATTGTACAGCTTTGCAACCCTTTCCTGGTACTTGGAGACATTGAACTGTGTGGAGTCCATGAGCTCCTCGATGAGATCACCATTTAGCCGTAGTCCTTCCTCAGACGATTTTGGATTGAACTTCTCGATTCTTAAAAATTTAAAACTTATCTCAACCGGGAGTACTGCTTCGGTTCCATACGCCATCCTGAATGGTGTTTCTACTGTAGAGACTTTTGGCGTAGTTCGGAGACTCCATAATACATTTGGTAGCTCGTCTACCAAATTCCTGTTGGCCTCAAGCAACCTCTTTTTCAACCCTTGTAAAATTGCTTTGTCAGTAATTTCCACTTGCCCGTTTGCTTGTGGGTATGCGACTGAGGCTTTGAGGTGTTGAATTTCAAGCTCTGTCATTGCATTGACCCATTTTTCTCCGGTTAACTGAGTACCGTTGTCTGTAATGACCATTCTAGGTATACTAAACCTGAATACTATTTACTCCATGAAGAAATGAACTGCATCAATCTCTATTATCCTTGCTAGAGGTCTTACGTCCATCCATTTTTTAAAGTAATCAACTGCCACAATTATGTATTATCATTGTTTGAAACTTTTTGGTAAGAGACCCACCAAATCGATGCCCACATAAAGAAAGGGCACGGAGTTGTTGTCGGTTTGAAAGGAACTGAAGATCTATGGTTCACGGACCCATATTTTTGGCTTGGCTCACACCGCTTCGTGACTCCTCACAGTCCTGGCGCATCGTAGACCAGTAGATTCCATGCCTTATGATTTTTAATGCCATGTTTTTCCCTGCTAGATGGTCTCCAGAAATTCCTGAGTGTACGTCGACCATAATTGTTTTTGCTTCATCTTGGTTAACATATTTGAGTAGAGGTTCGACTAGAGCTCTCCTGAACAACTTGTTATCGATCAAACAATAATGTTTAGCCTTCATAGTCATCTTTCTCAATTCTTGTCTGTCTAATTCACCATGGACTCCTTGGATGAACTTAATGATGGGGGTCCTCCAATCTTCCAGAGTTGACACACAAAGCACTTCTTTTTGAACTATTGATGGTGGTTGATGCACTTCTCTGAAATATACAGGTTCTGAGGTGTTTGAAGTGCTCGAGGTGGCCATCTTTGATAGAGCATCTGCCCATTGGTTGTTGGATCTATCGATGTTGTTGATAGTTTTTCAATTGATAACATTTTTCCGTGTCATGCCCCGTATCTTCGTGATAATGACAGAATTTGTTACTCAGAGGTCTGTTGGGGTTCATTGGTCTTGGAGGCACATAAGTTGGATCAGCCTTAAGGACCCCGAGTATTACAGTTCTTTCAGCCCTTGAGCTTTGTGAAATCCCAATCATCTCGATGTCGTTGAAGCCAAGGGTGTTGTTCAGATGGAGACACCTGCGATGTGAATGGCCTGTTTGATGTATATGAGGTCCCATCCTCCCTTTTTGGTTGAACTGGCGATCTTGCTTGTGTTCTTCGCACACCTCGGGATCCTCGATTACCTCGACGGTATTCCCATTAAGAGGTTTATTCGAGTAGCCTATTCATCCTTGTTCTTGGGGATCCAGAGGAGGACTGTATACTTCCAACAGCCTCTTGGAGAGTCAATCTATGCTCAAATATCTCTATAGCTGCTTGGAGTGATTGAGGTTCTTTTTCAAAATACTTATCGAGCACTGCGTTGTGCCTCGACCTGTCAATTCCTGCTGCCAGATATGTCATTGCCAGAAATTTTAGTTCTTGTATTTTCATGGAAAGGGATAAAGAAAAAGTTAACCAGGTTTTAAAAATTCCATATGCAACTAGTTTGAATTATCAAAATGGTAGGTCATGAAAGTCTTGATTTGGAAGCCGAACAACTTTGAAAAGCTACGCAGCATAAATTCTTCACTGTTTCAATCGAAAGGTTGCTGGAGTTGATCAAATATCAAATATGTAGTTCATTATGGTGTTGTCAACAAACAACAACAAAAGAATCTAGAATTGGGGTAAGAAAGTTAACCAGTTGAGTTTGATGGATGCACATAACTTCCTCAACTTCAAAGCATTGCTTCTTCATTTATAGTGAGCAGTTTAATTAGTCGCCTTCTGTGTCAATCGAACTGTACGTTTGACATTGATGGGAAGATGAAGCAAAAGCTTTGATTCTCAAAATCGAGCTTCAAAATAACACTCCAATATGGGGCTTAAACCCAATGCTTATGTGTACTTCACCCAAGGTTGAGTACTTAGGATTGGACATTTTGATTCTGTGCGCTTTTTGTTAACGTACTTAGGTTAAGAAGTTGAAGGAATCATATAAGCAATCATTAGTTTATTTGAATCAGTTAAATATATTGATATTGTAACTTTCATATTTTATTTAAAAGTTCAGAACTATGACAGGGTTTACTCGATAGACGTTTAGTACTAAAATACAGCATACTTCCTCCGAGCTAGTAGGAAATCTTCTATCGACTTTCTTTTCAAATCACTTAGCTGACTGCGCAGGGCAGCCTCTAACGAGTCTTCTAACTTCAAACATCCAGTTGCCAACATATTGTCTGGACAGAAATTTGAAGAGTGAACAATGGGACCGTTAAATTCACCCAGCACTTCCATGTTTTCGATTTCAAACTTGGCAAATTTCGTATTCTTCTGATCGTAAGTATAGAAATTACCATTCTGAGACTTGAAAAGAAGCAATTTATCCTTCATAACTGCTACGGGGACTAACGGGGAAGCATCCAATCCACCGGGAATAGAGGCGTTCAAAGTGCACTCTATAGACCAAGACTCCATCACCCCATACTCTTTCATCGACCATATGCTAAATTGACCAGGCACAGAATTATCAAAGATACATAGACACTTTTGCAACACCCCAACCCTCATAACATTACAGTTCTTTATATTAGAAGGAATGGGGATCTGATGGTGCTGCTCTTCCTCAAGGTTAAATGCATGCAAAGATGTGATATCTTTCCTCTCGTCATCAAACAGCCAATGAAAAGATCCTTCCACGGTAGCAGCAAGAATTTCCTGATTGCTTGGGTACGGGAGATATCCGTCCACTCTTCTCCATATATGGTGATCAGTCCCAATAGTAACAATCTGAGCCTCAGATCTTTTTTTATAAATTAGATGCGGTGGTTGCCTTCTTGTTGAAATTCTCAGAAGCTTATAGGAACGAGTACGTGAGCTAACACCAAACCCATAAACATCTTTCATCCTTAAATCAATTTTGGGATTTGGAAGGATAGCAAACTGTCCCAAAACTGGATTGCACACTTGAAGAAGCCGTTGGGTCCCACGATTATACTCTTCATGAATAGAACCTTCTCTGTCATAATTATCTAAAATCACCGAACAAAGCAAGCCATCACAAAATCCAACAATTTTGGTACATCTTGGGAAAATAGATTTATAAGACTTGCAATATCCCTTTGCCAACTCAAGCAAGTGAACCCCAACATCATTTTTATACAGAATGGTGGTATAGATGGAAAGTTCAGCAAAATGTTCCTGGATCAATCTAAGAAATAATTTGCATACACACCTGCATGTATAGAGGGAAGAAATCGGAAGCAACGCTATGATGGACAGAAGGAGTGCAGTTGGCAGTGCTTCTATCAAATTCAGCTGCTTTACACCTTTCCCCAGTTTTACTGCTTTAGCTTTCTTTGTACTTTCACTTGTGGCTGCAGCATTTCCTTGACCAGACATTTTTAAGCTCCTTATATGTTTTTTTCTGGACTGGAAAGACAGACAATTTTCTGGACTAGATAGAGAAACAATCAAGTCTAATTTATGGTCGAAAGGTTTAATAATAATATCTCTTCAAGATTCAATCAGATTTTATTGTTTAATCAAAAAGCCGGAACCATTTATTCAGATCGTGCAACCAGAACAAGATTATGTAAATCTACAGATACATTTTCCACAATTTTCAAACCGTTACGAAGGAAAACGTAGATAAGTTTGTCTTTTTATGATTTAAGTTTGTTTTTTATGAGCAAGCTAGTTTGGTTTTCTATGAACCTGCCTCATATTCCATGCATGTACATGTTGTGTTTTATAATTTATTTATTTTTTTGGTCAGATATTGTGTTATATATTTAACTATTTGTGTTTAACATATCTTTTTTTGAATTTATACGGTTACTTTTTCATCTCAAATTCCTATATAATCTTTTCAACTGATAAAAAATGGATACTTCTTGTAAGATGATAAGCTACATTCAAAAGAAAAAAAGGGAAGTTTTTACAATAACTTCTCAATCTTTGAGATTTGTAACATTATCGGAGGTGAGGTAATGAGTATCAACGAGAATCCTATCTAGAATTTTACATGTGTGGAGCAAGTAAGTTAAATCCAACATTTAATCGCAATAATAATATCTAAAAATGCTAGGATTTCAAAGGCTAATAAAAACGGTAAACCTCGATAATTGTATACATTTATGATTAAAGAATTTTATTATTTATCGAGATTATTCATTTATTAAAATCATATTTACATCATTTCTATTGTGTTTGAGCCAAAAATAATATTTATTTGTCAAGATTTTTCGTTTATCAAATATTCATTTATAGAGTTTCAACAATTCATAAAACGCCAGATAAAGGTGTTAGCTGTCGTTGCAGGGATTCAAGTTTTAACAAGTTACTTGTGTATTTACTATGGATAGGGTTAGAGACAAAAATTATACAGGCTTAATTTATTGTTAAAGTGTGATATTATAAAATGTCAATCCTCTAAAAAGTTGGAGTTACAAGAATATATATAGTATTTTTAATGGGCCTAATTCTCTAAGTGGACCTCATGCCCAACATTCATTCCCCCTAAGTACAAAAAAAAGATCTTCAGATCTTTCAATCACCTATTTTACAAGGCCCAAACCATATATTTAAAGTTTACAATACAAAACAGACGGGGGAAACCGAAAAAGCAAAAGAAAAAATTCTCATTTTTTTTTCTGAAATTTGTGATGACACGCGGTTGTGGCTTTAGTGGTCGGTTAACTTGTCCTTACACTTTCCAATGAGTCGGGGGTTATTGGACCGTGGTAGATTCTTTCCCCGGGCCGAGTGAAGTCGATGAACCGTTTAGGCTCTAGGACCTCTGCGTAGTTACAAGTTTTCCTTGGGCCCACTGTTAAACTATTGAAGTTGTTTGCAAACATGCCGACCGATTGAATTTTAGCCCGCCTTCTTGAGAGTAAAGCTGCAGGGGCTTCGACTGTGATGCCTAGTGTTGGAGTAGAAAGTGGACCCGAGATTATCTCGAGGAGCCTTGCGCCTCATTCTGGTGTGGTTGGTATTGGTGCCTCTGAAACCAATGTTATGAAAGATCGAGTGAAGAGGAGATATCGTGATGGGCATTCCTCTAAAGGTCATCATTCTAAGAAGTTGAAGGAACCGGTGAGCTGTCCGAGCTTTGGTGGAGTGGGTTCACTTTCTGAAAATGACATGGGATCTTTTCCTCAAATGAGAGCTAACGTGAAAGTCTATGGAGTGGCTGTTGGGAACGGTCTTTGTGTTTGTAAGAGTTTTGTTGATAAGGTGCTTTATCTTTATTTATTTTGTTTTGTTTTTCTTTGTTCAGGATATGATGTGTTTACCCTCATACTCTTTCTGGTTGTTCTACTTTGTAGCTGTCCATGGAGTTGGAGAGGTTGTTGAAGCTTGAGGACGTCGTAGACATCTCTGAGGTGAAGAAGCTCCATGAGGAAGTGAGGGATTTGAAGAAGCTCTAACGAGGGGTTGGAGGAGACCTCTAAGAACTTAGCCGACGACAATACTGTTGCTGCTAACAAAATTTTTGCTGCCTTGAATGAAAAATCAGAGTTGATTTCTGAGTGTGATACCTTGAGCAAGTAAGTGAAGGATTTGCGGATAGAAGTCCAGAGCTTGAAGGAAGCTGCGGAAGCCCCAGAGGGGAACCGTGCTAAGAAGGAAGAAGCTTGGGCAGCTGAGAGAACTGAACTGATTGAGAAGCTTTGATTGCTATCTTGCTGATGTGACGAAGAAGAATGAGATTGGGAAGATTGACTCCTCTGAAGCTGCTCGTGAATCTTGAAGACTTTCCTGTTGTACCTAGGGTATGCCCTTAAAGGCATTATGTAATTTTAACTCCTCGTATTTGAGTTTTCTGAACTCTACTGAAGTGTTGGAATTTGTCAATCATTGGCTTTTGGTTTGATGTACTCTGTTAACATTATCTTTTGCTTGATCTATTTTGAACTCCTTTGCCTTGCAACTTGTTTAGATGTCTTTGTGGCCCCCGATGTCCGCTAACTTTGTGGCGTAGTTATATTTGGCGATTTGGCATGCTTTCGCATGTCTTGGGCTATTGTAACTCCCTTTTTTTTCCCTTTCTTTGGGGCTCCTTTTCCTAGGCGAAGACTTCATCGGTGTGATTATAATGTAGATTTGGCATATTTTAATTTTTTCCTTTGAATCTGGCAAACTTGAAGATGTCTAATAGCATCATGAACCTCTTGAGGTCTATGAGGTGATCGGTGATTCGTTCTTTGGTGTAACTTTGGAGAGATTTCCTTGTGTACTTGGCGAATTTTTATCTTACCTTTTTTAGTTGGGAGTTCAGAGATACCAATAAAACTTTTGAGCTTTGTGAACCTTTTGGCGTGGTTTGTCATCCGCGTGGATGGAGTAATCTTTACCTTTTCCTTGGTGAAGATTTCATGATGTGATTATACTGTAGGGTTGGCATACTTTACCCTTTTCCTTTGAATTTGGCAAATTTGGAGATGTCCGAGAGGACCCTGAGTTTCTTGAGATGTTTGAGGTGATCGATGCTTTGTCCTTTGGTGTGATTTTACTTACTATTCTTTTGGTTTGCTATTTCGTGGCGTAACCAGAGCCTGGTTTTGACGTACTTTACTTTTTTGGAGCCCTTGACATATTTGTCGCATATCTCTGGATTGATTTCCTTGTGCACTTGGTGACTTGGCGAATTGATATTTGGCGTACTTTAATTTGGCGAATTGATATTTGGTGAATTGTAGGTTTGGTGTACTTTAATTTGGAGAATTGATATTTGGCAAATTTTTCCATTGGATTTGGCGAACTTGGAGATGTCCAAGAGGACCCTGAGGTGACAAAAGTATTGTCCTTTGACGTGGTTTTTCTTACCTTTTCTTTTAAATTACTATTTCGTGGCATAACCAAATCCTGGTTTTTGGCGTAAATTTTTACCTTTACACCGTTTTGAAGTTGGAGATGTCGATGAAGCTTTTGGGCTTCATGGCTTCGTTTGGCGTTATTTTGTTTATCTTTTGGCGAAAACTTTACCTTTTCATCATTTTGAAGTTGGAGATGTCCACGAAGCTTTTGAGCTTCATGGCGTTGTTTGGTGTTATTTCGTTTGTATTTTGGCGTAAACTTTACCTTTTCACCGTTTTGAAGTTGGAGATGTCGACGAAGCTCTTGGGCTTCATGGCGTTGTTTGGCATTATTTTGTTTGTATTTTGGCGTAAACTTTACCTTTTCACCATTTTGAAGTTGGAGATGTCGACGAAGCTTTTGAGCTTCATGGCGTTGTTTGGTGTTATTTTGTTTGTATTTTGGCGTAAACTTTACCTTTTTTTTGTCACTTGGCGAATTGAAACATAAGTGCTATTTGTATGAAATTTTCCAATCATGTATGGAGATCTTTTTTGAGATTACTTTGGAGTTTCGTTTGGAGATCGGGTCGTTTTGGAGATGAATTTTCTCGAATTTTCATTGGATAAACGACTTTTAGATGGCCTTATAGGTCATAGAAGAAAGCTATGTGCACATTTTGTACACTAGAAATTTAAAATATGGATAGCAATTTTGATAAGTAAAATGTAACATAACACATTGTGAATAAAATACGGAAATTCAAGATTTTTACTTCAACTCGAACCTTCATTCATAACAAAATTAAAACAAATGCCGACTTTAAACACCACTCATTAACATGCGGAACGAATCATGAAAGAAACTTGATTACATGAAAGCTAGAGATTTACTTCGTACCTTAACTTAAATAACTTAAAGAGACAGACAATGCAAGCTGAAGACTTTTATGGGTTGAATTTCTTAAGATGGATGGCGTTCCAGGCATATGTCACTGGAGTTCCATCGAGGTGTGCAAGGCGATATGAGCTGGAGCTAATGACCTTGGTGACCCTGTATGGACCTTCCCATGGTAGGGACATTTTGCGGTGCTTTAATGGCATCGAAGTTGCGGTTTGCCTTAAAACGAGGTTATTGACCTGAAAGCTTCTTTATTTGACCTTTGTATTGTACAGCTTTGCAACCCTTTCCTGGTACTTGGAGACATTGAACTGTGTGGAGTCCATGAGCTCCTCGATGAGATCACCATTTAGCCGTAGTCCTTCCTCAGACGATTTTGGATTGAACTTCTCGATTCTTAAAAATTTAAAACTTATCTCAACCGGGAGTACTGCTTCGGTTCCATACGCCATCCTCAATGGTGTTTCTACTGTAGAGACTTTTGGTGTAGTTCGGAGACTCCATAATACATTTGGTAGCTCGTCTACCCAATTCCTGTTGGCCTCAAGCAACCTCTTTTTCAACCCTTGTAAAATTGCTTTGTCAGTAATTTCCACTTGCCCGTTTGCTTGTGGGTATGCGACTGAGGCTTTGAGGTGTTGAATTTCAAGCTCTGTCATTGCATTGACCCATTTTTCTCCGGTTAACTGAGTACCGTTGTCTGTAATGACCATTCTAGGTATACTAAACCTGAATACTATTTACTCCATGAAGAAATGAACTGCATCAATCTCTATTATCCTTGCTAGAGGTCTTACGTCCATCCATTTTTTAAAGTAATCAACTGCCACAATTATGTATTATCATTGTTTGGAACTTTTTGGTAAGAGACCCACCAAATCGATGCCCACATAAAGAAAGGGCACGGAGTTGTTGTCGGTTTGAAAGGAACTGAAGATCTATGGTTCACGGACCCATATTTTTGGCTTGGCTCACACCGCTTCGTGACTCCTCACAGTCCTGGCGCATCGTAGACCAGTAGATTCCATGCCTTATGATTTTTAATGCCATGTTTTTCCCTGCTAGATGGTCTCCAGAAATTCCTGAGTGTACGTCGACCATAATTGTTTTTGCTTCATCTTGGTTAACATATTTGAGTAGAGGTTCGACTAGAGCTCTCCTGAACAACTTGTTATCGATCAAACAATAATGTTTAGCCTTCATAGTCATCTTTCTCAATTCTTGTCTGTCTAATTCACCATGGACTCCTTGGATGAACTTAATGATGGGGGTCCTCCAATCTTCCAGAGTTGACACACAAAGCACTTCTTTTTGAACTATTGATGGTGGTTGATGCACTTCTCTGAAATATACAGGTTCTGAGGTGTTTGAAGTGCTCGAGGTGGCCATCTTTGATAGAGCATCTGCCCATTGGTTGTTGGATCTATCGATGTTGTTGATAGTTTTTCAATTGATAACATTTTTCCGTGTCATGCCCCGTATCTTCGTGATAATGACAGAATTTGTTACTCAGAGGTCTGTTGGGGTTCATTGGTCTTGGAGGCACATAAGTTGGATCAGCCTTAAGGACCCCGAGTATTACAGTTCTTTCAACACTTGAGCTTTGTGAAATCCCAATCATCTCGATGTCGTTGAAGCCAAGGGTGTTGTTCAGATGGAGCGATGTGAATGGCCTGTTTGATGTATATGAGGTCCCATCCTCCCTTTTTGGTTGAACTGGCGATCTTGCTTGTGTTCTTCGCACACCTCGGGATCCTCGATTACCTCGACGGTATTCCCATTGAGAGGTTTATTCGAGTAGCCTATTCATCCTTGTTCTTGGGGATCCAGAGGAGGACTGTATACTTCCAACAGCCTCTTGGAGAGTGTTAGCACAAAATTACGCAAGCGCACGTAGTCACAAGTAATATAATTAAAGTTCGTTCCGCAGAGATCTGGTTAAGTTTCAATCAGTAAATATGCCTATGCAACAATGTTTAGTTTTAATCCACTGCTAAGACAAATAACAATTTTGGTTTTGATTAACTAAATTAAACTAGGATGCAAATTTTAAACTAAAAATTGAATTAACTAATGAGATTGAATTCGAATTACTAATATGAGAAAAAACATGGGATCCCAACTTCATTAAATACTTCCCTTAGATCTGACGCCTTTAATCTCTATATGCAATGACTTTGATATCTGATCGGATAACACGAAACCAGTATACGCTACCTGTCAGCATACGCATACCAAACTAAACATACATCCACAAAAGAGATAGAAGATGATTAGACACCAATTATGCTTAGACCCTATATGTCTATAGAATTTGAAAACATAACGGTTGAAGAACAGGTTATCCATTAAGATCACATAGGGTAGTATAAGTATTTTCATCTCACACCACAAATCATATTGACAATCAATTATGAACCTATGCTAGCATGGCAAGTTCTAAATCTCAAGATCCACTTTCACTTCACAAGAGATTAACAATTCAATTTAGATGTTAGCTACGCATCTAAAAGCATTAAGATTAACCATACGAGGATATCAAATTCACATCACACACAGATCTTTATAGCATCAAGATACTAAGTTCCATAAATAACTCCGTTAGAATCCCATGACAACGTTTAGCCCATAATTGAACTATTCATCGTCATGGGATTTGATGAAAACATAATAATTAACAAGATATGAAAGAAAGAAACAATAATATTAATAAAAACAAGAGTTGAGAAACAAATCTATAATCCAAAGTATACAGAAGATGAAGTAGATCTAGATCTTTGCTTATCACCGAGCTTGAATCCTTCTCCACTTTTCTCTCTTGCAGTTTTACGTTACAATACTAATAATCTGATACAAATTACAAGGTATGATGTGTTTATATAGGCACTACAAGTCTTGCCCAACAAGAAAATACAAAAACAGAATTATAATAGAATTTCTGCAAGATACGTTTCCTAATTTGATTCTGTTTTGTAAGGAAATTTCGTGGCTGACTTTTCTTCAGATTTTCTGGAACGCTCCCCACGTAATTGGGCTTCTGGACTATCTTAGAATGATAGAAAATCTCGTTATCTTCGCGTGGACTGCTTACGGGCCTAAAACGGACTTCTAGAACTCAAGATATGGCCAAAACAGTGTAAACTGTGCAACCCTTCTCGAAAATCCGAATTTTAATCAATTAATTCCCAAAAAATTATAAAAGCATCCACCTTAGTCAACATTCTCGTGATCCTGCACAACTAAGCAAAACACATCAAATCTACAACAACTTGAGTCCAAGACAATCAATTTAAGCCGAAATTAAGCGATCCAAGTGGATATAAAATCCACTTATCACACCCCCAAACTTAAACCGATGCTTGTCCTCAAGCATAACAATTACAACTAACTAACTAGATAGTACCACTTCCGTAGGTGATCACGGTTGCGTTTGGCATATGCAACAAGCCCTTTAAACCCCTAGGCAGCCCTAGTGGACGAGTAAGGTCTCGTGAGGGCCTATAGCGAATGTACCCACAAAATCCATTTAACCTAATGCAATGCAATGCATGAATGCAACTAGAATGAAAAAAATGCAACGATCCCCTTCAGACTAACCAAAACCAACGAGCAAGCAAATATCTTAGAAAATGCAACTAAATCCAAATAGAGCTCGACCAAGTTCCCGTATACTAACAATACATGAACAGAAACGTGCGTGTGTGCAATGCTCATCAGAAATACTCCCAAAACTAGGTCAAAAATCATACATGCTCTTCGTCAAGACAATCACAGGTTTATAAATAGAATAGACTGTAGACACTTCATAACCTAAGAACACCTCCATCCTTATCCAAGGTAGACAGAAATTCATGCTTTTATTACTAAACAACTACGACACATAACATACAAGCATGCTTATTTAACCGTGCAATGGATGAGACCCCGAAAGGCTTATACAATAATACCCATGTAGCGAGCGTTGGGTTAGTGGATCCCAGACTATAAAAGCCTTAGGTCACTAGGCACAAAGTCCCCGCGAACTTAATTGCTCGAGTATTAAAGAGCTCAACCTGGTTAATTTTGCATATAAACAATTGACACTTTTGATCTTTTCTTTTTTTTTTTTTCTTTTTTTTCTTTTTTCTGTTTTTTTTTCCTTTCTCTTTTTTTTTTCTATGCAATCTGGAATGAGAATTCTCAATTCCAACCCTAAACTACTCATATAAATATGAGCCGGCTACTAGCCATTTGACGCCTAGCCATTATTGACAACTATTTACAATTAAGCATGAAATTCCTGGTTTCCCCCAAACTTAGACTTTAATGCTACTACGCTATCAAGGGAATAACGAAAATTCTAAATATAATCAAGTGATTAAATCTCAAAACATCCAAACAAGCATGATCTCAACCTAGCCCAAAAGCACCCAATGAGACCGTGAAAAGATTTTGTTTCTGAAGCATGCAAGTCAATTTCATAGAAACTATAAGTCAACCCTCTACTCATCATTACCACACTCAATTAGACACCTACCTACCAATCAGAATTAGCTCGTTCTAAGGGATCATGAAACATGCATGCTATGAAAATGCAACTAATACGAACTCACATGGTATACGAAACAAAAAACAGAATGCCCTACATGAAACAAACATAATTAATACGAACATAACATGAATGAATTACTACTAAGCATGCAAAACATGATATCCTACATGAACACATATAAACAACAACAACTACTAATCCCTCAAACCACCCCCAAACTTAAAATATTCAATGTCCGCATTGAATGGAAGTAAATACAAGGGATAGTAGAACATACCTACTCATCCTCGCTATCGTCACCCTCGTCATCCTCCTCAGATGAATCAAGTGGAGGATACGGAGTCCGAGCTCCATATATAGGCCACTGAACAGCAGTACCTGGTGACTGAAAAGCTGCATCCAAAGCTACGGCCATTTCCTCGGAGTACTGGCGACCGCAAACATGCATAGCATCCAACCGCCTAGTCATTCGACGAAAATAAGTATCAAAGACAGACATATCCACCATTCGCCGCTGAGGTTCTGCAATCGCTACTCCCGGTGCCCTAGGAACAGGTGGTGGAGCGCCCGCTCCCTGACCACCAGCATCACCAACTATAAAGCCTAAACCCCTAAGATGAGGAATGCCGCCCGACCACTCCCCCATCCGGTCAATAGTAACATCATTAATGGAAGACATAGGTTTATGCACTGGCTCACCTTCGTACCATTTCACTTTCGAAGCATCACACAAGTACGCAATGATAGACGCATAAGGAATACTAGCCGATGAATTACTGCCCAAATACCGAAGAATAGCTTGATTAATAAGATACCCAAGGTCAACATACTCACCTCGGAGAATACCCCATAGCAGAATAGCTCTCTCAACAGTAACATCGGTCACATGGGTTGATGGAAGAATATTAGAACTGATGAAGTAGAACCATGCCCGTGCGAACTTAGACAATGATGCCGCCGGAAAAGTCCTCTTCTCGGTGGTACCCACTCTACACTTCCACAGCGTACCTGGAATACAAAGCTCACCAATGATTGCATCAAGAACAACCTCATCCCTAGTCTTTTTCCCCCAATCAGTAGCACCTCTAGGTTTAGGCGGTTGCCTAATCAAAGTACGAATCGCACGAGGCGAATAATCCACCTTCTGGCCCCTAACAATCGTGGAGTTATTCCTTGCTATCGAAGCATTAGCATAAAACTCCCTCACCACATTCAATGGGGCATCATTAGCAAACTCACAAAATAAAGTCCAACCCCGCTCACTAATCATAGCCTCCATCTCCGCATTATTACGTGGCACAAGCCTCCTTTCCTGAATAACCCCCTTGACAACCAACCTACCATACTCCGCTTTAGCATCCTCATTCACGAATTTTTTCACTCCATCCCCCACCACATCGTTCTCATCCAAAGCTGGACGAGCACTACTACTACTTCCCACTAATCGTGGTCGCTTAGGAGCCATAATCAACAAATATCAAGCAAAGAACAACAATCTCCAAACAATTCACCAAACAAAGACCCCCAAATTACACACTTCAAGAGCCCTAATTTGCAAAATTCACAAATTCAAATAAAAGATGAGAGAAAATATTACCCAATTGAATCAAAGAGGTGAAATTGCTAGATTAATCCCCAAAACTTCGAATTTGATTCCCCTTTTGCACTATGAATGGATGAAAGTTGAGAAGTTTGGGTAATATAGAAGTGTTTGTGTAGGCATGGGTGTATGTATATATATAGGAGATGTAATAAGGATGAAATTATATGTAGAATAGGATTGGGGATGTTTTAGGATTGAATTTAAGGTAGAATAGGATTTGGGGATGATAGTGTTTAGAATTGTAGTTGCATTAGGATATAGGATAAGAAAAGGGGTAAAAAGAAAGAAAGATTTGAGGTTTAGGGGCAAAAATTCGAAGGAAAACAGGAGAAAACAGGGCTGACTGCGCGCTGAGGCTTGTTGCGCAGCTTGATACTGCGTTACTGGGCTGTTGCGCTGCGGCGCTTGTTGCGCAGGTACAACCTGCGTGACACGGCGCTACTGGCGCGCTGGCGCAAGATGCGCGACACCTGCCTGCGTGACAGGGTGCTGTTTGCCTTGTGGCGCAGGTAGCACAGCTCCATTCTGTTTTTTTTTTTTTTTTTTTTTTTACACTCTTTTCTCTCTTTTTTTTTTTCTTTTTTTTTTTTTTCTTTTTTTTTTTTTTTGAAAGAAAAGAATACACAACATATACAATACTTGGGTTGCCTCCCAAGAAGCGCTCCTTTTACGTCATTAGCTTGACGTTCCTTCCTCAAATCAAGGCGGTTTCAAAAGAATAACCGAACCGTTCTCAACAGACAAACCATTCATACGAACTTTGACATCCTGATTGCTTGCTTTCCACAAATCACTTCCATCAGATTTCAACCTAATTTTACTACCAAATGGCCAAATCTTCTTCTTTTTCTTCTTCACACCTCTCAGGTGCTTCTCTGATTCAACCGGTTGAACAAAAATTTCCTCATCCTTATCATCTGCTTTCCACCTTCGCAACACGTTATCATGCCCCTCTTCAAAAATCACTAGCTCATTATTCAAAAGGACATACCTCAAATGTGGTGGAAGTTTTCCAAGCTTTACTTTCGAAAGATCACGAACTGAAGAACTGTCCGATTTCTCGCTCAGCAACTGATCAAACTTCTTTTTCTGACCCGTATCAACTATTTCCACACTGCAACACTCTTCATCCTCTGTTGGAAATTTCATGGCCTTGAACACATTAAAGGTGACACTCTGATCTTGCACCCTCATTGTAAGCTCTCCTTTTTGCACATCAATTAAAGTCTTTCCTGTAGCCAAGAACGGTCTTCCCAAAATTATGGGAATCTTCTTATCTTCTTCGAAATCCAAGATAACAAAATCAGCTGGAAATATGAGCTTATCAACCTTCACCAAAACATCCTCCACTATACCCCTCGGATACGTGATAGATCGATCAGCCAACTGCAAAGAGATGTTAGTTGGCTTTGGCTCCGGTAGACCAAGTTGCTTGAAAATAGACAAGGGCATGAGATTAATACTAGCTCCCAAATCACATAAACACTTGTTGAATGAACGATTGCCAATAGTACAAGGAATAGTGAAACTTCCCGGATCTTTAAGTTTAGGTGGCAACTTCTGCTGCAGAACTGCACTACACTCCTCCGTTAATGCCACTGTTTCAAATTCTTCCAACCTTCTCTTTCGTGACAAAATATCCTTCATGAACTTTGCATACCTCGGCATCTGCTCCAATGCTTCAACAAAAGGAATGTTAATGGACAATTTCTTGAAGACATCCATAAATTTCTGAAACTGTTTTTCTTGACTTTTCTTCAAACGTCCAGGATATGGCGGAGGTGGATAGATCTGATTATTCATTGAAGATTGCTCCGAAGTAGACTTTTCAACAGGTTTCTTGCTCTTCTCACCATCTAGCTGATTAGCCACTAAATCAGATTTCTCAATTTCTGGCACTGCAGATTTTTCAACCTGCTGATTCTGAACATCTTCATCTTCTTCAGTTGCTGATTTAGGATCACTCGTGACTTTTCCAGATCTCAAAGTCACAGCCTTCACCTGCTCATGAACCTCCCTCTTGCCTGGATTACCCATTGTATCACTTGGAAGAGTTCCTTGTTGCATACTTACCAAGACACTTGTAATCTGCCCCAACTGGGTTTCCAAAACTTTCTGGCCAGCTTGTAAGTTCTTTACCACTATCCACATCTCATCAGATTTATCATTAGATGATTGCCCCATATGAGCCTGGGGTTGTTGCTGCTGAAACCCCGGAGGTTGATATGATTGCTTTGGAGCATACTGCTGCTGATAACCTTGATTGAATGGCCTTGCTTGCTGCCCCTGAAACTGCTGATAGGGTTGCTGAGGTTGTTGAGCACCTTGGTTGTTGCTCCAGCTGAAATTAGGATGATTCCTGTTGCTTGGATGATAGGTGGCTGGTACTGGTGCAGCAGGTCTCTGAAAATTACTTACGAACTGTGCTGATTCAGAAGAGATAGCACACTGATTCGTCTCATGTGCGCCTGCACATAACTCACAAACACTGGCTACCTGCTGAACTCCATAATTAGCAAGAGAATCCACCTTCATCGAAAGAGCCTTCAACTGAGCTGCAATAGCTGAAGCTGTGTCAACTTCAAGAACACCTGCTACCTTACCTTGAGAAAGCCTCTGTGTTGGATTTTGATATTCGTTAGCAGCCATCATCTCAATAAGATCATATGCTTCCTCATAGCTCTTCGCCCATAGAGCACCACCAGATGCTGCATCTAGCAAAGGCCTAGACTGTGCTCCCAACCCATTGTAGAAACCATTAATAACCATCCAATCAGGCATGCCATGATGAGGGCACCTTCGTAGCATCTCCTTATAACGTTCCCAAGCCTCACACAAAGATTCTCCAGATTGCTGTTGAAATTGAGTTAACTGGTTCCTTATTGCTGCAGTTTTCGCCATAGGGAAGAATTTAGTAAGAAACTTCTGAGCAAGATCATCCCATGTAGTAATGGAACCAGCTGGTAGAGAGTGTAACCAGCCCTTAGCCTTATCCCTTAAGGAGAATGGGAAAAGCCTCAACTTGATAGCATCATCCGACACACCATTAAATTTGAAAGTGTCGCAGATCTCGATAAAGTCCCTGATGTGCATATTAGGATCCTCTGTCGAAGCACCCCCAAACTGAACCGAATTCTGCACCATCTGAATTGTGCTCGGCTTGATCTCAAAGTTATTCGCTGCAATAGCTGGCCTGACAATACTAGATTGTATGTCAGTAATCTTCGGCTGCGAATAGTCCTTCAAAGCCTTAACTGCTGCTGGTAAGTCTGCCATCTCTACAGTAGTTTCAAATTCCTCTTTCTGATTATCTACTACAAAACCGTCTTCTGCCAGTTTTTCCTTACGAGCCTGCAAACGTGTTCGCATACACGTTCAAGTACCTGAAAACACCACGAAACAAACAACTAAGTAAGAAATCCGAGTCAGTGAACGCTAACGACCACTGATGACAAGCACATAAACTAAACAAAACACCGATGATCCCCGGCAGCGGCGCCAAAAACTTGTTAGCACAAAATTACGCAAGCGCACGTAGTCACAAGTAATATAATTAAAGTTCGTTCCGCAGAGATCTGGTTAAGTTTCAATCAGTAAATATGCCTATGCAACAATGTTTAGTTTTAATCCACTGCTAAGACAAATAACAATTTTGGTTTTGATTAACTAAATTAAACTAGGATGCAAATTTTAAACTAAAAATTGAATTAACTAATGAGATTGAATTCGAATTACTAATATGAGAAAAAACATGGGATCCCAACTTCATTAAATACTTCCCTTAGATCTGACGCCTTTAATCTCTATATGCAATGACTTTGATATCTGATCGGATAACACGAAACCAGTATACGCTACCTGTCAGCATACGCATACCAAACTAAACATACATCCACAAAAGAGATAGAAGATGATTAGACACCAATTATGCTTAGACCCTATATGTCTATAGAATTTGAAAACATAACGGTTGAAGAACAGGTTATCCATTAAGATCACATAGGGTAGTATAAGTATTTTCATCTCACACCACAAATCATATTGACAATCAATTATGAACCTATGCTAGCATGGCAAGTTCTAAATCTCAAGATCCACTTTCACTTCACAAGAGATTAACAATTCAATTTAGATGTTAGCTACGCATCTAAAAGCATTAAGATTAACCATACGAGGATATCAAATTCACATCACACACAGATCTTTATAGCATCAAGATACTAAGTTCCATAAATAACTCCGTTAGAATCCCATGACAACGTTTAGCCCATAATTGAACTATTCATCGTCATGGGATTTGATGAAAACATAATAATTAACAAGATATGAAAGAAAGAAACAATAATATTAATAAAAACAAGAGTTGAGAAACAAATCTATAATCCAAAGTATACAGAAGATGAAGTAGATCTAGATCTTTGCTTATCACCGAGCTTGAATCCTTCTCCACTTTTCTCTCTTGCAGTTTTACGTTACAATACTAATAATCTGATACAAATTACAAGGTATGATGTGTTTATATAGGCACTACAAGTCTTGCCCAACAAGAAAATACAAAAACAGAATTATAATAGAATTTCTGCAAGATACGTTTCCTAATTTGATTCTGTTTTGTAAGGAAATTTCGTGGCTGACTTTTCTTCAGATTTTCTGGAACGCTCCCCACGTAATTGGGCTTCTGGACTATCTTAGAATGATAGAAAATCTCGTTATCTTCGTGTGGACTGCTTACGGGCCTAAAACGGACTTCTAGAACTCAAGATATGGCCAAAACAGTGTAAACTGTGCAACCCTTCTCGAAAATCCGAATTTTAATCAATTAATTCCCAAAAAATTATAAAAGCATCCACCTTAGTCAACATTCTCGTGATCCTGCACAACTAAGCAAAACACATCAAATCTACAACAACTTGAGTCCAAGACAATCAATTTAAGCCGAAATTAAGCGATCCAAGTGGATATAAAATCCACTTATCAGAGAGTCAATCTATGCTCAAATATCTCTATAGCTGCTTGGAGTGATTGAGGTTCTTTTTCAAAATACTCATCGAGCACTGCGTTGTGCCTCGACCTGTCAATTCCTGCTGCCAGATATGTCATTGCCAGAAATTTTAGTTCTTGTATTTTCATGGAAAGGGATAAAGAAAAAATTAACCATGTTTTAAAAATTCCATATGCAACTAGTTTGAATTATCAAAATGGTAGGTCATGAAAGTCTTGATTTGGAAGCCGAACAACTTTGAAAAGCTATGCAGCATAAATTCTTCACTGTTGCAATCGACAGGTTGCTGGAGTTGATCAAATATCAAATATGTAGTACATTGTGGTGTTGTCAACAAACAACAACAAAAGAATCTAGAATTGGGGTAAGAAAGTTAACCAGTTGAGTTTGATGGATGCACATAACTTCCTCAACTTCGCATTGCTTCTTCATTTATAGTGAGCAGTTTAATTAGTCGCCTTCTGTGTCAATCGAACTATACGTTTGACATTGATGGGAAGATGAAGCAAAAGCTTTGATTCTCAAAATCGAGCTTCAAAATAACACTCCAATATGGGGCTTAAACCCAATGCTTATGTGTACTTCACCCAAGGTTGAGTACTTAGGATTGGACATTTTGATTCTGTGCGCTTTTTGTTAACGTACTTAGGTTAAGAAGTTGAAGGAATCATATAAGCAATCATTAGTTTATTTGAATCAGTTAAATATATTGATATTGTAACTTTCATATTTTATTTAAAAGTTCAGAACTATGACAGGGTTTACTCGATAGACGCTTAGTACTAAAATACAGCATACTTCCTCCTAGCTAGTAGGAAATCTTCCATCGACTTTCTTTTCAAATCACTTAGCTGACTGCGCAGGGCAGCCTCTAACGAGTCTTCTAACTTCAAACATCCAGTTGCCAACATATTGTCTGGACAGAAATTTGAAGAGTGAACAATGGGACCGTTAAATTCACCCAGCACTTCCATGTTTTCGATTTCAAACTTGGCAAATTTCGTATTCTTCTGATCGTAAGTATAGAAATTGCCATTCTGAGACTTGAAAAGAAGCAATTTATCCTTCATAACTGCTACGGGGACTAACGGGGAAGCATCCAATCCACCGGGAATAGAGGCGTTCAAAGTGCACTCTATAGACCAAGACTCCATCACCCCATACTCTTTCATCGACCATATGCTAAATTGACCAGGCACAGAATTATCAAAGATACATAGACACTTGTGCAACACCCCAACCCTCATAACATTGCAGTTCTTTATATTAGAAGGAATGGGGATCTGATGGTGCTGCTCTTCCTCAAGGTTAAATGCATGCAAAGATGTGATATCTTTCCTCTCGTCATCAAACAGCCAATGAAAAGATCCTTCCACGGTAGCAGCAAGAATTTCCTGATTGCTTGGGTACGGGAGATATCCGTCCACTCTTCTCCATTTATGGTGATCAGTCCCAATAGTAACAATCTGTGCCTCAGATCTTTTTTTATAAATTAGATGCGGTGGTTGCCTTCTTGTTGAAATTCTCAGAACCTTATAGGAACGAGTACGTGAGCTAACACCAAACCCATAAACATCTTTCATCCATAAATCAATTTTGGGATTTGGAAGGATAGCAAACTGTCCCAAAACTGGATTGCACACTTGAAGAAGCCGTTGGGTCCCACGATTATACTCTTCATGAATAGAACCTTCTCTGTCATAATTATCTAAAATCACCGAACAAAGCAAGCCATCACAAGATCCAACAATTTTGGTACATCTTGGGAAAATAGATTTATAAGACTTGCAATATCCCTTTGCCAACTCAAGCAAGTGAACCCCAACATCATTTTTATACACAATGGTGGTATAGATGGAAAGTTCAGCAAAATGTTCCTGGATCAATCTAAGAAATAATTTGCATACACACCTGCATGTATAGAGGGAAGAAATCGGAAGCAACGCTATGATGGACATAAGGAGTGCAGTTGGCAGTGCTTCTATCAAATTCAGCTGCTTTACACCTTTCCCCAGTTTTACTGCTTTAGCTTTCTTGGTACCTTCACTAGTGGCAGCATTTCCTTGACCAGACATTTTTAAGCTCCTCCTATGTTTTTTTCTGGACTGGAAAGACAGACAATTTTCTGGACTAGATAGAGAAACAATCAAGTCTAATTTATGGTTGAAAAGTTTAATAAAATCTCTTCAAGATTCAATCAGATTTTATTGTTTAATCAAAAAGCTGGAACCATTTATTCAGATCTTGCAACCAGAACAAGAATATGTAAATCTACAGATACATTTTCCACAATTTTCAAACCGTTACGAAAGAAAACGTAGATAAGTTTGTCTTTTTATGATTTAAGTTTGTTTTTTATGAGCAAGCTAGTGTGGTTTTCTATGAACCTGCCTCATATTCCATGCATGTACATGTTGTGTTTTATAATTTATTTATTTTTTTGGTCAGATATTGTGTTATATATTTAACTATTTGTGTTTAACATATCTTTTTTTGAATTTATACGGTTACTTTTTCCTCTCAAATTCCTATATGATCTTTTCAACTAATAAAAAATGGATACTTCTTGTAAGATGATAAGCTACATTCGAAAGAAAAAAAAGGGAAGTTTTTACAATAACTTCTCAATCTTTGAGATTTGTAACATTATCGGAGGTAAGGAGGTAATGAGTATCAACGAGAATCCTATCTAGAATTTTACATGTGTGGAGCAATTAAGTTAAATCCAACATTTAATCGCAATAACAATATCTAAAAATGCTAGGATTTCAAAAGCTAATAAAAACGTAAACCTCGATAAATGTATACATTTATGATTAAAGAATTTTATTATTCATCGAGATTATTCATTTATTAAGATTATATTTACATCATTTCTATTCATGTGTTTGAGCCAAAAATAATATTTGTTTGACAAGATTTTTCGTTTATCAAATATTCATTTATCGAGTTCCACAATTCATAAAACGCCAGGTAAAAGTTGGTGTTAGCTGTCGTTGCAGGGATTCAAGTTTTGAACAAATTACTTGGGTATTTACTATGGAAAGGGCTAGAGACAAAAATTATACAGGCTTAAAGTAGTATTCTGAAAAAGTTTTTTTTTTAAAAAAATCATCTGCAACTACTTTGAAGTATCAAAATGGTAGGCTGTGGAAGTCTTGATTTGGAAGCTGAGTTTAAGGGACGCACGCAGCAATGCTAATTAAATTGATGAACTTCAAAAGCAATGCTTCCAATTGTTTCCATCTATGCCTACACACACGCCCTTATGCAGACTAGTCTCTGAGAACTGTATACATATAATGGGATACATTTTCAATCTCGTTTTCAAATAGTCAAGGAAGAGGATTTTCCATTGTAGAAGTAAGAAATTGTGGGTTTTTCCATTTACAGCAAGCGGTCACAATAGTTTACTTTTGTGTGGCTCAACCTGCTTGACGACATTGATGAGTTGATGAAGCAAAAGCTTCAGTGTGCAAATATATAACCAACATTGATGACAAAACAGTACCACAATGCAGAAAAATGACATCAGTGTGCATATCCGGTGTACTACTAGTATCCATATATCTCATGGAGAAGAACGTACACAAAAAAAATGTTATTACGAACACTTAATAGGCCCTTACTCAAAATCGAGCTTCAAAATAACACTCCAATGTGGGGCTTAAACCCAAAGCTTATGTGTACTTTACCCAAGGCACCAACTCTTACTTTTGTTGAGTACTTAGGATTGCAAATTTTGATTCTGTGTGCTTTTGTTAACGTGCCTGAACCTGTTTCAGTTCAATATCTGAAATTGATATAGTTTTTACATTTAAAACGAATTGGTAAAAGTACATTTAGAAGGGGAAACAATGTGGCTGGGCACCCTATTATGCTTTTAGTAGGTTTAATTATCAGCCCATTGCTTATTTATTTGAGAAATTAAGGAATCATTGTGCATCACAGTAGGGGCAACAATCATGAAATTGAGCACACAGATATATGCAACAAGAAGTTGAACAAATCATAAAAAGAATTAGCTTATATAGAATTCAAATAACCTGTCCGATAATGGATAAACCAATTCTCCCAGCTGACGCGCCCAGATTTTTGTTAGTCTACATGAAGGATCACTCTAATATTTCAACTTGAAATGCAAATTGCAACTATGCATGTTCGAGAAGAAAGACATATATGTGTACTGGAAGTCAATTTCTTTATCAGATTTTATCGTCACCTCCATTACTCCATAACTACAAGTACAATGCCTAAAATTTTACCTAAAGATGGTGTGAAAAGAAACTCTATAATTGAAAGGAAGGTTTTTGAAGATGTTGGAAAACGATAATCTCAACTTAAAGCAATCATTAGTTTATATAGATCAGTTATATAGTATATTGATATTATAACTTTTATATTTTATTTAGGAGTTCAGAACTATGACTAAAATACAGCATACTTCCTACTGCTACTAGCCAGTAAATCTTTTACCGACTTTCTGAACTACAGTTTCCTAATACTCAGCTGAACTGAACAATGCAGCCCTTATCGACTCCTCCAACTTCAAAGATCCAGTTGCCAAAATATCAAACTGTACGTTTGACATTGAAGGGAAGATGAAGCAAAAGCTTTGATTCTCAAAATCGAGCTTCAAAATAACACTCCAATATGGGGCTTAAACCCAATGCTTATGTGTACTTCACCCAAGGTTGAGTACTTGGGATTGGACATTTTGATTCTGTGCGCTTTTTGTTAACGTACTGGAACTGTTTAGGCTCGATATCTCAAATTGATATATTTGTTGGACTTTTAAAACGACATGGTAAAAAAAGTACATTTAGTAGGGGCAACAGTCCTGAAATTAAGCACACAGATATGTGCAACAAGAAGTTGAACGAATCATATAAGCAATCATTAGTTTATTTGAATCAGTTAAATATATTGATATTGTAACTTTCATATTTTATTTAAAAGTTCAGAACTATGACAGGGTTTACTCGATAGTCGCTAGTACTAAAATAAAGCATACTTCCTACGAGCTAGTACATCTTTTATCAGACTTATCACTTAGCTGACAGCGCAGGGCAGCCTTTAACGAGTCTTCTACCTTCAAACATCCAGTTGCCAAAATATTGTCTGGACAGAAATTTGAAGAGTGAACAATGGGACCGTTAAAATCACCCAGCACTTCCATATTTTTGATTTCAAACTTGGCAAATTTCGTATTCTTCTGATCGTAAGTATAGAAATTACCATTCTGAGACTTGAAAAGAAGCAATTTATCCTTCATAACTGCTACGGGGAGTAACGGGGAAGCATCCAATCCACCGGGAATAGACGCGTTCAAAGTGCACTCTATAGACCAAGACTCCATCACCCCATACTCTTTCATCGACCATATGCTAAATTGACCAGGCACAGAATTATCAAAGATATATAGACACTTGTGCAACACCCCAACCCTCATAACATTGCAGTTCTTTATATTAGAAGGAATGGGGATCTGATGGTGCTGCTCTTCCTCAAGGTTAAATGCATGCAAAGATGTGATATCTTTCCTCTCGTCATCACAGCCAATGAAAAGATCCTTCCACGGTAGCAGCAAGAATTTCCTGATTGCTTGGGTACGGGAGATATCCGTCCACTCTTCTCCATATATGGTGATCAGTCCCAATAGTAACAATCTGAGCCTCAGATCTTTTTTTATAAATTAGATGCGGTGGTTGCCTTCTTATCGAAATTCTCAGAACCTTATAGGAACGAGTACGTGAGCTAACACCAAACCCATAAACATCTTTCATCCTTAAATCAATTTTGGGATTTGGAAGGATAGCAAACTGTCCCAAAACTGGATTGCACACTTGAAGAAGCCGTTGGGTCCCACGATTATACTCTTCATGAATAGAACCTTCTCTGTCATAATTATCTAAAATCACCGAACAAAGCAAGCCATCACAAGATCCAACAATTTTGGTACATCTTGGGAAAATAGATTTATAAGACTTGCAATATCCCTTTGCCAACTCAAGCAAGTGAACCCCAACATCATTTTTATACACAATGGTGGTATAGATGGAAAGTTCAGCAAAATGTTCCTGGATCAATCTAAGAAATAATTTGCATACACACCTGCATGTATAGAGGGAAGAAATCGGAAGCAACGCTATGATGGACAGAAGGAGTGCAGTTGGCAGTGCTTCTATCAAATTCAACTGCTTTACACCTTTCCCCAGTTTTACTGCTTTGCCTGTCTTGGTACCTTCACTTGTGACAGCATTTCCTTGACCAGACATTTTTAAGCTCCTCATATGTTTTTTTTCTGGACTGGAAAGACAGACAATTTTCTGGACTAGATAGAGAAACAATCAAGTCTAATTTATGGTTGAAAAGTTTAAGAAAATCTCTTCAAGATTCAATCAGATTTTATTGTTTAATCAAAAAGCTGGAACCATTTATTCAGATCTTGCAACCAGAACAAGATTATGTAAATCTACAGATACATTTTCCACAATTTTCAAACCGTTACAAAGGAAAACGTAGATAAGTTTGTCTTTTTATGATTTAAGTTTGTTTTTTATGAGCAAGCTAGTTTGGTTTTCTATGAACCTGCCTCATATTCCATGCATGTACATGTTGTGTTTTATATTTTATTTATTTTTTTGGTCAGATATTGTGTTATATATTTAACTATTTGTGTTTAACATATCTTTTTTTGAATTTATACGGTTACTTTTTCCTCTCAAATTCCTATATAATCTTTTCAACTAATAAAAAATGGATACTTCTTGTAAGATGATAAGCTACATTCGAAAGAAAAAAAAGGGGAAGTTTTTACAATAACTTCTCAATCTTTGAGATTTGTAACATTATCGGAGGTAAGGAGGTAATGAGTATCAACGAGAATCCTTTCTAGAATTTTACATGTGTGGAGCAATTAAGTAAAATCCAACATTTAATCGCAATAATAATATTTAAAAATGCTAGGATTTCAAAGGCTAATAAAAACGTAAACCTCGATAAATGTATACATTTATGATTAAAGAATTTTATTATTCATCGAGATTATTCATTTATTAAGATTATATTTACATCATTTCTATTCATGTGTTTGAGCCAAAAATAATATTTATTTGACAAGATTTTTCGTTTATCAAATATTCATTTATCAAATATTAATTTATCGAGTTCCACAATTCATAAAACGCCAGGTAAAAGTTGGTGTTAGCTGTCATTGCAGGGATTCAAGTTTTGAACAAATTACTTGGGTATTTACTATGGAAAGGGCTAGAGACAAAAATTATACAGGTTTAAAGTAGTATTCTGAAAAAGTTTTTTTAAAAAAAAATCATCTGCAACTACTTTGAAGTATCAAAATGGTAGGCTGTGGAAGTCTTGATTTGGAAGCTGAGTTTAAGGGACGCACGCAGCAATGCTAATTAATTTGATGAACTTCAAAAGCAATGCTTCCAATTGTTTCCATCTATGCCTACACACACGCCCTTATGCAGACTAGTCTCTGAGAACTGTATACATATAATGTGATACATTTTCAATCTCGTTTTCAAATAGTCAAGGAAGAGGATTTTCCATTGTAGAAGTAAGAAATTGTGGGTTTTTCCATTTACAGCAAGCGGTCACAATATTTTACTTTTGTGTGGCTCAAACTGCTTGACGACATTGATGAGTTGATGAAGCAAAAGCTTCAGTGTGCAAATATATAACCAACATTGATGACAAAACAGTACCACAATGCAGAAAAATGACATCAGTGTACATATCCGGTGTACTACTTGATAAGTACCCGCTGATAGCTATCAGCGGTCACCCGCTACTAACAAAATACTTGTTCCCTAAAAACACAATTCTGGAATACTTGACAAAGTATATCTAATTTCAAAAGTATTATTTCAACAAATACAAAAGAATATCCACAAAAAGTATTTCAAGTTATCATCTCTCTTATACTAACCCACTTGCACAAAAATATCTTGCTTTATCCATTTGCACACCCACTTGCATAAAGGTACACCCACTTGCCCACTTGCATAAAGGTACCTTGCTCCATAAGACAAAGAGGCAATATAATATTCAAAGACACCCAGTTGCAACAGACAAAATCTGACTGAAGTAGCTCAAGTGGCAGAATCAAGGTATGTTTGGAGGGGACACCAATCACTGTTACAATAGTGGCTCACTGTAGCTTTAACGGCACAACTAGTGGACAACAGTGATTGGGAAACCCAACTTTTAAATACCCCCATTCTACACACAGAAAAAAAAAGAGAACTTTCATACAAAAAAACTCCTACAAAGCAAACGCTCTCTACATATTCATCACACACGATATATTCTCACCAGCCTGGTTATTATTATTTCCGATTACTGATTCTCACACCGGAGGTGCTTGACGGCCACCACCCCCGGGCAAGCATTGTTTTCCAGATACCCCAAACTCAGGTGAAGTGCTTCCGGAAAAGTGCCCAGAACGGTGATCGGAAGCCTCTAATCCGCCGTGGGAATTATCATTTGGCGCTAGAAGGAAGGCCCTTTTTTCTTAAAGAAAAATCCCTCGCCTGCTCTACCAGAATAGCTACTTCTACACGACAAAGCACAAGCGTCAACCTCAAAAACACAAGATACACATCATCCGTATAATCACACAAATACCAGACCTAAAAACCGTGATGGCGAACCCCGACGAGGGACAGTCAATAGAGATACAAGGAAATAACACTGGCATCCCGCCACAGGACCCGCCAGTAAATGCTGAAAACCGCTTACAAACAAACCCTCCTCGAGGAGGAAACCAAGATCAAATTCTTAGCCTCGACTTAACAGGCTACGACCCGCAACAAATAAACTTACTCATGCAAATAGCCTCTGCATTTCCCCAGGCTAGACAAGAAAAGCCACCCGAACAGAAAGAATCTCGAATAAATCCACACGACGACCAAAGCGAGGCACACAGCCGGCCGCACAAAACAAACTCCGCCTTTTCTCGCCTAGGCTCATCCCAAGAAACAATCCATGAGAGGCATAACAAAGGCCATCACCAACCCGAAATATGGGAGCAGAACAGAAAGCAGAGAGACCTAAGGAAGGTGATTGTTGACAAGAAAGCTGCCTACGAAAAGGTTCTGGCCGAGTACGAAAAACAGAAGCAAAGAGAGCGCTCCCCTCCCCGCCCAAAAGATACTGACAGCACGCAACCCACAAATGCAGAGATGTTGCGCACTATTATGGAACTCAAGAAAAAGATAGAGGGAAATAGCGAACCTGAATCGGGTGGCACGCCATTTACCACTAGATTGGAGGCGGAGCCCCGTCAAAAGGAAATCAAACATCACAGCTTCAATTCTTTCGACGGGTTAGGCGATCCAGAGGAGCATCTTAGCTACTTTGATCAGCTAGCTCTTCATTATGAATACAATGACCTGACGCAATGTCGTTTCTTTGCCGCAACTCTCCGCGGAAATGCACAGAGGTGGTTCTGCAGAATAACCACCCGATCCATAGACACTTGGTTGGAATTCAAAAGACTATTCCTCAATAAATTCAAAGCAAACCACCAACACGAGGTTCATATCGTGTTTCTGGAAACCATCGCACAACGCAACGGGGAAACACTGCAGGACTACATTGACCGCTTTAAGGAGGCCGTCAACAAAGTTGTTTGTGTCAATGAAACAGAAGCTTTGGTCCACTTAAGGAGAGGTCTTAATCCCTACGAATGCGAGAAATACGTATGTCGTCTTATGGAAACAAAACCCACCACATTAGCAAAAGCATATGACCTGGCCTCCCAAGCCATCAACGAAGCCGAATCTCTGAGCGTACTAAAGCAGTCCAGGGCACCACCTGCACCATATTTTCAAAGAGAAAGGTTTTCGTCCTATCAAAAGCAAACACCGGCCTCACACCAAGTGCAAACCACTCATGGACCGCCACCGCCCGCATAAAGAACACAATCATCAGTCCCGGTCAGAGACCGCTTGGGGCCGGAAAACCCGCAAAGACCGGATAGGCGTCCTGAGCCGGAATGGACCAAATTCACCCTCCCCAGGGCGAGCATTCTGAAAGAAATGAGAGGGAAACCCTTCTATCTCCCACCTGCACCAATGCACTCTCCGCCCGAGGACAGACCTAAAGACAAACACTGCGATTATCACGAGACACATGGGCACTACACGGACAGTTGCTTGTCCCTCAAATATTTCTTGGAAAGACAGGTAAAGGCGGGCAATCTATCTCAGTACTTGCCAAGACAGGTGCAAGGGGCATCCGCCCCGCAAGGACAAAACAGAAACATCGTACATATCGTCTTCGGCGGACAATCCTCCCCACCAAGAGAAGAGCATGACATTTATGAGATATACGAGGGACCCCCGAATATCATTACTTTTACCGATGCAGACTATGAGGGTATTAACCCGAACCACACCGAGGCACTAGTTGTATCATTGGGCGTGGCCAACAATGAGGTAAAAAGGATCCTCGTTGATAACGGGTCCTCAGTTGACATCTGCTTCAAACACACATGAGACAGACTCAAGTTAACGCCGTCCCAATTGCGGGCATTGCGAGACTCCCGTACAAATTCTATGTCCAGGCAAGTATGTCGAACGGTCAAATTCTATGTCATCAACACCGCTTCCTCGTACAACATGATTTTGGGAAGACCTACCCTCAATATGCTAAAGGCAGTCACCTCCACCCCTCATCTTAAAGTCAAATTCCCCACTCTAAACGGGGTCGGGGAGATCAAGGGAGACTCCGAAACATCTAAGAGATGCTATGGCATAGCAATCACGCTGGCGAAAACAGAGCCTAGCAATCTCCGCAGAGAAAAAGCAACCAAGAGAAAACAAGCAAAAAGGCAAAGGCATGCCGAGAATCAGCGCGCAAAAAACAAAAGGAGAAAGGAAGTGGAGTTCATAGACGGGCATAACCCGCTGCTAGAAGACCCACCTCGCATCGACGCGAATCTCATGAAATGTCTCAAAAGAGAAGAAAGGTCGCCGATAAGCCCTGCGGTGCAAACAGAAAAAATAGAAATCGTACCCGGTGACTCGAACAGAAGTGTAAGTATAGCAGCGGGATTGGAGTCCGTTTTCAAATCAGGCCTCGCAGACCTCTTAAGAAAATATGCGGATGTTTTCGCATGGAGTCCAAAAGACATGCCAGGTCTAGATGAGTCGGTAGCGATCCACAAGTTGAATGTGGACCCGAATAAGGCTCCGAAGATACAAAAAAGAAGAAACTTTGCACCAGAGTGACAGCAGGCAATCGATATCGAAATCGACAAACTCTTGGACGCAGATCTAATTTGCGAGGTCACCTACCCCAAGTGGGTTGCAAATGTAGTGCTAGTAAAGAAATCTAACGGGAAATGGAGAATGTGTGTGGATTACACGGACTTAAATGCAGCATGCCCAAAGGACCCGTATCCACTCCCTTCAATAGACCAACTCATTGATGCGACAGCGGGTCACTTAATCCTAAGTTTCATGGATGCCTACTCCGGCTACAACCAAATCAAAATGACCCCTGAAGATAGAGAAAAGACAGCCTTCATCACACATAGGGAGGGTGTACTGCTACAAAGTCATGCCCTTTGGATTAATCAACGCCGGCGCCACCTTCCAGAAGACCATGAATAAAATCTTCGGTGGACAGTTATGCCGAAATATGGAAGTATACGTGGATGATCTCATAGTAAAATCTCTCTTAACGGCTTTCCACCTTCAAGACTTAGAAGAATGTTTCTCAACCCTTAGAAAATACAGCATGAAGCTAAATCCCGACAAATGCACGTTTGCACTAGATGCAGGGAAGTTCCTTGGTTTCTTAGTATCCCACAGAGGTATTGAGGCCAACCCGGAAAAAATAAAGGTTATAATCGACATGCAACCGCCCAAAACTTTGAAAGAAACACAGAAATTAACAGGAAGGTTAGCCGCTCTCAGAAGGTTTATCGCCAAATTAGCAGACAGATGCCTTCCGTTCTTTGACACTTTGAAGGGAGCCACAAAAACTAAAGCTATATCTTGGACGGACGCCTGCCAGAAAGCCTTCGAAGATCTCAAAACTTATCTATCTTCGGCTCCCCTACTCGCGGTCGCAGCTCCTTCAGAACCCCTGTCACTGTACTTATCCGCAACAGATAAAGCCGTGGGAGCAGTACTCATAAAAGAGAAGAATGGCGAACAAAAGCCGGTCTATTATGTCAGTCAAGTGCTCAAAGATGCGAAAACCCGCTATCCGAATGTCCAAAAGTTCGCTCTAGCCTTGGTCGTGGCAAGTAGAAAATTGAGACACTACTTCCAAGGCAGACAGATCAGGATCATCACAGACCAACCGCTCAGAAAAATTCTCCACAAACCGAATTTATCAGGCAGATTGATCAACTGGGCTGTTGAGCTCGGCCAATTCAATCTAAAATACATTCCCAGAACCGCAATCAAAGCGCAAGCATTGGCGGACTTCGTGATCGAATGTTCGTTTTCAACAACAGAAAGCATAGTTCCCGCAAAAAATCTTGCAACAACAGACAGCAATTGGCAATTATATTTGGACGGTTCCTCCACAAACATTCGATGCGGGGCGGGACTCATCCTCACAAGCCCCGACGGCTTTTAAGTTAAACAAGCCATACAATTGAATTTCAAAGCTACAAATAACCAGGCGGAGTACGAGGCACTCTTGGCCGGCTTGACACTGGCCAAAAACTTACAAGTGAAAAAAATCACCATCTACAGCGATTCACAATTAGTTGTTCGACAAACAACGGGGGATTACGCAACCAAAGACAACAATCTCAGCAAATATCAAGAATTAGTGCAAGCCATGCTCCCTCAATTCAAAGAGTATTCCCTAGAACAGATAGACCGGGCAGACAATGCAATAGTGGACATGTTATCTAAATTGACCCAAGGGGAAAAGACAGAAGCGGACACAGTATACTTTGAAGAACTTACCACTCCCAGTGTCAGCGCCCTCGATATCATGGAAATAAATCCACCGACTGAAACTTGGATGAGTCCTTACGTCCGATATTTAGAAGACGGCACGTTGCCAGAGGACAACATCAAAGCTAAAATACTCAAATCTCAAGCAACAAAATACTTCATCCAAGAAGGCATCCTGTACAAAAGGAGTTTTGATTCTCCCATCCTCAAATATGTCGACGAAGAAGAAGCTATCTATTGCATGAGAGAAGTTCACGAAGGCATCTGTGGCGACCACATGGCTGGGAAGGCACTGGCACATAAAATACTCAGGCAGGGTTACTACTGGCCCAAAATGCACAAGGAATGCAAGACATTCACCAAGAAATGCCACCAATGCCAGCTGTTTAGCAACATGTCTAGAAAAGCACCAGCCCTCCCAGCGGCAATATTATCACCTATACCGTTTGCGGTTTGGGGCATCGATATCATAAGACCTTTCCCCAAGGCCAAAGGTGACCTAAAATATGTAATGGTCGCCATCGATTACATGACCAAATGGGCCGAAGCAAAAGCACTCAAAAACATCACGCAAGATGATGCAATCCGTTTCGTCACAGAACAAGTGATTACAAGATTTGGTATTCCAGTGGTACTCATATCCGACAACGGCACACAATTCGTTGGGTCAAAATTCACAAAGTTCCTATCCGACTACGGGATCAAACACAAAAAAGCTTCAGTATGCCACCCTCAAAGCAGCGGTCAGGTTGAAGTAACCAATCGCATCATTGTCAGGGGCCTAGAAAAAAGGTTAACAACTTCCAAGAAAAAATGGCCACATGAGCTACCCAACGTCCTTTGGTCTTACCGGACAACGGCCAAGGTCAGTACGGGTGAATCCCCTTTCAAGTTGGCTTTTGGCACTGAAGCTCTTGCCCCAATCGAGATAGGATCCCCATCTTTCCGCACCATCAATTTCGAAGAAGAAGCAAACAACAATGGACTCAGAACAAACCTTGACCTTCCAGACGAAGCAAGGGTGGCCGCCTACAAAGAAAAAACAAAGTAATTTTTTGGAAGACGGGCTAGAATCAAGGCCTATGTGGAAGGCGATTTGGTCAATCGAGCAACAGAAGCATCCGACCCAAGACATACGGGCAAACTCATGCCCAAGTGGGAAGGCCCCTATAAAATCGCCCAAGTTCTCAGGCCGGGTTCTTACAAACTTGCCCGCCTAGACGGGACGGAGGTCAACAATACTTGGCACAGAGATAAACTAAGAAAGTATTATCAGTAGCCCATTACACTTCTGTAACCCAGGATTATTCTATTCTGAATGAAAAATCTTCTACAAAAATATCTACAATAGCAAAGTCCCCTAGACGGGCAAGCATCCAACTACAATAGCAAAGTCCCCTAGACGGGCAAGCATCCAACTACAATAGCAAAGTCCCCCAGACGGGCAAGCATCCAACTACAATAGCAAAGTCCCCTAGACGGGCAAGCATCCAACTACAATAGCAAAGTCCCCTAGACGGGCAAGCATCCAACTACAATAGCAAAGTCCCCTAGACGGGCAAGCATCCAACTACAATAGCAAAGTCCCCTAGACGGGCAAGCATCCAACTACAATAGCAAAGTCCCCTAGACGGGCAAGCATACGACTACAATAGCACTCCCCTAGACGGGAAAGCAACCATCTACAATAGTAAAGTACCTAAGGGGATCCAACTACAACGGAAAAATCCCTAGGAGGGCAAGCACCCATCTACAAAATCTACTACGAAAGACAAACGGCTACCTACAAAAAGCTCAGTACTACAAAAGCCACGTTATCTGCCATGCCCACAATGGACGCACAACAAAGGCCGGTCTTCTTTGCGGACATAGCCGCTCAGGTCTCATCAAGAGACATCTACCAAAATGAATATGCAAAAACATACGTGCAATACATGCAGAATGAAGACAAGTACGAACAAACGCAACGGGAAAGGAAATTTTTATTTATATCAAATAAAGCTTATTACAAGCACGGGTTACAAAGATATAGTTTCCTACATCTAAAACCCTTTCATGCTTGGGGAGCCTTCTTCTCAGCGTCCGCATCCTTCTCAGAGCTTTCACCCTGCGGAGGGGCACGGAAATGGAAGTTCAACCCGCCATCCTTCTCCGCCTTTTTGGCCTCCTCCGCAGCACGACGGCGGGCGATTTTCCGAGCATGATTCCGCAGTTCTTCAGCCGAGTACAAATCACCCTGCTCCTCATGAATACGGGCCCATTCTAGCCAAACAGCCTCCGTCTCCTGAGAAATCTGGGGCTTGCGACCCCAGGAAAAGGGGGTAAAATCCGCATCCATTTCGCGATTGGCTATTTTTGGTCGAGGTGACAGAAAAGAATTCTGGTGAAAGCAAAGGGAGTTTGATCCAAGTGAAAAGCTGAACTATCCTATTTATAGGGGGTGAAAGAGGGTTAAAACAACCCACAGTCAAAAAACATCCATCCCCATGCAGACTACAGTAAAGGCACGATCAAAAGAACGTGATTTCCATGCAACATTTAATGCTTGCAGCAAATTCCCACAGTTAAACGCATAATTTCCAGGTAACATTTCCCGAAGGCCTATTTATTCCTCCCTTTGCAAAAATATATATCCCACCAAACACACAGAGTATTTCAGACTTTAAAAAAAAATTACAAATACGAAAAATAGCAAACAATTTACAAGTCACACAGCGGACAGACCCGCAAAGCGACTTCTAAACAGACCAATAACGGACAGTCATAGTAAAAACTCATCCTCAGCGGACTAGACATGCCTATCAAAGCTTCCTCTTCACCCGGATCCTCGCCGTACACGATTGCTATAGCCGACAACGGAGCTACAGCGTCCAACTCATCCAGACTGGACATGCCTATCAACGGCTCCTTTTCATCCGGCTCCTCGCCATACACGGATGCTATAGCCGACAACGGAGTAACAACATCAACCTCATCCCCACCCGTTCCACGCTCCGCAACTTGCACGCCAACTTCACTTGCCACAGGCTCCACTTGACAACCAACACTCACTGTGACCGTCTCCCCTAGACGGGCTTTCAATGCTTTCACCTTGCGTTTAGCTCTCTTGGCTTTAGACTTCAGCTTGGACTCTTCGTTTCTCAAACGGTCAATCTCTGCAGCATTCTCGGTGGCTTTCCGCCTTAACTCACCAAGCTCAACAAGCTCATCTTTGGATACCGCTATACGCATCTTTGCGGCCTCCTCTTTCACAATTCCAGCAATTTCGGCACTGTTTTTAAATTTCCTAATAGCAGCCTCTTCCGTAGGACGGGAGTCAAGATGGCCTTCAGCATCATTTGCACGGTCCCTCTCAAACTTCAGCGAAGTACTTAAGTTCTTTATTTGCTCCGTCAAAGCAGCCTTCTCGGCCTCGAGCTCGATTTTGTCCTCCGCCAAGAACCTTCGAAGATCAGAACTATAAGCATAGCTTGCTTTGATATCGGTTTTCTCGGTCTCTATTTCATACAAAGCCTTGGCAGCATTATCCTTCATTATCCTCTCAGCGGTCAGTTCCCGCTCAAGCACTCTCACTCTCTCTTTTAAAGCAATGTTGCTGCTGCGATACATATTACCCCGGGCCATCAGACCCGTATACATACATTGATTCTACAAAAAACACAACACAAAACATAAGACAAGTCAACAACGGGCACAAGTAAGAGCAAACAGAAAACTACTAGACAGATGCATACCCGTGCAGTGTACTTCTGCGAAAGGCGACACATCCGCCCCCAACTCAACTCATTCATCCTTAGCAGATCGTCATCAGTCATAGATTCCGCCGTGAAAGTATTAGGCCCTGACTTAAAGAGAAAACCATAGCCAGGCCTATTACCAAACTCGGCGTCATTAACTTCATCATCACTACTTGTATAATGAACAATCTCTTCAAAAGACTCTCCATTATCCTCACCATCCTCTTTCTCAGTACCATCAGAAGCGGTATTTGTGCTTTCATCAACGACCAGGTTGGAAGGAATGTAATCACCTACCCTGGAAGCCTCGATCCGTCTACGCTTAGACGGACCAACATCATCAATAACTCTCCGTTTCAAACTTGGAGGCAGAACATCACCCGCCACATCAACATGTATATCCGCAGCAACCTCGGCCGCTGGAGCGGTCGTCAGAGTCTCTTCAGAATCTAAGTCAACTACTACCTTGCTCCCAAGAGTAGCGACCGCTCTATACTCCCTTGAAAGAATATCCGGTTCTATACTCTTCGAATGGACGCTCTATACTCCCTTGAAAGAATATCCGGTTCTTTTTCACCAACTCCAAGGCTGGCAGCATATAGCCTCGCCACGGTACCAGGACTATTGCCTCCACTTTCAGCGGGCACTTCCTCTTCAACAAGTGCTTCAACATTGGCGGGCTTCTCACCCTCAGTTTGTACATCTGCCACGGCGGCCATGTCAACTTCAACCGCGGCCTCATCCCTTTCACTCTCTCCTTGCGCAGGTTTCTCTCCCTCTGACTCTAACTCGAGGTTTTCATCAACTGCCTGACCTTCCCCACCCAAAAACTCCTCAGACTCACCTACCAACTCCTCAGATAGCGAGTCGGCCTTCGAATCAATGTCATCCTCACCCACCTCTTCCTCAGTATCTTCCTCCTCCACAACGGTTTCTGGATCTTCAAAAGGAACAGAAGGTTCAGCCCCTCCACCTTCACCTGATAAGTCAAAAGCATCCAATATATTTGCAGTAGAAAATTGACCACCGCGGAGACGGTTTGGTCTGGGGGGAACCGTCAACATAAACTTTGCATACAACCTCGCTTCACTCAGACCCAGGGTTGGGTGTACATCCAGCTCCGGCTTACGAGGATCCAGTACTACACAAAATAAACGATATTGTCAGTAGCAGACAAAACAAAAACAACAAAAAACAGGAAACAGAGACTTACAGCAATGTCTTCTCAAGTCAGCCGGATCAGCAAAATTGGATTCCGTCCACACATCGCCTAGCGCCTTCACAAGCCTGACCAAGATATCAATCTCAACACGGCTCAATCGATTGCGGTTCACCTTATAAGTACACTCAACTTTCTTCGTAAAATTCTTCTGCCAGGCAAACTCACCACCACCGATAACCAAAAACTCCTCATGCCAACCCGCCATGCCCTTGGGAAATAAAAACGGCTGATGTCCATCCAAGGCCTTCCCAATTACGGTATTCGGCTTCACAAATTGCAATTCATAGAAAGGCTTTGCACGACTAGCTTTCACATCAAACAGACAGAAAAACGACCTGAACGTCGGCTGCTTACCCATCGCTTCACTACTGGCTATAAACCAATTAATAGCTCTTATGGAATTGGGCGTAAACTGGGCTAACGGACACTGAAAATACACCTGGAATAAATCCATGATAAATTTGTGTGGGGGAACCCGGAAACCAGCCTTCAAATGACTAACTGGGATACACACAGAACCGTCATCAAAACGGTGATACAGCCTCTCACCCGGTTCCGCCCGCTGCAAGAAATAGCCATCTTCTATCCGGAACATCCTACTAACATACTCTGACCATACATCAGCCATGAACATACTGTCGTGTTGAAGATGAGGAAATCTAGAAAAGGCGGCATCCATCTGCGCCTTCGAATATGCTGTCGGTGCCACATTGGTTGCCCGGAACAAACTCTCACTACTCTCAAAGTATCTGTACCGATTTCTCCGAAGAACAGCTGGGTAGGTCAATTGCCCAATATCCGCGCCCGTGCACGTTTATCAACGGGCCCTTCTCTCTGGTCCCATGATCTGTGAATTCATCACCCATCTACACAAATTCAAAGTAAAAAACCAGTACCGCCTACACAAAAACCGCTTACAAATATCAAGGTACACGTGGATTTTCACAGCAATTTCCATTTTTATTAATACAAGAAAAACGATTCATATTCCATTTCCCTCCACAAACACCGAAGCCACAGCATCACAAAGCAATTTACACCTTATTTAAACATATACATACATATATACACAACATCACTGGCCTAAACATCAAAAAATCACAGAACTCAAACTCATAAACCATGAACAACAAGCAATACACCACCAAAAGTCATGGCCAAAAACCTACCAAAAACATAAATCGAACTCTTTTTCGTAAAAAAGGAAATCGAAACAAAATCCACTTACCACTAAAACAAAAGACAAACACAAACCCACATTCAAAACCACCTATTTAAACAGACATCACAAAAATGGAGATACATACATGGCACGGTTATCTAGGAAACAGAAATCACAAAAGAAAATACAAAGAAATAGCACAAATCTTACCGCAAAGCAGGAGATACGAACGGCTTTAAAGGGATAGAAACCTCGTCGATTACCGGAATAGCGCAGCAACAAACAGCCAAGAACAACCGAGTAAAAACTCAAAAGCAAGAGATATGAAGACAGTAAAAAGATGAGATTAATAACTGAGCAAACCTCCCTTTTTATTACGTGAGGCGTGTGAAAAGAGGGGGAGAGATTATAACACGCAACGTGGTAGCTTCTGATTGGTCCACGGCAAAAGCACAATAATAACTGCCTCGGTACAAAACACCAACTACTCACTTGGTAATAACTCCCCACTTTTCTTCACATATTATTTCAAAGGTACATTCTCCCTCCACCCAAAGGTCACTTCACTCATTAATACGCACTGCTACTTATCATTTCTCATATTATTGGCATTTAATATTATTCTCTCATTAATTGACAATAATAAGCATTTATTCGCATAGCAGTTACGCATATCAAACAAAAACGTTTCAACTTCGTACACGTCAAGCACCGCAAACCGCACAAACTTGAACCCATCTAGCAAAATTTTCTAACTCCTAAGTGTTGTCCGCCAACACTTAGGGGGCACATTTTTACAAAGATTTTCTAACTCCTAAGTGTTGTCCGCCAACAATTGGGGGGCACATTTTTACAAAGATTTTCTAACTCCTAAGTGTTGTCCGCCAACACTTGGGGGGCACAGGCATCACGCAGTTTCGCATTTTTTTTGCTTTTCGTTTTCTTTTACTCCCCCTACCCGCTAAATCGCCTAGAGGGAGTGCGGGGCAATGATAAGTACCCGCTGATAGCTATCAGCGGTCACCCACTACTAACAAAATACTTGTTCCCTAAAAACACAATTCTGGAATACTTGACAAAGTATATCTAATTTCAAAAGTATTATTTCAACAAATACAAAAGAATATCCACAAAAAGTATTTCAAGCTATCATCTCTCTTATACTAACCCACTTGCACAAAAATATCTTGCTTTATCCATTTGCACACCCACTTGCATAAAGGTACACCCACTTGCCCACTTGCATAAAGGTACCTTGCTCCATAAGACAAAGAGGCAATATAATATTCAAAGACACCCAGTTGCAACAGACAAAATCTGACTGAAGTAGCTCAAGTGGCAGAATCAAGGTATGTTTGGAGGGAACACCAATCACTGTTCCAATAATGGCTCACTGTAGCTTTAACGGCACAACTAGTGGACAACAGTGATTGGGAAACCCAACCTATAAATACCCCTATTCTACACACAGAAAAAAAAAGAGAACTTTCATACAAAAAAACTCCTACAATGTGGGGCTTAAACCCAAAGCTTGTGTTTCTGGAAGAGAGCCCAGAACGATGATCGGAAGCCTCTAATCGGCCGTGGGAATTATCACTACTAGTATCCATATATCTCACGGAGAAGAACGTACACAAAAAAAACGTTATTACGAACATTTAATAGGCCCTTACTCAAAATCGAGCTTCAAAATAACAATCCAATGTGGGGCTTAAACCCAAAGCTTATGTGTACTTTACCCAAGGCACCAACTCTTACTTTTGTTGAGTACTTAGGATTGCAAATTTTGATTCTGTGTGCTTTTGTTAACGTGCCTGAACCTGTTTCAGTACAATATCTGAAATTGATATAGTTTTTACATTTAAAACGAATTGGTAAAAGTACATTTAGAAGGGGAAACAATGTGGCTGCGCACCCTATTATGCTTTTAGTAGGTTTACTTATCAGCCCATTGCTTATTTATTTGAGAAATTAAGGAATCATTGTGCATCACAGTAGGGGCAACAATCATGAAATTGAGCACACAGATATGTGCAACAAGAAGTTGAACGAATCATATAAGCAATCACTAGTTTATTTGAATCAGTTAAATATATTAATATTGTAACTTTCATATTTTATTTAAAAGTTTAGAACTATGACAGGGTTTACTCGATAGTCGCTAGTACTAAAATACAGCATACTTCCTCCTAGCTAGTAGGAAATCTTCTATCGACTTTCTTTTCAAATCACTTAGCTGACTGCGCAGGGCAGCCTCTAACGAGTCTTCTAACTTCAAACATCCAGTTGCCAACATATTGTCTGGACAGAAATTTGAAGAGTGAACAATGTGACCGTTAAATTCACCCAGCACTTCCATGTTTTCGATTTCAAACTTGGCAAATTTCGTATTCTTCTGATCGTAAGTATAGAAATTACCATTCTGAGACTTGAAAAGAAGCAAGTTATCCTTCATAACTGCTACGGGGACTAACGGGGAAGCATCCAATCCACCTGGAATAGAGGCGTTCAAAGTGCACTCTATAGACCAAGACTCCATCACCCCATACTCTTTCATCGACCATATGCTAAATTGACCAGGCACAGAATTATCAATGATACATAGACACTTGTGCAACACCCCGACCCTCATAACATTGCAGTTCTTTATATTAGAAGGAATGGGGATCTGATGGTGCTGCTCTTCCTCAAGGTTAAATGCATGCAAAGATGTGATATTTTTCCTCTCGTCATCAAACAGCCAATGAAAAGATCCTTCCACGGTAGCAGCAAGAATTTCCTGATTGCTTGGGTACGGGAGATATCCGTCCACTCTTCTCCATTTATGGTGATCAGTCCCAATAGTAACAATCTGAGCCTCAGATCTTTTTTTATAAATTAGATGCGGTGGTTGCCTTCTGGTTGAAATTCTCAGAACCTTAAAGGAACGAGTACGTGAGCTAACACCAAACCCATAAACATCTTTCATCCTAAAATCAATTTCGGGATTTGGAAGGATAGCAATGTTAAATTAATAAGCTAAATTTCAATTCTCTAGAATAAAATGTGGTAGGTTTTGAATAAAATGTGGTTGGTGTTGAATGTTGAATAATTTGTAGTAGGTTGCCTAAATGGTGATGTAATCAATGATGTAAAATACTTGAGATGTAGACTATAAATAGGTTCAGAGTTTGCATGTAAAATCATATCAAAAATTCAGAGAGTTCTTAATAAAAGAGTGAGTTTTGAGAGTTTGAGAAGAAACAATTTTTTTTCTTCATCTCTACTTTCAAGCCATCAAAGTGGTATCAGAGCTAGTCGGAATATTCGCCATAATATATCAAATCGAAGATCTCTCGGAGACGAATCCAATGCCACCGAAATCACCCCGATCGGAGCTTCGACGCGCTGCCAATCGCCGCCGGAAGGTGACTGCAGAAGGATAGTTTTGCAGATAATTCTGCAGAATTTTTCCAGAAATTTGAAGTGTTACCGTTCATCTATACGGTACTGTTCATATACGTACTGTTCATATACGGTACTGGTCATACATACTGTTCATATACGGTACTGTTCATACATACTGTACTGCACTGTTCATATACGGCACTGTTCATACATACTGTACGGTACTGTTCAAAAAAAATTCCTATTAGTCTTGTTTTAAGATGGCTTCTAGCAGCAATACATTACAACCTCAACTGCCACGTTTGACGGGAAAGAATTACAACCAATGGAGCATTCAAATGAAAGTGTTATATGGCTTTCAAGATCTTTGGGAGATTGTGGAAAATGGATATGAAAAATCGGAGGATCAATCCAAACTCTCGCCACAACAATTAAGCAGTTTGAAGGAGAATCAAAAAAAGGACAAGAAAGCTCTCTACTTTATTTATCAAGCAGTTGATGAAGTTATTTTTGAGAGGATTTCAATAGCATCAACATCCAAGGAGGCGTCGGACATCCTTAACAAGGCTTACAAAGGTGAAGAAAAGGTTAAAATGGTGAGACTTCAAGCTCTAAGAGGAGAATTTGATTCACTCAAAATGAAAGAAGGAGAAACGGTGGAGGAATATTATAATCGAACTTGATGAAGTTATTTTTGAGAGGATTTCAACAGCATCAACATCCAAGGAGGCGTGGGACATCCTTAACAAGGCTTACAAAGGTGAAGAAAAGGTTAATATGGTGAGACTTCAAGCTCTAAGAGGAGAATTTGATTCACTCAAAATGAAAGAAGGAGAAACGGTGGAGGAATATTATAATCGAACAATTTCGATTGTTAATCAACTTCGTGTAAATGGTGAAGAAATTTCAGATAGAAGAGTCTTGGAAAAAATTCTTCGTAGCATGACTCGAAAATTTGAGCATGTTGTTGTGGCTATTGAAGAATCAAAGGATTTGAATACTTTCTCTCTTGAAGAATTGTTGGGCTCACTACAATCTCACGAGCTACGCATCAAACAATTTGACTCTCCTTCGGAGCAAGCTTTTCAAGTTCAAGACACTAATCATGGCGGTTTTAGAGGAAGAGGTGGAAGAGGATCATTTCGTGGTCGAGGACAAGGAAGAGGAAAAGTGCCAAGTGAAAATTCAAGCTCATATCAAAGAGGAAGAGGAAGAGCTCGTGGAGGTTACAATGGAAGAGGAAGAGGTAATTCTTTTAATTTTCAATGCCATTATTGTCATAAAAATGGGCATATGAAAAAAGATTGCTACAAAAGGATTAATGATGAAAAAGATGAATCAAATTTTTTACATGAGAATATTGAGGATAAAGATGAAAGTATGCTTCTTGTTAGTAATGTTCAAGAAGAATCTCTTGAAGATGTTTGGTATATCGATAGTGGTTGTAGTAACCACATGACCGGAAATAAAAATTGCTTTGTGAATTTTGATGAAAGTGTCCAACGAGAAGTCAAGACGGGAGACAACAAACGGCTCATTGTCAAAGGTTGTGGTGATATTCCAATCCAAACAAAGCAAGGTACAAACTACATCTCTAATGTTTATTATGTACCCGATCTTAAACATAATCTTTTAAGTGTTGGGCAACTTACAAGAAAGGGGCATCATGTGAATTTTAAAGATGATTTTTGTGTGATCAAAGATAAAAATGGTGTTCTTGTTGCAAGAGTCAAGATGACATCAACTAAAATGTTTCCATTGAAAATTCAAAGTGAGTCTCTTCCATGTTTTGCTAATTAATATTGTGAATGACAAGTCTTGGCTTTGGCATCTTCGATATAATCACTTGAGTTTTAGCACTCTATCAAAGATTTGTAAAGGTCATATGGTGAGAGGTATTCCAAATATTCAAAAGCAAGATCAAGTATGTGAAGATTGCATTTTTGGCAACCACCATCGAGATCCATTTCCAAAAGAGAAGGCATGGCGATCTAAAAAGCCATTGGAATTGGTACATTCGGATTTGTGTGGACCTATGCGCACAAACTCTATTGGAGGTAATTCTTTTAAAGACACTACGATCTGATCGTGGTGGTGAATATATGTCCCAAGAATTTGGAAGTTTTTTTGAAAAAGCATGGCATTCGTCATCAGCTAACGGTTCGCTCAACCCCTCAACAAAATGGGGTGGCCGAGAGGAAGAACCGAATAATCATGGAGCTTGTTCGAAGTATGTTGAGAACAAAAGGATTGCCTAAGATGTTTTGGGCCGAAGCGGTTGCTTGTGCATGCTATGTTCTCAATCGTGCACCTACTAAAAGTGTACAAGGGAAGACTCCACAAGAAGCTTGGAGTCGTAAGAAGCCATGTGTCTCTCACTTTAGAATTTTTGGAAACATTTGTTACTCTCATGTGCCCGATGAAAAGAGAAGCAAACTTGATGATAAATCTGAAAAATGCATCTTTGTTGGTTATAGTGAAGCTTCCAAAGCATACAAATTATACAATCCCATTTAGGGGTGAGCATTCGGTCGGTTCGGTCCAGAACCGAACCGAACCGAACCGAACCGAAAGAACCGAGAACCGAATTTTCAATTATTTTAGAACCGAACCAAACCGAATAAAATTCTGGACCGAACCAGACCCGAACCGAAATAATTCGGTCGGTTCGGTCCGATCCATAAGAACCGAATTTTTTGAATTTTGAATTATTATTGTATATATTATTATTAATATAAATATACTATTATTATTATAAATATATTATTATAAATATAAATATATAAATATATATATATATATATATATATTTATATTTATATATTATTGTATATATTATTATTAAGTATTAACTATTTAGTTTATATATTATTATTATTAATATATATATATTATTATTAATATAAATATATATATATTATTATAAATATAAATATTTATATTTATATTTATATATTATTGTATATATTATTATTAAGTATTAACTACTTATTGTATATATTATTATTATTATTAATATATATATATATATATAATTCGGGTGGTTCGGTTCTAACCGAAATTACTTACGGAAGAACCGAACCGAAATTTTTTCGGTTCTAACCAAAAGAACCGAACCGACCGAAAAAGAAAAAAATTGGACCGAACCGAACCGAAATTGTGTGGTTCGGTTCTGTTCTTCGGTTCCGGTTCGGTTCTGCTCACCCCTAATCCCATTACAAAGAAGGTCATAATTAGTCGTGATGTAATTTTTAATGAGGAGGCTTCATGGGAATGGAAATTGAGAAAGAAAGTTCAAGTATCTTTCTTGATGATGATGCATTTGATCCAATTGAAGAAGAAGGCGCCACTCCACCTACTCCACCATCCAATTCTCCTCTAAGCTCATCATCATCTTCATGTTCCAAATTACCACCTAAAAAGACAAGAACTATAGCGGATCTTTATGGAGCAACAAGAAGAATTTTGGAAGATGAATTTGTTGATTTTGCTTTATATGCAAATGCGGATCCGATTGATTTTGAAGATGCCGCTAAGGAAGTTAAATGGAGGCAAGCCATGAATCAAGAAATTGATGCAATTGAAAGGAATAAAGCATGGGAATTAGTTGAAGCTCCTAAAGCAAAGAAACCTATTGGAGTTAAATGGGTTTATAAGACAAAGTTGAATGTCCAAGGTGAAGTTGAAAAATACAAGGCCCGATTAGTGGTGAAAGGTTACAAGAAAAAATATGGTGTTGATTATAAGGAAGTATTTGCTCCACTTGAAACAATCCGCTTGATCCTCTCTTTAGCCGCTCAAAATAAATGGAAAGTTCATCAAATGGATGTCAAATCGGCTTTTTGAATGGAGAATTGCAAGAAGAGGTCTATGTTGAGCAACCCCCGGGCTATGTAAAGAAAAATGAAGAGAATAAGGTCTACCGATTAAAGAAGGCTTTGTATGGATTAAAGCAAGCTCCTCGTGCATGGTATAGTCGCATAAATGATTATTTTTTTAAGATGGGATTCAAGAGGTGTCCATTTGAGCATACACTTTACATCAAAGAGAACAAAGGTAAAATTCTTATCATTGGCTTGTATGTGGATGATTTGATTTTTACAGTAAATAGTCATGATAATATTGAAGAATTCAAGAAGAGTATGATGCATGAGTTTGAAATGACCGATTTGGGATGACTACATTATTTTCTTGGCTTAGAAGTAAAGCAAGATGAGAGTGGCATTTTTATCTCTCAAGAAAAGTATGCAAAAGATTTGATGAAGAAGTTTCGAATGGAAGATGCAAAAGCAAGTAGTACTCCTGTTGAAGTTGGATTGAAACTAAGCAAGGATGACGATTCTAAATATGTTGATCCAACATACTATAAGAGTCTTGTTGGGAGCTTGATGTACTTGACCGCTACTCGTCCAGACATTACATATGGTGTCAGCTTGATCAGTAGATTCATGGAGAAACCAAAGAAGACACATTGGGAAGCCGGGAAAAGAATCTTAAGGTATGTTCGTGGAACACTTGGAGATGGAATTTATTATCAAAAGGTGAATGACACTAAGGTAGTCGGATATTGCGACAGTGATTGGGCCGGAAGTGTTGATGATAGTAAAAGTACTTCAGGTAATGTTTTCTTTCTTGGCTCGAGTGCAATCACATGGATGTCGAAGAAACAACAAGTCGTGGCTCTCTCAACGGCAGAGGCGGAATATATTTCTTTGTCATTAGCTAGTTGTCAAGCTTTGTGGATTACATGGGTGTTAGAAGACCTCAAGCATGTTGTGAAAAGAAGTCCAGTAATATATTGTGATAGTAAGTCTGCTATAGCACTCACGGAGAATCCAGTATTCCATGGGAAGAGCAAGCATATCAGAATCAAGTATCATTTCATTAGAGACTTGGTTGAGAAGGGAGAAGTAGAGATCAAGCATTGTAAGACAGAAGACCAAGTTGCAGATATTTTTACAAAACCTTTGAGGCCGGATATCTTTAAAGAATTGAAAAAGAAGCTTGGCATGTGTGGAAATTTAGCTTAAGGGGGGCTGTTAAATTAATAAGCTAAATTTCAATTCTCTAGAATAAAATGTGGTAGGTTTTGAATAAAATGTGGTAGGTGTTGAATGTTGAATAATTTGTAGTAGGTTGCCTAAATGGTGATGTAATCAATGATGTAAAATACTTGAGATGTAGACTATAAATAGGTTGAGAGTTTGCATGTAAAATCATATCAAAAATTCAGAGAGTTCTTAATAAAAGAGTGAGTTTTTAGAGTTTGAGAAGAAACAATTTTCTTTCTTCATCTCTACTTTCAAGCCATCAAGCAAACTGTCCCAAAACTGGATTGCACACTTGAAGAAGCCGTTTGGTCCCATTATTAATATTATGATCTTCATAAATAGAAGACTCTCTGTCATAATTCTATAAAATCACCGAACAAAGTAAGCCATCACAAGATCCAACAATTTTGGTACATCTTGGGAAAACAGATTTATAAGACTTGCAATATCCCTTTGCCAACTCAAGCAAGTGAACCCCAACATCATTTTTATACACAATGGTGGTATAGATGGAAAGTTCAGCAAAATGTTCCTGGATCAATCTAAGAAATAATTTGCATACACACCTGCATGTATAGAGGGAAGAAATCGGAATCAACGCTATGATGGACATAAGGAGTGCAGTTGGCAGTGCTTCTATCAAATTCAGCTGCTTTCCACCTTTCCCCAGTTTTACTGCTTTGCCTGCCTTGGTACCTTCATTTGTGACAACATTTCCTTGACCAGACATTTTTAAGCTCCTCATATGCTTTTTTCTGGACTGGAAAGACAAACAATTTTCTGGACTAGATAGAGAAACAATCAAGTCTAATTTATGGTCGAAAAGTTTAATAAAATCTCTTTCAATCAGATTTTATTGTTTAATCAAAAAGCTGGAACCATTTATTCAGATCTTGCAACCAGAACAAGATTATGTAAATCTACATATACATTTTCCACAATTTTCAAACCGTTACGAAGGAAAACGTAGATAAGTTTGTCTTTTTATGATTTAAGTTTGTTTTTTATGAGCAAGTTTGGTTTTCTATGAACCTGCCTCATATTCCTTGCGCATGTACATGTTGTGTTATATAATTTTTTTTTTGGTCAGATATTGTGTTATGTATTTAACTATTTGTGTTTAGCATATCTTTTTTTTTTTGAATTTATTAGGTTACTTTTCCTCTCAAATTCCTATATAATCTTTTCAACTGATAAAAAATGGATACTTCTTGTAAGATGATAAGCTACATTCAAAAGAAAAAAAGGGGAAGTTTTTACAGCAACTTCTCAATCTTTGAGATTTGTAACATTATCGGAGGTGAGGTAATGAGTATCAACGAGAAGCCTATCTAGAATTTTACATGTGTGGAGCAATTAAGTTAAATCCAACATTTAATCGCAATAATAATATCTAATAAGTTAGGATTTCAAAGGCTAATAAAAACGGTAAACCTCGATAATTGTATACATTTATGATTAAAAGAATTTTATTATTTACCGAGATTATTCATTTATTAAAATCATATTTACATCATTTCTATTGTGTTTGAGCCAAAAATAATATTTATTTGACAAGATTTTTTGTTTATCAAATATTCATTTATAGAGTTTCAACAATTCATAAAACGCCAGATAAAGGTGTTAGCTGTCGTTGCAGGGATTCAAGTTTTGAACAAGTTACTTGTGTATTTACTATGGAAAGGGTTAGAGACAAAAATTATACAGGCTTAATGTATTGTTAAAGTGTGATATTATAAAATGTCAATCTTCTTACAAGTTGGAGTTACAAGAATATATATAGTATCTTTAATGGGCCTAATTCTCTAAATGGACCTCATGCCCAACATTCAGTCCCCCCTAAGTACAAAGAAAAGATCTTCAGATCTTTCAATCACCTATTTTACAAGGCCCAAACCATATATTTAAAAGTTTACATTACAAAACAGACGGGGGAAACCGAAAAAGCAAAAGAAAAAATTCTCATTTTTTTTTCTGAAATTTGTGATGACACGCGGTTGTGGCTTTAGTGGTCGGTTGACTTGTCCTTCCACTTTCCAATGAGTTGGGGGCTATTGGACCGTGGTAGATTCTTTCCCCGGGTCGCGTGAAGTCGATGAACCGTTTAGGCTCTAGGACCTCTGCGTAGTTGCAAGTTTTCCTTGGGCCCACTGTTAAACTAGTGAAGTTGTTTGCAAACATGCCGACCGATTGAATTTTTAGCCCGTCTTGTTGAGAGTAAATCTACAGGGGCTTCGACTGTGATGCCTAGTGTTGGAGTAGAAAGTGGACCCGAGATTGTCTCGAGGAGCCTTGCGCTTCATTCTGGCGTGGTTGGTATTGGTGCCTATGAAACCAATGTTATGAAAGATCGAGAGAAGAGGAGATATCGTGATGGGCATTCCTCTAAAGGTCATCATTCTAAGAAGTTGAAGGAACCGGTGAGCTGTCCGAGCTCTGGTGGAGTGGGTTCACTTTCTGAAAATGACATGGGATCATTTCCTCAAATGAGAGCTAACGTGAAAGTCTATGGAGTGGCTGTTGGGAACGGTCTCTGTGTTTGTAAGAGTTTTGTCGATAAGGTGCTTTATCTTTATTTATTATGCTTTGTTTTTCTTTGTTCAGGATATGATGTGTTTGCCCTCATACTCTTTCTGGTTGTTCTACTTTGTAGCTGTCCATGGAGTTGGAGAGGTTGTTGAAACTTGAGGACGTCGTAGACATCTCTGAGGTGAAGAAGCTCCATGAGGAAGTGAGGGATTTGAAGAAGCTTTAACGAGGGGTTGGAGGAGACCTCTAAGAACTTAGCCGACGACAATACTGTTGCTACTAACAAAATTTTTGCTGCCTTGAATGAAAAATCAGAGTTGATTACCGAGTGTGATACCTTGAGCAAGCAAGTGAAGGATTTGCGGATAGAAGTCCAGAGCTTGAAGGAAGCTGCGGAAGCCCCAGAGGGGAACCGTGCTAAGAAGGAAGAGGCCTGGGCAGCTGAGAGAACTGAACTGATTGAGAAGCTTTGATTGCTATCTTGCTGATGTGACGAAGAAGAATGAGATTGGGAAGATTGACTCCTCTGAAGCTGCTCGTGAAGCTTGAAGACTTTCCTGTTGTACCTAGGGTATGCCCCTAAAGGCATTATGTAATTTTAACTCCTCGCACTACGCCATAAACAGCCTACGGTAACACCATGACGGTGTTACCTTAGACCCTAAAAAATGTTACCAAAGGCCAAAAAAAGGGTAAGGTAACATCTTAGTTGGGATAGTTTTGTTCTATGTAACCTTTGGGGTCTAAGGTAACACCTCGACACACATAAGCTAACATAGGCAAATTCGTTACCATAGACCTATACAGTAACACACTCAGCATTCTATAGCAACACCAAATCTATGTTACCCTAGATGTTATAATTTTGCAAAATTATTAATCAATTATGTGGGTCCCACATGTAGGCCCCACAGACATTGTCCATTTTAAAATTAATAATTCAAATTTAATTATTTTCCTACCATTTCCTTCCTCTAATATTCATAAAAAAATGTCTGTCCCCCACAAAAAAAATAAAAAACATCCAAATGTCAAATCTAAAATAAAACTACAAACTATAAATATCATTAATTTAAATAAAATTTTATAAATCGTACAACCAATTACATTTACTTAAACATCTCAACAAAAACTAATCTATCCCCCACAAATATTGTGATCGCAGCATCTCTTGCCTTCATAGTCGTAGATCTATCCAACTGAACACATTGAACTCCTGACTGCACAGGTAAAGTAAACGAGTTCTTATTAGTGGAGTTTACAAGATTAAGACGCGATGCACAGAGTGATGACCAACCACAACATATTACAGTTTACAATTTTAGATCATTACTCGTAAGCTCTGCTCCAGAATAACTGTTAAATCAGTCTGCAATTCTATTTCTTTTGACTAATTACAGAACAAAATTAAACCATAATACAACTTGGATACAATAAATGAGGAAAAGTAAGTTGAGTATAACCAAAGGTCATTGATTTGTACCAGTTCTGAACTGTGATAACTACACTAGTTTGCAATGAGTATAGTAAATTTTTCCCGAACTGACCCCTATACTAAGAATCAGGTAAAGTAAAGCCAATGCAATGGTTATCTCTTATTAAATTATGAAATCACTATCGCTTGCGATGAAGCCAGAACTCGAGTGCAGCGTAATAATTTAAAAAGATTGTCAACATGACTAGAATATGCTGTAAATCATAAATAAGTGAATACAATAAGATAAGGTTTGTATTACGTCACCTGCTACAACCATTAACATCATAGCAGTGCAAAAACAATAGCTTTCAAATCGGAACTTTTGTTGTAATTTATACGTCATATATTTCACAGAATCCCGAATTTTTAAAGAATAAGCTTCTATGACAAGTGATTAATAAGATCCAGATAGAATCAATATTTATAATTTACCACATAAAACAAACACAATCTTCCTATCATTTCACTTTTCCCTACGTTAATGTTCACTTAAGGCAAAACATACCTGCACAAGATATGAGGAGGTAGCCTTTCAATTCTGCAAACCCACAAATAATAAACATAAACATACACAAAAACACACAGCTAACACAATAAAGACTATAAATTATCTCTAAAAAAGAAATCTTTAAAGAGGAAGTTGACAAAATGGTTACCTTATAACAGTAAGTGGACCAAGAAGTGAGAGTAAAATAGGAGATCCATGGTACATAGAACCTAATCAAATCACAATCCCCAACTCAATAAATCAAGAAACAAAAAAAAACAAATAATGCACTTTACACTCATACTAGCGTCTTCATATTGCTGCTCAATGCTTGTACCAGAATCAAAGTATCAATTTTGTACTTCCACTATCAAACAATCAGCCTTTCCTTTTATTCTTGTTCAAATATTTTTTTACAGCAATAGCTTCTACCAATTCTGGTCGCACTAAGCGTCCATCAGATAGCCCCTAAGATCCCTCGCAATAAATTTATAGGTCAAATTTTGTAACATCTGGAAAGACCACAATATCAACAATTTTTTTAGCACATTTGCAGCAGCCTTAACCCAATCCATCCTTAAACAAAAGTAACATCTTCTACTTTATTTTCATTTTGTGCATTTAGAAATCTCGAAAGAGAGGAACGATATAAAAAAAAACATGAACCATAAAATTAGGAAGCAAGCATACAGGTTTTTAGTCTTGACAATTATATAAAGTAAAGTAATAACCAACATTATTGCTAGGAGTGTTATAATAACAAAGCAAGCTAATACATAAATGTGACCATTAAATGTAGTTCTTTCCTACTTATACTACTTACACATTTGCAATTGTAATGTGCCAAAGTCTGGGCCTATTTTTTATTGTAGTTGTAACTTGTAATTGCAAGGGTTCTGGGCCTCTTTTCTTTTTCTCCCGAAGTCTAGAATTCAAAAAATTCAGTCCCTGCTGGGCAGGTTTCTTTGGGGTGGCTCGGGAAAAAGATACAACTTTGAAATTGCTTGGAAAAATCTGCTGCAAAACAAAGGATCCGGAACTCTGGAACTTCTCTGGTGTTCTTTTTTTAGTTATGAAGACTGGTTCAGTTTAATTTGAAGTCCCTCTGGGTTTCTTATGTTATAGTAACAATGGCTATTCCATCTAATTGTTCCTGGTATCTTCGGAAAATTCTGCAAGTAAGACCTGTTACGATTCAGTTCATATCTTATAAGGTGAGAAAGGGGGTATATTTTAATGTGGAAATATCCATGGCTTCAAAATGGAATACTAACAAAGAAAGTTTATGACTTTATTATTTCTCATTCTGAATCAAAGCAGCCGCAAATATTAATGAGTTAAGTGCTGATGGAAACTGGCAACTCCCATATCTAGTCATGCCAATCTTATTGAGTTAAAAACTCTTATTTTGGCTCAAGGTCCTCCAACAAACAAGTCTGATAATATTTTATGGAATGGTTCGAGACATGCAAATATCTCACTGATTTAGAATTCTCATCAAGAAAATCAACCTCAGGTCCCGTGGTTTGACATTCTCTACATGCACCTTGTATCTCTTTCATTATATGGGTTGTTATTCGTAAGAGACTCTCAACTAACAACAGACAGATTTGGTCTTTCTAATGATCAGAATTTCTATCTCTGTCAAGAACTCCATAAATCTCTCCTAACCATCTTTTTCTTTTCAAATGCAGCTTTTCTGATACTGTTATTTCAAGTCTACGAATTCCTTCTCGAGAAAATTGGAGCAACTTAATTTCTAAAACTGTTGTGATGCCCTTTATCTTACAGTAGCGGTTCATTGGATCTGGCTAGACCAATTAAAAATGGAAGGACCTTATCTAGCAAATAACATTTGCCATCTCAAATTGGTAGAAAGATTTTTGAAGCTGTCTGAGAAAATTTTTATGGCAGCAATCTATTTCGAAAAAAATGGAAAAAAAGATCCTGGCTTAGTCTTATCCCTTTATTAAATTGATCTGTATCTCTATCTCTTTTAACTAAGTCATTGTCAGCTGAGTTAGTTTGTTGATATTGGATATGTTTCCAGATTTTCAGATATTTATGGTCATCTCCATGTTATCTTTGTTGATGTTTGTTTCTTGGTAAGTTGATACAATTATTAGATATTAGTTATTATATAAAGCAACGGAGTTTAAGAAATATCTCAGGAAAAAGCCCAAGAAAAACAGTACCAATAAAATAAGGAAAACACAAGCTTAGCGCAACCATTCGCTACTACACTAGAGCAAAATTGTCAGATCCGATCATTTTATCAAACCCCTAGAGGACTTAATATGATCAAATATGTTTGATCATAATCAGATCAAACACATAGACGACAGAGCCCACTTAGAATTTGGTAGCACTAACAAAAAAGCATCACAAATTCATGCAATTATATACCTTATATGTCTGCGTGTGTACGTATTAGGCATAAGCTATCAAACACAAAATGAAAAAAAAAATCAAAAGAAAGTGGATTACCTTAAAAATTAGGAATGTAGAAGGCGAGACCTCCAAAACTCCAACTTATCACAGACCCATCAAAGGAAACTTTCAAGTTTGAAGCTTAGTTATGGAACTGTTGTACTTCTATGACACCTTAGTAAATGTTCTCTGAGAGTTTATTGGTTATTTAACAGGAATTTTTGGGTTTTTTTACCCATTCGTTCTTTTTTAATATATACAAGTAGAAGCATATTGTAGTTCAAACAGAATATCTATTATTCTTTGCCATAGCCACTAAGTGACGATAACATTTTGGGCTAATTGAAATTCAAGTGGCACAAAAATGTGCAAGTTAAGCATATAATACATAAATTCGCAAAACGGTGGAATGCTTCTCATCAAGAAAATTTAACAATATGAGTACAAATTAATTAGGCATTCTAATCGCAAACTGCAAAATCTGAAATCGGAAACAAACCCCTCCTCAACAATACACATTCTTAATAGAGAGAGAGAGGGAGAGGGAGGGAGGGGGGGAGGGAGAGAGAGAGAGATGACCTGTCGGAGAAGAGCAGATTTAAAATCGATGTACAAAACTCAAAGCTCAGCCTAAATCCACTGAATTCAAAGCCCTGAAATGCAAAACCCAAATTGAAGAAGCCCTGAAACCAAAGTTTGAGATTGATTAGTTGACGTTTATGTGAAAAAATAGAATCAATTGCCCTAATTTGAGAGAGGGAGAGAGAGAGGGGGGTTAAAAGAGAGTGAATGAGATATTTCGTTCAAATGCTAATTGAACCAGTACGTACGAAACTGAGAGAGTGAATTTGGAGAGGGAGTTCTTGAAAATTTGGGTGAAAATTTGGGCGGAAAAATTGCCGCTCTTCCGGTTAGTACAGTGCCTTGCAATTGCAATTGGTGTTGTGTGTCCCATTTCATGTTTTCATCCGATACATTTATTATTAATTATTTAAAAGAAAATTTATTAATTATTTTTAAGTATTTTATTAATTTAGAAATTTATTTATTCAAATTTTAATATTTATTATTTTAGAAATTCATATTTTTATATTTCATGATTTTGTACTTTTTAAATTCATTTATAAAATTTAAAATTTTGTTTAATAAAATATCAATATTCATATTAAAATTGGGGGCTAAGGTAACACAAAAAACAAAATGTTATAGGAGGTCCAAAGTAACATGCTAAGGTAACATATTCTAGCAACATTCATGAAAAAGATGTTCCGATAGCCCATCTACGGCGTAGTGTCTCCAATAATTTTATTATTGAATTTAATCAAATTTTAATAATTTTTTGAATATTACTTTATTTTAAGATATTTTAAAAAAATTATTAAAAATATATTGATATTTTAAAAATATAAATAATTCAAGTATTTTATAGAATATTATTTTTATAATAATAAATTCAATAACTTTATTAAAATTATTTAATTTTAAAATTTAATAATTATTAAATCGTTAAATATAAATAAATTTCAAAAATATGTTAATTATACTCTAAGGTAACACAGCCCATGGTGTTACTAAGTTTAACACCTTCCACAGCTATGGTAACATACCTTTAAGGATATGGTAACACCAAAACTAGAGTGTTGTGGTAGGTCCAAAATTTCATACCTATGGTAACACCTGAGAAGGTAACACCCCCCCTAAGTGTTGTATAAAGCCATCTATGGCGTAGTGTCGTATTTGAGTTTTTTGAACTCTATTGAAGTGTTGGAATTTGTCGATCATTGGCTTCTGGTTTGATGTACTCTGTTAACATTATCTTTTGCTTGATCTATTTTGAACTCCTTTGCCTTGTAACTTGTTTAGATGTCTTTGTGGCCCCTGATGTCCGCTAACTTTGTGGCGTAGTTATATTTGGCAATTTTGCATGCTTTCGCATGTCTTGGGCAATTGTAACTCCTTTTTTTCCCTTTCTTTTGGAGCTCATTTTCCTTGGCGAAGACTTCTTCGGTGTGATTAGAATGTAGATTTGGCATATTTTAATTTTTTCCTTTGAATCTGGCAAACTTGAAGATGTCTAATAGCATCCTGAACCTCTTGAGGTCTATGAGGTGATCGGTGATTTGTTATTTGGTGTAACTTTGGAGTGATTTCCTTGTGTATTTGGCGAATTTTTATCTTACCTTTTTTAGTTGGGAGTTCAGAGATACCAATAAAACTTTTGATCTTTGTGAACCTTTTGGCGTGGTTTGTCATCCGTGTGGATGGAGTAATCTTTACCTTTTCCTTGGTGAAGATTTCATGATGTGATTATACTGTAGGCTTGGCATACTCTACCCTTTTCCTTTGAATTTAGCTAATTTGGAGATGTCCGAGAGGACCCTGAGTTTCTTGAGATGTTTGAGGTGATCGATGCTTTGTCCTTTGGTGTGATTTTACTTACTATTCTTTTGGTTTGCTATTTCGTGGCGTAACCAGAGCCTGGTTTTGACGTACTTTACTTTTATGGAGCCCTTGGCATATTTGTCGCATAACTTTGGATTGATTTCCTTGTGCACTTGGTGATTTGGCGAATTGATATTTGGCGTACTTTAATTTGGCGAATTGATATTTGGTGAATTGTAGGTTTGGTGTACTTTAATTTGGAGAATTGATATTTGGCAAATTTTTCCATTGGATTTGGCGAACTTGGAGATGTCCAAGAGGACCCTGAGGTGACCAAAGTATTGTCCTTTGACGTGGTTTTTCTTACCTTTTCTTTTAAATTACTATTTTGTGGCGTAACCAAATCCTGGTTTTTGGCGTAAATTTTTACCTTTACACCGTTTTGAAGTTGGAGATGTCGACGAAGCTTTTGGGCTTCATGGCTTCGTTTGGCATTATTTTGTTTGTATTTTGGTGAAAACTTTACCTTTTCATCATTTTGAAGTTGAAGATGTCGACGAAGCTTTTGAGCTTCATGGCGTTGTTTGGTGTTATTTCGTTTGTATTTTGGCGTAAACTTTACCTTTTCACCGTTTTGAAGTTGGAGATGTCGACGAAGCTCTTGGGCTTCATGGCGTTGTTTGGCATTATTTTGTTTGTATTTTGGTGTAAACTTTACCTTTTCACCATTTTGAAGTTGGAGATGTCGACGAAGCTTTTGAGCTTCATGGCGTTGTTTGGTGTTATTTTGTTTGTATTTTGGCGTAAACTTTACCTTTTTTTTGTCACTTGGCGAATTGCAACATAATTGCTATTTGTATGAAATTTTCCAATCATGTATGGAGATCTTTGTTGAGATTACTTTGGAGTTTCGTTTGGAGATCGATCGCTTTGGAGATGAATTTTCTCGAATTTTCATTGGATAAACGACTTTTAGAAGGCCTTATAGGTCATAGAAGAGAGCTATGTGCACATTTTGTACACTAGAAATTTAAAATATGGATAGCAATTTTGATAAGTAAAATGTAACATAACACATTGTGAATAAAATACGGAAATTTAAGATTTTTACTTCAACTCGAACCTTCATTCATAACAAAATTAAAACAAATGACGACTTTAAACACCACTCATTCACATGCGGAACGAATCATGAAAGAAACTTGATTACATGAAAGCTAGAGATTTACTTCGTACCTTAACTTAAATAACTTAAAGAGACTGACAGTGCAAGCTGGAGACTTTTATGGGTTGAATTTCTTAAGATGGATGGCGTTCCAGGCATATGTCACTGGAGTTCCATCGAGGTGTGCGAGGCGATATGATCTGGAGCTAATGACCTTGGTGACCCTGTATGGACCTTCCCATGGTAGGGACATTTTGCGGTGATTTGATGGCATCGAAGTTGCGGTTTGCCTTAAAACGAGGTTATTGACCTGAAAGCTTCTTTATTTGACCTTTGTATTGTACAGCTTTGCAACCCTTTCCTGGTACTTGGAGACATTGGACTGTATGGAGTCCATGAGCTCCTCGATGAGATCACCATTTAGCCGTAGTCCTTCCTCAAACAATTTTGGATTGAACTTCTCGATTCTTAAAAATTTAAAACTTATCTCAACCGGGAGTACTGCTTCGGTTCCATACGCCATCCTGAATAGTGTTTCTACTGTAGAGACTTTTGACGAAGTTCGGAGACTCCATAATACATTTGGTAGCTCGTCTACCCAATTCCTGTTGGCCTCAAGCAACCTCTTTTTCAACCCTTGTAAAATTGCTTTGTCAGTAATTTCCACTTGCCCGTTTGGTTGTGGGTATGCGACTGAGGCTTTGAGGTGTTGAATTTCAAGCTCTGTCATTGCATTGACCCATTTTTCTCCGGTGAACTGAGTACCGTTGTCTGTAATGACCATTCTAGGTATACTAAACCTGAATACTATTTACTCCATGAAGAAATGAACTGCATCAATCTCTCTTATCCTTGCTAGAGGTCTTGCCTCCATCCATTTTTTAAAGTAATCAACTGCCACAATTATGTATTAGCATTGTTTGGAACTTTTTGGCAAGAGACCCACCAAATCGATGCCCACATAAAGAAAGGGCACGGAGTTGTTGTAGGTTTGAAAGGAACTGAAGGTCTATGGTTCACGGACCCATATTTTTGGCTTGGGTCACACCGCTTCGTGACTCCTCACAGTCCTGGCGCATCGTAGACCAGTAGATTCCATGCCTTATGATTTTTAATGCCATGTTTTTCCCTGCTAGATGGTCTCCAGAAATTCCTGAGTGTACGTCGACCATAATTGTTTTTGCTTCATCTTGGTTAACACATTTGAGGAGAGGTTCGACTAGAGCTCTCCTGAACAACTTGTTATCGATCATACAATAATGTTTGGCCTTCAAAGTCATCTTTCTCAATTCTTGTCTGTCTAATTCACCATGGACTCCTTGGATGAACTTAATGATGGGGGTCCTCCAATCTTCCAGAGTTGACACACAAATCACTTCTTTTTGAACTATTGATGGTGGTTGATACACTTCTCTGAAATATACAGGTTCTGAGGTGTTTGAAGTGCTCGAGGTGGCCATCTTTGATAGAGCATCTGCCCATTAGTTGTTGGATCTATCGATGTTGTTGATAGTTTTTCAATTGATAACATTTCTCCGTGTCATGCCCCGTATCTTCGTGATAATGACAGAATTTGTTACTCAGAGGTCTGTTGGGGTTCATTGGTCTTGGAGGCACATAAGTTGGATCAGCCTTAAGGACCGCGAGTATTACAGTTCTTTCAGCACTTGAGCTTTGTGAAATCCCGATCATCTCGATGTCGTTGAAGCCAAGGGTGTTGTTCAGATGGAGACACCTGCGATGTGAATGGCCGATTTGATGTATATGAGGTCCCATCCTCCCTTTTTGGTTGAACTGGCGATCTTGCTTGTGTTCTTCGCACACCTCGGGATCCTCGATTACCTCGACGGTATTCCCATTGAGAGGTTTATTCGAGTAGCCTATTCATCCTTGTTCTTGGGGATCCAGAGGAGGACTGTGTACTTCCAATAGCCTCTTGGAGAGTCAATCTATGCTCAAATATCTCTATAGCTGCTTGGAGTGATTGAGGTTCTTTTTCAAAATACTCATCGAGCACTGCGTTGTGCCTCGACCTGTCAATTCCTGCTGCCAGATATGTCATTTCCAAAATTTCCACCAAACCTGGAATTTTGATCATTTCTGCTCTAATACGATTTAAATATTCCCGGAGATTTTCATTTGATCTTTGGCGAATATTCGCGAGCGATGCTATTAGTTTCTTTCCTTTTTTGTTAGTAGAGAATCTTGATCAAACTTTTCCTTCAGGCTGGTCCATGACCTTAAGTGATCTCATGAAGGCTATTAATAACTTCAGCAAAGATAATATAATTAGTACTGGGAGAACAGGGACGGTATACAAAGCAGTGCTTGAAGATGGCACTTCACTTATGGTGAAAAGGTTGCAGGATACCCAGCATTCAGAGAAAGAATTTGAGGCAGAGATGGCAACTCTGGGAAAGGTAAAACACCGTAATTTGGTCCCTCTTTTAGGTTTTTGCGTGGCTAAGAAGGAAAGGCTACTCATTTATAAGTACATGCCAAATGGTACTCTCCATGATAAGTTGCATTTTGTTGGTGATGATGATAAAATTTTGGAGTGGCCTCTAAGGCTCAAAATTGGTATTCAGGCAGCCAAAGGTTTTGCCTGGCTCCATCATAGTTGCAATCCTCGCATCATACATCAAAACATAAGTTCAAAATGCATCTTGCTAGATGTTGAATGTGAGCCCAAAATTACTGATTTTGGTCTGGCGAGGCTCATGAATCCAGTCGACACCCATTTAAGTACTTTTGTGAATGGTGAGTTTGGGGATTTGGGTTACGTTGCTCCTGAGTATGCACGAACTCTAGTGGCCACACCAAAAGGCGATGTATACAGTTTTGGAGTAGTGCTTCTTGAGTTGGTCACCGGGGAAGAGACCTACTCATATTGCTAAAGCCCCTGAAAGCTTTAAGGGAAGCTTAGCCGAATGGATTACAGATTTATCAAAGGACTCCAAGCTTCAAGATGCCATTGACAAGCCATTGTTTGGAAAAGGTTATGAGGGTGAGCTTTTCCAGTTTCTTAAGGTTGCATGTAATTGTGTGATTCCAGGTCCGAAAGAGAGGCCAACTATGTTTGAAGTGTACCAGCTTCTTAGAGCTATTGGTGAAAGATACAATTTTACATCAGAAGATGATATTTTGCTGCTATCAGATACCGGGGGTGATGCTGCTTTTGAAGAACTTATTGTTGCCCAAGAAGTTAAAGAAAAACAATAATAAAAGGTATGAGTAACGGAGACATAGTAAAAACTAAAGATTCTCCACCTGATCAATGTGTAGGTGTAAATTTAACGGATTCCTGTATAGTATTTCGGTCTAGTTTGTGTTTTCAGATAACTACCTTTATTCCATCAATCAACTATTTTGGCCAAGTTTGTTGTTCTCATTGGCTGATACCGCATTTTAAATAATCTTTTCATCAAGCTTATAAATCTGGTTTGGTACTTTTGATCTGTCCATCGACCATCATCATGTTTCTTCATATATATATACTTGTTGATAATAGTAGTTGATTTTATACTTAAAAGTTAACTGGGAATTGAAGTTCTGAAAGTGTGCTTTTCTGTTCACCGCTTAATGGTTAGGATAATTCATGTTGAGTTTATTATGCACTTGGACGACTCTACTTATAATGTCCCACTAATCCCTGCCCCTTTCTCTTCCAGAAAATCATCACAACCAATTAAGGGTGGGTGTATGAGTTTTATTTTTTATTTTTTATTTAGTGAATGGACCTCATTATTGGGGATTAGAAGAGTGATTTAAGCCTTGTGCCTTATGGGCCTTGATAGCTTATACAATAGCAGTGACCATGTTTATGGACCTCATTAGCAGTTGATTAAGTTCTCCATCTGCATATTAAATTCCAAATACTAGGCCTTTGCATCCCTGCATCTGTGTCTTGATTTTTGGATCTTTTCCCTTTTCAGATGGATAAATGATCTATTTTAGTTTGTAAAAAAATATAGCATGTGTATGTACTAGGCATTCATGCTGCATTGCTGCTATTGACAAACGCTCAACCATAGCATACACTATGCAAGTAAGAGTGATTCTTTAGGGTCTTTATGATGTGTTTCTGAATTGCTGAGATCTGCATCTTCATCGGAGGCGGTGAGCAGTTGAAAATGCATGTATACACACAAAGAATGTCGATCTAGCTAGATCTTACAGGGTACTTAATTAAATTTATGTACATATACACACAAAGAATGTAACCATTTATAAGTTATAACAATAATAACAATCTAAAAATGCTAGGGCTTTAAACATAGGGTTTCAAAATTTTGCTAGAAATTTTAGTTCTTGTATATTCATGGAAAGGGCTAAAGAAAAAATTAACCAGGTTTTAAAAATTCCATATGCAACTAGTTTGAATTATCAAAATGGTAGGTCATGAAAGTCTTGATTTGGAAGCCGAACAACTTTGAAAAGCTACGCAGCATAAATTCTTCACTGTTGCAATCGACAGGTTGCTGGAGTTGATCCAATATCAATTATGTAGTTCATTGTGGTGTTGTCAACAAACAACAACAAAAGAATCTGGAATTGGGGTAAGAAAGTTAACCAGTTGAGTTTGATGGATGCACATAACTTCCTCAACTTCAAAGCATTGCTTCTTCATTTATAGTGAGCAGTTTAATTAGTCGCCTTGTGCGTCGATCAAACTGTACGTTTGACATTGATGGGAAGATGAAGCAAAAGCTTTGATTCTCAAAATCGAGCTTCATAATAACACTCCAATATGGGGCTTAAACCCAATGCTTATGTGTACTTCACCCAAGGTTGATTCTGTGCGCTTTTTGTTAAAGTACTTAGGTTAAGAAGTTGAAGGAATCATCATATAAGCAATCATTAGTTTATTTGAATCGGTTAAATATATTGATATTGTAACTTTCATATTTTATTTAAAAGTTCAGAACTATGACAGGGTTTACTCGATAGTCGCTAGTACTAAAATAAAGCATACTTCCTACGAGCTAGTAAATCTTTTATCGACTTATCACTTAGCTGACTGCGGAGGGCAGCCTTTAACGAGTCTTCTACCTTCAAACATCCAGTTGCCAAAATATTGTCTGGACAGAAATTTGAAGAGTGAACAATGGGACCGTTAAAATCACCCAGCACTTCCATGTTTTTGATTTCAAACTTGGCAAATTTCGTATTCTCCTGATCGTAAGTATAGAAATTACCATTCTGAGACTTGAAAAGAAGCAATTTATCCTTCATAACTGCTACGGGGACTAACGGGGAAGCATCCAATCCACCGGGAATAGACGCGTTCAAAGTGCACTCTATAGACCAAGACTCCATCACCCCATACTCTTTCATCGACCATATGCTAAATTGACCAGGCACAGAATTATCAAAGATACAAAGACACTTGTGCAACACCCCAACCCTCATAACATTGCAGTTCTTTATATTAGAAGGAATGGGGATCTGATAGTGCTGCTCCTCCTCAAGGTTAAATGCATGCAAAGATGTGATATTTTTCCTCTCGTCATCAAATAGCCAATGAAAAGATCCTTTCACAATAGGAGCAAGAATTTCCTGGTTGCTTGGGTACGGGAGATATCCGCCCACTCTTTTCCATTTATGGTTATCAGTCCCAATAGTAACAATCTGAGCCTCAGATCTTTTTTTATAAATTAGATGCGGTTGTTGCCTTCTGGTTGAAATTCTCAGAACCTTATAGGAACGAGTACGTGAGCTAACACCAAACCCATAAACATCTTTCATCCTAAAATTAATTTTGGGGTTTGGAAGGATAGCATACTGTCCCAAAACTTGATTGCACACTTGAAGAAGCCGTTGGGTCCCACGATTATACTCATCATGAATAGAACCTTCTCTGTCATAATTATCTAAAATCACCGAACAAAGCAAGCCATCACAAGATCCAACAATTTTGGTACATCTTGGGAAAATAGATTTATAAGACTTGCAATATCCCTTTGCCAACTCAAGCAAGTGAACCCCAACATCATTTTTATACACAATGGTGGTATAGATGGAAAGTTCAGCAAAATGTTCCTGGATCAATCTAAGAAATAATTTGCATACACACCTGCATGTATAGAGGGAAGAAATCGGAAGCAACGCTATGATGGACAGAAGGAGTGCAGTTGGCAGTGCTTCTATCAAATTCAGCTGCTTTACACCTTTCCCCAGTTTTACTGCTTTAGCTTTCTTGGTACCTTCACTTGTGGCTGCAGCATTTCCTCGACCTGACATTTTTAAGCTCCTTATATGTTTTTTTCTGGACTGGAAAGACAGACAATTTTCTGGACTAGATAGAGAAACAATCAAGTCTAATTTATGGTTGAAAAGTTTAAGAATATCTCTTCAAGATTCAATCAGATTTTATTGTTTAATCAAAAAGCTGGAACCATTTATTCAGATCTTGCAACCAGAACAATATTATGTAAATCTACAGATACATTTTCCACAATTTTCAAACCGTTACGAAGGAAAACGTAGATAAGTTTGTCTTTTTATGATTTAAATTTGTTTTTTATGAGCAAGCTAGTTTGGTTTTCTATGAACCTGCCTCATATTCCATGCATGTACATGTTGTGTTTTATAATTTATTTATTTTTTTGGTCAGATATTGTGTTATATTTTAACTATTTGTGTTTAACATATCTTTTTTTGAACTTATACGGTTACTTTTTCCTCTCAAATTCCTATATAATCTTTTCAACTGACAAAAAATGGATACTTATGATAAGCTACATTAATTCAAAAGAAAAAAAATAGGAAGTTTTTACAATAACTTCTCAATCTTTGAGATTTGTAACATTATCGGAGGTAAGGAGGTAATGAGTATCAACGAGAATCCTATCTAGAATTTTACATGTGTGGAGCAATTAAGTTAAATCCAACATTTAATCGCAATAATAATATCTAAAAATGCTAGGATTTCAAAGGCTAATAAAAATGGTAAACCTCGATAAATGTTCACGGCGTAGAAGACGAAGTACTGTTCACGCCGGAGAAGATTCATGCATACAGTACTGTTCATACGGTACTATTCATACATACGGTAGTGTTCATACGAAGTACTATTCATACGGTAGTATTCATGCATACGGTACTGTTCACTTATACTGTGCAAGGATATTTTTTTTTAAAAAAAAACATGGCAAATATGATGCAGCCACAAATTCCGAAATTGACGGGTACAAATTACGGGAATTGGAGTATCCAAATGAAGGTGTTACTTGGTTCCTACGACAACTGGGATATTGTCGAAAGTGGGTATAGTGAACCAGTAGATGCAGCCGCTGAAGCAGCCCTTCCAAATGCCGAGAAGACGACATTAAAGGAGTTCCGAAAAAAAGACAAGAAGGCGTTATACACAATTTTTCAAGGTGTCGACGAATCCACCTTCGAAAAAATTTCAAATGCAAAGACAGCAAAAGAGGCGTGGGAGATTTTACAAAAATCATTCCAAGGTGTCGAGAAAGTGAAAAAGGTACGGCTCCAAGTTCTTCGTGGCGAATTTGAAAATATCAAAATGAAGACTTCAGAGAATATCGGTGAATATGTTACGCGTTTGAAAACGGTGACAAACGAAATGAAAAGAAATGGCGAAATTCTCGATGATGTTCGGGTCATGGAAAATTTGCTCCGCTCGCTAACAAGAAAATTTGATTTTGTTGTTACTACCATCGAGGAGTCGAAAGATTTGTCCACAATTTCTATCGATGAGTTAGTTAGTTCACTTCAAGCGCATGAGTAGCGGATGAACCAGTATGATGATACGAGCCATTTGGAGAAAGCTTTGCAAAGCAGCATGTCTATCGGTGAAAATTCTGGCACTAGCAGTTCTGTACGTGGCAGAGGTGGCTATAGAGGTGGCTACCGAGGTGGACAAGGACGTGGAAGACAGACGTTCAGTAGAGGCCAGAATAATGAAGGCTATCAACCATCTCCCTTTTTTGAACCAAAGAACACTGCCTTTAGCTTCGAATCTCCTGTTTCTATTCCTATTTCTTCACCACTTTGAGCCACTGTGGTCTCTAATGAAGTAATTTTGTTATACCCATTTCGATGAGAATCCAATCTTTCAAGCACTTCTTTATTATGAGAATTACTCTGAACTTCAGTCGCCTTTGCATCAAGAATATTTGTGTCTATCACACAATTACCCGAATTAGATTTCTTTTTAATAATGACATTTGCCCCAAAAGATTTCAATCCATCTTTGGTCAAAAGATGACTTTTTTCACCATTTTGATTCCATTTTTTTCTAGAAAAACGATTATAAGGGTTAGATGGAGGCATTTCTAACCCCTTTGGGAAATATCCACAAAATGGTCCGACTCGATTTTTAATAATATCTCGTGTACTAACCCCTTTGGAAATATCCGAAAATCGAGTTTCCATTATATCAGCTCCGATTCAGGTCCGAAACGCGTCAAATAAAATTTTGTTGAATCCCAATGACCCATAGGAACAAAATATGTAAAAATGTCCATGAAATGGTTCGACCCGATTTTTAACAATATTTCGTGTACTAACCCCTTTGAAGATTATCCGAAAACCGATTTTCAATCATATCAGGTCCGATTCAGGTTCAAACTACGTCAAATAAAATTTTGTTGAATTTTAATAACCCATAGGAACAAAATATATAAAAATATCCACAAAATGGTTCGGCTTGATTTTTAACAATATCCCGTGGACTAACCCCTTTCAGAATTTTCCGAAAGCCGAGTTTCGATCATATCAGCTCTGATTCCGGTCCGAACTGCGTCAAATAAAATTTCATTGAATTCTAATAACCCATAGGAACCAAATATGTAAAAATATTCACAAAGTGGTCCGACTCGACATTTAACAATATCTCGTGTACTAACCCCTTTGAGGATTATCCGAAAACCGAGTTTCGATCATATCAGCTTCGATTCAAGTCTGAACTGCTTCAAATAAAATTTGGTTGAATGCTGGTTTAGGGTTTAAGGTTTAGGGTTTAGTGTTTAGGTTTTAGGGTTTAGGGTTTTAGGGTTTAAGGTTTTAGGGTTTAGGGTCTAAGGTTTAGGGTTTAGGGTATAGGGGTTAAAGGTTTAGGATTTAGGGTTTAGGGTTCGTGGTTCTGAAAACCGAGTTTCGATCATATCAGCTCCGATTCCGGTCCGAACTGCGTCAAATAAAATTTCGTTGAATTCCAATAACCCATAGGAACAAAATATGTAAAAATATCCACAAAATGGTCTGACTTGATTTTTAACAATATCCCGTGTACTAACCCCTTTGAGAATTTTCCGAAAACCGAGTTTCAATCATATCAGCTCCGATTCCGGTCCGAATTGCGTCAAATAAAATTTCGTTGAATTCCAATAACCCATAGGAACAAAATATGTAAAAATATTAACAAAATGGTCCGACTTGATTTTTAACAATATCCCGTATACTAACCCCTTTGAGAATTTTCCGAAAACCGAGTTTCGATCATATCAGCACCGATTCATGTCCGAATTGCGTCAAATAAAATTTCGTTGAATCCCAATAACCCATTGGAACAAAATATGTAAAAATATCCACAAAATGGTCCGACTCAATTTTTAACAATATCCCATGTACTAGCCCCTTTGAGGATTATCCAAAAACCGAGTTTCGATTATATCAGCTCCGATTCAGGTCCGAATTGCGTCAAATAAAATTTTGGTGAATTACAATAACCCATAGGAACAAAATATGTAAAAATATCCACAAAATGGTCCGACTTGATTTTTAACAATATCCTGTCTACTAACCCCTTTGAGAATTTTCCGAAAACCGAGTTTCGATCATATGAGCTCCGATTCCGGTCCGAACTGCGTCAAATAAAATTTTCTTGAATTCCAATAACCCATAGGAACAAAATATGTAAAGATATCCAGAAAATGGTCCGACTCGATTTTTAACAATATCCCGTGTACTAACCCCTTTGAGGATTATCCGAAAACCGAGTTTCGATCACATCAGCTTCGATTCAAGTCCGAACTGCATCAAATAAAATTTGGTTGAATGCTGGTTTAGGGTTTAAGGTTTTGGGTTTTGGGTTTAGGGTTTTAGGATTTAAGGTTTTAGGGTTTAGGGTCTAAGGTTTAGGGTTTAGGGGTAAGGGTTTAGGGGTTTAAGATTTACGATTTAGGGTTTAGGGTTTAGGGTTCCTTAGGAACAAAATATGTAAAAATATCCACAAAATGGCCCGAATCGATTTTTAACAATACCCCGTATGCTAACACCTTTTTAGGAGTATCTGAAAATCGAGTTTCGATCATATCAGCTCCGATTCGGGTCCGAATTGCTTCAAATAAAATTTCATTGAATTCCAATTACCCATAAGAACAAAATATGTAAAAATATCCGTAAAATGGTTCGACTCGATTTTTAACAATCTCCCGTGTACTAATTACTTTTAGGATTATCCGAAAACCGAGTTTCGGTCATTTCAGCCCCGATTCAGGTCCGACCGGCACCAAACAAAATTTCATTGAATTCCAATAACCCATAGGAACAAAATATGTAAAGATATCCACAAAATGGCGCGACTCGATTTTTAACAATATCCCGTGTACTAACCCTTTTGGGAATATCCGAAAATCGAGTTTCGATTATATAAGCTCCGATTCAGGTCTAAAACACGTCAAATAAAATTTTGTTTAATCCCAATTATATAAGCCCCGATTCAGGTCCGACCGGCACCAAATAAAATTTCATTGAATTCCAATAACCCATAGGAACAAAATATATAAAAATATCCACAAAATGGTTCGACTTGAATTTTAACAATATCCCGTGTACTAACCCCTTTGAGAATTTTCCGAAAACCGAGTTTCGATCATATCAGCTCCGATTCCGGTCCGAACTACGTCAAATAAAATTTCGTTGAATTCCTATAACCCATAGGAACAAATTCTGTAAAAATATCCAGAAAATAGTCTCACTCGATTTTTAACAATATCCCCTGTACTAACCCCTTTGAGGATTATCCGAAAACTGAGTTTCGATCATATCAGCTTCGATTCAAGTCCGAACTGCATCAAATAAAATTTGGTTGAATGCTGGTTTAGGGTTTAAGGTTTAGGGTTTAGGGTTTTAGGATTTAGGGTTTTAGGGTTTAGGGTCTAAGGTTTAGGGTTTAGGGTCTAGGGGTAAGGGTTTAGGGGTTTAAGATTTACGATTTAGGGTTTAGGGTTAACAAAATATGTAAAAATATCCATAAAATGGCCCGACTCGATTTTTAACAATACCCCGTAAGCTAACACCTTTTTAGGATTATCCGAAAATCGAGTTTCGATCATATCAGATCCGATTCGGCTCCGAAGTTCGTCAAATAAAATTTCATTGAATTCCAATAACCCATAAGAACAAAATATGTAAAAATATCCATAAAATGGTTCGACTCGATTTTTAGCAATATCCCATGTACTAACCCCTTTGAGGATTATCCGAAAACCGAGTTTTGGTCATTTCAGCCCAGATTTAGGTCCTACCGGCACTAAATAAAATTTCATTGAATTCCAATAACCCATAGGAACAAAATATGTAAAAATATCCACAAAATGGTCCGACACGATTTTTAACAATATCCCACGTACTAGCCCCTTTGAGGATTATCCAAAAACCGAGTTTCGATTATATCAGCTCCGATTTAGGTCCGAAACGTGTCAAATAAAATTTTGTTGAATCCCAATGACCCATAGGAACAAAATATGTAAAAATGTCCATGAAATGGTCAGACCCCATTTTTAACAATATTTCGTGTACTAACCCCTTTGAAGATTATCCGGAAACCGATTTTCAATCATATCAGGTCCGATTCAGGTTCGAACTACATCAAATAAAATTTTGTTGAATTTTAATAACCCATAGGAACAAAATATATAAAAATATCCACAAAATGGTCCGGCTTGATTTTTAACAATATCCCGTGTACTAACCCCTTTGAGAATTTTCCGAAAGCCGAGTTTCGATCGTATCAGCTCCGATTCATGTCCGAATTGAGTCAAATAAAATTTCGTTGAATCCCAATAACCCATAGGAACAAAATATGTAAAAATATCCACAAAATGGTCCGACTCGATTTTTAACAATATCCCACGTTCTAGCCCCTTTGAGGATTATCCAAAAACCGAGTTTCGATTATATCAGCTCCGATTTAGGTCCGAATTTCGTCAAATAAAATTTCGTTGAATTCCAATAACCCATAGGAACAAAATATGTAAAAATATCCACAAAATGGTTTGACTTGATTTTTAAAAATATCCCGTGTACTAAACCCTTTATGAATTTTCCGAAAAGCTAGTTTCGATTATATCGGCTCCGATTCATGTCCGAACAGCGTCAAATAAAATTTCATTGAATTCCAATAACCCATAGGAACAAAATATGTAAAAATATCCACAAAATGGTCCGACTTGATTTTTAACAATATCCTGTGTACTAACCCCTTTGGGAATATCCGAAAATCGAGTTTTGATTATATCAGCTCCGATTCAGGTCTGAAACGCGTCAAATAAAATTTAGTTGAATTCCAATAACCCGTAGGAAGAAAATACGTAAAAATATCCACAAAATGGTCCGACTCGATTTTTAACAATATACCACGTACTAACCCCTTTGGGAATATCCGAAAATCGAGTTTCCATTATATCAGCTCCGATTCAGGTCCGAAACGCGTCAAGTAAAATTTTGTTGAATCCCAATGACCCATAGGAACAAAATATGTAAAAATGTCCATGAAATGGTCCGACCCGATTTTTAACAATATTTCGTGTACTAACCCCTTTGAGGATTATCCGAAAACCGATTTTCAATCATATCAGGTCCGATTCAGGTTCGAACTACGTCAAATAAAATTTTGTTGATTTTTAATAACCCATAGGAACAAAATATATAAAAATATCCACAAAATCGTTCGGCTTGATTTTTAACAATATCCTGTGTACTAACCCCTTTGAGAATTTTCAGAAAACCGAGTTTCGATCATATTAGCTCCGATTCCGGTCCGAACTGCGTCTAATAAAATTTCGTTGAATTCCAATAAACCATAGGAACCAAATATGTAAAAATATCCACAAAGTGGTCCGACTCAATTTTTAACAATATCCCGTGTACTAACCCCTTTGAGGATTATCCGAAAACCGAGTTTCGATCATATCAGCTTCGATTCAAGTCTGAACTCCGTCAAATAAAATTTGGTTGAATGCTCGTTTAGGGTTTAAGGTTTAGGGTTTAGGGTTTAGGTTTTAGGGTTTAGGGTTTTAGGGTTTATGGTTTTAGGGTTTAGGGTTTCGGGGTTTAAGGTTTAGGGTTTAGGGTTCGTGGTTCCGAAAACGGAGTTTCGATCATATCAGCTCCGATTCCGGTCCGAACTGCGTCAAATAAAATTTCCTTGAATTCCAATAACCCATAGGAACAAAATATGTAAAAATATCCACAAAATGGTCTGACTTGATTTTTAACAATATCCCGGGTACTAACCCCTTTGAGAATTTTCCGAAAACCGAGTTTCGATCATATCAGCTCCGATTCCGGTCCGAATTGCGTTAAATAAAATTTCGTTGAATTCCAATAACCCATAGGAACAAAATATGTAAAAATATCCACAAAATGGTCCGACTTGATTTTTAACAATATCCCGTGTACTAACCCCTTTGAGAATTTTCCGAAAACCGAGTTTCGATAATATCAGCTCCGATTCATGTCCGAATTGCGTCAAATAAAATTTCGTTGAATCCCAATAACCCATTGCAACAAAATATGTAAAAATATCCACAAAATCGTCCGACTCAATTTTTAACAATATCCCATGTACTAGCCCCTTTGAGGATTATCCAAAAACCGAGTTTCGATTATATCAGCTCCGATTCAGGTCCGAATTGCGTCAAATAAAATTTTGGTGAATTACAATAACCCATAGGAACAAAATATGTAAAAATATCCACAAAATGGTGCGACTTGATTTTTAACAATATCCTGTGTACTAACCCCTTTGAGAATTTTCAGAAAACCGAGTTTCAATCATATGAGCTCCGATTCCGGTCCGAACTGCGTCAAATAAAATTTTGTTGAATTCCAATAACCCATAGGAACAAAATATGTAAAGATATCCAAAAATGGTCCGACTCGATTTTTAACAATATCCTGTGTACTAACCCCTTTGAGGATTATCCGAAAACCGAGTTTCGATCATATCAGCTTCGATTCAAGTCCGAACTGCATCAAATAAAATTTGGTTGAATGCTGGTTTAGGATTTAAGGTTTAGGGTTTTGGGTTTAGGGTTTTTGGATTTAAGGTTTTAAGGTTTAGGGTCTAAGGTTTAGGGTTTAGGGGTAAGGGTTTAGGGGTTTAAGATTTGCGATTTAGGGATTAGGGTTTAGGGTTCCTTAGGAACAAAATATGTAAAAATATCCACAAAATGGCCCGACTCGATTTTTAACAATACCCCATATACTAACACCTTTTTAGGATTATCCGAAAATCGAGTTTCGATCATATCAGCTCCGATTCGGGTCCGAGTTGCGTCAAATAAAATTTCATTGAATTCCAATAACCCATAAGAACAAAATATGTAAAAATATCAGTAAAATGGTTCGGCTCGATTTTTAACAATCTCCCGTGTACGAACCCCTTTTAGGATTATCCGAAAACCGAGTTTCGGTCATTTCAGCCCCGATTCAGGTACGACCGGCACCAAAATAAAATTTCATTGAATTCTATTAACCCATAGGAACAAAATATGTAAAAATATCCACAAAATGGCCCGACTCGATTTTTAACAATATCCCGTGTACTAACTCTTTTGGGAATATCCGAAAATCGAGTTTCGATTATATTAGCTCCGATTCAGGTCCAAAACGCGTCAAATAAAATTTTGTTGAATCCCAATAACCCGTAGGAACAAAATATGTAAAAATGTCCATGCAATGGTCTGACCCGATTTTTAACAATATTTCGTGTACTAACCCCTTTGAGGATTATCCGAAAACCGATTTTCAATCATATCAGGTCCGATTCAGGTTCGAACTACGTCAAATAAAATTTTGTTGAATTTTAATAAGCCGTAGGAACAAAATATATAAAAATATCCACAAAATGGTCAGACTTGATTTTTAACAATATCCCATGTACTAACCCCTTTGAGAATTTTCCGAAAACCGACTTTCGATCATATCAGCTCCGATTCCGGTCCGAACTCCGTAAAATAAAATTTCGTTGAATTCCTATGACCCATAGGAACAAAATCTGTAAAAATATCCAGAAAATAGTCCGACTCGATTTTTAACAATATCCCTTGTACTAACCCTTTTGAGGATTATCCAAAAACCGAGTTTCGATCATATCAACTTCGATTCAAGTCCGAACTGCATCAAATAAAATTTGGTTGAATGCTGATTTTTAACAATATTTCGTGTACTAACCCCTTTGGGAATATCCAAAAATCGAGTTTTGATTATATCAGCTCCGATTCAGGTCCGAAACGCGTCAAATAAAATTTCGTTGAATTCCAATAACCCGTAGGAACAAAATATATAAAAATATCCACAAAATGGTCCGATTTGATTTTTAACAATATCCCGTGTACTAACTGCTTTGAGAATTTTTCGAAAACCGAGTTTTGATCAAATCATCTCCGATTCCGGTCCGAACAGCGTCAAATAAAATTTCGTTGAATTCCAATAACCCATAGGAACAAAATATGTAAAAATATCCACAAAATGGTCCGACTTGATTTTTAACAATATCCCGTGTACTAACCCCTTTGAGAATTTTCCGAAAACCGAGTTTCGATCATATCAGCTCCGATTCATGTCCGAATTGCGTCAAATAAAATTTCGTTGAATCCCAATAACCCATAGGAACAAAATATGTAAAAATATCCATAAAATGGTCCGACTCGATTTTTAACAATATCCCATGTACTAGCCCCTTTGAGGATTATCCAAAAACCGAGTTTCGATTATATCAGCTCCGATTCAGGTCCGAATTGCGTCAAATAAAATTTCGTTGAATTCCAATAACCCATGGGGACAAAATATGTAAAAATATCCACAAAATGGTCCGACTTGATTTTTAACAATATCCCTGTACTAACCCCTTTGAGAATTTTCCGAAAACCGAGTTTGGATCATATCAGCTCCGATTCCGGTCCGAACAGCGTCAAATAAAATTTCGTTGAATTACAATAAAGCATAGGAACAAAATATGTAAAAATATCCACAAAATGGTCCGTTTTGATTTTTAACAATATCCCGTGTACTATAACCCCTTTGAGAATTTTTCGAAAACCGAGTTTCGATCATTTCAGCCCCGATTCAGGTCCGAATGGCACCAAATAAAATTTCATTGAATTCCAATAACCCAGAGGAACAAAATATGTAAAAATATCCACAAAATGGTCCGACTCGATTTTTAACAATATCCCGTGTACTAACCCCTTTGGGAATATCCGAAAATCGAGTTTCGATTATATTAGCTCCGATTCAGGTCCAAAACGCGTCAAATAAAATTTTGTTGAATCCCAATAACCCGTAGGAACAAAATATGTAAAAATGTCCATGCAATGGTCTGACCCGATTTTTAACAATATTTCGTGTACTAACCCCTTTGAGGATTATCCGAAAACCGATTTTCAATCATATCAGGTCCGATTCAGGTTCGAACTACGTCAAATAAAATTTTGTTGAATTTTAATAAGCCGTAGGAACAAAATATATAAAAATATCCACAAAATGGTCCGACTTGATTTTTAACATTATTCCATGTACTAACCCCTTTGAAAATTTTCCGAAAACCAAGTTTCGATCATATCAGCTCCGATTCCGGTCCGAACTGCGTCTAATAGAATTTCGTTGAATTCCAATAACCCATAGGAACCAAATATGTAAAAATATCCACAAAATGGTCCGACTTGATTTTTAACAATATCCCATGTACTAACACCTTTGAGAATATTCCGAAAATCGAGTTTCGATCATATCAGCTCCGACTCATGTCCGAATTGCGTCAAATAAAATTTCGTTGAATCCCAATAACCCATAGGAACAAAATATGTAAAAATATCCATAAAATGGTTCGACTCAATTTTTAACAATATCCCGTGTACTAACCCCTTTGAGGATTATCCGAAAACCGAGTTTCGGTCATTTCAGCCCCGATTCAGGTCCGACCGGCACCAAATAAAATTTCATTGAATTCCAATAACCCATAGGAACAAAATATGTAAAAATATCCACAAAATGGTCCGACTCGATTTTTAACAATATCCCGTGTACCCTTTTGGGAATATCCGAAAATCGAGTTTCCATTATATCAGCTCCGATCCAGGTCCGAAAAGCGTCAAATAAAATTTTGTTGAATCCCAATAACCCATAGGAACAAAATATGTAAAAATGTCCATGAAATGGTCCGACCCGATTTTTAACAATATTTCGTGTACTAACCCCTTTGAGGATTATCTGAAAACCGATTTTCAATTATATCAGGTCCGATTCAGGTTCGAACTACGTCAAATAAAATTTTGTTGAATTTTAATAACCCATAGGAACAAAATATATAAAAATATCCACAAAATGGTCCGACTTGATTTTTAACAATATCCCATGTACTAACACCTTTGAGAATATTCCGAAAACCGAGTTTCCATCATATCAGCTCCGATTCATGTCCGAATTGTGTCAAATAAAATTTCGTTGAATCCCAATAACCCATAGGAACAAAATATGTAAAAATATCCATAAAATGGTCTAACTCGATTTTTAACAATATCCCATGTACTAGCCCCTTTGAGGATTATCCAAAAACTGAGTTTCGATTATATCAGCTTCGATTCAGGTCCGAATTGCGTCAAATAAAATTTCGTTGAATTCCAAAAACCCATGGGAACAAAATATGTAAAAATATCCACAAAATGGTCCGACTTGATTTTTAACAATATCCCGTGTACTAACCCCTTTGAGAATTTTCCGAAAACCGAGTTTCGATCATATCAGCTCCGATTCCGGTCCGAACAGCGTCAAATAAAATTTCGTTGAATTAAAATAAAGCATAGGAACAAAATATGTAAAAATATCCACAAAATGGTCCGTTTTGATTTTTAACAATATCCCGTGTACTATAACCCCTTTGAGAATTTTTCGAAAACCGAGTTTCGATCATTTTCAACCCCGATTCAGGTCCGAATGGCACCAAATAAAATTTCATTGAATTCCAATAACCCAGAGGAACAAAATATGTAAAAATATCCACAAAATGGTCCGACTCGATTTTTAACAATATCCCGTGTACTAACCCCTTTGGGAATATCCGAAAATCGAGTTTCGATTATATTAGCTCCGATTCAGGTCCAAAACGCGTCAAATAAAATTTTGTTGAATCCCAATAACCCGTAGGAACAAAATATGTAAAAATGTCCATGCAATGGTCTGACCCGATTTTTAACAATATTTCGTGTACAAACCCCTTTGAGGATTATCCAAAAACCGTTTTTCAATCATATCAGGTCCGATTCAGGTTCGAACTACGTCAAAAAAATTTTTGTTGAATTTTAATAAGCCGTAGGAACAAAATATATAAAAATATCCACAAAATCGTCCGACTTGATTTTTAACATTATTCCATGTACTAACCCCTTTGAAAATTTTCCGAAAACCAAGTTTCGATCATATCAGCTCCGATTCCGGTCCGAACTGCGTCTAATAGAATTTCGTTGAATTCTAATAACCCATAGGAACCAAATATGTAAAAATATCCACGAAATGGTCTGACTTGATTTTTAACAAAATCCCATGTACTAACACCTTTGAGAATATTCCGAAAACCGAGTTTCGATCATATCAGCTCCGATTCATGTCCGAATTGCGTCAAATAAAATTTCGTTGAATACCAATAACCCATAGGAACAAAATATGTAAAAATATCCATAAAATGGTCCGACTCGATTTTTAACAATATCCCGTGTACTAACCCCTTTGAGGATTATCCGAAAACCAAGTTTCGGTCATTTCATCCCCGATTCAGGTCCGACCGGCACCAAATAAAATTTCATTGAATTCCAATAACCCATAGGAACAAAATATGTAAAAATATCCACAAAATGGTCCGACTCGATTTTTAACAATATCCAGTGTACCCTTTTGGGAATATCCGAAAATCGAGTTTCCATTATATCAGCTCCGATTCAGGTCCGAAACGCGTCAAATAAAATTTTGTTCAATCCCAATAACCCATAGGAACAAAATATGTAAAAATGTCCATGAAATGGTCCGACCCGATTTTTAACAATATTTCGTGTACTAACCCCTTTGAGGATTATCCGAAAACCGATTTTCAATCATATCAGGTCCGATTCAGGTTCGAACTACGTCAAATAAAATTTTGTTGAATTTTAATAACCCATACGAACAAAATATATAAAAATATCCACAAAATGGTCCGACTTGATTTTTAACAATATCCCATGTACTAACACCTTTGAGAATATTCCGAAAACCGAGTTTCGATCATATCAGCTCCGATTCATGTCCGAATTGCGTCAAATAAAATTTTGTTGAATTTTAATAAGCCGTAGGAACAAAATATATAAAAATATCCACAAAATGGTCCGACTTGATTTTTAACATTATTCCATGTACTAACCCCTTTGAAAATTTTCCGAAAACCAAGTTTCGATCATATCAGCTCCGATTCCGGTCCGAACTGCGTCTAATAGAATTTCGTTGAATTCCAATAACCCATAGGAACCAAATATGTAAAAATATCCACAAAATGGTCCGACTTGATTTTTAACAATATCCCATGTACTAACACCTTTGAGAATATTCCGAAAACCGAGTTTCGATCATATCAGCTCCGACTCATGTCCGAATTGCGTCAAATAAAATTTCGTTGAATCCCAATAACCCATAGGAACAAAATATGTAAAAATATCCATAAAATGGTTCGACTCAATTTTTAACAATATCCCGTGTACTAACCCCTTTGAGGATTATCCGAAAACCGAGTTTCGGTCATTTCAGCCCCGATTCAGGTCCGACCGGCACCAAATAAAATTTCATTGAATTCCAATAACCCATAGGAACAAAATATGTAAAAATATCCACAAAATGGTCCGACTCGATTTTTAACAATATCCCGTGTACCCTTTTGGGAATATCCGAAAATCGAGTTTCCATTATATCAGCTCCGATCCAGGTCCGAAAAGCGTCAAATAAAATTTTGTTCAATCCCAATAACCCATAGGAACAAAATATGTAAAAATGTCCATGAAATGGTCCGGCCCGATTTTTAACAATATTTCGTGTACTAACCCCTTTGAGGATTATCCGAAAACCGATTTTCAATCATATCAGGTCCGATTCAGGTTCGAACTACGTCAAATAAAATTTTGTTGAATTTTAATAACCCATACGAACAAAATATATAAAAATATCCACAAAATGGTCCGACTTGATTTTTAACAATATCCCATGTACTAACACCTTTGAGAATATTCCGAAAACCGAGTTTCGATCATATCAGCTCCGATTCATGTCCGAATTGCGTCAAATAAAATTTTGTTGAATTTTAATAAGCCGTAGGAACAAAATATATAAAAATATCCACAAAATGGTCCGACTTGATTTTTAACATTATTCCATGTACTAACCCCTTTGAAAATTTTCCGAAAACCAAGTTTCGATCATATCAGCTCCGATTCCGGTCCGAACTGCGTCTAATAGAATTTCGTTGAATTCCAATAACCCATAGGAACCAAATATGTAAAAATATCCACAAAATGGTCCGACTTGATTTTTAACAATATCCCATGTACTAACACCTTTGAGAATATTCCGAAAACCGAGTTTCGATCATATCAGCTCCGACTCATGTCCGAATTGCGTCAAATAAAATTTCGTTGAATCCCAATAACCCATAGGAACAAAATATGTAAAAATATCCATAAAATGGTTCGACTCAATTTTTAACAATATCCCGTGTACTAACCCCTTTGAGGATTATCCGAAAACCGAGTTTCGGTCATTTCAGCCCCGATTCAGGTCCGACCGGCACCAAATAAAATTTCATTGAATTCCAATAACCCATAGGAACAAAATATGTAAAAATATCCACAAAATGGTCCGACTCGATTTTTAACAATATCCCGTGTACCCTTTTGGGAATATCCGAAAATCGAGTTTCCATTATATCAGCTCCGATCCAGGTCCGAAAAGCGTCAAATAAAATTTTGTTCAATCCCAATAACCCATAGGAACAAAATATGTAAAAATGTCCATGAAATGGTCCGGCCCGATTTTTAACAATATTTCGTGTACTAACCCCTTTGAGGATTATCCGAAAACCGATTTTCAATCATATCAGGTCCGATTCAGGTTCGAACTACGTCAAATAAAATTTTGTTGAATTTTAATAACCCATACGAACAAAATATATAAAAATATCCACAAAATGGTCCGACTTGATTTTTAACAATATCCCATGTACTAACACCTTTGAGAATATTCCGAAAACCGAGTTTCGATCATATCAGCTCCGATTCATGTCCGAATTGCGTCAAATAAAATTTTGTTGAATTTTAATAAGCCGTAGGAACAAAATATATAAAAATATCCACAAAATGGTCCGACTTGATTTTTAACATTATTCCATGTACTAACCCCTTTGAAAATTTTCCGAAAACCAAGTTTCGATCATATCAGCTCCGATTCCGGTCCGAACTGCGTCTAATAGAATTTCGTTGAATTCCAATAACCCATAGGAACCAAATATGTAAAAATATCCACAAAATGGTCCGACTTGATTTTTAACAATATCCCATGTACTAACACCTTTGAGAATATTCCGAAAACCGAGTTTCGATCATATCAGCTCCGACTCATGTCCGAATTGCGTCAAATAAAATTTCGTTGAATCCCAATAACCCATAGGAACAAAATATGTAAAAATATCCATAAAATGGTTCGACTCAATTTTTAACAATATCCCGTGTACTAACCCCTTTGAGGATTATCCGAAAACCGAGTTTCGGTCATTTCAGCCCCGATTCAGGTCCGACCGGCACCAAATAAAATTTCATTGAATTCCAATAACCCATAGGAACAAAATATGTAAAAATATCCACAAAATGGTCCGACTCGATTTTTAACAATATCCCGTGTACCCTTTTGGGAATATCCGAAAATCGAGTTTCCATTATATCAGCTCCGATCCAGGTCCGAAAAGCATCAAATAAAATTTTGTTGAATCCCAATAACCCATAGGAACAAAATATGTAAAAATGTCCATGAAATGGTCCGACCCGATTTTTAACAATATTTCGTGTACTAACCCCTTTGAGGATTATCTGAAAACCGATTTTCAATCATATCAGGTCCGATTCAGGTTCGAACTACGTCAAATAAAATTTTGTTGAATTTTAATAACCCATAGGAACAAAATATATAAAAATATCCACAAAATGGTCCGACTTGATTTTTAACAATATCCCATGTACTAACACCTTTGAGAATATTCCGAAAACCGAGTTTCGATCATATCAGCTCCGATTCATGTCCGAATTGTGTCAAATAAAATTTCGTTGAATCCCAATAACCCATAGGAACAAAATATGTAAAAATATCCATAAAATGGACTAACTCGATTTTTAACAATATCCCATGTACTAGCCCCTTTGAGGATTATCCAAAAACTGAGTTTCGATTATATCAGCTCCGATTCAGGTCCGAATTGCGTCAAATAAAATTTCGTTGAATTCCAAAAACCCATGGGAACAAAATATGTAAAAATATCCACAAAATGGTCCGACTTGATTTTTAACAATATCCCGTGTACTAACCCCTTTGAGAATTTTCCGAAAACCGAGTTTCGATCATATCAGCTCCGATTCCGGTCCGAACAGCGTCAAATAAAATTTCGTTGAATTAAAATAAAGAATAGGAACAAAATATGTAAAAATATCCACAAAATGGTCCGTTTTGATTTTTAACAATATCCCGTGTACTATAACCCCTTTGAGAATTTTTCGAAAACCGAGTTTCGATCATTTTCAACCCCGATTCAGGTCCGAATGGCACCAAATAAAATTTCATTGAATTCCAATAACCCAGAGGAACAAAATATGTAAAAATATCCACAAAATGGTCCGACTCGATTTTTAACAATATCCCGTGTACTAACCCCTTTGGGAATATCCGAAAATCGAGTTTCGATTATATTAGCTCCGATTCAGGTCCAAAACGCGTCAAATAAAATTTTGTTGAATCCCAATAACCCGTAGGAACAAAATATGTAAAAATGTCCATGCAATGGTCTGACCCGATTTTTAACAATATTTCGTGTACAAACCCCTTTGAGGATTATCCAAAAACCGTTTTTCAATCATATCAGGTCCGATTCAGGTTCGAACTACGTCAAAAAAATTTTTGTTGAATTTTAATAAGCCGTAGGAACAAAATATATAAAAATATCCACAAAATCGTCCGACTTGATTTTTAACATTATTCCATGTACTAACCCCTTTGAAAATTTTCCGAAAACCAAGTTTCGATCATATCAGCTCCGATTCCGGTCCGAACTGCGTCTAATAGAATTTCGTTGAATTCTAATAACCCATAGGAACCAAATATGTAAAAATATCCACGAAATGGTCTGACTTGATTTTTAACAAAATCCCATGTACTAACACCTTTGAGAATATTCCGAAAACCGAGTTTCGATCATATCAGCTCCGATTCATGTCCGAATTGCGTCAAATAAAATTTCGTTGAATACCAATAACCCATAGGAACAAAATATGTAAAAATATCCATAAAATGGTCCGACTCGATTTTTAACAATATCCCGTGTACTAACCCCTTTGAGGATTATCCGAAAACCAAGTTTCGGTCATTTCATCCCCGATTCAGGTCCGACCGGCACCAAATAAAATTTCATTGAATTCCAATAACCCATAGGAACAAAATATGTAAAAATATCCACAAAATGGTCCGACTCGATTTTTAACAATATCCAGTGTACCCTTTTGGGAATATCCGAAAATCGAGTTTCCATTATATCAGCTCCGATTCAGGTCCGAAACGCGTCAAATAAAATTTTGTTCAATCCCAATAACCCATAGGAACAAAATATGTAAAAATGTCCATGAAATGGTCCGACCCGATTTTTAACAATATTTCGTGTACTAACCCCTTTGAGGATTATCCGAAAACCGATTTTCAATCATATCAGGTCCGATTCAGGTTCGAACTACGTCAAATAAAATTTTGTTGAATTTTAATAACCCATACGAACAAAATATATAAAAATATCCACAAAATAGTCCGACTTGATTTTTAAAAATATCCCATGTACTAACACCTTTGAGAATATTCCGAAAACCGAGTTTCGATCATATCAGCTCCGATTCATGTCCGAATTGCGTCAAATAAAATTTCGTTGAATCCCAATAACCCATAGGAACAAAATATGTAAAAATATAAATAAAATGGTCTGACTAGATTTTTAACAATATCCCATGTACTAGCCCCTTGGAGGATTATCCAAAAACTGAGTTTCGATTATATCAGCTCCGATTCAGGTCCGAATTGCGTCAAATAAAATTTCGTTGAATTCCAATAACCCATGGGGACAAAATATGTAAAAATATCCACAAAATGGTCCGACTTGATTTTTAACAATATTCCGTGTACTAACCCCTTTTAGAATTTTCCGAAAACCGAGTTTCGATCATATCAGCTCTGATTCCGGTCCGAACAGCGTCAAATAAAATTTCGTTGAATTCCAAAAACCCATAGGAACAAAATACGTAAAAATATCCATAAAATGGTCCGACTCGATTTTTAACAATATCCCGTGTACTAACCCCTTTGAGGATTATCCGAAATCCGAGTTTCGGTCATTTCAGCCCCGATTCAGGTCCGACCGACACCAAATAAAATTTCATTGAATTCCAATAACCCATAGGAACAAAATATGTAAAAATATCCACAAAATGGTCCGACTCGATTTTTAACAATATCCCGTGTACCCTTTTGGGAATATCCGAAAATCGAGTTTCCATTATATCAGCTCCGATTCAGGTCCGAAACGCGTCAAATAAAATTTTGTTGAATCCCAATAACCCATAGGAACAAAATATGTAAAAATGTCCATGAAATGGTCCAACCCGATTTTTAACAATATTTAGTGTACTAACCCCTTTGAGGATTATCCGAAAACCGATTTTCAATCATATCAGGTCCGATTCAGGTTCGAACTACGTCAAATAAAATTTTGTTGAATTTTAATAACCCATACGAACAAAATATATAAAAATATCCACAAAATGGTCCGACTTGATTTTTAACAATATCCCATGTACTAACACCTTTGAGAATATTCCGAAAACCGAGTTTCGATCATATCAGCTCCGATTCATGTCCGAATTGCGTCAAATAAAATTTTGTTGAATCCCAATAACCCATAGGAACAAAATATGTAAAAATATCCATAAAATGGTCCGACTCGATTTTTAACAATATCCCATGTACTAGCCCCTTTGAGGATTATCCAAAAACTGAGTTTCGATTATATCAGCTCCGATTCAGGTCCGAATTGCGTCAAATAAAATTTCGTTGAATTCCAATAACCCATGGGAACAAAATATGTAAAAATATCCACAAAATGGTCCGACTTGATTTTTAACAATATTCCATGTACTAACCCCTTTGAGAATTTTCCGAAAACCGAGTTTCGATCATATCAGCTCTGATTCCGGTCCGAACAGCGTCAAATAAAATTTCGTTGAATTCCAAAAACCCATAGGAACAAAATATGTAAAAATATCCACAAAATGGTCCGACTTGATTTTTAACAATATCCCGTGTACTATAACCCCTTTGAGAATTTTTCGAAAACCGAGTTTCGATCATTTCAGCCCCGATTCAGGTCCGAATGGCACCAAATAAAATTTCATTGAATTCCAATAACCCAGAGGAACAAAATAAGTAAAAATATCCACAAAATGGTCCGACTTGATTTTTACCAATATCCCATGTACTAACCCCTTTGGGAATATCCGAAAATCGAGTTTTGATTATATCAGCTCCGATTCAGGTCCGAAACGCGTCAAATAAAATTTCGTTGAATTCCAATAATCCGTAGGAACAAAATATGTAAAAATATCCACAAAATGGTCCGACTCGATTTTTAACAATATACCGTGTACTAACCCCTTTGGGAATTTCCGAAAATCGAGTTTCGATCATATCAGCTCCGATTCAGGTCCGAATTGCGTCAAATAAAATTTCGTTGAATCCCAATAACCCATAGGAACAAAATATGTAAAAATATCCATAAAATGGTCCGACTAGATTTTTAACAATATCCCATGTACTAGCCCCTTGGAGGATTATCCAAAAACTGAGTTTCGATTATATCAGCTCCGATTCAGGTCCGAATTGCGTCAAATAAAATTTCGTTGAATTCCAATAACCCATGGGGACAAAATATGTAAAAATATCCACAAAATGGTCCGACTTTATTTTTAACAATATTCCGTGTACTAACCCCTTTTAGAATTTTCCGAAAACCTAGTTTCGATCATATCAGCTCTGATTCCGGTCCGAACAGCGTCAAATAAAATTTCGTTGAATTCCAAAAACCCATAGGAACAAAATACGTAAAAATATCCATAAAATGGTCCGACTCGATTTTTAACAATATCCCGTGTACTAACCCCTTTGAGGATTATCCGAAATCCGAGTTTCGGTCATTTCAGCCCCGATTCAGGTCCGACCGACACCAAATAAAATTTCATTGAATTCCAATAACCCATAGGAACAAAATATGTAAAAATATCCACAAAATGGTCCGACTCGATTTTTAACAATATCCCGTGTACCCTTTTGGGAATATCCGAAAATCGAGTTTCCATTATATCAGCTCCGATTCAGGTCCGAAATGCGTCAAATAAAATTTTGTTGAATCCCAATAACCCATAGGAACAAAATATGTAAAAATGTCCATGAAATGGTCCAACCCGATTTTTAACAATATTTAGTGTACTAACCCCTTTGAGGATTATCCGAAAACCGATTTTCAATAATATCAGGTCCGATTCAGGTTCGAACTACGTCAAATAAAATTTTGTTGAATTTTAATAACCCATACGAACAAAATATATAAAAATATCCACAAAATGGTCCGACTTGATTTTTAACAATATCCCATGTACTAACACCTTTGAGAATATTCCGAAAACCGAGTTTCGATCATATCAGCTCCGATTCATGTCCGAATTGCGTCAAATAAAATTTTGTTGAATCCCAATAACCCATAGGAACAAAATATGTAAAAATATCCATAAAATGGTCCGACTCGATTTTTAACAATATCCCATGTACTAGCCCCTTTGAGGATTATCCAAAAACTGAGTTTCGATTATATCAGCTCCGATTCAGGTCCGAATTGCGTCAAATAAAATTTCGTTGAATTCCAATAACCCATGGGAACAAAATATGTAAAAATATCCACAAAATGGTCCGACTTGATTTTTAACAATATTCCGTGTACTAACCCCTTTGAGAATTTTCCGAAAACCGAGTTTCGATCATATCAGCTCTGATTCCGGTCCGAACAGCGTCAAATAAAATTTCGTTGAATTCCAAAAACCCATAGGAACAAAATATGTAAAAATATCCACAAAATGGTCCGACTTGATTTTTAACAATATCCCGTGTACTATAACCCCTTTGAGAATTTTTCGAAAACCGAGTTTCGATCATTTCAGCCCCGATTCAGGTCCGAATGGCACCAAATAAAATTTCATTGAATTCCAATAACCCAGAGGAACAAAATAAGTAAAAATATCCACAAAATGGTCCGACTTGATTTTTACCAATATCCCATGTACTAACCCCTTTGGGAATATCCGAAAATCGAGTTTTGATTATATCAGCTCCGATTCAGGTCCGAAACGCGTCAAATAAAATTTCGTTGAATTCCAATAATCCGTTGGAACAAAATATGTAAAAATATCCACAAAATGGTCCGACTCGATTTTTAACAATATACCGTGTACTAACCCCTTTGGGAATTTCCGAAAATCGAGTTTCGATTATATCAGCTCCGATTCAGGTCCGAATTGCGTCAAATAAAATTTCGTTGAATCCCAATAACCCATAGGAACAAAATATGTAAAAATATCCATAAAATGGTCCGACTAGATTTTTAACAATATCCCATGTACTAGCCCCTTGGAGGATTATCCAAAAACCGAGTTTCGATTATATCAGCTCCGATTCAGGTCCGAATTGCGTCAAATAAAATTTCGTTGAATTCCAATAACCCATGGGGACAAAATATGTAAAAATATCCACAAAATGGTCCGACTTGATTTTTAACAATATTCCGTGTACTAACCCCTTTTAGAATTTTCCGAAAACCGAGTTTCGATCATATCAGCTCTGATTCCGGTCCGAACAGCGTCAAATAAAATTTCGTTGAATTCCAAAAACCCATAGGAACAAAATATGTAAAAATATCCATAAAATGGTCCGACTCGATTTTTAACAATATCCCGTGTACTAACCCCTTTGAGGATTATCCGAAATCCGAGTTTCGGTCATTTCAGCCCCGATTCAGGTCCGACCGACACCAAATAAAATTTCATTGAATTCCAATAACCCATAGGAACAAAATATGTAAAAATATCCACAAAATGGTCCGACTCGATTTTTAACAATATCCCGTGTACCCTTTTGGGAATATCCGAAAATCGAGTTTCCATTATATCAGCTCCGATTCAGGTCCGAAACGCGTCAAATAAAATTTTGTTGAATCCCAATAACCCATAGGAACAAAATATGTAAAAATGTCCATGAAATGGTCCAACCCGATTTTTAACAATATTTAGTGTACTAACCCCTTTGAGGATTATCCGAAAACCGATTTTCAATCATATCAGGTCCGATTCAGGTTCGAACTACGTCAAATAAAATTTTGTTGAATTTTAATAACCCATACGAACAAAATATATAAAAATATCCACAAAATGGTCCGACTTGATTTTTAACAATATCCCATGTACTAACACCTTTGAGAATATTCCGAAAACCGAGTTTCGATCATATCAGCTCCGATTCATGTCCGAATTGCGTCAAATAAAATTTTGTTGAATCCCAATAACCCATAGGAACAAAATATGTAAAAATATCCATAAAATGGTCCGACTCGATTTTTAACAATATCCCATGTACTAGCCCCTTTGAGGATTATCCAAAAACTGAGTTTCGATTATATCAGCTCCGATTCAGGTCCGAATTGCGTCAAATAAAATTTCGTTGAATTCCAATAACCCATGGGAACAAAATATGTAAAAATATCCACAAAATGGTCCGACTTGATTTTTAACAATATTCCGTGTACTAACCCCTTTGAGAATTTTCCGAAAACCGAGTTTCGATCATATCAGCTCTGATTCCGGTCCGAACAGCGTCAAATAAAATTTCGTTGAATTCCAAAAACCCATAGGAACAAAATATGTAAAAATATCCACAAAATGGTCCGACTTGATTTTTAACAATATCCCGTGTACTATAACCCCTTTGAGAATTTTTCGAAAACCGAGTTTCGATCATTTCAGCCCCGATTCAGGTCCGAATGGCACCAAATAAAATTTCATTGAATTCCAATAACCCAGAGGAACAAAATAAGTAAAAATATCCACAAAATGGTCCGACTTGATTTTTACCAATATCCCATGTACTAACCCCTTTGGGAATATCCGAAAATCGAGTTTTGATTATATCAGCTCCGATTCAGGTCCGAAACGCGTCAAATAAAATTTCGTTGAATTCCAATAATCCGTAGGAACAAAATATGTAAAAATATCCACAAAATGGTCCGACTCGATTTTTAACAATATACCGTGTACTAACCCCTTTGGGAATTTCCGAAAATCGAGTTTCGATTATATCAGCTCCGATTCAGGTCCGAATTGCGTCAAATAAAATTTCGTTGAATCCCAATAACCCATAGGAACAAAATATGTAAAAATATCCACAAAATGGTCCGACTCGATTTTTAACAATATCCCGTGTACCCTTTTGGGAATATCCGAAAATCGAGTTTCCATTATATCAGCTCCGATTCAGGTCCGAAACGCGTCAAATAAAATTTTGTTGAATCCCAATAACCCATAGGAACAAAATATGTAAAAATGTCCATGAAATGGTCCAACCCGATTTTTAACAATATTTAGTGTACTAACCCCTTTGAGGATTATCCGAAAACCGATTTTCAATCATATCAGGTCCGATTCAGGTTCGAACTACGTCAAATAAAATTTTGTTGAATTTTAATAACCCATACGAACAAAATATATAAAAATATCCACAAAATGGTCCGACTTGATTTTTAACAATATCCCATGTACTAACACCTTTGAGAATATTCCGAAAACCGAGTTTCGATCATATCAGCTCCGATTCATGTCCGAATTGCGTCAAATAAAATTTTGTTGAATCCCAATAACCCATAGGAACAAAATATGTAAAAATATCCATAAAATGGTCCGACTCGATTTTTAACAATATCCCATGTACTAGCCCCTTTGAGGATTATCCAAAAACTGAGTTTCGATTATATCAGCTCCGATTCAGGTCCGAATTGCGTCAAATAAAATTTCGTTGAATTCCAATAACCCATGGGAACAAAATATGTAAAAATATCCACAAAATGGTCCGACTTGATTTTTAACAATATTCCGTGTACTAACCCCTTTGAGAATTTTCCGAAAACCGAGTTTCGATCATATCAGCTCTGATTCCGGTCCGAACAGCGTCAAATAAAATTTCGTTGAATTCCAAAAACCCATAGGAACAAAATATGTAAAAATATCCACAAAATGGTCCGACTTGATTTTTAACAATATCCCGTGTACTATAACCCCTTTGAGAATTTTTCGAAAACCGAGTTTCGATCATTTCAGCCCCGATTCAGGTCCGAATGGCACCAAATAAAATTTCATTGAATTCCAATAACCCAGAGGAACAAAATAAGTAAAAATATCCACAAAATGGTCCGACTTGATTTTTACCAATATCCCATGTACTAACCCCTTTGGGAATATCCGAAAATCGAGTTTTGATTATATCAGCTCCGATTCAGGTCCGAAACGCGTCAAATAAAATTTCGTTGAATTCCAATAATCCGTAGGAACAAAATATGTAAAAATATCCACAAAATGGTCCGACTCGATTTTTAACAATATACCGTGTACTAACCCCTTTGGGAATTTCCGAAAATCGAGTTTCGATTATATCAGCTCCGATTCAGGTCCGAATTGCGTCAAATAAAATTTCGTTGAATCCCAATAACCCATAGGAACAAAATATGTAAAAATATCCATAAAATGGTCCGACTAGATTTTTAACAATATCCCATGTACTAGCCCCTTGGAGGATTATCCAAAAACCGAGTTTCGATTATATCAGCTCCGATTCAGGTCCGAATTGCGTCAAATAAAATTTCGTTGAATTCCAATAACCCATGGGGACAAAATATGTAAAAATATCCACAAAATGGTCCGACTTGATTTTTAACAATATTCCGTGTACTAACCCCTTTTAGAATTTTCCGAAAACCGAGTTTCGATCATATCAGCTCTGATTCCGGTCCGAACAGCGTCAAATAAAATTTCGTTGAATTCCAAAAACCCATAGGAACAAAATATGTAAAAATATCCATAAAATGGTCCGACTCGATTTTTAACAATATCCCGTGTACTAACCCCTTTGAGGATTATCCGAAATCCGAGGTTCGGTCATTTCAGCCCCGATTCAGGTCCGACCGACACCAAATAAAATTTCATTGAATTCCAATAACCCATAGGAACAAAATATGTAAAAATATCCACAAAATGGTCCGACTCGATTTTTAACAATATCCCGTGTACCCTTTTGGGAATATCCGAAAATCGAGTTTCCATTATATCAGCTCCGATTCAGGTCCGAAACGCGTCAAATAAAATTTTGTTGAATCCCAATAACCCATAGGAACAAAATATGTAAAAATGTCCATGAAATGGTCCAACCCGATTTTTAACAATATTTAGTGTACTAACCCCTTTGAGGATTATCCGAAAACCGATTTTCAATCATATCAGGTCCGATTCAGGTTCGAACTACGTCAAATAAAATTTTGTTGAATTTTAATAACTCATACGAACAAAATATATAAAAATATCCACAAAATGGTCCGACTTGATTTTTAACAATATCCCATGTACTAACACCTTTGAGAATATTCCGAAAACCGAGTTTCGATCATATCAGCTCCGATTCATGTCCGAATTGCGTCAAATAAAATTTTGTTGAATCCCAATAACCCATAGGAACAAAATATGTAAAAATATCCATAAAATGGTCCGACTAGATTTTTAACAATATCCCATGTACTAGCCCCTTGGAGGATTATCCAAAAACCGAGTTTCGATTATATCAGCTCCGATTCAGGTCCGAATTGCGTCAAATAAAATTTCGTTGAATTCCAATAACCCATGGGGACAAAATATGTAAAAATATCCACAAAATGGTCCGACTTGATTTTTAACAATATTCCGTGTACTAACCCCTTTTAGAATTTTCCGAAAACCGAGTTTCGATCATATCAGCTCTGATTCCGGTCCGAACAGCGTCAAATAAAATTTCGTTGAATTCCAAAAACCCATAGGAACAAAATATGTAAAAATATCCATAAAATGGTCCGACTCGATTTTTAACAATATCCCGTGTACTAACCCCTTTGAGGATTATCCGAAATCCGAGGTTCGGTCATTTCAGCCCCGATTCAGGTCCGACCGACACCAAATAAAATTTCATTGAATTCCAATAACCCATAGGAACAAAATATGTAAAAATATCCACAAAATGGTCCGACTCGATTTTTAACAATATCCCGTGTACCCTTTTGGGAATATCCGAAAATCGAGTTTCCATTATATCAGCTCCGATTCAGGTCCGAAACGCGTCAAATAAAATTTTGTTGAATCCCAATAACCCATAGGAACAAAATATGTAAAAATGTCCATGAAATGGTCCAACCCGATTTTTAACAATATTTAGTGTACTAACCCCTTTGAGGATTATCCGAAAACCGATTTTCAATCATATCAGGTCCGATTCAGGTTCGAACTACGTCAAATAAAATTTTGTTGAATTTTAATAACTCATACGAACAAAATATATAAAAATATCCACAAAATGGTCCGACTTGATTTTTAACAATATCCCATGTACTAACACCTTTGAGAATATTCCGAAAACCGAGTTTCGATCATATCAGCTCCGATTCATGTCCGAATTGCGTCAAATAAAATTTTGTTGAATCCCAATAACCCATAGGAACAAAATATGTAAAAATATCCATAAAATGGTCCGACTCGATTTTTAACAATATCCCATGTACTAGCCCCTTTGAGGATTATCCAAAAACTGAGTTTCGATTATATCAGCTCCGATTCAGGTCCGAATTGCGTCAAATAAAATTTCGTTGAATTCCAATAACCCATGGGAACAAAATATGTAAAAATATCCACAAAATGGTCCGACTTGATTTTTAACAATATTCCGTGTACTAACCCCTTTGAGAATTTTCCGAAAACCGAGTTTCGATCATATCAGCTCTGATTCCGGTCCGAACAGCGTCAAATAAAATTTCGTTGAATTCCAAAAACCCATAGGAACAAAATATGTAAAAATATCCACAAAATGGTCCGACTTGATTTTTAACAATATCCCGTGTACTATAACCCCTTTGAGAATTTTTGGAAAACCGAGTTTCGATCATTTCAGCCCCGATTCAGGTCCGAATGGCACCAAATAAAATTTCATTGAATTCCAATAACCCAGAGGAACAAAATAAGTAAAAATATCCACAAAATGGTCCGACTTGATTTTTACCAATATCCCATGTACTAACCCCTTTGGGAATATCCGAAAATTGAGTTTTGATTATATCAGCTCCGATTCAGGTCCGAAACGCGTCAAATAAAATTTCGTTGAATTCCAATAATCCATAGGAACAAAATATGTAAAAATATCCACAAAATGGTCCGACTCGATTTTTAACAATATACCGTGTACTAACCCCTTTGGGAATATCCGAAAATCGAGTTTCCATTATATCAGCTCCGATTCAGGTCCGAAACGCGTCAAGTAAAATTTTGTTGAATCCCAATGACCCATAGGAACAAAATATGTAAAAATGTCCATGAAATGGTCCGACCCGATTTTTAACAATATTTCGTGTACTAACCCCTTTGAGGATTATCCGAAAACCGATTTTCAATCATATCAGGTCCGATTCATGTTCGAACTACGTCAAATAAAATTTTGTTGATTTTTAATAACCCATAGGAACAAAATATATAAAAATATCCACAAAATGGTTCGGCTTGATTTTTAACAATATCCCGAGGACTAACCCCTTTCAGAATTTTCCGAAAGCCGAGTTTCGATCATATCAGCTCTGATTCCGGTCCGAACTGCGTCAAATAAAATTTCATTGAATTCTAATAACACATAGGAACCAAATATGTAAAAATATCCACAAAGTGGTCCGACTCGATTTTTAACAATATCCCGTGTACTAACCCCTTTGAGGATTATCCGAAAACCGAGTTTCGATCATATCAGCTTCGATTCAAGTCTCAACTCCGTCAAACAAAATTTGGTTGAATGCTGGTTTAGGGTTTAAGGTTTAGGGTTTAGGGTTTAGGGTTTAGGGTTTTAGGGTTTAGGGTCTAAGGTTTAGGGTTTCGGGGTTTAAGGTTTAGGATTTAGGGTTTAGGGTTCGTGGTTCCGAAAACCGAGTTTCGATCATATCAGCTCCGATTCCGGTCCGAATTGCGTCAAATAAAATTTCGTTGAATTCCAATAACCCATAGGAACAAAATATGTAAAAATATCCACAAAATGGTCTGACTTGATTTTTAACAATATCCCGGATACTAACCCCTTTGAGAATTTTCCGAAAACCGAGTTTCGATCATATCAGCTCCGATTCTGGTCCGAGTTGCGTTAAATAAAATTTCGTTGAATTCCAATAACCCATAGGAACAAAATATGTAAAAATATCCACAAAATGGTCCGCCTTGATTTTTAACAATATCCCGTGTACTAACCCCTTTGAGAATTTTCTGAAAACCGAGTTTCGATCATATCAACTCCGATTCATGTCCGAATTGCGTCAAATAAATTTTCGTTGAATCCCAATAACCCATTGGAACAAAATTTGTAAAAATATCCACAAAATGGTCCGACTCAATTTTTAACAATATCCCATGTACTAGCCCCTTTGAGGATTATCCAAAAACCGAGTTTCGATTATATCAGCTCCGATTCTGGTCCGAATTGCGTCAAATAAAATTTTGGTGAATTACAATAACTCATAGGAACAAAATATGTAAAAATATCCACAAAATAGTGCGACTTGATTTTTAGCAATATCCTGTGTACTAACCCCTTTGAGAATTTTCAGAAAACCGAGTTTCGATCATATGAGCTCCGATTCCGGTCCGAACTACGTCAAATAAAATTTTGTTGAATTCCAATAACCCATAGGAACAAAATATGTAAAGATATCCAGAAAATGGTCCGACTCGATTTTTAACAATATCCCGTGTACTAACCCCTTTGAGGATTATCCGAAAACCGAGTTTCGATCATATCAGCTTCGATTCAAGTCCGAACTGCATCAAATAAAATTTTGTTGAATGCTGGTTTAGGGTTTAAGGTTTAGGGTTTTGGGTTTACGGTTTTAGGATTTGAGGTTTTAGGGTTTAGGGTCTAAGGTTTAGGGTTTAGGGGTAAGGGTTTAAGGGTTTAAGTTTTGCGATTTAGGGTTTAGGGTTTAGGGTTCCTTAGGAACAAAATATGTAAAAATATCCACAAAATGGCCCGACTTGATTTTTAACAATACCCCGTATGCTAACACCTTTTTAGGATTATCCGAAAATCAAGTTTCGATCATATCAGCTCCGATTCGGGTCCGAGTTACGTCAAATAAAATTTCATTGAATTCCAATAACCCATAAGAACAAAATATGTAAAAATATCCGTAAAATGGTTCGACTCCATTTTTAACAATCTCCCGTGTACTAACCCCTTTTAGGATTATCCGAAAACCGAGTTTCGGTCATTTCAGCCCCGATTCAGGTCCGACCGGCACCAAATAAAATTTCATTGAATTCCATTAACCCATAGGAACAAAATATGTAAAAATATCCACAAAATGGCCCGACCCGATTTTTAACAATATCCCATGTACTAACTCTTTTGGGAATATCCGAAAATAGAGTTTCGATTATATCTGCTCCGATTCAGGTCTAAAACACGTCAAATAAAATTTTGTTGAATCCCAATAACCCGTAGGAACAAAATATGTACAAATGTCCATGAAATGGTCCGACCCGATTTTTAACAATATTTCGTGTACTAACCCCTTTGAGGATTATCCAAAAACCGATTTTCAATCATATCAGGTCCGATTCAGGTTCGAACTACGTCAAATAAAATTTTGTTGAATTTTAATAACCCATAGGAACAAAATTTGTAAAAATATCCACAAAATGGTCTGACTTGATTTTTAACAATATCCCGGGTACTAACCCCTTTGAGAATTTTCCCGAAAACCGAGTTTCGATCATATCAGCTCCGATTCTGGTCCGAATTGCGTTAAATAAAATTTCGTTGAATTCCAAAAACCCATGGGAACAAAATATGTAAAAATATCCACAAAATGGTCCGACTTGATTTTTAACAATATCCCGTGTACTAACCCCTTTGAGAATTTTCCGAAAACCGAGTTTCGATCATATCAGCTCCGATTCCGGTCCGAACAGCGTCAAATAAAATTTCGTTGAATTAAAATAAAGCATAGGAACAAAATATGTAAAAATATCCACAAAATGGTCCGTTTTGATTTTTAACAATATCCCGTGTACTATAACCCCTTTGAGAATTTTTCGAAAACCGAGTTTCGATCATTTTCAACCCCGATTCAGGTCCGAATGGCACCAAATAAAATTTCATTGAATTCCAATAACCCAGAGGAACAAAATATGTAAAAATATCCACAAAATGGTCCGACTCGATTTTTAACAATATCCCGTGTACTAACCCCTTTGGGAATATCCGAAAATCGAGTTTCGATTATATTAGCTCCGATTCAGGTCCAAAACGCGTCAAATAAAATTTTGTTGAATCCCAATAACCCGTAGGAACAAAATATGTAAAAATGTCCATGCAATGGTCTGACCCGATTTTTAACAATATTTCGTGTACTAACCCCTTTGAGGATTATCCGAAAATCGATTTTCAATCATATCAGGTCCGATTCAGGTTCGAACTACGTCAAAAAAATTTTTGTTGAATTTTAGTAAGTCGTAGGAACAAAATATATAAAAATATCCACAAAATGGTCCGACTTGATTTTTAACATTATTCCATGTACTAACCCCTTTGAAAATTTTCCGAAAACCAAGTTTCGATCATATCAGCTCCGATTCCGGTCCGAACTGCGTCTAATAGAATTTCGTTGAATTCCAATAACCCATAGGAACCAAATATGTAAAAATATCCACAAAATGGTCCGACTTGATTTTTAACAATATCCCATGTACTAACACCTTTGAGAATATTCCGAAAACCGAGTTTCGATCATATCAGCTCCGATTCATGTCCGAATTGCGTCAAATAAAATTTCGTTGAATCCCAATAACCCATAGGAACAAAATATGTAAAAATATCCATAAAATGGTCCGACTCGATTTTTAACAATATCCCGTGTACTAACCCCTTTGAGGATTATCCGAAAACCAAGTTTCGGTCATTTCAGCCCCGATTCAGGTCCGACCGGCACCAAATAAAATTTCATTGAATTCCAATAACCCATAGGAACAAAATATGTAAAAATATCCACAAAATGGTCCGACTCGATTTTTAACAATATCCCGTGTACCCTTTTGGGAATATCCGAAAATCGAGTTTCCATTATATCAGCTCCGATTCAGGTCCGAAACGCGTCAAATAAAATTTTGTTGAATCCCAGTAACCCATAGGAACAAAATATGTAAAAATGTCCATGAAATGGTCCGACCCGATTTTTAACAATATTTCGTGTACTAACCCCTTTGAGGATTATCCGAAAACCGATTTTCAATCATATCAGGTCCGATTCAGGTTCGAACTACGTCAAATAAAATTTTGTTGAATTTTAATAACCCATACGAACAAAATATATAAAAATATCCACAAAATGGTCCGACTCGATTTTTAACAATATCCCGTGTACTAACCCCTTTGGGAATATCCGAAAATCGAGTTTCGATTATATCAGCTCCGATTCAGGTCCGAATTGCGTCAAATAAAATTTCGTTGAATCCCAATAACCCATAGGAACAAAATATGTAAAAATATCCATAAAATGGTCCGACTCGATTTTTAACAATATCCCATGTACTAGCCCCTTTGAGGATTATCCAAAAACTGAGTTTCGAATATATCAGCTCCGATTCAGGTCCGAATTGCGTCAAATAAAATTTCGTTGAATTCCAATAACCCATGGGGACAAAATATGTAAAAATATCCACAAAATGGTCCGACTTGATTTTTAACAATATTCCGTGTACTAACCCCTTTGAGAATTTTCCGAAAACCGAGTTTCGATCATATCAGCTCTGATTCCGGTCCGAACAGCGTCAAATAAAATTTCGTTGAATTCCAAAAACCCATAGGAACAAAATATGTAAAAATATCCATAAAATGGTCCGACTCGATTTTTAACAATATCCCGTGTACTAACCCCTTTGAGGATTATCCGAAAACCAAGTTTCGGTCATTTCAGCCCCGATTCAGGTCCGACCGGCACCAAATAAAATTTCATTGAATTCCAATAACCCATAGGAACAAAATATGTAAAAATATCCACAAAATGGTCCGACTCGATTTTTAACAATATCCCGTGTACCCTTTTGGGAATATCCGAAAATCGAGTTTCCATTATATCAGCTCCGATTCAGGTCCGAAACGCGTCAAATAAAATTTTGTTGAATCCCAATAACCCATAGGAACAAAATATGTAAAAATGTCCATGAAATGGTCCGACCCGATTTTTAACAATATTTCGTGTACTAACCCCTTTGAGGATTATCCGAAAACCGATTTTCAATCATATTAGGTCCGATTCAGGTTCGAACTACGTCAAATAAAATTTTGTTGAATTTTAATAACCCATACGAACAAAATATATAAAAATATCCACAAAATGGTCCGACTCGATTTTTAACAATATCCCGTGTACTAACACCTTTGAGAATATTCCGAAAACCGAGTTTCGATCATATCAGCTCCGATTCATGTCCGAATTGCGTCAAATAAAATTTCGTTGAATCCCAATAACCCATAGGAACAAAATATGTAAAAATATCCATAAAATGGTCCGACTCGATTTTTAACAATATCCCATGTACTAGCCCCTTTGAGGATTATCCAAAAACTGAGTTTCGATTATATCAGCTCCGATTCAGGTCCGAATTGCGTCAAATAAAATTTCGTTGAATTCCAATAACCCATGGGGACAAAATATGTAAAAATATCCACAAAATGGTCCGACTTGATTTTTAACAATATTCCGTGTACTAACCCCTTTGAGAATTTTCCGAAAACCGAGTTTCGATCATATCAGCTCTGATTCCGGTCCGAACAGCGTCAAATAAAATTTCGTTGAATTCCAAAAACCCATAGTAACAAAATATGTAAAAATATCCATAAAATGGTCCGACTCGATTTTTAACAATATCCCATGTACTAACCCCTTTGAGGATTATCCGAAATCCGAGTTTCGGTCATTTCAGCCCCGATTCAGGTCCGACCGGCACCAAATAAAATTTCATTGAATTCCAATAACCCATAGGAACAAAATATGTAAAAATATCCACAAAATGGTCCGACTCGATTTTTAACAATATCCCGTGTACCCTTTTGGGAATATCCGAAATCGAGTTTCCATTATATCAGCTCCGATTCAGGTCCGAAACGCGTCAAATAAAATTTTGTTGAATCCCAATAACCCATAGGAACAAAATATGTAAAAATGTCCATGAAATGGTCCAACCCGATTTTTAACAATATTTCGTGTACTAACCCCTTTGAGGATTATCCGAAAACCGATTTTCAATCATATCAGGTCCGATTCATGTTCGAACTACGTCAAATAAAATTTTGTTGAATTTTAATAACCCATACGAACAAAATATATAAAAATATCCACAAAATGGTCCGACTTGATTTTTAACAATATCCCATGTACTAACACCTTTGAGAATATTCCGAAAACCGAGTTTCGATCATATCAGCTCCGATTCATGTCCGAATTGCGTCAAATAAAATTTCGTTGAATCCCAATAACCCATAGGAACAAAATATGTAAAAATATACATAAAATGGTCCGACTCGATTTTTAACAATATCCCATTTACTAGCCCCTTTGAGGATTATCCAAAAACTGAGTTTCGATTATATCAGCTCCGATTCAGGTCCGAATTGCGTCAAATAAAATTTCGTTGAATTCCAATAACCCATGGGAACAAAATATGTAAAAATATCCACAAAATGGTCCGACTTGATTTTTAACAATATCCTGTGTACTAACCCCTTTGAGAATTTTCAGAAAACCGAGTTTCGATCATATGAGCTCCGATTCCGGTCCGAACTGCGTCAAATAAAATTTTGTTGAATTCCAATAACCCATAGGAACAAAATATGTAAAAATATCCAAAAAATGGTCCGACTTGATTTTTAACAATATCTCGTGTACTATAACCCCTTTGAGAATTTTTCGAAAACCGAGTTTCGATCATTTCAGCCCCGATTCAGGTCCGAATGGCACCAAATAAAATTTCATTGAATTCCAATAACCCAAAGGAACAAAATAAGTAAAAATATCCACAAAATGGTCCGACTTGATTTTTACCAATATCCCATGTACTAACCCTTTTGGGAATATTCGAAAATCGAGTTTTGATTATATCAGCTTCGATTCAGGTCCGAAACGCGTCAAATAAAATTTCGTTGAATTCCAATAACCCGTAGGAACAAAATATGTAAAAATATCCACAAAATGGTCCGACTCGATTTTTAACAATATACCGTGGGAATATCCGAAAATCGAGTTTCCATTATATCAGCTCCGATTCAGGTCCGAAACGCGTCAAGTAAAATTTTGTTGAATCCCAATGACCCATAGGAACAAAATATGTAAAAATGTCCATGAAATGGTCCGACCCGATTTTTAACAATATTTCGTGTACTAACCCCTTTGAGGATTATCCGAAAACCGATTTTCAATCATATCAGGTCCGATTCATATTCGAACTACGTCAAATAAAATTTTGTTAATTTTTAATAACCCATAGGAACAAAATATATAAAAATATCCACAAAATGGTTCGGCTTGATTTTTAACAATATCCTGAGGACTAACCCCTTTCAGAATTTTCCGAAAGCCGAGTTTCGATCATATCAGCTCTGATTCCGGTCCGAACTGCGTCAAATAAAATTTCATTGAATTCTAATAACACATAGGAACCAAATATGTAAAAATATCCACAAAGTGGTCCGACTCGATTTTTAACAATATCCCGTGTACTAACCCCTTGGAGGATTATCTGAAAACCGAGTTTCGATCATATCAGCTTCGATTCAAGTCTCAACTCCGTCAAACAAAATTTGGTTGAATGCTGGTTTAGGGTTTAAGGTTTAGGGTTTAGGGTTTAGGTTTTAGGGTTTAGGGTTTTAGGGTTTAGGGTCTAAGGTTTAGGGTTTCGGGGTTTAAGGTTTAGGATTTAGGGTTTAGGGTTCGTGGTTCCGAAAACCGAGTTTCGATCATATCAGCTCCGATTCCGGTCCGAATTGCGTCAAATAAAATTTCGTTGAATTCCAATAACCCATAGGAACAAAATATGTAAAAATATCCACAAAATGGTCTGACTTGATTTTTAACAATATCCCGGGTACTAACCCCTTTGAGAATTTTCCGAAAACCGAGTTTCGATCATATCAGCTCCGATTCTGGTCCGAGTTGCGTTACATAAAATTTCGTTGAATTCCAATAACCCATAGGAACAAAATATGTAAAAATATCCACAAAATGGTCCGCCTTGATTTTTAACAATATCCCGTGTACTAACCCCTTTGAGAATTTTCTAAAAAACCGAGTTTCGATCATATCAACTCCGATTCATGTCCGAATTGCGTCAAATAAAATTTCGTTGAATCCCAATAACCCATTGGAACAAAATTTGTAAAAATATCCACAAAATGGTCCGACTCAATTTTTAACAATATCCCATGTACTAGCCTCTTTGAGGATTATCCAAAAACCGAGTTTCGATTATATCAGCTCCGATTCTGGTCCGAATTGCGTCAAATAAAATTTTGGTGAATTACAATAACTCATAGGAACAAAATATGTAAAAATATCCACAAAATAGTGCGACTTGATTTTTAACAATATCCTGTGTACTAACCCCTTTGAGAATTTTCAGAAAACCGAGTTTCGATCATATGAGCTCCGATTCCGGTCCGAACTGCGTCAAATAAAATTTTGTTGAATTCCAATAACCTATAGGAACAAAATATGTAAAGATATCCAGAAAATGGTCCGACTCGATTTTTAACAATATCCCGTGTACTAACCCCTTTGAGGATTATCCGAAAACCGAGTTTCGATCATATCAGCTTCGATTCAAGTCCGAACTGCATCAAATAAAATTTGGTTGAATGCTGGTTTAGGGTTTAAGGTTTAGGGTTTAAGGTTTAGGGTTTAGGGTTTAAGGTTTAGGGTTTAGGGGTAAGGGTTTAAGGGTTTAAGATTTGCGATTTAGGGTTTAGGGTTTAGGGTTCCTTAGGAACAAAATATGTAAAAATATCCAAAAAATGGCCCGACTCGATTTTTAACAATACCCCGTATGCTAACACCTTTTTAGGATTATCCGAAAATCGAGTTTCGATCATATCAGCTCCGATTCGGGTCCGAGTTGCGTCAAATAAAATTTCATTGAATTCCAATAACCCATAAGAACAAAATATGTAAAAATATCCGTAAAATGGTTCGACTCCATTTTTAACAATCTCCCGTGTACTAACCCCTTTTAGGATTATCCGAAAACCGAGTTTCGGTCATTTCAGCCCCGATTCAGGTCCGACCGGCACCAAATAAAATTTCATTGAATTCCATTAACCCATAGGAACAAAATATGTAAAAATATCCACAAAATGGCCCGACTCGATTTTTAACAATATCCCATGTACTAACTCTTTTGGGAATATCCGAAAATCGAGTTTCGATTATATCTGCTCCGATTCAGGTCTAAAACACGTCAAATAAAATTTTGTTGAATCCCAATAACCCGTAGGAACAAAATATGTACAAATCTCCATTAAATGGTCCGACCCGATTTTTAACAATATTTCGTGTACTAACCCCTTTGAGGATTATCCAAAAACCGATTTTCAATCATATCAGGTCCGATTCAGGTTCGAACTACGTCAAATAAAATTTTGTTGAATTTTAATAACCCATAGGAACAAAATTTGTAAAAATATCCACAAAATGGTCTGACTTGATTTTTAACAATATCCCGGGTACTAACCCCTTTGAGAATTTTCCGAAAACCGAGTTTCGATCATATCAGCTCCGATTCTGGTCCGAATTGCGTTAAATAAAATTTCGTTGAATTCCAATAACCCATAGGAACAAAATATGTTAAAATATCCACAAAATGGTCCGACTCGATTTTTAACAATATCCCGTGTACTTACCCCTTTGAGGATTATCCGAAAACCGAGTTTCGATCATATCTGCTTCGATTCAAGTCCGAACTGCATCAAATAAAATTTGGTTGAATGCTGGTTTAGGGTTTAAGGTTTAGGGTTTTGGGTTTATTGTTTTAGGATTTAAGGTTTTAGGGTTTAGGGTCTAAGGTTTATGGTTTAAGGGTAAGGGTTTAGGGGTTTAAGATTTGCGATTTAGGGTTTAGGGTTTAGGGTTCCTTAGGAACAAAATATGTAAAAACATCCACAAAATGGCCCGACTCGATTTTTAACAATACCCCGTATGCTAGCACCTTTTTAGGAATATCCGAAAATCGAGTTTCCATTATATCAGCTCCGATTCGGGTCCGAAACGCGTCAAGTAAAATTTTGTTGAATCCCAATGACCCATAGGAACAAAATATGTAAAAATGTCCATGAAATGGTCCGACCCGATTTTTAACAATATTTCGTGTACTAACCCCTTTGAGGATTATCCGAAAACCGATTTTCAATCATATCAGGTCCGATTCATATTCGAACTACGTCAAATAAAATTTTGTTGATTTTTAATAACCCATAGGAACAAAATATATAAAAATATCCACAAAATGGTTCGGCTTGATTTTTAACAATATCCTGAGGACTAACCCCTTTCAGAATTTTCCGAAAGCCGAGTTTCGATCATATCAGCTCTGATTCCGGTCCGAACTGCGTCAAATAAAATTTCATTGAATTCTAATAACACATAGGAACCAAATATGTAAAAATATCCACAAAGTAGTCCGACTCGATTTTTAACAATATCCCGTGTACTAACCCCTTGGAGGATTATCTGAAAACCGAGTTTCGATCATATCAGCTTCGATTCAAGTCTCAACTCCGTCAAACAAAATTTGGTTGAATGCTGGTTTAGGGTTTAAGGTTTAGGGTTTAGGGTTTAGGTTTTAGGGTTTAGGGTTTTAGGGTTTAGGGTCTAAGGTTTAGGGTTTCGGGGTTTAAGGTTTAGGATTTAGGGTTTAGGGTTCGTGGTTCCGAAAACCGAGTTTCGATCATATCAGCTCCGATTCCGGTCCGAATTGCGTCAAATAAAATTTCGTTGAATTCCAATAACCCATAGGAACAAAATATGTAAAAATATCCACAAAATGGTCTGACTTGATTTTTAACAATATCCCGGGTACTAACCCCTTTGAGAATTTTCCGAAAACCGAGTTTCGATCATATCAGCTCCGATTCTGGTCCGAGTTGCGTTAAATAAAATTTCGTTGAATTCCAATAACCCATAGGAACAAAATATGTAAAAATATCCACAAAATGGTCCGCCTTGATTTTTAACAATATCCCGTGTACTAACCCCTTTGAGAATTTTCTAAAAAACCGAGTTTCGATCATATCAACTCCGATTCATGTCCGAATTGCGTCAAATAAAATTTCGTTGAATCCCAATAACCCATTGGAACAAAATTTGTAAAAATATCCACAAAATGGTCCGACTCAATTTTTAACAATATCCCATGTACTAGCCTCTTTGAGGATTATCCAAAAACCGAGTTTCGATTATATCAGCTCCGATTCTGGTCCGAATTGCGTCAAATAAAATTTTGGTGAATTACAATAACTCATAGGAACAAAATATGTAAAAATATCCACAAAATAGTGCGACTTGATTTTTAACAATATCCTGTGTACTAACCCCTTTGAGAATTTTCAGAAAACCGAGTTTCGATCATATGAGCTCCGATTCGGTCCGAACTGCGTCAAATAAAATTTTGTTGAATTCCAATAACCCATAGGAACAAAATATGTAAAGATATCCAGAAAATGGTCCGACTCGATTTTTAACAATATCCCGTGTACTAACCCCTTTGAGGATTATCCGAAAACCGAGTTTCGATCATATCAGCTTCGATTCAAGTCCGAACTGCATCAAATAAAATTTGGTTGAATGCTGGTTTAGGGTTTAAGGTTTAGGGTTTAAGGTTTAGGGTTTAGGGTTTAAGGTTTAGGGTTTAGGGGTAAGGGTTTAAGGGTTTAAGATTTGCGATTTAGGGTTTAGGGTTTAGGGTTCCTTAGGAACAAAATATGTAAAAATATCCAAAAAATGGCCCGACTCGATTTTTAACAATACCCCGTATGCTAACACCTTTTTAGGATTATCCGAAAATCGAGTTTCGATCATATCAGCTCCGATTCGGGTCCGAGTTGCGTCAAATAAAATTTCATTGAATTCCAATAACCCATAAGAACAAAATTTGTAAAAATATCCGTAAAATGGTTCGACTCCATTTTTAACAATCTCCCGTGTACTAACCCCTTTTAGGATTATCCGAAAACCGAGTTTCGGTCATTTCAGCCCCGATTCAGGTCCGACCGGCACCAAATAAAATTTCATTGAATTCCATTAACCCATAGGAACAAAATATGTAAAAATATCCACAAAATGGCCCGACTCGATTTTTAACAATATCCCATGTACTAACTCTTTTGGGAATATCCGAAAATCGAGTTTCGATTATATCTGCTCCGATTCAGGTCTAAAACACGTCAAATAAAATTTTGTTGAATCCCAATAACCCGTAGGAACAAAATATGTACAAATCTCCATTAAATGGTCCGACCCAATTTTTAACAATATTTCGTGTACTAACCCCTTTGAGGATTATCCAAAAACCGATTTTCAATCATATCAGGTCCGATTCAGGTTCGAACTACGTCAAATAAAATTTTGTTGAATTTTAATAACCCATAGGAACAAAATTTGTAAAAATATCCACAAAATGGTCTGACTTGATTTTTAACAATATCCCGGGTACTAACCCCTTTGAGAATTTTCCGAAAACCGAGTTTCGATCATATCAGCTCCGATTCTGGTCCGAATTGCGTTAAATAAAATTTCGTTGAATTCCAATAACCCATAGGAACAAAATATGTTAAAATATCCACAAAATGGTCCGAATTGATTTTTAACAATATCCCGTGTACTAACCCCTTTGAGAATTTTCCGAAAACCGAGTTTCGATCATATCAGCTCCGATTCATGTCCGAATTGCGTCAAATAAAATTTCGTTGAATCCCAATAACCCATTGGAACAAAATATGTAAAAATATCCACAAAATGGTCCGACTCAATTTTTAACAATATCCCATGTACTAGCCCCTTTGAGGATTATCCAAAAACCGAGTTTCGATTATATCAGCTCCGATTCAGGTCCGAATTGCGTCAAATAAAATTTTGGTGAATTACAATAACCCATAGGAACAAAATATGTAAAAATATCCACAAAATGGTGCGACTTGATTTTTAACAATATCTTGTGTACCCTTTGAGAATTTTCAGAAAACCGAGTTTCGATCATATGAGCTCCGATTCCGGTCCGAACTGCGTCAAATAAAATTTTGTTGAATTCCAATAACCCATAGGAACAAAATATATAAAGATATCCAGAAAATGGTCCGACTCGATTTTTAACAATATCCCGTGTACTAACCCCTTTGAGGATTATCTAAAAACCGAGTTTCGATCATATCTGCTTCGATTCAAGTCCGAACTGCATCAAATAAAATTTGGTTGAATGCTGGTTTAGGGATTAAGGTTTAGGGTTTTGGGTTTAGGGTTTTAGGATTTAAGGTTTTAGGGTTTAGGGTCTAAGGTTTATGGTTTAAGGGTAAGGGTTTAGGGGTTTAAGATTTGCGATTTAGGGTTTAGGGTTTAGGGTTTAGGGTTCCTTAGGAACAAAATATGTAAAAATATCCACAAAATGGCCCGACTCGATTTTTAACAATACCCCGTATGCTAACACCTTTTTAGGATTATCCGAAAATCGAGTTTCGATCATATCAGCTCCGATTCGGGTCCGAGTTGCGTCAAATAAAATTTCATTGAATTCCAATAACCCATAAGAACAAAATATGTAAAAATATCCGTAAAATGGTTCGACTTGATTTTTAACAATCTCCCGTGTACTAACCCCTTTTAGGATTATCCGAAAACCGAGTTTCGGTCATTTCAGCCCCGATTCAGGTCCGACCGGCACCAAATAAAATTTCATTGAATTCCATTAACCCATAGGAACAAAATATGTAAAAATATCCACAAAATGGCCCGACTCGATTTTTAACAATATCCCGTGTACTAACTCTTTTGGGAATATCCGAAAATCGAGTTACGATTATATCTGCTCCGATTCATGTCTAAAACACGTCAAATAAAATTTTGTTGAATCCCAATAACCCGTAGGAACAAAATATGTACAAATGTCCATGAAATGGTCCGACCCGATTTTTAACAATATTTCGTGTACTAACCCCTTTGAGGATTATCCAAAAACCGATTTTCAATCATATCAGGTCCGATTCAGGTTCGAACTACGTCAAATAAAATTTTGTTGAATTTTAATAACCCATTGGAACAAAATATATAAAAATATCCACAAAATGGTCAGACTTGATTTTTAACAATATCCCATGTACTAACCCCTTTGAGAATTTTCCGAAAACCGACTTTCGATCATATCAGCTCCGATTCCGGTCCGAACTCCGTCAAATAAAATTTCGTTGAATTCCTATAACCCATAGGAACAAAATCTGTAAAAATATCCAGAAAATAGTCCGACTCGATTTTTAACAATATCCCCTGTACTAACCCCTTTGAGGATTATCCGAAAACCGAGTTTCGATCATATCAGCTTCGATTCAAGTCCGAACAGCATCAAATAAAATTTAGTTGAATGCTGATTTTTAACAATATTTCGTGTACTAACCCCTTTGGGAATATCCAAAAATCGAGTTTTGATTATATCAGCTCCGATTCTGGTCCGAAACGCATCAAATAAAATTTCGTTGAATTCCAATAACCCGTAGGAACAAAATATGTACAAATCTCCATTAAATGGTCCGACCCAATTTTTAACAATATTTCGTGTACTAACCCCTTTGAGGATTATCCAAAAACCGATTTTCAATCATATCAGGTCCGATTCAGGTTCGAACTACGTCAAATAAAATTTTGTTGAATTTTAATAACCCATAGGAACAAAATTTGTAAAAATATCCACAAAATGGTCTGACTTGATTTTTAACAATATCCCGGGTACTAACCCCTTTGAGAATTTTCCGAAAACCGAGTTTCGATCATATCAGCTCCGATTCTGGTCCGAATTGCGTTAAATAAAATTTCGTTGAATTCCAATAACCCATAGGAACAAAATATGTTAAAATATCCACAAAATGGTCCGACTTGATTTTTAACAATATCCCGTGTACTAACCCCTTTGAGAATTTTCCGAAAACCGAGTTTCGATCATATCAGCTCCGATTCATGTCCGAATTGCGTCAAATAAAATTTCGTTGAATCCCAATAACCCATTGGAACAAAATATGTAAAAATATCCACAAAATGGTCCGACTCAATTTTTAACAATATCCCATGTACTAGCCCCTTTGAGGATTATCCAAAAACCGAGTTTCGATTATATCAGCTCCGATTCAGGTCCGAATTGCGTCAAATAAAATTTTGGTGAATTACAATAACCCATAGGAACAAAATATGTAAAAATATCCACAAAATGGTGCGACTTGATTTTTAACAATATCTTGTGTACCCTTTGAGAATTTTCAGAAAACCGAGTTTCGATCATATGAGCTCCGATTCCGGTCCGAACTGCGTCAAATAAAATTTTGTTGAATTCCAATAACCCATAGGAACAAAATATATAAAGATATCCAGAAAATGGTCCGACTCGATTTTTAACAATATCCCGTGTACTAACCCCTTTGAGGATTATCCAAAAACCGAGTTTCGATCATATCTGCTTCGATTCAAGTCCGAACTGCATCAAATAAAATTTGGTTGAATGCTGGTTTAGGGATTAAGGTTTAGGGTTTTGGGTTTAGGGTTTTAGGATTTAAGGTTTTAGGGTTTAGGGTCTAAGGTTTATGGTTTAAGGGTAAGGGTTTAGGGGTTTAAGATTTGCGATTTAGGGTTTAGGGTTTAGGGTTTAGGGTTCCTTAGGAACAAAATATGTAAAAATATCCACAAAATGGCCCGACTCGATTTTTAACAATACCCCGTATGCTAACACCTTTTTAGGATTATCCGAAAATCGAGTTTCGATCATATCAGCTCCGATTCGGGTCCGAGTTGCGTCAAATAAAATTTCATTGAATTCCAATAACCCATAAGAACAAAATATGTAAAAATATCCGTAAAATGGTTCGACTTGATTTTTAACAATCTCCCGTGTACTAACCCCTTTTAGGATTATCCGAAAACCGAGTTTCGGTCATTTCAGCCCCGATTCAGGTCCGACCGGCACCAAATAAAATTTCATTGAATTCCATTAACCCATAGGAACAAAATATGTAAAAATATCCACAAAATGGCCCGACTCGATTTTTAACAATATCCCGTGTACTAACTCTTTTGGGAATATCCGAAAATCGAGTTACGATTATATCTGCTCCGATTCATGTCTAAAACACGTCAAATAAAATTTTGTTGAATCCCAATAACCCGTAGGAACAAAATATGTACAAATGTCCATGAAATGGTCCGACCCGATTTTTAACAATATTTCGTGTACTAACCCCTTTGAGGATTATCCAAAAACCGATTTTCAATCATATCAGGTCCGATTCAGGTTCGAACTACGTCAAATAAAATTTTGTTGAATTTTAATAACCCATTGGAACAAAATATATAAAAATATCCACAAAATGGTCAGACTTGATTTTTAACAATATCCCATGTACTAACCCCTTTGAGAATTTTCCGAAAACCGACTTTCGATCATATCAGCTCCGATTCCGGTCCGAACTCCGTCAAATAAAATTTCGTTGAATTCCTATAACCCATAGGAACAAAATCTGTAAAAATATCCAGAAAATAGTCCGACTCAATTTTTAACAATATCCCCTGTACTAACCCCTTTGAGGATTATCCGAAAACCGAGTTTCGATCATATCAGCTTCGATTCAAGTCCGAACAGCATCAAATAAAATTTAGTTGAATGCTGATTTTTAACAATATTTCGTGTACTAACCCCTTTGGGAATATCCAAAAATCGAGTTTTGATTATATCAGCTCCGATTCTGGTCCGAAACGCATCAAATAAAATTTCGTTGAATTCCAATAACCCGTAGGAACAAAATATATAAAAATATCCACAAAATGGTCCGATTTGATTTTTAACAATATCCCGTGTACTAACTGCTTTGAGAATTTTCCAAAAACCGAGTTTTGATCATACCATCTCCGATTCCGGTCCGAACTGCGTCAAATAAAATTCCGTTGAATTCCAATAACCCATAGGAACAAAATATGTAAAAATTTCTACAAAATGGTCCGACTTGATTTTTAACAATATCCCGTGTACTAACCCCTTTGAGAATTTTCCGAAAACCGAATTTCGATCATATCAGCTCCGATTCTGGTCCGAATTGCGTTAAATAAAATTTCGTTGAATTCCAATAACCCATAAGAACAAAATATGTAAAATATCCACAAAATGGTCCGACTTGATTTCTAACAATATCCCGTGTACTAACCCCTTTGAGAATTTTCCGAAAATCGAGTTTCGATCATATCAGCTCCGATTCATGTCCGAATTGCGTCAAATAAAATTTCGTTGAATCCCAATAACCCATTGGAACAAAATATGTAAAAATATCCACAAAATGGTCCGACTCAATTTTTAACAATATCCCATGTACTAGCCCCTTTGAGGATTATCCAAAAACCGAGTTTCGATTATATCAGCTCCGATTCAGGTCCGAATTGCGTCAAATAAAATTTTGGTGAATTACAATAACCCATAGGAACAAAATTTGTAAAAATATCCACAAAATGGTGCGACTTGATTTTTAACAATATCTTGTGTACCCTTTGAGAATTTTCAGAAAACCGAGTTTCGATCATATGAGCTCCGATTCCGGTCCGAACTGCGTCAAATAAAATTTTGTTGAATTCCAATAACCCATAGGAACAAAATATATAAAGATATCCAGAAAATGGTCCGACTCGATTTTTAACAATATCCCGTGTACTAACCCCTTTGAGGATTACCCAAAAACCGAGTTTCGATCATATCTGCTTCGATTCAAGTCCGAACTGCATCAAATAAAATTTGGTTGAATGCTGGTTTAGGGATTAAGGTTTAGGGTTTTGGGTTTAGGGTTTTAGGATTTAAGGTTTTAGGGTTTAGGGTCTAAGGTTTATGGTTTAAGGGTAAGGGTTTAGGGGTTTAAGATTTGCGATTTAGGGTTTAGGGTTTAGGGTTTAGGGTTCCTTAGGAACAAAATATGTAAAAATATCCACAAAATGGCCCGACTCGATTTTTAACAATACCCCGTATGCTAACACCTTTTTAGGATTATCCGAAAATCGAGTTTCGATCATATCAGCTCCGATTCGGGTCCGAGTTGCGTCAAATAAAATTTCATTGAATTCCAATAACCCATAAGAACAAAATATGTAAAAATATCCGTAAAATGGTTCGACTTGATTTTTAACAATCTCCCGTGTACTAACCCCTTTTAGGATTATCCGAAAACCGAGTTTCGGTCATTTCAGCCCCGATTCAGGTCCGACCGGCACCAAATAAAATTTCATTGAATTCCATTAACCCATAGGAACAAAATATGTAAAAATATCCACAAAATGGCCCGACTCGATTTTTAACAATATCCCGTGTACTAACTCTTTTGGGAATATCCGAAAATCGAGTTACGATTATATCTGCTCCGATTCATGTCTAAAACACGTCAAATAAAATTTTGTTGAATCCCAATAACCCGTAGGAACAAAATATGTACAAATGTCCATGAAATGGTCCGACCCGATTTTTAACAATATTTCGTGTACTAACCCCTTTGAGGATTATCCAAAAACCGATTTTCAATCATATCAGGTCCGATTCAGGTTCGAACTACGTCAAATAAAATTTTGTTGAATTTTAATAACCCATTGGAACAAAATATATAAAAATATCCACAAAATGGTCAGACTTGATTTTTAACAATATCCCATGTACTAACCCCTTTGAGAATTTTCCGAAAACCGACTTTCGATCATATCAGCTCCGATTCCGGTCCGAACTCCGTCAAATAAAATTTCGTTGAATTCCTATAACCCATAGGAACAAAATCTGTAAAAATATCCAGAAAATAGTCCGACTCGATTTTTAACAATATCCCCTGTACTAACCCCTTTGAGGATTATCCGAAAACCGAGTTTCGATCATATCAGCTTCGATTCAAGTCCGAACAGCATCAAATAAAATTTAGTTGAATGCTGATTTTTAACAATATTTCGTGTACTAACCCCTTTGGGAATATCCAAAAATCGAGTTTTGATTATATCAGCTCCGATTCTGGTCCGAAACGCATCAAATAAAATTTCGTTGAATTCCAATAACCCGTAGGAACAAAATATATAAAAATATCCACAAAATGGTCCGATTTGATTTTTAACAATATCCCGTGTACTAACTGCTTTGAGAATTTTCCAAAAACCGAGTTTTGATCATACCATCTCCGATTCCGGTCCGAACTGCGTCAAATAAAATTCCGTTGAATTCCAATAACCCATAGGAACAAAATATGTAAAAATTTCTACAAAATGGTCCGACTTTATTTTTAACAATATCCCGTGTACTAACCCCTTTGAGAATTTTCCGAAAACCGAATTTCGATCATATCAGCTCCGATTCTGGTCCGAATTGCGTTAAATAAAATTTCGTTGAATTCCAATAACCCATAGGAACAAAATATGTTAAAATATCCACAAAATGGTCCGACTTGATTTCTAACAATATCCCGTGTACTAACCCCTTTGAGAATTATCCGAAAATCGAGTTTCGATCATATCAGCTCCGATTCATGTCCGAATTGCGTCAAATAAAATTTCGTTGAATCCCAATAACCCATTGGAACAAAATATGTAAAAATATCCACAAAATGGTCCGACTCAATTTTTAACAATATCCCATGTACTAGCCCCTTTGAGGATTATCCAAAAACCGAGTTTCGATTATATCAGCTCCGATTCAGGTCCGAATTGCGTCAAATAAAATTTTGGTGAATTACAATAACCCATAGGAACAAAATATGTAAAAATATCCACAAAATGGTGCGACTTGATTTTTAACAATATCTTGTGTACCCTTTGAGAATTTTCAGAAAACCGAGTTTCGATCATATGAGCTCCGATTCCGGTCCGAACTGCGTCAAATAAAATTTTGTTGAATTCCAATAACCCATAGGAACAAAATATATAAAGATATCCAGAAAATGGTCCGACTCGATTTTTAACAATATCCCGTGTACTAACCCCTTTGAGGATTATCCAAAAACCGAGTTTCGATCATATCTGCTTCGATTCAAGTCCGAACTGCATCAAATAAAATTTGGTTGAATGCTGGTTTAGGGATTAAGGTTTAGGGTTTTGGGTTTAGGGTTTTAGGATTTAAGGTTTTAGGGTTTAGGGTCTAAGGTTTATGGTTTAAGGGTAAGGGTTTAGGGGTTTAAGATTTGCGATTTAGGGTTTAGGGTTTAGGGTTTAGGGTTCCTTAGGAACAAAATATGTAAAAATATCCACAAAATGGCCCGACTCGATTTTTAACAATACCCCGTATGCTAACACCTTTTTAGGATTATCCGAAAATCGAGTTTCGATCATATCAGCTCCGATTCGGGTCCGAGTTGCGTCAAATAAAATTTCATTGAATTCCAATAACCCATAAGAACAAAATATGTAAAAATATCCGTAAAATGGTTCGACTTGATTTTTAACAATCTCCCGTGTACTAACCCCTTTTAGGATTATCCGAAAACCGAGTTTCGGTCATTTCAGCCCCGATTCAGGTCCGACCGGCACCAAATAAAATTTCATTGAATTCCATTAACCCATAGGAACAAAATATGTAAAAATATCCACAAAATGGCCCGACTCGATTTTTAACAATATCCCGTGTACTAACTCTTTTGGGAATATCCGAAAATCGAGTTACGATTATATCTGCTCCGATTCATGTCTAAAACACGTCAAATAAAATTTTGTTGAATCCCAATAACCCGTAGGAACAAAATATGTACAAATTTCCATGAAATGGTCCGACCCGATTTTTAACAATATTTCGTGTACTAACCCCTTTGAGGATTATCCAAAAACCGATTTTCAATCATATCAGGTCCGATTCAGGTTCGAACTACGTCAAATAAAATTTTGTTGAATTTTAATAACCCATTGGAACAAAATATATAAAAATATCCACAAAATGGTCAGACTTGATTTTTAACAATATCCCATGTACTAACCCCTTTGAGAATTTTCCGAAAACCGACTTTCGATCATATCAGCTCCGATTCCGGTCCGAACTCCGTCAAATAAAATTTCGTTGAATTCCTATAACCCATAGGAACAAAATCTGTAAAAATATCCAGAAAATAGTCCGACTCGATTTTTAACAATATCCCCTGTACTAACCCCTTTGAGGATTATCCGAAAACCGAGTTTCGATCATATCAGCTTCGATTCAAGTCCGAACAGCATCAAATAAAATTTAGTTGAATGCTGATTTTTAACAATATTTCGTGTACTAACCCCTTTGGGAATATCCAAAAATCGAGTTTTGATTATATCAGCTCCGATTCTGGTCCGAAACGCATCAAATAAAATTTCGTTGAATTCCAATAACCCGTAGGAACAAAATATATAAAAATATCCACAAAATGGTCCGATTTGATTTTTAACAATATCCCGTGTACTAACTGCTTTGAGAATTTTCCAAAAACCGAGTTTTGATCATACCATCTCCGATTCCGGTCCGAACTGCGTCAAATAAAATTCCGTTGAATTCCAATAACCCATAGGAACAAAATATGTAAAAATTTCTACAAAATGGTCCGACTTTATTTTTAACAATATCCCGTGTACTAACCCCTTTGAGAATTTTCCGAAAACCGAATTTCGATCATATCAGCTCCGATTCTGGTCCGAATTGCGTTAAATAAAATTTCGTTGAATTCCAATAACCCATAGGAACAAAATATGTTAAAATATCCACAAAATGGTCCGACTTGATTTCTAACAATATCCCGTGTACTAACCCCTTTGAGAATTATCCGAAAATCGAGTTTCGATCATATCAGCTCCGATTCATGTCCGAATTGCGTCAAATAAAATTTCGTTGAATCCCAATAACCCATTGGAACAAAATATGTAAAAATATCCACAAAATGGTCCGACTCAATTTTTAACAATATCCCATGTACTAGCCCCTTTGAGGATTATCCAAAAACCGAGTTTCGATTATATCAGCTCCGATTCAGGTCCGAATTGCGTCAAATAAAATTTTGGTGAATTACAATAACCCATAGGAACAAAATATGTAAAAATATCCACAAAATGGTGCGACTTGATTTTTAACAATATCTTGTGTACCCTTTGAGAATTTTCAGAAAACCGAGTTTCGATCATATGAGCTCCGATTCCGGTCCGAACTGCGTCAAATAAAATTTTGTTGAATTCCAATAACCCATAGGAACAAAATATATAAAGATATCCAGAAAATGGTCCGACTCGATTTTTAACAATATCCCGTGTACTAACCCCTTTGAGGATTATCCAAAAACCGAGTTTCGATCATATCTGCTTCGATTCAAGTCCGAACTGCATCAAATAAAATTTGGTTGAATGCTGGTTTAGGGATTAAGGTTTAGGGTTTTGGGTTTTAGGATTTAAGGTTTTAGGGTTTAGGGTCTAAGGTTTATGGTTTAAGGGTAAGGGTTTAGGGGTTTAAGATTTGCGATTTAGGGTTTAGGGTTTAGGGTTCCTTAGGAACAAAATATGTAAAAATATCCACAAAATGGCCCGACTCGATTTTTAACAATACCCCGTATGCTAACACCTTTTTAGGATTATCCGAAAATCGAGTTTCGATCATATCAGCTCCGATTCGGGTCCGAGTTGCGTCAAATAAAATTTCATTGAATTCCAATAACCCATAAGAACAAAATATGTAAAAATATCCGTAAAATGGTTCGACTTGATTTTTAACAATCTCCCGTGTACTAACCCCTTTTAGGATTATCCGAAAACCGAGTTTCGGTCATTTCAGCCCCGATTCAGGTCCGACCGGCACCAAATAAAATTTCATTGAATTCCATTAACCCATAGGAACAAAATATGTAAAAATATCCACAAAATGGCCCGACTCGATTTTTAACAATATCCCGTGTACTAACTCTTTTGGGAATATCCGAAAATCGAGTTACGATTATATCTGCTCCGATTCATGTCTAAAACACGTCAAATAAAATTTTGTTGAATCCCAATAACCCGTAGGAACAAAATATGTACAAATGTCCATGAAATGGTCCGACCCGATTTTTAACAATATTTCGTGTACTAACCCCTTTGAGGATTATCCAAAAACCGATTTTCAATCATATCAGGTCCGATTCAGGTTCGAACTACGTCAAATAAAATTTTGTTGAATTTTAATAACCCATTGGAACAAAATATATAAAAATATCCACAAAATGGTCAGACTTGATTTTTAACAATATCCCATGTACTAACCCCTTTGAGAATTTTCCGAAAACCGACTTTCGATCATATCAGCTCCGATTCCGGTCCGAACTCCGTCAAATAAAATTTCGTTGAATTCCTATAACCCATAGGAACAAAATCTGTAAAAATATCCAGAAAATAGTCCGACTCGATTTTTAACAATATCCCCTGTACTAACCCCTTTGAGGATTATCCGAAAACCGAGTTTCGATCATATCAGCTTCGATTCAAGTCCGAACAGCATCAAATAAAATTTAGTTGAATGCTGATTTTTAACAATATTTCGTGTACTAACCCCTTTGGGAATATCCAAAAATCGAGTTTTGATTATATCAGCTCCGATTCTGGTCCGAAACGCATCAAATAAAATTTCGTTGAATTCCAATAACCCGTAGGAACAAAATATATAAAAATATCCACAAAATGGTCCGATTTGATTTTTAACAATATCCCGTGTACTAACTGCTTTGAGAATTTTCCAAAAACCGAGTTTTGATCATACCATCTCCGATTCCGGTCCGAACTGCGTCAAATAAAATTCCGTTGAATTCCAATAACCCATAGGAACAAAATATGTAAAAATTTCTACAAAATGGTCCGACTTTATTTTTAACAATATCCCGTGTACTAACCCCTTTGAGAATTTTCCGAAAACCGAATTTCGATCATATCAGCTCCGATTCTGGTCCGAATTGCGTTAAATAAAATTTCGTTGAATTCCAATAACCCATAGGAACAAAATATGTTAAAATATCCACAAAATGGTCCAACTTGATTTCTAACAATATCCCGTGTACTAACCCCTTTGAGAATTATCCGAAAATCGAGTTTCGATCATATCAGCTCCGATTCATGTCCGAATTGCGTCAAATAAAATTTCGTTGAATCCCAATAACCCATTGGAACAAAATATGTAAAAATATCCACAAAATGGTCCGACTCAATTTTTAACAATATCCCATGTACTAGCCCCTTTGAGGATTATCCAAAAACCGAGTTTCGATTATATCAGCTCCGATTCAGGTCCGAATTGCGTCAAATAAAATTTTGGTGAATTACAATAACCCATAGGAACAAAATATGTAAAAATATCCACAAAATGGTGCGACTTGATTTTTAACAATATCTTGTGTACCCTTTGAGAATTTTCAGAAAACCGAGTTTCGATCATATGAGCTCCGATTCCGGTCCGAACTGCGTCAAATAAAATTTTGTTGAATTCCAATAACCCATAGGAACAAAATATATAAAGATATCCAGAAAATGGTCCGACTCGATTTTTAACAATATCCCGTGTACTAACCCCTTTGAGGATTATCCAAAAACCGAGTTTCGATCATATCTGCTTCGATTCAAGTCCGAATTGCATCAAATAAAATTTGGTTGAATGCTGGTTTAGGGATTAAGGTTTAGGGTTTTGGGTTTAGGGTTTTAGGATTTAAGGTTTTAGGGTTTAGGGTCTAAGGTTTATGGTTTAAGGGTAAGGGTTTAGGGGTTTAAGATTTGCGATTTAGGGTTTAGGGTTTAGGGTTTAGGGTTCCTTAGGAACAAAATATGTAAAAATATCCACAAAATGGCCCGACTCGATTTTTAACAATACCCCGTATGCTAACACCTTTTTAGGATTATCCGAAAATCGAGTTTCGATCATATCAGCTCCGATTCGGGTCCGAGTTGCGTCAAATAAAATTTCATTGAATTCCAATAACCCATAAGAACAAAATATGTAAAAATATCCGTAAAATGGTTCGACTTGATTTTTAACAATCTCCCGTGTACTAACCCCTTTTAGGATTATCCGAAAACCGAGTTTCGGTCATTTCAGCCCCGATTCAGGTCCGACCGGCACCAAATAAAATTTCATTGAATTCCATTAACCCATAGGAACAAAATATGTAAAAATATCCACAAAATGGCCCGACTCGATTTTTAACAATATCCCGTGTACTAACTCTTTTGGGAATATCCGAAAATCGAGTTACGATTATATCTGCTCCGATTCAGGTCTAAAACACGTCAAATAAAATTTTGTTGAATCCCAATAACCCGTAGGAACAAAATATATAAAAATATCCACAAAATGGTCAGACTTGATTTTTAACAATATCCCATGTACTAACCCCTTTGAGAATTTTCCGAAAACCGACTTTCGATCATATCAGCTCCGATTCCGGTCCGAACTCCGTCAAATAAAATTTCGTTGAATTCCTATAACCCATAGGAACAAAATCTGTAAAAATATCCAGAAAATAGTCCGACTCGATTTTTAACAATATCCCCTGTACTAACCCCTTTGAGGATTATCCGAAAACCGAGTTTCGATCATATCAGCTTCGATTCAAGTCCGAACAGCATCAAATAAAATTTGGTTGAATGCTGATTTTTAACAATATTTCGTGTACTAACCCCTTTGGGAATATCCAAAAATCGAGTTTTGATTATATCAGCTCCGATTCTGGTCCGAAACGCATCAAATAAAATTTCGTTGAATTCCAATAACCCGTAGGAACAAAATATATAAAAATATCCACAAAATGGTCCGATTTGATTTTTAACAATATCCCGTGTACTAACTGCTTTGAGAATTTTCCAAAAACCGAGTTTTGATCATACCATCTCCGATTCCGGTCCGAACTGCGTCAAATAAAATTCCGTTGAATTCCAATAACCCATAGGAACAAAATATGTAAAAATTTCTACAAAATGGTCCGACTTGATTTTTAACAATATCCCGTGTACTAACCCCTTTGATAATTTTCCGAAAACCGAGTTTCGATCATATCAGCTCCGATTCATGTCCGAATTGCGTCAAATAAAATTTCGTTGAATCCCAATAACCCATAGGAACAAAATATGTAAAAATATCCATAAAATGGTCCGACTCAATTTTTAACAATATCCCATGTACTAGCCCCTTTGAGGATTATCCAAAAACCGAGTTTCGATTATATCAGCTCCGATTCAGGTCCGAATTGCGTCAAATAAAATTTCGTTGAATTCCAATAACCCATGGGAACAAAATATGTAAAAATATCCACAAAATGGTCCGACTTGATTTTTAACAATATCCCGTGTACTAACCCCTTTGAGAATTTTCCGAAAACCGAGTTTCGATCATATCAGCTCCGATTCCGGTCCGAACAGCGTCAAATAAAATTTCGTTGAATTACAATAAAGCATAGGAACAAAATATGTAAAAATATCCACAAAATGGTCCGTTTTGATTTTTAACAATATCCCGTGTACTATAACCCCTTTGAGAATTTTTCGAAAACCGAGTTTCGATCATTTCAGCCCCGATTCAGGTCCGAATGGCACCAAATAAAATTTCATTGAATTCCAATAACCCAGAGGAACAAAATATGTAAAAATATCCACAAAATTGTCCGACTCGATTTTTAACAATATCCCGTGTACTAACCCCTTTGGGAATATCTGAAAATCGAGTTTCGATTATATTAGCTCTGATTCAGGTCCAAAACGCGTCAAATAAAATTTTGTTGAATCCCAATTACCCGTAGGAACAAAATATGTAAAAATATCCATAAAATGGTCCGACTCGATTTTTAACAATATCCCATGTACTAGCCCCTTTGAGGATTATCCAAAAACCGAGTTTCGATTATATCAGCTCCGATTCAGGTCCGAATTGCGTCAAATAAAATTTCGTTGAATTCCAATAACCCATGGGAACAAAATATGTAAAAATATCCACAAAATGGTCCGACTTGATTTTTAACAATATCCCGTGTACTAACCCCTTTGAGAATTTTCCGAAAACCGAGTTTTAATCATATCAGCTCCGATTCCGGTCCGAACAGCGTCAAATAAAATTTCGTTGAATTACAATAAAGCATAGGAACAAAATATGTAAAAATATCCACAAAATGGTCCGTTTTGATTTTTAACAATATCCCGTGTACTATAACCCCTTTGAGAATTTTTCGAAAACCGAGTTTCGATCATTTCAGCCCCGATTCAGGTCCGAATGGCACCAAATAAAATTTCATTGAATTCCAATAACCCAGAGGAACAAAATATGTAAAAATATCCACAAAATGGTCCGACTCGATTTTTAACAATATCCCGTGTACTCACCCCTTTGGGAATATCTGAAAATCGAGTTTCGATTATATTAGCTCTGATTCAGGTCCAAAACGCGTCAAATAAAATTTTGTTGAATCCCAATAACCCGTAGGAACAAAATATGTAAAAATATCCATAAAATGGTCCGACTCGATTTTTAACAATATCCCATGTACTAGCCCCTTTGAGGATTATCCAAAAACCGAGTTTCGATTATATCAGCTCCGATTCAGGTCCGAATTGCGTCAAATAAAATTTCGTTGAATTCCAATAACCCATGGGAACAAAATATGTAAAAATATCCACAAAATGGTCCGACTTGATTTTTAACAATATCCCGTGTACTAACCCCTTTGAGAATTTTCCGAAAACCGAGTTTCGATCATATCAGCTCCGATTCCGGTCCGAACAGCGTCAAATAAAATTTCGTTGAATTACAATAAAGCATAGGAACAAAAAATGTAAAAATATCCACAAAATGGTCCGTTTTGATTTTTAACAATATCCCGTGTACTATAACCCCTTTGAGAATTTTTCGAAAACCGAGTTTCGATCATTTCAGCCCCGATTCAGGTCCGAATGGCACCAAATAAAATTTCATTGAATTCCAATAACCCAGAGGAACAAAATATGTAAAAATATCCACAAAATTGTCCGACTCGATTTTTAACAATATCCCGTGTACTAACCCCTTTGGGAATATCTGAAAATCGAGTTTCGATTATATTAGCTCCGATTTAGGTCCAAAACGCGTCAAATAAAATTTTGTTGAATCCCAATAACCCGTAGGAACAAAATATGTAAAAATGTCCATGCAATGGTCTGACCCAATTTTTAACAATATTTCGTGTACTAACCCCTTTGAGGATTATCCGAAAACCGAGTTTCGATCATATCAGCTCCGATTCCGGTCCGAACTGCGTCTAATAAAATTTCGTTGAATTCCAATAAACCATAGGAACCAAATATGTAAAAATATCCAGAAAATAGTCAGACTCGATTTTTAACAATATCCCGCGTACTAACCCCTTTGAGGATTATCCGAAAACCGAGTTTCGATCATATCAGCTTCGATTCAAGTCCGAACTGCATCAAATAAAATTTGGTTGAATGCTGGTTTAGGGTTTAAGGTTTAGGGTTTTAGGATTTAAGGTTTTAAGGTTTAGGGTCTAAGGTTTAGGGTTTAGGGTTTAGGGGTAAGGGTTTAGGGGTTTAAGAATTTCGATTTAGGGTATAGGGTTTAGGGTTCCTTAGGAACAAAATATGTAAAAATATCCACAAAATGGCCCGAATCGATTTTTAACAATACCCCGTATGCTAACACCTTTTTAGGATTATCCGAAAATTGAGTTTCGAACATATCAGCTCCGATTCGAGTCCGAATTTCGTCAAATAAAATTTCATTGAATTCCAATAACCCATAAGAACGAAATATGTAAAATATCCACAAAATGGTTCGACTCGATTTTTAACAATATCCCGTGTACTAACCCCTTTGAGGATTATCCGAAAACCGAGTTTCGGTCATTTCAGCCCCGATTCAGGTCCGACCGGCACCAAATAAAATTTCATTGAATTCCCAAAACCCAGAGGAACAAAATATGTAAAAATATCCACAAAATGGTCCGACTCAATTTTTAACAATATCCCGTGTACCCTTTTGGGAATATCCGAAAATTGAGTTTCCATTATATCAGCTCCGATTCAGGTCCGAAACGCGTCAAATAAAATTTTGTTGAATCCCAATAACCCATAGGAACAAAATATGTAAAAATATCCATAAAATGGTCCGACTCGATTTTTAACAATATCCCATGTACTAGCCCCTTTGAGGATTATCCAAAAACCGAGTTTCGATTATATCAGCTCCGATTCAGGTCCGAATTGCGTCAAATAAAATTTCGTTGAATTCCAATAACCCATGGGAACAAAATATGTAAAAATATCCACAAAATGGTCCGACTTGATTTTTAACAATATCCCGTGTACTAACCCCTTTGAGAATTTTCCGAAAACTGAGTTTCGATCATATCAGCTCCGATTCCGGTCCGAACAACGTCAAATAAAATTTCGTTGAATTACAATAAAGCATAGGAACAAAATATGTAAAAATATCCACAAAATGGTCCGTTTTGGTTTTTAACAATATCCCGTGTACTATAACCCCTTTGAGAATTTTTCGAAAACCGAGTTTCGATCATTTCAGCCCCGATTCAGGTCCGAATGGCACCAAATAAAATTTCATTGAATTCCAATAACCCAGAGGAACAAAATATGTAAAAATATCCACAAAATGGTCCGACTCGATTTTTAACAATATCCCGTGTACTAACCCCTTTGGGAATATCTGAAAATCGAGTTTCGATTATATTAGCTCCGATTCTGGTCCAAAACGCGTCAAATAAAATTTTGATGAATCCCAATAACCCGTAGGAACAAAATATGTAAAATATCCATAAAATGGTCCGACTCGATTTTTAACAATATCCCATGTACTAGCCCCTTTGAGGATTATCCAAAAACCGAGTTTCGATTATATCAACTCCGATTCAGGTCCGAATTGCGTCAAATAAAATTTCGTTGAATTCCAATAACCCATGGGGAACAAAATATGTAAAAATATCCACAAAATGGTCCGACTTGATTTTTAACAATATCCCGTGTACTAACCCCTTTGAGAATTTTCCGAAAACCGAGTTTCGATCATATCAGCTCCGATTCCGGTCCGAACATCGTCAAATAAAATTTCGTTGAATTACAATAAAGCATAGGAACAAAAAATGTAAAAATATCCACAAAATGGTCCGTTTTGATTTTTAACAATATCCCGTGTACTATAACCCCTTTGAGAATTTTTCGAAAACCGAGTTTCGATCATTTCAGCCCCGATTCAGGTCCGAATGGCACCAAATAAAATTTCATTGAATTCCAATAACCCAGAGGAACAAAATATGTAAAAATATCCACAAAATTGTCCGACTCGATTTTTAACAATATCCCGTGTACTAACCCCTTTGGGAATATCTGAAAATCGAGTTTCGATTATATTAGCTCCGATTCAGGTCCAAAACGCGTCAAATAAAATTTTGTTGAATCCCAATAACCCGTAGGAACAAAATATGTAAAAATGTCCATGCAATGGTCTGACCCAATTTTTAACAATATTTCGTGTACTAACCCCTTTGAGGATTATCCGAAAACCGAGTTTCGATCATATCAGCTCCGATTCCGGTCCGAACTGCGTCTAATAAAATTTCGTTGAATTCCAATAAACCATAGGAACCAAATATGTAAAAATATCCAGAAAATAGTCAGACTCGATTTTTAACAATATCCCGCGTACTAACCCCTTTGAGGATTATCCGAAAATCGAGTTTCGATCATATCAGCTTCGATTCAAGTCCGAACTGCATCAAATAAAATTTGGTTGAATGCTGGTTTAGGGTTTAAGGTTTAGGGTTTTAGGATTTAAGGTTTTAAGGTTTAGGGTCTAAGGTTTAGGGTTTAGGGTTTAGGGGTAAGGGTTTAGGGGTTTAAGAATTTCGATTTAGGGTTTAGGGTTTAGGGTTCCTTAGGAACAAAATATGTAAAAATATCCACAAAATGGCCCGACTCGATTTTTAACAATACCCCGTATGCTAACACCTTTTTAGGATTATCCGAAAATTGAGTTTCGAACATATCAGCTCCGATTCGAGTCCGAATTTCGTCAAATAAAATTTCATTGAATTCCAATAACCCATAAGAACGAAATATGTAAAATATCCACAAAATGGTTCGACTCGATTTTTAACAATATCCCGTGTACTAACCCCTTTGAGGATTATCCGAAAACCGAGTTTCGGTCATTTCAGCCCCGATTCAGGTCCGACCGGCACCAAATAAAATTTCATTGAATTCCAAAAACCCAGAGGAACAAAATATGTAAAAATATCCACAAAATGGTCCGACTCAATTTTTAACAATATCCCGTGTACCCTTTTGGGAATATCCGAAAATTGAGTTTCCATTATATCAGCTCCGATTCAGGTCCGAAACGCGTCAAATAAAATTTTGTTGAATCCCAATAACCCATAGGAACAAAATATGTAAAAATATCCATAAAATGGTCCGACTCGATTTTTAACAATATCCCATGTACTAGCCCCTTTGAGGATTATCCAAAAACCGAGTTTCGATTATATCAGCTCCGATTCAGGTCCGAATTGCGTCAAATAAAATTTCGTTGAATTCCAATAACCCATGGGAACAAAATATGTAAAAATATCCACAAAATGGTCCGACTTGATTTTTAACAATATCCCGTGTACTAACCCCTTTGAGAATTTTCCGAAAACTGAGTTTCGATCATATCAGCTCCGATTCCGGTCCGAACAGCGTCAAATAAAATTTCGTTGAATTACAATAAAGCATAGGAACAAAATATGTAAAAATATCCACAAAATGGTCCGTTTTGGTTTTTAACAATATCCCGTGTACTATAACCCCTTTGAGAATTTTTCGAAAACCGAGTTTCGATCATTTCAGCCCCGATTCAGGTCCGAATGGCACCAAATAAAATTTCATTGAATTCCAATAACCCAGAGGAACAAAATATGTAAAAATATCCACAAAATGGCCCGACTCGATTTTTAACAATATCCCGTGTACTAACCCCTTTGGGAATATCTGAAAATCGAGTTTCGATTATATTAGCTCCGATTCAGGTCCAAAACGCGTCAAATAAAATTTTGATGAATCCCAATAACCCGTAGGAACAAAATATGTAAAATATCCATAAAATGGTCCGACTCGATTTTTAACAATATCCCATGTACTAGCCCCTTTGAGGATTATCCAAAAACCGAGTTTCGATTATATCAACTCCGATTCAGGTCCGAATTGCGTCAAATAAAATTTCGTTGAATTCCAATAACCCATGGGAACAAAATATGTAAAAATATCCACAAAATGGTCCGACTTGATTTTTAACAATATCCCGTGTACTAACCCCTTTGAGAATTTTCCGAAAACCGAGTTTCGATCATATCAGCTCCGATTCCGGTCCGAACAGCGTCAAATAAAATTTCGTTGAATTACAATAAAGCATAGGAACAAAATATGTAAAAATATCCACAAAATGGTCCGTTTTGATTTTTAACAATATCCCGTGTACTATAACCCCTTTGAGAATTTTTCGAAAACCGAGTTTCGATCATTTCAGCCCCGATTCAGGTCCGAATGGCACCAAATAAAATTTCATTGAATTCCAATAACCCAGAGGAACAAAATATGTAAAAATATCCACAAAATGGTCCGACTCGATTTTTAACAATATCCCGTGTACTAACCCCTTTGGGAATATCTGAAAATCGAGTTTCGATTATATTAGCTCCGATTCAGGTCCAAAACGCGTCAAATAAAATTTTGTTGAATCCCAATAACCCGTAGGAACAAAATATGTAAAAATGTCCATGCAATGGTCTGACCCAATTTTTAACAATATTTCGTGTACTAACCCCTTTGAGGATTATCCGAAAACCGAGTTTCGATCATATCAGCTCCGATTCCGGTCCGAACTGCGTCTAATAAAATTTCGTTGAATTCCAATAAACCATAGGAACCAAATATGTAAAAATATCCATAAAATAGTCCGACTCGATTTTTAACAATATCCCGCGTACTAACCCCTTTGAGGATTATCCGAAAACCGAGTTTCGATCATATCAGCTTCGATTCAAGTCCGAACTGCATCAAATAAAATTTGGTTGAATGCTGGTTTAGGGTTTAAGGTTTAGGGTTTTAGGATTTAAGGTTTTAAGGTTTAGGGTCTAAGGTTTAGGGTTTAGGGTTTAGGGGTAAGGGTTTAGGGGTTTAAGAATTTCGATTTAGGGTTTAGGGTTTAGGGTTCCTTAGGAACAAAATATGTAAAAATATCCACAAAATGGCCCGACTCGATTTTTAACAATACCCCGTATGCTAACACCTTTTTAGGATTATCCGAAAATTGAGTTTCGAACATATCAGCTCCGATTCGAGTCCGAATTTCGTCAAATAAAATTTCATTGAATTCCAATAACCCATAAGAACGAAATATGTAAAAATATCCACAAAATGGTTCGACTCGATTTTTAACAATATCCCTTGTACTAACCCCTTTGAGGATTATCCGAAAACCGAGTTTCGGTCATTTCAGCCCCGATTCAGGTCCGACCGGCACCAAATAAAATTTCATTGAATTCCAAAAACCCAGAGGAACAAAATATGTAAAAATATCCACAAAATGGTCCGACTCGATTTTTAACAATATCCCGTCTACCCTTTTGGGAATATCCGAAAATTGAGTTTCCATTATATCAGCTCCGATTCAGGTCCGAAACGCGTCAAATAAAATTTTGTTGAATCCCAATAACCCATAGGAACAAAATATGTAAAAATGTCCATGAAATGGTCCGACCCGATTTTTAACAATATTTCGTGTTCTAACCCCTTTGAGGATTATCCGAAAACCGATTTTCAATCATATCAGGTCCGATTCAGGTTCGAACTACGTCAAATAAAATTTTGTTGAATTTTAATAACCCATAGGAACAAAATATATAAAAATATCCACAAAATGGTCCGACTTGATTTTTAACAATATCCCATGTACTAACCCCTTTGAGAATATTCCGAAAACCGAGTTTCGATCATATCAGCTCCGATTCATGTCCGAATTGCGTCAAATAAAATTTCGTTGAATCCCAATAACCCATAGGAACAAAATATGTAAAAATATCCATAAAATGGTCCGACTCGATTTTTAACAATATCCCGTGTACTAACCCCTTTGAGGATTATCCGAAAACCGAGTTTCGGTCATTTCAGCCCCGATTCATGTCCGACCGGCACCAAATAAAATTTCATTGAATTCCAAAAACCCAGAGGAACAAAATATGTAAAAATATCCACAAAATGGTCCGACTCAATTTTTAACAATATCCCGTGTACCCTTTTGGGAATATCCGAAAATTGAGTTTCCATTATATCAGCTCCGATTCAGGTCCGAAACGCGTCAAATAAAATTTTGTTGAATCCCAATAACCCATAGGAACAAAATATGTAAAAATATCCATAAAATGGTCCGACTCGATTTTTAACAATATCCCATGTACTAGCCCCTTTGAGGATTATCCAAAAACCGAGTTTCGATTATATCAGCTCCGATTCAGGTCCGAATTGCGTCAAATAAAATTTCGTTGAATTCCAATAACCCATGGGAACAAAATATGTAAAAATATCCACAAAATGGTCCGACTTGATTTTTAACAATATCCCGTGTACTAACCCCTTTGAGAATTTTCCGAAAACTGAGTTTCGATCATATCAGCTCCGATTCCGGTCCGAACAGCGTCAAATAAAATTTCGTTGAATTACAATAAAGCATAGGAACAAAATATGTAAAAATATCCACAAAATGGTCCGTTTTGGTTTTTAACAATATCCCGTGTACTATAACCCCTTTGAGAATTTTTCGAAAACCGAGTTTCGATCATTTCAGCCCCGATTCAGGTCCGAATGGCACCAAATAAAATTTCATTGAATTCCAATAACCCAGAGGAACAAAATATGTAAAAATATCCACAAAATGGCCCGACTCGATTTTTAACAATATCCCGTGTACTAACCCCTTTGGGAATATCTGAAAATCGAGTTTCGATTATATTAGCTCCGATTCAGGTCCAAAACGCGTCAAATAAAATTTTGATGAATCCCAATAACCCGTAGGAACAAAATATGTAAAATATCCATAAAATGGTCCGACTCGATTTTTAACAATATCCCATGTACTAGCCCCTTTGAGGATTATCCAAAAACCGAGTTTCGATTATATCAACTCCGATTCAGGTCCGAATTGCGTCAAATAAAATTTCGTTGAATTCCAATAACCCATGGGAACAAAATATGTAAAAATATCCACAAAATGGTCCGACTTGATTTTTAACAATATCCCGTGTACTAACCCCTTTGAGAATTTTCCGAAAACCGAGTTTCGATCATATCAGCTCCGATTCCGGTCCGAACAGTGTCAAATAAAATTTCGTTGAATTACAATAAAGCATAGGAACAAAATATGTAAAAATATCCACAAAATGGTCCGTTTTGATTTTTAACAATATCCCGTGTACTATAACCCGTTTGAGAATTTTTCGAAAACCGAGTTTCGATCATTTCAGCCCCGATTCAGGTCCGAATGGCACCAAATAAAATTTCATTGAATTCCAATAACCCAGAGGAACAAAATATGTAAAAATATCCACAAAATGGTCCGACTCGATTTTTAACAATATCCCGTGTACTAACCCCTTTGGGAATATCTGAAAATCGAGTTTCGATTATATTAGCTCCGATTCAGGTCCAAAACGCGTCAAATAAAATTTTGTTGAATCCCAATAACCCGTAGGAACAAAATATGTAAAAATGTCCATGCAATGGTCTGACCCAATTTTTAACAATATTTCGTGTACTAACCCCTTTGAGGATTATCCGAAAACCGAGTTTCGATCATATCAGCTCCGATTCCGGTCCGAACTGCGTCTAATAAAATTTCGTTGAATTCCAATAAACCATAGGAACCAAATATGTAAAAATATCCATAAAATAGTCCGACTCGATTTTTAACAATATCCCGCGTACTAACCCCTTTGAGGATTATCCGAAAACCGAGTTTCGATCATATCAGCTTCGATTCAAGTCCGAACTGCATCAAATAAAATTTGGTTGAATGCTGGTTTAGGGTTTAAGGTTTAGGGTTTTAGGATTTAAGGTTTTAAGGTTTAGGGTCTAAGGTTTAGGGTTTAGGGTTTAGGGGTAAGGGTTTAGGGGTTTAAGAATTTTGATTTAGGGTTTAGTGTTTAGGGTTCCTTAGGAACAAAATATGTAAAAATATCCACAAAATGGCCCGACTCGATTTTTAACAATACCCCGTATGCTAACACCTTTTTAGGATTATCCGAAAATTGAGTTTCGAACATATCAGCTCCAATTCGAGTCCGAATTTCGTCAAATAAAATTTCATTGAATTCCAATAACCCATAAGAACGAAATATGTAAAAATATCCACAAAATGGTTCGACTCGATTTTTAACAATATCCCTTGTACTAACCCCTTTGAGGATTATCCGAAAACCGAGTTTCGGTCATTTCAGACCCGATTCAGGTCCGACCGGCACCAAATAAAATTTCATTGAATTCCAAAAACCCAGAGGAACAAAATATGTAAAAATATCCACAAAATGGTCCGACTCGATTTTTAACAATATCCCGTCTACCCTTTTGGGAATATCCGAAAATTGAGTTTCCATTATATCAGCTCCGATTCAGGTCCGAAACGCGTCAAATAAAATTTTGTTGAATCCCAATAACCCATAGGAACAAAATATGTAAAAATGTCCATGAAATGGTCCGACCCGATTTTTAACAATATTTCGTGTTCTAACCCCTTTGAGGATTATCCGAAAACCGATTTTTAATCATATCAGGTCCGATTCAGGTTCGAACTACGTCAAATAAAATTTTGTTGAATTTTAATAACCCATAGGAACAAAATATATAAAAATATCCACAAAATGGTCCGACTTGATTTTTAACAATATCCCATGTACTAACCCCTTTGAGAATATTCCGAAAACCGAGTTTCGATCATATCAGCTCTGATTCATGTCCGAATTGCGTCAAATAAAATTTCGTTGAATCCCAATAACCCATAGGAACAAAATATGTAAAAATATCCATAAAATGGTCCGACTCGATTTTTAACAATATCCCATGTACTAGCCCCTTTGAGGATTATCCAAAACCGAGTTTCGATTATATCAGCTCCGATTCAGGTCCGAATTGTGTCAAATAAAATTTCGTTGAATTCCAATAACCCATGTAAAAATATCCACAAAATGGTCCGACTCGATTTTTAACAATATCCCGTGTACTAACCCCTTTGGGAATATCTGAAAATCGAGTTTCGATTATATTAGCTCCGATTCAGGTCCAAAACGCGAAAATAAAATTTTGTTGAATCCCAATAACCCGTAGGAACAAAATATGTAAAATATCCATAAAATGGTCCGACTCGATTTTTAACAATATCCCATGTACTAGCCCCTTTGAGGATTATCCAAAAACCGAGTTTCGATTATATTAGCTCCGATTCAGGTCCGAATTGCGTCAAATAAAATTTCGTTGAATTCCAATAACCCATGGGAACAAAATATGTAAAAATATCCACAAAATGGTCCGACTTGATTTTTAACAATATCCCGTGTACTAACCCCTTTGAGAATTTTCCGAAAACCGAGTTTCGATCATATCAGCTCCGATTCCGGTCCGAACAGCGTCAAATAAAATTTCGTTGAATTACAATAAAGCATAGGAACAAAATATGTAAAAATATCCACAAAATGGTCCGTTTTGATTTTTAACAATATCCCGTGTACTATAACCCCTTTGAGAATTTTTCGAAAACCGAGTTTCGATCATTTCAGCCCCGATTCAGGTCCGAATGGCACCAAATAAAATTTCATTGAATTCCAATAACCCAGAGGAACAAAATATGTAAAAATATCCACAAAATGGTCCGACTAGATTTTTAACAATATCCCGTGTACTAACCCCTTTTGGAATATCTGAAAATCGAGTTTCGATTATATTAGCTCCGATTCAGGTCCAAAACGCGTCAAATAAAATTTTGTTGAATCCCAATAACCCGTAGGAACAAAATATGTAAAAATGTCCATGCAATGGTCTGACCCAATTTTTAACAATATTTCGTGTACTAACCCCTTTGAGGATTATCCGAAAACCGAGTTTCGATCATATCAGCTCCGATTCCAGTCTGAACTGCATCTAATAAAATTTCGTTGAATTCCAATAAACCATAGGAACCAAATATGTAAAAATATCCAGAAAATAGTCCGACTCGATTTTTAACAATATCCCGCGTACTAACCCCTTTGAGGATTATCCGAAAACCGAGTTTCGATCATATCAGCTTCGATTCAAGTCCGAACTGCATCAAATAAAATTTGGTTGAATGCTGGTTTAGGGTTTAAGGTTTAGGGTTTTAGGATTTAAGGTTTTAAGGTTTAGGGTATAAGGTTTAGGGTTTAGGGTTTAGGGGTAAGGGTTTAGGGGTTTAAGAATTTCGATTTAGGGTTTAGGGTTCCTTAGGAACAAAATATGTAAAAATATCCACAAAATGGCCCGACTCAATTTTTAACAATACCCCGTATGCTAACACCTTTTTAGGATTATCCGAAAATTGAGTTTCGAACATATCAGCTCCGATTCGAGTCCGAATTTCGTCAAATAAAATTTCATTGAATTCCAATAACCCATAAGAACGAAATATGTAAAAATATCCACAAAATGGTTTGACTCGATTTTTAACAATATCCCGTGTACTAACCCCTTTGAGGATTATCCAAAAACCGAGTTTCGGTCATTTCAGCCCCGATTCAGGTCCGACCGGCACCAAATAAAATTTCATTGAATTCCAAAAACCCAGAGGAACAAAATATGTAAAAATATCCACAAAATGGTCCGACTCGATTTTTAACAATATCCCGTGTACCCTTTTGGGAATATCCGAAAATTGAGTTTCCATTATATCAGCTCCGATTCAGGTCCGAAACGCGTCAAATAAAATTTTGTTGAATCCCAATAACCCATAGGAACAAAATATGTAAAAATGTCCATGAAATGGTCCGACCCGATTTTTAACAATATTTCGTGTTCTAACCCCTTTGAGGATTATCCGAAAACCGATTTTCAATCATATCAGGTCCGATTCAGGTTTGAACTACGTCAAATAAAATTTTGTTGAATTTTAATAACCCATAGGAACAAAATATATAAAAATATCCACAAAATGGTCCGACTTGATTTTTAACAATATCCCATGTACTAACCCCTTTGAGAATATTCCGAAAACCGAGTTTCGATCATATCAGCTCCGATTCCGGTCCGAACTGCGTCTAATAAAATTTCGTTGAATTCCAATAAACCATAGGAACCAAATATGTAAAAATATCCATAAAATAGTCCGACTCGATTTTTAACAATATCCCGCGTACTAACCCCTTTGAGGATTATCCGAAAACCGAGTTTCGATCATATCAGCTTCGATTCAAGTCCGAACTGCATCAAATAAAATTTGGTTGAATGCTGGTTTAGGGTTTAAGGTTTAGGGTTTTAGGATTTAAGGTTTTAAGGTTTAGGGTCTAAGGTTTAGGGTTTAGGGTTTAGGGGTAAGGGTTTAGGGGTTTAAGAATTTCGATTTAGGGTTTAGGGTTTAGGGTTCCTTAGGAACAAAATATGTAAAAATATCCACAAAATGGCCCGACTCGATTTTTAACAATACCCCGTATGCTAACACCTTTTTAGGATTATCCGAAAATTGAGTTTCGAACATATCAGCTCCAATTCGAGTCCGAATTTCGTCAAATAAAATTTCATTGAATTCCAATAACCCATAAGAACGAAATATGTAAAAATATCCACAAAATGGTTCGACTCGATTTTTAACAATATCCCTTGTACTAACCCCTTTGAGGATTATCCGAAAACCGAGTTTCGGTCATTTCAGCCCCGATTCAGGTCCGACCGGCACCAAATAAAATTTCATTGAATTCCAAAAACCCAGAGGAACAAAATATGTAAAAATATCCACAAAATGGAACGACTCGATTTTTAACAATATCCCGTCTACCCTTTTGGGAATATCCGAAAATTGAGTTTCCATTATATCAGCTCCGATTCAGGTCCGAAACGCGTCAAATAAAATTTTGTTGAATCCCAATAACCCATAGGAACAAAATATGTAAAAATGTCCATGAAATGGTCCGACCCGATTTTTAACAATATTTCGTGTTCTAACCCCTTTGAGGATTATCCGAAAACCGATTTTCAATCATATCAGGTCCGATTCAGGTTCGAACTACGTCAAATAAAATTTTGTTGAATTTTAATAACCCATAGGAACAAAATATGTAAAAATATCCACAAAATGGCCCGACTCGATTTTTAACAATACCCCGTATGCTAACACCTTCTTAGGATTATCCGAAAATCGAGTTTCGATCATATCAGCTCCGATTCGGGTCCGAGTTGCGTCAAATAAAATTTCATTGAATTCCAATAACCCATAAGAACAAAATATGTAAAAATATCCGTAAAATGGTTCAACTCGATTTTTAAGAATCTCCTGTGTACTAACCCCTTTTAGGATTATCCGAAAACCGAGTTTCGGTCATTTCAGCCCCGATTCAGGTCCGACCGGCACCAAATAAAATTTCATTGAATTCTATTAACCCATAGGAACAAAATATGTAAAAATATCCACAAAATGGCCCGACTCGATTTTTAACAATATCCCGTGTACTAACTCTTTTGGGAATATCCGAAAATCGAGTTTCGATTATATCTGCTCCGATTCAGGTCTAAAATACGTCAAATAAAATTTTGTTGAATCCCAATAACCCGTAGGAACAAAATATGTAAAAATGTCCATGAAATGGTCCGACCCGATTTTTAACAATATTTCGTGTACTAACCCCTTTGAGGATTATCCAAAAACCGATTTTCAATCATATCTGGTCCGATTCAGGTTCGAACTACGTCAAATAAAATTTTGTTGAATTTTAATAACCCATAGGAACAAAATATATAAAAATATCCACAAAATGGTCAGACTTGATTTTTAACAATATCCCATGTACTAACCCCTTTGAGAATTTTCCGAAAACCGACTTTCGATCATATCAGCTCCGATTCCGGTCCGAACTGCTTCAAATAAAATTTCGTTGAATTCCTATATCCCATAGGAACAAAATCTGTAAAAATATCCAGAAAATAGTCCGACTCGTTTTTATAAAATATCCCCTGTACTAGCCCCTTTGAGGATTATCCAAAAACCGAGTTTCGATTATATCAGCTCCGATTCAGGTCCGAATTGCGTCAAATAAAATTTTGGTGAATTACAATAACCCATAGGAACAAAATATGTAAAAATATCCACAAAATGGTGCGACTTGATTTTTAACAATATCCTGTGTACTAACCCCTTTGAGAATTTTCAGAAAACCGAGTTTCGATCATATGAGCTCCGATTCCGGTCCGAACTGCGTCAAATAAAATTTTGTTGAATTCCAATAACCCATAGGAACAAAATATGTAAAGATATCCAGAAAATGGTCTGACTCGATTTTTAACAATATCCCGTGTACTAACCCCTTTGAGGATTATCCGAAAACCGAGTTTCGATCATATCAGCTTCGATTCAAGTCCGAACTGCATCAAATAAAATTTGGTTGAATGCTGGTTTAGGGTTTAAGGTTTAGGGTTTTGGGTTTAGGGTTTTAGGATTTAAGGTTTTAGGGTTTAGGGTCTAAGGTTTAGGGTTTAGGGGTAAGGGTTTAGGGGTTTAAGATTTGCGATTTAGAGTTTAGGGTTTAGGGTTCCTTAGGAACAAAATATGTAAAAATATCCACAAAATGGCCCGACTCGATTTTTAACAATACCCCGTATGCTAACACCTTCTTAGGATTATCCGAAAATCGAGTTTCGATCATATCAGCTCCGATTCGGGTCTGAGTTGCGTCAAATAAAATTTCATTGAATTCCAATAACCCATAAGAACAAAATATGTAAAAATATCCGTAAAATGGTTCAACTCGATTTTTAAGAATCTCCTGTGTACTAACCCCTTTTAGGATTATCCGAAAACCGAGTTTCGGTCATTTCAGCCCCGATTCAGGTCCGACCGGCACCAAATAAAATTTCATTGAATTCTATTAACCCATAGGAACAAAATATGTAAAAATATCCACAAAATGGCCCGACTCGATTTTTAACAATATCCCGTGTACTAACTCTTTTGGGAATATCCGAAAATCGAGTTTCGATTATATCTGCTCCGATTCAGGTCTAAAATACGTCAAATAAAATTTTGTTGAATCCCAATAACCCGTAGGAACAAAATATGTAAAAATGTCCATGAAATGGTCCGACCCGATTTTTAACAATATTTCGTGTACTAACCCCTTTGAGGATTATCCAAAAACCGATTTTCAATCATATCAGGTCCGATTCAGGTTCGAACTACGTCAAATAAAATTTTGTTGAATTTTAATAACCCATAGGAACAAAATATATAAAAATATCCACAAAATGGTCAGACTTGATTTTTAACAATATCCCATGTACTAACCCCATTGAGAATTTTCCGAAAACCGACTTTCGATCATATCAGCTCCGATTCCGGTCGGAACTGCTTCAAATAAAATTTCGTTGAATTCCTATAACCCATAGGAACAAAATCTATAAAAATATCCAGAAAATAGTCCGACTCGATTTTTAACAATATCCCCTGTACTAGCCCCTTTGAGGATTATCCAAAAACCGAGTTTCGATTATATCAGCTCCGATTCAGGTCCGAATTGCGTCAAATAAAATTTTGGTGAATTACAATAACCCATAGGAACAAAATATGTAAAAATATCCACAAAATGGTGCGACTTGATTTTTAACAATATCCTGTGTACTAACCCCTTTGAGAATTTTCAGAAAACCGAGTTTCGATCATATGAGCTCCGATTCCGGTCCGAACTGCGTCAAATAAAATTTTGTTGAATTCCAATAACCCATAGGAACAAAATATGTAAAGATATCCAGAAAATGGTCTGACTCGATTTTTAACAATATCCCGTGTACTAACCCCTTTGAGGATTATCCGAAAACCGAGTTTCGATCATATCAGCTTCGATTCAAGTCCGAACTGCATCAAATAAAATTTGGTTGAATGCTGGTTTAGGGTTTAAGGTTTAGGGTTTTGGGTTTAGGGTTTTAGGATTTAAGGTTTTAGGGTTTAGGGTCTAAGGTTTAGGGTTTAGGGGTAAGGGTTTAGGGGTTTAAGATTTGCGATTTAGAGTTTAGGGTTTAGGGTTCCTTAGGAACAAAATATGTAAAAATATCCACAAAATGGCCCGACTCGATTTTTAACAATACCCCGTATGCTAACACCTTCTTAGGATTATCCGAAAATCGAGTTTCGATCATATCAGCTCCGATTCGGGTCCGAGTTGCGTCAAATAAAATTTCATTGAATTCCAATAACCCATAAGAACAAAATATGTAAAAATATCCGTAAAATGGTTCAACTCGATTTTTAAGAATCTCCTGTGTACTAACCCCTTTTAGGATTATCCGAAAACCGAGTTTCGGTCATTTCAGCCCCGATTCAGGTCCGACCGGCACCAAATAAAATTTCATTGAATTCTATTAACCCATAGGAACAAAATATGTAAAAATATCCACAAAATGGCCCGACTCGATTTTTAACAATATCCCGTGTACTAACTCTTTTGGGAATATCCGAAAATCGAGTTTCGATTATATCTGCTCCGATTCAGGTCTAAAATACGTCAAATAAAATTTTGTTGAATCCCAATAACCCGTAGGAACAAAATATGTAAAAATGTCCATGAAATGGTCCGACCCGATTTTTAACAATATTTCGTGTACTAACCCCTTTGAGGATTATCCAAAAACCGATTTTCAATCATATCAGGTCCGATTCAGGTTCGAACTACGTCAAATAAAATTTTGTTGAATTTTAATAACCCATAGGAACAAAATATATAAAAATATCCACAAAATGGTCAGACTTGATTTTTAACAATATCCCATGTACTAACCCCATTGAGAATTTTCCGAAAACCGACTTTCGATCATATCAGCTCCGATTCCGGTCGGAACTGCTTCAAATAAAATTTCGTTGAATTCCTATAACCCATAGGAACAAAATCTATAAAAATATCCAGAAAATAGTCCGACTCGATTTTTAACAATATCCCCTGTACTAGCCCCTTTGAGGATTATCCAAAAACCGAGTTTCGATTATATCAGCTCCGATTCAGGTCCGAATTGCGTCAAATAAAATTTTGGTGAATTACAATAACCCATAGGAACAAAATATGTAAAAATATCCACAAAATGGTGCGACTTGATTTTTAACAATATCCTGTGTACTAACCCCTTTGAGAATTTTCAGAAAACCGAGTTTCGATCATATGAGCTCCGATTCCGGTCCGAACTGCGTCAAATAAAATTTTGTTGAATTCCAATAACCCATAGGAACAAAATATGTAAAGATATCCAGAAAATGGTCTGACTCGATTTTTAACAATATCCCGTGTACTAACCCCTTTGAGGATTATCCGAAAACCGAGTTTCGATCATATCAGCTTCGATTCAAGTCCGAACTGCATCAAATAAAATTTGGTTGAATGCTGGTTTAGGGTTTAAGGTTTAGGGTTTTGGGTTTAGGGTTTTAGGATTTAAGGTTTTAGGGTTTAGGGTCTAAGGTTTAGGGTTTAGGGGTAAGGGTTTAGGGGTTTAAGATTTGCGATTTAGAGTTTAGGGTTTAGGGTTCCTTAGGAACAAAATATGTAAAAATATCCACAAAATGGCCCGACTCGATTTTTAACAATACCCCGTATGCTAACACCTTCTTAGGATTATCCGAAAATCGAGTTTCGATCATATCAGCTCCGATTCGGGTCCGAGTTGCGTCAAATAAAATTTCATTGAATTCCAATAACCCATAAGAACAAAATATGTAAAAATATCCGTAAAATGGTTCAACTCGATTTTTAAGAATCTCCTGTGTACTAACCCCTTTTAGGATTATCCGAAAACCGAGTTTCGGTCATTTCAGCCCCGATTCAGGTCCGACCGGCACCAAATAAAATTTCATTGAATTCTATTAACCCATAGGAACAAAATATGTAAAAATATCCACAAAATGGCCCGACTCGATTTTTAACAATATCCCGTGTACTAACTCTTTTGGGAATATCCGAAAATCGAGTTTCGATTATATCTGCTCCGATTCAGGTCTAAAATACGTCAAATAAAATTTTGTTGAATCCCAATAACCCGTAGGAACAAAATATGTAAAAATGTCCATGAAATGGTCCGACCCGATTTTTAACAATATTTCGTGTACTAACCCCTTTGAGGATTATCCAAAAACCGATTTTCAATCATATCAGGTCCGATTCAGGTTCGAACTACGTCAAATAAAATTTTGTTGAATTTTAATAACCCATAGGAACAAAATATATAAAAATATCCACAAAATGGTCAGACTTGATTTTTAACAATATCCCATGTACTAACCCCATTGAGAATTTTCCGAAAACCGACTTTCGATCATATCAGCTCCGATTCCGGTCGGAACTGCTTCAAATAAAATTTCGTTGAATTCCTATAACCCATAGGAACAAAATCTATAAAAATATCCAGAAAATAGTCCGACTCGATTTTTAACAATATCCCCTGTACTAGCCCCTTTGAGGATTATCCAAAAACCGAGTTTCGATTATATCAGCTCCGATTCAGGTCCGAATTGCGTCAAATAAAATTTTGGTGAATTACAATAACCCATAGGAACAAAATATGTAAAAATATCCACAAAATGGTGCGACTTGATTTTTAACAATATCCTGTGTACTAACCCCTTTGAGAATTTTCAGAAAACCGAGTTTTGATCATATGAGCTCCGATTCCGGTCCAAACTACGTCAAATAAAATTTTGTTGAATTCCAATAACCCATAGGAACAAAATATGTAAAGATATCCAGAAAATGGTCTGACTCAATTTTTAACAATATCCCGTGTACTAACCCCTTTGAGAATTTTCCTAAAGCCGAGTTTCGATCATATCAGCTCTGATTCCGGTCCGAACTGCGTCAAATAAAATTTAATTGAATTCTAATAACCCATAGGAACCAAATATGTAAAAATATCCACAAAGTGGTCCGACTCGATTTTTAACAATATCCCGTGTACTAACCCCTTTGAGGATTATCCGAAAACCGAGTTTCGATCATATCAGCTTCGATTCAAGTCTGAACTCCGTCAAATAAAATTTGGTTGAATGCTGGTTTAGGGTTTAAGGTTTAGGGTTTAGGGTTTATGTTTTAGGGTTTAGGGTTTATGGTTTTAGGGTTTAGGGTCTAAGGTTTAGGGTTTCGGGGTTTAAGGTTTAGGATTTAGGGTTTAGGGTTCGTGGTTCCGAAAACCGAGTTTCGATCATATCAGCTCCGATTCCGGTCCGAATTGCGTCAAATAAAATTTCGTTGAATTCCAATAACCCATAGGAACAAAATATGTAAAAATATCCACAAAATGGTCTGACTTGATTTTTAACAATATCCCGGGTACTAACCCCTTTGAGAATTTTCCGAAAACCGAGTTTCGATCATATCAGCTCCGATTCTGGTCCGAGTTGCGTTAAATAAAATTTCGTTGAATTCCAATAACCCATAGGAACAAAATATGTAAAAATATCCACAAAATGGTCCGACTTGATTTTTAACAATATCCCGTGTACTAACCCCTTTGAGAATTTTCGGAAAACCGAGTTTCGATCATATCAACTCCGATTCATGTCCGAATTGCGTCAAATAAAATTTCGTTGAATCCCAATAACCCATTGGAACAAAATTTGTAAAAATATCCACAAAATGGTCCGACTCAATTTTTAACAATATCCCATGTACTTGCCCCTTTGAGGATTATCCAAAAACCGAGTTTCGATTATATCAGCCCCGATTCAGGTCCGAATTGCGTCAAATAAAATTTTGGTGAATTACAATAACCCATAGGAACAAAATATGTAAAAATATCCACAAAATGGTGCGACTTGATTTTTAACAATATCCTGTGTACTAACCCCTTTGAGAATTTTCAGAAAACCGAGTTTCGATGATATGAGCTCCGATTCCGGTCCGAACTGCGTCAAATAAAATTTTGTTGAATTCCAATAACCCATAGGAACAAAATATGTAAAGATATCCAGAAAATGGTCGGACTCGATTTTTAACAATATCCCGTGTACTAACCCCTTTGAGGATTATCCGAAAACCGAGTTTCGATCATATCAGCTTCGATTCAAGTCCGAACTGCATCAAATAAAATTTGGTTGAATGCTGGTTTAGGGTTTAAGGTTTAGGGTTTTGGGTTTAGGGTTTTAGGATTTAAGGTTTTAGGGTTTAGGGTCTAAGGTTTAGGGTTTAGGGGTAAGGGTTTAGGGGTTTAAGATTTGCGATTTAGGGTTTAGGGTTTAGGGTTCCTTAGGAACAAAATATGTAAAAATATCCACAAAATGGCCCGACTCGATTTTTAACAATACCCCGTATGCTAACACCTTTTCAGGATTATCCGAAAATCGAGTTTCGATCATATCAGCTCCGATTCGGGTCCGAGTTGCGTCAAATAAAATTTCATTGAATTCCAATAACCCATAAGAACAAAATATGTAAAAATATCCGTAAAATGGTTCGACTCGATTTTTAACAATCTCCCGTGTACTAACCCCTTTTAGGATTATCCGAAAACCGAGTTTCGATCATTTCAGCCCCGATTCAGGTCCGACCGGCACCAAATAAAATTTCATTGAATTCCATTAACCCATAGGAACAAAATATGTAAAAATATCCACAAAATGGCCCGACTCGATTTTTAACAATATCCCGTGTACTAACTCTTTTGGGAATATCCGAAAATCGAGTTTCGATTATATCTGCTCCAATTCAGGTCTAAAATACGTCAAATAAAATTTTGTTGAATCCAAATAACCCGTAGGAACAAAATATGTAAAAATGTCCATGAAATGGTCCGACCTGATTTTTAACTATATTTCGTGTACTAACCCCTTTGAGGATTATCCAAAAACCGATTTTCAATCATATCAGGTCCGATTCAGGTTCGAACTACGTCAAATAAAATTTTGTTGAATTTTAATAACCCATAGGAACAAAATATATAAAAAGATCCACAAAATGGTCAGACTTGATTTTTAACAATATCCCATGTACTAACCCCTTTGAGAATTTTCCGAAAACGGACTTTCGATCATATCAGCTCCGATTCCGGTCCGAACTCCGTCAAATAAAATTTCGTTGAATTCCTATAACCCATAGGAACAAAATCTGTAAAAATATCCAGAAAATAGTCCGACTCGATTTTTAACAATATCCCCTGTACTAACCCCTTTGAGGATTATCCGAAAACCGAGTTTCGATCATATCAGCTTCGATTCAAGTCCGAACAGCATCAAATAAAATTTGGTTGAATGCTGATTTCTAACAATATTTCGTGTACTAACCCCTTTGGGAATATCCAAAAATCGAGTTTTGAATATATCAGCTCCGATTCAGGTCCGAAACGCATCAAATAAAATTTCGTTGAATTCCAATAACCCGTAGGAACAAAATATATAAAAATATCCACAAAATGGTCCGATTTGATTTTTAACAATATCCCGTGTACTAACTGCTTTGAGAATTTTCCGAAAACCGAGTTTTGATCATATCATCTCTGATTCCGGTCCGAACTGCGTCAAATAAAATTCCGTTGAATTCCAATAACCCATAGGAACAAAATATGTAAAAGTATCCACAAAATGGTCCGACTTGATTTTTAACAATATCCCGTGTAACCCTTTGAGAATTTTCCGAAAACCGAGTTTCGATCATATCAGCTCCGATTCATGTCCGAATTGCGTCAAATAAAATTTCGTTGAATCCCAATAACCCATAGGAACAAAATATGTAAAAATATCCAAAAAATGGTCCGACTCGATTTTTAACAATATCCCATGTACTAGCCCCTTTGAGGATTATCCAAAAACCGAGTTTCGATTATATCAGCTCCGATTCAGGTCCGAATTGCGTCAAATAAAATTTCGTTGAATTCCAATAACCCATGGGCACAAAATATGTAAAAATATCCACAAAATGGTCCGACTTGATTTTTAACAATATCCCGTGTACTAACCCCTTTGAGAATTTTCCGAAAACCGAGTTTCGATCATATCAGCTCCGATTCCGGTCCGAACAACGTCAAATAAAATTTCGTTGAATTACAATAAAGCATAGGAACAAAATATGTAAAAATATCCACAAAATGGTCCGTTTTGATTTTTAACAATATCCCGTGTACTATAACCCCTTTGAGAATTTTTCGAAAACCGAGATTCTATCATTTCAGCCCCGATTCAGGTCCGAATGGCACCAAATAAAATTTCATTGAATTCCAATAACCCAGAGGAACAAAATATGTAAAAATATCCACAAAATGGTCCGACTTGATTTTTAACAATATCCCGTGTACTAACCCCTTTGGGAATATCTGAAAATCGAGTTTCGATTATGTTAGCTCTGATTCAGGTCTAAAACGCGTCAAATAAAATTTTGTTGAATCCCAATAACCCGTAGGAACAAAATATGTAAAAATGTCCATTCAATGGTCTGACCTGATTTTTAACAATATTTCGTGTACTAACCCCTTTGAGGATTATCCAAAAACCGATTTTCAATCATATCAGGTCCGATTCAGGTTCGAACTACGTCAAATAAAATTTTGTTGAATTTTAATAAGCCGTAGGAACAAAATATATAAAAATATCCACAAAATGGTCCGACTTGATTTTTAACAATATCCCGTGTACTAACTGCTTTGAGAATTTTCCGAAAACCGAGTTTCGATCATATCAGCTCCGATTCCGGTCCGAACTGCGTATAATAAAATTTCGTTGAATTCCAATAACCCATAGGAACCAAATATGTAAAAATATCCAGAAAATAGTCCGACTCGATTTTTAACAATATCCCGTGTACTAACCCCTTTGAGGATTATCCGAAAACCGAGTTTCGATCATATCAGCTTCGATTCAAGTCCGAACTGCATCAAATGAAATTTGGTTGAATGCTGGTTTAGGGTTTAAGGTTTAGGGTTTTAGGATTTAAGGTTTTAAGGTTTAGGGTCTAAGGTTTAGGGTCTAGGGTTTAGGGGTAAGGGTTTAGGGGTTTAAGATTTTCGATTTAGGGTTTAGGGTTTAGGGTTCCTTAGGAACAAAATATGTAAAAATATCCACAAAATGGCCCGACTCGATTTTTAACAATACCCCGTATGCTAACACCTTTTTAGGATTATCCAAAAATTGAGTTTCGAACATATCAGCTCCGATTCGAGTCCGAATTTCGTCAAATAAAATTTCATTGAATTCCAATAACCCATAAGAACGAAATATGTAAAAATATCCATAAAATGGTTCGACTCGATTTTTAACAATATCCCGTGTACTAACCCCTTTGAGGATTATCCGAAAACCGAGTTTCGGTCATTTCAGCCCCGATTCAGGTCCGACCGGCACCAAATAAAATTTCATTGAATTCCAAAAACCCAGAGGAACAAAATATGTAAAAATATCCACAAAATGGTCCGACTCGATTTTTAACAATATCCCGTGTACCCTTTTGGGAATATCCGAAAATCGAGATTCCATTATATCAGCTCCGATTCAGGTCCGAAACGCGTCAAATAAAATTTTGTTGAATCCCAATAACCCATAGGAACAAAATATGTAAAAATGTCCATGAAATGGTCTGACCCGATTTTTAACAATATTTCGTGTTCTAACCCCTTTGAGGATTATCCGAAAACCGATTTTCAATCATATCAGGTCCGATTCAGGTTCGAACTACGTCAAATAAAATTTTGTTGAATTTTAATAACCCATAGGAACAAAATATATAAAAATATCCACAAAATGGTCCAATTTGATTTTTAACAATATCCCGTGTACTAACTGCTTTGAGAATTTTCCGAAAACCGAGTTTCGATCATATCAGCTCCGATTCTGGTCCGAACTGCGTATAATAAAATTTCGTTGAATTCCAATAACCCATAGGAACCAAATATGTAAAAATATCCAGAAAATAGTCCGACTCGATTTTTAACAATATCCCGTGTACTAACACCTTTGAGGATTATCCGAAAACCGAGTTTCGATCATATCATCTTCGATTCAAGTCCGAACTGCATCAAATAAAATTTGGTTGAATGCTGGTTTAGGGTTTAAGGTTTAGGGTTTTAGGATTTAAGGTTTTAAGGTTTAGGGTCTAAGGTTTAGGGTCTAGGGTTTAGGGGTAAGGGTTTAGGGGTTTAAGATTTTCGATTTAGGGTTTAGGGTTTAGGGTTCCTTAGGAACAAAATATGTAAAAATATCCACAAAATGGCCCGACTCGATTTTTAACAATACCCCGTATGCTAACACCTTTTTAGGATTATCCGAAAATTGAGTTTCGAACATATCAGCTCCGATTCGAGTCCGAATTTCGTCAAATAAAATTTCATTGAATTCCAATAACCCATAAGAACGAAATATGTAAAAATATCCATAAAATTGTTCGACTCGATTTTTAACAATATCCCGTGTACTAACCCCTTTGAGGATTATCCGAAAACCGAGTTTCGGTCATTTCAGCCCCGATTCAGGTCCGACCGGCACCAAATAAAATTTCATTGAATTCCAAAAACCCAGAGGAACAAAATATGTAAAAATATCCACAAAATGGTCCGACTCGATTTTTAACAATATCCCGTGTACCCTTTTGGGAATATCCTAAAATCGAGTTTCCATTATATCAGCTCTGATTCAGGTCCGAAACGCGTCAAATAAAATTTTGTTGAATCCCAATAACCCATAGGAACAAAATATGTAAAAATGTCCATGAAATGGTCCGACCCGATTTTTAACAATATTTCGTGTTCTAACCCCTTTGAGGATTATCCGAAAACCGATTTTCAATCATATCAGGTCCGATTCAGGTTCGAACTACGTCAAATAAAATTTTGTTGAATTTTAATAACCCATAGGAACAAAATATATAAAAATATCCACAAAATGGTCCGATTTGATTTTTAACAATATCCCGTGTACTAACTGCTTTGAGAATTTTCCGAAAACTGAGTTTCGATCATATCAGCTCCGATTCCGGTCCGAACTGCGTATAATAAAATTTCGTTGAATTCCAATAACCCATAGGAACCAAATATGTAAAAATATCCAGAAAATAGTCCGACTCGATTTTTAACAATATCCCGTGTACTAAAACCTTTGAGGATTATCCGAAAACCGAGTTTCGATCATATCATCTTCGATTCAAGTCCGAACTGCATCAAATAAAATTTGGTTGAATGCTGGTTTAGGGTTTAAGGTTTAGGGTTTTAGGATTTAAGGTTTTAAGGTTTAGGGTCTAAGGTTTAGGGTCTAGGGTTTAGGGGTAAGGGTTTAGGGGTTTAAGATTTTCGATTTAGGGTTTAGGGTTTAGGGTTCCTTAGGAACAAAATATGTAAAAATATCCACAAAATGGCCCGACTCGATTTTTAACAATACCCCGTATGCTAACACCTTTTTAGGATTATCCGAAAATTGAGTTTCGAACATATCAGCTCCGATTCGAGTCCGAATTTCGTCAAATAAAATTTCATTGAATTCCAATAACCCATAAGAACGAAATATGTAAAAATATCCATAAAATTGTTCGACTCGATTTTTAACAATATCCCGTGTACTAACCCCTTTGAGGATTATCCGAAAACCGAGTTTCGGTCATTTCAGCCCCGATTCAGGTCCGACCGGCACCAAATAAAATTTCATTGAATTCCAAAAACCCAGAGGAACAAAATATGTAAAAATATCCACAAAATGGTCCGACTCGATTTTTAACAATATCCCGTGTACCCTTTTGGGAATATCCGAAAATCGAGTTTCCATTATATCAGCTCCGATTCAGGTCCGAAACGCGTCAAATAAAATTTTGTTGAATCCCAATAACCCATAGGAACAAAATATGTAAAAATGTCCATGAAATGGTCCGACCCGATTTTTAACAATATTTCGTGTTCTAACCCCTTTGAGGATTATCCGAAAACCGATTTTCAATCATATCAGGTCCGATTCAGGTTCGAACTACGTCAAATAAAATTTTGTTGAATTTTAATAACCCATAGGAACAAAATATATAAAAATATCCACAAAATGGTCCGATTTGATTTTTAACAATATCCCGTGTACTAACTGCTTTGAGAATTTTCCGAAAACTGAGTTTCGATCATATCAGCTCCGATTCCGGTCCGAACTGCGTATAATAAAATTTCGTTGAATTCCAATAACCCATAGGAACCAAATATGTAAAAATATCCAGAAAATAGTCCGACTCGATTTTTAACAATATCCCGTGTACTAAAACCTTTGAGGATTATCCGAAAACCGAGTTTCGATCATATCATCTTCGATTCAAGTCCGAACTGCATCAAATAAAATTTGGTTGAATGCTGGTTTAGGGTTTAAGGTTTAGGGTTTTAGGATTTAAGGTTTTAAGGTTTAGGGTCTAAGGTTTAGGGTCTAGGGTTTAGGGGTAAGGGTTTAGGGGTTTAAGATTTTCGATTTAGGGTTTAGGGTTTAGGGTTCCTTAGGAACAAAATATGTAAAAATATCCACAAAATGGCCCGACTCGATTTTTAACAATACCCCGTATGCTAACACCTTTTTAGGATTATCCGAAAATTGAGTTTCGAACATATCAGCTCCGATTCGAGTCCGAATTTCGTCAAATAAAATTTCATTGAATTCCAATAACCCATAAGAACGAAATATGTAAAAATATCCATAAAATTGTTCGACTCGATTTTTAACAATATCCCGTGTACTAACCCCTTTGAGGATTATCCGAAAACCGAGTTTCGGTCATTTCAGCCCCGATTCAGGTCCGACCGACACCAAATAAAATTTCATTGAATTCCAAAAACCCAGAGGAACAAAATATGTAAAAATATCCACAAAATGGTCCGACTCGATTTTTAACAATATCCCGTGTACCCTTTTGGGAATATCCGAAAATCGAGTTTCCATTATATCAGCTCCGATTCAGGCCCGAAACGCGTCAAATAAAATTTTGTTGAATCCCAATAACCCATAGGAACAAAATATGTAAAAATGTCCATGAAATGGTCCGACCCGATTTTTAACAATATTTCGTGTTCTAACCCCTTTGAGGATTATCCGAAAACCGATTTTCAATCATATCAGGTCCGATTCAGGTTCGAACTACGTCAAATAAAATTTCGTTGAATTCCAATAACCCGTAGGAACAAAATATATAAAAATATCCACAAAATGGTCCGATTTGATTTTTAACAATATCCCGTGTACTAACTGCTTTGAGAATTTTCCGAAAACCGAGTTTTGATCATGTCATCTCTGATTCCGGTCCGAACTGCGTCAAATAAAATTCCGTTGAATTCCAATAACCCATAGGAACAAAATCTGTAAAAATATCCATAAAATGGTCCGACTCGATTTTTAACAATATCCCATGTACTAGCCCCTTTGAGGATTATCCAAAAACCGAGTTTCGATTATATCAGCTCCGATTCAGGTCCGAATTGCGTCAAATAAAATTTCGTTGAATTCCAATAACCCATGGGCACAAAATATGTAAAAATATCCACAAAATTGTCCGACTTGATTTTTAACAATATCCCGTGTACTAACCCCTTTGAGAATTTTCCGAAAACCGAGTTTCGATCATATCAGCTCCGATTCCGGTCCGAACAACGTCAAATAAAATTTCGTTGAATTACAATAAAGCATAGGAACAAAATATGTAAAAATATCCACAAAATGGTCCGTTTTGATTTTTAACAATATCCCGTGTACTATAACCCCTTTGAGAATTTTTCGAAAACCGAGATTCTATCATTTCAGCCCCGATTCAGGTCCGAATGGCACCAAATAAAATTTCATTGAATTCCAATAACCCAGAGGAACAAAATATGTAAAAATATCCACAAAATGGTCCGACTCGATTTTTAACAATATCCCGTGTACTAACCCCTTTGGGAATATCCGAAAATCGAGTTTCGATTATATTAGCTCCGATTCAGGTCTAAAACGCGTCAAATAAAATTTTGTTGAATCCCAATAACCCGTAGGAACAAAATATGTAAAAATGTCCATGCAATGGTCTGACCTAATTTTTAACAATATTTCGTGTACTAACCCCTTTGAGGATTATCCAAAAACCGATTTTCAATCATATCAGGTCCGATTCAGGTTCGAACTACGTCAAATAAAATTTTGTTGAATTTTAATAAGCCGTAGGAACAAAATATATAAAAATATCCACAAAATGGTCCGACTTGATTTTTAACAATATCCCGTGTACTAACTGCTTTGAGAATTTTCCGAAAACCGAGTTTCGATCATATCAGCTCCGATTCCGGTCCGAACTGCGTATAATAAAATTTCGTTGAATTCCAATAACCCATAGGAACCAAATATGTAAAAATATCCAGAAAATAGTCCGACTCGATTTTTAACAATATCCCGTGTACTAACCCCTTTGAGGATTATCCGAAAACCGAGTTTCGATCATATCAGCTTCGATTCAAGTCCGAACTGCATCAAATGAAATTTGGTTGAATGCTGGTTTAGGGTTTAAGGTTTAGGGTTTTAGGATTTAAGGTTTTAAGGTTTAGGGTCTAAGGTTTAGGGTCTAGGGTTTAGGGGTAAGGGTTTAGGGGTTTAAGATTTTCGATTTAGGGTTTAGGGTTTAGGGTTCCTTAGGAACAAAATATGTAAAAATATCCACAAAATGGCCCGACTCGATTTTTAACAATACCCCGTATGCTAACACCTTTTTAGGATTATCCGAAAATTGAGTTTCGAACATATCAGCTCCGATTCGAGTCCGAATTTCGTCAAATAAAATTTCATTGAATTCCAATAACCCATAAGAACGAAATATGTAAAAATATCCATAAAATGGTTCGACTCGATTTTTAACAATATCCCGTGTACTAACCCCTTTGAGGATTATCCGAAAACCGAGTTTCGGTCATTTCAGCCCCGATTCAGGTCCGACTGGCACCAAATAAAATTTCATTGAATTCCAAAAACCCAGAGGAACAAAATATGTAAAAATATCCACAAAATGGTCCGACTCGATTTTTAACAATATCCCGTGTACCCTTTTGGGAATATCCGAAAATCGAGATTCCATTATATCAGCTCCGATTCAGGTCCGAAACACGTCAAATAAAATTTTGTTGAATCCCAATAACCCATAGGAACAAAATATGTAAAAATGTCCATGAAATGGTCCGACCCGATTTTTAACAATATTTCGTGTTCTAACCCCTTTGAGGATTATCCGAAAACCGATTTTCAATCATATCAGGTCCGATTCAGGTTCGAACTACGTCAAATAAAATTTTGTTGAATTTTAATAACCCATAGGAACAAAATATATAAAAATATCCACAAAATGGTCAGACTTGATTTTTAACAATATCCCATGTACTAACCCCTTTGAGAATTTTCCGAAAACCGACTTTCGATCATATCAGCTCCGATTCCGGTCCGAACTCCGTCAAATAAAATTTCGTTGAATTCCTATAACCCATAGGAACAAAATCTGTAAAAATATCCAGAAAATAGTCCGACTCGATTTTTAACAATATCCCCTGTACTAACCCCTTTGAGGATTATCCGAAAACCGAGTTTCGATCATATCAGCTTCGATTCAAGTCCGAACAGCATCAAATAAAATTTGGTTGAATGCTGATTTTTAACAATATTTCGTGTACTAACCCCTTTGGGAATATCCAAAAATCGAGTTTTGATTATATCAGCTCCGATTCAGGTCCGAAACGCATCAAATAAAATTTCGTTGAATTCCAATAACCCGTAGGAACAAAATATATAAAAATATCCACAAAATGGTCCGATTTGATTTTTAACAATCTCCCGTGTACTAACTGCTTTGAGAATTTTCCGAAAACCGAGTTTCGATCATATCAGCTCCGATTCATGTCCGAATTGCGTCAAATAAAATTTCGTTGAATCCCAATAACCCATAGGAACAAAATATGTAAAAATATCCATAAAATGGTCCGACTCGATTTTTAACAATATCCCATGTACTAGCCCCTTTGAGGATTATCCAAAAACCGAGTTTCGATTATATCAGCTCCGATTCAGGTCCGAATTGCGTCAAATAAAATTTCGTTGAATTCCAATAACCCATGGGCACAAAATATGTAAAAATATCCACAAAATGGTCCGACTTGATTTTTAACAATATCCCGTGTACTAACCCCTTTGAGAATTTTCCGAAAACCGAGTTTCGATCATATCAGCTCCGATTCCGGTCCGAACAACGTCAAATAAAATTTCGTTGAATTACAATAAAGCATAGGAACAAAATATGTAAAAATATCCACAAAATGGTCCGTTTTGATTTTTAACAATATCCCGTGTACTATAACCCCTTTGAGAATTTTTTGAAAACCGAGATTCTATCATTTCAGCCCCGATTCAGGTCCGAATGGCACCAAATAAAATTTCATTGAATTCCAATAACCCAGAGGAACAAAATATGTAAAAATATCCACAAAATGGTCCGACTCGATTTTTAACAATATCCCGTGTACTAACCCCTTTGGGAATATCCGAAAATCGAGTTTCGATTATATTAGCTCCGATTCAGGTCTAAAACGCGTCAAATAAAATTTTGTTGAATCCCAATAACCCGTAGGAACAAAATATGTAAAAATGTCCATGCAATGGTCTGACCTAATTTTTAACAATATTTCGTGTACTAACCCCTTTGAGGATTATCCAAAAACCGATTTTCAATCATATCAGGTCCGATTCAGGTTCGAACTACGTCAAATAAAATTTTGTTGAATTTTAATAAGCCGTAGGAACAAAATATATAAAAATATCCACAAAATGGTCCGACTTGATTTTTAACAATATCCCGTGTACTAACTGCTTTGAGAATTTTCCGAAAACCGAGTTTCGATCATATCAGCTCCGATTCCGGTCCGAACTGCGTATAATAAAATTTCGTTGAATTCCAATAACCCATAGGAACCAAATATGTAAAAATATCCAGAAAATAGTCCGACTCGATTTTTAACAATATCCCGTGTACTAACCCCTTTGAGGATTATCCGAAAACCGAGTTTCGATCATATCAGCTTCGATTCAAGTCCGAACTGCATCAAATGAAATTTGGTTGAATGCTGGTTTAGGGTTTAAGGTTTAGGGTTTTAGGATTTAAGGTTTTAAGGTTTAGGGTCTAAGGTTTAGGGTCTAGGGTTTAGGGGTAAGGGTTTAGGGGTTTAAGATTTTCGATTTAGGGTTTAGGGTTTAGGGTTCCTTAGGAACAAAATATGTAAAAATATCCACAAAATGGCCCGACTCGATTTTTAACAATACCCCGTATGCTAACACCTTTTTAGGATTATCCGAAAATTGAGTTTCGAACATATCAGCTCCGATTCGAGTCCGAATTTCGTCAAATAAAATTTCATTGAATTCCAATAACCCATAAGAACGAAATATGTAAAAATATCCATAAAATGGTTCGACTCGATTTTTAACAATATCCCGTGTACTAACCCCTCTGAGGATTATCCGAAAACCGAGTTTCGGTCATTTCAGCCCCGATTCAGGTCCGACTGGCACCAAATAAAATTTCATTGAATTCCAAAAACCCAGAGGAACAAAATATGTAAAAATATCCACAAAATGGTCCGACTCGATTTTTAACAATATCCCGTGTACCCTTTTGGGAATATCCGAAAATCGAGATTCCATTATATCAGCTCCGATTCAGGTCCGAAACGCGTCAAATAAAATTTTGTTGAATCCCAATAACCCATAGGAACAAAATATGTAAAAATGTCCATGAAATGGTCCGACCCGATTTTTAACAATATTTCGTGTTCTAACCCCTTTGAGGATTATCCGAAAACCGATTTTCAATCATATCAGGTCCGATTCAGGTTCGAACTACGTCAAATAAAATTTTGTTGAATTTTAATAACCCATAGGAACAAAATATATAAAAATATCCACAAAATGGTCCAATTTGATTTTTAACAATATCCCGTGTACTAACTGCTTTGAGAATTTTCCGAAAACCGAGTTTCGATCATATCAGCTTCGATTCCGGTCCGAACTGCGTATAATAAAATTTCGTTGAATTCCAATAACCCATAGGAACCAAATATGTAAAAATATCCAGAAAATAGTCCGACTCGATTTTTAACAATATCCCGTGTACTAACACCTTTGAGGATTATCCGAAAACCGAGTTTCGATCATATCAGCTTCGATTCAAGTCCGAACTGCATCAAATAAAATTTGGTTGAATGTTGGTTTAGGGTTTAAGGTTTAGGGTTTTAGGATTTAAGGTTTTAAGGTTTAGGGTCTAAGGTTTAGGGTCTAGGGTTTAGGGGTAAGGGTTTAGGGGTTTAAGATTTTCGATTTAGGGTTTAGGGTTTAGGGTTCCTTAGGAACAAAATATGTAAAAATATCCACAAAATGGCCCGACTCGATTTTTAACAATACCCCGTATGCTAACACCTTTTTAGGATTATCCGAAAATTGAGTTTCGAACATATCAGCTCCGATTCGAGTCCGAATTTCGTCAAATAAAATTTCATTGAATTCCAATAACCCATAAGAACGAAATATGTAAAAATATCCATAAAATTGTTCGACTCGATTTTTAACAATATCCCGTGTACTAACCCCTTTGAGGATTATCCGAAAACCGAGTTTCGGTCATTTCAGCCCCGATTCAGGTCCGACCGGCACCAAATAAAATTTCATTGAATTCCAAAAACCCAGAGGAACAAAATATGTAAAAATATCCACAAAATGGTCCGACTCGATTTTTAACAATACCCCGTGTACCCTTTTGGGAATATCCGAAAATCGAGTTTCCATTATATCAGCTCCGATTCAGGTCCGAAACGCGTCAAATAAAATTTTGTTGAATCCCAATAACCCATAGGAACAAAATATGTAAAAATGTCCATGAAATGGTCCGACCCGATTTTTAACAATATTTCGTGTTCTAACCCCTTTGAGGATTATCCGAAAACCGATTTTCAATCATATCAGGTCCGATTCAGGTTCGAACTACGTCAAATAAAATTTTGTTGAATTTTAATAACCCATAGGAACAAAATATATAAAAATATCCACAAAATGGTCCAATTTGATTTTTAACAATATCCCGTGTACTAACTGCTTTGAGAATTTTCCGAAAACCGAGTTTCGATCATATCAGCTCCGATTCCGGTCCGAACTGCGTATAATAAAATTTCGTTGAATTCCAATAACCCATAGGAACCAAATATGTAAAAATATCCAGAAAATAGTCCGACTCGATTTTTAACAATATCCCGTGTACTAACACCTTTGAGGATTATCCGAAAACCGAGTTTCGATCATATCAGCTTCGATTCAAGTCCGAACTGCATCAAATAAAATTTGGTTGAATGCTGGTTTAGGGTTTAAGGTTTAGGGTTTTAGGATTTAAGGTTTTAAGGTTTAGGGTCTAAGGTTTAGGGTCTTGGGTTTAGGGGTAAGGGTTTAGGGAATTAAGATTTTTGATTTAGGGTTTAGGGTTTAGGGTTCCTTAGGAACAAAATATGTAAAAATATCCACAAAATGGCCCGACTCGATTTTTAACAATACCCCGTATGCTAACACCTTTTTAGGATTATCCGAAAATTGAGTTTCGAACATATCAGCTCCGATTCGAGTCCGAATTTCGTCAAATAAAATTTCATTGAATTCCAATAACCCATAAGAACGAAATATGTAAAAATATCCATAAAATTGTTCGACTCGATTTTTAACAATATCCCGTGTACTAATCCCTTTGAGGATTATCCGAAAACCGAGTTTCGGTCATTTCAGCCCCGATTCAGGTCCGACCGGCACCAAATAAAATTTCATTGAATTCCAAAAACCCAGAGGAACAAAATATGTAAAAATATCCACAAAATGGTCCGACTCAATTTTTAACAATATCCCGTGTACCCTTTTGGGAATATCCGAAAATCGAGTTTCCATTATATCAGCTCCGATTCAGGTCCGAAACGCGTCAAATAAAATTTTGTTGAATCCATAGGAACAAAATATGTAAAAATGTCCATGAAATGGTCCGACCCGATTTTTAACAATATTTCGTGTTCTAACCCCTTTGAGGATTATCCGAAAACCGATTTTCAATCATATCAGGTCCGATTCAGGTTCGAACTACGTCAAATAAAATTTTGTTGAATTTTAATAACCCATAGGAACAAAATATATAAAAATATCCACAAAATGGTCCGACTTGATTTTTAACAATATCCCATGTACTAACCCCTTTGAGAATATTCCGAAAACCGAGTTTCGATCATATCAGCTCCGATTCATGTCCGAATTGCGTCAAATAAAATTTCGTTCAATCCCAATAACCCATATGAACAAAATATGTAAAAATATCCACAAAATGGTCCGACTCGATTTTTAACAATATCCCATGTACTAGCCCCTTTGAGGATTATCCGAAAACCGAGTTTCGACCATATCAGCTCCGATTCATGTCCGAATTGCGTCAAATAAAATTTCGTTGAATCCCAATAACCCATAGGAACAAAATATGTAAAAATATCCATAAAATGGTCCGACTCGATTTTTAACAATATCCCATGTACTAGCCCCTTTGAGGATTATCCAAAAACCGAGTTTCGATTATATCAGCTCCGATTCAGGTCCGAATTGCGTCAAATAAAATTTCGTTGAATTCGAATAACCCATGGGAACAAAATATGTAAAAATATCCACAAAATGGTCCGACTTGATTTTTAACAATATCCCGTGTACTAAACCCTTTGAGAATTTTCCGAAAACCGAGTTTCGATCATATCAGCTCCGATTCCGGTCCGAACAACGTCAAATAAAATTTCGTTGAATTACAACAAAGCATAGGAACAAAATATGTAAAAATATCCACAAAATGGTCCGTTTTGATTTTTAACAATATCCCGTGTACTATAACCCCTTTGAGAATTTTTCGAAAACCGAGTTTCTATCATTTCAGCCCCGATTCAGGTCCGAATGGCACCAAATAAAATTTCATTGAATTCCAATAACCCAGAGGAACAAAATATGTAAAAATATCCACAAAATGGTCCGACTCGATTTTTAACAATATCCCGTGTACTAACCCATTTGGGAATATCCGAAAATCGAGTTTCGATTATATTAGCTCCGATTCAGGTCTAAAACGCGTCAAATAAAATTTTGTTGAATCCCAATAACCCGTAGGAACAAAATATGTAAAAATGTCCATGCAATGGTCTGACCTGATTTTTAACAATATTTCGTGTACTAACCCCTTTGAGGATTATCCAAAAACCGATTTTCAATCATATCAGGTCCGATTCAGGTTCGAACTACGTCAAATAAAATTTTGTTGAATTTTAATAAGCCGTAGGAACAAAATATATAAAAATATCCACAAAATGGTCCGACTTGATTTTTAACAATATCCCGTGTACTAACTGCTTTGAGAATTTTCCGAAAACCGAGTTTCGATCATATCAGCTCCGATTCCGGTCCGAACTGCGTATAATAAAATTTCGTTGAATTCCAATAACCCATAGGAACCAAATATGTAAAAATATCCAGAAAATAGTCCGACTCGATTTTTAACAATATCCCGTGTACTAACCCCTTTGAGGATTATCCGAAAACCGAGTTTCGATCATATCAGCTTCGATTCAAGTCCGAACTGCATCAAATGAAATTTGGTTGAATGCTGGTTTAGGGTTTAAGGTTTAGGGTTTTAGGATTTAAGGTTTTAAGGTTTAGGGTCTAAGGTTTAGGGTCTAGGGTTTAGGGGTAAGGGTTTAGGGGTTTAAGATTTTCGATTTAGGGTTTAGGGTTCCTTAGGAACAAAATATGTAAAAATATCCACAAAATGGCCCGACTCGATTTTTAACAATACCCCGTATGCTAACACCTTTTTAGGATTATCCGAAAATTGAGTTTCGAACATATCAGCTCCGATTCGAGTCCGAATTTCGTCAAATAAAATTTCATTGAATTCCAATAACCCATAAGAACGAAATATGTAAAAATATCCATAAAATGGTTCGACTCGATTTTTAACAATATCCCGTGTACTAACCCCTCTGAGGATTATCCGAAAACCGAGTTTCGGTCATTTCAGCCCCGATTCAGGTCCGACTGGCACCAAATAAAATTTCATTGAATTCCAAAAACCCAGAGGAACAAAATATGTAAAAATATCCACAAAATGGTCCGACTCGATTTTTAACAATATCCCGTGTACCCTTTTGGGAATATCCGAAAATCGAGATTCCATTATATCAGCTCCGATTCAGGTCCGAAACGCGTCAAATAAAATTTTGTTGAATCCCAATAACCCATAGGAACAAAATATGTAAAAATGTCCATGAAATGGTCCGACCCGATTTTTAACAATATTTCGTGTTCTAACCCCTTTGAGGATTATCCGAAAACCGATTTTCAATCATATCAGGTCCGATTCAGGTTCGAACTACGTCAAATAAAATTTTGTTGAATTTTAATAACCCATTGGAACAAAATATATAAAAATATCCACAAAATGGTCCGATTTGATTTTTAACAATATCCCGTGTACTAACTGCTTTGAGAATTTTCCGAAAACCGAGTTTCGATCATATCAGCTCCGATTCCGGTCCGAACTGCGTATAATAAAATTTCGTTGAATTCCAATAACCCATAGGAACCAAATATGTAAAAATATCCAGAAAATAGTCCGACTCGATTTTTAACAATATCCCGTGTACTAACACCTTTGAGGATTATCCGAAAACCGAGTTTCGATCATATCAGCTTCGATTCAAGTCCGAACTGCATCAAATAAAATTTGGTTGAATGCTGGTTTAGGGTTTAAGGTTTAGGGTTTTAGGATTTAAGGTTTTAAGGTTTAGGGTCTAAGGTTTAGGGTCTAGGGTTTAGGGGTAAGGGTTTAGGGGTTTAAGATTTTCGATTTAGGGTTTAGGGTTTAGGGTTCCTTAGGAACAAAATATGTAAAAATATCCACAAAATGGCCCGACTCGATTTTTAACAATACCCCGTATGCTAACACCTTTTTAGGATTATCCGAAAATTGAGTTTCGAACATATCAGCTCCGATTCGAGTCCGAATTTCGTCAAATAAAATTTCATTGAATTCCAATAACCCATAAGAACGAAATATGTAAAAATATCCATAAAATTGTTCAACTCGATTTTTAACAATATCCCGTGTACTAACCCCTTTGAGGATTATCCGAAAACCGAGTTTCGGTCATTTCAGCCCCGATTCAGGTCCGACCGGCACCAAATAAAATTTCATTGAATTCCAAAAACCCAAAGGAACAAAATATGTAAAAATATCCACAAAATGCTCCGAATCGATTTTTAACAATATCCCGTGTACCCTTTTGGGAATATCCGAAAATCGAGTTTCCATTATATCAGCTCCGATTCAGGTCCGAAACGCGTCAAATAAAATTTTGTTGAATCCCAATAACCCATAGGAACAAAATATGTAAAAATGTCCATGAAATGGTCCGACCCGATTTTTAACAATATTTCGTGTTCTAACCCCTTTGAGGATTATCCGAAAACCGATTTTCAATCATATCAGGTCCGATTCAGGTTCGAACTACGTCAAATAAAATTTTGTTGAATTTTAATAACCCATAGGAACAAAATATATAAAAATATCCACAAAATGGTCCGATTTGATTTTTAACAATATCCCGTGTACTAACTGCTTTGAGAATTTTCCGAAAACCGAGTTTCGATCATATCAGCTCCGATTCCGGTCCGAACTGCGTATAATAAAATTTCGTTGAATTCCAATAACCCATAGGAACCAAATATGTAAAAATATCCAGAAAATAGTCCGACTCGATTTTTAACAATATCCCGTGTACTAACACCTTTGAGGATTATCCGAAAACCGAGTTTCGATCATATCAGCTTCGATTCAAGTCCGAACTGCATCAAATAAAATTTGGTTGAATGCTGGTTTAGGGTTTAAGGTTTAGGGTTTTAGGATTTAAGGTTTTAAGGTTTAGGGTCTAAGGTTTAGGGTCTTGGGTTTAGGGGTAAGGGTTTAGGGGTTTAAGATTTTTGATTTAGGGTTTAGGGTTTAGGGTTCCTTAGGAACAAAATATGTAAAAATATCCACAAAATGGCCCGACTCGATTTTTAACAATACCCCGTATGCTAACACCTTTTTAGGATTATCCGAAAATTGAGTTTCGAACATATCAGCTCCGATTCGAGTCCGAATTTCGTCAAATAAAATTTCATTGAATTCCAATAACCCATAAGAACGAAATATGTAAAAATATCCATAAAATTGTTCGACTCGATTTTTAACAATATCCCGTGTACTAACCCCTTTGAGGATTATCCGAAAACCGAGTTTCGGTCATTTCAGCCCCGATTCAGGTCCGACCGGCACCAAATAAAATTTCATTGAATTCCAAAAACCCAGAGGAACAAAATATGTAAAAATATCCACAAAATGGTCCGACTCGATTTTTAACAATATCCCGTGTACCCTTTTGGGAATATCCGAAAATCGAGTTTCCATTATATCAGCTCCGATTCAGGTCCGAAACGCGTCAAATAAAATTTTGTTGAATCCCAAAAACCGATAGGAACAAAATATGTAAAAATGTCCATGAAATGGTCCGACCCGATTTTTAACAATATTTCGTGTTCTAACCCCTTTGAGGATTATCCGAAAACCGATTTTCAATCATATCAGGTCCGATTCAGGTTCGAACTACGTCAAATAAAATTTTGTTGAATTTTAATAACCCATAGGAACAAAATATATAAAAATATCCACAAAATGGTCCGACTTGATTTTTAACAATATCCCATGTACTAACCCCTTTGAGAATATTCCGAAAACCGAGTTTCGATCATATCAGCTCCGATTCATGTCCGAATTGCGTCAAATAAAATTTCGTTCAATCCCAATAACCCATATGAACAAAATATGTAAAAATATCCACAAAATGGTCCGACTCGATTTTTAACAATATCCCATGTACTAGCCCCTTTGAGGATTATCCGAAAACCGAGTTTCGACCATATCAGCTCCGATTCATGTCCGAATTGCGTCAAATAAAATTTCGTTGAATCCCAATAACCCATAGGAACAAAATATGTAAAAATATCCATAAAATGGTCGGACTCGATTTTTAACAATATCCCATGTACTAGCCCCTTTGAGGATTATCCAAAAACCGAGTTTCGATTATATCAGCTCCGATTCAGGTCCGAATTGCGTCAAATAAAATTTCGTTGAATTCGAATAACCCATGGGAACAAAATATGTAAAAATATCCACAAAATGGTCCGACTTGATTTTTAACAATATCCCGTGTACTAAACCCTTTGAGAATTTTCCGAAAACCGAGTTTCGATCATATCAGCTCCGATTCCGGTCCGAACAACGTCAAATAAAATTTCGTTGAATTACAACAAAGCATAGGAACAAAATATGTAAAAATATCCACAAAATGGTCCGTTTTGATTTTTAACAATATCCCGTGTACTATAACCCCTTTGAGAATTTTTCGAAAACCGAGTTTCTATCATTTCAGCCCCGATTCAGGTCCGAATGGCACCAAATAAAATTTCATTGAATTCCAATAACCCAGAGGAACAAAATATGTAAAAATATCCACAAAATGGTCGGACTCGATTTTTAACAATATCCCGTGTACTAACCCCTTTGTGAATATCCGAAAATCGAGTTTCGATAATATTAGCTCCGATTCAGGTCTAAAACGCGTCAAATATGTCCAAAAACCGATTTTCAATCATATCAGGTCCGATTCAGGTTCGAACTACGTCAAATAAAATTTTGTTGAATTTTAATAACCCGTAGGAACAAAATATATAAAAATATCCACAAAATGGTCCGACTTGATTTTAAACATTATCCCATGTACTAAGCCCTTTGAAAATTTTCCGAAAACCGACTTTCGATCATATCAGCTCCGATTCCGGTCCAAACTGCGTCAAATAAAATTTCGTTGAATTTTAAAAACCCATAGGAACCAAATATGTTAAAATATCCAGAAAATAGTCCGACTCGATTTTTAACAATATCCCGTGTACTAACCCCTTTGAGGATTATCCGAAAACCGTGTTTCGATCATATCAGCTTCGATTCAAGTCCGAACTGCATCAAATAAAATTTGGTTGAATGTTGGTTTAGGGTTTTAGGATTTAAGGTTTTAAGGTTTAGGGTCTAAGGTTTAGGGTTTAGGGTTTAGGGGTAAGGGTTTAGGGGTTTAAGATTTTCGATTTAGGGTTTAGGGTTCCTTGGGAACAAAATATGTAAAAATATCCACAAAATGGCCCGACTCGATTTTTAACAATACCCCGTATGCTAACACCTTTTTAGGATTATCCGAAAATCGAGTTTCGAACATATCAGCACCGATTCGGGTCCGAATTTCGTCAAATAAAATTTCATTGAATTCCAATAACCCATAAGAACAAAATATGTAAAAATATCCATAAAATGGTCCGACTTGATTTTTAACATTGTCCCATGTACTAACCCCTTTGAAAATTTTCCGAAAACCGAGTTTCGATCATATCAGCTCCGATTCCGGTCCGAACTGCGTATAATAAAATTTCGTTGAATTCCAATAACCCATAGGAACCAAATATGTAAAAATATCCAGAAAATAGTCTGACTCGATTTTTAACAATATCCCGTGTACTAACCCCTTTGAGGATTATCCGAAAACCGAGTTTCGATCATATCAGCTTCGATTCAAGTCCGAACTGCATCAAATAAAATTTGGTTGAATGCTGGTTTAGGGTTTAAGGTTTAGGGTTTTAGGATTTAAGGTTTTAAGGTTTAGGGTCTAAGGTTTAGGGTCTTGGGTTTAGGGGTAAGGGTTTAGGGGTTTAAGATTTTTGATTTAGGGTTTAGGGTTTAGGGTTCCTTAGGAACAAAATATGTAAAAATATCCACAAAATGGCCCGACTCGATTTTTAACAATACCCCGTATGCTAACACCTTTTTAGGATTATCCGAAAATTGAGTTTCGAACATATCAGCTCCTATTCGAGTCCGAATTTCGTCAAATAAAATTTCATTGAATTCCAATAACCCATAAGAACGAAATATGTAAAAATATCCATAAAATTGTTCGACTCGATTTTTAACAATATCCCGTGTACTAACCCCTTTGAGGATTATCCGAAAACCGAGTTTCGGTCATTTCAGCCCCGATTCAGGTCCGACCGGCACCAAATAAAATTTCATTGAATTCCAAAAACCCAGAAACAAAATATGTAAAAATATCCACAAAATGGTCCGACTCGATTTTTAACAATATCCCGTGTACCCTTTTGGGAATATCCGAAAATCGAGTTTCCATTATATCAGCTCCGATTCAGGTCCGAAACGCGTCAAATAAAATTTTGTTGAATCCCAAAAACCGATAGGAACAAAATATGTAAAAATGTCCATGAAATGGTCCGACCCGATTTTTAACAATATTTCGTGTTCTAACCCCTTTGAGGATTATCCGAAAACCGATTTTCAATCATATCAGGTCCGATTCAGGTTCGAACTACGTCAAATAAAATTTTGTTGAATTTTAATAACCCATAGGAACAAAATATATAAAAATATCCACAAAATGGTCCGACTTGATTTTTAACAATATCCCATGTACTAACCCCTTTGAGAATATTCCGAAAACCGAGTTTCGATCATATCAGCTCCGATTCATGTCCGAATTGCGTCAAATAAAATTTCGTTCAATCCCAATAACCCATATGAACAAAATATGTAAAAATATCCACAAAATGGTCCGACTCGATTTTTAACAATATCCCATGTACTAGCCCCTTTGAGGATTATCCGAAAACCGAGTTTCGACCATATCAGCTCCGATTCATGTCCGAATTGCGTCAAATAAAATTTCGTTGAATCCCAATAACCCATAGGAACAAAATATGTAAAAATATCCATAAAATGCTTCGACTCCATTTTTAACAATATCCCGTGCACTAACCCCTTTGAGGATTATCCGAAAATCGAGTTTCGGTCATTTCAGCCCCGATTCAGGTCCGACCGGCACCAAATAAAATTTCATTGAATTCCAAAAACCCAGAGGAACAAAATATGTAAAAATATCCACAAAATGGTCCGACTCGATTTTTAACAATATCCCGTGTACCCTTTTGGGAATATCCGAAAATCGAGTTTCCATTATATCAGCTCCGATTCAGGTCCGAAACGCGTCGAATAAAATTTTGTTGAATCCCAATAACCCATAGGAACAAAATATGTAAAAATGTCCATGAAATGGTCCGACCCGATTTTTAACAATATTTCGTGTTCTAACCCCTTTGAGGATTATCCGAAAACCGATTTTCAATCATATCAGGTCCGATTCAGGTTCGATCTACGTCAAATAAAATTTTGTTAAATTTTAATAACCCATATGAACAAAATATGTAAAAATATCCATAAAATGGTCCGACTCGATTTTTAACAATATCCCATGTACTAGCCCCTTTGAGGATTATCCAAAAACCGAGTTTCGATTATATCAGCTCCGATTCAGGTCCGAATTGCGTCAAATAAAATTTCGTTGAATTCCAATAACCCATGGGAACAAAATATGTAAAAATATCCACAAAATGGTCCGACTTTATTTTTAACAATATCCGGTGTACTAACCCCTTTGAGAATTTTCCGAAAACCGAGCTTCGATCATATCAGCTCCGATTCCGGTCCGAACAGCGTCAAATAAAATTTCGTTGAATTCCAATAACCCATAGGAACAAAATATGTAAAAATATCCACAAAATGGTCCGACTTTATTTTTAACAATATCCCGTGTACTATAACCCCTTTGAGAATTTTTCGAAAACCGAGTTTCGATCATTTCAGCCCCGATTCAGGTCCGAATGGCACCAAATAAAATTTCATTGAATTCCAATAACCCAGAGGAACAAAATATGTAAAAATATCCACAAAATGGTCCCACTCGATTTTTAACAATATCCCGTGTACTAACCCCTTTGGGAATATCCGAAAATCGAGTTTCGATTATATTAGCTCCGATTCAGGTCCAAAACGCGTCAAATAAAATTTTGTTGAATCCCAATAACCCATAGGAAGAAAATATGTAAAAATGTCCATGCAATGGTCTGACCCGATTTTTAACAATATTTCGTGTACTAACCCCTTTGAGGATTATCCGAAAACCGATTTTCAATCATATCAGGTCCGATTCAGGTTCGAACTACGTCAAATAAAATTTTGTTGAATTTTAATAACCCGTAGGAACAAAATATATAAAAATATCCACAAAATGGTCCGACTTGATTTTAAACATTATCCCATGTACTAAGCCCTTTGAAAATTTTCCGAAAACCGACTTTCGATCATATCAGCTCCGATTCCGGTCCGAACTGCGTCAAATAAAATTTCGTTGAATTCCAAAAACCCATAGGAACCAAATATGTTAAAATATCCTGAAAATAGTCCGACTCGATTTTTAACAATATCCCGTGTACTAACCCCTTTGAGGATTATCCGAAAACCGTGTTTCGATCATATCAGCTTCGATTCAAGTCCGAACTGCATCAAATAAAATTTGGTTGAATGTTGGTTTAGGGTTTTAGGATTTAAGGTTTTAAGGTTTAGGGTCTAAGGTTTAGGGTTTAGGGTTTAGGGGTAAGGGTTTAGGGGTTTAAGATTTTCGATTTAGGGTTTAGGGTTCCTTAGGAACAAAATATGTAAAAATATCCACAAAATGGCCCGACTCGATTTTTAACAATACCCCGTATGCTAACACCTTTTTAGGATTATCCGAAAATCGAGTTTCGAACATATCAGCTCCGATTCGGGTCCGAATTTCGTCAAATAAAATTTCATTGAATTCCAATAACCCATAAGAACAAAATATGTAAAAATATCCATAAAATGGTCCGACTCGATTTTTAACAATATCCCGTGTACTAACCCCTTTGAGGATTATCCGAAAACCGAGTTTCGGTCATTTCAGCCCCGATTCAGGTCCGACCGGCACCAAATAAAATTTCATTGAATTCCAAAAACCCAGAGGAACAAAATATGTAAAAATATCCATAAAATGGTCCGACTCGATTTTTTACAATATCCCGTGTACCCTTTTGGGAATATCCGAAAATCGAGTTTCCATTATATCAGCTCCGATTCAGGTCCGAAACGCGTTAAATAAAATTTTGTTGAATCCCAATAACCCATAGGAACAAAATATGTAAAAATGTCCATGAAATGGTCCGACTCGATTTTTAACAATATCCCGTGTACTAACCCCTTTGAGGATTATCCGAAAACCGTGTTTCGATCATATCAGCTTCGATTCAAGTCCGAACTGCATCAAATAAAATTTGGTTGAATGCTTGTTTAGTGTTTTAGGATTTAAGGTTTTAAGGTTTAGGGTCTAAGGTTTAGGGTTTAGGGGTAAGGGTTTAGGGGTTTAAGATTTTCGATTTAGGGTTTATGGTTTAGGGTTCCTTAGGAACAAAATATGTAAAAATATCCACAAAATGGCCCGACTCGATTTTTAACAATACCCCGTATGCTAACACCTTTTTAGGATTATCAGAAAATCGAGTTTCGAACATATCAGCTCCGATTCGGGTCCGAATTTCGTCAAATAAAATTTCATTGAATTCCAATAACCCATAAGAACAAAATATGTAAAAATATCCATAAAATGGTTCGACTCGATTTTTAACAATATCCCGTGTACTAACCCCTTTGAGGATTATCCGAAAACCGAGTTTCGGTCATTTCAGCCCCGATTCAGGTCCGACCGGCACCAAATAAAATTTCATTGAATTCCAAAAACCCAGAGGAACAAAATATGTAAAAATATCCACAAAATGGTCCGACTCGATTTTTAACAATATCCCGTGTACCCTTTTGGGAATATCCGAAAATCGAGTTTCCATTATATCAGCTCCGATTCAGGTCCGAAACGCGTCAAATAAAATTTTGTTGAATCCCAATAACCCATAGGAACAAAATATGTAAAAATGTCCATGAAATGGTCCGACCCGATTTTTAACAATATTTCGTGTTCTAACCCCTTTGAGGATTATCCGAAAACCGATTTTCAATCATATCAGGTCCGATTCAGGTTCGAACTACGTCAAATAAAATTTTGTTGAATTTTAATAACCCATAGGAACAAAATATATAAAAATATCCACAAAATGGTCCGACTTGATTTTTAACAATATCCCATGTACTAACCCCTTTCAGAATATTCCGAAAACCGAGTTTCGATCATATCAGCTCCGAATCATGTCCGAATTGCGTCAAATAAAATTTCGTTCAATCCCAATAACCCATAGGAACAAAATATGTAAAAATATCCATAAAATGGTCCGACTCGATTTTTAACAATATCCCATGTACTAGCCCCTTTGAGGACTATCCAAAAACCGAGTTTCGATTATATCAGCTCCGATTCAGGTCCGAATTGCGTCAAATAAAATTTCGTTGAATTCCAATAACCCATGGGAACAAAATATGTAAAAATATCCACAAAATGGTCTGACTTGATTTTTAACAATATCCCGTGTACTAACCCCTTTGAGAATTTTCCGAAAACCGAGTTTCGATCATATCAGCTCCGATTCCGATCCGAACAGCGTCAAATAAAATTTCGTTAAATTCCAATAACCCATTGGAACAAAATATGTAAAAATATCCATAAAATGGTCCGACTTGATTTTTAACAATATCCCGTGTACTATAACCCCTTTGAGAATTTTTCGAAAACTGAGTTTCGATCATTTCAGCCCCGATTCAGGTCCGAATGGCACCAAATAAAATTTCATTGAATTCCAATAACCCAAAGGAACAAAATATGTAAAAATATCCACAAAATGGTCCCACTCGATTTTTAACAATATCCCGTGTACTAACCCCTTTGGGAATATCCGAAAATCGAGTTTCGATTATATTAGCTCCGATTCAGGTCCAAAACGCGTCAAATAAAATTTTGTTGAATCCCAATAACCCATAGGAACAAAATATGTAAAAATGTCCATGCAATGGTCTGACCCGATTTTTAACAATATTTCGTGTACTAACCCCTTTGAGGATTATCCGAAAACCGATTTTTAATCATATCAGGTCCGATTCAGGTTCGAACTACGTCAAATAAAATTTTGTTGAATTTTAATAACCCGTAGGAACAAAATATATAAAAATATCCACAAAATGGTCCGACTTGATTTTTAACATTATCCCATGTACTAAGCCCTTTGAAAATTTTCCGAAAACCGAGTTTCGATCATATCAGCTCCGATTCTGGTCCGAACTGCGTCAAATAAAATTTCGTTGAATTCCAAAAACCCATAGGAACCAAATATGTTAAAATATCCAGAAAATAGTCCGACTCGATTTTTAACAATACCCGTGTACTAACCCCTTTGAGGATTATCCGAAAACCGTGTTTCGATCATATCAGCTTCGATTCAAGTCCGAACTGCATCAAATAAAATTTGGTTGAATGCTTGTTTAGGGTTTTAGGATTTAAGGTTTTAAGGTTTAGGGTCTAAGGTTTAGGGTTTAGGGGTAAGGGTTTAGGGGTTTAAGATTTTCGATTTAGGGTTAATGGTTTAGGGTTCCTTAGGAACAAAATATGTAAAAATATCCACAAAATGGCCCGACTCGATTTTTAACAATACCCCGTATGCTAACACCTTTTTAGGATTATCAGAAAATCGAGTTTCGAACATATCAGCTCCGATTCGGGTCCGAATTTCGTCAAATAAAATTTCATTGAATTCCAATAACCCATAAGAACAAAATATGTAAAAATATCCATAAAATGGTTCGACTCGATTTTTAACAATATCCCGTGTACTAACCCCTTTGAGGATTATCCGAAAACCGAGTTTCGGTCATTTCAGCCCCGATTCAGGTCCGACCGGCACCAAATAAAATTTCATTGAATTCCAAAAACCCAGAGGAACAAAATATGTAAAAATATCCACAAAATGGTCTGACTCGATTTTTAACAATATCCCGTGTACCCTTTTGGGAATATCCGAAAATCGAGTTTCCATTATATCAGCTCCGATTCAGGTCCGAAACGCGTCAAATAAAATTTTGTTGAATCCCAATAACCCATAGGAACAAAATATGTAAAAATGTCCATGAAATGGTCCGACCCGATTTTTAACAATATTTCGTGTTCTAACCCCTTTGAGGATTATCCGAAAACCGATTTTCAATCATATCAGGTCCGATTCAGGTTCGAACTACGTCAAATAAAATTTTGTTAAATTTTAATAACCCATAGGAACAAAATATATAAAAATATCCACAAAATGGTCCGACTTGATTTTTAACAATATCCCATGTACTAACCCCTTTCAGAATATTCCGAAAACCGAGTTTCGATCATATCAGCTCCGAATCATGTCCGAATTGCGTCAAATAAAATTTCGTTCAATCCCAATAACCCATAGGAACAAAATATGTAAAAATATCCATAAAATGGTCCGACTCGATTTTTAACAATATCCCATGTACTAGCCCCTTTGAGGACTATCCAAAAACCGAGTTTCGATTATATCAGCTCCGATTCAGGTCCGAATTGCGTCAAATAAAATTTCGTTGAATTCCAATAACCCATGGGAACAAAATATGTAAAAATATCCACAAAATGGTCTGACTTGATTTTTAACAATATCCCGTGTACTAACCCCTTTGAGAATTTTCCGAAAACCGAGTTTCGATCATATCAGCTCCGATTCCGATCCGAACAGCGTCAAATAAAATTTCGTTAAATTCCAATAACCCATTGGAACAAAATATGTAAAAATATCCATAAAATGGTCCGACTTGATTTTTAACAATATCCCGTGTACTATAACCCCTTTGAGAATTTTTCGAAAACCGAGTTTCGATCATTTCAGCCCCGATTCAGGTCCGAATGGCACCAAATAAAATTTCATTGAATTCCAATAACCCAGAGGAACAAAATATGTAAAAATATCCACAAAATGGTCCCACTCGATTTTTAACAATATCCCGTGTACTAACCCCTTTGGGAATATCCGAAAATCGAGTTTCGATTATATTAGCTCCGATTTAGGTCCATAACGCGTCAAATAAAATTTTGTTGAATCCCAATAACCCATAGGAACAAACTATGTAAAAATGTCCATGCAATGGTCTAACCCAATTTTTAACAATATTTCGTGTACGAACCCCTTTGAGGATTATCCGAAAACCGATTTTCAATCATATCAGGTCCGATTCAGGTTCGAACTACGTCAAATAAAATTTTGTTGAATTTTAATAACCCGTAGGAACAGAATATATAAAAATATCCACAAAATGGTCCGACTTGATTTTTAACAATATCCCCTGTACTAAGCCCTTTGAAAATTTTCCGAAAACCGAGTTTCGATCATATCAGCTCCGATTCCGGTCCGAACTGCGTCAAATAAAATTTCGTTGAATTCCAAAAACCCATAGGAACCAAATATGTTAAAATATCCAGAAAATAGTCCGACTCGATTTTTAACAATATCCCGTGTACTAACCCCTTTGAGGATTATCCGAAAACCGTGTTTCGATCATATCAGCTTCGATTCAAGTCCGAACTTCATCAAATAAAATTTGGTTGAATGCTGGTTTAGGGTTTTAGGATTTAAGGTTTTAAAGTTTAGGGTCTAAGGTTTAGGGTTTAGGGTTTAGGGGTAAGGGTTTAGGGGTGTAAGATTTTCGATTTAGGGTTTAGGGTTTAGGGTTCCTTAGGAACAAAATATGTAAAAATATCCACAAAATGGCCCGACTCGATTTTTAACAATACCCCGTATGCTAACACCTTTTTAGGATTATCCGAAAATCGAGTTTCGAACATATCAGCTCCGATTCGGGTCCAAATTTCGTCAAATAAAATTTCATTGAATTCCAATAACCCATAAGAACAAAATATGTAAAAATATCCATAAAATGGTTCGACTCGATTTTTAACAATATCCCATGTACTAACCCCTTTGAGGATTATCCGAAAACCGAGTTTCGGTCATTTCAGCCCCGATTCAGGTCCGACCGGCACCAAATAAAATTTCATTGAATTCCAAAACCCAGAGGAAGAAAATATGTAAAAATATCCACAAAATGGTCCGACTCGATTTTTAACAATATCCCGTGTACCCTTTTGGGAATATCCGAAAGTCGAGTTTCCATTATATTAGCTCCGATTCAGGTCCGAAACGCGTCAAATAAAATTTTGTTGAATCCCAATAACCCATAGGAACAAAATATGTAAAAATGTCCATGAAATGGTCCGACCCGATTTTTAACAATATTTCGTGTTCTAACCCCTTTGAGGATTATCCAAAAACCGATTTTCAATCATATCAGGTCCGATTCAGGTTCGAACTACGTCAAATAAAATTTTGTTGAATTTTAATAACCCATAGGAACAAAATATATAAAAATATCCACAAAATGGTCCGACTCGATTTTTAACAATATCCCGTGTACTAACCCCTTTGGGAATATCCGAAAATCGAGTTTCGATTATATCAGCTCCGATTCAGGTCCGAAACGCGTCAAATAAAATTTTGTTGAATCCCAATAACCCGTAGGAACAAATTATGTAAAAATGTCCATGAAATGGTCCGACCCGATTTTTAACAATATTTCGTGTACGAACCCCTTTGAGGATTATCCGAAAACCGATTTTCAATCATATCAGGTCCGATTCAGGTTCGAACTACGTCAAATAAAATTTTGTTGAATTTTAATAACCCATAGGAACAAAATATATAAAAATATCCACAAAATGGTCCGACTCGATTTTTAACAATATCCCGTGTACTAACCCCTTTGGGAATATCCGAAAATCAAGTTTCGGTTATATCAGCTTCGATTCAGGTCCGAAACGCGTCAAATAAAATTTTGTTGAATCCCAATAACCCGTAGGAACAAAATATGTAAAAATGTCCATGAAATGGTCCGACCCGATTTTTAACAATATTTCGTGTACTAACCCCTTTGAGGATTATCCGAAAACCGATTTCCAATCATATCAGGTCCGATTCAGGTTCAAACTTCGTCAAATAAAATTTTGTTGAATTTTAATAACCCATAGAACAAAATATATAAAAATATCCACAAAATGGTCCGACTCGATTTTTAACAATATCCCGTGTGCTAACCCCTTTGAGAATTTTCCGAAAACCGAGTTTTGATCATATCAGCTCCGATTCTGGTCCGAACTGCGTCAAATAAAATTTTGTTGAATCCCAATAACCCATGGGAACAAAATATGAAAAAATGTCCATGAAATGGTCCGACCCGATTTTTAACAATATTTCGTGTACTAACCCCTTTGAGGATTACCCGAAAACCGATTTTCAATCATATCAGGTCCGATTCAGGTTCGAACTACGTCAAATAAAATTTTGTTGAATTATAATAACCCATAGGAACAAAATATATAAAAATATCCACAAAATGGTTCGACTCGATTTTTAACAATATCCCGTGTACTAACCCCTTTGGGAATATCCGAAAATCGAGTTTCGATTATATCAGCTCCGATTCAGGTCCGAAACGCGTCAAATAAAATTTTATTGAATCCCAATAACCCGTAGGAACAAAATATGTAAAAATGTCCATGAAATGGTCCGACCCGATTTTTAACAATATTTCGTGTACTAACCCCTTTAAGGATTATCCGAAAACCGATTTTCAATCATATCAGGTCCGATTCAGGTTCGAACTACGTCAAATAAAATTTTGTTGAATTTTAATAACCCATAGGAACAAAATATATAAAAATATCCACAAAATGGTCCGACCCGATTTTTAACAATATCCCGTGTACTAACCCCTTTGGGAATATCCGAAAATCGAGTTTCAATTATATCAACTCCGATTCAGGTCCGAAACGCGTCAAATAAAATTTTGTTGAATCCCAATAACCCGTAGGAACAAAATATGTAAAAATGTCCATGAAATGGTTCGACCCGATTTTTAACAATATTTCGTGTACTAACCCCTTTGAGGATTATCCGAAAACCGATTTCCAATCATATCAGGTCCGATTCAGGTTCAAACTTCGTCAAATAAAATTTTGTTGAATTTTAATAACCCATAGAACAAAATATATAAAAATATCCACAAAATGGTCCGACTCGATTTTTAACAATATCCCGTGTGCTAACCCCTTTGAGAATTTTCCGAAAACCGAGTTTTGATCATATCAGCTCCGATTCCGGTCCGAACTGCGTCAAATAAAATTTTGTTGAATCCCAATAACCCATGGGAACAAAATATGAAAAAATGTCCATGAAATGGTCCGACCCGATTTTTAACAATATTTCGTGTACTAACCCCTTTGAGGATTATCCGAAAACCGATTTTCAATCATATCAGGTCCGATTCAGGTTCGAACTACGTCAAATAAAATTTTGTTGAATTATAATAACCCATAGGAAAAAAATATATAAAAATATCCACAAAATGGTCCGACTCGATTTTTAACAATATCCCGTGTACTAACCCCTTTGGGAATATCCGAAAATCGAGTTTCGATTATATCAGCACCGATTCAGGTCCGAAACGCGTCAAATAAAATTTTTTTGAATCCCAATAACCCATAGGAACAAAATATGTAAAAATGTCCATGAAATGGTCCGACCCGATTTTTAACAATATTTCGTGTACTAACCCCTTTAAGGATTATCCGAAAACCGATTTTCAATCATATCAGGTCCGATTCAGGTTCGAACTACGTCAAATAAAATTTTGTTGAATTTTAATAACCCATAGGAACAAAATATATAAAAATATCCACAAAATGGTCCGACCCGATTTTTAACAATATCCCGTGTACTAACCCCTTTGGGAATATCCGAAAATCGAGTTTCGATTATATCAGCTCCGATTCAGGTCCGAAACGCGTCAAATAAAATTTTGTTGAATCCCAATAACCCGTAGGAACAAAATATGTAAAAATGTCCATGAAATGGTTCGACCCGATTTTTAACAATATTTCGTGTACTAACCCCTTTGAGGATTATCCGAAAACCGATTTCCAATCATATCAGGTTCGATTCAGGTTCAAACTTCGTCAAATAAAATTTTGTTGAATTTTAATAACCCATAGAACAAAATATATAAAAATATCCACAAAATGGTCCGACTCGATTTTTAACAATATCCCGTGTGCTAACCCCTTTGAGAATTTTCCGAAAACCGAGTTTTGATCATATCAGCTCCGATTCCGGTCCGAACTGCGTCAAATAAAATTTTGTTGAATCCCAATAACCCATGGGAACAAAATATGAAAAAATGTCCATGAAATGGTCCGACCCGATTTTTAACAATATTTCGTGTACTAACCCCTTTGAGGATTATCCGAAAACCGATTTTCAATCATACCTGGTCCGATTCAGGTTCGAACTACGTCAAATAAAATTTTGTTGAATTATAATAACCCATAGGAAAAAAAATATATAAAAATATCCACAAAATGGTCCGACTCGATTTTTAACAATATCCCGTGTACTAACCCCTTTGGGAATATCCGAAAATCGAGTTTCGATTATATCAGCTCCGATTCAGGTCCGAAACGCGTCAAATAAAATTTTGTTGAATCCCAATAACTCGTAGGAACAAAATATGTAAAAATGTCCATGAAATGGTCCGACCCGATTTTTAACAATATTTCGTGTACTAACCCCTTTGAGGATTATCCGAAAACCGATTTTCAATCATATGAGGTCTGATTCAGGTTCGAACTACGTCAAATAAAATTTTGTTGAATTTTAATAACCCATAGGAACAAAATATATAAAAATATCCACAAAATGGACCGACTCGATTTTTAACAATATCCCGTGTACTAACCCCTTTGGGAATATCCGAAAATCGAGTTTCGATTATATCAGCTCCGATTCAGGTCCGAAACGCGTCAAATAAAATTTTGTTGAATCCCAATAACCCGTAGGAAAAAAATATATAAAAATATCCACAAAATGGTCTGACTCGATTTTTAACAATATCCCGTGTGCTAACCCCTTTGAGAATTTTCCGAAAACCGAGTTTTGATCATATCAGCTCCGATTCCGGTCCGAACTGCGTCAAATAAAATTTTGTTGAATTCCAATAACCCATAAGAACAAAATATGTAAAAATATCCACAAAATGGTCCGACTTAATTTTTAACAATATCCCTTGTACTAACCCCTTTGAGAATTTTCCGAAAACCGAGTTTCGATCATATCAGCTCTGATTCATGTCCGAACTGCGTCAAATAAAATTTCATTGAATTCCAATAACCCATAAGAACAAAATATGTAAAAATATCCATCAAATGGTTCGACTCGATTTTTAACAATATCCCGTGTACTAACCCCTTTGAGAATTTTACGAAAACCGAGTTTCGTTAATTTCAGCCCCGATTCAGGTCCGACCAGCACCAAATAAAATTTCATTGAATTCCAATAACCCATAGGAACAAAATATGTAAAAATATCCACAAAATAGTCCGACTCGATTTTTAACAATATCCCGTGTACTAACCCCTTTGGGAATATCCGAAAATCGAGTTTCCATTATATCAGCTCCGATTCAGTTCCAAAACGCGTCAATTAAAATTTTGTTGAATCCCAATAACCCATAGGAACAAAATATGAAAAAATGTCCATGAAATGGTCCGACCCGATTTTTAACAATATTTCGTGTACTAACCCCTTTGAGGATTATCCGAAAACCGATTTTCAATCATATCAGGTCCGATTCAGGTTCGAACTACGTCAAATAAAATTTTGTTGAATTTTAATAACCCATAGGAACAAAATATATAAAAATATCCACAAAATGGTCCGACTTGATTTTTAACAATATCCCATGTACTAACCCCTTTCAGAATATTCCGAAAACCGAGTTTCGATCATATCAGCTCCGAATCCGGTCCGAACTACGTCAAATAAAATTTTGTTGAATTCCAATAACCCATAGGAACAAAATATGTAAAAATATCCACAAAATGGTCCGACTCGATTTTTAACAATATCCCGTGTACTAACCCCTTTGAGGATTATCCAAAAACCGAGTTTCGATCATATCAGCTCCGATTCCGTTCCTAACTGCGTCAAATAAAATTTCTTTGAATTCCAATAACCCATAGGAACAAAATATGTAAAAATATCCACAAAATGGTCCGACTTAATTTTTAATAATATCCCGTGTACTAACCCCTTTGAGAATTTTTTGAAAACCGAGTTTCGATCATATCAACTCCGATTCATGTCCAAATTGCGTCAAATAAAATTTCATTGAATTCCAATAGCCCATAGGAACAAAATATGTAAAAATATCCATAAAATGGTCCGACTTGATTTTTAAAAATATCCCATGTACTAGCCCCTTTGAGGATTATCAAAAAAATCGAGTTTCGATTATATCAGCTCCGATTCAGGTCCGAATTGCATTAAATAAAATTTCATTGAATTTCAATAACCCATAGGAACAAAATATCTAAAAATATCCACTAAATGGTCCGACTTGCTTTTTAACAATATCCCGTGTACTAACCCCTTTGAGAATTTTCCGAAAACCGAGTTTCGATCATATCAGCTCCGATTCTAGTCCGAACAGCGTCAAATAAAATTTCGTTGAATTCCAATAACCCATAGGAACAAAATATGTAAAAATATCCACAAAATGGTCTGACTCGATTTTTAACAATATCCCATGTACTAGCCCCTTTGAGGATTATCCAAAAATCGAGTTTCGATTATAACAGCTCCGATTCAGGTCCGAAACGCGTCAAATAAAATTTTTTTGAATCCCAATAACCCGTAGGAACAAAATATGAAAAATTGTCCATGAAATGGTCCGACCCAATTTTTAACAATATTTTGTGTACTAACCCCTTTGAGGATTATCCAAAAATCGAGTTTCGATTATATCAGCTCTGAAATGCGTCAAATAAAATTTCGTTGAATTCCAATAACCCATAGGAACAAAATATGTTAAAATATCCACAAAATGGTCCGACTCGATTTTTAACAATATCCCGTGTACTAACCCCTTTGGGAATATCCGAAAATCAAGTTTCCATTATATCAGCTCCGATTCAGGTCCGAAACGCGTCAAATAAAATTTTGTTGAATCCCAATAACCCATAGGAACAAAATATGTAAAAATGTCCATGAAATGGTCAGACCCGATTTTTAACAATATTTGGTGTACTAACCCCTTTGAGGATTATCCGAAAACCGATTTTCAATCATATCAGGTCAGATTCAGGTTCGAACTACGTCAAATAATTTTTTTTTGAATTTTAATAACCCATAGGAACATAATATGTAAAAATATCCATAAAATGGTCCGACTCGATTTTTAACAATATCCCATGTACTAGCCCATTTGAGGATTATCAAAAAATCGAGTTTCGATTATATCAGCTCCGATTCAGGTCCGAATTGCATCAAATAAAATTTCATTGAATTTCAATAACCCATAGGAACAAAATATCTAAAAATATCCACTAAATGGTCCGACTTGATTTTTAACAATATCCCGTGTACTAGCCCCTTTGAGGATTTTCCGAAAACCGAGTTTCGATCATATCAGCTCCGATTCTAGTCCGAACAGCGTCAAATAAAATTTCGTTGAATTCCAATAACCCATAGGAACAAAACATGTAAAAATATCCACAAAATGGTCTGACTCGATTTTTAACAATATCCCATGTACTAGCCCCTTTGAGGATTATCCAAAAACCGAGTTTCGATTATAACAGCTCCGATTCAGGTCCGAAACGCGTCAAATAAAATTTTTTTGAATCCCAATAACCCGTAGGAACAAAAAATGAAAAATTGTCCATGAAATTGTCCGACCCAATTTTTAACAATATTTTGTGTACTAACCCCTTTGAGGATTATCCAAAAATCGGGTTTCGATTATATCAGCTCCGAAATGCGTCAAATAAAATTTCCTTGAATTCCAATAACCCATAGGAACAAAATATGTAAAAATATCCACAAAATGGTCCGACTCGATTTTTAACAATATCCCGTGTACTAACCCCTTTGGGAATATCCGAAAATCAAGTTTCCATTATATCAGCTCCGATTCAGGTCCGAAACGCGTCAAATAAAATTTTGTTGAATCCCAATAACCCATAGTAACAAAATATGTAAAAATGTCCATGAAATGGTCAGACCCGATTTTTAACAATATTTGGTGTACTAACCCCTTTGAGGATTATCCGAAAACCGATTTTCAATCATATCAGGTCAGATTCAGGTTCGAACTACATCAAATAAATTTTTTTTGAATATTAATAACCCATAGGAACAAAATATGTAAAAATATCCACAAAATGGTCCGACTTAATTTTTAACAATATCCCTTGTACTAACCCCTTTGAGAATTTTCCGAAAACCGAGTTTCGATCATATCAGCTCTGATTCATGTCTGAACTGCGTCAAATAAAATTTCATTGAATTCCAATAACCCATAAGAACAAAATATGTAAAAATATCCATCAAATGGTTCGACTCGATTTTTAACAATATCCCGTGTACTAACCCCTTTGAGAATTTTACGAAAACCGAGTTTCGGTAATTTCAGCCCCGATTCAGGTCCGACCAGCACCAAATAAAATTTCATTGAATTCCAATAACCCATAGGAACAAAATATGTAAAAATATCCACAAAATAGTCCGACTCGATTTTTAACAATATCCCGTGTACTAACCCCTTTGGGAATATCCGAAAATCGAGTTTCCATTATATCAGCTCCGATTCAGTTCCAAAACGCGTCAATTAAAATTTTGTTGAATCCCAATAACCCATAGGAACAAAATATGAAAAAATGTCCATGAAATGGTCCGACCCGATTTTTAACAATATTTCGTGTACTAACCCCTTTGAGGATTATCCGAAAACCGATTTTCAATCATATCAGGTCCGATTCAGGTTCGAACTACGTCAAATAAAATTTTGTTGAATTTTAATAACCCATAGGAACAAAATATATAAAAATATCCACAAAATGGTCCGACTTGATTTTTAACAATATCCCATGTACTAACCCCTTTCAGAATATTCCGAAAACCGAGTTTCGATCATATCAGCTCCGAATCCGGTCCGAACTGCGTCAAATAAAATTTTGTTGAATTCCAATAACCCATAGGAACAAAATATGTAAAAATATCCACAAAATGGTCCGACTCGATTTTTAACAATATCCCGTGTACTAACCCCTTTGAGGATTATCCAAAAACCGAGTTTCGATCATATCAGCTCCGATTCCGTTCCTAACTGCGTCAAATAAAATTTCTTTGAATTCCAATAACCCATAGGAACAAAATATGTAAAAATATCCACAAAATGGTCCGACTTAATTTTTAATAATATCCCGTGTACTAACCCCTTTGAGAATTTTTTGAAAACCGAGTTTCGATCATATCAACTCCGATTCATGTCCAAATTGCGTCAAATAAAATTTCATTGAATTCCAATAGCCCATAGGAACAAAATATGTAAAAATATCCATAAAATGGTCCGACTCGATTTTTAACAATATCCCATGTACTAGCCCCTTTGAGGATTATCAAAAAATCGAGTTTCGATTATATCAGCTCCGATTCAGGTCCGAATTGCATCAAATAAAATTTTATTGAATTTCAATAACCCATAGGAACAAAATATCTAAAAATATCCACTAAATGGTCCGACTTGATTTTTAACAATATCCCGTGTACTAGCCCATTTGAGGATTTTCCGAAAACCGAGTTTCGATGATATCAGCTCCGATTCTAGTCCGAACAGCGTCAAATAAAATTTCGTTGAATTCCAATAACCCATAGGAACAAAACATGTAAAAATATCCACAAAATGGTCTGACTCGATTTTTAACAATATCCCATGTACTAGCCCCTTTGAGGATTATCCAAAAACCGAGTTTCGATTATAACAGCTCCGATTCAGGTCCGAAACGCGTCAAATAAAATTTTTTTGAATCCCAATAACCCGTAGGAACAAAATATGAAAAATTGTCCATGAAATTGTCCGACCCAATTTTTAATAATATTTTGTGTACTAACCCCTTTGAGGATTATCCAAAAATCGGGTTTCGATTATATCAGCTCCGAAATGCGTCAAATAAAATTTCCTTGAATTCCAATAACCCATAGGAACAAAATATGTAAAAATATCCACAAAATGGTCCGACTCGATTTTTAACAATATCCCGTGTACTAACCCCTTTGGGAATATCCGAAAATCAAGTTTCCATTATATCAGCTCCGATTCAGGTCCGAAACGCGTCAAATAAAATTTTGTTGAATCCCAATAACCCATAGGAACAAAATATGTAAAAATGTCCATGAAATGGTCAGACCCGATTTTTAACAATATTTGGTGTACTAACCCCTTTGAGGATTATCCGAAAACCGATTTTCAATCATATCAGGTCAGATTCAGGTTCGAACTACGTCAAATAAATTTTTTTTGAATATTAATAACCCATAGGAACAAAATATGTAAAAATATCCATAAAATGGTCCGACTCGATTTTTAACAATATCCCATGTACTAGCCCCTTTGAGGATTATCAAAAAATCGAGTTTCGATTATATCAGCTCCGATTCAGGTCCGAATTGCATCAAATAAAATTTCATTGAATTTCAATAACCCATAGGAACAAAATATCTAAAAATATCCACTAAATGGTCCGACTTGATTTTTAACAATATCCCGTGTACTAACCCCTTTGAGAATTTTTCGAAAACCGAGTTTCGATCATATCAGCTCCGATTCTAGTCCGAACAGCGTCAAATAAAATTTCGTTGAATTCCAATAACCCATAGGAACAAAATATGTAAAAATATCAACAAATGGTCTGACTCGATTTTTAACAATATCCCATGTACTAGCCCCTTTGAGGATTATCCAAAAACAGAGTTTCGATTATAAAAGCTCCGATTCAGGTCCGAAACGCGTCAAATAAAATTTTTTTGAATCCCAATAACCCGTAGGAACAAAATATGTAAAATTGTCCATGAAATGGTCCGACCCAATTTTTAACAATATTTTGTGTACTAACCCCTTTGAGGATTATCCAAAAATCGAGTTTCGATTATATCAGCTCCGAAATGCGTCAAATAAAATTTCGTTGAATTCCAATACCCATAGGAACAAAATATGTAAAAATATCCACAAAATGGTCCGACTCGATTTTTAACAATATCCCTTGTACTAACCCCTTTGGAAATATCCGAAAATCAAGTTTCCATTATATCAGCTCCGATTCAGGTCCGAAACGCGTCAAATAAAGTTTTGTTGAATCCCAATAACCCATAGGAACAAAATATGTAAAAATGTCCATGAAATGGTCAGACCCGATTTTTAACAATATTTCGTGTACTAACCCCTTTGAGGATTATCCGAAAACCGATTTTCAATCATATCAGGTTAGATTCAGGTTCGAACTACGTCAAATAAATTTTTTTTGAATTTTAATAACCCAAAGGAAAAAAATATGTAAAAATATCCATAAAATGGTCCGACTCGATTTTTAACAATATCCCATGTACTAGCCCCTTTGAGGATTATCAAAAAATCGAGTTTCGATCATATCAGGTCTGATTCAGGTTCGAACTACGTCAAATAAAATTTTGTTGAATTTTAATAACCCATAGGAACAAAATATATAAAAATATCCACAAAATGGTCCGACTCAATTTTTAACAATATCCCGTGGACTAACCCCTTTATGAATTTTCCGAAAACCGAGTTTTGATCATATCATCTCCGATTCCAGTCCGAACAGCGTCAAAAAAAATTCCGTTGAATTCCAATAACCCATAGGAACAACATATGTAAAAATTGTCCATGAAATGGTCCGACCCAATTTTTAACAATATTTTGTGTACTAACCCCTTTGTGGATTATCCAAAAATCGAGTTTCGATTATATCAGCTCCGAAATGCGTCAAATAAAATTTCGTTGAATTCCAACAACCCGTAGGAACAAAATATGTAAAAATATCCACAAAATGGTCCGACTCGATTTTTAACAATATCCCGTGTACTAACCCCTTTGGGAATATCCGAAAATCAAGTTTCCATTATATAAGCTCCGATTCAGGTCCGAAACGCGTCAAATAAAATTTTGTTGAATCCCAATAACCCATAGGAACAAAATATGTAAAAATGTCCATGAAATGGTCAGACCCGATTTTTAACAATATTTGGTGTACTAACCCCTTTGAGGATTATCCGAAAACCGATTTTCAATCATATCAGGTTAGATTCAGGTTCGAACTACGTCAAATAAATTTTTTTTGAATTTTAATAACCCAAAGGAAAAAAATATGTAAAAATATCCATAAAATGGTCCGACTCGATTTTTAACAATATCCCATGTACTAGCCCCTTTGAGGATTATCAAAAAATCGAGTTTCGATCATATCAGGTCTGATTCAGGTTCGAACTACGTCAAATAAAATTTTGTTGAATTTTAATAACCCATAGGAACAAAATATATAAAAATATCCACAAAATGGTCCGACTCAATTTTTAACAATATCCCGTGGACTAACCCCTTTATGAATTTTCCGAAAACCGAGTTTTGATCATATCATCTCCGATTCCAGTCCGAACAGCGTCAAAAAAAATTCCGTTGAATTCCAATAACCCATAGGAACAACATATGTAAAAATTGTCCATGAAATGGTCCGACCCAATTTTTAACAATATTTTGTGTACTAACCCCTTTGTGGATTATCCAAAAATCGAGTTTCGATTATATCAACTCCGAAATGCGTCAAATAAAATTTCGTTGAATTCCAACAACCCGTAGGAACAAAATATGTAAAAATATCCACAAAATGGTCCGACTCGATTTTTAACAATATCCCGTGTACTAACCCCTTTGGGAATATCCGAAAATCAAGTTTCCATTATATCAGCTCCGATTCAGGTCCGAAACGCGTCAAATAAAATTTTGTTGAATCCCAATAACCCATAGGAACAAAATATGTAAAAATGTCCATGAAATGGTCAGACCCGATTTTTAACAATATTTGGTGTACTAACCCCTTTGAGGATTATCCGAAAACCGATTTTCAATCATATCAGGTCAGATTCAGGTTCGAACTACATCAAATAAATTTTTTTTGAATATTAATAACCCATAGGAACAAAATATGTAAAAATATCCATAAAATGGTCCGACTCGATTTTTAACAATATCCCATGTACTAGCCCCTTTGAGGATTATCAAAAAATCGAGTTTCGATTATATCAGCTCCGATTCAGGTCCGAATTGCATCAAATAAAATTTCATTGAATTTCAATAACCCATAGGAACAAAATATCTAAAAATATCCACTAAATGGTCCGACTTGATTTTTAACAATATCCCGTGTACTAACCCCTTTGAGAATTTTTCGAAAACCGAGTTTCGATCATATCAGCTCCGATTCTAGTCCGAACAGCGTCAAATAAAATTTCGTTGAATTCCAATAACCCATAGGAACAAAATATGTAAAAATATCCACAAAATGGTCTGACTCGATTTTTAACAATATCCCATGTACTAGCCCCTTTGAGGATTATCCAAAAACAGAGTTTCGATTATAAAAGCTCCGATTCAGGTCCGAAACGCGTCAAATAAAATTTTTTTGAATCCCAATAACCCGTAGGAACAAAATATGTAAAATTGTCCATGAAATGGTCCGAACCAATTTTTAACAATATTTTGTGTACTAACCCCTTTGAGGATTATCCAAAAATCGAGTTTCGATTATATCAGCTCCGAAATGCGTCAAATAAAATTTCGTTGAATTCCAATACCCATAGGAACAAAATATGTAAAAATATCCACAAAAAGGTCCGACTCGATTTTTAACAATATCCCGTGTACTAACCCCTTTGGGAATATCCGAAAATCAAGTTTCCATTATATCAGCTCCGATTCAGGTCCGAAACGCGTCAAATAAAATTTTGTTGAATCCCAATAACCCATAGGAACAAAATATGTAAAAATGTCCATGAAATGGTCAGACCCGATTTTTAACAATATTTCGTGTACTAACCCCTTTGAGGATTATCCGAAAACCGATTTTCAATCATATGAGGTCCGATTCAGGTTCGAACTACGTCAAATAAAATTTTGTTGAATTTTAATAACCCATAGGAACAAAATATATAAAAATATCCACAAAATGGTCCAACTCAATTTTTAACAATATCCCGTGGACTAACCCCTTTGAGAATTTTCCGAAAACCGAGTTTTGATCATATCATCTCCGATTCCAGTCCGAACAGCGTCAAAAAAAATTCCGTTGAATTCCAATAACCCATAGGAACAAAATATGTAAAAATTGTCCATGAAATGGTCCGACCCAATTTTAAACAATATTTTGTGTACTAACCCCTTTGTGGATTATCCAAAAATCGAGTTTCGATTATATCAGCTCCGAAATGCGTCAAATAAAATTTCGTTGAATTCCAACAACCCGTAGGAACAAAATATGAAAAAATATCCACAAAATGGTCTGACTCGATTTTTAACAATATCCCGTGTACTAACCCCTTTGGGAATATCCGAAAATCGAGTTTCCATTATATCAGCTCCGATTCAGGTCCGAAACCCGTCAAATAAAATTTTGTTGAATCCCAATAACCCATAGGAACAAAATATGTAAAAATGTCCATGAAATGGTCAGACCCGATTTTTAACAATATTTCGTGTACTAACCCCTTTGAGGATTATCCGAAAACCGATTTTCAATCATATCAGGTCAGATTCAGGTTCGAACTACGTCAAATAAAATTTTGTTGAATTTTAATAACCCATAGGAACAAAATATGTAAAAATATCCACAAAATGGTCCGACTTGATTTTTAACAATATCCCGTGTACTAACCCCTTTGAGAATTTTCCAAAAAATCGAGTTTCAATCATATCAGCTCCGATTCATGTCCGAATTGCGTCAAATAAAATTTCGTTGAATTCCAATAACCCATAGGAACAAAATATGTAAAAATATCTACAAAATGGTCCGACTTGATTTTTAAAAATATCCCGTGTACTATAACCCCTTTGAGAATTTTCCGAAAACCGAGTTTCGATCATTTCAGCCCCGATTCAGGTCCGAACGGCACCAAATAAAATTTCATTGAATTCCAATAACCTAGAGGAACAAAATTTGTTAAAATATCCGTAAAATGGTCCGACTCGATTTTTAACAATATCCCGTGTACTAACCCCTTTGAGAATTTTCTGAAAACCGAGTTTCCATTATATCAGCTCCGATTCTGGTCCGAAACGCGTCAAATAAAATTTTATTGAATCCCAATAACCCATAGGAACAAAATATGTAAAAATGTCCATGAAATGGTCCGACCCGATTTTTTACAATATTTCGTGTACTAACCCCTTTGAGGATTATCCGAAAACCGATTTTCAATCATATCAGGTCCGATTCAGGTTCGAACTACGTCAAATAAAATTTTGTTGAATTTTAATAACCTATAAGAACAAAATATATAAATATATCCACAAAATGGTCCGACTCGATTTTTAACAATATCCCGTGTACTAACCCCTTTGGGAATATCCGAAAATTGAGTTTCGATTATATCAGCTCCGATTCAGGTCCGAAACGCGTCAAATAAAATTTTGTTGAATCCCAATAACCTGTAGGAACAAAATATGTTAAAATGTCCATGAAATGGTCAGACCCGATTTTTAACAATATTTCGTGTACTAACCCCTTTGAGGATTATCCGAAAACCGATTTTCAATCATATCAGGTCCGATTCAGGTTCGAACTACGTCAAATAAAATTTTGTTGAATTTTAATAACCCATAGGAACAAAATATATAAAAATATCCACAAAATGGTCCGACTCGATTTTTAACAATATCCCGTGTACTAACCCCTTTGGGAATATCCGAAAATCGAGTTTCGATTATATCAGCTCCGATTCAGGTCCGAAACGCGTCAAATAAAATTTTGTTGAATCCCAATAACCTGTAGGAACAAAATATGTTAAAATGTCCATGAAATGGTCCTACCCGATTTTTAACAATATTTCGTGTACGAACCCCTTTGAGGATTATCCGAAAACCGATTTTCAATCATATCAGGTCCGATTCAGGTTCGAACTACGTCAAATAAAATTTTGTTGAATTTTAATAACCCATAGGAACAAAATATGTAAAAATATCCATAAAATGGTCCGACTCGATTTTTAACAATATCCCATGTACTAGCCCCTTTGAGGATTATCAAAAAATCGAGTTTCGATTATTTAAGCTCCGATTCAGGTCCGAATTGCATCAAATAAAATTTCATTGAATTTCAATAACCCATATGAACCAAATATCTAAAAATATCCACTAAATGGTCCAACTTGATTTTTTACAATATTTCGTGTACTAACCCCTTTGAGGATTATCCGAAAACCGATTTTCAATCATATCAGGTCCGATTCAGGTTCGAACTACGTCAAATAAAATTTTGTTGAATTTTAATAACCCATAGGAACAAAATATATAAAAATATCCACAAAATGGTCCGACTCGATTTTTAACAATATCCCGTGTACTAACCCCTTTGGGAATATCCGAAAATCGAGTTTCGATTATATCAGCTCCGATTCAGGTCCGAAACGCGTCAAATAAAATTTTGTTGAATCCCAATAACCCGTAGGAACAAAATATGTTAAAATGTCCATGAAATGGTCAGACCCGATTTTTAACAATATTTCGTGTACGAACCCCTTTGAGGATTATCCGAAAACCGATTTTCAATCATATCAGGTCCGATTCAGGTTCGAACTACGTCAAATAAAATTTTGTTGAATTTTAATAACCCATAGGTACAAAATATATAAAAATATCCACAAAATGGTCCGACTCGATTTTTAACAATATCCCGTGTACTAACCCCTTTGGGAATATCCGAAAATCGAGTTTCGATTATATCAGCTCCGATTCAGGTCCGAAACGCGTCAAATAAAATTTTGTTGAATCCCAATAACCCGTAGGAACATAATATGTAAAAATGTCCATGAAATGGTCTGACCCGATTTTTAACAATATTTCGTGTACTAACCCCTTTGAGGATTATCCGAAAACCGATTTTCAATCATATCAGGTCTGATTCAGGTTCGAACTACGTCAAATAAAATTTTGTTGAATTTTAATAACCCATAGGAACAAAATATATAAAAATATCCACAAAATGGTCCAACTCAATTTTTAACAATATCCCGTGGACTAACCCCTTTGAGAATTTTCCGAAAACCGAGTTTTGATCATATCATCTCCGATTCCGGTCCGAACAACGTCAAATAAAATTTCGTTGAATTCCAATAACCCATAAGAACAAAATATGTAAAAATTGTCCATGAAATGGTCCGACCCAATTTCTAACAATATTTTGTGTACTAACCCCTTTGAGGATTATCCAAAAATCGAGTTTCGATTATATCAGCTCCGAAATGCGTCAAATAAAATTTCGTTGAATTCCAATAACCCATAGGAACAAAATATGTAAAAATATCCACAAAATGGTCCGACCTGATTTTTAACAATATCCCGTGTACTAACCCCTTTGGGAATATCCGAAAATCGAGTTTCCATTATATCAGCTCCGATTAAGGTCCGAAACGCGTCAAATAAAATTTTGTTGAATCCCAATAACCCATAGGAACAAAATATGTAAAAATGTCCATGAAATGGTCAGACCCGATTTTTAACAATATTTCGTGTACTAACCCCTTTGAGGATTATCCGAAAACCGATTTTCAATCATATCAGGTCAGATTCAGGTTCGAACTACGTCAAATAAAATTTTGTTGAATTTTAATAACCCAAAGGAACAAAATATGTAAAAATATCCACAAAATGGTCCGACTTGATTTTTAACAATATCCCGTGTACTAACCCCTTTGAGAATTTTCCAAAATATCGAGTTTCGATCATATCAGCTCCGATTCATTCCGAATTGCGTCAAATAAAATTTCGTTGAATTCCAATAACCCATAGGAACAAAATATGTAAAAATATCTACAAAATGGTCCGACTTGATTTTTAACAATATCCCGTGTACTATAACCCCTTTGAGAATTTTCCGAAAACGAGTTTCGATCATTTCAGCCCCGATTCAATTCTGAACTACGTCAAATAAAATTTTGTTGAATTTTAATAACCCAGAGGAACAAAATATATAAAAATATCCACAAAATGGTCCGACTCGATTTTTAACAATATCCCGTGTACTAACCCCTTTGGAAATATCCGAAATCGAGTTTCGATTATATCAGCTCCGATTCAGGTCCGAAACGCGTCAAATAAAATTTTGTTGAATCCCAATAACCCGTAGGAACAAAATATGTTAAAATGTCCATGAAATGGTCCGACCCGATTTTTAACAATATTTCGTGAACGAACCCCTTTGAGGATTATCCGAAAACCGATTTTCAATCATATCAGGTCAGATTCAGGTTCGAACTACGTCAAATAATTTTTTTTTGAATTTTAATAACCCAAAGGAACAAAATATGTAAAAATATCCACAAAATGGTCCGACTTGATTTTTAACAATATCCCGTGTACTAACCCCTTTGAGAATTTTCCAAAATATCGAGTTTCGATCATATCAGCTCCGATTCATTCCGAATTGCGTCAAATAAAATTTCGTTGAATTCCAATAACCCATAGGAACAAAATATGTAAAAATATCTACAAAATGGTCCGACTTGATTTTTAACAATATCCCGTGTACTATAACCCCTTTGAGAATTTTCCGAAAACGAGTTTCGATCATTTCAGCCCCGATTCAATTCCGAACTACGTCAAATAAAATTTTGTTGAATTTTAATAACCCAGAGGAACAAAATATATAAAAATATCCACAAAATGGTCCGACTCGATTTTTAACAATATCCCGTGTACTAACCCCTTTGGAAATATCCGAAATCGAGTTTCGATTATATCAGCTCCGATTCAGGTCCGAAACGCGTCAAATAAAATTTTGTTGAATCCCAATAACCCGTAGGAACAAAATATGTTAAAATGTCCATGAAATGGTCCGACCCGATTTTTAACAATATTTCGTGAACGAACCCCTTTGAGGATTATCCGAAAACCGATTTTCAATCATATCAGGTCAGATTCAGGTTCGAACTACGTCAAATAATTTTTTTTTGAATTTTAATAACCCATAGGAACAAAATATGTAAAAATATCCACAAAATGGTCCGACTTGATTTTTAAGAATATCCCATGTACTAACCCCTTTGAGAATTTTCCAAAATATCGAGTTTCGATCATATCAGCTCCGATTCATTCCGAATTGCGTCAAATAAAATTTCGTTGAATTCAAATAACCCATAGGAACAAAATATGTAAAAATATCTACAAAATGGTCCGACTTGATTTTTAACAATATCCCGTGTACTATAACCCCTTTGAGAATTTTCCGAAAACGAGTTTCGATCATTTCAGCCCCGATTCAATTCCGAACTACGTCAAATAAAATTTCGTTGAATTCCAATAACCCATAGGAACAAAATATGTTAAAATATCCACAAAATGGTCCGACTCGATTTTTAACAATATCCCGTGTACTAACCCCTTTGGAAATATCCGAAATCGAGTTTCGATTATATCAGCTCCGATTCAGGTCCGAAACGCGTCAAATAAAATTTTGTTGAATCCCAATAACCCGTAGGAACAAAATATGTTAAAATGTCCATGAAATGGTCCGACCCGATTTTTAACAATATTTCGTGAACGAACCCCTTTGAGGATTATCCGAAAACTGATTTTCAATCATATCAGGTCAGATTCAGGTTCGAACTACGTCAAATAATTTTTTTTTGAATTTTAATAACCCAAAGGAACAAAATATGTAAAAATATCCACAAAATGGTCCGACTTGATTTTTAACAATATCCCGTGTACTAACCCCTTTGAGAATTTTCCAAAATATCGAGTTTCGATCATATCAGCTCCGATTCATTCCGAATTGCGTCAAATAAAATTTCGTTGAATTCCAATAACCCATAGGAACAAAATATGTAAAAATATCTACAAAATGGTCCGACTTGATTTTTAACAATATCCCGTGTACTATAACCCCTTTGAGAATTTTCCGAAAACGAGTTTCGATCATTTCAGCCCCGATTCAATTCCGAACTACGTCAAATAAAATTTTGTTGAATTTTAATAACCCAGAGGAACAAAATATATAAAAATATCCACAAAATGGTCCGACTCGATTTTTAACAATATCCCGTGTACTAACCCCTTTGGAAATATCCGAAATCGAGTTTCGATTATATCAGCTCCGATTCAGGTCCGAAACGCGTCAAATAAAATTTTGTTGAATCCCAATAACCCGTAGGAACAAAATATGTTAAAATGTCCATGAAATGGTCCGACCCGATTTTTAACAATATTTCGTGAACGAACCCCTTTGAGGATTATCCGAAAACCGATTTTCAATCATATCAGGTCAGATTCAGGTTCGAACTACGTCAAATAATTTTTTTTTGAATTTTAATAACCCATAGGAACAAAATATGTAAAAATATCCACAAAATGATCCGACTTGATTTTTAAGAATATCCCATGTACTAACCCCTTTGAGAATTTTCCAAAATATCGAGTTTCGATCATATCAGCTCCGATTCATTCCGAATTGCGTCAAATAAAATTTCGTTGAATTCCAATAACCCATAGGAACAAAATATGTAAAAATATCTACAAAATGGTCCGACTTGATTTTTAACAATATCCCGTGTACTATAACCCCTTTGAGAATTTTCCGAAAACGAGTTTCGATCATTTCAGCCCCGATTCAATTCCGAACTACGTCAAATAAAATTTTGTTGAATTTTAATAACCTAGAGGAACAAAATATATAAAAATATCCACAAAATGGTCCGACTCGATTTTTAACAATATCCCGTGTACTAACCCCTTTGGAAATATCCGAAATCGAGTTTCGATTATATCAGCTCCGATTCAGGTCCGAAACGCGTCAAATAAAATTTTGTTGAATCCCAATAACCCGTAGGAACAAAATATGTTAAAATGTCCATGAAATGGTCCGACCCGATTTTTAACAATATTTCGTGAACGAACCCCTTTGAGGATTATCCGAAAACCGATTTTCAATCATATCAGGTCAGATTCAGGTTCGAACTACGTCAAATAATTTTTTTTTGAATTTTAATAACCCATAGGAACAAAATATGTAAAAATATCCACAAAATGGTCCGACTTGATTTTTAAGAATATCCCATGTACTAACCCCTTTGAGAATTTTCCAAAAAATCGAGTTTCGATCATATCAGCTCCGATTCATGTCCGAATTGCGTCAAATAAAATTTCGTTGAATTCCAATAACCCATAGGAACAAAATATGTAAAAATATCCACAAAATGGTCCGACTTGATTTTTAACAATATCCCGTGTACTATAACCCCTTTGAGAATTTTCCGAAAACCGAGTTTCGATCATTTCAGCCCCGATTCAGGTCCGAACGGCACCAAATAAAATTTCATTGAATTCCAATAACCCAGAGGAACAAAATATGTAAAAATATCCGTAAAATGGTCCGACTCGATTTTTAACAATATCCCGTGTACTAACCCCTTTGAGAATTTTCCGAAAACTGAGTTTCCATTATATCAGCTCCGATTCAGGTCCGAAACGCGTCAAATAAAATTTTTTTGAATCCCAATAACCCGTAGGAAAAAAATATGTTAAAATGTCCATGAAATGGTCCGACCCGATTTTTAACAATATTTCGTGTACGAACCCCTTTGAGGATTATCCGAAAACCGATTTTCAATCATATCAGGTCAGATTCAGGTTCGAACTACGTCAAATAATTTTTTTTTGAATTTTAATAACCCATAGGAACAAAATATGTAAAAATATCCACAAAATGGTCCGACTTGATTTTTAAGAATATCCCGTGTACTAACCCCTTTGAGAATTTTCCAAAAAATCGAGTTTCGATCATATCAGCTCCGATTCATGTCCGAATTGCGTCAAATAAAATTTCGTTGAATTCCAATAACCCATAGGAACAAAATATGTAAAAATATCCACAAAATGGTCCGACTTGATTTTTAACAATATCCCGTGTACTATAACCCCTTTGAGAATTTTCCGAAAACCGAGTTTCGATCATTTCAGCCCCGATTCAGGTCCGAACGGCACCAAATAAAATTTCATTGAATTCCAATAACCCAGAGGAACAAAATATGTAAAAATATCCGTAAAATGGTCCGACTCGATTTTTAACAATATCCCGTGTACTAACCCCTTTGAGAATTTTCCGAAAACCGAGTTTCGATCATTTCAGCCCCGATTCAGGTCCGAACGGCACCAAATAAAATTTCATTGAATTCCAATAACCCAGAGGAACAAAATATGTAAAAATATCCGTAAAATGGTCCGACTCGATTTTTAACAATATCCCGTGTACTAACCCCTTTGAGAATTTTCCGAAAACCGAGTTTCGATCATTTCAGCCCCGATTCAGGTCCGAACGGCACCAAATAAAATTTCATTGAATTCCAATAACCCAGAGGAACAAAATATGTAAAAATATCCGTAAAATGGTCCGACTCGATTTTTAACAATATCCCGTGTACTAACCCCTTTGAGAATTTTCCGAAAACCGAGTTTCCATTATATCAGCTCCGATTCAGGTCCGAAACGCGTCAAATAAAAATATCCACAAAATGGTCCGACTCGATTTTTAACAATATCCCGTGTACTAACCCTTTTGGGAATATCCGAAAATCGAGTTTCGATTATATCAGCTCCGATTCAGGTCCGAAACGCGTCAAATAAAATTTTGTTGAATCCCAATAACCCGTAGGATCAAAATATGTAAAAATATCTACAAAATGGTCCGACTTGATTTTTAACAATATCCCGTGTACTATAACCCCTTTGAGAATTTTCCGAAAACTGAGTTTCGATCATTTCAGCCCCGATTCAGGTCCGAGGGCACCAAATAAAATTTCATTGAATTCCAATAACCCAGAGGAACAAAATTTGTTAAAATATCCGTAAAATGGTCTTACTCGATTTTTAACAATATCCCGTGTACTAACCCCTTTGAGAATTTTCCGAAAACCGAGTTTCCATTATATCAGCTCCGATTCTGGTCCGAAACGCGTCAAATAAAATTTTGTTGAATCCCAATAACCCATAGGAACAAAATATGTAAAAATGTCCATGAAATGGTCCGACCCGATTTTTTACAATATTTCGTGTACTAACCCCTTTGAGGATTATCCGAAAACCGATTTTCAATCATATCAGGTCCGATTCAGGTTCGAACTACGTCAAATAAAATTTTGTTGAATTTTAATAACCCATAAGAACAAAATATATAAAAACATCCACAAAATGGTCCGACTCGATTTTTAACAATATCCCGTGTACTAACCCCTTTGGGAATATCCGAAAATCGAGTTTCGATTATATCAGCTCCGATTCAGGTCCGAAACGCGTCAAATAAAATTTTGTTGAATCCCAATAACCTGTAGGAACAAAATATGTTAAAATGTCCATGAAATGGTCCTACCCGATTTTTAACAATATTTCGTGTACGAACCCCTTTGAGGATTATCCGAAAACCGATTTTCAATCATATCAGGTCCGATTCAGGTTCGAACTACGTCAAATAAAATTTTGTTGAATTTTAATAACCCATAGGAACAAAATATGTAAAAATATCCATAAAATGGTCCGACTCGATTTTTAACAATATCCCATGTACTAGCCCCTTTGAGGATTATCAAAAAATCGAGTTTCGATTATATCAGCTCCGATTCAGGTCCGAATTGCATCAAATAAAATTTCATTGAATTTCAATAACCCATAGGAACAAAATATCTAAAAATATCCACTAAATGGTCCGACTTGATTTTTAACAATATCCCGTGTACTAACCCCTTTGAGAATTTTCCGAAAACCGAGTTTCGATCATAACAGCTCCGATTCTAGTCCGAACAGCGTCAAATAAAATTTCGTTGAATTCCAATAACCCATAGGAACAAAATATGTAAAAATATCCACAAAATGGTCTGACTCGATTTTTAACAATATCCCATGTACTAGCCCCTTTGAGGATTATCCAAAAACCGAGTTTCGATTATAACAGCTCCGATTCAGGTCCGAAACGCGTCAAATAAAATTTTTTTGAATCCCAATAACCCGTAGGACAAAATATGTAAAATTGTCCATGAAATGGTCCGACCCAATTTTTAACAATATTTTGTGTACTAACCCCTTTGAGGATTATCCAAAAATCGAGTTTCGATTATATCAGCTCCGAAATGCGTCAAATAAAATTTCGTTGAATTCCAATAACCCATAGGAACAAAATATGTAAAAATATCCACAAAATGGTCCGACTCGATTTTTAACAATATCCCGTGTACTAACCCCTTTGGGAATATCCGAAAATCAAGTTTCCATTATATGAGCTCCGATTCAGGTTCGAAACGCATCAAATAAAATTTTGTTGAATCCCAATAACCCATAGGAACAAAATATGTAAAAATGTCCATGAAATGGTCAGACACGATTTTTAACAATATTTCGTGTACTAACCCCTTTGAGGATTATCCGAAAACCGAGTTTCGATTATATCAGCTCTGAAATGCGTCAAATAAAATTTCGTTGAATTCCAATAACCCATAGGAACAAAATATGTAAAAATATCCACAAAATGGTCTGACTCGATTTTTAACAATATCCCGTGTACTAACCCCTTTGGGAATATCCGAAAATCAAGTTTCCATTATATCAGCTCCGATTCAGGTCCGAAACGCGTCAAATAAAATTTTGTTGAATCCCAATAACCCATAGGAACAAAATATGTAAAAATGTCCATGAAATGGTCAGACCCGCTTTTTAACAATATTTCGTGTACTAACCCCTTTGAGGATTATCCGAAAACCAATTTTCAATCATATCAGGTCAGATTCAGGTTCGAACTACGTCAAATAAAATTTTTTTGAATTTTAATAACCCATAGGAACAAAATATGTAAAAATATCCACAAAATGGTCCGACTTGATTTTTAAGAAAATCCCGTGTACTAACCCCTTTGAGAATTTTCCAAAAAATCGAGTTTCGATCATATCAGCTCCGATTCATGTCCGAATTGCGTCAAATAAAATTTCGTTGAATTCCAATAACCCATAGGAACAAAATATGTAAAAATATCCGTAAAATGGTCCGACTCAATTTTTAACAATATCCCGTGTACTAACCCCTTTGAGAATTTTCCGACAACCGAGTTTCCATTATATCAGCTCCGATTCTGGTCCGAAACGCGTCAAATAAATTTTTGTTGAATCCCAATAACCCATAGGAACAAAATATGTAAAAAAGTCCATGAAATGGTCCGACCCGATTTTTTACAATATTTCGTGTACTAACCCCTTTGAGGATTATCCGAAAACCGATTTTCAATCATATTAGGTCCGATTCAGGTTCGAACTACGTCAAATAAAATTTTGTTGAATTTTAATAACCCATATGAACAAAATATATAAAAATATCCACAAAATGGTCTGACTCGATTTTTAACAATATCCCGTGTACTAACCCCTTTGGGAATATCCGAAAATCGAGTTTCGATTATATCAGCTCCGATTCAGGTCCGAAACGCGTCAAATAAAATTTTGTTGAATCCCAATAACCCGTAGGAACAAAATATGTTAAAATGTCCATGAAATGGTCCGACCCGATTTTTAACAATATTTCGTGTACGAACCCCTTTGAGGATTATCCGAAAACCGATTTTCAATCATATCAGGTCCGATTCAGGTTCGAACTACGTCATATAAAATTTTGTTGAATTTTAATAACCCATAGGAACAAAATATATAAAAATATCCGCAAAATGGTCCGACTCGATTTTTAACAATATCCCGTGTACTAACCCCTTTGGGAATATCCAAAAATCGAGTTTCGATTATATCATCTCCGATTCAGGTCCGAAACGCGTCAAATAAAATTTTGTTGAATCCCAATAACCCGTAGGAACAAAATATGTAAAAATGTCCATGAAATGATCCGACCCGATTTTTAACAATATTTCGTGTACTAACCCCTTTGAGGATTATCCGAAAACCGATTTTCAATCATATCAGGTTTGATTCAGGTTCGAACTACGTCAAATAAAATTTTGTTGAATTTTAATAACCCATAGGAACAAAATATATAAAAATATCCACAAAATGGTCCGACTCAATTTTTAACAATATCCCGTGGACTAACCCCTTTGAGAATTTTCCGAAAACCGAGTTTTGATCATATCATCTCCGATTCCGGTCCGAACAGCGTCAAATAAAATTTCGTTGAATTCCAATAACCCATAGGAACAAAATATGTAAAAATTGTCCATGAAATGGTCCGACCCAATTTTTTACAATATTTTGTGTACTAACCCCTTTGAGGATTATCCAAAAATCGAGTTTCGATTATATCAGCTCCGAAATGCGTCAAATAAAATTTCGTTGAATTCCAATAACCCATAGGAACAAAATATGTAAAAATATCCACAAAATGGTCCGACTCAATTTTTAACAATATCCCGTGTACTAACCCCTTTGGGAATATCCGAAAATCGAGTTTCCATTATATCAGCTCCGATTCAGGTCCGAAACGCGTCAAATAAAATTTTGTTGAATCCCAATAACCCATAGGAACAAAATATGTAAAAATGTCCATGAAATGGTCAGACCCGATTTTTAACAATATTTCGTGTACTAACCCCTTTGAGGATTATCCGAAAACCGATTTTCAATCATATCAGGTCAGATTCAGGTTCGAACTACGTCAAATAAAATTTTGTTGAATTTTAATAACCCATAGGAACAAAATATGTAAAAATATCCACAAAATGGTCCGACTTGATTTTTAACAATATCCCGTGTACCAACCCCTTTGAGAATTTTCCAAAAAATCGAGTTTCGATCATATCAGCTTCGATTCAAGTCCGAATTGCGTTAAATAAAATTTCGTTGAATTCCAATAACCCATAGGAACAAAATATGTAAAAATATCTACAAAATGGTCCGACTTGATTTTTAACAATATCCCATGTACTATAACCCCTTTGAGAATTTTCCGAAAACCGAGTTTCGATCATTTCAGCCCCGATTCAGGTCCGAACGGCACCAAATAAAATTTCATTGAATTCCAATAACCCAGAGGAACAAAATTTGTTAAAATATCCGTAAAATGGTCCGACTCGATTTTTAACAATATCCCGTGTACTAACCCCTTTGAGAATTTTCCGAAAACCGAGTTTCCATTATATCAGCTCCGATTCTGGTCCGAAACGCGTCAAATAAAATTTTGTTGAATCCCAATAACCCATAGGAACAAAATATGTAAAAATGTCCATGAAATGGTCCGACCCAATTTTTAACAATATTTTGTGTACTAACCCCTTTGAGGATTATCCAAAAATCGAGTTTCGATTATATCAACTCCGAAATGCGTCAAATAAAATTTCGTTGAATTCCAATAACCCATAGGAACAAAATATGTAAAAATATCCACAAAATGGTCTGACTCGATTTTTAACAATATCCCGTGTACTAACCCCTTTGGGAATATCCGAAAATCGAGTTTCCATTATATCAGCTCCGATTCAGGTCCGAAACGCGTCAAATAAATTTTTGTTGAATCCCAATAACCCATAGGAACAAAATATGTAAAAATGTCCATGAAATGGTCAGACCCGATTTTTAACAATATTTCGTGTACTAACCCCTTTGAGGATTATCCGAAAACCGATTTTCAATCATATCAGGTCAGATTCAGGTTCGAACTACGTCAAATAAAATTTAGTTGAATTTTAATAACCCATAGGAACAAAATATGTAAAAATATCCACAAAATGGTCCGACTCGATTTTTAACAATATCCCGTGTACTAACCCCTTTGGGAATATCCGAAAATCGAGTTTCCATTATATCAGCTCCGATTCTGGTCCGAAACGCGTCAAATAAAATTTTGTTGAATCCCAATGACCCATAGGAACAAAATATGTAAAAATGTCCATGAAATGGTCAGACCCGATTTTTAACAATATTTCGTGTACTAACCCCTTTGAGGATTATCCGAAAACCGATTTTCAATCATATCAGGTCAGATTCAGGTTCGAACTACGTCAAATAAAATTTTGTTGAATTTTAATAACCCATAGGAACAAAATATGCAAAAATATCCATAAAATGGTCCGACTTGATTTTTAACAATATCCCGTGTACTAACCCCTTTGAGAATTTTCCAAAAAATCGAGTTTCGATCATATCAGCTTCGATTCAAGTCCGAATTGCGTTAAATAAAATTTCGTTGAATTCCAATAACCCGTAGGAACAAAATATGTAAAAATATCTACAAAATGGTCCGACTTGATTTTTAACAATATCCCATGTACTATAACCCCTTTGAGAATTTTCCGAAAACCGAGTTTCGATCATTTCAGCCCCGATTCAGGTCCGAACGACACCAAATAAAATTTCAATGAATTCCAATAACCCAGAGGAACAAAATTTGTTAAAATATCCGTAAAATGGTCCGACTCAATTTTTAACAATATCCCGTGTACTAACCCCTTTGAGAATTTTCCGAAAACCGAGTTTCCATTATATCAGCTCCGATTCTGGTCCGAAACGCGTCAAATAAAATTTTGTTGAATCCCAATAACCCATAGGAACAAAATATGTAAAAATGTCCATGAAATGGTCCGACCCGATTTTTTACAATATTTCGTGTACTAACCCCTTTGAGGATTATCCGAAAACCGATTTTCAATCATATTAGATCCGATTCAGGTTCGAACTACGTCAAATAAAATTTTGTTGAATTTTAATAACCCATAAGAACAAAATATGTGAAAATATCCACAAAATGGTCCGACTCGATTTTTAACAATATCCCGTGTACTAACCCCATTGGGAATATCCGAAAATCGAGTTTCGATTATATCAGCTCCGATTCAGGTCCGAAACGCGTCAAATAAAATTTTGTTGAATCCCAATAACATGTAGGAACAAAATATGTTAAAATGTCCATGAAATGGTCCTACCCGATTTTTAACAATATTTCGTGTACGAACCCCTTTGAGGATTATCCGAAAACCGATTTTCAATCATATCAGGTCCGATTCAGGTTCGAACTACGTCAAATAAAATTTTGTTGAATTTTAATAACCCATAGGAACAAAATATGTAAAAATATCCATAAAATGGTCCGACTCGATTTTTAACAATATCCCATGTACTAGCCCCTTTGAGGATTATCAAAAAATCGAGTTTCGATTATATCAGCTCCGATTCAGGTCCGAATTGCATCAAATAAAATTTCATTGAATTTCAATAACCCATAGGAACAAAATATCTAAAAATATCCACTAAATGGTCCGACTTGATTTTTAACAATATCCCGTGTACTAACCCCTTTGAGAATTTTCCGAAAACCGAGTTTCGATCATATTAGCTCCGATTCTAGTCCGAACAGCGTCAAATAAAATTTCGTTGAATTCCAATAACCCATAGGAACAAAATATGTAAAAATATCCACAAAATGGTCTGGCTCGATTTTTAACAATATCCCATGTACTAGCCCCTTTGAGGATTATCCAAAAACCGAGTTTCGATTATAACAGCTCCGATTCAGGTCCGAAACGCGTCAAATAAAATTTTTTTGAATCCCAATAACCCGTAGGAACAAAATATGTAAAATTGTCCATGAAATGGTCCGACCCGATTTTACAATATTTCGTGTACTAACCCCTTTGAGGATTATCTGAAAACCGATTTTCAATCATATCAGGTCCGATTCAGGTTCGAACTACGTCAAATAAAATTTTGTTGAATTTAATAACCCATAGGAACAAAATATATAAAAATATCCACAAAATGGTCCGACTCGAGTTTTAACAATATCCCGTGTACTAACCCCTTTGGGAATATCCGAAAATCGAGTTTCGATTATATCAGCTCTGATTCAGGTCCGAAACGCGTCAAATAAAATTTTGTTGAATCCCAATAACCTGTAGGAACAAAATATGTTAAAATGTCCATGAAATGGTCCTACCCGATTTTTAACAATATTTCGTGTACTAACCCCTTTGAGGATTATCCGAAAACCGATTTTCAATCATATCAGGTCTGATTCAGGTTCGAACTACGTCAAATAAAATTTTGTTGAATTTTAATAACCCATAGGAACAAAATATATAAAAATATCCACAAAATGGTCCGACTCAATTTTTAACAATATCCCGTGGACTAACCCCTTTGAGAATTTTCCGAAAACCGAGTTTTGATCATATCATCTCCGATTCCGGTCCGAACAGCGTCAAATAAAATTTCGTTGAATTCCAATAACCCATAGGAACAAAATATGTAAAAATTGTCCATGAAATGGTCCGACCCAATTTTTAACAATATTTTGTGTACTAACCCCTTTGAGGATTATCCAAAAATCGAGTTTCGATTATATCAGCTCCGAAATGCGTCAAATAAAATTTCGTTGAATTCCAATAACCCATAGGAACAAAATATGTAAAAATATCCACAAAAAGGTCCGACTCAATTTTTAACAATATCCCGTGTACTAACCCCTTTGGGAATATCCGAAAATCGAGTTTCCATTATATCAGCTCCGATTCAGGTCCGAAACGCGTCAAATAAAATTTTGTTGAATCCCAATAACCCATAGGAACAAAATATGTAAAAATGTCCATGAAATGGTCAGACCCGATTTTTAACAATATTTCGTGTACTAACCCCTTTGAGGATTATCCGAAAACCGATTTTCAATCATATCAGGTCAGATTCAGGTTCGAACTACGTCAAATAAAATTTTGTTGAATTTTAATAACCCATAGGAACAAAATATGTAAAAATATCCACAAAATGGTCCGACTTGATTTTTAACAATATCCCGTGTACTAACCCCTTTGAGAATTTTCCAAAAAATCGAGTTTCGATCATATCAGCTACGATTCAAGTCCGAATTGCGTTAAATAAAATTTCGTTGAATTCCAATAACCCATAGGAACAAAATATGTAAAAATATCTACAAAATGGTCCGACTTGATTTTTAACAATATCCCATGTACTATAACCCCTTTGAGAATTTTCCGAAAACCGAGTTTCGATCATTTTAGCCCCGATTCTGGTCCGAACGGCACCAAATAAAATTTCATTGAATTCCAATAACCCAGAGGAACAAAATTTGTTAAAATATCCGTAAAATGGTCCGACTCGATTTTTAACAATATCCCGTGTACTAACCCCTTTGAGAATTTTCCGAAAACCGAGTTTCCATTATATCAGCTCCGATTCTGGTCCGAAACGCGTCAAATAAAATTTTGTTGAATCCCAATAACCCATAGGAACAAAATATGTAAAAATGTCCATGAAATGGTCCGACCCAATTTTTAACAATATTTTGTGTACTAACCCCTTTGAGGATTATCCAAAAATCGAGTTTCGATTATATCAACTCCGAAATGCGTCAAATAAAATTTCGTTGAATTCCAATAACCCATAGGAACAAAATATGTAAAAATATCCACAAAATGGTCCGACTCGATTTTTAACAATATCCCGTGTACTAACCCCTTTGGGAATATCCGAAAATCGAGTTTCCATTATATCAGCTCCGATTCAGGTCCGAAACGCGTCAAATAAAATTTTGTTGAATCCCAATAACCCATAGGAACAAAATATGTAAAAATGTCCATGAATTGGTCAGACCCGATTTTTAACAATATTTCGTGTACTAACCCCTTTGAGGATTATCCGAAAACCGATTTTCAATCATATCAGGTCCGATTCAGGTTCGAACTACGTCAAATAAAATTTTGTTGAATTTTAATAACCCATAGGAACAAAATATGTAAAAATATCCATAAAATGGTCCGACTCGATTTTTAACAATATCCCATGTACTAGCCCCTTTGAGGATTATCAAAAAATCGAGTTTCGATTATATCAGCTCCGATTCAGGTCCGAATTGCATCAAATAAAATTTCATTGAATTTCAATAACCCATAGGAACAAAATATCTAAAAATATCCACTAAATGGTCCGACTTGATTTTTAACAATATCCCGTGTACTAACCCCTTTGAGAATTTTCCGAAAACCGAGTTTCGATCATATTAGCTCCGATTCTAGTCCGAACAGCGTCAAATAAAATTTCGTTGAATTCCAATAACCCATAGGAACAAAATATGTAAAAATATCCACAAAATGGTCTGGCTCGATTTTTAACAATATCCCATGTACTAGCCCCTTTGAGGATTATCCAAAAACCGAGTTTCGATTATAACAGCTCCGATTCAGGTCCGAAACGCGTCAAATAAAATTTTTTTGAATCCCAATAACCCGTAGGAACAAAATATGTAAAATTGTCCATGAAATGGTCCGACCCCATTTTACAATATTTCGTGTACTAACCCCTTTGAGGATTATCCGAAAACCGATTTTCAATCATATCAGGTCCGATTCAGGTTCGAACTACGTCAAATAAAATTTTGTTGAATTTAATAACCCATAGGAACAAAATATATAAAAATATCCACAAAATGGTCCGACTCGAGTTTTAACAATATCCCGTGTACTAACCCCTTTGGGAATATCCGAAAATCGAGTTTCGATTATATCAGCTCTGATTCAGGTCCGAAACGCGTCAAATAAAATTTTGTTGAATCCCAATAACCTGTAGGAACAAAATATGTTAAAATGTCCATGAAATGGTCCTACCCGATTTTTAACAATATTTCGTGTACTAACCCCTTTGAGGATTATCCGAAAACCGATTTTCAATCATATCAGGTCTGATTCAGGTTCGAACTACGTCAAATAAAATTTTGTTGAATTTTAATAACCCATAGGAACAAAATATATAAAAATATCCACAAAATGGTCCGACTCAATTTTTAACAATATCCCGTGGACTAACCCCTTTGAGAATTTTCCGAAAACCGAGTTTTGATCATATCATCTCCGATTCCGGTCCGAACAGCGTCAAATAAAATTTCGTTGAATTCCAATAACCCATAGGAACAAAATATGTAAAAATTGTCCATGAAATGGTCCGACCCAATTTTTAACAATATTTTGTGTACTAACCCCTTTGAGGATTATCCAAAAATCGAGTTTCGATTATATCAGCTCCGAAATGCGTCAAATAAAATTTCGTTGAATTCCAATAACCCATAGGAACAAAATATGTAAAAATATCCACAAAAAGGTCCGACTCAATTTTTAACAATATCCCGTGTACTAACCCCTTTGGGAATATCCGAAAATCGAGTTTCCATTATATCAGCTCCGATTCAGGTCCGAAACGCGTCAAATAAAATTTTGTTGAATCCCAATAACCCATAGGAACAAAATATGTAAAAATGTCCATGAAATGGTCAGACCCGATTTTTAACAATATTTCGTGTACTAACCCCTTTGAGGATTATCCGAAAACCGATTTTCAATCATATCAGGTCAGATTCAGGTTCGAACTACGTCAAATAAAATTTTGTTGAATTTTAATAACCCATAGGAACAAAATATGTAAAAATATCCACAAAATGGTCCGACTTGATTTTTAACAATATCCCGTGTACTAACCCCTTTGAGAATTTTCCAAAAAATCGAGTTTCGATCATATCAGCTACGATTCAAGTCCGAATTGCGTTAAATAAAATTTCGTTGAATTCCAATAACCCATAGGAACAAAATATGTAAAAATATCTACAAAATGGTCCGACTTGATTTTTAACAATATCCCATGTACTATAACCCCTTTGAGAATTTTCCGAAAACCGAGTTTCGATCATTTTAGCCCCGATTCTGGTCCGAACGGCACCAAATAAAATTTCATTGAATTCCAATAACCCAGAGGAACAAAATTTGTTAAAATATCCGTAAAATGGTCCGACTCGATTTTTAACAATATCCCGTGTACTAACCCCTTTGAGAATTTTCCGAAAACCGAGTTTCCATTATATCAGCTCCGATTCTGGTCCGAAACGCGTCAAATAAAATTTTGTTGAATCCCAATAACCCATAGGAACAAAATATGTAAAAATGTCCATGAAATGGTCCGACCCAATTTTTAACAATATTTTGTGTACTAACCCCTTTGAGGATTATCCAAAAATCGAGTTTCGATTATATCAACTCCGAAATGCGTCAAATAAAATTTCGTTGAATTCCAATAACCCATAGGAACAAAATATGTAAAAATATCCACAAAATGGTCCGACTCGATTTTTAACAATATCCCGTGTACTAACCCCTTTGGGAATATCCGAAAATCGAGTTTCCATTATATCAGCTCCGATTCAGGTCCGAAACGCGTCAAATAAAATTTTGTTGAATCCCAATAACCCATAGGAACAAAATATGTAAAAATGTCCATGAATTGGTCAGACCCGATTTTTAACAATATTTCGTGTACTAACCCCTTTGAGGATTATCCGAAAACCGATTTTCAATCATATCAGGTCAGATTCAGGTTCGAACTACGTCAAATAAAATTTTGTTGAATTTTAATAACCCATAGGAACAAAATATGTAAAAATATCCACAAAATGGTCCGACTTGATTTTTAACAATATCCCGTGTACTAACCCCTTTGAGAATTTTCCAAAAAATCGAGTTTCGATCATATCAGCTTCGATTCAAGTCCGAATTGCGTTAAATAAAATTTCGTTGAATTCCAATAACCCATAGGAACAAAATATGTAAAAATATCTACAAAATGGTCCGACTTGATTTTTAACAATATCCCATGTACTATAACCCCTTTGAGAATTTTCCGAAAACCGAGTTTCGATTATTTCAGCCCCGATTCAGGTTCGAACGGCACCAAATAAAATTTCATTGAATTCCAATAACCTAGAGGAACAAAATTTGTTAAAATATCCGTAAAATGGTCGGACTCGATTTTTAACAATATCCCGTGTACTAACCCCTTTTGGAATATCCGAAAATCGAGTTTCCATTATATCAGCTCCGATTCAGGTCCGAAACGCGTCAAATAAAATTTTATTGAATCCCAATAACCCATAGGAACAAAATATGTAAAAATATCTACAAAATGGTCCGACTTGATTTTTAACAATATCCCATGTACTATAACCCCTTTGAGAATTTTCCGAAAACCGAGTTTCGATTATTTCAGCCCCGATTCAGGTCCGAACGGCACCAAATAAAATTTCATTGAATTCCAATAACCTAGAGGAACAAAATTTGTTAAAATATCCGTAAAATGGTCGGACTCGATTTTTAACAATATCCCGTGTACTAACCCCTTTGGGAATATCCGAAAATCGAGTTTCCATTATATCAGCTCCGATTCAGGTCCGAAACGCGTCAAATAAAATTTTGTTGAATCCCAATAACCCATAGGAACAAAATATGTAAAAATGTCCATGAAATGGTCAGACCCGATTTTTAACAATATTTCGTGTACTAACCCCTTTGAGGATTATCCGAAAACCGATTTTCAATCATATCAGGTCAGATTCAGGTTCGAACTACGTCAAATAAAATTTTGTTGAATTTTAATAACCCATAGGAACAAAATATGTAAAAATATCCACAAAATGGTCCGACTCGATTTTTAACAATATCCCGTGTACTAACCCCTTTGGGAATATCCGAAAATCGAGTTTCCATTATATCAGCTCCGATTCAGGTCCGAAACGCGTCAAATAAAATTTTGTTGAATCCCAATAACCCATAGGAACAAAATATGTAAAAATGTCCATGAAATGGTCAGACCCGATTTTTAACAATATTTCGTGTACTAACCCCTTTGAGGATTATCCGAAAACCGATTTTCAATCATATCAGGTCAGATTCAGGTTCGAACTACGTTAAATAAAATTTTGTTGAATTTTAATAACCCATAGGAACAAAATATGTAAAAATATCCACAAAATGGTCCGACTTGATTTTCAACAATATCCCGTGTACTAACCCCTTTGAGAATTTTCCAAAAAATCGAGTTTCGATCATATCAGCTTCGATTCAAGTCCGAATTGCGTTAAATAAAATTTCGTTGAATTCCAATAACCCATAGGAACAAAATATGTAAAAATATCTACAAAATGGTCCGACTTGATTTTTAACAATATCCCATGTACTATATCCCCTTTGAGAATTTTCCGAAAACCGAGTTTCGATCATTTCAGCCCCGATTCAGGTCCGAACGGCACCAAATAAAATTTCATTGAATTCCAATAACCTAGAGGAACAAAATTTGTTAAAATATCCGTAAAATGGTCCGACTCGATTTTTAACAATATCCCGTGTACTAACCCCTTTGAGAATTTTCCGAAAACCGAGTTTCCATTATATCAGCTCCGATTCTGGTCCGAAACGCGTCAAATAAAATTTTGTTGAATCCCAATAACCCATAGGAACAAAATATGTAAAAATGTCCATGAAATGGTCCGACCCAATTTTTAACAATATTTTGTGTACTAACCCCTTTGAGGATTATCCAAAAATCGAGTTTCGATTATATCAACTCCGAAATGCGTCAAATAAAATTTCGTTGAATTCCAATAACCCATAGGAACAAAATATGTAAAAATATCCACAAAATGGTCCGACTCGATTTTTAACAATATCCCGTGTACTAACCCCTTTGGGAATATCCGAAAATCGAGTTTCCATTATATCAGCTCCGATTCAGGTCCGAAACGCGTCAAATAAAATTTTGTTGAATCCCAATAACCCATAGGAACAAAATATGTAAAAATGTCCATGAAATGGTCAGACCCAATTTTTAACAATATTTCGTGTACTAACCCCTTTGAGGATTATCCGAAAACCGATTTTCAATCATATCAGGTCAGATTCAGGTTCGAACTACGTCAAATAAAATTTTGTTGAATTTTAATAACCCATAGGAACAAAATATGTAAAAATATCCACAAAATGGTCCGACTTGATTTTTAACAATATCCCGTGTACTAACCCCTTTGAGAATTTTCCAAAAAATCGAGTTTCGATCATATCAGCTTCGATTCAAGTCCGAATTGCGTTAAATAAAATTTCGTTGAATTCCAATAACCCATAGGAACAAAATATGTAAAAATATCTACAAAATGGTCCGACTTGATTTTTAACAATATCCCATGTACTATATCCCCTTTGAGAATTTTCCGAAAACCGAGTTTCGATCATTTCAGCCCCGATTCAGGTCCGAACGGCACCAAATAAAATTTCATTGAATTCCAATAACCTAGAGGAACAAAATTTGTTAAAATATCCGTAAAATGGTCCGACTCGATTTTTAACAATATCCCGTGTACTAACCCCTTTGAGAATTTTCCGAAAACCGAGTTTCCATTATATCAGCTCCGATTCTGGTCCGAAACGCGTCAAATAAAATTTTGTTGAATCCCAATAACCCATAGGAACAAAATATGTAAAAATGTCCATGAAATGGTCCGACCCAATTTTTAACAATATTTTGTGTACTAACCCCTTTGAGGATTATCCAAAAATCGAGTTTCGATTATATCAACTCCGAAATGCGTCAAATAAAATTTCGTTGAATTCCAATAACCCATAGGAACAAAATATGTAAAAATATCCACAAAATGGTCCGACTCGATTTTTAACAATATCCCGTGTACTAACCCCTTTGGGAATATCCGAAAATCGAGTTTCCATTATATCAGCTCCGATTCAGGTCCGAAACGCGTCAAATAAAATTTTGTTGAATCCCAATAACCCATAGGAACAAAATATGTAAAAATGTCCATGAAATGGTCAGACCCGATTTTTAACAATATTTCGTGTACTAACCCCTTTGAGGATTATCCGAAAACCGATTTTCAATCATATCAGGTCGGATTCAGGTTCGAACTACGTCAAATAAAATTTTGTTGAATTTTAATAACCCATAGGAACAAAATATGTAAAAATATCCACAAAATGGTCCGACTTGATTTTTAACAATATCCCGTGTACTAACCCCTTTGAGAATTTTCCAAAAAATCGAGTTTCGATCATATCAGCTTCGATTCAAGTCCGAATTGCGTTAAATAAAATTTCGTTGAATTCCAATAACCCATAGGAACAAAATATGTAAAAATATCTACAAAATGGTCCGACTTGATTTTTAACAATATCCCATGTACTATAACCCCTTTGAGAATTTTCCGAAAACCGAGTTTCGATTATTTCAGCCCCGATTCAGGTCCGAACGGCACCAAATAAAATTTCATTGAATTCCAATAACCTAGAGGAACAAAATTTGTTAAAATATCCGTAAAATGGTCGGACTCGATTTTTAACAATATCCCGTGTACTAACCCCTTTGGGAATATCCGAAAATCGAGTTTCCATTATATCAGCTCCGATTCAGGTCCGAAACGCGTCAAATAAAATTTTGTTGAATCCCAATAACCCATAGGAACAAAATATGTAAAAATGTCCATGAAATGGTCAGACCCGATTTTTAACAATATTTCGTGTACTAACCCCTTTGAGGATTATCCGAAAACCGATTTTCAATCATATCAGGTCAGATTCAGGTTCGAACTACGTCAAATAAAATTTTGTTGAATTTTAATAACCCATAGGAACAAAATATGTAAAAATATCCACAAAATGGTCCGACTTGATTTTTAACAATATCCCGTGTACTAACCCCTTTGAGAATTTTCCAAAAAATCGAGTTTCGATCATATCAGCTTCGATTCAAGTCCGAATTGCGTTAAATAAAATTTCGTTGAATTCCAATAACCCATAGGAACAAAATATGTAAAAATATCTACAAAATGGTCCGACTTGATTTTTAACAATATCCCATGTACTATAACCCCTTTGAGAATTTTCCGAAAACCGAGTTTCGATTATTTCAGCCCCGATTCAGGTCCGAACGGCACCAAATAAAATTTCATTGAATTCCAATAACCTAGAGGAACAAAATTTGTTAAAATATCCGTAAAATGGTCGGACTCGATTTTTAACAATATCCCGTGTACTAACCCCTTTGGGAATATCCGAAAATCGAGTTTCCATTATATCAGCTCCGATTCAGGTCCGAAACGCGTCAAATAAAATTTTGTTGAATCCCAATAACCCATAGGAACAAAATATGTAAAAATGTCCATGAAATAGTCAGACCCGATTTTTAACAATATTTCGTGTACTAACCCCTTTGAGGATTATCCGAAAACCGATTTTCAATCATATCAGGTCAGATTCAGGTTCGAACTACGTCAAATAAAATTTTGTTGAATTTTAATAACCCATAGGAACAAAATATGTAAAAATATCCACAAAATGGTCCGACTCGATTTTTAACAATATCCCGTGTACTAACCCCTTTGGGAATATCCGAAAATCGAGTTTCCATTATATCAGCTCCGATTCAGGTCCGAAACGCGTCAAATAAAATTTTGTTGAATCCCAATAACCCATAGGAACAAAATATGTAAAAATGTCCATGAAATGGTCCGACCCAATTTTTAACAATATTTTGTGTACTAACCCCTTTGAGGATTATCCAAAAATCGAGTTTCGATTATATCAACTCCGAAATGCGTCAAATAAAATTTCGTTGAATTCCAATAACCCATAGGAACAAAATATGTAAAAATATCCACAAAATGGTCCGACTCGATTTTTAACAATATCCCGTGTACTAACCCCTTTGGGAATATCCGAAAATCGAGTTTCCATTATATCAGCTCCGATTCAGGTCCGAAACGCGTCAAATAAAATTTTGTTGAATCCCAATAACCCATAGGAACAAAATATGTAAAAATGTCCATGAAATGGTCAGACCCGATTTTTAACAATATTTCGTGTACTAACCCCTTTGAGGATTATCCGAAAACCGATTTTCAATCATATCAGGTCGGATTCAGGTTCGAACTACGTCAAATAAAATTTTGTTGAATTTTAATAACCCATAGGAACAAAATATGTAAAAATATCCACAAAATGGTCCGACTTGATTTTTAACAATATCCCGTGTACTAACCCCTTTGAGAATTTTCCAAAAAATCGAGTTTCGATCATATCAGCTTCGATTCAAGTCCGAATTGCGTTAAATAAAATTTCGTTGAATTCCAATAACCCATAGGAACAAAATATGTAAAAATATCTACAAAATGGTCCGACTTGATTTTTAACAATATCCCATGTACTATAACCCCTTTGAGAATTTTCCGAAAACCGAGTTTCGATTATTTCAGCCCCGATTCAGGTCCGAACGGCACCAAATAAAATTTCATTGAATTCCAATAACCTAGAGGAACAAAATTTGTTAAAATATCCGTAAAATGGTCGGACTCGATTTTTAACAATATCCCGTGTACTAACCCCTTTGGGAATATCCGAAAATCGAGTTTCCATTATATCAGCTCCGATTCAGGTCCGAAACGCGTCAAATAAAATTTTGTTGAATCCCAATAACCCATAGGAACAAAATATGTAAAAATGTCCATGAAATGGTCAGACCCGATTTTTAACAATATTTCGTGTACTAACCCCTTTGAGGATTATCCGAAAACCGATTTTCAATCATATCAGGTCAGATTCAGGTTCGAACTACGTCAAATAAAATTTTGTTGAATTTTAATAACCCATAGGAACAAAATATGTAAAAATATCCACAAAATGGTCCGACTTGATTTTTAACAATATCCCGTGTACTAACCCCTTTGAGAATTTTCCAAAAAATCGAGTTTCGATCATATCAGCTTCGATTCAAGTCCGAATTGCGTTAAATAAAATTTCGTTGAATTCCAATAACCCATAGGAACAAAATATGTAAAAATATCCATGAAATGGTCAGACCCGATTTTTAACAATATTTCGTGTACTAACCCCTTTGAGGATTATCCGAAAACCGATTTTCAATCATATCAGGTCAGATTCAGGTTCGAACTACGTTAAATAAAATTTTGTTGAATTTTAATAACCCATAGGAACAAAATATGTAAAAATATCCACAAAATGGTCCGACTTGATTTTCAACAATATCCCGTGTACTAACCCCTTTGAGAATTTTCCAAAAAATCGAGTTTCGATCATATCAGCTTCGATTCAAGTCCGAATTGCGTTAAATAAAATTTCGTTGAATTCCAATAACCCATAGGAACAAAATATGTAAAAATATCTACAAAATGGTCCGACTTGATTTTTAACAATATCCCATGTACTATATCCCCTTTGAGAATTTTCCGAAAACCGAGTTTCGATCATTTCAGCCCCGATTCAGGTCCGAACGGCACCAAATAAAATTTCATTGAATTCCAATAACCTAGAGGAACAAAATTTGTTAAAATATCCGTAAAATGGTCCGACTCGATTTTTAACAATATCCCGTGTACTAACCCCTTTGAGAATTTTCCGAAAACCGAGTTTCCATTATATCAGCTCCGATTCTGGTCCGAAACGCGTCAAATAAAATTTTGTTGAATCCCAATAACCCATAGGAACAAAATATGTAAAAATGTCCATGAAATGGTCCGACCCAATTTTTAACAATATTTTGTGTACTAACCCCTTTGAGGATTATCCAAAAATCGAGTTTCGATTATATCAACTCCGAAATGCGTCAAATAAAATTTCGTTGAATTCCAATAACCCATAGGAACAAAATATGTAAAAATATCCACAAAATGGTCCGACTCGATTTTTAACAATATCCCGTGTACTAACCCCTTTGGGAATATCCGAAAATCGAGTTTCCATTATATCAGCTCCGATTCAGGTCCGAAACGCGTCAAATAAAATTTTGTTGAATCCCAATAACCCATAGGAACAAAATATGTAAAAATGTCCATGAAATGGTCAGACCCAATTTTTAACAATATTTCGTGTACTAACCCCTTTGAGGATTATCCGAAAACCGATTTTCAATCATATCAGGTCAGATTCAGGTTCGAACTACGTCAAATAAAATTTTGTTGAATTTTAATAACCCATAGGAATAAAATATGTAAAAATATCCACAAAATGGTCCGACTCGATTTTTAACAATATCCCGTGTACTAACCCCTTTGGGAATATCCGAAAATCGAGTTTCCATTATATCAGCTCCGATTCAGGTCCGAAACGCGTCAAATAAAATTTTGTTGAATCCCAATAACCCATAGGAACAAAATATGTAAAAATGTCCATGAAATGGTCAGACCCGATTTTTAACAATATTTCGTGTACTAACCCCTTTGAGGATTATCCGAAAACCGATTTTCAATCATATCAGGTCAGATTCAGGTTCGAACTACGTTAAATAAAATTTTGTTGAATTTTAATAACCCATAGGAACAAAATATGTAAAAATATCCACAAAATGGTCCGACTTGATTTTTAACAATATCCCGTGTACTAACCCCTTTGAGAATTTTCCAAAAAATCGAGTTTCGATCATATCAGCTTCGATTCAAGTCCGAATTGCGTTAAATAAAATTTCGTTGAATTCCAATAACCCATAGGAACAAAATATGTAAAAATATCTACAAAATGGTCCGACTTGATTTTTAACAATATCCCATGTACTATATCCCCTTTGAGAATTTTCCGAAAACCGAGTTTCGATCATTTCAGCCCCGATTCAGGTCCGAACGGCACCAAATAAAATTTCATTGAATTCCAATAACCTAGAGGAACAAAATTTGTTAAAATATCCGTAAAATGGTCCGACTCGATTTTTAACAATATCCCGTGTACTAACCCCTTTGAGAATTTTCCGAAAACCGAGTTTCCATTATATCAGCTCCGATTCTGGTCCGAAACGCGTCAAATAAAATTTTGTTGAATCCCAATAACCCATAGGAACAAAATATGTAAAAATGTCCATGAAATGGTCCGACCCAATTTTTAACAATATTTTGTGTACTAACCCCTTTGAGGATTATCCAAAAATCGAGTTTCGATTATATCAACTCCGAAATGCGTCAAATAAAATTTCGTTGAATTCCAATAACCCATAGGAACAAAATATGTAAAAATATCCACAAAATGGTCCGACTCGATTTTTAACAATATCCCGTGTACTAACCCCTTTGGGAATATCCGAAAATCGAGTTTCCATTATATCAGCTCCGATTCAGGTCCGAAACGCGTCAAATAAAATTTTGTTGAATCCCAATAACCCATAGGAACAAAATATGTAAAAATGTCCATGAAATGGTCAGACCCGATTTTTAACAATATTTCGTGTACTAACCCCTTTGAGGATTATCCGAAAACCGATTTTCAATCATATCAGGTCGGATTCAGGTTCGAACTACGTCAAATAAAATTTTGTTGAATTTTAATAACCCATAGGAACAAAATATGTAAAAATATCCACAAAATGGTCCGACTTGATTTTTAACAATATCCCGTGTACTAACCCCTTTGAGAATTTTCCAAAAAATCGAGTTTCGATCATATCAGCTTCGATTCAAGTCCGAATTGCGTTAAATAAAATTTCGTTGAATTCCAATAACCCATAGGAACAAAATATGTAAAAATATCTACAAAATGGTCCGACTTGATTTTTAACAATATCCCATGTACTATAACCCCTTTGAGAATTTTCCGAAAACCGAGTTTCGATTATTTCAGCCCCGATTCAGGTCCGAACGGCACCAAATAAAATTTCATTGAATTCCAATAACCTAGAGGAACAAAATTTGTTAAAATATCCGTAAAATGGTCCGACTCGATTTTTAACAATATCCCGTGTACTAACCCCTTTGAGAATTTTCCGAAAACCGAGTTTCCATTATATCAGCTCCGATTCTGGTCCGAAACGCGTCAAATAAAATTTTGTTGAATCCCAATAACCCATAGGAACAAAATATGTAAAAATGTCCATGAAATGGTCCGACCCAATTTTTAACAATATTTTGTGTACTAACCCCTTTGAGGATTATCCAAAAATCGAGTTTCGATTATATCAACTCCGAAATGCGTCAAATAAAATTTCGTTGAATTCCAATAACCCATAGGAACAAAATATGTAAAAATATCCACAAAATGGTCCGACTCGATTTTTAACAATATCCCGTGTACTAACCCCTTTGGGAATATCCGAAAATCGAGTTTCCATTATATCAGCTCCGATTCAGGTCCGAAACGCGTCAAATAAAATTTTGTTGAATCCCAATAACCCATAGGAACAAAATATGTAAAAATGTCCATGAAATGGTCAGACCCGATTTTTAACAATATTTCGTGTACTAACCCCTTTGAGGATTATCCGAAAACCGATTTTCAATCATATCAGGTCGGATTCAGGTTCGAACTACGTCAAATAAAATTTTGTTGAATTTTAATAACCCATAGGAACAAAATATGTAAAAATATCCACAAAATGGTCCGACTTGATTTTTAACAATATCCCGTGTACTAACCCCTTTGAGAATTTTCCAAAAAATCGAGTTTCGATCATATCAGCTTCGATTCAAGTCCGAATTGCGTTAAATAAAATTTCGTTGAATTCCAATAACCCATAGGAACAAAATATGTAAAAATATCTACAAAATGGTCCGACTTGATTTTTAACAATATCCCATGTACTATAACCCCTTTGAGAATTTTCCGAAAACCGAGTTTCGATTATTTCAGCCCCGATTCAGGTCCGAACGGCACCAAATAAAATTTCATTGAATTCCAATAACCTAGAGGAACAAAATTTGTTAAAATATCCGTAAAATGGTCGGACTCGATTTTTAACAATATCCCGTGTACTAACCCCTTTGGGAATATCCGAAAATCGAGTTTCCATTATATCAGCTCCGATTCAGGTCCGAAACGCGTCAAATAAAATTTTGTTGAATCCCAATAACCCATAGGAACAAAATATGTAAAAATGTCCATGAAATGGTCAGACCCGATTTTTAACAATATTTCGTGTACTAACCCCTTTGAGGATTATCCGAAAACCGATTTTCAATCATATCAGGTCAGATTCAGGTTCGAACTACGTCAAATAAAATTTTGTTGAATTTTAATAACCCATAGGAACAAAATATGTAAAAATATCCACAAAATGGTCCGACTTGATTTTTAACAATATCCCGTGTACTAACCCCTTTGAGAATTTTCCAAAAAATCGAGTTTCGATCATATCAGCTTCGATTCAAGTCCGAATTGCGTTAAATAAAATTTCGTTGAATTCCAATAACCCATAGGAACAAAATATGTAAAAATATCTACAAAATGGTCCGACTTGATTTTTAACAATATCCCATGTACTATAACCCCTTTGAGAATTTTCCGAAAACCGAGTTTCGATTATTTCAGCCCCGATTCAGGTCCGAACGGCACCAAATAAAATTTCATTGAATTCCAATAACCTAGAGGAACAAAATTTGTTAAAATATCCGTAAAATGGTCGGACTCGATTTTTAACAATATCCCGTGTACTAACCCCTTTGGGAATATCCGAAAATCGAGTTTCCATTATATCAGCTCCGATTCAGGTCCGAAACGCGTCAAATAAAATTTTGTTGAATCCCAATAACCCATAGGAACAAAATATGTAAAAATGTCCATGAAATGGTCAGACCCGATTTTTAACAATATTTCGTGTACTAACCCCTTTGAGGATTATCCGAAAACCGATTTTCAATCATATCAGGTCAGATTCAGGTTCGAACTACGTCAAATAAAATTTTGTTGAATTTTAATAACCCATAGGAACAAAATATGTAAAAATATCCACAAAATGGTCCGACTCGATTTTTAACAATATCCCGTGTACTAACCCCTTTGGGAATATCCGAAAATCGAGTTTCCATTATATCAGCTCCGATTCAGGTCCGAAACGCGTCAAATAAAATTTTGTTGAATCCCAATAACCCATAGGAACAAAATATGTAAAAATGTCCATGAAATGGTCCGACCCAATTTTTAACAATATTTTGTGTACTAACCCCTTTGAGGATTATCCAAAAATCGAGTTTCGATTATATCAACTCCGAAATGCGTCAAATAAAATTTCGTTGAATTCCAATAACCCATAGGAACAAAATATGTAAAAATATCCACAAAATGGTCCGACTCGATTTTTAACAATATCCCGTGTACTAACCCCTTTGGGAATATCCGAAAATCGAGTTTCCATTATATCAGCTCCGATTCAGGTCCGAAACGCGTCAAATAAAATTTTGTTGAATCCCAATAACCCATAGGAACAAAATATGTAAAAATGTCCATGAAATGGTCAGACCCGATTTTTAACAATATTTCGTGTACTAACCCCTTTGAGGATTATCCGAAAACCGATTTTCAATCATATCAGGTCGGATTCAGGTTCGAACTACGTCAAATAAAATTTTGTTGAATTTTAATAACCCATAGGAACAAAATATGTAAAAATATCCACAAAATGGTCCGACTTGATTTTTAACAATATCCCGTGTACTAACCCCTTTGAGAATTTTCCAAAAAATCGAGTTTCGATCATATCAGCTTCGATTCAAGTCCGAATTGCGTTAAATAAAATTTCGTTGAATTCCAATAACCCATAGGAACAAAATATGTAAAAATATCTACAAAATGGTCCGACTTGATTTTTAACAATATCCCATGTACTATAACCCCTTTGAGAATTTTCCGAAAACCGAGTTTCGATTATTTCAGCCCCGTTTCAGGTCCGAACGGCACCAAATAAAATTTCATTGAATTCCAATAACCTAGAGGAACAAAATTTGTTAAAATATCCGTAAAATGGTCGGACTCGATTTTTAACAATATCCCGTGTACTAACCCCTTTGGGAATATCCGAAAATCGAGTTTCCATTATATCAGCTCCGATTCAGGTCCGAAACGCGTCAAATAAAATTTTGTTGAATCCCAATAACCCATAGGAACAAAATATGTAAAAATGTCCATGAAATGGTCAGACCCGATTTTTAACAATATTTCGTGTACTAACCCCTTTGAGGATTATCCGAAAACCGATTTTCAATCATATCAGGTCAGATTCAGGTTCGAACTACGTCAAATAAAATTTTGTTGAATTTTAATAACCCATAGGAACAAAATATGTAAAAATATCCACAAAATGGTCCGACTTGATTTTTAACAATATCCCGTGTACTAACCCCTTTGAGAATTTTCCAAAAAATCGAGTTTCGATCATATCAGCTTCGATTCAAGTCCGAATTGCGTTAAATAAAATTTCGTTGAATTCCAATAACCCATAGGAACAAAATATGTAAAAATATCTACAAAATGGTCCGACTTGATTTTTAACAATATCCCATGTACTATAACCCCTTTGAGAATTTTCCGAAAACCGAGTTTCGATTATTTCAGCCCCGATTCAGGTCCGAACGGCACCAAATAAAATTTCATTGAATTCCAATAACCTAGAGGAACAAAATTTGTTAAAATATCCGTAAAATGGTCGGACTCGATTTTTAACAATATCCCGTGTACTAACCCCTTTGGGAATATCCGAAAATCGAGTTTCCATTATATCAGCTCCGATTCAGGTCCGAAACGCGTCAAATAAAATTTTGTTGAATCCCAATAACCCATAGGAACAAAATATGTAAAAATGTCCATGAAATGGTCAGACCCGATTTTTAACAATATTTCGTGTACTAACCCCTTTGAGGATTATCCGAAAACCGATTTTCAATCATATCAGGTCAGATTCAGGTTCGAACTACGTCAAATAAAATTTTGTTGAATTTTAATAACCCATAGGAACAAAATATGTAAAAATATCCACAAAATGGTCCGACTCGATTTTTAACAATATCCCGTGTACTAACCCCTTTGGGAATATCCGAAAATCGAGTTTCCATTATATCAGCTCCGATTCAGGTCCGAAACGCGTCAAATAAAATTTTGTTGAATCCCAATAACCCATAGGAACAAAATATGTAAAAATGTCCATGAAATGGTCCGACCCAATTTTTAACAATATTTTGTGTACTAACCCCTTTGAGGATTATCCAAAAATCGAGTTTCGATTATATCAACTCCGAAATGCGTCAAATAAAATTTCGTTGAATTCCAATAACCCATAGGAACAAAATATGTAAAAATATCCACAAAATGGTCCGACTCGATTTTTAACAATATCCCGTGTACTAACCCCTTTGGGAATATCCGAAAATCGAGTTTCCATTATATCAGCTCCGATTCAGGTCCGAAACGCGTCAAATAAAATTTTGTTGAATCTCAATAACCCATAGGAACAAAATATGTAAAAATGTCCATGAAATGGTCAGACCCGATTTTTAACAATATTTCGTGTACTAACCCCTTTGAGGATTATCCGAAAACCGATTTTCAATCATATCAGGTCAGATTCAGGTTCGAACTACGTCAAATAAAATTTTGTTGAATTTTAATAACCCATAGGAACAAAATATGTAAAAATATCCACAAAATGGTCCGACTTGATTTTTAACAATATCCCGTGTACTAACCCCTTTGAGAATTTTCCAAAAAATCGAGTTTCGATCATATCAGCTTCGATTCAAGTCCGAATTGCGTTAAATAAAATTTCGTTGAATTCCAATAACCCATAGGAACAAAATATGTAAAAATATATACAAAATGGTCCGACTTGATTTTTAACAATATCCCATGTACTATAACCCCTTTGAGAATTTTCCGAAAACCGAGTTTCGATCATTTCAGCCCCGATTCAGGTCCGAACGGCACCAAATAAAATTTCATTGAATTCCAATAACCCAGAGGAACAAAATTTGTTAAAATATCCGTAAAATGGTCCGACTCGATTTTTAACAATATCCCGTGTACTAACCCCTTTGAGAATTTTCCGAAAACCGAGTTTCCATTATATCAGCTCCGATTCTGGTCCGAAACGCGTCAAATAAAATTTTGTTGAATCCCAATAACCCATAGGAACAAAATATGTAAAAATGTCCATGAAATGGTCCGACCCAATTTTTAACAATATTTTGTGTACTAACCCCTTTGAGGATTATCCAAAAATCGAGTTTCGATTATATCAACTCCGAAATGCGTCAAATAAAATTTCGTTGAATTCCAATAACCCATAGGAACAAAATATGTAAAAATATCCACAAAATGGTCCGACTCGATTTTTAACAATATCCCGTGTACTAACCCCTTTGGGAATATCCGAAAATCGAGTTTCCATTATATCAGCTCCGATTCAGGTCCGAAACGCGTCAAATAAAATTTTGTTGAATCCCAATAACCCATAGGAACAAAATATGTAAAAATGTCCATGAAATGGTCAGACCCGATTTTTAACAATATTTCGTGTACTAACCCCTTTGAGGATTATCCGAAAACCGATTTTCAATCATATCAGGTCAGATTCAGGTTCGAACTACGTCAAATAAAATTTTGTTGAATTTTAATAACCCATAGGAACAAAATATGTAAAAATATCCACAAAATGGTCCGACTTGATTTTTAACAATATCCCGTGTACTAACCCCTTTGAGAATTTTCCAAAAAATCGAGTTTCGATCATATCAGCTTCGATTCAAGTCCGAATTGCGTTAAATAAAATTTCGTTGAATTCCAATAACCCATAGGAACAAAATATGTAAAAATATCTACAAAATGGTCCGACTTGATTTTTAACAATATCCCATGTACTATAACCCCTTTGAGAATTTTCCGAAAACCGAGTTTCGATCATTTCAGCCCCGATTCAGGTCCGAACGGCACCAAATAAAATTTCATTGAATTCCAATAACCCAGAGGAACAAAATTTGTTAAAATATCCGTAAAATGGTCCGACTCGATTTTTAACAATATCCCGTGTACTAACCTCTTTGAGAATTTTCCGAAAACCGAGTTTCCATTATATCAGCTCCGATTCTGGTCCGAAACGCGTCAAATAAAATTTTGTTGAATCCCAATAACCCATAGGAACAAAATATGTAAAAATGTCCATGAAATGGTCCGACCCAATTTTTAACAATATTTTGTGTACTAACCCCTTTGAGGATTATCCAAAAATCGAGTTTCGATTATATCAACTCCGAAATGCGTCAAATAAAATTTCGTTGAATTCCAATAACCCATAGGAACAAAATATGTAAAAATATCCACAAAATGGTCCGACTCGATTTTTAACAATATCCCGTGTACTAACCCCTTTGGGAATATCCGAAAATCGAGTTTCCATTATATCAGCTCCGATTCAGGTCCGAAACGCGTCAAATAAAATTTTGTTGAATCCCAATAACCCATAGGAACAAAATATGTAAAAATGTCCATGAAATGGTCAGACCCGATTTTTAACAATATTTCGTGTACTAACCCCTTTGAGGATTATCCGAAAACCGATTTTCAATCATATCAGGTCAGATTCAGGTTCGAACTACGTTAAATAAAATTTTGTTGAATTTTAATAACCCATAGGAACAAAATATGTAAAAATATCCACAAAATGGTCCGACTTGATTTTTAACAATATCCCGTGTACTATATCCCCTTTGAGAATTTTCCGAAAACCGAGTTTCGATCATTTCAGCCCCGATTCAGGTCCGAACGGCACCAAATAAAATTTCATTGAATTCCAATAACCTAGAGGAACAAAATTTGTTAAAATATCCGTAAAATGGTCCGACTCGATTTTTAACAATATCCCGTGTACTAACCCCTTTGAGAATTTTCCGAAAACCGAGTTTCCATTATATCAGCTCCGATTCTGGTCCGAAACGCGTCAAATAAAATTTTGTTGAATCCCAATAACCCATAGGAACAAAATATGTAAAAATGTCCATGAAATGGTCCGACCCAATTTTTAACAATATTTTGTGTACTAACCCCTTTGAGGATTATCCAAAAATCGAGTTTCGATTATATCAACTCCGAAATGCGTCAAATAAAATTTCGTTGAATTCCAATAACCCATAGGAACAAAATATGTAAAAATATCCACAAAATGGTCTGACTCGATTTTTAACAATATCCCGTGTACTAACCCCTTTGGGAATATCCGAAAATCGAGTTTCCATTATATCAGCTCCGATTCAGGTCCGAAACGCGTCAAATAAAATTTTGTTGAATCCCAATAACCCATAGGAACAAAATATGTAAAAATGTCCATGAAATGGTCAGACCCGATTTTTAACAATATTTCGTGTACTAACCCCTTTGAGGATTATCCGAAAACCGATTTTCAATCATATCAGGTCAGATTCAGGTTCGAACTACGTTAAATAAAATTTTGTTGAATTTTAATAACCCATAGGAACAAAATATGTAAAAATATCCACAAAATGGTCCGACTTGATTTTTAACAATATCCCGTGTACTATATCCCCTTTGAGAATTTTCCGAAAACCGAGTTTCGATCATTTCAGCCCCGATTCAGGTCCGAACGGCACCAAATAAAATTTCATTGAATTCCAATAACCCAGAGGAACAAAATTTGTTAAAATATCCGTAAAATGGTCCGACTCGATTTTTAACAATATCCCGTGTACTAACCCCTTTGAGAATTTTCCGAAAACCGAGTTTCCATTATATCAGCTCCGATTCTGGTCCGAAACGCGTCAAATAAAATTTTGTTGAATCCCAATAACCCATAGGAACAAAATATGTAAAAATGTCCATGAAATGGTCCGACCCAATTTTTAACAATATTTTGTGTACTAACCCCTTTGAGGATTATCCAAAAATCGAGTTTCGATTATATGAACTCCGAAATGCGTCAAATAAAATTTCGTTGAATTCCAATAACCCATAGGAACAAAATATGTAAAAATATCCACAAAATGGTCTGACTCGATTTTTAACAATATCCCGTGTACTAACCCCTTTGGGAATATCCGAAAATCGAGTTTCCATTATATCAGCTCCGATTCAGGTCCGAAACGCGTCAAATAAATTTTTGTTGAATCCCAATAACCCATAGGAACAAAATATGTAAAAATGTCCATGAAATGGTCAGACCCGATTTTTAACAATATTTCGTGTACTAACCCCTTTGAGGATTATCCGAAAACCGATTTTCAATCATATCAGGTCAGATTCAGGTTCGAACTACGTCAAATAAAATTTTGTTGAATTTTAATAACCCATAGGAACAAAATATGTAAAAATATCCACAAAATGGTCCGACTCAATTTTTAACAATATCCCGTGTACTAACCCCTTTGGGAATATCCGAAAATCGAGTTTCCATTATATCAGCTCCGATTCAGGTCCGAAACGCGTCAAATAAAATTTTGTTGAATCCCAATGACCAATAGGAACAAAATATGTAAAAATGTCCATGAAATGGTCAGACCCGATTTTTAACAATATTTCGTGTACTAACCCCTTTGAGGATTATCCGAAAACCGATTTTCAATCATATCAGGTCAGATTCAGGTTCGAACTACGTTAAATAAAATTTTGTTGAATTTTAATAACCCATAGGAACAAAATATGAAAAAATATCCACAAAATGGTCCGACTTGATTTTTAACAATATCCCGTGTACTATATCCCCTTTGAGAATTTTCCGAAAACCGAGTTTCGATCATTTCAGCCCCGATTCAGGTCCGAACGGCACCAAATAAAATTTCATTGAATTCCAATAACCCAGAGGAACAAAATTTGTTAAAATATCCGTAAAATGGTCCGACTCGATTTTTAACAATATCCCGTGTACTAACCCCTTTGAGAATTTTCCGAAAACCGAGTTTCCATTATATCAGCTCCGATTCTGGTCCGAAACGCGTCAAATAAAATTTTGTTGAATCCCAATAACCCATAGGAACAAAATATGTAAAAATGTCCATGAAATGGTCCGACCCAATTTTTAACAATATTTTGTGTACTAACCCCTTTGAGGATTATCCAAAAATCGAGTTTCGATTATATCAACTCCGAAATGCGTCAAATAAAATTTCGTTGAATTCCAATAACCCATAGGAACAAAATATGTAAAAATATCCACAAAATGGTCTGACTCGATTTTTAACAATATCCCGTGTACTAACCCCTTTGGGAATATCCGAAAATCGAGTTTCCATTATATCAGCTCCGATTCAGGTCCGAAACGCGTCAAATAAATTTTTGTTGAATCCCAATAACCCATAGGAACAAAATATGTAAAAATGTCCATGAAATGGTCAGACCCGATTTTTAACAATATTTCGTGTACTAACCCCTTTGAGGATTATCCGAAAACCGATTTTCAATCATATCAGGTCAGATTCAGGTTCGAACTACGTCAAATAAAATTTTGTTGAATTTTAATAACCCATAGGAACAAAATATGTAAAAATATCCACAAAATGGTCCGACTCAATTTTTAACAATATCCCGTGTACTAACCCCTTTGGGAATATCCGAAAATCGAGTTTCCATTATATCAGCTCCGATTCAGGTCCGAAACGCGTCAAATAAAATTTTGTTGAATCCCAATGACCCATAGGAACAAAATATGTAAAAATGTCCATGAAATGGTAAGACCCGATTTTTAACAATATTTCGTGTACTAACCCCTTTGAGGATTATCCGAAAATCGATTTTCAATCATATCAGGTCAGATTCAGGTTCGAACTACGTCAAATAAAATTTTGTTGAATTTTAATAACCCATAGGAACAAAATATGTAAAAATATCAACAAAATGGTCCGACTTGATTTTTAACAATATCCCGTGTACTAACCCCTTTGAGAATTTTCCAAAAAATCGAGTTTCGATCATATCAGCTTCGATTCAAGTCCGAATTGCGTTAAATAAAATTTTGTTGAATTCCAATAACCCATAGGAACAAAATATGTAAAAATATCTACAAAATGGTCCGACTTGATTTTTAACAATATCCCATGTACTATAACCCCTTTGAGAATTTTCCGAAAACCGAGTTTCGATCATTTCAGCCCCGATTCAGGTCCGAACGGCACCAAATAAAATTTCAATGAATTCCAATAACCCAGAGGAACAAAATTTGTTAAAATATCCGTAAAATGGTCCGACTCAATTTTTAACAATATCCCGTGTACTAACCCCTTTGAGAATTTTCCGAAAACCGAGTTTCCATTATATCAGCTCCGATTCTGGTCCGAAACGCGTCAAATAAAATTTTGTTGAATCCCAATAACCCATAGGAACAAAATATGTAAAAATGTCCATGAAATGGTCCGACCCGATTTTTTACAATATTTCGTGTACTAACCCCTTTGAGGATTATCCGAAAACCGATTTTCAATCATATTAGATCCGATTCAGGTTCGAACTACGTCAAATAAAATTTTGTTGAATTTTAATAACCCATAAGAACAAAATATGTAAAAATATACACAAAATGGTCCGACTCGATTTTTAACAATATCCCGTGTACTAACCCCATTGGGAATATCCGAAAATCGAGTTTCGATTATATCAGCTCCGATTCAGGTCCGAAACGCGTCAAATAAAATTTTGTTGAATCCCAATAACATGTAGGAACAAAATATGTTAAAATGTCCATGAAATGGTCCTACCCGATTTTTAACAATATTTCGTGTACGAACCCCTTTGAGGATTATCCGAAAACCGATTTTCAATCATATCAGGTCCGATTCAGGTTCGAACTACGTCAAATAAAATTTTGTTGAATTTTAATAACCCATAGGAACAAAATATGTAAAAATATCCATAAAATGGTCCGACTCGATTTTTAACAATATCCCATGTACTAGCCCCTTTGAGGATTATCAAAAAATCGAGTTTCGATTATATCAGCTCCGATTCAGGTCCGAATTGCATCAAATAAAATTTCATTGAATTTCAATAACCCATAGGAACAAAATATCTAAAAATATCCACTAAATGGTCCGACTTGATTTTTAACAATATCCCGTGTACTAACCCCTTTGAGAATTTTCCGAAAACCGAGTTTCGATCATATTAGCTCCGATTCTAGTCCGAACAGCGTCAAATAAAATTTCGTTGAATTCCAATAACCCATAGGAACAAAATATGTAAAAATATCCACAAAATGGTCTGGCTCGATTTTTAACAATATCCCATGTACTAGCCCCTTTGAGGATTATCCAAAAACCGAGTTTCGATTATAACAGCTCCGATTCAGGTCCGAAACGCGTCAAATAAAATTTTTTTGAATCCCAATAACCCGTAGGAACAAAATATGTAAAATTGTCCATGAAATGGTCCGACCCGATTTTACAATATTTCGTGTACTAACCCCTTTGAGGATTATCCGAAAACCGATTTTCAATCATATCAGGTCCGATTCAGGTTCGAACTACGTTAAATAAAATTTTGTTGAATTTAATAACCCATAGGAAAAAAATATATAAAAATATCCACAAAATGGTCCGACTCGAGTTTTAACAATATCCCTTGTACTAACCCCTTTGGGAATATCCGAAAATCGAGTTTCGATTATATCAGCTCTGATTCAGGTCCGAAACGCGTCAAATAAAATTTTGTTGAATCCCAACAACCTGTAGGAACAAAATATGTTAAAATGTCCATGAAATGGTCCTACCCGATTTTTAACAATATTTCGTGTACTAACCCCTTTGAGGATTATCCGAAAACCGATTTTCAATCATATCAGGTCTGATTCAGGTTCGAACTACGTCAAATAAAATTTTGTTGAATTTTAATAACCCATAGGAACAAAATATATAAAAATATCCACAAAATGGTCCGACTCAATTTTTAACAATATCCCGTGGACTAACCCCTTTGAGAATTTTCCGAAAACCGAGTTTTGATCATATCATCTCCGATTCCGGTCCGAACAGCGTCAAATAAAATTTCGTTGAATTCCAATAACCCATAGGAACAAAATATGTAAAAATTGTCCATGAAATGGTCCGACCCAATTTTTAACAATATTTTGTGTACTAACCCCTTTGAGGATTATCCAAAAATCGAGTTTCGATTATATCAGCTCCGAAATGCGTCAAATAAAATTTCGTTGAATTCCAGTAACCCATAGGAACAAAATATGTAAAAATATCCACAAAAGGGTCCGACTCAATTTTTAACAATATCCCGTGTACTAACCCCTTTGGGAATATCCGAAAATCGAGTTTCCATTATATCAGCTCCGATTCAGGTCCGAAACGCGTCAAATAAAATTTTGTTGAATCCCAATAACCCATAGGAACAAAATATGTAAAAATGTCCATGAAATGGTCAGACCCGATTTTTAACAATATTTCGTGTACTAACCCCTTTGAAGATTATCCGAAAACCGATTTTCAATCATATCAGGTCAGATTCAGGTTCGAACTACGTCAAATAAAATTTTGTTGAATTTTAATAACCCATAGGAACAAAATATGTAAAAATATCCACAAAATGGTCCGACTCAATTTTTAACAATATCCCGTGTACTAACCCCTTTGGGAATATCCGAAAATCGAGTTTCCATTATATCAGCTACGATTCAAGTCCGAAACGCGTCAAATAAAATTTTGTTGAATCCCAATGACCCATAGGAACAAAATATGTAAAAATGTCCATGAAATGGTCAGACCCGATTTTTAACAATATTTCGTGTACTAACCCCTTTGAGGATTATCCGAAAACCGATTTTCAATCATATCAGGTCAGATTCAGGTTCGAACTACGTCAAATAAAATTTTGTTGAATTTTAATAACCCATAGGAACAAAATATGTAAAAATATCAACAAAATGGTCCGACTTGATTTTTAACAATATCCCGTGTACTAACCCCTTTGAGAATTTTCCAAAAAATCGAGTTTCGATCATATCAGCTTCGATTCAAGTCCGAATTGCGTTAAATAAAATTTTGTTGAATTCCAATAACCCATAGGAACAAAATATGTAAAAATATCTACAAAATGGTCCGACTTGATTTTTAACAATATCCCATGTACTATAACCCCTTTGAGAATTTTCCGAAAACCGAGTTTCGATCATTTCAGCCCCGATTCAGGTCCGAACGGCACCAAATAAAATTTCAATGAATTCCAATAACCCAGAGGAACAAAATTTGTTAAAATATCCGTAAAATGGTCCGACTCAATTTTTAACAATATCCCGTGTACTAACCCCTTTGAGAATTTTCCGAAAACCGAGTTTCCATTATATCAGCTCCGATTCTGGTCCGAAACGCGTCAAATAAAATTTTGTTGAATCCCAATAACCCATAGGAACAAAATATGTAAAAATGTCCATGAAATGGTCCGACCCGATTTTTTACAATATTTCGTGTACTAACCCCTTTGAGGATTATCCGAAAACCGATTTTCAATCATATTAGATCCGATTCAGGTTCGAACTACGTCAAATAAAATTTTGTTGAATTTTAATAACCCATAAGAACAAAATATGTAAAAATATCCACAAAATGGTCCGACTCGATTTTTAACAATATCCCGTGTACTAACCCCATTGGGAATATCCGAAAATCGAGTTTCGATTATATCAGCTCCGATTCAGGTCCGAAACGCGTCAAATAAAATTTTGTTGAATCCCAATAACATGTAGGAACAAAATATGTTAAAATGTCCATGAAATGGTCCTACCCGATTTTTAACAATATTTCGTGTACGAACCCCTTTGAGGATTATCCGAAAACCGATTTTCAATCATATCAGGTCCGATTCAGGTTCGAACTACGTCAAATAAAATTTTGTTGAATTTTAATAACCCATAGGAACAAAATATGTAAAAATATCCATAAAATGGTCCGACTCGATTTTTAACAATATCCCATGTACTAGCCCCTTTGAGGATTATCAAAAAATCGAGTTTCGATTATATCAGCTCCGATTCAGGTCCGAATTGCATCAAATAAAATTTCATTGAATTTCAATAACCCATAGGAACAAAATATCTAAAAATATCCACTAAATGGTCCGACTTGATTTTTAACAATATCCCGTGTACTAACCCCTTTGAGAATTTTCCGAAAACCGAGTTTCGATCATATTAGCTCCGATTCTAGTCCGAACAGCGTCAAATAAAATTTCGTTGAATTCCAATAACCCATAGGAACAAAATATGTAAAAATATCCACAAAATGGTCTGGCTCGATTTTTAACAATATCCCATGTACTAGCCCCTTTGAGGATTATCCAAAAACCGAGTTTCGATTATAACAGCTCCGATTCAGGTCCGAAACGCGTCAAATAAAATTTTTTTGAATCCCAATAACCCGTAGGAACAAAATATGTAAAATTGTCCATGAAATGGTCCGACCCGATTTTACAATATTTCGTGTACTAACCCCTTTGAGGATTATCCGAAAACCGATTTTCAATCATATCAGGTCCGATTCAGGTTCGAACTACGTTAAATAAAATTTTGTTGAATTTAATAACCCATAGGAACAAAATATATAAAAATATCCACAAAATGGTCCGACTCGAGTTTTAACAATATCCCGTGTACTAACCCCTTTGGGAATATCCGAAAATCGAGTTTCGATTATATCAGCTCTGATTCAGGTCCGAAACGCGTCAAATAAAATTTTGTTGAATCCCAATAACCTGTAGGAACAAAATATGTTAAAATGTCCATGAAATGGTCCTACCCGATTTTTAACAATATTTCGTGTACTAACCCCTTTGAGGATTATCCGAAAACCGATTTTCAATCATATCAGGTCAGATTCAGGTTCGAACTACGTCAAATAAAATTTTGTTGAATTTTAATAACCCATAGGAACAAAATATGTAAAAATATCAACAAAATGGTCCGACTTGATTTTTAACAATATCCCGTGTACTAACCCCTTTGAGAATTTTCCAAAAAATCGAGTTTCGATCATATCAGCTTCGATTCAAGTCCGAATTGCGTTAAATAAAATTTTGTTGAATTCCAATAACCCATAGGAACAAAATATGTAAAAATATCTACAAAATGGTCCGACTTGATTTTTAACAATATCCCATGTACTATAACCCCTTTGAGAATTTTCCGAAAACCGAGTTTCGATCATTTCAGCCCCGATTCAGGTCCGAACGGCACCAAATAAAATTTCAATGAATTCCAATAACCCAGAGGAACAAAATTTGTTAAAATATCCGTAAAATGGTCCGACTCAATTTTTAACAATATCCCGTGTACTAACCCCTTTGAGAATTTTCCGAAAACCGAGTTTCCATTATATCAGCTCCGATTCTGGTCCGAAACGCGTCAAATAAAATTTTGTTGAATCCCAATAACCCATAGGAACAAAATATGTAAAAATGTCCATGAAATGATCCGACCCGATTTTTTACAATATTTCGTGTACTAACCCCTTTGAGGATTATCCGAAAACCGATTTTCAATCATATTAGATCCGATTCAGGTTCGAACTACGTCAAATAAAATTTGGTTGAATTTTAATAACCCATAAGAACAAAATATGTAAAAATATCCACAAAATGGTCCGACTCGATTTTTAACAATATCCCGTGTACTAACCCCATTGGGAATATCCGAAAATCGAGTTTCGATTATATCAGCTCCGATTCAGGTCCGAAACGCGTCAAATAAAATTTTGTTGAATCCCAATAACATGTAGGAACAAAATATGTTAAAATGTCCATGAAATGGTCCTACCCGATTTTTAACAATATTTCGTGTACGAACCCCTTTGAGGATTATCCGAAAACCGATTTTCAATCATATCAGGTCCGATTCAGGTTCGAACTACGTCAAATAAAATTTTGTTGAATTTTAATAACCCATAGGAACAAAATATGTAAAAATATCCATAAAATGGTCCGACTCGATTTTTAACAATATCCCATGTACTAGCCCCTTTGAGGATTATCAAAAAATCGAGTTTCGATTATATCAGCTCCGATTCAGGTCCGAATTGCATCAAATAAAATTTCATTGAATTTCAATAACCCATAGGAACAAAATATCTAAAAATATCCACTAAATGGTCCGACTTGATTTTTAACAATATCCCGTGTACTAACCCCTTTGAGAATTTTCCGAAAACCGAGTTTCGATCATATTAGCTCCGATTCTAGTCCGAACAGCGTCAAATAAAATTTCGTTGAATTCCAATAACCCATAGGAACAAAATATGTAAAAATATCCACAAAATGGTCTGGCTCGATTTTTAACAATATCCCATGTACTAGCCCCTTTGAGGATTATCCAAAAACCGAGTTTCGATTATAACAGCTCCGATTCAGGTCCGAAACGTGTCAAATAAAATTTTTTTGAATCCCAATAACCCGTAGGAACAAAATATGTAAAATTGTCCATGAAATGGTCCGACCCGATTTTACAATATTTCGTGTACTAACCCCTTTGAGGATTATCCGAAAACCGATTTTCAATCATATCAGGTCCGATTCAGGTTCGAACTACGTTAAATAAAATTTTGTTGAATTTAATAACCCATAGGAACAAAATATATAAAAATATCCACAAAATGGTCCGACTCGAGTTTTAACAATATCCCGTGTACTAACCCCTTTGGGAATATCCGAAAATCGAGTTTCGATTATATCAGCTCTGATTCAGGTCCGAAACGCGTCAAATAAAATTTTGTTGAATCCCAATGACCCATAGGAACAAAATATGTAAAAATGTCCATGAAATGGTCAGACCCGATTTTTAACAATATTTCGTGTACTAACCCCTTTGAGGATTATCCGAAAACCGATTTTCAATCATATCAGGTCAGATTCAGGTTCGAACTACGTCAAATAAAATTTTGTTGAATTTTAATAACCCATAGGAACAAAATATGTAAAAATATCAACAAAATGGTCCGACTTGATTTTTAACAATATCCCGTGTACTAACCCCTTTGAGAATTTTCCAAAAAATCGAGTTTCGATCATATCAGCTTCGATTCAAGTCCGAATTGCGTTAAATAAAATTTTGTTGAATTCCAATAACCCATAGGAACAAAATATGTAAAAATATCTACAAAATGGTCCGACTTGATTTTTAACAATATCCCATGTACTATAACCCCTTTGAGAATTTTCCGAAAACCGAGTTTCGATCATTTCAGCCCCGATTCAGGTCCGAACGGCACCAAATAAAATTTCAATGAATTCCAATAACCCAGAGGAACAAAATTTGTTAAAATATCCGTAAAATGGTCCGACTCAATTTTTAACAATATCCCGTGTACTAACCCCTTTGAGAATTTTCCGAAAACCGAGTTTCCATTATATCAGCTCCGATTCTGGTCCGAAACGCGTCAAATAAAATTTTGTTGAATCCCAATAACCCATAGGAACAAAATATGTAAAAATGTCCATGAAATGGTCCGACCCGATTTTTTACAATATTTCGTGTACTAACCCCTTTGAGGATTATCCGAAAACCGATTTTCAATCATATTAGATCCGATTCAGGTTCGAACTACGTCAAATAAAATTTTGTTGAATTTTAATAACCCATAAGAACAAAATATGTAAAAATATCCACAAAATGGTCCGACTCGATTTTTAACAATATCCCGTGTACTAACCCCATTGGGAATATCCGAAAATCGAGTTTCGATTATATCAGCTCCGATTCAGGTCCGAAACGCGTCAAATAAAATTTTGTTGAATCCCAATAACATGTAGGAACAAAATATGTTAAAATGTCCATGAAATGGTCCTACCCGATTTTTAACAATATTTCGTGTACGAACCCCTTTGAGGATTATCCGAAAACCGATTTTCAATCATATCAGGTCCGATTCAGGTTCGAACTACGTCAAATAAAATTTTGTTGAATTTTAATAACCCATAGGAACAAAATATGTAAAAATATCCATAAAATGGTCCGACTCGATTTTTAACAATATCCCATGTACTAGCCCCTTTGAGGATTATCAAAAAATCGAGTTTCGATTATATCAGCTCCGATTCAGGTCCGAATTGCATCAAATAAAATTTCATTGAATTTCAATAACCCATAGGAACAAAATATCTAAAAATATCCACTAAATGGTCCGACTTGATTTTTAACAATATCCCGTGTACTAACCCCTTTGAGAATTTTCCGAAAACCGAGTTTCGATCATATTAGCTCCGATTCTAGTCCGAACAGCGTCAAATAAAATTTCGTTGAATTCCAATAACCCATAGGAACAAAATATGTAAAAATATCCACAAAATGGTCTGGCTCGATTTTTAACAATATCCCATGTACTAGCCCCTTTGAGGATTATCCAAAAACCGAGTTTCGATTATAACAGCTCCGATTCAGGTCCGAAACGCGTCAAATAAAATTTTTTTGAATCCCAATAACCCGTAGGAACAAAATATGTAAAATTGTCCATGAAATGGTCCGACCCGATTTTACAATATTTCGTGTACTAACCCCTTTGAGGATTATCCGAAAACCGATTTTCAATCATATCAGGTCCGATTCAGGTTCGAACTACGTTAAATAAAATTTTGTTGAATTTAATAACCCATAGGAACAAAATATATAAAAATATCCACAAAATGGTCCGACTCGAGTTTTAACAATATCCCGTGTACTAACCCCTTTGGGAATATCCGAAAATCGAGTTTCGATTATATCAGCTCTGATTCAGGTCCGAAACGCGTCAAATAAAATTTTGTTGAATCCCAATAACCTGTAGGAACAAAATATGTTAAAATGTCCATGAAATGGTCCTACCCGATTTTTAACAATATTTCGTGTACTAACCCCTTTGAGGATTATCCGAAAACCGATTTTCAATCATATCAGGTCAGATTCAGGTTCGAACTACGTCAAATAAAATTTTGTTGAATTTTAATAACCCATAGGAACAAAATATGTAAAAATATCAACAAAATGGTCCGACTTGATTTTTAACAATATCCCGTGTACTAACCCCTTTGAGAATTTTCCAAAAAATCGAGTTTCGATCATATCAGCTTCGATTCAAGTCCGAATTGCGTTAAATAAAATTTTGTTGAATTCCAATAACCCATAGGAACAAAATATGTAAAAATATCTACAAAATGGTCCGACTTGATTTTTAACAATATCCCATGTACTATAACCCCTTTGAGAATTTTCCGAAAACCGAGTTTCGATCATTTCAGCCCCGATTCAGGTCCGAACGGCACCAAATAAAATTTCAATGAATTCCAATAACCCAGAGGAACAAAATTTGTTAAAATATCCGTAAAATGGTCCGACTCAATTTTTAACAATATCCCGTGTACTAACCCCTTTGAGAATTTTCCGAAAACCGAGTTTCCATTATATCAGCTCCGATTCTGGTCCGAAACGCGTCAAATAAAATTTTGTTGAATCCCAATAACCCATAGGAACAAAATATGTAAAAATGTCCATGAAATGATCCGACCCGATTTTTTACAATATTTCGTGTACTAACCCCTTTGAGGATTATCCGAAAACCGATTTTCAATCATATTAGATCCGATTCAGGTTCGAACTACGTCAAATAAAATTTGGTTGAATTTTAATAACCCATAAGAACAAAATATGTAAAAATATCCACAAAATGGTCCGACTCGATTTTTAACAATATCCCGTGTACTAACCCCATTGGGAATATCCGAAAATCGAGTTTCGATTATATCAGCTCCGATTCAGGTCCGAAACGCGTCAAATAAAATTTTGTTGAATCCCAATAACATGTAGGAACAAAATATGTTAAAATGTCCATGAAATGGTCCTACCCGATTTTTAACAATATTTCGTGTACGAACCCCTTTGAGGATTATCCGAAAACCGATTTTCAATCATATCAGGTCCGATTCAGGTTCGAACTACGTCAAATAAAATTTTGTTGAATTTTAATAACCCATAGGAACAAAATATGTAAAAATATCCATAAAATGGTCCGACTCGATTTTTAACAATATCCCATGTACTAGCCCCTTTGAGGATTATCAAAAAATCGAGTTTCGATTATATCAGCTCCGATTCAGGTCCGAATTGCATCAAATAAAATTTCATTGAATTTCAATAACCCATAGGAACAAAATATCTAAAAATATCCACTAAATGGTCCGACTTGATTTTTAACAATATCCCGTGTACTAACCCCTTTGAGAATTTTCCGAAAACCGAGTTTCGATCATATTAGCTCCGATTCTAGTCCGAACAGCGTCAAATAAAATTTCGTTGAATTCCAATAACCCATAGGAACAAAATATGTAAAAATATCCACAAAATGGTCTGGCTCGATTTTTAACAATATCCCATGTACTAGCCCCTTTGAGGATTATCCAAAAACCGAGTTTCGATTATAACAGCTCCGATTCAGGTCCGAAACGTGTCAAATAAAATTTTTTTGAATCCCAATAACCCGTAGGAACAAAATATGTAAAATTGTCCATGAAATGGTCCGACCCGATTTTACAATATTTCGTGTACTAACCCCTTTGAGGATTATCCGAAAACCGATTTTCAATCATATCAGGTCCGATTCAGGTTCGAACTACGTTAAATAAAATTTTGTTGAATTTAATAACCCATAGGAACAAAATATATAAAAATATCCACAAAATGGTCCGACTCGAGTTTTAACAATATCCCGTGTACTAACCCCTTTGGGAATATCCGAAAATCGAGTTTCGATTATATCAGCTCTGATTCAGGTCCGAAACGCGTCAAATAAAATTTTGTTGAATCCCAATAACCTGTAGGAACAAAATATGTTAAAATGTCCATGAAATGGTCCTACCCGATTTTTAACAATATTTCGTGTACTAACCCCTTTGAGGATTATCCGAAAACCGATTTTCAATCATATCAGGTCTGATTCAGGTTCGAACTACGTCAAATAAAATTTTGTTGAATTTTAATAACCCATAGGAACAAAATATATAAAAATATCCACAAAATGGTCCGACTCAATTTTTAACAATATCCCGTGGACTAACCCCTTTGAGAATTTTCCGAAAACCGAGTTTTGATCATATCATCTCCGATTCCGGTCCGAACAGCGTCAAATAAAATTTCGTTGAATTCCAATAACCCATAGGAACAAAATATGTAAAAATTGTCCATGAAATGGTCCGACCCAATTTTTAACAATATTTTGTGTACTAACCCCTTTGAGGATTATCCAAAAATCGAGTTTCGATTATATCAGCTCCGAAATGCGTCAAATAAAATTTCGTTGAATTCCAATAACCCATAGGAACAAAATATGTAAAAATATCCACAAAAGGGTCCGACTCAATTTTTAACAATATCCCGTGTACTAACCCCTTTGGGAATATTCGAAAATCGAGTTTCCATTATATCAGCTCCGATTCAGGTCCGAAACGCGTCAAATAAAATTTTGTTGAATCCCAATAACCCATAGGAACAAAATATGTAAAAATGTCCATGAAATGGTCAGACCCGATTTTTAACAATATTTCGTGTACTAACCCCTTTGAGGATTATCCGAAAACCGATTTTCAATCATATCAGGTCAGATTCAGGTTCGAACTACGTCAAATAAAATTTTGTTGAATTTTAATAACCCATAGGAACAAAATATGTAAAAATATCCACAAAATGGTCCGACTTGATTTTTAACAATATCCCGTGTACTAACCCCTTTGAGAATTTTCCAAAAAATCGAGTTTCGATCATATCAGCTACGATTCAAGTCCGAATTGCGTTAAATAAAATTTCGTTGAATTCCAATAACCCATAGGAACAAAATATGTAAAAATATCTACAAAATAGTCCGACTTGATTTTTAACAATATCCCATGTACTATAACCCCTTTGAGAATTTTCCGAAAACCGAGTTTCGATCATTTTAGCCCCGATTCTGGTCCGAACGGCACCAAATAAAATTTAATTGAATTCCAATAACCCAGAGGAACAAAATTTGTTAAAATATCCGTAAAATGGTCCGACTCGATTTTTAACAATATCCCGTGTACTAACCCCTTTGAGAATTTTCCGAAAACCGAGTTTCCATTATATCAGCTCCGATTCTGGTCCGAAACGCGTCAAATAAAATTTTGTTGAATCCCAATAACCCATAGGAACAAAATATGTAAAAATGTCTATGAAATTGTCCGACCCAATTTTTAACAATATTTTGTGTACTAACCCCTTTGAGGATTATCCAAAAATCGAGTTTCGATTATATCAACTCCGAAATGCGTCAAATAAAATTTCGTTGAATTCCAATAACCCATAGGAACAAAATATGTAAAAATATCCACAAAATGGTCCTACTCGATTTTTAACAATATCCCGTGTACTAACCCCTTTGGGAATATCCGAAAATCGAGTTTCCATTATATCAGCTCCGATTCAGGTCCGAAACGCGTCAAATAAAATTTTGTTGAATCCCAATAACACATAGGAACAAAATATGTAAAAATGTCCATGAAATGGTCAGACCCGATTTTTAACAATATTACGTGTACTAACCCCTTTGAGGATTATCCGAAAACCGATTTTCAATCATATCAGGTCAGATTCAGGTTCGAACTACGTCAAATAAAATTTTGTTCAATTTTAATAACCCATAGGAACAAAATATGTAAAAATATCCACAAAATGGTCCGACTTGATTTTTAACAATATCCCGTGTAGTAACCCCTTTGAGAATTTTCCAAAAAATCGAGTTTCGATCATATCAGCTACGATTCAAGTCCGAATTGCGTTAAATAAAATTTCGTTGAATTCCAATAACCCATAGGAACAAAATATGTAAAAATATCTACAAAATGGTCCGACTTGATTTTTAACAATATCCCATGTACTATAACCCCTTTGAGAATTTTCCGAAAACCGAGTTTCGATCATTTCAGCCCCGATTCAGGTCCGAACGGCACCAAATAAAATTTCATTGAATTCCAATAACCCAGAGGAACAAAATTTGTTAAAATATCCGTAAAATGGTCCGACTCGATTTTTAACAATATCCCGTGTAGTAACCCCTTTGAGAATTTTCCGAAAACCGAGTTTCCATTATATCAGCTCCGATTCTGGTCCGAAACGCGTCAAATAAAATTTTGTTGAATCCCAATAACCCATAGGAACAAAATATGTAAAAATGTCCATGAAATGGTCCGACCCGATTTTTAACAATATTTTGTGTACTAACCCCTTTGAGGATTATCCAAAAATCGAGTTTCGATTATATCAACTCCGAAATGCGTCAAATAAAATTTCGTTGAATTCCAATAACCCATAGGAACAAAATATGTAAAAATATCCACAAAATGGTCCGACTCGATTTTTAACAATATCCCGTGTACTAACCCCTTTGGGAATATCCGAAAATCGAGTTTCCATTATATCAGCTCCGATTCAGGTCCGAAACGCGTCAAATAAAATTTTGTTGAATCCCAATAACCCATAGGAACAAAATATGTAAAAATGTCCATGAAATGGTCAGACCCGATTTTTAACAATATTTCGTGTACTAACCCCTTTGAGGATTATCCGAAAACCGATTTTCAATCATATCAGGTCAGATTCAGGTTCGAACTACGTTAAATAAAATTTTGTTGAATTTTAATAACCCATAGGAACAAAATATGTAAAAATATCTACAAAATGGTCCGACTTGATTTTTAACAATATCCCATGTACTATATCCCCTTTGAGAAATTTCCGAAAACCGAGTTTCGATCATTTCAGCCCCGATTCAGGTCCGAACGGCACCAAATAAAATTTCATTGAATTCCAATAACCTAGAGGAACAAAATTTGTTAAAATATCCGTAAAATGGTCCGACTCGATTTTTAACAATATCCCGTGTACTAACCCCTTTGAGAATTTTCCGAAAACCGAGTTTCCATTATATCAGCTCCGATTCTGGTCCGAAACGCGTCAAATAAAATTTTGTTGAATCCCAATAACCCATAGGAACAAAATATGTAAAAATGTCCATGAAATGGTCCGACCCAATTTTTAACAATATTTTGTGTACTAACCCCTTTGAGGATTATCCAAAAATCGAGTTTCGATTATATCAACTCCGAAATGCGTCAAATAAAATTTCGTTGAATTCCAATAACCCATAGGAACAAAATATGTAAAAATATCCACAAAATGGTCCGACTCGATTTTTAACAATATCCCGTGTACTAACCCCTTTGGGAATATCCGAAAATCGAGTTTCCATTATATCAGCTCCGATTCAGGTCCGAAACGCGTCAAATAAAATTTTGTTGAATCCCAATAACCCATAGGAACAAAATATGTAAAAATGTCCATGAAATGGTCAGACCCGATTTTTAACAATATTTCGTGTACTAACCCCTTTGAGGATTATCCGAAAACCGATTTTCAATCATATCAGGTCAGATTCAGGTTCGAACTACGTCAAATAAAATTTTGTTGAATTTTAATAACCCATAGGAACAAAATATGTAAAAATATCCACAAAATGGTCCGACTTGATTTTTAACAATATCCCGTGTACTAACCCCTTTGAGAATTTTCCAAAAAATCGAGTTTCGATCATATCAGCTTCGATTCAAGTCCGAATTGCGTTAAATAAAATTTCGTTGAATTCCAATAACCCATAGGAACAAAATATGTAAAAATATCTACAAAATGGGCCGACTTGATTTTTAACAATATCCCATGTACTATAACCCCTTTGAGAATTTTCCGAAAACCGAGTTTCGATCATTTCAGCCCCGATTCAGGTCCGAACGGCACCAAATAAAATTTCATTGAATTCCAATAACCCAGAGGAACAAAATTTGTTAAAATATCCGTAAAATGGTCCGACTCGATTTTTAACAATATCCCGTGTACTAACCCCTTTGAGAATTTTCCGAAAACCGAGTTTCCATTATATCAGCTCCGATTCTGGTCCGAAACGCGTCAAATAAAATTTTGTTGAATCCCAATAACCCATAGGAACAAAATATGTAAAAATGTCCATGAAATGGTGCGACCCAATTTTTAACAATATTTCGTGTACTAACCCCTTTGAGGATTATCCAAAAATCGAGTTTCGATTATATCAACTCCGAAATGCGTCAAATAAAATTTCGTTGAATTCCAATAACCCATAGGAACAAAATATGTAAAAATATCCACAAAATGGTCCGACTCGATTTTTAACAATATCCCGTGTACTAACCCCTTTGGGAATATCCGAAAATCGAGTTTCCATTATATCAGCTCCGATTCAGGTCCGAAACGCGTCAAATAAAATTTTGTTGAATCCCAATAACCCATAGGAACAAAATATGCAAAAATGTCCATGAAATGGTCAGACCCGATTTTTAACAATATTTCGTGTACTAACCCCTTTGAGGATTATCCGAAAACCGATTTTCAATCATATCAGGTCAGATTCAGGTTCGAACTACGTCAAATAAAATTTTGTTGAATTTAAATAACCCATAGGAACAAAATATGTAAAAATATCCACAAAATGGTCCGACTTGATTTTTAACAATATCCCGTGTAGTAACCCCTTTGAGAATTTTCCAAAAAATCGTGTTTCGATCATATCAGCTTCGATTCAAGTCCGAATTGCGTAAAATAAAATTTCGTTGAATTCCAATAACCCATAGGAACAAAATATGTAAAAATATCTACAAAATGGTCCGACTTGATTTTTAACAATATCCCATGTACTATAACCCCTTTGAGAATTTTCCGAAAACCGAGTTTCGATCATTTCAGCCCCGATTCAGGTCCGAACGGCACCAAATAAAATTTCATTGAATTCCAATAACCCAGAGGAACAAAATTTGTTAAAATATCCATAAAATGGTCCGACTCGATTTTTAACAATATCCCGTGTAGTAACCCCTTTGAGAATTTTCCGAAAACCGAGTTTCCATTATATCAGCTCCGATTCTGGTCCGAAACGCGTCAAATAAAATTTTGTTGAATCCCAATAACCCATAGGAACAAAATATGTAAAAATGTCCATGAAATGGTGCGACCCAATTTTTAACAATATTTTGTGTACTAACCCCTTTGAGGATTATCCAAAAATCGAGTTTCGATTATATCAGCTCCGAAATGCGTCAAATAAAATTTCGTTGAATTCCAATAACCCATAGGAACAAAATATGTAAAAATATCCACAAAATGGTCCGACTCGATTTTTAACAATATCCCGTGTACTAACCCCTTTGGGAATATCCGAAAATCGAGTTTCCATTATATCAGCTCCGATTCAGGTCCGAAACGCGTCAAATAAAATTTTGTTGAATCCCAATAACCCATAGGAACAAAATATGTAAAAATGTCCATGAAATGGTCAGACCCGATTTTTAACAATATTTCGTGTACTAACCCCTTTGAGGATTATCCGAAAACCGATTTTCAATCATATCAGGTCAGATTCAGGTTCGAACTACGTCAAATAAAATTTTGTTGAATTTAAATAACCCATAGGAACAAAATATGTAAAAATATCCACAAAATGGTCCGACTTGATTTTTAACAATATCCCGTGTACTAACCCCTTTGAGAATTTTCCAAAAAATCGAGTTTCGATCATATCAGCTTCGATTCAAGTCCGAATTGCGTTAAATAAAATTTCGTTGAATTCCAATAACCCATAGGAACAAAATATGTAAAAATATCTACAAAATGGTCCGACTTGATTTTTAACAATATCCCATGTACTATAACCCCTTTGAGAATTCTCCGAAAACCGAGTTTCGATCATTTCAGCCCCGATTCAGGTCCGAACGGCACCAAATAAAATTTAATTGAATTCCAATAACCCAGAGGAACAAAATTTGTTAAAATATCCGTAAAATGGTCCGACTCGATTTTTAACAATATCCCGTGTACTAACCCCTTTGAGAATTTTCCGAAAACCGAGTTTCCATTATATCAGCTCCGATTCTGGTCCGAAACGCGTCAAATAAAATTTTGTTGAATCCCAATAACCCATAGGAACAAAATATGTAAAAATGTCCATGAAATGGTCCGACCCAATTTTTAACAATATTTTGTGTACTAACCCCTTTGAGGATTATCCAAAAATCGAGTTTCGATTATATCAGCTCCGAAATGCGTCAAATAAAATTTCGTTGAATTCCAATAACCCATAGGAACAAAATATGTAAAAATATCCACAAAATGGTCCGAATCGATTTTTAACAATATCCCGTGTACTAACCCCTTTGGGAATATCCGAAAATCGAGTTTCCATTATATCAGCTCCGATTCAGGTCCGAAACGCGTCAAATAAAATTTTGTTGAATCCCAATAACCCATAGGAACAAAATATGTAAAAATGTCCATGAAATGGTCAGACCCAATTTTTAACAATATTTCGTGTACTAACCCCTTTGAGGATTATCCGAAAACCGATTTTCAATCATATCAGGTCAGATTCAGGTTCGAACTACGTCAAATAAAATTTTGTTGAATTTAAATAACCCATAGGAACAAAATATGTAAAAATATCCACAAAATGGTCCGACTTGATTTTTAACAATATCCCGTGTACTAACCCCTTTGAGAATTTTCCAAAAAATCGAGTTTCGATCATATCAGCTTCGATTCAAGTCCGAATTGCGTTAAATAAAATTTCGTTGAATTCCAATAACCCATAGGAACAAAATATGTAAAAATATCTACAAAATGGTCCGACTTGATTTTTAACAATATCCCATGTACTATAACCCCTTTGAGAATTTTCCGAAAACCGAGTTTCGATCATTTCAGCCCCGATTCAGGTCGGAACGGCACCAAATAAAATTTCATTGAATTCCAATAACCCAGAGGAACAAAATTTGTTAAAATATCCGTAAAATGGTCCGACTCGATTTTTAACAATATCCCGTGTACTAACCCCTTTGAGAATTTTCCGAAAACCGAGTTTCCATTATATCAGCTCCGATTCTGGTCCGAAACGCGTCAAATAAAATTTTGTTGAATCCCAATAACCCATAGGAACAAAATATGTAAAAATGTCCATGAAATGGTGCGACCCAATTTTTAACAATATTTTGTGTACTAACCCCTTTGAGGATTATCCAAAAATCGAGTTTCGATTATATCAGCTCCGAAATGCGTCAAATAAAATTTCGTTGAATTCCAATAACCCATAGGAACAAAATATGTAAAAATATCCACAAAATGGTCCGACTCGATTTTTAACAATATCCCGTGTACTAACCCCTTTGGGAATATCCGAAAATCGAGTTTCCATTATATCAGCTCCGATTCAGGTCCGAAACGCGTCAAATAAAATTTTGTTGAATCCCAATAATCCATAGGAACAAAATATGTAAAAATGTCCATGAAATGGTCAGACCCGATTTTTAACAATATTTCGTGTACTAACCCCTTTGAGGATTATCCGAAAACCGATTTTCAATCATATCAGGTCAGATTCAGGTTCGAACTACGTCAAATAAAATTTTGTTGAATTTTAATAACCCATAGGAACAAAATATGTAAAAATATCCACAAAATGGTCCGACTTGATTTTTAACAATATCCCGTGTACTAACCCCTTTGAGAATTTTCCAAAAAATCGAGTTTCGATCATATCAGCTTCGATTCAAGTCCGAATTGCGTTAAATAAAATTTCGTTGAATTCCAATAACCCATAGGAACAAAATATGTAAAAATATCTACAAAATGGTCCGACTTGATTTTTAACAATATCCCATGTACTATAACCCCTTTGAGAATTTTCCGAAAACCGAGTTTCGATCATTTCAGCCCCGATTCAGGTCCGAACGGCACCAAATAAAATTTCATTGAATTCCAATAACCCAGAGGAACAAAATTTGTTAAAATATCCGTAAAATGGTCCGACTCGATTTTTAACAATATCCCGTGTACTAACCCCTTTGAGAATTTTCCGAAAACCGAGTTTCCATTATATCAGCTCCGATTCTGGTCCGAAACGCGTCAAATAAAATTTTGTTAAATCCCAATAACCCATAGGAACAAAATATGTAAAAATGTCCATGAAATGGTCCGACCCAATTTTTAACAATATTTTGTGTACTAACCCCTTTGAGGATTATCCAAAAATCGAGTTTCGATTATATCAACTCCGAAATGCGTCAAATAAAATTTCGTTGAATTCCAATAACCCATAGGAACAAAATATGTAAAAATATCCACAAAATGGTCCGACTTGATTTTTAACAATATCCCATGTACTATAACCCCTTTGAGAATTTTCCGAAAACCGAGTTTCGATCATTTCAGCCCCGATTCAGGTCCGAACGGCACCAAATAAAATTTCATTGAATTCCAATAACCCAGAGGAACAAAATTTGTTAAAATATCCGTAAAATGGTCCGACTCGATTTTTAACAATATCCCGTGTACTAACCCCTTTGAGAATTTTCCGAAAACCGAGTTTCCATTATATCAGCTCCGATTCTGGTCCGAAACGCGTCAAATAAAATTTTGTTAAATCCCAATAACCCATAGGAACAAAATATGTAAAAATGTCCATGAAATGGTCCGACCCAATTTTTAACAATATTTTGTGTACTAACCCCTTTGAGGATTATCCAAAAATCGAGTTTCGATTATATCAACTCCGAAATGCGTCAAATAAAATTTCGTTGAATTCCAATAACCCATAGGAACAAAATATGTAAAAATATCCACAAAATGGTCCGACTCGATTTTTAACAATATCCCGTGTACTAACCCCTTTGGGAATATCCGAAAATCGAGTTTCCATTATATCAGCTCCGATTCAGGTCCGAAACGCGTCAAATAAAATTTTGTTGAATCCCAATAACCCATAGGAACAAAATATGTAAAAATGTCCATGAAATGGTCAGACCCGATTTTTAACAATATTTCGTGTACTAACCCCTTTGAGGATTATCCGAAAACCAATTTTCAATCATATCAGGTCAGATTCAGGTTCGAACTACGTCAAATAAAATTTTGTTGAATTTTAATAACCCATAGGAACAAAATATGTAAAAATATCTACAAAATGGTCCGACTCGATTTTTAACAATATCCCGTGTACTAACCCCTTTGGGAATATCCGAAAATCGAGTTTCCATTATATCAGCTCCGATTCAGGTCCGAAACGCGTCAAATAAAATTTTGTTGAATCCCAATAACCCATAGGAACAAAATATGTAAAAATGTCCATGAAATGGTCAGACCCGATTTTTAACAATATTTCGTGTACTAACCCCTTTGAGGATTATCCGAAAACCGATTTTCAATCATATCAGGTCAGATTCAGGTTCGAACTACGTCAAATAAAATTTTGTTGAATTTAAATAACCCATAGGAACAAAATATGTAAAAATATCCACAAAATGGTCCGACTTGATTTTTAACAATATCCCGTGTACTAACCCCTTTGAGAATTTTCCAAAAAATCGAGTTTCGATCATATCAGCTTCGATTCAAGTCCGAATTGCGTTAAATAAAATTTCGTTGAATTCCAATAACCCATAGGAACAAAATATGTAAAAATATCTACAAAATGGTCCGACTTGATTTTTAACAATATCCCATGTACTATAACCCCTTTGAGAATTTTCCGAAAACCGAGTTTCGATCATTTCAGCCCCGATTCAGGTCCGAACGGCACCAAATAAAATTACATTGAATTCCAATAACCCAGAGGAACAAAATTTGTTAAAATATCCGTAAAATGGTCCGACTCGATTTTTAACAATATCCCGTGTACTAACCCGTTTGAGAATTTTCCGAAAACCGAGTTTCCATTATATCAGCTCCGATTCTGGTCCGAAACGCGTCAAATAAAATTTTGTTGAATCCCAATAACCCATAGGAACAAAATATGTAAAAATGTCCATGAAATGGTCCGACCCGATTTTTTACAATATTTCGTGTACTAACCCCTTTGAGGATTATCCGAAAACCGATTTTCAATCATATCAGATCCGATTCAGGTTCGAACTACGTCAAATAAAATTTTGTTGAATTTTAATAACCCATAAGAACAAAATATATAAAAATATCCACAAAATGGTCCGACTCGATTTTTAACAATATCCCGTGTACTAACCCCATTGGGAATATCCGAAAATCGAGTTTCGATTATATCAGCTCCGATTCAGGTCCGAAACGCGTCAAATAAAATTTTGTTGAATCCCAATAACATGTAGGAACAAAATATGTTAAAATGTCCATGAAATGGTCCTACCCGATTTTTAACAATATTTCGTGTACGAACCCCTTTGAGGATTATCCGAAAACCGATTTTCAATCATATCAGGTCCGATTCAGGTTCGAACTACGTCAAATAAAATTTTGTTGAATTTTAATAACCCATAGGAACAAAATATGTAAAAATATCCATAAAATGGTCCGACTCGATTTTTAACAATATCCCATGTACTAGCCCCTTTGAGGATTATCAAAAAATCGAGTTTCGATTATATCAGCTCCGATTCAGGTCCGAATTGCATCAAATAAAATTTCATTGAATTTCAATAACCCATAGGAACAAAATATCTAAAAATATCCACTAAATGGTCCGACTTGATTTTTAACAATATCCCGTGTACTAACCCCTTTGAGAATTTTCCGAAAACCGAGTTTCGATCATATTAGCTCCGATTCTAGTCCGAACAGCGTCAAATAAAATTTCGTTGAATTCCAATAACCCATAGGAACAAAATATGTAAAAATATCCACAAAATGGTCTGACTCGATTTTTAACAATATCCCATGTACTAGCCCCTTTGAGGATTATCCAAAAACCGAGTTTCGATTATAACAGCTCCGATTCAGGTCCGAAACGCGTCAAATAAATTTTTTTTGAATCCCAATAACCCGTAGGAACAAAATATGTAAAATTGTCCATGAAATGGTCTGACCCGATTTTACAATATTTCGTGTACTAACCCCTTTGAGGATTATCCGAAAACCGATTTTCAATCATATCAGGTCCGATTCAGGTTCGAACTACGTCAAATAAAATTTTGTTGAATTTAATAACCCATAGGAACAAAATATATAAAAATATCCACAAAATGGTCCGACTCGAGTTTTAACAATATCCCGTGTACTAACCCCTTTGGGAATATCCGAAAATCGAGTTTCGATTATATCAGCTCCGATTCAGGTCCGAAACGCGTCAAATAAAATTTTGTTGAATCCCAATAACCTGTAGGAACAAAATATGTTAAAATGTCCATGAAATGGTCCTACCCGATTTTTAACAATATTTCGTGTACGAACCCCTTTGAGGATTATCCGAAAACCGATTTTCAATCATATCAGGTCCGATTCAGGTTCGAACTACGTCAAATAAAATTTTGTTGAATTTTAATAACCCATAGGAACAAAATATGTAAAAATATCCATAAAATGGTCCGACTCGATTTTTAACAACATCCCATGTACTAGCCCCTTTGAGGATTATCAAAAAATCGAGTTTCGATTATATCAGCTCCGATTCAGGTCCGAATTGCATCAAATAAAATTTCATTGAATTTCAATAACCCATAGGAACAAAATATCTAAAAATATCCACTAAATGGTCCGACTTGATTTTTAACAATATCCCGTGTACTAACCCCTTTGAGAATTTTCCGAAAACCGAGTTTCGATCATATTAGCTCCGATTCTAGTCCGAACAGCGTCAAATAAAATTTCGTTGAATTCCAATAACCCATAGGAACAAAATATCTAAAAATATCCACAAAATGGTCTGACTCGATTTTTAACAATATCCCATGTACTAGCCCCTTTGAGGATTATCCAAAAACCGAGTTTCGATTATAACAGCTCCGATTCAGGTCCGAAACGCGTCAAATAAAATTTTTTTGAATCCCAATAACCCGTAGGAACAAAATATGTAAAATTGTCCATGAAATGGTCCGACCCGATTTTACAATATTTCGTGTACTAACCCCTTTGAGGATTATCCGAAAACCGATTTTTAATCATATCAGGTCCGATTCAGGTTCGAACTACGTCAAATAAAATTTTGTTGAATTTAATAACCCATAGGAACAAAATATATAAAAATATCCACAAAATGGTCCGACTCGAGTTTTAACAATATCCCGTGTACTAACCCCTTTGGGAATATCCGAAAATCGAGTTTCGATTATATCAGCTCCGATTCAGGTCCGAAACGCGTCAAATAAAATTTTGTTGAATCCCAATAAGCTGTAGGAACAAAATATGTTAAAATGTCCATGAAATGGTCCTACCCGATTTTTAACAATATTTCGTGTACGAACCCCTTTGAGGATTATCCGAAAACCGATTTTCAATCATATCAAGTCCGATTCAGGTTCGAACTACGTCAAATAAAATTTTGTTGAATTTTAATAACCCATAGGAACAAAATATGTAAAAATATCCATAAAATGGTCCGACTCGATTTTTAACAATATCCCATGTACTAGCCCCTTTGAGGATTATCAAAAAATTGAGTTTCGATTATATCAGCTCCGATTCAGGTCCGAATTGCATCGAATAAAATTTCATTGAATTTCAATAACCCATAGGAACAAAATATCTAAAAATATCCACTAAATGGTCCGACTTGATTTTTAACAATATCCCGTGTACTAACCCCTTTGAGAATTTTCCGAAAACCGAGTTTCGATCATATTAGCTCCGATTCTAGTCCGAACAGCGTCAAATAAAATTTCGTTGAATTCCAATAACCCATAGGAACAAAATACGTAAAAATATCCACAAAATGGTCTGACTCGATTTTTAACAATATCCCATGTACTAGCCCCTTTGAGGATTATCCAAAAACCGAGTTTCGATTATAACAGCTCCGATTCAGGTCCGAAACGCGTCAAATAAAATTTTTTTGAATCCCAATAACCCGTAGGAACAAAATATGTAAAATTGTCCATGAAATGGTCCGACCCGATTTTACAATATTTCGTGTACTAACCCCTTTAAGGATTATCCGAAAACCAATTTTCAATCATATCAGGTCCGATTCAGGTTCGAACTACGTCAAATAAAATTTTGTTGAATTTAATAACCCATAGGAACAAAATATATAAAAATATCCACAAAATGGTCCGACTCGAGTTTTAACAATATCCCGTGTACTAACCCCTTTGGGAATATCCAAAAATCGAGTTTCGATTATATCAGCTCCGATCCAGGTCTGAAACGCGTCAAATAAAATTTTGTTGAATCCCAATAACCCGTAGAAACAAAATATGTTAAAATGTCCATGAAATGGTCCGACCCGATTTTTAACAATATTTCGTGTACGAACCCCTTTGAGGATTATCCGAAAACCGATTTTCAATCATATCAGGTCCGATTCAGGTTCGAACTACGTCAAATAAAATTTTGTTGAATTTTAATAACCCATAGGAACAAAATATATAAAAATATCCACAAAATGGTCCGACTCGATTTTTAACAATATCCCGTGTACTAACCCCTTTGGGAATATCCAAAAATCGAGTTTCGATTATATCAGCTCCGATTCAGGTCCGAAACGCGTCAAATAAAATTTTGTTGAATCCCAGTAACCCGTAGGAACAAAATAGGTAAAAATGTCCATGAAATGATCCGACCCGATTTTTAACAATATTTCGTGTACTAACCCCTTTGAGGATTATCCGAAAACCGATTTTCAATCATATTAGGTCTGATTCAGGTTCGAACTACGTCAAATAAAATTTTGTTGAATTTTAATAACCCATAGGAACAAAATATATAAAAATATCCACAAAATGGTCCGACTCAATTTTTAACAATATCCCGTGGACTAACCCCTTTGAGAATTTTCCGATAACCGAGTTTTGATCATATCATCTCCGATTCCGGTCCGAACAGCGTCAAATAAAATTTCGTTGAATTCCAATAACCCATAGGAACAAAATATGTAAAAATTGTCCATGAAATGGTCCGACCCAATTTTTAACAATATTTTGTGTACTAACCCCTTTGAGGATTATCCAAAAATCGAGTTTCGATTATATCAGCTCCGAAATGCGTCAAATAAAATTTCGTTGAATTCCAATAACCCATAGGAACAAAATATGTAAAAATATCCACAAAATGGTCCGACTCGATTTTTAACAATATCCCGTGTACTAACCCCTTTGGGAATATCCGAAAATCGAGTTTCCATTATATCAGCTCCGATTCAGGTCCGAAACGCGTCAAATAAAATTTTGTTGAATCCCAATAACCCATAGGAACAAAATATGTAAAAATGTCCATGAAATGGTCCGACCCGATTTTTTACAATATTTCGTGTACTAACCCCTTTGAGGATTATCCGAAAACCGATTTTCAATAATATCAGGTACGATTCAGGTTCGAACTACGTCAAATAAAATTTTGTTGAATTTTAATAACCCATAAACAAAATATATAAAAATATCCACAAAATGGTCCGACTCGATTTTTAACAATATCCCGTGTATTAACCCCTTTGGGAATATCCGAAAATCGAGTTTCGATTATATCAGCTTCGATTCAAGTCCGAAACGCGTCAAATAAAATTTTGTTGAATCCCAATAACATGTAGGAACAAAATATGTTAAAATGTCCATGAAATGGTCCTACCCGATTTTTAACAATATTTCGTGTACGAACCCCTTTGAAGATTATCCGAAAACCGATTTTCAATCATATCAGGTCCGATTCAGGTTCGAACTACGTCAAATAAAATTTTGTTGAATTTTAATAACCAATAGGAACAAAATATGTAAAAATATCCATAAAATGGTCCGACTCAATTTTTAACAATATCCCATGTACTAGCCCCTTTGAGGATTATCAAAAAATCGAGTTTCGATTATATCAGCTCCGATTCAGGTCCGAATTGCATCAAATAAAATTTCATTGAATTTCAATAACCCATAGGAACAAAATATCTAAAAATATCCACTAAATGGTCCGACTTGATTTTTAACAATATCCCGTGTACTAACCCCTTTGAGAATTTTCCGAAAACCGAGTTTCGATCATACCAGCTCCGATTCTAGTCCGAACAGCGTCAAATAAAATTTCGTTGAATTCCAATAACCCATAGGAACAAAATATGTAAAAATATCCACAAAATGGTCTGACTCGATTTTTAACAATATCCCATGTACTAGCCCCTTTGAGGATTATCCAAAAACCGAGTTTCGATTATAACAGCTCCGATTCAGGTCCGAAACGCGTCAAATAAAATTTTTTTGAATCCCAATAACCCGTAGGAACAAAATATGTAAAATTGTCCATGAAATGGTCCGACCCGATTTTTTACAATATTTCGTGTACTAACCCCTTTGAGAATTTTCCGAAAACCGAGTTTCGATCATTTCAGCCCCGATTCAGGTCCGAACGGCACCAAATAAAATTTCATTGAATTCCAATAACCCAGAGGAACAAAATTTGTTAAAATATCCGTAAAATGGTCCGACTCGATTTTTAACAATATCCCGTGTACTAACCCCTTTGAGAATTTTCCGAAAACCGAGTTTCCATTATATCAGCTCAGATTCTGGTCCGAAACGCGTCAAATAAAATTTTGTTGAATCCCAATAACCCATAGGAACAAAATATGTAAAAATGTCCATGAAATGGTCCGACCCGATTTTTTACAATATTTCGTGTACTAACCCCTTTGAGGATTATCCGAAAACCGATTTTCAATCATTTCAGGTCCGATTCAGGTTCGAACTACGTCAAATAAAATTTTGTTGAATTTTAATAACCCATAAGAACAAAATATATAAAAATATCCACAAAATGGTCTGACTCGATTTTTAACAATATCCCGTGTACTAACCCCTTTGGGAATATCCAAAAATCTAGTTTCGATTATATCAGCTCCGATTCAGGTCCGAAACGCGTCAAATAAAATTTTGTTGAATCCCAATAATCCCGTAGGAACAAAATATGTAAAAATGTCCATGAAATGGTCCGACCCGATTTTTAACAATATTTCGTGTACTAACCCCTTTGAGGATTATCCGAAAACCGATTTTCAATCATATCAGGTCTGATTCAGGTTCCAACTACGTCAAATAAAATTTTGTTGAATTTTCCTAACCCATAGGAACAAAATATATAAAAATATCCACAAAATGGTCCGACTCAATTTTTAACAATATCCCGTGGACTAACCCCTTTGAGAATTTTCCGAAAACCGAGTTTCGATCATTTCAGCCCCGATTCAGGTCCGAACGGCACCAAATAAAATTTCATTGAATTCCAATAACCCAGAGGAACAAAATTTGTTAAAATATCCGTAAAATGGTCCGACTCGGTTTTTAACAATATCCCGTGTACTAACCCCTTTGAGAATTTTCCGAAAACCGAGTTTCCATTATATCAGCTCAGATTCTGGTCCGAAACGCGTCAAATAAAATTTTGTTGAATCCCAATAACCCATAGGAACAAAATATGTAAAAATGTCCATGAAATGGTCCGACCCGATTTTTTACAATATTTCGTGTACTAACCCCTTTGAGGATTATCCGAAAACCGATTTTCAATCATTTCAGGTCCGATTCAGGTTCGAACTACGTCAAATAAAATTTTGTTGAATTTTAATAACCCATAAGAACAAAATATATAAAAATATCCACAAAATGGTCTGACTCGATTTTTAACAATATCCCGTGTACTAACCCCTTTGGGAATATCCAAAAATCTAGTTTCGATTATATCAGCTCCGATTCAGGTCCGAAACGCGTCAAATAAAATTTTGTTGAATCCCAATAATCCCGTAGGAACAAAATATGTAAAAATGTCCATGAAATGGTCCGACCTGATTTTTAACAATATTTCGTGTACTAACCCCTTTGAGAATTATCCGAAAACCGATTTTCAATCATATCAGGTCTGATTCAGGTTCCAACTACGTCAAATAAAATTTTGTTGAATTTTCCTAACCCATAGGAACAAAATATATAAAAATATCCACAAAATGGTCCGACTCAATTTTTAACAATATCCCGTGGACTAACCCCTTTGAGAATTTTCCGAAAACCGAGTTTTGATCATATCATCTCCGATTCCGGTCCGAACAGCGTCAAATAAAATTTCGTTGAATTCTAATAACCCATAGGAACAAAATATGTAAAATTTGTCCATGAAATGGTCCGACCCAATTTTTAACAATATTTTGTGTACTAACCCCTTTGAGGATTATCCAAAAAGCGAGTTTCGATTATATCAGCTCCGAAATGCGTCAAATAAAATTTCGTTGAATTCCAATAACCCATAGGAACAAAATATGTAAAAATATCCACAAAATGGTCCGACTCAATTTTTAACAATATCCCGTGTACTAACCCCTTTGGGAATATCCGAAAATCGAGTTTCCATTATATCAGCTCCGATTCAGGTCCGAAACGCGTCAAATAAAATTTTGTTGAATCCCAATAACCCACAGGAACAAAATATGTAAAAATGTCCATGAAATGGTCAGACCCGATTTTTAACAATATTTCGTGTACTAACCCCTTTGAGGATTATCCGAAAACCGATTTTCAATCATATCAGGTCAGATTCAGGTTCGAACTACGTCAAATAAAATTTTATTGAATTTTAATAACCCATAGGAACAAAATATGTAAAAATATCCACAAAATGGTCCGACTTGATTTTTAACAATATCCCGTGTACTAACCTCTTTGAGAATTTTCCAAAAAATCCAGTTTCGATCATATCAGCTCCGATTCATGTCTCAATTGCGTCAAATAAAATTTCGTTGAATTCCAATAACCCATAGGAACAAAATATGTAAAAATATCTACAAAATTGTCCGACTTGATTTTTAACAATATCCCGTGTACTATAACCCCTTTGAGAATTTTCCGAAAACCGAGTTTCGATCATTTCAGCCCCGATTCAGGTCCGAACGGCACCAAATAAAATTTCATTGATTTCCAATAACCCAGAGGAACAAAATTTGTTAAAATATCCGTAAAATGGTCCGACTCGATTTTTAACAATATCCCGTGTACTAACCCCTTTGAGAATTTTCCAAAAACCAAGTTTCCATTATATCAGCTCCGATTCTGGTCCGAAACGCGTCAAATAAAATTTTGTTGAATCCCAATAACCCTTAGGAACAAAATATGTAAAAATGTCCATGAAATGGTCCGACCCGATTTTTTACAATATTTCGTGTACTAACCCCTTTGAGGATTATCCGAAAACCGATTTTCAATCATATCAGGTCCGATTCAGGTTCGAACTACGTCAAATAAAATTTTGTTGAATTTTAATAACCCATAAGAACAAAATATATAAAAATATCCACAAAATGGCCCGACTCGATTTTTAACAATATCCCGTGTACTAACCCCTTTGGGAATATCCGAAAATCGAGTTTCGATTATATCAGCTCCGATTCAGGTCCGAAACGCGTCAAATAAAATTTTGTTGAATCCGAATAACCTGTAGGAACAAAATATGTTAAAATGTCCATGAAATGGTCCTACCCGATTTTTAACAATATTTCGTGTACGAACCCCTTTGAGGATTATCCGAAAACCGATTTTCAATCATATCAGGTCCGATTCAGGTTCGAACTACGTCAAATAAAATTTTGTTGAATTTTAATAACCCATAGGAACAAAATATGTAAAAATATCCATAAAATGGTCCAACTCGATTTTTAACAATATCCCATGTACTAGCCCCTTTGAGGATTATCAAAAAATCGAGTTTCGATTATATCAACTCCGATTCAGGTCCGAATTGCATCAAATAAAATTTCATTGAATTTCAATAACCCATAGGAACAAAATATCTAAAAATATCCACTAAATGGTCCGACTTGATTTTTAACAATATCCCGTGTACTAACCCCTTTGAGAATTTTCCGAAAACCGAGTTTTGATCATATCAGCTCCGATTCTAGTCCGAACAACGTCAAATAAAATTTCGTTGAATTCCAATAACCCAGAGGAACAAAATATGTAAAAATGTCCACAAAATGGTCTGACTCGATTTTTAACAATATCCCATGTACTAGCCCCTTTGAGGATTATCCAAAAACCGAGTTTCGATTATAACAGCTCCGATTCAGGTCCGAAACGCGTCAAATAAAATTTTTTTGAATCCCAATAACCCGTAGGAACAAAATATGTAAAATTGTCCATGAAATGGTCCGACCCAATTTTTAACAATATTTTGTGTACTAACCCCTTTGAGGATTATCCAAAAATCGAGTTACGATTATATCATCTCCGAAATGCGTCAAATAAAATTTCGTTGAATTCCAATAACCCATAGGAACAAAATATGTAAAAATATCCACAAAATGGTCCGTCTCGATTTTTAACAATATCCCGTGTACTAACCCCTTTGGGAATATCCGAAAATCGAGTTTCGATCATTTCAGCCCCGATTCAGGTCCAAACGGCACCAAATAAAATTTCATTGAATTCCAATAACCCAGAGGAACAAAATATGTAAAAATATCCGTAAAATGGTCCCACTCGATTTTTAACAATATCCCGTGTTCTAACCCCTTTGAGAATTTTCCGAAAACCGAGTTTCCATTATATCAGCTCCGATTCTGGTCCGAAACGCGTCAAATAAAATTTTATTAAATCCCAATAACCCATAGGAACAAAATATGTAAAAATGTCCATGAAATGGTCCGACCCGATTTTTTACAATATTTCGTGTACTAAACCCTTTGAGGATTATCCGAAAACCGATTTTCAATCATATGAGGTCCGATTCAGGTTCGAACTACGTCAAATAAAATTTTGTTGAATTTTAATAACCCATAGGAACAAAATATATAAAAATATCCACAAAATGGTCCGACTCGATTTTTAACAATATCCCGTGTACTAACCCCTTTGGGAATATCCGAAAATCGAGTTTCGATTATATCAGCTCCGATTCAGGTCCAAAACGCGTCAAATAAAATTTTGTTGAATCCCAATAACCCGTAGGAACAAAATATGTAAAAATGTCCATGAAATGGTCCGACCCGATTTTTAACAATATTTCGTGTACTAACCCCTTTGAGGATTATCCAAAAATCGAGTTTCGATTATATCAGCTCCGAACTGCGTCAAATAAAATTTCGTTGAATTCCAATAACCCATAGGAACAAAATATGTAAAAATATCCACAAAATGGTCCGACTCGATTTTTAACAATATCCCGTGTACTAACCCCTTTGGGAATATCCGAAAATCGAGTTTCCATTATATCAGCTTCGATTCAGGTCCGAAACGCGTCAAATAAAATTTTGTTGAATCCCAATAACCCATAGGAACAAAATATGTAAAAATGTCCATGAAATGGTCAGACCCGATTTTTAACAATATTTCGTGTACTAACCCCTTTGAGGATTATCCGAAAACCGATTTTCAATCATATCAGGTCAGATTCAGGTTCGAACTACGTCAAATAAAATTTTTTTGAATTTTAATAACCCATAGGAACAAAATATGTAAAAATATCCACAAAATGGTCCGACTTGATTTTTAAGAATATCCCGTGTACTAACCCCTTTGAGAATTTTCCAAAAAATCGAGTTTCGATCATATCAACTACGATTCATGTCCGAATTGCGTCAAATAAAATTTCGTTGAATTCCAATAACCCATAGGAACAAAATATATAAAAATATCCACAAAATGGTCCGACTCAATTTTTAACAATATCCCGTGGACTAACCCCTTTGAGAATTTTCCGAAAACCGAGTTTTGATCATATCATCTCCGATTCCGGTCCGAACAGCGTCAAATAAAATTTCGTTGAATTCAAATAACCCATAGGAACAAAATATGAAAAAATTGTCGATGAAATGGTCTGACCCAATTTTTAACAATATTTTGTGTACTAACCCCTTTGAGGATTATCCAAAAATCGAGTTTCGATTATATCAGCTCCGAAATGCGTCAAATAAAATTTCGTTGAATTCCAATAACCCATAAGAACAAAATATGTAAAAATATCCACAAAATGGTCCGACTCGATTTTTAACAATATCTCGTGTACTAACCCCTTTGGGAATATCCGAAAATCGAGTTTCCATTATATCAGCTCCGATTCAGGTCCGAAACGCGTCAAATAAAATTTTGTTGAATCCCAATAACCTATAGGAACAAAATATGTAAAAATGTCCATGAAATGGTCAGACCCGATTTTTAACAATATTTCGTGTACTAACCCCTTTGAGGATTATCCGAAAACCGATTTTCAGTCATATCAGGTCAGATTCAGGTTCGAACTACGTCAAATAAATTTTTTTTGAATTTTAATAACCCATAGGAACAAAATATGTAAAAATATCCACAAAATGGTCCGACTTGATTTTTAAGAATATCCCGTGTACTAACCCCTTTGAGAATTTTCCACAAAATCGAGTTTTGATCATATCAGCTCCGATTCATGTCCGAATTGCGTCAAATAAAATTTCGTTGAATTCCAATAACCCATAGGAACAAAATATGTAAAAATATCCACAAAATGGTCCGACTTGATTTTTAACAATATCCCGTGTACTATAACCCCTTTGAGAATTTTCCGAAAACCGAGTTTCGATCATTTCAGCCCCGATTCAGGTCCGAACGGCACCAAATAAAATTTCATTGAATTCCAATAACCCAGAGGAACAAAATTTGTTAAAATATCTGTAAAATGGTCCGACTCGATTTTTAACAATATCCCGTGTACTAACCCCTTTGAGAATTTTCCGAAAACCGAGTTTCCATTATATCAGCTCCGATTCTGGTCCGAAACGCGTCAAATAAAATTTTGTTGAATCCCAATAACCCATAGGAACAAAATATGTAAAAATGTCCATGAAATGGTCAGACCCGATTTTTAACAATATTTCGTGTACTAACCCCTTTGAGGATTATCCGAAAACCGATTTTCAATCATATCAGGTCAGATTAAGGTTCGAACTATGTCAAATAATTTTTTTTTGAATTTTAATAACCCATAGGAACAAAATATGTAAAAATATCCATAAAATGGTTCGACTCGATTTTTAACAATATCCCATGTACTAGCCCCTTTGAGGATTATCAAAAAATCGAGTTTCGATTATATCAGCTCCGATTCAGGTCCGAATTGCATCAAATAAAATTTCATTGAATTTCAATAACCCATAGGAACAAAATATGTAAAAATGTCCATGAAATGGTCCGACCCAATTTTTAACAATATTTTGTGTACTAACCCCTTTGAGGATTATCCAAAAATCGAGTTTCGATTATATCAGCTCCGAAATGCGTCAAATAAAATTTCGTTGAATTCCAATAACCCATAGGAACAAAATATGTAAAAATATCCACAAAATGGTCCGACTCGATTTTAACAATATCCCGTGTACTAACCCCTTTGGGAATATCCGAAAATCAAGTTTCCATTATATCAGCTCCGATTCATGTCCGAAACGCGTCAAATAAAATTTTGTTGAATCCCAATAACCCATAGGAACAAAATATGTAAAAATGTCCATGAAATGGTCAGACCCGATTTTTAACAATATTTCGTGTACTCACCCCTTTGAGGATTTTCCGAAAACCGATTTTCATTCATATCAGGTCAGATTCAGGTTCGAACTACGTCAAATAAAATTTTTTTGAATTTTAATAACCCATAGGAACAAAATATGTAAAAATATCCATAAAATGGTCCGACTCGATTTTTAACAATATCCCATGTACTAGCCCCTTTGAGGATTATCAAAAAATCGAGTTTCGATTATATCAGCTCCGATTCAGGTCCGAATTGCATCAAATAAAATTTTATTGAATTTCAATAACCCATAGGAACAAAATATCTAAAAATATCCACTAAATGGTCCGACTTGATTTTTAACAATATCCCGTGTACTAACCCCTTTGAGAATTTTCCGAAAACCGAGTTTCGATCATATCAGCTCCGATTCTAGTCCGAACAGCGTCAAATAAAATTTCGTTGAATTCCAATAACCCATAGGAACAAAATATGTAAAAATATCCACAAAATGGTCTGACTCGATTTTTAACAATATTCCATGTACTAGCCCCTTTGAGGATTATCCAAAAACCGAGTTTCGATTATAACAGCTCCGATTCAGGTCCGAAACGCGTCAAATAAATTTTTTTTGAATCCCAATAACCTGTAGGAACAAAATATGTAAAATTGTCCATGAAATGGTCCGACCCAATTTTTAACAATATTTTGTGTACTAACCCCTTTGAGGATTATCCAAAAATCGAGTTTCGATTATATCAGCTCCGAAATGCGTCAAATAAAATTTCGTTGAATTCCAATAACCCATAGGAACAAAATATGTAAAAATATCCACAAAATGGTCCGACTCGATTTTTAACAATATCCCGTGTACTATAACCCCTTTCAGAATTTTCTGAAAACCGAGTTTCGATCATTTCAGCCCCGATTCAGGTCCGAACGGCACCAAATAAAATTTCATTGAATTCCAATAACCCAGAGGAACAAAATATGTAAAAATATCCATAAAATGGTCCGACTCGATTTTTAACAATATCCCGTGTACTAACCCCTTTGGGAATATCCGAAAATCAAGTTTCCATTATATCAGCTCCGATTCAGGTCCGAAACGCGTCAAATTAAATTTTGTTGAATCCCAATAACCCATAGGAACAAAATATGTAAAAATGTCCATGAAATGGTCCGAACCAATTTTTAACAATATTTTGTGTACTAACCCCTTTGAAGATTATCCAAAAATTGAGTTTCGATTATATCAGCTCCGAAATACGTCAAATAAAATTTCGTTGAATTCCAATAACCCATAGGAACAAAATATGTAAAAATATCCACAAAATGGTCTGACTCGATTTTTAACAATATCCCGTGTACTAACCCCTTTAGGAATATCCGAAAATCAAGTTTCCATTATATCAGCTCCGATTCAGGTCCGAAACGCGTCAAATAAAATTTTGTTGAATCCCAATAACCCATAGGAACAAAATATGTAAAAATGTCCATGAAATGGTCAGACCCGATTTTTAACAATATTTCGTGTACTAACCCCTTTGAGGATTTTCCGAAAACCGATTTTCAATCATATCAGGTCAGATTCAGGTTCGAACTACGTCAAATAATATTTTTTTGAATTTTAATAACCCATAGGAACAAAATATGTAAAAATATCCATAAAATGGTTCGACTCGATTTTTAACAATATCCCATGTACTAGCCCCTTTGAGGATTATCAAAAAATCGAGTTTCGATTATATCAGCTCCGATTCAGGTCCGAATTGCATCAAATAAAATTTTATTGAATTTCAATAACCCATAGGAACAAAATATCTAAAAATATCCACTAAATGGTCTGAATTGATTTTTAACAATATCCCGTGTACTAACCCCTTTGAGAATTTTCCGAAAACCGAGTTTCGATCATATCAGCTCCGATTCTAGTCCGAACAGCGTCAAATAAAATTTCGTTGAATTCCAATAACCCATAGGAACAAAATATGTAAAAATATCCACAAAATGGTCTGACTCGATTTTTAACAATATCCCATGTACTAGCCCCTTTGAGGATTATCCAAAAACCGAGTTTCGATTATAACAGCTCCGATTCAGGTCTGAAACGCGTCAAATAAATTTTTTTTGAATCCCAATAACCTGTAGGAACAAAATATGTAAAATTGTCCATGAAATGGTCCGACCCAATTTTTAACAATATTTTGTGTACTAACCCCTTTGAGGATTATCCAAAAATCGAGTTTCGATTATATCAGCTCCGAAATGCGTCAAATAAAATTTCGTTGAATTCCAATAACCCATAGGAACAAAATATGTAAAAATATCCACAAAATGGTCCGACTCGATTTTTAACAATATCCCGTGTACTATAACCCCTTTGAGAATTTTCCGAAAACCGAGTTTCGATCATTTCAGCCCCGATTCAGGTCCGAACGGCACCAAATAAAATTTCATTGAATTCCAATAACCCAGAGGAACAAAATATGTAAAAATATCCGTAAAATGGTCCGACTCGATTTTTAACAATATCCCGTGTACTAACCCCTTTGGGAATATCCGAAAATCAAGTTTCCATTATATCAGCTCCGATTCAGGTCCGAAACGCGTCAAATTAAATTTTGTTGAATCCCAATAACCCATAGGAACAAAATATGTAAAAATGTCCATGAAATGGTCCGAACCAATTTTTAACAATATTTTGTGTACTAACCCCTTTGAGGATTATCCAAAAATCGAGTTTCGATTATATCAGCTCCGAAATGCGTCAAATAAAATTTCGTTGAATTCCAATAACCCATAGGAACAAAATATGTAAAAATATCCACAAAATGGTCTAACTCGATTTTTAACAATATCCCGTGTACTAACCCCTTTGGGAATATCCGAAAATCAAGTTTCCATTATATCAGCTCCGATTCAGGTCCGAAACGCGTCAAATAAAATTTTGTTGAATCCCAATAACCCATAGGAACAAAATATGTAAAAATGTCCATGAAATGGTCAGACCCGATTTTTAACAATATTTCTTGTACTAACCCCTTTGAGGATTTTCCGAAAACCGATTTTCAATCATATCAGGTCAGATTCAGGTTCGAACTACGTCAAATAAATTTTTTTTGAATTTTAATAACCCATAGGAACAAAATATGTAAAAATATCCATAAAATGGTCCGACTCGATTTTTAACAATATCCCATGTACTAGCCCCTTTGAGGATTATCAAAAAATCGAGTTTCGATTATATCAGCTCCGATTCAGGTCCGAATTGCATCAAATAAAATTTCATTGAATTTCAATAACCCATAGGAACAAAATATCTAAAAATATCCACTAAATGGTCCGACTTGATTTTTAACAATATCCCGTGTACTAACCCCTTTGAGAATTTTCCGAAAACCGAGTTTCGATCATATCAGCTCCGATTCTAGTCCGAGCAGCGTCAAATAAAATTTCGTTGAATTCCAATAACCTATAGGAACAAAATATGTAAAAATGTCCATGAAATGGTCCGACCCAATTTTTAACAATATTTTGTGTACTAACCCCTTTGAGGATTATCCAAAAATCGAGTTTCGATTATATCAGCTCCGAAATGCGTCAAATAAAATTTCGTTGAATTCCAATAACCCATAGGAACAAAATATGTAAAAATATCCACAAAATGGTCCGACTCGATTTTAACAATATCCCGTGTACTAACCCCTTTGGGAATATCCGAAAATCAAGTTTCCATTATATCAGCTCCGATTCATGTCCGAAACGCGTCAAATAAAATTTTGTTGAATCCCAATAACCCATAGGAACAAAATATGTAAAAATGTCCATGAAATGGTCAGACCCGATTTTTAACAATATTTCGTGTACTCACCCCTTTGAGGATTTTCCGAAAACCGATTTTCATTCATATCAGGTCAGATTCAGGTTCGAACTACGTCAAATAAAATTTTTTTGAATTTTAATAACCCATAGGAACAAAATATGTAAAAATATCCATAAAATGGTCCGACTCGATTTTTAACAATATCCCATGTACTAGCCCCTTTGAGGATTATCAAAAAATCGAGTTTCGATTATATCAGCTCCGATTCAGGTCCGAATTGCATCAAATAAAATTTTATTGAATTTCAATAACCCATAGGAACAAAATATCTAAAAATATCCACTAAATGGTCCGACTTGATTTTTAACAATATCCCGTGTACTAACCCCTTTGAGAATTTTCCGAAAACCGAGTTTCGATCATATCAGCTCCGATTCTAGTCCGAACAGCGTCAAATAAAATTTCGTTGAATTCCAATAACCCATAGGAACAAAATATGTAAAAATATCCACAAAATGGTCTGACTCGATTTTTAACAATATTCCATGTAGTAGCCCCTTTGAGGATTATCCAAAAACCGAGTTTCGATTATAACAGCTCCGATTCAGGTCCGAAACGCGTCAAATAAATTTTTTTTGAATCCCAATAACCTGTAGGAACAAAATATGTAAAATTGTCCATGAAATGGTCCGACCCAATTTTTAACAATATTTTGTGTACTAACCCCTTTGAGGATTATCCAAAAATCGAGTTTCGATTATATCAGCTCCGAAATGCGTCAAATAAAATTTCGTTGAATTCCAATAACCCATAGGAACAAAATATGTAAAAATATCCACAAAATGGTCCGACTCGATTTTTAACAATATCCCGTGTACTATAACCCCTTTCAGAATTTTCTGAAAACCGAGTTTCGATCATTTCAGCCCCGATTCAGGTCCGAACGGCACCAAATAAAATTTCATTGAATTCCAATAACCCAGAGGAACAAAATATGTAAAAATATCCATAAAATGGTCCGACTCGATTTTTAACAATATCCCGTGTACTAACCCCTTTGGGAATATCCGAAAATCAAGTTTCCATTATATCAGCTCCGATTCAGGTCCGAAACGCGTCAAATTAAATTTTGTTGAATCCCAATAACCCATAGGAACAAAATATGTAAAAATGTCCATGAAATGGTCCGAACCAATTTTTAACAATATTTTGTGTACTAACCCCTTTGAGGATTATCCAAAAATTGAGTTTCGATTATATCAGCTCCGAAATACGTCAAATAAAATTTCGTTGAATTCCAATAACCCATAGGAACAAAATATGTAAAAATATCCACAAAATGGTCTGACTCGATTTTTAACAATATCCCGTGTACTAACCCCTTTAGGAATATCCGAAAATCAAGTTTCCATTATATCAGCTCCGATTCAGGTCCGAAACGCGTCAAATAAAATTTTGTTGAATCCCAATAACCCATAGGAACAAAATATGTAAAAATGTCCATGAAATGGTCAGACCCGATTTTTAACAATATTTCGTGTACTAACCCCTTTGAGGATTTTCCGAAAACCGATTTTCAATCATATCAGGTCAGATTCAGGTTCGAACTACGTCAAATAATATTTTTTTGAATTTTAATAACCCATAGGAACAAAATATGTAAAAATATCCATAAAATGGTTCGACTCGATTTTTAACAATATCCCATGTACTAGCCCCTTTGAGGATTATCAAAAAATCGAGTTTCGATTATATCAGCTCCGATTCAGGTCCGAATTGCATCAAATAAAATTTTATTGAATTTCAATAACCCATAGGAACAAAATATCTAAAAATATCCACTAAATGGTCTGAATTGATTTTTAACAATATCCCGTGTACTAACCCCTTTGAGAATTTTCCGAAAACCGAGTTTCGATCATATCAGCTCCGATTCTAGTCCGAACAGCGTCAAATAAAATTTCGTTGAATTCCAATAACCCATAGGAACAAAATATGTAAAAATATCCACAAAATGGTCTGACTCGATTTTTAACAATATCCCATGTACTAGCCCCTTTGAGGATTATCCAAAAACCGAGTTTCGATTATAACAGCTCCGATTCAGGTCTGAAACGCGTCAAATAAATTTTTTTTGAATCCCAATAACCTGTAGGAACAAAATATGTAAAATTGTCCATGAAATGGTCCGACCCAATTTTTAACAATATTTTGTGTACTAACCCCTTTGAGGATTATCCAAAAATCGAGTTTCGATTATATCAGCTCCGAAATGCGTCAAATAAAATTTCGTTGAATTCCAATAACCCATAGGAACAAAATATGTAAAAATATCCACAAAATGGTCCGACTCGATTTTTAACAATATCCCGTGTACTATAACCCCTTTGAGAATTTTCCGAAAACCGAGTTTCGATCATTTCAGCCCCGATTCAGGTCCGAACGGCACCAAATAAAATTTCATTGAATTCCAATAACCCAGAGGAACAAAATATGTAAAAATATACGTAAAATGGTCCGACTCGATTTTTAACAATATCCCGTGTACTAACCCCTTTGGGAATATCCGAAAATCAAGTTTCCATTATATCAGCTCCGATTCAGGTCCGAAACGCGTCAAATTAAATTTTGTTGAATCCCAATAACCCATAGGAACAAAATATGTAAAAATGTCCATGAAATGGTCCGAACCAATTTTTAACAATATTTTGTGTACTAACCCCTTTGAGGATTATCCAAAAATCGAGTTTCGATTATATCAGCTCCGAAATGCGTCAAATAAAATTTCGTTGAATTCCAATAACCCATAGGAACAAAATATGTAAAAATATCCACAAAATGGTCTGACTCGATTTTTAACAATATCCCGTGTACTAACCCCTTTGGGAATATCCGAAAATCAAGTTTCCATTATATCAGCTCCGATTCAGGTCCGAAACGCATCAAATAAAATTTTGTTGAATCCCAATAACCCATAGGAACAAAATATGTAAAAATGTCCATGAAATGGTCAGACCCGATTTTTAACAATATTTCGTGTACTAACCCCTTTGAGGATTTTCCGAAAACCGATTTTCAATCATATCAGGTCAGATTCAGGTTCGAACTACGTCAAATAAATTTTTTTTGAATTTTAATAACCCATAGGAACAAAATATGTAAAAATATCCATAAAATGGTCCGACTCGATTTTTAACAATATCCCATGTACTAGCCCCTTTGAGGATTATCAAAAAATCGAGTTTCGATTATATCAGCTCCGATTCAGGTCCGAATTGCATCAAATAAAATTTCATTGAATTTCAATAACCCATAGGAACAAAATATCTAAAAATATCCACTAAATGGTCCGACTTGATTTTTAACAATATCCCGTGTACTAACCCCTTTGAGAATTTTCCGAAAACCGAGTTTCGATCATATCAGCTCCGATTCTAGTCCGAGCAGCGTCAAATAAAATTTCGTTGAATTCCAATAACCTATAGGAACAAAATATGTAAAAATATCCACAAAATGGCCTGGCTCGATTTTTAACAATATCCCATGTACTAGCCCCTTTGAGGATTATCCAAAAACCGAGTTTCGATTATAACAGCTCCGATTCAGGTCCGAAACGCGTCAAATAAATTTTTTTTGAATCCCAATAACCCGTAGGAACAAAATATGTAAAATTGTCCATGAAATGGTCCGACCCAATTTTTAACAATATTTTGTGTACTAACCCCTTTGAGGATTATCCAAAAATCGAGTTTCGATTATATCAGCTCCGAAATGCGTCAAATAAAATTTCGTTGAATTCCAATAAGCCATAGGAACAAAATATGTAAAAATATCCACAAAATGGTCCGACTCGATTTTTAACAATATCCCGTGTACTAACCCCTTTGGGAATATCCGAAAATCAAGTTTCCATTATATCAGCTCCGATTCAGGTCCGAAACGCGTCAAATAAAATTTTGTTGAATCCCAATAACCCATAGGAACAAAATATGTAAAAATGTCCATGAAATGGTCAGACCCGATTTTTAACAATATTTCGTGTACTAACCCCTTTGAGGATTTTCCGAAAACCGATTTTCAATCATATCAGGTCAGATTCAGGTTCGAACTACGTCAAATAATATTTTTTTGAATTTTAATAACCCATAGGAACAAAATATGTAAAAATATCCATAAAATGGTTCGACTCGATTTTTAACAATATCCCATGTACTAGCCCCTTTGAGGATTATCAAAAAATCGAGTTTCGATTATATCAGCTCCGATTCAGGTCCGAATTGCATCAAATAAAATTTTATTGAATTTCAATAACCCATAGGAACAAAATATCTAAAAATATCCACTAAATGGTCTGAATTGATTTTTAACAATATCCCGTGTACTAACCCCTTTGAGAATTTTCCGAAAACCGAGTTTCGATCATATCAGCTCCGATTCTAGTCCGAACAGCGTCAAATAAAATTTCGTTGAATTCCAATAACCCATAGGAACAAAATATGTAAAAATATCCACAAAATGGTCAGACTCGATTTTTAACAATATCCCATGTACTAGCCCCTTTGAGGATTATCGAAAAACCGAGTTTCGATTATAACAGCTCCGATTCAGGTCTGAAACGCGTCAAATAAATTTTTTTTGAATCCCAATAACCTGTAGGAACAAAATATGTAAAATTGTCCATGAAATGGTCCGACCCAATTTTTAACAATATTTTGTGTACTAACCCCTTTGAGGATTATCCAAAAATCGAGTTTCGATTATATCAGCTCCGAAATGCGTCAAATAAAATTTCGTTGAATTCCAATAACCCATAGGAACAAAATATGTAAAAATATCCACAAAATGGTCCGACTCGATTTTTAACAATATCCCGTGTACTATAACCCCTTTGAGAATTTTCCGAAAACCGAGTTTCGATCATTTCAGCCCCGATTCAGGTCCGAACGGCACCAAATAAAATTTCATTGAATTCCAATAACCCAGAGGAACAAAATATGTAAAAATATCCGTAAAATGGTCCGACTCGATTTTTAACAATATCCCGTGTACTAACCCCTTTGGGAATATCCGAAAATCAAGTTTCCATTATATCAGCTCCGATTCAGGTCCGAAACGCGTCAAATTAAATTTTGTTGAATCCCAATAACCCATAGGAACAAAATATGTAAAAATGTCCATGAAATGGTCCGAACCAATTTTTAACAATATTTTGTGTACTAACCCCTTTGAGGATTATCCAAAAATCGAGTTTCGATTATATCAGCTCCGAAATGCGTCAAATAAAATTTCGTTGAATTCCAATAACCCATAGGAACAAAATATGTAAAAATATCCACAAAATGGTCTGACTCGATTTTTAACAATATCCCGTGTACTAACCCCTTTGGGAATATCCGAAAATCAAGTTTCCATTATATCAGCTCCGATTCAGGTCCGAAACGCGTCAAATAAAATTTTGTTGAATCCCAATAACCCATAGGAACAAAATATGTAAAAATGTCCATGAAATGGTCAGACCCGATTTTTAACAATATTTCGTGTACTAACCCCTTTGAGGATTTTCCGAAAACCGATTTTCAATCATATCAGGTCAGATTCAGGTTCGAACTACGTCAAATAAATTTTTTTTGAATTTTAATAACCCATAGGAACAAAATATGTAAAAATATCCATAAAATGGTCCGACTCGATTTTTAACAATATCCCATGTACTAGCCCCTTTGAGGATTATCAAAAAATCGAGTTTCGATTATATCAGCTCCGATTCAGGTCCGAATTGCATCAAATAAAATTTCATTGAATTTCAATAACCCATAGGAACAAAATATCTAAAAATATCCACTAAATGGTCCGACTTGATTTTTAACAATATCCCGTGTACTAACCCCTTTGAGAATTTTCCGAAAACCGAGTTTCGATCATATCAGCTCCGATTCTAGTCCGAGCAGCGTCAAATAAAATTTCGTTGAATTCCAATAACCTATAGGAACAAAATATGTAAAAATATCCACAAAATGGCCTGGCTCGATTTTTAACAATATCCCATGTACTAGCCCCTTTGAGGATTATCCAAAAACCGAGTTTCGATTATAACAGCTCCGATTCAGGTCCGAAACGCGTCAAATAAATTTTTTTTGAATCCCAATAACCCGTAGGAACAAAATATGTAAAATTGTCCATGAAATGGTCCGACCCAATTTTTAACAATATTTTGTGTACTAACCCCTTTGAGGATTATCCAAAAATCGAGTTTCGATTATATCAGCTCCGAAATGCGTCAAATAAAATTTCGTTGAATTCCAATAAACCATAGGAACAAAATATGTAAAAATATCCACAAAATGGTCCGACTCGATTTTTAACAATATCCCGTGTACTAACCCCTTTGGGAATATCCGAAAATCAAGTTTCCATTATATCAGCTCCGATTCAGGTCCGAAACGCGTCAAATAAAATTTTGTTGAATCCCAATAACCCATAGGAACAAAATATGTAAAAATGTCCATGAAATGGTCAGACCCGATTTTTAACAATATTTCGTGTATTAACCCCTTTGAGGATTATCCGAAAACCGATTTTCAATCATATCAGGTCAGATTCAGGTTCGAACTACGTCAAATAAATTTTTTTGAATTTTAATAACCCATAGGAACAAAATATGTAAAAATATCCACAAAATGGTCCGACTTGATTTTTAACAATATCCCGTGTACTATAACCCCTTTGAGAATTTTCCGAAAACCGAGTTTCGATCATTTCAGCCCCGATTCAGGTCCGAACGGCACCAAATAAAATTTCATTGAATTCCAATAACCCAGAGGGACAAAATATGTAAAAATATCCGTAAAATGGTCCGACTCGATTTTTAACAATATCCCGTGTACTAACCCCTTTGGGAATATCCGAAAATCAAGTTTCCATTATATCAGCTCCGATTCAGGTCCGAAACGCGTCAAATAAAATTTTGTTGAATCCCAATAACCCATAGGAACAAAATATGTAAAAATGTCCATGAAATGGTCAGACCCGATTTTTAACAATATTTCGTGTACTAACCCCTTTGAGGATTATCCGAAAACCGATTTTCAATCATATCAGGTCAGATTCAGGTTCGAACTACGTCAAATAAATTTTTTTTGAATTTTAATAACCCATAGGAACAAAATATGTAAAAATATCCATAAAATGGTCCGACTCGATTTTTAACAATATCCCGTGTACTAACCCCTTTGGGAATATCCGAAAATCAAGTTTCCATTATATCAGGTCCGAACTACGTCAAATAATTTTTTTTTGAATTTTAATAACCCATAGGAACTAAATATGTAAAAATATCCACAAAATGGTCCGACTTGATTTTTAAGAATATCCCGTGTACTAACCCCTTTGAGAATTTTCCAAAAAATCGAGTTTCGATCATATCAGCTCCGATTCATGTCCGAATTGCATCAAATAAAATTTCGTTGAATTCCAATAACCCATAGGAACAAAATATGTAAAAATATCCACAAAATGGTCCGACTTGATTTTTAACAATATCCCGTGTACTATAACCCCTTTGAGAATTTTTCGAAAACCGAGTTTCGATCATTTCAGCCCCGATTCAGGTCCGAACGACACCAAATAAAATTTCATTGAATTCAAATAACCCAGAGGAACAAAATATGTAAAAATATCCGTAAAATGGTCCGACTCGATTTTTAACAATATCCCGTGTACTAACCCCTTTGGGAATATCCGAAAATCAAGTTTCCATTATATCAGCCCCGATTCAGGTCCGAAACGCGTCAAATAAAATTTTGTTGAATCCCAATAACCCATAGGAACAAAATATGTAAAAATGTCCATGAAATGGTCAGACCCAATCTTTAACAATATTTCGTGTACTAACCCCTTTGAGGATTTTCCGAAAACCGATTTTCAATCATATCAGGTCAGATTCAGGTTCGAACTACGTCAAATAAAATTTTTTTGAATTTTAATAACCCATAGGAACAAAATATGTAAAAATATCCATAAAATTGTCCGACTCGATTTTTAACAATATCCCATGTACTAGCCCCTTTGAGGATTATCAAAAAATCGAGTTTCGATTATATCAGCTCCGATTCAGGTCCGAATTGCATCAAATAAAATTTCATTGAATTTCAATAACCCATAGGAACAAAATATCTAAAAATATCCACTAAATGGTCCGACTTGATTTTTAACAATATCCCGTGTACTAACCCCTTTGAGAATTTTCCGAAAACCGAGTTTCGATCATATCAGCTCCGATTCTAGTCCGAACAGCGTCAAATAAAATTTCGTTGAATTCCAATAACCCATAGGAACAAAATATGTAAAAAATATCCACAAAATGGTCTGACTCAATTTTTAACAATATCCCGTGGACAAACCCCTTTGAGAATTTTCCGAAAAACCGAGTTTTGATCATATCATCTCCGATTCCGGTCCGAACAGCGTCAAATAAAATTTCGTTGAATTCTAATAACCCATAGGAACAAAATATGTAAAAATTGTCCATGAAATGGTCCGACCCAATTTTTAACAATATTTTGTGTACTAACCCCTTTGAGGATTATCCAAAAATCGAGTTTCGATTATATCAGCTCCGAAATGCGTCAAATAAAATTTCGTTGAATTCCAATAACCCATAGGAACAAAATATGTAAAAATATCCACAAAATGGTCCGACGATTTTTAACAATATCCCGTGTACTAACCCCTTTGGGAATATCCGAAAATCAAGTTTCCATTATATCAGCTCCGATTCAGGTCCGAAACGCGTCAAATAAAATTTTGTTGAATCCCAATAACCCATAGGAACAAAATATGTAAAAATGTCCATGAAATGGTCAGACCCGATTTTTAACAATATTTCATGTACTAACCCCTTTGAGGATTATCCGGAAACTGATTTTCAATCATATCAGGTCAGATTCAGGTTCGAACTACGTCAAATAAATTTTTTTGAATTTTAATAACCCATAGGAACAAAATATGTCAAAATATCCACAAAATGGTCCGACTTGATTTTTAAGAATATCCCGTGTACTAACCCCTTTGAGAATTTTCCAAAAAATCGAGTTTCGATCATATCAACTACGATTCATGTCCGAATTGCGTCAAATAAAATTTCGTTGAATTCCAATAACCCATAGGAACAAAATATGTAAAAATATCCACAAAATGGTCCGACTTGATTTTTAACAATATCCCGTGTACTATAACCCCTTTGAGAATTTTCCGAAAACTGAGTTTCGATCATTTCAGCCCCGATTCAGATCCGAACGGCACCAAATAAAATTTCATTGAATTCCAATAACCCAGAGGAACAAAATATGTAAAAATATCTGTAAAATGGTCTGACTCGATTTTTAACAATATCCCGTGTACTAACCCCTTTGGGAATATCCGAAAATCAAGTTTCCATTATATCAGCTCCGATTCAGGTCCGAAACGCGTCAAATAAAATTTTGTTGAATCCCAATAACCCATAGGAATAAAATATGTAAAAATGTCCATGAAATGGTCAGACCCGATTTTTAACAATATTTCGTGTACTAACCCCTTTGAGGATTATCCGAAAACCGATTTTCAATCATATCAGGTCAGATTCAGGTTCGAACTACGTCAAATAAATTTTTTTTGAATTTTAATAACCCATAGGAACAAAATATGTAAAAATATCCATAAAATGGTCCGACTCGATTTTTAACAATAGCCCGTGTACTATAACCCCTTTGAGAATTTTCCGAAAACGAGTTTCGATCATTTCAGCCCCGATTCAGGTCCGAACGGCACCAAATAAAATTTCATTGAATTCCAATAACCCAGAGGAACAAAATTTGTTAAAATATCCGTAAAATGGTCCGACTCGATTTTTAACAATATCCCGTGTACTAACCCCTTTGAGAATTTTCCGAAAACCGAGTTTCCATTATATCAGCTCCGATTCTGGTCCGAAACGCGTCAAATAAAATTTTGTTGAATCCCAATAACCCATAGGAACAAAATATGTAAAAATGTCCATGAAATGGTCCGACCCGATTTTTTACAATATTTCGTGTACTAACCCCTTTGAGGATTATCGGAAAACTGATTTTCAATCATATCAGGTCCGATTCAGGTTCGAACTACGTCAAATAAAATTTTGTTGAATTTTAATAACCCATAAGAACAAAATATATAAAAATATCCACAAAATGGTCCGACTCGATTTTTAGCAATATCTCGTGTACTAACCCTTTGGGAATAACCGAAAATCGAGTTTCGATTATATCAGCTCCGATTCAGGTCCGAAACGCGTCAAATAAAATTTTGTTGAATCCCAATAACCTGTAAGAACAAAATATGTTAAAATGTCCATGAAATGGTCCTACCCGATTTTTAACAATATTTCGTGTACGAACCCCTTTGAGGATTATCCGAAAACCGATTTTCAATCATATCAGGTCCGATTCAGGTTCGAACTACGTCAAATAAAATTTTGTTGAATTTTAATAACCGATAGGAACAAAATATGCAAAAATATCCATAAAATGGTCCGACTCGATTTTTAACAATATCCCATGTACTAGCCCCTTTGAGGATTATCAAAAAATCGAGTTTCGATTATATCATCTCCGATTCAGGTCCAAATTGCATCAAATAAAATTTCATTGAATTTCAATAACCCATAGGAACAAAATATCTAAAAATATCCACTAAATGGTCCGACTTGATTTTTAACAATATCCCGTGTACTAACCCCTTCGAGAATTTTCCGAAAACCGAGTTTCGATCATATCAGCTCCGATTCTAGTCCGAACAGCGTCAAATAAAATTTCGTTGAATTTCAATAACCCATAGGAACAAAATATGTAAAAATATCCACAAAATGGTCTGACTCGATTTTTAACAATATCCCATGTACTAGCCCTTTTGAGGATTATCCAAAAACCGAGTTTCGATTATAACAGCTCCGATTCAGGTCCGAAACGCGTCAAATAAAATTTTTTTGAATCCCAATAACCCGTAGGAACAAAATATGTAAAATTGTCCAAGAAATGGTCCGACCCGATTTTTTACAATATTTCGTGTACTAACCCCTTTGAGGATTATCCGAAAACCGATTTTCAATCATATCAGGTCCGATTCAGGTTCGAACCACGTCAAATAAAATTTTGTTGAATTTTAATAACCCATAGGAATAAAATATATAAAAATATCCACAAAATGGTCCGACTCGATTTTTTACAATATCCCGTGTACTAACCCCTTTGGGAATATCCGAAAATCGAGTTTCGATTATATCAGCTCCGATTCAGGTCCGAAACGCGTCAAATAAAATTTTGTTGAATCCCAATAACCCGTAGGAACAAAATATGTTAAAATGTCCATGAAATGGTCCGACCCGATTTTTAACAATATTTCGTGTACAAACCCCTTTGAGGATTATCCGAAAACCGATTTTCAATCATATCAGGTCCGATTCAGGTTCGAACTACGTCAAATAAAATTTTGTTGAATTTTAATAACCCATAGGAACAAAATATATAAAAATACCCACAAAATGGTCCGACTCGATTTTTAACAATATCCCGTGTACTAACCCCTTTGGGAATATCCGAAAATCGAGTTTCGATTATATCAGCTCCGATTCCGGTCCGAAACGCGTCAAATAAAATTTTGTTGAATCCCAATAACCCGTAGGAACAAAATATGTTAAAATGTCCATGAAATGGTCCGACCCGATTTTTAACAATATTTCGTGTACGAACCCCTTTGAGGATTATCCGAAAACCGATTTATAATCATATCAGGTCCGATTCAGGTTCGAACTACGTCAAATAAAATTTTGTTGAATTTTAATAACCCATAGGAACAAAATATATAAAAATATCCACAAAATGGTCCGACTCGAATTTTAACAATATCCCGTGTACTAAACCCTTTGGAAATATCCGAAAATCGATTTTCGATTATATCAGCTCCGATTCAGGTCCGAAACGCGTCAAATAAAATTTTGTTGAATCCCAATAACCCGTAGGAACAAAATATGTTAAAATGTCCATGAAATGGTCCGACCCGATTTTTAACAATATTTCGTGTACGAACCCCTTTGAGGATTATCCGAAAACCGATTTTCAATCATATCAGGTCCGATTCAGGTTCGAACTACATCAAATAAAATTTTGTTGAATTTTAATAACCCATAGGAACAAAATATATAAAAATATCCACAAAATGGTCCGACTCGATTTTTAACAATATCCCGTGTACTAACCCCTTTTGGAATATCCGAAAATCGAGTTTCGATTATATCAGCTCCGATTCCGGTCCGAAACGCGTCAAATAAAATTTTGTTGAATCCCAATAACCCGTAGGAACAAAATATGTTAAAATGTCCATGAAATGGTCCTACCCGATTTTTAACAATATTTCGTGTACGAACCCCTTTGAGGATTATCCGAAAACCGATTTTCAATCATATCAGGTCCGATTCAGGTTCGAACTACGTCAAATAAAATTTTGTTGAATTTTAATAACCGATAGGAACAAAATATGCAAAAATATCCATAAAATGGTCCGACTCGATTTTTAACAATATCCCATGTACTAGCCCCTTTGAGGATTATCAAAAAATCGAGTTTCGATTATATCATCTCCGATTCAGGTCCAAATTGCATCAAATAAAATTTCATTGAATTTCAATAACCCATAGGAACAAAATATCTAAAAATATCCACTAAATGGTCCGACTTGATTTTTAACAATATCCCGTGTACTAACCCCTTCGAGAATTTTCCGAAAACCGAGTTTCGATCATATCAGCTCCGATTCTAGTCCGAACAGCGTCAAATAAAATTTCGTTGAATTTCAATAACCCATAGGAACAAAATATGTAAAAATATCCACAAAATGGTCTGACTCGATTTTTAACAATATCCCATGTACTAGCCCTTTTGAGGATTATCCAAAAACCGAGTTTCGATTATAACAGCTCCGATTCAGGTCCGAAACGCGTCAAATAAAATTTTTTTGAATCCCAATAACCCGTAGGAACAAAATATGTAAAATTGTCCAAGAAATGGTCCGACCCGATTTTTTACAATATTTCGTGTACTAACCCCTTTGAGGATTATCCGAAAACCGATTTTCAATCATATCAGGTCCGATTCAGGTTCGAACCACGTCAAATAAAATTTTGTTGAATTTTAATAACCCATAGGAATAAAATATATAAAAATATCCACAAAATGGTCCGACTCGATTTTTTACAATATCCCGTGTACTAACCCCTTTGGGAATATCCGAAAATCGAGTTTCGATTATATCAGCTCCGATTCAGGTCCGAAACGCGTCAAATAAAATTTTGTTGAATCCCAATAACCCGTAGGAACAAAATATGTTAAAATGTCCATGAAATGGTCCGACCCGATTTTTAACAATATTTCGTGTACAAACCCCTTTGAGGATTATCCGAAAACCGATTTTCAATCATATCAGGTCCGATTCAGGTTCGAACTACGTCAAATAAAATTTAGTTGAATTTTAATAACCCATAGGAACAAAATATATAAAAATACCCACAAAATGGTCCGACTCGATTTTTAACAATATCCCGTGTACTAACCCCTTTGGGAATATCCGAAAATCGAGTTTCGATTATATCAGCTCCGATTCCGGTCCGAAACGCGTCAAATAAAATTTTGTTGAATCCCAATAACCCGTAGGAACAAAATATGTTAAAATGTCCATGAAATGGTCCGACCCGATTTTTAACAATATTTCGTGTACGAACCCCTTTGAGGATTATCCGAAAACCGATTTATAATCATATCAGGTCCGATTCAGGTTCGAACTACGTCAAATAAAATTTTGTTGAATTTTAATAACCCATAGGAACAAAATATATAAAAATATCCACAAAATGGTCCGACTCGAATTTTAACAATATCCCGTGTACTAAACCCTTTGGAAATATCCGAAAATCGATTTTCGATTATATCAGCTCCGATTCAGGTCCGAAACGCGTCAAATAAAATTTTGTTGAATCCCAATAACCCGTAGGAACAAAATATGTTAAAATGTCCATGAAATGGTCCGACCCGATTTTTAACAATATTTCGTGTACGAACCCCTTTGAGGATTATCCGAAAACCGATTTTCAATCATATCAGGTCCGATTCAGGTTCGAACTACATCAAATAAAATTTTGTTGAATTTTAATAACCCATAGGAACAAAATATATAAAAATATCCACAAAATGGTCCGACTCGATTTTTAACAATATCCCGTGTACTAACCCCTTTTGGAATATCCGAAAATCGAGTTTCGATTATATCAGCTCCGATTCCGGTCCGAAACGCGTCAAATAAAATTTTGTTGAATCCCAATAACCCGTAGGAACAAAATATGTTAAAATGTCCATGAAATGGTCCTACCCGATTTTTAACAATATTTCGTGTACGAACCCCTTTGAGGATTATCCGAAAACCGATTTTCAATCATATCAGGTCCGATTCAGGTTCGAACTACGTCAAATAAAATTTTGTTGAATTTTAATAACCGATAGGAACAAAATATGCAAAAATATCCATAAAATGGTCCGACTCGATTTTTAACAATATCCCATGTACTAGCCCCTTTGAGGATTATCAAAAAACCGAGTTTCGATTATATCATCTCCGATTCAGGTCCAAATTGCATCAAATAAAATTTCATTGAATTTCAATAACCCATAGGAACAAAATATCTAAAAATATCCACTAAATGGTCCGACTTGATTTTTAACAATATCCCGTGTACTAACCCCTTCGAGAATTTTCCGAAAACCGAGTTTCGATCATATCAGCTCCGATTCTAGTCCGAACAGCGTCAAATAAAATTTCGTTGAATTTCAATAACCCATAGGAACAAAATATGTAAAAATATCCACAAAATGGTCTGACTCGATTTTTAACAATATCCCATGTACTAGCCCTTTTGAGGATTATCCAAAAACCGAGTTTCGATTATAACAGCTCCGATTCAGGTCCGAAACGCGTCAAATAAAATTTTTTTGAATCCCAATAACCCGTAGGAACAAAATATGTAAAATTGTCCAAGAAATGGTCCGACCCGATTTTTTACAATATTTCGTGTACTAACCCCTTTGAGGATTATCCGAAAACCGATTTTCAATCATATCAGGTCCGATTCAGGTTCGAACCACGTCAAATAAAATTTTGTTGAATTTTAATAACCCATAGGAATAAAATATATAAAAATATCCACAAAATGGTCCGACTCGATTTTTTACAATATCCCGTGTACTAACCCCTTTGGGAATATCCGAAAATCGAGTTTCGATTATATCAGCTCCGATTCAGGTCCGAAACGCGTCAAATAAAATTTTGTTGAATCCCAATAACCCGTAGGAACAAAATATGTTAAAATGTCCATGAAATGGTCCGACCCGATTTTTAACAATATTTCGTGTACAAACCCCTTTGAGGATTATCCGAAAACCGATTTTCAATCATATCAGGTCCGATTCAGGTTCGAACTACGTCAAATAAAATTTTGTTGAATTTTAATAACCCATAGGAACAAAATATATAAAAATATCCACAAAATGGTCCGACTCGATTTTTAACAATATCCCGTGTACTAACCCCTTTGGGAATATCCGAAAATCGAGTTTCGATTATATCAGCTCCGATTCCGGTCCGAAACGCGTCAAATAAAATTTTGTTGAATCCCAATAACCCGTAGGAACAAAATATGTTAAAATGTCCATGAAATGGTCCGACCCGATTTTTAACAATATTTCGTGTACGAACCCCTTTGAGGATTATCCGAAAACCGATTTATAATCATATCAGGTCCGATTCAGGTTCGAACTACGTCAAATAAAATTTTGTTGAATTTTAATAACCCATAGGAACAAAATATATAAAAATATCCACAAAATGGTCCGACTCGAATTTTAACAATATCCCGTGTACTAAACCCTTTGGAAATATCCGAAAATCGATTTTCGATTATATCAGCTCCGATTCAGGTCCGAAACGCGTCAAATAAAATTTTGTTGAATCCCAATAACCCGTAGGAACAAAATATGTTAAAATGTCCATGAAATGGTCCGACCCGATTTTTAACAATATTTCGTGTACGATCCCCTTTGAGGATTATCCGAAAACCGATTTTCAATCATATCAGGTCCGATTCAGGTTCGAACTACGTCAAATAAAATTTTGTTGAATTTTAATAACCCATAGGAACAAAATATATAAAAATATCCACAAAATGGTCCGACTCGATTTTTAACAATATCCCGTGTACTAACCCCTTTTGGAATATCCGAAAATCGAGTTTCGATTATATCAGCTCCGATTCCGGTCCGAAACGCGTCAAATAAAATTTTGTTGAATCCCAATAACTCGTAGGAACAAAATATGTTAAAATGTCCATGAAATGGTCCGACTCGATTTTTAACAATATTTCGTGTACGAACCCCTTTGAGGATTATCCGAAAACCGATTTTCAATCATATCAGGTCCGATTCAGGTTCGAACTACGTCAAATAAAATTTTGTTGAATTTTAATAACCCATAGGAACAAAATATATAAAAATATCCAGAAAATGGTCCGACTCGATTTTTAACAATATCCCGTGTACTAAACCCTTTGGAAATATCCGAAAATCGAGTTTCGATTATATCAGCTCCGATTCCGGTCCGAAACGCGTCAAATAAAATTTTGTTGAATCCCAATAACCCGTAGGAACAAAATATGTTAAAATGTCCATGAAATGGTCCGACCCGATTTTTAACAATATTTCGTGTACGAACCCCTTTGAGGATTATCCGAAAACCGATTTTCAATCATATCAGGTCCGATTCAGGTTCTTACTACGTCAAATAAAATTTTGTTGAATTTTAATAACCCATAGGAACAAAATATATAAAAATATCCACAAAATGGTCCGACTCGATTTTTAACAATATCCCGTGTACTAAACCCTTTGGGAATATCCGAAAATCGAGTTTCGATTATATCAGCTCCGATTCAGGTCCGAAACGCGTCAAATAAAATTTTGTTGAATCCCAATAACCCGTAGGAACAAAATATGTTAAAATGTCCATGAAATGGTCCGACCCGATTTTTAACAATATTTCGTGTACGAACCCCTTTGAGGATTATCCGAAAACCGATTTTCAATCATATCAGGTCCGATTAAGGTTCGAACTACGTCAAATAAAATTTTGTTGAATTTTAATAACCCATAGGAACAAAATATATAAAAATATCCACAAAATGGTCCGACTCGATTTTTAACAATATCCCGTGTACTAACCCCTTTGGAAATATCCGAAATCGAGTTTCGATTATATCAGCTCCGATTCAGGTCCGAAACGCGTCAAATAAAATTTTGTTGAATCCCAATAACCCGTAGGAACAAAATATGTTAAAATGTCCATGAAATGGTCCGACCCGATTTTTAACAATATTTCGTGAACGAACCCCTTTGAGGATTATCCGAAAACCGATTTTCAATCATATCAGGTCAGATTCAGGTTCGAACTACGTCAAATAATTTTTTTTTGAATTTTAATAACCCATAGGAACAAAATATGTAAAAATATCCACAAAATGGTCCGACTTGATTTTTAAGAATATCCCGTGTACTAACCCCTTTGAGAATTTTCCAAAAAATCGAGTTTCGATCATATCAGCTCCGATTCATGTCCGAATTGCGTCAAATAAAATTTCGTTGAATTCCAATAACCCATAGGAACAAAATATGTAAAAATATCCACAAAATGGTCCGACTTGATTTTTAACAATATCCCGTGTACTATAACCCCTTTGAGAATTTTCCGAAAACCGAGTTTCGATCATTTCAGCCCCGATTCAGGTCCGAACGACACCAAATAAAATTTCATTGAATTCCAATAACCCAGAGGAACAAAATATGTAAAAATATCCGTAAAATGGTCCGACTCGATTTTTAACAATATCCCGTGTACTAACCCCTTTGAGAATTTTCCGAAAACTGAGTTTCCATTATATCAGCTCCGATTCAGGTCCGAAACGCGTCAAATAAAATTTTTTTGAATCCCAATAACCCGTAGGAACAAAATATGTTAAAATGTCCATGAAATGGTCCAACCCGATTTTTAACAATATTTCGTGTACGAACCCCTTTGAGGATTATCCGAAAACCGATTTTCAATCATATCAGGTCAGATTCAGGTTCGAACTACGTCAAATAATTTTTTTTTGAATTTTAATAACCCATAGGAACAAAATATGTAAAAATATCCACAAAATGGTCCGACTTGATTTTTAAGAATATCCCGTGTACTAACCCCTTTGAGAATTTTCCAAAAAATCGAGTTTCGATCATATCAGCTCCGATTCATGTCCGAATTGCGTCAAATAAAATTTCGTTGAATTCCAATAACCCATAGGAACAAAATATGTAAAAATATCCACAAAATGGTCCGACTTGATTTTTAACAATATCCCGTGTACTATAACCCCTTTGAGAATTTTCCGAAAACCGAGTTTCGATCATTTCAGACCCGATTCAGGTCCGAACGGCACCAAATAAAATTTCATTGAATTCCAATAACCCAGAGGAACAAAATATGTAAAAATATCCGTAAAATGGTCCGACTCGATTTTTAACAATATCCCGTGTACTATAACCCCTTTGAGAATTTTCCGAAAACCGAGTTTCGATCATTTCAGCCCCGATTCAGGTCCGAACGGCACCAAATAAAATTTCATTGAATTCCAATAACCCAGAGGAACAAAATATGTAAAAATTTCCGTAAAATGGTCCGACTCGATTTTTAACAATATCCCGTGTACTAACCCCTTTGAGAATTTTCCGAAAACCGAGTTTCGATCATTTCAGCCCCGATTCAGGTCCGAACGGCACCAAATAAAATTTCATTGAATTCCAATAACCCAGAGGAACAAAATATGTAAAAATATCCGTAAAATGGTCCGACTCGATTTTTAACAATATCCCGTGTACTAACCCCTTTGAGAATTTTCCGAAAACCGAGTTTCCATTATATCAGCTCCGATTCAGGTCCGAAACGCGTCAAATAAAAATATCCACAAAATGGTCCGACTCGATTTTTAACAATATCCCGTGTACTAACCCTTTTGGGAATATCCGAAAATCGAGTTTCGATTATATCAGCTCCGATTCAAGTCCGAAACGCGTCAAATAAAATTTTGTTGAATCCCAATAACCCGTAGGAACAAAATATGTAAAAATATCTACAAAATGGTCCGACTTGATTTTTAACAATATCCCGTGTACTATAACCCCTTTGAGAATTTTCCGAAAACCGAGTTTCGATCATTTCAGCCCCGATTCAGGTCCGAGCGGCACCAAATAAAATTTCATTGAATTCCAATAACCCAGAGGAACAAAATTTGTTAAAATATCCGTAAAATGGTCTGACTCGATTTTTAACAATATCCCGTGTACTAACCCCTTTGAGAATTTTCCGAAAACCGAGTTTCCATTATATCAGCTCCGATTCTGGTCCGAAACGCGTCAAATAAAATTTTGTTGAATCCCAATAACCCATAGGAACAAAATATGTAAAAATGTCCATGAAATGGTCCGACCCGATTTTTTACAATATTTCGTGTACTAACCCCTTTGAGGATTATCCGAAAACCGATTTTCAATCATATCAGGTCCGATTCAGGTTCGAACTACGTCAAATAAAATTTTGTTGAATTTTAATAACCCATAAGAACAAAATATATAAAAACATCCACAAAATGGTCCGACTCGATTTTTAACAATATCCCGTGTACTAACCCCTTTGGGAATATCCGAAAATCGAGTTTCGATTATATCAGCTCCGATTCAGGTCCGAAACGCGTCAAATAAAATTTTGTTGAATCCCAATAACCTGTAGGAACAAAATATGTTAAAATGTCCATGAAATGGTCCTACCCGATTTTTAACAATATTTCGTGTACGAACCCCTTTGAGGATTATCCGAAAACCGATTTTCAATCATATCAGGTCCGATTCAGGTTCGAACTACGTCAAATAAAATTTTGTTGAATTTTAATAACCCATAGGAACAAAATATGTAAAAATATCCATAAAATGGTCCGACTCGATTTTTAACAATATCCCATGTACTAGCCCCTTTGAGGATTATCAAAAAATCGAGTTTCGATTATATCAGCTCCGATTCAGGTCCGAATTGCATCAAATAAAATTTCATTGAATTTCAATAACCCATAGGAACAAAATATCTAAAAATATCCACTAAATGGTCCGACTTGATTTTTAACAATATCCCGTGTACTAACCCCTTTGAGAATTTTCCGAAAACCGAGTTTCGATCATATCAGCTCCGATTCTAGTCCGAACAGCGTCAAATAAAATTTCGTTGAATTCCAATAACCCATAGGAACAAAATATGTAAAAATATCCACAAAATGGTCTGACTCGATTTTTAACAATATCCCATGTACTAGCCCCTTTGAGGATTATCCAAAAACCGAGTTTCGATTATAACAGCTCCGATTCAGGTCCGAAACGCGTCAAATAAAATTTTTTTGAATCCCAATAACCCGTAGGACAAAATATGTAAAATTGTCCATGAAATGGTCCGACCCAATTTTTAACAATATTTTGTGTACTAACCCCTTTGAGGATTATCCAAAAATCGAGTTTCGATTATATCAGCTCCGAAATGCGTCAAATAAAATTTCGTTGAATTCCAATAACCCATAGGAACAAAATATGTAAAAATATCCACAAAATGGTCCGACTCGATTTTTAACAATATCCCGTGTACTAACCCCTTTGGGAATATCCGAAAATCAAGTTTCCATTATATGAGCTCCGATTCAGGTTCGAAACGCATCAAATAAAATTTTGTTGAATCCCAATAACCCATAGGAACAAAATATGTAAAAATGTCCCGATTCTGGTCCGACCCAATTTTTTACAATATTTCGTGTACTAACCCCTTTGAGGATTATCCGAAAACCGATTTTCAATCATATCAGGTCCGATTCAGGTTCGAACTACGTCAAATAAAATTTTGTTGAATTTTAATAACCCATAGGAACAAAATATATAAAAATATCCACAAAATGGTCTGACTCGATTTTTAACAATATCCCGTGTACTAACCCCTTTGGGAATATCCGAAAATCGAGTTTCGATTATATCAGCTCCGATTCAGGTCCGAAACGCGTCAAATAAAATTTTGTTGAATCCCAATAACCCGTAGGAACAAAATATGTTAAAATGTCCATGAAATGGTCCGACCCGATTTTTAACAATATTTCGTGTACGAACCCCTTTGAGGATTATCCGAAAACCGATTTTCAATCATATCAGGTCCGATTCAGGTTCGAACTACGTCATATAAAATTTTGTTGAATTTTAATAACCCATAGGAACAAAATATATAAAAATATCCACAAAATGGTCCGACTCGATTTTTAACAATATCCCGTGTACTAACCCCTTTGGGAATATCCAAAAATCGAGTTTCGATTATATCATCTCCGATTCAGGTCCGAAACGCGTCAAATAAAATTTTGCTGAATCCCAATAACCCGTAGGAACAAAATATGTAAAAATGTCCATGAAATGATCCGACCCGATTTTTAACAATATTTCGTGTACTAACCCCTTTGAGGATTATCCGAAAACCGATTTTCAATCATATCAGGTCAGATTCAGGTTCGAACTACCTCAAATAAAATTTTGTTGAATTTTAATAACCCATAGGAACAAAATATGTAAAAATATCCACAAAATGGTCCGACTCGATTTTTAACAATATCCCGTGTACTAACCCCTTTGGGAATATCCGAAAATCGAGTTTCCATTATATCAGCTCCGATTCAGGTCCGAAACGCGTCAAATAAAATTTTGTTGAATCCCAATGACCCATAGGAACAAAATATGTAAAAATGTCCATGAAATGGTCAGACCCGATTTTTAACAATATTTCGTGTACTAACCCCTTTGAGGATTATCCGAAAACCGATTTTCAATCATATCAGGTCAGATTCAGGTTCGAACTACGTCAAATAAAATTTTGTTGAATTTTAATAACCCATAGGAACAAAATATGTAAAAATATCCACAAAATGGTCCGACTTGATTTTTAACAATATCCCGTGTACTAACCCCTTTGAGAATTTTCCAAAAAATCGAGTTTCGATCATATCAGCTTCGATTCAAGTCCGAATTGCGTTAAATAAAATTTCGTTGAATTCCAATAACCCATAGGAACAAAATATGTAAAAATATCTACAAAATGGTCCGACTTGATTTTTAACAATATCCCATGTACTATAACCCCTTTGAGAATTTTCCGAAAACCGAGTTTCGATCATTTCAGCCCCGATTCAGGTCCGAACGGCACCAAATAAAATTTCAATGAATTCCAATAACCCAGAGGAACAAAATTTGTTAAAATATCCGTAAAATGGTCCGACTCAATTTTTAACAATATCCCGTGTACTAACCCCTTTGAGAATTTTCCGAAAACCGAGTTTCCATTATATCAGCTCCGATTCTGGTCCGAAACGCGTCAAATAAAATTTTGTTGAATCCCAATAACCCATAGGAACAAAATATGTAAAAATGTCCATGAAATGGTCCGACCCGATTTTTTACAATATTTCGTGTACTAACCCCTTTGAGGATTATCCGAAAACCGATTTTCAATCATATTAGATCCGATTCAGGTTCGAACTACGTCAAATAAAATTTTGTTGAATTTTAATAACCCATAAGAACAAAATATGTAAAAATATCCACAAAATGGTCCGACTCGATTTTTAACAATATCCCGTGTACTAACCCCATTGGGAATATCCGAAAATCGAGTTTCGATTATATCAGCTCCGATTCAGGTCCGAAACGCGTCAAATAAAATTTTGTTGAATCCCAATAACATGTAGGAACAAAATATGTTAAAATGTCCATGAAATGGTCCTACCCGATTTTTAACAATATTTCGTGTACGAACCCCTTTGAGGATTATCCGAAAACCGATTTTCAATCATATCAGGTCCGATTCAGGTTCGAACTACGTCAAATAAAATTTTGTTGAATTTTAATAACCCATAGGAACAAAATATGTAAAAATATCCATAAAATGGTCCGACTCGATTTTTAACAATATCCCATGTACTAGCCCCTTTGAGGATTATCAAAAAATCGAGTTTCGATTATATCAGCTCCGATTCAGGTCCGAATTGCATCAAATAAAATTTCATTGAATTTCAATAACCCATAGGAACAAAATATCTAAAAATATCCACTAAATGGTCCGACTTAATTTTTAACAATATCCCGTGTACTAACCCCTTTGAGAATTTTCCGAAAACCGAGTTTCGATCATATTAGCTCCGATTCTAGTCCGAACAGCGTCAAATAAAATTTCGTTGAATTCCAATAACCCATAGGAACAAAATATGTAAAAATATCCACAAAATGGTCTGGCTCGATTTTTAACAATATCCCATGTACTAGCCCCTTTGAGGATTATCCAAAAACCTAGTTTCGATTATAACAGCTCCGATTCAGGTCCGAAACGCGTCAAATAAAATTTTTTTGAATCCCAATAACCCGTAGGAACAAAATATGTAAAATTGTCCATGAAATGGTCCGACCCGATTTTACAATATTTCGTGTACTAACCCCTTTGAGGATTATCCGAAAACCGATTTTCAATCATATCAGGTCCGATTCAGGTTCGAACTACGTCAAATAAAATTTTGTTGAATTTAATAACCCATAGGAACAAAATATATAAAAATATCCACAAAATGGTCCGACTCGAGTTTTAACAATATCCCGTGTACTAACCCCTTTGGGAATATCCGAAAATCGAGTTTCGATTATATCAGCTCTGATTCAGGTCCGAAACGCGTCAAATAAAATTTTGTTGAATCCCAATAACCTGTAGGAACAAAATATGTTAAAATGTCCATGAAATGGTCCTACCCGATTTTTAACAATATTTCGTGTACTAACCCCTTTGAGGATTATCTGAAAACCGATTTTCAATCATATCAGGTCAGATTCAGGTTCGAACTACGTCAAATAAAATTTTGTTGAATTTTAATAACCCATAGGAACAAAATATGTAAAAATATCCACAAAATGGTCCGACTCGATTTTTAACAATATCCCGTGTACTAACCCCTTTGGGAATATCCGAAAATCGAGTTTCCATTATATCAGCTCCGATTCAGGTCCGAAACGCGTCAAATAAAATTTTGTTGAATCCCAATGACCCATAGGAACAAAATATGTAAAAATGTCCATGAAATGGTCAGACCCGATTTTTAACAATATTTCGTGTACTAACCCCTTTGAGGATTATCCGAAAACCGATTTTCAATCATATCAGGTCAGATTCAGGTTCGAACTACGTCAAATAAAATTTTGTTGAATTTTAATAACCCATAGGAACAAAATATGTAAAAATATCCACAAAATGGTCCGACTTGATTTTTAACAATATCCCGTGTACTAACCCCTTTGAGAATTTTCCAAAAAATCGAGTTTCGATCATATCAGCTTCGATTCAAGTCCGAATTGCGTTAAATAAAATTTCGTTGAATTCCAATAACCCATAGGAACAAAATATGTAAAAATATCTACAAAATGGTCCGACTTGATTTTTAACAATATCCCATGTACTATAACCCCTTTGAGAATTTTTCGAAAACCGAGTTTCGATCATTTCAGCCCCGATTCAGGTCCGAACGGCACCAAATAAAATTTCAATGAATTCCAATAACCCAGAGGAACAAAATTTGTTAAAATATCCGTAAAATGGTCCGACTCAATTTTTAACAATATTCCGTGTACTAACCCCTTTGAGAATTTTCCGAAAATCGAGTTTCCATTATATCAGCTCCGATTCTGGTCCGAAACGCGTCAAATAAAATTTTGTTGAATCCCAATAACCCATAGGAACAAAATATGTAAAAATGTCCATGAAATGGTCCGACCCGATTTTTTACAATAGTTCGTGTACTAACCCCTTTGAGGATTATCCGAAAACCGATTTTCAATCATATTAGATCCGATTCAGGTTCGAACTACGTCAAATAAAATTTTGTTGAATTTTAATAACCCATAAGAACAAAATATGTAAAAATATCCACAAAATGGTCCGACTCGATTTTTAACAATATCCAGTGTACTAACCCCATTGGGAATATCCGAAAATCGAGTTTCGATTATATCAGCTCCGATTCAGGTCCGAAACGCGTCAAATAAAATTTTGTTGAATCCCAATAACATGTAGGAACAAAATATGTTAAAATGTCCATGAAATGGTCCTACCCGATTTTTAACAATATTTCGTGTACGAACCCCTTTGAGGATTATCCGAAAACCGATTTTCAATCATATCAGGTCCGATTCAGGTTCGAACTACGTCAAATAAAATTTTGTTGAATTTTAATAACCCATAGGAACAAAATATGTAAAAATATTCATAAAATGGTCCGACTCGATTTTTAACAATATCCCATGTACTAGCCCCTTTGAGGATTATCAAAAAATCGAGTTTCGATTATATCAGCTCCGATTCAGGTCCGAATTGCATCAAATAAAATTTCATTGAATTTCAATAACCCATAGGAACAAAATATCTAAAAATATCCACTAAATGGTCCGACTTGATTTTTAACAATATCCCGTGTACTAACCCCTTTGAGAATTTTCCGAAAACCGAGTTTCGATCATATTAGCTCCGATTCTAGTCCGAACAGCGTCAAATAAAATTTCGTTGAATTCCAATAACCCATAGGAACAAAATATGTAAAAATATCCACAAAATGGTCTGGCTCGATTTTTAACAATATCCCATGTACTAGCCCCTTTGAGGATTATCCAAAAACCGAGTTTCGATTATAACAGCTCCGATTCAGGTCCGAAACGCGTCAAATAAAATTTTTTTGAATCCCAATAACCCGTAGGAACAAAATATGTAAAATTGTCCATGAAATGGTCCGACCCGATTTTACAATATTTCGTGTACTAACCCCTTTGAGGATTATCCGAAAACCGATATTCAATCATATCAGGTCCGATTCAGGTTCGAACTACGTCAAATAAAATTTTGTTGAATTTAATAACCCATAGGAACAAAATATATAAAAATATCCACAAAATGGTCCGACTCGAGTTTTAACAATATCCCGTGTACTAACCCCTTTGGGAATATCCGAAAATCGAGTTTCGATTATATCAGCTCTGATTCAGGTCCGAAACGCGTCAAATAAAATTTTGTTGAATCCCAATAACCTGTAGGAACAAAATATGTTAAAATGTCCATGAAATGGTCCTACCCGATTTTTAACAATATTTCGTGTACTAACCCCTTTGAGGATTATCCGAAAACCGATTTTCAATCATATCAGGTCTGATTCAGGTTCGAACTACGTCAAATAAAATTTTGTTGAATTTTAATAACCCATAGGAACAAAATATATAAAAATATCCACAAAATGGTCCGACTCAATTTTTAACAATATCCCGTGGACTAACCCCTTTGAGAATTTTCCGAAAACCGAGTTTTGATCATATCATCTCCGATTCCGGTCCGAACAGCGTCAAATAAAATTTCGTTGAATTCCAATAACCCATAGGAACAAAATATGTAAAAATTGTCCATGAAATGGTCCGACCCAATTTTTAACAATATTTTGTGTACTAACCCCTTTGAGGATTATCCAAAAATCGAGTTTCGATTATATCAGCTCCGAAATGCGTCAAATAAAATTTCGTTGAATTCCAATAACCCATAGGAACAAAATATGTAAAAATATCCACAAAAAGGTCCGACTCAATTTTTAACAATATCCCGTGTACTAACCCCTTTGGGAATATCCGAAAATCGAGTTTCCATTATATCAGCTCCGATTCAGGTCCGAAACGCGTCAAATAAAATTTTGTTGAATCCCAATAACCCATAGGAACAAAATATGTAAAAATGTCCATGAAATGGTCAGACCCGATTTTTAACAATATTTCGTGTACTAACCCCTTTGAGGATTATCCGAAAACCGATTTTCAATCATATCAGGTCAGATTCAGGTTCGAACTACGTCAAATAAAATTTTGTTGAATTTTAATAACCCATAGGAACAAAATATGTAAAAATATCCACAAAATGGTCCGACTTGATTTTTAACAATATCCCGTGTACTAACCCCTTTGAGAATTTTCCAAAAAATCGAGTTTCGATCATATCAGCTACGATTCAAGTCCGAATTGCGTTAAATAAAATTTCGTTGAATTCCAATAACCCATAGGAACAAAATATGTAAAAATATCTACAAAATGGTCCGACTTGATTTTTAACAATATCCCATGTACTATAACCCCTTTGAGAATTTTCCGAAAACCGAGTTTCGATCATTTTAGCCCCGATTCTGGTCCGAACGGCACCAAATAAAATTTCATTGAATTCCAATAACCCAGAGGAACAAAATTTGTTAAAATATCCGTAAAATGGTCCGACTCGATTTTTAACAATATCCCGTGTACTAACCCCTTTGAGAATTTTCCGAAAACCGAGTTTCCATTATATCAGCTCCGATTCTGGTCCGAAACGCGTCAAATAAAATTTTGTTGAATCCCAATAACCCATAGGAACAAAATATGTAAAAATGTCCATGAAATGGTCCGACCCAATTTTTAACAATATTTTGTGTACTAACCCCTTTGAGGATTATCCAAAAATCGAGTTTCGATTATATCAACTCCGAAATGCGTCAAATAAAATTTCGTTGAATTCCAATAACCCATAGGAACAAAATATGTAAAAATATCCACAAAATGGTCCGACTCGATTTTTAACAATATCCCGTGTACTAACCCCTTTGGGAATATCCGAAAATCGAGTTTCCATTATATCAGCTCCGATTCAGGTCCGAAACGCGTCAAATAAAATTTTGTTGAATCCCAATAACCCATAGGAACAAAATATGGAAAAATGTCCATGAAATGGTCAGACCCTATTTTTAACAATATTTCGTGTACTAACCCCTTTGAGGATTATCCGAAAACCGATTTTCAATCATATCAGGTCAGATTCAGGTTCGAACTACGTCAAATAAAATTTTGTTGAATTTTAATAACCCATAGGAACAAAATATGTAAAAATATCCACAAAATGGTCCGACTTGATTTTTAACAATATCCCGTGTACTAACCCCTTTGAGAATTTTCCAAAAAATCGAGTTTCGATCATATCAGCTTCGATTCAAGTCCGAATTGCGTTAAATAAAATTTCGTTGAATTCCAATAACCCATAGGAACAAAATATGTAAAAATATCTACAAAATGGTCCGACTTGATTTTTAACAATATCCCATGTACTATAACCCCTTTGAGAATTTTCCGAAAACCGAGTTTCGATCATTTCAGCCCCGATTCAGGTCCGAACGGCACCAAATAAAATTTCATTGAATTCCAATAACCCAGAGGAACAAAATTTGTTAAAATATCCGTAAAATGGTCCGACTCGATTTTTAACAATATCCCGTGTACTAACCCCTTTGAGAATTTTCCGAAAACCGAGTTTCCATTATATCAGCTCCGATTCTGGTCCGAAACGCGTCAAATAAAATTTTGTTGAATCCCAATAACCCATAGGAACAAAATATGTAAAAATGTCCATGAAATGGTCCGACCCAATTTTTAACAATATTTTGTGTACTAACCCCTTTGAGGATTATCCAAAAATCGAGTTTCGATTATATCAACTCCGAAATGCGTCAAATAAAATTTCGTTGAATTCCAATAACCCATAGGAACAAAATATGTAAAAATATCCACAAAATGGTCCGACTCGATTTTTAACAATATCCCGTGTACTAACCCCTTTGGGAATATCCGAAAATCGAGTTTCCATTATATCAGCTCCGATTCAGGTCCGAAACGCGTCAAATAAAATTTTGTTGAATCCCAATAACCCATAGGAACAAAATATGTAAAAATGTCCATGAAATGGTCAGACCTGATTATTAACAATATTTCGTGTACTAACCCCTTTGAGGATTATCCGAAAACCGATTTTCAATCATATCAGGTCAGATTCAGGTTCGAACTACGTTAAATAAAATTTTGTTGAATTTTAATAACCCATAGGAACAAAATATGTAAAAATATCCACAAAATGGTCCGACTTGATTTTTAACAATATCCCGTGTACTAACCCCTTTGAGAATTTTCCAAAAAATCGAGTTTCGATCATATCAGCTTCGATTCAAGTCCGAATTGCGTTAAATAAAATTTCGTTGAATTCCAATAACCCATAGGAACAAAATATGTAAAAATATCTACAAAATGGTCCGACTTGATTTTTAACAATATCCCATGTACTATATCCCCTTTGAGAATTTTCCGAAAACCGAGTTTCGATCATTTCAGCCCCGATTCAGGTCCGAACGACACCAAATAAAATTTCATTGAATTCCAATAACCTAGAGGAACAAAATTTGTTAAAATATCCGTAAAATGGTCCGACTCGATTTTTAACAATATCCTGTGTACTAACCCCTTTGAGAATTTTCCGAAAACCGAGTTTCCATTATATCAGCTCCGATTCTGGTCCGAAACGCGTCAAATAAAATTTTGTTGAATCCCAATAACCCATAGGAACAAAATATGTAAAAATGTCCATGAAATGGTCCGACCCAATTTTTAACAATATTTTGTGTACTAACCCCTTTGAGGATTATCCAAAAATCGAGTTTCGATTATATCAACTCCGAAATGCGTCAAATAAAATTTCGTTGAATTCCAATAACCCATAGGAACAAAATATGTAAAAATATCCACAAAATGGTCCGACTCGATTTTTAACAATATCCCGTGTACTAACCCCTTTGGGAATATCCGAAAATCGAGTTTCCATTATATCAGCTCCGATTCAGGTCCGAAACGCGTCAAATAAAATTTTGTTGAATCCCAATAACCCATAGGAACAAAATATGTAAAAATGTCCATGAAATGGTCAGACCCGATTTTTAACAATATTTCGTGTACTAACCCCTTTGAGGATTATCCGAAAACCGATTTTCAATCATATCAGGTCAGATTCAGGTTCGAACTACGTCAAATAAAATTTTGTTGAATTTTAATAACCCATAGGAACAAAATATGTAAAAATATCCACAAAATGGTCCGACTTGATTTTTAACAATATCCCGTGTACTAACCCCTTTGAGAATTTTCCAAAAAATCGAGTTTCGATCATATCAGCTTCGATTCAAGTCCGAATTGCGTTAAATAAAATTTCGTTGAATTCCGATAACCCATAGGAACAAAATATGTAAAAATATCTACAAAATGGTCCGACTTGATTTTTAACAATATCCCATGTACTATAACCCCTTTGAGAATTTTCCGAAAACCGAGTTTCGATCATTTCAGCCCCGATTCAGGTCCGAACGGCACCAAATAAAATTTCATTGAATTCCAATAACCCAGAGGAACAAAATTTGTTAAAATATCCGTAAAATGGTCCGACTCGATTTTTAACAATATCCCGTGTACTAACCCCTTTGAGAATTTTCCGAAAACCGAGTTTCCATTATATCAGCTCCGATTCTGGTCCGAAACGCGTCAAATAAAATTTTGTTGAATCCCAATAACCCATAGGAACAAAATATGTAAAAATGTCCATGAAATGGTCCGACCCAATTTTTAACAATATTTTGTGTACTAACCCCTTTGAGGATTATCCAAAAATCGAGTTTCGATTATATCAACTCCGAAATGCGTCAAATAAAATTTCGTTGAATTCCAATAACCCATAGGAACAAAATATGTAAAAATATCCACAAAATGGTCCGACTCGATTTTTAACAATATCCCGTGTACTAACCCCTTTGGGAATATCCGAAAATCGAGTTTCCATTATATCAGCTCCGATTCAGGTCCGAAACGCGTCAAATAAAATTTTGTTGAATCCCAATAACCCATAGGAACAAAATATGTAAAAATGTCCATGAAATGGTCAGACCTGATTTTTAACAATATTTCGTGTACTAACCCCTTTGAGGATTATCCGAAAACCGATTTTCAATCATATCAGGTCAGATTCAGGTTCGAACTACGTTAAATAAAATTTTGTTGAATTTTAATAACCCATAGGAACAAAATATGTAAAAATATCCACAAAATGGTCCGACTTGATTTTTAACAATATTCCGTGTACTAACCCCTTTGAGAATTTTCCAAAAAATCGAGTTTCGATCATATCAGCTTCGATTCAAGTCCGAATTGCGTTAAATAAAATTTCGTTGAATTCCAATAACCCATAGGAACAAAATATGTAAAAATATCTACAAAATGGTCCGACTTGATTTTTAACAATATCCCATGTACTATATCCCCTTTGAGAATTTTCCGAAAACCGAGTTTCGATCATTTCAGCCCCGATTCAGGTCCGAACGACACCAAATAAAATTTCATTGAATTCCAATAACCTAGAGGAACAAAATTTGTTAAAATATCCGTAAAATGGTCCGACTCGATTTTTAACAATATCCCGTGTACTAACCCCTTTGAGAATTTTCCGAAAACCGAGTTTCCATTATATCAGCTCCGATTCTGGTCCGAAACGCGTCAAATAAAATTTTGTTGAATCCCAATAACCCATAGGAACAAAATATGTAAAAATGTCCATGAAATGGTCCGACCCAATTTTTAACAATATTTTGTGTACTAACCCCTTTGAGGATTATCCAAAAATCGAGTTTCGATTATATCAACTCCGAAATGCGTCAAATAAAATTTCGTTGAATTCCAATAACCCATAGGAACAAAATATGTAAAAATATCCACAAAATGGTCCGACTCGATTTTTAACAATATCCCGTGTACTAACCCCTTTGGGAATATCCGAAAATCGAGTTTCCATTATATCAGCTCCGATTCAGGTCCGAAACGCGTCAAATAAAATTTTGTTGAATCCCAATAACCCATAGGAACAAAATATGTAAAAATGTCCATGAAATGGTCAGACCCGATTTTTAACAATATTTCGTGTACTAACCCCTTTGAGGATTATCCGAAAACCGATTTTCAATCATATCAGGTCAGATTCAGGTTCGAACTACGTCAAATAAAATTTTGTTGAATTTTAATAACCCATAGGAACAAAATATGTAAAAATATCCACAAAATGGTCCGACTTGATTTTTAACAATATCCCGTGTACTAACCCCTTTGAGAATTTTCCAAAAAATCGAGTTTCGATCATATCAGCTTCGATTCAAGTCCGAATTGCGTTAAATAAAATTTCGTTGAATTCCAATAACCCATAGGAACAAAATATGTAAAAATATCTACAAAATGGTCCGACTTGATTTTTAACAATATCCCATGTACTATAACCCCTTTGAGAATTTTCCGAAAACCGAGTTTCGATTATTTCAGCCCCGATTCAGGTCCGAACGGCACCAAATAAAATTTCATTGAATTCCAATAACCTAGAGGAACAAAATTTGTTAAAATATCCGTAAAATGGTCGGACTCGATTTTTAACAATATCCCGTGTACTAACCCCTTTGGGAATATCCGAAAATCGAGTTTCCATTATATCAGCTCCGATTCAGGTCCGAAACGCGTCAAATAAAATTTTGTTGAATCCCAATAACCCATAGGAACAAAATATGTAAAAATATCCATGAAATGGTCAGACCCGATTTTTAACAATATTTCGTGTACTAACCCCTTTGAGGATTATCCGAAAACCGATTTTCAATCATATCAGGTCAGATTCAGGTTCGAACTACGTCAAATAAAATTTTGTTGAATTTTAATAACCCATAGGAACAAAATATGTAAAAATATCCACAAAATGGTCCGACTCGATTTTTAACAATATCCCGTGTACTAACCCCTTTGGGAATATCCGAAAATCGAGTTTCCATTATATCAGCTCCGATTCAGGTCCGAAACGCGTCAAATAAAATTTTGTTGAATCCCAATAACCCATAGGAACAAAATATGTAAAAATGTCCATGAAATGGTCAGACCCGATTTTTAACAATATTTCGTGTACTAACCCCTTTGAGGATTATCCGAAAACCGATTTTCAATCATATCAGGTCAGATTCAGGTTCGAACTACGTCAAATAAAATTTTGTTGAATTTAAATAACCCATAGGAACAAAATATGTAAAAATATCCACAAAATGGTCCGACTTGATTTTTAACAATATCCCGTGTAGTAACCCCTTTGAGAATTTTCCAAAAAATCGTGTTTCAATCATATCAGCTTCGATTCAAGTCCGAATTGCGTTAAATAAAATTTCGTTGAATTCCAATAACCCATAGGAACAAAATATGTAAAAATATCTACAAAATGGTCCGACTTGATTTTTAACAATATCCCATGTACTATAACCCCTTTGAGAATTTTCCGAAAACCGAGTTTCGATCATTTCAGCCCCGATTCAGGTCCGAACGGCACCAAATAAAATTTCATTGAATTCCAATAACCCAGAGGAACAAAATTTGTTAAAATATCCGTAAAATGGTCCGACTCGATTTTTAACAATATCCCGTGTAGGTTTGAGAATTTTCCGAAAACCGAGTTTCCATTATATCAGCTCCGATTCTGGTCCGAAACGCGTCAAATAAAATTTTGTTGAATCCCAATAACCCATAGGAACAAAATATGTAAAAATGTCCATGAAATGGTCCGACCCGATTTTTAACAATATTTTGTGTACTAACCCCTTTGAGGATTATCCAAAAATCGAGTTTCGATTATATCAACTCCGAAATGCGTCAAATAAAATTTCGTTGAATTCCAATAACCCATAGGAACAAAATATGTAAAAATATCCACAAAATGGTCCGACTCGATTTTTAACAATATCCCGTGTACTAACCCCTTTGGGAATATCCGAAAATCGAGTTTCCATTATATCAGCTCTGATTCAGGTCCGAAACGCGTCAAATAAAATTTTGTTGAATCCCAATAACCCATAGGAACAAAATATGTAAAAATGTCCATGAAATGGTCAGACCCGATTTTTAACAATATTTCGTGTACTAACCCCTTTGAGGATTATCCGAAAACCGATTTTCAATCATATCAGGTCAGATTCAGGTTCGAACTACGTCAAATAAAATTTTGTTGAATTTTAATAACCCATAGGAACAAAATATGTAAAAATATCCACAAAATGGTCCGACTCGATTTTTAACAATATCCCGTGTACTAACCCCTTTGGGAATATCCGAAAATCGAGTTTCCATTATATCAGCTCCGATTCAGGTCCGAAACGCGTCAAATAAAATTTTGTTGAATCCCAATAACCCATAGGAACAAAATATGTAAAAATGTCCATGAAATGGTCAGACCCAATTTTTAACAATATTTCGTGTACTAACCCCTTTGAGGATTATCCGAAAACCGATTTTCAATCATATCAGGTCAGATTCAGGTTCGAACTACGTCAAATAAAATTTTGTTGAATTTAAATAACCCATAGGAACAAAATATGTAAAAATATCCACAAAATGGTCCGACTTGATTTTTAACAATATCCCGTGTACTAACCCCTTTGAGAATTTTCCAAAAAATCGAGTTTCGATCATATCAGCTTCGATTCAAGTCCGAATTGCGTTAAATAAAATTTCGTTGAATTCCAATAACCCATAGGAACAAAATATGTAAAAATATCTACAAAATGGTCCGACTTGATTTTTAACAATATCCCATGTACTATAACCCCTTTGAGAATTCTCCGAAAACCGAGTTTCGATCATTTCAGCCCCGATTCAGGTCCGAACGGCACCAAATAAAATTTCATTGAATTCCAATAACCCAGAGGAACAAAATTTGTTAAAATATCCGTAAAATGGTCCGACTCGATTTTTAACAATATCCCGTGTACTAACCCCTTTGAGAATTTTCCGAAAACCGAGTTTCCATTATATCAGCTCCGATTCTGGTCCGAAACGCGTCAAATAAAATTTTGTAGAATCCCAATAACCCATAGGAACAAAATATGTAAAAATGTCCATGAAATGGTCCGACCCAATTTTTAACAATATTTTGTGTACTAACCCCTTTGAGGATTATCCAAAAATCGAGTTTCGATTATATCAGCTCCGAAATGCGTCAAATAAAATTTCGTTGAATTCCAATAACCCATAGGAACAAAATATGTAAAAATATCCACAAAATGGTCCGAATCGATTTTTAACAATATCCCGTGTACTAACCCCTTTGGGAATATCCGAAAATCGAGTTTCCATTATATCAGCTCCGATTCAGGTCCGAAACGCGTCAAATAAAATTTTGTTGAATCCCAATAACCCATAGGAACAAAATATGTAAAAATGTCCATGAAATGGTCAGACCCGATTTTTAACAATATTTCGTGTACTAACCCCTTTGAGGATTATCCGAAAACCGATTTTCAATCATATCAGGTCAGATTCAGGTTCGAACTACGTCAAATAAAATTTTGTTGAATTTAAATAACCCATAGGAACAAAATATGTAAAAATATCCACAAAATGGTCCGACTTGATTTTTAACAATATCCCGTGTACTAACCCCTTTGAGAATTTTCCAAAAAATCGAGTTTCGATCATATCAGCTTCGATTCAAGTCCGAATTGCGTTAAATAAAATTTCGTTGAATTCCAATAACCCATAGGAACAAAATATGTAAAAATATCTACAAAATGGTCCGACTTGATTTTTAACAATATCCCATGTACTATAACCCCTTTGAGAATTTTCCGAAAACCGAGTTTCGATCATTTCAGCCCCGATTCAGGTCCGAACGGCACCAAATAAAATTTCATTGAATTCCAATAACCCAGAGGAACAAAATTTGTTAAAATATCCGTAAAATGGTCCGACTCGATTTTTAACAATATCCCGTGTACTAACCCCTTTGAGAATTTTCCGAAAACCGAGTTTCCATTATATCAGCTCCGATTCTGGTCCGAAACGCGTCAAATAAAATTTTGTTGAATCCCAATAACCCATAGGAACAAAATATGTAAAAATGTCCATGAAATGGTGCGACCCAATTTTTAACAATATTTTGTGTACTAACCCCTTTGAGGATTATCCAAAAATCGAGTTTCGATTATATCAGCTCCGAAATGCGTCAAATAAAATTTCGTTGAATTCCAATAACCCATAGGAACAAAATATGTAAAAATATCCACAAAATGGTCCGACTCGATTTTTAACAATATCCCGTGTACTAACCCCTTTGGCAATATCCGAAAATCGAGTTTCCATTATATCAGCTCCGATTCAGGTCCGAAACGCGTCAAATAAAATTTTGTTGAATCCCAATAACCCATAGGAACAAAATATGTAAAAATGTCCATGAAATGGTCAGACCCGATTTTTAACAATATTTCGTGTACTAACCCCTTTGAGGATTATCCGAAAACCGATTTTCAATCATATCAGGTCAGATTCAGGTTCGAACTACGTCAAATAAAATTTTGTTGAATTTAAATAACCCATAGGAACAAAATATGTAAAAATATCCACAAAATGGTCTGACTTGATTTTTAACAATATCCCGTGTACTAACCCCTTTGAGAATTTTCCAAAAAATCGAGTTTCGATCATATCAGCTTCGATTCAAGTCCGAATTGCGTTAAATAAAATTTCGTTGAATTCCAATAACCCATAGGAACAAAATATGTAAAAATATCTACAAAATGGTCCGACTTGATTTTTAACAATATCCCATGTACTATAACCCCTTTGAGAATTCTCCGAAAACCGAGTTTCGATCATTTCAGCCCCGATTCAGGTCCGAACGGCACCAAATAAAATTTCATTGAATTCCAATAACCCAGAGGAACAAAATTTGTTAAAATATCCGTAAAATGGTCCGACTCGATTTTTAACAATATCCCGTGTACTAACCCCTTTGAGAATTTTCCGAAAACCGAGTTTCCATTATATCAGCTCCGATTCTGGTCCGAAACGCGTCAAATAAAATTTTGTTGAATCCCAATAACCCATAGGAACAAAATATGTAAAAATGTCCATGAAATGGTCCGACCCAATTTTTAACAATATTTTGTGTACTAACCCCTTTGAGGATTATCCAAAAATCGAGTTTCGATTATATCAGCTCCGAAATGCGTCAAATAAAATTTCGTTGAATTCCAATAACCCATAGGAACAAAATATGTAAAAATATCCACAAAATGGTCCGAATCGATTTTTAACAATATCCCGTGTACTAACCCCTTTGGGAATATCCGAAAATCGAGTTTCCATTATATCAGCTCCGATTCAGGTCCGAAACGCGTCAAATAAAATTTTGTTGAATCCCAATAACCCATAGGAACAAAATATGTAAAAATGTCCATGAAATGGTCAGACCCGATTTTTAACAATATTTCGTGTACTAACCCCTTTGAGGATTATCCGAAAACCGATTTTCAATCATATCAGGTCAGATTCAGGTTCGAACTACGTCAAATAAAATTTTGTTGAATTTAAATAACCCATAGGAACAAAATATGTAAAAATATCCACAAAATGGTCCGACTTGATTTTTAACAATATCCCGTGTACTAACCCCTTTGAGAATTTTCCAAAAAATCGAGTTTTGATCATATCAGCTCCGATTCCGGTCCGAACTGCTTCAAATAAAATTTCGTTGAATTCCAATAACCCATAGGAACAAAATATGTAAAAATATCTACAAAATGGTCCGACTTGATTTTTAACAATATCCCATGTACTATAACCCCTTTGAGAATTTTCCGAAAACCGAGTTTCGATCATTTCAGCCCCGATTCAGGTCCGAACGGCACCAAATAAAATTTCATTGAATTCCAATAACCCAGAGGAACAAAATTTGTTAAAATATCCGTAAAATGGTTCGACTCGATTTTTAACAATATCCCGTGTACTAACCCCTTTGAGAATTTTCCGAAAACCGAGTTTCCATTATATCAGCTCCGATTCTGGTCCGAAACGCGTCAAACTAAAATTTTGTTGAATCCCAATAACGCATAGGAACAAAATATGTAAAAATGTCCATGAAATGGTGCGACCCAATTTTTAACAATATTTTGTGTACTAACCCCTTTGAGGATTATCCAAAAATCGAGTTTCGATTATATCAGCTCCGAAATGCGTCAAATAAAATTTCGTTGAATTCCAATAACCCATAGGAACAAAATATGTAAAAATATCCACAAAATGGTCCGACTCGATTTTTAACAATATCCCGTGTACTAACCCCTTTGGGAATATCCGAAAATCGAGTTTCCATTATATCAGCTCCGATTCAGGTCCGAAACGCGTCAAATAAAATTTTGTTGAATCCCAATAACCCATAGGAACAAAATATGTAAAAATGTCCATGAAATGGTCAGACCCGATTTTTAACAATATTTCGTGTACTAACCCCTTTGAGGATTATCCGAAAACCGATTTTCAATCATATTAGGTCAGATTCAGGTTCGAACTACGTCAAATAAAATTTTATTGAATTTTAATAACCCATAGGAACAAAATATGTAAAAATATCCACAAAATGGTCCGACTTGATTTTTAACAATATCCCGTGTACTAACCCCTTTGAGAATTTTTCAAAAAATCGAGTTTCGATCATATCAGCTTCGATTCAAGTCCGAATTGCGTTAAATAAAATTTCGTTGAATTCCAATAACCCATAGGAACAAAATATGTAAAAATATCTACAAAATGGTCCGACTTGATTTTTAACAATATCCCATGTACTATAACCCCTTTGAGAATTTTCCGAAAACCGAGTTTCGATCATTTCAGCCCCGATTCAGGTCCGAACGGCACCAAATAAAATTTCATTGAATTCCAATAACCCAGAGGAACAAAATTTGTTAAAATATCGGTAAAATGGTCCGACTCGATTTTTAACAATATCCCGTGTACTAACCCCTTTGAGAATTTTCCGAAAACCGAGTTTCCATTATATCAGCTCCGATTCTGGTCCGAAACGCGTCAAATAAAATTTTGTTAAATCCCAATAACCCATAGGAACAAAATATGTAAAAATGTCCATGAAATGGTCCGACCCAATTTTTAACAATATTTTGTGTACTAACCCCTTTGAGGATTATCCAAAAATCGAGTTTCGATTATATCAACTCCGAAATGCGTCAAATAAAATTTCGTTGAATTCCAATAACCCATAGGAACAAAATATGTAAAAATATCCACAAAATGGTCCGACTCGATTTTTAACAATATCCCGTGTACTAACTCCTTTGGGAATATCCGAAAATCGAGTTTCCATTATATCAGCTCCGATTCAGGTCCGAAACGCGTCAAATAAAATTTTGTTGAATCCCAATAACCCATAGGAACAAAATATGTAAAAATGTCCATGAAATGGTCAGACCCGATTTTTAACAATATTTCGTGTACTAACCCCTTTGAGGATTATCCGAAAACCGATTTTCAATCATATCAGGTCAGATTCAGGTTCGAACTACGTCAAATAAAATTTTGTTGAATTTTAATAACCCATAGGAACAAAATATGTAAAAATATCCACAAAATGGTCCGACTTGATTTTTAACAATATCCCGTGTACTAACCCCTTTGAGAATTTTCCAAAAAATCGAGTTTCGATCATATCAGCTTCGATTCAAGTCCGAATTGCGTTAAATAAAATTTCGTTGAATTCCAATAACCCATAGGAACAAAATATGTAAAAATATCTACAAAATGGTCCGACTTGATTTTTAACAATATCCCATGTACTATAACCCCTTTGAGAATTTTCCGAAAACCGAGTTTCGATCATTTCAGCCCCGATTCAGGTCCGAACGGCACCAAATAAAATTTCATTGAATTCCAATAACCCAGAGGAACAAAATTTGTTAAAATATCGGTAAAATGGTCCGACTCGATTTTTAACAATATCCCGTGTACTAACCCCTTTGAGAATTTTCCGAAAACCGAGTTTCCATTATATCAGCTCCGATTCTGGTCCGAAACGCGTCAAATAAAATTTTGTTAAATCCCAATAACCCATAGGAACAAAATATGTAAAAATGTCCATGAAATGGTCCGACCCAATTTTTAACAATATTTTGTGTACTAACCCCTTTGAGGATTATCCAAAAATCGAGTTTCGATTATATCAACTCCGAAATGCGTCAAATAAAATTTCGTTGAATTCCAATAACCCATAGGAACAAAATATGTAAAAATATCCACAAAATGGTCCGACTCGATTTTTAACAATATCCCGTGTACTAACTCCTTTGGGAATATCCGAAAATCGAGTTTCCATTATATCAGCTCCGATTCAGGTCCGAAACGCGTCAAATAAAATTTTCTTGAATCCCAATAACCCATAGGAACAAAATATGTAAAAATGTCCATGAAATGGTCAGACCCGATTTTTAACAATATTTCGTGTACTAACCCCTTTGAGGATTATCCGAAAACCGATTTTCAATCATATCAGGTCAGATTCAGGTTCGAACTACGTCAAATAAAATTTTGTTGAATTTTAATAACCCATAGGAACAAAATATGTAAAAATATCCACAAAATGGTCCGACTTGATTTTTAACAATATCCCGTGTACTAACCCCTTTGAGAATTTTCCAAAAAATCGAGTTTCGATCATATCAGCTTCGATTGAAGTCCGAATTGCGTTAAATAAAATTTCGTTGAATTCCAATAACCCATAGGAACAAAATATGTAAAAATATCTACAATATGGTCCGACTTGATTTTTAACAATATCCCATGTACTATAACCCCTTTGAGAATTTTCCGAAAACCGAGTTTCGATCATTTCAGCCCCGATTCAGGTCCGAACGGCACCAAATAAAATTTCATTGAATTCCAATAACCCAGAGGAACAAAATTTGTTAAAATATCCGTAAAATGGTCCGACTCGATTTTTAACAATATCCCGTGTACTAACCCCTTTGAGAATTTTCCGAAAACCGAGTTTCCATTATATCAGCTCCGATTCTGGTCCGAAACGCGTCAAATAAAATTTTGTTAAATCCCAATAACCCATAGGAACAAAATATGTAAAAATGTCCATGAAATGGTCCCACCCAATTTTTAACAATATTTTGTGTACTAACCCCTTTGAGGATTATCCAAAAATCGAGTTTCGATTATATCAACTCCGAAATGCGTCAAATAAAATTTCGTTGAATTCCAATAACCCATTGGAACAAAATATGTAAAAATATCCACAAAATGGTCCGACTCGATTTTTAACAATATCCCGTGTACTAACCCCTTTGGGAATATCCGAAAATCGAGTTTCCATTATATCAGCTCCGATTCAGGTCCGAAACGCGTCAAATAAAATTTTGTTGAATCCCAATAACCCATAGGAACAAAATATGTAAAAATGTCCATGAAATGGTCAGACCCGATTTTTAACAATATTTCGTGTACTAACCCCTTTGAGGATTATCCGAAAACCAATTTTCAATCATATCAGGTCAGATTCAGGTTCGAACTACGTCAAATAAAATTTTGTTGAATTTTAATAACCCATAGGAACAAAATATGTAAAAATATCTACAAAATGGTCCGACTCGATTTTTAACAATATCCCGTGTACTAACCCCTTTGGGAATATCCGAAAATCGAGTTTCCATTATATCAGCTCCGATTCAGGTCCGAAACGCGTCAAATAAAATTTTGTTGAATCCCAATAACCCATAGGAACAAAATATGTAAAAATGTCCATGAAATGGTCAGACCCGATTTTTAACAATATTTCGTGTACTAACCCCTTTGAGGATTATCCGAAAACCGATTTTCAATCATATCAGGTCAGATTCAGGTTCGAACTACGTCAAATAAAATTTTGTTGAATTTAAATAACCCATAGGAACAAAATATGTAAAAATATCCACAAAATGGTCCGACTTGATTTTTAACAATATCCCGTGTACTAACCCCTTTGAGAATTTTCCAAAAAATCGAGTTTCGATCATATCAGCTTCGATTCAAGTCCGAATTGCGTTAAATAAAATTTCGTTGAATTCCAATAACCCATAGGAACAAAATATGTAAAAATATCTACAAAATGGTCCGACTTGATTTTTAACAATATCCCATGTACTATAACCCCTTTGAGAATTTTCCGAAAACCGAGTTTCGATCATTTCAGCCCCGATTCAGGTCCGAACGGCACCAAATAAAATTACATTGAATTCCAATAACCCAGAGGAACAAAATTTGTTAAAATATCCGTAAAATGGTCCGACTCGATTTTTAACAATATCCCGTGTACTAACCCGTTTGAGAATTTTCCGAAAACCGAGTTTCCATTATATCAGCTCCGATTCTGGTCCGAAACGCGTCAAATAAAATTTTGTTGAATCCCAATAACCCATAGGAACAAAATATGTAAAAATGTCCATGAAATGGTCCGACCCGATTTTTTACAATATTTCGTGTACTAACCCCTTTGAGGATTATCCGAAAACCGATTTTCAATCATATCAGATCCGATTCAGGTTCGAACTACGTCAAATAAAATTTTGTTGAATTTTAATAACCCATAAGAACAAAATATATAAAAATATCCACAAAATGGTCCGACTCGATTTTTAACAATATCCCGTGTACTAACCCCATTGGGAATATCCGAAAATCGAGTTTCGATTATATCAGCTCCGATTCAGGTCCGAAACGCGTCAAATAAAATTTTGTTGAATCCCAATAACCTGTAGGAAAAAATATGTTAAAATGTCCATGAAATGGTGCGACCCAATTTTTAACAATATTTTGTGTACTAACCCCTTTGAGGATTATCCAAAAATCGAGTTTCGATTATATCAGCTCCGAAATGCGTCAAATAAAATTTCGTTGAATTCCAATAACCCATAGGAACAAAATATGTAAAAATATCCATAAAATGGTCCGACTCGATTTTTAACAATATCCCATGTACTAGCCCCTTTGAGGATTATCAAAAAATCGAGTTTCGATTATATCAGCTCCGATTCAGGTCCGAGTTGCATCAAATAAAATTTCATTGAATTTCAAAAACCCATAGGAACAAAATATCTAAAAATATCCACTAAATGGTCCGACTTGATTTTTAACAATATCCCGTGTACTAACCCCTTTGAGAATTTTCCGTAAACCGAGTTTCGATCATATTAGCTCCGATTCTAGTCCGAACAGCGTCAAATAAAATTTCGTTGAATTCCAATAACCCATAGGAACAAAATATGTAAAAATATCCACAAAATGGTTTGACTCGATTTTTAACAATATCCCATGTACTAGCCCCTTTGAGGATTATCCAAAAACCGAGTTTCGATTATAACAGCTCCGATTCAGGTCCGAAACGCGTCAAATAAATTTTTTTTGAATCCCAATAACCCGTAGGAACAAAATATGTAAAATTGTCCATGAAATGGTCCGACCCGATTTTACAATATTTCGTGTACTAACCCCTTTGAGGATTATCCGAAAACCGATTTTCAATCATATCAGGTTCGATTCAGGTTCGAACTACGTCAAATAAAATTTTGTTGAATTTAATAACCCATAGGAACAAAATATATAAAAATATCCACAAAATGGTCCGACTCGAGTTTTAACAATATCCCGTGTACTAACCCCTTTGGGAATATCCGAAAATCGAGTTTCGATTATATCAGCTCCGATTCAGGTCCGAAACGCGTCAAATAAAATTTTGTTGAATCCCAATAACCTGTAGGAACAAAATATGTTAAAATGTCCATGAAATGGTCCTACCCGATTTTTAACAATATTTCGTGTACGAACCCCTTTGAGGATTATCCGAAAACCGATTTTCATTCATATCAGGTCCGATTCAGGTTCGAACTACGTCAAATAAAATTTTGTTGAATTTTAATAACCCATAGGAACAAAATATGTAAAAATATCCATAAAATGGTCCGACTCGATTTTTAACAATATCCCATGTACTAGCCCCTTTGAGGATTATCAAAAAATCGAGTTTCGATTATATCAGCTCCGATTCAGGTCCGAATTGCATCAAATAAAATTTCATTGAATTTCAATAACCCATAGGAACAAAATATCTAAAAATATCCACTAAATGGTCCGACTTGATTTTTAACAATATCCCGTGTACTAACCCCTTTGAGAATTTTCCGAAAACCGAGTTTCGATCATATTAGCTCCGATTCTAGTCCGAACAGCGTCAAATAAAATTTCGTTGAATTCCAATAACCCATAGGAACAAAATATGTAAAAATATCCACAAAATGGTCTGACTCGATTTTTAACAATATCCCATGTACTAGCCCCTTTGAGGATTATCCAAAAACCGAGTTTCGATTATAACAGCTCCGATTCAGGTCCGAAACGCGTCAAATAAAATTTTTTTGAATCCCAATAACCCGTAGGAACAAAATATGTAAAATTGTCCATGAAATGGTCCGACCCGATTTTACAATATTTCGGGTACTAACCCCTTTGAGGATTATCCGAAAACCGATTTTCAATCATATCAGGTCCGATTCAGGTTCGAACTACGTCAAATAAAATTTTGTTGAATTTAATAACCCATAGGAACAAAATATATAAAAATATCCACAAAATGGTCCGACTCGAGTTTTAACAATATCCCGTGTACTAACCCCTTTGGGAATATCCGAAAATCGAGTTTCCATTATATCAGCTCCGATTCTGGTCCGAAACGCGTCAAATAAAATTTTGTTGAATCCCAATAACCCATAGGAACAAAATATGTAAAAATGTCCATGAAATGGTGCGACCCAATTTTTAACAATATTTTGTGTACTAACCCCTTTGAGGATTATCCAAAAATCGAGTTTCGATTATATCAGCTCCGAAATGCGTCAAATAAAATTTCGTTGAATTCCAATAACCCATAGGAACAAAATATGTAAAAATATCCACAAAATGGTCCGACTCGATTTTTAACAATATCCCGTGTACTAACCCCTTTGGGAATATCCGAAAATTGAGTTTCCATTATATCAGCTCCGATTCAGGTCCGAAACGCGTCAAATAAAATTTTGTTGAATCCCAATAACCCATAGGAACAAAATATGTAAAAATGTCCATGAAATGGTCAGACCCGATTTTTAACAATATTTCGTGTACTAACCCCTTTGAGGATTATCCGAAAACCAATTTTCAATCATATCAGGTCAGATTCAGGTTCGAACTACGTCAAATAAAATTTTGTTGAATTTTAATAACCCATAGGAACAAAATATGTAAAAATATCTACAAAATGGTCCGACTCGATTTTTAACAATATCCCGTGTACTAACCCCTTTGGGAATATCCGAAAATCGAGTTTCCATTATATCAGCTCCGATTCAGGTCCGAAACGCGTCAAATAAAATTTTGTTGAATCCCAATAACCCATAGGAACAAAATATGTAAAAATGTCCATGAAATGGTCAGACCCGATTTTTAACAATATTTCGTGTACTAACCCCTTTGAGGATTATCCGAAAACCGATTTTCAATCATATCAGGTCAGATTCAGGTTCGAACTACGTCAAATAAAATTTTGTTGAATTTAAATAACCCATAGGAACAAAATATGTAAAAATATCCACAAAATGGTCCGACTTGATTTTTAACAATATCCCGTGTACTAACCCCTTTGAGAATTTTCCAAAAAATCGAGTTTCGATCATATCAGCTTCGATTCAAGTCCGAATTGCGTTAAATAAAATTTCGTTGAATTCCAATAACCCATAGGAACAAAATATGTAAAAATATCTACAAAATGGTCCGACTTGATTTTTAACAATATCCCATGTACTATAACCCCTTTGAGAATTTTCCGAAAACCGAGTTTCGATCATTTCAGCCCCGATTCAGGTCCGAACGGCACCAAATAAAATTACATTGAATTCCAATAACCCAGAGGAACAAAATTTGTTAAAATATCCGTAAAATGGTCCGACTCGATTTTTAACAATATCCCGTGTACTAACCCGTTTGAGAATTTTCCGAAAACCGAGTTTCCATTATATCAGCTCCGATTCTGGTCCGAAACGCGTCAAATAAAATTTTGTTGAATCCCAATAACCCATAGGAACAAAATATGTAAAAATGTCCATGAAATGGTCCGACCCGATTTTTTACAATATTTCGTGTACTAACCCCTTTGAGGATTATCCGAAAACCGATTTTCAATCATATCAGATCCGATTCAGGTTCGAACTACGTCAAATAAAATTTTGTTGAATTTTAATAACCCATAAGAACAAAATATATAAAAATATCCACAAAATGGTCCGACTCGATTTTTAACAATATCCCGTGTACTAACCCCATTGGGAATATCCGAAAATCGAGTTTCGATTATATCAGCTCCGATTCAGGTCCGAAACGCGTCAAATAAAATTTTGTTGAATCCCAATAACCTGTAGGAACAAAATATGTTAAAATGTCCATGAAATGGTCCTACCCGATTTTTAACAATATTTCGTGTACGAACCCCTTTGAGGATTATCCGAAAACCGATTTTCAATCATATCAGGCCCGATTCAGGTTCGAACTACGTCAAATAAAATTTTGTTGAATTTTAATAACCCATAGGAACAAAATATGTAAAAATATCCATAAAATGGTCCGACTCGATTTTTAACAATATCCCATGTACTAGCCCCTTTGAGGATTATCAAAAAATCGAGTTTCGATTATATCAGCTCCGATTCAGGTCCGAATTGCATCAAATAAAATTTCATTGAATTTCAATAACCCATAGGAACAAAATATCTAAAAATATCCACTAAATGGTCCGACTTGATTTTTAACAATATCCCGTGTACTAACCCCTTTGAGAATTTTCCGAAAACCGAGTTTCGATCATATTAGCTCCGATTCTAGTCCGAACAGCGTCAAATAAAATTTCGTTGAATTCCAATAACCCATAGGAACAAAATATGTAAAAATATCCACAAAATGGTTTGACTCGATTTTTAACAATATCCCATGTACTAGCCCCTTTGAGGATTATCCAAAAACCGAGTTTCGATTATAACAGCTCCGATTCAGGTCCGAAACGCGTCAAATAAATTTTTTTTGAATCCCAATAACCCGTAGGAACAAATTATGTAAAATTGTCCATGAAATGGTCCGACCCGATTTTACAATATTTCGTGTACTAACCCCTTTGAGGATTATCCGAAAACCGATTTTCAATCATATCAGGTCCGATTCAGGTTCGAACTACGTCAAATAAAATTTTGTTGAATTTAATAACCCATAGGAACAAAATATATAAAAATATCCACAAAATGGTCCGACTCGAGTTTTAACAATATCCCGTGTACTAACCCCTTTGGGAATATCCGAAAATCGAGTTTCGATTATATCAGCTCCGATTCAGGTCCGAAACGCGTCAAATAAAATTTTGTTGAATCCCAATAACCTGTAGGAACAAAATATGTTAAACTGTCCATGAAATGGTCCTACCCGATTTTTAACAATATTTCGTGTACGAACCCCTTTGAGGATTATCCGAAAACCGATTTTCAATCATATCAAGTCCGATTCAGGTTCGAACTACGTCAAATAAAATTTTGTTGAATTTTAATAACCCATAGGAACAAAATATGTAAAAATATCCATAAAATGGTCCGACTCGATTTTTAACAATATCCCATGTACTAGCCCCTTTGAGGATTATCAAAAAATTGAGTTTCGATTATATCAGCTCCGATTCAGGTCCGAATTGCATCAAATAAAATTTCATTGAATTTCAATAAACCATAGGAACAAAATATCTAAAAATATCCACTAAATGGTCCGACTTGATTTTTAACAATATCCCGTGTACTAACCCCTTTGAGAATTTTCCGAAAACCGAGTTTCGATCATATTAGCTCTGATTCTAGTCCGAACAGCGTCAAATAAAATTTCGTTGAATTCCAATAACCCATTGGAACAAAATACGTAAAAATATCCACAAAATGGTCTGACTCGATTTTTAACAATATCCCATGTACTAGCCCCTTTGAGGATTATCCAAAAACCGAGTTTCGATTATAACAGCTCCGATTCAGGTCCGAAACGCGTCAAATAAAATTTTTTTGAATCCCAATAACCCGTAGGAACAAAATATGTAAAATTGTCCATGAAATGGTCCGACCCGATTTTACAATATTTCGTGTACTAACCCTTTTGAGGATTATCCGAAAACCGATTTTCAATCATATCAGGTCCGATTCAGGTTCGAACTACGTCAAATAAAATTTTGTTGAATTTAATAACCCATAGGAACAAAATATATAAAAATATCCACAAAATGGTCCGACTCGAGTTTTAACAATATCCCGTGTACTAACCCCTTTGGGAATATCCGAAAATCGAGTTTCGATTATATCAGCTCCGATTCAGGTCCGAAACGCGTCAAATAAAATTTTGTTGAATCCCAATAACCTGTAGGAACAAAATATGTTAAAATGTCCATGAAATGGTGCGACCCAATTTTTAACAATATTTTGTGTACTAACCCCTTTGAGGATTATCCAAAAATCGAGTTTCGATTATATCAGCTCCGAAATGCGTCAAATAAAATTTCGTTGAATTCCAATAACCCATAGGAACAAAATATGTAAAAATATCCATAAAATGGTCCGACTCGATTTTTAACAATATCCCATGTACTAGCCCCTTTGAGGATTATCAAAAAATCGAGTTTCGATTATATCAGCTCCGATTCAGGTCCGAATTGCATCAAATAAAATTTCATTGAATTTCAATAACCCATAGGAACAAAATATCTAAAAATATCCACTAAATGGTCCGACTTGATTTTTAACAATATCCCGTGTACTAACCCCTTTGAGAATTTTCCGAAAACCGAGTTTCGATCATATTAGCTCCGATTCTAGTCCGAACAGCGTCAAATAAAATTTCGTTGAATTCCAATAACCCATAGGAACAAAATATGTAAAAATATCCACAAAATGGTTTGACTCGATTTTTAACAATATCCCATGTACTAGCCCCTTTGAGGATTATCCAAAAACCGAGTTTCGATTATAACAGCTCCGATTCAGGTCCGAAACGCGTCAAATAAATTTTTTTTGAATCCCAATAACCCGTAGGAACAAAATATGTAAAATTGTCCATGAAATGGTCCGACCCGATTTTACAATATTTCGTGTACTAACCCCTTTGAGGATTATCCGAAAACCGATTTTCAATCATATCAGGTCCGATTCAGGTTCGAACTACGTCAAATAAAATTTTGTTGAATTTAATAACCCATAGGAACAAAATATATAAAAATATCCACAAAATGGTCCGACTCGAGTTTTAACAATATCCCGTGTACTAACCCCTTTGGGAATATCCGAAAATCGAGTTTCGATTATATCAGCTCCGATTCAGGTCCGAAACGCGTCAAATAAAATTTTGTTGAATCCCAATAACCTGTAGGAACAAAATATGTTAAAATGTCCATGAAATGGTCCTACCCGATTTTTAACAATATTTCGTGTACGAACCCCTTTGAGGATTATCCGAAAACCGATTTTCAATCATATCAGGTCCGATTCAGGTTCGAACTACGTCAAATAAAATTTTGTTGAATTTTAATAACCCATAGGAACAAAATATGTAAAAATATCCATAAAATGGTCCGACTCGATTTTTAACAATATCCCATGTACTAGCCCCTTTGAGGATTATCAAAAAATCGAGTTTCGATTATATCAGCTCCGATTCAGGTCCGAATTGCATCAAATAAAATTTCATTGAATTTCAATAACCCATAGGAACAAAATATCTAAAAATATCCACTAAATGGTCCGACTTGATTTTTAACAATATCCCGTGTACTAACCCCTTTGAGAATTTTCCGAAAACCGAGTTTCGATCATATTAGCTCCGATTCTAGTCCGAACAGCGTCAAATAAAATTTCGTTGAATTCCAATAACCCATAGGAACAAAATATGTAAAAATATCCACAAAATGGTCTGACTCGATTTTTAACAATATCCCATGTACTAGCCCCTTTGAGGATTATCCAAAAACCGAGTTTCGATTATAACAGCTCCGATTCAGGTCCGAAACGCGTCAAATAAAATTTTTTTGAATCCCAATAACCCGTAGGAACAAAATATGTAAAATTGTCCATGAAATGGTCCGACCCGATTTTACAATATTTCGTGTACTAACCCCTTTGAGGATTATCCGAAAACCGATTTTCAATCATATCAGGTCCGATTCAGGTTCGAACTACGTCAAATAAAATTTTGTTGAATTTAATAACCCATAGGAACAAAATATATAAAAATATCCACAAAATGGTCCGACTCGAGTTTTAACAATATCCCGTGTACTAACCCCTTTGGGAATATCCGAAAATCGAGTTTCCATTATATCAGCTCCGATTCTGGTCCGAAACGCGTCAAATAAAATTTTGTTGAATCCCAATAACCCATAGGAACAAAATATGTAAAAATGTCCTTGAAATGGTGCGACCCAATTTTTAACAATATTTTGTGTACTAACCCCTTTGAGGATTATCCAAAAATCGAGTTTCGATTATATCAGCTCCGAAATGCGTCAAATAAAATTTCGTTGAATTCCAATAACCCATAGGAACAAAATATGTAAAAATATCCACAAAATGGTCTGACTCGATTTTTAACAATATCCCGTGTACTAACCCCTTTGGGAATATCCGAAAATCGAGTTTCCATTATATCAGCTCCGATTCAGGTCCGAAACGCGTCAAATAAAATTTTGTTGAATCCCAATAACCCATAGGAACAAAATATGTAAAAATTTCCATGAAATGGTCAGACCCGATTTTTAACAATATTTCGTGTACTAACCCCTTTGAGGATTATCCGAAAACCAATTTTCAATCATATCAGGTCAGATTCAGGTTCGAACTACGTCAAATAAAATTTTGTTGAATTTTAATAACCCATAGGAACAAAATATGTAAAAATATCTACAAAATGGTCCGACTCGATTTTTAACAATATCCCGTGTACTAACCCCTTTGGGAATATCCGAAAATCGAGTTTCCATTATATCAGCTCCGATTCAGGTCCGAAACGCGTCAAATAAAATTTTGTTGAATCCCAATAACCCATAGGAACAAAATATGTAAAAATGTCCATGAAATGGTCAGACCCGATTTTTAACAATATTTCGTGTACTAACCCCTTTGAGGATTATCCGAAAACCGATTTTCAATCATACCAGGTCAGATTCAGGTTCGAACTACGTCAAATAAAATTTTGTTGAATTTAAATAACCCATAGGAACAAAATATGTAAAAATATCCACAAAATGGTCCGACTTGATTTTTAACAATATCCCGTGTACTAACCCCTTTGAGAATTTTCCAAAAAATCGAGTTTCGATCATATCAGCTTCGATTCAAGTCCGAATTGCGTTAAATAAAATTTCGTTGAATTCCAATAACCCATAGGAACAAAATATGTAAAAATATCTACAAAATGGTCCGACTTGATTTTTAACAATATCCCATGTACTATAACCCCTTTGAGAATTTTCCGAAAACCGAGTTTCGATCATTTCAGCCCCGATTCAGGTCCGAACGGCACCAAATAAAATTACATTGAATTCCAATAACCCAGAGGAACAAAATTTGTTAAAATATCCGTAAAATGGTCCGACTCGATTTTTAACAATATCCCGTGTACTAACCCGTTTGAGAATTTTCCGAAAACCGAGTTTCCATTATATCAGCTCCGATTCTGGTCCGAAACGCGTCAAATAAAATTTTGTTGAATCCCAATAACCCATAGGAACAAAATATGTAAAAATGTCCATGAAATGGTCCGACCCGATTTTTTACAATATTTCGTGTACTAACCCCTTTGAGGATTATCCGAAAACCGATTTTCAATCATATCAGATCCGATTCAGGTTCGAACTACGTCAAATAAAATTTTGTTGAATTTTAATAACCCATAAGAACAAAATATATAAAAATATCCACAAAATGGTCCGACTCGATTTTTAACAATATCCCGTGTACTAACCCCATTGGGAATATCCGAAAATCGAGTTTCGATTATATCAGCTCCGATTCAGGTCCGAAACGCGTCAAATAAAATTTTGTTGAATCCCAATAACCTGTAGGAACAAAATATGTTAAAATGTCCATGAAATGGTCCTACCCGATTTTTAACAATATTTCGTGTACGAACCCCTTTGAGGATTATCCGAAAACCGATTTTCAATCATATCAGGCCCGATTCAGGTTCGAACTACGTCAAATAAAATTTTGTTGAATTTTAATAACCCATAGGAACAAAATATGTAAAAATATCCATAAAATGGTCCGACTCGATTTTTAACAATATCCCATGTACTAGCCCCTTTGAGGATTATCAAAAAATCGAGTTTCGATTATATCAGCTCCGATTCAGGTCCGAATTGCATCAAATAAAATTTCATTGAATTTCAATAACCCATAGGAACAAAATATCTAAAAATATCCACTAAATGGTCCGACTTGATTTTTAACAATATCCCGTGTACTAACCCCTTTGAGAATTTTCCGAAAACCGAGTTTCGATCATATTAGCTCCGATTCTAGTCCGAACAGCGTCAAATAAAATTTCGTTGAATTCCAATAACCCATAGGAACAAAATATGTAAAAATATCCACAAAATGGTTTGACTCGATTTTTAACAATATCCCATGTACTAGCCCCTTTGAGGATTATCCAAAAACCGAGTTTCGATTATAACAGCTCCGATTCAGGTCCGAAACGCGTCAAATAAATTTTTTTTGAATCCCAATAACCCGTAGGAACAAATTATGTAAAATTGTCCATGAAATGGTCCGACCCGATTTTACAATATTTCGTGTACTAACCCCTTTGAGGATTATCCGAAAACCGATTTTCAATCATATCAGGTCCGATTCAGGTTCGAACTACGTCAAATAAAATTTTGTTGAATTTAATAACCCATAGGAACAAAATATATAAAAATATCCACAAAATGGTCCGACTCGAGTTTTAACAATATCCCGTGTACTAACCCCTTTGGGAATATACGAAAATCGAGTTTCGATTATATCAGCTCCGATTCAGGTCCGAAACGCGTCAAATAAAATTTTGTTGAATCCCAATAACCTGTAGGAACAAAATATGTTAAAATGTCCATGAAATGGTCCTACCCGATTTTTAACAATATTTCGTGTACGAACCCCTTTGAGGATTATCCGAAAACCGATTTTCAATCATATCAAGTCCGATTCAGGTTCGAACTACGTCAAATAAAATTTTGTTGAATTTTAATAACCCATAGGAACAAAATATGTAAAAATATCCATAAAATGGTCCGACTCGATTTTTAACAATATCCCATGTACTAGCCCCTTTGAGGATTATCAAAAAATTGAGTTTCGATTATATCAGCTCCGATTCAGGTCCGAATTGCATCAAATAAAATTTCATTGAATTTCAATAAACCATAGGAACAAAATATCTAAAAATATCCACTAAATGGTCCGACTTGATTTTTAACAATATCCCGTGTACTAACCCCTTTGAGAATTTTCCGAAAACCGAGTTTCGATCATATTAGCTCTGATTCTAGTCCGAACAGCGTCAAATAAAATTTCGTTGAATTCCAATAACCCATAGGAACAAAATACGTAAAAATATCCACAAAATGGTCTGACTCGATTTTTAACAATATCCCATGTACTAGCCCCTTTGAGGATTATCCAAAAACCGAGTTTCGATTATAACAGCTCCGATTCAGGTCCGAAACGCGTCAAATAAAATTTTTTTGAATCCCAATAACCCGTAGGAACAAAATATGTAAAATTGTCCATGAAATGGTCCGACCCGATTTTACAATATTTCGTGTACTAACCCTTTTGAGGATTATCCGAAAACCGATTTTCAATCATATCAGGTCCGATTCAGGTTCGAACTACGTCAAATAAAATTTTGTTGAATTTAATAACCCATAGGAACAAAATATATAAAAATATCCACAAAATGGTCCGACTCGAGTTTTAACAATATCCCGTGTACTAACCCCTTTGGGAATATCCGAAAATCGAGTTTCGATTATATCAGCTCCGATCCAGGTCTGAAACGCGTCAAATAAAATTTTGTTGAATCCCAATAACCCGTAGGAACAAAATATGTTAAAATGTCCATGAAATGGTCCGACCCGATTTTTAACAATATTTCGTGTACGAACCCCTTTGAGGATTATCCGAAAACCGATTTTCAATCATATCAGGTCCGATTCAGGTTCGAACTACGTCAAATAAAATTTTGTTGAATTTTAATAACCCATAGGAACAAAATATATAAAAATATCCACAAAATGGTCCGACTCGATTTTTAACAATATCCCGTGTACTAACCCCTTTGGGAATATCCAAAAATCGAGTTTCGATTATATCAGCTCCGATTCAGGTCCGAAACGCGTCAAATAAAATTTTGTTGAATCCCAGTAACCCGTAGGAACAAAATAGGTAAAAATGTCCATGAAATGATCCGACCCGATTTTTAACAATATTTCGTGTACTAACCCCTTTGAGGATTATCCGAAAACCGATTTTCAATCATATCAGGTCTGATTCAGGTTCGAACTACGTCAAATAAAATTTTGTTGAATTTTAATAACCCATAGGAACAAAATATATAAAAATATCCACAAAATGGTCCGACTCAATTTTTAACAATATCCCGTGGACTAACCCCTTTGAGAATTTTCCGATAACCGAGTTTTGATCATATCATCTCCGATTCCGGTCCGAACAGCGTCAAATAAAATTTCGTTGAATTCCAATAACCCATAGGAACAAAATATGTAAAAATTGTCCATGAAATGGTCCGACCCAATTTTTAACAATATTTTGTGTACTAACCCCTTTGAGGATTATCCAAAAATCGAGTTTCGATTATATCAGCTCCGAAATGCGTCAAATAAAATTTCGTTGAATTCCAATAACCCATAGGAACAAAATATGTAAAAATATCCACAAAATGGTCCGACTCGATTTTTAACAATATCCCGTGTACTAACCCCTTTGGGAATATCCGAAAATCGAGTTTCCATTATATCAGCTCCGGTTCAGGTCCGAAACGCGTCAAATAAAATTTTGTTGAATCCCAATAACCCATAGGAACAAAATATGTAAAAATGTCCATGAAATGGTCTGACCCGATTTTTAACAATATTTCGTGTACTAACCCCTTTGAGGATTATCCGAAAACCGATTTTCAATCATATCAGGTCAGACTCAGGTTCGAACTACGTCAAATAAAATTTTGTTGAATTTTAATAACCCATAGGAACAAAATATGTAAAAATATCCACAAAATGGTCCGACTTGATTTTTAACAATATCCCGTGTACTAACCCCTTTGAGAATTTTCCAAAAAATCGAGTTTCAATCATATCAGCTTCGATTCAAGTCCGAATTGCGTTAAATAAAATTTCGTTGAATTCCAATAATCCATAGGAACAAAATATGTAAAAATATCTACAAAATGGTCCCACTTGATTTTTAACAATATCCCATGTACTATAACCCCTTTGAGAATTTTCCGAAAACCGAGTTTCGATCATTTCAGCCCCGATTCAGGTCCGAACGGCACCAAATAAAATTTCATTGAATTCCAATAACCCAGAGGAACAAAATTTGTTAAAATATCCGTAAAATGGTCCGACTCGATTTTTAACAATATCCCGTGTACTAACCCCTTTGAGAATTTTCCGAAAACCGAGTTTCCATTATATCAGCTCAGATTCTGGTCCGAAACGCGTCAAATAAAATTTTGTTGAATCCCAATAACCCATAGGAACAAAATATGTAAAAATGTCCATGAAATGGTCCGACCCGATTTTTTACAATATTTCGTGTACTAACCCCTTTGAGGATTATCCGAAAACCGATTTTCAATCATATCAGGTACGATTCAGGTTCGAACTACGTCAAATAAAATTTTGTTGAATTTTAATAACCCATAAGAACAAAATATATAAAAATATCCACAAAATGGTCCGACTCGATTTTTAACAATATCCCGTGTACTAACCCCTTTGGGAATATCCGAAAATCGAGTTTCGATTATATCAGCTCCGATTCAGGTCCGAAACGCGTCAAATAAAATTTTGTTGAATCCCAATAACATGTAGGAACAAAATATGTTAAAATGTCCATGAAATGGTCCTACCCGATTTTTAACAATATTTCATGTACGAACCCCTTTGAAGATTATCCGAAAACCGATTTTCAATCATATCAGGTCCGATTCAGGTTCGAACTACGTCAAATAAAATTTTGTTGAATTTTAATAACCAATAGGAACAAAATATGTAAAAATATCCATAAAATGGTCCGACTCGATTTTTAACAATATCCCATGTACTAGCCCCTTTGAGGATTATCAAAAAATCGAGTTTCGATTATATCAGCTCCGATTCAGGTCCGAATTGCATCAAATAAAATTTCATTGAATTTCAATAACCCATAGGAACAAAATATCTAAAAATATCCACTAAATGGTCCGACTTGATTTTTAACAATATCCCGTGTACTAACCCCTTTGAGAATTTTCCGAAAACCGAGTTTCGATCATATCAGCTCCGATTCTAGTCCGAACAGCGTCAAATAAAATTTCGTTGAATTCCAATAACCCATAGGAACAAAATATGTAAAAATATCCACAAAATGGTCTGACTCGATTTTTAACAATATCCCATGTACTAGCCCCTTTGAGGATTATCCAAAAACCGAGTTTCGATTATAACAGCTCCGATTCAGGTCCGAAACGCGTCAAATAAAATTTTTTTGAATCCCAATAACCCGTAGGAACAAAATATGTAAAATTGTCCATGAAATGGTCCGACCCGATTTTTTACAATATTTCGTGTACTAACCCCTTTGAGGATTATTTGAAAACCGATTTTCAATCATATCAGGTCCGATTCAGGTTCGAACTACGTCAAATAAAATTTTGTTGAATTTAATAACCCATAGGAACAAAATATATAAAAATATCCACAAAATGGTCCGACTCGAGTTTTAACAATATCCCGTGTACTAACCCCTTTGGGAATATCCGAAAATCGAGTTTCGATTATATCAGCTCCGATCCAGGTCCGAAACGCGTCAAATAAAATTTTGTTGAATCCCAATAACCCGTAGGAACAAAATATGTTAAATTTGTCCATGAAATGGTCCGACCCGATTTTTAACAATATTTCGTGTACGAACCCCTTTGAGGATTATCCGAAAACCGATTTTCAATCATATCAGGTCCGATTCAGGTTCGAACTACGTCAAATAAAATTTTGTTGAATTTTAATAACCCATAGGAACAAAATATATAAAAATATCCACAAAATGGTCTGACTCGATTTTTAACAATATCCCGTGTACTAACCCCTTTGGGAATATCCAAAAATCTAGTTTCGATTATATCAGCTCCGATTCAGGTCCGAAACGCGTCAAATAAAATTTTGTTGAATCCCAATAATCCCGTAGGAACAAAATATGTAAAAATGTCCATGAAATGGTCCGACCCGATTTTTAACAATATTTCGTGTACTAACCCCTTTGAGGATTATCCGAAAACCGATTTTCAATCATATCAGGTCTGATTCAGGTTCCAACTACGTCAAATAAAATTTTGTTGAATTTTCCTAACCCATAGGAACAAAATATATAAAAATATCCACAAAATGGTCCGACTCAATTTTTAACAATATCCCGTGGACTAACCCCTTTGAGAATTTTCCGAAAACCGAGTTTTGATCATATCATCTCCGATTCCGGTCCGAACAGCGTCAAATAAAATTTCGTTGAATTCTAATAACCCATAGGAACAAAATATGTAAAAATTGTCCATGAAATGGTCCGACCCAATTTTTAACAATATTTTGTGTACTAACCCCTTTGAGGATTATCCAAAAAGCGAGTTTCGATTATATCAGCTCCGAAATGCGTCAAATAAAATTTCGTTGAATTCCAATAACCCATAGGAACAAAATATGTAAAACTATCCACAAAATGGTCCGACTCGATTTTTAACAATATCCCGTGTACTAACCCCTTTGGGAATATATGAAAATCGAGTTTCCATTATATCAGCTCCGATTCAGGTCCGAAACGCGTCAAATAAAATTTTGTTGAATCCCAATAACCCACAGGAACAAAATATGTAAAAATGTCCATGAAATGGTCAGACCCGATTTTTAACAATATTTCGTGTACTAACCCCTTTGAGGATTATCCGAAAACCGATTTTCAATCATATCAGGTCCGATTCAGGTTCGAACTACGTCAAATAAAATTTTGTTGAATTTTAATAACCCATAGGAACAAAATATGTAAAAATATCCACAAAATGGTCCGACTTGATTTTTAACAATATCCCGTGTACTAACCTCTTTGAGAATTTTCCAAAAAATCCAGTTTCGATCATATCAGCTCCGATTCATGTCTCAATTGCGTCAAATAAAATTTCGTTGAATTCCAATAACCCATAGGAACAAAATATGTAAAAATATCTACAAAATGGTCCGACTTGATTTTTAACAATATCCCGTGTACTATAACCCCTTTGAGAATTTTCCGAAAACCGAGTTTCGATCATTTCAGCCCCGATTCAGGTCCGAACGGCACCAAATAAAATTTCATTGATTTCCAATAACCCAAAGGAACAAAATTTGTTAAAATATCCGTAAAATGGTCCGACTCGATTTTTAACAATATCCCGTGTACTAACCCCTTTGAGAATTTTCCAAAAACCAAGTTTCCATTATATTAGCTCCGATTCTGGTCCGAAACGCGTCAAATAAAATTTTGTTGAATCCCAATAACCCATAGGAACAAAATATGTAAAAATGTCCATGAAATGGTCCGACCCGATTTTTTACAATATTTCGTGTACTAACCCCTTTGAGGATTATCCGAAAACCGATTTTCAATCATATCAGGTCCGATTCAGGTTCGAACTACGTCAAATAAAATTTTGTTGAATTTTAATAACCCATAAGAACAAAATATATAAAAATATCCACAAAATGGCCCAACTCGATTTTTAACAATATCCCGTGTACTAACCCCTTTGGGAATATCCGAAAATCGAGTTTCGATTATATCAGCTCCGATTCAGGTCCGAAACGCGTCAAATAAAATTTTGTTGAATCCGAATAACCTGTAGGAACAAAATATGTTAAAATGTCCATGAAATGGTCCTACCCGATTTTTAACAATATTTCGTGTACGAACCCCTTTGAGGATTATCCGAAAACCGATTTTCAATCATATCAGGTCCGATTCAGGTTCGAACTACGTCAAATAAAATTTTGTTGAATTTTAATAACCCATAGGAACAAAATATGTAAAAATATCCATAAAATGGTCCAACTCGATTTTTAACAATATCCCATGTACTTGCCCCTTTGAGGATTATCAAAAAATCGAGTTTCGATTATATCAGCTCCGATTCAGGTCCGAATTGCATCAAATAAAATTTCATTGAATTTCAATAACCCATAGGAACAAAATATCTAAAAATATCCACTAAATGGTCCGACTTGATTTTTAACAATATCCCGTGTACTAACCCCTTTGAGAATTTTCCGAAAACCGAGTTTCGATCATATCAGCTCCGATTCTAGTCCGAACAACGTCAAATAAAATTTCGTTGAATTCCAATAACCCAGAGGAACAAAATATGTAAAAATGTCCACAAAATGGTCTGACTCGATTTTTAACAATATCCCATGTACTAGCCCCTTTGAGGATTATCCAAAAACCGAGTTTCGATTATAACAGCTCCGATTCAGGTCCGAAACGCGTCAAATAAAATTTTTTTGAATCCCAATAACCCGTAGGAACAAAATATGTAAAATTGTCCATGAAATGGTCCGACCCAATTTTTAACAATATTTTGTGTACTAACCCCTTTGAGGATTATCCAAAAATCGAGTTACGATTATATCATCTCCGAAATGCGTTAAATAAAATTTCGTTGAATTCCAATAACCCATAGGAACAAAATATGTAAAAATATCCACAAAATGGTCCGACTCGATTTTTAACAATATCCCGTGTACTAACCCCTTTGGGAATATCCGAAAATCAAGTTTCCATTATATCAGCTCCGATTCAGGTCCGAAACGCGTCAAATAAAATTTTGTTGAATCCCAATAACCCATAGGAACAAAATATGTAAAAATGTCCATGAAATGGTCAGACCCGATTTTTAACAATATTTCGTGTACTAACCCCCTTGAGGATGATCCGAAAACCGATTTTCAATCATATCAGGTCAGATTCAGGTTCGAACTACGTCAAATAAAATTTTTTTGAATTTTAATAACCCAAAGGAACAAAATATGTAAAAATATCCACAAAATGGTCCGACTTGATTTTTAAGAATATCCCATGTACTAACCCCTTTGAGAATTTTCCAAAAAATCGAGTTTCGATCATATCAGCTCCGATTCATGTCCGAATTGCGTCAAATAAAATTTCGTTGAATTCCAATAACCCATAGGAACAAAATATGTAAAAATATCCACAAAATGGTCCGACTTGATTTTTAACAATATCCCGTGTACTATAACCCCTTTTAGAATTTTCCGAAAACCGAGTTTCGATCATTTCAGCCCCGATTCAGGTCCGAACGGCACCAAATAAAATTTCATTGAATTCCAATAACCCAGAGGAACAAAATATGTAAAAATATCCGTAAAATGGTCCCACTCGATTTTTAACAATATCCCGTGTTCTAACCCCTTTGAGAATTTTCCGAAAACCGAGTTTCCATTATATCAGCTCCGATTCTGGTCCGAAACGCGTCAAATAAAATTTTATTGAATCCCAATAACCCATAGGAACAAAATATGTAAAAATGTCCATGAAATGGTCCGACCCGATTTTTTACAATATTTCGTGTACTAAACCCTTTGAGGATTATCCGAAAACCGATTTTCAATCATATGAGGTCCGATTCAGGTTCGAACTACGTCAAATAAAATTTTGTTGAATTTTAATAACCCATAGGAACAAAATATATAAAAATATCCACAAAATGGTCCGACTCGATTTTTAACAATATCCCGTGTACTAACCCCTTTGGGAATATCCGAAAATCGAGTTTCGATTATATCAGCTCCGATTCAGGTCCAAAACGCGTCAAATAAAATTTTGTTGAATCCCAATAACCCGTAGGAACAAAATATGTAAAAATGTCCATGAAATGGTCCGACCCAATTTTTAACAATATTTCGTGTACTAGCCCCTTTGAGGATTATCCGAAAACCGATTTTCAATCATATCAGGTCTGATTCAGGTTCGAACTACGTCAAATAAAATTTTGTTGAATTTTAATAACCCATAGGAACAAAATATATAAAAATATCCACAAAATGGTCCGACTCAATTTTTAACAATATCCCGTGGACTAACCCCTTTGAGAATTTTCCGAAAACCGAGTTTTGATCATATCATCTCCGATTCCGGTCCGAACAGCGTCAAATAAAATTTCGTTGAATTCCAATAACCCATAGGAACAAAATATGAAAAAATTGTCCATGAAATGGTCCGACCCAATTTTTAACAATATTTTGTGTACTAACCCCTTTGAGGATTATCCAAAAATCGAGTTTCGATTATATCAGCTCCGAACTGCGTCAAATAAAATTTCGTTGAATTCCAATAACCCATAGGAACAAAATATGTAAAAATATCCACAAAATGGTCCGACTCGATTTTTAACAATATCCCGTGTACTAACCCCTTTGGGAATATCCGAAAATCGAGTTTCCATTATATCAGCTTCGATTCAGGTCCGAAACGCGTCAAATAAAATTTTGTTGAATCCCAATAACCCATAGGAACAAAATATGTAAAAATGTCCATGAAATGGTCAGACCCGATTTTTAACAATATTTCGTGTACTAACCCCTTTGAGGATTATCCGAAAACCGATTTTCAATCATATCAGGTCAGATTCAGGTTCGAACTACGTCAAATAAAATTTTTTTGAATTTTAATAACCCATAGGAACAAAATATGTAAAAATATCCACAAAATGGTCCGACTTGATTTTTAAGAATATCCCGTGTACTAACCCCTTTGAGAATTTTCCAAAAAATCGAGTTTCGATCATATCAACTACGATTCATGTCCGAATTGCGTCAAATAAAATTTCGTTGAATTCCAATAACCCATAGGAACAAAATATATAAAAATATCCACAAAATGGTCCGACTCAATTTTTAACAATATCCCGTGGACTAACCCCTTTGAGAATTTTCCGAAAACCGAGTTTTGATCATATCATCTCCGATTCCGGTCCGAACAGCGTCAAATAAAATTTCGTTGAATTCAAATAACCCATAGGAACAAAATATGAAAAAATTGTCGATGAAATGGTCTGACCCAATTTTTAACAATATTTTGTGTACTAACCCCTTTGAGGATTATCCAAAAATCGAGTTTCGATTATATCAGCTCCGAAATGCGTCAAATAAAATTTCGTTGAATTCCAATAACCCAGAGGAACAAAATTTGTTAAAATATCCGTAAAATGGTCCGACTCGATTTTTAACAATATCCCGTGTACTAACCCCTTTGAGAATTTTCCGAAAACCGAGTTTCCATTATATCAGCTCCGATTCTGGTCCGAAACGCGTCAAATAAAATTTTGTAGAATCCCAATAACCCATAGGAACAAAATATGTAAAAATGTCCATGAAATGGTGCGAACCGATTTTTTACAATATTTCGTGTACTAACCCCTTTGAGGATTATCCGAAAACCGATTTTCAATCATATCAGGTCCGATTCAGGTTCAAACTACGTCAAATAAAATTTTGTTGAATTTTAATAACCCATAAGAACAAAATATATAAAAATATCCAGAAAATGGTCCGACTCGATTTTTAACAATATCCCGTGTACTAACCCCTTTGGGAATATCCGAAAATCAAGTTTCCATTATATCAACTCCGATTCAGGTCCGAAACGCGTCAAATAAAATTTTGTTGAATCCCAATAACCCATAGGAATAAAATATGTAAAAATGTCCATGAAATGGTCCGACCCGATTTTTAACAATATTTCGTGTACTAACCCCTTTGAGGATTATCCGAAAACCGATTTTCAATCATATCAGGTCTGATTCAGGTTCCAACTACGTCAAATAAAATTTTGTTGAATTTTCCTAACCCATAGGAACAAAATATATAAAAATATCCACAAAATGGTCCGACTCAATTTTTAACAATATCCCGTGGACTAACCCCTTTGAGAATTTTCCGAAAACCGAGTTTTGATCATATCATCTCCGATTCCGGTCCGAACAGCGTCAAATAAAATTTCGTTGAATTCTAATAACCCATAGGAACAAAATATGTAAAAATTGTCCATGAAATGGTCCGACCCAATTTTTAACAATATTTTGTGTACTAACCCCTTTGAGGATTATCCAAAAAGCGAGTTTCGATTATATCAGCTCCGAAATGCGTCAAATAAAATTTCGTTGAATTCCAATAACCCATAGGAACAAAATATGTAAAAATATCCACAAAATGGTCCGACTCGATTTTTAACAATATCCCGTGTACTAACCCCTTTGGGAATATCCGAAAATCGAGTTTGCATTATATCAGCTCCGATTCAGGTCCGAAACGCGTCAAATAAAATTTTGTTGAATCCCAATAACCCACAGGAACAAAATATGTAAAAATGTCCATGAAATGGTCAGACCCGATTTTTAACAATATTTCGTGTACTAACCCCTTTGAGGATTATCCGAAAACCGATTTTCAATCATATCAGGTCCGATTCAGGTTCGAACTACGTCAAATAAAATTTTGTTGAATTTTAATAACCCATAGGAACAAAATATGTAAAAATATCCACAAAATGGTCCGACTTGATTTTTAACAATATCCCGTGTACTAACCTCTTTGAGAATTTTCCAAAAAATCCAGTTTCGATCATATCAGCTCCGATTCATGTCTCAATTGCGTCAAATAAAATTTCGTTGAATTCCAATAACCCATAGGAACAAAATATGTAAAAATATCTACAAAATGGTCCGACTTGATTTTTAACAATATCCCGTGTACTATAACCCCTTTGAGAATTTTCCGAAAACCGAGTTTCGATCATTTCAGCCCCGATTCAGGTCCGAACGGCACCAAATAAAATTTCATTGATTTCCAATAACCCAGAGGAACAAAATTTGTTAAAATATCCGTAAAATGGTCCGACTCGATTTTTAACAATATCCCGTGTACTAACCCCTTTGAGAATTTTCCAAAAACCAAGTTTCCATTATATCAGCTCCGATTCTGGTCCGAAACGCGTCAAATAAAATTTTGTTGAATCCCAATAACCCATAGGAACAAAATATGTAAAAATGTCCATGAAATGGTCCGACCCGATTTTTTACAATATTTCGTGTACTAACCCCTTTGAGGATTATCCGAAAACCGATTTTCAATCATATCAGGTCCGATTCAGGTTCGAACTACGTCAAATAAAATTTTGTTGAATTTTAATAACCCATAAGAACAAAATATATAAAAATATCCACAAAATGGCCCGACTCGATTTTTAACAATATCCCGTGTACTAACCCCTTTGGGAATATCCGAAAATCGAGTTTCGATTATTTCAGCTCCGATTCAGGTCCGAAACGCGTCAAATAAAATTTTGTTGAATCCGAATAACCTGTAGGAACAAAATATGTTAAAATGTCCATGAAATGGTCCTACCCGATTTTTAACAATATTTCGTGTACGAACCCCTTTGAGGATTATCCGAAAACCGATTTTCAATCATATCAGGTCCGATTCAGGTTCGAACTACGTCAAATAAAATTTTGTTGAATTTTAATAACCCATAGGAACAAAATATGTAAAAATATCCATAAAATGGTCCAACTCGATTTTTAACAATATCCCATGTACTAGCCCCTTTGAGGATTATCAAAAAATCGAGTTTCGATTATATCAGCTCCGATTCAGGTCCGAATTGCATCAAATAAAATTTCATTGAATTTCAATAACCCATAGGAACAAAATATCTAAAAATATCCACTAAATGGTCCGACTTGATTTTTAACAATATCCCGTGTACTAACCCCTTTGAGAATTTTCCGAAAACCGAGTTTCGATCATATCAGCTCCGATTCTAGTCCGAACAACGTCAAATAAAATTTCGTTGAATTCCAATAACCCAGAGGAACAAAATATGTAAAAATGTCCACAAAATGGTCTGACTCGATTTTTAACAATATCCCATGTACTAGCCCCTTTGAGGATTATCCAAAAACCGAGTTTCGATTATAACAGCTCCGATTCAGGTCCGAAACGCGTCAAATAAAATTTTTTTGAATCCCAATAACCCGTAGGAACAAAATATGTAAAATTGTCCATGAAATGGTCCGACCCAATTTTTAACAATATTTTGTGTACTAACCCCTTTGAGGATTATCCAAAAATCGAGTTACGATTATATCATCTCCGAAATGCGTCAAACAAAATTTCGTTGAATTCCAATAACCCATAGGAACAAAATATGTAAAAATATCCACAAAATGGTCCGACTCGATTTTTAACAATATCCCGTGTACTAACCCCTTTGGGAATATCCGAAAATCAAGTTTCCATTATATCAGCTCCGATTCAGGTCCGAAACGCGTCAAATAAAATTTTGTTGAATCCCAATAACCCATAGGAACAAAATATGTAAAACTGTCCATGAAATGGTCAGACCCGATTTTTAACAATATTTCGTGTACTAACCCCCTTGAGGATGATCCGAAAACCGATTTTCAATCATATCAGGTCAGATTCAGGTTCGAACTACGTCAAATAAAATTTTTTTGAATTTTAATAACCCATAGGAACAAAATATGTAAAAATATCCACAAAATGGTCCGACTTGATTTTTAAGAATATCCCATGTACTAACCCCTTTGAGAATTTTCCAAAAAATCGAGTTTCGATCATATCAGCTCCGATTCATGTCCGAATTGCGTCAAATAAAATTTCGTTGAATTCCAATAACCCATAGGAACAAAATATGTAAAAATATCCACAAAATGGTCCGACTTGATTTTTAACAATATCCCGTGTACTATAACCCCTTTTAGAATTTTCCGAAAACCGAGTTTCGATCATTTCAGCCCCGATTCAGGTCCGAACGGCACCAAATAAAATTTCATTGAATTCCAATAACCCAGAGGAACAAAATATGTAAAAATATCCGTAAAATGGTCCCACTCGATTTTTAACAATATCCCGTGTTCTAACCCCTTTGAGAATTTTCCGAAAACCGAGTTTCCATTATATCAGCTCCGATTCTGGTCCGAAACGCGTCAAATAAAATTTTGTTGAATCCCAATAACCCATAGGAACAAAATATGTAAAAATGTCCATGAAATGGTCCGACCCGATTTTTTACAATATTTCGTGTACTAACCCCTTTGAGGATTATCCGAAAACCGATTTTCAATCATATCAGGTCCGATTCAGGTTCGAACTACGTCAAATAAAATTTTGTTGAATTTTAATAACCCATAAGAACAAAATATATAAAAATATCTACAAAATGGCCCGACTCGATTTTTAACAATATCCCGTGTACTAACCCCTTTGGGAATATCCGAAAATCGAGTTTCGATTATTTCAGCTCCGATTCAGGTCCGAAACGCGTCAAATAAAATTTTGTTGAATCCGAATAACCTGTAGGAACAAAATATGTTAAAATGTCCATGAAATGGTCCTACCCGATTTTTAACAATATTTCGTGTACGAACCCCTTTGAGGATTATCCGAAAACCGATTTTCAATCATATCAGGTCCGATTCAGGTTCGAACTACGTCAAATAAAATTTTGTTGAATTTTAATAACCCATAGGAACAAAATATGTAAAAATATCCATAAAATGGTCCAACTCGATTTTTAACAATATCCCATGTACTAGCCCCTTTGAGGATTATCAAAAAATCGAGTTTCGATTATATCGGCTCCGATTCAGGTCCGAATTGCATCAAATAAAATTTCATTGAATTTCAATAACCCATAGGAACAAAATATCTAAAAATATCCACTAAATGGTCCGACTTGATTTTTAACAATATCCCGTGTACTAACCCCTTTGAGAATTTTCCGAAAACCGAGTTTCGATCATATCAGCTCCGATTCTAGTCCGAACAACGTCAAATAAAATTTCGTTGAATTCCAATAACCCAGAGGAACAAAATATGTAAAAATGTCCACAAAATGGTCTGACTCGATTTTTAACAATATCCCATGTACTAGCCCCTTTGAGGATTATCCAAAAACCGAGTTTCGATTATAACAGCTCCGATTCAGGTCCGAAACGCGTCAAATAAAATTTTTTTGAATCCCAATAACCCGTAGGAACAAAATATGTAAAATTGTCCATGAAATGGTCCGACCCAATTTTTAACAATATTTTGTGTACTAACCCCTTTGAGGATTATCCAAAAATCGAGTTACGATTATATCATCTCCGAAATGCGTCAAATAAAATTTCGTTGAATTCCAATAACCCATAGGATCAAAATATGTAAAAATATCCACAAAATGGTCCGACTCGATTTTTAACAATATCCCGTGTACTAACCCCTTTGGGAATATCCGAAAATCAAGTTTCCATTATATCAGCTCCGATTCAGGTCCGAAACGCGTCAAATAAAATTTTGTTGAATCCCAATAACCCATAGGAACAAAATATGTAAAAATGTCCATGAAATGGTCAGACCCGATTTTTAACAATATTTCGTGTACTAACCCCCTTGAGGATGATCCGAAAACCGATTTTCAATCATATCAGGTCAGATTCAGGTTCGAACTACGTCAAATAAAATTTTTTTGAATTTTAATAACCCATAGGAACAAAATATGTAAAAATATCCACAAAATGGTCCGACTTGATTTTTAAGAATTTCCCATGTACTAACCCCTTTGAGAATTTTCCAAAAAATCGAGTTTCGATCATATCAGCTCCGATTCATGTCCGAATTGCGTCAAATAAAATTTCGTTGAATTCCAATAACCCATAGGAACAAAATATGTAAAAATATCCACAAAATGGTCCGACTTGATTTTTAACAATATCCCGTGTACTATAACCCCTTTTAGAATTTTCCGAAAACCGAGTTTCGATCATTTCAGCCCCGATTCAGGTCCGAACGGCACCAAATAAAATTTCATTGAATTCCAATAACCCAGAGGAACAAAATATGTAAAAATATCCGTAAAATGGTCCCACTCGATTTTTAACAATATCCCGTGTTCTAACCCCTTTGAGAATTTTCCGAAAACCGAGTTTCCCTTATATCAGCTCCGATTCTGGTCCGAAACGCGTCAAATAAAATTTTATTGAATCCCAATAACCCATAGGAACAAAATATGTAAAAATGTCCATGAAATGGTCCGACCCGATTTTTTACAATATTTCGTGTACTAAACCCTTTGAGGATTATCCGAAAACCGATTTTCAATCATATGAGGTCCGATTCAGGTTCGAACTACGTCAAATAAAATTTTGTTGAATTTTAATAACCCATAGGAACAAAATATATAAAAATATCCACAAAATGGTCCGACTCGATTTTAACAATATCCCGTGTACTAACCCCTTTGGGAATATCCGAAAATCGAGTTTCGATTATATCAGCTCCGATTCAGGTCCAAAACGCGTCAAATAAAATTTTGTTGAATCCCAATAACCCGTAGGAACAAAATATGTAAAAATGTCCATGAAATGGTCCGACCCGATTTTTAACAATATTTCGTGTACTAGCCCCTTTGAGGATTATCCGAAAACCGATTTTCAATCATATCAGGTCTGATTCAGGTTCGAACTACGTCAAATAAAATTTTGTTGAATTTTAATAACCCATAGGAACAAAATATATAAAAATATCCACAAAATGGTCCGACTCAATTTTTAACAATATCCCGTGGACTAACCCCTTTGAGAATTTTCCGAAAACCGAGTTTTGATCATATCATCTCCGATTCCGGTCCGAACAGCGTCAAATAAAATTTCGTTGAATTCCAATAACCCATAGGAACAAAATATGAAAAAATTGTCCATGAAATGGTCCGACCCAATTTTTAACAATATTTTGTGTACTAACCCCTTTGAGGATTATCCAAAAATCGAGTTTCGATTATATCAGCTCCGAACTGCGTCAAATAAAATTTCGTTGAATTCCAATAACCCATAGGAACAAAATATGTAAAAATATCCACAAAATGGTCCGACTCGATTTTTAACAATATCCCGTGTACTAACCCATTTGGGAATATCCGAAAATCGAGTTTCCATTATATCAGCTGCGATTCAGGTCCGAAACGCGTCAAATAAAATTTTGTTGAATCCCAATAACCCATAGGAACAAAATATGTAAAAATGTCCATGAAATGGTCAGACCCGATTTTTAACAATATTTCGTGTACTAACCCCTTTGAGGATTATCCGAAAACCGATTTTCAATCATATCAGGTCAGATTCAGGTTCGAACTACGTCAAATAAAATTTTTTTGAATTTTAATAACCCATAGGAACAAAATATGTAAAAATATCCACAAAATGGTCCGACTTGATTTTTAAGAATATCCCGTGTACTAACCCCTTTGAGAATTTTCCAAAAAATCGAGTTTCGATCATATCAACTACGATTCATGTCCGAATTGCGTCAAATAAAATTTCGTTGAATTCCAATAACCCATAGGAACAAAATATATAAAAATATCCACAAAATGGTCCGACTCAATTTTTAACAATATCCCGTGGACTAACCCCTTTGAGAATTTTCCGAAAACCGAGTTTTGATCATATCATCTCCGATTCCGGTCCGAACAGCGTCAAATAAAATTTCGTTGAATTCAAATAACCCATAGGAACAAAATATGAAAAAATTGTCGATGAAATGGTCTGACCCAATTTTTAACAATATTTTGTGTACTAACCCCTTTGAGAATTTTCCGAAAACCGAGTTTCCATTATATCAGCTCCGATTCTGGTCCGAAACGCGTCAAATAAAATTTTGTTGAATCCCAATAACCCATAGGAACAAAATATGTAAAAATGTCCATGAAATGGTGCGACCCGATTTTTTACAATATTTCGTGTACTAACCCCTTTGAGGATTATCCGAAAACCGATTTTCAATCATATCAGGTCCGATTCAGGTTCAAACTACGTCAAATAAAATTTTGTTGAATTTTAATAACCCATAAGAACAAAATATATAAAAATATCCACAAAATGGTCCGACTCGATTTTTAACAATATCCCGTGTACTAACCCCTTTGGGAATATCCGAAAATCAAGTTTCCATTATATCAACTCCGATTCAGGTCCGAAACGCGTCAAATAAAATTTTGTTGAATCCCAATAACCCATAGGAATAAAATATGTAAAAATGTCCATGAAATGGTCAGACCCGATTTTTAACAATATTTCGTGTACTAACCCCTTTGAGGATTATCCGAAAACCGATTTTCAATCATATCAGGTCAGATTAAAGTTCGAACTATGTCAAATAATTTTTTTTTGAATTTTAATAACCCATAGGAACAAAATATGTAAAAATATCCATAAAATGGTTCGACTCGATTTTTAACAATATCCCATGTACTAGCCCCTTTGAGGATTATCAAAAAATCGAGTTTCGATTATATCAGCTCCGATTCAGGTCCGAATTGCATCAAATAAAATTTCATTGAATTTCAATAACCCATAGGAACAAAATATCTAAAAATATCCACTAAATGGTCCGACTCGATTTTTAACAATATCCCGTGTACTAACCCCTTTGAGAATTTTCCGAAAACCGAGTTTCGATCATATCAGCTCCGATTCTAGTCCGAACAGCGTCAACTAAAATTTCGTTGAATTCCAATAACCCATAGGAACAAAATATGTAAAAATATCCACAAAATGGTCTGACTCGATTTTTAACAATATCCCATGTACTAGCCCCTTTGAGGATTATCCAAAAACCGAGTTTCGATTATAACAGCTCCGATTCAGGTCCGAAACGCGTCAAATAAATTTTTTTTGAATCCCAATAACCCGTAGGAACAAAATATGTAAAATTGTCCATGAAATGGTCCGACCCAATTTTTAACAATATTTTGTGTACTAACCCCTTTGAGGATTATCCAAAAATCGAGTTTCGATTATATCAGCTCCGAAATGCGTCAAATAAAATTTCGTTGAATTCCAATAACCCATAGGAACAAAATATGTAAAAATATCCACAAAATGGTCCGACTCGATTTTAACAATATCCCGTGTACTAACCCCTTTGGGAATATCCGAAAATCAAGTTTCCATTATATCAGCTCCGATTCATGTCCGAAACGCGTCAAATAAAATTTTGTTGAATCCCAATAACCCATAGGAACAAAATATGTAAAAATGTCCATGAAATGGTCAGACCCGATTTTTAACAATATTTCGTGTACTCACCCCTTTGAGGATTTTCCGAAAACCGATTTTCATTCATATCAGGTCAGATTCAGGTTCGAACTACGTCAAATAAATTTTTTTTGAATTTTAATAACCCATAGGAACAAAATATGTAAAAATATCCATAAAATGGTCCGACTCGATTTTTAACAATATCCCATGTACTAGCCCCTTTGAGGATTATCAAAAAATCGAGTTTCGATTATATCAGCTCCGATTCAGGTCCGAATTGCATCAAATAAAATTTTATTGAATTTCAATAACCCATAGGAACAAAATATCTAAAAAATATCCACTAAATGGTCCGACTTGATTTTTAACAATATCCCGTGTACTAACCCCTTTGAGAATTTTCCGAAAACCGAGTTTCGATCATATCAGCTCCGATTCTAGTCCGAACAGCGTCAAATAAAATTTCGTTGAATTCCAATAACCCATAGGAACAAAATATGTAAAAATATCCACAAAATGGTCTGACTCGATTTTTAACAATATCCCATGTACTAGCCCCTTTGAGGATTATCCAAAAACCGAGTTTCGATTATAACAGCTCCGATTCAGGTCCGAAACGCGTCAAATAAATTTTTTTTGAATCCCAATAACCTGTAGGAACAAAATATGTAAAATTGTCCATGAAATGGTCCGACCCAATTTTTAACAATATTTTGTGTACTAACCCCTTTGAGGATTATCCAAAAATCGAGTTTCGATTATATCAGCTCCGAAATGCGTCAAATAAAATTTCGTTGAATTCCAATAACCCATAGGAACAAAATATGTAAAAATATCCACAAAATGGTCCGACTCGATTTTTAACAATATCCCGTGTACTATAACCCCTTTGAGAATTTTCTGAAAACCGAGTTTCGATCATTTCAGCCCCGATTCAGGTCCGAACGGCACCAAATAAAATTTCATTGAATTCCAATAACCCAGAGGAACAAAATATGTAAAAATATCCATAAAATGGTCCGACTCGATTTTTAACAATATCCCGTGTACTAACCCCTTTGGGAATATCCGAAAATCAAGTTTCCATTATATCAGCTCCGATTCAGGTCCGAAACGCGTCAAATTAAATTTTGTTGAATCCCAATAACCCATAGGAACAAAATATGTAAAAATGTCCATGAAATGGTCCGAACCAATTTTTAACAATATTTTGTGTACTAACCCCTTTGAGGATTATCCAAAAATCGAGTTTCGATTATATCAGCTCCGAAATGCGTCAAATAAAATTTCGTTGAATTCCAATAACCCATAGGAACAAAATATGTAAAAATATCCACAAAATGGTCTGACTCGATTTTTAACAATATCCCGTGTACTAACCCCTTTAGGAATATCCGAAAATCAAGTTTCCATTATATCAGCTCCGATTCAGGTCCGAAACGCGTCAAATAAAATTTTGTTGAATCCCAATAACCCATAGGAACAAAATATGTAAAAATGTCCATGAAATGGTCAGACCCGATTTTTAACAATATTTCGTGTACTAACCCCTTTGAGGATTTTCCGAAAACCGATTTTCAATCATATCAGGTCAGATTCAGGTTCGAACTACGTCAAATAATATTTTTTTGAATTTTAATAACCCATAGGAACAAAATATGTAAAAATATCCATAAAATGGTTCGACTCGATTTTTAACAATATCCCATGTACTAGCCCCTTTGAGGATTATCAAAAAATCGAGTTTCGATTATATCAGCTCCGATTCAGGTCCGAATTGCATCAAATAAAATTTTATTGAATTTCAATAACCCATAGGAACAAAATATCTAAAAATATCCACTAAATGGTCCGAATTGATTTTTAACAATATCCCGTGTACTAACCCCTTTGAGAATTTTCCGAAAACCGAGTTTCGATCATATCAGCTCCGATTCTAGTCCGAACAGCGTCAAATAAAATTTCGTTGAATTCCAATAACCCATAGGAACAAAATATGTAAAAATATCCACAAAATGGTCTGACTCGATTTTTAACAATATCCCATGTACTAGCCCCTTTGAGGATTATCCAAAAACCGAGTTTCGATTATAACAGCTCCGATTCAGGTCCGAAACGCGTCAAATAAATTTTTTTTGAATCCCAATAACCTGTAGGAACAAAATATGTAAAATTGTCCATGAAATGGTCCGACCCAATTTTTAACAATATTTTGTGTACTAACCCCTTTGAGGATTATCCAAAAATCGAGTTTCGATTATATCAGCTCCGAAATGCGTCAAATAAAATTTCGTTGAATTCCAATAACCCATAGGAACAAAATATGTAAAAATATCCACAAAATGGTCCGACTCGATTTTTAACAATATCCCGTGTACTATAACCCCTTTGAGAATTTTCCGAAAACCGAGTTTCGATCATTTCAGCCCCGATTCAGGTCCGAACGGCACCAAATAAAATTTCATTGAATTCCAATAACCCAGAAGAACAAAATATGTAAAAATATCCGTAAAATGGTCCGACTCTATCTTTAACAATATCCCGTGTACTAACCCCTTTGGGAATATCCGAAAATCAAGTTTCCATTATATCAGCTCCGATTCAGGTCCGAAACGCGTCAAATTAAATTTTGTTGAATCCCAATAACCCATAGGAACAAAATATGTAAAAATGTCCATGAAATGGTCCGAACCAATTTTTAACAATATTTTGTGTACTAACCCCTTTGAGGATTATCCAAAAATCGAGTTTCGATTATATCAGCTCCGAAATGCGTCAAATAAAATTTCGTTGAATTCCAATAACCCATAGGAACAAAATATGTAAAAATATCCACAAAATGGTCTGACTCGATTTTTAACAATATCCCGTGTACTAACCCCTTTAGGAATATCCGAAAATCAAGTTTCCATTATATCAGCTCCGATTCAGGTCCGAAACGCGTCAAATAAAATTTTGTTGAATCCCAATAACCCATAGGAACAAAATATGTAAAAATGTCCATGAAATGGTCAGACCCGATTTTTAACAATATTTCGTGTACTAACCCCTTTGAGGATTTTCCGAAAACCGATTTTCAATCATATCAGGTCAGATTCAGGTTCGAACTACGTCAAATAATATTTTTTTGAATTTTAATAACCCATAGGAACAAAATATGTAAAAATATCCATAAAATGGTTCGACTCGATTTTTAACAATATCCCATGTACTAGCCCCTTTGAGGATTATCAAAAAATCGAGTTTCGATTATATCAGCTCCGATTCAGGTCCGAATTGCATCAAATAAAATTTTATTGAATTTCAATAACCCATAGGAACAAAATATCTAAAAATATCCACTAAATGGTCCGAATTGATTTTTAACAATATCCCGTGTACTAACCCCTTTGAGAATTTTCCGAAAACCGAGTTTCGATCATATCAGCTCCGATTCTAGTCCGAACAGCGTCAAATAAAATTTCGTTGAATTCCAATAACCCATAGGAACAAAATATGTAAAAATATCCACAAAATGGTCTGACTCGATTTTTAACAATATCCCATGTACTAGCCCCTTTGAGGATTATCCAAAAACCGAGTTTCGATTATAACAGCTCCGATTCAGGTCCGAAACGCGTCAAATAAATTTTTTTTGAATCCCAATAACCTGTAGGAACAAAATATGTAAAATTGTCCATGAAATGGTCCGACCCAATTTTTAACAATATTTTGTGTACTAACCCCTTTGAGGATTATCCAAAAATCGAGTTTCGATTATATCAGCTCCGAAATGCGTCAAATAAAATTTCGTTGAATTCCAATAACCCATAGGAACAAAATATGTAAAAATATCCACAAAATGGTCCGACTCGATTTTTAACAATATCCCGTGTACTATAACCCCTTTGAGAATTTTCCGAAAACCGAGTTTCGATCATTTCAGCCCCGATTCAGGTCCGAACGGCACCAAATAAAATTTCATTGAATTCCAATAACCCAGAAGAACAAAATATGTAAAAATATCCGTAAAATGGTCCGACTCTATCTTTAACAATATCCCGTGTACTAACCCCTTTGGGAATATCCGAAAATCAAGTTTCCATTATATCAGCTCCGATTCAGGTCCGAAACGCGTCAAATTAAATTTTGTTGAATCCCAATAACCCATAGGAACAAAATATGTAAAAATGTCCATGAAATGGTCCGAACCAATTTTTAACAATATTTTGTGTACTAACCCCTTTGAGGATTATCCAAAAATCGAGTTTCGATTATATCAGCTCCGAAATGCGTCAAATAAAATTTCGTTGAATTCCAATAACCCATAGGAACAAAATATGTAAAAATATCCACAAAATGGTCTGACTCGATTTTTAACAATATCCCGTGTACTAACCCCTTTGGGAATATCCGAAAATCAAGTTTCCATTATATCAGCTCCGATTCAGGTCCGAAACGCGTCAAATAAAATTTTGTTGAATCCCAATAACCCATAGGAACAAAATATGTAAAAATGTCCATGAAATGGTCAGACCCGATTTTTAACAATATTTCGTGTACTAAACCCTTTGAGGATTTTCCGAAAACCGATTTTCAATCATATCAGGTCAGATTCAGGTTCGAACTACGTCAAATAAATTTTTTTTGAATTTTAATAACCCATAGGAACAAAATATGTAAAAATATCCATAAAATGGTCCGACTCGATTTTTAACAATATCCCATGTACTAGCCCCTTTGAGGATTATCAAAAAATCGAGTTTCGATTATATCAGCTCCGATTCAGGTCCGAATTGCATCAAATAAAATTTCATTGAATTTCAATAACCCATAGGAACAAAATATCTAAAAATATCCACTAAATGGTCCGACTTGATTTTTAACAATATCCCGTGTACTAACCCCTTTGAGAATTTTCCGAAAACCGAGTTTCGATCATATCAGCTCCGATTCTAGTCCGAGCAGCGTCAAATAAAATTTCGTTGAATTCCAATAACCTATAGGAACAAAATATGTAAAAATATCCACAAAATGGCCTGACTCGATTTTTAACAATATCCCATGTACTAGCCCCTTTGAGGATTATCCAAAAACCGAGTTTCGATTATAACAGCTCTGATTCAGGTCTGAAACGCGTCAAATAAAATTTTTTTGAATCCCAATAACCCGTAGGAACAAAATATGTAAAATTGTCCATGAAATGGTCCGACCAAATTTTTAACAATATTTTGTGTACTAACCCCTTTGAGGATTATCCAAAAATCGAGTTTCGATTATATCAGCTCCGAAATGCGTCAAATAAAATTTCGTTGAATTCCAATAACCCATAGGAACAAAATATGTAATAATATCCACAAAATGGTCCGACTCGATTTCTAACAATATCCCGTGTACTAACCCCTTTGGGAATATCCGAAAATCAAGTTTCCATTATATGAGCTCCGATTCAGGTCCGAAACGCGTCAAATAAAATTTTGTTGAATCCCAATAACCCATAGGAACAAAATATGTAAAAATGTCCATGAAATGGTCAGACCCGATTTTTAACAATATTTCGTGTACTAACCCCTTTTAGGATTTTCCGAAAACCGATTTTCAATCATATCAGATCAGATTCAGGTTCGAACTACGTCAAATAAAATTTTTTTGAATTTTAATAACCCATAGGAACAAAATATGTAAAAATATCCGTAAAATGGTCCGACTCGATTTTTAACAATATCCCATGTACTAGCCTCTTTGAGGATTATCAAAAAATCGAGTTTCGATTATATCAGCTCCGATTCAGGTCCGAATTGCATCAAATAAAATTTCATTGAATTTCAATAACCCATAGGAACAAAATATCTAAAAATATCCACTAAATGGTCCGACTTGATTTTTAACAATATCCCGTGTACTAACCCCTTTAAGAATTTTCCGAAAACCGAGTTTCGATCATATCAGCTCCGATTCTAGTCCGAACAGCGTCAAATAAAATTTCGTTGAATTCCAATAACCCATAGGAACAAAATATGTAAAAATATCCACAAAATGGTCTGACTCGATTTTTAACAATATCCCATGTACTAGTCCCTTTGAGGATTATCCAAAAACCGAGTTTCGATTATAACAGCTCCGATTCAGGTCCGAAACGCGTCAAATAAATTTTTTTTGAATCCCAATAACCCGTAGGAACAAAATATGTAAAATTGTCCATGAAATGGTCCGACCCAATTTTTAACAATATTTTGTGTACTAACCCCTTTGAGGATTATCCAAAAATCGAGTTTCGATTATATCAGCTCCGAAATGCGTCAAATAAAATTTCGTTGAATTCCAATAACCCATAGGAACAAAATATGTAAAAATATCCACAAAATGGTCCGACTCGATTTTTAACAATATCCCGTGTACTAACCCCTTTGGGAATATCCGAAAATCAAGTTTCCATTATATCAGCTCCGATTCAGGTCCGAAACGCGTCAAATAAAATTTTGTTGAATCCCAATAACCCATAGGAACAAAATATGTAAAAATGTCCATGAAATGGTCAGACCCGATTTTTAACAATATTTCGTGTACTAACCCCTTTGAGGATTATCCGAAAACCGATTTTCAATCATATCAGGTCAGATTCAGGTTCGAACTACGTCAAATAAATTTTTTGGAATTTTAATAACCCATAGGAACAAAATATGTAAAAATATCCACAAAATGGTCCGACTTGATTTTTAAGAATATCCCGTGTACTAACCCCTTTGAGAATTTTCCAAAAAATCGAGTTTCGATCATATCAACTACGATTCATGTCCGAATTGCGTCAAATAAAATTTCGTTGAATTCCAATAACCCATAGGAACAAAATATGTAAAAATATCCACAAAATGGTCCGACTTGATTTTTAACAATATCCCGTGTACTATAACCCCTTTGAGAATTTTCCGAAAACCGAGTTTCGATCATTTCAGCCCCGATTCAGGTCCGAACGGCACCAAATAAAATTTCATTGAATTCCAATAACCCAGAGGAACAAAATATGTAAAAATATCCGTAAAATGGTCCGACTCGATTTTTAACAATATCCCGTGTACTAACCCCTTTGGGAATATCCGAAAATCAAGTTTCCAATATATCAGCTCCGTTTCAGGTCCGAAACGCGTCAAATAAAATTTTGTTGAATCCCAATAACCCATAGGAACAAAATATGTAAAAATGTCCATGAAATGGTCAGACCCGATTTTTAACAATATTTCGTGTACTAACCCCTTTGAGGATTATCCGAAAACCGATTTTCAATCATATCAGGTCAGATTCAGGTTCGAACTACGTCAAATAAATTTTTTTTGAATTTTAATAACCCATAGGAACAAAATATGTAAAAATATCCATAAAATGGTCCGACTCGATTTTTAACAATATCCCGTGTACTAACCCCTTTGGGAATATCCGAAAATCAAGTTTCCATTATATCAGGTCCGAACTACGTCAAATAAATTTTTTTTGAATTTTAATAACCCATAGGAACAAAATATGTAAAAATATCCACAAAATGGTCCGACTTGATTTTTAAGAATATCCCGTGTACTAACCCCTTTGAGAATTTTCCAAAAAATCGAGTTTCGATCATATCAGCTCCGATTCATGTCCGAATTGCATCAAATAAAATTTCGTTGAATTCCAATAACCCATAGGAACAAAATATGTAAAAATATCCACAAAATGGTCCGACTTGATTTTTAACAATATCCCGTGTACTATAACCCCTTTGAGAATTTTTCGAAAACCGAGTTTCGATCATTTCAGCCCCGATTCAGGTCCGAACGACACCAAATAAAATTTCATTGAATTCAAATAACCCAGAGGAACAAAATATGTAAAAATATCCGTAAAATGGTCCGACTCGATTTTTAACAATATCCCGTGTACTAACCCCTTTGGGAATATCCGAAAATCAAGTTTCCATTATATCAGCCCCGATTCAGGTCCGAAACGCGTCAAATAAAATTTTGTTGAATCCCAATAACCCATAGGAACAAAATATGTAAAAATGTCCATGAAATGGTCAGACCCAATTTTTAACAATATTTCGTTTACTAACCCCTTTGAGGATTTTCCGAAAACCGATTTTCAATCATATCACGTCAGATTTAGGTTCGAACTACGTCAAATAAAATTTTTTTGAATTTTAATAACCCATAGGAACAAAATATGTAAAAATATCCATAAAATGGTCCGACTCGATTTTTAACAATATCCCATGTACTAGCCCCTTTGAGGATTATCAAAAAATCGAGTTTCGATTATATCAGCTCCGATTCAGGTCCGAATTGCATCAAATAAAATTTCATTGAATTTCAATAACCCATAGGAACAAAATATCTAAAAATATCCACTAAATGGTCCGACTTGATTTTTAACAATATCCCGTGTACTAACCCCTTTGAGAATTTTCCGAAAACCGAGTTTCGATCATATCAGCTCCGATTCTAGTCCGAACAGCGTCAAATAAAATTTCGTTGAATTCCAATAACCCATAGGAACAAAATATGTAAAAAATATCCACAAAATGGTCTGACTCAATTTTTAACAATATCCCGTGGACTAACCCCTTTGAGAATTTTCCGAAAAACCGAGTTTTGATCATATCATCTCCGATTCCGGTCCGAACAGCGTCAAATAAAATTTCGTTGAATTCTAATAACCCATAGGAACAAAATATGTAAAAATTGTCCATGAAATGGTCCGACCCAATTTTTAACAATATTTTGTGTACTAACCCCTTTGAGGATTATCCAAAAATCGAGTTTCGATTATATCAGCTCCGAAATGCGTCAAATAAAATTTCGTTGAATTCCAATAACCCATAGGAACAAAATATGTAAAAATATCCACACAATGGTCCGACGATTTTTAACAATATCCCGTGTACTAACCCCTTTGGGAATATCCGAAAATCAAGTTTCCATTATATCAGCTCCGATTCAGGTCCGAAACGCGTCAAATAAAATTTTGTTGAATCCCAATAACCCATAGGAACAAAATATGTAAAAATGTCCATGAAATGGTCAGACCCGATTTTTAACAATATTTCGTGTACTAACCCCTTTGAGGATTATCCGAAAACCGATTTTCAATCATATCAGGTCAGATTCAGGTTCGAACTACGTCAAATAAATTTTTTTGAATTTTAATAACCCATAGGAACAAAATATGTCAAAATATCCACAAAATGGTCCGACTTGATTTTTAAGAATATCTCGTGTACTAACCCCTTTGAGAATTTTCCAAAAAATCGAGTTTCGATCATATCAACTACGATTCATGTCCGAATTGCGTCAAATAAATTTCGTTGAATTCCAATAACCCATAGGAACAAAATATGTAAAAATATCCACAAAATGGTCCGACTTGATTTTTAACAATATCCCGTGTACTATAACCCCTTTGAGAATTTTCCGAAAACCGAGTTTCGATCATTTCAGCCCCGATTCAGGTCCGAACGGCACCAAATAAAATTTCATTGAATTCCAATAACCCAGAGGAACAAAATATGTGAAAATATCTGTAAAATGGTCTGACTCGATTTTTAACAATATCCCGTGTACTAACCCCTTTGGGAATATCCGAAAATCAAGTTTCCATTATATCAGCTCCGATTCAGGTCCGAAACGCGTCAAATAAAATTTTGTTGAATCCCAATAACCCATAGGAATAAAATATGTAAAAATGTCCATGAAATGGTCAGACCCGATTTTTAACAATATTTCGTGTACTAACCCCTTTGAGGATTATCCGAAAACCGATTTTCAATCATATCAGGTCAGATTCAGGTTCGAACTACGTCAAATAAATTTTTTTTGAATTTTAATAACCCATAGGAACAAAATATGTAAAAATATCCATAAAATGGTCCGACTCGATTTTTAACAATATCCCGTGTACTAACCCCTTTGGGAATATCCGAAAATCAAGTTTCCATTATATCAGGTCCGAACTACGTCAAATAATTTTTTTTTGAATTTTAATAACCCATAGGAACAAAATATGTAAAAATATCCACAAAATGGTCCGACTTGATTTTTAAGAATATCCCGTGTACTAACCCCTTTGAGAATTTTCCAAAAAATCGAGTTTCGATCATATCAGCTCCGATTCATGTCCGAATTGCATCAAATAAAATTTCGTTGAATTCCAATAACCCATAGGAACAAAATATGTAAAAATATCCACAAAATGGTCCGACTTGATTTTTAACAATATCCCGTGTACTATAACCCCTTTGAGAATTTTTCGAAAACCGAGTTTCGATCATTTCAGCTCCGATTCAGGTCCGAACGGCACCAAATAAAATTTCATTGAATTCCAATAACCCAGAGGAACAAAATATGTAAAAATATCCGTAAAATGGTCCGACTCGATTTTTAACAATATCTCGTGTACTAACCCCTTTGGGAATATCCGAAAATCAAGTTTCCATTATATCAGCCCCGATTCAGGTCCGAAACGCGTCAAATAAAATTTTGTTGAATCCCAATAACCCATAGGAACAAAATATGTAAAAATGTCCATGAATGGTCAGACCCGATTTTTTACAATATTTCGTGTACTAACCCCTTTGAGGATTATCCGAAAACCGATTTTCAATCATATCAGGTCCGATTCAGGTTCGAACTACGTCAAATAAAATTTTGTTGAATTTTAATAACCCATAGGAACAAAATATATAAAAATATCCATAAAATGGTCCGACTCAATTTTTAACAATATCCCATGTACTAGCCCCTTTGAGGATTATCAAAAAATCGAGTTTCGATTATATCAGCTCCGATTCAGGTCCGAATTGCATCAAATAAAATTTCATTGAATTTCAATAACCCATAGGAACAAAATATCTAAAAATATCCACTAAATGGTCCGACTTGATTTTTAACAATATCCCGTGTACTAACCCCTTTGAGAATTTTCCGAAAACCGAGTTTCGATCATATCAGCTCCGATTCTAGTCCGAACAGCGTCAAATAAAATTTCGTTGAATTCCAATAACCCATAGGAACAAAATATGTAAAAATATCCACAAAATGGTCTGACTCAATTTTTAACAATATCCCGTAGACTAACCCCTTTGAGAATTTTCCGAAAACCGAGTTTTAATCATATCATCTCCGATTCCGGTCCGAACAGCGTCAAATAAAATTTCGTTGAATTCTAATAACCCATAGGAACAAAATATGTAAAAATTGTCCATGAAATGGTCCGACCCAATTTTTAACAATATTTTGTGTACTAACCCCTTTGAGGATTATCCAAAAATCGAGTTTCGATTATATCAGCTCCGAAATGCGTCAAATAAAATTTCGTTGAATTCCAATAACCCATAGGAACAAACTATGTAAAAATATCCACAAAATGGTCCGACGATTTTTAACAATATCCCGTGTACTAACCCCTTTGGGAATATCCGAAAATCAAGTTTCCATTATATCAGCTCCGATTCAGGTCCGAAACGCGTCAAATAAAATTTTGTTGAATCCCAATAACCCATAGGAACAAAATATGTAAAAATGTCCATGAAATGGTCAGACCCGATTTTTAACAATATTTCGTGTACTAACCCCTTTGAGGATTATCCGAAAACCGATTTTCAATCATATCAGGTCAGATTCAGGTTCGAACTACGTCAAATAAATTTTTTTGAATTTTAATAACCCATAGGAACAAAATATGTCAAAATATCCACAAAATGGTCCGACTTGATTTTTAAGAATATCCCGTGTACTAACCCCTTTGAGAATTTTCCAAAAAATCGAGTTTCGATCATATCAACTACGATTCATGTCCGAATTGCGTCAAATAAAATTTCGTTGAATTCCAATAACCCATAGGAACAAAATATGTAAAAATATCCACAAAATGGTCCGACTTGATTTTTAACAATATCCCGTGTACTATAACCCCTTTGAGAATTTTCCGAAAACCGAGTTTCGATCATTTCAGCCCCGATTCAGGTCCGAACGGCACCAAATAAAATTTCATTGAATTCCAATAACCCAGAGGAACAAAATATGTAAAAATATCTGTAAAATGGTCTGACTCGATTTTTAACAATATCCCGTGTACTAACCCCTTTGGGAATATCCGAAAATCAAGTTTCCATTATATCAGCTCCGATTCAGGTCCGAAACGCGTCAAATAAAATTTTGTTGAATCCCAATAACCCATAGGAATAAAATATGTAAAAATGTCCATGAAATGGTCAGACCCGATTTTTAACAATATTTCGTGTACTAACCCCTTTGAGGATTATCCGAAAACCGATTTTCAATCATATCAGGTCAGATTCAGGTTCGAACTACGTCAAATAATTTTTTTTTGAATTTTAATAACCCATAGGAACAAAATATGTAAAAATATCCATAAAATGGTCCGACTCGATTTTTAACAATATCCCGTGTACTAACCCCTTTGGGAATATCCGAAAATCAAGTTTCCATTATATCAGGTCCGAACTACGTCAAATAATTTTTTTTTGAATTTTAATAACCCATAGGAACAAAATATGTAAAAATATCCACAAAATGGTCCGACTTGATTTTTAAGAATATCCCGTGTACTAACCCCTTTGAGAATTTTCCAAAAAATCGAGTTTCGATCATATCAGCTCCGATTCATGTCCGAATTGCATCAAATAAAATTTCGTTGAATTCCAATAACCCATAGGAACAAAATATGTAAAAATATCCACAAAATGGTCCGACTTGATTTTTAACAATATCCCGTGTACTATAACCCCTTTGAGAATTTTTCAAAAACCGAGTTTCGATCATTTCAGCCCCGATTCAGGTCCGAACGGCACCAAATAAAATTTCATTGAATTCCAATAACCCAGAGGAACAAAATATGTAAAAATATCCGTAAAATGGTCCGACTCGATTTTTAACAATATCTCGTGTACTAACCCCTTTGGGAATATCCGAAAATCAAGTTTCCATTATATCAGCCCCGATTCAGGTCCGAAACGCGTCAAATAAAATTTTGTTGAATCCCAATAACCCATAGGAACAAAATATGTAAAAATGTCCATGAATGGTCAGACCCGATTTTTTACAATATTTCGTGTACTAACCCCTTTGAGGATTATCCGAAAACCGATTTTCAATCATATCAGGTCCGATTCAGGTTCGAACTACGTCAAATAAAATTTTGTTGAATTTTAATAACCCATAGGAACAAAATATATAAAAATATCCATAAAATGGTCCGACTCAATTTTTAACAATATCCCATGTACTAGCCCCTTTGAGGATTATCAAAAAATCGAGTTTCGATTATATCAGCTCCGATTCAGGTCCGAATTGCATCAAATAAAATTTCATTGAATTTCAATAACCCATAGGAACAAAATATCTAAAAATATCCACTAAATGGTCCGACTTGATTTTTAACAATATCCCGTGTACTAACCCCTTTGAGAATATTCCGAAAACCGAGTTTCGATCATATCAGCTCCGATTCTAGTCCGAACAGCGTCAAATAAAATTTCGTTGAATTCCAATAACCCATAGGAACAAAATATGTAAAAATATCCACAAAATGGTCTGACTCAATTTTTAACAATATCCCGTGGACTAACCCCTTTGAGAATTTTCCGAAAACCGAGTTTTGATCATATCATCTCCGATTCCGGTCCGAACAGCGTCAAATAAAATTTCGTTGAATTCTAATAACCCATAGGAACAAAATATGTAAAAATTGTCCATGAAATGGTCCGACCCAATTTTTAACAATATTTTGTGTACTAACCCCTTTGAGGAATATCCAAAAATCGAGTTTCGATTATATCAGCTCCGAAATGCGTCAAATAAAATTTCGTTGAATTCCAATAACCCATAGGAACAAAATATGTAAAAATATCCAAAAAATGGTCCGACTTGATTTTTAACAATATCCCGTGTACTAACCCCTTTGGGAATATCCGAAAATCAAGTTTCCATTATATCAGCTCCGATTCAGGTCCGAAACGCGTCAAATAAAATTTTGTTGAATACCAATAACCCTTAGGAACAAAATATGTAAAAATGTCCATGAAATGGTCAGACCCGATTTTTAACAATATTTCGTGTACTAACCCCTTTGAGGATTATCCGAAAACCGATTTTCAATCATATCAGGTCAGATTCAGGTTCAAACTACGCCAAATAAAATTTTTTTGAATTTTAATAACCCATAGGAACAAAATATGTAAAAATATCCACAAAATGGTCCGACTTGATTTTTAAGAATATCCCGTGTACTAACCCCTTTGAGAATTTTCCAAAAAATCGAGTTTCGATCATATCAGCTCCGATTCATGTCCGAATTGCGTCAAATAAAATTTCGTTGAATTCCAATAACCCATAGGAACAAAATATGTAAAAATATCCACAAAATGGTCCGACTTGAATTTTAACAATATCTCGTGTACTACAACCCCTTTGAGAATTTTCCGAAAACCGAGTTTCGATCATTTCAGCCCCGATTCAGGTCCGAACGGCACCAAATAAAATTTCATTGAATTCCAATAACCCAGAGGAACAAAATATGTAAAAATATCCGTAAAATGGTCCGACTCGATTTTTAACAATATCCCGTGTACTAACCCATTTGAGAATTTTCCGAAAACCGAGTTTCCATTATATCAGCTCCGATTCTGGTCCGAAACGCGTCAAATAAAATTTTGTTGAATCCCAATAACCCATAGGAACAAAATATGTAAAAATGTCCATGAAATGGTCCGACCCGATTTTTTTACAATATTTCGTGTACTAACCCCTTTGAGGATTATCCGAAAACCGATTTTCAATCATATCAGGTCTGATTCAGGTTCGAACTACGTCAAATAAAATTTTGTTGAATTTTAATAACCCATAGGAACAAAATATATAAAAATATCCACAAAATGGTCCGACTCGATTTTTAACAATATCCCGTGTACTAACCCCATTGGGAATATCCGAAAATCAAGTTTCCATTATATCAGCTCCGATTCAGGTCCGAAACGCGTCAAATAAAATTTTGTTGAATCCCAATAACCCATAGGAACAAAATATGTAAAAATGTCCATGAAATGGTCAGACCCGATTTTTAACAATATTTCGTGTACTAACCCCTTTGAGGATTATCCGAAAACCGATTTTCAATCATATCAGGTCAGATTCAGGTTCGAACTACGTCAAATAAAATTTTTTTGAATTTTAATAACACATAGGAACAAAATATGTAAAAATATCCACAAAATGGTCCGACTTGATTTTTAAGAATATCCCGTGTACTAACCCCTTTGAGAATTTTCCAAAAAATCGAGTTTCGATCATATCAGCTCCGATTCATGTCCGAATTGCGTCAAATAAAATTTCTTTGAATTCCAATAACCCATAGGAACAAAATATGGTAAAATATCCACAAAATGGTCCGACTTGATTTTTAACAATATCCCGTGTACTATAACCCCTTTGAGAATTTTCCAAAAATCGAGTTTCGATCATTTCAGCCCCGATTCAGGTCCGAACGGCACCAAATAAAATTTCATTGAATTCCAATAACCCAGAGGAACAAAATATGTAAAAATATCCGTAAAAGGGTCCGACTCGATTTTTAACAATATCCCGTGTACTAACCCCTTTGAGAATTTTCCGAAAACCGAGTTTCCATTATATCAGCTCCGATTCTGGTCCGAAACGCGTCAAATAAAATTTTGTTGAATCCCAATAACCCATAGGAACAAAATATGTAAAAATGTCCATGAAATGGTCCGACCCGATTTTTTACAATATTTCGTGTACTAACCCCTTTGAGGATTATCCGAAAACCGATTTTCAATCATATCAGGTCCGATTCAGGTTCGAACTACGTCCAATAAAATTTTGTTGAATTTTAATAACCCATAGGAACAAAATATATAAAAATATCCACAAAATGGTCCAACTCGATTTTTAACAATATCCCGTGTACTAACCCCTTTGGGAATATCCGAAAATCGAGTTTCGATTATATCAGCTCCGATTCAGGTCCGAAACGCGTCAAATAAAATTTTGTTGAATCCCAATAACCCATAGGAACAAAATATGTAAAAATGTCCATGAAATGGTCAGACCCGATTTTTAACAATATTTCGTGTACTAACCCCTTTGAGGATTATCCGAAAACCGATTTTCAATCATATCAGGTCAGATTCAGGTTCGAACTACGTCAAATAAATTTTTTTTGAATTTTAATAACCTATAGGAACAAAATATGTAAAAATATCCATAAAATGGTCCGACTCGATTTTTAACAATATCCCGTGTACTAACCCCTTTGGGAATATCCGAAAATCAAGTTTCCATTATATCAGCTCCGATTCAGGTCCGAACTACGTCAAATAATTTTTTTTTGAATTTTAATAACCCATAGGAACAAAATATGTAAAAATATCCATGAAATGGTCCGACTTGATTTTTAAGAATATCCCGTGTACTAACCCCTTTGAGAATTTTCCAAAAAATCGAGTTTCGATCATATCAGCTCCGATTCATGTCCGAATTGCGTAAAATAAAATTTCGTTGAATTCCAATAACCCATAGGAACAAAATATGTAAAAATATCCACAAAATGGTCCGACTTGATTTTTAACAATATCCCGTGTACTATAACCCCTTTGAGAATTTTTTGAAAACCGAGTTTCGATCATTTCAGCCCCGATTCAGGTCCGAACGGCACCAAATAAAATTTCATTGAATTCCAATAACCCAGAGGAACAAAATATGTAAAAATATCCGTAAAATGGTCCGACTCGATTTTTAACAATATCCCGTGTACTAACCCCTTTGAGAATTTTCCGAAAACCGAGTTTCCATTATATCAGCTCCGATTCTGGTCCGAAACGCGTCAAATAAAATTTTGTTGAATCCCAATAACCCATAGGAACAAAATATGTAAAAATGTCCATGAAATGGTCAGACCCGATTTTTAACAATATTTCGTGTACTAACCCCTTTGAGGATTATCCGAAAACCGATTTTCAATCATATCAGGTCTGATTCAGGTTCGAACTACGTCAAATAAAATTTTGTTGAATTTTAATAACCCATAGGAACAAAATATATAAAAATATCCACAAAATGGTCCGACTCGATTTTTAACAATATCCCGTGTACTAACCCCTTTGGGAATATCCGAAAATCAAGTTTCCATTATATCAGCTCCGATTCGGGTCCGAAACGCGTCAAATAAAATTTTGTTGAATCCCAATAACCCATAGGAACAAAATATGTAAAAATGTCCATGAAATGGTCAGACCCGATTTTTAACAATATTTCGTGTACTTACCCCTTTGAGGATTTTCCGAAAACCGATTTTCAATCATATCAGGTCAGATTCAGGTTCGAACTACGTCAAATAAAATTTTTTTGAATTTTAATAACCCATAGGAACAAAATATGTAAAAATATCCACAAAATGGTCCGACTTGATTTTTAAGAATATCCCGTGTACTAACCCCTTTGAGAATTTTCCAAAAAATCGAGTTTCTATCATATCAGCTCCGATTCATGTCCGAATTGCGTCAAATAAAATTTCGTTGAATTCCAATAACCCATAGGAACAAAATATGTAAAAATATCCACAAAATGGTCCGACTTGATTTTTAACAATATCCCGTGTACTATAACCCCTTTGAGAATTTTCCAAAAACCGAGTTTCGATCATTTCAGCCCCGATTCAGGTCCGAACGGCACCAAATAAAATTTCTTTGAATTCCAATAACCCAGAGGAACAAAATATGTAAAAATATCCGTAAAATGGTCCGACTCGATTTTTAACAATATCCCGTGTACTAACCCCTTTGAGAATTTTCCGAAAACCGAGTTTCCATTATATCAGCTCCGATTCTGGTCCGAAACGCGTCAAATAAAATTTTGTTGAATCCCAATAACCCATAGGAACAAAATATGTAAAAATGTCCATGAAATGGTCCGACCCGATTTTTTACAATATTTCGTGTACTAACCCCTTTGAGGATTATCCGAAAACCGATTTTCAATCATATCAGGTCCGATTCAGGTTCGAACTACGTCAAATAAAATTTTGTTTAATTTTAATAACCCATAGGAACAAAATATATAAAAATATCCACAAAATGGTCCGACTCGATTTTTAACAATATCCCGTGTACTAACCCCTTTGGGAATATCCGAAAATCGAGTTTCGATTATATCAGCTCCGATTCAGGTCCGAAACGCGTCAAATAAAATTTTGTTGAATCCCAATAACCCATAGGAACAAAATATGTAAAAATGTCCATGAAATGGTCAGACCCGATTTTTAACAATATTTCGTGTACTAACCCCTTTGAGGATTATCCGAAAACCGATTTTCAATCATATCAGGTCTGATTCAGGTTCGAACTACGTCAAATAAAATTTTGTTGAATTTTAATAACCCATAGGAACAAAATATATAAAAATATCCACAAAATGGTCCGACTCGATTTTTAACAATATCCCGTGTACTAACCCCTTTGGGAATATCCGAAAATCAAGTTTCCATTATATCAGCTCCGATTCAGGTCCGAAACGCGTCAAATAAAATTTTGTTGAATCCCAATAACCCATAGGAACAAAATATGTAAAAATGTCCATGAAATGGTCAGACCCGATTTTTAACAATATTTCGTGTACTTACCCCTTTGAGGATTTTCCGAAAACCGATTTTCAATCATATCAGGTCAGATTCAGGTTCGAACTACGTCAAATAAAATTTTTTTGAATTTTAATAACCCATAGGAACAAAATATGTAAAAATATCCACAAAATGGTCCGACTTGATTTTTAAGAATATCCCGTGTACTAACCCCTTTGAGAATTTTCCAAAAAATCGAGTTTCGATCATATCAGCTCCGATTCATGTCCGAATTGCGTCAAATAAAATTTCGTTGAATTCCAATAACCCATAGGAACAAAATATGTAAAAATATCCACAAAATGGTCCGACTTGATTTTTAACAATATCCCGTGTACTATAACCCCTTTGAGAATTTTCCAAAAACCGAGTTTCGATCATTTCAGCCCCGATTCAGGTCCGAACGGCACCAAATAAAATTTCATTGAATTCCAATAACCCAGAGGAACAAAATATGTAAAAATATCCGTAAAATGGTCCGACTCGATTTTTAACAATATCCCGTGTACTAACCCCTTTGAGAATTTTCCGAAAACCGAGTTTCCATTATATCAGCTCCGATTCTGGTCCGAAACGCGTCAAATAAAATTTTGTTGAATCCCAATAACCCATAGGAACAAAATATGTAAAAATGTCCATGAAATGGTCCGACCCGATTTTTTACAATATTTCGTGTACTAACCCCTTTGAAAATTATCCGAAAACCGATTTTCAATCATATCAGGTCCGATTCAGGTTCGAACTACGTCAAATAAAATTTTGTTGAATTTTAATAACCCATAGGAACAAAATATATAAAAATATCCACAAAATGGTCCGACTCGATTTTTAACAATATCCCGTGTACTAACCCGTTTGGGAATATCCGAAAATCGAGTTTCGATTATATCAGCTCCGATTCAGGTCCGAAACGCGTCAAATAAAATTTTGTTGAATCCCAATAACCCATAGGAACAAAATATGTAAAAATGTCCATGAAATGGTCAGACCCGATTTTTAACAATATTTCGTGTACTAACCCCTTTGAGGATTATCCGAAAACCGATTTTCAATCATATCAGGTCTGATTCAGGTTCGAACTACGTCAAATAAAATTTTGTTGAATTTTAATAACCCATAGGAACAAAATATATAAAAATATCCACAAAATGGTCCGACTCGATTTTTAACAATATCCCGTGTACTAACCCCTTTGGGAATATCCGAAAATCAAGTTTCCATTATATCAGCTCCGATTCAGGTCCGAAACGCGTCAAATAAAATTTTGTTGAATCCCAATAACCCATAGGAACAAAATATGTAAAAATGTCCATGAAATGGTCAGACCCGATTTTTAACAATATTTCGTGTACTTACCCCTTTGAGGATTTTCCGAAAACCGATTTTCAATCATATCAGGTCAGATTCAGGTTCGAACTACGTCAAATAAAATTTTTTTGAATTTTAATAACCCATAGGAACAAAATATGTAAAAATATCCACAAAATGGTCCGACTTGATTTTTAAGAATATCCCGTGTACTAACCCCTTTGAGAATTTTCCAAAAAATCGAGTTTCGATCATATCAGCTCCGATTCATGTCCGAATTGCGTCAAATAAAATTTCGTTGAATTCCAATAACCCATAGGAACAAAATATGTAAAAATATCCACAAAATGGTCCGACTTGATTTTTAACAATATCCCGTGTACTATAACCCCTTTGAGAATTTTCCAAAAACCGAGTTTCGATCATTTCAGCCCCGATTCAGGTCCGAACGGCACCAAATAAAATTTCATTGAATTCCAATAACCCAGAGGAACAAAATATGTAAAAATATCCGTAAAATGGTCCGACTCGATTTTTAACAATATCCCGTGTACTAACCCCTTTGAGAATTTTCCGAAAACCGAGTTTCCATTATATCAGCTCCGATTCTGGTCCGAAACGCGTCAAATAAAATTTTGTTGAATCCCAATAACCCATAGGAACAAAATATGTAAAAATGTCCATGAAATGGTCCGACCCGATTTTTTACAATATTTCGTGTACTAACCCCTTTGAGGATTATCCGAAAACCGATTTTCAATCATATCAGGTCCGATTCAGGTTCGAACTACGTCAAATAAAATTTTGTTGAATTTTAATAACCCATAGGAACAAAATATATAAAAATATCCACAAAATGGTCCGACTCGATTTTTAACAATATCCCGTGTACTAACCCCTTTGGGAATATCCGAAAATCGAGTTTCGATTATATCAGCTCCGATTCAGGTCCGAAACGCGTCAAATAAAATTTTGTTGAATCCCAATAACCCATAGGAACAAAATATGTAAAAATGTCCATGAAATGGTCAGACCCGATTTTTAACAATATTTCGTGTACTAACCCCTTTGAGGATTATCCGAAAACCGATTTTCAATCATATCAGGTCTGATTCAGGTTCGAACTACGTCAAATAAAATTTTGTTGAATTTTAATAACCCATAGGAACAAAATATATAAAAATATCCACAAAATGGTCCGACTCGATTTTTAACAATATCCCGTGTACTAACCCCTTTGGGAATATCCGAAAATCAAGTTTCCATTATATCAGCTCCGATTCAGGTCCGAAACGCGTCAAATAAAATTTTGTTGAATCCCAATAACCCATAGGAACAAAATATGTAAAAATGTCCATGAAATGGTCAGACCCGATTTTTAACAATATTTCGTGTACTTACCCCTTTGAGGATTTTCCGAAAACCGATTTTCAATCATATCAGGTCAGATTCAGGTTCGAACTACGTCAAATAAAATTTTTTTGAATTTTAATAACCCATAGGAACAAAATATGTAAAAATATCCACAAAATGGTCCGACTTGATTTTTAAGAATATCCCGTGTACTAACCCCTTTGAGAATTTTCCAAAAAATCGAGTTTCGATCATATCAGTTCCGATTCATGTCCGAATTGCGTCAAATAAAATTTCGTTGAATTCCAATAACCCATAGGAACAAAATATGTAAAAATATCCACAAAATGGTCCGACTTGATTTTTAACAATATCCCGTGTACTATAACCCCTTTGAGAATTTTCCAAAAATCGAGTTTCGATCATTTCAGCCCCGATTCAGGTCCGAACGGCACCAAATAAAATTTCATTGAATTCCAATAACCCAGAGGAACAAAATATGTAAAAATATCCGTAAAATGGTCCGACTCGATTTTTAACAATATCCCGTGTACTAACCCCTTTGAGAATTTTCCGAAAACCGAGTTTCCATTATATCAGCTCCGATTCTGGTCCGAAACGCGTCAAATAAAATTTTGTTGAATCCCAATAACCCATAGGAACAAAATATGTAAAAATGTCCATGAAATGGTCCGACCCGATTTTTTACAATATTTCGTGTACTAACCCCTTTGAGGATTATCCGAAAACCGATTTTCAATCATATCAGGTCCGATTCAGGTTCGAACTACGTCAAATAAAATTTTGTTGAATTTTAATAACCCATAGGAACAAAATATATAAAAATATCCACAAAATGGTCCGACTCGATTTTTAACAATATCCCGTGTACTAACCCCTTTGGGAATATCCGAAAATCGAGTTTCGATTATATCAGCTCCGATTCAGGTCCGAAACGCGTCAAATAAAATTTTGTTGAATCCCAATAACCCATAGGAACAAAATATGTAAAAATGTCCATGAAATGGTCAGACCCGATTTTTAACAATATTTCGTGTACTAACCCCTTTGAGGATTATCCGAAAACCGATTTTCAATCATATCAGGTCTGATTCAGGTTCGAACTACGTCAAATAAAATTTTGTTGAATTTTAATAACCCATAGGAACAAAATATATAAAAATATCCACAAAATGGTCCGACTCGATTTTTAACAATATCCCGTGTACTAACCCCTTTGGGAATATCCGAAAATCAAGTTTCCATTATATCAGCTCCGATTCAGGTCCGAAACGCGTCAAATAAAATTTTGTTGAATCCCAATAACCCATAGGAACAAAATATGTAAAAATGTCCATGAAATGGTCAGACCCGATTTTTAACAATATTTCGTGTACTTACCCCTTTGAGGATTTTCCGAAAACCGATTTTCAATCATATCAGGTCAGATTCAGGTTCGAACTACGTCAAATAAAATTTTTTTGAATTTTAATAACCCATAGGAACAAAATATGTAAAAATATCCACAAAATGGTCCGACTTGATTTTTAAGAATATCCCGTGTACTAACCCCTTTGAGAATTTTCCAAAAAATCGAGTTTCGATCATATCAGTTCCGATTCATGTCCGAATTGCGTCAAATAAAATTTCGTTGAATTCCAATAACCCATAGGAACAAAATATGTAAAAATATCCACAAAATGGTCCGACTTGATTTTTAACAATATCCCGTGTACTATAACCCCTTTGAGAATTTTCCAAAAATCGAGTTTCGATCATTTCAGCCCCGATTCAGGTCCGAACGGCACCAAATAAAATTTCATTGAATTCCAATAACCCAGAGGAACAAAATATGTAAAAATATCCGTAAAATGGTCCGACTCGATTTTTAACAATATCCCGTGTACTAACCCCTTTGAGAATTTTCCGAAAACCGAGTTTCCATTATATCAGCTCCGATTCTGGTCCGAAACGCGTCAAATAAAATTTTGTTGAATCCCAATAACCCATAGGAACAAAATATGTAAAAATGTCCATGAAATGGTCCGACCCGATTTTTTACAATATTTCGTGTACTAACCCCTTTGAGGATTATCCGAAAACCGATTTTCAATCATATCAGGTCCGATTCAGGTTCGAACTACGTCAAATAAAATTTTGTTGAATTTTAATAACCCATAGGAACAAAATATATAAAAATATCCACAAAATGGTCCGACTCGATTTTTAACAATATCCCGTGTACTAACCCCTTTGGGAATATCCGAAAATCGAGTTTCGATTATATCAGCTCCGATTCAGGTCCGAAACGCGTCAAATAAAATTTTGTTGAATCCCAATAACCCATAGGAACAAAATATGTAAAAATGTCCATGAAATGGTCAAACCCGATTTTTAACAATATTTCGTGTACTAACCCCTTTGAGGATTATCCGAAAACCGATTTTCAATCATATCAGGTCAGATTCAGGTTCGAACTACGTCAAATAAATTTTTTTTGAATTTTAATAACCCATAGGAACAAAATATGTAAAAATATCCATAAAATGGTCCGACTCGATTTTTAACAATATCCCGTGTACTAACCCCTTTGGGAATATCCGAAAATCAAGTTTCCATTATATCAGCTCCGATTCAGGTCCGAACTACGTCAAATAATTTTTTTTTGAATTTTAATAACCCATAGGAACAAAATATGTAAAAATATCCACAAAATGGTCCGACTTGATTTTTAAGAATATCCCGTGTACTAACCCCTTTGAGAATTTTCCAAAAAATCGAGTTTCGATCATATCAGCTCCGATTCATGTCCGAATTGCGTCAAATAAAATTTCGTTGAATTCCAATAACCCATAGCAACAAAATATGTAAAAATATCCACAAAATGGTCCGACTTGATTTTTAACAATATCCCGTGTACTATAACCCCTTTGAGAATTTTTCGAAAACCGAGTTTCGATCATTTCAGCCCCGATTCAGGTCCGAACGGCACCAAATAAAATTTCATTGAATTCCAATAACCCAGACGAACAAAATATGTAAAAATATCCGTAAAATGGTCCGACTCGATTTTTAACAATATCCCGTGTACTAACCCCTTTGGGAATATCCGAAAATCAAGTTTCCATTATATCAGCTCCGATTCAGGTCCGAAACGCGTCAAATAAAATTTTGTTGAATCCCAATAACCCATAGGAACAAAATATGTAAAAATGTCCATAAAATGGTCAGACCCAATTTTTAACAATATTTCGTGTACTAACCCCTTTGAGGATTTTCCGAAAACCGATTTTCAATCATATCAGGTCAGATTCAGGTTCGAACTACGTCAAATAAATTTTTTTTGAATTTTAATAACCCATAGGAACAAAATATGTAAAAATATCCATAAAATGGTCCGACTCGATTTTTAACAATATCCCATGTACTAGCCCCTTTGAGGATTATCAAAAAATCGAGTTTCGATTATATCAGCTCCGATTCAGGTCCGAATTGCATCAAATAAAATTTCATTGAATTTCAACAACCCATAGGAACAAAATATCTAAAAATATCCACTAAATGGTCCGACTTGATTTTTAACAATATCCCGTGTACTAACCCCTTTGAGAATTTTCCGAAAACCGAGTTTCGATCATATCAGCTCCGATTCTAGTCCGAACAGCGTCAAATAAAATTTCGTTGAATTCCAATAACCCATAGGAACAAAATATGTAAAAATATCCACAAAATGGTCTGACTCGATTTTTAACAATATCCCATGTACTAGCCCCTTTGAGGATTATCCAAAAACCGAGTTTCGATTATAACAGCTCCGATTCAGGTCCGAAACGCGTCAAATAAATTTTTTTGAATCCCAATAACCCGTAGGAACAAAATATGTAAAATTGTCGATGAAATGGTCCGACCCAATTTTTAACAATATTTTGTGTACTAACCCCTTTGAGGATTATCCAAAAATCGAGTTTCGATTATATCAGCTCCGAAATGCGTCAAATAAAATTTCGTTGAATTCCAATAACCCATAGGAACAAAATATGTAAAAATATCCACAAAATTGTCCGACTCGATTTTTAACAATATCCCGTGTACTAACCCCTTTAGGAATATCCGAAAATCAAGTTTCCATTATATCAGCTCCGATTCAGGTCCGAAACGCGTCAAATAAAATTTTGTTGAATCCCAATAACCCATAGGAACAAAATATGTAAAAATGTCAATGAAATGGTCAGACCCGATTTTTAACAATATTTCGTGTACTAACCCCTTTCAGGATTATCCGAAAACCGATTTTCAATCATATCAGGTCCGATTCAGGTTCGAACTACGTCAAATAAAATTTTGTTGAATTTTAATAACCCATAGGAACAAAATATATAAAAATATCCACAAAATGGTCCGACTCGATTTTTAACAATATCCCGTGTACTAACCCCTTTGGGAATATCCGAAAATCAAGTTTCCATTATATCAGCTCCGATTCAGGTCCGAAACGCGTCAAATAAAATTTTGTTGAATCCCAATAACCCATAGGAACAAAATATGTAAAAATGTCCATGAAATGGTCAGACCTGATTTTTAACAATATTTCGTGTACTAACCCCTTTGAGGATTATCCGAAAACCGATTTTCAATCATATCAGGTCAGATTCAGGTTCGAACTACGTCAAATAAATTTTTTTTGAAATTTAATAACCCATAGGAACAAAATATGTAAAAATATCCACAAAATGGTCCGACTTGATTTTTAAGAATATCCCGTGTACTAACCCCTTTGAGAATTTTCCAAAAAATCGAGTTTCGATCATATCAGCTCCGATTCATGTCCGAATTGCGTCAAATAAAATTTCGTTGAATTCCAATAACCCATAGGAACAAAATATGTAAAAATATCCACAAAATGGTCTGACTTGATTTTTAACAATATCCCGTGTACTATAACCCCGTTGAGAATTTTCCAAAAACCGAGTTTCGATCATTTCAGCCCCGATTCAGGTCCGAACGGCACCAAATAAAATTTCATTGAATTCCAATAACCCAGAGGAACAAAATATGTAAAAATATCCGTAAAATGGTCCGACTCGATTTTTAACAATATCCCGTGTACTAACCCCTTTGAGAATTTTCCGAAAACCGAGTTTCCATTATATCAGCTCCGATTCTGGTCCGAAACGCGTCAAATAAAATTTTGTTGAATCCCAATAACCCATAGGAACAAAATATGTAAAAATGTCCATGAAATGGTCCGACCCGATTTTTTACAATATTTCGTGTAATAACCCCTTTGAGGATTATCCGAAAACCGATTTTCAATCATATCAGGTCCGATTCAGGTTCGAATTACGTCAAATAAAATTTTGTTGAATTTTAATAACCCATAGGAACAAAATATATAAAAATATCCACAAAATGGTTCGACTCGATTTTTAACAATATCCCGTGTACTAACCCCTTTGGGAATATCAGAAATTCGAGTTTCGATTATATCAGCTCCGATTCAGGTCCGAAACGCGTCAAATAAAATTTTGTTGAATCCCAATAACCCGTAGGAACAAAATATGTTAAAATGTCCATGAAATGGTCCTACCCGATTTTTAACAATATTTCGTGTACGAACCCCTTTGAGGATTATCCGAAAACCGATTTTCAATCATATCAGGTCCGATTCAGGTTCGAACTACGTCAAATAAAATTTTATTGAATTTTAATAACCCATAGGAACAAAATATATAAAAATATCCAAAAAATGGTCCGACTCGATTTTTAACAATATCCCGTGTACTAACCCCTTTGGGAATATCCAAAAATCGAGTTTCGATTATACCAGCTCCGATTCAGGTCCGAAACGCGTCAAATAAAATTTTGTTGAATCCCAATAACCCGTAGGAACAAAATATGTAAAAATGTCCATGAAATGGTCCGACCCGATTTTTAACAATATTTCGTGTACTAACCCCTTTGAGGATTATCCGAAAACCGATTTTCAATCATATCAGGTTTGATTCAGGTTCGAACTACGTCAAATAAAATTTTGTTGAATTTTAATAACCCATAGGAACAAAATATATAAAAATATCCACAAAATGGTCCGACTCAATTTTTAACAATATCCCGTGGACTAACCCCTTTGAGAATTTTCCGAAAACCGAATTTTGATCATATCATCTCCGATTCCGGTCCGAACAGCGTCAAATAAAATTTCGTTGAATTCCAATAACCCATAGGAACAAAATATGTAAAAATTGTCCATGAAATGGTCCGACCCAATTTTTAACAATATTTTGTGTACTAACCCCTTTGAGGATTATCCAAAAATCGAGTTTCCATTATATCAGCTCTGATTCAGGTCCGAAACGCGTCAAATAAAATTTTGTTGAATCCCAATGACCCATAGGAACAAAATATGTAAAAATGTCCATGAAATGGTCCGACCCGATTTTTTACAATATTTCGTGTACTAACCCCTTTGAGGATTATCCGAAAACCGATTTTCAATAATATCAGGTCCGATTCAGGTTCGAACTACGTCAAATAAAATTTTGTTGAATTTTAATAACCCATAAGAACAAAATATATAACAATATCCACAAAATGGTCCGACTCGATTTTTAACAATATCCCGTGTACTAACCCCTTTGGGAATATCCGAAAATCGAGTTTCGATTATATCAGCTCCGATTCAGGTCCGAAACGCGTCAAATAAAATTTTGTTTAATCCCAATAACCCATAGGAACAAAATATGTAAAAATTGTCCATGAAATGGTCCGACCCAATTTTTAACAATATTTTGTGTACTAACCCCTTTGAGGATTATCCAAAAATCGAGTTTCCATTATATCAGCTCTGATTAAGGTCCGAAACGCGTCAAATAAAATTTTGTTGAATCCCAATAACCCATAGGAACAAAATATGTAAAAATGTCCATGAAATGGTCCGACCCGATTTTTTACAATATTTCGTGTACTAACCCCTTTGAGGATTATCCGAAAACCGATTTTCAATCATATCAGGTCCGATTCAGGTTCGAACTACGTCAAATAAAATTTTGTTGAATTTTAATAACCCATAAGAACAAAATATATAAAAATATCCACAAAATGGTCCGACTCGATTTTTAACAATATCCCGTGTACTAACCCATTTGGGAATATCCGAAAATCGAGTTTCGATTATATCAGCTCCGATTCAGGTCCGAAACGCGTCAAATAAAATTTTGTTGAATCCCAATAACCTGTAGGAACAAAATATGTTAAAATGTCCATGAAATGGTCCTACCCGATTTTTAACAATATTTCGTGTACGAACCCCCTTTGAGGATTATCGAAAACCGATTTTCAATCATATCAGGTCCGATTCAGGTTCGAACTACGTCAAATAAAATTTTGTTGAATTTTAATAACCCATAGGAACAAAATATATAAAAATATCCACAAAATGGTCCGACTCGATTTTTAACAATATCCCGTGTACTAACCCCTTTGGGAATATCCAAAAACCGAGTTTCGATCATTTCAGCCCCGATTCAGGTCCGAACGGCACCAAATAAAATTTCATTGAATTCCAATAACCCAGAGGAACAAAATATGTAAAAATATCCGTAAAATGGTCCGACTCGATTTTTAACAATATCCCGTGTACTAACCCCTTTGAGAATTTTCCGAAAACCGAGTTTCCATTATATCAGCTCCGATTCTGGTCCGAAACGCGTCAAATAAAATTTTGTTGAATCCCAATAACCCATAGGAACAAAATATGTAAAAATGTCCATGAAATGGTCCGACCCGATTTTTTACAATATTTCGTGTACTAACCCCTTTGAGGATTATCCGAAAACCGATTTTCAATCATATCAGGTCCGATTCAGGTTCGAACTACGTCAAATAAAATTTTGTTGAATTTTAATAACCCATAGGAACAAAATATATAAAAATATCCACAAAATGGTCCGACTCGATTTTTAACAATATCCCGTGTACTAACCCCTTTGGGAATATCCGAAAATCGAGTTTCGATTATATCAGCTCCGATTCAGGTCCGAAACGCGTCAAATAAAATTTTGTTGAATCCCAATAACCCATAGGAACAAAATATGTAAAAATGTCCATGAAATGGTCAGACCCGATTTTTAACAATATTTCGTGTACTAACCCCTTTGAGGATTATCCGAAAACCGATTTTCAATCATATCAGGTCTGATTCAGGTTCGAACTACGTCAAATAAAATTTTGTTGAATTTTAATAACCCATAGGAACAAAATATATAAAAATATCCACAAAATGGTCCGACTCGATTTTTAACAATATCCCGTGTACTAACCCCTTTGGGAATATCCGAAAATCAAGTTTCCATTATATCAGCTCCGATTCAGGTCCGAAACGCGTCAAATAAAATTTTGTTGAATCCCAATAACCCATAGGAACAAAATATGTAAAAATGTCCATGAAATGGTCAGACCCGATTTTTAACAATATTTCGTGTACTTACCCCTTTGAGGATTTTCCGAAAACCGATTTTCAATCATATCAGGTCAGATTCAGGTTCGAACTACGTCAAATAAAATTTTTTTGAATTTTAATAACCCATAGGAACAAAATATGTAAAAATATCCACAAAATGGTCCGACTTGATTTTTAAGAATATCCCGTGTACTAACCCCTTTGAGAATTTTCCAAAAAATCGAGTTTCGATCATATCAGTTCCGATTCATGTCCGAATTGCGTCAAATAAAATTTCGTTGAATTCCAATAACCCATAGGAACAAAATATGTAAAAATATCCACAAAATGGTCCGACTTGATTTTTAACAATATCCCGTGTACTATAACCCCTTTGAGAATTTTCCAAAAATCGAGTTTCGATCATTTCAGCCCCGATTCAGGTCCGAACGGCACCAAATAAAATTTCATTGAATTCCAATAACCCAGAGGAACAAAATATGTAAAAATATCCGTAAAATGGTCCGACTCGATTTTTAACAATATCCCGTGTACTAACCCCTTTGAGAATTTTCCGAAAACCGAGTTTCCATTATATCAGCTCCGATTCTGGTCCGAAACGCGTCAAATAAAATTTTGTTGAATCCCAATAACCCATAGGAACAAAATATGTAAAAATGTCCATGAAATGGTCCGACCCGATTTTTTACAATATTTCGTGTACTAACCCCTTTGAGGATTATCCGAAAACCGATTTTCAATCATATCAGGTCAGATTCAGGTTCGAACTACGTCAAATAAATTTTTTTTGAATTTTAATAACCCATAGGAACAAAATATGTAAAAATATCCATAAAATGGTCCGACTCGATTTTTAACAATATCCCGTGTACTAACCCCTTTGGGAATATCCGAAAATCAAGTTTCCATTATATCAGCTCCGATTCAGGTCCGAACTACGTCAAATAATTTTTTTTTGAATTTTAATAACCCATAGGAACAAAATATGTAAAAATATCCACAAAATGGTCCGACTTGATTTTTAAGAATATCCCGTGTACTAACCCCTTTGAGAATTTTCCAAAAAATCGAGTTTCGATCATATCAGCTCCGATTCATGTCCGAATTGCGTCAAATAAAATTTCGTTGAATTCCAATAACCCATAGCAACAAAATATGTAAAAATATCCACAAAATGGTCCGACTTGATTTTTAACAATATCCCGTGTACTATAACCCCTTTGAGAATTTTTCGAAAACCGAGTTTCGATCATTTCAGCCCCGATTCAGGTCGGAACGGCACCAAATAAAATTTCATTGAATTCCAATAACCCAGACGAACAAAATATGTAAAAATATCCGTAAAATGGTCCGACTCGATTTTTAACAATATCCCGTGTACTAACCCCTTTGGGAATATCCGAAAATCAAGTTTCCATTATATCAGCTCCGATTCAGGTCCGAAACGCGTCAAATAAAATTTTGTTGAATCCCAATAACCCATAGGAACAAAATATGTAAAAATGTCCATAAAATGGTCAGACCCAATTTTTAACAATATTTCGTGTACTAACCCCTTTGAGGATTTTCCGAAAACCGATTTTCAATCATATCAGGTCAGATTCAGGTTCGAACTACGTCAAATAATTTTTTTTTGAATTTTAATAACCCATAGGAACAAAATATGTAAAAATATCCATAAAATGGTCCGACTCGATTTTTAACAATATCCCATGTACTAGCCCCTTTGAGGATTATCAAAAAATCGAGTTTCGATTATATCAGCTCCGATTCAGGTCCGAATTGCATCAAATAAAATTTCATTGAATTTCAATAACCCATAGGAACAAAATATCTAAAAATATCCACTAAATGGTCCGACTTGATTTTTAACAATATCCCGTGTACTAACCCCTTTGAGAATTTTCCGAAAACCGAGTTTCGATCATATCAGCTCCGATTCTAGTCCGAACAGCGTCAAATAAAATTTCGTTGAATTCCAATAACCCATAGGAACAAAATATGTAAAAATATCCACAAAATGGTCTGACTCGATTTTTAACAATATCCCATGTACTAGCCCCTTTGAGGATTATCCAAAAACCGAGTTTCGATTATAACAGCTCCGATTCAGGTCCGAAACGCGTCAAATAAATTTTTTTGAATCCCAATAACCCGTAGGAACAAAATATGTAAAATTGTCGATGAAATGGTCCGACCCAATTTTTAACAATATTTTGTGTACTAACCCCTTTGAGGATTATCCAAAAATCGAGTTTCGATTATATCAGCTCCGAAATGCGTCAAATAAAATTTCGTTGAATTCCAATAACCCATAGGAACAAAATATGTAAAAATATCCACAAAATTGTCCGACTCGATTTTTAACAATATCCCGTGTACTAACCCCTTTAGGAATATCCGAAAATCAAGTTTCCATTATATCAGCTCCGATTCAGGTCCGAAACGCGTCAAATAAAATTTTGTTGAATCCCAATAACCCATAGGAACAAAATATGTAAAAATGTCCATGAAATGGTCAGACCCGATTTTTAACAATATTTCGTGTACTAACCCCTTTCAGGATTATCCGAAAACCGATTTTCAATCATATCAGGTCCGATTCAGGTTCGAACTACGTCAAATAAAATTTTGTTGAATTTTAATAACCCATAGGAACAAAATATATAAAAATATCCACAAAATGGTCCGACTCGATTTTTAACAATATCCCGTGTACTAACCCCTTTGGGAATATCCGAAAATCAAGTTTCCATTATATCAGCTCCGATTCAGGTCCGAAACGCGTCAAATAAAATTTTGTTGAATCCCAATAACCCATAGGAACAAAATATGTAAAAATGTCCATGAAATGGTCAGACCTGATTTTTAACAATATTTCGTGTACTAACCCCTTTGAGGATTATCCGAAAACCGATTTTCAATCATATCAGGTCAGATTCAGGTTCGAACTACGTCAAATAAATTTTTTTTGAATTTTAATAACCCATAGGAACAAAATATGTAAAAATATCCACAAAATGGTCCGACTTGATTTTTAAGAATATCCCGTGTACTAACCCCTTTGAGAATTTTCCAAAAAATCGAGTTTCGATCATATCAGCTCCGATTCATGTCCGAATTGCGTCAAATAAAATTTCGTTGAATTCCAATAACCCATAGGAACAAAATATGTAAAAATATCCACAAAATGGTCCGACTTGATTTTTAACAATATCCCGTGTACTATAACCCCGTTGAGAATTTTCCAAAAACCGAGTTTCGATCATTTCAGCCCCGATTCAGGTCCGAACGGCACCAAATAAAATTTCATTGAATTCCAATAACCCAGAGGAACAAAATATGTAAAAATATCCGTAAAATGGTCCGACTCGATTTTTAACAATATCCCGTGTACTAACCCCTTTGAGAATTTTCCGAAAACCGAGTTTCCATTATATCAGCTCCGATTCTGGTCCGAAACGCGTCAAATAAAATTTTGTTGAATCCCAATAACCCATAGGAACAAAATATGTAAAAATGTCCATGAAATGGTCCGACCCGATTTTTTACAATATTTCGTGTACTAACCCCTTTGAGGATTATCCGAAAACCGATTTTCAATCATATCAGGTCCGATTCAGGTTCGAACTACGTCAAATAAAATTTTGTTGAATTTTAATAACCCATAGGAACAAAATATATAAAAATATCCACAAAATGGTCCGACTCGATTTTTAACAATATCCCGTGTACTAACCCCTTTGGGAATATCCGAAAATCGAGTTTCGATTATATCAGCTCCGATTCAGGTCCGAAACGCGTCAAATAAAATTTTGTTGAATCCCAATAACCCATAGGAACAAAATATGTAAAAATGTCCATGAAATGGTCAGACCCGATTTTTAACAATATTTCGTGTACTAACCCCTTTGAGGATTATCCGAAAACCGATTTTCAATCATATCAGGTCTGATTCAGGTTCGAACTACGTCAAATAAAATTTTGTTGAATTTTAATAACCCATAGGAACAAAATATATAAAAATATCCACAAAATGGTCCGACTCGATTTTTAACAATATCCCGTGTACTAACCCCTTTGGGAATATCCGAAAATCAAGTTTCCATTATATCAGCTCCGATTCAGGTCCGAAACGCGTCAAATAAAATTTTGTTGAATCCCAATAACCCATAGGAACAAAATATGTAAAAATGTCCATGAAATGGTCAGACCCGATTTTTAACAATATTTCGTGTACTTACCCCTTTGAGGATTTTCCGAAAACCGATTTTCAATCATATCAGGTCAGATTCAGGTTCGAACTACGTCAAATAAAATTTTTTTGAATTTTAATAACCCATAGGAACAAAATATGTAAAAATATCCACAAAATGGTCCGACTTGATTTTTAAGAATATCCCGTGTACTAACCCCTTTGAGAATTTTCCAAAAAATCGAGTTTCGATCATATCAGTTCCGATTCATGTCCGAATTGCGTCAAATAAAATTTCGTTGAATTCCAATAACCCATAGGAACAAAATATGTAAAAATATCCACAAAATGGTCCGACTTGATTTTTAACAATATCCCGTGTACTATAACCCCTTTGAGAATTTTCCAAAAATCGAGTTTCGATCATTTCAGCCCCGATTCAGGTCCGAACGGCACCAAATAAAATTTCATTGAATTCCAATAACCCAGAGGAACAAAATATGTAAAAATATCCGTAAAATGGTCCGACTCGATTTTTAACAATATCCCGTGTACTAACCCCTTTGAGAATTTTCCGAAAACCGAGTTTCCATTATATCAGCTCCGATTCTGGTCCGAAACGCGTCAAATAAAATTTTGTTGAATCCCAATAACCCATAGGAACAAAATATGTAAAAATGTCCATGAAATGGTCCGACCCGATTTTTTACAATATTTCGTGTACTAACCCCTTTGAGGATTATCCGAAAACCGATTTTCAATCATATCAGGTCCGATTCAGGTTCGAACTACGTCAAATAAAATTTTGTTGAATTTTAATAACCCATAGGAACAAAATATATAAAAATATCCACAAAATGGTCCGACTCGATTTTTAACAATATCCCGTGTACTAACCCCTTTGGGAATATCCGAAAATCGAGTTTCGATTATATCAGCTCCGATTCAGGTCCGAAACGCGTCAAATAAAATTTTGTTGAATCCCAATAACCCATAGGAACAAAATATGTAAAAATGTCCATGAAATGGTCAAACCCGATTTTTAACAATATTTCGTGTACTAACCCCTTTGAGGATTATCCAAAAACCGAGTTTTGACTATATCAGCTCCGATTCAGGTCTGAATTGCGTCAAATAAAATTTCGTTGAATTCCAATAACTCATAGGAACAAAATATGTAAAAATATCCATAAAATGGTCCGACTCGATTTTTAACAATATCCCGTGTACTAACCCCTTTGGGAATATCCGAAAATCAAGTTTCCATTATATCAGCTCCGATTCAGGTCCGAACTACGTCAAATAATTTTTTTTTGAATTTTAATAACCCATAGGAACAAAATATGTAAAAATATCCACAAAATGGTCCGACTTGATTTTTAAGAATATCCCGTGTACTAACCCCTTTGAGAATTTTCCAAAAAATCGAGTTTCGATCATATCAGCTCCGATTCATGTCCGAATTGCGTCAAATAAAATTTCGTTGAATTCCAATAACCCATAGCAACAAAATATGTAAAAATATCCACAAAATGGTCCGACTTGATTTTTAACAATATCCCGTGTACTATAACCCCTTTGAGAATTTTTCGAAAACCGAGTTTCGATCATTTCAGCCCCGATTCAGGTCCGAACGGCACCAAATAAAATTTCATTGAATTCCAATAACCCAGACGAACAAAATATGTAAAAATATCCGTAAAATGGTCCGACTCGATTTTTAACAATATCCCGTGTACTAACCCCTTTGGGAATATCCGAAAATCAAGTTTCCATTATATCAGCTCCGATTCAGGTCCGAAACGCGTCAAATAAAATTTTGTTGAATCCCAATAACCCATAGGAACAAAATATGTAAAAATGTCCATAAAATGGTCAGACCCAATTTTTAACAATATTTCGTGTACTAACCCCTTTGAGGATTTTCCGAAAACCGATTTTCAATCATATCAGGTCAGATTCAGGTTCGAACTACGTCAAATAAATTTTTTTTGAATTTTAATAACCCATAGGAACAAAATATGTAAAAATATCCATAAAATGGTCCGACTCGATTTTTAGCAATATCCCATGTACTAGCCCCTTTGAGGATTATCAAAAAATCGAGTTTCGATTATATCAGCTCCGATTCAGGTCCGAATTGCATCAAATAAAATTTCATTGAATTTCAATAACCCATAGGAACAAAATATCTAAAAATATCCACTAAATGGTCCGACTTGATTTTTAACAATATCCCGTGTACTAACCCCTTTGAGAATTTTCCGAAAACCGAGTTTCGATCATATCAGCTCCGATTCTAGTCCGAACAGCGTCAAATAAAATTTCGTTGAATTCCAATAACCCATAGGAACAAAATATGTAAAAATATCCACAAAATGGTCTGACTCGATTTTTAACAATATCCCATGTACTAGCCCCTTTGAGGATTATCCAAAAACCGAGTTTCGATTATAACAGCTCCGATTCAGGTCCGAAACGCGTCAAATAAATTTTTTTGAATCCCAATAACCCGTAGGAACAAAATATGTAAAATTGTCGATGAAATGGTCCGACCCAATTTTTAACAATATTTTGTGTACTAACCCCTTTGAGGATTATCCAAAAATCGAGTTTCGATTATATCAGCTCCGAAATGCGTCAAATAAAATTTCGTTGAATTCCAATAACCCATAGGAACAAAATATGTAAAAATATCCACAAAATTGTCCGACTCGATTTTTAACAATATCCCGTGTACTAACCCCTTTAGGAATATCCGAAAATCAAGTTTCCATTATATCAGCTCCGATTCAGGTCCGAAACGCGTCAAATAAAATTTTGTTGAATCCCAATAACCCATAGGAACAAAATATGTAAAAATGTCCATGAAATGGTCAGACCCGATTTTTAACAATATTTCGTGTACTAACCCCTTTGAGGATTATCCGAAAACCGATTTTCAATCATATCAGGTCAGATTCAGGTTCGAACTACGTCAAATAAATTTTTTTTGAATTTTAATAACCCATAGGAACAAAATATGTAAAAATATCCACAAAATGGTCCGACTTGATTTTTAAGAATATCCCGTGTACTAACCCCTTTGAGAATTTTCCAAAAAATCGAGTTTCGATCATATCAGCTCCGATTCATGTCCGAATTGCGTCAAATAAAATTTCGTTGAATTCCAATAACCCATAGGAACAAAATATGTAAAAATATCCACAAAATGGTCCGACTTGATTTTTAACAATATCCCGTGTACTATAACCCCGTTGAGAATTTTCCAAAAACCGAGTTTCGATCATTTCAGCCCCGATTCAGGTCCGAACGGCACCAAATAAAATTTCATTGAATTCCAATAACCCAGAGGAACAAAATATGTAAAAATATCCGTAAAATGGTCCGACTCGATTTTTAACAATATCCCGTGTACTAACCCCTTTGAGAATTTTCCGAAAACCGAGTTTCCATTATATCAGCTCCGATTCTGGTCCGAAACGCGTCAAATAAAATTTTGTTGAATCCCAATAACCCATAGGAACAAAATATGTAAAAATGTCCATGAAATGGTCCGACCCGATTTTTTACAATATTTCGTGTACTAACCCCTTTGAGGATTATCCGAAAACCGATTTTCAATCATATCAGGTCCGATTCAGGTTCGAATTACGTCAAATAAAATTTTGTTGAATTTTAATAACCCATAGGAACAAAATATATAAAAATATCCACAAAATGGTTCGACTCGATTTTTAACAATATCCCGTGTACTAACCCCTTTGGGAATATCAGAAATTCGAGTTTCGATTATATCAGCTCCGATTCAGGTCCGAAACGCGTCAAATAAAATTTTGTTGAATCCCAATAACCCGTAGGAACAAAATATGTTAAAATGTCCATGAAATGGTCCTACCCGATTTTTAACAATATTTCGTGTACGAACCCCTTTGAGGATTATCCGAAAACCGATTTTCAATCATATCAGGTCCGATTCAGGTTCGAACTACGTCAAATAAAATTTTATTGAATTTTAATAACCCATAGGAACAAAATATATAAAAATATCCAAAAAATGGTCCGACTCGATTTTTAACAATATCCCGTGTACTAACCCCTTTGGGAATATCCAAAAATCGAGTTTCGATTATACCAGCTCCGATTCAGGTCCGAAACGCGTCAAATAAAATTTTGTTGAATCCCAATAACCCGTAGGAACAAAATATGTAAAAATGTCCATGAAATGGTCCGACCCGATTTTTAACAATATTTCGTGTACTAACCCCTTTGAGGATTATCCGAAAACCGATTTTCAATCATATCAGGTTTGATTCAGGTTCGAACTACGTCAAATAAAATTTTGTTGAATTTTAATAACCCATAGGAACAAAATATATAAAAATATCCACAAAATGGTCCGACTCAATTTTTAACAATATCCCGTGGACTAACCCCTTTGAGAATTTTCCGAAAACCGAATTTTGATCATATCATCTCCGATTCCGGTCCGAACAGCGTCAAATAAAATTTCGTTGAATTCCAATAACCCATAGGAACAAAATATGTAAAAATTGTCCATGAAATGGTCCGACCCAATTTTTAACAATATTTTGTGTACTAACCCCTTTGAGGATTATCCAAAAATCGAGTTTCCATTATATCAGCTCTGATTCAGGTCCGAAACGCGTCAAATAAAATTTTGTTGAATCCCAATGACCCATAGGAACAAAATATGTAAAAATGTCCATGAAATGGTCCGACCCGATTTTTTACAATATTTCGTGTACTAACCCCTTTGAGGATTATCCGAAAACCGATTTTCAATAATATCAGGTCCGATTCAGGTTCGAACTACGTCAAATAAAATTTTGTTGAATTTTAATAACCCATAAGAACAAAATATATAACAATATCCACAAAATGGTCCGACTCGATTTTTAACAATATCCCGTGTACTAACCCCTTTGGGAATATCCGAAAATCGAGTTTCGATTATATCAGCTCCGATTCAGGTCCGAAACGCGTCAAATAAAATTTTGTTTAATCCCAATAACCCATAGGAACAAAATATGTAAAAATTGTCCATGAAATGGTCCGACCCAATTTTTAACAATATTTTGTGTACTAACCCCTTTGAGGATTATCCAAAAATCGAGTTTCCATTATATCAGCTCTGATTAAGGTCCGAAACGCGTCAAATAAAATTTTGTTGAATCCCAATAACCCATAGGAACAAAATATGTAAAAATGTCCATGAAATGGTCCGACCCGATTTTTTACAATATTTCGTGTACTAACCCCTTTGAGGATTATCCGAAAACCGATTTTCAATCATATCAGGTCCGATTCAGGTTCGAACTACGTCAAATAAAATTTTGTTGAATTTTAATAACCCATAAGAACAAAATATATAAAAATATCCACAAAATGGTCCGACTCGATTTTTAACAATATCCCGTGTACTAACCCATTTGGGAATATCCGAAAATCGAGTTTCGATTATATCAGCTCCGATTCAGGTCCGAAACGCGTCAAATAAAATTTTGTTGAATCCCAATAACCTGTAGGAACAAAATATGTTAAAATGTCCATGAAATGGTCCTACCCGATTTTTAACAATATTTCGTGTACGAACCCCCTTTGAGGATTATCGAAAACCGATTTTCAATCATATCAGGTCCGATTCAGGTTCGAACTACGTCAAATAAAATTTTGTTGAATTTTAATAACCCATAGGAACAAAATATATAAAAATATCCACAAAATGGTCCGACTCGATTTTTAACAATATCCCGTGTACTAACCCCTTTGGGAATATCCAAAAATCGAGTTTCGATTATATCAGCTCCGATTCAGGTCCGAAACTCGTCAAATAAAATTTTGTTGAATCCCAATAACCCGTAGGAACAAAATATGTAAAAATGTCCATGAAATGGTCCGACCCGATTTTTAACAATATTTCGTGTACTAACCCCTTTGAGGATTATCCGAAAACCGATTTTCAATCATATCAGGTCCGATTTAGGTTCGAACTACGTCAAATAAAATTTTGTTGAATTTTAATAACCCATAGGAACAAAATATATAAAAATATCCACAAAATGGTCCGACTCGATTTTTAACAATATCCCGTGTACTAACCCCTTTGAGAATTTTCCGAAAACCGAGTTTCGATCATATCAGCTCCGATTCCGGTCCGAACAGCGTCAAATAAAATTTCGTTGAATTCCAATAAGCCATAGGAACAAAATATGTAAAAATATCCACAAAATGGTCCGACTCGATTTTTAACAATCGATCATATCAGCTCCGATTCCGGTCCGAACAGCGTCAAATAAAATTTCGTTGAATTCCAATAACCCATAGGAACAAAATATGTAAAAATATCCACAAAATGGTCCGACTCGATTTTTAACAATATCCCATGTACTAGCCCCTTTGAGGATTATCCAAAAACCGAGTTTCGATTATAACAGCTCCGATTCAGGTCCGAAACGCGTCAAATAAAATTTTGTTTAATCCCAATAACCCGTAGGAACAAAATATGTAAAAATGTCCATGAAATGGTCCGACCCAATTTTTAACAATATTTTGTGTACTAACCCCTTTGAGGATTATCCGAAAACCGATTTTCAATCATATCAGGTCCGATTCAAGTTCGAACTACGTCAAATAATATTTTGTTGAATTTTAATAACCCACAGGAACAAAATATATAAAAATATCCACAAAATGGTCCGATTTGATTTTTAACAATATCCCGTGTACTAACCCCTTTGAGAATTTTCCGAAAACCGAGTTTTGATCATATCAGCTCCGATTCCGGTCCGAACTGCTTCAAATAAAATTTCGTTGAATTCCAATAACCCATAGGAACAAAATATGTAAAAATATCCACAAAATGGTCCGACTCGATGTTTAACAATATCCCATGTACTAGCCCCTTTGAGGATTATCCAAAAATCGAGTTTCGATTATATCAGCTCCGATTCAGGTCCGAATTGCGTCAAATAAATTTCTTTGAATTCCAATAACCCATAGGAACAAAATATGTAAAAATATCAACAAAATGGTCCGACTTGATTTTTAACAATATCCCGTGTACTAACCCCTTTGAGAATTTTCCGAAAACCGAGTTTCGATCATATCAGCTCCGATTCCGGTCCGAACAGCGTCAAATAAAATTTCGTTGAATTCCAATAACCCATAGGAACAAAATATGTAAAAATATCCACAAAATGGTCCGACTTGATTTTTAACAATATCCCGTGTACTAACCCCTTTGAGAATTTTCCGAAAACCGAGTTTCGATCATATCAGCTCCGATTCCGGTCCGAACAGCGTCAAATAAAATTTCGTTGAATTCCAATAACCCATAGGAACAAAATATGTAAAAATATCCACAAAATGGTCCGACTCGATTTTTAACAATATCCCATGTACTAGCCCCTTTGAGGATTATCCAAAAACCGAGTTTCGATTATAACAGCTCCGATTCAGGTCCGAAACGCGTCAAATAAAATTTTGTTTAATCCCAATAACCCGTAGGAACAAAATATGTAAAAATGTCCAAGAAATGGTCCGACCCAATTTTTAACAATATTTTGTGTACTAACCCCTTTGAGGATTATCCGAAAACCGATTTTCAATCATATCAGGTCCGATTCAAGTTCGAACTACGTCAAATAATATTTTGTTGAATTTTAATAACCCATAGGAACAAAATATATAAAAATATCCACAAAATGGTCCGATTTGATTTTTAACAATATCCCGTGTACTAACCCCTTTGAGAATTTTCCGAAAACCGAGTTTTGATCATATCAACTCCGTTTCCGGTCCGAACTGCTTCAAATAAAATTTCGTTGAATTCCAATAACCCATAGGAACAAAATATGTAAAAATATCCACAAAATGGTCCGACTCGATGTTTAACAATATCCCATGTACTAGCCCCTTTGAGGATTATCCAAAAATCGAGTTTCGATTATATCAGCTCCGATTCAGGTCCGAATTGCGTCAAATAAATTTCTTTGAATTCCAATAACCCATAAGAACAAAATATGTAAAATATCCACAAAATGGTCCGACTTGATTTTTAACAATATCCCGTGTACTAACCCCTTTGAGAATTTTCCGAAAACCGAGTTTCGATCATATCAGCTCCGATTCCGGTCCGAACAGCGTCAAATAAAATTTCGTTGAATTCCAATAACCCATAGGAACAAAATATGTAAAAATATCCACAAAATGGTCCGACTCGATTTTTAACAATATCCCATGTACTAGCCCCTTTGAGGATTATCCAAAAACCGAGTTTCGATTATAACAGCTCTGATTCAAGTCCGAAACGCGTCAAACAAAATTTTGTTTAATCCCAATATCCCGTAGGAGCAAAATATGTAAAAATGTCCATGAAATGGTCCGACCCGATTTTTAACAATATTTTGTGTACTAACCCCTTTCAGGATTATCCGAAAACCGATTTTCAATCATATCAGGTCCGATTCAGGTTCGAACTACGTCAAATAAAATTTTGTTGAATTTTAATAACCCATAGGAACAAAATATATAAAAATATCCACATAATGGTCCGATTTGATTTTTAACAATATCCCGTGTACTAACCCCTTTGAGAATTTTCCGAAAACCGAGTTTTGATCATATCAGCTCCGATTCCGGTCCGAACTGCTTCAAATAAAATTTCGTTGAATTCCAATAACCCATAGGAACAAAATATGTAAAAATATCCACAAAATGGTCCGACTCGATGTTTAACAATATCCCGTGTACTAGCCCCTTTGAGGATTATCCAAAAATCGAGTTTCGATTATATCAGCTCCGATTCCGGTCCGAACTGCGTCAAATAAATTTCGTTGAATTCCAATAACCCATAGGAACAAAATATGTAAAAATATCAACAAAATGGTCCGACTCGATTTTTAACAATATCCCGTGTACTAGCCCCTTTGAGAATTTTCCGAAAACCGAGTTTCGATCATATCAGCTCCGATTCCGGTCCGAACAGCGTCAAATAAAATTTCGTTGAATTCCAATAACCCATAGGAACAAAATATGTAAAAATATCCACAAAATGGTCCGACTTGATTTTTGACAATATCCCGTGTACTAACCCCTTTGAGAATTTTCCGAAAACCGAGTTTCGATCATATCAGCTCCGATTACGGTCCGAACAGCGTCAAATAAAATTTCGTTGAATTCCAATAACCCATAGGAACAAAATATGTAAAAATATCCACAAAATGGTCCGACTCGATTTTTAACAATATCCCCTGTACTAGCCCCTTTGAGGATTATCCAAAAACCGAGTTTCGATTATAACAGCTTCGATTCAGGTACGAAACGCGTCAAATAAAATTTTGTTTAATCCCAATATCCCGTAGGAACAAAATATGTAAAAATGTCCATGAAATGGTCCGACCCGATTTTTAACAATATTTTGTGTACTAACCCCTTTGAGGATTATCCGAAAACCGATTTTCAATCATATCAGGTCCGATTCAGGTTCGAACTACGTCAAATAAAATTTTGTTGAATTTTAATAACCCATAGGAACAAAATATATAAAAATATCCACAAAATGGTCCGATTTGATTTTTAACAATATCCTGTGTACTAACCCTTTGAGAATTTTCCGAAAACCGAGTTTTGATCATATCAGCTCCGATTCCGGTCCGAACTGCTTCAAATAAAATTTCGTTGAATTCCAATAACCCATAGGAACAAAATATGTAAAAATATCCACAAAATGGTCCGACTCGATGTTTAACAATATCCCGTGTACTAGCCTCTTTGAGGATTATCCAAAAATCGAGTTTCGATTATATCAGCTCCGATTCCGGTCCGAACTGCGTCAAATAAATTTCGTTGAATTCCAATAACCCATAGGAACAAAATATGTAAAAATATCAACAAAATGGTCCGACTCGATTTTTAACAATATCCCGTGTACTAGCCCCTTTGAGAATTTTCCGAAAACCGAGTTTCGATCATATCAGCTCCGATTCCGGTCCGAACAGCGTCAAATAAAATTTCGTTGAATTCCAATAACCCATAGGAACAAAATATGTAAAAATATCCACAAAATGGTCCGACTTGATTTTTGACAATATCCCGTGTACTAACCCCTTTGAGAATTTTCCGAAAACCGAGTTTCGATCATATCAGCTCCGATTACGGTCCGAACAGCGTCAAATAAAATTTCGTTGAATTCCAATAACCCATAGGAACAAAATATGTAAAAATATCCACAAAATGGTCCGACTCGATTTTTAACAATATCCCATGTACTAGCCCCTTTGAGGATTATCCAAAAACCGAGTTTCGATTATAACAGCTTCGATTCAGGTACGAAACGCGTCAAATAAAATTTTGTTTAATCCCAATATCCCGTAGGAACAAAATATGTAAAAATGTCCATGAAATGGTCCGACCCGATTTTTAACAATATTTTGTGTACTAACCCCTTTGAGGATTATCCGAAAACCGATTTTCAATCATATCAGGTCCGATTCAGGTTCGAACTACGTCAAATAAAATTTTGTTGAATTTTAATAACCCATAGGAACAAAATATATAAAAATATCCACAAAATGGTCCGATTTGATTTTTAACAATATCCTGTGTACTAACCCTTTGAGAATTTTCCGAAAACCGAGTTTTGATCATATCAGCTCCGATTCCGGTCCGAACTGCTTCAAATAAAATTTCGCTGAATTCCAATAATCCATAGGAACAAAATATGTAAAAATATCCACAAAATGGTCCGACTCGATGTTTAACAATATCCCATGTACTAGCCCCTTTGAGGATTATCCAAAAATCGAGTTTCGATTATATCAGCTCCGATTCAGGTCCGAATTGCGTCAAATAAATTTCTTTGAATTCCAATAACCCATAGGAACAAAATATGTGAAAATATCAACAAAATGGTCCGACTTGATTTGTAACAATATCCCGTGTACTAACCCCTTTGAGAATTTTTCGAAAACCGAGTTTCGATCATATCAGCTCCGATTCCGGTCCGAACAGCGTCAAATAAAATTTCGTTGAATTCCAATAACCCATAGGAACAAAATATGTAAAAATATCCACAAAATGGTCCGACTTGATTTTCAACAATATCCCGTGTACTAACCCCTTTGAGAATTTTCCGAAAACCGAGTTTCGATCATATCAGCTCCGATTCTGGTCCGAACAGCGTCAAATAAAATTTCGTTGAATTCCAATAACCCATAGGAACAAAATATGTAAAAATATCCACAAAATGGTCCGTCTCGATTTTTAACAATATCCCATGTACTAGCCCCTTTGAGGATTATCCAAAAACCGAGTTTCGATTATAACAGCTCCGATTCAGGTTCGAACTACGTCAAATAAAATTTTGTTGAATTTTAATAACCCATAGGAACAAAATATGTAAAAATGTCCATTAAATGGTCCGATTTGATTTTTAACAATATCCCGTGTACTAACCCCTTTGAGAATTTTCCGAAAACCGAGTTTTTATCATATCAGCTCCGATTCCGGTCCGAACTGCTTCAAATAAAATTTCGTTGAATTCCAATAACCCATAGGAACAAAATATGTAAAAATATCCACAAAATGGTCCGACTCGATGTTTAACAATATCCCGTGTACTAGCCCCTTTGAGGATTATCCAAAAATCGAGTTTCGATTATATCAGCTCCGATTCCGGTCCGAACTGCGTCAAATAAATTTCGTTGAATTCCAATAACCCATAGGAACAAAATATGTAAAAATATCAACAAAATGGTCCGACTCGATTTTTAACAATATCCCGTGTACTAGCCCCTTTGAGAATTTTCCGAAAACCGAGTTTCGATCATATCAGCTCCGATTCCGGTCCGAACAGCGTCAAATAAAATTTCGTTGAATTCCAATAACCCATAGGAACAAAATATGTAAAAATATCCACAAAATGGTCCGACTTGATTTTTGACAATATCCCGTGTACTAACCCCTTTGAGAATTTTCCGAAAACCGAGTTTCGATCATATCAGCTCCGATTACGGTCCGAACAGCGTCAAATAAAATTTCGTTGAATTCCAATAACCCATAGGAACAAAATATGTAAAAATATCCACAAAATGGTCCGACTCGATTTTTAACAATATCCCATGTACTAGCCCCTTTGAGGATTATCCAAAAACCGAGTTTCGATTATAACAGCTTCGATTCAGGTACGAAACGCGTCAAATAAAATTTTGTTTAATCCCAATATCCCGTAGGAACAAAATATGTAAAAATGTCCATGAAATGGTCCGACCCGATTTTTAACAATATTTTGTGTACTAACCCCTTTGAGGATTATCCGAAAACCGATTTTCAATCATATCAGGTCCGATTCAGGTTCGAACTACGTCAAATAAAATTTTGTTGAATTTTAATAACCCATAGGAACAAAATATATAAAAATATCCACAAAATGGTCCGATTTGATTTTTAACAATATCCTGTGTACTAACCCTTTGAGAATTTTCCGAAAACCGAGTTTTGATCATATCAGCTCCGATTCCGGTCCGAACTGCTTCAAATAAAATTTCGCTGAATTCCAATAATCCATAGGAACAAAATATGTAAAAATATCCACAAAATGGTCCGACTCGATGTTTAACAATATCCCATGTACTAGCCCCTTTGAGGATTATCCAAAAATCGAGTTTCGATTATATCAGCTCCGATTCAGGTCCGAATTGCGTCAAATAAATTTCTTTGAATTCCAATAACCCATAGGAACAAAATATGTGAAAATATCAACAAAATGGTCCGACTTGATTTGTAACAATATCCCGTGTACTAACCCCTTTGAGAATTTTTCGAAAACCGAGTTTCGATCATATCAGCTCCGATTCCGGTCCGAACAGCGTCAAATAAAATTTCGTTGAATTCCAATAACCCATAGGAACAAAATATGTAAAAATATCCACAAAATGGTCCGACTTGATTTTCAACAATATCCCGTGTACTAACCCCTTTGAGAATTTTCCGAAAACCGAGTTTCGATCATATCAGCTCCGATTCTGGTCCGAACAGCGTCAAATAAAATTTCGTTGAATTCCAATAACCCATAGGAACAAAATATGTAAAAATATCCACAAAATGGTCCGTCTCGATTTTTAACAATATCCCATGTACTAGCCCCTTTGAGGATTATCCAAAAACCGAGTTTCGATTATAACAGCTCCGATTCAGGTTCGAACTACGTCAAATAAAATTTTGTTGAATTTTAATAACCCATAGGAACAAAATATGTAAAAATGTCCATTAAATGGTCCGATTTGATTTTTAACAATATCCCGTGTACTAACCCCTTTGAGAATTTTCCGAAAACCGAGTTTTTATCATATCAGCTCCGATTCCGGTCCGAACTGCTTCAAATAAAATTTCGTTGAATTCCAATAACCCATAGGAACAAAATATGTAAAAATATCCACAAAATGGTCCGACTCGATGTTTAACAATATCCCGTGTACTAGCCCCTTTGAGGATTATCCAAAAATCGAGTTTCGATTATATCAGCTCCGATTCCGGTCCGAACTGCGTCAAATAAATTTCGTTGAATTCCAATAACCCATAGGAACAAAATATGTAAAAATATCAACAAAATGGTCCGACTCGATTTTTAACAATATCCCGTGTACTAGCCCCTTTGAGAATTTTCCGAAAACCGAGTTTCGATCATATCAGCTCCGATTCCGGTCCGAACAGCGTCAAATAAAATTTCGTTGAATTCCAATAACCCATAGGAACAAAATATGTAAAAATATCCACAAAATGGTCCGACTTGATTTTTGACAATATCCCGTGTACTAACCCCTTTGAGAATTTTCCGAAAACCGAGTTTCGATCATATCAGCTCCGATTACGGTCCGAACAGCGTCAAATAAAATTTCGTTGAATTCCAATAACCCATAGGAACAAAATATGTAAAAATATCCACAAAATGGTCCGACACGATTTTTAACAATATCCCATGTACTAGCCCCTTTGAGGATTATCCAAAAACCGAGTTTCGATTATAACAGCTTCGATTCAGGTACGAAACGCGTCAAATAAAATTTTGTTTAATCCCAATATCCCGTAGGAACAAAATATGTAAAAATGTCCATGAAATGGTCCGACCCGATTTTTAACAATATTTTGTGTACTAACCCCTTTGAGGATTATCCGAAAACCGATTTTCAATCATATCAGGTCCGATTCAGGTTCGAACTACGTCAAATAAAATTTTGTTGAATTTTAATAACCCATAGGAACAAAATATATAAAAATATCCACAAAATGGTCCGATTTGATTTTTAACAATATCCTGTGTACTAACCCTTTGAGAATTTTCCGAAAACCGAGTTTTGATCATATCAGCTCCGATTCCGGTCCGAACAGCGTCAAATAAAATTTCGTTGAATTCCAATAACCCATAGGAACAAAATATGTAAAAATATCCACAAAATGGTCCGACTTGATTTTTAACAATATCCCGTGTACTAACCTCTTTGAGAATTTTCCGAAAACCGAGTTTCGATCATATCAGCTCCGATTCCGGTCCGAACAGCGTCAAATAAAATTTCGTTGAATTCCAATAACCCATAGGAACAAAATATGTAAAAATATCCACAAAATGGTCCGACTCGATGTTTAACAATATCCCATGTACTAGCCCCTTTGAGGATTATCCAAAAATCGAGTTTCGATTATATCAGCTCCGATTCAGGTCCGAATTGCGTCAAATAAATTTCTTTGAATTCCAATAACCCATAGGAACAAAATATGTGAAAATATCAACAAAATGGTCCGACTTGATTTGTAACAATATCCCGTGTACTAACCCCTTTGAGAATTTTTCGAAAACCGAGTTTCGATCATATCAGCTCCGATTCCGGTCCGAACAGCGTCAAATAAAATTTCGTTGAATTCCAATAACCCATAGGAACAAAATATGTAAAAATATCCACAAAATGGTCCGACTTGATTTTCAACAATATCCCGTGTACTAACCCCTTTGAGAATTTTCCGAAAACCGAGTTTCGATCATATCAGCTCCGATTCTGGTCCGAACAGCGTCAAATAAAATTTCGTTGAATTCCAATAACCCATAGGAACAAAATATGTAAAAATATCCACAAAATGGTCCGTCTCGATTTTTAACAATATCCCATGTACTAGCCCCTTTGAGGATTATCCAAAAACCGAGTTTCGATTATAACAGCTCCGATTCAGGTTCGAACTACGTCAAATAAAATTTTGTTGAATTTTAATAACCCATAGGAACAAAATATGTAAAAATGTCCATGAAATGGTCCGATTTGATTTTTAACAATATCCCGTGTACTAACCCCTTTGAGAATTTTCCGAAAACCGAGTTTTTATCATATCAGCTCCGATTCCGGTCCGAACTGCTTCAAATAAAATTTCGTTGAATTCCAATAACCCATAGGAACAAAATATGTAAAAATATCCACAAAATGGTCCGACTCGATGTTTAACAATATCCCGTGTACTAGCCCCTTTGAGGATTATCCAAAAATCGAGTTTCGATTATATCAGCTCCGATTCCGGTCCGAACTGCGTCAAATAAATTTCGTTGAATTCCAATAACCCATAGGAACAAAATATGTAAAAATATCAACAAAATGGTCCGACTCGATTTTTAACAATATCCCGTGTACTAGCCCCTTTGAGAATTTTCCGAAAACCGAGTTTCGATCATATCAGCTCCGATTCCGGTCCGAACAGCGTCAAATAAAATTTCGTTGAATTCCAATAACCCATAGGAACAAAATATGTAAAAATATCCACAAAATGGTCCGACTTGATTTTTGACAATATCCCGTGTACTAACCCCTTTGAGAATTTTCCGAAAACCGAGTTTCGATCATATCAGCTCCGATTACGGTCCGAACAGCGTCAAATAAAATTTCGTTGAATTCCAATAACCCATAGGAACAAAATATGTAAAAATATCCACAAAATGGTCCGACTCGATTTTTAACAATATCCCATGTACTAGCCCCTTTGAGGATTATCCAAAAACCGAGTTTCGATTATAACAGCTTCGATTCAGGTACGAAACGCGTCAAATAAAATTTTGTTTAATCCCAATATCCCGTAGGAACAAAATATGTAAAAATGTCCATGAAATGGTCCGACCCGATTTTTAACAATATTTTGTGTACTAACCCCTTTGAGGATTATCCGAAAACCGATTTTCAATCATATCAGGTCCGATTCAGGTTCGAACTACGTCAAATAAAATTTTGTTGAATTTTAATAACCCATAGGAACAAAATATATAAAAATATCCACAAAATGGTCCGATTTGATTTTTAACAATATCCTGTGTACTAACCCTTTGAGAATTTTCCGAAAACCGAGTTTTGATCATATCAGCTCCGATTCCGGTCCGAATTGCTTCAAATAAAATTTCGCTGAATTCCAATAATCCATAGGAACAAAATATGTAAAAATATCCACAAAATGGTCCGACTCGATGTTTAACAATATCCCATGTACTAGCCCCTTTGAGGATTATCCAAAAATCGAGTTTCGATTATATCAGCTCCGATTCAGGTCCGAATTGCGTCAAATAAATTTCTTTGAATTCCAATAACCCATAGGAACAAAATATGTGAAAATATCAACAAAATGGTCCGACTTGATTTGTAACAATATCCCGTGTACTAACCCCTTTGAGAATTTTTCGAAAACCGAGTTTCGATCATATCAGCTCCGATTCCGGTCCGAACAGCGTCAAATAAAATTTCGTTGAATTCCAATAACCCATAGGAACAAAATATGTAAAAATATCCACAAAATGGTCCGAATTGATTTTCAACAATATCCCGTGTACTAACCCCTTTGAGAATTTTCCGAAAACCGAGTTTCGATCATATCAGCTCCGATTCTGGTCCGAACAGCGTCAAATAAAATTTCGTTGAATTCCAATAACCCATAGGAACAAAATATGTAAAAATATCCACAAAATGGTCCGTCTCGATTTTTAACAATATCCCATGTACTAGCCCCTTTGAGGATTATCCAAAAACCGAGTTTCGATTATAACAGCTCCGATTCAGGTTCGAACTACGTCAAATAAAATTTTGTTGAATTTTAATAACCCATAGGAACAAAATATGTAAAAATGTCCATTAAATGGTCCGATTTGATTTTTAACAATATCCCGTGTACTAACCCCTTTGAGAATTTTCCGAAAACCGAGTTTTTATCATATCAGCTCCGATTCCGGTCCGAACTGCTTCAAATAAAATTTCGTTGAATTCCAATAACCCATAGGAACAAAATATGTAAAAATATCCACAAAATGGTCCGACTCGATGTTTAACAATATCCCGTGTACTAGCCCCTTTGAGGATTATCCAAAAACCGAGTTTCGATCATATCAGCTCCGATTCCGGTCCGAACAGCGTCAAATAAAATTTCGTTGAATTCCAATAACCCATAGGAACAAAATATGTAAAAATATCCACAAAATGGTCCGACTCGATGTGTAACAATATCCCGTGTACTAACCCCTTTGAGAATTTTCCGAAAATCGAGTTTCGATTATATCAGCTCCGATTCAGGTCCGAATTGCGTCAAATAAATTTCTTTGAATTCCAATAACCCATAGGAACAAAATATGTAAAAATATCCACAAAATGGTCCGACTTGATTTTTAACAATATCCCGTGTACTAACCCCTTTGAGAATTTTCCGAAAACCGAGTTTCGATCATATCAGCTCCGATTCCGGTCCGAACAGCGTCAAATAAAATTTCGTTGAATTCCAATAACCCATAGGAACAAAATATGTAAAAATATCCACAAAATGGTCCGACTCGATTTTTAACAATATCCCATGTACTAGCCCCTTTGAGGATTATCCAAAAACCGAGTTTCGATTATAACAGCTTCGATTCAGGTACGAAACGCGTCAAATAAAATTTTGTTTAATCCCAATATCCCGTAGGAACAAAATATGTAAAAATGTCCATGAAATGGTCCGACCCGATTTTTAACAATATTTTGTGTACTAACCCCTTTGAGGATTATCCGAAAACCGATTTTCAATCATATCAGGTCCGATTCAGGTTCGAACTACGTCAAATAAAATTTTGTTGAATTTTAATAACCCATAGGAACAAAATATATAAAAATATCCACAAAATGGTCCGATTTGATTTTTAACAATATCCTGTGTACTAACCCTTTGAGAATTTTCCGAAAACCGAGTTTTTATCATATCAGCTCCGATTCCGGTCCGAACTGCTTCAAATAAAATTTCGTTGAATTCCAATAACCCATAGGAACAAAATATGTAAAAATATCCACAAAATGGTCCGACTCGATGTTTAACAATATCCCGTGTACTAGCCCCTTTGAGGATTATCCAAAAATCGAGTTTCGATTATATCAGCTCCGATTCCGGTCCGAACTGCGTCAAATAAATTTCGTTGAATTCCAATAACCCATAGGAACAAAATATGTAAAAATATCAACAAAATGGTCCGACTCGATTTTTAACAATATCCCGTGTACTAGCCCCTTTGAGAATTTTCCGAAAACCGAGTTTCGATCATATCAGCTCCGATTCCGGTCCGAACAGCGTCAAATAAAATTTCGTTGAATTCCAATAACCCATAGGAACAAAATATGTAAAAATATCCACAAAATGGTCCGACTTGATTTTTGACAATATCCCGTGTACTAACCCCTTTGAGAATTTTCCGAAAACCGAGTTTCGATCATATCAGCTCCGATTACGGTCCGAACAGCGTCAAATAAAATTTCGTTGAATTCCAATAACCCATAGGAACAAAATATGTAAAAATATCCACAAAATGGTCCGACTCGATTTTTAACAATATCCCATGTACTAGCCCCTTTGAGGATTATCCAAAAACCGAGTTTCGATTATAACAGCTTCGATTCAGGTACGAAACGCGTCAAATAAAATTTTGTTTAATCCCAATATCCCGTAGGAACAAAATATGTAAAAATGTCCATGAAATGGTCCGACCCGATTTTTAACAATATTTTGTGTACTAACCCCTTTGAGGATTATCCGAAAACCGATTTTCAATCATATCAGGTCCGATTCAGGTTCGAACTACGTCAAATAAAATTTTGTTGAATTTTAATAACCCATAGGAACAAAATATATAAAAATATCCACAAAATGGTCCGATTTGATTTTTAACAATATCCTGTGTACTAACCCTTTGAGAATTTTCCGAAAACCGAGTTTTGATCATATCAGCTCCGATTCCGGTCCGAATTGCTTCAAATAAAATTTCGCTGAATTCCAATAATCCATAGGAACAAAATATGTAAAAATATCCACAAAATGGTCCGACTCGATGTTTAACAATATCCCATGTACTAGCCCCTTTGAGGATTATCCAAAAATCGAGTTTCGATTATATCAGCTCCGATTCAGGTCCGAATTGCGTCAAATAAATTTCTTTGAATTCCAATAACCCATAGGAACAAAATATGTGAAAATATCAACAAAATGGTCCGACTTGATTTGTAACAATATCCCGTGTACTAACCCCTTTGAGAATTTTTCGAAAACCGAGTTTCGATCATATCAGCTCCGATTCCGGTCCGAACAGCGTCAAATAAAATTTCGTTGAATTCCAATAACCCATAGGAACAAAATATGTAAAAATATCCACAAAATGGTCCGAATTGATTTTCAACAATATCCCGTGTACTAACCCCTTTGAGAATTTTCCGAAAACCGAGTTTCGATCATATCAGCTCCGATTCTGGTCCGAACAGCGTCAAATAAAATTTCGTTGAATTCCAATAACCCATAGGAACAAAATATGTAAAAATATCCACAAAATGGTCCGTCTCGATTTTTAACAATATCCCATGTACTAGCCCCTTTGAGGATTATCCAAAAACCGAGTTTCGATTATAACAGCTCCGATTCAGGTTCGAACTACGTCAAATAAAATTTTGTTGAATTTTAATAACCCATAGGAACAAAATATGTAAAAATGTCCATTAAATGGTCCGATTTGATTTTTAACAATATCCCGTGTACTAACCCCTTTGAGAATTTTCCGAAAACCGAGTTTTTATCATATCAGCTCCGATTCCGGTCCGAACTGCTTCAAATAAAATTTCGTTGAATTCCAATAACCCATAGGAACAAAATATGTAAAAATATCCACAAAATGGTCCGACTCGATGTTTAACAATATCCCGTGTACTAGCCCCTTTGAGGATTATCCAAAAACCGAGTTTCGATCATATCAGCTCCGATTCCGGTCCGAACAGCGTCAAATAAAATTTCGTTGAATTCCAATAACCCATAGGAACAAAATATGTAAAAATATCCACAAAATGGTCCGACTCGATGTGTAACAATATCCCGTGTACTAACCCCTTTGAGAATTTTCCGAAAATCGAGTTTCGATTATATCAGCTCCGATTCAGGTCCGAATTGCGTCAAATAAATTTCTTTGAATTCCAATAACCCATAGGAACAAAATATGTAAAAATATCCACAAAATGGTCCGACTTGATTTTTAACAATATCCCGTGTACTAACCCCTTTGAGAATTTTCCGAAAACCGAGTTTCGATCATATCAGCTCCGATTCCGGTCCGAACAGCGTCAAATAAAATTTCGTTGAATTCCAATAACCCATAGGAACAAAATATGTAAAAATATCCACAAAATGGTCCGACTCGATTTTTAACAATATCCCATGTACTAGCCCCTTTGAGGATTATCCAAAAACCGAGTTTCGATTATAACAGCTTCGATTCAGGTACGAAACGCGTCAAATAAAATTTTGTTTAATCCCAATATCCCGTAGGAACAAAATATGTAAAAATGTCCATGAAATGGTCCGACCCGATTTTTAACAATATTTTGTGTACTAACCCCTTTGAGGATTATCCGAAAACCGATTTTCAATCATATCAGGTCCGATTCAGGTTCGAACTACGTCAAATAAAATTTTGTTGAATTTTAATAACCCATAGGAACAAAATATATAAAAATATCCACAAAATGGTCCGATTTGATTTTTAACAATATCCTGTGTACTAACCCTTTGAGAATTTTCCGAAAACCGAGTTTTGATCATATCAGCTCCGATTCCGGTCCGAACTGCTTCAAATAAAATTTTGCTAAATTCCAATAATCCATAGGAACAAAATATGTAAAAATATCCACAAAATGGTCCGACTCGATGTTTAACAATATCCCATGTACTAGCCCCTTTGAGGATTATCCAAAAATCGAGTTTCGATTATATCAGCTCCGATTCAGGTCCGAATTGCGTCAAATAAATTTCTTTGAATTCCAATAACCCATAGGAACAAAATATGTAAAAATATCCACAAAATGGTCCAACTTGATTTTTTGACAATATCCCGTGTACTAACCCCTTTGAGAATTTTCCGAAAACCGAGTTTCGATCATATCAGCTCCGATTCCGGTCCGAACAGCGTCAAATAAAATTTCGTTGAATTCCAATAACCCATAGGAACAAAATATGTAAAAATATCCACAAAATGGTCCGACTCGATTTTTAACAATATCCCCTGTACTAGCCCCTTTGAGGATTATCCAAAAACCGAGTTTCGATTATAACAGCTCCGATTCAGGTCCGAAACGCGTCAAATAAAATTTTGTTTAATCCCAATATCCCGTAGGAACAAAATATGTAAAAATGTCCATGAAATGGTCTGACCCGATTTTTAACAATATTTTGTGTACTAACCCCTTTGAGGATTATCCGAAAACCGATTTTCAATCATATCAGGTCCGATTCAGGTTCGAACTACGTTAAATAAAATTTTGTTGAATTTTAATAACCCATAGGAACAAAATATATAAAAATATCCACAAAATGGTCCGATTTGATTTTTAACAATATCCCGTGTACTAACCCTTTGAGAATTTTCCGAAAACCGAGTTTTGATCATATCAGCTCCGATTCCGGTCCGAACAGCTTCAAATAAAATTTCGCTGAATTCCAATAATCCATAGGAACAAAATATGTAAAAATATCCACAAAATGGTCCGACTCGATGTGTAACAATATCCCATGTACTAGCCCCTTTGAGGATTATCCAAAAATCGAGTTTCGATTATATCAGCTCCGATTCAGGTCCGAATTGCGTCAAATAAATTTCTTTGAATTCCAATAACCCATAGGAACAAAATATGTAAAAATATCAACAAAATGGTCCGACTTGATTTGTAACAATATCCCGTGTACTAACCCCTTTGAGAATTTTCCGAAAACCGAGTTTCGATCATATCAGCTCCGATTCCGGTCCGAACATCGTCAAATAAAATTTCGTTGAATTCCAATAACCAATAGGAACAAAATATGTAAAAATATCCACAAAATGGTCCGACTTGATTTTTAACAATATCCCGTGTAATAACCCCTTTGAGAATTTTCCGAAAACCGAGTTTCGATCATATCAGCTCCGATTCTGGTCCGAACAGCGTCAAATAAAATTTCGTTGAATTCCAATAACCCATAGGAACAAAATATGAAAAAATATCCACAAAATGGTCCGACTCGATTTTTAACAATATCCCATGTACTAGCCCCTTTGAGGATTATCCAAAAACCGAGTTTCGATTATAACAGCTCCGATTCAGGTTCGAACTACGTCAAATAAAATTTTGTTGAATTTTAATAACCCATAGGAACAAAATATGTAAAAATGTCCATGAAATGGTCGGATTTGATTTTTAACAATATCCCGTGTACTAACCCCTTTGAGAATTTTCCGAAAACCGAGTTTGGATCATATCAGCTCCGATTCCGGTCCGAACTGCGTCAAATAAATTTCGTTGAATTCCAATAACCCATAGGAACAAAATATGTAAAAATATCCACAAAATGATCCTACTTGATTTTTAACAATATCCCGTGTACTAACCCCTTTGAGAATTTTCCGAAAACCGAGTTTCGATTATAACAGCTCCGATTCAGGTCCGAAACGCGTCAAATAAAATTGTGTTTAATCCCAATATCCCGTAGGAACAAAATATGTAAAAATCTCCATGAAATGGTCCGACCCGATTTTTAACAATATTTTGTGTACTAAACCCTTTGAGGATTATCCGAAAACTGATTTTCAATCATATCAGGTCCGATTCAGGTTCGAACTACGTCAAATAAAATTTTGTTGAATTTTAATAACCCATAGGAACAAAATATATAAAAATATCCACAAAATGGTCCGATTTGATTTTTAACAATATCCCGTGTACTAACCCCTTTGAGAATTTTCCGAAAACCGAGTTTTGATCATATCAGCTCCGATTCCGGTCCGAACTGCTTCAAATAAAATTTCGTTGAATTCCAATAACCCATAGGAACAAAATATGTAAAAATATCCACAAAATGGTCCGACTCGATGTGTAACAATATCCCATGTACTAGCCCCTTTGAGGATTATCCAAAAATCGAGTTTCGATTATATCAGCTCCGATTCAGGTCCGAATTGCGTCAAATAAATTTCTTTGAATTCCAATAACCCATAGGAACAAAATATGTAAAAATATCCACAAAATGGTCCGACTTGATTTTTAACAATATCCCGTGTACTAACCCCTTTGAGAATTTTCCGAAAACCGAGTTTCGATCATATCAGCTCCGATTCCGGTCCGAACTGCTTCAAATAAAATTTCGTTGAATTCCAATAACCCATAGGAACAAAATATGTAAAATGGTCAACAAAATGGTCCGACTCGATTTTTAACAATATCCCGTGTACTAGCCCCTTTGAGAATTTTCCGAAAACCGAGTTTCGATCATATCAGCTCCGATTCCGGTCCGAACAGCGTCAAATAAAATTTCGTTGAATTCCAATAACCCATAGGAACAAAATATGTAAAAATATCCACAAAATGGTCCGACTTGATTTTTGACAATATCCCGTGTACTAACCCCTTTGAGAATTTTCCGAAAACCGAGTTTCGATCATATCAGCTCCGATTACGGTCCGAACAGCGTCAAATAAAATTTCGTTGAATTCCAATAACCCATAGGAACAAAATATGTAAAAATATCCACAAAATGGTCCGACTCGATTTTTAACAATATCCCATGTACTAGCCCCTTTGAGGATTATCCAAAAACCGAGTTTCGATTATAACAGCTTCGATTCAGGTACGAAACGCGTCAAATAAAATTTTGTTTAATCCCAATATCCCGTAGGAACAAAATATGTAAAAATGTCCATGAAATGGTCCGACCCGATTTTTAACAATATCCCATGTACTAGCCCCTTTGAGGATTATCCAAAAACCGATTTTCGATTATAACAGCTCCGATTCAGGTACGAAACGCGTCAAATAAAATTTTGTTTAATCCCAATATCCCGTAGGAACAAAATATGTAAAAATCTCCATGAAATGGTCCGACCCGATTTTTAACAATATTTTGTGTACTAAACCCTTTGAGGATTATCCGAAAACCGATTTTCAATCATATCAGGTCCGATTCAGGTTCGAACTACGTCAAATAAAATTTTGTTGAATTTTAATATCCCATAGGAACAAAATATGTAAAAATATCCACAAAATGGTCCGACATGATTTTTAACAATATCCCGTGTACTAACCCCTTTGAGAATTTTCCGAAAACCGAGTTTCGATCATATCAGCTCCGATTCCGGTCCGAACAGCGTCAAATAAAATTTCGTTGAATTCCAATAACCCATAGGAACAAAATATGTAAAAATATCCACAAAATGGTCCGACTCGATTTTTAACAATATCCCATGTACTAGCCCCTTTGAGGATTATCCAAAAACCGATTTTCGATTATAACAGCTCCGATTCAGGTACGAAACGCGTCAAATAAAATTTTGTTTAATCCCAATATCCCGTAGGAACAAAATATGTAAAAATGTCCATGAAATGGTCTGACCCGATTTTTAACAATATTTTGTGTACTAACCCCTTTGAGGATTATCCGAAAACCGATTTTCAATCATATCAGGTCCGATTCAGGTTCGAACTACGTTAAATAAAATTTTGTTGAATTTTAATAACCCATAGGAACAAAATATATAAAAATATCCACAAAATGGTCCGATTTGATTTTTAACAATATCCCGTGTACTAACCCTTTGAGAATTTTCCGAAAACCGAGTTTTGATCATATCAGCTCCGATTCCGGTCCGAACAGCTTCAAATAAAATTTCGCTGAATTCCAATAATCCATAGGAACAAAATATTTAAAAATTTCCACAAAATGGTCCGACTCGATGTTTAACAATATCCCATGTACTAGCCCCTTTGAGGATTATCCAAAAATCGAGTTTCGATTATATCAGCTCCGATTCAGGTCCGAATTGCGTCAAATAAATTTCTTTGAATTCCAATAACCCATAGGAACAAAATATGTAAAAATATCCACAAAATGGTCCGACTTGATTTTTGACAATATCCCGTGTACTAACCCCTTTGAGAATTTTCCGAAAACCGAGTTTCGATCATATCAGCTCCGATTCCGGTCCGAACAGCGTCAAATAAAATTTCGTTGAATTCCAATAACCCATAGGAACAAAATATGTAAAAATATCCACAAAATGGTCCGACTTGATTTTTAACAATATCCCGTGTACTAACCCCTTTGAGAATTTTCCGAAAACCGAGTTTCGATTATAACAGCTCCGATTCAGGTCCGAAACGCGTCAAATAAAATTTTGTTTAATCCCAATATCCCGTAGGAACAAAATATGTAAAAATCTCCATGAAATGGTCCGACCCGATTTTTAACAATATTTTGTGTACTAAACCCTTTGAGGATTATCTGAAAACCGATTTTCAATCATATCAGGTCCGATTCAGGTTCGAACTACGTCAAATAAAATTTTGTTGAATTTTAATATCCCATAGGAACAAAATATATAAAAATATCCACAAAATGGTCCGATTTGATTTTTAACAATATCCCGTGTACTAACCCCTTTGAGAATTTTCCGAAAACCGAGTTTTGATCATATCACCTCCGATTCCGGTCCGAACTGCTTCAAATAAAATTTCGTTGAATTCCAATAACCCATAGGAACAAAATATGTAAAAATATCCACAAAATGGTTCGACTTGATTTTTTGACAATATCCCGTGTACTAAACCCTTTGAGGATTATCCGAAAACCGATTTTCAATCATATCAGGTCCGATTCAGGTTCGAACTACGTCAAATAAAATTTTGTTGAATTTTAATATCCCATAGGAACAAAATATATAAAAATATCCACAAAATGGTCCGATTTGATTTTTAACAATATCCCGTGTACTAACCCCTTTGAGAATTTTCCGAAAACCAAGTTTTGATCATATCAGCTCCGATTCCGGTCCGAACTGCTTCAAATAAAATTTCGTTGAATTCCAATAACCCATAGGAACAAAATATGTAAAAATATCCACAAAATGGTCCGACTCGATGTGTAACAATATCCCATGTACTAGCCCCTTTGAGGATTATCCAAAAATCGAGTTTCGATTATATCAGCTCCGATTCAGGTCCGAATTGCGTCAAATAAATTTCTTTGAATTCCAATAACCCATAGGAACAAAATATGTAAAAATATCAACAAAATGGTCCGACTTGATTTGTAACAATATCCCGTGTACTAACCCCTTTGAGAATTTTCCGAAAACCGAGTTTCGATCATATCAGCTCCGATTCCGGTCCGAACAGCGTCAAATAAAATTTCGTTGAATTCCAATAACCAATAGGAACAAAATATGTAAAAATATCCACAAAATGGTCCGACTTGATTTTTAACAATATCCCGTGTAATAACCCCTTTGAGAATTTTCCGAAAACCGAGTTTCGATCATATCAGCTCCGATTCTGGTCCGAACAGCGTCAAATAAAATTTCGTTGAATTCCAATAACCCATAGGAACAAAATATGTAAAAATATCCACAAAATGGTCCGTCTCGATTTTTAACAATATCCCATGTACTAGCCCCTTTGAGGATTATCCAAAAACCGAGTTTCGATTATAACAGCTCCGATTCAGGTTCGAACTACGTCAAATAAAATTTTGTTGAATTTTAATAACCCATAGGAACAAAATATGTAAAAATGTCCATGAAATGGTCGGATTTGATTTTTAACAATATCCCGTGTACTAACCCCTTTGAGAATTTTCCGAAAACCGAGTTTTGATCATATCAGCTCCGATTCCGGTCCGAACTGCTTCAAATAAAATTTCGTTGAATTCCAATAACCCATAGGAACAAAATATGTAAAAATATCCACAAAATGGTCCGACTCGATGTTTAACAATATCCCGTGTACTAGCCCCTTTGAGGATTATCCAAAAATCGAGTTTCGATTATATCAGCTCCGATTCCGGTCCGAACTGCGTCAAATAAATTTCGTTGAATTCCAATAACCCATAGGAACAAAATATGTAAAAATATCCACAAAATGGTCCGACTCGATTTTTAACAATATCCCGTGTACTAGCCCCTTTGAGAATTTTCCGAAAACCGAGTTTCGATCATATCAGCTCCGATTCCGGTCCGAACAGCGTCAAATAAAATTTCGTTGAATTCCAATAACCCATAGGAACAAAATATGTAAAAATATCCACAAAATGGTCCGACTTGATTTTTAACAATATCCCGTGTACTAACCCCTTTGAGAATTTTCCGAAAACCGAGTTTCGATCATATCAGTTCCGATTCCGGTCCGAACAGCGTCAAATAAAATTTCGTTGAATTCCAATAACCCATAGGAACAAAATATGTAAAAATATCCACAAAATGGTCCGACTCGATTTTTAACAATATCCCATGTACTAGCCCCTTTGAGGATTATCCAAAAACCGATTTTCGATTATAACAGCTCCGATTCAGGTACGAAACGCTTCAAATAAAATTTTGTTTAATCCCAATATCCCGTAGGAACAAAATATGTAAAAATCTCCATGAAATGGTCCGACCCGATTTTTAACAATATTTTGTGTACTAAACCCTTTGAGGATTATCCGAAAACCGATTTTCAATCATATCAGGTCCGATTCAGGTTCGAACTACGTCAAATAAAATTTTGTTGAATTTTAATATCCCATAGGAACAAAATATGTAAAAATATCCACAAAATGGTCCGACATGATTTTTAACAATATCCCGTGTACTAACCCCTTTGAGAATTTTCCGAAAACCGAGTTTCGATCATATCAGCTCCGATTCCGGTCCGAACAGCGTCAAATAAAATTTCGTTGAATTCCAATAACCCATAGGAACAAAATATGTAAAAATATCCACAAAATGGTCCGACTCGATTTTTAACAATATCCCATGTACTAGCCCCTTTGAGGATTATCCAAAAACCGATTTTCGATTATAACAGCTCCGATTCAGGTACGAAACGCGTCAAATAAAATTTTGTTTAATCCCAATATCCCGTAGGAACAAAATATGTAAAAATGTCCATGAAATGGTCTGACCCGATTTTTAACAATATTTTGTGTACTAACCCCTTTGAGGATTATCCGAAAACCGATTTTCAATCATATCAGGTCCGATTCAGGTTCGAACTACGTTAAATAAAATTTTGTTGAATTTTAATAACCCATAGGAACAAAATATATAAAAATATCCACAAAATGGTCCGATTTGATTTTTAACAATATCCCGTGTACTAACCCTTTGAGAATTTTCCGAAAACCGAGTTTTGATCATATCAGCTCCGATTCCGGTCCGAACAGCTTCAAATAAAATTTCGCTGAATTCCAATAATCCATAGGAACAAAATATTTAAAAATATCCACAAAATGGTCCGACTCGATGTTTAACAATATCCCATGTACTAGCCCCTTTGAGGATTATCCAAAAATCGAGTTTCGATTATATCAGCTCCGATTCAGGTCCGAATTGCGTCAAATAAATTTCTTTGAATTCCAATAACCCATAGGAACAAAATATGTAAAAATATCCACAAAATGGTCCGACTTGATTTTTGACAATATCCCGTGTACTAACCCCTTTGAGAATTTTCCGAAAACCGAGTTTCGATCATATCAGCTCCGATTCCGGTCCGAACAGCGTCAAATAAAATTTCGTTGAATTCCAATAACCCATAGGAACAAAATATGTAAAAATATCCACAAAATGGTCCGACTTGATTTTTAACAATATCCCGTGTACTAACCCCTTTGAGAATTTTCCGAAAACCGAGTTTCGATTATAACAGCTCCGATTCAGGTCCGAAACGCGTCAAATAAAATTTTGTTTAATCCCAATATCCCGTAGGAACAAAATATGTAAAAATCTCCATGAAATGGTCCGACCCGATTTTTAACAATATTTTGTGTACTAAACCCTTTGAGGATTATCCGAAAACCGATTTTCAATCATATCAGGTCCGATTCAGGTTCGAACTACGTCAAATAAAATTTTGTTGAATTTTAATATCCCATAGGAACAAAATATATAAAAATATCCACAAAATGGTCCGATTTGATTTTTAACAATATCCCGTGTACTAACCCCTTTGAGAATTTTCCGAAAACCGAGTTTTGATCATATCACCTCCGATTCCGGTCCGAACTGCTTCAAATAAAATTTCGTTGAATTCCAATAACCCATAGGAACAAAATATGTAAAAATATCCACAAAATGGTTCGACTTGATTTTTTGACAATATCCCGTGTACTAAACCCTTTGAGGATTATCCGAAAACCGATTTTCAATCATATCAGGTCCGATTCAGGTTCGAACTACGTCAAATAAAATTTTGTTGAATTTTAATATCCCATAGGAACAAAATATATAAAAATATCCACAAAATGGTCCGATTTGATTTTTAACAATATCCCGTGTACTAACCCCTTTGAGAATTTTCCGAAAACCAAGTTTTGATCATATCAGCTCCGATTCCGGTCCGAACTGCTTCAAATAAAATTTCGTTGAATTCCAATAACCCATAGGAACAAAATATGTAAAAATATCCACAAAATGGTCCGACTCGATGTATAACAATATCCCATGTACTAGCCCCTTTGAGGATTATCCAAAAATCGAGTTTCGATTATATCAGCTCCGATTCAGGTCCGAATTGCGTCAAATAAATTTCTTTGAATTCCAATAACCCATAGGAACAAAATATGTAAAAATATCAACAAAATGGTCCGACTTGATTTGTAACAATATCCCGTGTACTAACCCCTTTGAGAATTTTCCGAAAACCGAGTTTCGATCATATCAGCTCCGATTCCGGTCCGAACAGCGTCAAATAAAATTTCGTTGAATTCCAATAACCAATAGGAACAAAATATGTAAAAATATCCACAAAATGGTCCGACTTGATTTTTAACAATATCCCGTGTAATAACCCCTTTGAGAATTTTCCGAAAACCGAGTTTCGATCATATCAGCTCCGATTCTGGTCCGAACAGCGTCAAATAAAATTTCGTTGAATTCCAATAACCCATAGGAACAAAATATGTAAAAATATCCACAAAATGGTCCGTCTCGATTTTTAACAATATCCCATGTACTAGCCCCTTTGAGGATTATCCAAAAACCGAGTTTCGATTATAACAGCTCCGATTCAGGTTCGAACTACGTCAAATAAAATTTTGTTGAATTTTAATAACCCATAGGAACAAAATATGTAAAAATGTCCATGAAATGGTCGGATTTGATTTTTAACAATATCCCGTGTACTAACCCCTTTGAGAATTTTCCGAAAACCGAGTTTTGATCATATCAGCTCCGATTCCGGTCCGAACTGCTTCAAATAAAATTTCGTTGAATTCCAATAACCCATAGGAACAAAATATGTAAAAATATCCACAAAATGGTCCGACTCGATGTTTAACAATATCCCGTGTACTAGCCCCTTTGAGGATTATCCAAAAATCGAGTTTCGATTATATCAGCTCCGATTCCGGTCCGAACTGCGTCAAATAAATTTCGTTGAATTCCAATAACCCATAGGAACAAAATATGTAAAAATATCCACAAAATGGTCCGACTCGATTTTTAACAATATCCCGTGTACTAGCCCCTTTGAGAATTTTCCGAAAACCGAGTTTCGATCATATCAGCTCCGATTCCGGTCCGAACAGCGTCAAATAAAATTTCGTTGAATTCCAATAACCCATAGGAACAAAATATGTAAAAATATCCACAAAATGGTCCGACTTGATTTTTGACAATATCCCATGTACTAACCCCTTTGAGAATTTTCCGAAAACCGAGTTTCGATCATATCAGCTCCGATTCCGGTCCGAACAGCGTCAAATAAAATTTCGTTGAATTCCAATAACCCATAGGAACAAAATATGTAAAAATATCCACAAAATGGTCCGACTCGATTTTTAACAATATCCCATGTACTAGCCCCTTTGAGGATTATCCAAAAACCGATTTTCGATTATAACAGCTCCGATTCAGGTACGAAACGCGTCAAATAAAATTTTGTTTAATCCCAATATCCCGTAGGAACAAAATATGTAAAAATGTCCATGAAATGGTCTGACCCGATTTTTAACAATATTTTGTGTACTAACCCCTTTGAGGATTATCCGAAAACCGATTTTCAATCATATCAGGTCCGATTCAGGTTCGAACTACGTTAAATAAAATTTTGTTGAATTTTAATAACCCATAGGAACAAAATATATAAAAATATCCACAAAATGGTCCGATTTGATTTTTAACAATATCCCGTGTACTAACCCTTTGAGAATTTTCCGAAAACCGAGTTTTGATCATATCAGCTCCGATTCCGGTCCGAACAGCTTCAAATAAAATTTCGCTGAATTCCAATAATCCATAGGAACAAAATATGTAAAAATATCCACAAAATGGTCCGACTCGATGTTTAACAATATCCCATGTACTAGCCCCTTTGAGGATTATCCAAAAATCGAGTTTCGATTATATCAGCTCCGATTCAGGTCCGAATTTCGTCAAATAAATTTCTTTGAATTCCAATAACCCATAGGAACAAAATATGTAAAAATATCCACAAAATGGTCCGACTTGATTTTTTGACAATATCCCGTGTACTAACCCCTTTGAGAATTTTCCGAAAACCGAGTTTCGATCATATCAGCTCCGATTCCGGTCCGAACAGCGTCAAATAAAATTTCGTTGAATTCCAATAACCCATAGGAACAAAATATGTAAAAATATCCACAAAATGATCCTACTTGATTTTTAACAATATCCCGTGTACTAACCCCTTTGAGAATTTTCCGAAAACCGAGTTTTGATCATATCAGCTCCGATTCCGGTCCGAAACGCGTCAAATAAAATTGTGTTTAATCCCAATATCCCGTAGGAACAAAATATGTAAAAATCTCCATGAAATGGTCCGACCCGATTTTTAACAATATTTTGTGTACTAAACCCTTTGAGGATTATCCGAAAACCGATTTTCAATCATATCAGGTCCGATTCAGGTTCGAACTACGTCAAATAAAATTTTGTTGAATTTTCATAACCCATAGGAACAAAATATATAAAAATATCCACAAAATGGTCCGATTTGATTTTTAACAATATCCCGTGTACTAACCCCTTTGAGAATTTTCCGAAAACCGAGTTTTGATCATATCAGCTCCGATTCCGGTCCGAACTGCTTCAAATAAAATTTCGTTGAATTCCAATAACTCATAGGAACAAAATATGTAAAAATATCCACAAAATGGTCCGACTCGATGTGTAACAATATCCCATGTACTAGCCCCTTTGAGGATTATCCAAAAATCGAGTTTCGATTATATCAGCTCCGATTCAGGTCCGAATTGCGTCAAATAAATTTCTTTGAATTCCAATAACCCATAGGAACAAAATATGTAAAAATATCCACAAAATGGTCCGACTTGATTTTTGACAATATCCCGTGTACTAACCCCTTTGAGAATTTTCCGAAAACCGAGTTTCGATCATATCAGCTCCGATTCCGGTCCGAACAGCGTCAAATAAAATTTCGTTGAATTCCAATAACCCATAGGAACAAAATATGTAAAAATATCCACAAAATGGTCCGACTCGATTTTTAACAATATCCCATGTACTAGCCCCTTTGAGGATTATCCAAAAACCGATTTTCGATTATAACAGCTCCGATTCAGGTACGAAACGCGTCAAATAAAATTTTGTTTAATCCCAATATCCCGTAGGAACAAAATATGTAAAAATCTCCATGAAATGGTCCGACCCGATTTTTAACAATATTTTGTGTACTAAACCCTTTGAGGATTATCCGAAAACCGATTTTCAATCATATCAGGTCCGATTCAGGTTCGAACTACGTCAAATAAAATTTTGTTGAATTTTAATAACCCATAGGAACAAAATATATAAAAATATCCACAAAATGGTCCGATTTGATTTTTAACAATATCCCGTGTACTAACCCTTTGAGAATTTTCCGAAAACCGAGTTTTGATCATATCAGCTCCGATTCCGGTCCGAACAGCTTCAAATAAAATTTCGCTGAATTCCAATAATCCATAGGAACAAAATATGTAAAAATATCCACAAAATGGTCCGACTCGATTTTTAACAATATCCCGTGTACTAGCCCCTTTGAGAATTTTCCGAAAACCGAGTTTCGATCATATCAGCTCCGATTCCGGTCCGAACAGCGTCAAATAAAATTTCGTTGAATTCCAATAACCCATAGGAACAAAATATGTAAAAATATCCACAAAATGGTCCGACTTGATTTTTGACAATATCCCGTGTACTAACCCCTTTGAGAATTTTCCGAAAACCGAGTTTCGATCATATCAGCTCCGATTCCGGTCCGAACAGCGTCAAATAAAATTTCGTTGAATTCCAATAACCCATAGGAACAAAATATGTAAAAATATCCACAAAATGGTCCGACTCGATTTTTAACAATATCCCATGTACTAGCCCCTTTGAGGATTATCCAAAAACCGATTTTCGATTATAACAGCTCCGATTCAGGTACGAAACGCGTCAAATAAAATTTTGTTTAATCCCAATATCCCGTAGGAACAAAATATGTAAAAATGTCCATGAAATGGTCTGACCCGATTTTTAACAATATTTTGTGTACTAACCCCTTTGAGGATTATCCGAAAACCGATTTTCAATCATATCAGGTCCGATTCAGGTTCGAACTACGTTAAATAAAATTTTGTTGAATTTTAATAACCCATAGGAACAAAATATATAAAAATATCCACAAAATGGTCCGATTTGATTTTTAACAATATCCCGTGTACTAACCCTTTGAGAATTTTCCGAAAACCGAGTTTTGATCATATCAGCTCCGATTCCGGTCCGAACAGCTTCAAATAAAATTTCGCTGAATTCCAATAATCCATAGGAACAAAATATGTAAAAATATCCACAAAATGGTCCGACTCGATGTTTAACAATATCCCATGTACTAGCCCCTTTGAGGATTATCCAAAAATCGAGTTTCGATTATATCAGCTCCGATTCAGGTCCGAATTGCGTCAAATAAATTTCTTTGAATTCCAATAACCCATAGGAACAAAATATGTAAAAATATCCACAAAATGGTCCGACTTGATTTTTTGACAATATCCCGTGTACTAACCCCTTTGAGAATTTTCCGAAAACCGAGTTTCGATCATATCAGCTCTGATTCCGGTCCGAACAGCGTCAAATAAAATTTCGTTGAATTCCAATAACCCATAGGAACAAAATATGTAAAAATATCCACAAAATGATCCTACTTGATTTTTAACAATATCCCGTGTACTAACCCCTTTGAGAATTTTCCGAAAACCGAGTTTCGATTATAACAGCACCGATTCAGGTCCGAAACGCGTCAAATAAAATTGTGTTTAATCCCAATATCCCGTAGGAACAAAATATGTAAAAATCTCCATGAAATGGTCCGACCCGATTTTTAACAATATTTTGTGTACTAAACCCTTTGAGGATTATCCGAAAACCGATTTTCAATCATATCAGGTCCGATTCAGGTTCGAACTACGTCAAATAAAATTTTGTTGAATTTTAATAACCCATAGGAACAAAATATATAAAAATATCCACAAAATGGTCCGATTTGATTTTTAACAATATCCCGTGTACTAACCCCTTTGAGAATTTTCCGAAAACCGAGTTTTGATCATATCAGCTCCGATTCCGGTCCGAACTGCTTCAAATAAAATTTCGTTGAATTCCAATAACCCATAGGAACAAAATATGTAAAAATATCCACAAAATGGTCCGACTCGATGTTTAACAATATCCCATGTACTAGCCCCTTTGAGGATTATCCAAAAATCGAGTTTCGATTATATCAGCTCCGATTCAGGTCCGAATTGCGTCAAATAAATTTCTTTGAATTCCAATAACCCATAGGAACAAAATATGTAAAAATATCCACAAAATGGTCCGACTTGATTTTTAACAATATCCCGTGTACTAACCCCTTTGAGAATTTTCCGAAAACCGAGTTTCGATCATATCAGCTCCGATTCCGGTCCGAACAGCGTCAAATAAAATTTCGTTGAATTCCAATAACCCATAGGAACAAAATATGTAAAAATATCCACAAAATGGTCCGACTTGATTTTTAACAATATCCCGTGTACTAACCCCTTTGAGAATTTTCCGAAAACCGAGTTTCGATCATATCAGCTCCGATTCCGGTCCGAACAGCGTCAAATAAAATTTCGTTGAATTCCAATAACCCATAGGAACAAAATATGTAAAAATATCCACAAAATGGTCCGACTCGATTTTTAACAATATCCCATGTACTAGCCCCTTTGAGGATTATCCAAAAACCGATTTTCGATTATAACAGCTCCGATTCAGGTACGGAACGCGTCAAATAAAATTTTGTTTAATCCCAATATCCCGTAGGAACAAAATATGTAAAAATGTCCATGAAATGGTCTGACCCGATTTTTAACAATATTTTGTGTACTAACCCCTTTGAGGATTATCCGAAAACCGATTTTCAATCATATCAGGTCCGATTCAGGTTCGAACTACGTTAAATAAAATTTTGTTGAATTTTAATAACCCATAGGAACAAAATATATAAAAATATCCACAAAATGGTCCGATTTGATTTTTAACAATATCCCGTGTACTAACCCTTTGAGAATTTTCCGAAAACCGAGTTTTGATCATATCAGCTCCGATTCTGGTCCGAACAGCTTCAAATAAAATTTCGCTGAATTCCAATAATCCATAGGAACAAAATATTTAAAAATATCCACAAAATGGTCCGACTCGATGTTTAACAATATCCCATGTACTAGCCCCTTTGAGGATTATCCAAAAATCGAGTTTCGATTATATCAGCTCCGATTCAGGTCCGAATTGCGTCAAATAAATTTCTTTGAATTCCAATAACCCATAGGAACAAAATATGTAAAAATATCCACAAAATGGTCCGACTTGATTTTTGACAATATCCCGTGTACTAACCCCTTTGAGAATTTTCCGAAAACCGAGTTTCGATCATATCAGCTCCGATTCCGGTCCGAACAGCGTCAAATAAAATTTCGTTGAATTCCAATAACCCATAGGAACAAAATATGTAAAAATATCCACAAAATGGTCCGACTCGATGTGTAACAATATCCCGTGTACTAACCCCTTTGAGAATTTTCCGAAAATCGAGTTTCGATTATATCAGCTCCGATTCAGGTCCGAATTGCGTCAAATAAATTTCTTTGAATTCCAATAACCCATAGGAACAAAATATGTAAAAATATCCACAAAATGGTCCGACTTGATTTTTAACAATATCCCGTGTACTAACCCCTTTGAGAATTTTCCGAAAACCGAGTTTCGATCATATCAGCTCCGATTCCGGTCCGAACAGCGTCAAATAAAATTTCGTTGAATTCCAATAACCCATAGGAACAAAATATGTAAAAATATCCACAAAATGGTCCGACTTGATTTTTAACAATATCCCGTGTACTAACCCCTTTGAGAATTTTCCGAAAACCGAGTTTCGATCATATCAGCTCCGATTCCGGTCCGAACAGCGTCAAATAAAATTTCGTTGAATTCCAATAACCCATAGGAACAAAATATGTAAAAATATCCACAAAATGGTCCGACTCGATTTTTAACAATATCCCATGTACTAGCCCCTTTGAGGATTATCCAAAAACCGATTTTCGATTATAACAGCTCCGATTCAGGTACGAAACGCGTCAAATAAAATTTTGTTTAATCCCAATATCCCGTAGGAACAAAATATGTAAAAATGTCCATGAAATGGTCTGACCCGATTTTTAACAATATTTTGTGTACTAACCCCTTTGAGGATTATCCGAAAACCGATTTTCAATCATATCAGGTCCGATTCAGGTTCGAACTACGTTAAATAAAATTTTGTTGAATTTTAATAACCCATAGGAACAAAATATATAAAAATATCCACAAAATGGTCCGATTTGATTTTTAACAATATCCCGTGTACTAACCCTTTGAGAATTTTCCGAAAACCGAGTTTTGATCATATCAGCTCCGATTCCGGTCCGAACAGCTTCAAATAAAATTTCGCTGAATTCCAATAATCCATAGGAACAAAATATGTAAAAATATCCACAAAATGGTCCGACTCGATGTTTAACAATATCCCATGTACTAGCCCCTTTGAGGATTATCCAAAAATCGAGTTTCGATTATATCAGCTCCGATTCAGGTCCGAATTGCGTCAAATAAATTTCTTTGAATTCCAATAACCCATAGGAACAAAATATGTAAAAATATCCACAAAATGGTCCGACTTGATTTTTTGACAATATCCCGTGTACTAACCCCTTTGAGAATTTTCCGAAAACCGAGTTTCGATCATATCAGCTCTGATTCCGGTCCGAACAGCGTCAAATAAAATTTCGTTGAATTCCAATAACCCATAGGAACAAAATATGTAAAAATATCCACAAAATGATCCTACTTGATTTTTAACAATATCCCGTGTACTAACCCCTTTGAGAATTTTCCGAAAACCGAGTTTCGATTATAACAGCTCCGATTCAGGTCCGAAACGCGTCAAATAAAATTGTGTTTAATCCCAATATCCCGTAGGAACAAAATATGTAAAAATCTCCATGAAATGGTCCGACTTGATTTTTAACAATATCCCGTGTACTAACCCCTTTGAGAATTTTCCGAAAACCGAGTTTCGATCATATCAGCTCCGATTCCGGTCCGAAGAGCGTCAAATAAAATTTCGTTGAATTCCAATAACCCATAGGAACAAAATATGTAAAAATATCCACAAAATGGTCCGACTTGATTTTTAACAATATCCCGTGTACTAACCCCTTTGAGAATTTTCCGAAAACCGAGTTTCGATCATATCAGCTCCGATTCCGGTCCGAACAGCGTCAAATAAAATTTCGTTGAATTCCAATAACCCATAGGAACAAAATATGTAAAAATATCCACAAAATGGTCCGACTCGATTTTTAACAATATCCCATGTACTAGCCCCTTTGAGGATTATCCAAAAACCGATTTTCGATTATAACAGCTCCGATTCAGGTACGAAACGCGTCAAATAAAATTTTGTTTAATCCCAATATCCCGTAGGAAAAAAATATGTAAAAATGTCCATGAAATGGTCTGACCCGATTTTTAACAATATTTTGTGTACTAACCCCTTTGAGGATTATCCGAAAACCGATTTCCAATCATATCAGGTCCGATTCAGGTTCGAACTACGTTAAATAAAATTTTGTTGAATTTTAATAACCCATAGGAACAAAATATATAAAAATATCCACAAAATGGTCCGATTTGATTTTTAACAATATCCCGTGTACTAACCCTTTGAGAATTTTCCGAAAACCGAGTTTTGATCATATCAGCTCCGATTCCGGTCCGAACAGCTTCAAATAAAATTTCGCTGAATTCCAATAATCCATAGAAACAAAATATTTAAAAATATCCACAAAATGGTCCGACTCGATGTTTAACAATATCCCATGTACTAGCCCCTTTGAGGATTATCCAAAAATCGAGTTTCGATTATATCAGCTCCGATTCAGGTCCGAATTGCGTCAAATAAATTTCTTTGAATTCCAATAACCCATAGGAACAAAATATGTAAAAATATCCACAAAATGGTCCGACTTGATTTTTGACAATATCCCGTGTACTAACCCCTTTGAGAATTTTCCGAAAACCGAGTTTCGATCATATCAGCTCCGATTCCGGTCCGAACAGCGTCAAATAAAATTTCGTTGAATTCCAATAACCCATAGGAACAAAATATGTAAAAATATCCACAAAATGGTCCGACTTGATTTTTAACAATATCCCGTGTATTAACCCCTTTGAGAATTTTCCGAAAACCGAGTTTCGATTATAACAGCTCCGATTCAGGTCCGAAACGCGTCAAATAAAATTTTGTTTAATCCCAATATCCCGTAGGAACAAAATATGTAAAAATCTCCATGAAATGGTCCGACCCGATTTTTAACAATATTTTGTGTACTAAACCCTTTGAGGATTATCCGAAAACCGATTTTCAATCATATCAGGTCCGATTCAGGTTCGAACTACGTCAAATAAAATTTTGTTGAATTTTAATATCCCATAGGAACAAAATATATAAAAATATCCACAAAATGGTCCGATTTGATTTTTAACAATATCCCGTGTACTAACCCCTTTGAGAATTTTCCGAAAACCGAGTTTTGATCATATCACCTCCGATTCCGGTCCGAACTGCTTCAAATAAAATTTCGTTGAATTCCAATAACCCATAGGAACAAAATATGTAAAAATATCCACAAAATGGTCCGACTCGATGTGTAACAATATCCCATGTACTAGCCCCTTTGAGAATTATCCAAAAATCGAGTTTCGATTATATCAGCTCCGATTCAGGTCCGAATTGCGTCAAATAAATTTCTTTGAATTCCAATAACCCATAGGAACAAAATATGTAAAAATATCCACAAAATGGTCCGACTTGATTTTTAACAATATCCCGTGTACTAACCCCTTTGAGAATTTTCCGAAAACCGAGTTTCGATCATATCAGCTCCGATTCCGGTCCGAACAGCGTCAAATAAAATTTCGTTGAATTCCAATAACCCATAGGAACAAAATATGTAAAAATATCCACAAAATGGTCCGACTCGATTTTTAACAATATCCCATGTACTAGCCCCTTTGAGGATTATCCAAAAACCGAGTTTCGATTATAACAGCTCCGATTCAGGTCCGAAACGCGTCAAATAAAATTTTGTTTAATCCCAATAACCCGTAGGAACAAAATATGTAAAAATGTCCATGAAATGGTCCGACCCAATTTTTAACAATATTTTGTGTACTAACCCCTTTGAGGATTATCCGAAAACCGATTTTCAATCATATCAGGTCCGATTCAAGTTCGAACTACGTCAAATAAAATTTTGTTGAATTTTAATAACCCATAGGAACAAAATATATAAAAATATCCACAAAATGGTCCGATTTGATTTTTAACAATATCCCGTGTACTAACCCCTTTGAGAATTTTCCGAAAACCGAGTTTTGATCATATCAGCTCCGATTCCGGTCCGAACTGCTTCAAATAAAATTTCGCTGAATTCCAATAATCAATTGGAATAAAATATGTAAAAATATCCACAAAATGGTCCGACTCGATGTTTAACAATATCCCATGTACTAGCCCCTTTGAGGATTATCCAAAAACCGAGTTTCGATTATAACAGCTCCGATTCAGGTCCGAAACGCGTCAAATAAAATTTTGTTTAATCCCAATAACCCGTAGGAACAAAATATGTAAAAATGTCCATGAAATGGTCCCACCCAATTTTTAACAATATTTTGTGTACTAACCCCTTTGAGGATTATCCGAAAACCGATTTTCAATCATATCAGGTCCGATTCAAGTTCCAACTACGTCAAATAAAATTTTGTTGAATTTTAATAACCCATAGGAACAAAATATGTAAAAATATCCACAAAATGGTCCGATTTGATTTTTAACAATATCCCGTGTACTAACCCCTTTGAGAATTTTCCGAAAACCGAGTTTTGATCATATCAGCTCCGATTCCGGTCCGAACTGCTTCAAATAAAATTTCGTTGAATTCCAATAACCCATAGGAATAAAATATGTAAAAATATCCACAAAATGGTCCGACTCGATGTTTAACAATATCCCATGTACTAGCCCCTTTGAGGATTATACAAAAACCGAGTTTCGATTATAACAGCTCCGATTCAGGTTCGAACTACGTCAAATAAAATTTTGTTGAATTTTAATAACCCATAGGAACAAAATATGTAAAAATGTCCATGAAATGGTCCGATTTGATTTTTAACAATATCCCGTGTACTAACCCCTTTGAGAATTTTCCGAAAACCGAGTTTTGATCATATCAGCTCCGATTCCGGTCCGAACTGCTTCAAATAAAATTTCGTTGAATTCCAATAACCCATAGGAACAAAATATGTAAAAATATCCACAAAATGGTCCGACTCGATGTTTAACAATATCCCGTGTACTAGCCCCTTTGAGGATTATCCAAAAATCGAGTTTCGATTATATCAGCTCCGATTCCGGTCCGAACTGCGTCAAATAAATTTCGTTGAATTCCAATAACCCATAGGAACAAAATATGTAAAAATATCCACAAAATGGTCCGACTCGATTTTTAACAATATCCCGTGTACTAGCCCCTTTGAGAATTTTCCGAAAACCGAGTTTCGATCATATCAGCTCCGATTCCGGTCCGAACAGCGTCAAATAAAATTTCGTTGAATTCCAATAACCCATAGGAACAAAATATGTAAAAATATCCAGAAAATGGTCCGACTTGATTTTTGACAATATCCCGTGTACTAACCCCTTTGAGAATTTTCCGAAAACCGAGTTTCGATCATATCAGCTCCGATTCCGGTCCGAACAGCGTCAAATAAAATTTCGTTGAATTCCAATAACCCATAGGAACAAAATATGTAAAAATATCCACAAAATGGTCCGACTCGATTTTTAACAATATCCCATGTACTAGCCCCTTTGAGGATTATCCAAAAACCGATTTTCGATTATAACAGCTCCGATTCAGGTACGAAACGCGTCAAATAAAATTTTGTTTAATCCCAATATCCCGTAGGAACAAAATATGTAAAAATGTCCATGAAATGGTCTGACCCGATTTTTAACAATATTTTGTGTACTAACCCCTTTGAGGATTATCCGAAAACCGATTTTCAATCATATCAGGTCCGATTCAGGTTCGAACTACGTTAAATAAAATTTTGTTGAATTTTAATAACCCATAGGAACAAAATATATAAAAATATCCACAAAATGGTCCGATTTGATTTTTAACAATATCCCGTGTACTAACCCTTTGAGAATTTTCCGAAAACCGAGTTTTGATCATATCAGCTCCGATTCCGGTCCGAACAGCTTCAAATAAAATTTCGCTGAATTCCAATAATCCATAGGAACAAAATATGTAAAAATATCCACAAAATGGTCCGACTCGATGTTTAACAATATCCCATGTACTAGCCCCTTTGAGGATTATCCAAAAATCGAGTTTCGATTATATCAGCTCCGATTCAGGTCCGAATTGCGTCAAATAAATTTCTTTGAATTCCAATAACCCATAGGAACAAAATATGTAAAAATATCCACAAAATGGTCCGACTTGATTTTTTGACAATATCCCGTGTACTAACCCCTTTGAGAATTTTCCGAAAACCGAGTATCGATCATATCAGCTCCGATTCCGGTACGAACAGCGTCAAATAAAATTTCGTTGAATTCCAATAACCCATAGGAACAAAATATGTAAAAATATCCACAAAATGGTCCGACTTGATTTTTAACAATATCCCGTGTACTAACCCCTTTGAGAATTTTCCGAAAACCGAGTTTCGATTATAACAGCTCCGATTCAGGTCCGAAACGCGTCAAATAAAATTTTGTTTAATCCCAATATCCCGTAGGAACAAAATATGTAAAAATCTCAATGAAATGGTCCGACCCGATTTTTAACAATATTTTGTGTACTAAACCCTTTGAGGATTATCCGAAAACTGATTTTCAATCATATCAGGTCCGATTCAGGTTCGAACTACGTCAAATAAAATTTTGTTGAATTTTAATAACCCATAGGAACAAAATATATAAAAATATCCACAAAATGGTCCGATTTGATTTTTAACAATATCCCGTGTACTAACCCCTTTGAGAATTTTCCGAAAACCGAGTTTTGATCATATCAGCTCCGATTCCGGTCCGAACTGCTTCAAATAAAATTTCGTTGAATTCCAATAACCCATAGGAACAAAATATGTAAAAATATCCACAAAATGGTCCGACTCGATGTGTAACAATATCCCATGTACTAGCCCCTTTGAGGATTATCCAAAAATCGAGTTTCGATTATATCAGCTCCGATTCAGGTCCGAATTGCGTCAAATAAATTTCTTTGAATTCCAATAACCCATAGGAACAAAATATGTAAAAATATCCACAAAATGGTCCGACTTGATTTTTAACAATATCCCGTGTACTAACCCCTTTGAGAATTTTCCGAAAACCGAGTTTCGATCATATCAGCTCCGATTCCGGTCCGAACAGCGTCAAATAAAATTTCGTTGAATTCCAATAACCCATAGGAACAAAATATGTAAAAATATCCACAAAATGGTCCGACTTGATTTTTAACAATATCCCGTGTACTAACCCCTTTGAGAATTTTCCGAAAACCGAGTTTCGATCATATCAGCTCCGATTCCGGTCCGAACAGCGTCAAATAAAATTTCGTTGAATTCCAATAACCCATAGGAACAAAATATGTAAAAATATCCACAAAATGGTCCGACTCGATTTTTAACAATATCCCATGTACTAGCCCCTTTGAGGATTATCCAAAAACCGAGTTTCGATTATAACAGCTCCGATTCAGGTCCGAAACGCGTCAAATAAAATTTTGTTTAATCCCAATAACCCGTAGGAACAAAATATGTAAAAATGTCCATGAAATGGTCCGACCCAATTTTTAACAATATTTTGTGTACTAACCCCTTTGAGGATTATCCGAAAACCGATTTTCAATCATATCAGGTCCGATTCAAGTTCGAACTACGTCAAATAAAATTTTGTTGAATTTTAATAACCCATAGGAACAAAATATATAAAAATATCCACAAAATGGTCCGATTTGATTTTTAAAAATATCCCGTGTACTAACCCCTTTGAGAATTTTTCGAAAACCGAGTTTTGATCATATCAGCACCGATTCCGGTCCGAACTGCTTCAAATAAAATTTCGCTGAATTCCAATAATCCATAGGAACAAAATATGTAAAAATATCCACAAAATGGTCCGACTCGATGTTTAACAATATCCCATGTACTAGCCCCTTTGAGGATTATCCAAAAACCGAGTTTCGATTATAACAGGTCTAATTCAGGTCCGAAACGCGTCAAATAAAATTTTGTTTAATCCCAATAACCCGTAGGAACAAAATATGTAAAAATGTCCATGAAATGGTCCGACCCAATTTTTAACAATATTTTGTGTACTAACCCCTTTGAGGATTATCCGAAAACCGATTTTCAATCATATCAGGTCCGATTCAAGTTCCAACTACGTCAAATAAAATTTTGTTGAATTTTAATAACCCATAGGAACAAAATATATAAAAATATCCACAAAATGGTCCGATTTGATTTTTAACAATATCCCGTGTACTAACCCCTTTGAGAATTTTCCGAAAACCGAGTTTTGATCATATCAGCTCCGATTCCGGTCCGAACTGCTTCAAATAAAATTTCGTTGAATTCCAATAACCCATAGGAACAAAATATGTAAAAATATCCACAAAATGGTCCGACTCGATGTTTAACAATATCCCATGTACTAGCCCCTTTGAGGATTATCCAAAAATCGAGTTTCGATTATATCAGCTCCGATTCAGGTCCGAATTGCGTCAAATAAATTTCTTTGAATTCCAATAACCCATAGGAACAAAATATGTAAAAATATCCACAAAATGGTCTGACTTGATTTTTGACAATATCCCGTGTCCTTTGAGAATTTTCCGAAAACCGAGTTTCGATCATATCAGCTCCGATTCCGGTCCGAACAGCGTCAAATAAAATTTCTTTGAATTCCAATAACCCATAGGAACAAAATATGTAAAAATATTCACAAAATGGTCCAACTTGATTTTTAACAATATCCCGTGTACTAACCCCTTTGAGAATTTTCCGAAAACCGAGTTTTGATCATATCAGCTCCGATTCCGGTCCGAACTGCTTCAAATAAAATTTCGTTGAATTCCAATAACCCATAGGAACAAAATATGTAAAAATATCCACAAAATGGTCCGACTCGATGTTTAACAATATCCCATGTACTAGCCCCTTTGAGGATTATCCAAAAATCGAGTTTCGATTATATCAGCTCCGATTCAGGTCCGAATTGCGTCAAATAAATTTCTTTGAATTCCAATAACCCATAGGAACAAAATATGTAAAAATATCCACAAAATGGTCTGACTTGATTTTTGACAATATCCCGTGTCCTTTGAGAATTTTCCGAAAACCGAGTTTCGATCATATCAGCTCCGATTCCGGTCCGAACAGCGTCAAATAAAATTTCTTTGAATTCCAATAACCCATAGGAACAAAATATGTAAAAATATTCACAAAATGGTCCAACTTGATTTTTAACAATATCCCGTGTACTAACCCCTTTGAGAATTTTCCGAAAACCGAGTTTTGATCATATCAGCTCCGATTCCGGTCCGAACTGCTTCAAATAAAATTTCGTTGAATTCTAATAACCCATAGGAACAAAATATGTAAAAATATCCACAAAATGGTCCGACTCGATGTTTAACAATATCCCATGTACTAGCCCCTTTGAGGATTATCCAAAAATCGAGTTTCGATTATATCAACTCCGATTCAGGTCCGAATTGCGTCAAATAAATTTCTTTGAATTCCAATAACCCATAGGAACAAAATATGTAAAAATATCCACAAAATGGTCTGACTTGATTTTTGACAATATCCCGTGTCCTTTGAGAATTTTCCGAAAACCGAGTTTCGATCATATCAGCTCCGATTCCGGTCCGAACAGCGTCAAATAAAATTTCGTTGAATTCCAATAACCCATAGGAACAAAATATGTAAAAATATCCACAAAATGGTCCGACTCGATTTTTAACAATATCCCATGTACTAGCCCCTTTGAGGATTATCCAAAAACCGAGTTTCCATTATAACAGCTCCGATTCAGGTCCGAAACGCGTCAAATAAAATTTTGTTTAATCCCAATATCCCGTAGGAACAAAATATGTAAAAATGTCCATGAAATGGTCCGACCCGATTTTTAACAATATTTTGTGTACTAAACCCTTTGAGGATTATCCGAAAACCGATTTTCAATCATATCAGGTCCGATTCAGGTTCGAACTACGTCAAATAAAATTTTGTTGAATTTTAATAACCCATAGGAACAAAATATATAAAAATATCCACAAAATGGTCCGATTTGATTTTTAACAATATCCCGTGTACTAACCCCTTTGAGGATTTTCCCAAAACTGAGTTTCGATCATATCAGCTCCGATTCCGGTCCGAACTGCTTCAAATAAAATTTCGTTGAATTCCAATAACCCATAGGAACAAAATATGTAAAAATATCCACAAAATTGTCCGACTCGATGTTTAACAATATCCCATGTACTAGCCCCTTTGAGGATTATCCAAAAATCGAGTTTCGATTATATCAGCTCCGATTCAGGTCCGAAACGCGTCAAATAAAATTTTGTTTAATCCCAATAACCCGTAGGAACAAAATATGTAAAAATGTCCATGAAATGGTCCGACCCAATTTTTAACAATATTTTGTGTACTAACCCCTTTGAGGATTATCCGAAAACCGATTTTCAATCATATCAGGTCCGATTCAAGTTCGAACTACGTCAAATAAAATTTTGTTGAATTTTAATAACCCATAGGAACAAAATATATAAAAATATCCACAAAATGGTCCGATTTGATTTTTAACAATATCCCGTGTACTAACCCCTTTGAGAATTTTCCGAAAACCGAGTTTTGATCATATCAGCTCCGATTCCGGTCCGAACTGCTTCAAATAAAATTTCGCTGAATTGCAATAATCCATAGGAACAAAATATGTAAAAATATCCACAAAATGGTCCGACTCGATGTTTAACAATATCCCATGTACTAGCCCCTTTGAGGATTATCCAAAAACCGAGTTTCGATTATAACAGCTCCGATTCAGGTCCGAAACGCGTCAAATAAAATTTTGTTTAATCCCAATAACCCGTAGGAACAAAATATGTAAAAATGTCCATGAAATGGTCCGACCCAATTTTTAACAATATTTTGTGTACTAACCCCTTTGAGGATTATCCGAAAACCGATTTTCAATCATATCAGGTCCGATTCAAGTTCCAACTACGTCAAATAAAATTTTGTTGAATTTTAATAACCCATAGGAACAAAATATATAAAAATATCCACAAAATGGTCCGATTTGATTTTTAACAATATCCCGTGTACTAACCCCTTTGAGAATTTTCCGAAAACCGAGTTTTGATCATATCAGCTCCGATTCCGGTCCGAACTGCTTCAAATAAAATTTCGTTGAATTCCAATAACCCATAGGAACAAAATATGTAAAAATATCCACAAAATGGTCCGACTCGATGTTTAACAATATCCCATGTACTAGCCCCTTTGAGGATTATCCAAAAATCGAGTTTCGATTATATCAGCTCCGATTCAGGTCCGAATTGCGTCAAATAAATTTCTTTGAATTCAAATAACCCATAGGAACAAAATATGTAAAAATATCCACAAAATGGTCCGACTTGATTTTTGACAATATCCCGTGTCCTTTGAGAATTTTCCGAAAACCGAGTTTCGATCATATCAGCTCCGATTCCGGTCCGAACAGCGTCAAATAAAATTTCGTTGAATTCCAATAACCCATAGGAACAAAATATGTAAAAATATCCACAAAATGGTCCGACTCGATTTTTAACAATATCCCATGTACTAGCCCCTTTGAGGATTATCCAAAAACCGAGTTTCCATTATAACAGCTCCGATTCAGGTCCGAAACGCGTCAAATAAAATTTTGTTTAATCCCAATATCCCGTAGGAACAAAATATGTAAAAATGTCCATGAAATGGTCCGACCCGATTTTTAACAATATTTTGTGTACTAAACCCTTTGAGGATTATCCGAAAACCGATTTTCAATCATATCAGGTCCGATTCAGGTTCGAACTACGTCAAATAAAATTTTGTTGAATTTTAATAACCCATAGGAACAAAATATATAAAAATATCCACAAAATGGTCCGATTTGATTTTTAACAATATCCCGTGTACTAACCCCTTTGAGGATTTTCCCAAAACTGAGTTTCGATCATATCAGCTCCGATTCCGGTCCGAACTGCTTCAAATAAAATTTCGTTGAATTCCAATAACCCATAGGAACAAAATATGTAAAAATATCCACAAAATGGTCCGACTCGATTTTTAACAATATCCCATGTACTAGCCCCTTTGAGGATTATCCAAAAACCGAGTTTCCATTATAACAGCTCCGATTCAGGTCCGAAACGCGTCAAATAAAATTTTGTTTAATCCCAATATCCCGTAGGAACAAAATATGTAAAAATGTCCATGAAATGGTCCGACCCGATTTTTAACAATATTTTGTGTACTAAACCCTTTGAGGATTATCCGAAAACCGATTTTCAATCATATCAGGTCCGATTCAGGTTCGAACTACGTCAAATAAAATTTTGTTGAATTTTAATAACCCATAGGAACAAAATATATAAAAATATCCACAAAATGGTCCGATTTGATTTTTAACAATATCCCGTGTACTAACCCCTTTGAGGATTTTCCCAAAACTGAGTTTCGATCATATCAGCTCCGATTCCGGTCCGAACTGCTTCAAATAAAATTTCGTTGAATTCCAATAATCCATAGGAACAAAATATGTAAAAATATCCACAAAATGGTCCGACTCGATGTTTAACAATATCCCATGTACTAGCCCCTTTGAGGATTATCCAAAAACCGAGTTTCGATTATAACAGCTCCGATTCAGGTCCGAAACGCGTCAAATAAAATTTTGTTTAATCCCAATAACCCGTAGGAACAAAATATGTAAAAATGTCCATGAAATGGTCCGACCCAATTTTTAACAATATTTTGTGTACTAACCCCTTTGAGGATTATCCGAAAACCGATTTTCAATCATATCAGGTCCGATTCAAGTTCGAACTACGTCAAATAAAATTTTGTTGAATTTTAATAACCCATAGGAACAAAATATATAAAAATATCCACAAAATGGTCCGATTTGATTTTTAACAATATCCCGTGTACTAACCCCTTTGAGAATTTTCCGAAAACCGAGTTTTGATCATATCAGCTCCGATTCCGGTCCGAACTGCTTCAAATAAAATTTCGCTGAATTGCAATAATCCATAGGAACAAAATATGTAAAAATATCCACAAAATGGTCCGACTCGATGTTTAACAATATCCCATGTACTAGCCCCTTTGAGGATTATCCAAAAACCGAGTTTCGATTATAACAGCTCCGATTCAGGTCCGAAACGCGTCAAATAAAATTTTGTTTAATCCCAATAACCCGTAGGAACAAAATATGTAAAAATGTCCATGAAATGGTCCGACCCAATTTTTAACAATATTTTGTGTACTAACCCCTTTGAGGATTATCCGAAAACCGATTTTCAATCATATCAGGTCCGATTCAAGTTCCAACTACGTCAAATAAAATTTTGTTGAATTTTAATAACCCATAGGAACAAAATATATAAAAATATCCACAAAATGGTCCGATTTGATTTTTAACAATATCCCGTGTACTAACCCCTTTGAGAATTTTCCGAAAACCGAGTTTTGATCATATCAGCTCCGATTCCGGTCCGAACTGCTTCAAATAAAATTTCGTTGAATTCCAATAACCCATAGGAACAAAATATGTAAAAATATCCACAAAATGGTCCGACTCGATGTTTAACAATATCCCATGTACTAGCCCCTTTGAGGATTATCCAAAAATCGAGTTTCGATTATATCAGCTCCGATTCAGGTCCGAATTGCGTCAAATAAATTTCTTTGAATTCAAATAACCCATAGGAACAAAATATGTAAAAATATCCACAAAATGGTCCGACTTGATTTTTGACAATATCCCGTGTCCTTTGAGAATTTTCCGAAAACCGAGTTTCGATCATATCAGCTCCGATTCCGGTCCGAACAGCGTCAAATAAAATTTCGTTGAATTCCAATAACCCATAGGAACAAAATATGTAAAAATATCCACAAAATGGTCCGACTCGATTTTTAACAATATCCCATGTACTAGCCCCTTTGAGGATTATCCAAAAACCGAGTTTCCATTATAACAGCTCCGATTCAGGTCCGAAACGCGTCAAATAAAATTTTGTTTAATCCCAATATCCCGTAGGAACAAAATATGTAAAAATGTCCATGAAATGGTCCGACCCGATTTTTAACAATATTTTGTGTACTAAACCCTTTGAGGATTATCCGAAAACCGATTTTCAATCATATCAGGTCCGATTCAGGTTCGAACTACGTCAAATAAAATTTTGTTGAATTTTAATAACCCATAGGAACAAAATATATAAAAATATCCACAAAATGGTCCGATTTGATTTTTAACAATATCCCGTGTACTAGTCCCTTTGAGGATTATCCCAAAATCGAGTTTCGATTATATCAGCTCCGATTCAGGTCCGAATTGCGTCAAATAAATTTCTTTGAATTCCAATAACCCATAGGAACAAAATATGTAAAAATATCCACAAAATGGTCCGACTTGATTTTTGACAATATCCCGTGTCCTTTGAGAATTTTCCAAAAACCGAGTTTCGATCATATCAGCTCCGATTCCGGTCCGAATAGCGTCAAATAAAATTTCGTTGAATTCCAATAACCCATAGGAACAAAATATGTAAAAATATCCACAAAATGGTCCGACTCGATTTTTAACAATATCCCATCCCTTTGAGGATTATCCAAAAACCGAGTTTCCATTATAACAGCTCCGATTCAGGTCCGAAACGCGTCAAATAAAATTTTGTTTAATCCCAATATCCAGTAGGAACAAAATATGTAAAAATGTCCATGAAATGGTCCGACCCGATTTTTAACAATATTTTGTGTACTAAACCCTTTGAGGATTATCCGAAAACCGATTTTCAATCATATCAGGTCCGATTCAGGTTCGAACTACGTCAAATAAAATTTTGTTGAATTTTAATAACCCATAGGAACAAAATATATAAAAATATCCACAAAATGGTCCGATTTTATTTTTAACAATATCCCGTGTACTAACCCCTTTGAGAATTTTCCGAAAACCGAGTTTTGATCATATCAGCTCCGATTCCGGTCCGAACTGCTTCAAATAAAATTTCGTTGAATTCCAATAACCCATAGGAACAAAATATGTAAAAATATCCACAAAATGGTCCGACTCGATGTTTAACAATATCCCATGTACTAGCCCCTTTGAGGATTATCCAAAAATCGAGTTTCGATTATATCAGCTCCGATTTAGGTCCGAAACGCGTCAAATAAAATTTTGTTTGATCCCAATAACCCGTAGGAACAAAATATGTAAAAATGTCCATGAAATGGTCCGACCCAATTTTTAACAATATTTTGTGTACTAACCCCTTTGAGGATTATCCGAAAACCGATTTTCAATCATATCAGGTCTGATTCAAGTTCGAACTACGTCAAATAAAATTTTGTTGAATTTTAATAACCCATAGGAACAAAATATATAAAAATATCCACAAAATGGCCCGATTTGATTTTTAACAATATCCCGTGTACTAACCCCTTTGAGAATTTTCCGAAAACCGAGTTTTGATCATATCAGCTCCGATTCCGGTCCGAACTGCTTCAAATAAAATTTCGCTGAATTCCAATAATCCATAGGAACAAAATATGTAAAAATATCCACAAAATGGTCCGACTCGATGTTTAACAATATCCCATGTACTAGCCCCTTTGAGGATTATCCAAAAACCGAGTTTCGATTATAACAGCTCCGATTCAGGTCCGAAACGCGTCAAATAAAATTTTGTTTAATCCCAATAACCCGTAGGAACAAAATATGTAAAAATGTCCATGAAATGGTCCGACCCAATTTTTAACAATATTTTGTGTACTAACCCCTTTGAGGATTATCCGAAAACCGATTTTCAATCATATCAGGTCCGATTCAAGTTCCAACTACGTCAAATAAAATTTTGTTGAATTTTAATAACCCATAGGAACAAAATATATAAAAATATCCACAAAATGGTCCGATTTGATTTTTAACAATATCCCGTGTACTAGTCCCTTTGAGGATTATCCCAAAATCGAGTTTCGATTATATCAGCTCCGATTCAGGTCCGAATTGCGTCAAATAAATTTCTTTGAATTCCAATAACCCATAGGAACAAAATATGTAAAAATATCCACAAAATGGTCCGACTTGATTTTTGACAATATCCCGTGTCCTTTGAGAATTTTCCAAAAACCGAGTTTCGATCATATCAGCTCCGATTCCGGTCCGAATAGCGTCAAATAAAATTTCGTTGAATTCCAATAACCCATAGGAACAAAATATGTAAAAATATCCACAAAATGGTCCGACTCGATTTTTAACAATATCCCATCCCTTTGAGGATTATCCAAAAACCGAGTTTCCATTATAACAGCTCCGATTCAGGTCCGAAACGCGTCAAATAAAATTTTGTTTAATCCCAATATCCAGTAGGAACAAAATATGTAAAAATGTCCATGAAATGGTCCGACCCGATTTTTAACAATATTTTGTGTACTAAACCCTTTGAGGATTATCCGAAAACCGATTTTCAATCATATCAGGTCCGATTCAGGTTCGAACTACGTCAAATAAAATTTTGTTGAATTTTAATAACCCATAGGAACAAAATATATAAAAATATCCACAAAATGGTCCGATTTGATTTTTAACAATATCCCGTGTACTAACCCCTTTGAGAATTTTCCGAAAACCGAGTTTTGATCATATCAGCTCCGATTCCGGTCCGAACTGCTTCAAATAAAATTTCGTTGAATTCCAATAACCCATAGGAACAAAATATGTAAAAATATCCACAAAATGGTCCGACTCGATGTTTAACAATATCCCATGTACTAGCCCCTTTGAGGATTATCCAAAAATCGAGTTTCGATTATATCAGCTCCGATTTAGGTCCGAAACGCGTCAAATAAAATTTTGTTTGATCCCAATAACCCGTAGGAACAAAATATGTAAAAATGTCCATGAAATGGTCCGACCCAATTTTTAACAATATTTTGTGTACTAACCCCTTTGAGGATTATCCGAAAACCGATTTTCAATCATATCAGGTCCGATTCAAGTTCGAACTACGTCAAATAAAATTTTGTTGAATTTTAATAACCCATAGGAACAAAATATATAAAAATATCCACAAAATGGCCCGATTTGATTTTTAACAATATCCCGTGTACTAACCCCTTTGAGAATTTTCCGAAAACCGAGTTTTGATCATATCAGCTCCGATTCCAGTCCGAACTGCTTCAAATAAAATTTCGCTGAATTCCAATAATCCATAGGAACAAAATATGTAAAAATATCCACAAAATGGTCCGACTCGATGTTTAACAATATCCCATGTACTAGCCCCTTTGAGGATTATCCAAAAACCGAGTTTCGATTATAACAGCTCCGATTCAGGTCCGAAACGCGTCAAATAAAATTTTGTTTAATCCCAATAACCCGTAGGAACAAAATATGTAAAAATGTCCATGAAATGGTCCGACCCAATTTTTAACAATATTTTGTGTACTAACCCCTTTGAGGATTATCCAAAAACCGATTTTCAATCATATCAGGTCCGATTCAAGTTCCAACTACGTCAAATAAAATTTTGTTGAATTTTAATAACCCATAGGAACAAAATATATAAAAATATCCACAAAATGGTCCGATTTGATTTTTAACAATATCCCGTGTACTAACCCCTTTGAGAATTTTCCGAAAACCGAGTTTGATCATATCAGCTCCGATTCCGGTCCGAACTGCTTCAAATAAAATTTCGCTGAATTCCAATAATCCATAGGAACAAAATATGTAAAAATATCCACAAAATGGTCCGACTCGATGTTTAAAAATATCCCATGTACTAGCCCCTTTGAGGATTATCCAAAAACCGAGTTTCGATTATAACAGCTCCGATTCAGGTCCGAAACGCGTCAAATAAAATTTTGTTTAATCCCAATAACCCGTAGGAACAAAATATGTAAAAATGTCCATGAAATGGTCCAACCCAATTTTTAACAATATTTTGTGTACTAACCCCTTTGAGGATTATCCGAAAACCGATTTTCAATCATATCAGGTCCGATTCAAGTTCCAACTACGTCAAATAAAATTTTGTTGAATTTTAATAACCCATAGGAACAAAATATATAAAAATATCCACAAAATGGTCCGATTTGATTTTTAACAATATCCCGTGTACTAACCCCTTTGAGAATTTTCGGAAAACCGAGTTTTGATCATATCAGCTCCGATTCCGGTCCGAACTGCTTCAAATAAAATTTCGTTGAATTCCAATAACCCATAGGAACAAAATATGTAAAAATATCCACAAAATGGTCCGACTCGATGTTTAACAATATCCCATGTACTAGCCCCTTTGAGGATTATCCAAAAATCGAGTTTCGAATATATCAGCTCCGATTCAGGTCCGAATTGCGTCAAATAAATTTCTTTGAATTCCAATAACCCATAGGAACAAAATATGTAACAATATCCACAAAATGGTCGGACTTGATTTTTGACAATATCCCGTGTACTAACCCCTTTGAGAATTTTCCGAAAACCGAGTTTCGATCATATCAGCTCCGATTCCGGTCCGAACAGCGTCAAATAAAATTTCGTTGAATTCCAATAACCCATAGGAACAAAATATGTAAAAATATCCACAAAATGGTCCGACTCGATTTTTAACAATATCCCATGTACTAGCCCCTTTGAGGATTATCCAAAAACCGAGTTTCCATTATAACAGCTCCGATTCAGGTCCGAAACGCGTCAAATAAAATTTTGTTTAATCCCAATATCCCGTAGGAACAAAATATGTAAAAATGTCCATGAAATGGTCCGACCCGATTTTTAGCAATATTTTGTGTACTAAACCCTTTGAGGATTATCCGAAAACCGATTTTCAATCATATCAGGTCCGATTCAGGTTCGAACTACGTCAAATAAAATTTTGTTGAATTTTAATAACCCATAGGAACAAAATATATAAAAATATCCACAAAATGGTCCGATTTGATTTTTAACAATATCCCGTGTACTAACCCCTTTGAGAATTTTCCGAAAACCGAGTTTTGATCATATCAGCTCCGATTCCGGTCCGAACTGCTTCAAATAAAATTTCGTTGAATTCCAATAACCCATAGGAACAAAATATGTGAAAATATCCACAAAATGGTCCGACTCGATGTTTAACAATATCCCATGTACTAGCCCCTTTGAGGATTATCCAAAAATCGAGTTTCGATTATATCAGCTCCGATTCAGGTCCGAATTGCGTCAAATAAATTTCTTTGAATTCCAATAACCCATAGGAACAAAATATGTAAAAATATCCACAAAATGGTCCGACTTGATTTTTGACAATATCCCGTGTACTAACCCTTTTGAGAATTTTCCGAAAACCGAGTTTCGATCATATCAGCTCCGATTCCGGTCCGAACAGCGTCAAATAAAATTTCGTTGAATTCCAATAACCCATAGGAACAAAATATTTAAAAATATCCACAAAATGGACCGACTCGATTTTTAACAATATCCCATGTACTAGCCCCTTTGAGGATTATCCAAAAACCGAGTTTCCATTATAACAGCTCCGATTCAGGTCCGAAACGCGTCAAATAAAATTTTGTTTAATCCCAATATCCCGTAGGAACAAAATATGTAAAAATGTCCATGAAATGGTCCGACCCGATTTTTAGCAATATTTTGTGTACTAAACCCTTTGAGGATTATCCGAAAACCGATTTTCAATCATATCAGGTCCGATTCAGGTTCGAACTACGTCAAATAAAATTTTGTTGAATTTTAATAACCCATAGGAACAAAATATATAAAAATATCCACAAAATGGTCCGATTTGATTTTTAACAATATCCCGTGTACTAACCCCTTTGAGAATTTTCCGAAAACCGAGTTTTGATCATATCAGCTCCGATTCCGGTCCGAACTGCTTCAAATAAAATTTCGTTGAATTCCAATAACCCATAGGAACAAAATATGTAAAAATATCCACAAAATGGTCCGACTCGATGTTTAACAATATCCCATGTAATAGCCCCTTTGAGGATTATCCAAAAATCGAGTTTCGATTATATCAGCTCCGATTCAGGTCCGAATTGCGTCAAATAAATTTCTTTGAATTCCAATAACCCATAGGAACAAAATATGTAAAAATATCCACAAAATGGTCCGACTTGATTTTTGACAATATCCCGTGTACTAACCCCTTTGAGAATTTTCCGAATACCGAGTTTCGATCATATCAGCTCCGATTCCGGTCCGAACAGCGTCAAATAAAATTTCGTTGAATTCCAATAACCCATAGGAACAAAATATGTAAAAATATCCACAAAATGGTCCGACTCGATTTTTAACAATATCCCATGTACTAGCCCCTTTGAGGATTATCCAAAAACCGAGTTTCGATTATAACAGCTCCGATTCAGGTCCGAAACGCGTTAAATAAAATTTTTTTTAATCCCAATATCCCGTAGGAACAAAATATGTAAAAATGTCCATGAAATGGTCTGACCCAATTTTTAACAATATTTTGTGTACTAACCCCTTTGAGGATTATCCGAAAATCGATTTTCAATCATATCAGGTCCGATTCAGGTTCGAACTACGTAAAATAAAATTTTGTTGAATTTTAATAACCCATAGGAACAAAATATATAAAAATATCCACAAAATGGTCCGATTTGATTTTTAACAATATCCCGTGTACTAACCCCTTTGAGAATTTTCCGAAAACCGAGTTTTGATCATATCAGCTCCGATTCCGGTCCGAACTGCTTCAAATAAAATTTCGTTGAATTCCAATAACCCATAGGAACAAAATATGTAAAAATATCCACAAAATGGTCCAACTCGATGTTTAACAATATCCCATGTACTAGCCCCTTTGAGGATTATCCAAAAATCGAGTTTCGATTATATCAGCTCCGATTCAGGTCCGAATTGCGTCAAATAAATTTCTTTGAATTCCAATAACCCATAGGAACAAAATATGCAAAAATATCCACAAAATGGTCCGACTTGATTTTTAACAATATCCCGTGTACTAACCCCTTTTAGAATTTTTCGAAAACCGAGTTTCGATCATATCAGCTCCGATTCCGGTCCGAACAGCGTCAAATAAAATTTCGTTGAATTCCAATAACCCATAGGAACAAAATATGTAAAAATATCCACAAAATGGTCCAACTTGATTTTTAACAATATCCCGTGTACTAACCCCTTTGAGAATTTTCCGAAAACCGAGTTTTGATCATATCAGCTCCGATTCCGGTCCGAACTGCTTCAAATAAAATTTCGTTGAATTCCAATAACCCATAGGAACAAAATATGTAAAAATATCCACAAAATGGTCCAACTCGATGTTTAACAATATCCCATGTACTGGCCCCTTTGAGGATTATCCAAAAATCGAGTTTCGATTATATCAGGTCCGAATTGCGTCAAATAAATTTCTTTGAATTCCAATAACCCATAGGAACAAAATATGTAAAAATATCCACAAAATGGTCCGACTTGATTTTTAACAATATCCCGTGTACTAACCCCTTTGAGAATTTTCCGAAAACCGAGTTTCGATCATATCAGCTCCGATTCCGGTCCGAACAGCGTCAAATAAAATTTCTTTGAATTCCAATAACCCATAGGAACAAAATATGTAACAATATCCACAAAATGGTCGGACTTGATTTTTGACAATATCCCGTGTACTAACCCCTTTGAGAATTTTCCGAAAACCGAGTTTCGATCATATCAGCTCCGATTCCGGTCCGAACAGCGTCAAATAAAATTTCGTTGAATTCCAATAACCCATAGGAACAAAATATGTAAAAATATCCACAAAATGGTCCGACTCGATTTTTAACAATATCCCATGTACTAGCCCCTTTGAGGATTATCCAAAAACCGAGTTTCCATTATAACAGCTCCGATTCAGGTCCGAAACGCGTCAAATAAAATTTTGTTTAATCCCAATATCCCGTAGGAACAAAATATGTAAAAATGTCCATGAAATGGTCCGACCCGATTTTTAGCAATATTTTGTGTACTAAACCCTTTGAGGATTATCCGAAAACCGATTTTCAATCATATCAGGTCCGATTCAGGTTCGAACTACGTCAAATAAAATTTTGTTGAATTTTAATAACCCATAGGAACAAAATATATAAAAATATCCACAAAATGGTCCGATTTGATTTTTAACAATATCCCGTGTACTAACCCCTTTGAGAATTTTCCGAAAACCGAGTTTTGATCATATCAGCTCCGATTCCGGTCCGAACTGCTTCAAATAAAATTTCGTTGAATTCCAATAACCCATAGGAACAAAATATGTAAAAATATCCACAAAATGGTCCGACTCGATGTTTAACAATATCCCATGTAATAGCCCCTTTGAGGATTATCCAAAAATCGAGTTTCGATTATATCAGCTCCGATTCAGGTCCGAATTGCGTCAAATAAATTTCTTTGAATTCCAATAACCCATAGGAACAAAATATGTAAAAATATCCACAAAATGGTCCGACTTGATTTTTGACAATATCCCGTGTACTAACCCCTTTGAGAATTTTCCGAATACCGAGTTTCGATCATATCAGCTCCGATTCCGGTCCGAACAGCGTCAAATAAAATTTCGTTGAATTCCAATAACCCATAGGAACAAAATATGTAAAAATATCCACAAAATGGTCCGACTCGATTTTTAACAATATCCCATGTACTAGCCCCTTTGAGGATTATCCAAAAACCGAGTTTCGATTATAACAGCTCCGATTCAGGTCCGAAACGCGTTAAATAAAATTTTTTTTAATCCCAATATCCCGTAGGAACAAAATATGTAAAAATGTCCATGAAATGGTCTGACCCAATTTTTAACAATATTTTGTGTACTAACCCCTTTGAGGATTATCCGAAAATCGATTTTCAATCATATCAGGTCCGATTCAGGTTCGAACTACGTAAAATAAAATTTTGTTGAATTTTAATAACCCATAGGAACAAAATATATAAAAATATCCACAAAATGGTCCGATTTGATTTTTAACAATATCCCGTGTACTAACCCCTTTGAGAATTTTCCGAAAACCGAGTTTTGATCATATCAGCTCCGATTCCGGTCCGAACTGCTTCAAATAAAATTTCGTTGAATTCCAATAACCCATAGGAACAAAATATGTAAAAATATCCACAAAATGGTCCAACTCGATGTTTAACAATATCCCATGTACTAGCCCCTTTGAGGATTATCCAAAAATCGAGTTTCGATTATATCGGCTCCGATTCAGGTCCGAATTGCGTCAAATAAATTTCTTTGAATTCCAATAACCCATAGGAACAAAATATGCAAAAATATCCACAAAATGGTCCGACTTGATTTTTAACAATATCCCGTGTACTAACCCCTTTGAGAATTTTCCGAAAACCGAGTTTCGATCATATCAGCTCCGATTCCGGTCCGAACAGCGTCAAATAAAATTTCGTTGAATTCCAATAACCCATAGGAACAAAATATGTAAAAATATCCACAAAATGGTCCAACTTGATTTTTAACAATATCCCGTGTACTAACCCCTTTGAGAATTTTCCGAAAACCGAGTTTTGATCATATCAGCTCCGATTCCGGTCCGAACTGCTTCAAATAAAATTTCGTTGAATTCCAATAACCCATAGGAACAAAATATGTAAAAATATCCACAAAATGGTCCAACTCGATGTTTAACAATATCCCATGTACTGGCCCCTTTGAGGATTATCCAAAAATCGAGTTTCGATTATATCAGGTCCGAATTGCGTCAAATAAATTTCTTTGAATTCCAATAACCCATAGGAACAAAATATGTAAAAATATCCACAAAATGGTCCGACTTGATTTTTAACAATATCCCGTGTACTAACCCCTTTGAGAATTTTCCGAAAACAAAGTTTCGATCATATCAGCTCCGATTCCGGTCCGAACAGCGTCAAATAAAATTTCGTTGAATTCCAATAACCCATAGGAACAAAATATGTAAAAATATCCACAAAATGGTCTGACTTGATTTTTAACAATATCCCGTGTACTAACCCCTTTGAGAATTTTCCGAAAACCGAGTTTCGATCATATCAGCTCCGATTCCGGTCCGAACAGCGTCAAATAAAATTTCGTTGAATTCCAATAACCCATAGGAACAAAATATGTAAAAATATCCACAAAATGGTCCGACTCGATTTTTAACAATTTCCCATGTACTAGCCCCTTTGAGGATTATCCAAAAACCGAGTTTCAATTATAACAGCTCCGATTCAGGTCCGAAACGCGTCAAATAAAATTTTGTTTAATCCCAATAACCCGTAGGAACAGAATATGAAAAAATGTCCATGAAATGGTCCGACCCAATTTTTAACAATATTTTGTGTACTAACCCCTTTGAGGATTATCCGAAAACCGATTTTCAATCATATCAGGTCCAATTCAAGTTCGAACTACGTCAAATAAAATTTTGTTGAATTTTAATAACCCATAGGAACAAAATATATAAAAATATCCACAAAATGGTCCGACTTGATTTTTGACAATATCCCGTGTACTAACCCCTTTGAGAATTTTCCGAAAACCGAGTTTCGATCATATCAGCTCCGATTCCGGTCCGAACAGCGTCAAATAAAATTTCGTTGAATTCCAATAACCCATAGGAACAAAATATGTAAAAATATCCACAAAATGGTCCAACTCGATGTTTAACAATATCCCATGTACTAGCCCCTTTGAGGATTATCCAAAAATCGAGTTTCGATTATATCAGCTCTGATTCAGGTCCGAATTGCGTCAAATAAATTTCTTTGAATTCCAATAACCCATAGGAACAAAATAGGTAAAAATATCCACAAAATGGTCCGACTTGATTTTTGACAATATCCCGTGTACTAACCCCTTTGAGAATTTTCCGAAAACCGAGTTTCGATCATATCAGCTCCGATTCCGGTCCGAACAGCGTCAAATAAAATTTCGTTGAATTCCAATAACCCATAGGAACAAAATATGTAAAAATATCCACAAAATGGTCCGACTCGATTTTTAACAATATCCCATGTACTAGCCCCTTTGAGGATTATCCAAAAACCGAGTTTCGATTATAACAGCTCCGATTCAGGTCCGAAACGTGTCAAATAAAATTTTGTTTAATCCCAATATCCCGTAGGAACAAAATATGTAAAAATGTCCATGAAATGGTCCGACCCGATTTTTAACAATATTTTGTGTACTAACCCCTTTGAGGATTATCCGAAAACCGATTTTCAATCATATAAGGTCCGATTCAGGTTCGAACTACGTCAAATAAAATTTTGTTGAATTTTAATAACCCATAGGAACAAAATATATAAAAATATCCACAAAATGGTCCGACTTGATTTTTGACAATATCCCGTGTACTAACCCCTTTGAGAATTTTCCGAAAACCGAGTTTCGATCATATCAGCTCCGATTCCGGTCCGAACAGCGTCAAATAAAATTTCGTTGAATTCCAATAACCCATAGGAACAAAATATGTAAAAATATCCACAAAATGGTCCAACTCGATGTTTAACAATATCCCATGTACTAGCCCCTTTGAGGATTATCCAAAAATCGAGTTTCGATTATATAAGCTCCGATTCAGGTCCGAATTGCGTCAAATAAATTTCTTTGAATTCCAATAACCCATAGGAACAAAATATGCAAAAATATCCACAAAATGGTCCGACTTGATTTTTAACAATATCCCGTGTACTAACCCCTTTGAGAATTTTCCGAAAACCGAGTTTCGATCATATCAGTTCCGATTCCGGTCCGAACAGCGTTAAATAAAATTTCGTTGAATTCCAATAACCCATAGGAACAAAATATGTAAAAATATCCACAAAATGGTCCAACTTGATTTTTAACAATATCCCGTGTACTAACCCCTTTGAGAATTTTCCGAAAACCGAGTTTTGATCATATCAGCTCCGATTCCGGTCCGAACTGCTTCAAATAAAATTTCGTTGAATTCCAACAACCCATAGGAAACAAATATGTAAAAATATCCACAAAATGGTCCAACTCGATGTTTAACAATATCCCATGTACTAGCCCTTTTGAGGATTATCCAAAAATCGAGTTTCGATTATATCAGGTCCGAATTGTGTCAAAAAAATTTCTTTGAATTCCAATAACCCATAGGAACAAAATATGTAAAAATATCCACAAAATGGTCCGACTTGATTTTTAACAATATCCCGTGTACTAACCCCTTTGAGAATTTTCCGAAAACCGAGTTTCGATCATATCAGCTCCGATTCCGGTCCGAACAGCGTCAAATAAAATTTCGTTGAATTCCAATAACCCATAGGAACAAAATATGTAAAAATATCCACAAAATGGTCTGACTTGATTTTTAACAATATCCCGTGTACTAACCCCTTTGAGAATTTTCCGAAAACCGAGTTTCGATCATATCAGCTCCGATTCCGGTCCGAACAGCGTCAAATAAAATTTCGTTGAATTCCAATAACCCATAGGAACAAAATAGGTAAAAATATCCACAAAATGGTCCGACTCGATTTTTAACAATATCCCATGTACTAGCCCCTTTGAGGATTATCCAAAAACCGAGTTTCAATTATAACAGCTCCGATTCAGGTCCGAAACGCGTCAAATAAAATTTTGTTTAATCCCAATAACCCGTAGGAACAGAATATGAAAAAATGTCCATGAAATGGTCCGACCCAATTTTTAACAATATTTTGTGTACTAACCCCTTTGAGGATTATCCGAAAACCGATTTTCAATCATATCAAGTCCAATTCAAGTTCGAACTACGTCAAATAAAATTTTGTTGAATTTTAATAACCCATAGGAACAAAATATATAAAAATATCCACAAAATTGTCCGATTTGATTTTTAACAATATCCCGTGTACTAACCCCTTTGAGAATTTTCAGAAAACCGAGTTTTGATCATATCAGCTCCGATTCCGGTCCGAACTGCTTCAAATAAAATTTCGTTGCATTCCAATAACCCATAGGAACAAAATATGTAAAAATATCCACAAAATGGTCCGACTCGATGTTTAACAATATCCCATGTACTAGCCCCTTTGAGGATTATCCAAAAATCGAGTTCCGATTATATCAGCTCCGATTCAGGTCCGAATTGCGTCAAATAAATTTCTTTGAATTCCAATAACCCATAGGAACAAAATAGGTAAAAATATCCACAAAATGGTCCGACTTGATTTTTGACAATATCCCGTGTACTAACCCCTTTGAGAATTTTCCGAAAACCGAGTTTCGATCATATCAGCTCCGATTCCGGTCCGAACAGCGTCAAATAAAATTTCGTTGAATTCCAATAACCCATAGGAACAAAATATGTAAAAATATCCACAAAATGGTCCGACTCGATTTTTAACAATATCCCATGTACTAGCCCCTTTGAGGATTATCCAAAAACCGAGTTTCGATTATAACAGCTCTGATTCAGGTCCGAAACGTGTCAAATAAAATTTTGTTTAATCCCAATATCCCGTAGGAACAAAATATGTAAAAATGTCCATGAAATGGTCCGACCCGATTTTTAACAATATTTTGTGTACTAACCCCTTTGAGGATTATCCGAAAACCGATTTTCAATCATATAAGGTCCGATTCAGGTTCGAACTACGTCAAATAAAATTTTGTTGAATTTTAACAACCCATAGGAACAAAATATATAAAAATATCCACAAAATGGTCCGATTTGATTTTTAACAATATCCCGTGTACTAACCCCTTTGAGAATTTTCCGAAAACCGTGTTTTGATCATATCAGCTCCGATTCAGGTCCGAATTACGTCAAATAAATTTCTTTTAATTCCAATAACCCATAGGAACAAAATATGTAAAAATATCCACAAAATGGTCCGACTTGATTTTTAACAATATCCCGTGTACTAACCCCTTTGAGAATTTTCCGAAAACCGAGTTTCGATCATATCAGCTCCGATTCCGGTCCGAACAGCGTCAAATAAAATTTCGTTGAATTCCAATAACCCATAGGAACAAAATATGTAAAAATATCCACAAAATGGTCTGACTTGATTTTTAACAATATCCCGTGTACTAACCCCTTTGAGAATTTTCCGAAAACCGAGTTTCGATCTTATCAGCTCCGATTCCGGTCCGAACAGCGTCAAATAAAATTTCGTTGAATTCCAATAACCCATAGGAACAAAATATGTAAAAATATCCACAAAATGGTCCGACTCGATTTTTAACAATATCCCATGTACTAGCCCCTTTGAGGATTATCCAAAAACCGAGTTTCAATTATAACAGCTCCGATTCAGGTCCGAAACGCGTCAAATAAAATTTTGTTTAATCCCAATAACCCGTAGGAACAGAATATGAAAAAATGTCCATGAAATGGTCCGACCCAATTTTTAACAATATTTTGTGTACTAACCCCTTTGAGGATTATCTGAAAACTGATTTTCAATCATATCAGGTCCAATTCAAGTTCGAACTACGTCAAATAAAATTTCGTTGCATTCCAATAACCCATAGGAACAAAATATGTAAAAATATCCACAAAATGGTCCGACTCGATGTTTAACAATATCCCATGTACTAGCCCCTTTGAGGATTATCCAAAAATCGAGTTTCGATTATATCAGCTCCGATTCAGGTCCGAATTGCGTCAAATAAATTTCTTTGAATTCCAATAACCCATAGGAACAAAATAGGTAAAAATATCCACAAAATGGTCCGACTTGATTTTTGACAATATCCCGTGTACTAACCCCTTTGAGAATTTTCCGAAAACCGAGTTTCGATCATATCAGCTCCGATTCCGGTCCGAACAGCGTCAAATAAAATTTCGTTGAATTCCAATAACCCATAGGAACAAAATATGTAAAAATATCCACAAAATGGTCCGACTCGATTTTTAACAATATCCCATGTACTAGCCCCTTTGAGGATTATCCAAAAACCGAGTTTTGATTATAACAGCTCCGATTCAGGTCCGAAACGTGTCAAATAAAATTTTGTTTAATCTCAATATCCCGTAGGAACAAAATATGTAAAAATGTCCATGAAATGGTCCGACCCGATTTTTAACAATATTTTGTGTACTAACCCCTTTGAGGATTATCCGAAAACCGAGTTTCGATCATATCAGCTCCGATTCCGGTCCGAACAGCGTCAAATAAAATTTCGTTGAATTCCAATAACCCATAGGAACAAAATATGTATAAATATCCACAAAATGGTCCGTCTTGATTTTTAACAATATCCCGTGTACTAACCCCTTTGAGAATTTTCCGAAAACCGAGTTTCGATCATATCAGCTCCGATTCCGGTCCGAACAGCGTCAAATAAAATTTCGTTGAATTCCAATAACCCATAGGAACAAAATATGTAAAAATATCCACAAAATGGTCCGACTCGATTTTTAACAATATCCCATGTACTAGCCCCTTTGAGGATTATCCAAAAACCGAGTTTCGATTATAACATCTCCGATTCAGGTCCGAAACGCGTCAAATAAAATTTTGTTTAATCCCAATATCCCGTAGGAACAAAATATGTAAAAATGTCCATGAAATTGTCCGACCCGATTTTTAACAATATTTTGTGTACTAACCCCTTTGAGGATTATCCGAAAACCGATTTTCAATCATATAAGGTCCGATTCAAGTTCGAACTACGTCAAATAAAATTTTGTTGAATTTTAACAACCCATAGGAACAAAATATATAAAAATATCCACAAAATGGTCCGATTTGATTTTTAACAATATCCCGTGTACTAACCCCTTTGAGAATTTTCCGAAAACCGAGTTTTGATCATATCAGCTCCGATTCAGGTCCGAATTGCGTCAAATAAATTTCTTTTAATTCCAATAACCCATAGGAACAAAATATGTAAAAATATCCACAAAATGGTCCGACTTGATTTTTAACAATATCCCGTGTACTAACCCCTTTGAGAATTTTCCGAAAACCGAGTTTCGATCATATCAGCTCCGATTCCGGTCCGAACAGCGTCAAATAAAATTTCGTTGAATTCCAATAACCCATAGGAACAAAATATGTAAAAATATCCACAAAATGGTCCGACTTGATTTTTAACAATATCCCGTGTACTAACCCCTTTGAGAATTTTCCGAAAACCGAGTTTCGATCATATCAGCTCCGATTCCGGTCCGAACAGCGTCAAATAAAATTTCGTTGAATTCCAATAACCCATAGGAACAAAATATGTATAAATATCCACAAAATGGTCCGTCTTGATTTTTAACAATATCCCGTGTACTAACCCCTTTGAGAATTTTCCGAAAACCGAGTTTCGATCATATCAGCTCCGATTCCGGTCCGAACAGCGTCAAATAAAATTTCGTTCAATTCCAATAACCCATAGGAACAAAATATGTAAAAATATCCACAAAATGGTCCGACTCGATTTTTAACAATATCCCATGTACTAGCCCCTTTGAGGATTATCCAAAAACCGAGTTTCGATTATAACATCTCCGATTCAGGTCCGAAACGCGTCAAATAAAATTTTGTTTAATCCCAATAACCCGTAGGAACAAAATATGTAAAAATGTCCATGAAATGGTCCGACCCAATTTTTAACAATATTTTGTGTACTAACCCCTTTGAGGATTATCCGAAAACCGATTTTCAATCATATCAGGTCCGATTCAAGTTCGAACTACGTCAAATAAAATTTTGTTGAATTTTAATAACCCATAGGAACAAAATATATAAAAATATCCACAAAATGGTCCGATTTGATTTTTAACAATATCCCGTGTACTAACCCCTTTGAGAATTTTCCGAAAACCGAGTTTTGATCATATCAGCTCCGATTCCGGTCCGAACTGCTTCAAATAATATTTCGTTGAATTCCAATAATCCATAGGAACAAAATATGTAAAAATATCCACAAAATGGTCCGACTCGATGTTTAACAATATCCCATGTACTAGCCCCTTTGAGGATGATCCAAAAATCGAGTTTCGATTATATCAGCTCCGATTCAGGTCCGAATTGCGTCAAATAAATTTCTTTGAATTCCAATAACCCATAGGAACAAAATATGTAAAAATATCCACAAAATGGTCCGACTTGATTTTTGACAATATCCCGTGTACTAACCCCTTTGAGAATTTTCCGAAAACCGAGTTTCGATCATATCAGCTTCGATTCCGGTCCGAACAGCGCCAAATAAAATTTCGTTGAATTCCAATAACCCATAGGAACAAAATATGTAAAAATATCCACAAAATGGTCCGACTTGATTTTTAACAATATCCCGTGTACTAACCCCTTTGAGAATTTTCCGAAAACCGAGTTTCGATCATATCAGCTCCGATTCCGGTCCGAACAGCGTCAAATAAAATTTCGTTGAATTCCAATAACCCATAGGAACAAAATATGTATAAATATCCACAAAATGGTCCGTCTTGATTTTTAACAATATCCCGTGTACTAACCCCTTTGAGAATTTTCCGAAAACCGAGTTTCGATCATATCAGCTCCGATTCCGGTCCGAACAGCGTCAAATAAAATTTCGTTGAATTCCAATAACCCATAGGAACAAAATATGTAAAAATATCCACAAAATGGTCCGACTCGATTTTTAACAATATCCCATGTACTAGCCCCTTTGAGGATTATCCAAAAACCGAGTTTCGATTATAACATCTCCGATTCAGGTCCGAAACGCGTCAAATAAAATTTTGTTTAATCCCCATAACCCGTAGGAACAAAATATGTAAAAATGTCCATGAAATGGTCCGACCCAATTTTTAACAATATTTTGTGTACTAACCCCTTTGAGGATTATCCGAAAACCGATTTTCAATCATATCAGGTCCGATTCAAGTTCGAACTACGTCAAATAAAATTTTGTTGAATTTTAATAACCCATAGGAACAAAATATATAAAAATATCCACAAAATGGTCCGATTTGATTTTTAACAATATCCCGTGTACTAACCCCTTTGAGAATTTTCCGAAAACCGAGTTTTGATCATATCAGCTCCGATTCCGGTCCGAACTGCTTCAAATAAAATTTCGTTGAATTCCAATAACCCATAGGAACAAAATATGTAAAAATATCCACAAAATGGTCCAACTCGATGTTTAACAATATCCCATGTACTAGCCCCTTTGAGGATTATCCAAAAATCGAGTTTAGATTATATCAGCTCTGATTCAGGTCCGAATTGCGTCAAATAAATTTTTTTAATTCCAATAACCCATAGGAACAAAATATGTAAAAATATCCACAAAATGGTCCGAATTGATTTTTAACAATATCCCGTGTACTAACCCCTTTGAGAATTTTCCGAAAACCGAGTTTCGATCTTATCAGCTCCGATTCCGGTCCGAACAGCGTCAAATAAAATTTCGTTGAATTCCAATAACCCATAGGAACAAAATATGTAAAAATATCCACAAAATGGTCCGACTCGATTTTTAACAATATCCCATGTACTAGCCCCTTTGAGGATTATCCAAAAACCGAGTTTCGATTATAACATCTCCGATTCAGGTCCGAAACGCGTCAAATAAAATTTTGTTTAATCCCAATATCCCGTAGGAACAAAATATGTAAAAATGTCCATGAAATTGTCCGACCCGATTTTTAACAATATTTTGTGTACTAACCCCTTTGAGGATTATCCGAAAACCGATTTTCAATCATATAAGGTCCGATTCAAGTTCGAACTACGTCAAATAAAATTTTGTTGAATTTTAACAACCCATAGGAACAAAATATATAAAAATATCCACAAAATGGTCCGATTTGATTTTTAACAATATCCCGTGTACTAACCCCTTTGAGAATTTTCCGAAAACCGAGTTTTGATCATATCAGCTCCGATTCAGGTCCGAATTGCGTCAAATAAATTTCTTTTAATTCCAATAACCCATAGGAACAAAATATGTAAAAATATCCACAAAATGGTCCGACTTGATTTTTAACAATATCCCGTGTACTAACCCCTTTGAGAATTTTCCGAAAACCGAGTTTCGATCATATCAGCTCCGATTCCGGTCCGAACAGCGTCAAATAAAATTTCGTTGAATTCCAATAACCCATAGGAACAAAATATGTAAAAATATCCACAAAATGGTCCGACTTGATTTTTAACAATATCCCGTGTACTAACCCCTTTGAGAATTTTCCGAAAACCGAGTTTCGATCATATCAGCTCCGATTCCGGTCCGAACAGCGTCAAATAAAATTTCGTTGAATTCCAATAACCCATAGGAACAAAATATGTATAAATATCCACAAAATGGTCCGTCTTGATTTTTAACAATATCCCGTGTACTAACCCCTTTGAGAATTTTCCGAAAACCGAGTTTCGATCATATCAGCTCCGGTTCCGGTCCGAACAGCGTCAAATAAAATTTCGTTGAATTCCAATAACCCATAGGAACAAAATATGTAAAAATATCCACAAAATGGTCCGACTCGATTTTTAACAATATCCCATGTACTAGCCCCTTTGAGGATTATCCAAAAACCGAGTTTCGATTATAACATCTCCGATTCAGGTCCGAAACGCGTCAAATAAAATTTTGTTTAATCCCAATAACCCGTAGGAACAAAATATGTAAAAATGTCCATGAAATGGTCCGACCCAATTTTTAACAATATTTTGTGTACTAACCCCTTTGAGGATTATCCGAAAACCGATTTTCAATCATATCAGGTCCGATTCAAGTTCGAACTACGTCAAATAAAATTTTGTTGAATTTTAATAACCCATAGGAACAAAATATATAAAAATATCCACAAAATGGTCCGATTTGATTTTTAACAATATCCCGTGTACTAACCCCTTTGAGAATTTTTCGAAAACCGAGTTTTGATCATATCAGCTCCGATTCCGGTCCGAACTGCTTCAAATAATATTTCGTTGAATTCCAATAATCCATAGGAACAAAATATGTAAAAATATCCACAAAATGGTCCGACTCGATGTTTAACAATATCCCATGTACTAGCCCCTTTGAGGATGATCCAAAAATCGAGTTTCGATTATATCAGCTCCGATTCAGGTCCGAATTGCGTCAAATAAATTTCTTTGAATTCCAATAACCCATAGGAACAAAATATGTAAAAATATCCACAAAATGGTCCGACTTGATTTTTGACAATATCCCGTGTACTAACCCCTTTGAGAATTTTCCGAAAACCGAGTTTCGATCATATCAGCTTCGATTCCGGTCCGAACAGCGCCAAATAAAATTTCGTTGAATTCCAATAACCCATAGGAACAAAATATGTAAAAATATCCACAAAATGGTCCGACTTGATTTTTAACAATATCCCGTGTACTAACCCCTTTGAGAATTTTCCGAAAACCGAGTTTCGATCATATCAGCTCCGATTCCGGTCCGAACAGCGTCAAATAAAATTTCGTTGAATTCCAATAACCCATAGGAACAAAATATGTATAAATATCCACAAAATGGTCCGTCTTGATTTTTAACAATATCCCGTGTACTAACCCCTTTGAGAATTTTCCGAAAACCGAGTTTCGATCATATCAGCTCCGATTCCGGTCCGAACAGCGTCAAATAAAATTTCGTTGAATTCCAATAACCCATAGGAACAAAATATGTAAAAATATCCACAAAATGGTCCGACTCGATTTTTAACAATATCCCATGTACTAGCCCCTTTGAGGATTATCCAAAAACCGAGTTTCGATTATAACATCTCCGATTCAGGTCCGAAACGCGTCAAATAAAATTTTGTTTAATCCCAATAACCCGTAGGAACAAAATATGTAAAAATGTCCATGAAATGGTCCGACCCAATTTTTAACAATATTTTGTGTACTAACCCCTTTGAGGATTATCCGAAAACCGATTTTCAATCATATCAGGTCCGATTCAAGTTCGAACTACGTCAAATAAAATTTTGTTGAATTTTAATAACCCATAGGAACAAAATATATAAAAATATCCACAAAATGGTCCGATTTGATTTTTAACAATATCCCGTGTACTAACCCCTTTGAGAATTTTCCGAAAACCGAGTTTTGATCATATCAGCTCCGATTCCGGTCCGAACTGCTTCAAATAAAATTTCGTTGAATTCCAATAATCCATAGGAACAAAATATGTAAAAATATCCACAAAATGGTCCGACTCGATGTTTAACAATATCCCATGTACTAGCCCCTTTGAGGATGATCCAAAAATCGAGTTTCGATTATATCAGCTCCGATTCAGGTCCGAATTGCGTCAAATAAATTTCTTTGAATTCCAATAACCCATAGGAACAAAATATGTAAAAATATCCACAAAATGGTCCGACTTGATTTTTGACAATATCCCGTGTACTAACCCCTTTGAGAATTTTCCGAAAACCGAGTTTCGATCATATCAGCTTCGATTCCGGTCCGAACAGCGCCAAATAAAATTTCGTTGAATTCCAATAACCCATAGGAACAAAATATGTAAAAATATCCACAAAATGGTCCGACTCGATTTTTAACAATATCCCATGTACTAGCCCCTTTGAGGATTATCCAAAAACCGAGTTTCGATTATAACATCTCCGATTCAGGTCCGAAACGCGTCAAATAAAATTTTGTTTAATCCCAATATCCCGTAGGAACAAAATATGTAAAAATGTCCATGAAATGGTCCGACCCAATTTTTAACAATATTTTGTGTACTAACCCCTTTGAGGATTATCCGAAAACCGATTTTCAATCATATCAGGTCCGATTCAGGTTCGAACTACGTCAAATAAAATTTTGTTGAATTTTAATAACCCATAGGAACAAAATATATAAAAATATCCACAAAATGGTCCGATTTGATTTTTAACAATATCCCGTGTACTAACCCCTTTGAGAATTTTCCGAAAACCGAGTTTTGATCATATCAGCTCCGATTCCGGTCCGAACTGCTTCAAATAAAATTTCGTTGAATTCCAATAACCCATAGGAACAAAATATGTAAAAATATCCACAAAATGGTCCAACTCGATGTTTAACAATATCCCATGTACTAGCCCCTTTGAGGATTATCCAAAAATCGAGTTTCGATTATATCAGCTCTGATTCAGGTCCGAATTGCGTCAAATAAATTTCTTTAAATTCCAATAACCCATAGGAACAAAATATGTAAAAATATCCACAAAATGGTCCGAATTGATTTTTAACAATATCCCGTGTACTAACCCCTTTGAGAATTTTCCGAAAACCGAGTTTCGATCATATCAGCTCCGATTCCGGTCCGAACAGCGTCAAATAAAATTTCGTTGAATTCCAATAACCCATAGGAACAAAATATGTAAAAATATCCACAAAATGGTCCGACTTGATTTTTAACAATATCCCGTGTACTAACCCCTTTGAGAATTTTCCGAAAACCGAGTTTCGATCATATCAGCTCCGATTCCGGTCCGAACAGCGTCAAATAAAATTTCGTTGAATTCCAATAACCCATAGGAACAAAATATGTATAAATATCCACAAAATGGTCCGTCTTGATTTTTAACAATATCCCGTGTACTAACCCCTTTGAGAATTTTCCGAAAACCGAGTTTCGATCATATCAGCTCCGATTCCGGTCCGAACAGCGTCAAATAAAATTTCGTTGAATTCCAATAACCCATAGGAACAAAATATGTAAAAATATCCACAAAATGGTCCGACTCGATTTTTAACAATATCCCATGTACTAGCCCCTTTGAGGATTATCCAAAAACCGAGTTTCGATTATAACATCTCCGATTCAGGTCCGAAACGCGTCAAATAAAATTTTGTTTAATCCCAATAACCCGTAGGAACAAAATATGTAAAAATGTCCATGAAATGGTCCGACCCAATTTTTAACAATATTTTGTGTACTAACCCCTTTGAGGATTATCCGAAAACCGATTTTCAATCATATCAGGTCCGATTCAAGTTCGAACTACGTCAAATAAAATTTTGTTGAATTTTAATAACCCATAGGAACAAAATATATAAAAATATCCACAAAATGGTCCGATTTGATTTTTAACAATATCCCGTGTACTAACCCCTTTGAGAATTTTTCGAAAACCGAGTTTTGATCATATCAGCTCCGATTCCGGTCCGAACTGCTTCAAATAATATTTCGTTGAATTCCAATAATCCATAGGAACAAAATATGTAAAAATATCCACAAAATGGTCCGACTCGATGTTTAACAATATCCCATGTACTAGCCCCTTTGAGGATGATCCAAAAATCGAGTTTCGATTATATCAGCTCCGATTCAGGTCCGAATTGCGTCAAATAAATTTCTTTGAATTCCAATAACCCATAGGAACAAAATATGTAAAAATATCCACAAAATGGTCCGACTTGATTTTTGACAATATCCCGTGTACTAACCCCTTTGAGAATTTTCCGAAAACCGAGTTTCGATCATATCAGCTTCGATTCCGGTCCGAACAGCGCCAAATAAAATTTCGTTGAATTCCAATAACCCATAGGAACAAAATATGTAAAAATATCCACAAAATGGTCCGACTTGATTTTTAACAATATCCCGTGTACTAACCCCTTTGAGAATTTTCCGAAAACCGAGTTTCGATCATATCAGCTCCGATTCCGGTCCGAACAGCGTCAAATAAAATTTCGTTGAATTCCAATAACCCATAGGAACAAAATATGTATAAATATCCACAAAATGGTCCGTCTTGATTTTTAACAATATCCCGTGTACTAACCCCTTTGAGAATTTTCCGAAAACCGAGTTTCGATCATATCAGCTCCGATTCCGGTCCGAACAGCGTCAAATAAAATTTCGTTGAATTCCAATAACCCATAGGAACAAAATATGTAAAAATATCCACAAAATGGTCCGACTCGATTTTTAACAATATCCCATGTACTAGCCCCTTTGAGGATTATCCAAAAACCGAGTTTCGATTATAACATCTCCGATTCAGGTCCGAAACGCGTCAAATAAAATTTTGTTTAATCCCAATAACCCGTAGGAACAAAATATGTAAAAATGTCCATGAAATGGTCCGACCCAATTTTTAACAATATTTTGTGTACTAACCCCTTTGAGGATTATCCGAAAACCGATTTTCAATCATATCAGGTCCGATTCAAGTTCGAACTACGTCAAATAAAATTTTGTTGAATTTTAATAACCCATAGGAACAAAATATATAAAAATATCCACAAAATGGTCCGATTTGATTTTTAACAATATCCCGTGTACTAACCCCTTTGAGAATTTTCCGAAAACCGAGTTTTGATCATATCAGCTCCGATTCCGGTCCGAACTGCTTCAAATAAAATTTCGTTGAATTCCAATAATCCATAGGAACAAAATATGTAAAAATATCCACAAAATGGTCCGACTCGATGTTTAACAATATCCCATGTACTAGCCCCTTTGAGGATGATCCAAAAATCGAGTTTCGATTATATCAGCTCCGATTCAGGTCCGAATTGCGTCAAATAAATTTCTTTGAATTCCAATAACCCATAGGAACAAAATATGTAAAAATATCCACAAAATGGTCCGACTTGATTTTTGACAATATCCCGTGTACTAACCCCTTTGAGAATTTTCCGAAAACCGAGTTTCGATCATATCAGCTTCGATTCCGGTCCGAACAGCGCCAAATAAAATTTCGTTGAATTCCAATAACCCATAGGAACAAAATATGTAAAAATATCCACAAAATGGTCCGACTCGATTTTTAACAATATCCCATGTACTAGCCCCTTTGAGGATTATCCAAAAACCGAGTTTCGATTATAACATCTCCGATTCAGGTCCGAAACGCGTCAAATAAAATTTTGTTTAATCCCAATATCCCGTAGGAACAAAATATGTAAAAATGTCCATGAAATGGTCCGACCCAATTTTTAACAATATTTTGTGTACTAACCCCTTTGAGGATTATCCGAAAACCGATTTTCAATCATATCAGGTCCGATTCAGGTTCGAACTACGTCAAATAAAATTTTGTTGAATTTTAATAACCCATAGGAACAAAATATATAAAAATATCCACAAAATGGTCCGATTTGATTTTTAACAATATCCCGTGTACTAACCCCTTTGAGAATTTTCCGAAAACCGAGTTTTGATCATATCAGCTCCGATTCCGGTCCGAACTGCTTCAAATAAAATTTCGTTGAATTCCAATAACCCATAGGAACAAAATATGTAAAAATATCCACAAAATGGTCCAACTCGATGTTTAACAATATCCCATGTACTAGCCCCTTTGAGGATTATCCAAAAATCGAGTTTCGATTATATCAGCTCTGATTCAGGTCCGAATTGCGTCAAATAAATTTCTTTAAATTCCAATAACCCATAGGAACAAAATATGTAAAAATATCCACAAAATGGTCCGAATTGATTTTTAACAATATCCCGTGTACTAACCCCTTTGAGAATTTTCCGAAAACCGAGTTTCGATCTTATCAGCTCCGATTCCGGTCCGAACAGCGTCAAATAAAATTTCGTTGAATTCCAATAACCCATAGGAACAAAATATGTAAAAATATTCACAAAATGGTCCAACTTGATTTTTAACAATATCCCGTGTACTAACCCCTTTGAGAATTTTCCGAAAACCGAGTTTTGATCATATCAGCTCCGATTCTGGTCCGAACTGCTTCAAATAAAATTTCGTTGAATTCCAATAACCCATAGAAACAAAATATGTAAAAATATCCACAAAATGGTCCAACTCGATGTTTAACAATATCCCATGTACTAGCCCCTTTGAGGATTATCCAAAAATCGAGTTTCGATTATATCAGCTCCGATTCAAGTCCGAATTGCGTCAAATAAATTTCTTTGAATTCCAATAACCCATAGGAACAAAATATGTAAAAATATCCACAAAATGGTCTGACTTGATTTTTAACAATATCCCGTGTACTAACCCCTTTGAAAATTTTCCGAAAACCGAGTTTCGATCATATCAGCTCCGATTCCGGTCCGAACAGCGTCAAATAAAATTTCGTTGAATTCCAATAACCCATAGGAACAAAATATGTAAAAATATTCACAAAATGGTCCAACTTGATTTTTAACAATATCCCGTGTACTAACCCCTTTGAGAATTTTCCGAAAACCGAGTTTCGATCATATCAGCTCCGATTCCGGTCCGAACAGCGTCAAATAAAATTTCGTTGAATTCCAATAACCCATAGGAACAAAATATATAAAAATATCCACAAAATGGTCCGATTTGATTTTTAACAATATCCCGTGTACTAACCCCTTTGAGAATTTTCCGAAAACCGAGTTTTGATCATATCAGCTCCGATTCAGGTCCGAATTGCGTCAAATAAATTTCTTTCAATTCCAATAACCCATAGGAACAAAATATGTAAAAATATCCACAAAATGGTCCGACTTGATTTTTAACAATATCCCGTGTACTAACCCCTTTGAGAATTTTCCGAAAACCGAGTTTCGATCTTATCAGCTCCGATTCCGGTCCGAACAGCGTCAAATAAAATTTCGTTGAATTCCAATAACCCATAGGAACAAAATATGTAAAAATATCCACAAAATGGTCCGACTTGATTTTTAACAATATCCCGTGTACTAACCCCTTTGAGAATTTTCCGAAAACCGAGTTTCGATCATATCAGCTCCGATTCCGGTCCGAACAGCGTCAAATAAAATTTCGTTGAATTCCAATAACCCATAGGAACAAAATATGTAAAAATATCCACAAAATGGTCCGTCTTGATTTTTAACAATATCCCGTGTACTAACCCCTTTGAGAATTTTCCGAAAACCGAGTTTCGATCATATCAGCTCCGATTCCGGTCCGAACAGCGTCAAATAAAATTTCGTTGAATTCCAATAACCCATAGGAACAAAATATGTAAAAATATCCACAAAATGGTCCGACTCGATTTTAACAATATCCCATGTACTAGCCCCTTTGAGGATTATCCAAAAACCGAGTTTCGATTATAACAGCTCCGATTCAGGTCTGAAACGCGTCAAATAAAATTTTGTTTAATCCCAATAACCCGTAGGAACAAAATATGTAAAAATGTCCATGAAATGGTTCGACCCAATTTTTAACAATATTTTGTGTACTAACCCCTTTGAGGATTATCCGAAAACCGATTTTCAATCATATCAGGTCCGATTCAAGTTCGAACTACGTCAAATAAAATTTTGTTGAATTTTAATAACCCATAGGAACAAAATATATAAAAATATCCACAAAATGGTCCGATTTGATTTTTAACAATATCCCGTGTACTAACCCCTTTGAGAATTTTCCGAAAACCGAGTTTTGATCATATCAGCTCCGATTCCGTTCCGAACTGCTTCAAATAAAATTTCGTTGAATTCCAATAATCCGTAGGAACAAAATATGTAAAAATATCCACAAAATGGTCCGACTCGATGTTTAACAATATCCCATGTACTAGCCCCTTTGAGGATGATCCAAAAATCGAGTTTCGATTATATCAGCTCCGATTCAGGTCCGAATTGCGTCAAATAAATTTCTTTGAATTCCAATAACCCATAGGAACAAAATATGTAAAAATATCCACAAAATGGTCCGAATTGATTTTTAACAATATCCCGTGTACTAACCCCTTTGAGAATTTTCCGAAAACCGAGTTTCGATCATATCAGCTCCGATTCCGGTCCGAACAGCGTCAAATAAAATTTCGTTGAATTCCTATAACCCATAGGAACAAAATATGTAAAAATATTCACAAAATGGTCCAACTTGATTTTTAACAATATCCCGTGTACTAACCCCTTTGAGAATTTTCCGAAAACCGAGTTTTGATCATATCAGCTCCGATTCCGGTCCGAACTGCTTCAAATAAAATTTCTTTGAATTCCAATAACCCATAGGAACAAAATATGTAAAAATATCCACAAAATGGTCCAACTCGATGTTTAACAATATCCCATGTACTAGCCCCTTTGAGGATTATCCAAAAATCGAGTTTCGATTATATCAGCTCCGATTCAAGTCCGAATTGCGTCAAATAAATTTCTTTGAATTCCAATAACCCATAGGAACAAAATATGTAAAAATATCCACAAAATGGTCCGACTTGATTTTTAACAATATCCCGTGTACTAACCCCTTTGAAAATTTTCCGAAAACCGAGTTTCGATCATATCAGCTCCGATTCCGGTCCGAACAGCGTCAAATAAAATTTCGTTGAATTCCAATAACCCATAGGAACAAAATATGTAAAAATATTCACAAAATGGTCCAACTTGATTTTTAACAATATCCCGTGTACTAACCCCTTTGAGAATTTTCCGAAAACCGAGTTTTGATCATATCAGCTCCGATTCCGGTCCGAACTGCTTCAAATAAAATTTCGTTGAATTCCAATAACCCATAGGAACAAAATATGTAAAAATATCCACAAAATGGTCCAACTCGATGTTTAACAATATCCCATGTACTAGCCCCTTTGAGGATTATCCAAGAATCGAGTTTCGATTATATCAGCTCCGATTCAGGTCCGAATTGCGTCAAATAAATTTCTTTGAATTCCAATAACCCATAGGAACAAAATATGTAAAAATATCCACAAAATGGTCCGACTTGATTTTTAACAATATCCCGTGTACTAACCCCTTTGAGAATTTTCCGAAAACCGAGTTTCGATCATATCAGCTCCGATTCCGGTCCGAACAGCGTCAAATAAAATTTCTTTGAATTCCAATAACCCATAGGAACAAAATATGTAAAAATATTCACAAAATGGTCCAACTTGATTTTTAACAATATCCCGTGTACTAACCCCTTTGAGAATTTTCCGAAAACCGAGTTTTGATCATATCAGCTCCGATTCCGGTCCGAACTGCTTCAAATAAAATTTCGTTGAATTCCAATAACCCATAGGAACAAAATATTTAAAAATATCCACAAAATGGTCCAACTCGATGTTTAACAATATCCCATGTACTAGCCCCTTTGAGGATTATCCAAAAATCGAGTTTCGATTATATCAGCTCCGATTCAGGTCCGAATTGCGTCAAATAAATTTCTTTGAATTCCAATAACCCATAGGAACAAAATATGTAAAAATATCCACAAAATGGTCCGACTTGATTTTTAACAATATCCCGTGTACTAACCCCTTTGAGAATTTTCCGAAAACCGAGTTTCGATCATATCAGCTCCGATTCCGGTCCGAACAGCGTCAAATAAAATTTCGTTGAATTCCAATAACCCATAGGAACAAAATATGTAAAAATATTCACAAAATGGTCCAACTTGATTTTTAACAATATCCCGTGTACTAACCCCTTTGAGAATTTTCCGAAAACCGAGTTTTGATCATATCAGCTCCGATTCCGGTCCGAACTGCTTCAAATAAAATTTCGTTCAATTCCAATAACCCATAGGAACAAAATATGTAAAAATATCCACAAAATGGTCCAACTCGATGTTTAACAATATCCCATGTACTAGCCCCTTTGAGGATTATCCAAAAATCGAGTTTCGATTATATCAGCTCCGATTCAGGTCCGAATTGCGTCAAATAAATTTCTTTGAATTCCAATAACCCATAGGAACAAAATATGTAAAAATATCCACAAAATGGTCCGAATTGATTTTTAACAATATCCCGTGTACAAACCCCTTTGAGAATTTTCCGAAAACCGAGTTTCGATCATATCAGCTCCGATTCCGGTCCGAACAACGTCAAATAAAATTTCGTTGAATTCCAATAACCCATAGGAACAAAATATGTAAAAATATTCACAAAATGGTCCAACTTGATTTTTAACAATATCCCGTGTACTAACCCCTTTGAGAATTTTCCGAAAACCGAGTTTTGATCATATCAGCTCCGATTCCGGTCCGAACTGCTTCAAATAAAATTTCGTTGAATTCCAATAACCCATAGGAACAAAATATGTAAAAATATCCACAAAATGGTCCAACTCGATGTTTAACAATATCCCATGTACTAGCCCCTTTGAGGATTATCCAAAAATCGAATTTCGATTATATCAGCTCCGATTCAGGTCCGAATTGCGTCAAATAAATTTCTTTGAATTCCAATAACCCATAGGAACAAAATATGTAAAAATATCCACAAAATGGTCCGACTTGATTTTTAACAATATCCCGTGTACTAACCCCTTTGAGAATTTTCCGAAAACCGAGTTTCGATCATATCAGCTCCGATTCCGGTCCGAACAGCGTCAAATAAAATTTCTTTGAATTCCAATAACCCATAGGAACAAAATATGTAAAAATATTCACAAAATGGTCCAACTTGATTTTTAACAATATCCCGTGTACTAACCCCTTTGAGAATTTTCCGAAAACCGAGTTTTGATCATATCAGCTCCGATTCCGGTCCGAACTGCTTCAAATAAAATTTCGTTGAATTCCAATAACCCATAGGAACAAAATATGTAAAAATATCCACAAAATGGTCCAACTCGATGTTTAACAATATCCCATGTACTAGCCCCTTTGAGGATTATCCAAAAATCGAGTTTCGATTATATCAGCTCCGATTCAGGTCCGAATTGCGTCAAATAAATTTCTTTGAATTCCAATAACCCATAGGAACAAAATATGTAAAAATATCCACAAAATGGTCCGACTTGATTTTTAACAATATCCCGTGTACTAACCCCTTTGAGAATTTTCCGAAAACCGAGTTTCGATCATATCAGCTCCGATTCCGGTCCGAACAGCGTCAAATAAAATTTCGTTGAATTCCAATAACCCATAGGAACAAAATATGTAAAAATATTCACAAAATGGTCCAACTTGATTTTTAACAATATCCCGTGTACTAACCCCTTTGAGAATTTTCCGAAAACCGAGTTTTGATCATATCAGCTCCGATTCCGGTCCGAACTGCTTCAAATAAAATTTCGTTGAATTCCAATAACCCATAGGAACAAAATATGTAAAAATATCCACAAAATGGTCCAACTCGATGTTTAACAATATCCCATGTACTAGCCCCTTTGAGGATTATCCAAAAATCGAGTTTCGATTATATCAGCTCCGATTCAGGTCCGAATTGCGTCAAATAAATTTCTTTGAATTCCAATAACCCATAGGAACAAAATATGTAAAAATATCCACAAAATGGTCCGACTTGATTTTTAACAATATCCCGTGTACTAACCCCTTTGAGAATTTTCCGAAAACCGAGTTTCGATCATATCAGCTCCGATTCCGGTCCGAACAGCGTCAAATAAAATTTCGTTGAATTCCAATAACCCAGAGGAACAAAATATGTAAAAATATTCACAAAATGGTCCGACTCGATTTTTAACAATATCCCATGTACTAGCCCCTTTGAGGATTATCCAAAAACCGAGTTTCGATTATAACAGCTCCGATTCAGGTCCGAAACGCGTCAAATAAAATTTTGTTTAATCCCAATATCCCGTAGGAACAAAATATGTAAAAATGTCCATGAAATGGTCCGACCCAATTTTTAACAATATTTTGTGTACTAACCCCTTTGAGGATTATCCGAAAACCGATTTTCAATCATATCAGGTCCGATTCAGGTTCGAACTACGTCAAATAAAATTTTGTTGAATTTTAATAACCCATAGGAACAAAATATATAAAAATATCCACAAAATGGTCCAACTTGATTTTTAACAATATCCCGTGTACTAACCCCTTTGAGAATTTTCCGAAAACCGAGTTTTGATCATATCAGCTCCGATTCCGGTCCGAACTGCTTCAAATAAAATTTCGTTCAATTCCAATAACCCATAGGAACAAAATATGTAAAAATATCCACAAAATGGTCCAACTCGATGTTTAACAATATCCCATGTACTAGCCCCTTTGAGGATTATCCAAAAATCGAGTTTCGATTATATCAGCTCCGATTCAGGTCCGAATTGCGTCAAATAAATTTCTTTGAATTCCAATAACCCATAGGAACAAAATATGTAAAAATATCCACAAAATGGTCCGAATTGATTTTTAACAATATCCCGTGTACTAACCCCTTTGAGAATTTTCCGAAAACCGAGTTTCGATCATATCAGCTCCGATTCCGGTCCGAACAGCGTCAAATAAAATTTCGTTGAATTCCTATAACCCATAGGAACAAAATATGTAAAAATATTCACAAAATGGTCCAACTTGATTTTTAACAATATCCCGTGTACTAACCCCTTTGAGAATTTTCCGAAAACCGAGTTTTGATCATATCAGCTCCGATTCCGGTCCGAACTGCTTCAAATAAAATTTCGTTGAATTCCAATAACCCATAGGAACAAAATATGTAAAAATATCCACAAAATGGTCCAACTCGATGTTTAACAATATCCCATGTACTAGCCCCTTTGAGGATTATCCAAAAATCGAGTTTCGATTATATCAGCTCCGATTCAAGTCCGAATTGCGTCAAATAAATTTCTTTGAATTCCAATAACCCATAGGAACAAAATATGTAAAAATATCCACAAAATGGTCCGACTTGATTTTTAACAATATCCCGTGTACTAACCCCTTTGAAAATTTTCCGAAAACCGAGTTTCGATCATATCAGCTCCGATTCCGGTCCGAACAGCGTCAAATAAAATTTCGTTGAATTCCAATAACCCATAGGAACAAAATATGTAAAAATATTCACAAAATGGTCCAACTTGATTTTTAACAATATCCCGTGTACTAACCCCTTTGAGAATTTTCCGAAAACCGAGTTTTGATCATATCAGCTCCGATTCCGGTCCGAACTGCTTCAAATAAAATTTCGTTGAATTCCAATAACCCATAGGAACAAAATATGTAAAAATATCCACAAAATGGTCCAACTCGATGTTTAACAATATCCCATGTACTAGCCCCTTTGAGGATTATCCAAAAATCGAGTTTCGATTATATCAGCTCCGATTCAAGTCCGAATTGCGTCAAATAAATTTCTTTGAATTCCAATAACCCATAGGAACAAAATATGTAAAAATATCCACAAAATGGTCCGACTTGATTTTTAACAATATCCCGTGTACTAACCCCTTTGAAAATTTTCCGAAAACCGAGTTTCGATCATATCAGCTCCGATTCCGGTCCGAACAGCGTCAAATAAAATTTCGTTGAATTCCAATAACCCATAGGAACAAAATATGTAAAAATATTCACAAAATGGTCCAACTTGATTTTTAACAATATCCCGTGTACTAACCCCTTTGAGAATTTTCCGAAAACCGAGTTTTGATCATATCAGCTCCGATTCCGGTCCGAACTGCTTCAAATAAAATTTCGTTGAATTCCAATAACCCATAGGAACAAAATATGTAAAAATATCCACAAAATGGTCCAACTCGATGTTTAACAATATCCCATGTACTAGCCCCTTTGAGGATTATCCAAGAATCGAGTTTCGATTATATCAGCTCCGATTCAGGTCCGAATTGCGTCAAATAAATTTCTTTGAATTCCAATAACCCATAGGAACAAAATATGTAAAAATATCCACAAAATGGTCCGACTTGATTTTTAACAATATCCCGTGTACTAACCCCTTTGAGAATTTTCCGAAAACCGAGTTTCGATCATATCAGCTCCGATTCCGGTCCGAACAGCGTCAAATAAAATTTCTTTGAATTCCAATAACCCATAGGAACAAAATATGTAAAAATATTCACAAAATGGTCCAACTTGATTTTTAACAATATCCCGTGTACTAACCCCTTTGAGAATTTTCCGAAAACCGAGTTTTGATCATATCAGCTCCGATTCCGGTCCGAACTGCTTCAAATAAAATTTCGTTGAATTCCAATAACCCATAGGAACAAAATATGTAAAAATATCCACAAAATGGTCCAACTCGATGTTTAACAATATCCCATGTACTAGCCCCTTTGAGGATTATCCAAGAATCGAGTTTCGATTATATCAGCTCCGATTCAGGTCCGAATTGCGTCAAATAAATTTCTTTGAATTCCAATAACCCATAGGAACAAAATATGTAAAAATATCCACAAAATGGTCCGACTTGATTTTTAACAATATCCCGTGTACTAACCCCTTTGAGAATTTTCCGAAAACCGAGTTTCGATCATATCAGCTCCGATTCCGGTCCGAACAGCGTCAAATAAAATTTCGTTGAATTCCAATAACCCATAGGAACAAAATATGTAAAAATATCCACAAAATGGTCCAACTCGATGTTTAACAATATCCCATGTACTAGCCCCTTTGAGGATTATCCAAAAATCGAGTTTCGATTATATCAGCTCCGATTCAGGTCCGAATTGCGTCAAATAAATTTCTTTGAATTCCAATAACCCATAGGAACAAAATATGTAAAAATATCCACAAAATGGTCCGAATTGATTTTTAACAATATCCCGTGTACAAACCCCTTTGAGAATTTTCCGAAAACCGAGTTTCGATCATATCAGCTCCGATTCCGGTCCGAACAGCGTCAAATAAAATTTCGTTGAATTCCAATAACCCATAGGAACAAAATATGTAAAAATATTCACAAAATGGTCCAACTTGATTTTTAACAATATCCCGTGTACTAACCCCTTTGAGAATTTTCCGAAAACCGAGTTTTGATCATATCAGCTCCGATTCCGGTCCGAACTGCTTCAAATAAAATTTCGTTGAATTCCAATAACCCATAGGAACAAAATATGTAAAAATATCCACAAAATGGTCCAACTCGATGTTTAACAATATCCCATGTACTAGCCCCTTTGAGGATTATCCAAATATCGAGTTTCGATTATATCAGCTCCGATTCAGGTCCGAATTGCGTCAAATAAATTTCTTTGAATTCCAATAACCCATAGGAACAAAATATGTAAAAATATCCACAAAATGGTCCGACTTGATTTTTAACAATATCCCGTGTACTAACCCCTTTGAGAATTTTCCGAAAACCGAGTTTCGATCATATCAGCTCCGATTCCGGTCCGAACAGCGTCAAATAAAATTTCTTTGAATTCCAATAACCCATAGGAACAAAATATGTAAAAATATTCACAAAATGGTCCAACTTGATTTTTAACAATATCCCGTGTACTAACCCCTTTGAGAATTTTCCGAAAACCGAGTTTTGATCATATCAGCTCCGATTCCGGTCCGAACTACTTCAAATAAAATTTCGTTGAATTCCAATAACCCATAGGAACAAAATATGTAAAAATATCCACAAAATGGTCCAACTCGATGTTTAACAATATCCCATGTACTAGCCCCTTTGAGGATTATCCAAAAATCGAGTTTCGATTATATCAGCTCCGATTCAGGTCCGAATTGCGTCAAATAAATTTCTTTGAATTCCAATAACCCATAGGAACAAAATATGTAAAAATATCCACAAAATGGTCCGACTTGATTTTTAACAATATCCCGTGTACTAACCCCTTTGAGAATTTTCCGAAAACCGAGTTTCGATCATATCAGCTCCGATTCCGGTCCGAACAGCGTCAAATAAAATTTCGTTGAATTCCAATAACCCATAGGAACAAAATATGTAAAAATATTCACAAAATGGTCCAACTTGATTTTTAACAATATCCCGTGTACTAACCCCTTTGAGAATTTTCCGAAAACCGAGTTTTGATCATATCAGCTCCGATTCCGGTCCGAACTGCTTCAAATAAAATTTCGTTGAATTCCAATAACCCATAGGAACAAAATATGTAAAAATATCCACAAAATGGTCCAACTCGATGTTTAACAATATCCCATGTACTAGCCCCTTTGAGGATTATCCAAAAATCGAGTTTCGATTATATCAGCTCCGATTCAGGTCCGAATTGCGTCAAATAAATTTCTTTGAATTCCAATAACCCATAGGAACAAAATATGTAAAAATATCCACAAAATGGTCCGACTTGATTTTTAACAATATCCCGTGTACTAACCCCTTTGAGAATTTTCCGAAAACCGAGTTTCGATCATATCAGCTCCGATTCCGGTCCGAACAGCGTCAAATAAAATTTCGTTGAATTCCAATAACCCATAGGAACAAAATATGTAAAAATATTCACAAAATGGTCCGACTCGATTTTTAACAATATCCCATGTACTAGCCCCTTTGAGGATTATCCAAAAACCGAGTTTCGATTATAACAGCTCCGATTCAGGTCCGAAACGCGTCAAATAAAATTTTGTTTAATCCCAATATCCCGTAGGAACAAAATATGTAAAAATGTCCATGAAATGGTCCGACCCAATTTTTAACAATATTTTGTGTACTAACCCCTTTGAGGATTATCCGAAAACCGATTTTCAATCATATCAGGTCCGATTCAGGTTCGAACTACGTCAAATAAAATTTTGTTGAATTTTAATAACCCATAGGAACAAAATATATAAAAATATCCACAAAATGGTCCAACTTGATTTTTAACAATATCCCGTGTACTAACCCCTTTGAGAATTTTCCGAAAACCGAGTTTTGATCATATCAGCTCCGATTCCGGTCCGAACTGCTTCAAATAAAATTTCGTTCAATTCCAATAACCCATAGGAACAAAATATGTAAAAATATCCACAAAATGGTCCAACTCGATGTTTAACAATATCCCATGTACTAGCCCCTTTGAGGATTATCCAAAAATCGAGTTTCGATTATATCAGCTCCGATTCAGGTCCGAATTGCGTCAAATAAATTTCTTTGAATTCCAATAACCCATAGGAACAAAATATGTAAAAATATCCACAAAATGGTCCGAATTGATTTTTAACAATATCCCGTGTACTAACCCCTTTGAGAATTTTCCGAAAACCGAGTTTCGATCATATCAGCTCCGATTCCGGTCCGAACAGCGTCAAATAAAATTTCGTTGAATTCCTATAACCCATAGGAACAAAATATGTAAAAATATTCACAAAATGGTCCAACTTGATTTTTAACAATATCCCGTGTACTAACCCCTTTGAGAATTTTCCGAAAACCGAGTTTTGATCATATCAGCTCCGATTCCGGTCCGAACTGCTTCAAATAAAATTTCGTTGAATTCCAATAACCCATAGGAACAAAATATGTAAAAATATCCACAAAATGGTCCAACTCGATGTTTAACAATATCCCATGTACTAGCCCCTTTGAGGATTATCCAAAAATCGAGTTTCGATTATATCAGCTCCGATTCAAGTCCGAATTGCGTCAAATAAATTTCTTTGAATTCCAATAACCCATAGGAACAAAATATGTAAAAATATCCACAAAATGGTCCGACTTGATTTTTAACAATATCCCGTGTACTAACCCCTTTGAAAATTTTCCGAAAACCGAGTTTCGATCATATCAGCTCCGATTCCGGTCCGAACAGCGTCAAATAAAATTTCGTTGAATTCCAATAACCCATAGGAACAAAATATGTAAAAATATTCACAAAATGGTCCAACTTGATTTTTAACAATATCCCGTGTACTAACCCCTTTGAGAATTTTCCGAAAACCGAGTTTTGATCATATCAGCTCCGATTCCGGTCCGAACTGCTTCAAATAAAATTTCGTTGAATTCCAATAACCCATAGGAACAAAATATGTAAAAATATCCACAAAATGGTCCAACTCGATGTTTAACAATATCCCATGTACTAGCCCCTTTGAGGATTATCCAAGAATCGAGTTTCGATTATATCAGCTCCGATTCAGGTCCGAATTGCGTCAAATAAATTTCTTTGAATTCCAATAACCCATAGGAACAAAATATGTAAAAATATCCACAAAATGGTCCGACTTGATTTTTAACAATATCCCGTGTACTAACCCCTTTGAGAATTTTCCGAAAACCGAGTTTCGATCATATCAGCTCCGATTCCGGTCCGAACAGCGTCAAATAAAATTTCTTTGAATTCCAATAACCCATAGGAACAAAATATGTAAAAATATTCACAAAATGGTCCAACTTGATTTTTAACAATATCCCGTGTACTAACCCCTTTGAGAATTTTCCGAAAACCGAGTTTTGATCATATCAGCTCCGATTCCGGTCCGAACTGCTTCAAATAAAATTTCGTTGAATTCCAATAACCCATAGGAACAAAATATTTAAAAATATCCACAAAATGGTCCAACTCGATGTTTAACAATATCCCATGTACTAGCCCCTTTGAGGATTATCCAAAAATCGAGTTTCGATTATATCAGCTCCGATTCAGGTCCGAATTGCGTCAAATAAATTTCTTTGAATTCCAATAACCCATAGGAACAAAATATGTAAAAATATCCACAAAATGGTCCGACTTGATTTTTAACAATATCCCGTGTACTAACCCCTTTGAGAATTTTCCGAAAACCGAGTTTCGATCATATCAGCTCCGATTCCGGTCCGAACAGCGTCAAATAAAATTTCGTTGAATTCCAATAACCCATAGGAACAAAATATGTAAAAATATTCACAAAATGGTCCAACTTGATTTTTAACAATATCCCGTGTACTAACCCCTTTGAGAATTTTCCGAAAACCGAGTTTTGATCATATCAGCTCCGATTCCGGTCCGAACTGCTTCAAATAAAATTTCGTTCAATTCCAATAACCCATAGGAACAAAATATGTAAAAATATCCACAAAATGGTCCAACTCGATGTTTAACAATATCCCATGTACTAGCCCCTTTGAGGATTATCCAAAAATCGAGTTTCGATTATATCAGCTCCGATTCAGGTCCGAATTGCGTCAAATAAATTTCTTTGAATTCCAATAACCCATAGGAACAAAATATGTAAAAATATCCACAAAATGGTCCGAATTGATTTTTAACAATATCCCGTGTACAAACCCCTTTGAGAATTTTCCGAAAACCGAGTTTCGATCATATCAGCTCCGATTCCGGTCCGAACAGCGTGAAATAAAATTTCGTTGAATTCCAATAACCCATAGGAACAAAATATGTAAAAATATTCACAAAATGGTCCAACTTGATTTTTAACAATATCCCGTGTACTAACCCCTTTGAGAATTTTCCGAAAACCGAGTTTTGATCATATCAGCTCCGATTCCGGTCCGAACTGCTTCAAATAAAATTTCGTTGAATTCCAATAACCCATAGGAACAAAATATGTAAAAATATCCACAAAATGGTCCAACTCGATGTTTAACAATATCCCATGTACTAGCCCCTTTGAGGATTATCCAAAAATCGAGTTTCGATTATATCAGCTCCGATTCAGGTCCGAATTGCGTCAAATAAATTTCTTTGAATTCCAATAACCCATAGGAACAAAATATGTAAAAATATCCACAAAATGGTCCGACTTGATTTTTAACAATATCCCGTGTACTAACCCCTTTGAGAATTTTCCGAAAACCGAGTTTCGATCATATCAGCTCCGATTCCGGTCCGAACAGCGTCAAATAAAATTTCTTTGAATTCCAATAACCCATAGGAACAAAATATGTAAAAATATTCACAAAATGGTCCAACTTGATTTTTAACAATATCCCGTGTACTAACCCCTTTGAGAATTTTCCGAAAACCGAGTTTTGATCATATCAGCTCCGATTCCGGTCCGAACTGCTTCAAATAAAATTTCGTTGAATTCCAATAACCCATAGGAACAAAATATGTAAAAATATCCACAAAATGGTCCAACTCGATGTTTAACAATATCCCATGTACTAGCCCCTTTGAGGATTATCCAAAAATCGAGTTTCGATTATATCAGCTCCGATTCAGGTCCGAATTGCGTCAAATAAATTTCTTTGAATTCCAATAACCCATAGGAACAAAATATGTAAAAATATCCACAAAATGGTCCGACTTGATTTTTAACAATATCCCGTGTACTAACCCCTTTGAGAATTTTCCGAAAACCGAGTTTCGATCATATCAGCTCCGATTCCGGTCCGAACAGCGTCAAATAAAATTTCGTTGAATTCCAATAACCCATAGGAACAAAATATGTAAAAATATTCACAAAATGGTCCAACTTGATTTTTAACAATATCCCGTGTACTAACCCCTTTGAGAATTTTCCGAAAACCGAGTTTTGATCATATCAGCTCCGATTCCGGTCCGAACTGCTTCAAATAAAATTTCGTTGAATTCCAATAACCCATAGGAACAAAATATGTAAAAATATCCACAAAATGGTCCAACTCGATGTTTAACAATATCCCATGTACTAGCCCCTTTGAGGATTATCCAAAAATCGAGTTTCGATTATATCAGCTCCGATTCAGGTCCGAATTGCGTCAAATAAATTTCTTTGAATTCCAATAACCCATAGGAACAAAATATGTAAAAATATCCACAAAATGGTCCGACTTGATTTTTAACAATATCCCGTGTACTAACCCCTTTGAGAATTTTCCGAAAACCGAGTTTCGATCATATCAGCTCCGATTCCGGTCCGAACAGCGTCAAATAAAATTTCGTTGAATTCCAATAACCCATAGGAACAAAATATGTAAAAATATTCACAAAATGGTCCAACTTGATTTTTAACAATATCCCGTGTACTAACCCCTTTGAGAATTTTCCGAAAACCGAGTTTTGATCATATCAGCTCCGATTCCGGTCCGAACTGCTTCAAATAAAATTTCGTTGAATTCCAATAACCCATAGGAACAAAATATGTAAAAATATCCACAAAATGGTCCAACTCGATGTTTAACAATATCCCATGTACTAGCCCCTTTGAGGATTATCCAAAAATCGAGTTTCGATTATATCAGCTCCGATTCAGGTCCGAATTGCGTCAAATAAATTTCTTTGAATTCCAATAACCCATAGGAACAAAATATGTAAAAATATCCACAAAATGGTCCGACTTGATTTTTAACAATATCCCGTGTACTAACCCCTTTGAAAATTTTCCGAAAACCGAGTTTCGATCATATCAGCTCCGATTCCGGTCCGAACAGCGTCAAATAAAATTTCGTTTAATTCCAATAACCCATATGAACAAAATATGTAAAAATATTCACAAAATGGTCCAACTTGATTTTTAACAATATCCCGTGTACTAACCCCTTTGAGAATTTTCCGAAAACCGAGTTTTGATCATATCAGCTCCGATTCCGGTCCGAACTGCTTCAAATAAAATTTCGTTGAATTCCAATAACCCATAGGAACAAAATATGTAAAAATATCCACAAAATGGTCCAACTCGATGTTTAACAATATCCCATGTACTAGCCCCTTTGAGGATTATCCAAAAATCGAGTTTCGATTATATCAGCTCCGATTCAGGTCCGAATTGCGTCAAATAAATTTCTTTGAATTCCAATAACCCATAGGAACAAAATATGTAAAAATATCCACAAAATGGTCCGACTTGATTTTTAACAATATCCCGTGTACTAACCCCTTTGAGAATTTTCCGAAAACCGAGTTTCGATCATATCAGCTCCGATTCCGGTCCGAACAGCGTCAAATAAAATTTCTTTGAATTCCAATAACCCATAGGAATAAAATATGTAAAAATATTCACAAAATGGTCCAACTTGATTTTTAACAATATCCCGTGTACTAACCCCTTTGAGAATTTTCCGAAAACCGAGTTTTGATCATATCAGCTCCGATTCCGGTCTGAACTGCTTCAAATAAAATTTCGTTGAATTCCAATAACCCATAGGAACAAAATATGTAAAAATATCCACAAAATGGTCCAACTCGATGTTTAACAATATCCCATGTACTAGCCCCTTTGAGGATTATCCAAAAATCGAGTTTCGATTATATCAACTCCGATTCAGGTCCGAATTTCGTAAAATAAATTTCTTTGAATTCCAATAACCCATAGGAACAAAATATGTAAAAATATCCACAAAATGGTCCGACTTGATTTTTAACAATATCCCGTGTACTAACCCCTTTGAGAATTTTCCGAAAACCGAGTTTCGATCATATCAGCTCCGATTCCGGTCCGAACAGCGTCAAATAAAATTTCGTTGAATTCCAATAACCCATAGGAACAAAATATGTAAAAATATTCACAAAATGGTCCAACTTGATTTTTAAAAATATCCCGTGTACTAACCCCTTTGAGAATTTTCCGAAAACCGAGTTTTGATCATATCAGCTCCGATTCCGGTCCGAACTGCTTCAAATAAAATTTCGTTGAATTCCAATAACCCATAGGAACAAAATATGTAAAAATATCCACAAAATGGTCCAACTCAATGTTTAACAATATCCCATGTACTAGCCCCTTTGAGGATTATCCAAAAATCGAGTTTCGATTATATCAGCTCCGATTCAGGTCCGAATTGCGTCAAATAAATTTCTTTGAATTCCAATAACCCATAGGAACAAAATATGTAAAAATATCCACAAAATGGTCCGACTTGATTTTTAACAATATCCCGTGTACTAACCCCTTTGAGAATTTTCCGAAAACCGAGTTTCGATCATATCAGCTCCGATTCCGGTCCGAACAGCGTCAAATAAAATTTCGTTGAATTCCAATAACCCATAGGAACAAAATATGTAAAAATATTCACAAAATGGTCCAACTTGATTTTTAACAATATCCCGTGTACTAACCCCTTTGAGAATTTTCCGAAAACCGAGTTTTGATCATATCAGCTCCGATTCCGGTCCGAACTGCTTCAAATAAAATTTCGTTGAATTCCAAAAACCCATAGGAACAAAATATGTAAAAATATCCACAAAATGGTCCAACTCGATGTTTAACTATATCCCATGTACTAGCCCCTTTGAGGATTATCCAAAAATCGAGTTTCGATTATATCAGCTCCGATTCAGGTCCGAATTGCGTCAAATAAATTTCTTTGAATTCCAATAACCCATAGGAACTAAATATGTAAAAATATCCACAAACGGTCCGACTTGATTTTTAACAATATCCCGTGTACTAACCCCTTTGAGAATTTTCCGAAAACCGAGTTTCGATCATATCAGCTCCGATTCCGGTCCGAACAGCGTCAAACAAAATTTCGTTGAATTCCAATAACCCATAGGAACAAAATATGTAAAAATATCCACAAAATGGTCTGACTTGATTTTTAACAATATCCCGTGTCCTAACCCCTTTGAGAATTTTCCGAAAACCGAGTTTCGATCATATCAGCTCCGATTCCGGTCCGAACAGCATCAAATAAAATTTCGTTGAATTCCAATAACCCATAGGAACAAAATATGTAAAAATATCCACAAAATGGTCCGACTCGATTTTTAACAATATCCCATGTACTAGCCCCTTTGAGGATTATCCAAAAACCGAGTTTCGATTATAACAGCTCCGATTCAGGTCCGAAACGCGTCAAATAAAATTTTGTTTAATCCCAATAACCCGTAGGAACAGAATATGAAAAAATGTCCATGAAATGGTCCGACCCAATTTTTAACAATATTTTGTGTACTAACCCCTTTGAGGATTATCCGAAAACCGATTTTCAATCATATCAGGTCCGATTCAAGTTCGAACTACGTCAAATAAAATTTTGTTGAATTTTAATAACCCATAGGAACAAAATATATAAAAATATCCACAAAATGGTCCGATTTGATTTTTAACAATATCCCGTGTACTAACCCCTTTGAGAATTTTCCGAAAACCGAGTTTTGATCATATCAGCTCCGATTCCGGTCCGAACTGCTTCAAATAAAATTTCGTTGCATTCCAATAACCCATAGGAACAAAATATGTAAAAATATCCACAAAATGGTCCGACTCGATGTTTAACAATATCCCATGTACTAGCCCCTTTGAGAATTATCCAAAAATCGAGTTTCGCTTATATCGGCTCCGATTCAGGTCCGAATTGCGTCAAATAAATTTCTTTGAATTCCAATAACCCATAGGAACAAAATAGTTAAAAATATCCACAAAATGGTCCGACTTGATTTTTGACAATATCCCGTGTACTAACCCCTTTGAGAATTTTCCGAAAACCGAGTTTCGATCATATCAGCTCCGATTCCGGTCCGAACAGCGTCAAATAAAATTTCGTTGAATTCAAATAACCCATAGGAACAAAATAAGTAAAAATATCCACAAAATGGTCCGACTCGAATTTTAACAATATCCCATGTACTAGCCCCTTTGAGGATTATCCAAAAACCGAGTTTCGATTATAACAGCTCCGATTCAGGTCCGAAACGTGTCAAATAAAATTTTGTTTAATCCCAATATCCCGTAGGAACAAAATATGTAAAAATGTCCATGAAATGGTCCGACCCAATTTTTAACAATATTTTGTGTACTAACCCCTTTGAGGATTATCCGAAAACCGATTTTCAATCATATAAGGTCCGATTCAGGTTCGAACTACGTCAAATAAAATTTTGTTGAATTTTAATAACCCATAGGAACAAAATATATAAAAATATCCACAAAATGGTCCGATTTGATTTTTAACAATATCCCGTGTACTAACCCCTTTGAGAATTTTCCGAAAACCGAGTTTTGATCATATCAGCTCCGATTCCGGTCCGAACTGCTTCAAATAAAATTTCGTTGAATTCCAATAACCCATAGGAACAAAATATATAAAAATATCCACAAAATGGTCCGACTCGATGTTTAACAATATCCCTTGTACTAGCCCCTTTGAGGATTATCCAAAAATCGAGTTTCGATTATATCAGCTCCGATTCAGGTCCGAATTGCGTCAAATAAATTTCTTTGAATTCCAATAACCCATAGGAACAAAATATGTAAAAATATCCACAAAATGGTCCGACTTGATTTTTAACAATATCCGGTGTACTAACCCCTTTGAGAATTTTCCGAAAACTGAGTTTCGATCATATCAGCTCCGATTCCGGACCGAACAGCGTCAAATAAAATTTCGTTGAATTCCAATAACCCATAGGAACAAAATATGTAAAAATATCCACAAAATGGTCCGACTTGATTTTTAACAATATCCCGTGTACTAACCCCTTTGAGAATTTTCTGAAAACCGAGTTTCGATCATATCAGCTCCGATTCCGGTCCGAACAGCATCAAATAAAAGTTCGTTGAATTCCAATAACCCATAGGAACAAAATATGTAAAAATATCCACAAAATCGTCCGACTCAATTTTTAACAATATCCCATGTATTAGGCCCTTTGAGGATTATCCAAAAACCGAGTTTCGATTATAACAGCTCCGATTCAGGTCCGAAACGCGTCAAATAAATTTTGTTTAATCCCAATAACCCGTAGGAACAAAATATGTAAAAATGTCCATGAAATGGTCCGACCCAATTTTTAACAATATTTTGTGTACTAACCCCTTTGAGAATTATCCGAAAACCGATTTTCAATCATATCAGGTTCGATTCAAGTTCGAACTACGTCAAATAAAATTTTGTTGAATTTTAATAGCCCATAGGAACAAAATATATAAAAATATCCACAAAATGGTCCGATTTGATTTTTAACAATATCCCGTGTACTAACCCCTTTGAGAATTTTCCGAAAACCGAGTTTTGATCATATCAACTCCGATTCCGGTCCGAACTGCTTCAAATAAAATTTCGTTGAATTCCAATAACCCATAGGAACAAAATATGTAAAAATATCCACAAAATGGTCCGACTCAATTTTTAACAATATCCCATGTACTAGCCCCTTTGAGGATTATCCAAAAACCGAGTTTCGATTATAACAGCTCCGATTCAGGTCCGAAACGCGTCAAATAAAATTTTGTTTAATCCCAATAACCCGTAGGAACAAAATATGTAAAAATGTCCATGAAATGGTCCGACCCGATTTTTAACAATATTTTGTGTACTAACCCCTTTGAGGATTATCCGAAAACCGATTTTCAATCATATAAGGTCCGATTCAGGTTTGAACTACGTCAAATAAAATTTTGTTGAATTTTAATAACCCATAGGAACAAAATATATAAAAATATCCACAAAATGGTCCGATTTGATTTTTAACAATATCCCGTGTACTAACCCCTTTGAGAATTTTCCGAAAACCGAGTTTTGATCATATCAGCTCCGATTCCGGTCCGAACTGCTTCAAATAAAATTTCGTTGAATTCCAATAACCCATAGGAACAAAATATGTAAAAATATCCACAAAATGGTCCAACTCGATGTTTAACAATATCCCATGTACTAGCCCCTTTGAGGATTATCCAAAAATCGAGTTTCGATTATATCAGCTCCGATTCAGGTCCGAATTGCGTCAAATAAATTTCTTTGAATTCCAATAACCCATAGGAACAAAATATGTAAAAATATCCACAAAATGGTCCGACTTGATTTTTAACAATATCCCGTGTACTAACCCCTTTGAGAATTTTCCGAAAACCGAGTTTCGATCATATCAGCTCCGATTCCGGTCCGAACAGCGTCAAATAAAATTTCGTTGAATTCCAATAACCCATAGGAACAAAATATGTAAAAATATTCACAAAATGGTCCAACTTGATTTTTAACAATATCCCGTGTACTAACCCCTTTGAGAATTTTCCGAAAATCGAGTTTTGATCATATCAGCTCCGATTCCGGTCCGAACTGCTTCAAATAAAATTTCGTTGAATTCCAATAACCCATAGGAACAAAATATGTAAAAATATCCACAAAATGGTCCAACTCGATGTTTAACTATATCCCATGTACTAGCCCCTTTGAGGATTATCCAAAAATCGAGTTTCGATTATATCAGCTCCGATTCAGGTCCGAATTGCGTCAAATAAATTTCTTTGAATTCCAATAACCCATAGGAACTAAATATGTAAAAATATCCACAAAATGGTCCGACTTGATTTTTAACAATATCCCGTGTACTAACCCTTTTGAGAATTTTCCGAAAACCGAGTTTCGATCATATCAGCTCCGATTCCGGTCCGAACAGCGTCAAATAAAATTTCGTTGAATTCCAATAACCCATAGGAACAAAATATGTAAAAATATCCACAAAATGGTCTGACTTGATTTTTAACAATATCCCGTGTACTAACCCCTTTGAGAATTTTCCGAAAACCGAGTTTCGATCATATCAGCTCCGATTCCGGTCCGAACAGCATCAAATAAAATTTCGTTGAATTTCAATAACCCATAGGAACAAAATATGTAAAAATATCCACAAAATGGTCCGACTCGATTTTTAACAATATCCCATGTACTAGCCCCTTTGAGGATTATCCAAAAACCGAGTTTCGATTATAACAGCTCCGATTCAGGTCCGAAACGCGTCAAATAAAATTTTGTTTAATCCCAATAACCCGTAGGAACAGAATATGAAAAAATGTCCATGAAATGGTCCGACCCAATTTTTAACAATATTTTGTGTACTAACCCCTTTGAGGATTATCCGAAAACCGATTTTCAATCATATCAGGTCCGATTCAAGTTCGAACTACGTCAAATAAAATTTTGTTGAATTTTAATAACCCATAGGAACAAAATATATAAAAATATCCCCAAAATGGTCCGATTTGATTTTTAACAATATCCCGTGTACTAACCCCTTTGAGAATTTTCCGAAAACCGAGTTTTGATCATATCAGCTCCGATTCCGGTCCGAACTGCTTCAAATAAAATTTCGTTGCATTCCAATAACCCATAGGAACAAAATATGTAAAAATATCCACAAAATGGTCCGACTCGATGTTTAACAATATCCCATGTACTAGCCCCTTTGAGGATTATCCAAAAATCGAGTTTCGCTTATATCAGCTCCGATTCAGGTCCGAATTGCGTCAAATAAATTTCTTTGAATTCCAATAACCCATAGGAACAAAATAGGTAAAAATATCCACAAAATGGTCCGACTTGATTTTTGACAATATCATGTGTACTAACCCCTTTGAGAATTTTCCGAAAACTGAGTTTCGATCATATCAGCTCCGATTCCGGTCCGAACAGCGTCAAATAAAATTTCGTTGAATTCCAATAACCCATAGGAACAAAATAAGTAAAAATATCCACAAAATGGTCCGACTCGATTTTTAACAATATCCCATGTACTAGCCCCTTTGAGGATTATCCAAAAACCGAGTTTCGATTATAACAGCTCCGATTCAGGTCCGAAACGTGTCAAATAAAATTTTGTTTAATCCCAATATCCCGTAGGAACAAAATATGTAAAAATGTCCATGAAATGGTCCGACCCAATTTTTAACAATATTTTGTGTACTAACCCCTTTGAGGATTATCCGAAAACCGATTTTCAATCATATAAGGTCCGATTCAGGTTCGAACTACGTCAAATAAAATTTTGTTGAATTTTAATAACACATAGAAACAAAATATATAAAAATATCCACAAAATGGTCCGATTTGATTTTTAACAATATCCCGTGTACTAACCCCTTTGAGAATTTTCCGAAAACCGAGTTTTGATCATATCAGCTCCGATTCCGGTCCGAACTGCTTCAAATAAAATTTCGTTGAATTCCAATAACCCATAGGAACAAAATATATAAAAATATCCACAAAATGGTCCGACTCGATGTTTAACAATATCCATTGTACTAGCCCCTTTGAGGATTATCCAAAAATCGAGTTTCGATTATATCAGCTCCGATTCAGGTCCGAATTGCGTCAAATAAATTTCTTTGAATTCCAATAACCCATAGGAACAAAATATGTAAAAATATCCACAAAATGGTCCGACTTGATTTTTAACAATATCCGGTGTACTAACCCCTTTGAGAATTTTCCGAAAACTGAGTTTCGATCATATCAGCTCCGATTCCGGACCGAACAGCGTCAAATAAAATTTCGTTGAATTCCAATAACCCATAGGAACAAAATATGTAAAAATATCCACAAAATGGTCCGACTTGATTTTTAACAATATCCCGTGTACTAACCCCTTTGAGAATTTTCTGAAAACCGAGTTTCGATCATATCAGCTCCGATTCCGGTCCGAACAGCGTCAAATAAAAGTTCGTTGAATTCCAATAACCCATAGGAACAAAATATGTAAAAATATCCACAAAATGGTCCGACTCAATTTTTAACAATATCCCATGTACTAGGCCCTTTGAGGATTATCCAAAAACCGAGTTTCGATTATAACAGCTCCGATTCAGGTCCGAAACGCGTCAAATAAATTTTGTTTAATCCCAATAACCCGTAGGAACAAAATATGTAAAAATGTCCATGAAATGGTCCGACCCAATTTTTAACAATATTTTGTGTACTAACCCCTTTGAGAATTATCCGAAAACCGATTTTCAATCATATCAGGTTCGATTCAAGTTCGAACTACGTCAAATAAAATTTTGTTGAATTTTAATAGCCCATAGGAACAAAATATATAAAAATATCCACAAAATGGTCCGATTTGATTTTTAACAATATCCCGTGTACTAACCCCTTTGAGAATTTTCCGAAAACCGAGTTTTGATCATATCAACTCCGATTCCGGTCCGAACTGCTTCAAATAAAATTTCGTTGAATTCCAATAACCCATAGGAACAAAATATGTAAAAATATCCACAAAATGGTCCGACTCAATTTTTAACAATATCCCATGTACTAGCCCCTTTGAGGATTATCCAAAAACCGAGTTTCGATTATAACAGCTCCGATTCAGGTCCGAAACGCGTCAAATAAAATTTTGTTTAATCCCAATAACCCGTAGGAACAAAATATGTAAAAATGTCCATGAAATGGTCCGACCCGATTTTTAACAATATTTTGTGTACTAACCCCTTTGAGGATTATCCGAAAACCGATTTTCAATCATATAAGGTCCGATTCAGGTTTGAACTACGTCAAATAAAATTTTGTTGAATTTTAATAACCCATAGGAACAAAATATATAAAAATATCCACAAAATGGTCCGATTTGATTTTTAACAATATCCCGTGTACTAACCCCTTTGAGAATTTTCCGAAAACCGAGTTTTGATCATATCAGCTCCGATTCCGGTCCGAACTGCTTCAAATAAAATTTCGTTGAATTCCAATAACCCATAGGAACAAAATATGTAAAAATATCCACAAAATGGTCCAACTCGATGTTTAACAATATCCCATGTACTAGCCCCTTTGAGGATTATCCAAAAATCGAGTTTCGATTATATCAGCTCCGATTCAGGTCCGAATTGCGTCAAATAAATTTCTTTGAATTCCAATAACCCATAGGAACAAAATATGTAAAAATATCCACAAAATGGTCCGACTTGATTTTTAACAATATCCCGTGTACTAACCCCTTTGAGAATTTTCCGAAAACCGAGTTTCGATCATATCAGCTCCGATTCCGGTCCGAACAGCGTCAAATAAAATTTCGTTGAATTCCAATAACCCATAGGAACAAAATATGTAAAAATATCCACAAAATGGTCTGACTTGATTTTTAACAATATCCCGTGTACTAACCCCTTTGAGAATTTTCCGAAAACCGAGTTTCGATCATATCAGCTCCGATTCCGGTCCGAACAGCATCAAATAAAATTTCGTTGAATTTCAATAACCCATAGGAACAAAATATGTAAAAATATCCACAAAATGGTCCGACTCGATTTTTAACAATATCCCATGTACTAGCCCCTTTGAGGATTATCCAAAAACCGAGTTTCGATTATAACAGCTCCGATTCAGGTCCGAAACGCGTCAAATAAAATTTTGTTTAATCCCAATAACCCGTAGGAACAGAATATGAAAAAATGTCCATGAAATGGTCCGACCCAATTTTTAACAATATTTTGTGTACTAACCCCTTTGAGGATTATCCGAAAACCGATTTTCAATCATATCAGGTCCGATTCAAGTTCGAACTACGTCAAATAAAATTTTGTTGAATTTTAATAACCCATAGGAACAAAATATATAAAAATATCCCCAAAATGGTCCGATTTGATTTTTAACAATATCCCGTGTACTAACCCCTTTGAGAATTTTCCGAAAACCGAGTTTTGATCATATCAGCTCCGATTCCGGTCCGAACTGCTTCAAATAAAATTTCGTTGCATTCCAATAACCCATAGGAACAAAATATGTAAAAATATCCACAAAATGGTCCGACTCGATGTTTAACAATATCCCATGTACTAGCCCCTTTGAGGATTATCCAAAAATCGAGTTTCGCTTATATCAGCTCCGATTCAGGTCCGAATTGCGTCAAATAAATTTCTTTGAATTCCAATAACCCATAGGAACAAAATAGGTAAAAATATCCACAAAATGGTCCGACTTGATTTTTGACAATATCATGTGTACTAACCCCTTTGAGAATTTTCCGAAAACTGAGTTTCGATCATATCAGCTCCGATTCCGGTCCGAACAGCGTCAAATAAAATTTCGTTGAATTCCAATAACCCATAGGAACAAAATAAGTAAAAATATCCACAAAATGGTCCGACTCGATTTTTAACAATATCCCATGTACTAGCCCCTTTGAGGATTATCCAAAAACCGAGTTTCGATTATAACAGCTCCGATTCAGGTCCGAAACGTGTCAAATAAAATTTTGTTTAATCCCAATATCCCGTAGGAACAAAATATGTAAAAATGTCCATGAAATGGTCCGACCCAATTTTTAACAATATTTTGTGTACTAACCCCTTTGAGGATTATCCGAAAACCGATTTTCAATCATATAAGGTCCGATTCAGGTTCGAACTACGTCAAATAAAATTTTGTTGAATTTTAATAACCCATAGGAACAAAATATATAAAAATATCCACAAAATGGTCCGATTTGATTTTTAACAATATCCCGTGTACTAACCCCTTTGAGAATTTTCCGAAAACCGAGTTTTGATCATATCAGCTCCGATTCCGGTCCGAACTGCTTCAAATAAAATTTCGTTGAATTCCAATAACCCATAGGAACAAAATATATAAAAATATCCACAAAATGGTCCGACTCGATGTTTAACAATATCCCTTGTACTAGCCCCTTTGAGGATTATCCAAAAATCGAGTTTCGATTATATCAGCTCCGATTCAGGTCCGAATTGCGTCAAATAAATTTCTTTGAATTCCAATAACCCATAGGAACAAAATATGTAAAAATATCCACAAAATGGTCCGACTTGATTTTTAACAATATCCGGTGTACTAACCCCTTTGAGAATTTTCCGAAAACTGAGTTTCGATCATATCAGCTCCGATTCCGGACCGAACAGCGTCAAATAAAATTTCGTTGAATTCCAATAACCCATAGGAACAAAATATGTAAAAATATCCACAAAATGGTCCGACTTGATTTTTAACAATATCCCGTGTACTAACCCCTTTGAGAATTTTCCGAAAACCGAGTTTCGATCATATCAGCTCCGATTCCGGTCCGAACAGCGTCAAATAAAATTTCGTTGAATTCCAATAACCCATAGGAACAAAATATGTAAAAATATCCACAAAATGGTCTGACTCAATTTTTAACAATATCCCATGTACTAGGCCCTTTGAGGATTATCCAAAAACCGAGTTTCGATTATAACAGCTCCGATTCAGGTCCGAAACGCGTCAAATAAATTTTGTTTAATCCCAATAACCCGTAGGAACAAAATATGTAAAAATGTCCATGAAATGGTCCGACCCAATTTTTAACAATATTTTGTGTACTAACCCCTTTGAGAATTATCCGAAAACCGATTTTCAATCATATCAGGTTCGATTCAAGTTCGAACTACGTCAAATAAAATTTAGTTGAATTTTAATAGCCCATAGGAACAGAATATATAAAAATATCGACAAAATGGTCCGATTTGATTTTTAACAATATCCCGTGTGCTAACCCCTTTGAGAATTTTCCGAAAACCGAGTTTTGATCATATCAACTCCGATTCCGGTCCGAACTGCTTCAAATAAAATTTCGTTGAATTCCAATAACCCATAGGAACAAAATATGTAAAAATATCCACAAAATGGTCCGACTCAATTTTTAACAATATCCCATGTACTAGCCCCTTTGAGGATTATCCAAAAACCGAGTTTCGATTATAACAGCTCCGATTCAGGTCCGAAACGCGTCAAATAAAATTTTTGTTTAATCCCAATAAGCCGTAGGAACAAAATATGTAAAAATGTCCATGAAATGGTCCGACCCGATTTTTATCAATATTTTGTGTACTAACCCCTTTGAGGATTATCCGAAAACCGATTTTCAATCATATAAGGTCCGATTCAGGTTCGAACTACGTCAAATAAAATTTTGTTGAATTTTAATAACCCATAGGAACAAAATATATAAAAATATCCACAAAATGGTCCGATTTGATTTTTAACAATATCCCGTGTACTAACCCCTTTGAGAATTTTCCGAAAACCGAGTTTTGATCATATCAGCTCCTATTCCGGTCCGAACTGCTTCAAATAAAATTTCGTTGAATTCCAATAACCCATAGGAACAAAATATATAAAAATATCCACAAAATGGTCTGACTCGATGTTTAACAATATCCCTTGTACTAGCCCCTTTGAGGATTATCCAAAAATCGAGTTTCGATTATATCAGCTCGGATTCAGGTCCGAATTGCGTCAAATAAATTTCTTTGAATTCCAATAACCCATAGGAACAAAATATGTAAAAATATCCACAAAATGGTCCAACTTGATTTTTAACAATATCCTGTGTACTAACCCCTTTGAGAATTTTCCGAAAACCGAGTTTCGATCATATCAGCTCCGATTCCGGTCCGAACAGCGTCAAATAAAATTTCGTTGAATTCCAATAACCCATAGGAACAAAATATGTAAAAATATCCACAAAATGGTCCGACTTGATTTTTAACAATATCCCGTGTACTAACCCCTTTGAGAATTTTCCGAAAACCGAGTTTCGATCATATCAGCTCCAATTCCGGTCCGAACAGCGTCAAATAAAATTTCGTTGAATTCCAATAACCCATAGGAACAAAATATGTAAAAATATCCACAAAATGGTCCGACTCAATTTTTAACAATATCCCATGTACTAGGCCCTTTGAGGATTATCCAAAAACCGAGTTTCGATTATAACAGCTCCGATTCAGGTCCGAAACGCGTCAAATAAATTTTGTTTAATCCCAATAACCCGTAGGAACAAAATATGTAAAAATGTCCATGAAATGGTCCGACCCAATTTTTAACAATATTTTGTGTACTAACCCCTTTGAGAATTATCCGAAAACCGATTTTCAATCATATCAGGTTCGATTCAAGTTCGAACTACGTCAAATAAAATTTTGTTGAATTTTAATAGCCCATAGGAACAAAATATATAAAAATATCCACAAAATGGTCCGATTTGATTTTTAACAATATCCCGTGTACTAACCCCTTTGAGAATTTTCCGAAAACCGAGTTTTGATCATATCAACTCCGATTCCGGTCCGAACTGCTTCAAATAAAATTTCGTTGAATTCCAATAACCCATAGGAACAAAATATGTAAAAATATCCACAAAATGGTCCGACTCAATTTTTAACAATATCCCATGTACTAGCCCCTTTGAGGATTATCCAAAAATCGAGTTTCGATTATATCAGCTCCGATTCAGGTCCGAAACGCGTCAAATAAAATTTTGTTAATCCCAATAAGCCGTAGGAACAAAATATGTAAAAATGTCCATGAAATGGTCCGACCCGATTTTTATCAATATTTTGTGTACTAACCCCTTTGAGGATTATCCGAAAACCGATTTTCAATCATATAAGGTCCGATTCAGGTTCGAACTACGTCAAATAAAATTTTGTTGAATTTTAATAACCCATAGGAACAAAATATATAAAAATATCCACAAAATGGTCCGATTTGATTTTTAACAATATCCCGTGTACTAACCCCTTTGAGAATTTTCCGAAAACCGAGTTTTGATCATATCAGCTCCGATTCCGGTCCGAACTGCTTCAAATAAAATTTCGTTGAATTCCAATAACCCATAGGAACAAAATATATAAAAATATCCACAAAATGGTCCGACTCGATGTTTAACAATATCCCTTGTACTAGCCCCTTTGAGGATTATCCAAAAATCGAGTTTCGATTATATCAGCTCCGATTCAGGTCCGAATTGCGTCAAATAAATTTCTTTGAATTCCAATAACCCATAGGAACAAAATATGTAAAAATATCCACAAAATGGTCCGACTTGATTTTTAACAATATCCGGTGTACTAACCCCTTTGAGAATTTTCCGAAAACCGAGTTTCGATCATATCAGCTCCGATTCCGGTCCGAACAGCGTCAAATAAAATTTCGTTGAATTCCAATAACCCATAGGAACAAAATATGTAAAAATATCCACAAAATGGTCCGACTTGATTTTTAACAATATCCCGTGTACTAACCCCTTTGAGAATTTTCCGAAAACCGAGTTTCGATCATATCAGCTCCGATTCCGGTCCGAACAGCGTCAAATAAAATTTCGTTGAATTCCAATAACCCATTGGAACAAAATATGTAAAAATATCCACAAAATGGTCCGACTCAATTTTTAACAATATCCCATGTACTAGGCCCTTTGAGGATTATCCAAAAACCGAGTTTCGATTATAACAGCTCCGATTCAGGTCTGAAACGCGTCAAATAAATTTTGTTTAATCCCAATAACCCGTAGGAACAAAATATGTAAAAATGTCCATGAAATGGTCCGACCCAATTTTTAACAATATTTTGTGTACTATCCCCTTTGAGAATTATCCGAAAACCGATTTTCAATCATATCAGGTTCGATTCAAGTTCGAACTACGTCAAATAAAATTTTGTTGAATTTTAATAGCCCATAGGAACAAAATATATAAAAATATCCACAAAATGGTCCGATTTGATTTTTAACAATATCCCGTGTACTAACCCCTTTGAGAATTTTCCGAAAACCGAGTTTTGATCATATCAACTCCGATTCCGGTCCGAACTGCTTCAAATAAAATTTCGTTGAATTCCAATAACCCATAGGAACAAAATATGTAAAAATATCCACAAAATGGTTCTACTCGATGTTTAACAATATCCCATGTACTAGCCCCTTTGAGGATTATCCAAAAATCGAGTTTCGATTATATCAGCTCCGATTCAGGTCCGAAACGCGTCAAATAAAATTTTGTTTAATCCCAATATCCCGTAGGAACAAAATATGTAAAAATGTCCATGAAATGGTCCGACCCGATTTTTAACATTATTTTGTGTACTAACCCCTTTGAGGATTATCCGAAAACCGATTTTCAATCATATAAGGTCCGATTCAGGTTCGAACTACGTCAAATAAAATTTTGTTGAATTTTAATAACCCATAGGAACAAAATATATAAAAATATCCACAAAATGGTCCGATTTGATTTTTAACAATATCCCGTGTACTAACCCCTTTGAGAATTTTCCGAAAACCGAGTTTTGATCATATCAGCTCCGATTCCGGTCCGAACTGCTTCAAATAAAATTTCGTTGAATTCCAATAACCCATAGGAACAAAATATATAAAAATATCCACAAAATGGTCCGACTCGATGTTTAACAATATCCCTTGTACTAGCCCCTTTGAGGATTATCCAAAAATCGAGTTTCGATTATATCAGCTCCGATTCAGGTCCGAATTGCGTCAAATAAATTTCTTTGAATTCCAATAACCCATAGGAACAAAATATGTAAAAATATCCACAAAATGGTCCGACTTGATTTTTAACAATATCCGGTGTACTAACCCCTTTGAGAATTTTCCGAAAACTGAGTTTCGATCATATCAGCTCCGATTCCGGACCGAACAGCGTCAAATAAAATTTCGTTGAATTCCAATAACCCATAGGAACAAAATATGTAAAAATATCCACAAAATGGTCCGACTTGATTTTTAACAATATCCCGTGTACTAAACCCTTTGAGAATTTTCCGAAAACCGAGTTTCGATCATATCAGCTCCGATTCCGGTCCGAACAGCGTCAAATAAAATTTCGTTGAATTCCAATAACCCATAGGAACAAAATATGTAAAAATATCCACAAAATGGTCCGACTCAATTTTTAACAATATCCCATGTACTAGGCCCTTTGAGGATTATCCAAAAACCGAGTTTCGATTATAACAGCTCCGATTCAGGTCCGAAACGCGTCAAATAAATTTTGTTTAATCCCAATAACCCGTAGGAACAAAATATGTAAAAATGTCCATGAAATGGTCCGACCCAATTTTTAACAATATTTTGTGTACTAACCCCTTTGAGAATTATCCGAAAACCGATTTTCAATCATATCAGGTTCGATTCAAGTTCGAACTACGTCAAATAAAATTTAGTTGAATTTTAATAGCCCATAGGAACAAAATATATAAAAATATCCACAAAATGGTCCGATTTAATTTTTAACAATATCCCGTGTACTAACCCCTTTGAGAATTTTCCGAAAACCGAGTTTTGATCATATCAACTCCGATTCCGGTCCGAACTGCTTCAAATAAAATTTCGTTGAATTCCAATAACCCATAGGAACAAAATATGTAAAAATATCCACAAAATGGTCCGACTCAATTTTTAACAATATCCCATGTACTAGCCCCTTTGAGGATTATCCAAAAACCGAGTTTCGATTATAACAGCTCCGATTCAGGTCCGAAACGCGTCAAATAAATTTTGTTTAATCCCAATAACCCGTAGGAACAAAATATGTAAAAATGTCCATGAAATGGTCCGACCCAATTTTTAACAATATTTTGTGTACTAACCCCTTTGAGAATTATCCGAAAACCGATTTTCAATCATATCAGGTTCGATTCAAGTTCGAACTACGTCAAATAAAATTTAGTTGAATTTTAATAGCCCATAGGAACAAAATATATAAAAATATCCACAAAATGGTCCGATTTAATTTTTAACAATATCCCGTGTACTAACCCCTTTGAGAATTTTCCGAAAACCGAGTTTTGATCATATCAACTCCGATTCCGGTCCGAACTGCTTCAAATAAAATTTCGTTGAATTCCAATAACCCATAGGAACAAAATATGTAAAAATATCCACAAAATGGTCCGACTCAATTTTTAACAATATCCCATGTACTAGCCCCTTTGAGGATTATCCAAAAACCGAGTTTCGATTATAACAGCTCCGATTCAGGTCCGAAACGCGTCAAATAAAATTTTTGTTTAATCCCAATAAGCCGTAGGAACAAAATATGTAAAAATGTCCATGAAATGGTCCGACCCGATTTTTATCAATATTTTGTGTACTAACCCCTTTGAGGATTATCCGAAAACCGATTTTCAATCATATAAGGTCCGATTCAGGTTCGAACTACGTCAAATAAAATTTTGTTGAATTTTAATAACCCATAGGAACAAAATATATAAAAATATCCACAAAATGGTCCGATTTGATTTTTAACAATATCCCGTGTACTAACCCCTTTGAGAATTTTCCGAAAACCGAGTTTTGATCATATCAGCTCCGATTCCGGTCCGAACTGCTTCAAATAAAATTTCGTTGAATTCCAATAACCCATAGGAACAAAATATATAAAAATATCCACAAAATGGTCTGACTCGATGTTTAACAATATCCCTTGTACTAGCCCCTTTGAGGATTATCCAAAAATCGAGTTTCGATTATATCAGCTCGGATTCAGGTCCGAATTGCGTCAAATAAATTTCTTTGAATTCCAATAACCCATAGGAACAAAATATGTAAAAATATCCACAAAATGGTCCAACTTGATTTTTAACAATATCCTGTGTACTAACCCCTTTGAGAATTTTCCGAAAACCGAGTTTCGATCATATCAGCTCCGATTCCGGTCCGAACAGCGTCAAATAAAATTTCGTTGAATTCCAATAACCCATAGGAACAAAATATGTAAAAATATCCACAAAATGGTCCGACTTGATTTTTAACAGTATCCCGTGTACTAACCCCTTTGAGAATTTTCCGAAAACCGAGTTTCGATCATATCAGCTCCGATTCCGGTCCGAACAGCGTCAAATAAAATTTCGTTGAATTCCAATAACCCATAGGAACAAAATATGTAAAAATATCCACAAAATGGTCCGACTCAATTTTTAACAATATCCCATGTACTAGGCCCTTTGAGGATTATCCAAAAACCGAGTTTCGATTATAACAGCTCCGATTCAGGTCCGAAACGCGTCAAATAAATTTTGTTTAATCCCAATAACCCGTAGGAACAAAATATGTAAAAATGTCCATGAAATGGTCCGACCCAATTTTTAACAATATTTTGTGTACTAACCCCTTTGAGAATTATCCGAAAACCGATTTTCAATCATATCAGGTTCGATTCAAGTTCGAACTACGTCAAATAAAATTTTGTTGATTTTTAATAGCCCATAGGAACAAAATATATAAAAATATCCACAAAATGGTCCGATTTGATTTTTAACAATATCCCGTGTACTAACCCCTTTGAGAATTTTCCGAAAACCGAGTTTTGATCATATCAACTCCGATTCCGGTCCGAACTGCTTCAAATAAAATTTCGTTGAATTCCAATAACCCATAGGAACAAAATATGTAAAAATATCCACAAAATGGTTCTACTCGATGTTTAACAATATCCCATGTACTAGCCCCTTTGAGGATTATCCAAAAATCGAGTTTCGATTATATCAGCTCCGATTCAGGTCCGAAACGCGTCAAATAAAATTTTGTTTAATCCCAATATCCCGTAGGAACAAAATATGTAAAAATGTCCATGAAATGGTCTGACCCGATTTTTAACAATATTTTGTGTACTAACCCCTTTGAGGATTATCCGAAAACCGATTTTCAATCATATAAGGTCCGATTCAGGTTTGAACTACGTCAAATAAAATTTTGTTGAATTTTAATAACCCATAGGAACAAAATATATAAAAATATCCACAAAATGGTCCGATTTGATTTTTAACAATATCCCGTGTACTAACCCCTTTGAGAATTTTCCGAAAACCGAGTTTTGATCATATCAGCTCCGATTCTGGTCCGAACTGCTTCAAATAAAATTTCGTTGAATTCCAATAACCCATAGGAACAAAATATATAAAAATATCCACAAAATGGTCTGACTCGATGTTTAACAATATCCCTTGTACTAGCCCCTTTGAGGATTATCCAAAAATCGAGTTTCGATTATATCAGCTCGGATTCAGGTCCGAATTGCGTCAAATAAATTTCTTTGAATTCCAATAACCCATAGGAACAAAATAGGTAAAAATATCCACAAAATGGTCCAACTTGATTTTTAACAATATCCTGTGTACTAACCCCTTTGAGAATTTTCCGAAAACCGAGTTTCGATCATATCAGCTCCGATTCCGGTCCGAACAGCGTCAAATAAAATTTCGTTGAATTCCAATAACCCATAGGAACAAAATATGTAAAAATATCGACAAAATGGTCCGACTTGATTTTTAACAATATCCCGTGTACTAACCCCTTTGAGAATTTTCCGAAAACCGAGTTTCGATCATATCAGCTCCGATTCCGGTCCGAACAGCGTCAAATAAAATTTCGTTGAATTCCAATAACCCATAGGAACAAAATATGTAAAATTATCCACAAAATGGTCCGACTCAATTTTTAACAATATCCCATGTACTAGCCCCTTTGAGGATTATCCAAAAACCGAGTTTCGATTATAACAGCTCCGATTCAGGTCCGAAACGCGTCAAATAAAATTTTGTTTAATCCCAATAACCCGTAGGAACAAAATATGTAAAAATGTCCATGAAATGGTCCGACCCAATTTTTAACAATATTTTGTGTACTAACCCCTTTGAGGATTATCCGAAAACCGATTTTCAATCATATCAGGTTCGATTCAAGTTCGAACTACGTCAAATAAAATTTTGTTGAATTTTAATAACCCATAGGAACAAAATATATAAAAATATCCACAAAATGGTCCGATTTGATTTTTAACAATATCCCGTGTACTAACCCCTTTGACAATTTTCCGAAAACCGAGTTTTGATCATATCAGCTCCGATTCCGGTCCGAACTGCTTCAAATTAAATTTCGTTGAATTCCAATAACCCATAGGAACAAAATATGTAAAAATATCCACTAAATGGCTCGACTCGATGTTTAACAACATCCCATGTACTAGCCCCTTTGAGGATTATCCAAAAATCGAGTTTCGATTATATCAGCTCCGATTCAGGTCCGAATTGCGTCAAATAAATTTCTTTGAATTCCAATAACCCATAGGAACAAAATATGTGAATTCCAATAACCCATAGGAACAAAATATGTAAAAATATCCACAAAATGGCTCGACTCGATGTTTAACAACATCCCATGTACTAGCCCCTTTGAGGATTATCCAAAAATCGAGTTTCGATTATATCAGCTCCGATTCAGGTCCGAATTGCGTCAAATAAATTTCTTTGAATTCCAATAACCCATAGGAACAAAATATGTAAAAATATCCACAAAATGGTCCGACTTGATTTTTGACAATATCCCGTGTACTAACCCCTTTGAGAATTTTCCGAAAACCGAATTTCGATCATATCAGCTCCGATTCCGGTCCGAACAGCGTCAAATAAAATTTCGTTGAATTCCAATAACCCATAGGAACAAAATATGTAAAAATATCCACAAAATGGTCCGACTCTATTTTTAACAATATCCCATGTACTAGCCCCTTTGAGGATTATCCAAAAACCGAGTTTCGATTATAACTGCTCCGATTCAGGTCCGAAACGCGTAAAATAAAATTTTGTTTAATCCCAATAACCCGTAGGAACAAAATATGTAAAAATGTCCATGAAATGGTCCGACCCAATTTTTAACAATATTTTGTGTACTAACCCCTTTGAGGATTATCCGAAAACCGATTTTCAATCATATCAGGTTCGATTCAAGTTCGAACTACGTCAAATAAAATTTTGTTGAATTTTAATAACCCATAGGAACAAAATATATAAAAATATCCACAAAATGGTCCGATTTGATTTTTAACAATATCCCGTGTACTAACCCCTTTGACAATTTTCCGAAAACCGAGTTTTGATCATATCAGCTCCGATTCCGGTCCGAACTGCTTCAAATTAAATTTCGTTGAATTCCAATAACCCATAGGAACAAAATATGTAAAAATATCCACAAAATGGTTCGACTCGATGTTTAACAATATCCCATGTACTAGCCCCTTTGAGGATTATCCAAAAATCGAGTTTCGATTATATCAGCTCCGATTCAGGTCCGAATTGCGTCAAATAAATTTCTTTGAATTCCAATAACCCATAGGAACAAAATATGTAAAAATATCCACAAAATGGTCCGACTTGATTTTTGACAATATCCCGTGTACTAACCCCTTTGAGAATTTTCCGAAAACCGAATTTCGATCATATCAGCTCCGATTCCGGTCCGAACAGCGTCAAATAAAATTTCGTTGAATTCCAATAACCCATAGGAACAAAATATGTAAAAATATCCACAAAATGGTCCGACTCAATTTTTAACAATATCCCATGTACTAGCCCCTTTGAGGATTATCCAAAAACCGAGTTTCGATTATAACAGCTCCGATTCAGGTCCGAAACGCGTCAAATAAAATTTTGTTTAATCCCAATATCCCGTAGGAACAAAATATGTAAAAATGTCCATGAAATGGTCCGACCCGATTTTTAACAATATTTTGTGTACTAACCCCTTTGAGGATTATCCGAAAACCGATTTTCAATCATATCAGGTCCGATTCAGGTTCGAACTACGTCAAATAAAATTTTGTTGAATTTTAATAACCCATAGGAACAAAATATATAAAAATATCCACAAAATGGTCCGATTTGATTTTTAACAATATCCCGTGTACTAACCCCTTTGAGAATTTTCCGAAAACCGAGTTTTGATCATATCTGCTCCGATTCCGGTCCGAACTACTTCAAATTAAATTTCGTTGAATTCCAATAACTCATAGGAACAAAATATATAAAAATATCCACAAAATGGTCCGACTCGATGTTTAACAATATCCCTTGTACTAGCCCCTTTGAGGATTATCAAAAAATCGAGTTTCGATTATATCAGCTCCGATTCAGGTCCGAATTGCGTCAAATAAATTTCTTTGAATTCCAATAACCCATAGGAACAAAATATGTAAAAATATCCACAAAAAGGTCCGACTTGATTTTTGACAATATCCCGTGTACTAACCCCTTTGAGAATTTTCCGAAAACCGAGTTTCGATCATATCAGCTCCGATTCCGGTCCGAACAGCGTCAAATAAAATTTCGTTGAATTCCAATAACCCATAGGAACAAAATATGTAAAAATATCCACAAAATGGTAGGACTCGATTTTTAACAATATCCCGTGTACTAACCATTTTGAGAATTTTCCGAAAACCGAATTTCGATCATATCAGCTCCGATTCCGGTCCGAACAGCGTCAAATAAAATTTCGTTGAATTCCAATAACCCATAGGAACAAAATATGTAAAAATATCCACAAAATGGTCCGACTCGATTTTTAACAATATCCCATGTACTAGCCCCTTTGAGGATAATCCAAAAACCGAGTTTCGATTATAACAGCTCCGATTCAGGTCCGAAACGCGTCAAATAAAATTTTGTTTAATCCCAATATCCAGCAGGAACAAAATATGTAAAAATGTCCATGAAATGGTCCGACCCGATTTTTAAAAATATTTTGTGTACTAACCCCTTTGAGGATTATCCGAAAACCGATTTTCAATCATATCAGATCCGATTCAGGTTCGAACTACGTCAAATAAAATTTTGTTGAATTTTAATAACCCATAGGAACAAAATATATAAAAATATCCACAAAATGGTCCGATTTGATTTTTAACAATATCCCGTGTACTAACCCCTTTGAGAATTTTCCGAAAACCGAGTTTTGATCATATCAGCTCCGATTCCGGTCCGAACTGCTTCAAATTAAATTTCGTTGAATTCCAATAACCCATAGGAACAAAATATATAAAAATATCCACAAAATGGTCCGACTCGATGTTTAACAATATCCCTTGTACTAGCCCCTTTGAGGATTATCCAAAAATCGAGTTTCGATTATATCAGCTCCGATTCAGGTCCGAATTGCGTCAAATAAATTTCTTTGAATTCCAATAACCCATAGGAACAAAATATGTAAAAATATCCACAAAAAGGTCTGACTTGATTTTTGACAATATCCCGTGTACTAACCCCTTTGAGAATTTTCCGAAAACCGAGTTTCGATCATATCAGCTCCGAGACTCGATGTTTAACAATATCCCCTGTACTAGCCCCTTTGAGGATTATCCAAAAATCGAGTTTCGATTATATCAGCTCCGATTCAGGTCCGAATTGCGTCAAATAAATTTCTTTGAATTCCAATAACCCATAGGAAAAAAATATGTAAAAATATCCACAAAATGGTCCAACTTGATTTTTGACAATATCCCGTGTACTAACCCCTTTGAGAATTTTCCGAAAACCGAATTTCGATCATATCAGCTCCGATTCCGGTCCGAACAGCGTCAAATAAATTTCTTTGAATTCCAATAACCCATAGGAAAAAAATATGTAAAAATATCCACAAAATGGTCCGACTTGATTTTTAACAAAATATGTAAAAATATCCCGTGTACTAACCCCTTTGAGAATTTTCCGAAAACCGAGTTTCGATCATATCAGCTCCGATTCCGGTCCGAACAGCGTCAAATAAAATTTCGTTGAATTCCAATAACCCATAGGAACAAAATATGTAAAAATATCCACAAAATGGTCCGACTCGATTTTTAACAATATCCCATGTACTAGCCCCTTTGAGGATTATCCAAAAACCGAGTTTCGATTATAACAGCTCCGATTCAGGTCCGAAACGCGTCAAATAAAATTTTGTTTAATCCCAATTTCCAGCAGGAACAAAATATGTAAAAATGTCCATGAAATGGTCCGACCCGATTTTTAACAATATTTTGTGTACTAACCCCTTTGAGGATTATCCGAAAACCGATTTTCAATCATATCAGATCCGATTCAGGTTCGAACTACGTCAAATAAAATTTTGTTGAATTTTAATAACCCATAGGAACAAAATATATAAAAATATCCACAAAATGGTCCGATTTGATTTTTAACAATATCCCGTGTACTAACCCCTTTGAGAATTTTCCGAAAACCGAGTTTTGATCATATCAGCTCCGATTCCGGTCCGAACTGCTTCAAATTAAATTTCGTTGAATTCCAATAACCCATAGGAACAAAATATGTAAAAATATCCACAAAATGGTTCGACTCGATGTTTAACAATATCCCATGTACTAGCCCCTTTGAGGATTATCCAAAAATCGAGTTTCGATTATATCAGCTCCGATTCAGGTCCGAATTACGTCAAATAAATTTCTTTGAATTCCAATAACCCATAGGAACAAAATATGTAAAAATATCCACAAAATGGTCCGACTTGATTTTTGACAATATCCCGTGTACTAACCCCCTTGAGAATTTTCCGAAAACCGAATTTCGATCATATCAGCTCCGATTCCGGTCCGAACAGCGTCAAATAAAATTTCGTTGAATTCCAATAACCCATAGGAACAAAATATGTAAAAATATCCACAAAATGGTCCGACTCGATTTTTAACAATATCCCATGTACTAGCCCCTTTGAGGATTATCCAAAAACCGAGTTTCGATTATAACAGCTCCGATTCAGGTCCGAAACGCGTCAAATAAAATTTTGTTTAATCCCAATATCCCGTAGGAACAAAATATGTAAAAATGTCCATGAAATGGTCCGACCCGATTTTTAACAATATTTTGTGTACTAACCCCTTTGAGGATTATCCGAAAACCGATTTTCAATCATATCAGGTCCGATTCAGGTTCGAACTACGTCAAATAAAATTTTGTTGAATTTTAACAACCCATAGGAACAAAATATATAAAAATATCCACAAAATGGTCCGATTTGATTTTTAACAATATCCCGTGTACTAACCCCTTTGAGAATTTTCCGAAAACCGAGTTTTGATCATATCAGCTCCGATTCCGGTCCGAACTGCTTCAAATTAAATTTCGTTGAATTCCAATAACCCATAGGAACAAAATATATAAAAATATCCACAAAATGGTCCGAATCGATGTTTAACAATATCCCTTGTACTAGCCCCTTTGAGGATTATCCAAAAATCGAGTTTCGATTATATCAGCTCCGATTCAGGTCCGAAACGCGTCAAATAAATTTCTTTGAATTCCAATAACCCATAGGAACAAAATATGTAAAAATATCCACGAAATGGTCCGACTTGATTTTTGACAATATCCCGTGTACTAACCCCTTTGAGAATTTTCCGAAAACCGAGTTTCGATCATATCAGCTCCGATTCCGGTCCGAACAGCGTCAAATAAAATTTCGTTGAATTCCAATAACCCATAGGAATAAAATATGTAAAAATATCCACAAAATGGTCCGACTCGATTTTTAACAATATCCCATGTACTAGCCCCTTTGAGGATTATCCAAAAACCGAGTTTCGATTATAACAGCTGCGATTCAGGTCCGAAACGCGTCAAATAAAATTTTGTTTAATCCCAATATCCAGTAGGAACAAAATATGTAAAAATGTCCATGAAATGGTCCGACCCGATTTTTAACAATATTTTGTGTACTAACCCCTTTGAGGATTATCCGAAAACCGATTTTCAATCATATCAGGTCCGATTCAGGTTCGAACTACGTCAAATAAAATTTTGTTGAATTTTAATAACCCATAGGAACAAAATATATAAAAATATCCACAAAATGGTCCGATTTGATTTTTAACAATATCCCGTGTACTAACCCCTTTGAGAATTTTCCGAAAACCGAGTTTTGATCATATCAGCTCCGATTCCGGTCCGAACTGCTTCAAATTAAATTTCGTTGAATTCCAATAACCCATAGGAACAAAATATATAAAAATATCCACAAAATGGTCCGACTCGATGTTTAACAATATCCCTTGTACTAGCCCCTTTGAGGATTATCCAAAAATCGAGTTTCGATTATATCAGCTCCGATTTATGTCCGAATTGCGTCAAATAAATTTCTTTGAATTCCAATAACCCATAGGAACAAAATATGTAAAAATATCCACAAAATGGTCCGACTTGATTTTTGACAATATCCCGTGTACTAACCCCTTTGAGAATTTTCCGAAAACCGAATTTCGATCATATCAGCTCCGATTCCGGTCCGAACAGCGTCAAATAAAATTTCGTTGAATTCCAATAACCCATAGGAACAAAATATGTAAAAATATCCACAAAATGGTCCGACTCGATTTTTAACAATATCCCATGTACTAGCCCCTTTGAGGATTATCCAAAAACCGAGTTTCGATTATAACAGCTCCGATTCAGGTCCGAAACGCGTCAAATAAAATTTTGTTTAATCCCAATATCCAGTAGGAACAAAATATGTAAAAATGTCCATGAAATGGTCCGACCCGATTTTTAACAATATTTTGTGTACTAACCCCTTTGAGGATTATCCGAAAACCGATTTTCAATCATATCAGGTCCGATTCAGGTTCGAACTACGTCAAATAAAATTTTGTTGAATTTTAATAACCCATAGGAACAAAATATATAAAAATATCCACAAAATGGTCCGATTTGATTTTTAACAATATCCCGTGTACTAACCCCTTTGAGAATTTTCCGAAAACCGAGTTTTGATCATATCAGCTCCGATTCCGGTCCGAATTGCTTCAAATTAAATTTCGTTGAATTCCAATAAGCCATAGGAACAAAATATATGAAAATATCCACAAAATGGTCCGAATCGATGTTTAACAATATCCCTTGTACTAGCCCCTTTGAGGATTATCCAAAAATCGAGTTTCGATTATATCAGCTCCGATTCAGGTCCGAATTGCGTCAAATAAATTTCTTTGAATTCCAATAACCCATAGGAACAAAATATGTAAAAATATCCACAAAATGGTCCGACTTGATTTTTGACAATATCCCGTGTACTAACCCCTTTGAGAATTTTCCGAAAACCGAGTTTCGATCATATCAGCTCCGATTCCGGTCCGAACAGCGTCAAATAAAATTTCGTTGAATTCCAATAACCCATAGGAATAAAATATGTAAAAATATCCACAAAATGGTCCGACTCGATTTTTAACAATATCCCATGTACTAGCCCCTTTGAGGATTATCCAAAAACCGAGTTTCGATTATAACAGCTGCGATTCAGGTCCGAAACGCGTCAAATAAAATTTTGTTTAATCCCAATATCCAGTAGGAACAAAATATGTAAAAATGTCCATGAAATGGTCCGACCCAATTTTTAACAATATTTTGTGTACTAACCCCTTTGAGGATTATCCGAAAACCGATTTTCAATCATATCAGGTCCGATTCAGGTTCGAACTACGTCAAATAAAATTTTGTTGAATTTTAATAACCCATAGGAACAAAATATATAAAAATATCCACAAAATGGTCCGATTTGATTTTTAACAATATCCTGTGTACTAACCCCTTTGAGAATTTTCCGAAAACCGAGTTTTGATCATATCAGCTCCGATTCCGGTCCGAACTGCTTCAAATTAAATTTCGTTGAATTCCAATAACCCATAGGAACAAAATATATAAAAATATCCACAAAATGGTCCGACTCGATGTTTAACAATATCCCTTGTACTAGCCCCTTTGAGGATTATCCAAAAATCGAGTTTCGATTATATCAGCTCCGATTTATGTCCGAATTGCGTCAAATAAATTTCTTTGAATTCCAATAACCCATAGGAACAAAATATGTAAAAATATCCACAAAATGGTCTGACTTGATTTTTCACAATATCCCGTGTACTAACCCCTTTGAGAATTTTCCGAAAACCGAATTTCGATCATATCAGCTCCGATTCCGGTCCGAACAGCGTCAAATAAAATTTCGTTGAATTCCAATAACCCATAGGAATAAAATATGTAAAAATATCCACACAATGGTCCGACTCGATTTTTAACAATATCCCATGTACTAGCCCCTTTGAGGATTATCCAAAAACCGAGTTTCGATTATAACAGCTGCGATTCAGGTCCGAAACGCGTCAAATAAAATTTTGTTTAATCCCAATATCCAGTAGGAACAAAATATGTAAAAATGTCCATGAAATGGCCCGACCCGATTTTTAACAATATTTTGTGTACTAACCCCTTTGAGGATTATCCGAAAATCGATTTTCAATCATATCAGGTCCGATTCAGGTTCGAACTACGTCAAATAAAATTTTGTTGAATTTTAATAACCCATAGGAACAAAATATATAAAAATAACCACAAAATGGTCCGATTTGATTTTTAACAATATCCCGTGTACTAACCCCTTTGAGAATTTTCCGAAAACCGAGTTTTGATCATATCAGCTCCGATTCCGGTCCGAACTGCTTCAAATTAAATTTCGTTGAATTCCAATAACCCATAGGAACAAAATATATAAAAATATACACAAAATGGTCCGACTCGATGTTTAACAATATCCCTTGTACTAGCCCCTTTGAGGATTATCCAAAAATCGAGTTTCGATTATATCAGCTCTGATTTATGTCCGAATTGCGTCAAATAAATTTCTTTGAATTCCAATAACCCATAGGAACAAAATATGTAAAAATATCCACAAAATGGTCCGACTTGATTTTTGACAATATCCCGTGTACTAACCCCTTTGAGAATTTTCCGAAAACCGAATTTCGATCATATCAGCTCCGATTCCAGTCCGAACAGCGTCAAATAAAATTTCGTTGAATTCTAATAACCCATAGGAACAAAATATGTAAAAATATCCACAAAATGGTCCGACTCGATGTTTAACAATATCCCTTGTACTAGCCCCTTTGAGGATTATCCAAAAATCGAGTTTCGATTATATCAGCTCCGATTTATGTCCGAATTGCGTCAAATAAATTTCTTTGAATTCCAATAACCCATAGGAACAAAATATGTAAAAATATCCACAAAATGGTCCGACTTGATTTTTGACAATATCCCGTGTACTAACCCCTTTGAGAATTTTCCGAAAACCGAATTTCGATCATATCAGCTCCGATTCCGGTCCGAACAGCGTCAAATAAAATTTCGTTGAATTCCAATAACCCATAGGAACAAAATATGTAAAAATATCCACAAAATGGTCCGACTCGATTTTTAACAATATCCCATGTACTAGCCCCTTTGAGGATTATCCAAAAACCGAGTTTCGATTATAACAGCTGCGATTCAGGTCCGAAACGCGTCAAATAAAATTTTGTTTAATCCCAATATCCAGTAGGAACAAAATATGTAAAAATGTCCATGAAATGGTCCGACCCGATTTTTAACAATATTTTGTGTACTAACCCCTTTGAGGATTATCCGAAAACCGATTTTCAATCATATCAGGTCCGATTCAGGTTCGAACTACGTCAAATAAAATTTTGTTGAATTTTAATAACCCATAGGAACAAAATATATAAAAATATCCACAAAATGGTCCGATTTGATTTTTAACAATATCCCGTGTACTAACCCCTTTGAGAATTTTCCGAAAACCGAGTTTTGATCATATCAGCTCCGATTCCGGTCCGAACTGCTTCAAATTAAATTTCGTTGAATTCCAATAACCCATAGGAACAAAATATATAAAAATATCCACAAAATGGTCCGAATCGATGTTTAACAATATCCCTTGTACTAGCCCCTTTGAGGATTATCCAAAAATCGAGTTTCGATTATATCAGCTCCGATTCAGGTCCGAATTGCGTCAAATAAATTTCTTTGAATTCCAATAACCCATAGGAACAAAATAAGTAAAAATATCCACAAAATGGTCCGACTTGATTTTTGACAATATCCCGTGTACTAACCCCTTTGAGAATTTTCCGAAAACCGAGTTTCGATCATATCAGCTCCGATTCCGGTCCGAACAGCGTCAAATAAAATTTCTTTGAATTCCAATAACCCATAGGAATAAAATATGTAAAAATATCCACAAAATGGTCCGACTCGATTTTTAACAATATCCCATGTACTAGCCCCTTTGAGGATTATCCAAAAACCGAGTTTCGATTATAACAGCTGCGATTCAGGTCCGAAACGCGTCAAATAAAATTTTGTTTAATCCCAATATCCAGTAGGAACAAAATATGTAAAAATGTCCATGAAATGGTCCGACCCGATTTTTAACAATATTTTGTGTACTAACCCCTTTGAGGATTATCCGAAAACCGATTTTCAATCATATCAGGTCCGATTCAGGTTCGAACTACGTCAAATAAAATTTTGTTGAATTTTAATAACCCATAGGAACAAAATATATAAAAATATCCACAAAATGGTCCGATTTGATTTTTAACAATATCCCGTGTACTAACCCCTTTGAGAATTTTCCGAAAACCGAGTTTTGATCATATCAGCTCCGATTCCGGTCCGAACTGCTTCAAATTAAATTTCGTTGAATTCCAATAACCCATAGGAACAAAATATATAAAAATATCCACAAAATGGTCCGAATCGATGTTTAACAATATCCCTTGTACTAGCCCCTTTGAGGATTATCCAAAAATCGAGTTTCGATTATATCAGCTCCGATTCAGGTCCGAATTGCGTCAAATAAATTTCTTTGAATTCCAATAACCCATAGGAACAAAATAAGTAAAAATATCCACAAAATGGTCCGACTTGATTTTTGACAATATCCCGTGTACTAACCCCTTTGAGAATTTTCCGAAAACCAAGTTTCGATCATATCAGCTCCGATTCCGGTCCGAACAGCGTCAAATAAAATTTCTTTGAATTCCAATAACCCATAGGAATAAAATATGTAAAAATATCCACAAAATGGTCCGACTCGATTTTTAACAATATCCCATGTACTAGCCCCTTTGAGGATTATCCAAAAACCGAGTTTCGATTATAACAGCTGCGATTCAGGTCCGAAACGCGTCAAATAAAATTTTGTTTAATCCCAATATCCAGTAGGAACAAAATATGTAAAAATGTCCATGAAATGGTCCGACCCGATTTTTAACAATATTTTGTGTACTAACCCCTTTGAGGATTATCCGAAAACCGATTTTCAATCATATCAGGTCCGATTCAGGTTCGAACTACGTCAAATAAAATTTTGTTGAATTTTAATAACCCATAGGAACAAAATATATAAAAATATCCACAAAATGGTCCGATTTGATTTTTAACAATATCCCGTGTACTAACCCCTTTGAGAATTTTCCGAAAACCGAGTTTTGATCATATCAGCTCCGATTCCGGTCCGAACTGCTTCGAATTAAATTTCTTTGAATTCCAATAACCCATAGGAACAAAATATATAAAAATATCCACAAAATGGTCCGACTCGATGTTTAACAATATCCCTTGTACTAGCCCCTTTGAGGATTATCCAAAAATCGAGTTTCGATTATATCAGCTCCGATTTATGTCCGAATTGCGTCAAATAAATTTCTTTGAATTCCAATAACCCATAGGAACAAAATATGTAAAAATATCCACAAAATGGTCCAACTTGATTTTTCACAATATCCCGTGTACTAACCCCTTTGAGAATTTTCCGAAAACCGAATTTCGATCATATCAGCTCCGATTCCGGTCCGAACAGCGTCAAATAAAATTTCGTTGAATTCCAATAACCCATAGGAACAAAATATGTAAAAATATCCACAAAATGGTCCGACTCGATTTTTAACAATATCCCATGTACTAGCCCCTTTGAGGATTATCCAAAAACCGAGTTTCGATTATAACAACTCCGATTCAGGTCCGAAACGCGTCAAATAAAATTTTGTTTAATCCCAATATCCCGTAGGAACAAAATATGTAAAAATGTCCATGAAATGGTCCGACCCGATTTTTAACAATATTTTGTGTACTAACCCCTTTGAGGATTATCCGAAAACCGATTTTCAATCATATCAGGTCCGATTCAGGTTCGAACTACGTCAAATAAAATTTTGTTGAATTTTAATAACCCATAGGAACAAAATATATAAAAATATCCACAAAATGGTCCGATTTGATTTTTAACAATATCCCATGTACTAACCCCTTTGAGAATTTTCCGAAAACCGAGTTTTGATCATATCAGCTCCGATTCCGGTCCGAACTGCTTCAAATTAAATTTCGTTGAATTCCAATAACCCATAGGAACAAAATATATAAAAATATCCACAAAATGGTCCGAATCGATGTTTAACAATATCCCTTGTACTAGCCCCTTTGAGGATTATCCAAAAATCGAGTTTCGATTATATCAGCTCCGATTCAGGTCCGAATTGCGTCAAATAAATTTCTTTGAATTCCAATAACCCATAGGAACAAAATATGTAAAAATATCCCTTTGAGAATTTTCCGAAAACCGAGTTTTGATCATATCAGCTCCGATTCCGGTCCGAACTGCTTCAAATTAAATTTCGTTGAATTCCAATAACCCATAGGAACAAAATATATAAAAATATCCACAAAATGGTCCGACTCGATGTTTAACAATATCCCTTGTACTAGCCCCTTTGAGGATTATCCAAAAATCGAGTTTCGATTATATCAGCTCCGATTTATGTCCGAATTGCGTCAAATAAATTTCTTTGAATTCCAATAACCCATAGGAACAAAATATGTAAAAATATCCACAAAATGGTCCGACTTGATTTTTCACAATATCCCGTGTACTAACCCCTTTGAGAATTTTCCGAAAACCGAATTTCGATCATATCAGCTCCGATTCCGGTCCGAACAGCGTCAAATAAAATTTCGTTGAATTCCAATAACCCATAGGAACAAAATATGTAAAAATATCCACAAAATGGTCCGACTCGATTTTTAACAATATCCCATGTACTAGCCCCTTTGAGGATTATCCAAAAACCGAGTTTCGATTATAACAACTCCGATTCAGGTCCGAAACGCGTCAAATAAAATTTTGTTTAATCCCAATATCCCGTAGGAACAAAATATGTAAAAATGTCCATGACATGGTCCGACCCGATTTTTAACAATATTTTGTGTACTAACCCCTTTGAGGATTATCCGAAAACCGATTTTCAATCATATCAGGTCCGATTCAGGTTCGAACTACGTCAAATAAAATTTTGTTGAATTTTAATAACCCATAGGAACAAAATATATAAAAATATCCACAAAATGGTCCGATTTGATTTTTAACAATATCCCGTGTACTAACCCCTTTGAGAATTTTCCGAAAACCGAGTTTTGATCATATCAGCTCCGATTCCGGTCCGAACTGCTTCAAATTAAATTTCGTTGAATTCCAATAACCCATAGGAACAAAATATATAAAAATATCCACAAAATGGTCCGAATCGATGTTTAACAATATCCCTTGTACTAGCCCCTTTGAGGATTATCCAAAAATCGAGTTTCGATTATATCAGCTCCGATTCAGGTCCGAATTGCGTCAAATAAATTTCTTTGAATTCCAATAACCCATAGGAACAAAATATGTAAAAATGTCCACAAAATGGTCCGACTTGATTTTTGACAATATCCCGTGTACTAACCCCTTTGAGAATTTTCCGAAAACCGAGTTTCGATCATATCAGCTCCGATTCCGGTCCGAACAGCGTCAAATAAAATTTCGTTGAATTCCAATAACCCATAGGAATAAAATATGTAAAAATATCCACAAAATGGTCCGACTCAATTTTTAACAATATCCCATGTACTAGCCCCTTTGAGGATTATCCAAAAACCGAGTTTCGATTATAACAGCTGCGATTCAGGTCCGAAACGAGTCAATTAAAATTTTGTTTAATCCCAATATCCAGTAGGAACAAAATAAGTAAAAATGTCCATGAAATGGTCCGACCCGATTTTTAACAATATTTTGTGTACTAACCCCTTTGAGGATTATCCGAAAACCGATTTTCAATCATATCAGGTCCGATTCAGGTTCGAACTACGTCAAATAAAATTTTGTTGAATTTTAATAACCCATAGGAACAAAATATATAAAAATATCCACAAAATGGTCCGATTTGATTTTTAACAATATCCCGTGTACTAACCCCTTTGAGAATTTTCCGAAAACCGAGTTTTGATCATATCAGCTCCGATTCCGGTCCGAACTGCTTCAAATTAAATTTCGTTGAATTCCAATAACCCATAGGAACAAAATATATAAAAATATCCACAAAATGGTCCGACTCGATGTTTAACAATATCCCTTGTACTAGCCCCTTTGAGGATTATCCAAAAATCGAGTTTCGATTATATCAGCTCCGATTTATGTCCGAATTGCGTCAAATAAATTTCTTTGAATTCCAATAACCCATCGGAACAAAATATGTAAAAATATCCACAAAATGGTCCGACTTGATTTTTGACAATATCCCGTGTACTAACCCCTTTGAGAATTTTCCGAAAACCGAATTTCGATCATATCAGCTCCGATTCCGGTCCGAACAGCGTCAAATAAAATTTCGTTGAATTCCAATAACCCATAGGAACAAAATATGTAAAAATATCCACAAAATGGTTCGACTCGATTTTTAACAATATCCCATGTACTAGCCCCTTTGAGGATTATCCAAAAACCGAGTTTCGATTATAACAGCTCCGATTCAGGTCCGAAACGCGTCAAATAAAATTTTGTTTAATCCCAATATCCCGTAGGAACAAAATATGTAAAAATGTCCATGAAATGGTCCGACCCGATTTTTAACAATATTTTGTGTACTAACCCCTTTGAGGATTATCCGAAAACCGATTTTCAATCATATCAGGTCCGATTCAGGTTCGAACTACGTCAAATAAAATTTTGTTGAATTTTAATAACCCATAGGAACAAAATATATAAAAATATCCACAAAATGGTCCGATTTGATTTTTAACAATATCCCGTGTACTAACCCCTTTGAGAATTTTCCGAAAACCGAGTTTTGATCATATCAGCTCCGATTCCGGCCCGAACTGCTTCAAATTAAATTTCGTTGAATTCCAATAACCCATAGGAACAAAATATATAAAAATATCCACAAAATGGTCCGACTCGATTTTTAACAATATCCCTTGTACTAGCCCCTTTGAGGATTATCCAAAAATCGAGTTTCGATTATATCAGCTCCGATTCAGGTCCGAATTGCGTCAAATAAATTTCTTTGAATTCCAATAACCCATAGGAACAAAATATGTAAAAATGTCCACAAAATGGTCCGACTTGATTTTTGACAATATCCCGTGTACTAACCCCTTTGAGAATTTTCCGAAAACCGAGTTTCGATCATATCAGCTCCGATTCCGGTCCGAACAGCGTCAAATAAAATTTCGTTGAATTCCAATAACCCATAGGAATAAAATATGTAAAAATATCCACAAAATGGTCCGACTCGATTTTTAACAATATCCCATGTACTAGCCCCTTTGAGGATTATCCAAAAACCGAGTTTCGATTATAACAGCTGCGATTCAGGTCCGAAACGCGTCAAATAAAATTTTGTTTAATCCCAATATCCAGTAGGAACAAAATATGTAAAAATGTCCATGAAATGGTCCGACCCGATTTTTAACAATATTTTGTGTACTAACCCCTTTGAGGATTATCCGAAAACCGATTTTCAATCATATCAGGTCCGATTCAAGTTCGAACTACGTCAAATAAAATTTTGTTGAATTTTAATAACCCATAGGAACAAAATATATAAAAATATCCACAAAATGGTCCGATTTGATTTTTAACAATATCCCGTGTACTAACCCCTTTGAGAATTTTCCGAAAACCGAGTTTTGATCATATCAGCTCCGATTCCGGTCCGAACTGCTTCAAATTAAATTTCGTTGAATTCCAATAACCCATAGGAACAAAATATATAAAAATATCCACAAAATGGTCCGACTCGATGTTTAACAATATCCCTTGTACTAGCCCCTTTGAGGATTATCCAAAAATCGAGTTTCGATTATATCAGCTCCGATTTATGTCCGAATTGCGTCAAATAAATTTCTTTGAATTCCAATAACCCATCGGAACAAAATATGTAAAAATATCCACAAAATGTTCCGACTTGATTTTTGACAATATCCCGTGTACTAACCCCTTTGAGAATTTTCCGAAAACCGAGTTTCGATCATATCAGCTCCGATTCCGGTCCGAACTGCGTCAAATAAAATTTCGTTGAATTCCAATAACCCATAGGAATAAAATATGTAAAAATATCCACAAAATGGTCCGACTCGATATTTAACAATATCCCATGTACTAGCCCCTTTGAGGATTATCCAAAAACCGAGTTTCGATTATAACAGCTCCGATTCAGGTCCGAAACGCGTCAAATAAAATTTTGTTTAATCCCAATATCCAGCAGGAACATAATATGTAAAAATGTCCATGAAATGGTCCGACCCGATTTTTAACAATATTTTGTGTACTAACCCCTTTGAGGATTATCCGAAAACCGATTTTCAATCATATCAGGTCCGATTCAGGTTCGAACTACGTCAAATAAAATTTTGTTGAATTTTAATAACCCATAGGAACAAAATATATAAAAATATCCACAAAATGGTCCGATTTGATTTTTAACAATATCCCGTGTACTAACCCCTTTGAGAATTTTCCGAAAACCGAGTTTTGATCATATCAGCTCCGATTCCGGTCCGAACTGCTTCAAATTAAATTTCGTTGAATTCCAATAACCCATAGGAACAAAATATATAAAAATATCCACAAAATGGTCCGACTCGATGTTTAACAATATCCCTTGTACTAGCCCCTTTGAGGATTATCCAAAAATCGAGTTTCGATTATATTAGCTCTGATTCAGGTCCGAATTGCGTCAAATAAATTTCATTGAATTCCAATAACCCATAGGAACAAAATATGTAAAAATATCCACAAAATGGTCCGACTTGATTTTTGACAATATCCCGTGTACTAACCCCTTTGAGAATTTTCCGAAAACCGAGTTTTGATCGTATCAGCTCCGATTCCGGTCCGAACTGCTTCAAATTAAATTTCGTTGAATTCCAATAACCCATAGGAACAAAATATATAAAAATATCCACAAAATGGTCCGACTCGATGTTTAACAATATCCCTTGTACTAGCCCCTTTGAGGATTATCCAAAAATCGAGTTTCGATTATATCAGCTCCGATTCAGGTCCGAATTGCGTCAAATAAATTTCTTTGAATTCCAATAACCCGTAGGAACAAAATATGTAAAAATATCCATAAAATGGTCCGACTTGATTTTTGACAATATCCGGTGTACTAACCCCTTTGAGAATTTTCCGAAAACCGAGTTTCGATCATATCAGCTGCGATTCCGGTCCGAACAGCGTCAAATAAAATTTCGTTGAATTTCAATAACCCATAGGAATAAAATATGTAAAAATATCCACAAAATGGTCCGACTCGATTTTTAACAATATCCCATGTACTAGCGCCTTTGAGGATTATCCAAAAACCGAGTTTCGATTATAACAGCTCCGATTCAGGTCCGAAACGCGTCAAATAAAATTTTGTTTAATCCCAATATCCAGTAGGAACAAAATATGTAAAAATGTCCATGAAATGGTCCGACCCGATTTTTAACAATATTTTGTGTACTAACCCCTTTGAGGATTATCCGAAAACTGATTTTCAATCATATCAGGTCCGATTCAGGTTCGAACTACGTCAAATAAAATTTTGTTGAATTTTAATAACCCATAGGAACAAAATATATAAAAATATCCACAAAATGGTCCGATTTGATTTTTAACAATATCCCGTGTACTAACCCCTTTGAGAATTTTCCGAAAACCGAGTTTCGATCATATCAGCTCCGATTCCGGTCCGAACTGCTTCAAATTAAATTTCGTTGAATTCCAATAACCCATAGGAACAAAATATATAAAAATATCCACAAAATGGTCCGACTCGATGTTTAACAATATCCCTTGTACTAGCCCCTTTGAGGATTATCCAAAAATCGAGTTTCGATTATATCAGCTCCGATTCAGGTCCGAATTGCGTCAAATAAATTTCTTTGAATTCCAATAACCCATAGGAACAAAATATGTAAAAATATCCACAAAAAGGTCCGACTTGATTTTTGACAATATCCCGTGTACTAACCCCTTTGAGAATTTTCCGAAAACCGAGTTTCGATCATATCAGCTCCGATTCCGGTCCGAACAGCGTCAAATAAAATTTCGTTGAATTCCAATAACCCATAGGAATAAAATATGTAAAAATATCCACAAAATGGTCCGACTCGATTTTTAACAATATCCCATGTACTAGCCCCTTTGAGGATTATCCAAAAACCGAGTTTCGATTATAACAGCTCCGATTCAGGTCCGAAACGCGTCAAATAAAATTTTGTTTAATCCCAATATCCAGCAGGAACAAAATATGTAAAAATGTCCATGAAATGGTCCGACCCGATTTTTAACAATATTTTGTGTACTAACCCCTTTGAGAATTATCCGAAAACCGATTTTCAATCATATCAGGTCCTTTTCAGGTTCGAACTACGTCAAATAAAATTTTGTTGAATTTTAATAACCCATAGGAACAAAATATATAAAAATATCCACAAACTGGTCCGATTTGATTTTTAACAATATCCCGTGTACTAACCCCTTTGAGAATTTTCCGAAAACCGAGTTTTGATCATATCAGCTCCGATTCCGGTCCGAACTGCTTCAAATTAAATTTCGTTGAATTCCAATAACCCATAGGAACAAAATATATAAAAATATCCACAAAATGGTCCGACTCGATGTTTAACAATATCCCTTGTACTAGCCCCTTTGAGGATTATCCAAAAATCGAGTTTCGATTATATCAGCTCCGATTCAGGTCCGAATTGCGTCAAATAAATTTCATTGAATTCCAATAACCCATAGGAACAAAATATGTAAAAATATCCACAAAATGGTCCGACTTGATTTTTGACAATATCCCGTGTACTAACCCCTTTGAGAATTTTCCGAAAACCGAGTTTTGATCATATCAGCTCCGATTCCGGTCCGAACTGCTTCAAATTAAATTTCGTTGAATTCCAATAACCCATAGGAACAAAATATATAAAAATATCCACAAAATGGTCCGACTCGATGTTTAACAATATCCCTTGTACTAGCCCCTTTGAGGATTATCCAAAAATCGAGTTTCGATTATATAAGCTCCGATTCAGGTCCGAATTGCGTCAAATAAATTTCTTTGAATTCCAATAACCCATAGGAACAAAATATGTAAAAATATCCACAAAATGGTCCGACTTGATTTTTGACAATATCCCGTGTACTAACCCCTTTGAGAATTTTTCGAAAACCGAGTGTCGATGATATCAGCTCCAATTCCGATCCGAATAGCGTAAAATAAAATTTCGTTGAATTCCAATAACCCATAGGAATAAAATATGTAAAAATATCCACAAAAATGGTCCGACTCGATTTTTAACAATATCCCATGTACTAGCCCCTTTGAGGATTATCCAAAACCGAGTTTCGATTATAACAGCTCCGATTCAGGTCCGAAACGCGTCAAATAAAATTTTGTTTAATCCCAATATCCAGTAGGAACAAAATATGTAAAAATGTCCATGAAATGGTCCGACCCGATTTTTAACAATATTTTGTGTACTAACCCCTTTGAGGATTATCCGAAAACCGATTTTCAATCATATCAGGTCTGATTCAGGTTCGAACTACGTCAAATAAAATTTTGTTGAATTTTAATAACCCATAGGAACAAAATATATAAAAATATCCACAAAATGGTCCGATTTGATTTTTAACAATATCCCGTGTACTAACCCCTTTGAGAATTTTCCGAAAACCGAGTTTTGATCATATCAGCTCCGATTCCGGTCCGAACTGCTTCAAATTAAATTTCGTTGAATTCCAATAACCCATAGGAACAAAATATATAAAAATATCCACAAAATGGTCCGACTCGATGTTTAACAATATCCCTTGTACTAGCCCCTTTGAGGATTATCCAAAAATCGAGTTTCGATTATATCAGCTCCGATTCAGGTCCGAATTGCGTCAAATAAATTTCATTGAATTCCAATAACCCATAGGAACAAAATATATAAAAATATCCACAAAATGGTCCGACTTGATTTTTGACAATATCCCGTGTACTAACCCCTTTGAGAATTTTCCGAAAACCGAGTTTTGATCATATCAGCTCCGATTCCGGTCCGAACTGCTTCAAATTAAATTTCGTTGAATTCCAATAACCCATAGGAACAAAATATATAAAAATATCCACAAAATGGTCCGACTCGATGTTTAACAATATCCATTGTACTAGCCCCTTTGAGGATTATCCAAAAATCGAGTTTCGATTATATCAGCTCCGATTCAGGTCCGAATTGCGTCAAATAAATTTCTTTGAATTCCAATAACCCATAGGAACAAAATATGTAAAAATATCCACAAAATGGTCCGACTTGATTTTTGACAATATCCCGTGTACTAACCCCTTTGAGAATTTTCCGAAAACCGAGTGTCGATCATATCAGCTCCGATTCCGATCCGAACAGCGTCAAATAAAATTTCGTTGAATTCCAATAACCCATAGGAATAAAATATGTAAAAATATCCACAAAATGGTCCGACTCGATTTTTAACAATATCCCATGTACTAGCCCCTTTGAGGATTATCCAAAAACCGAGTTTCGATTATAACAGCTCCGATTCAGGTCCGAAACGCGTCAAATAAAATTTTGTTTAATCCCAATATCCAGCAGGAACAAAATATGTAAAAATGTCCATGAAATGGTCCGACCCGATTTTTAACAATATTTTGTGTACTAACCCCTTTGAGGATTATCCGAAAACCGATTTTCAATCATATGAGGTCCGATTCAGGTTCGAACTACGTCAAATAAAATTTTGTTGAATTTTAATAACCCATAGGAACAAAATATATAAAAATATCCACAAAATGGTCCGATTTGATTTTTAACAATATCCCGTGTACTAACCCCTTTGAGAATTTTCCGAAAACCGAGTTTTGATCATATCAGCTCCGATTCCGGTCCGAACTGCTTCAAATTAAATTTCGTTGAATTCCAATAACCCATAGGAACAAAATATATAAAAATATCCACAAAAATGGTCCGACTCGATGTTTAACAATATCCCTTGTAATAGCCCCTTTGAGGATTATCCAAAAATCGAGTTTCGATTATATCAGCTCCGATTCAGGTCCGAATTGCGTCAAATAAATTTCTTTGAATTCCAATAACCCATAGGAACAAAATATGTAAAAATATCCACAAAAAGGCCCGACTTGATTTTTGACAATATCCCGTGTACTAACCCCTTTGAGAATTTTCCGAAAACCGAGTTTCGATCATATCAGCTCCGATTCCGGTCCGAACAGCGTCAAATAAAATTTCGTTGAATTCCAATAACCCATAGGAATAAAATATGTAAAAATATCCACAAAATGGTCCGACTCGATTTTTAACAATATCCCATGTACTAGCCCCTTTGAGGATTATCCAAAAATCGAGTTTCGATTATAACAGCTCCGATTCAGGTCCGAAACGCGTCAAATAAAATTTTGTTTAATCCCAATATCCAGCAGGAACAAAATATGTAAAAATGTCCATGAAATGGTCCGACCCGATTTTTAACAATATTTTGTGTACTAACCCCTTTAAGGATTATCCGAAAACCGATTTTCAATCATATCAGGTCCGATTCAGGTTCGAACTACGTCAAATAAAATTTTGTTGAATTTTAATAACCCATAGGAACAAAATATATAAAAATATCCACAAAATGGTCCGATTTGATTTTTAACAATATCCCGTGTACTAACCACTTTGAGAATTTTCCGAAAACCGAGTTTTGATCATATCAGCTCCGATTCCGGTCCGAACTGCTTCAAATTAAATTTCGTTGAATTCCAATAACCCATAGGAACAAAATATATAAAAATATCCACAAAATGGTCCGACTCGATGTTTAACAATATCCCTTGTACTAGCCGCTTTGAGGATTATCCAAAAATCGAGTTTCGATTATATCAGCTCCGATTCAGGTCCGAATTGCGTCAAATAAATTTCTTTGAATTCCAATAACCCATAGGAACAAAATATGTAAAAATATCCACAAAATGGTCCGACTTGATTTTTGACAATATCCCGTGTACTAACCCCTTTGAGAATTTTCCGAAAACCGAGTTTCGATCATATCATCTCCGATTCCGGTCCGAACAGCGTCAAATAAAATTTCGTTGAATTCCAATAACCCATAGGAACAAAATATGTAAAAATATACACAAAATGGTCCGACTCGATTTTTAACAATATCCCATGTACTAGCCCCTTTGAGGATTATCCAAAAACCGAGTTTCGATTATAACAGCTCCGATTCAGGTCCGAAACGCGTCAAATAAAATTTTGTTTAATCCCAATATCCCGTAGGAACAAAATATGTAAAAATGTCCATGAAATGGTCCGACCCGATTTTTAACAATATTTTGTGTACTAACCCCTTTGAGGATTATTCGAAAACCGATTTTCAATCATATAAGGTCCGATTCAGGTTCGAACTACGTCAAATAAAATTTTGTTGAATTTTAATAACCCATAGGAACAAAATATATAAAAATATCCACAAAATGGTCCAATTTGATTTTTAACAATATCCCGTGTACTAACCCCTTTGAGAATTTTCCGAAAACCGAGTTTTAATCATATCAGCTCCGATTCCGGTCCGAACTGCTTCAAATAAAATTTTGTTGAATTCCAATAACCCATAGGAACAAAATATGTAAAAATATCCACAAAATGGTCCGACTTGATTTTTAACAATATCCCATGTACTAGCCCCTTTGAGGATTATCCAAAAATCGAGTTTCGATTATATCAGCTCCGATTCAGGTCCGAATTGCGTCAAATAAATTTCTTTGAATTCCAATAACCCATAGGAACAAAATATGTAAAAATATCCGAAAAATGGTCCGACTTGATTTTTAACAATATCCCGTGTACTAACCCCTTTGAGAATTTTCCGAAAACGGAATTTCGATCATATCAGCTCCGATTCCGGTCCGAACAGCGTCAAATAAAATTTCGTTGAATTCCAATAACCCATAGGAACAAATTATGTAAAAATATCCACAAAATGGTCCGAATCGATTTTTAACAATATCCCATGTACTAGCCCCTTTGAGGATTATCCAAAAACCGGGTTTCGATTATAACAGCTCCGATTCAGGTCCGAAACGCGTCAAATAAAATTTTGTTTAATCCCAATAACCCGTAGGAACAAAATATGTAAAAATGTCCATGAAATGGTCCGACCCGATTTTTAACAATATTTTGTGTACTAACCCCTTTGTGGATTATCCGAAAACCGATTTTCAATCATATCAGGTCCGATTCATGTTCGAACTACGTCAAATAAAATTTTGTTGAATTTTAATAACCTATAGGAACAAAATATATAAAAATATCCACAAAATGGTCCGATTTGATTTTTAACAATATCCCGTGTACTAACCCCTTTGAGAATTTTCCAAACACCGAGTTTTGATCATATCAGCTCCAATTCCGGTCCGAACTGCTTCAAATAAAATTTCGTTGAATTCCAATAACCCATAGGAACAAAATATGTAAAAATATCCACAAAATGGTCCGACTCGATGTTTAACAATATCCCATGTACTAGCCCCTTTGAGGATTATCCAAAAATCGAAATTCGATTATATCACCTCCGATTCAGGTCCGAATTGCGTCAAATAAATTTCTTTGAATTCCAATAACCCATAGGAGAAAAATATGTAAAAATATCCACAAAATGGTCCGAATTGATTTTTAACAATATCCCGTGTACTAACCCCTTTGAGAATTTTCCGAAAACCGAGTTTCGATCATATCAGCTCCGATTCCGGTCCGAACAGCGTCAAATAAAATTTCGTTGAATTCCAATAACCCATAGGAACAAAATATTTAAAAATATCCACGAAATGGTCTAACTCGATTTTTAACAATATCCCATGTACTAGCCCCTTTGAGGATTATACAAAAACCGAGTTTCGATTATAACAGCTCCGATTCAGGTCCGAAACGCGTCAAATAAAATTTTGTTTAATCCCAATAACCCGTAGGAACAAAATATGTAAAAATGTCCATGAAATGGTCCGACCCGATTTTTAACAATATTTTGTGTACTAACCCCTTTGAGGATTATTCGAAAACCGAGTTTCGGTCATTTCAGCCCCAATTCAGGTCCGACCGGCACCAAATAAAATTTCATTGAATTCCAATAACCCATAGAAACAAAATATTTAAAAATATCCACAAAATGGTCCGACTTGCTTTTCAACAATATCCCCTGTACTAACCCCTTTGAGAATTTTCCGAAAACCGAGTTTCGACCATATCAGCTCCGATTCATGTCCGAATTGCATAAAATAAAATTTCATTGAATTCCAATAACCCATAGGAACAAAATAAGTAAAAATATCCATAAAATGGTCCGACTCGATTTTTAACAATATCCCATGTACTAGCCTCTTTGAGGATTATCAAAAATCGAGTTTCGATTATATTAGCTCCGATTCAGGTCCGAATTGCGTCAAATAAAATTTCGTTGAATTCCAATAACCCATAGGAACAAAATATGTAAAAATATCCACAAAATGGTCCGACTCGATTTTTAACAATATCCCGTGTACTAACCCCTTTGAGAATTTTCCGAAAACCGAGTTTCGATCATAACAGCTCCGATTCCAGTCCGAACACCGTCAAACAAAATTTCGTTGAATTCCAATAACCCATAGGAACAAAATATGTAAAAATATCCAAAAAATGGTCCGACTCGATTTTTAACAATATCCTATGTACTAGCCCCTTGGAGGATTATCCAAAAACCGAGTTTCGATTATAACATCTCCGATTCAGGTCCGAAACGCGTCAAATAAAATTTTGTTGAATCCCAATAACCCGTAGGAACAAAATATGTAAAAATGTCCATGAAATCGCCTGACCCGATTTTTAACAATATTTTGTGTACTAACCCCTTTGAGGATTATCCAAAAACCAAGTTTCGATTATATCAGCTCCGATTCAGGTCCGAATTGCGTCAAATAAAATTTCGTTGAATTCCAATAACCCATAGGAACAAAATATGTAAAAATATCCACAAAATGGTCCGACTCGATTTTTAACAATATCCCGTGTACTAACCCCTTTTGGAATATCCGAAAATCGAGTTTCCATTATATCAGCTCCGATTCAGGTCCAAAACGCGTCAAATAAAATTTTGTTGAATCCCAATAACCCATAGGAATAAAATATGTAAAAATGTCCATGAAATGGTCCGACCCGATTTTTAACAATATTTCGTGTACTAACCCCTTTGAGGATTATCCGAAAACCGATTTTCAATCATATCAGGTCCGATTCAGGTTCGAACTACGTCAAATAAAATTTTGTTGAATTTTAATAACCCATAGGAACAAAATTTATAAAAATATCCACAAAATGGTCCGACTTGATTTTTAACAATATCCCGTGTACTATCCCCTTTGAGAATTTTCCGAAAACCGAGTTTCGATCATATCAGCTCCGATTCAGGTCCGAATTGCGTCAAATAAAATTTCGTTGAATTCCAATAACCCATAGGAACAAAATATGTAAAAATATCCACAAAATGGTCCGACTCGATTTTTAACAATATCCCATGTACTAGCCCCTTTGAGGATTATCCAACAACCGAGTTTCGATCACATCAGCTCCGATTCATGTCCGAATTGCGTCAAATAAAATTTCGTTGAATTCCAATAACCCATAGGAACAAAATATGTAAAAATATCCACAAAATGGTCCGACTTGATTTTTAACAATATACCGTGTACTATAACCCCTTTGAGAATTTTCCGAAAACCGAGTTTCGATCATTTCAGCCCCGATTCAGGTCCGAACGGCACCAAATAAAATTTCATTGAATTCCAATAACCCAGAGGAACAAAATATGTAAAAATATCCATAAAATGGTCCGACTCAATTTTTAACAATATCCCGTGTACTAACCCCTTTGAGGATTATCCTAAAACCGAGTTTCGATTATAACAGCTCCGATTCAGGTCCGAAATGCGTCAAATAAAATTTTGTTGAATCCCAATAACCCGTAGGAACAAAATATGTAAAATTGTCCATGAAATCGTCCAACCCGATTTTTAACAATATTTTGTGTACTAACCCCTTCGAGGATTATCCAAAAACCGAGTTTCGATTATATGAGCTCCGATTCAGGTCCGAATTGTTAGTGTAGGTGCCCTAAAGGCAATACATTGTTTCTTAAATAAACCTTATGTCATTTGATTATTAAATAAATGTATTTATTATGACTTTAATTACAGCGATATATTTGTTAGCATAATAAATGTCCTTAGAATCATGATACACATTGTATAGTTTAAGTACATGACTTGAACTTGAGATTATATAATATATCATACTCTTAAAGTCAATACATAGGTACATGTAGGAGTACATGGTACTGGACAGACCCACCGTGAGATTCTTCATGTTAATTAAGTCATAAGAAAGACTCACAGTGATAATGGTGTAATGATCCTTTGACTTGAGATCATTATATTTCTATACGAGGATAATATACTTTGACTACATTAAAAGTTACCTTTGACCGGGTAATGATAAAAGTGGACATCGGGTATATTGTGAATCGTATGAGAAATATGAATGATAGATAAAGGATTTAACCCTCCTATCAGATAGGAGAGATATTATTGGCCTCTTGATTGAGTGAGACTATAAAATGCATGGCCGTTCTCAAATAATGATTTGTCTTAATAGTCTACTCATGTATCAAGTAAACCCGGATTAAATTATGAAGAGGATGACTAAACACATGCCTCGAGTTTAATCTATAATATTTGGTTAAAGGGATTATATTACACGGGAACATTAATCACAAAAGGTTTATCGAATCACGATTTAATTATTATTTAATTGGGTATCAATGATGTATTACTAGATACCGCTCATTGTTTATAATTTTATTGGAGAATAAAATTATTGCCAAAATAAATAATAACCTACAGGGTCATACACATAGAACATTCTAATGGAGGAATTAATTTAGATTATGAATTTAAATTAATTAATGATAAAGATGGATTTTATTATATTAATTAAGTGGGACTTAACTAAGCTATAATAAAATGCATAGATATATGAGATATGTTTTTATGATTTTAATAATTGAGTATGACTTAATTATTATTATTTAAATAATAGGATTTTATTCTATTATTTAACATTATCCCGTGTACTATAACCCCTTTGAGAATTTTCCGAAAACCGAGTTTCGATCATTTTAGCCCCGATTCAGGTCCGAACGGCACCAAATAAAATTTCATTGAATTCCAATAACCCATAGGAACAAAATATGTAAAAATATCCACAAAATGGTCCGACTTGATTTTTAACAATATCCCGTGTACTAACCCCTTTGAGAATTTTCCGAAAACCGAGTTTCGATCATATCATCTCCGATTCTGGTCCGAACAGCGTCAAATAAAATTTCGTTGAATTCCAATAACCCATAGGAACAAAATATGTAAAAATATCCACAAAATGGTCCGACTCGATTTTTAACAATATCCCATGTACTAGCCCCTTTGAGAATTATCCAAAAACCGAGTTTCGATTATAACATCTCCGATTCATGTCCAAAACGTGTCAAATAATTTTTTTTTAATCCCAATAACCCATAGGAACAAAATATGTAAAAATGTCCATGAAATGGTCCGACCCGATTTTTAACAATATTTCGTGTACTAACCCCCTTTGAGGATTATCCGAAAACCGATTTTCAATCATATCAGGTCCGATTCAGGTCCGATTCAGGTTGGAATAAAATTTTGTTGAATTTTAATAACCCATAGGAACAAAATATATAAAAATATCCACAAAATGGTCCGACTCGATTTTTAACAATATCCCGTGTACTATCCCCTTTGAGAATTTTCCGAAAACCGAGTTTTGATCATATCAGCTCCGATTCCGGTCCGAACAGCGTCAAATAAAATTTCGTTGAATTCCAATAACCCATAGGAACAAAATATGTAAAAATATCCACAAAATGGTCCGACTTGATTTTTAACAATATCCCGTGTACTAACCCCTTTGAGAATTTTCCAAAAACCGAGTTTCGATCATATCAGCTCCGATTCATGTCCGAATTGCGTCAAATAAAATTTGGTTGAATTCCAATAACCCATAGGAACAAAATATGCAAAAATATCCACAAAATGACCCGACTTGATTTTTAACAATATCCCGTGTACTATAACCCCTTTGAGAATTTTCCGAAAACCGAGTTTCGATCATTTCTGCCCCGATTCAGGTCCGAACAGCACCAAATAAAATTTCATTGAATTCCAATAACCCATAGGAACAAATTATGTAAAAATATCCACAAAATGGTCCGACTCGATTTTTAACAATATCCCGTGTACTAACCCCTTTGAGAATTTTCCGAAAACCGAGTTTCGATCATATCAGCTCCGATTCCGGTCCGAACAGCGTCAAATAAAATTTCATTGAATTCCAATAACCCATAGGAACAAAATATGTAAAAATATCCACAAAATGGTCCGACTCGATTTTTAACAATATCCCATGTACTAGCCCCTTTGAGGATTATCCAAAAACCGAGTTTCGATTATAACATCTCCGATTCATGTCCGAAACGTGTCAAATAAAATTTTTTTTATCCCAATAACCCATAGGAACAAAATATGTAAAAATGTCCATGAAATGGTCCGACCCGATTTTTAACAATATTTCGTGTACTAACCCCTTTGAGGATTATCCGAAAACCGATTTTCAATCATATCAGGTCCGATTCAGGTCCGATTCAGGTTGGAATAAAATTTTGTTGAATTTTAATAACCCATAGGAACAAAATATATAAAAATATCCACACAATGGTCCGACTCAATTTTTAACAATATCCCGTGTACTATAACCCCTTTGAGAATTTTCCGAAAACCGAGTTTCGATCATTTCAGCCCCGATTCAGGTCCGAACAGCACCAAATAAAATTTCATTGAATTCCAATAACCCATAGGAACAAATTATGTAAAAATATCCACAAAATGGTCCGACTTGATTTATAACAATATCTCGTGTAGTAACCCCTTTGAGAATTTTCCGAAAACCGAGTTTCGATCATATCAGCTCCGATTCTGGTCCGAACAGCGTCAAATAAAATTTCGTTGAATTCCAATAACCCATAGGAACAAAATATGTAAAAATATCCACAAAATGGTCCGACTCGATTTTTAACAATATCCCATGTACTAGCCCCTTTGAGGATTATCCAAAAACCGAGTTTCGATTATAACATCTCCGATTCATGTCCGAAACGTGTCAAATAATTTTTTTTTTAATCCCAATAACCCATAGGAACAAAATATGTAAAAATGTCCATGAAATGGTCCGACCCGATTTTTAACAATATTTCGTGTACTAACCCCTTTGAGGATTATCCGAAAACCGATTTTCAATCATATCAGGTCCGATTCAGTTCCGATTCAGGTTGGAATAAAATTTTGTTGAATTTTAATAACCCATAGGAACAAAATATATAAATATATCCACAAAATGGTCCGACTCAATTTTTAACAATATCCCGTGTACTATAACCCCTTTGAGAATTTTCCGAAAACCGAGTTTCAATCATTTCAGCCCCGATTCAGGTCCGAACAGCACCAAATAAAATTTCATTGAATTCCAATAACCCATAGGAACAAATTATGTAAAAATATCCACAAAATGGTCCGACTTGATTTTTAAAAATATCCCGTGTACGTTACCCTTTGAGAATTTTCCGAAAACCGAGTTTCGATCATATTAGCTCCGATTCTGGTCCGAACAGCATCAAATAAAATTTTGTTGAATTCCAATAACCCACAGGAACAAAATATGTAAAAATATCCACAAAATGGTCCGACTCGATTTTTAACAATATCCCATGTACTAGCCCCTTTGAGGATTATCCAAAAACCGAGTTTCGATTATAACATCTCCGATTCATGTCCGAAACGTGTCAAATAATTTTTTTTTTAATCCCAATAACCCATAGGAACAAAATATGTAAAAATGTCCATGAAATGGTCCGACCCGATTTTTAACAATATTTCGTGTACTAACCCCTTTGAGGATTATCCGAAAACCGATTTTCAATCATATCAGGTCCGATTCAGGTCCGATTCAGGTTGGAATAAAATTTTGTTGAATTTTAATAACCCATAGGAACAAAATATATAAAAATATCCACAAAATGGTCCGACTCAATTTTTAACAATATCCCGTGTACTATAACCCCTTTGAGAATTTTCCGAAAACCGAGTTTCAATCATTTCAGCCCCGATTCAGGTCCGAACAGCACCAAATAAAATTTCATTGAATTCCAATAACCCATAGGAACAAATTATGTAAAAATATCCACAAAATGGTCCGACTTGATTTTTAACAATATCCCGTGTACGTTACCCTTTGAGAATTTTCCGAAAACCGAGTTTCGATCATATCAGCTCCGATTCTGGTCCGAACAGCGTCAAATAAAATTTTGTTGAATTCCAATAACCCACAGGAACAAAATATGTAAAAATATCCACAAAATGGTCCGACTCGATTTTTAACAATATCCCATGTACTAGCCCCTTTGAGGATTATCCAAAAACCGAGTTTCGATTATAACATCTCCGATTCATGTCCGAAACGTGTCAAATAAAATTTTTTTTAATCCCAATAACCCATAGGAACAAAATATGTAAAAATGTCCATGAAATGGTCCGACCCGATTTTCAACCATATTTCGTGTACTAACCCCTTTGAGGATTATCCGAAAACCGATTTTCAATCATATCAGGTCCGATTCAGGTCCGATTCAGGTTGGAATAAAATTTTGTTGAATTTTAATAACCCATAGGAACAAAATATATAAAAATATCCACAAAATGGTCCGACTCGATTTTTAACAATATCCCGTGTACTAACCCCTTTGAGAATTTTCCGAAAACCGAGTTTTGATCATATCAGCTCCGATTCCGGTCCGAACAGCGTCAATTAAAATTTCGTTGAATTCCAATAACCCATAGGAACATAATATGTAAAAATATCCACAAAATGGTCCGACTTGATTTTTAACAATATCCCGTGTACTAACCCCATTGAGAATTTTCCAAAAACCGAGTTTCGATCATATCAGCTCCGATTCATGTCTGAATTGCGTTAAATAAAATTTCGTTGAATTCCAATAACCCATAGGAACAAAATATGTAAAAATATCCACAAAATGGTCCGACTCGATTTTTAACAATATCCCATGTACTAGCCCCTTTGAGGATTATCCAAAAACCGAGTTTCGATTATAACATCTCCGATTCATGTCCGAAACGTGTCAAATAAATTTTTTTTTAATCCCAATAACCCATAGGAACAAAATATGTAAAAATGTCCATTAAATGGTCCGACCCGATTTTTAACAATATTTCGTGTAATAACCCCTTTGAGGATTATCCGAAAACCGATTTTCAATCATATCAGGTCCGATTCAGGTCCGATTCAGGTTGGAATAAAATTTTGTTGAATTTTAATAACCCATAGGAACAAAATATATAAAAATATCCACAAAATGGTCCGACTCAATTTTTAACAATATCCCGTGTACTATAACCCCTTTGAGAATTTTCCGAAAACCGAGTTTCAATCATTTCAGCCCCGATTCAGGTCCGAACAGCACCAAAAAAAATTTCATTGAATTCCAATAACCCATAGGAACAAATTATGTAAGAATATCCACAAAATGGTCCGACTTGATTTTTAACAATATCCCGTGTACGTTACCCTTTGAGAATTTTCCGAAAACCGAGTTTCGATAATATCAGCTCCGATTCTGGTCCGAACAGCGTCAAATAAAATTTTGTTGAATTCCAATAACCCACAGGAACAAAATATGTAAAAATATCCACAAAATGGTCCGACTCGATTTTTAACAATATCCCATGTACTAGCCCCTTTGAGGATTATCCAAAAACCGAGTTTCGATTATAACATCTCCGATTCATGTCCGAAACGTGTCAAATAAAATTTTTTTTAATCCCAATAACCCATAGGAACAAAATATGTAAAAATGTCCATGAAATGGTCCGACCCGATTTTCAACCATATTTCGTGTACTAACCCCTTTGAGGATTATCCGAAAACCGATTTTCAATCATATCAGGTCCGATTCAGGTCCGATTCAGGTTGGAATAAAATTTTGTTGAATTTTAATAACCCATAGGAACAAAATATATAAAAATATCCACAAAATGGTCCGACTCGATTTTTAACAATATCCCGTGTACTAACCCCTTTGAGAATTTTCCGAAAACCGAGTTTTGATCATATCAGCTCCGATTCCGGTCCGAACAGCGTCAATTAAAATTTCGTTGAATTCCAATAACCCATAGGAACAAAATATGTAAAAATATCCACAAAATGGTCCGACTTGATTTTTAACAATATCCCGTGTACTAACCCCTTTGAGAATTTTCCAAAAACCGAGTTTCGATCATATCAGCTCCGATTCATGTCTGAATTGCGTTAAATAAAATTTCGTTGAATTCCAATAACCCATAGGAACAAAATATGTAAAAATATCCACAAAATGGTCCGACTCGATTTTTAACAATATCCCATGTACTAGCCCCTTTGAGGATTATCCAAAAACCGAGTTTCGATTATAACATCTCCGATTCATGTCCGAAACGTGTCAAATAAATTTTTTTTAATCCCAATAACCCATAGGAACAAAATATGTAAAAATGTCCATGAAATGGTCCGACCCGATTTTTAACAATATTTCGTGTACTAACCCCTTTGAGGATTATCCGAAAACCGATTTTCAATCATATCAGGTCCGATTCAGGTCCGATTCAGGTTGGAATAAAATTTTGTTGAATTTTAATAACCCATAGGAACAAAATATATAAAAATATCCACAAAATGGTCCGACTCAATTTTTAACAATATCCCGTGTACTATAACCCCTTTGAGAATTTTCCGAAAACCGAGTTTCAATCATTTCAGCCCGGATTCAGGTCCGTACAGCACCAAATAAAATTTCATTGAATTCCAATAACCCATAGGAACAAATTATGTAAAAATATCCACAAAATGGTCCGACTTGATTTTTAACAATATCCCGTGTACGTTACCCTTTGAGAATTTTCCGAAAACCGAGTTTCGATCATATCAGCTCCGATTCTGGTCCGAACAGCGTCAAATAAAATTTTGTTGAATTCCAATAACCCACAGGAACAAAATATGTAAAAATATCCACAAAATGGTCCGACTCGATTTTTAACAATATCCCATGTACTAGCCCCTTTGAGGATTATCCAAAAACCGAGTTTCGATTATAACATCTCCGATTCATGTCCGAAACGTGTCAAATAAAATTTTTTTTAATCCCAATAACCCATAGGAACAAAATATGTAAAAATGTCCATGAAATGGTCCGACCCGATTTTTAACAATATTTCGTGTACTAACCCCTTTGAGGATTATCCGAAAACCGATTTTCAATCATATCAGGTCCGATTCAGGTCCGATTCAGGTTGGAATAAAATTTTGTTGAATTTTAATAACCCATAGGAACAAAATATATAAAAATATCCACAAAATGGACTCGATTTTTAACAATATCCCGTGTACTAACCCCTTTGAGAATTTTCCGAAAACCGAGTTTTGATCATATCAGCTCCGATTCCGGTCCGAACAGCGTCAATTAAAATTTCGTTGAATTCCAATAACCCAAAGGAACAAAATATGTAAAAATATCCACAAAATGGTCCGACTTGATTTTTAACAATATCCCGTGTACTAACCCCTTTGAGAATTTTCCAAAAACCGAGTTTCGATCATATCAGCTCCGATTCATGTCTGAATTGCGTTAAATAAAATTTCGTTGAATTCCAATAACCCATAGGAACAAAATATGTAAAAATATCCACAAAATGACCCGACTTGATTTTTAACAATATCCCGTGCACTATAACCCCTTTGAGAATTTTCCAAAAACCGAGTTTCGATCATTTCAGCCCCGATTCAGGTCCGAGCAGCACCAAATAAAATTTCATTGAATTCCAATAACCCATTGGAACAAATTATGTAAAAATATCCACAAAATGGTCCGACTTGATTTTTAACAATATCCCGTGTACTAACCCCTTTGAGAATTTTCCGAAAACCGAGTTTCGATCATATCAGCTCCGATTCTGGTCCAAACAGCGTCAAATAAAATTTCGTTGAATTCCAATAACCCATAGGAACAAAATATGTAAAAATATCCACAAAATGGCCCGACTCGATTTTTAACAATATCCCATGTACTAGCCCCTTTGAGGATTATCCAAAAACTGAGTTTCGATTATAACATCTCCGATTCATGTCCGAAACGTGTCAAATAAAATTTTTTTTAATCCCAATAACCCATAAGAACAAAATATGTAAAAATGTCCATGAAATGGTCCGACCCGATTTTTAACAATATTTCGTGTACTAACCCCTTTGAGGATTATCCGAAAACCGATTTTCAATCATATCAGGTCCGATTCAGGTTGGAATAAAATTTTGTTGAATTTTAATAACCCATAGGAACAAAATATATAAAAATATCCAGAAAATTGTCCGACTCGATTTTTAACAATATCCCGTGTACTAACCCCTTTGAGAATTTTCCGAAAACCGAGTTTTGATCATATCAGCTCCGATTCCGGTCCGAACAGCGTCAAATAAAATTTCGTTGAATTCCAATAACCCATAGGAACAAAATATGTAAAAATATCCACAAAATGGTCCGACTTGATTTTTAACAATATCCCGTGTACGAACCCCTTTGAGAATTTTCCAAAAACCGAGTTTCGATCATAGCAGCTCCGATTCATGTCCGAATTGCGTCAAATAAAATTTCGTTGAATTCCAATAACCCATAGGAACAAAATATGCAAAAATATCCACAAAATGGTCCGACTTGATTTTTAACAATATCCCGTGTACTAACCCCTTTGAGAATTTTCCGAAAACCGAGTTTCGATCATATCAGCTCCGATTCTGGTCCGAACAGCGTCAAATAAAATTTCGTTGAATTCCAATAACCCATAGGAACAAAATATGTAAAAATATCCACAAAATGGTCCGACTCGATTTTTAACAATATCCCATGTACTAGCCCCTTTGAGGATTATCCAAAAACCGAGTTTCGATTATAACATCTCCGATTCATGTCCGAAACGTGTCAAATAAAATTTTTTTTAATCCCAATAACCCATAGGAACAAAATATGTAAAAATGTCCATGAAATGGTCCGACCCGATTTTTAACAATATTTCGTGTACTAACCCCTTTGAGGATTATCCGAAAACCGATTTTCAATCATATCAGGTCCGATTCAGGTTGGAATAAAATTTTGTTGAATTTTAATAACCCATAGGAACAAAATATATAAAAATATCCAGAAAATGGTCCGACTCGATTTTTAACAATATCCCGTGTACTAACCCCTTTGAGAATTTTCCGAAAACCGAGTTTTGATCATATCAGCTCCGATTCCGGTCCGAACAGCGTCAAATAAAATTTCGTTGAATTCCAATAACCCATAGGAACAAAATATGTAAAAATATCCACAAAATGGTCCGAAATGATTTTTAACAATATCCCGTGTACTAACCCCTTTGAGAATTTTCCGAAAACCGAGTTTCGATCATATCAGTTCCGATTCCGGTCCGAACAGCGTCAAATAAAATTTCGTTGAATTCCAATAACCCATAGGAACAAAATATGCAAAAATATCCACAAAATGACCCGACTTGATTTTTAACAATATCCCGTGTACTATAACCCCTTTGAGAATTTTCCGAAAATCGAGTTTCGATCATTTCAACCCCGATTCAGGTCCGAACAGCACCAAATAAAATTTCATTGAATTCCAATAACCCATAGGAACAAATTATGTAAAAATATCCACAAAATGGTACGACTTGATTTTTAACAATATCCCGTGTACTAACCCCTTTGAGAATTTTCCGAAAACCGAGTTTCGATCATATCAGCTCTGATTCTGGTCCGAACAGCGTCAAATAAAATTTCGTTGAATTCCAATAACCCATAGGAACAAATTATGTAAAAATATCCACAAAATGGTCCGACTCAATTTTTACCAATATCCCATGTACTAGCCCCTTTGAGGATTATCCAAAAACCGAGTTTCGATTATAACATCTCTGATTCATGTCCGAAACGTGTCAAATAAAATTTTTTTTAATCCCAATAACCCATAGGAACAAAATATGTAAAAATGTCCATGAAATGGTCCGACCCGATTTTTAACAATATTTCGTGTACTAACCCCTTTGAGGATTATCCGAAAACCGATTTTCAATCATATCAGGTCCGATTCAGGTCCGATTCAGGTTGGAATAAAATTTTGTTGAATTTTAATAACCCTTAGGAACAAAATATATAAAAATATCCACAAAATGGTCCGACTCGATTTTTAACAATATCCCGTGTACTATAACCCCTTTGAGAATTTTCCGAAAACCGAGTTTCGATCATTTCAGCCTCGATTCAGGTCCGAACAGCACCAAATTAAATTTCATTGAATTCCAATAACCCATAGGAACAAATTATGTAAAAATATCCCAAAATGGTACGACTTGATTTTTAACAATATCCCGTGTACTAACCCCTTTGAGAATTTTCCGAAAACCGAGTTTCGATCATATCAGCTCTGATTCTGGTCCGAACAGCGTCAAATAAAATTTCGTTGAATTCCAATAACCCATAGGAACAAAATATGTAAAAATATCCACAAAATGGTCCGACTCGATTTTTAACAATATCCCATGTACTAGCCCCTTTGAGGATTATCCAAAAACCGAGTTTCGATTATAACAACTCCGATTCATGTCCGAAACGTGTCAAATAAAATTTTTTTTAATCCCAATAACCCATAGGAACAAAATATGTAAAAATGTCCATGAAATGGTCCGACCCGATTTTTAACAATATTTCGTGTACTAACCCCTTTGAGGATTATCCGAAAACCGATTTTCAATCATATCAGGTCCGATTCAGGTTGGAATAAAATTTTGTTGAATTTTAATAACCCATAGGAACAAAATATATAAAAATATCCAGAAAATGGTCCGACTCGATTTTTAACAATATCCCGTGTACTAACCCCTTTGAGAATTTTCCGAAAACCGAGTTTTGATCATATCAGCTCCGATTCCGGTCCGAACAGCGTCAAATAAAATTTCGTTGAATTCCAATAACCCATAGGAACAAAATATGTAAAAATATCCACAAAATGGTCCGACTCGATTTTTAACAATATCCCATGTACTAGCCCCTTTGAGGATTATCCAAAAATCCAGTTTCGATTATAACATCTCCGATTCATGTCCGAAACGTGTCAAATAAATTTTTTTTAATCCCAATAACCCATAGGAACAAAATATGTAAAAATGTCCATGAAATGGTCCGACCCGATTTTTAACAATATTTCGTGTACTAACCCCTTTGAGGATTATCCGAAAACCGATTTTCAATTATATCAGGTCCGATTCAGGTTGGAATAAAATTTTGTTGAATTTTAATAACCCATAGGAACAAAATATATAAAAATATCCAGAAAATGGTCCGACTCGATTTTTAACAATATCCCATGTACTAACCCCTTTGAGAATTTTCCGAAAACCGAGTTTTGATCATATCAGCTCCGATTCCGGTCCGAACAGCGTCAAATAAAATTTCGTTGAATTCCAATAACCCATAGGAACAAAATATGTAAAAATATCCACAAAATGGTCCGACTCGATTTTTAACAATATCCCATGTACTAGCCCCTTTGAGGATTATCCAAAAATCCAGTTTCGATTATAACATCTCCGATTCATGTCCGAAACGTGTCAAATAAAATTTTTTTTAATCCCAATAACCCATAGGAACAAAATATGTAAAAATGTCCATGAAATGGTCCGACTCGATTTTTAACAATATCCCATGTACTAGCCCCTTTGAGGATTATCCAAAAATCCAGTTTCGATTATAACATCTCCGATTCATGTCCGAAACGTGTCAAATAAAATTTTTTTTAATCCCAATAACCCATAGGAACAAAATATGTAAAAATGTCCATGAAATGGTCCGACCCGATTTTTAACAATATTTCGTGTACTAACCCCTTTGAGGATTATCCGAAAACCGAGTTTCAATCATATCAGGTCCGATTCAGGTCCGATTCTGGTTGGAATAAAATTTTGTTGAATTTTAATAACCCATAGGAACAAAATATATAAAAATATCCACAAAATGGTCCGACTCGATTTTTAACAATATCCCGTGTACTAACCCCTTTGAGAATTTTCCGAAAACCGAGTTTTGATCATATCAGCTCCGATTCCGGTCCGAACAGCGTCAAATAAAATTTCGTTGAATTCCAATAACCCATAGGAACAAAATATGTAAAAATATCCACAAAATGGTCCGACTTGATTTTTAACAATATCCCGTGTATGAACCCGTTTGAGAATTTTCCAAAAACCGAGTTTCGATCATATCAGCTCCGATTCATGTCCGAATTGTGTCAAATAAAATTTCGTTGAATTCCAATAACCCATAGGAACAAAATATGTAAAAATATCCACAAAATGACCCGACTTGATTTTTAACAATATCCCGTGTACTATAACCCCTTTGAGAATTTTCCGAAAACCGAGTTTCGATCATTTCAGCCCCGATTCAGGTCCGAACAGCACCAAATAAAATTTCATTGAATTCCAATAACCCATAGGAACAAATTATGTAAAAATATCCACAAAATGGTCCGACTTGATTTTTAACAATATCCCGTGTACCTTTGAGAATTTTCCGAAAACCGAGTTTCGATCATATCAGCTCCGATTCTGGTCCGAACAGCGTCAAATAAAATTTCGTTGAATTCCAATAACCCATAGGAACAAAATATGTAAAAATGTCCATGAAATGGTCCGACCCGATTTTTAACAATATTTCGTGTACTAACCCCTTTGAGGATTATCCGAAAACCGATTTTCAATCATATCAGGTCCGATTCAGGTTGGAATAAAATTTTGTTGAATTTTAATAACCCATAGGAACAAAATATATAAAAATATTTACAAAATGGTCCGACTCGATTTTTAACAATATCCAGTGTACTAACCCCTTTGAGAATTTTCCGAAAATCGAGTTTTGATCATATCAGCTCCGATTCTGGTCCGAACAGCGTCAATTAAAATTTCGTTGAATTCCAATAACCCATAGGAATAAAATATGTAAAAATATCCACAAAATGGTCCGACTTGATTTTTAACAATATCCCGTGTACTAACCCCTTTGAGAATTTTCCAAAAACCGAGTTTCGATCATATCAGCTCCGATTCATGTCCGAATTGCATCAAATAAAATTTCGTTGAATTCCAATAACCCATAGGAACAAAATATGTAAAAATATCCACAAAATGACCCGACTTAATTTTTAACAATATCCCGTGTACTATAACCCCTTTGAGAATTTTCCGAAAACTGAGTTTCGATCATTTCAGCCCCGATTCAGGTCCGAACAGCACCAAATAAAATTTTATTGAATTCCAATAACCCATAGGAACAAATTATGTAAAAATAACCACAAAATGGTCCGACTTGATTTTTAACAATATCCCGTGTACTAACCCCTTTGAGAATTTTCCGAAAACCGAGTTTCGATCGTATCAGCTCCGATTCTGGTCCGAACAGCGTCAAATAAAATTTCGTTGAATTCCAATAACCCATAGGAACAAAATATGTAAAAATATCCACAAAATGGTCCGACTCGATTTTTAACAATATCCCATGTGCTAGCCCCTTTGAGGATTATCCAAAAACCGAGTTTCGATTATAACATCTCCGATTCATGTCCGAAACGTGTCAAATAATTTTTTTTTAATCCCAATAACCCATAGGAACAAAATATGTAAAAATGTCCATGAAATGGTCCGACCCGATTTTTAACAATATTTCGTGTACTAACCCCTTTGAGGATTATCCGAAAACCGATTTTCAATCATATCAGGTCCGATTCAGGTTGGAATAAAATTTTGTTGAATTTTAATAACCCATAGGAACAAAATATATAAAAATATCCAGAAAATGGCCCGACTCGATTTTTAACAATATCCCGTATACTAACCCCTTTGAGAATTTTCCGAAAGCCGAGTTTTGATCTTATCAGCTCCGATTCCGGTCCGAACAGCGTCAAATAAAATTTCGTTGAATTCCAATAACCCATAGGAACAAAATATGTAAAAATATCCACAAAATGGTCCGACTTGATTTTTAACAATATCCCGTGTACTAACCCGTTTGAGAATTTTCCAAAAACCGAGTTTCGATCATATCAGCTCCGATTCATGTCCGAATTGCGTCAAATAAAATTTCGTTGAATTCCAATAACCCATAGGAACAAAATATGTAAAAATATCCACAAAATGACCCGACTTGATTTTTAACAATATCCCGTGTACTATAACCCCTTTGAGAATTTTCCGAAAACCGAGTTTCGATCATTTCACCCCCGATTCAGGTCCGAACAGCACCAAATAAAATTTCATTGAATTCCAATAACCCATAGGAACAAATTATGTAAAAATATCCACAAAATGGTCTGACTCGATTTTTAAAAAATATCCCGTGTACTAACCCCTTTGAGAATTTTCCGAAAACCGAGTTTCGATCATATCAGTTCCGATTCCGGTCCGAACAGCGTCAAATAAAATTTCGTTGAATTCCAATAACCCATAGGAACAAAATATGTAAAAATATCCACAAAATGACCCGACTTGATTTTTAACAATATCCCGTGTACTATAACCCCTTTGAGAATTTTCCAAAAACCGAGTTTCGATCATATCAGCTCTGATTCATGTCCGAATTGCATCAAATAAAATTTCGTTGAATTCCAATAACCCATAGGAACAAAATATGTAAAAATATCCACAAAAATGACCCGACTTGATTTTTAACAATATCCCGTGTACTATAACCCCTTTGAGAATTTTCCGAAAACCGAGTTTCGATCATTTCAGCCCCGATTCAGGTCCGAACAGCACCAAATAAAATTTCATTGAATTCCAATAACCCATAGGAACAAATTATGTAAAAATATCCACAAAATGGTCCGACTTGATTTTTAACAATATCCCGTGTACTAACCCCTTTGAGAATTTTCCGAAAACCGAGTTTCGATCGTATCAGCTCCGATTCTGGTCCGAACAGCGTCAAATAAAATTTCGTTGAATTCCAATAACCCATAGAAACAAAATATGTAAAAATATCCACAAAATGGTCCGACTCGATTTTTAACAATATCCCATGTGCTAGCCCCTTTGAGGATTATCCAAAAACCGAGTTTCGATTATAACATCTCCGATTCATGTCCGAAACGTGTCAAATAAAATTTTTTTTAATCCCAATAACCCATAGGAACAAAATATGTAAAAATGTCCATGAAATGGTCCGACCCGATTTTTAACAATATTTCGTGTACTAACCCCTTTGAGGATTATCCGAAAACCGATTTTCAATCATATCAGGTCCGATTCAGGTTGGAATAAAATTTTGTTGAATTTTAATAACCCATAGGAACAAAATATATAAAAATATCCAGAAAATTGTCCGACTCGATTTTTAACAATATCCCGTGTACTAACCCCTTTGAGAATTTTCCGAAAACCGAGTTTTGATCATATCATCTCCGATTCCGGTCCGAACAGCGTCAAATAAAATTTCGTTGAATTCCAATAACCCATAGGAACAAAATATGTAAAAATATCCACAAAATGGTCCGACTTGATTTTTAACAATATCCCGTGTACTACCCGTTTGAGAATTTTCCAAAAACCGAGTTTCGATCATATCAGCTCCGATTCATGTCCGAATTGCGTCAAATAAAATTTCGTTGAATTCCAATAACCCATAGGAACAAAATATGTAAAAATATCCACAAAATGACCCGACTTGATTTTTAACAATATCCCGTGTACTATAACCCCTTTGAGAATTTTCCGAAAACCGAGTTTCGATCATTTCACCCCCGATTCAGGTCCGAACAGCACCAAATAAAATTTCATTGAATTCCAATAACCCATAGGAACAAATTATGTAAAAATATCCACAAAATGGTCTGACTCGATTTTTAAAAAATATCCCGTGTACTAACCCCTTTGAGAATTTTCCGAAAACCGAGTTTCGATCATATCAGTTCCGATTCCGGTCCGAACAGCGTCAAATAAAATTTCGTTGAATTCCAATAACCCATAGGAACAAAATATGTAAAAATATCCACAAAATGGTCCGACTCGATTTTTAACAATATCCCATGTACTAGCCCCTTTGAGGATTATCCAAAAACCGAGTTTCGATTATAACATCTCCGATTCATGTCTGAAACGTGTCAAATAAAATTTTTTTTAATCCCAATAACCCATAGGAACAAAATATGTAAAAATGTCCATGAAATGGTCCGACCCGATTTTTAACAATATTTCGTGTACTAACCCCTTTGAGGATTATCCGAAAACCGATTTTCAATCATATCAGGTCCGATTCAGGTTGGAATAAAATTTTGTTGAATTTTAATAACCCATAGGAACAAAATATATAAAAATATTTACAAAATGGTCCGACTCGATTTTTAACAATATCCCGTGTACTAACCCCTTTGAGAATTTTCCGAAAACCGAGTTTTGATCATATCAGCTCCGATTCTGGTCCGAACAGCGTCAATTAAAATTTCGTTGAATTCCAATAACCCATAGGAATAAAATATGTAAAAATATCCACAAAATGGTCCGACTTGATTTTTAACAATATCCCGTGTACTAACCCCTTTGAGAATTTTCCAAAAACCGAGTTTCGATCATATCAGCTCTGATTCATGTCCGAATTGTATCAAATAAAATTTCATTGAATTCCAATAACCCATAGGAACAAAATATGTAATAATATCCACAAAATGACCCGACTTGATTTTTAACAATATCCCGTGTACTATAACCCCTTTGAGAATTTTCCGAAAACCGAGTTTCGATCATTTCAGCCCCGATTCAGGTCCGAACAGCACCAAATAAAATTTCATTGAATTCCAATAACCCATAGGAACAAATTATGTAAAAATATCCACAAAATGGTCCGACTTGATTTTTAACAATATCCCGTGTACTAACCCCTTTGAGAATTTTCCGAAAACCGAGTTTCGATCGTATCAGCTCCGATTCTGGTCCGAACAGCGTCAAATAAAATTTCGTTGAATTCCAATAACCCATAGGAACAAAATATGTAAAAATATCCACAAAATGGTCCGACTCGATTTTTAACAATATCCCATGTGCTAGCCCCTTTGAGGATTATCCAAAAACCGAGTTTCGATTATAACATCTCCGATTCATGTCCGAAACGTGGCAAATAAAATTTTTTTTAATCCCAATAACCCATAAGAACAAAATATGTAAAAATGTTCATGAAATGGTCCGACCCGATTTTTAACAATATTTCGTGTACTAACCCCTTTGAGGATTATCCGAAAACCGATTTTCAATCATATCAGGTCCGATTCAGGTTGGAATAAAATTTTGTTGAATTTTAATAACCCATAGGAACAAAATATATAAAAATATCCAGAAAATGGTCCGACTCGATTTTTAACAATATCCCGTGTACTAACCCCTTTGAGAATTTTCCGAAAACCGAGTTTTGATCATATCAGCTCCGATTCCGGTCCGAACAGCGTCAAATAAAATTTCGTTGAATTCCAATAACCCATAGGAACAAAATATGTAAAAATATCCACAAAATGGTCCGACTTGATTTTTAACAATATCCCGTGTACTAACCCGTTTGAGAATTTTCCAAAAACCGAGTTTCGATCATATCAGCTCCGATTCATGTCCGAATTGCGTCAAATAAAATTTCGTTGAATTCCAATAACCCATAGGAACAGAATATGTAAAAATATCCACAAAATGACCCGACTTGATTTTTAACAATATCCCGTGTACTATAACCCCTTTGAGAATTTTCCGAAAACCGAGTTTCGATCATTTCACCCCCGATTCAGGTCCGAACAGCACCAAATAAAATTTCATTGAATTCCAATAACCCATAGGAACAAATTATGTAAAAATATCCACAAAATGGTCTGACTCGATTTTTAAAAAATATCCCGTGTACTAACCCCTTTGAGAATTTTCCGAAAACCGAGTTTCGATCATATCAGTTCCGATTCCGGTCCGAACAGCGTCAAATAAAATTTCGTTGAATTCCAATAACCCATAGGAACAAAATATGTAAAAATATCCACAAAATGACCCGACTTGATTTTTAACAATATCCCGTGTACTATAACCCCTTTGAGAATTTTCCGAAAACCGAGTTTCGATCATTTCAGCCCCGATTCAGGTCCGAACAGCACCAAATAAAATTTCATTGAATTCCAATAACCCATAGGAACAAATTATGTAAAAATATCCACAAAATGGTCCGATTTGATTTTTAACAATATCCCGTGTACTAACCCCTTTGAGAATTTTCCGAAAACCGAGTTTCGATCATATCAGCTCCGATTCTGGTCCGAACAGCGTCAAATAAAATTTCGTTGAATTCCAATAACCCATAGGAACAAAATATGTAAAAATATCCACAAAATGGTCCGACTCGATTTTTAACAATATCCCATGTACTAGCCCCTTTGAGGATTATCCAAAAACCGAGTTTCTATTATAACATCTCCGATTCATGTCCGAAACGTGTCAAATAAAATTTTTTTAATCCCAATAACCCGTAGGAACAAAATATGTAAAAATGTCCATGAAATGGTCCGACCCGATTTTTAACAATATTTCGTGTACTAACCCCTTTGAGGATTATCCGAAAACCGATTTTCAATCATATCAGGTCCGATTCAGGTTGGAATAAAATTTTGTTGAATTTTAATAACCCATAGGAACAAAATATATAAAAATATCCAGAAAATGGTCCGACTCGATTTTTAACAATATCCCGTGTACTAACCCCTTTGAGAATTTTCCGAAAACCGAGTTTTGATCATATCAGCTCCGATTCCCGTCCGAACTGCGTCAAATAAAATTTCGTTGAATTCCAATAACCCATAGGAACAAAATATGTAAAAATATCCACAAAATGGTCCGACTCGATTTTTAACAATATCCCATGTACTAGCCCCTTTGAGGATTATCCAAAAATCCAGTTTCGATTATAACATCTCCGATTCATGTCCGAAACGTGTCAAATAAAATTTTTTTTAATCCCAATAACCCATAGGAACAAAATATGTAAAAATGTCCATGAAATGGTCCGACCCGATTTTTAACAATATTTCGTGTACTAACCCCTTTGAGGATTATCCGAAACCCGATTTTCAATCATATCAGGTCCGATTCAGGTTGGAATAAAATTTTGTTGAATTTTAATAACCCATAGGAACAAAATATATAAAAATATTTACAAAATGGTCCGACTCGATTTTTAACAATATCCCGTGTACTAACCCCTTTGAGAATTTTCCGAAAACCGAGTTTTGATCATATCAGCTCCGATTCCGGTCCGAACAGCGTCAATTAAAATTTCGTTGAATTCCAATAACCCATAGGAATAAAATATGTAAAAATATCCACAAAATGGTCCGACTTGATTTTTAACAATATCCCGTGTACTAACCCCTTTGAGAATTTTCCAAAAACCGAGTTTCGATCATATCAGCTCCGATTCTGGTCCGAACAGCGTCAAATAAAATTTCGTTGAATTCCAATAACCCATAGGAACAAAATATGTAAAAATATCCACAAAATGGTCCGACTCAATTTTTAACAATATCCCATGTACTAGCCCCTTTGAGAATTTTCCGAAAACCGAGTTTCGATCATATCAGCTCCGATTCTGGTCCGAACAGCGTCAAATAAAATTTCGTTGAATTCCAATAACCCATAGGAACAAAATATGTAAAAATGTCCATGAAATGGTCCGACCCGATTTTTAACAATATTTCGTGTACTAACCCCTTTGAGGATTATCCGAAACCCGATTTTCAATCATATCAGGTCCGATTCAGGTTGGAATAAAATTTTGTTGAATTTTAATAACCCATAGGAAAAAAATATATAAAAATATTTACAAAATGGTCCGACTCGATTTTTAACAATATGCCGTGTACTCGATTCAGGTTGGAATAAAACCGAGTTTCGATCATATTAGCTCTGATTCTGGTCCGAATTGCATCAAATAAAATTTCGTTGAATTCCAATAACCCATAGGAACAAAATATGTAAAAATATCCACAAAATGACCCGACTTGATTTTTAACAATATCCCGTGTACTATAACCCCTTTGAGAATTTTCCGAAAAGCGAGTTTCGATCATTTCAGCCCCGATTCAGGTCCGAACAGCACCAAATAAAATTTCATTGAATTCCAATAACCCATAGGAACAAATTATGTAAAAATATCCACAAAATGGTCCGACTTGATTTTTAAAAATATCTCGTGTACTAACCCCTTTGAGAATTTTCCGAAAACCGAGTTTCGATCGTATCAGCTCCGATTCTGGTCCGAACAGCATCAAATAAAATTTCGTTGAATTCCAATAACCCATAGGAACAAAATATGTAAAAATATCCACAAAATGGTCCGACTCGATTTTTAACAATATCCCATGTGCTAGCCCCTTTGAGGATTATCCAAAAACCGAGTTTCGATTATAACATCTCCGATTCATGTCCGAAACGTGTCAAATAAAATTTTTTTAATCCCAATAACCCATAGGAACAAAATATGTAAAAATGTCCATGAAATGGTCCGACCCGATTTTTAACAATATTTCGTGTACTAACCCCTTTGAGGATTATCCGAAAACCGATTTTCAATCATATCAGGTCCGATTCAGGTTGGAATAAAATTTTGTTGAATTTTAATAACCCATAGGAACAAAATATATAAAAATATCCAGAAAATGGTCCGACTCGATTTTTAACAATATCCCGTGTACTAACCCCTTTGAGAATTTTCCGAAAACCGAGTTTTGATCATATCAGCTCCGATTTCGGTCCGAACAGCGTCAAATAAAATTTCGTTGAATTCCAATAACCCATAGGAACAAAATATGTAAAAATATCCACAAAATGGTCCGACTTGATTTTTAACAATATCCCGTGTACTAACCCGTTTGAGAATTTTCCAAAAACCGAGTTTCGATCATATCAGCTCCGATTCATGTCCGAATTGCGTCAAATAAAATTTCGTTGAATTCCAATAACCCATAGGAACAAAATATGTAAAAATATCCACAAAATGACCCGACTTGATTTTTAACAATATCCCGTGTACTATAACCCCTTTGAGAATTTTCCGAAAACCGAGTTTCGATCATTTCACCCCCGATTCAGGTCCGAACAGCACCAAATAAAATTTCATTGAATTCCAATAACCCATAGGAACAAATTATGTAAAAATATCCACAAAATGGTCTGACTCGATTTTTAAAAAATATCCCGTGTACTAACCCCTTTGAGAATTTTCCGAAAACCGAGTTTCGATCATATCAGCTCCGATTCCGGTCCGAACAGCGTCAAATAAAATTTCGTTGAATTCCAATAACCCATAGGAACAAAATATGTAAAAATATCCACAAAATGACCCGACTTGATTTTTAACAATATCCTGTGTACTATAACCCCTTTGAGAATTTTCCGAAAACCGAGTTTCGATCATTTCAGCCCCGATTCAGGTCCGAACAGCACCAAATAAAATTTTATTGAATTCCAATAACCCATAGGAACAAATTATGTAAAAATATCCACAAAATGGTCCGATTTGATTTTTAACAATATCCCGTGTACTAACCCCTTTGAGAATTTTCCGAAAACCGAGTTTCGATCATATCAGCTCCGATTCTGGTCCGAACAGCGTCAAATAAAATTTCGTTGAATTCCAATAACCCATAGGAACAAAATATGTAAAAATATCCACAAAATGGTCCGACTCGATTTTTAACAATATCCCATGTACTAGCCCCTTTGAGGATTATCCAAAAACCGAGTTTCGATTATAACATCTCCGATTCATGTCCGAAACGTGTCAAATAAAATTTTATTTAATCCCAATAACCCGTAGGAACAAAATATGTAAAAATGTCCATGAAATGGTCCGACCCGATTTTTAACAATATTTCGTGTAATAACCCCTTTGAGGATTATCCGAAAACCGATTTTTAATCATATCAGGTCCGATTCAGGTCCGATTCAGGTTGGAATAAAATTTTGTTGAATTTTAATAACCCATAGGAACAAAATATATAAAAATATCCACAAAATGGTCCGACTCGATTTTTAACAATATCCCGTGTACTAACCCCTTTGAGAATTTTCCTAAAACCGAGTTTTGATCATATCAGCTCCGATTCCGGTCCGAACAGCGTCAAATAAAATTTCGTTGAATTCCAATAACCCATAGGAACAAAATATGTAAAAATATCCACAAAATGGTCCGACTTGATTTTTAACAATATCCCGTGTACTAACCCCTTTGAGAATTTTCCCAAAACCGAGTTTCGATCATATCAGTTCCGATTCATGTCCGAATTGCGTCAAATAAAATTTCGTTGAATTCAAATAACCCTTAGTAACAAAATATGTAAAAATATCCACAAAATGACCCGACTTGATTTTTAACAATATCCCGTGTACTATAACCCCTTTGAGAATTTTCCGAAAACCGAGTTTCGATAATTTCAGCCCCGATTCAGGTCCGAACAACACCAAATAAAATTTCATTGAATTCAAATAACCCATAGGAACAAATTATGTAAAAATATCCACAAAATGGTCCGACTTGATTTTTAACAATATCCCGTGTAGTAACCCCTTTGAGAATTTTCCGAAAACCGAGTTTCGATCATATTAGCTCCGATTCCGGTCCGAACAGCGTCAAATAAAATTTCGTTGAATTCCAATAACCCATAGGAACAAAATATGTAAAAATATCCACAAAATGGTCCGACTCGATTTTTAACAATATCCCATGTACTAGCCCCTTTGAGGATTATCCAAAAACGGAGTTTCGATCATATCAGCTCCGATTCGGGTCCGAATTTCGTCAAATAAAATTTCATTGAATTCCAATAACCCATAGGAACAAAATATGTAAAAATATCCACAAAATGGTCCGACTTGATTTTTAACAATATCCCGTGTACTAACCCCTTTAAGAATTTTTCGAAAACCGAGTTTCGATCATATCAGCTCTGATTCCGGTCCGAACAGCGTCAAATAAAATTTCGTTGAATTCCAATAACCCATAGGAACAAAATGTGTAAAAATATCCACAATAAAATTTTATTGAATCCCAATAACCCGTAGGAACAAAATTTGTAAAAATGTCCATTAAATGGTCCGACCCGATTTTTAACAATATTTCGTGTACTAAGCCCTTTGAGGATTATCCGAAAACCGATTTTCAATCATATCAGGTCCGATTCAGGTTCGAACTACGTCAAATAAAATTTTGTTGAATTTTAATAACCCATAGGAACAAAATATATAAAAATATCCACAAAATGGTTCGACTTGATTTTTAACAATATCCCATGTACTAACCCTTTTGAGAATTTTCCGAAAACCGAGTTTCGATCATATCAGCTCCGATTCGGGTCCGAATTTCGTCAAATAAAATTTCATTGAATTCCAATAACCCATAAGAACAAAATATGTAAAAATATCCATGAAGTGGTTCGACTCAATTTTTAACAATATCCAGTATACTAACCCTTTGAGGATTATCCAAAAACCGAGTTTCGGTCATTTCAGCCCCGATTCAGGTCCGACCGGCACCAAATAAAATTTCATTGAATTCCAATAACCCATAGGAACAAAATATGTAAAAATATCCACAAAATGGTCCGACTCGATTTTTAACAATATCCCGTGTACTAGCCCCTTTGAGCATTATCCCAAAACCGAGTTTCGATTATAACATCTCCGATTCAGGTCCGAAACGCGTCAAATAAAATTTTGTTTAATCCCAATAACCCATAGGAACAAAATATGTAAAAATATCCATGAAATGATCCGACCCGATTTTTAACAATATTTCGTGTACTAACCCCTTTGAGGACTATCCGAAAACCGATTTTCAATCATATCAGGTCCGATTCAGGTCCGATTCAGGTTGGAATAAAATTTTGTTGAATTTTAATAACCCACAGGAACAAAATATATAAAAATATCCACAAAATGGTCCGACTCAATTTTTAACAATATCCCGTGTACTAACCCCTTTGAGAATTTTCCGAAAACCGAGTTTTGATCATATCAGCTCCGATTCCGGTCCGAACAGCGTCAAATAAAATTTCGTTGAATTCCAATAACCCATAGGAACAAAATATATAAAAATATCCAAAATATGGTCCGACTTGATTTTTAACAATATCCCGTTTACTAACCCCTTTGAGAATTTTCCAAAAACCGAGTTTCGATCATATCAGCTCCGATTCCGGTCCGAACAACGTCAAATAAAATTTCGTTGAATTCCAATAACCCATAGGAACAAAATATGTAAAAATATCCACAAAATGGTTCGACTTGATTTTTAACAATATCCCGTGTACTAACCTCTTTAAGAATTTTCCGAAAACCGAGTTTCGATCATATCAGCTCCGATTCCGGTCCGAACAGCGTCAAATAAAATTTTGTTGAATTCCAATAACCCATGGGAACTAAATATGTAAAAATATCCACAAAATGGTCCGACTTGATTTTTGTACTAACCCCTTTGAGGATTATCCTAAAACCGAGTTTCGATTATAACAGCTCCGATTCAGGTCCGACACGTGTCAAATAAAATTTTGTTTAATCCCAATAACCCGTAGGAACAAAATATGTAAAAATGTCCATGAAATGGTTCGACCCGATTTTTAACAATATTTTGTGTACTAACCCCTTTGAGGATTATCCGAAAACCGATTTTCAATCATATCAGGTCCGATTCAGGTTCGAACTACGTCAAATAAAATTTTGTTGAATTTTAATAACCCATAGGAACAAAATATATAAAAAAATCCACAAAATGGTCCGATTTGATTTTTAACAATATCCCGTGTACTAACCCCTTTAAGAATTTTCCGAAAACCGAGTTTTGATCATATCAGCTCCGATTCCGGTCCGAACTGCGTCAAATAAAATTTCGCTGAATTCCAATAACCCATAGGAACAAAATATGTAAAAATATCCACAAAATGGTCCGACTCGATTTTTAACAATATCCAGTGTACTAACCCCTTTGAGGATTATCCGAAAACCGAGTTTCGGTCATTTCAGCTCCGATTCAGGTCCGAACAGCACCAAATAAAATTTCATTGAATTCCAATAACCCATAGGAACAAAATATGTAAAAATATCCACAAAATGGTCCGACTGGATTTTTAACAATATCCCGTGTACTAACCCCTTTAAGAATTTTCCGAAAACCGAGTTTCGATCATATCAGCTCCGATTCCGGTCCGAACAGCGTCAAATAAAATTTCGTTGAATTCCAATAACCCATAGGAATAAAATATGTAAAAATATCCACAAAATGGTCCGACTTGATTTTTAACAATATCCCGTGTACTAACCCCTTTGAGAATTTTCCGAAAACCGAGTTTTGATCATATCAGCTCCGATTCCGGTCCGAACAGCGTCAAATAAAATTTCGTTGAATTCCAATAACCCATAGGAACAAAATATATAAAAATATCCAAAATATGGTCCGACTTGATTTTTAACAATATCCCGTTTACTAACCCCTTTGAGAATTTTCCAAAAACCGAGTTTCGATCATATCAGCTCCGATTCCGGTCCGAACAACGTCAAATAAAATTTCGTTGAATTCCAATAACCCATAGGAACAAAATATGTAAAAATATCCACAAAATGGTTCGACTTGATTTTTAACAATATCCCGTGTACTAACCTCTTTAAGAATTTTCCGAAAACCGAGTTTCGATCATATCAGCTCCGATTCCGGTCCGAATAGCGTCAAATAAAATTTTGTTGAATTCCAATAACCCATAGGAACTAAATATGTAAAAATATCCACAAAATGGTCCGACTTGATTTTTGTACTAACCCCTTTGAGGATTATCCTAAAACCGAGTTTCGATTATAACAGCTCCGATTCAGGTCCGACACGTGTCAAATAAAATTTTGTTTAATCCCAATAACCCGTAGGAACAAAATATGTAAAAATGTCCATGAAATGGTTCGACCCGATTTTTAACAATATTTTGTGTACTAACCCCTTTGAGGATTATCCGAAAACCGATTTTCAATCATATCAGGTCCGATTCAGGTTCGAACTACGTCAAATAAAATTTTGTTGAATTTTAATAACCCATAGGAACAAAATATATAAAAAAATCCACAAAATGGTCCGATTTGATTTTTAACAATATCCCGTGTACTAACCCCTTTAAGAATTTTCCGAAAACCGAGTTTTGATCATATCAGCTCCGATTCCGGTCCGAACTGCGTCAAATAAAATTTCGCTGAATTCCAATAACCCATAGGAACAAAATATGTAAAAATATCCACAAAATGGTCCGACTCGATTTTTAACAATATCCAGTGTACTAACCCCTTTGAGGATTATCCGAAAACCGAGTTTCGGTCATTTCAGCTCCGATTCAGGTCCGAACAGCACCAAATAAAATTTCATTGAATTCCAATAACCCATAGGAACAAAATATGTAAAAATATCCACAAAATGGTCCGACTTGATTTTTAACAATATCCCGTGTACTAACCCCTTTAAGAATTTTCCGAAAACCGAGTTTCGATCATATCAGCTCCGATTCCGGTCCGAACAGCGTCAAATAAAATTTCGTTGAATTCCAATAACCCATAGGAATAAAATATGTAAAAATATCCACAAAATGGTCCGACTTGATTTTTAACAATATCCCGTGTACTAACCCCTTTGAGAATTTTCCGAAAACCGAGTTTTGATCATATCAGCTCCGATTCCGGTCCGAACAGCGTCAAATAAAATTTCGTTGAATTCCAATAACCCATAGGAACAAAATATATAAAAATATCCAAAATATGGTCCGACTTGATTTTTAACAATATCCCGTTTACTAACCCCTTTGAGAATTTTCCAAAAACCGAGTTTCGATCATATCAGCTCCGATTCCGGTCCGAACAACGTCAAATAAAATTTCGTTGAATTCCAATAACCCATAGGAACAAAATATGTAAAAATATCCACAAAATGGTTCGACTTGATTTTTAACAATATCCCGTGTACTAACCCCTTTAAGAATTTTCCGAAAACCGAGTTTCGATCATATCAGCTCCGATTCCGGTCCGAACAGCGTCAAATAAAATTTTGTTGAATTCCAATAACCCATAGGAACTAAATATGTAAAAATATCCACAAAATGGTCCGACTTGATTTTTGTACTAACCCCTTTGAGGATTATCCTAAAACCGAGTTTCGATTATAACAGCTCCGATTCAGGTCCGACACGTGTCAAATAAAATTTTGTTTAATCCCAATAACCCGTAGGAACAAAATATGTAAAAATGTCCATGAAATGGTTCGACCCGATTTTTAACAATATTTTGTGTACTAACCCCTTTGAGGATTATCCGAAAACCGATTTTCAATCATATCAGGTCCGATTCAGGTTCGAACTACGTCAAATAAAATTTTGTTGAATTTTAATAACCCATAGGAACAAAATATATAAAAAAATCCACAAAATGGTCCGATTTGATTTTTAACAATATCCCGTGTACTAACCCCTTTAAGAATTTTCCGAAAACCGAGTTTTGATCATATCAGCTCCGATTCCGGTCCGAACTGCGTCAAATAAAATTTCGGTGAATTCCAATAACCCTTAGGAACAAAATATGTAAAAATATCCACAAAATGGTCCGACTCGATTTTTAACAATATCCAGTATACTAACCCCTTTGAGGATTATCCGAAAACCGAGTTTCGGTCATTTCAGCTCCGATTCAGGTCCGAACAGCACCAAATAAAATTTCATTGAATTCCAATAACCCATAGGAACAAAATATGTAAAAATATCCACAAAATGGTCCGACTTGATTTTTAACAATATCCCGTGTACTAACCCCTTTAAGAATTTTCCGAAAACCGAGTTTCGATCATATCAGCTCCGATTCGGGTCCGAATTTCGTCAAATAAAATTTCATTGAATTCCAATAACCCATAAGAACAAAATATGTAAAAATATCCATGAAATGGTTCGACTCGATTTTTAACAATATCCAGTGTACTAACCCCTTTGAGGATTATCCGAAAACCGAGTTTCGGTCATTTCAGCCCCGATTCAGGTCCGACCGGCACCAAATAAAATTTCATTGAATTCCAATAACCCATAGGAACAAAATATGTAAAAATATCCACAAAATGATCCGACTCGATTTTTAACAATATCCCGTGTACTAACCCCTTTGGGAATATCCGAAAATCGAATTTCCATTATATCAGCTCCGATTCAGGTCCGAAACGCGTCAAATAAAATTTTGTTGAATCCCAATAACCCATAGGAACAAAATATGTAAAAATGTCCATGAAATGGTCCATCCCGATTTTTAACAATATTTCGTGTACTAACCCATTTGAGGATTATTCGAAAATCGATTTTCAATCATATCAGATCCGATTCAGGTTCGAACTACGTCAAATAAAATTTTGTTGAATTTTAATAACCCATAGGAACAAAATATATAAAAATATCCACAAAATGGTCCAACTCGATTTTTAACAATATCCCGTGTACTAACCCCTTTGGGAATATCCGAAAATCGAGTTTCGATTATATCAACTCCGATTGAGGTCCGAAACGCGACAAATAAAATTTTGTTGAATCCCAATAACCCGTAGGAACAAAATATGTAAAAATGCCCATGAAATGTTCTGACCCGATTTTTAACAATATTTTGTGTACTAACCCCTTTGAGGATTATCCGAAAACCGAGTTTCGATCATATCAGCTCCGATTCCGGTCCGAACAGCGTCAAATAAAATTTCGTTGAATTCCAATAACCCATAGGAACAAAATATGTAAAAATATCCACAAAATGGTCCGACTCGATTTTTAACAATATCCCATGTACTAGCCCCTTTGAGGATTATCCGAAAACCGAGTTTCGATTATAACAGCTCCGATTCAGGTCCGACACGCGTCAAATAAAATTTTGTTTAATCCCAATAACCCGTAGGAACAAAATATGTAAAAATGTCCATGAAATGGTTCGACCCGATTTTTAACAATATTTTGTGTACTAACCCCTTTGAGGATTATCCGAAAACCGATTTTCAATCATATCAGGTCCGATTCAGGTTCGAACTACGTGAAATAAAATTTTGTTGAATTTTAATAACCCATAGGAACAAAATATATAAAAATATCCACAAAATGGTCCGACTTGATTTTTAACAATATCCCGTGTACTAACCCCTTTAAGAATTTTCCGAAAACCGAGTTTCGATCATATCAGCTCCGATTCCGGTCCGAACAGCGTCAAATAAAATTTCGTTGAATTCCAATAACCCATAGGAACAAAATATGTAAAAATATCCACAAAATGGTCCGACTTGATTTTTAACAATATCCCGTGTACTATAACCCCTTTGAGAATTTTCCGAAAATCGAGTTTCGATCATTTCAGTCCCGATTCAGGTCCGAACGGCACCAAATAAAATTTCATTGAATTCCAATAACCCAGAGGAACAAAATATGTAAAAATATCCGTAAAGAGGTCCGACTCGATTTTTAACAATATCCCGTGTACTAACCCCTTTGGGAATATCCGAAAATCGGTATTCGATTATATCAGCTCCGATTCAGGTCCAAAACGAGTCACATAAAATTTTATTGAATCCCAATAACCCGTAGGAACAAAATTTGTAAAAATGTCCATGAAATGGTCTGACCCGATTTTTAACAATATTTCGTGTACTAACCCCTTTGAGGATTATCCGAAAACCGATTTTCAATCATATCAGGTCCGATTCAGGTTCGAACTACGTCAAATAAAATTTTGTTGAATTTTAATAACCCATAGGAACAAAATATATAAAAATATCCACAAAATGGTTCGACTTGATTTTTAACAATATCCCATGTACTAACCCCTTTGAGAATTTTCCGAAAACCGAGTTTCAATCATATCAGCTCCGATTCGGGTCCGAATTTCGTCAAATAAAATTTCATTAAATTCCAATAACCCATAAGAACAAAATATGTAAAAATATCCATGAAATGGTTCGACTCGATTTTTAACAATATCCAGTGTACTAACCCCTTTGAGGATTATCCGAAAACCGAGTTTCGGTCATTTCAGCCCCGATTCAGGTCCGACCGGCACCAAATAAAATTTCATTGAATTCCAATAACCCATAGGAACAAAATATGTAAAAATATCCACAAAATGGTCCGACTCGATTTTTAACAATATCCCGTGTACTAGCCCCTTTGAGGATTATCCCAAAACCGAGTTTCGATTATAACATCTCCGATTCAGGTCCGAAACGCGTCAAATAAAATTTTGTTGAATCCCAATAACCCATAGGAACAAAATATGTAAAAATGTCCATGAAATGGTCCGACCCGATTTTTAACAATATTTCGTGTACTAACCCCTTTGAGGATTATCCGAAAACCGATTTTCAATCATATCAGGTCCGATTCAGGTTGGAATAAAATTTTGTTGAATTTTAATAACCCATAGGAACAAAATATATAAAAATATCCAGAAAATGGTCCGACTCGATTTTTAACAATATCCCGTGTACTAACCCCTTTGAAAATTTTCCGAAAACCGAGTTTTGATCATATCAGCTCCGATTCCGGTCCGAACAGCGTCAAATAAAATTTCGTTGAATTCCAATAACCCATAGGAACAAAATATGTAAAAATATCCACAAAATGGTCCGACTTGATTTTTAACAATATCCCGTGTACTAACCCGTTTGAGAATTTTCCAAAAACCGAGTTTCGATCATATCAGCTCCGATTCATGTCCGAATTGCGTCAAATAAAATTTCGTTGAATTCCAATAACCCATAGGAACAAAATATGTAAAAATATCCACAAAATGACCCGACTTGATTTTTAACAATATCCCGTGTACTATAACCCCTTTGAGAATTTTCCGAAAACCCAGTTTCGATCATTTCACCCCCGATTCAGGTCCGAACAGCACCAAATAAAATTTCATTGAATTCCAATAACCCATAGGAACAAATTATGTAAAAATATCCACAAAATGGTCTGACTCGATTTTTAAAAAATATCCCGTGTACTAACCCCTTTGAGAATTTTCCGAAAACCGAGTTTCGATCATATCAGCTCCGATTCCGGTCCGAACAGCGTCAAATAAAATTTCGTTGAATTCCAATAACCCATAGGAACAAAATATGTAAAAATATCCACAAAATGGTCCGACTCGATTTTTAACAATATCCCATGTACTAGCCCCTTTGAGGATTATCCAAAAACGGAGTTTCGATTATAACAGCTCCGATTCAGGTCCGAACAGCACCAAATAAAATTTCGTTGAATTCCAATAACCCATAGGAACAAAATATGTAAAAATATCCACAAAATGGTCCGACTTGATTTTTAACAATATCCCGTGTACTAACCCCTTTAAGAATTTTTCGAAAACCGAGTTTCGATCATATCAGCTCTGATTCCGGTCCGAACAGCGTCAAATAAAATTTCGTTGAATTCCAATAACCCATAGGAACAAAATGTGTAAAAATATCCACAATAAAATTTTATTGAATCCCAATAACCCGTAGGAACAAAATTTGTAAAAATGTCCATTAAATGGTCCGACCCGATTTTTAACAATATTTCGTGTACTAAGCCCTTTGAGGATTATCCGAAAACCGATTTTCAATCATATCAGGTCCGATTCAGGTTCGAACTACGTCAAATAAAATTTTGTTGAATTTTAATAACCCATAGGAACAAAATATATAAAAATATCCACAAAATGGTTCGACTTGATTTTTAACAATATCCCATGTACTAACCCTTTTGAGAATTTTCCGAAAACCGAGTTTCGATCATATCAGCTCCGATTCGGGTCCGAATTTCGTCAAATAAAATTTCATTGAATTCCAATAACCCATAAGAACAAAATATGTAAAAATATCCATGAAGTGGTTCGACTCAATTTTTAACAATATCCAGTATACTAACCCTTTGAGGATTATCCAAAAACCGAGTTTCGGTCATTTCAGCCCCGATTCAGGTCCGACCGGCACCAAATAAAATTTCATTGAATTCCAATAACCCATAGGAACAAAATATGTAAAAATATCCACAAAATGGTCCGACTCGATTTTTAACAATATCCCGTGTACTAGCCCCTTTGAGCATTATCCCAAAACCGAGTTTCGATTATAACATCTCCGATTCAGGTCCGAAACGCGTCAAATAAAATTTTGTTTAATCCCAATAACCCATAGGAACAAAATATGTAAAAATATCCATGAAATGATCCGCCCCGATTTTTAACAATATTTCGTGTACTAACCCCTTTGAGGACTATCCGAAAACCGATTTTCAATCATATCAGGTCCGATTGAGGTCCGATTCAGGTTGGAATAAAATTTTGTTGAATTTTAATAACCCACAGGAACAAAATATATAAAAATATCCACAAAATGGTCCGACTCAATTTTTAACAATATCCCGTGTACTAACCCCTTTGAGAATTTTCCGAAAACCGAGTTTTGATCATATCAGCTCCGATTCCGGTCCGAACAGCGTCAAATAAAATTTCGTTGAATTCCAATAACCCATAGGAACAAAATATATAAAAATATCCAAAATATGGTCCGACTTGATTTTTAACAATATCCCGTTTACTAACCCCTTTGAGAATTTTCCAAAAACCGAGTTTCGATCATATCAGCTCCGATTCCGGTCCGAACAACGTCAAATAAAATTTCGTTGAATTCCAATAACCCATAGGAACAAAATATGTAAAAATATCCACAAAATGGTTCGACTTGATTTTTAACAATATCCCGTGTACTAACCCCTTTAAGAATTTTCCGAAAACCGAGTTTCGATCATATCAGCTCCGATTCCGGTCCGAACAGCGTCAAATAAAATTTTGTTGAATTCCAATAACCCATAGGAACTAAATATGTAAAAATATCCACAAAATGGTCCGACTTGATTTTTGTACTAACCCCTTTGAGGATTATCCTAAAACCGAGTTTCGATTATAACAGCTCCGATTCAGGTCCGACACGTGTCAAATAAAATTTTGTTTAATCCCAATAACCCGTAGGAACAAAATATGTAAAAATGTCCATGAAATGGTTCGACCCGATTTTTAACAATATTTTGTGTACTAACCCCTTTGAGGATTATCCGAAAACCGATTTTCAATCATATCAGGTCCGATTCAGGTTCGAACTACGTCAAATAAAATTTTGTTGAATTTTAATAACCCATAGGAACAAAATATATAAAAAAATCCACAAAATGGTCCGATTTGATTTTTAACAATATCCCGTGTACTAACCCCTTTAAGAATTTTCCGAAAACCGAGTTTTGATCATATCAGCTCCGATTCCGGTCCGAACTGCGTCAAATAAAATTTCGCTGAATTCCAATAACCCATAGGAACAAAATATGTAAAAATATCCACAAAATGGTCCGACTCGATTTTTAACAATATCCAGTGTACTAACCCCTTTGAGGATTATCCGAAAACCGAGTTTCGGTCATTTCAGCTCCGATTCAGGTCCGAACAGCACCAAATAAAATTTCATTGAATTCCAATAACCCATAGGAACAAAATATGTAAAAATATCCACAAAATGGTCCGACTTGATTTTTAACAATATCCCGTGTACTAACCCCTTTAAGAATTTTCCGAAAACCGAGTTTCGATCATATCAGCTCCGATTCCGGTCCGAACAGCGTCAAATAAAATTTCGTTGAATTCCAATAACCCATAGGAATAAAATATGTAAAAATATCCACAAAATGGTCCGACTTGATTTTTAACAATATCCCGTGTACTAACCCCTTTGAGAATTTTCCGAAAACCGAGTTTTGATCATATCAGCTCCGATTCCGGTCCGAACAGCGTCAAATAAAATTTCGTTGAATTCCAATAACCCATAGGAACAAAATATATAAAAATATCCAAAATATGGTCCGACTTGATTTTTAACAATATCCCGTTTACTAACCCCTTTGAGAATTTTCCAAAAACCGAGTTTCGATCATATCAGCTCCGATTCCGGTCCGAACAACGTCAAATAAAATTTCGTTGAATTCCAATAACCCATAGGAACAAAATATGTAAAAATATCCACAAAATGGTTCGACTTGATTTTTAACAATATCCCGTGTACTAACCCCTTTAAGAATTTTCCGAAAACCGAGTTTCGATCATATCAGCTCCGATTCCGGTCCGAACAGCGTCAAATAAAATTTTGTTGAATTCCAATAACCCATAGGAACTAAATATGTAAAAATATCCACAAAATGGTCCGACTTGATTTTTGTACTAACCCCTTTGAGGATTATCCTAAAACCGAGTTTCGATTATAACAGCTCCGATTCAGGTCCGACACGTGTCAAATAAAATTTTGTTTAATCCCAATAACCCGTAGGAACAAAATATGTAAAAATGTCCATGAAATGGTTCGACCCGATTTTTAACAATATTTTGTGTACTAACCCCTTTGAGGATTATCCGAAAACCGATTTTCAATCATATCAGGTCCGATTCAGGTTCGAACTACGTCAAATAAAATTTTGTTGAATTTTAATAACCCATAGGAACAAAATATATAAAAAAATCCACAAAATGGTCCGATTTGATTTTTAACAATATCCCGTGTACTAACCCCTTTAAGAATTTTCCGAAAACCGAGTTTTGATCATATCAGCTCCGATTCCGGTCCGAACTGCGTCAAATAAAATTTCGGTGAATTCCAATAACCCATAGGAACAAAATATGTAAAAATATCCACAAAATGGTCCGACTCGATTTTTAACAATATCCAGTGTACTAACCCCTTTGAGGATTATCCGAAAACCGAGTTTCGGTCATTTCAGCTCCGATTCAGGTCCGAACAGCACCAAATAAAATTTCATTGAATTCCAATAACCCATAGGAACAAAATATGTAAAAATATCCACAAAATGGTCCGACTTGATTTTTAACAATATCCCGTGTACTAACCCCTTTAAGAATTTTCCGAAAACCGAGTTTCGATCATATCAGCTCCGATTCGGGTCCGAATTTCGTCAAATAAAATTTCATTGAATTCCAATAACCCATAAGAACAAAATATGTAAAAATATCCATGAAATGGTTCGACTCGATTTTTAACAATATCCAGTGTACTAACCCCTTTGAGGATTATCCGAAAACCGAGTTTCGGTCATTTCAGCCCCGATTCAGGTCCGACCGGCACCTAATAAAATTTCATTGAATTCCAATAACCCATAGGAACAAAATATGTAAAAATATCCACAAAATGATCCGACTCGATTTTTAACAATATCCCGTGTACTAACCCCTTTGGGAATATCCGAAAATCGAATTTCCATTATATCAGCTCCGATTCAGGTCCGAAACGCGTCAAATAAAATTTTGTTGAATCCCAATAACCCATAGGAACAAAATATGTAAAAATGTCCATGAAATGGTCCATCCCGATTTTTAACAATATTTCGTGTACTAACCCATTTGAGGATTATTCGAAAATCGATTTTCAATCATATCAGATCCGATTCAGGTTCGAACTACGTCAAATAAAATTTTGTTGAATTTTAATAACCCATAGGAACAAAATATATAAAAATATCCACAAAATGGTCCAACTCGATTTTTAACAATATCCCGTGTACTAACCCCTTTGGGAATATCCGAAAATCGAGTTTCGATTATATCAACTCCGATTGAGGTCCGAAACGCGACAAATAAAATTTTGTTGAATCCCAATAACCCGTAGGAACAAAATATGTAAAAATGCCCATGAAATGTTCTGACCCGATTTTTAACAATATTTTGTGTACTAACCCCTTTGAGGATTATCCGAAAACCGAGTTTCGATCATATCAGCTCCGATTCCGGTCCGAACAGCGTCAAATAAAAATTCGTTGAATTCCAATAACCCATAGGAACAAAATATGTAAAAATATCCACAAAATGGTCCGACTCGATTTTTAACAATATCCCATGTACTAGCCCCTTTGAGGATTATCCTAAAACCGAGTTTCGATTATAACAGCTCCGATTCAGGTCCGACACGTGTCAAATAAAATTTTGTTTAATCCCAATAACCCGTAGGAACAAAATATGTAAAAATGTCCATGAAATGGTTTGACCCGATTTTTAACAATATTTTGTGTACTAACCCCTTTGAGGATTATCCGAAAACCGATTTTCAATCATATCAGGTCCGATTCAGGTTCGAACTACGTCAAATAAAATTTTGTTGAATTTTAATAACCCATAGGAACAAAATATATAAAAAAATCCACAAAATGGTCCGATTTGATTTTTAACAATATCCCGTGTACTAACCCCTTTAAGAATTTTCCGAAAACCGAGTTTTGATCATATCAGCTCCGATTCCGGTCCGAACTGCGTCAAATAAAATTTCGGTGAATTCCAATAACCCATAGGAACAAAATATGTAAAAATATCCACAAAATGGTCCGACTCGATTTTTAACAATATCCAGTGTACTAACCCCTTTGAGGATTATCCGAAAACCGAGTTTCGGTCATTTCAGCTCCGATTCAGGTCCGAACAGCACCAAATAAAATTTCATTGAATTCCAATAACCCATAGGAACAAAATATGTAAAAATATCCACAAAATGGTCCGACTTGATTTTTAACAATATCCCGTGTACTAACCCCTTTAAGAATTTTCCGAAAACCGAGTTTCGATCATATCAGCTCCGATTCGGGTCCGAATTTCGTCAAATAAAATTTCATTGAATTCCAATAACCCATAAGAACAAAATATGTAAAAATATCCATGAAATGGTTCGACTCGATTTTTAACAATATCCAGTGTACTAACCCCTTTGAGGATTATCCGAAAACCGAGTTTCGGTCATTTCAGCCCCGATTCAGGTCCGACCGGCACCTAATAAAATTTCATTGAATTCCAATAACCCATAGGAACAAAATATGTAAAAATATCCACAAAATGATCCGACTCGATTTTTAACAATATCCCGTGTACTAACCCCTTTGGGAATATCCGAAAATCGAATTTCCATTATATCAGCTCCGATTCAGGTCCGAAACGCGTCAAATAAAATTTTGTTGAATCCCAATAACCCATAGGAACAAAATATGTAAAAATGTCCATGAAATGGTCCATCCCGATTTTTAACAATATTTCGTGTACTAACCCATTTGAGGATTATTCGAAAATCGATTTTCAATCATATCAGATCCGATTCAGGTTCGAACTACGTCAAATAAAATTTTGTTGAATTTTAATAACCCATAGGAACAAAATATATAAAAATATCCACAAAATGGTCCAACTCGATTTTTAACAATATCCCGTGTACTAACCCCTTTGGGAATATCCGAAAATCGAGTTTCGATTATATCAACTCCGATTGAGGTCCGAAACGCGACAAATAAAATTTTGTTGAATCCCAATAACCCGTAGGAACAAAATATGTAAAAATGCCCATGAAATGTTCTGACCCGATTTTTAACAATATTTTGTGTACTAACCCCTTTGAGGATTATCCGAAAACCGAGTTTCGATCATATCAGCTCCGATTCCGGTCCGAACAGCGTCAAATAAAATTTCGTTGAATTCCAATAACCCATAGGAACAAAATATGTAAAAATATCCACAAAATGGTCCGACTCGATTTTTAACAATATCCCATGTACTAGCCCCTTTGAGGATTATCCGAAAACCGAGTTTCGATTATAACAGCTCCGATTCAGGTCCGACACGCGTCAAATAAAATTTTGTTTAATCCCAATAACCCGTAGGAACAAAATATGTAAAAATGTCCATGAAATGGTTCGACCCGATTTTTAACAATATTTTGTGTACTAACCCCTTTGAGGATTATCCGAAAACCGATTTTCAATCATATCAGGTCCGATTCAGGTTCGAACTACGTGAAATAAAATTTTGTTGAATTTTAATAACCCATAGGAACAAAATATATAAAAATATCCACAAAATGGTCCGACTTGATTTTTAACAATATCCCGTGTACTAACCCCTTTAAGAATTTTCCGAAAACCGAGTTTCGATCATATCAGCTCCGATTCCGGTCCGAACAGCGTCAAATAAAATTTCGTTGAATTCCAATAACCCATAGGAACAAAATATGTAAAAATATCCACAAAATGGTCCGACTTGATTTTTAACAATATCCCGTGTACTATAACCCCTTTGAGAATTTTCCGAAAATCGAGTTTCGATCATTTCAGTCCCGATTCAGGTCCGAACGGCACCAAATAAAATTTCATTGAATTCCAATAACCCAGAGGAACAAAATATGTAAAAATATCCGTAAAGAGGTCCGACTCGATTTTTAACAATATCCCGTGTACTAACCCCTTTGGGAATATCCGAAAATCGGTATTCGATTATATCAGCTCCGATTCAGGTCCAAAACGAGTCACATAAAATTTTATTGAATCCCAATAACCCGTAGGAACAAAATTTGTAAAAATGTCCATGAAATGGTCTGACCCGATTTTTAACAATATTTCGTGTACTAACCCCTTTGAGGATTATCCGAAAACCGATTTTCAATCATATCAGGTCCGATTCAGGTTCGAACTACGTCAAATAAAATTTTGTTGAATTTTAATAACCCATAGGAACAAAATATATAAAAATATCCACAAAATGGTCCGATTTGATTTTTAACAATATCCCGTGTACTAACCCCTTTGAGAATTTTCCGAAAACCGAGTTTTGATCATATCAGCTCCGATTCCGGTCCGAACTGCGTCAAATAAAATTTCGCTGAATTCCAATAACCCATAGGAACAAAATATGTAAAAAATATCCACAAAATGGTCCGACTCGATTTTTAACAATATCCAGTGTACTAACCCCTTTGAGGATTATCATTATCCGAAAACCGAGTTTCGGTCATTTCAGCCCCGATTGAGGTCCGACCGGCACCAAATAAAATTTTATTGAATTCCAATAACCCATAGGAACAAAATATGTAAAAATATCCACAAAATGGTCTAACTTGATTTTTAACAATATCCCGTGTACTAACCCCTTTGGGAATATCCGAAAATCGAATTTCCATTATATCAGCTCCGATTCAGGTCCGAAACGCGTCAAATAAAATTTTGTTGAATCCCAATAACCCATAGGAACAAAATATGTAAAAATGTCCATGAAATGGTCCATCCCGATTTTTAACAATATTTCGTGTACTAACCCATTTGAGGATTATTCGAAAATCGATTTTCAATCATATCAGATCCGATTCAGGTTCGAACTACGTCAAATAAAATTTTGTTGAATTTTAATAACCCATAGGAACAAAATATATAAAAATATCCACAAAATGGTCCAACTCGATTTTTAACAATATCCCGTGTACTAACCCCTTTGGGAATATCCGAAAATCGAGTTTCGATTATATCAACTCCGATTGAGGTCCGAAACGCGACAAATAAAATTTTGTTGAATCCCAATAACCCGTAGGAACAAAATATGTAAAAATGCCCATGAAATGTTCTGACCCGATTTTTAACAATATTTTGTGTACTAACCCCTTTGAGGATTATCCGAAAACCGAGTTTCGATCATATCAGCTCCGATTCCGGTCCGAACAGCGTCAAATAAAATTTCGTTGAATTCCAATAACCCATAGGAACAAAATATGTAAAAATATCCACAAAATGGTCCGACTCGATTTTTAACAATATCCCATGTACTAGCCCCTTTGAGGATTATCCGAAAACCGAGTTTCGATTATAACAGCTCCGATTCAGGTCCGACACGCGTCAAATAAAATTTTGTTTAATCCCAATAACCCGTAGGAACAAAATATGTAAAAATGTCCATGAAATGGTTCGACCCGATTTTTAACAATATTTTGTGTACTAACCCCTTTGAGGATTATCCGAAAACCGATTTTCAATCATATCAGGTCCGATTCAGGTTCGAACTACGTGAAATAAAATTTTGTTGAATTTTAATAACCCATAGGAACAAAATATATAAAAATATCCACAAAATGGTCCGACTTGATTTTTAACAATATCCCGTGTACTAACCCCTTTAAGAATTTTCCGAAAACCGAGTTTCGATCATATCAGCTCCGATTCCGGTCCGAACAGCGTCAAATAAAATTTCGTTGAATTCCAATAACCCATAGGAACAAAATATGTAAAAATATCCACAAAATGGTCCGACTTGATTTTTAACAATATCCCGTGTACTATAACCCCTTTGAGAATTTTCCGAAAATCGAGTTTCGATCATTTCAGTCCCGATTCAGGTCCGAACGGCACCAAATAAAATTTCATTGAATTCCAATAACCCAGAGAAACAAAATATGTAAAAATATCCGTAAAGAGGTCCGACTCGATTTTTAACAATATCCCGTGTACTAACCCCTTTGGGAATATCCGAAAATCGGTATTCGATTATATCAGCTCCGATTCAGGTCCAAAACGAGTCACATAAAATTTTATTGAATCCCAATAACCCGTAGGAACAAAATTTGTAAAAATGTCCATGAAATGGTCTGACCCGATTTTTAACAATATTTCGTGTACTAACCCCTTTGAGGATTATCCGAAAACCGATTTTCAATCATATCAGGTCCGATTCAGGTTCGAACTACGTCAAATAAAATTTTGTTGAATTTTAATAACCCATAGGAACAAAATATATAAAAATATCCACAAAATGGTTCGACTTGATTTTTAACAATATCCCATGTACTAACCCCTTTGAGAATTTTCCGAAAACCGAGTTTCAATCATATCAGCTCCGATTCGGGTCCGAATTTCGTCAAATAAAATTTCATTAAATTCCAATAACCCATAAGAACAAAATATGTAAAAATATCCATGAAATGGTTCGACTCGATTTTTAACAATATCCAGTGTACTAACCCCTTTGAGGATTATCCGAAAACCGAGTTTCGGTCATTTCAGCCCCGATTCAGGTCCGACCGGCACCAAATAAAATTTCATTGAATTCCAATAACCCATAGGAACAAAATATGTAAAAATATCCATAAAATGGTCCGACTCGATTTTTAACAATATCCCGTGTACTAGCCCCTTTGAGGATTATCCCAAAACCGAGTTTCGATTATAACATCTCCGATTCAGGTCCGAAACGCGTCAAATAAAATTTTGTTGAATCCCAATAACCCATAGGAACAAAATATGTAAAAATGTCCATGAAATGATCCGACCCAATTTTTAACAATATTTCGTGTACTAAGCCCTTTGAGGACTATCCGAAAACCGATTTTCAATCATATCAGGTCCGATTCAGGTCCGATTCAGGTTGGAATAAAATTTTGTTGAATTTTAAGAACCCATAGGAACAAAATATATAAAAATATCCACAAAATTGTCCGACTCGATTTTTAACAATATCCCGTGTACTAACCCCTTTGAGAATTTTCCGAGAACCGAGTTTTGATCATATCAGCTCCGATTCCGGTCCGAACAGCGTCAAATAAAATTTCGTTGAATTCCAATAACCCATAGGAACAAAATATATAAAAATATCCAAAATATGGTCCGACTTGATTTTTAACAATATCCCGTGTACTAACCCCTTTGAGAATTTTCCAAAAACCGAGTTTCGATCATATCAGCTCCGATTCCGGTCCGAACAACGTCAAATAAAATTTCGTTGAATTCCAATAACCCATAGGAACAAAATATGTAAAAATATCCACAAAATGGTCCGACTTGATTTTTAACAATATCCCGTGTACTAACCCCTTTAAGAATTTTCCGAAAACCGAGTTTCGATCATATCAGCTCCGATTCCGGTCCGAACAGCGTCAAATAAAATTTCGTTGACTTCCAATAACCCATAGGAACTAAATATGTAAAAATATCCACAAAATGGTCCGACTTGATTTTTGTACTAGCCCCTTTGAGGATTATCCTAAAACCGAGTTTCGATTATAACAGCTCCGATTCAGGTCCGACACGCGTCAAATAAAATTTTGTTTAATCCCAATAACCCGTAGGAACAAAAAATGTAAAAATGTCCATGAAATGGTTCGACCCGATTTTTAACAATATTTGGTGTACTAACCCCTTTGAGGATTATCCGAAAACCGATTTTCAATCATATCAGGTCCGATTCAGGTTCGAACTACGTCAAATAAAATTTTGTTGAATTTTAATAACCCATAGGAACAAAATATATAAAAAAAATCCACAAAATGGTCCGATTTGATTTTTAACAATATCCCGTGTACTAACCCCTTTGAGAATTTTCCGAAAACCGAGTTTTGATCATATCAGCTCCGATTCCGGTCCGAACTGCGTCAAATAAAATTTCGCTGAATTCCAATAACCCATAGGAACAAAATATGTAAAAAATATCCACAAAATGGTCCGACTCGATTTTTAACAATATCCAGTGTACTAACCCCTTTGAGGATTATCATTATCCGAAAACCGAGTTTCGGTCATTTCAGCCCCGATTGAGGTCCGACCGGCACCAAATAAAATTTCATTGAATTCCAATAACCCATAGGAACAAAATATGTAAAAATATCCACAAAATGGTCTAACTTGATTTTTAACAATATCCCGTGTACTAACCCCTTTGAGAATTTTCCGAAAACCGAGTTTCGATCATTTCAACCCCGATTCAGGTCCGAACAGCACCAAATAAAATTTCATTGAATTCCAATAACCCATAGGAACAAATTATGTAAAAATATCCACAAAATGGTCGGACTTGATTTTTAACAATATCCCGTGTACTAACCCCTTTGAGAATTTTCCGAAAACCGAGTTTCGATCATATCAGCTCCGATTCCGGTCCGAACAGCGTCAAATAAAATTTCGTTGAATTCCAATAACCCATAGGAACAAAATATGTAAAAATATCCACAAAATGGTCCGACTCGATTTTTAACAATATCCTGTGTACTAACCCCTTTGGGAATATACGAAAATCGAATTTCCATTATATCAGCTCCGTTTCAGGTCCGAAACGCGTCAAATAAAATTTTGTTGAATCCCAATAACCCATAGGAACAAAATATGTAAAAATGTCCATGAAATGGTCCGACCCAATTTTTAACAATATTTCGTGTACTAACCCCTTTGAGGATTATCCGAAAACCGATTTTTAATCATATCTGGTCCGATTCAGGTTCGAACTACGTCAAATAAAATTTTGTTGAATTTTAATAACCCATAGGAACAAAATATATAAAAATATCCACAAAATGGACCGACTCGATTTTTAACAATATCTCATGTACTAGCCCCTTTGAGGATTATCCAAAAATCGAGTTTCAATTATATCAGCTCCGATTCCGGTCCGAACTGCGTCAAATAAAATTTCCCTGAATTCCAATAACCCATAGGAACAAAATATGTAAAAATATCCACAAAATGGTCCGACTCGATTTTTAACAATATCCCATGTACTAGCCCCTTAGAGGATTATCCAAAAATCGAGTTTCGATTATATCAGCTCCGATTCAGGTCCGAACAGCACCAAATAAAATTTCATTGAATTCCAATAACCCATAGGAACAAAATATGTAAAAATATCCACAAAATGTTCTGACTTGATTTTTAACAATATCCCGTGTACTAACCCCTTTGAGAATTTTCCGAAAACCGAGTTTCGATCATATCAGCTCCGATTCCGGTCCGAACAGCGTCAAATAAAATTTCGTTGAATTCCAATAACCCATAGGAACAAAATATGTAAAAATATCCACAAAATGGTCCGACTCGATTTTTAACAATATCCAGTGTACTAACCCCTTTGAGGATTATCCGAAAACCGAGTTTCGGTCATTTCAGCTCCGATTCAGGTCCGAACAGCACCAAATAAAATTTCATTGAATTCCAATAACCCATAGGAACAAAATATGTAAAAATATCCACAAAATGGTCCGACTTGATTTTTAACAATATCCCGTGTACTAACCCCTTTAAGAATTTTCCGAAAACCGAGTTTCGATCATATCAGCTCCGATTCCGGTCCGAACAGCGTCAAATAAAATTTCGTTGAATTCTAATAACCCATAGGAACAAAATATGTAAAAATATCCACAAAATGGTCCGACTTGATTTTTAACAATATCCCGTGTACTATAACCCCTTTGAGAATTTTCCGAAAATAGAGTTTCGATAATTTCAGCCCCGATTCAGGTCCGAACGGCACCAAATAAAATTTCATTGAATTCCAATAACCCAGAGGAACAAAATATGTAAAAATATCCATAAAAAGGTCCGACTCAATTTTTAACAATATCCCGTGTACTAACCCCTTTGGGAATATCCGAAAATCGAGTTTCGATTATATCAGCTCCGATTCAGGTCCAAAACGAGTCACATAAAATTTTATTGAATCCCAATAACCCGTAGGAACAAAATTTGTAAAAATGTTCATGAAATGGTCCGACCCGATTTTTAACAATATTTTCGTGTACTAACCCCTTTGAGGATTATCCGAAAACCGATTTTCAATCATATCAGGTCCGATTCAGGTTCGAACTACGTCAAATAAAATTTTGTTGAATTTTAATAACCCATAGGAACAAAATATATAAAAATATCCACAAAATGGTTCGACTTGATTTTTAACAATATCCCATGTGCTAACCCCTTTGAGAATTTTCCGAAAATCGAGTTTCGATCATATCAGCTCCGATTCGGGTCCGAATTTCGTCAAATAAAATTTCATTGAATTCCAACAACCCATAAGAACAAAATATGTAAAAATATCCATGAAATGGTTCGACTCGATTTTTAACAATATCCAGTGTACTAACCCCATTGAGGATTATCCGAAAACCGAGTTTCGGTCATTTCAGCCCCGATTCAGGTCCGACCGGCACCAAATAAAATTTCATTGAATTCCAATAACCCATAGGAAAAAATTATGTAAGAATATCCACAAAATTGTCCGACTCGATTTTTAACAATATCCCGTGTACTAACCCCATTGGGAATATCCGAAAATCGAATTTCCATTATATCAGCTCCGATTCAGGTCCGAAACGCGTCAAATAAAATTTTGTTGAATCCCAATAACCCATAGGAACAAAATATGTAAAAATGTCCATGAAATGGTCCGTCCCGATTTTTAACAATATTTCGTGTACTAACCCCTTTGAGGATTATCCGAAAACCGATTTTCAATCATATCAGGTCCGATTCAGGTTCGAACTACGTCAAATAAAATTTTGTTGAATTTTAATAACCCATAGGAACAGAATATATAAAAATATCCATAAAATGGTCCGACTCGATTTTTAACAATATCCCGTGTACTAACCCCTTTGAGGATTATCCAAAAACCGAGTTTCGATTATAACAGCTCCGATTCAGGTCCGAAACGCGTCAAATAAAATTTTGTTTAATCCCAATATCCCGTAGGAACAAAATATGTAAAAATCTCCATGAAATGGTTTGACCCGATTTTCAACAATATTTTGTGTACTAACCCCTTTGAGGATTATCCGAAAACCAATTTTCAATCATATCAGGTCCGATTCAGGTTCGAACTACGTCAAATAAAATTTTGTTAAATTTTAATAACCCATAGGAACAAAATATATAAAAATATCCACAAAATGGTCCGATTTATTTTTAACAATATCCCGGGTACTAACCCCTTTGAGAATTTTCCGAAAACCGAGTTTTGATCAAATCAGCTCCGATTCCGGTCCGAACTGCGTCAAATAAAATTTCGCTGAATTCCAATAACCCATAGGAACAAAATATGTAAAAATATCCATAAAATGGTCCGACTCGATTTTTAACAATATGCCATGTACTAGCCCCTTTGAGGATTATCCAAAAATCGAGTTTCGATTAAATCAGCTCCGATTCAGGTCCGAATTACGTCAATTAAATTTCGTTGAATTCCAATAACCCATAGGAACAAAATATGTAAAAATATCCACAAAATGGCCCGACTTGATTTTTAACAATATCCCGTGTACTAACCCCTTTAAGAATTTTCCGAAAACCGAGTTTCGATCTTATCAGCTCCGATTCCGGTCCGAACAGCGTCAAATAAAATTTCGTTGAATTCCAATAACCCATAGGAACAAAATATGTAAAAATATCCACAAAATGGTCCGACTTGATTTTTAACAATATCCCGTGTACTATAACCCCTTTGAGAATTTTCTGAAAATCGAGTTTCGATCATTTCAGCCCCGATTCAGGTCCGAACGGCACCAAATAAAATTTCATTGAATTCCAATAACCCAGAGGAACAAAATATGTAAAAATATCCATAAAAAGGTCCGACTCGATTTTTAACAATATCCTGTGTACTAACCCCTTTGGGAATATCCGAAAATCGAGTTTCGATTATATAAGCTCCGATTCAGGTCCAAAACGAGTCACATAAAATTTTATTGAATCCCAATAACCCGTAGGAACAAAATTTGTAAAAATGTCCATGAAATGGTCCGACCCGATTTTTAACAATATTTCGTGTACTAACCCCTTTGAGGATTATCCGAAAACCGATTTTCAATCATATTAGGTCCGATTCAGGTTCGAACTACGTCAAATAAAATTTTGTTGAATTTTAATAACCCATAGGAACAAAATATATAAAAATATCCAGAAAATGGTTTGACTTGATTTTTAACAATATCCCATGTACTAACCCCTTTGAGAATTTTCCGAAAACCAAGTTTCGATCATATCAGCTCCGATTCCGGTCTGAACTGCGTCATATAAAATTTCGTTGAATTCCAATAACCCATAGGAACAAAATATGTAAAAATATCCACAAAATGGTCCGACTCGATTTTTAACAATATCCCATGTACTAGCCCCTTTGAGGATTATCCAAAAATCGAGTTTCGATTATATCAGCTACGATTCAGGTCCGAACAGCACCAAATAAAATTTCATTGAATTCCAATAACCCAAAGGAACAAAATATGTAAAAATATCCACAAAATGGTCTGACTTGATTTTTAACAATATCCCGTGTACTAACCCCTTTGAGAATTTTCCGAAAACCGAGTTCCGATCATATCAGCTCCGATTTCGGTCCGAACAGCGTCAAATAAAATTTCGTTGAATTCCAATAACCCATAGGAACAAAATATGTAAAAATATCCACAAAATGGTCCGACTCGATTGTTAACAATATCCTGTGTACTAACCCCTTTGGGAATATACGAAAATCGAATTTCCATTATATCAGCTCCGATTCAGGTCCGAAACGCGTCAAATAAAATTTTGTTGAATCCCAATAACCCATAGGAACATAATATGTAAAAATGTCCATGAAATGGTCCGACCCAATTTTTAACAATATTTCGTGTACTAACCCCTTTGAGGATTATCCGAAAACCGATTTTTAATCATATCTGGTCCGATTCAGGTTCGAACTACGTCAAATAAAATTTTGTTGAATTTTAATAACCCATAGGAACAAAATATAAAAAAATATCCACAAAATGGACCGACTCGATTTTTAACAATATCCCATGTACTAGCCCCTTAGAGGATTATCCAAAAATCGAGTTTCGATTATATAAGCTCCGATTCAGGTCCGAACAGCACCAAATAAAATTTCATTGAATTCCAATAACCCATAGGAACAAAATATGTAAAAATGTCCATGAAATGGTCCGACCCAATTTTTAACAATATTTCGTGTACTAACCCCTTTGAGGATTATCCGAAAACCGATTTTTAATCATATCTGGTCCGATTCAGGTTCGAACTACGTCAAATAAAATTTTGTTGAATTTTAATAACCCATAGGAACAAAATATATAAAAATATCCACAAAATGGACCGACTCGATTTTTAACAATATCTCATGTACTAGCCCCTTTGAGGATTATCCAAAAATCGAGTTTCGATTATATCAGCTCCGATTCCGGTCCGAACTGCGTCAAATAAAATTTCCCTGAATTCCAATAACCCATAGGAACAAAATATGTAAAAATATCCACAAAATGGTCCGACTCGATTTTTAACAATATCCCATGTACTAGCCCCTTAGAGGATTATCCAAAAATCGAGTTTCGATTATATCAGCTCCGATTCAGGTCCGAACAGCACCAAATAAAATTTCATTGAATTCCAATAACCCATAGGAACAAAATATGTAAAAATATCCACAAAATGTTCTGACTTTATTTTTAACAATATCCCGTGTACTAACCCCTTTGAGGATTATCCGAAAACCGATTTTCCATCATATCAGGTCCGATTCAGGTTCGAACTACGTCAAATAAAATTTTGTTGAATTTTAATAACCCATAGGAACAAAATATGTAAAAATATCCACAAAATGGTCCGACTCGATTTTTAACAATATCCAGTGTACTAACCCCTTTGAGGATTATCCGAAAACCGAGTTTCGGTCATTTCAGCTCCGATTCAGGTCCGAACAGCACCAAATAAAATTTCATTGAATTCCAATAACCCAAAGGAACAAAATATGTAAAAATATCCACAAAATGGTCTGACTTGATTTTTAACAATATCCCGTGTACTAACCCCTTTGAGAATTTTCCGAAAACCGAGTTTCGATCATATCAGCTCCGATTTCGGTCCGAACAGCGTCAAATAAAATTTCGTTGAATTCCAATAACCCATAGGAACAAAATATGTAAAAATATCCACAAAATGGTCCGACTCGATTTTTAACAATATCCTGTGTACTAACCCCTTTGGGAATATACGAAAATCGAATTTCCATTATATCAGCTCCGATTCAGGTCCGAAACGCGTCAAATAAAATTTTGTTGAATCCCAATAACCCATAGGAACAAAATAAGTAAAAATGTCTATGAAATGGTCCGACCCAATTTTTAACAATATTTCGTGTACTAACCCCTTTGAGGATTATCCGAAAACCGATTTTTAATCATATCTGGTCCGATTCAGGTTCGAACTACGTCAAATAAAATTTTGTTGAATTTTAATAACCCATAGGAACAAAATATAAAAAAATATCCACAAAATGGACCGACTCGATTTTTAACAATATCCCATGTACTAGCCCCTTAGAGGATTATCCAAAAATCGAGTTTCGATTATATAAGCTCCGATTCAGGTCCGAACAGCACCAAATAAAATTTCATTGAATTCCAATAACCCATAGGAACAAAATATGTAAAAATGTCCATGAAATGGTCCGACCCAATTTTTAACAATATTTCGTGTACTAACCCCTTTGAGGATTATCCGAAAACCGATTTTTAATCACATCTGGTCCGATTCAGGTTCGAACTACGTCAAATAAAATTTTGTTGAATTTTAATAACCCATAGGAACAAAATATATAAAAATATCCACAAAATGGACCGACTCGATTTTTAACAATATCTCATGTACTAGCCCCTTTGAGGATTATCCAAAAATCGAGTTTCGATTATATCAGCTCCGATTCCGGTCCGAACTGCGTCAAATAAAATTTCCCTGAATTCCAATAACCCATAGGAACAAAATATGTAAAAATATCCACAAAATGGTCCGACTCGATTTTTAACAATATCCCATGTACTAGCCCCTTAGAGGATTATCCAAAAATCGAGTTTCGATTATATCAGCTCCGATTCAGGTCCGAACAGCACCAAATAAAATTTCATTGAATTCCAATAACCCATAGGAACAAAATATGTAAAAATGTCCATGAAATGGTCCGACCCAATTTTTAACAATATTTCGTGTACTAACCCCTTTGAGGATTATCCGAAAACTGATTTTTAATCATATCTGGTCCGATTCAGGTTCGAACTACGTCAAATAAAATTTTGTTGAATTTTAATAACCCATAGGAACAAAATATATAAAAATATCCACAAAATGGACCGACTCGATTTTTAACAATATCTCATGTACTAGCCCCTTTGAGGATTATCCAAAAATCGAGTTTCGATTATATCAGCTCCGATTCCGGTCCGAACTGCGTCAAATAAAATTTCCCTGAATTCCAATAACCCATAGGAACAAAATATGTAAAAACATCCACAAAATGGTCCGACTCGATTTTTAACAATATCCCATGTACTAGCCCCTTAGAGGATTATCCAAAAATCGAGTTTCGATTATATCAGCTCCGATTCAGGTCCGAACAGCACCAAATAAAATTTCATTGAATTCCAATAACCCATAGGAACAAAATATGTAAAAATATCCACAAAATGTTCTGACTTTATTTTTAACAATATCCCGTGTACTAACCCCTTTGAGGATTATCCGAAAACCGATTTTCCATCATATCAGGTCCGATTCAGGTTCGAACTACGTCAAATAAAATTTTGTTGAATTTTAATAACCCATAGGAACAAAATATGTAAAAATATCCACAAAATGGTCCGACTCGATTTTTAACAATATCCAGTGTACTAACCCCTTTGAGGATTATCCGAAAACCGAGTTTCGGTCATTTCAGCTCCGATTCAGGTCCGAACAGCACCAAATAAAATTTCATTGAATTCCAATAACCCATAGGAACAAAATATGTAAAAATATCCACAAAATGGTCCGACTTGATTTTTAACAATATCCCGTGTACTAACCCCTTTAAGAATTTTCCGAAAACCGAGTTTCGATCATATCAACTCCGATTCCGGTCCGAACAGCGTCAAATAAAATTTCGTTGAATTCCAATAACCCATAGGAACAAAATATGTAAAAATATCCACAAAATGGTCCGACTTGATTTTTAACAATATCCCGTGTACTAACCCCTTTAAGAATTTTCCGAAAACCGAGTTTCGATCTTATCAGCTCCGATTCCGGTCCGAACAGCGTCAAATAAAATTTCGTTGAATTCCAATAACCCATAGGAACAAAATATGTAAAAATATCCACAAAATGGTCCGACTTGATTTTTAACAATATCCCGTGTACTATAACCCCTTTGAGAATTTTCTGAAAATCGAGTTTCGATCATTTCAGCCCCGATTCAGGTCCGAACGGCACCAAATAAAATTTCATTGAATTCCAATAACCCAGAGGAACAAAATATGTAAAAATATCCATAAAAAGGTCCGACTCGATTTTTAACAATATCCTGTGTACTAACCCCTTTGGGAATATCCGAAAATCGAGTTTCGATTATATAAGCTCCGATTCAGGTCCAAAACGAGTCACATAAAATTTTATTGAATCCCAATAACCCGTAGGAACAAAATTTGTAAAAATGTCCATGAAATGGTCCGACCCGATTTTTAACAATATTTCGTGTACTAACCCCTTTGAGGATTATCCGAAAACCGATTTTCAATCATATTAGGTCCGATTCAGGTTCGAACTACGTCAAATAAAATTTTGTTGAATTTTAATAACCCATAGGAACAAAATATATAAAAATATCCAGAAAATGGTTTGACTTGATTTTTAACAATATCCCATGTACTAACCCCTTTGAGAATTTTCCGAAAACCAAGTTTCGATCAAATCAGCTCCGATTCCGGTCCGAACTGCGTCAAATAAAATTTCGTTGAATTCCAATAACCCATAGGAACAAAATATGTAAAAATATCCACAAAATGGTCCGACTCGATTTTTAACAATATCCCATGTACTAGCCCCTTTGAGGATTATCCAAAAATCGAGTTTCGATTATATCAGCTACGATTCAGGTCCGAACAGCACCAAATAAAATTTCATTGAATTCCAATAACCCAAAGGAACAAAATATGTAAAAATATCCACAAAATGGTCTGACTTGATTTTTAACAATATCCCGTGTACTAACCCCTTTGAGAATTTTCCGAAAACCGAGTTTCGATCATATCAGCTCCGATTTCGGTCCGAACAGCGTCAAATAAAATTTCGTTGAATTCCAATAACCCATAGGAACAAAATATGTAAAAATATCCACAAAATGGTCCGACTCGATTTTTAACAATATCCCGTGTACTAACCCCTTTGGGAATATACGAAAATCGAATTTCCATTATATCAGCTCCGATTCAGGTCCGAAACGCGTCAAATAAAATTTTGTTGAATCCCAATAACCCATAGGAACAAAATATGTAAAAATGTCCATGAAATGGTCCGACCCAATTTTTAACAATATTTCGTGTACTAACCCCTTTGAGGATTATCCGAAAACCGATTTTTAATCATATCTGGTCCGATTCAGGTTCGAACTACGTCAAATAAAATTTTGTTGAATTTTAATAACCCATAGGAACAAAATATAAAAAAATATCCACAAAATGGACCGACTCGATTTTTAACAATATCCCATGTACTAGCCCCTTAGAGGATTATCCAAAAATCGAGTTTCGATTATATAAGCTCCGATACAGGTCCGAACAGCACCAAATAAAATTTCATTGAATTCCAATAACCCATAGGAACAAAATATGTAAAAATGTCCATGAAATGGTCCGACCCAATTTTTAACAATATTTCGTGTACTAACCCCTTTGAGGATTATCCGAAAACCGATTTTTAATCATATCTGGTCCGATTCAGGTTCGAACTACGTCAAATAAAATTTTGTTGAATTTTAATAACCCATAGGAACAAAATATATAAAAATATCCACAAAATGGACCGACTCGATTTTTAACAATATCTCATGTACTAGCCCCTTTGAGGATTATCCAAAAATCGAGTTTCGATTATATCAGCTCCGATTCCGGTCCGAACTGCGTCAAATAAAATTTCCCTGAATTCCAATAACCCATAGGAACAAAATATGTAAAAATATCCACAAAATGGTCCGACTCGATTTTTAACAATATCCCATGTACTAGCCCCTTAGAGGATTATCCAAAAATCGAGTTTCGATTATATCAGCTCCGATTCAGGTCCGAACAGCACCAAATAAAATTTCATTGAATTCCAATAACCCATAGGAACAAAATATGTAAAAATGTCCATGAAATGGTCCGACCCAATTTTTAACAATATTTCGTGTACTAACCCCTTTGAGGATTATCCGAAAACCGATTTTTAATCATATCTGGTCCGATTCAGGTTCGAACTACGTCAAATAAAATTTGGTTGAATTTTAATAACCCATAGGAACAAAATATATAAAAATATCCACAAAATGGACCGACTCGATTTTTAACAATATCTCATGTACTAGCCCCTTTGAGGATTATCCAAAAATCGAGTTTCGATTATATCAGCTCCGATTCCGGTCCGAACTGCGTCAAATAAAATTTCCCTGAATTCCAATAACCCATAGGAACAAAATATGTAAAAATATCCACAAAATGGTCCGACTCGATTTTTAACAATATCCCATGTACTAGCCCCTTAGAGGATTATCCAAAAATCGAGTTTCGATTATATCAGCTCCGATTCAGGTCCGAACAGCACCAAATAAAATTTCATTGAATTCCAATAACCCATAGGAACAAAATATGTAAAAATATCCACAAAATGTTCTGACTTTATTTTTAACAATATCCCGTGTACTAACCCCTTTGAGGATTATCCGAAAACCGATTTTCCATCGTATCAGGTCCGATTCAGGTTCGAACTACGTCAAATAAAATTTTGTTGAATTTTAATAACCCATAGGAACAAAATATGTAAAAATATCCACAAAATGGTCCGACTCGATTTTTAACAATATCCAGTGTACTAACCCCTTTGAGGATTATCCGAAAACCGAGTTTCGGTCATTTCAGCTCCGATTCAGGTCCGAACAGCACCAAATAAAATTTCATTGAATTCCAATAACCCATAGGAACAAAATATGTAAAAATATCCACAAAATGGTCCGACTTGATTTTTAACAATATCCCGTGTACTAACCCCTTTAAGAATTTTCCGAAAACCGAGTTTCGATCATATCAACTCCGATTCCGGTCCGAACAGCGTCAAATAAAATTTCGTTGAATTCCAATAAACCATAGGAACAAAATATGTAAAAATATCCACAAAATGGTCCGACTTGATTTTTAACAATATCCCGTGTACTATAACCCCTTTGAGAATTTTCCGAAAATAGAGTTTCGATAATTTCAGCCCCGATTCAGGTCCGAACGGCACCAAATAAAATTTCATTGAATTCCAATAACCCAGAGGAACAAAATATGTAAAAATATCCATAAAAAGGTCCGACTCAATTTTTAACAATATCCCGTGTACTAACCCCTTTGGGAATATCCGAAAATCGAGTTTCGATTATATCAGCTCTGATTCAGGTCCAAAACGAGTCACATAAAATTTTATTGAATCCCAATAACCCGTAGGAACAAAATTTGTAAAAATGTCCATGAAATGGTCCGACCCAATTTTTAACAATATTTTCGTGTACTAACCCCTTTGAGGATTATCCGAAAACCGATTTTCAATCATATCAGGTCCGATTCAGGTTCGAAATACGTCAAATAAAATTTTGTTGAATTTTAATAACCCATAGGAACAAAATATATAAAAATATCCACAAAATGGTTCGACTTGATTTTTAACAATATCCCATGTACTAACCCCTTTGAGAATTTTCCGAAAACCGAGTTTCGATCATATCAGCTCCGATTTGGGTCCGAATTTCGTCAAATAAAATTTCATTGAATTCCAATAACCCATAAGAACAAAATATGTAAAAATATCCATGAAATGGTTCGACTCGATTTTTAACAATATCCAGTGTACTAACCCCTTTGAGGATTATCCGAAAACCGAGTTTCGGTCATTTCAGCCCCGATTCAGGTCCGACCGGCACCAAATAAAATTTCATTGAATTCCAATAACCCATAGGAACAAAATATGTAAAAATATCCACAAAATTGTCCGACTCGATTTTTAACAATATCCCGCGTACTAACCCCTTTGGGAATATCCGAAAATCGAATTTCCATTATATCAGCTCCGATTCAGGTCCGAAACGCGTCAAATAAAATTTTGTTGAATCCCAATAACCCATAGGAACAAAATATGTAAAAATGTCCATGAAATGGTCCGTCCCGATTTTTAACAATATTTCGTGTACTAACCCCTTTGAGGATTATCCGAAAATCGATTTTCAATCTTATCAGATCCGATTCAGGTTCGAACTACGTCAAATAAAATTTTGTTGAATTTTAATAACCCATAGGAACAAAATATATAAAAATATCCACAAAATGGTCCAACTCGATTTTTAACAATATCCTGTGTACTAACCCCTTTGGGAATATCCGAAAATCGAGTTTCGATTATATCAGCTCCGATTGAGGTCCGAAACGCGTCAAATAAAATTTTGTTGAATCCCAATAACCCGTAGGAACAAAATATGTAAAAATGCCCATGAAATGTTCTGACCCGATTTTTAACAATATTTTGTGTACTAACCCCTTTGAGGATTATCCGAAAACCGATTTTCAATCATATCAGGTCCGATTCAGGTTCGAACTACGTCAAATAAAATTTTGTTGAATTTTAATAACCCATAGGAACAGAATATATAAAAATATCCATAAAATGGTCCGACTCGATTTTTAACAATATCCCGTGTACTAACCCCTATAGGATTATCCAAAAACCGAGTTTCGATTATAACAGCTCCGATTCAGGTCCGAAACGCGTCAAATAAAATTTTGTTTAATCCCAATATCCCGTAGGAACAAAATATGTAAAAATCTCCATGAAATGGTTTGACCCGATTTTCAACAATATTTTGTGTACTAACCCCTTTGAGGATTATCCGAAAACCAATTTTCAATCATATCAGGTCCGATTCAGGTTCGAACTACGTCAAATAAAATTTTGTTCAATTTTAATAACCCATAGGAACAAAATATATAAAAATATCCACAAAATGGTCCGATTTATTTTTAACAATATCCCGGGTACTAACCCCTTTGAGAATTTTCCGAAAACCGAGTTTTGATCATATCAGCTCCGATTCCGGTCCGAACTGCGTCAAATAAAATTTCGCTGAATTCCAATAACCCATAGGAACAAAATATGTAAAAATATCCATAAAATGGTCCGACTCGATTTTTAACAATATGCCATGTACTAGCCCCTTTGAGGATTATCCAAAAATCGAGTTTCGATTAAATCAGCTCCGATTCAGGTCCGAATTACGTCAAATAAATTTCGTTGAATTCCAATAACCCATAGGAACAAAATATGTAAAAATATCCACAAAATGGTCCGACTTGATTTTTAACAATATCCCGTGTACTAACCCCTTTAAGAATTTTCCGAAAACCGAGTTTCGATCTTATCAGCTCCGATTCCGGTCCGAACAGCGTCAAATAAAATTTCGTTGAATTCCAATAACCCATAGGAACAAAATATGTAAAAATATCCACAAAATGGTCCGACTTGATTTTTAACAATATCCCGTGTACTATAACCCCTTTGAGAATTTTCTGAAAATCGAGTTTCGATCATTTCAGCCCCGATTCAGGTCCGAACGGCACCAAATAAAATTTCATTGAATTCCAATAACCCAGAGGAACAAAATATGTAAAAATATCCATAAAAAGGTCCGACTCGATTTTTAACAATATCCCGTGTACTAACCCCTTTGGGAATATCCGAAAATCGAGTTTCGATTATATAAGCTCCGATTCAGGTCCAAAACGAGTCACATAAAATTTTATTGAATCCCAATAACCCGTAGGAACAAAATTTGTAAAAATATCCATGAAATGGTCCGACCCGATTTTTAACAATATTTCGTGTACTAACCCCTTTGAGGATTATCCGAAAACCGATTTTCAATCATATCAGGTCCGATTCAGGTTCGAACTACGTCAAATAAAATTTTGTTGAATTTTAATAACCCATAGGAACAAAATATATAAAAATATCCAGAAAATGGTTTGACTTGATTTTTAACAATATCCCATGTACTAACCCCTTTGAGAATTTTCCGAAAACCAAGTTTCGATCATATCAGCTCCGATTCCGGTCCGAACTGCGTCAAATAAAATTTCGCTGAATTCCAATAACCCATAGGAACAAAATATGTAAAAATATCCACAAAATGGTCCGACTCGATTTTTAACAATATCCCATGTACTAGCCCCTTTGAGGATTATCCAAAAATCGAGTTTCGATTATATCAGCTCCGATTCAGGTCCGAACAGCACCAAATAAAATTTCATTGAATTCCAATAACCCAAAGGAACAAAATATGTAAAAATATCCACAAAATGGTCTGACTTGATTTTTAACAATATCCCGTGTACTAACCCCTTTGAGAATTTTCCGAAAACCGAGTTTCGATCATATCAGCTCCGATTTCGGTCCGAACAGCGTCAAATAAAATTTCGTTGAATTCCAATAACCCATAGGAACAAAATATGTAAAAATATCCACAAAATGGTCCGACTCGATTTTTAACAATATCCCATATACTAGCCCCTTTGAGGATTATCCAAAAACCGAGTTTCGATTATAACAGCTCCCATTCAGGTCCGAAACGCGTCAAATAAAATTTTGTTTAATCCCAATAACCCGTAGGAACAAAATATGTAAAAATGTCCATGAAATGGTTCGACCCGATTTTTAACAATATTTTGTGTACTAACCCCTTTGAGGATTATCCGAAAACCGATTTTCAATCATATCAGGTCCGATTCAGGTTCGAACTACGTCAAATAAAATTTTGTTGAATTTTAATAACCCATAGGAACAAAATATATGAAAATATCCACAAAATGGTCCAATTTGATTTTTAACAATATCCCGTGTACTAACCCCTTTGAGAATTTTCCGAAAACCGAGTTTTGATCATATCAGCTCCGATTCCGGTCCGAACTGCGTCAAATAAAATTTCGCTGAATTCCAATAACCCATAGGAACAAAATATGTAAAAATATCCACAAAATGGTCCGACTTGATTTTTAACAATATCCCATGTACTAGCCCCTTTGAGGATTATCCAAAAATCGAGTTTCGATTAAATCAGCTCCGATTCAGGTCCGAATTGCGTCAAATAAATTTTGTTGAATTCCAATAACCCATAGGAACAAAATATGTAAAAATATCCACAAAATGGTCCGACGTGATTTTTAACAATATCCCGTGTACTAACCCCTTTAAGAATTTTCCGAAAACCGAGTTTCGATCATATCAGCTCCGATTCCGGTCCGAACAGCATCAAATAAAATTTCGTTGAATTCCAATAACCCATAGGAACAAAATATGTAAAAATATCCACAAAATGGTTCGACTTGATTTTTAACAATATCACGTGTACTATAACCCCTTTGAGAATTTTCGGAAAATCGAGTTTCGATCATTTCAGCCCCGATTCAGGTCCGAACGGCACCAAATAAAATTTCATTGAATTCCAATAGCCCAGAGGAACAAAATATGTAAAAATATCCATAAAAAGGTCCAACTCGATTTTTAACAATATCCCGTGTACTAACCCCTTTGTTGAATCCCAATAACCCATAGGAACAAAATATGTAAAAATGTCCATGAAATGGTCCGACCCAATTTTTAACAATATTTCGTGTACTAACCCCTTTGAGGATTATCCGAAAACCGATTTTTAATCATATCTGGTCCGATTCAGGTTCGAACTACGTCAAATAAAATTTTGTTGAATTTTAATAACCCATAGGAACAAAATATATAAAAATATCCACAAAATGGTCTGACCTGATTTTTAACAATATCCCGTGTACTAACCCCTTTGGGAATATCCGAAAATCGAGTTTCGATTATATCAGCTCCGATTCAGGTCCAAAATGAGTCACATAAAATTTTATTGAATCCCAATAACCCGTAGGAACAAAATTTGTAAAAATGTCCATGAAATGGTCCGACACGATTTTTAACAATATTTCGTTTACTAACCCCTTTGAGGATTATCCGAAAACCGATTTTCACTCATATCAGGTCCGATTCAGGTTCGAACTACGTCAAATAAAATTTTGTTGAATTTTAATAACCCATAGGAACAAAATATATAAAAATATCCACAAAATGGTTCGACTTGATTTTTAACAATATCCCATGTACTAACCCCTTTGAGAATTTTCCGAAAACCGAGTTTCGATCATATCAGCTCCAATTCGGGTCCGAATTTCGTCAAATAAAATTTCATTGAATTCCAATAACCCATAAGAACAAAATATGTAAAAATATCCATGAAATGGCTCGACTCGATTTTTAACAATATCCAGTGTACTAACCCCTTTTAGGATTATCCGAAAACCGAGTTTCGGTCATTTCAGCCCCGATTCAGGTCCGACCGGCACCAAATAAAATTTCATTGAATTCCAATAACCCATAGGAACAAAATATGTAAAAATATCCACAAAATGGTCCGACTCGATTTTTAACAATATCCCGTGTACTAACCCCTTTGGGAATATCCGAAAATCGAGTTTCGATTATATCATCTCCGATTCAGGTCCGAAACGCGTCATATAAAATTTAGTTGAATCCCAATAACCCGTAGGAACAAAATATGTAAAAATGTCCATGAAATGGTCCGACCCGATTTTTAACAATATTTCGTGTACTAACCCCCTTTGAGGATTATCCGAAAATCGATTTTCAATCATATCAGATCCGATTCAGGTTCGAACTACGTCAAATAAAATTTTGTTGAATTTTAATAACCCATAGGAACAAAATATATAAAAATATCCACAAAATGGTCCAACTCGATTTTTAACAATATCCCATGTACTAACCCCTTTGGGAATATCCGAAAATCGAGTTTCGATTATATCAGCTCCGATTGAGGTCCGAAACGCGTCAAATAAAATTTTGTTGAATCCCAATAACCCGTAGGAACAAAATATGTAAAAATGCCCATGAAATGTTCTGACCCGATTTTTAACAATATTTTGTGTACTAACCCCTTTGAGGATTATCCGAAAACCGATTTTCAATCATATCAGTTCCCATTCAAGTTCGAACTACGTCAAATAAAATTTTGTTGAATTTTAATAACCCAAAGGAACAAAATATATAAAAATATCCATAAAATGGTCCGATTCGATTTTTAACAATATCCCGTGTACTAACCCCTTTGGGAATATCCGAAAATCGAGTTTCGATTATATCAGCTCCGATTCAGGTCCGAAACGCGTCATATAAAATTTCGTTGAATTCCAATAACCCATAGGAACAAAATATGTAAAAATATCCACAAAATGGTCCGACTTGATTTTTAGCAATATCCCGTGTACTATAACCCCTTTGAGAATTTTCCGAAAATCGAGTTTCGATCATTTCAGCCCCGATTCAGGTCCGAACGACACCAAATAAAATTTCATTGAATTCCAATAACCCAGAGGAACAAAATACGTAAAAATATCCATAAAAAGGTCCGACTCGATTTTTAACAATATCCCGTGTACTAACCCCTTTGGGAATATCCGAAAATCGAGTTTCGATTATATCAACTCCGATTCAGGTCCAAAACGAGTCACATAGAATTTTATTGAATCCCAATAACCCGTAGGAACAAAATTTGTAAAAATGTCCATGAAATGGTCCGACCCGATTTTTAACAATATTTCGTGTACTAACCCCTTTGAGGATTATCCGAAAACCGATTTTCAATCATATCAGGTCCGATTCAGGTTCGAACTACGTCAAATAAAATTTTGTTGAATCTTAATAACCCATAGGAACAAAATATATAAAAAAATCCACAAAATGGTCCGATTTGATTTTTAACAATATCCCGTGTACTAACCCCTTTGAGAATTTTCCAAAAACCGAGTTTTGATCATATCAGCTCCGATTCCGGTCCGAACTGCGTCAATTAAAATTTCGCTGAATTCCAATAACCCATAGGAACAAAATATGTAAAAATATCCACAAAATGGTCCTCACTCGATTTTTAACAATATCCAGTGTACTAACCCCTTTGAGGATTATCATTATCCGAAAACCGAGTTTCGGTCATTTCAGCCCCGATTCAGGTCCGACCGGCACCAAATAAAATTTCATTGAATTCCAATAACCCATAGGAACAAAATATGTAAAAATATCCACAAAATGGTCTAACTTGATTTTTAACAATATCCCGTGTACTAACCCCTTTGAGAATTTTCCGAAAACCGAGTTTCGATCATTTCAGCCCCGATTCAGGTCCGAACAGCACCAAATAAAATTTCATTGAATTCCAATAACCCATATGAACAAATTATGTAAAAATATCCACAAAATGGTCCGACTTGATTTTTAACAATATCCCGTGTACTAACCCCTTTGAGAATTTTCCGAAAACCGAGTTTCGATTATATCAGCTCCGATTCCGGTCCGAACAGCGTCAAATAAAATTTCATTGAATTCCAATAACCTATAGGAACAAAATATGTAAAAATATCCACAAAATGGTCCGACTCAATTTTTAACAATATCATGTGTACTAACCCCTTTGGGAATATACGAAAATCGAATTTCCATTATATCAGCTCCGATTCAGGTCCGAAACGCGTCAAATAAAATTTTGTTGAATCCCAATAACCCATAGGAACAAAATATGTAAAAATGTCCATGAAATGGTCCGACCCAATTTTTAACAATATTTCGTGTACTAACCCCTTTGAGGATTATCCGAAAACCGATTTTTAATCATATCAGGTCCGATTCAGGTTCGAACTACGTCAAATAAAATTTTGTTGAATTTTAATAACCCATAGGAACAAAATATATAAAAATATCCACAAAATGGACCGACTCGATTTTTAACAATATCTCATGTACTAGCCCCTTTGAGGATTATCCAAAAATCGAGTTTCGATTATATCAGCTCCGATTCCGGTCCGAACTGCGTCAAATAAAATTTCCCTGAATTCCAATAACCCATAGGAACAAAATATGTAAAAATATCCACAAAATGGTCCGACTCGATTTTTAACAATATCCCATGTACTAGCCCCTTAGAGGATTATCCAAAAATCGAGTTTCGATTATATCAGCTCCGATTCAGGTCCGAACAACACCAAATAAAATTTCATTGAATTCCAATAACCCATAGGAACAAAATATGTAAAAATATCCACAAAATGTTCTGACTTGATTTTTAACAATATCCCGTGTACTAACCCCTTTGAGAATTTTCCGAAAACCGAGTTTCGATCATATCAGCTCCGATTCCGGTCCGAACAGCGTCAAATAAAATTTCGTTGAATTTCAATAACCCATAGGAACAAAATATGTAAAAATATCCACAAAATGGTCCGACTCGATTTTTAACAATATCCAGTGTACTAACCCCTTTGAGGATTATCCGGAAACCGAGTTTCGGTCATTTCAACTCCGATTCAGGTCCGAACAGCACCAAATAAAATTTCATTGAATTCCAATAACCCATAGGAACAAAATATGTAAAAATATCCACAAAATGGTCCGACTTCATTTTTAACAATATCCCGTGTACTAACCCCTTTAAGAATTTTCCGAAAACCGAGTTTCGATCATATCAGCTCCGATTCCGGTCCGAACAGCGTCAAATAAAATTTCGTTGAATTCCAATAACCCATAGGTACAAAATATGTAAAAATATCCACAAAATGGTCCGACTTGATTTTTAACAATATCCCGTGTACTATAACCCCTTTGAGAATTTTCCGAAAATAGAGTTTCGATCATTTCAGCCCCGATTCAGGTCAGAACGGCACCAAATAAAATTTCATTGAATTCCAATAACCCAGAGGAACAAAATATGTAAAAATATCCATAAAAAGGTCCGACTCAATTTTTAACAATATCCCGTGTACTAACCCCTTTAGGAATATCCGAAAATCGAGTTTCGATTACATTAGCTCCGATTCAGGTCCAAAACGAGTCACATAAAATTTTATTGAATCCCAATAACCCGTAGGAACAAAATTTGTAAAAATGTTCATGAAATGGTCCGACCCGATTTTTAACAATATTTTCGTGTACTAACCCCTTTGAGGATTATCCGAAAACCGATTTTCAATCATATCAGGTCCGATTCAGGTTCGAACTACGTCAAATAAAATTTTGTTGAATTTTAATAACCCATAGGAACAAAATATATAAAAATATCCACAAAATGGTTCGACTTGATTTTTAACAATATCCCATGTACTAACCCCTTTGAGAATTTTCCGAAAACCGAGTTTCGATCATATCAGCTCCGATTGGGGTCCGAATTTCGTCAACTAAAATTTCATTGAATTCCAATAACCCATAAGAACAAAATATGTAAAAATATCCATGAAATGGTTCGACTCGATTTTTAACAATATCCAGTGTACTAACCCCTTTGAGGATTATCCGAAAACCGAGTTTCGGTCATTTCAGCCCCGATTCAGGTCCGACCGGCACCAAATAAAATTTCATTGAATTCCAATAACCCATAGGAACAAAATATGTAAAAATATCCACAAAATGGTCCGACTCGATTTTTAACAATATCCCGTGTACTAACCCCTTTGGGAATATCCGAAAATCGAATTTCCATTATATCAGCTCCGATTCAGGTCCGAAACGCGTCAAATAAAATTTTGTTGAATCCCAATAACCCATAGGAACAAAATATGTAAAAATGTCCATGAAATGGTCCGTCCCGATTTTTAACAATATTTCGTGTACTAACCCCTTTGAGGATTATCCGAAAATCGATTTTCAATCATATCAGATCCGATTCAGGTTCGAACTACGTCAAATAAAATTTTGTTGAATTTTAATAACCCATAGGAACAAACTATATAAAAATATCCACAAAATGGTCCAACTCGATTTTTAACAATATCCCGTGTACTAACCCCTTTGGGAATATCCGAAAATCTAGTTTCGATCATATCAGCTCCGATTCGGGTCCGAATTTCGTCAAATAAAATTTTGTTGAATCCCAATAACCCGTAGGAACAAAATATGTAAAAATGCCCCTGAAATGTTCTGACCCGATTTTTAACAATATTTTGTGTACTAACCCCTTTAAGGATTATCCGAAAACCGATTTTCAATCATATCAGGTCCGATTCAGGTTCGAGCTACGTCAAATAAAATTTTGTTGAATTTTAATAACCCATAGGAACAGAATATATAAAAATATCCATAAAATGGTCCGACTCGATTTTTAACAATATCCCGTGTACTAACCCCTTTGGGAATATCAGAAAATCGAGTTTCGATTATATCAGCTCCGATTCAGGTCCGAAACGCGTCATATAAAATTTTGTTGAATCCCAATAACCCGTAGGAACAAAATATGTAAAAATGTCCATGAAATGGTTTGACCCGATTTTCAACAATATTTTGTGTACTAACCCCTTTGAGGATTATCCGAAAGCCAATTTTCAATCATATCAGGTCCGATTCAGGTTCGAACAGCGTCAAATAAAATTTCGTTGAATTCCAATAACCCATAGGAACAAAATATGTAAAAATATCCACAAAATGGTCCGACTCGCTTTTTAACAATATCCAGTGTACTAACCCCTTTGAGGATTATCCGGAAACCGAGTTTCGGTCATTTCAACTCCGATTCAGGTCCGAACAGCACCAAATAAAATTTCATTGAATTCCAATAACCCATAGGAACAAAATATGTAAAAATATCCACAAAATGGTCCGACTTGATTTTTAACAATATCCCGTGTACTAACCCCTTTAAGAATTTTCCGAAAACCGAGTTTCGATCATATCAGCTCCGATTCCGGTCCGAACAGCGTCAAATAAAATTTCGTTGAATTCCAATAACCCATAGGAACAAAATATGTAAAAATATCCACAAAATGGTCCGACTTGATTTTTAACAATATCCCGTGTACTATAACCCCTTTGAGAATTTTTCGAAAATAGAGTTTCGATCATTTCAGCCCCGATTCAGGTCAGAACGGCACCAAATAAAATTTCATTGAATTCCAATAACCCAGAGGAACAAAATATGTAAAAATATCCATAAAAAGGTCCGACTCAATTTTTAACAATATCCCGTGTACTAACCCCTTTGGGAATATCCGAAAATCGAGTTTCGATTACATCAGCTCCGATTCAGGTCCAAAACGAGTCACATAAAATTTTATTGAATCCCAATAACCCGTAGGAACAAAATTTGTAAAAATGTTCATGAAATGGTCCGACCCGATTTTTAACAATATTTTCGTGTACTAACCCCTTTGAGGATTATCCGAAAACCGATTTTCAATCATATCAGGTCCGATTCAGGTTCGAACTACGTCAAATAAAATTTTGTTGAATTTTAATAACCCATAGGAACAAAATATATAAAAATATCCACAAAATGGTTCGACTTGATTTTTAACAATATCCCATGTACTAACCCCTTTGAGAATTTTCCGAAAACCGAGTTTCGATCATATCAGCTCCGATTGAGGTCCGAATTTCGTCAACTAAAATTTCATTGAATTCCAATAACCCATAAGAACAAAATATGTAAAAATATCCATGAAATGGTTCCACTCGATTTTTAACAATATCCAGTGTACTAACCCCTTTGAGGATTATCCGAAAACCGAGTTTCGGTCATTTCAGCCCCGATTCAGGTCCGACCGGCACCAAATAAAATTTCATTGAATTCCAATAACCCATAGGAACAGAATATGTAAAAATATCCACAAAATGGTCCGACTCGATTTTTAACAATATCCCATGTACTAACCCCTTTGGGAATATCCGAAAATCGAATTTCCATTATATCAGCTCCGATTCAGGTCCGAAACGCGTCAAATAAAATTTTGTTGAATCCCAATAACCCATAGGAACAAAATATGTAAAAATGTCCATGAAATGGTCCGTCCCGATTTTTAACAATATTTCGTGTACTAACCCCTTTGAGGATTATCCGAAAATCGATTTTCAATCATATCAGATCCGATTCAGGTTCGAACTACGTCAAATAAAATTTTGTTGAATTTTAATAACCCATAGGAACAAAATATATAAAAATATCCACAAAATGGTCCAACTCGATTTTTAACAATATCCCGTGTACTAACCCCTTTGGGAATATCCGAAAATCGAGTTTCGATCATATCAGCTCCGATTCGGGTCCGAATTTCGTCAAATAAAATTTTGTTGAATCCCAATAACCCGTAGGAACAAAATATGTAAAAATGCCCCTGAAATGTTCTGACCCGATTTTTAACAATATTTTGTGTACTAACCCCTTTGAGGATTATCCGAAAACCGATTTTCAATCATATCAGGTCCGATTCAGGTTCGAGCTACGTCAAATAAAATTTTGTTGAATTTTAATAACCCATAGGAACAGAATATATAAAAATATCCATAAAATGGTCCGACTCGATTTTTAACAATATCCCGTGTACTAACCCCTTTGGGAATATCAGAAAATCGAGTTTCGATTATATCAGCTCCGATTCAGGTCCGAAACGCGTCATATAAAATTTTGTTGAATCCCAATAACCCGTAGGAGCAAAATATGTAAAAATGTCCATGAAATGGTTTGACCCGATTTTCAACAATATTTTGTGTACTAACCCCTTTGAGGATTATCCGAAAACCAATTTTCAATCATATCAGGTCCGATTCAGGTTCGAACTACGTCAAATAAAATTTTATTAAATTTTAATAACCCATAGGAACAAAATATATAAAAATATCCACAAAATGGTCCGATTTATTTTTAACAATATCCCGAGTACTAACTCCTTTGAGAATTTTCCGAAAACCGAGTTTTGATCATATCAGCTCCGATTCCGGTCCGAACTGCGTCATATAAAATTTCGCTGAATTCCAATAACCCATAGGAACAAAATATGTAAAAATATCCATAAAATGGTCCGACTCGATTTTTAATAATATGCCATGTACTAGCCCCTTTGAGGATTATCCAAAAATCGAGTTTCGATTAAATCAGCTCCGATTCAGGTCCGAATTGCGTCAAATAAATTTCGTTGAATTCCAATAACCCATAGGAACAAAATATGCAAAAATATCCACAAAATGGTCCGACTTGATTTTTAACAATATCCCGTGTACTAACCCCTTTAAGAATTTTCCGAAAACCGAGTTTCGATCTTATCAGCTCCGATTCCGGTCCGAACAGCGTCAAATAAAATTTCGTTGAATTCCAATAACCCATAGGAACAAAATATGTAAAAATATCCACAAAATGGTCCGACTTGATTTTTAACAATATCCCGTGTACTATAACCCCTTTGAGAATTTTCTGAAAATCGAGTTTCGATCATTTCAGCCCCGATTTAGGTCCGAACGGTACCAAATAAAATTTCATTGAGTTCCAATAACCCAGAGGAACAAAATATGTAAAAATATCCATAAAAATGTCCGACTCGATTTTTAACAATACCCCGTGTACTAACTCCTTTGGGAATATCCGAAAATCGAGTTTCGATTATATAAGCTCCTATTCAGGTCCAAAACGAGTCACATAAAATTTTATTGAATCCCAATAACCCGTAGGAACAAAATTTGTAAAAATGTCCATGAAATGGTCCGACCCGATTTCTAACAATATTTCGTGTACTAACCCCTTTGAGGATTATCCGAAAACCGATTTTCAATCATATCAGGTCCGATTCAGGTTCGAACTACGTCAAATAAAATTTTGTTGAATTTTAATAACCCATAGGAACAAAATATATAAAAATATCCAGAAAATGGTTTGACTTGATTTTTAACAATATCCCATGTACTAACCCCTTTGAGAATTTTCCGAAAACCAAGTTTCGATCATATCAGCTCCGATTCCGGTCCGAACTGCGTCAAATAAAATTTCACTAAATTCCAATAACCCATAGGAACAAAATATGTAAAAATATCCACAAAATGGTCCGACTCGATTTTTAACAATATCCCATGTACTAGCCCCTTTGAGGATTATACAAAAATCGAGTTTCGATTATATCAGCTCCGATTCAGGTCCGAACAGCACCAAATAAAATTTCATTGAATTCCAATAACCCAAAGGAACAAAATATGTAAAAATAACCACAAAATGGTCTGACTTGATTTTTAACAATATCCCGTGTACTAACCCCATTGAGAATTTTCCGAAAACCGAGTTTCGATCATATCTGCTCCGATTTCGGTCCGAACAGCGTCAAATAAAATTTCGTTGAATTCCAATAACCCATAGGAACAAAATATGTAAAAATATCCACAAAATGGTCCGACTCGATTTTTAACAATATCCCATGTACTAGCCCCTTTGAGGATTATCCAAAAACCGAGTTTCGATTATAACAGCTCCGATTCAGGTCCGAAACGCGTCAAATAAAATTTTGTTTAATCCCAACAACCCGTAGGAACAAAATATGTAAAAATGTCCATGAAATGGTTCGACCCGATTTTTAACAATATTTTGTGTACTAACCCCTTTGAGGATTATCCGAAAACCGATTTTCAATCATATCAGGTCCGATTCAGGTTCGAACTACGTCAAATAAAATTTTGTTGAATTTTAATAACCCATAGGAACAAAATATATGAAAATATCCATAAAATGGTCCAATTTGATTTTTAACAATATCCCGTGTACTAACCCCTTTGAGAATTTTCCGAAAACCGAGTTTTGATCATATCAGCTCCGATTCCGGTCCGAACAGCGTCAAATAAAATTTCGCTGAATTCCAATAACCCATAGGAACAAAATATGTAAAAATATCCACAAAATGGTCCGACTTGATTTTTAACAATATCCCATGTACTAGCCCCTTTGAGGATTATCCAAAAATCGAGTTTCGATTAAATCAGCTCCGATTCAGGTCCGAATTGCGTCAAATAAATTTTGTTGAATTCCAATAACCCATAGGAACAAAATATGTAAAAATATCCACAAAATGGTCCGACTTGATTTTTTACAATATCCCGTGTACTAACCCCTTTTAGAATTTTCCGAAAACCGAGTTTCGATCATATCAGCTCCGATTCCGGTCCGAACAGCGTCAAATAAAATTTCGTTGAATTCCAATAACCCATAGGAACAAAATATGTAAAAATATCCACAAAATGGTTCGACTTGATTTTTAACAATATCACGTGTACTATAACCCCTTTGAGAATTTTCCGAAAATCGAGTTTCGATCATTTCAGCCCCGATTCAGGTCCGAACGGCACCAAATAAAATTTCATTGAATTCCAATAACCCAGAGGAACAAAATATGTAAAAATATCCATAAAAAGGTCCAACTCGATTTTTAACAATATCCCGTGTACTAACCCCTTTGGGAATATCCGAAAATCGAGTTTCGATTATATCAGCTCCGATTCAGGTCCAAAATGAGTCACATAAAATTTTATTGAATCCCAATAACCCGTAGGAACAAAATTTGTAAAAATGTCCATGAAATGGTCCGACACGATTTTTAACAATATTTCGTTTACTAACCCCTTTGAGGATTATCCGAAAACCGATTTTCACTCATATCAGGTCCGATTCAGGTTCGAACTACGTCAAATAAAATTTTGTTGAATTTTAATAACCCATAGGAACAAAATATATAAAAATATCCACAAAATGGTTCGACTTGATTTTTAACAATATCCCATGTACTAACCCATTTGAGAATTTTCCGAAAACCGAGTTTCGATCATATCAGCTCCGATTCGGGTCCGAAAATCGTCAAATAAAATTTCATTGAATTCCAATAACCCATAAGAACAAAATATGTAAAAATATCCATAAAATGGTTCGACTCGATTTTTAACAATATCCAGTGTACTAACCCCTTTTAGGATTATCCGAAAACCGAGTTTCGGTCATTTCAGCCCCGATTCAGGTCCGACCGGCACCAAATAAAATTTCATTGAATTCCAATAACCCATAGGAACAAAATATGTAAAAATATCCACAAAATGGTCCGACTCGATTTTTAACAATATCCCGTGTACTAACCCCTTTGGGAATATCCGAAAATCGAGTTTCGATTATATCATCTCCGATTCAGGTCCGAAACGCGTCATATAAAATTTAGTTGAATCCCAATAACCCGTAGGAACAAAATATGTAAAAATGTCCATGAAATGGTCCGACCCGATTTTTAACAATATTTCGTGTACTAACCCCCTTTGAGGATTATCCGAAAATCGATTTTCAATCATATCAGATCCGATTCAGGTTCGAACTACGTCAAATAAAATTTTGTTGAATTTTAATAACCCATAGGAACAAAATATATAAAAATATCCACAAAATGGTCCAACTCGATTTTTAACAATATCCCGTGTACTAACCCCTTTGGGAATATCCGAAAATCTAGTTTCGATTATATCAGCTCCGATTGAGGTCCGAAACGCGTCAAATAAAATTTTGTTGAATCCCAATAACCCGTAGGAACAAAATATGTAAAAATGCCCATGAAATGTTCTGACCCGATTTTTAACAATATCTTGTGTACTAACCCCTTTGAGGATTATCCGAAAACCGATTTTCAATCATATCAGTTCCGATTCAGGTTCGAACTACGTCAAATAAAATTTTGTTGAATTTTAATAACCCAAAGGAACAAAATATATAAAAATATCCATAAAATGGTCCGATTCGATTTTTAACAATATCCCGTGTACTAACCCCTTTGGGAATATCCGAAAATCGAGTTTCGATTATATCAGCTCCGATTCAGGTCCGAAACGCGTCATATAAAATTTCGCTGAATTCCAATAACCCATAGGAACAAAATATGTAAAAATATCCATAAAATGGTCCGACTCGATTTTTAACAATATCCCATGTACTAGCCCCTTTGAGGATTATCCAAAAATCGAGTTTCGATTAAATTAGCTCCGATTTAGGTCCGAATTGCGTCAAATAAATTTCGTTGAATTCCAATAACCCATAGGAACAAAATATGTAAAAATATCCACAAAATGGTCTGACTTGATTTTTAACAATATCCTGTGTACTAACCCCTTTAAGAATTTTCCGAAAACCGAGTTTCGATCATATCAGCTCCGATTCCGGTCCGAACAGCGTCAAATAAAATTTAGTTGAATTCCAATAACCCATAGGAACAAAATATGTAAAAATATTCACAAAATGGTCCGACTTGATTTTTGACAATATCCCGTGTACTATAACCCCTTTGAGAATTTTCCGAAAATCGAGTTTCGATCATTTCAGCCCCGATTCAGGTCCGAACGACACCAAATAAAATTTCATTGAATTCCAATATCCCAGAGGAACAAAATATGTAAAAATATCCATAAAAAGGTCCGACTCGATTTTTAACAATATCCCGTGTACAAACCCCTTTGGGAATATCCGAAAATCGAGTTTCGATTATATCAGCTCCGATTCAGGTCCAAAACGAGTCACATAGAATTTTATTGAATCCCAATAACCCGTAGGAACAAAATTTGTAAAAATGTCCATGAAATGGTCCGACCCGATTTTTAACAATATTTCGTGTACTAACCACTTTGAGGATTATCCAAAAACCGATTTTCAATCATATCAGGTCCGATTCAGGTTCGAACTACGTCAAATAAAATTTTGTTGAATTTTAATAACCCATAGGAACAAAATATATAAAAATATCCACAAAATGGTTCGACTTGATTTTTAACAATATCCCATGTACTAACCCCTTTGAGAATTTTCCGAAAACCGAGTTTCGATCATATCAGCTCCGATTCGGGTCCGAATTTCGTCAAATAAAATTTCATTGAATTCCAATAACCCATAAGAACAAAATATGTAAAGATATCCATAAAATGGTTCGACTCGATTTTTAACAATATCCAGTGTACTAAACCCTTTGAGGATTATCCGAAAACCGAGTTTCGGTCATTTCAGCCCCGATTCAGGTCCGACCTGCACCAAATAAAATTTCATTGAATTCCAATAACCCATAGGAACAAAATATGTAAAAATATCCATAAAAATGGTCCGACTCGATTTTTAACAATATCCCGTGTACTAACCCCTTTGGGAATATCCGAAAATCGAATTTCCATTATATCAGCTCCGATTCAGGTCCGAAACACGTCAAATAAAATTTTGTTGAATCCCAATAACCCATATGAACAAAATATGTAAAAATGTCCATGAAATGGTCCGACCTGATTTTTAACAATATTTCGTGTACTAACCCCTTTGAGGATTATCCGAAAACCGATTTTCAATCATATCAGGTCCGATTCAGGTTCGAACTACGTCAAATAAAATTTTGTTGAATTTTAATAACCCATAGGAATAAAATATATAAAAAAATCCACAAAATGGACAGACTCGATTTTTAACAATATCTCATGTACTAGCCCCTTTGAGGATTATCCAAAAATCGAGTTTCGATTATATTAGCTCCGATTCAGGTCCGAATTGCGTCTAATAAAATTTCGTTGAATTCCAATAACCCATAGGAACAAAATATGTAAAAATATCCACAAATGGTCCGACTTGATTTTTAACAATATCCCGTGTACTATAACCCCTTTGAGAATTTTCCGAAAACCGAGTTTCGATCATTTCAGCCCCGATTCTGGTCCGAACGGCACCAAATAAAATTTCATTGAATTCCAATAACCCAGAGGAAAAAATTATGTAAAAATATCCATAAAATGGTCCGACTCGATTTCTAACAATATCCCGTGTACTAACCCCTTTGAGAATTTTCCGAAAACCGAGTTTCCATTATATCAGCTCCGATTCTGGTCTGAAACGCGTCAAATAAAATTTTGTGGAATCCCAATAACCCATAGGAACAAAATATGTAAAAATGTCAATGAAATGGTCCGACCCAATTTTTAACAATATTTCGTATACTAATCCCTTTGAGGATTATCCGAAAAGTGATTTTCAATCGTATCACGTCCGATTCAGGTTCGAACTACGTCAAATAAAATTTTGTTGAATTTTAATAACCCATATGAACAAAATATATAAAAATATCCACAAAATGGTCCGACTCGATTTTTAACAATATCCCGTGTACTAACCCCTTTGGGAATATCCGAAAATCGAGTTTCGATTATATCAGCTCCGATTCAGGTCCGAAACGCGTCATATAAAATTTTGTTGAATCCCAATAACCCGTAGGAACAAAATATATAAAAATGTCCATTAAATGGTCCGACCGATTTTTAACAATATTTCGTGTACTAACCCCTTTGAGGATTATCCGAAAATCGATTTTCAATCATATGAGGTCCGATTCAGGTTCGAACTACGTCAAATAATTTTTTTTTGAATTTTAATAACCCATAGGAACAAAATATATAAAAATATCCACAAAATGGTCCGACTCGATTTTTAACAATATCCCGTGTACTAACCCCTTTGGGAATATCCGAAAATCGAGTTTCGATTATATCAGCTCCGATTCAGGTCCGAAACGCGTCATATAAAATTTTGTTGAATCCCTATAACCCGTAGGAACAAAATATGTAAAAATGTCCATGAAATGGTCCAACCCGATTTTTAACAATATTTCGTGTACTAACCCCTTTGAGGATTATCCGAAAATCGATTTTCAATCATATCAGATCCGATTCAGGTTCGAACTACGTCAAATAAAATTTTGTTGAATTTTAATAACCCATAGAACAAAATATATAAAAATATACACAAAATGGTCCAACTCGATTTTTAACAATATACCGTGTACTAACCCCTTTGGGAATATCCGAAAATCGAGTTTCGATTATATCAGCTCCGATTCAGGTCCGAAACGCGTCATATAAAATTTTGTTGAATCCCAATAACCCGTAGGAACAAAATATGTAAAAATGTCCATGAAATGCTTTGACCCAATTTTTAACAATATTTTGCGTACTAACCCCTTTGAGGATTATCCGAAAACCGATTTTCAATCATATCCGGTCCGATTCAGGTTCGAACTACGTCAAATAAAATTTTGTTGAATTTTAATAACCCATAGGAACAAAATATATAAAAATATCCACAAAAATGTCCGACTCGGTTTTTAACAATATCCCGTGTACTAACCCCTTTGGGAATATCCGAAAATCGAGTTTCGATTATATCAGCTCCGATTCAGGTCCGAAACGCGTCATAAAAAATTTTGTTGAATCCCAATAACCCGTAGGAACAAAATATGTAAAAATGTCCATGAAATGGTTTGACCCGATTTTTAACAATATTTTGTGTACTAACCCCTTTGAGGATTATCCGAAAACCGATTTTCAATCATATCAGGTCCGATTCAGGTTCGAACTACGTCAAATAAAATTTTGTTGAATTTTAATAACCCATAGGAACAAAATATATAAAAATATCCACAAAATGGTCCGATTTGATTTTTAACAATATCCCGTGTACTAACCCCTTTGAGAATTTTTCGAAAACCGAGTTTTGATCATATCAGCTCCGATTCCGGTCCGAACTGCGTCAAATAAAATTTCACTGAATTCCAATAACCCATAGGAACAAAATATTTAAAAATATCCATAAAATGGTTCGACTCGATTTTTAACAATATCCCATGTACTAGCCCCTTTGAGGATTATCCAAAAATCGAGTTTCGATTAAATCAGCTCCGATTCAGGTCCGAATGGCGTCAAATAAATTTGGTTGAATTCCAATAACCCATAGGAACAAAATATGTAAAAATATCCACAAAATGGTCCGACTTGATTTTTAACAATATCCCGTGTACTAACCCCTTTAAGAATTTTCCGAAAACCGAGTTTCGATCATATCAGCTCCGATTCCGGTCCGAACAGCGTCAAATAAAATTTGGTTGAATTCCAATAACCCATAGGAACAAAATATGTAAAAATATCCACAAAATGGTCCGACTTGATTTTTAACAATATCCCGTGTACTATAACCCCTTTTAGAATTTTCCGAAAATCGAGTTTCGATCATTTCAGCCCCGATTCAGGTCCGAACGGCACAAAATAAAATTTCATTGAATTCCAATAACCCAGAGGAACAAAATATGTAAAAATATCCATAAAAAGGTCCGACTGGATTTTTAACAATATCCCGTGTACTAACCCCTTTGGGAATATCCGAAAATCGAGTTTCGATTATTTCAGCTCCGATTCAGGTCCAAAACGAGTCACATAAAATTTTATTGAATCCCAATAACCCATAGGAACAAAATTTGTAAAAATGTCCATGAAATGGTCCGACCCGATTTTTAACAATATTTCGTGTACTAACCCCTTTGAGGATTATCCGAAAATCGATTTTCAATCATATCAGGTCCGATTCAGGTTCGAACTACGTCAAATAAAATTTTGTTGAATTTTAATAACCCATAGGAACAAAATATATAAGAATATCCACAAAATGGTTCGACTTGATTTTTAACAATATCCCATGTACTAACCCCTTTGAGAATTTTCCGAAAACCGAGTTTCGATCATATCAGCTCCGATTCGGGTCCGAATTTGGTCAAATAAAATTTCATTGAATTCCAATAACCCATGAGAACAAAATATGTAAAAATATCCATAAAATGGTTCGACTCGATTTTTAGCAATATCCAGTGTACTAACACCTTTGAGGATTATCCGAAAACCGAGTTTCGGTCATTTCAGCCCCGATTCAGGTCCGACCGGCACCAAATAAAATTTCATTGAATTCCAATAACCCATAGGAACAAAATATGTAAAAATATCCACGAAATGGTCCGACTCGATTTTTAACAGTATCCCGTGTACTAACCCCTTTGGGAATATCCGAAATCGAATTTCCATTATATCAGCTCCGATTCAGGTCCGAAAAGCGTCAAATAAAATTTTGTTGAATCCCAATAACCCATATGAACAAAATATGTAAAAATGTCATGAAATGGCCCGACCCGATTTTTAACAATATTTCGTGTACTAACCCCTTTGAGGATTATCCGAAAACCGATTTTCAATCATATCAGGTCCGATTCAGGTTCGAACTACGTCAAATAAAATTTTGTTGAATTTTAATAACCCATAGGAACAAAATATGTAAAAATATCCACAAAATGGTCCGACTCGATTTTTAACAATATCCCGTGTACTAACCCCTTTGGGAATATCCGAAAATCGAGTTTCGATTATATCAGCTCCGATTCAGGTCCGAAACGCGTCATATAAAATTTTGTTGAATCCCGATAACCCGTAGGAACAAAATATGTAAAAATGTCCATGAAATGGTCCGACCCGATTTTTAACAATATGTCGTGTACTAACCCCTTTGAGGATTATCCGAAAATCGATTTTCAATCATATCAGATCCGATTCAGGTTCGAACTACGTCAAATAAAATTTTGTTGAATTTTAATAACCCATAGAACAAAATATATAAAAATATACACAAAGTGGTCCAACTCGATTTTTAACAATACCCGTGTACTAACCCCTTTGGGAATATCCGAAAATCGAGTTTCGATTATATCAGCTCCGATTCAGGTCCGAAACGCGTCATATAAAATTTTGTTGAATCCCAATAACCCGTAGGAACAAAATATGTAAAAATGTCCATGAAATGGTTTGACCCGATTTTTAACAATATTTTGTGTACTAACCCCTTTGAGGATTATCCGAAAACCGATTTTCAATCATATCAGGTCCGATTCAGGTTCGAACTACGTCAAATAAAATTTTGTTGAATTTTAATAACCCATAGGAACAAAATATATAAAAATATCCACAAAAATGTCCGACTCGATTTTTAACAATATCCCGTGTACTAACCCCTTTGGGAATATCCGAAAATCGAGTTTCGATTATATCAGCTCCGATTCAGGTCCGAAACGCGTCATATAAAATTTTGTTGAATCCCAATAACCCGTAGGAACAAAATATGTAAAAATGTCCATGAAATGGTCCGACCCGATTTTTAACAATATTTCGTGTACTAACCCCTTTGAGGATTATCCAAAAATCGATTTTCAATCATATCAGGTCCTATTCAGGTTCGAACTACGTCAAATAAAATTTTGTTGAATTTTAATAACCCATAGGAACAAAATATATAAAAATATCCACAAAATGGTCCGACTCGATTTTTAACAGTATCCCGTGTACTAACCCCTTTGGGAATATCCGAAAATCGAGTTTCGATTATATCAGCTCCGATTCAGGTCCGAAACGCGTCATATAAAATTTTGTTGAATCCCAATAACCCGTAGGAACAAAATATGTAAAAATGTCCATGAAATGGTCCGACCCGATTTTTAACAATATTTCGTGTACTAACCACTTTGAGGATTATCCGAAAATCGATTTTCAATCATATCAGATCCGATTCAGGTTCGAACTACGTCAAATAAAATTTTGTTGAATTTTAATAACCCATAGGAACAAAATATATAAAAATATCCACAAAATGGTCCAACTCGATTTTTAACAATATCCCGTGTACTAACCCCTTTGGGAATATCCGAAAATCGAGTTTCGATTATATCAGCTCCGATTCAGGTCCGAAACGCGTCATATAAAATTTTGTTGAATCCCAATAACCCGTAGGAACAAAATATGTAAAAATGTCCATGAAATGCTTTGACCCTATTTTTAACAATATTTTGTGTACTAACCCCTTTGAGGATTATCCGAAAACCGATTTTCAATCATATCAGGTCCGAATCAGGTTCGAACTACGTCAAATAAAATTTTGTTGAATTTTAATAACCCATAGGAACAAAATATAAAAAAATATCCACAAAATGGTCCGACTCGATTTTTAACGATATCCCGTGTACTAACCCCTTTGGGAATATCCGAAAATCGAGTTTCGATTATATCAGCTCCGATTCAGGTCCGAAACGCGTCATATAAAATTTTGTTGAATCCCAATAACCCGTAGGAACAAAATATGTAAAAATGTCCATGAAATGGTTTGACCCGATTTTTAACAATATTTTGTGTACTAACCCCTTTGAGGATTATCCGAAAACCGATTTTCAATCATATCAGGTCCGATTCAGGTTCGAACTACGTCAAATAAAATTTTGTTGAATTTTAATAACCCATAGGAACAAAATATATAAAAATATCCACAAAATGGTCCGATTTGATTTTTAACAATATCCCGTGTACTAACCCCTTTGAGAATTTTTCGAAAACCGAGTTATGATCATATCAGCTCGGATTCCGGTCCGAACTGCGTCAAATAAAATTTCACTGAATTCCAATAACCCATAGGAACAAAATATTTAAAAATATCCATAAAATGGTTCGACTCGATTTTTAACAATATCCCATGTACTAGCCCCTTTGAGGATTATCCAAAAATCGAGTTTCGATTAAATTAGCTCCGATTCAGGTCCGAATTGCGTCAAATAAATTTGGTTGAATTCCAATAACCCATAGGAACAAAATATGTAAAAATATCCACAAAATGGTCCGACTTGATTTTTAACAATATCCCGTGTACTAACCCCTTTAAGAATTTTCCGAAAACCGAGTTTCGATCATATCAGCTCCGATTCCGGTCCGAACAGGGTCAAATAAAATTTGGTTGAATTCCAATAACCCATAGGAACAAAATATGTAAAAATATCCACAAAATGGTCCGACTTGATTTTTAACAATATCCCGTGTACTATAACCCCTTTTAGAATTTTCCGAAAATCGAGTTTCGATCATTTCAGCCCCGATTCAGGTCCGAACGGCACAAAATAAAATTTCATTGAATTCCAATAACCCAGAGGAACAAAATATGTAAAAATATCCATAAAAAGGTCCGACTGGATTTTTAACAATATCCCGTGTACTAACCCCTTTGGGAATATCCGAAAATCGAGTTTCGATTATATCAGCTCCGATTCAGGTCCGAAACGCGTCATATAAAATTTTGTTGAATCCCTATAACCCAGAGGAACAAAATTTGTAAAAATGTCCATGAAATGGTCCGACCCGATTTTTAACAATATTTCGTGTACTAACCCCTTTGAGGATTATCCGAAAATCGATTTTCAATCATATCAGGTCCGATTCAGGTTCGAACTACGTCAAATAAAATTTTGTTGAATTTTAATAACCCATAGGAACAAAATATATAAAAATATCCACAAAACGGTTCGACTTGATTTTTAACAATATCCCATGTACTAACCCCTTTGAGGATTTTCCGAAAACCGAGTTTCGATTATATCAGCTCCGATTCGGGTCCGAATTTGGTCAAATAAAATTTCATTGAATTCCAATAACCCATAAGAACAAAATATGTAAAAATATCCATAAAATGGTTCGACTCGATTTTTAGCAATATCCAGTGTACTAACACCTTTGAGGATTATCCGAAAACCGAGTTTCGGTCATTTCAGCCCCGATTCAGGTCCGACCGGCACCAAATAAAATTTCATTGAATTCCAATAACCCATAGGAACAAAATATGTAAAAATATCCACGAAATGGTCCGACTCGATTTTTAACAGTATCCCGTGTACTAACCCCTTTGGGAATATCCGAAATCGAATTTCCATTATATCAGCTCCGATTCAGGTCCGAAACGCGTCAAATAAAATTTTGTTGAATCCCAATAACCCATATGAACAAAATATGTAAAAATGTCATGAAATGGTCTGACCTGATTTTTAACAATATTTCGTGTACTAACCCCTTTGAGGATTATCCGAAAACCGATTTTCAATCATATCAGGTCCGATTCAGGTTCGAACTACGTCAAATAAAATTTTGTTGAATTTTAATAACCCATAGGAACAAAATATATAAAAATATCCATAAAATGGTCCGACTCGATTTTTAACAATATCCCGTGTACTAACCCCTTTGAGAATTTTCCGAAAATCGAGTTTCGATCATTTCTTCCCCGATTCAGGTCCGAACGGCACCAAATAAAATTTCATTGAATTCCAATAACCCAGAGGAACAAAATATGTAAAAATATCCATAAAAAGGTCCGACTCGATTTTTAACAATATCCCGTGTACTAACCCCTTTGGGAATATCCAAAAATCGAGTTTCGATTATATCAGCTCCGATTGAGGTCCAAAACGCGTCAAATAAAATTTTGTTGAATCCCAATAACCCGTAGGAACAAAATTTGTAAAAATGTCCATGAAATGGTCCGACCCGATTTTTAACAATATTTCGTGTACTAACCCCTTTGAGGATTATCCGAAAACCGATTTTCAATCATATCAGGTCCGATTCAGGTTCGAACTACGTCAAATAAAATTTTGTTGAATTTTAATAACCCATAGGAACAAAATATATAAAAATATCCACAAAATGGTTCGACTCGATTTTTAACAATATCCCGTGTACTAACCCCTTTGGGAATATCCGAAAACCGAGTTTCGATCATATCAGCTCCGATTCGGGTCCGAAACGCGTCATATAAAATTTTGTTGAATCCCAATAACCCGTAGGAACAAAATATGTAAAAATGACCATGAAATGGTCCGCCCCAATTTTTAACAATATTTCGTGTACGAACCCCTTTGAGGATTATCCGAAAATCAATTTTTAATCATATCAGATCCGATTCAGGTTCGAACTACATCAAATAAAATTTTGTTGAATTTTAATAACCCATAGGAACAAAATATATAAAAACATCCACAAAATGGTCCGACTCGATTTTTAACAATATCCCGTGTACTAACCCCTTTGGGAATATCCGAAAATCGAGTTTCGATTATATAAGCTCCGATTCAGGTCCGAAACGCGTCATATAAAATTTTGTTGAATCCCAATAACCCGTAGGAACAAAATTTGTAAAAATGTCCATGAAATGGTCCGACCCAATTTTTAACAATATTTCGTGTACTAACCCCTTTGAGGATTATCCGAAAATCGATTTTCAATCATATCAGGTCCGATTCAGGTTCGAACTACGTCAAATAAAATTTTGTTGAATTTTAATAACCCATAGGAACAAAATATATAAAAATATCCACAAAATGGTTCGACTTGATTTTTAACAATATCCCATGTACTAACCCCTTTGAGAATTTTCCGAAAACCGAGTTTCGATCATATCAGCTCCGATTCGGGTCCGAATTTGGTCAAATAAAATTTCATTGAATTCCAATAACCCATAAGAACAAAATATATAAAAATATCCATAAAATGGTCCGACTCGATTTTTAACAATATCCCGTGTACTAACCCCTTTGAGAATTTTCCGAAAATCGAGTTTCGATCATTTCTTCCCCGATTCAGGTCCGAACGGCACCAAATAAAATTTCATTGAATTCCAATAACCCAAAGGAGCAAAATATGTAAAAATATCCATAAAAAGGTCCGACTCGATTTTTAACAATATCCCGTGTACTAACCCCTTTGGGAATATCCAAAAATCGAGTTTCGATTATATCAGCTCCGATTGAGGTCCAAAACGCGTCAAATAAAATTTTGTTGAATCCCAATAACCCGTAGGAACAAAATTTGTAAAAATGTCCATGAAATGGTCCGACCCGATTTTTAACAATATTTCGTGTACTTACCCCTTTGAGGATTATCCGAAAACCGATTTTCAATCATATCAGGTCCGATTCAGGTTCGAACTACGTCAAATAAAATTTTGTTGAATTTTAATAACCCATAGGAACAAAATATATAAAAATATCCACAAAATGGTCCGACTCGATTTTGAACAATATCCCGTGTACTAACCCCTTTGGGAATATCCGAAAACCGAGTTTCGATCATATCAACTCCGATTCGGGTCCGAAACGCGTCATATAAAATTTTGTTGAATCCCAATAACCCGTAGGAACAAAATATGTAAAAATGTCCATGAAATGGTCCGCCCCAATTTTTAACAATATTTCATGTACGAACCCCTTTGAGGATTATCCGAAAATCAATTTTTAATCATATCAGATCCGATTCAGGTTCGAACTACATCAAATAAAATTTTGTTGAAATTTAATAACCCATAGGAACAAAATATATAAAAACATCCACAAAATGGTCCGACTCGATTTTTAACAATATCCCGTGTACTAACTCCTTTGGGAATATCCGAAAATCGAGTTTCGATTATATCAGCTCCGATTCAGGTCCGAAACGCGTCATATAAAATTTTGTTGAATCCCAATAACCCGTAGGAACAAAATTTGTAAAAATGTCCATGAAATGGTCCGACCCAATTTTTAACAATATTTCGTGTACTAACCCCTTTGAGGATTATCCGAAAATCGATTTTCAATCATATCAGGTCCGATTCAGGTTCGAACTACGTCAAATAAAATTTTGTTAAATTTTAATAACCCATAGGAACAAAATATATAAAAATATCCACAAAATGGTTCGACTTGATTTTTAACAATATCCCATGTACTAACCCCTTTGAGAATTTTCCGAAAACCGAGTTTCGATCATATCAGCTCCGATTCGGGTCCGAATTTGGTCAAATAAAATTTCATTGAATTCCAATAACGCATAAGAACAAAATATGTAAAAATATCCATAAAATGGTTCGACTCGATTTTTAGCAATATCCAGTGTACTAACACCTTTGAGGATTATCCGAAAACCGAGTTTCGGTCATTTCAGCCCCGATTCAGGTCCGACCGACACCAAATAAAATTTCATTGAATTCTAATAACCCATAGGAACAAAATATGTAAAAATATCCATAAAATGGTCCGACTCGATTTTTAACAATATCCCATGTACTAGCCCCTTTGAGGATTATCCAAAAATCGAGTTTCGATTAAATCTGCTCCGATTCAGGTCCGAATTGCGTCAAATAAATTTGGTTGAATTCCAATAACCCATAGGAACAAAATATGTAAAAATATCCACAAAGTGGTCCGACTTGATTTTTAACAATATCCCGTGTACTAAACCCTTTAAGAATTTTCCGAAAACCGAGTTTCGATCATATCAGCTCTGATTCCGGTCCGAACAGCGTCAAATAAAATTTGGTTGAATTCCAATAACCCATAGGAACAAAATATGTAAAAATATCCACAAAATGGTCCGACTTGATTTTTAACAATATCCCGTGTACTATAACCCCTTTGAGAATTTTCCGAAAATCGAGTTTCGATAATTTCAGCCCCGATTCAGGTCCGAACGGCACCAAATAAAATTTCATTGAATTCCAATAACCCAGAGGAACAAAATATGTAAAAATATCCATAAAAAGGTCCGACTCGATTTTTAACAATATCCCGTGTACTAACCCCTTTGGGAATATCCGAAAATCGAGTTTCGATTATATCAGCTCCGATTCAGGTCCAAAACGAGTCACATAAAATTTTATTGAATCCCAATATCCCGTTGGAACAAAATTTGTAAAAATGTCCATGAAATGGTCCGACCCGATTTTTAACAATATTTCGTGTACTAACCCCTTTGAGGATTATACGAAAACCGATTTTCAATCATATCAGGTTCGATTCAGGTTCGAACAACGTCAAATAAAATTTTGTTGAATTTTAATAACCCATAGGAACAAAATATATAAAAATATCCACAAAATGGTTCGACTTGATTTTTAACAATATCCCATGTACTAAACCCTTTGAGAATTTTCCGAAAACCGAGTTTCGATCATATCAGCTCCTATTCGGGTCCGAATTTGGTCAAATAAAATTTCATTGAATTCCAATAACCCATAAGAACAAAATATGTAAAAATATCCATAAAATGGTTCGACTCGATTTTTAGCAATATCCAGTGTACTAACACCTTTGAGGATTATCCGAAAACCGAGTTTCGGTCATTTCAGCCCCGATTCAGGTCCGACCGGCACCAAATAAAATTTCATTGAATTCCAACAACCCATAGGAACAAAATATGTAAAAATATCCACGAAATGGTCCGACTCGATTTTTAACAGTATCCCGTGTACTAACCCCTTTGGGAATATCCGAAATCGAATTTCCATTATATCAGCTACGATTCAGGTCCGAAACGCGTCAAATAAAATTTTGTTGAATCCCAATAACCCATATGAACAAAATATGTAAAAATGTCCATGAAATGGTCCGACCCGATTTTTAACAATATTTCGTGTACTAACCCCTTTGAGGATTATCCGAAAACCGATTTTCAATCATATCAGGTCCGATTCAGGTTCGAACTACGTCAAATAAAATTTTGTTGAATTTTAATAACTCATAGGAACAAAATATATAAAAATATCCATAAAATGCTCCGACTCGATTTTTAACAATATCCCGTGTACTAACCCCTTTGAGAATTTTCCGAAAATCGAGTTTCGATCATTTTAGCCCCGATTCAGGTCCGAACGACACCAAATAAAATTTCATTGAATTCCAATAACCCAGAGGAACAAAATATGTAAAAATATCCATAAAAAGGTCTGACTCGATTTTTAACAATATCCCGGGTACTATCCCCTTTGGGAATATCCGAAAATCGAGTTTCGATTATATCAGCTCCGATTCAGGTCCAAAACGAGTCACATAAAATTTTATTGAATCCCAATAACCCGTAGGAACAAAATTTGTAAAACTGTCCATGAAATGGTCCGACCCGATTTTTAACAATATTTCGTGTACTAACCCCTTTGAGGATTATCCGAAAACCGATTTTCAATCATATCAGGTCCGATTCAGGTTCGAACTACGTCAAATAAAATTTTGTTGAATTTTAATAACCCATAGGAACAAAATATATAAAAATATCCACAAAATGGTCCGACCCGATTTTTAACAATATCCCGTGTACTAACCCCTTTGGGAATATCCGAAAACCGAGTTTCGATCATATCAGCTCCGATTCGGGTCCGAAACGCGTCATATAAAATTTTGTTGAATCCCAATAACCCGTAGGAACAAAATATGTAAAAATGTCCATGAAATGGTCCGCCCCAATTTTTAACAATATTTCGTGTACGAACCCCTTTGAGGATTATCCGAAAATCGATTTTCAGTCATATCAGATCCGATTCAGGTTCGAACTACATCAAATAAAATTTTGTTGAATTTTAATAACCCATAGGAACAAAATATATAAAAACATCCACAAAATGGTCCGACTCGATTTTTAACAATATCCCGTGTACTAACCCCTTTGGGAATATCCGAAAATCGAGTTTCGATTATATAAGCTCCGATTCAGGTCCGAAACGCGTCATATAAAATTTTGTTGAATCCCAATAACCCGTAGGAACAAAATTTGTAAAAATGTCCATGAAATGGTCCGACCCAATTTTTAACAATATTTCGTGTACTAACCCCTTTGAGGATTATCCGAAAATCGATTTTCAATCATATCAGGTCCGATTCAGGTTCGAACTACGTCAAATAAAATTTTGTTGAATTTTAATAACCCATAGGAACAAAATATATAAAAATATCCACAAAATGGTTCGACTTGATTTTTAACAATATCCCATGTACTAACCCCTTTGAGAATTTTCCGAAAACCGAGTTTCGATCATATCAGCTCCGATTCGGGTCCGAATTTGGTCAAATAAAATTTCATTGAATTCCAATAACCCATAAGAACAAAATATATAAAAATATCCATAAAATGGTCCGACTCGATTTTTAACAATATCCCGTGTACTAACCCCTTTGAGAATTTTCCGAAAATCGAGTTTCGATCATTTCTTCCCCGATTCAGGTCCGAACGGCACCAAATAAAATTTCATTGAATTCCAATAACCCAGAGGAGCAAAATATGTAAAAATATCCATAAAAAGGTCCGACTCGATTTTTAACAATATCCCGTGTACTAACCCCTTTGGGAATATCCAAAAATCGAGTTTCGATTATATCAGCTCCGATTGAGGTCCAAAACGCGTCAAATAAAATTTTGTTGAATCCCAATAACCCGTAGGAACAAAATTTGTAAAAATGTCCATGAAATGGTCCGACCCGATTTTTAACAATATTTCGTGTACTTACCCCTTTGAGGATTATCCGAAAACCGATTTTCAATCATATCAGGTCCGATTCAGGTTCGAACTACGTCAAATAAAATTTTGTTGAATTTTAATAACCCATAGGAACAAAATATATAAAAATATCCACAAAATGGTCCGACTCGATTTTGAACAATATCCCGTGTACTAACCCCTTTGGGAATATCCGAAAACCGAGTTTCGATCATATCAACTCCGATTCGGGTCCGAAACGCGTCATATAAAATTTTGTTGAATCCCAATAACCCGTAGGAACAAAATATGTAAAAATGTCCATGAAATGGTCCGCCCCAATTTTTAACAATATTTCATGTACGAACCCCTTTGAGGATTATCCGAAAATCAATTTTTAATCATATCAGATCCGATTCAGGTTCGAACTACATCAAATAAAATTTTGTTGAAATTTAATAACCCATAGGAACAAAATATATAAAAACATCCACAAAATGGTCCGACTCGATTTTTAACAATATCCCGTGTACTAACTCCTTTGGGAATATCCGAAAATCGAGTTTCGATTATATCAGCTCCGATTCAGGTCCGAAACGCGTCATATAAAATTTTGTTGAATCCCAATAACCCGTAGGAACAAAATTTGTAAAAATGTCCATGAAATGGTCCGACCCAATTTTTAACAATATTTCGTGTACTAACCCCTTTGAGGATTATCCGAAAATCGATTTTCAATCATATCAGGTCCGATTCAGGTTCGAACTACGTCAAATAAAATTTTGTTAAATTTTAATAACCCATAGGAACAAAATATATAAAAATATCCACAAAATGGTTCGACTTGATTTTTAACAATATCCCATGTACTAACCCCTTTGAGAATTTTCCGAAAACCGAGTTTCGATCATATCAGCTCCGATTCGGGTCCGAATTTGGTCAAATAAAATTTCATTGAATTCCAATAACGCATAAGAACAAAATATGTAAAAATATCCATAAAATGGTTCGACTCGATTTTTAGCAATATCCAGTGTACTAACACCTTTGAGGATTATCCGAAAACCGAGTTTCGGTCATTTCAGCCCCGATTCAGGTCCGACCGACACCAAATAAAATTTCATTGAATTCTAATAACCCATAGGAACAAAATATGTAAAAATATCCATAAAATGGTCCGACTCGATTTTTAACAATATCCCATGTACTAGCCCCTTTGAGGATTATCCAAAAATCGAGTTTCGATTAAATCTGCTCCGATTCAGGTCCGAATTGCGTCAAATAAATTTGGTTGAATTCCAATAACCCATAGGAACAAAATATGTAACAATATCCACAAAGTGGTCCGACTTGATTTTTAACAATATCCCGTGTACTAAACCCTTTAAGAATTTTCCGAAAACCGAGTTTCGATCATATCAGCTCTGATTCCGGTCCGAACAGCGTCAAATAAAATTTGGTTGAATTCCAATAACCCATAGGAACAAAATATGTAAAAATATCCACAAAATGGTCCGACTTGATTTTTAACAATATCCCGTGTACTATAACCCCTTTGAGAATTTTCCGAAAATCGAGTTTCGATAATTTCAGCCCCGATTCAGGTCCGAACGGCACCAAATAAAATTTCATTGAATTCCAATAACCCAGAGGAACAAAATATGTAAAAATATCCATAAAAAGGTCCGACTCGATTTTTAACAATATCCCGTGTACTAACCCCTTTGGGAATATCCGAAAATCGAGTTTCGATTATATCAGCTCCGATTCAGGTCCAAAACGAGTCACATAAAATTTTATTGAATCCCAATATCCCGTTGGAACAAAATTTGTAAAAATGTCCATGAAATGGTCCGACCCGATTTTTAACAATATTTCGTGTACTAACCCCTTTGAGGATTATACGAAAACCGATTTTCAATCATATCAGGTTCGATTCAGGTTCGAACAACGTCAAATAAAATTTTGTTGAATTTTAATAACCCATAGGAACAAAATATATAAAAATATCCACAAAATGGTTCGACTTGATTTTTAACAATATCCCATGTACTAAACCCTTTGAGAATTTTCCGAAAACCGAGTTTCGATCATATCAGCTCCTATTCGGGTCCGAATTTGGTCAAATAAAATTTCATTGAATTCCAATAACCCATAAGAACAAAATATGTAAAAATATCCATAAAATGGTTCGACTCGATTTTTAGCAATATCCAGTGTACTAACACCTTTGAGGATTATCCGAAAACCGAGTTTCGGTCATTTCAGCCCCGATTCAGGTCCGACCGGCACCAAATAAAATTTCATTGAATTCCAACAACCCATAGGAACAAAATATGTAAAAATATCCACGAAATGGTCCGACTCGATTTTTAACAGTATCCCGTGTACTAACCCCTTTGGGAATATCCGAAATCGAATTTCCATTATATCAGCTACGATTCAGGTCCGAAACGCGTCAAATAAAATTTTGTTGAATCCCAATAACCCATATGAACAAAATATGTAAAAATGTCCATGAAATGGTCCGACCCGATTTTTAACAATATTTCGTGTACTAACCCCTTTGAGGATTATCCGAAAACCGATTTTCAATCATATCAGGTCCGATTCAGGTTCGAACTACGTCAAATAAAATTTTGTTGAATTTTAATAACTCATAGGAACAAAATATATAAAAATATCCATAAAATGCTCCGACTCGATTTTTAACAATATCCCGTGTACTAACCCCTTTGAGAATTTTCCGAAAATCGAGTTTCGATCATTTTAGCCCCGATTCAGGTCCGAACGACACCAAATAAAATTTCATTGAATTCCAATAACCCAGAGGAACAAAATATGTAAAAATATCCATAAAAAGGTCCGACTCGATTTTTAACAATATCCCGGGTACTATCCCCTTTGGGAATATCCGAAAATCGAGTTTCGATTATATCAGCTCCGATTCAGGTCCAAAACGAGTCACATAAAATTTTATTGAATCCCAATAACCCGTAGGAACAAAATTTGTAAAACTGTCCATGAAATGGTCCGACCCGATTTTTAACAATATTTCGTGTACTAACCCCTTTGAGGATTATCCGAAAACCGATTTTCAATCATATCAGGTCCGATTCAGGTTCGAACTACGTCAAATAAAATTTTGTTGAATTTTAATAACCCATAGGAACAAAATATATAAAAATATCCACAAAATGGTCCGACCCGATTTTTAACAATATCCCGTGTACTAACCCCTTTGGGAATATCCGAAAACCGAGTTTCGATCATATCAGCTCCGATTCGGGTCCGAAACGCGTCATATAAAATTTTGTTGAATCCCAATAACCCGTAGGAACAAAATATGTAAAAATGTCCATGAAATGGTCCGCCCCAATTTTTAACAATATTTCGTGTACGAACCCCTTTGAGGATTATCCGAAAATCGATTTTCAGTCATATCAGATCCGATTCAGGTTCGAACTACATCAAATAAAATTTTGTTGAATTTTAATAACCCATAGGAACAAAATATATAAAAACATCCACAAAATGGTCCGACTCGATTTTTAACAATATCCCGTATACTAACCCCTTTGGGAATATCCGAAAATCGAGTTTCGATTATATCAGCTCCGATTCAGGTCCGAAACGCGTCATATAAAATTTTGTTGAATCCCAATAACCCGTAGGAACAAAATTTGTAAAAATGTCCATTAAATGGTCCGACCCGATTTTTAACAATATTTCGTGTACTAACCCCTTTGAGGATTATCCGAAAATCGATTTTAAATCATATCAGGTCCGATTCAGGTTCGAACTACGTCAAATAAAATTTTGTTGAATTTTAATAACCCATAGGAACAAAATATATAAAAATATCCACAAAATGGTTCGACTTGATTTTTAACAATATCCCATGTACTAACCCCTTTGAGAATTTTCCGAAAACCGAGTTTCGATCATATCAGCTCCGATTCGGGTCCGAATTTGGTCAAATAAAATTTCATTGAATTCCAATAACCCATAAGAACAAAATATGTAAAAATATCCATAAAATGGTTCGACTCGATTTTTAGCAATATCCAGTGTACTAACACCTTTGAGGATTATCCGAAAACCGAGTTTCGGTCATTTCAGCCCCGATTCAGGTCCGACCGGCACCAAATAAAATTTCATTGAATTCTAATAACCCATAGGAACAAAATATGTAAAAATATCCATAAAATGGTCCGACTCGATTTTTAACAATATCCCATGTACTAGCCCCTTTGAGGATTATCCAAAAATCGAGTTTCGATTAAATCAGCTCCGATTCAGGTCCGAATTGCGTCAAATAAATTTGGTTGAATTCCAATAACCCATAGGAACAAAATATGTAAAAATATCCACAAAGTGGTCCGACTTGATTTTTAACAATATCCCGTGTACTAACCCCTTTAAGAATTTTCCGAAAACCGAGTTTCGATCATATCAGCTCCGATTCCGGTCCGAACAGCGTCAAATAAAATTTGGTTGAATTCCAATAACCCATAGGAACAAAATATGTAAAAATATCCACAAAATGGTCCGACTTGATTTTTAACAATATCCCGTGTACTATAACCCCTTTGAGAATTTTCCGAAAATCGAGGTTCGATAATTTCAGCCCCGATTCAGGTCCGAACGGCACCAAATAAAATTTCATTGAATTCCAATAACCCAGAGGAACAAAATATGTAAAAATATCCATAAAAAGGTCCGACTGGATTTTTAACAATATCCCGTGTACTAACCCCTTTGGGAATATCCGAAAATCGAGTTTCGATTATATCAGCTCCGATTCAGGTCCAAAACGAGTCACATAAAATTTTATTGAATCCCAATAACCCGTAGGAACAAAATTTGTAAAACTGTCCACGAAATGGTCCGACCCGATTTTTAACAATATTTCGTGTACTAACCCCTTTGAGGATTATCCGAAAACCGATTTTCAATCATATCAGGTCCGATTCAGGTTCGAACTACGTCAAATAAAATTTTGTTGAATTTTAATAACCCATAGGAACAAAATATATAAACATATCCACAAAATGGTCCGACCCGATTTTTAACAATATCCCGTGTACTAACCCCTTTAGGAATATCCGAAAACCGAGTTTCGATCATCTCAGCTCCGATTCGGGTCCGAAACGCGTCATATAAAATTTTGTTGAATCCCAATAACCCGTAGGAACAAAATATGTAAAAATGTCCATGAAATGGTCCGCCCCAATTTTTAACAATATTTCGTGTACGAACCCCTTTGAGGATTATCCGAAAATCGATTTTCAGTCATATCAGATCCGATTCAGGTTCGAACTATATCAAATAAAATTTTGTTGAATTTTAATAACCCATAGGAACAAAATATATAAAAACATCCACAAAATGGTCCGACTCGATTTTTAACAATATCCCGTATACTAACCCCTTTGGGAATATCCGAAAATCGAGTTTCGATTATATCAGCTCCGATTCAGGTCCGAAACGCGTCATATAAAATTTTGTTGAATCCCAATAACCCGTAGGAACAAAATTTGTAAAAATGTCCATGAAATGGTCCGACCCGATTTTTAACAATATTTCGTGTACTAACCCCTTTGAGGATTATCCGAAAATCGATTTTAAATCATATCAGGTCCGATTCAGGTTCGAACTACGTCAAATAAAATTTTGTTGAATTTTAATAACCCATAGGAACAAAATATATAAAAATATCCACAAAATGGTTCGACTTGATTTTTAACAATATCCCATGTACTAACCCCTTTGAGAATTTTCCGAAAACCGAGTTTCGATCATATCAGCTCCGATTCGGGTCCGAATTTGGTCAAATAAAATTTCATTGAATTCCAATAACCCATAAGAACAAAATATGTAAAAATATCCATAAAATGGTTCGACTCGATTTTTAGCAATATCCAGTGTACTAACACCTTTGAGGATTATCCGAAAACTGAGTTTCGGTCATTTCAGCCCCGATTCAGGTCCGACCGGCACCAAATAAAATTTCATTGAATTCTAATAACCCATAGGAACAAAATATGTAAAAATATCCATAAAATGGTCCGACTCGATTTTTAACAATATCCCATGTACTAGCCCCTTTGAGGATTATCCAAAAATCGAGTTTCGATTAAATCAGCTCCGATTCAGGTCCGAATTGCGTCAAATAAATTTGGTTGAATTCCAATAACCCATAGGAACAAAATATGTAAAAATATCCACAAAGTGGTCCGACTTGATTTTTAACAATATCCCGTGTACTAACCCCTTTAAGAATTTTCCGAAAACCGAGTTTCGATCATATCAGCTCCGATTCCGGTACGAACAGCGTCAAATAAAATTTGGTTGAATTCCAATAACCCATAGGAACAAAATATGTAAAAATATCCACAAAATGGTCCGACTTGATTTTTAACAATATCCCGTGTACTATAACCCCTTTGAGAATTTTCCGAAAATCGAGGTTCGATAATTTCAGCCCCGATTCAGGTCCGAACGGCACCAAATAAAATTTCATTGAATTCCAATAACCCAGAGGAACAAAATATGTAAAAATATCCATAAAAAGGTCCGACTGGATTTTTAACAATATCCCGTGTACTGACCCCTTTGGGAATATCCGAAAATCGAGTTTCGATTATATCAGCTCCGATTCAGGTCCAAAACGAGTCACATAAAATTTTATTGAATCCCAATAACCCGTTGGAACAAAATTTGTAAAAATGTCCATGAAATGGTCCGACCCGATTTTTAACAATATTTCGTGTACTAACCCGTTTGAGGATTATCCGAAAACCGATTTTCAATCATATCAGGTTCGATTCAGGTTCGAACTACGTCAAATAAAATTTTGTTGAATTTTAATAACCCATAGGAACAAAATATATAAAAATATCCACAAAATGGTTCGACTTGATTTTTAACAATATCCCATGTACTAACCCCTTTGAGAATTTTTCGAAAACCGAGTTTCGATCATATCAGCTCCGATTCGGGTCCGAATTTGGTCAAATAAAATTTCATTGAATTCCAATAACCCATAAGAACAAAATATGTAAAAATATCCATAAAATGGTTCGACTCGATTTTTAGCAATATCCAGTGTATTAACACCTTTGAGGATTATCCGAAAACCGAGTTTCGGTCATTTCAGCCCCGATTCAGGTCCGACCGGCACCAAATAAAATTTCATTGAATTCCAATAACCCATAGGAACAAAATGTGTAAAAATATCCACGAAATGGTCCGACTAGATTTTTAACAGTATCCCGTGTACTAACCCCTTTGGGAATATCCGAAATCGAATTTCCATTATATCAGCTCCGATTCAGGTCCGAAACGCGTCAAATAAAATTTTGTTGAATCCCAATAACCCATATGAACAAAATATGTAAAAATGTCCATGAAATGGTCCGACCCGATTTTTAACAATATTTCATGTACTAACCCCTTTGAGGATTATCCGAAAACCGATTTTCAATCATATCAGGTCCGATTCAGGTTCGAACTACGTCAAATAAAATTTTGTTGAATTTTAATAACCCATAGGAACAAAATATATAAAAATATCCATAAAATGCTCCGACTCGATTTTTAACAATATCCCGTGTACTAACCCCTTTGTGAATTTTCCGAAAATCGAGTTTCGATCATTTTAGCCCCGATTCAGGTCCGAACGACACCAAATAAAATTTCATTGAATTCCAATAACCCAGAGGAACAAAATATGTAAAAATATCAATAAAAAGGTCCGACTCGATTTTTAACAATATCCCGTGTACTATCCCCTTTGGGAATATCCGAAAATCGAGTTTCGATTATATCAGCTCCGATTCAGGTCCAAAACGAGTCACATAAAATTTTATTGAATCCCAATAACCCGTAAGAACAAAATTTATAAAAATGTCCATGAAATGGTCCGACCCGATTTTTAACAATATTTCGTGTACTAACCCCATTGAGGATTATCCGAAAATCGATTTTCAATCATATCAGGTCCGATTCAGGTTCGAACTACGTCAAATAAAATTTTGTTGAATTTTAATAACCCATAGGAACAAAAGATATAAAAATATCCATAAAATGGTCCGACTCGATTTTTAACAATATCCCGTGTACTAACCCCTTTGAGAATTTTCCGAAAATCGAGTTTCGATCATTTCAGCCCCGATTCAGGTCCGAACGACACCAAATAAAATTTCATTGAATTCCAATAACATAGAGGAACAAAATATGTAAAAATATCCATAAAAAGGACCGACTCGATTTTTAACAATATCCCGTGTACTATCCCCTTTGGGAATATCCGAAAATCGAGTTTCGATTATATCAGCTCCGATTCAGGTCCAAAACGAGTCACATAAAATTTTATTGAATCCCAATAACTCGTAGGAACAAAATTTATAAAAATGTCCATGAAATGGTCCGACCCGATTTTTAACAATATTTCGTGTACTAACCCCTTTGAGGATTATCCGAAAACCGATTTTCAATCATATCAGGTCCGATTCAGGTTCGAACTACGTCAAATAAAATTTTGTTGAATTTTAATAACCCATAGGAACAAAATATATAAAAATATCCAAAAATGGTTCGACTTGATTTTTAACAATATTCCATGTACTAACCCCTTTGAGAATTTTCCCAAAACCGAGTTTCGATCATATCAGCTCCGATTCGGGTCCGAATTTGGTCAAATAAAATTTCATTGAATTCCAATAACCCATAGGAACAAAATATGTAAAAATATCCACAAAATGGTCCGACTTGATTTTTAACAATATCCCGTGTACTATAACCCCTTTGAGAATTTTCGGAAAACCGAGTTTCGATCATTTCAGCCCCGATTCAGGTCCGAACGGCACCAAATAAAATTTCATTGAATTCCAATAACCCAGAGGAACCAAATATGTAAATATCCATAAAATGGTCCGACTCGATTTCTAACAATATCCCGTGTACTAACCCCTTTGAGAATTTTCGGAAAACCGAGTTTCCATTATATCAGCTCCGATTCTGGTCCGAAACGCGTCAAATAAAATTTTGTTGAATCCCAATAACCCACAGGAACAAAATATGTAAAAATGTCCATGAAATGGTCCGACCCGATTTTTAACAATATTTCGTATACTAACCCCTTTGAGGATTATCCGAAAATCGATTTTCAATCGTATCAGGTCCGATTCAGGTTCGAACTACGTCAAATAAAATTTTGTTGAATTTTTATAACCCATAGGAACAAAATATATAAAAATATCCACAAAATGGTCCGACTCGATTTTTAAAAATATCCCGTGTACTAACCCCTTTGGGAATATCCGAAAATCGAGTTTCGATTATATCAGCTCCGATTGAGGTCCAAAACGCGTCAAATAAAATTTTGTTGAATCCCAATAACCCGTAGGAACAAAATATGTAAAAATGTTCATGAAATGGTCCGACCCGATTTTTAACAATATTTCGTGTACTAACCCCTTTGAGGATTATCCGAAAATCGATTTTCAATCATATCAGGTCCGATTCAGGTTCGAACTACGTCAAATAAAATTTTGTTGAATTTTAATAACCCATAGGAACAAAAGATATAAAAATATCCACAAAATGGTCCGACTCAATTTTTAACAAAATCCCGTGTACTAACCCCTTTGGGAATATCCGAAAATCGAGTTTCGATTATATCAGCTCCGATTCAGGTCCGAAACGCTTCATATAAAATTTTGTTGAATCCCAATAACCCGTAGGAACAAAATATGTAAAAATGTCCATGAAATTGTTTGACCCGATTTTTAACAATATTTTGTGTACTAACCCCTTTGAGGATTATCCGAAAACCGATTTTCAATCATATCAGGTCCGATTCAGGTTCGAACTACGTCAAATAAAATTTTGTTGAATTTTAATAACCCATAGGAACAAAATATATAAAAATATCCACAAAATGGACCGACTCGATTTTTAACAATATCTTATGTACTAGCCCCTTTGAGGATTATCCAAAAATCGAGTTTCGATTATATCAGCTCCGATTCAGGTCCGAATTGCGTCAAATAAAATTTGGTTGAATTCCAATAACCCATAGGAACAAAATATGTAAAAATATCCACAAAATGGTCCGACTTGATTTTTAACAATATCCCGTGTACTATAACCCCTTTGAGAATTTTCGGAAAACCGAGTTTCGATCATTTCAGCCCCGATTCAGGTCCGAACGGCACCAAATAAAATTTCATTGAATTCCAATAACCCAGAGGAACAAAATATGTAAAAATATCCATAAAATGGTCCGACTCGATTTCTAACAATATCCCGTGTACTAACCCCTTTGAGAATTTTCCGAAAACCGAGTTTCCATTATATCAGCTCCGATTCTGGTCCGAAACGCGTCAAATAAAATTTTGTTGAATCCCAATAACCCACAGGAACAAAATATGTAAAAATGTCCATGAAATGGTCCGACCCGATTTTTAACAATATTTCGTATACTAACCCCTTTGAGGATTATCCGAAAATCGATTTTCAATCGTATCAGGTCCGATTCAGGTTCGAACTACGTCAAATAAAATTTTGTTGAATTTTAATAACCCATAGGAACAAAATATATAAAAATATCCACAAAATGGTTCGACTTGATTTTTAACAATATTCCATGTACTAACCCCTTTGAGAATTTTCCCAAAACCGAGTTTCGATCATATCAGCTCCGATTCGGGTCCGAATTTGGTCAAATAAAATTTCATTGAATTCCAATAACCCATAGGAACAAAATATGTAAAAATATCCACAAAATGGTCCGACTTGATTTTTAACAATATCCCGTGTACTATAACCCCTTTGAGAATTTTCGGAAAACCGAGTTTCGATCATTTCAGCCCCGATTCAGGTCCGAACGGCACCAAATAAAATTTCATTGAATTCCAATAACCCAGAGGAACCAAATATGTAAATATCCATAAAATGGTCCGACTCGATTTCTAACAATATCCCGTGTACTAACCCCTTTGAGAATTTTCGGAAAACCGAGTTTCCATTATATCAGCTCCGATTCTGGTCCGAAACGCGTCAAATAAAATTTTGTTGAATCCCAATAACCCACAGGAACAAAATATGTAAAAATGTCCATGAAATGGTCCGACCCGATTTTTAACAATATTTCGTATACTAACCCCTTTGAGGATTATCCGAAAATCGATTTTCAATCGTATCAGGTCCGATTCAGGTTCGAACTACGTCAAATAAAATTTTGTTGAATTTTTATAACCCATAGGAACAAAATATATAAAAATATCCACAAAATGGTCCGACTCGATTTTTAAAAATATCCCGTGTACTAACCCCTTTGGGAATATCCGAAAATCGAGTTTCGATTATATCAGCTCCGATTGAGGTCCAAAACGCGTCAAATAAAATTTTGTTGAATCCCAATAACCCGTAGGAACAAAATATGTAAAAATGTTCATGAAATGGTCCGACCCGATTTTTAACAATATTTCGTGTACTAACCCCTTTGAGGATTATCCGAAAATCGATTTTCAATCATATCAGGTCCGATTCAGGTTCGAACTACGTCAAATAAAATTTTGTTGAATTTTAATAACCCATAGGAACAAAAGATATAAAAATATCCACAAAATGGTCCGACTCAATTTTTAACAAAATCCCGTGTACTAACCCCTTTGGGAATATCCGAAAATCGAGTTTCGATTATATCAGCTCCGATTCAGGTCCGAAACGCTTCATATAAAATTTTGTTGAATCCCAATAACCCGTAGGAACAAAATATGTAAAAATGTCCATGAAATTGTTTGACCCGATTTTTAACAATATTTTGTGTACTAACCCCTTTGAGGATTATCCGAAAACCGATTTTCAATCATATCAGGTCCGATTCAGGTTCGAACTACGTCAAATAAAATTTTGTTGAATTTTAATAACCCATAGGAACAAAATATATAAAAATATCCACAAAATGGACCGACTCGATTTTTAACAATATCTTATGTACTAGCCCCTTTGAGGATTATCCAAAAATCGAGTTTCGATTATATCAGCTCCGATTCAGGTCCGAATTGCGTCAAATAAAATTTGGTTGAATTCCAATAACCCATAGGAACAAAATATGTAAAAATATCCACAAAATGGTCCGACTTGATTTTTAACAATATCCCGTGTACTATAACCCCTTTGAGAATTTTCGGAAAACCGAGTTTCGATCATTTCAGCCCCGATTCAGGTCCGAACGGCACCAAATAAAATTTCATTGAATTCCAATAACCCAGAGGAACAAAATATGTAAAAATATCCATAAAATGGTCCGACTCGATTTCTAACAATATCCCGTGTACTAACCCCTTTGAGAATTTTCCGAAAACCGAGTTTCCATTATATCAGCTCCGATTCTGGTCCGAAACGCGTCAAATAAAATTTTGTTGAATCCCAATAACCCACAGGAACAAAATATGTAAAAATGTCCATGAAATGGTCCGACCCGATTTTTAACAATATTTCGTATACTAACCCCTTTGAGGATTATCCGAAAATCGATTTTCAATCGTATCAGGTCCGATTCAGGTTCGAACTACGTCAAATAAAATTTTGTTGAATTTTAATAACCCATAGGAACAAAATATATAAAAATATCCACAAAATGGTCTGACTCGATTTTTAAAAATATCCCGTGTACTAACCCCTTTGGGAATATCCGAAAATCGAGTTTCGATTATATCAGCTCCGATTGAGGTCCAAAACGCGTCAAATAAAATTTTGTTGAATCCCAATAACCCGTAGGAACAAAATATGTAAAAATGTCCATGAAATGGTCCGACCCGATTTTTAACAATATTTCGTGTACTAACCCCTTTGAGGATTATCCGAAAATCGATTTTCAATCATATCAGGTCCGATTCAGGTTCGAACTACGTCAAATAAAATTTTGTTGAATTTTAATAACCCATAGGAACAAAAGATATAAAAATATCCACAAAATGGTCCGACTCAATTTTTAACAATATCCCGTGTACTAACCCCATTGGGAATATCCGAAAATCGAGTTTCGATTATATCAGCTCCGATTCAGGTCCGAAACGCTTCATATAAAATTTTGTTGAATCCCAATAACCCGTAGGAACAAAATATGTAAAAATGTCCATGAAATTGTTTGACCCAATTTTTAACAATATTTTGTGTACTAACCCCTTTGAGGATTATCCGAAAACCGATTTTCAATAATATCAGGTCCGATTCAAGTTCGAACTACGTCAAATAAATTTTGTTGAATTTTAATAACCCATAGGAACAAAATATATAAAAATATCCACAAAATGGACCGACTCGATTTTTAACAATATCTTATGTACTAGCCCCTTTGAGGATTATCCAAAAATCGAGTTTCGATTATATCAGCTCCGATTCAGGTCCGAATTGCGTCAAATAAAATTTGGTTGAATTCCAATAACCCATAGGAACAAAATATGTAAAAATATCCACAAAATGGTCCGACTTGATTTTTAACAATATTCCGTGTACTATAACCCCTTTGAGAATTTTCGGAAAACCGAGTTTCGATCATTTCAGCCCCGATTCAGGTCCGAACGGCACCAAATAAAATTGCATTGAATTCCAATAACCCAGAGGAACAAAATATGTAAAAATATCCATAAAATGGTCCGACTCGATTTCTAACAATATCCCGTGTACTAACCCCTTTGAGAATTTTCCGAAAACCGAGTTTCCATTAAATCAGCTCCGATTCTGGTCCGAAACGCGTCAAATAAAATTTTGTTGAATCCCAATAACCCACAGGAACAAAATATGTAAAAATGTCCATGAAATGGTCCGACCCGATTTTTAACAATATTTCGTATACTAACCACTTTGAGGATTATCCGAAAATCGATTTTCAATCGTATCAGGTCCGATTCAGGTTCGAACTACGTCAAATAAAATTTTGTTGAATTTTAATAACCCATAGGAACAAAATATATAAAAATATCCACAAAATGGTCCGACTCGATTTTTAAAAATATCCCGTGTACTAACCCCTTTGGGAATATCCGAAAATCGAGTTTCGATTTTATCAGCTCCGATTGAGGTCCAAAACGCGTCAAATAAAATTTTGTTGAATCCCAATAACCCGTAGGAACAAAATATGTAAAAATGTCCATGAAATGGTCCGACCCGATTTTTAACAATATTTCGTGTACTAACCCCTTTGAGGATTATCCGAAAATCGATTTTCAATCATATCAGGTCCGATTCAGGTTCGAACTACGTCAAATAAAATTTTGTTGAATTTTAATAACCCATAGGAACAAAAGATATAAAAATATCCACAAAATGGTCCGACTCGATTTTTAACAATATCCCGTGTACTAACCCCTTTGGGAATATCCGAAAATCGAGTTTCGATTATATCATCTCCGATTCAGGTCATATAAAATTTTGTTGAATCCCAATAACCCGTAGGAACAAAATATGTAAAAATGTCCATGAAATGGTCCGCCCCAATTTTTAACAATATTTCGTGTACTAACCCCTTTGAGGATTATCCGAAAATCGATTTTCAATCATATCAGATCCGATTCAGGTTCGAACTACGTCAAATAAAATTTTGTTGAATTTTAATAACGCATAGGAACAAAATATATAAAAATATCCACAAAATGGTCCGACTCGATTTTTAACAATATCCCGAGTACTAACCCCTTTGGGAATATCCGAAAATCGAGTTTCGATTATATCAGCTCCGATTCAGGTCCGAAACGCGTCATATAAAATTTTGTTGAATCCCAATAACCCGTAGGAACAAAATATGTAAAAATGTCCATGAAATTGTTTGACCCGATTTTTAACAATATTTTGTGTACTAACCTCTTTGAGGATTATCCGAAAACCTATTTTCAATCATATCAGGTCCGATTCAGGTTCGAACTACGTCAAATAAAATTTTGTTGAATTTTAATAACCCATAGGAACAAAATATATAAAAATATCCACAAAATGGTCCGATTTGATTTTTAACAATATCCCGTGTACTAACCCCTTTGAGAATTTTCCGAAAACCGAGTTTTGATCATATCAGCTCCGATTCCGGTCCGAACTGCGTTAAATAAAATTTCGGTAAATTCCAATAACCCATAGGAACAAAATATGTAAAAATATCCATAAAATGGTCCGACTCGATTTATAACAATATCCCATGTACTAGCCCCTTTGAGGATTATCCAAAAATCGAGTTTCGATTAAATCAGCTCCGATTCAGGTCCGAATTGCGTCAAATAAATTTGGTTGAATTCCAATAACCCATAGGAACAAAATATGTAAAAATATCCACAAAATGGTCCGACTTGATTTTTAACAATATCCCGTGTACTAACCCCTTTAAGAATTTTCCGAAAACCGAGTTTCGATCATATCAGCTCCGATTCCGGTCCGAACAGCGTCATATAAAATTTGGTTGAATTCCAATAACCCATAGGAAAAAAATATGTAAAAATATCCACAAAATGGTCCGACTTGATTTTTAACAATATCCCGTGTACTATAACCCCTTTTAGAATTTTCCGAAAATCGAGTTTCGATCATTTCAGCCCCGATTCTGGTCCGAACGGCACAAAATAAAATTTCATTGAATTCCAATAACCCAGAGGAACAAAATATGTAAAAATATCCATAAAAAGGTCCGACTCGATTTTTAACAATATCCCGTGTACTAACCCCTTTGTGAATATCCGAAAATCGAGTTTCGATTATATCAGCTCCGATTCAGGTCCAAAACGAGTCACATAAAATTTTATTGAATCCCAATAACCCGTAGGAACAAAATTTGTAAAAATGTCCATGAAATGGTCCGACCCGATTTTTAACAATATTTCGTGTACTAACCCCTTTGAGGATTATCCGAAAACCGATTTTCAATCATATCAGGTCCGATTCTGGTTCGAACTACGTCAAATAAAATTTTGTTGAATTTAATTAACCCATAGGAACAAAATATATAAAAATATCCACAAAATGGTTCAACTTGATTTTTAACAATATCCCATGTACTAACCCCTTTGAGAATTTTCCGAAAACCGAGTTTCGATCATATCAGCTCCGATTCGGATCCGAATTTCGTCAAATAAAATTTCATTGAATTCCAATAACCCATAAGAACAAAATATGTAAAAATATCCATAAAATGGTTCGACTCGATTTTTAACAATATCCAGTGTACTAACACCTTTGAGGATTATCCGAAAACCGAGTTTCGGTCATTTCAGCCCCGATTCAGGTCCGACCGGCACCAAATAAAATTTCATTGAATTCCAATAACCCAGAGGAACCAAATATGTAAAAATATCCATAAAATGGTCCGACTTGATTTTTAACAATATCCCGTGTACTAACCCCTTTAAGAATTTTCCGAAAACCGAGTTTCGATCATATCAGCTCCGATTCCGGTCCGAACAGCGTCATATAAAATTTGGTTGAATTCCAATAACCCATAGGAAAAAAATATGTAAAAATATCCACAAAATGGTCCGACTTGATTTTTAACAATATCCCGTGTACTATAACCCCTTTTAGAATTTTCCGAAAATCGAGTTTCGATCATTTCAGCCCCGATTCTGGTCCGAACGGCACAAAATAAAATTTCATTGAATTCCAATAACCCAGAGGAACAAAATATGTAAAAATATCCATAAAAAGGTCCGACTCGATTTTTAACAATATCCCGTGTACTAACCCCTTTGTGAATATCCGAAAATCGAGTTTCGATTATATCAGCTCCGATTCAGGTCCAAAACGAGTCACATAAAATTTTATTGAATCCCAATAACCCGTAGGAACAAAATTTGTAAAAATGTCCATGAAATGGTCCGACCCGATTTTTAACAATATTTCGTGTACTAACCCCTTTGAGGATTATCCGAAAACCGATTTTCAATCATATCAGGTTCGATTCAGGTTCGAACTACGTCAAATAAAATTTTGTTGAATTTTAATAACCCATAGGAACAAAATATGTAAAAATATCCACAAAATGGTTCGACTTGATTTTTAACAATATCCCATGTACTAACCCCTTTGAGAATTTTCCGAAAACCGAGTTTCGATCATATCAGCTCCGATTCGGGTCCGAATTTGGTCAAATAAAATTTCATTGAATTCCAATAACCCATAAGAACAAAATATGTAAAAATATCCATAAAATGGTTCGACTCGATTTTTAGCAATATCCAGTGTATTAACACCTTTGAGGATTATCCGAAAACCGAGTTTCGGTCATTTCAGCCCCGATTCAGGTCCGACCGGCACCAAATAAAATTTCATTGAATTCCAATAACCCATAGGAACAAAATGTGTAAAAATATCCACGAAATGGTCCGACTCGATTTTTAACAGTATCCCGTGTACTAACCCCTTAGGGAATATCCGAAATCGAATTTCCATTATATCAGCTCCGATTCAGGTCCGAAACGCGTCAAATAAAATTTTGTTGAATCCCAATAACCCATATGAACAAAATATGTAAAAATGTCCATGAAATGGTCCGACCCGATTTTTAACAATATTTCATGTACTAACCCCTTTGAGGATTATCCGAAAACCGATTTTCAATCATATCAGGTCCGATTCAGGTTCGAACTACGTCAAATAAAATTTTGTTGAATTTTAATAACCCATAGGAACAAAATATATAAAAATATCCATAAAATGCTCCGACTCGATTTTTAACAATATCCCGTGTACTAACCCCTTTGAGAATTTTCCGAAAATCGAGTTTCGATCATTTTAGCCCCGATTCAGGTCCGAACGACACCAAATAAAATTTCATTGAATTCCAATAACCCAGAGGAACAAAATATGTAAAAATATCAATAAAAAGGTCCGACTCGATTTTTAACAATATCCCGTGTACTATCCCCTTTGGGAATATCCGAAAATCGAGTTTCGATTATATCAGCTCCGATTCAGGTCCAAAACGAGTCACATAAAATTTTATTGAATCCCAATAACCCGTAGGAACAAAATTTATAAAAATGTCCATGAAATGGTCCGACCCGATTTTTAACAATATTTCGTGTACTAACCCCTTTGAGGATTATCCGAAAACCGATTTTCAATCATATCAGGTCCGATTCAGGTTCGAACTACGTCAAATAAAATTTTGTTGAATTTTAATAACCCATAGGAACAAAAGATATAAAAATATCCATAAAATGGTCCGACTCGATTTTTAACAATATCCCGTGTACTAACCCCTTTGGGAATTTTCCGAAAATCGAGTTTCGATCATTTCAGCCCCGATTCAGGTCCGAACGACACCAAATAAAATTTCATTGAATTCCAATAACATAGAGGAACAAAATATGTAAAAATATCCATAAAAAGGACCGACTCGATTTTTAACAATATCCCGTGTACTATCCCCTTTGGGAATATCCGAAAATCGAGTTTCGATTATATCAGCTCCGATTCAGGTCCAAAACGAGTCACATAAAATTTTATTGAATCCCAATAACTCGTAGGAACAAAATTTATAAAAATGTCCATGAAATGGTCCGACCCGATTTTTAACAATATTTCGTGTACTAACCCCTTTGAGGATTATCCGAAAACCGATTTTCAATCATATCAGGTCCGATTCAGGTTCGAACTACGTCAAATAAAATTTTGTTGAATTTTAATAACCCATAGGAACAAAATATATAAAAATATCCACAAAATGGTTCGACTTGATTTTTAACAATATTCCATGTACTAACCCCTTTGAGAATTTTCCCAAAACCGAGTTTCGATCATATCAGCTCCGATTCGGGTCCGAATTTGGTCAAATAAAATTTCATTGAATTCCAATAACCCATAGGAACAAAATATGTAAAAATATCCACAAAATGGTCCGACTTGATTTTTAACAATATCCCGTGTACTATAACCCCTTTGAGAATTTTCGGAAAACCGAGTTTCGATCATTTCAGCCCCGATTCAGGTCCGAACGGCACCAAATAAAATTTCATTGAATTCCAATAACCCAGAGGAACCAAATATGTAAATATCCATAAAATGGTCCGACTCGATTTCTAACAATATCCCGTGTACTAACCCCTTTGAGAATTTTCCGAAAACCGAGTTTCCATTATATCAGCTCCGATTCTGGTCCGAAACGCGTCAAATAAAATTTTGTTGAATCCCAATAACCCACAGGAACAAAATATGTAAAAATGTCCATGAAATGGTCCGACCCGATTTTTAACAATATTTCGTATACTAACCCCTTTGAGGATTATCCGAAAATCGATTTTCAATCGTATCAGGTCCGATTCAGGTTCGAACTACGTCAAATAAAATTTTGTTGAATTTTAATAACCCATAGGAACAAAATATATAAAAATATCCACAAAATGGTCCGACTCGATTTTTAAAAATATCCCGTGTACTAACCCCTTTGGGAATATCCGAAAATCGAGTTTCGATTATATCAGCTCCGATTGAGGTCCAAAACGCGTCAAATAAAATTTTGTTGAATCCCAATAACCCGTAGGAACAAAATATGTAAAAATGTTCATGAAATGGTCCGACCCGATTTTTAACAATATTTCGTGTACTAACCCCTTTGAGGATTATCCGAAAATCGATTTTCAATCATATCAGGTCCGATTCAGGTTCGAACTACGTCAAATAAAATTTTGTTGAATTTTAATAACCCATAGGAACAAAAGATATAAAAATATCCACAAAATGGTCCGACTCAATTTTTAACAAAATCCCGTGTACTAACCCCTTTGGGAATATCCGAAAATCGAGTTTCGATTATATCAGCTCCGATTCAGGTCCGAAACGCTACATATAAAATTTTGTTGAATCCCAATAACCCGTAGGAACAAAATATGTAAAAATGTCCATGAAATTGTTTGACCCGATTTTTAACAATATTTTGTGAACTAACCCCTTTGAGGATTATCCGAAAACCGATTTTCAATCATATCAGGTCCTATTCAGGTTCGAACTACGTCAAATAAAATTTTGTTGAATTTTAATAACCCATAGGAACAAAATATATAAAAATATCCACAAAATGGACTGACTCGATTTTTAACAATATCTTATGTAGCCCCTTTGAGGATTATCCAAAAATCGAGTTTCGATTATATCAGCTCCGATTCAGGTCCGAATTGCGTCAAATAAAATTTGGTTGAATTCCAATAACCCATAGGAACAAAATATGTAAAAATATCCACAAAATGGTCCGACTTGATTTTTAACAATATCCCGTGTACTATAACCCCTTTGAGAATTTTCGGAAAACCGAGTTTCGATCATTTCAGCCCCGATTCAGGTCCGAATGGCACCAAATAAAATTTCATTGAATTCCAATAACCCAGAGGAACCAAATATGTAAAAATATCCATAAAATGGTCCGACTCGATTTCTAACAATATCCCGTGTACTAACCCCTTTGAGAATTTTCCGAAATCCGAGTTTCCATTATATCAGCTCCGATTCTGGTCCGAAACGCGTCAAATAAAATTTTGTTGAATCCCAATAACCCACAGGAACAAAATATGTAAAAATGTCCATGAAATGGTCCGACCCGATTTTTAACAATATTTCGTATACTAACCCCTTTGAGGATTATCCGAAAATCGATTTTCAATCGTATCAGGTCCGATTCAGGTTCGAACTACGTCAAATAAAATTTTGTTGAATTTTAATAACCCATAGGAACAAAATATATAAAAATATCCACAAAATGGTCCGACTCGATTTTTAAAAATATCCCGTGTACTAACCCCTTTGGGAATATCCGAAAATCGAGTTTCGATTATATCAGCTCCGATTGAGGTCCAAAACGCGTCAAATAAAATTTTGTTGAATCCCAATAACCCGTAGGAACAAAATATGTAAAAATGTTCATGAAATGGTCCGACCCGATTTTTAACAGTATTTCGTGTACTAACCCCTTTGAGGATTATCCGAAAATCGATTTTCAATCATATCAGGTCCGATTCAGGTTCGAACTACGTCAAATAAAATTTTGTTGAATTTTAATAACCCATAGGAACAAAAGATATAAAAATATCCACAAAATGGTCCGACTCAATTTTTAACAATATCCCGTGTACTAACCCCTTTGGGAATATCCGAAAATCGAGTTTCGATTATATCAGCTCCGATTCAGGTCCGAAACGCTTCATATAAAATTTTGTTGAATCCCAATAACCCGTAGGAACAAAATATGTAAAAATGTCCATGAAATTGTTTGACCCGATTTTTAACAATATTTTGTGTACTAACCCCTTTGAGGATTATCCGAAAACCGATTTTCAATCATATCAGGTCCGATTCAGGTTCGAACTACGTCAAATAAAATTTTGTTGAATTTTAATAACCCATAGGAACAAAATATATAAAAATATCCACAAAATGGACCGACTCGATTTTTAACAATATCTTATGTACTAGCCCCTTTGAGGATTATCCAAAAATCGAGTTTCGATTATATCAGCTCCGATTCAGGTCCGAATTGCGTCAAATAAAATTTGGTTGAATTCCAATAACCCATAGGAACAAAATATGTAAAAATATCCACAAAATGGTCCGACTTGATTTTTAACAATATCCCGTGTACTATAACCCCTTTGAGAATTTTCGGAAAACCGAGTTTCGATCATTTCAGCCCCGATTCAGGTCCGAACGGCACCAAATAAAATTTCATTGAATTCCAATAACCCAGAGGAACAAAATATGTAAAAATATCCATAAAATGGTCCGACTGAATTTCTAACAATATCCCGTGTACTAACCCCTTTGAGAATTTTCTGAAAACCGAGTTTCCATTATATCAGCTCCGATTCTGGTCCGAAACGCGTCAAATAAAATTTTGTTGAATCCCAATAACCCACAGGAACAAAATATGTAAAAATGTCCATGAAATGGTCCGACCCGATTTTTAACAATATTTCGTATACTAACCCCTTTGAGGATTATCCGAAAATCGATTTTCAATCGTATCAGGTCCGATTCAGGTTCGAACTACGTCAAATAAAATTTTGTTGAATTTTAATAACCCATAGGAACAAAATATATAAAAATATCCACAAAATGGTCTGACTCGATTTTTAAAAATATCCCGTGTACTAACCCCTTTGGGAATATCCGAAAATCGAGTTTCGATTATATCAGCTCCGATTGAGGTCCAAAACGCGTCAAATAAAATTTTGTTGAATCCCAATAACCCGTAGGAACAAAATATGTAAAAATGTCCATGAAATGGTCCGACCCGATTTTTAACAATATTTCGTGTACTAACCCCTTTGAGGATTATCCGAAAATCGATTTTCAATCATATCAGGTCCGATTCAGGTTCGAACTACGTCAAATAAAATTTTGTTGAATTTTAATAACCCATAGGAACAAAAGATATAAAAATATCCACAAAATGGTCCGACTCAATTTTTAACAATATCCCGTGTACTAACCCCATTGGGAATATCCGAAAATCGAGTTTCGATTATATCAGCTCCGATTCAGGTCCGAAACGCTTCATATAAAATTTTGTTGAATCCCAATAACCCGTAGGAACAAAATATGTAAAAATGTCCATGAAATTGTTTGACCCAATTTTTAACAATATTTTGTGTACTAACCCCTTTGAGGATTATCCGAAAACCGATTTTCAATCATATCAGGTCCGATTCAGGTTCGAACTACGTCAAATAAATTTTGTTGAATTTTAATAACCCATAGGAACAAAATATATAAAAATATCCACAAAATGGACCGACTCGATTTTTAACAATATCTTATGTACTAGCCCCTTTGAGGATTATCCAAAAATCGAGTTTCGATTATATCAGCTCCGATTCAGGTCCGAATTGCGTCAAATAAAATTTGGTTGAATTCCAATAACCCATAGGAACAAAATATGTAAAAATATCCACAAAATGGTCCGACTTGATTTTTAACAATATTCCGTGTACTATAACCCCTTTGAGAATTTTCGGAAAACCGAGTTTCAATCATTTCAGCCCCGATTCAGGTCCGAACGGCACCAAATAAAATTGCATTGAATTCCAATAACCCAGAGGAACAAAATATGTAAAAATATCCATAAAATGGTCCGACTCGATTTCTAACAATATCCCGTGTACTAACCCCTTTGAGAATTTTCCGAAAACCGAGTTTCCATTAAATCAGCTCCGATTCTGGTCCGAAACGCGTCAAATAAAATTTTGTTGAATCCCAATAACCCACAGGAACAAAATATGTAAAAATGTCCATGAAATGGTCCGACCCGATTTTTAACAATATTTCGTATACTAACCACTTTGAGGATTATCCGAAAATCGATTTTCAATCGTATCAGGTCCGATTCAGGTTCGAACTACGTCAAATAAAATTTTGTTGAATTTTAATAACCCATAGGAACAAAATATATAAAAATATCCACAAAATGGTCCGACTCGATTTTTAAAAATATCCCGTGTACTAACCCCTTTGGGAATATCCGAAAATCGAGTTTCGATTATATCAGCTCCGATTGAGGTCCAAAACGCGTCAAATAAAATTTTGTTGAATCCCAATAACCCGTAGGAACAAAATATGTAAAAATGTCCATGAAATGGTCCGACCCGATTTTTAACAATATTTCGTGTACTAACCCCTTTGAGGATTATCCGAAAATCGATTTTCAATCATATCAGGTCCGATTCAGGTTCGAACTACGTCAAATAAAATTTTGTTGAATTTTAATAACCCATAGGAACAAAAGATATAAAAATATCCACAAAATGGTCCGACTCGATTTTTAACAATATCCCGTGTACTAACCCCTTTGGGAATATCCGAAAATCGAGTTTCGATTATATCATCTCCGATTCAGGTCATATAAAATTTTGTTGAATCCCAATAACCCGTAGGAACAAAATATGTAAAAATGTCCATGAAATGGTCCGCCCCAATTTTTAACAATATTTCGTGTACTAACCCCTTTGAGGATTATCCGAAAATCGATTTTCAATCATATCAGATCCGATTCAGGTTCGAACTACGTCAAATAAAATTTTGTTGAATTTTAATAACGCATAGGAACAAAATATATAAAAATATCCACAAAATGGTTCAACTTGATTTTTAACAATATCCCATGTACTAACCCCTTTGAGAATTTTCCGAAAACCGAGTTTCGATCATATCAGCTCCGATTCGGATCCGAATTTCGTCAAATAAAATTTCATTGAATTCCAATAACCCATAAGAACAAAATATGTAAAAATATCCATAAAATGGTTCGACTCGATTTTTAACAATATCCAGTGTACTAACACCTTTGAGGATTATCCGAAAACCGAGTTTCGGTCATTTCAGCCCCGATTCAGGTCCGACCGGCACCAAATAAAATTTCATTGAATTCCAATAACCCAGAGGAACCAAATATGTAAAAATATCCATAAAATGGTCCGACTTGATTTTTAACAATATCCCGTGTACTAACCCCTTTAAGAATTTTCCGAAAACCGAGTTTCGATCATATCAGCTCCGATTCCGGTCCGAACAGCGTCATATAAAATTTGGTTGAATTCCAATAACCCATAGGAAAAAAATATGTAAAAATATCCACAAAATGGTCCGACTTGATTTTTAACAATATCCCGTGTACTATAATCCCTTTTAGAATTTTCCGAAAATCGAGTTTCGATCATTTCAGCCCCGATTCTGGTCCGAACGGCACAAAATAAAATTTCATTGAATTCCAATAACCCAGAGGAACAAAATATGTAAAAATATCCATAAAAAGGTCCGACTCGATTTTTAACAATATCCCGTGTACTAACCCCTTTCTGAATATCCGAAAATCGAGTTTCGATTATATCAGCTCCGATTCAGGTCCAAAACGAGTCACATAAAATTTTATTGAATCCCAATAACCCGTAGGAACAAAATTTGTAAAAATGTCCATGAAATGGTCCGACCCGATTTTTAACAATATTTCGTGTACTAACCCCTTTGAGGATTATCCGAAAACCGATTTTCAATCATATCAGGTCCGATTCTGGTTCGAACTACGTCAAATAAAATTTTGTTGAATTTAATTAACCCATAGGAACAAAATATATAAAAATATCCACAAAATGGTTCAACTTGATTTTTAACAATATCCCATGTACTAACCCCTTTGAGAATTTTCCGAAAACCGAGTTTCGATCATATCAGCTCCGATTCGGATCCGAATTTCGTGAAATAAAATTTCATTGAATTCCAATAACCCATAAGAACAAAATATGTAAAAATATCCATAAAATGGTTCGACTCGATTTTTAACAATATCCAGTGTACTAACACCTTTGAGGATTATCCGAAAACCGAGTTTCGGTCATTTCAGCCCCGATTCAGGTCCGACCGGCACCAAATAAAATTTCATTGAATTCCAATAACCCATAGGAACAAAATATGTAAAAATATCCACAAAATGGTCCGACTCGATTTTTAAAAATATCCCGTGTACTAACCCCTTTGGGAATATCCGAAATCGAATTTCCATTATATCAGCTCCGATTCAGGTCCGAAACGCGTCAAATAAAATTTTGTTGAATCCCAATAACCCATATGAACAAAATATGTAAAAATGTCCATGAAATGGTCCGACCCGATTTTTAACAATATTTCGTGTACTAACCCCTTTGAGGATTATCCGAAAACCGATTCTCAATCATATCAGGTCCGATTCAGGTTCGAACTACGTCAAATAAAATTTTGTTGAATTTTAATAACCCATAGGAACAAAATATATAAAAATATCCACAAAATAGATCGACTCGATTTTTAACAATATCTTATGTACTAGCCCCTTTGTGGATTATCCAAAAATCGAGTTTCGATTATATCAGCTCCGATTCAGGTCCGAATTGCGTCAAATAAAATTTGGTTGAATTCCAATAACCCATAGGAACAAAATATGTAAAAATATCCACAAAATGGTCCGACTTGATTTTTAACAATATCCCGTGTACTATAACCCCTTTGAGAATTTTCGAAAAATCGAGTTTCGATCATTTCAGCCCCGATTCAGGTCCGAACGGTACCAAATAAAATTTCATTGAATTCCAATAACCCAGAGGAACAAAATATGTAAAAATATCCATAAAATGGTCCGACTCGATTTCTAACAATATCCCGTGTACTAACCCCTTTGAGAATTTTCCGAAAACCGAGTTTCCATTATATCAGCTCCGATTCTGGTCCGAAACGCGTCAAATAAAATTGTTGAATCCCAATAACCCACAGGAACAAAATATGTAAAAATGTCCATGAAATGGTCCGACCCGATTTTTAACAATATTTCGTATACTAACCCCTTTGAGTATTATCCGAAAATCGATTTTCAATCGTATCAGGTCCGATTCAGGTTCGAACTACGTCAAATAAAATTTTGTTGAATTTTAATAACCCATAGGAACAAAATATATAAAAATATCCACAAAATGGTCCGACTCGATTTTTAAAAATATCCCGTGTACTAACCCCTTTGGGAATATCCGAAAATCGAGTTTCGATTATATCAGCTCCGATTGAGGTCCAAAACGCGTCAAATAAAATTTTGTTGAATCCCAATAACCTGTAGGAACAAAATATGTAAAAATGTCCATGAAATGGTCCGACCCGATTTTTAACAATATTTCGTGTACTAACCCCTTTGAGGATTATCCGAAAATCGATTTTCAATCATATCAGGTCCGATTCAGGTTCGAACTACGTCAAATAAAATTTTGTTGAATTTTAATAACCCATAGGAACAAAAGATATAAAAATATCCACAAAATGGTCCGACTCGATTTTTAACAATATCCCGTGTACTAACCCCTTTGGGAATATCCGAAAATCGAGTTTCGATTATATCAGCTCCGATTCAGGTCCGAAACGCGTCATATAAAATTTTGTTGAATCCCAATAACCCGTAGGAACAAAATATGTAAAAATGTCCATGAAATGGTCCGCCCCAATTTTTAACAATATTTCGTGTACTAACCCCTTTGAGGAGTATCCGAAAATCTATTTTCAATCATATCAGATCCGATTCAGGTTCGAACTACGTCAAATAAAATTTTGTTGAATTTTAATAACGCATAGGAACAAAATATATAAGATTATCCACAAAATGGTCCGACTCGATTTTTAACAATATCCCGAGTACTAACCCCTTTGGGAATATCCGAAAATCTAGTTTCGATTATATCAGCTCCGATTCAGGTCCGAAACGCGTCATATAAAATTTTGTTGAATCCCAATAACCCGTAGGAACAAAATATGTAAAAATGTCCATGAAATTGTTTGACCCAATTTTTAACAATATTTTGTGTACTAACCCCTTTGAGGATTATCCGAAAACCTATTTTCAATCATATCAGGTCCGATTCAGGTTCGAACTACGTCAAATAAAATTTTGTTGAATTTTAATAACCCATAGGAAAAAAATATATAAAAATATCCACAAAATGGTCCGATTTGATTTTTAACAATATCCCGTGTACTAACCCCTTTGAGAATTTTCCGAAAACCGAGTTTTGATCATATCAGCTCCGATTCCGGTCCGAACTGCGTTAAATAAAATTTCGCTGAATTCCAATAACCCATAGGAACAAAATATGTAAAAATATCCATAAAATGGTCCGACTCGATTTATAACAATATCCCATGTACTAGCCCCTATGAGGATTATCCAAAAATCGAGTTTCGATTAAATCAGCTCCGATTCAGGTCCGAATTGCGTCAAATAAATTTGGTTGAATTCCAATAACCCATAGGAACAAAATATGTAAAAATATCCACGAAATGGTCCGACTTGATTTTTAACAATATCCCGTGTACTAACCCCTTTAAGAATTTTCCGAAAACCGAGTTTCGATCATATCAGCTCCGATTCCGGTCCGAACAGCGTCATATAAAATTTGGTTGAATTCCAATAACCCATAGGAAAAAAATATGTAAAAATATCCACAAAATGGTCCGACTTGATTTTTAACAATATCCCGTGTACTATAACCCCTTTTAGAATTTTCCGAAAATCGAGTTTCGATCATTTCAGCCCCGATTCAGGTCCGAACGGCACAAAATAAAATTTCATTGAATTCCAATAACCCAGAGGAACAAAATATGTAAAAATATCCATAAAAAGGTCTGACTCGATTTCTAACAATATCCCGTGTACTAACCCCATTGTGAATATCCGAAAATCGAGTTTCGATTATATCAGCTCCGATTCAGGTCCAAAACGAGTCACATAAAATTTTATTGAATCCCAATAACCTGTAGGAACAAAATTTGTAAAAATGTCCATGAAATGGTCCGACCCGATTTTTAACAATATTTCGTGTACTAACCCCTTTGAGGATTATCCGAAAACCGATTTTCAATCATATCAGGTCCGATTCAGGTTCGAACTACGTCAAATAAAATTTTGTTGAATTTAATTAACCCATAGGAACAAAATATATAAAAATATCCACAAAATGGTTCAACTTGATTTTTAACAATATCCCATGTACTAACCCCTTTGAGAATTTTCCGAAAACCGAGTTTCGATCATATCAGCTCCGATTCGGGTCCGAATTTCGTCAAATAAAATTTCATTGAATTCCAATAACCCATAAGAACAAAATATGTAAAAATATCCATAAAATGGTTCGACTCGATTTTTAACAATATCCAGTGTACTAACACCTTTGAGGATTATCCGAAAACCGAGTTTCGGTCATTTCAGCCCCGATTCAGGTCCGACCGGCACCAAATAAAATTTCATTGAATTCCAATAACCCATAGGAACAAAATATGTAAAAATATCCACAAAATGGTCCGACTCGATTTTTAAAAATATCCCGTGTACTAACCCCTTTGGGAATATCCGAAATCGAATTTCCATTATAACAGCTCCGATTCAGGTCCGAAACGCGTCAAATAAAATTTTGTTGAATCCCAATAACCCATATGTACAAAATATGTAAAAATGTCCATGAAATGGTCCGACCCGATTTTTAACAATATTTCGTGTACTAACCCCTTTGAGGATTATCCGAAAACCGATTCTCAATCATATCAGGTCCGATTCAGGTTCGAACTACGTCAAATAAAATTTTGTTGAATTTTAATAACCCATAGGAACAAAATATATAAAAATATCCACAAAATAGATCGACTCGATTTTTAACAATATCTTATGTACTAGCCCCTTTGTGGATTATCCAAAAATCGAGTTTCGATTATATCAGCTCCGATTCAGGTCCGAATTGCGTCAAATAAAATTTGGTTGAATTCCAATAACCCATAGGAACAAAATATGTAAAAATATCCACAAAATGGTCCGACTTGATTTTTAACAATATCCCGTGTACTATAACCCCTTTGAGAATTTTTGGAAAATCGAGTTTCGATCATTTCAGCCCCCGATTCAGGTCCGAACGGTACCAAATAAAATTTCATTGAATTCCAATAACCCAGAGGAACAAAATATGTAAAAATATCCATAAAATGGTCCGACTCGATTTCTAAAAATATCCCGTGTACTAACCCCTTTGAGAATTTTCCGAAAACCGAGTTTCCATTATATCAGCTCCGATTCTGGTCCGAAACGCGTCAAATAAAATTTTGTTGAATCCCAATAACCCGTAGGAACAAAATATGTAAAAATGTCCATGAAATGGTCCGACCCGATTTTTAACAATATTTCGTATAGTAACCCCTTTGAGGATTATCCGAAAATCGATTTTCAATCATATCAGGTCCGATTCAGGTTCGAACTACGTCAAATAAAATTTTGTTGAATTTTAATAACCCATAGGAATAAAAGATATAAAAATATCCACAAAATGGTCCGACTCGATTTTTAACAATATCCCGTGTACTAACCCCTTTGGGAATATCCGAAAATCGAGTTTCGATTATATCAGCTCCGATTCAGGTCCGAAACGCGTCATATAAAATTTTGTTGAATCCCAATAACCCGTAGGAACAAAATATGTAAAAATGTCCATGAAATGGTCCGCCCCAATTTTTAACAATATTTCGTGTACTAACCCCTTTGAGGATTATCCGAAAATCGATTTTCAATCATATCAGATCCGATTCAGGTTCGAACTACGTCAAATAAAATTTTGTTGAATTTTAATAACCCATAGGAACAAAAGATATAAAAATATCCACAAAATGTTCCGACTCGATTTTTAACAATATCCCGTGTACTAACCCCTTTGGGAATATCCGAAAATCGAGTTTCGATTATATCAGCTCCGATTCAGGTCCGAAACGCGTCATATAAAATTTTGTTGAATCCCAATAACCCGTAGGAACAAAATATGTAAAAATGTCCATGAAATGGTCCGCCCCAATTTTTAACAATATTTCGTGTACTAACCCCTTCGAACTACGTCAAATAAAATTTTGTTGAATTTTAATAACCCATAGGAACAAAATATATAAAAATATCCACAAAATGGTCCGACTCGATTTTTAACAATATCCCGTGTACTAACCCGTTTGGGAATATCCGAAAATCGAGTTTCGATTATATCAGCTCCGATTCAGGTCCGAAACGCGTCATATAAAATTTTGTTGAATCCCAATAACCCGTAGGAACAAAATATGTAAAAATGTCCATGAAATTGTTTGACCCGATTTTTAACAATATTTTGTGTACTAACCCCTTTGAGGATTATCCGAAAACCGATTTTCAATCATATCAGGTCCGATTCAGGTTCGAACTACGTCAAATAAAATTTGGTTGAATTTTAATAACCCATAGGAACAAAATATATAAAAATATCCACAAAATGGTCCGATTTGATTTTTAACAATATCCCGTGTACTAACCCCTTTGAGAATTTTCCGAAAACCGAGTTTTGATCATATCAGCTCCGATTCCGGTCCGAACTGCGTCAAATAAAATTTCGCTGAATTCCAATAACCCATAGGAACAAAATATGTAAAAATATCCATAAAATAGTCCGACTCGATTTATAACAATATCCCATGTACTAGCCCCTTTGAGGATTATCCAAAAATCGAGTTTCGATTAAATCAGCTCCGATTCAGGTCCGAATTGCGTCAAATAAATTTGGTTGAATTCCAATAACCCATAGGAACAAAATATGTAAAAATATCCACGAAATGGTCCGACTTGATTTTTAACAATATCCCGTGTACTAACCCCTTTAAGAATTTTCCGAAAACCGAGTTTCGATCATATCAGCTCCGATTCCGGTCCGAACAGCGTCATATAAAATTTGGTTGAATTCAAATAACCCATAGGAAAAAAATATGTAAAAATATCCACAAAATGGTCCGACTTGATTTTTAACAATATCCCGTGTACTATAACCCCTTTTAGAATTTTTCGAAAATCGAGTTTCGATCATTTCAGCCCCGATTCAGGTCCGAACGGCACAAAATAAAATTTCATTGAATTCCAATAACCCAGAGGAACAAAATATGTAAAAATATCCATAAAAAGGTCCGACTCGATTTTTAACAATATCCCGTGTACTAACCCCTTTGTGAATATCCGAAAATCGAGTTTCGATTATATCAGCTCCGATTCAGGTCCAAAACGAGTCACATAAAATTTTATTGAATCCCAATAACCCGTAGGAACAAAATTTGTAAAAATGTCCATGAAATGGTCCGACCCGATTTTTAACAATATTTCGTGTACTAACCCCTTTGAGGATTATCCGAAAACCGATTTTCAATCATATTAGGTCCGATTCAGGTTCGAACTACGTCAAATAAAATTTTGTTGAATTTAATTAACCCATAGGAACAAAATATATAAAAATATCCACAAAATGGTTCAACTTGATTTTTAACAATATCCCATGTACTAACCCCTTTGAGAATTTTCCGAAAACCGAGTTTCGATCATATCAGCTCTGATTCGGGTCCGAATTTCGTCAAATAAAATTTCATTGAATTCCAATAACCCATAAGAACAAAATATGTAAAAATATCCATAAAATGGTTCGACTCAATTTTTAACAATATCCAGTGTACTAACACCTTTGAGGATTATCCGAAAACCGAGTTTCGGTCATTTCAGCCCCGATTCAGGTCCGACCGGCACCAAATAAAATTTCATTGAATTCCAATAACCCGTAGGAACAAAATATGTAAAAATGTCCATGAAATGGTCCGACCCGATTTTTAACAATATTTCGTATAGTAACCCCTTTGAGGATTATCCGAAAATCGATTTTCAATCATATCAGGTCCGATTCAGGTTCGAACTACGTCAAATAAAATTTTGTTGAATTTTAATAACCCATAGGAACAAAAGATATAAAAATATCCACAAAATGGTCCGAATCGATTTTTAACAATATCCCGTGTACTAACCCCTTTGGGAATATCCGAAAATCGAGTTTCGATTATATCAGCTCCGATTCAGGTCCGAAACGCGTCATATAAAATTTTGTTGAATCCCAATAACCCGTAGGAACAAAATATGTAAAAATGTCCATGAAATGGTCCGCCCCAATTTTTAACAATATTTCGTGTACTAACCCCTTTGAGGATTATCCGAAAATCGATTTTCAATCATATCAGATCCGATTCAGGTTCGAACTACGTCAAATAAAATTTTGTTGAATTTTAATAACCCATAGGAACAAAAGATATAAAAATATCCACAAAATGGTCCGACTCGATTTTTAACAATATCCCGTGTACTAACCCCTTTGGGAATATCCGAAAATCGAGTTTCGATTATATCAGCTCCGATTCAGGTCCGAAACGCGTCATATAAAATTTTGTTGAATCCCAATAACCCGTAGGAACAAAATATGTAAAAATGTCCATGAAATGGTCCGCCCCAATTTTTAACAATATTTCGTGTACTAACCCCTTTGAGGATTATCCGAAAATCGATTTTCAATCATATCAGATCCGATTCAGGTTCGAACTACGTCAAATAAAATTTTGTTGAATTTTAATAACCCATAGGAACAAAATATATAAAAATATCCACAAAATGGTCCGACTCGATTTTTAACAATATCCCGTGTACTAACCCGTTTGGGAATATCCAAAAATCGAGTTTCTATTATATCAGCTCCGATTCAGGTCCGAAACGCGTCATATAAAATTTTGTTGAATCCCAATAACCCGTAGGAACAAAATATGTAAAAATGTCCATGAAATTGTTTGACCCGATTTTTAACAATATTTTGTGTACTAACCCCTTTGAGGATTATCCGAAAACCGATTTTCAATCATATCAGGTCCGATTCAGGTTCGAACTACGTCAAATAAAATTTTGTTGAATTTTAATAACCCATAGGAACAAAATATATAAAAATATCCACAAAATGGACCGACTCGATTTTTAACAATATCCCGTGTACTAACCCCTTTGAGAATTTTCCGAAAACCGAGTTTTGATCATATCAGCTCCAATTCCGGTCCGAACTGCGTCAAATAAAATTTCCCTGAATTCCAATAACCCATAGGAACAAAATATGTAAAAATATCCATAAAATGGTCCGACTCGATTTATAACAATATCCCATGTACTAGCCCCTTTGAGGATTATCCAAAAATCGAGTTTCGATTAAATCAGCTCCGATTCAGGTCCGAATTGCGTCAAATAAATTTGGTTGAATTCCAATAACCCATAGGAACAAAATATGTAAAAATATCCACAAAATGGTCCGACTTGATTTTTAACAATATCCCGTGTACTAACCCCTTTAAGAATTTTCCGAAAACCGAGTTTCGATCATATCAGCTCCGATTCCGGTCCGAACAGCGTCAAATAAAATTTGGTTGAATTCCAATAACCCATAGGAACAAAATATGTAAAAATATCCACAAAATGGTCCGACTTGATTTTTAACAATATCCCGTGTACTATAACCCCTTTTAGAATTTTTCGAAAATCGAGTTTCGATCATTTCAGCCCCGATTCAGGTCCGAACGGCATAAAATAAAATTTCATTGAATTCCAATAACCCAGAGGAACAAAATATGTAAAAATATCCATAAAAAGGTCCGACTCGATTTTTAACAATATCCCGTGTACTAACCCCTTTGGGAATATCCGAAAATCGAGTTTCGATTATATCAACTCCGATTCAGGTCCAAAACGAGTCACATAAAATTTTATTGAATCCCAATAACCCGTAGGAACAAAATTTGTAAAAATGTCCATGAAATGGTCCGACCCGATTTTTAACAATATTTCGTGTACTAACCCCTTTGAGGATTATCCGAAAACCGATTTTCAATCATATCAGGTCCGATTCAGGTTCGAACTACGTCAAATAAAATTTTGTTGAATTTTAATAACCCATATGAACAAAATATATAAAAATATCCACAAAATGGTTCGACTTGATTTTTAACAATATCCCATGTACTAACCCCTTTGAGAATTTTCCGAAAACCGAGTTTCGATCATATCAGCTCCGATTCGGGTCCGAATTTCGTCAAATAAAATTTCATTGAATTCCAATAACCCATAAGAACAAAATATGTAAAAATATCCATAAAATGGTTCAACTCGATTTTTAACAATATCCAGTGTACTAACACCTTTGAGGATTATCCGAAAACCGAGTTTCGGTCATTTCAACCCCGATTCAGGTCCGACCGGCACCAAATAAAATTTCATTGAATTCCAATAACCCATAGGAACAAAATATGTAAAAATATCCACAAAATGGTCCGACTCGATTTTTAACAATATCCCGTGTACTAACCCCTTTGGGAATATCCGAAATCGAATTTCCATTATATCAGCTCCGATTCAGGTCCGAAACGCGTCAAATAAAATTTTGTTGAATCCCAATAACCCATATGAACAAAATATGTAAAAATGTCCATGAAATGGTCCGACCCGATTTTTAACAATATTTCGCGTACTAACCCCTTTGAGGATTATCCGAAAACTGATTTTCAATTATATCAGGTCCGATTCAGGTTCGAACTACGTCAAATAAAATTTTGTTGAATTTTAATAACGCATGGGAACAAAATATATAAAAATATCCACAAAATAGACCGACTCGATTTTTAACAATATCTTATATACTAGCCCCTTTGAGGATTATCCAAAAATCGAGTTTCGATTATATCAGCTCCGATTCAGGTCCGAATTGCGTCAAATAAAATTTGGTTGAATTCCAATAACCCATAGGAACAAAATATGTAAAATATCCACAAAATGGTCCGACTTGATTTTTAACAATATCCCGTGTACTATAACCCCTTTGAGAATTTTCGGAAAACCGAGTTTCGATCATTTCAGCCCCGATTCAGGTCCGAACGGCACCAAATAAAATTTCATTGAATTCCAATAACCCAGAGGAACAAAATATGTAAAAATATCCATAAAATGGTCCGACTCGATTTCTAACAATATCCCGTGTACTAACCCCTTTGAGAATTTTCCGAAAACCGAGTTTCCATTATATCAGCTCCGATTCTGGTCCGAAACGCGTCAAATAAAATTTTGTTGAATCCCAATAATCCATAGGAACAAAATATGTAAAAATGTCCATGAAATGGTCCGACCCGATTTTTAACAATATTTCGTGTACTAACCCCTTTGGGGATTATCCGAAAATCGATTTTCAATCGTATCAGGTCCGATTCAGGTTCGAACTACGTCAAATAAAATTTTGTTGAATTTTAATAATCCAAAGGAACAAAATATATAAAAATATCCACAAAATGGTCCGACTCGATTTTTAACAATATCCCGTGTACTAACCCCTTTGAGAATATCCGAAAATCGAGTTTCGATTATATCAGCTCCGATTGAGGTCCAAAACGCGTCAAATAAAATTTTGTTGAATCCCAATAACCCGTAGGAACAAAATATGTAAAAATGTCCATGAAATGGTCCGACCCGATTTTTAACAAAATTTCGTGTACTAACCCCTTTGAGGATTATCCGAAAATCGATTTTCAATCATATCAGGTCCGATTCTGGTTCGAACTACGTCAAATAAAATTTTGTTGAGTTTTAATAACCCATAGGAACAAAAGATATAAAAATATCCACAAAATGGTCCGACTCGATTTTTAACAATATCCCGTGTACTAACCCCTTTGGGAATATCCGAAAATCGAGTTTCGATTATATCAGTTCCGATTCAGGTCCTAAACGCGTCATATAAAATTTTGTTGAATCCCAATAACCCGTAGGAACAAAATATGTAAAAATGTCCATGAAATGGTCCGACCCAATTTTTAGAAATATTTCGTGTACTAACCCTTTGAGGATTATCCGAAAATCGATTTTCAATCATATCAGATCCGATTCAGGTTCGAACTACGTCAAATAAAATTTTGTTGAATTTTAATAACCCATAGGAACAAAATATATAAAAATATCAACAAAATGGTCCAACTCGATTTTTAACAATATCCTGTGTACTAACCCCTTTGGGAATATCCGAAAATCGAGTTTCGATTATATCAGCTCCGATTGAGGTCCGAAACGCGTCAAATAAAATTTTGTTGAATCCCAATAACCCGTAGGAACAAAATATGTAAAAATGTCCATGAAATGGTCCGACCTGATTTTTAACAATATTTCGTGAACTAACCCCTTTGAGGATTATCCGAAAACTGATTTTCAATCATATCAGGTCCGATTCAGGTTCGAACTACATCAAATAAAATTTTGTTGAATTTTAATAACCCATAGGAACAAAATATATAAAAATATCCACAAAATGGTCCGACTTGATTTTTAACAATATCCCGTGCCCCTTTGAGAATTTTCCGAAAATCGAGTTTTGATCATATCAGCTCCGATTCCGTTCCGAACAGCGTCAAATAAAATTTCGTTGAATTCCAATAACCCATAGGAACAAAATATGTAAAAATATCCACAAAATTGTCTGACTTTATTTTTAACAATATCCCGTGTACTAACCCCATTGAGAATTTTCCAAAAACCGAGTTTCGATCATATCAGCTTCGATTCCGGTCCGAACAGCGTCAAATAAAATTTCGTTGAATTCCAATAACCCATAGGAACAAAATATGTAAAAATATCCACAAAATGGTCCGACTCGATTTTTAACAATATCCCATGTACTAGCCCCTTTGAGGATTATCCAAAAACCGAGTTTCGATTATAACAGCTCCGATTCTGGTCCGAAACGCGTCAAATAAAATTTTGTTGAATCCCAATAACCAGTAGGAACAAAATATGTAAAAATGTCCATGAAATGTCCGATTTTTAACAATATTTTGTGTACTAACCCCTTTGAGGATTATCCGAAAACCGATTTTCAATTATATCAGGTCCGATTCAGGTTCGAACTACGTCAAATAAAATTTTGTTGAATTTTAATAACCCATAGGAACAAAATGTATAAAAATATCCACAAAATGGTCCGATTTGATTTTTAACAATATCCCGTGTACTAACCCCTTTGAGAATTTTCCGAAAACCGAGTTTTGATCATATCAGCTCCGATTCCGGTCCGAACTGCGTCAAATAAAATTTCGTTGAATTCCAATAACCCATAGGAACAAAATATGTAAAAATATCCAAAAAATGGTCCGACTCGATTTTTAACAAAATCCCATGTACTAGCCCCGTGAGGATTATCCGAAAATCGATTTTCAATCATATCAGGTTCGATTCAGGTTCGAACTACGTCAAATAAAATTTTGTTGAATTTTAATAACCCATAGGAACAAAAGATATAAAAATATCCACAAAATGGTCCGACTCGATTTTTAACAATATCCCGTGTACTAACCCCTTTGGGAATATCCGAAAATCGAGTTTCGATTATATCAGCCCCGATTCAGGTCCGAAACGCGTCATATAAAATTTTGTTAAATCCCAATAACCCGTAGGAACAAAATATGTAAAAATGTCCATGAAATGGTCCGACCCAATTTTTAACAATATTTCGTGTACTAACCCTGAAAGGCATATGACATAGCCTATTTGTAGTTCGAGGACTCAACTCAACTTAAGCTTAGTTTGTAATAAGTAAATAACTTTAACTGTCACAGGAATCTCAGGAGGTACTATCTGTCAGAAGAAAAACCCTAAAGTCAATCTATAGTTTTGATGTTTTACACTGGAAGAAGTTCAGATTGCTGATCAAGCCTCAGTATAACATCAAAGAAGTGGATTTATTTCTAAGACAGAGATTTCTAGAGTGACAGGTTCAGACAGTATACAGTGAAGTACAAGAAGGAGAAAGAGATGAGAAGAAAAATGAATCACATTATTAATGTGAAAATTAAAGGACAGTCATTGAGGTTAGTCGTTCATGAACCAGACAGTACATGGAACGTCAACAAAATATTCAGTGGTATTCTTTTATTACTTTCAGTGATTCAGAAAAGAATTAAGACAATCCAAGGATATATAATTATTCTTGTTTAATTAATTTAAATCAAGTAGTCAATTTAATTAATTAATTAATTAATTCATCTTGAATTAATTCTTTAATTAAATTAATTATTAGATTAATTAAATCAGATTAATTATTTAAGTAAGAATAAATTAAAATGATTATTTATTAATCAATTTTAATTAATTCTGAAAAATGAACTAGCAAGACAATCCCTGATTGTCTTGCCGATTGTCTTGAAGGTTAAATTCAGAACAGCAAGACAATAGGAGATTGTCTTGCCGATTGTATTGGTGAAGAAATCAATAAAGCAAGACAATTCCTGATTGTCTTGCCGATTGTCTTGATAATGATAATGTCTGAATAGCTTTTAAAAAGTAGAATAAAAATCTAATTTGATTGTCTTGACGATTGTCTTGGCAGTTCAATTTGATTGTCTTGATAATGATCAAAAAGAAAAAGCTTCAGACAGAATGATAAATTTGATAAAGCAAGACAAAGATATCTGAATTTGATTGTCTTGACGATTGTCTTGGAAGAACCTGATTGTCTTGACGATTGTATTGCCTATTGTCTTGGCAGTACAAAACTGGTTGTCTTGGAAGAAGAAATTGTATTGAAGATTGTCTTGATAGTTATAATTGAAGATAAAGATGCAGAGATTTATATATATCAAGACATCTCGACAGAAGCAATCAGCAAGAAAAAGAACACAGAAAATATTACATTTCAAGAACTGAATTCTCTCTTCTCTCTCATCAAGAACACAGCACAAGAAGCAGAAAATTATTTAGAAAATCAAGTTCATCTTATTTTTAATATCTGATCCGATAGAACTGATTTCATTGATACTCTTGTACTATTAGCGAGTTTTTACTCCTAATCTAAATCTTGATTTTTATTAACAAATCTAGAAAAATTCATGTTGAATTTTCTAATTTGTTTTTATTAACTAGATATAAATTCTGTACTGTATTTGTAACAAACCCCTCAAGTTAATATAATTTTATATTCAACTTGAATTTTGTTTCATTTAATTCCGCTCAAATTTGTCAAAATATAAATTAAATTATCCGGACAAATTTCGACAAAAACAGTACTGTTTGTATTTAACCCCCCCTTCTACAAACAGATTGGACCTAACAATTGGTATCCGAGCCGGTTGGTTCAAACACAAACCAAAGATTCCATTTTAATCAATTAAAAATCATCCCCGAATTTTTTAACTCTCTTAAAAAATTCATCATGTCTTCTAAAGTCGGAACTGTGAAAATTCCCATATATGACAAAAACAGTTATGATATGTGGAAGAACAAAATGTTAATGTTCCTCGAGGTTGCAAATCCTAAATACATGAAAGTCTTATCAGAAGGACCAATAATACCTTTTGGATTAACTCCTGAAGTTGTTACTGATGGAAAAGTTGTTACCCCTGCAAAGCTTGTACAAAAAGATTCTTCTGAATTCACTCTTGCTGAAAGAGAGGAAGCTGGACTTGACATTAATTTAAGACTGATTTTAATAGATTCTCTAGACTCTGTGATGTACAGTCATGTGATTAACTGCAAGACAGCAAAGCACATGTGGGAAACCATTGAAACTGTGAATGAAGGAACAGAGGAAGTTAGGGAGAATCGACTGGAAATTCTGACATCTGAGTATGAACACTTTCGATCAGCATACAATGAAAGTATTCAAGATGTGTTTGAAAGATATAACAAACTTGTCAACAATTTACAGATGCATGGCAAGTACTACACTCAGAAAGAGATCAACAGAAAATTTCTACTGTCAATGCCTGTTCATCTAGAACATAGAATTACAGCTATCAGAGAGTCGAGGAATCTAAGTGAAATTATTGTAGAAAGACTCTTTGGTGTTTTAAAAACCTATGAACTGGAACAATCTCAACAAAAGGAGATTTATGGAAAAGGAAGAATTGCTAATACTTCTACAGCTCTTATTGTTGAGAACAAACAGGAAGTGGAAGATAAGGTTATTCAACCCTGTAGTGTTGACAGTGGCAAGCTGGAAGTTGAAGTTGGTCAAACGAATGCTACTCCAGATGAAGGTGACTTCTATTCATTAGAAGAACTAGATCAGTTGGAAGATGAGTCCATGGCTTTGTTGGTAAGGAAATTCAGTAACTTCAGATTCAGGAAGAATCCCAAGTTCAGGTACAAATCTAACTATAACAGGTTCCAGAGAGGAGGTTCTTCATCCTCAAGTAACAGAGGAGGTTACAAAACTGGAACAGTTGAAAGAAGTAAAATTAGATGCTACAACTGTAATGAACTTGGACATTTCGCTACTGAATGTCAGAAGCCAAAACAAAACCAAAGAAAAGACTTTGGATCTGAGAAGAAGAAGACAGGAAGAGCCTATGTGGCTGCTGGAAAGAGTTGGGATGATACAGACTCTGAAGATGAAGAGTATGGCAATCTTGCCCTGATGGCAAAATCTGATAACTCCAGTGGTACATCATCTGAGGTATCATGTACTGAAAGTCAATATATTTATCAACTTACTGATACACTAGGTAATGCTAATAGAGAGATTGAAAGGCTAAATTTGTTAAATACAGATCTTAGTAATCAATTATCAGAATTACATGATGTACAAAATTGCCATGTTATACAAAAATCAGAAATAAGAATGCTAAAAGAACTTGAGAGGTCTCTAGCAGAGATAGTGGTTCAACAACGTGAAACAATAGCTGAACTAGAAATAAGGGTTAGTGCTACTTCTAATTCTTGTAAAGTGGCTAAAGAGTTGTTTAACCAACAAGCAATTAATCAAACCGTAGGAATTGGGTTTGATTATAATGAAGCTATTGGACGAAAAAGCATTAATACCCCTAATCGTGTCAGTGCTGTAGATAGGGGTATACCATTAGTGCTTAAGAGTGTTAGTAACCCACTCTTTAAGAAATCCATAGCAGAACCTTTGGATACAACATCTTTAATCATTAAGGAAGAGATGCGCATTGAGGATGTAGCTAATGGCGTAATCTTAGAAAGTAATCAAGTTGTTAAAAATGATAAAGATAGAAAGACTGTGTTTGTAAAAGCAGAAAGAGTTGGTGAGTCTACTAGTTCATTGAGAACTAGTAGCAGAAGTAACAACATGAATAAATGCAACAACAAATCTACCATGCATGCTATTCCTGTTATTGATACTGCTCATAAGAAATGTGATGCTGTTAATTGCATGTCTTGTGCTTTTAATATAATGTCTGCTTACTTTAACGGTAATCATGCATGTGTTGATAAGAATGCTCCTAGACAGCAAATGAGCAGAAATAAACATGTAAGATCCAGGACTGTAACATCACCTAATTCTAAGATTAGGACCCCAAGCCCTTCTCAGGATATAGTGAAGACATGGTTACCCAAGCTAAAACCAAAACAAGTTAAAGCTGTTTACAGGGTTAAATGTCCAGTACCTAAAGAAAATGTTGTTAAAATAAAAAGTGTTGCTTTGCCTGATAAAGGTCAATTCTTTAAGTACTCCGGACCCAATCAAATTTGGGTTCCGAAGAAAGTCTAACCAATTTGTCATTGCAGGGTCTGAAACAGGTTGAACGAGTCATGTGGATTCTGGACAGTGGATGTTCAAGGCATATGACCGGAGATAAAGCCCTGCTGACAAATGTGGTGGAGAAGGCTGGCCCAGTCGTTACCTTTGGAGATAACAGCAAAGGTAAAACTGATGGATATGGCAGATTAGAAGCTGGAAATGTTATCGTTGAAGATGTCTCTTTTGTGAACGGCCTTGAGCACAATTTGCTCAGTATTAGTCAATTCTGTGACAGAGGTTATGAAGTGCATTTCAACAAGAATAATTGTCTAATATCACACAAGAGAAATGAAAGGCCGCAGTTGACTGGAGTAAGAAAAGGAAACTTGTACATAGCCAATATGAACTCTGGAAGCACAGAAGAAATTAGATGTTTTTATTCAAAGGCATCTACTGATGAAAGTTGGTTATGGCACAAGAAACTTTCTCACCTAAACTTCAAAACAATGAATTCTCTAGTGAAAAGAGAGTTGGTGAGAGGTTTACCTTCGATTGAATTTACTCAGGAAGGTCTATGTGATGCTTGTCAAAAAGGGAAGTTAAAAAGGGCAACTCACAGGAGCACTAACATATCATCAATAACTGAACCATTACAACTTCTCCATATGGATTTGTTTGGTCCAGTTAGTGTGATGTCCATGTCAAGAAAAAGATATGCTCTTGTGATTGTTGATGATTTCTCAAAATTCACATGGGTACTATTTCTGAACTCAAAAGATGAAACTCCACAACTGGTAGTTGATCACATTAAGTTAATTGAGCTGGATTCTAATCGTCCAGTAAGAGCTATAAGGTCAGACAACGGAACTGAATTCAAGAATGCAGTTTTGAATGACTTTTGCACTGAAAAGGGTATAACTAGACAGTACTCGGCTCCCAGAACTCCTCAGCAAAATGGGGTAGTTGAAAGAAAGAATAGAACCTTGATTGAAGCTGCACGTACTATGCTAAGTGAATCAAGGCTTCCATTGAGCTTTTGGGCTGAAGCTGTCAACACTGCATGCTATACTCAGAATCGTACACTTATCAATAAAGACTTAATGAAGACACCATATGAAGCTCTACATGACAAGAAACCAACTCTCAAGTACTTCCATGTATTTGGGACAAAATGCTTTGTGTTGAAAGAAGGAGAAGATCAAGGTGGTAAATTTGAAGAAAAAGCACATGAAGCAATATTTATTGGTTATACTAGAAGAGCCTACAAGGTGTATCTTATTGATCAACAGAAAACTATGGAAAGTGTCAATGTTACATTTGATGACACAAAACTCCCAAGTATCCAAAATGAAGATCCATCTGAAAAGCTTAAGTTTGATGACATGTCAGATTCAGATTCAGATGATGACAATCAACCTGAAGTTGTTGCTGATAATAATAATCCAAATGTTGGTGGTAATGATCAAGGTGATGCTGGTGAAAACAATGATAACTTTCAAGACACCACTAATACTCTTGAACCATCAACAAGTCAAACTGGCAACAACTCAGGGGGAGATAATGAAGGGTCAACAAGTCATACTCAACATCATACTGAAGAACAAGGCGAATCGTCAAGATCAATTCTTCCCAGACAAACTGTTTGGAATAGAGCTCATCCTTTTGAGCTGATTCTTGGTGATCCAGATGTTGGTGTGAAAACAAGAAGAGCTTATCAGAATCAATGTAACTATTCTGGGTTCCTGTCTGTCATGGAACCTAAGAAAGTAGAAGAAGCTCTATCTGATCCTGATTGGGTGATTGCTATGCAAGATGAACTCAATCAATTTAAGCAACTAGAAGTATGGAAGCTGGTGCCTAGACCTAAAGATAGAAAAGTGGTGGACACAAGATGGGTATTCAGAAACAAACTAGATGAAGATGGCACTGTGATAAGAAACAAAGCAAGACTGGTAGCTAAAGGTTATTCTCAAGCTGAAGGCATTGATTATGACGAGACCTATGCTCCAGTGGCAAGACTTGAGGCCATCAGAATATTCTTGGCATTCGCATCCTATTCAAGATTCAAAGTTTATCAAATGGATGTCAAGAGTGCCTTTCTGAATGGTAAGCTAGATGAAGAAGTGTATGTAGAACAGCCTCCTGGTTTTGAAGATCAAGATCATCTGGACTATGTTTACTTTCTTTACAAAGCTATCTATGGTCTTAAGCAAGCCCCAAGAAAATGGTATGACACTCTTTCTGAATTTCTAATAGAGAATGGTTTTATAAGAGGTGTCATAGACAAAACTCTCTTCACTAAAAGACATAAGAATGATATAATACTAGTCCAAGTCTATGTGGACGATATTATATTTGGGTCTACTAATGAGCTTCTATGCAAGAAGTTTTCTAAGTTAATGCAGGGTAGGTTTGAAATGAGCATGATGGGAGAACTGAAATTCTTTCTTGGATTACAAATAAGTCAGAGACAAGATGGAATATTTATTTGTCAATCTAAGTACATCAAGGAACTCCTCAAGAAATATCACATGGAGGAGTGCTCATCAGCAAAGACACCATCAACTATAGCTGTCAAAATTGGTTTATGTGAAAGTTCTGCCAAGGTAGATATCACAGGCTATAGAGGTATGATTGGCTCTTTGCTTTACCTAACTGCTAGTAGACCAGATATAATGTTTGCCACATGCTTGTGTGCAAGGTTTCAAGCGAACCCTAAAGAAATACATCTCACTGCTGTCAAAAGAATCTTAAGATATCTAAAGGGTACGCCTAATTTAGGCATCTGGTACCCTAATGAATCTGGTTTTACTTTAATTGGATATACAGATTCTGACTATGCAGGAAGTGTTGTAGACAGGAAAAGTACATCTGGGAGTTGCCAATACCTAGGTGGAAGACTGGTATCTTGGTTCAGTAAGAAACAGCAAACAGTTTCCAACTCTACAGCTGAAGCTGAATATATAGCTGCTGGAAGCTGTTGTGCTCAGATCTTATGGATTAGGAATCAATTAATGGACTATGGCATTGTATTGGAAAATATCCCTATTTTATGTGATAATACAAGTGCCATAGCAATTGCCAGCAATCCTGTGCAGCACTCAAGGACAAAGCACATTGACATAAGGTATCATTTTATAAGAGAGCATGTAATGAATGGTACAGTGGAACTACTATTTGTAGGCTCTGGAGATCAAACTGCAGATATTTTTACTAAGTCGCTTAATGAATCCTCATTCACTAGAATTGTTAGTGAATTGGGTATGTTAAACAGTCCTAGTAATTAATACTGTTAATATCTGAAATTTGATCTTTAATAATTTTGCAAGTGATTATTCTGTGAATATTTGTTGTTTAAAATCACTTGTATAATTATTTTACCAACTAATTTTCTTGCTTGTTTAGTTATTTTTCACTTTGTTTATTCATATTATTTAATACTCCATATTTCTATATTTTTAGAATATTTGTAGATATTTATTTCTATTTTAATAATTATTTTATTAAATGTTTTGTAATGTTTGTCCTTTTGTTATTTAAATTTGTTCTCGTAAAAAGATTAATCCATGTTTCTGTAAAATATTTATTGTTAGTATTTTTAATAATATTAGAGTGTATTTTAATTGGATTAATTTTGCACATTTATTTGTATTTTATTAGCATTTTAATTAGCAGTTTAATTAATTTTTATGATTGTGATTATCATATCAAGACAATCGCCAAGACAATCCACAGATTGTCTTGGAAGGTTATTTTGTTGTTAATAAAATATTTTTCAGATTTTTATTCTGTTTTCATTTTATTTTACTCAAAACAAACGATTGTCTTGATAGTTTTGAACTACCAAGACAATCGGCAAGACAATCAACTGATTGTCTTGGAGTGTTTTTCTTTATTTTCAAAATTAAAAAAAAAATGTGTGTGTTAATTTGTTGATTATTCAGTTAAATAATTGATTGTCTTGATAGTATTTATACTAACAAGACAATCGGCAAGACAATCAAACTGATTGTCTTGTAGTGTTAATTTGTGTTTTAATAAAATTAAAAAAAAAAAAATATTTTCGTTTTCATTTTATTTTATTCAGAATTGTAAACGATTGTCTTGATAGTATTTATACTACCAAGACAATCGGCAAGACAATCAACCCGATTGTCTTGTAGTATAGATTTGTACTTAAAAAAAAAAAAACAGAAAAACTGATCTCAAAACAGTCAATACAATCTCTCGTGTATTTACACAGAGCTCACAATACATACACGATATATACACACAACACTACTGAATCACTACTCGATTTTTCTCTCAACCAAACTGAAATCCAAGAACATATTCGAATAGATCGTTTGATTGTCTTTCTTTTGAACCGATCAGTTTCGAATTTGGTTAAAGTTTCTGAAAATCAATTTTCAAAAAGTTGAATCGGGTTTTACAAGTTTTAAGAGTTTTAGATTTTTTCTGAGAAATCTAAAAATAGATTGAGACTCACAGTGATCAAGAGAACATCATATAAATTTTTGGGATTTTTCTGACAACTTTGAATTAATTCGAATTTTTAATTAATTTTAATTAATTATTAATTCTGAAAATTTTCGAATTGTTTTAATTTTCTTAAAATTAAAGTGTGTTTTTGTATTTAAAAAATGGCTGATAATTTTGAGATAATGAAACATAATTTGGTTGGCTATTTTAATCCGAACGATTGTCCCTACGATCGATTTAGGCCTTGGATACGATTTTTGAATGACGATTCAATTATCCGAACTGCCATTTCGATTGAAGCCCCAATTAAGATAGGACCACTGAGATTGATTTGCACAGAATCTGTGGTGTCTGAAGACTTGACCTCATTCTCTTTTGATTTTGATGGTACACACCACGTCGTGACAGAATCAACCCTAACTACTGTTTTGGGTCTCCCGGCGGATAATTATAATCCATTTCCAACCAGTGAGCAACTCTATCAATTCTTCATTGATATTAATTATCATGGAGTAATTGATATGAACAACCTGAGCAAAAGGAATCTGGTTCAACCATGGGATGCATTCTTCGACACGATCTCCAAGGTATTTGCTAATTCAGCCAGAGGTAATTTTCACTTACTCACCTCTATGTTACAAACTATTGGTTATGCTGTTGCTAACAACCGTAGAATCAATATTGGTAATCTACTTTGGAATACTATTATTAACAGGATTGTTAAGGCCAGAAAGGATTTTGATGAGGGTAAGAAAGTTCTATGTTATTATCCTAGATTTTTAACTCTGATATTTAATCATCTTGTTCCTGTTGGTCAACAAACAGTTTTTAGGAATGACAACCCTATGGTATCAGGCAGGCAAACCAAGAAAATATTCACTAGCCTTGATACACATAGAAAGTTGATAAATGTGCCAGTGTATATTACACCATATTTGTCTAACTTCATTAATCTTCCTGTCATTCCTCGACTTTTGAATGCACCTGAACCTGAACCTCAAGATGTACCTGTCCCTGAACATCAACATCAAATGGAACAATCTATTCCTTCAGGTACAGCTACTGCATCAATGGAGCAGGTATTACCTTCTATCTCTCAAACTGTTTCTGGAGCCCAAGTGGCTGATAGGTCAGACCAAGAGGTTGTAGAACCACAGCATCTATCCCAGGTCTTAGAGCCAAACACTGTGTCTAATCAAATCTCTAAACCTAAAGCCAGAAGCAAGTTGATGACAAAAAGAGCTGATAGAAGAAGTGATGATGTGAGTGATCCCACAGCTCTGCCTCCACCAAAGAAGAGAAGAAACCTACTACTTGAGGCATCTGTTAGCCCATCCATTTCCTCCCAACAGGATTTGGACATTGAAATGGCCGATGAACTGTTACTAATTTCATCCTCTCAACAGGATGCAATTATTGAAATTCGCCAAAGGGCCATGGCACCTTGTACAGAGTCAAGCACACCTCTATTACTCACAATGGGGGAAAACATTAACTTAGAATCTGATGTTGCTAAGGACACTGAGCAAGGAGTGCACGATAGGATTGTTACTGTGCCTACCATTGTTACGGTAGAAGAGCCTTCACAGGCTTCAGAGGGAAATCTTGACTCTCTGCCAAGTATAATAGAGTCATCATCTCCCTCCCAGGAGGAACATTCCTGGCTCCCTCAAGGGATTCTTCACTCGCAGATTTATCTGGTGAAAGTGAAAGGCAACTTGGTCATCCTATCACTGAAGAAATTCAGTTATCAAATCCAAATGAATTGATAGAGATGACTGAGGATTGGGAATTGCGAACTCCCATTGCACCACCACTGACCTCTCTAGAAGAGGCTAGGGTGATTTCTTATGCAGGTACAGCTCAAGGAAAGGAGCTAGTGTTGAGTGATGTGAGGACCACCTTAAATATGAGTGAAACACATGCACGAAAGGAGAGTGACATATCCTTGAGTGAACATCAGGTGAGCGCACACACTGACACAAACATTTTGTCTCTAATGGCTCAAATCAAAGAACTGCAAAAGAAATTGATGGAAACTGAGGCTGAAAAACAAGTTTTGAAAGCACAAGTGGATGAACGGTCTTCTTCTTCCACCTCTGTCAACAATCAGCTCATGATCATTCGTGACGATGTCCACAATATAAAGACTACACTCACTCCAGCAATCAATACATTGATACAATCTAACTCCCAGGCATCTACAGAAAGAACAGACATTCTAAATGCTATTGACAGACTCTCTAATAGGGTGGATGAACTTCAAGTGGAAATGCATGAATCTGCTCAATCATATGCTACAACCTTTGCAAATATTGAAGAGAAGTATGATTACATGTTTGAAGGCCTTGATCATCTATACAAAATTGTTAAACCTACTCATAATATCACACCAGAACAAAGAGCATACTTTGAAGACTATGATGATAATAATGAGGGGGATAATGATGCAAATAGGGAGCTTGACATCAACGGAAGTCTGTAGAGGATTCCTCAACTAAGGGGGAGAAGTCTGGAGATGGAGCAGGTAAGTCTGGAGAAGCAGGAGGTAGTAAGTCACAAGGGAGGCATAAGGAGAAGTCTACCAAGGGAAAAGAAAAAGCTCAAGAAAAAGCTCATGATCAGGATGCATTTGAGTTTGATTTTGATCTCAGGAATAGTAAGTTTGAAGTACATCAATTAAATGATATCGAAGAAGATCTTTCAAACTGGCAAGATGATCCTGTGTTTGAGAAGGAACTGCAAGAGGAGAAAGCTGATCGTCTGATGAGACAAGCTAAGCTTGAGAAGACCAGACAGGTAGTAAATGAAAGATTGAAGCTGAAGCAAGCTGAAGATGCAGAGAAACAAAAGCTACATGCAATCAGTGTACAAGAAAGGAAAAGAGATATTCAGTTGAAGATTGGTCCAAAGTGGGATAGAGCAAGAGAGATTTTTGATTCTATTCAGAACACTGCTAATGATGATGAACGTTTACTCCAACTACTTCAACAGTTTCAAGAGACCAATCCAGATTACTTGCAATATATGGATGCACTGATGCTGGAAATTTCAAGGATAGTTGCTGGATTTGATAGATGTGCAGATCAATTGATAATTCAGATTGACTCTCGTACAATGGGTTCTCTCTATGTGTCACTTCAAATCTTTCAACAGAGAAGCTTGATGGAACTGTGGATTATGTCTACAAAGGTAAAAAGGTTTTCTGAACTGAATATTTTACTTCATGAAAGACTTTTGGAGTTTGCTCAAAGGAATAGTCCACAAGTTATTCAAACTCCACATCATGTTAAGTTTCTCAAGGGTAATACACTACACTCTTGTTTTCTTGATTCTAAGTCAATGAAGTTATACACTGCATCTCATCTGGTATGGTTAGAACATATGCTGAGGACTACAGGATTCGAAGATAAAGAAAGTATCTTTGTTGCTGACATTATTCGATCATATGCTTTAACTGGATTTGAAAAGAAATATTACATTCTTCGGAATCGGCTTTGGGGTAACCTTGGAATCTTGCCTAAGAAACCTAAAGGTCTTATGTCAGATTATGAACGTGTACTTGACAAGGATTTGATCAAAACCTTGGATGATCAAGAACGATTTGACACAGAGAATATCAGAAGATTCCTAGAGCAAGAAGATGAAGTTGAACCTGGAGAGATAAGGGATGAAGAAACTTCAAAGTGAAGATCAGCTCTACATGTAATATCTTTAGAGCTTAGATAGGTCAAGATAGAAAAATGTATTATATGATCAGTCTAGAGGATCATCTATCTTGTATTTATCTTTTATGTTTGAATCTGGAAAATGTTAAATATAAACCAGAACTTTTCGTTTATTTACTTTATGTTTAAAGTTTTATCTTTTACTAAGATAAGTTGAGTTAGTTGAGTAATCCTCTAGGAATTTGCTTGTTATCGTCTAACAAACAAATAGGGGGAGATTGAAAGGCATATGACATAGCCTATTTGTAGTTCGAGGACTCAACTCAACTTAAGCTTAGTTTGTAATAAGTAAATAACTTTAACTGTCACAGGAATCTCAGGAGGTACTATCTGTCAGAAGAAAAACCCTAAAGTCAATCTATAGTTTTGATGTTTTACACTGGAAGAAGTTCAGATTGTTGATCAAGCCTCAGTATAGCATCAAAGAAGTGGATTTATTTCTAAGACAGAGATTTCTAGAGTGACAGGTTCAGACAGTATACAGTGAAGTACAAGAAGGAGAAAGAGATGAGAAGAAAAATGAATCACATTATTAATGTGAAAATTAAAGGACAGTCATTGAGGTTAGTCGTTCATGAACCAGACAGTACATGGAACGTCAACAAAATATTCAGTGGTATTCTTTTATTACTTTCAGTGATTCAGAAAAGAATTAAGACAATCCAAGGATATATAATTATTCTTGTTTAATTAATTTAAATCAAGTAGTCAATTTAATTAATTAATTAATTCATCTTGAATTAATTCTTTAATTAAATTAATTATTAGATTAATTAAATCAGATTAATTATTTAAGTAAGAATAAATTAAAATGATTATTTATTAATCAATTTTAATTAATTCTGAAAAATGAACTAGCAAGACAATCCCTGATTGTCTTGCCGATTGTCTTGAAGGTTAAATTCAGAACAGCAAGACAATAGGAGATTGTCTTGCCGATTGTATTGGTGAAGAAATCAATAAAGCAAGACAATTCCTGATTGTCTTGCCGATTGTCTTGATAATGATAATGTCTGAATAGCTTTTAAAAAGTAGAATAAAAATCTAATTTGATTGTCTTGACGATTGTCTTGGCAGTTCAATTTGATTGTCTTGATAATGATCAAAAAGAAAAAGCTTCAGACAGAATGATAAATTTGATAAAACAAGACAAAGATATCTGAATTTGATTGTCTTGACGATTGTCTTAGAAGAACCTGATTGTCTTGACGATTGTATTGCCTATTGTCTTGGCAGTACAAAACTGGTTGTCTTGGAAGAAGAAATTGTATTGAAGATTGTCTTGATAGTTATAATTGAAGATAAAGATGCAGAGATTTATATATATCAAGACATCTCGACAGAAGCAATCAGCAAGAAAAAGAACACAGAAAATATTACATTTCAAGAACTGAATTCTCTCTTCTCTCTCATCAAGAACACAGCACAAGAAGCAGAAAATTATTTAGAAAATCAAGTTCATCTTATTTTTAATATCTGATCCGATAGAACTGATTTCATTGATACTCTTGTACTATTAGCGAGTTTTTACTCCTAATCTATATCTTGATTTTTATTAACAAATCTAGAAAAATTCATGTTGAATTTTCTAATTTGTTTTTATTAACTAGATATAAATTCTGTACTGTATTTGTAACAAACCCCTCAAGTTAATATAATTTTATATTCAACTTGAATTTTGTTTCATTTAATTCCGCTCAAATTTGTCAAAATATAAATTAAATTATCCGGATAAATTTCGATAAAACAGTACTGTTTGTATTCAACCCCCCCTTCTACAAACAGATTGGACCTAACAAACCCCTTTGAGGATTATCCGAAAATCGATTTTCAATCATAGAAGATCCGATTCAGGTTCGAACTACGTCAAAAAAATCTTTGTTGAATTTTAATAACCCATAGGAACAAAATATATAAAAATATCCACAAAATGGTCCGACTTGATTTTTAACAATATCCCGTGCCCCTTTGTGAATTTTCCGAAAACCGAGTTTTGATCATATCAGCTCCGATTCCGTTTCGAACAGCGTAAAATAAAATTTCGTTGAATTCCAATAACCCATAGGAACAAAATATGTAAAAATATCCACAAAATTGTCTGACTTTATTTTTAACAATATCCCGTGTACTAACCCCTTGGAGAATTTTCCGAAAACCGAGTTTCGATCATATCAGCTTGGATTCCGGTCCGAACAGCGTCAAATAAAATTTCGTTGAATTCCAATAACCCATAGGAACAAAATATGTAAAAATATCCACAAAATGGTCCGACTCGATTTTTAACAATATCCCATGTACTAGCCCCTTTGAGGATTATCCAAAAACCGAGTTTCGATTATAACAGCTCCGATTCTGGTCCGAAACGCGTCAAATAAAATTTTGTTGAATCTCAATAACTCGTAAGAACAAAATATATAAAAATATCCACTAAATGGTCCGACTTGATTTTTAACAATATCCCGTGCCCCTTTGAGAATTTTTCGAAAACCGAGTTTTGATCATATCAGCTCCGATTCCGTTCCGAACAGTGTCAAATAAAATTTCGTTGAATTCCAATAACCCATAGGAACAAAATATGTAAAAATATCCACAAAATTGTCTGACTTTATTTTTAACAATATCCCGTGTACTAACCCCTTGGAGAATTTTCCGAAAATCGAGTTTCGATCATATCAGCTTGGATTCCGGTCCGAACAGCGTCAAATAAAATTTCGTTGAATTCCAATAACCCATAGGAACAAAATATGTAAAAATATCCACAAAATGGTCCGACTCGATTTTTAACAATATCCCATGTACTAGCCCCTTTGAGGATTATCCAAAAACCGAGTTTCGATTATAACAGCTCCGATTCTGGTCCGAAACGCGTCAAATAAAATTTTGTTGAATCCCAATAACCCGTAGGAACAAAATATGTAAAAATGTCCATGAAATGTCCGATTTTTAACAATATTTTGTGTACTAACCCCTTTGAGGATTATCCGAAAACCGATTTTCAATCATATCAGGTCCGATTCAGGTTCGAACTACGTCAAATAAAATTTTGTTGAATTTTAATAACCCATAGGAACAAAATATATAAAAATATCCACAAAATGGTCCGATTTGATTTTTAACAATATCCCGTGTACTAACCCTTTAAGAATTTTCCGAAAACCGAGTTTTGATCATATCAGCTCCGATTCCGGTCCGAACTGCGTCAAATAAAATTTCGCTGAATTCCAATAACCCATAGGAACAAAATATGTAAAAATATCCATAAAATGGTCTGACTCGATTTTTAACAATATCCCATGTACTAGCCCCTTTGAGGATTATCCAAAAATCGAGTTTGGATTAAATCAGCTCCGATTCAGGTCCGAATTGCGTCAAATAAATTTGGTTGAATTCCAATAACCCATAGGAACAAAATATGTAAAAATATCCACAAAATGGTCCGACTTGATTTTTAACAATATCCCGTGTACTATAACCCCTTTTAGAATTTTCCGAAAATCGAGTTTCGATCATTTCAGCCCCGATTCAGGTCCGAACGGCACAAAATAAAATTTCATTGAATTCCAATAACCCAGAGGAACAAAATATGTAAAAATATCCATAAAAAGGTCCGACTCGATTTTTAACAATATCCCGTGTACTAACCCCTTTGGGAATATTCGAAAATCGAGTTTCGATTATATCAGCTCCGATTCAGGTCCAAAACGAGTCACGTAAAATTTTATTGAATCCCAATAACCCGTAGGAACAAAATTTGTAAAAATGTCCATGAAATGGTCCGACCTGATTTTTAACAATATTTCGTGTACTAACCCCTTTGAGGATTATCCGAAAACCGATTTTCAATCATATCAGGTCCGATTCAGGTTCGAACCACGTCAAATAAAATTTTGTTGAATTTTAATAACCCATAGGAACAAAATATATAAAAATATCCACAAAATGGTTCGACTTGATTTTTAACAATATCCCATGTACTAACCCCTTTGAGAATTTTCCGAAAACCGAGTTTCGATCATATCAGCTCCGATTCGGGTCCGAATTTCGTCAAATAAAATTTCATTGAATTCCAATAACCCATAAGAACAAAATATGTAAAAATATCCATAAAATGGTTCGACTCGATTTTTAACAATATCCAGTGTACTAACACCTTTGAGGATTATCCGAAAACCGAGTTTCGGTCAATTCAGCCCCGATTCAGGTTGGACCGGCACCAAATAAAATTTCATTGAATTCCAATAACCCATAGGAACAAAATATGTAAAAATATCCACAAAATGGTTCGACTCGATTTTTAACAATATCCCGTGTACTAACCCCTTTGGGAATATCCGAAATCGAATTTCCATTATATCAGCTCCGATTCAGGTCCGAAACGCGTCAAATAAAATTTTGTTGAATTCCAATAACCCATATGAACAAAATATGTAAAAATGTCCATGAAATGGTCCGACCCGATTTTTAACAATATTTCGTGTACTAACCCCTTTGAGGATTAACCGAAAACCGATTTTCAATTATATCAGGTCCGATTCAGGTTCGAACTACGTCAAATAAAATTTTGTTGAATTTTAATAACCCATAGGAACAAAATATATAAAAATATCCACAAAATAGACCGACTCGATTTTTAACAATATCTTATGTACTAGCCCCTTTGAGGATTATCCAAAAATCGAGTTTCGATTATATCAGCTCCGATTCAGGTCCGAATTGCGTCAAATAAAATTTGGTTGAATTCCAATAACCCATAGGAACAAAATATGTAAAAATATCCACAAAATGGTCCGACTTGATTTTTAACAATATCCCGTGTACTATAACCCCTTTGAGAATTTTCGGAAAACCGAGTTTCGATCATTTCAGCCCCGATTCAGGTCCGAACGGCACCAAATAAAATTTCATTGAATTCCAATAACCCAGAGGAACAAAATATGTTAAAATATCCATAAAATGGTCCGACTCGATTTCTAACAATATCCCGTGTACTAACCCCTTTGAGAATTTTCCGAAAACCGAGTTTCCATTATATCAGCTCCAATTCTGGTCCGAAACGCGTCAAATAAAATTTTGTTGAATCCCAATAACCCATAGGAACAAAATATGTAAAAATGTCCATGAAATGGTCCGACCCGATTTTTAACAATATTTCGTGTACTAACCCCTTTGAGGATTATCCGAAAATCGATTTTCAATCGTATCAGGTCCGATTCAGGTTCGAACTACGTCAAATAAAATTTTGTTGAATTTTAATAATCCATAGGAACAAAATATATAAAAATATCCACAAAATGGTCCGACTCGATTTTTAACAATATCCCGTGTACTAACCCCTTTGGGAATATCCGAAAATCGAGTTTCGATTATATCAGCTCTGACTGAGGTCCAAAACGCGTCAAATAAAATTTTGTTGAATCCCAATAACCCGTAGGAACAAAATATGTAAAAATGTCCATGAAATGGTCCGACCCGATTTTTAACAATATTTCGTGTACTAACCCCTTTGAGGATTATCCGAAAATCGATTTTCAATCATATCAGGTCCGATTCTGGTTCGAACTACGTCAAATAAAATTTTGTTGAATTTTAATAATCCATAGGAACAAAAGATATAAAAATATCCACAAAATGGTCCGACTCGATTTTTAACAATATCCCGTGTACTAACCCCTTTGGGAATATCCGAAAATCGAGTTTCGATTATATCAGTTCCGATTCAGGTCCGAAACGCGTCATATAAAATTTTGTTGAATTCCAATTATCCGTAGGAACAAAATATGTAAAAATGTCCATGACATGGTTCAACCCAATATTTAACAATATTTCGTGTACTAACCCCTTTGAGGATTATCAGAAAATCGATTTTCAATCATATCAGATCCGATTCAGGTTCGAACTACGTCAAATAAAATTTTGTTGAATTTTAATAACCCATAGGAACAAAATTTATAAAAATATCAACAAAATGGTCCAACTCGATTTTTAACAATATCCCGTGTACTAACCCCTTTGGGAATATCCGAAAATCGAGTTTCGATTATATCAGCTCCGATTGAGGTCCGAAACGCGTCAAATAAAATTTTGTTGAATCCCAATAACCCGTAGGAACAAAATATGTAAAAATGTCCATGAAATGGTCCGACCTGATATTTAACAATATTTCGTGTACTAACCCCTTTGAGGATTATCCGAAAACCGATTTTCAATCATATCAGGTCCGATTCAGGTTCGAACTACGTCAAATAAAATTTTGTTGAATTTTAATAACCCATAGGAACAAAATATATAAAACTATCCACAAAATGGTCCGACTTGATTTTTAACAATATCCCGTGCCCCTTTGAGAATTTTCCGAAAACCGAGTTTTGATCATATCAGCTCCGATTCCGTTCCGAACAGCGTCAAATAAAATTTCGTTGAATTCCAATAACCCATAGGAACAAAATATGTAAAAATATCCACAAAATGGTCCGACTTGATTTTTAACAATATCTCGTGTACTAACCCCTTTGAGAATTTTCCGAAAACCGAGTTTCGATCATATCAGCTTCGATTCCGGTCCGAACAGCGTCAAATAAAATTTCGTTGAATTCCAATAACCCATAGGAACAAAATATGTAAAAATATCCACAAAATGGTCCGACTCGATTTTTAACAATATCCCATGTACTAGCCCCTTTGAGGATTATCCAAAAACCGAGTTTCGATTATAACAGCTCCGATTCTGGTCCGAAACGCGTCAAATAAAATTTTGTTGAATCCCAATAACCCGTAGGAACAAAATATGTAAAAATGTCCATGAAATGTCCGATTTTTAACAATATTTTGTGTACTAACCCCTTTGAGGATTATCCGAAAACCGATTTTCAATTATATCAGGTCCGATTCAGGTTCGAACTAAGTCAAATAAAATTTTGTTGAATTTTAATAACCCATAGGAACAAAATATGTAAAAATATCCACAAAATGGTCCGGCTCGATTTTTAACAATATCCCATGTACTAGCCCCTTTGAGGAATATCCAAAAACCGAGTTTCGATTATATCAGCTCCGATTCAGGTCCGAATTGCGTCAAATAAATTTCGTTGAATTCCAATAACCCATAGGAAAAAAATATGTAAAAATATCCACAAAATGGTCCGACCCAATTTTTAACAATATCCCATGTACTAGCCCCTTTGAGGATTATCCAAAAATCGAGTTTCGATTATATCAGCTCCGATTCAGGTCCGAATTGCGTCAAATAAATTTCGTTGAATTCCAATAACCCAGAGGAACAAAATATGTAAAAATAACCACAAAATGGTCCGACTTGATTTTTAACAATATCTCGTGTACTAACCCCTTTGAGAATTTTCCGAAAACCGAGTTTTGATCATATCAGCTCCGATTCCAGTCCGAACTGCGTCAAATAAAATTTCGTTGAATTCCAATAACCCATAGGAACAAAATATGTAAAAATATCCAAAAAATGGTCCGACTCAATTTTTAACAAAATCCCATGTACTAGCCCCTTGAGGATTATCCAAAAATCAAGTTTCGATTATATCAGCTCCGATTCAGGTCCGAATTGCGTCAAATAAATTTCGTTGAATTCCAATAACCCATAGGAACAAAATATGTAAAAATAACCACAAAATGGTCCGACTTGATTTTTAACAATATCTCGTGTACTAACCCCTTTGGGAATATCCGAAAATCGAGTTTCGATTATATCAGCTCCGATTCAGGTCCAAAACGAGTCACATAAAATTTTGTTGAATCCCAATAACCCGTAGGAACTAAATATGTAAAAATGTCCATGAAATGGTCCGGCCCGATTTTTAACAATATTTCGTGTACTAACCCCTTTGAGGATTATCCGAAAACCGATTTTCAATCATATCAGGTCCGATTCAGGTTCGAACTACGTCAAATAAAATTTTGTTGAATTTTAATAACCCATAGGAACAAAATATATAAAAATATCCACAAAATGGTTCGACTTGATTTTTAACAATATCCCATGTACTAACCCCTTTGAGAATTTTCCGAAAAACGAGTTTCGATCATATCAGCTCCGATTGCGGTCCGAAACGCGTCAAATAAAATTTCGTTGAATTCCAATAACCCATAGGAACAAAATATGTAAAAATATCCACAAAATGGTCCGACTTGATTTTTAACAATATCTCGTGTACTAACCCCTTTGAGAATTTTCCGAAAACCGAGTTTCGATTATATCAGCTTCGATTCCGGTCCAAACAGCGTCAAATAGAATTTCGTTGAATTCCAATAACCCATAGGAACAAAATATGTAAAAATATCCACAAAATGGTCCGGCTCGATTTTTAACAATATCCCATGTACTAGCCCCTTTGAGGAATATCCAAAAACCGAGTTTCGATTATATCAGCTCCGATTCAGGTCCGAATTGCGTCAAATAAATTTCGTTGAATTCCAATAACCCATAGGAAAAAAATATGTAAAAATATCCACAAAATGGTCCGACTCAATTTTTAACAATATCCCATGTACTAGCCCCTTTGAGGATTATCCAAATACCGAGTTTCGATTATAACAGCTCCGATTCAGGTCCGAAACGCGTCAAATAAAATTTTGTTGAATCCCAATAACCCGTAGGAACAAAATATGTAAAAATGCCCATGAAATGTTCCGACCCGATTTTTAACAATATTTTGTGTACTAACCCCTTTGAGGATTATCCGAAAACCGATTTTCAATCATATAAGGTCCGATTCAGGTTCGAACTACGTCAAATAAAATTTTGTTGAATTTTAATAACCCATAGGTACAAAATATATAAAAATATCCACAAAATGGTCTGATTTGATTTTTAACAATATCCCGTGTACTAACCCTTTGAGAATTTTCCGAAAATCGAGTTTTGATCATATCAGCTCCGATTCCGGTCCGAACTGCGTCAAATAAAATTTTGTTGAATTCCAATAACCCATAGGAACAAAATATGTAAAAATATCCACAAAATGGTCCGACTCGATTTTTAACAATATCCCATGTACTATCCCCTTTGAGGATTATCCAAAAATCGAGTTTCGATTATATCAGCTCCGATTCAGGTCCGAATTGCGTCAAATAAATTTCGTTGAATTCCAATAACCCATAGGAACAAAATATGTAAAAATATCCACAAAATGGGCCGACTTGATTTTTAACAATATCCCGTGTACTAACCCCTTTGAGAATTTTCCGAAAACTGAGTTTCGATCATAACAGCTTCGATTCCGGTCCGAATAGCGTCAAATAAAATTTCGTTGAATTCCAATAACCCATAGGAACAAAATATGTAAAAATATCCACAAAATGGTCCGGCTCGATTTTTAACAATATCCCATGTACTAGCCCCTTTGAGGAATATCCAAAAACCGAGTTTCGATTATATCAGCTCCGATTCAGGTCCGAATTGCGTCAAATAAATTTCGTTGAATTCCAATAACCCATAGGAAAAAAATATGTAAAAATATCCACAAAATGGTCCGACCCAATTTTTAACAATATCCCATGTACTAGCCCCTTTGAGGATTATCCAAATACCGAGTTTCGATTATAACAGCTCCGATTCAGGTCCGAAACGCGTCAAATAAAATTTTGTTGAATCCCAATAACCCGTAGGAACAAAATATGTAAAAATGCCCATGAAATGTTCCGACCCGATTTTTAACAATATTTTGTGTACTAACCCCTTTGAGGATTATCCGAAAACCGATTTTCAATCATATAAGGTCCGATTCAGTTTCGAACTACGTCAAATAAAATTTTGTTGAATTTTAATAACCCATAGGAACAAAATATATAAAAATATCCACAAAATGGTCCGATTTGATTTTTAACAATATCCCGTGTACTAACCCCTTTGAGAATTTTCGAAAAACCGAGTTTTGATCATATCAACTCCGATTCCGGTCCGAACTGCGTCAAATAAAATTTTGTTGAATTCCAATAACCCATAGGAACAAAATATGTAAAAATTTCCACAAAATGGTCCGACTCAATTTTTAACAATATCCCATGTACTAGCCCCTTTGAGGATTATCCAAAAATCGAGTTTCGATTATATCAGCTCCGATTCAGGTCCGAATTGCGTCAAATAAATTTCGTTGAATTCCAATAACCTATTGGAACAAAATATGTAAAAATATCCACAAAATGGTCCGACCCAATTTTTAACAATATCCCATGTACTAGCCCCTTTGAGGATTATCCAAATACCGAGTTTCGATTATAACAGCTCCGATTCAGGTCCGAAACGCGTCAAATAAAATTTTGTTGAATCCCAATAACCCGTAGGAACAAAATATGTAAAAATGCCCATGAAATGTTCCGACCCGATTTTTAACAATATTTTGTGTACTAACCCCTTTGAGGATTATCCGAAAACCGATTTTCAATCATATAAGGTCCGATTCAGTTTCGAACTACGTCAAATAAAATTTTGTTGAATTTTAATAACCCATAGGAACAAAATATATAAAAATATCCACAAAATGGTCCGATTTGATTTTTAACAATATCCCGTGTACTAACCCCTTTGAGAATTTTCGAAAAACCGAGTTTTGATCATATCAACTCCGATTCCGGTCCGAACTGCGTCAAATAAAATTTTGTTGAATTCCAATAACCCATAGGAACAAAATATGTAAAAATTTCCACAAAATGGTCCGACTCAATTTTTAACAATATCCCATGTACTAGCCCCTTTGAGGATTATCCAAAAATCGAGTTTCGATTATATCAGCTCCGATTCAGGTCCGAATTGCGTCAAATAAATTTCGTTGAATTCCAATAACCCATAGGAAAAAAATATGTAAAAATATCCACAAAATGGTCCGACCCAATTTTTAACAATATCCCATGTACTAGCCCCTTTGAGGATTATCCAAATACCGAGTTTCGATTATAACAGCTCCGATTCAGGTCCGAAACGCGTCAAATAAAATTTTGTTGAATCCCAATAACCCGTAGGAACAAAATATGTAAAAATGCCCATGAAATGTTCCGACCCGATTTTTAACAATATTTTGTGTACTAACCCCTTTGAGGATTATCCGAAAACCGATTTTCAATCATATAAGGTCCGATTCAGTTTCGAACTACGTCAAATAAAATTTTGTTGAATTTTAATAACCCATAGGAACAAAATATATAAAAATATCCACAAAATGGTCCGATTTGATTTTTAACAATATCCCGTGTACTAACCCCTTTGAGAATTTTCGAAAAACCGAGTTTTGATCATATCAACTCCGATTCCGGTCCGAACTGCGTCAAATAAAATTTTGTTGAATTCCAATAACCCATAGGAACAAAATATGTAAAAATTTCCACAAAATGGTCCGACTCAATTTTTAACAATATCCCATGTACTAGCCCCTTTGAGGATTATCCAAAAATCGAGTTTCGATTATATCAGCTCCGATTCAGGTCCGAATTGCGTCAAATAAATTTCGTTGAATTCCAATAACCTATTGGAACAAAATATGTAAAAATATCCACAAAATGGTCCGACTCAATTTTTAACAATATCCCATGTACTAGCCCCTTTGAGGATTATCCAAATACCGAGTTTCAATTATAACAGCTCCGATTCAGGTCCGAAATGCGTCAAATAAAATTTTGTTGAATCCCAATAACCCGTAGGAACAAAATATGTAAAAATGTCCATGAAATGGTCCGACCCAGTTTTTAACAATATTTTGTGTACTAACCGCTTTGAGGATTATCCGAAAACAAATTTTCAATCATATCAGGTTCGATTCAGGTTCGAACTACGTCAAATAAAATTTTGTTGAATTTTAATAACCAATAGGAACAAAATATATAAAAATATCCACAAAATGGTTCGACTTGATTTTTAACAATATCCCATGTACTAACCCCGTTGAGAATTTTCCGAAAACCGAGTTTCGATCATATCAGCTCCGATTCCTGTCCGAGCTGCGTCAAATAAAATTTCGTTGAATTCCAATAACCCATAGGAACAAAATATGTAAAAATATCCACAAAATGGTCCGATTTGATTTTTAACAATATCCCGTGTACTAACCCCTTTGAGAATTTTCGGAAAACCGAGTTTTGATCATATCAGCTCCGATTCCAGTCCTAACTGCGTCAAATAAAATTTCGTTGAATTCCAATAACCCATAGGAACAAAATATGTAAAAATATCCACAAAATGGTCCGACTTGATTTTTAACAATATCCCGTGTACTAACCCCTTTGAGAATTTTCTGAAAACTGAGTTTCGATCATAACAGCTTCGATTCCGGTCCGAATAGCGTCAAATAAAATTTCGTTGAATTCCAATAACCCATAGGAACAAAATATGTAAAAATATCCACAAAATGGTCCGACTCAATTTTTAACAATATCCCATGTACTAGCCCCTTTGAGGATTATCCAAATACCGAGTTTCGATTATAACAGCTTCGATTCAGGTCCGAAACGCGTCAAATAAAATTTTGTTGAATCTCAATAACCCGTAGGAACAAAATATGTAAAAATGCCCATGAAATGGTTCGACCCAGTTTTTAACAATATTTTGTGTACTAACCCCTTTGAGGATTATCCGAAAACCGATTTTCAATCATATCAGGTTCGATTCAGGTTCGAACTACGTCAAATAAAATTTTGTTGAATTTTAATAACCCATAGGAACAAAATATATAAAAATATCCACAAAATGGTCCGATTTGATTTCTAACAATATCCCGTGTACTAACCCCTTTGAGAATTTTCGAAAAACCGAGTTTTGATCATATCAGCTCCGATTCCGGTCCGAACTGCGTCAAATAAAATTTTGTTGAATTCCAATAACCCATAGGAACAAAATATGTAAAAATTTCCACAAAATGGTCCGACTCAATTTTTAACAATATCCCATGTACTAGCCCCTTTGAGGATTATCCAAAAATCGAGTTTCGATTATATCAGCTCCGATTCAGGTCCGAATTGCGTCAAATAAATTTCGTTGAATTCCAATAACCTATTGGAACAAAATATGTAAAAATATCCACAAAATGGTCCGACTCAATTTTTAACAATATCCCATGTACTAGCCCCTTTGAGGATTATCCAAATACCGAGTTTCAATTATAACAGCTCCGATTCAGGTCCGAAATGCGTCAAATAAAATTTTGTTGAATCCCAATAACCCGTAGGAACAAAATATGTAAAAATGTCCATGAAATGGTCCGACCCAGTTTTTAACAATATTTTGTGTACTAACCGCTTTGAGGATTATCCGAAAACCAATTTTCAATCATATCAGGTTCGATTCAGGTTCGAACTACGTCAAATAAAATTTTGTTGAATTTTAATAACCCATAGGAACAAAATATATAAAAATATCCACAAAATGGTTCGACTTGATTTTTAACAATATCCCATGTACTAACCCCTTTGAGAATTTTCCGAAAACCGAGTTTCGATCATATCAGCTCCGATTCCTGTCCGAGCTGCGTCAAATAAAATTTCGTTGAATTCCAATAACCCATAGGAACAAAATATGTAAAAATATCCACAAAATGGTCCGATTTGATTTTTAACAATATCCCATGTACTAACCCCTTTGAGAATTTTCGGAAAACCGAGTTTTGATCATATCAGCTCCGATTCCGGTCCTAACTGCGTCAAATAAAATTTCGTTGAATTCCAATAACCCATAGGAACAAAATATGTAAAAATTTCCACAAAATGGTTCGACTCGATTTTTAACAATATCCCATGTACTAGCCCCTTTGAGGATTATCCAAAAATCGAGTTTCGATTATATCAGCTCCGATTCAGGTCCGAATTGCGTCAAATAAATTTCGTTGAATTCCAATAACCTATAGGAACAAAATATGTAAAAATATCCACAAAATGGTCCGACTCAGTTTTTAACAATATCCCATGTACTAGCCCCTTTGAGGATTATCCAAATACCGAGTTTCGATTATAACAGCTCCGATTCAGGTCCGAAACGCGTCAAATAAAATTCTGTTGAATCCCAATAACCCGTAGGAACAAAATATGTAAAAATGTCCATGAAATGGTCCGACCCAGTTTTTAACAATATTTTGTGTACTAACCCCTTTGAGGATTATCCGAAAACAAATTTTCAATCATATCAGGTTCGATTCAGGTTCGAACTACGTCAAATAAAATTTTGTTGAATTCTAATAACCCATAGGAACCAAATTTGTAAAAATATCCACAAAGTGGTTCGACTCGATTTTTAACAATATCCCGTGTACTAACCCCTTTGAGGATTATCCGAAAACCGAGTTTCGATCATATCAGCTTCGATTCAAGTCCGAACTGCATCAAATAAAATTTGGTTGAATGCTGGTTTAGGGTTTAAGGTTTAGGGTTTAGGGTTTTAGGATTTAAGGTTTTAGGGTTCAAGGTCTAAGGTTTAGGATTTAGGGTTTAGGGGTAAGTGTTTAGGGGTTTAAGATTTACGATTTAGGGTTTAGGGTTCCTTAGGAACAAAATATGTAAAAATATTCACAAAATGGCCCGACTCGATTTTTAACGATACCCCATATGCTAACACCTTTTTAAGATAATCCGAAAATCGAGTTTCGATCATATCAGCTCCGATTCGGGTCCGAATTTCGTCAAATAAAATTTCGTTGAATTCCAATAACCCATGGGAACAAAATATGTAAAAATATCCACAAAATGGTCCGACTTGATTTTTAACAATATCCCGTGTACTAACCCCTTTGAGAATTTTCCGAAAACCGAGTTTCGATTATATCATCTCCGATTCCGGTCCGAACAGTGTCAAATAAAATTTCGTTGAATTCCAGTAACCCATAGGAATAAAATATGTAAAAATATCCACAAAATGGTCCAACTCAATTTTTAACAATATCCCGTGTACTATAACCCCTTTGAGAATTTTCCGAAAATCGAGTTTCGATCATTTCAACCCCGATTCAGGTCCGAACGGCACCAAATAAAATTTCATTCAATTCCAATAACCCAGAGGAACAAAATATGTAAAAATATCCATAAAAAGGTCCGAGTCATTTTTTAACAATATCCCGTGTACTAACCCCTTTGGGAATATCCGAAAATCGAGTTTCGATTATATCAGCTCCGATTCAGGTCCAAAACGAGTCACATAAAATTTTGTTGAATCCCAATAACCCGTAGGAACAAATATGTAAAAATGACCATGAAATGGTCCGACCCTATTTTTAACAATATTTCGTTTACTAACCCCTTTGAGGATTATCCGAAAACCGATTTTCAATCATATCAGGTCCGATTCAGGTTCGAACTACGTCAAATAAAATTTTGTTGAATTTTAATAACCCATAGGAACAAAATATATAAAAATATCCACAAAATGGTTCGACTTGATTTTTAACAATATCCCATGTACTAACCCCTTTGAGAATTTTCCGAAAACCGAGTTTCGATCATATCAGCTCCGATTCCTGTCCGAGCTGCGTCAAATAAAATTTCGTTGAATTCCAATAACCCATAGGAACAAAATATGTAAAAATATCCACAAAATGGTCCAATTTTGATTTTTAACAATATCCCGTGTACTTAACCCCTTTGAGAATTTTCGGAAAACCGAGTTTTGATCATATCAGCTCCGATTCCGGTCCGAACAGCGTCAAATAAAATTTCGTTGAATTCCAATAACCCATAGGAACAAAATATGTAAAAATTTCCACAAAATGGTCCGACTCGATTTTTAACAATATCCCATGTACTAGCCCCTTTGAGGATTATCCAAAAATCGAGTTTCGATTATATCAGCTCCGATTCAGGTCCGAATTGCGTCAAATAAATTTCGTTGAATTCCAATAACCTATAGGAACAAAATATGTAAAAATATCCACAAAATGGTCCGACTCAATTTTTAACAATATCCCATGTACAACCCCTTTGAGGATTATCCAAATACCGAGTTTCGATTATAACAACTCCGATTCAGGTCAGAAACGCGTCAAATAAAATTTTGTTGAATCCCAATAACCCGTAGGAACAAAATATGTAAAAATGTCCATGAAATGGTCCGACCCAGTTTTTAACAATATTTTGTGTACTAACCCCTTTGAGGATTATCCGAAAACAAATTTTCAATCATATCAGGTTCGATTCAGGTTCGAACTACATCAAATAAAATTTTGTTGAATTTTAATAACCCATAGGAACAAAATATATAAAAATATCCACAAAATGGTCCGATTTGATTTTTAACAATATCCCGTGTACTAACCCCTTTGAGAATTTTCCGAAAACCGAGTTTTAAGCATATCAGCTCCGATTCCGGTCCGAACTACGTCAAATAAAATTTCGTTGAATTCCAATAACCCATAGGAACAAAATATGTAAAAATATCCACAAAATGGTCCGACTCGATTTTTAACAATATCCCATGTACTAGCCCCTTTGAGGATTATCCAAAAATCGAGTTTCGATTATATCAGCTCCGATTCAGGTCCGAATTCCGTCAAATAAATTTCGTTGAATTCCAATAACCTATAGGAACAAAATATGTAAAAATATCCACAAATTGGTCTGACTTGATTTTTAACAATATCCCGTGTACTAACCCCTTTGAGAATTTTTCTGAAAACTGAGTTTCGATCATATCAGCTCCGATTCCGGTCCGAACAGCGTCAAATAAAATTTCGTTAAATTCCAATAACCCATAGGAACAAAATATGTAAAAATATCCACAAAATGGACCGACTTGATTTTTAACAATATCCCGTGTACTATAACCCCTTTGAGAATTTTCCGAAAATCGAGTTTCGATCGTTTCAGCGCCGATTCAGGTCCGAACGGCACCAAATAAAATTTCATTGAATTCCAATAACCCAGAGGAACAAAATATGTAAGAATATCCATAAAAAGGTCCGACTCGATTTTTAACAACATCCCGTGTACTAACCCCTTTGGCAATATCCGAAAATCGAGTTTCGATTATATCAGCTCCGATTCAGGTCCAAAACGAGTCACATAAAATTTTGTTGAATCCCAATAACCCGTAGGAACAAAATATGTAAAAATGTCCATGAAATGGTACGTCCCGATTTTTAACAATATTTCGTGTACTAACCCTTTGAGGATTATCCGAAAACCGATTTTCAATCATATCAGGTCCGATTCAGGTTCGAACTACGTCAAATAAAATTTTGTTAAATTTTATTAACCCATAGGAACAAAATATATAAAAATATCCACAAAATGGTTCGACTTGATTTTTAACAATATCCCATGTACTAACCCATTTGAGAATTTTCCGAAAACCGAGTTTCGATCATATCAGCTCCGATTCCGGTCCGAGCTGCGTCAAATAAAATTTCGTTGAATTCCAATAACCCATAGGAACAAAATATGTAAAAATATCCATAAAATGGTCTGACTCGATTTTTAACAATATCCCGTGTAACAACCCTTTGAGGATTATCCGAAAACCAAGTTTCGATCATATCAGCTTCGATTCAAGTCCGAACTGCATCAAATAAAATTTGGTTGAATGCTGGTTTAGGGTTTAAGGTTTAGGGTTTAGGGTTTTAGGATTTAAGGTTTTAGGGTTCAGGGTCTAAGGTTTAGGATTTAGGGTTTAGGGGTTTAAGATTTACGATTTAGGGTTTAGGGTTCCTTAGGAACAAAATATGTAAAAATATTCACAAAATGGCCCGACTCGATTTTTAACGATACCCCGTATGCTAACACCTTTTTTAAGATTATCCGAAATCGAGTTTCGATCATATCAGCTCCGATTCGGGTCCGAATTTCGTCAAATAAAATTTCGTTGAATTCCAATAACCCATGGGAACAAAATATGTAAAAATATCCACAAAATGGTCCGACTTGATTTTTAACAATATCCCGTGTACTAACCCCTTTGAGAATTTTCCGAAAACCGAGTTTCGATTATATCAGCTCCGATTCCGATCCGAACAGCGTCAAATAAAATTTCGTTGAATTCCAACAACCCATAGGAATAAAATATGTAAAAATATCCACAAAATGGTCCAACTCAATTTTTAACAATATCCCGTGTACTATAACCCCTTTGAGAATTTTCCGAAAATCGAGTTTCGATCATTTCAACCCCGATTCAGGTCCGAACGGCACCAAATAAAATTTCATTGAATTCCAATAACCCAGAGGAACAAAATATGTAAAAATATCCATAAAAAGGTCCGACTCGGTTTTTAACAATATCCCGTGTACTAACCCCGTTGGGAATATCCGAAAATCGAGTTTCGATTATATCAGCTCCGATTCAGGTCCAAAACGAGTCACATAAAATTTTGTTGAATCCCAATAACCCGTAGGAACAAAATATGTAAAAATGCCCATGAAATGTTCCGACCCAATTTTTAACAATATTTTGTGTACTAACCCCTTCGAGGATTATCCGAAAACCGATTTTCAATCATATCAGGTCCGATTCAGGTTCGAACTACGTCAAATAAAATTTTGTTGAATTTTAATAACCCATAGGAACAAAATATATAAAAATATCCACAAAATGGTCCGATTTGATTTTTAACAATATCCCGTGTACTAACCCCTTTGAGAATTTTCAGAAAATCGAGTTTTGATCATATCAGCTCCGATTCCGGTCCGAACTGCGTCAAATAAAATTTTGTTGAATTCCAATAACCCATAGGAACAAAATATGTAAAAATATCCACAAAATGGTCCAACTCAATTTTTAACAATATCCCGTGTACTATAACCCCTTTGAGAATTTTCCGAAAATCGAGTTTCGATCATTTCAACCCCGATTCAGGTCCGAACGGCACCAAATAAAATTTCATTGAATTCCAATAACCCAGAGGAACAAAATATGTAAAAATATCCATAAAAAGGTCCGACTCGATTTTTAACAATATCCCGTGTACTAACCCCGTTGGGAATATCCGAAAATAGAGTTTCGATTATATCAGCTCCGATTCAGGTCCAAAACGAGTCACATAAAATTTTGTTGAATCCCAATAACCCGTGGGAACAAAATATGTAAAAATGACCATGAAATGGTCCGACCCTATTTTTAACAATATTTCGTGTACTAACCCCTTTGAGGATTATCCGAAAACCGATTTTCAATCATATCAGGTCCGATTCAGGTTCGAACTACGTCAAATAAAATTTTGTTGAATTTTAATAACCCATAGGAACAAAATATATAAAAATATCCACAAAATGGTTCGACTTGATTTTTAACAATATCCCATGTACTAACCCCTTTGAGAATTTTCCGAAAACCGAGTTTCGATCATATCAGCTCCGATTGCGGTCCGAACTGCATCAAATAAAATTTCGTTGAATTCCAATAACCCATAGGAACCAAATATGTAAAAATATCCACAAAATGGTCCGACTTGATTTTAAACAATATCCCGTGTACTAACCCCTCTGAGAATTTTCCGAAAACCGAGTTTCGATCATATCAGCTTCGATTCCGGTCCGAACAGCGTCAAATAAAATTTCGTTGAATTCCAATAATCCATAGGAACAAAATATGTAAAAATATCCACAAAATGGTCCGACTCGATTTTTAACAATATCCCATGTACTAGCCCCCTTAAGGATTATCCAAAAACCGAGTTTCGATTATAACAGCTCCGATTCAGGTCCGAAACGCGTCAAATAAAATTTTGTTGAATCCCAATAACCCGTAGGAACAAAATATGTAAAAATGCCCATGAAATGTTCCGACCCAATTTTTAACAATATTTTGTGTACTAACCCCTTCGAGGATTATCCGAAAACCGATTTTCAATCATATCAGGTCCGATTCAGGTTCGAACTACGTCAAATAAAATTTTGTTGAATTTTAATAACCCATAGGAACAAAATATATAAAAATATCCACAAAATGGTCCGATTTGATTTTTAACAATATCCCGTGTACTAACCCCTTTGAGAATTTTCAGAAAATCGAGTTTTGATCATATCAGCTCCGATTCCGGTCCGAACTGCGTCAAATAAAATTTTGTTGAATTCCAATAACCCATAGGAACAAAATATGTAAAAATATCCACAAAATGGTCCAACTCAATTTTTAACAATATCCCGTGTACTATAACCCCTTTGAGAATTTTCCGAAAATCAAGTTTCGATCATTTCAACCCCGATTCAGGTCCGAACGGCACCAAATAAAATTTCATTGAATTCCAATAACCCAGAGGAACAAAATATGTAAAAATATCCATAAAAAGGTCCGACTCGATTTTTAACAATATCCCGTGTACTAACCCCGTTGGGAATATCCGAAAATCGAGTTTCGATTATATCGGCTCCGATTCAGGTCCAAAACGAGTCACATAAAATTTTGTTGAATCCCAATAACCCGCGGGAACAAAATATGTAAAAATGACCATGAAATGGTCCGACCCTATTTTTAACAATATTTCGTGTACTAACCCCTTTGAGGATTATCCGAAAACCGATTTTCAATCATATCAGGTCCGATTCAGGTTCGAACTACGTCAAATAAAATTTTGTTGAATTTTAATAACCCATAGGAACAAAATATATAAAAATATCCACAAAATGGTCCGATTTGATTTTTAACAATATCCCGTGTACTAACCCCTTTGAGAATTTTCAGAAAATCGAGTTTTGATCATATCAGCTCCGATTCCGGTCCGAACAGCGTCAAATAAAATTTTGTTGAATTCCAATAACCCATAGGAACAAAATATGTAAAAATATCCACAAAATGGTCCAACTCAATTTTTAACAATATCCCGTGTACTATAACCCCTTTGAGAATTTTCCGAAAATCGAGTTTCGATCATTTCAACCCCGATTCAGGTCCGAACGACACCAAATAAAATTTCATTCAATTCCAATAACCCAGAGGAACAAAATATGTAAAAATATCCATAAAAAGGTCCGACTTGATTTTTAACAATATCCCGTGTACTAACCCCGTTGGGAATATCCGAAAATAGAGTTTCGATTATATCAGCTCCGATTCAGGTCCAAAACGAGTCACATAAAATTTTGTTGAATCCCAATAACCCGTGGGAACAAAATATGTAAAAATGACCATGAAATGGTCCGACCCTATTTTTAACAATATTTCGTGTACTAACCCCTTTGAGGATTATCCGAAAACCGATTTTCAATCATATCAGGTCCGATTCAGGTTCGAACTACGTCAAATAAAATTTTGTTGAATTTTAATAACCCATAGGAACAAAATATATAAAAATATCCACAAAATGGTTCGACTTGATTTTTAACAATATCCCATGTACTAACCCCTTTGAGAATTTTCCGAAAACCGAGTTTCGATCATATCAGTTCCGATTGCGGTCCGAACTGCATCAAATAAAATTTCGTTGAATTCCAATAACCCATAGGAACCAAATATGTAAAAATATCCACAAAATGGTCCGACTTGATTTTTAACAATATCCCGTGTACTAACCCCTCTGAGAATTTTCCGAAAACCGAGTTTCGATCATATCAGCTTCGATTCCGGTCCGAACAGCGTCAAATAAAATTTCGTTGAATTCCAATAATCCATAGGAACAAAATATGTAAAAATATCCACAAAATGGTCCGACTCGATTTTTAACAATATCCCATGTACTAGCCCCCTTAAGGATTATCCAAAAACCGAGTTTCGATTATAACAGCTCCGATTCAGGTCCGAAACGCGTCAAATAAAATTTTGTTGAATCCCAATAACCCGTAGGAACAAAATATGTAAAAATGCCCATGAAATGTTCCGACCCAATTTTTAACAATATTTTGTGTACTAACCCCTTCGAGGATTATCCGAAAACCGATTTTCAATCATATCAGGTCCGATTCAGGTTCGAACTACGTCAAATAAAATTTTGTTGAATTTTAATAACCCATAGGAACAAAATATATAAAAATATCCACAAAATGGTCCGATTTGATTTTTAACAATATCCCGTGTACTAACCCCTTTGAGAATTTTCAGAAAATCGAGTTTTGATCATATCAGCTCCGATTCCGGTCCGAAATGCGTCAAATAAAATTTTGTTGAATTCCAATAACCCATAGGAACAAAATATGTAAAAATATCCACAAAATGGTCCAACTCAATTTTTAACAATATCCCGTGTACTATAACCCCTTTGAGAATTTTCCGAAAATCGAGTTTCGATCATTTCAACCCCGATTCAGGTCCGAACGGCACCAAATAAAATTTCATAGAATTCCAATAACCCAGAGGAACAAAATATGTAAAAATATCCATAAAAAGGTCCGACTCGATTTTTAACAATATCCCGTGTACTAACCCCGTTGGGAATATCCGAAAATCGAGTTTCGATTATATCAGCTCCGATTCAGGTCCAAAACGAGTCACATAAAATTTTGTTGGATCCCAATAACCCGCGGGAACAAAATATGTAAAAATGACCATGAAATGGTCCGACCCTATTTTTAACAATATTTCGTGTACTAACCCCTTTGAGGATTATCCGAAAACCGATTTTCAATCATATCAGGTCCGATTCAGGTTCGAACTACGTCAAATAAAATTTTGTTGAATTTTAATAACCCATAGGAACAAAATATATAAAAATATCCACAAAATGGTCCGATTTGATTTTTAACAATATCCCGTGTACTAACCCCTTTGAGAATTTTCAGAAAATCGAGTTTTGATCCTATCAGCTCCGATTCCGGTCCGAACTGCGTCAAATAAAATTTTGTTGAATTCCAATAACCCATAGGAACAAAATATGTAAAAATATCCAAAAAATGGTCCAACTCAATTTTTTACAATATCCCGTGTACTATAACCCCTTTGAGAATTTTCCGAAAATCGAGTTTCGATCATTTCAACCCCGATTCAGGTCCGAACGGCACCAAATAAAATTTCATTGAATTCCAATAACCCAGAGGAACAAAATATGTAAAAATATCCATAAAAAGGTCCGACTCGATTTTTAACAATATCCCGTGTACTAACCCCGTTGGGAATATCCGAAAATAGAGTTTCGATTATATCAGCTCCGATTCAGGTCCAAAACGAGTCACATAAAATTTTGTTGAATCCCAATAACCCGTGGGAACAAAATATGTAAAAATGACCATGAAATGGTCCGACCCTATTTTTAACAATATTTCGTGTACTAACCCCTTTGAGGATTATCCGAAAACCGATTTTCAATCATATCAGGTCCGATTCAGGTTCGAACTACGTCAAATAAAATTTTGTTGAATTTTAATAACCCATAGGAACAAAATATATAAAAATATCCACAAAATGGTTCGACTTGATTTTTAACAATATCCCATGTACTAACCCCTTTGAGAATTTTCCGAAAACCGAGTTTCGATCATATCAGCTCCGATTGCGGTCCGAACTGCATCAAATAAAATTTCGTTGAATTCCAATAACCCATAGGAACCAAATATGTAAAAATATCCACAAAATGGTCCGACTTGATTTTTAACAATATCCCGTGTACTAACCCCTCTGAGAATTTTCCGAAAACCGAGTTTCGATCATATCAGCTTCGATTCCGGTCCGAACAGCGTCAAATAAAATTTCGTTGAATTCCAATAATCCATAGGAACAAAATATGTAAAAATATCCACAAAATGGTCCGACTCGATTTTTAACAATATCCCATGTACTAGCCCCCTTAAGGATTATCCAAAAACCGAGTTTCGATTATAACAGCTCCGATTCAGGTCCGAAACGCGTCAAATAAAATTTTGTTGAATCCCAATAACCCGTAGGAACAAAATATGTAAAAATGCCCATGAAATGTTCCGACCCAATTTTTAACAATATTTTGTGTACTAACCCCTTCGAGGATTATCCGAAAACCGATTTTCAATCATATCAGGTCCGATTCAGGTTCGAACTACGTCAAATAAAATTTTGTTGAATTTTAATAACCCATAGGAACAAAATATATAAAAATATCCACAAAATGGTCCGATTTGATTTTTAACAATATCCCGTGTACTAACCCCTTTGAGAATTTTCAGAAAATCGAGTTTTGATCATATCAGCTCCGATTCCGGTCCGAACTGCGTCAAATAAAATTTTGTTGAATTCCAATAACCCATAGGAACAAAATATGTAAAAATATCCACAAAATGGTCCAACTCAATTTTTAAGAATATGCCGTGTACTATAACCCCTTTGAGAATTTTCCGAAAATCGAGTTTCGATCATTTCAACCCCGATTCTGGTCCGAACGGCACCAAATAAAATTTCATTGAATTCCAATAACCCAGAGGAACAAAATATGTAAAAACATCCATAAAAAGGTCCGACTCGATTTTTAACAATATCCCGTGTACTAACCCCGTTGGGAATATCCGAAAATCGAGTTTCGATTATATCAGCTCCGATTCAGGTCCAAAACGAGTCACATAAAATTTTGTTGAATCCCAATAACCCGCGGGAACAAAATATGTAAAAATGACCATGAAATGGTCCGACCCTATTTTTAACAATATTTCGTGTACTAACCCCTTTGAGGATTATCCGAAAACCGATTTTCAATCATATCAGGTCCGATTCAGGTTCGAACTACGTCAAATAAAATTTTGTTGAATTTTAATAACCCATAGGAACAAAATATATAAAAATATCCACAAAATGGTTCGACTTGATTTTTAACAATATCCCATGTACTAACCCCTTTGAGAATTTTCCGAAAACCGAGTTTCGATCATATCAGCTCCGATTGCGGTCCGAACTGCATCAAATAAAATTTCGTTGAATTCCAATAACCCATAGGAACCAAATATGTAAAAATATCCACAAAATGGTCCGACTTGATTTTTAACAATATCCCGTGTACTAACCCCTCTGAGAATTTTCCGAAAACCGAGTTTCGATCATATCAGCTTCGATTCCGGTCCGAACAGCATCAAATAAAATTTCGTTGAATTCCAATAACCCATAGGAACAAAATATGTAAAAATATCCACAAAATGGTCTGACTCGATTTTTAACAATATCCCATGTACTAGCCCCCTTGAGGATTATCCAAAAACCGAGTTTCGATTATAACAGCTCCGATTCAGGTCCGAAACGCGTCAAATAAAATTTTGTTGAATCCCAATAACCCGTAGGAACAAAATATGTAAAAATGCCCATGAAATGTTCGGACCCGATTTTTAACAATATTTTGTGTACTAACCCCTTTGAGGATTATCCGAAAACCGATTTTCAATCATATCAGGTCCGATTCAGGTTCGAACTACGTCAAATAAAATTTTGTTGAATTTTAATAACCCATAAAAACAAAATATATAAAATTATCCATAAAATGGTCCGATTTGATTTTTAACAATATCCCGTGTACTAACCCCTTTGAGAATTTTCAGAAAATCGATTTTTGATCATATCAGCTCCGATTCCGGTCCGAACTGCGTCAAATAAAATTTTGTTGAATTCCAATAACCCATAGGAACAAAATATGTAAAAATATCCACAAAATGGTCCGAGTCGATTTTTAACAATATCCCTTGTACTAGCCCCTTTGAGGATTAACCAAAAATCGAGTTTCTATTATATTAGCTCCGATTCAGGTCCGAATTGCGTCAAATAAATTTCGTTGAATTCCAATAACCCATAGGAACAAAATATGTAAAAATATCCACAAAATGCTCCGACTTGATTTTTAACAATATCCCGCGTACTAACCCCTTTGAGAATTTTCCGAAAACCAAGTTTCGATCATATCAGCTTCGATTCCGGTCCGAATAGCGTTAAATAAAATTTCGTTGAATTCCAATAACCCATAGGAACAAAATATGTAAAAATATCCACAAAATGGTCCGACTCAATTTTTAACAGTATCCCATGTACTAGCCCCTTTGAGGACTATCCAAATACCGAGTTTCGATTATAACAGCTCCGATTCAGGTCCGAAACACGTCAAATAAAATTTTGTTGAATCCCAATAACCCGTAGGAACAAAATATGTAAAAATGTCCATGAAATGGTCCGACCCGATTTTTAACAATATTTTGTGTACTAACCCCTTTGAGGATTATCCGAAAACCGATTTTCAATCATATCAGGTCCGATTCAGGTTCGAACTACGTCCAATAAAATTTTGTTGAATTTTAATAACCCATAGGAACAAAATATATAAAAATATCCACAAAATGTTCCGATTTGATTTTTAACAATATCCCGTGTACTAACCCCTTTGAGAATTTTCCGAAAACCGAGTTTTGATCATATCAGCTCCGATTCCGGTCCGAACTGCGTCAAATAAAATTTCGTTGAATTCCAATAACCCATAGGAACGAAATATGAAAAAATATCCACAAAATGGTCCGGCTCGATTTTTAACAATATCCCATGTACTAGCCACTTTGAGGATTATCCAAAAATCGAGTTTCGATTATATCAGCTCCGATTCAAGTCCGAATTACGTCAAATAAATTTCGTTGAATTCCAATAACCCATAGGAACAAAATATGTAAAAATATCCACAAATTGGTCCGACTTGATTATTAACAATATCCCGTGTACTAACCTCTTTCAGAATTTTTCCGAAAACCTAGTTTCGATCATATCAGCTCCGATTCCGGTCCGAACAGCGTCAAATAAATTTCGTTGAATTCCAATAACCCATAGGAACAAAATATGTAAAAATATCCACAAATTGGTCCGACTTGATTATTAACAATATCCCGTGTACTAACCCCTTTGAGAATTTTTCCGAAAACCGAGTTTCGATCATATCAGCTCCGATTCCGGTCCGAACAGCGTCAAATAAAATTTCGTTAAATTCCAATAACCCATAGGAACAAAATATGTAAAAATATCCACAAAATGGCCCGACTTGATTTTTAACAATATCCCGTGTACTATAACCCCTTTGAGAATTTTCCGAAAATCGAGTTTCGATCATTTCAGCCCCGATTCAGGTCCGAACGGCACCAAATAAAATTTCAATGAATTCCAATAACCCAGAGGAACAAAATATGTAAAAATATTCATAAAAAGGTCCGACTCGATTTTTAACAATATCCCGTGTACTAACCCTTTGGGAATATCCCAAAATCGAGTTTCGATTATATCAGCTCCGATTCAGGTCCAAAATGAGTCACATAAAATTTTGTTGAATCCCAATAACCCGTAGGAACAAAATATGTAAAAATGTCCATGAAATGGTCCGACCCGATTTTTAACAATATTTCGTGTACTAACCCCTTTGAGGATTATCCGAAAACCGATTTTCAATCATATCAGGTCCGATTCAGGTTCGAACTACGTCAAATAAAATTTTGTTAAATCTTAATAACCCATAGGAACAAAATATATAAAAATATCCACAAAATGGTTCGACTTGAATTTTAACAATATCCCATGTACTAACCCATTTGAGAATTTTCTGAAAACCGAGTTTCGATCATATCAGCTCCGATTCCGGTCCGAGCTACGTCAAATAAAATTTCGTTGAATTCCAATAACCCATAGGAACAAAATATGTAAAAATATCCATAAAATGGTCTGACTCGATTTTTAACAATATACCTTGTAACAACCCCTTTGAGGATTATCCGAAAACCGAGTTTCGATCATATCAGCTTCGATTCAAGTCCGAACTACATCAAATAAAATTTGGTTGAATGCTGGTTTAGGGTTTAAGGTTTAGGGTTTAGGGTTTCAGGATTTAAGGTTTTAGGGTTCAGGGTCTAAGGTTTAGGGTTTAGGGGTTTAAGATTTACGATTTAGGGTTTAGGGTTTAGGGTTTCTTAGGAACAAAATATGTAAAAATATTCACAAAATGGTCCGACTCGATTTTTAACGATACCCCGTATGCTAACACCTTTTTAAGATTATCCGAAAATCGAGTTTCGATCATATCAGCTCCGATTCGGGTCCGAATTTCGTCAAATAAAATTTCGTTGAATTCCTATAACCCATGGGAACAAAATACGTAAAAATATCCACAAAATGGTCCGACTTGATTTTTAACAATATCCCGTGTACTAACCCCTTTGAGAATTTTCCGAAAACCGAGTTTCGATTATATCAGCTCCGATTCCGGTCCGAACAGCGTCAAATAAAATTTCGTTGAATTCCAATAACCCATAGGAATAAAATATGTAAAAATATCCACAAAATGGTCCAACTCAATTTTTAACAATATCCCGTGTACTAACCCCTTTGGGAATATCCGAAAATCGAGTTTCGATTATATCAACTCCGATTCAGGTCCGAAACGCGTCAAATAAAATTTTGTTGAATCCCAATAACCCGTAGGAACAAAATATGTAAAAATGTCCATGAAATGGCCCGACCCGATTTTTTACAATATTTCGTGTACTAACCCCTTTGAGGATTATCCGAAAACCGATTTTCAATCATATCAGGTCCGATTCAGGTTCGAACTACGTCAAATAAAATTTTGTTAAATCTTAATAACCCATAGGAACAAAATATATAAAAATATCCACAAAATGGTTCGACTTGAATTTTAACAATATCCCATGTACTAACCCCTTTGAGAATTTTCTGAAAACCGAGTTTCGATCATATCAGCTCCGATTCCGGTCCGAGCTACGTCAAATAAAATTTCGTTGAATTCCAATAACCCATAGGAACAAAATATGTAAAAATATCCATAAAATGGTCTGACTCGATTTTTAACAATATACCGTGTAACAACCCCTTTGAGGATTATCCGAAAACCGAGTTTCGATCATATCAGCTTCGATTCAAGTCCGAACTACATCAAATAAAATTTGGTTGAATGCTGGTTTAGGGTTTAAGGTTTAGGGTTTAGGGTTTCAGGATTTAAGGTTTTAGGGTTCAGGGTCTAAGGTTTAGGGTTTAGGGGTTTAAGATTTACGATTTAGGGTTTAGGGTTTAGGGTTTCTTAGGAACAAAATATGTAAAAATATTCACAAAATGGCCCGACTCGATTTTTAACGATACCCCGTATGCTAACACCTTTTTAAGATTATCCGAAAATCGAGTTTCGATCATATCAGCTCCGATTCGGGTCCGAATTTCGTCAAATAAAATTTCGTTGAATTCCAATAACCCATGGGAACAAAATACGTAAAAATATCCACAAAATGGTCCGACTTGATTTTTAACAATATCCCGTGTACTAACCCCTTTGAGAATTTTCCGAAAACCGAGTTTCGATTATATCAGCTCCGATTCCGGTCCGAACAGCGTCAAATAAAATTTCGTTGAATTCCAATAACCCATAGGAATAAAATATGTAAAAATATCCACAAAATGGTCCAACTCAATTTTTAACAATATCCCGTGTACTAACCCCTTTGGGAATATCCGAAAATCGAGTTTCGATTATATCAACTCCGATTCAGGTCCGAAACGCGTCAAATAAAATTTTGTTGAATCCCAATAACCCGTAGGAACAGAATATGTAAAAATGTCCATGAAATGGCCCGACCCGATTTTTTACAATATTTCGTGTACTAACCCCTTTGAGGATTATCCGAAAACCGATTTTCAATCATATCAGGTCCGATTCAGGTTCGAACTATGTCAAATAAAATTTTGTTGAATTTTAATAACCCATAGGAAATATAAAAATATCCACAAAATGGTTCGGCTTGATTTTTAACAATATCCCGTGGACTAACCCCTTTCAGAATTTTCCGAAAGCCGAGTTTCGATCATATCATCTCTGATTCCGGTCCGAACTGCATCAAATAAAATTTCATTGAATTCTAATAACCCATAGGAACCAAATATGTAAAAATATCCACAAAGTGGTCCGACTCGATTTTTAACAATATCCCGTGTACTAACCCCTTTGAGGATTATCCGAAAACCGAGTTTCGATCATATCAGCTTCGATTCAAGTCCGAACTGCATCAAATAAAATTTGGTTGAATGCTGGTTTAGGGTTTAAGGTTTAGGGTTTAGGGTTTTAGGATTTAAGGTTTTAGGGTTCAGGGTCTAAGGTTTAGGGTTTAGGGTTTAGGGGTAAGGGTTTAGGGGTTTAATATTTACGATTTTTTTTTTTCCGGGTAAATGAGGCTTAGCCTCGTGGAATTTTATAAAAAATAAAAAGAAATGTACAGACCTAGAGCAAGAAAACTCAAGGCCAAGAAAAAAATTCATTTGGAACAAGCTCCAAAGAAATATCAAAAAAACTAAACAAAACTAAACAAAAATCAAAATTTCTACAAACAAATTTTGACAATTATTTAGGAAAATCTAACATGCTAGCAAATATTTCCATCCACCTGCCCATGCTAGGGAAACTCACAGCACACTTGCACCAAAAAAACAAAAAAAGGTGCTAAAAAATCAAAGAAATCCGCACACATCACGAACTTGTCTTGAAGTCCACTTTCCAGGCTTGCAAATTGGAACACACTAGAGCCCCCACAGTTCAGAATAAAATGAACAAAACAAGAATCTTGAAAGGCCCACCAGCCACATGCAAAAACTTTCCTGACAAGCACACCACTTTGACTCCTAAAATTGCATGTGCTAAGGAAAAAACAAACAACCCGCACTAATAAAGAAGCATCCACATGCACATGCACAATCTTGGACATCAAAGAGCACTGGGCCAACCTACAAAGCCCAAGACCACAATCAAAACAAAGGGCACTGGGCCAACCAAACCAAAAACAAGAAACCTGTTGCACTGCAAAGGCTGGCCATAAACACATCTCTCCTGACCACATTCGGACTAACAGAAGAATGTTTATTCCCAGGCCACACCATTTCGAAAAAAGCAACACAACAGCAGGGGAAGGATGAGAATGCAACCACCAAATGAACATCTCAAGAAGACGAAAATGCAGAAAAAAAAAAACACCTCACTGGGCCTTCCCGAATTAGGCCACAGAAACAGGGCACCCCGGAGACCTCCCCCTGGATCGAAGGGAAAAAGAAATGCAAACAAAACTTTAACAACAGGACCCTTAAAAACTGACTCTAGCCAGACAAAAGATCGGAAAATTCTGATAATGTCCACAAACCAGGAAAAAACACACCAAAAATCTGCACTAAAAAAAGACCAAGCTATCCCAAGCCCCACTCTACACTGCACTTCCCATTGAGAAACCAAGCAGGACCAGATCAAAGGAACATAAGCCAAACCACCCAACAACCAGTACTTCCAGTTTCCAGAGAACTCGACAACACCGACTAGAATTTCCAGAAAAACAACCAAAACCGCACACCCCCAACAAGAGAAGACCAAATTTATATCCTTACAAGACACCAAATCAGCCCAAAGTATTTAAAAACTTATGATTCAAAGATGCCTCCCAAGATATGTTCCATAATCGAAGGGTTCTAAAAACTCTACTTGAGTTTCGAATTTTTAAACCCATAACTTTCAAACGCACTGTCTCTTGAATGCAGTTTATAACCTGAGTAGAGGATCGATGTTGATTTTGAAAAATTCGAAGATTTCGCTCTTGCCATATGAAATAAACCAAACTACTTAAAGTGATTTTATTGATGATATGAACAAGCGATTTTCCCTTCCAATTTTGAGACACATGATTCACCAAATCAGACCAAGCAAGATGATTAGGAATGTCAACCTCCAAATTCTGAAAATGATCCCTCAAAACCTGAGAAAAGGGACATTCAAAAAACAAGTGACTTGCCGAATCTCGTTGGATATTACAAAAACCACAACTCGAGTTGCCACTAATCTGCCAAAATTGCATCCTATCTTGGGTTAATAATTTACCCCGAATTGCTAGCCAAAGAATAAACGAATGTTTCGGAATGGAATTAGAGAACCACACCAAATGTTTCCACTGCACATGAGGGCGCGTTTCTCTGCAGTCATTCCAAACAATACTCGTTTTGAACACTGAAGCTTTACCATTTCGAGACTTCCAAACCACTCTGTCTTTTCTGCTTTGATTAACAAAGATCCTTTTGCCCACTAGCTCAGGCCAAATTTCCAGAATACTCTCCGGGAAAACCACCTGATTATTAACAACAAAGTCCTCAACTTTATCCTTACCCCGAAATCCCATATTTGCCATGATCCTAGGCGAGATACGAGAGCTCAGAGGGACATCCAGGATCCATCTGTCAAACCAAAAGAAAGTAGTAGCCCCATTACCAATTTCAGTGTGAAAAAAATGACGAAAACTGTCCCTTAAATTCAGAATTCGTTTCCAACTAATGGAAGCATCCCACGGAACTTTAAGTTGCCAGAAATTATTTCCCTTAATTCGATAAGTGTGAATCCATTTAACCCAAAGAGAGTCCCTGTTCGTAATAATGCTCCAAATATGGTACGCCATAAGAGTTTTATTCCAGATTCGAAGGGGACGAATACCTAAACCTCCTTCATCTTTAGGCATACAAACATCGGACCAAGCCACCTTAGATCTGCCTTGAACTAGAGCCGTGCCACCCCAAATAAAATTCCGGATAAGTCTCTCAATAGCCTTCGAAACTGAAACAGGCAGAATGAAAACTGAGCTCCAATACACCTGCATAGACGACAAAACTGACAAGGCAAGTTGCAACCTGCCAGCATACGAAAGCCAGTTATTTTGCCATTTTTGAATCTGATTTCTAACTTGCTCAATTAGAGGATAACAATCAGCATGCGAAATTGAAGTTGTAACCAGAGGAACCCCAAGATATTTAACTGGAAGAACACCAATATCAAATCTCATAATACCAGCAATCAAATTCCTTATATCATTAGATACTTGGCAAAAAAACACACTACTCTTCTCTTCATTAGGCCACAACCCCGAAGCCGCTCCAAACTCATCTAACGAGTCTTTTAAAATCTGCACGGACCAGGGGTCTCCATGAGAAAATAAAAACAGATCATCCGCAAAACATAAATGAGAAATTCTCAATTTCTCACATTTAGCATGAAAACGGAAAAAACCATCCTCAGAGATTCTCTTCTTTAGCATGATAGTCAGAACTTGCATTACTAACGTGAACAAATAAGGTGACAAAGGGTCTCCTTGGCGGAGACCTTTTTGACCTTTGAAAAAACCATGAGCTTCACCATTTACTATGATAGAGTAAGAAGGGGTAGTAATACACTCTTTAATCCAGCCCACCACCTGATCCGGGAACCCAAAAAGATGCAGAGCCGAAATCAAGAAGTCCCAATTTACACTATCATAAGCTTTGCGAATATCAACTTTAAACGCACATCTCGGTTTACCTTTGTGCCTATGATAGCCTCTAAACAATTCTTGCGTGAGTAAAATGTTATCACTTATCCTCCGACCCGGAATAAAGGCATTTTGATTGTCATCCACAATAAAATTAAGGCAACCCTTAATCCTATTTGCTAGGATTTTTGACACACATTTATAGAGCACATTACACAAAGCAATGGGACGAAACTCACCAACATGCAAGGGCTGGGCAACCTTCGGGATGAGGGCAATAAGGGTGGCATTTGTTTCTTTCAAGAGTTTACCAGAAGTGAAAAACTCCTTGACTGCTCCACAAATATCATCACCAATACAAGGCCAAGCCGCTTTATAGAATTTAGCAGAAAATCCATCCGGACCCGAAGCTTTATCATCTCCCATAGAAAACATAGTTTCTTTAATCTCGACGTCCGTTGGAATCTGGACCATATCCACAAACAGATCAGCAGGGATTTTTTTTTCCACAAAATCAGTTAAGCTATCAATTGACTCCGATTCAGATTTAGTACCCAGGAGGTTCTTATAAAAAGAGACAAACTGCTGGACCATTAAATCCCCCTCCAATTCAGTCCCTTGATCATTCAGAATAGAAGAAATACGGCTTCGATTCCTCTTAATTAAAAGACTTTTATGGAAAAACTTATTGTTTTGGTCACCCACTTTCAACCAGTGAATTTTGGATTTATGCTTAAGCATCCTTTCTTCTTCAAGCGATGCCTTCCTATAGGCTCTAGCCAAATTGAGCTCCTGAGATTTCAAGCCTTCGTTAAAAGGGTCACAGTCCAACGCCACCTGGATATTTTGCAGCGATAATTGCAGGTCCTTAACTTTAGTACAAAGGTTTCCACTAGCCCTTGCTTCTTGTCTGAATATAGGCTTCAGCCTTTTAAGATTCTGAACCACTTTAAACATCATGACTCCTCCCCCCTCATTCGTCCACCCTGCTCGAACTGAATCCAGAAAATTATGGCGATAAGCCAGGAAATTCTGGAACTTAAACGCAGAACGACGAGTATTAAAAACACTTCCGTTAAATTCAAGAATCGCAGGACTGTGGTCACTTGATTTAGGGGCAAGAAACTTTGCCTTAGAGCTTCTAAACATATTTAGAAAGCTCTCGTTAACAAGAACCCTATCCAATTTTCGAACCTCCCCTACTCCATGCGGACTACCAGACCAAGTGAATCTCATGCCTGTATAGTGGATATCCAGAACTTCTATATTAGCTACACACGAACAAAAATCATCAATCGCAGGGGACTTACCAACAGACCCTCCTGCACTCTCTTCTTTCTTCAACATAGCGTTAAAGTCTCCTAGGATAGCCCAGGGAAACCCACTTACCAGCTGATTGAAAACTTCCAGGGAATGCCACAAAGACCGACGAGGAATATGGTCATTAGAGGCATACACAAATGAACAATAAAAATGGACATTAGAGCTCCTTTGTTTGACAAGACAATGCACTACCTGGTCCGTTTCAAACAGATGCATCACCTCATAATGCATAGGATCCCAACCAACAACAATTCTGCAATTTTTTGAACAACTATCTACATTTGACAACCACTCCCACTTTGCAAAAAAAATTTTAAAGAGAACTCCCACTCTTTTCTTCGCAACTCTGGTCTCTACAATGCAGCAAATCCCAATATTATTTTCTGAAATCAAATCTTTCATCTCTCTACTTTTAAACGGTTGGTTAAAACCTCGGACATTCCAACAAGCAATGTTATTCATTTAGAGTTGTAAAGAAGTGTCACCTGTCCCCAATTCAACACCATTTGATTTTCCAAATAAATACTCAGTCACATAGGAAACATGATCTTGGTCTTCATTATCCCCACCTGTGTCATTTCCTGGATCATGCAACCTGTGCAAGTTGTTGTCCTCAACCATAAAGAGGGCTGTATCTTCGAGATCAGACTCAACATCAGCTTCGGTATTTAATCTGCACACTTCCATCTCTCTATTCATAAATTCAGAATTTATGTCCCGGGTAGGGGTTCTAATTCTTCCACCTGTCCCAGCAAACGATAAAATAGGTTCCTCAAAAATTCCTACCCTGTTCTTATCAATGGACAAGCATGATCCTTTAGAAACTCCCTGAACTACTTCTGGAACCACCTTAGAGATCACCTCCAAATTATCAATAAGATTAGACGAAGCCAGAACTCCAAACTTGTTACCTCCTAGGTTCGATATTTGAACTCCCTGATTTCTCTTTCCCTTAAAACCTTTCTGATCTCCTGAGGATTCCCCTGAAAAACCTGTTTTAACAAACCTAGAAACTCCTTTAGCAGACTCCCCTCCACGATTAACATACGGGAACTTATTATGTCTTTTACCAACAAACTTCCCCCCTTGATAATTAGTTTCCACCTGATTACGACCAGAGAAATGAGATATTTTCTCCTTACCTCTCCTCTGCACCACTGTAAAATCATCCTCTCCTTGCTTATTGTTACTAGCCTCCACGTCGTCTCTCAACTTTTGCTCCTTAGTTATTGCCAGAACAGGGCATTGATGCACATTGTGGCCAAATATCGAACAATTAGCACACCACGAAGGACGCCAAGGGTATTCAACCCTAACCATAGTTTCAAGCGGTTCCCTCCCATCTTCATTCGGGATAACAACAGTTAATTTATCCGGGAGCTGCTTATCCACATCCACTTCTATGAGCAGTTTAGCAAAACTCAATCTCCCTACACCTTGTCAACACATCTTTTCAGTCAATCCATCGGCCATTAAGATATTGCCCACACCACTTCCAATTCTACTAAGCCCTGCTCTATTCCAATATTGCAGAGGCACATTAAATAACTTAACCCACAAAGGGATAGTCTTCGGGATATCCTTCGAAAGCACAATAAGAGGATGCCATCTCTGCAAAATAAGGGGTTTCCCTTCTACCAAACAAACATCATCCTCTAGAACTTCCAATAAATCAGCTTCAGATTCAAACTTAAAGAAAAAAAATCCCTCATCATTCATAATAACTTCCTTTAAGCCCCGATTTCCCCACCTACGTTTGGCATGAAACTCCATTTTGTGAAAAGCAACTCTTCTCTCAAAAAAATACCCCACAATACAATTTTCCCACGCTTTCCTGCCTTGAATATCAACACTTAAGGGAAGTTTAATAATCACCTTACCATCTTCAAACTCAGGGCAATGATACTCAAATTTCAACCTCTCTATTCGCTCCTTGGATTTCAGAACTTCAGCCCAAGGTTTCGAAGACTTTTCCAAAATATCACACTTGGGATTAAGAACTTCCTTCCAAGGTTTAATGACCCTCTCATCATATTTAACTTGCGAGTTTCTCTGATCTTTATAGTCCCCTGTTTTTTCCATATCTTCATCACACATTTCAGCATCCTGGTTCGAATTTGTTTCTATGCGACCAGGCATCAAACAGTTTGTGAGCGGCTCCTGGGATTGGAAGTTCCCCTTCTGTATATACTCATTTTCACTCATAGATACATAGCGACCTATGTCTCTTTCCACATTTTCATGACCATTCAAGCCAAATAAAGAGTTTGAATTAATAGTATACTCACCTTCCTGCACCCTAGTAGCATTATAAGAAATACCCATTCCATCACTCTCCCCCAACCTAGCAGCCGCATTGACCACCGAAATTGATTTAGAAACACCTCGACCCATATAAACTTCAGACCCATTCGCACCTGCTGCGATATTTGAACCCAATCGATCCTCTGTAGTCTTAGACAAATCTTCTTCTTGCCCCTTTCCTTCACCCACTTGCGTCACCTTTGTATCTGACCCAAAAAGAGTATGACTTCCATTTCGGTGATGATCCAATTTCTCTATTTGATCTTTATTATTAGAAATACGATTTACTTCAGCCACCATTCCCTTAATATGAGAAGAATCCATTGCAGTAAGACTCGAATTAGTTTTTTTTTAATTCCAGCGTTAGCCCCAATTGATTTCAGCCCATCTTTGGTCAAAATCTGAGTTTTTTCACTAATATTTTTCGAATTTTTTCTATGTAACCGATCATAAGGTTTAAAGGGGGGCATTTCAGATGCAGACTACAAAAAAAATCAGAAAAAAATGAATCAAAATTTTGGATTTGTTTAAATCGCCACAGAAGAGGAGAGAGAAGAGAGAAAAACTATGCATCTGAACTTTTTTTGGGGTTTAGGGTTTAGGGTTCAGGGTTCCATAGGAAAAAAATATGTAAAAATATTCACAAAATGGCCCGACTCGATTTTTAACAATACCCCGTATGCTAACACCTTTTTAAGATTATCCGAAAATCGAGTTTCGATCATATCAGCTCCGATTCGGGTCCGAATTTTGTCAAATAAAATTTCGTTGAATTCCAATAACCAATAGGAACCAAATATGTAAAAATATCCACAAAATGGTCCTACTCGATTTTTAACAATATCCCGTGTACTAACCCCTTTGGGAATATCCGAAAATCGAGTTTCCATTATATCAGCTCCGATTCAGGTCCGAAACGCGTCAAATAAAATTTTGTTGAATCCCAATGACCCATAGGAACAAAATATGTAAAAATGTCCATGAAATAGTCCAACCCGATTTTTAACAATATTTCGTGTACTAAACCCTTTGAGGATTATCCGAAAACCGATTTTCAATCATATCAGGTCCGATTCAGGTTCGAACTACGTCAAATAAAATTTTGTTGAATTTTAATAACCCATAGGAACAAAATATATAAAAATATCCACAGAATGGTCCGACTTGATTTTTAACAATATCCCTTGTACTAAGCCCTTTGAGAGTTTTCCGAAAACCGAGTTTTGATCATATCAAGTCCGATTCCGGTCCGAACTGTGTCAAATAAAATTTCGTTGAATTCCAATAACCCACAGGAACAAAATATGTAAAAATATCCACAAAATGGTCCGACTTGATTTTTAACAATATCCCGTGTACTAACCCCTTTGGGAATATCCGAAAATCGAGTTTCCATTATATCAGCTCCGATTCAGGTCCGAAACGCGTCAAATAAAATTTTGTTGAATCCCAATAACCCATAGGAACAAAATATGTAAAAATGTCCATGAAATGGTCCAACCCGATTTTTAACAATATTTCGTGTACTAACCCCTTTGAGGATTATCCGAAAACCGATTTTCAATCATATCAGGTCCGATTCAGGTTCGAACTACGTCAAATAAAATTTTGTTAAATTTTAATAACCCATAGGAACAAAATATATAAAAATATCCACAAAATGGTTCGACTTGATTTTTAAAAATATCCCATGTACTAACCCCTTTGAGAATTTTCCGAAAACCGAGTTTCGATCATATCAGCTCCGATTCCGGTCCGAGCTGCGTCAAATAAAATTTCGTTGAATTCCAATAACCCATAGGAACAAAATATGTAAAAATATCCACAAAATGGTCCGACTTGATTTTTAACAATATCCCGTGTACTACCCCTTTGGGAATATCCGAAAATCGAGTTTCCATTATATCAGCTCCGATTCAGGTCCGAAACGCGTCAAATAAAATTTTGTTGAATCCCAATGACCCATAGGAACAAAATATGTAAAAATGTCCATGAAATAGTCCAACCCGATTTTTAACAATATTTTGTGTACTAAACCCTTTGAGGATTATCCGAAAACCGATTTTCAATCATATCAGGTCCGATTCAGGTTCGAACTACGTCAAATAAAATTTTGTTGAATTTTAATAACCCATAGGAACAAAATATATAAAAATATCCACAGAATGGTCCGACTTGATTTTTAACAATATCCTTTGTACTAAGCCCTTTGAGAGTTTTCCGAAAACCGAGTTTTGATCATATCAGGTCCGATTCCGGTCCGAACTGTGTCAAATAAAATTTCGTTGAATTCCAATAACCCACAGGAACAACATATGTAAAAATATCCACAAAATGGTCCGACTTGATTTTTAACAATATCCCGTGTACTAACCCCTTTGAGAATTTTCCGAAAACCGAGTTCCGATCATATCAGCTCCGATTCATTTCCGAATTGCGTCAAATAAAATTTCATTGAATCCCAATAACCCATAGGAACAAAATATGTAAAAATATCCACAAAATGGTCCGACTCGATTTTTAACAATATCCCATGTACTAGCCCCTTTGAGGATTATCCAAAAACCGAGTTTCGATTATATCAGCTCTGACTCAGGTCCGAATTGCGTCAAATAAAATTTCGTTGAATTCCAATAACCCATAGGAACAAAATATGTAAAAATATCCACAAAATGGTCCGACTTGATTTTTAACAATATCCCGTGTACTAACCCCTTTGGGAATATCCGAAAATCGAGTTTCCATTATATCAGCTCCCATTCAGGTCCGAAACGCGTCAAATAAAATTTTGTTGAATCCCAATAACCCATAGGAACAAAATATGTAAAAATGTCCATGAAATGGTCCAACCCGATTTTTAACAATATTTCGTGTACTAACCCCTTTGAGGATTATCCGAAAACCGATTTTCAATCATATCAGGTCCGATTCAGGTTCGAACTACGTCAAATAAAATTTTGTTAAATTTTAATAACCCATAGGAACAAAATATATAAAAATATCCAGAAAATGGTTCGACTTGATTTTTAACAATATCCCATGTACTAACCCCTTTGAGAATTTTCCGAAAACCGAGTTTCGATCATATCAGCTCCGATTCCGGTCCGAGCTGCGTCAAATAAAATTTCGTTGAATTCCAATAACCCATAGGAACAAAATATGTAAAAATATCCATAAAATGGTCTGACTCAATTTTTAACAATATCCCGTGTAACAACCCCTTTGAGGATTATCCAAAAACCGAGTTTCGATCATATCAGCTTCGATTCAAGTCCGAACTGCATCAAATAAAATTTGGTTGAATGCTGGTTTAGGGTTTAGGGTTTCAGGATTTAAGGTTTTAGGGTTCAGGGTCTAAGGTTTAGGATTTAGGGTTTAGGGGTAAGGGTTTAGGGGTTTAAGATTTACGATTTAGGGTTTAGGGTTCCTTAGGAACAAAATATGTAAAAATATTCACAAAATGGCCCGACTCGATTTTTAACGATACCCCGTATGCTAACACCTTTTTAAGATTATCCGAAAATCGAGTTTCGATCATATCAGCTCCGATTCGGGTCCGAATTTCGTAAAATAAAATTTCGTTGAATTCCAATAACCCATGGGAACAAAATACGTAAAAATATCCACAAAATGGTCCGACTTGATTTTTAACAATATCCCGTGTACTAACCCCTTTGAGAATTTTCCAAAAACCGAGTTTCGAGTATATCAGCTCCGATTCCGGTCCGAACAGCGTCAAATAAAATTTCGTTGAATTCCAATAACCCATAGGAACAAAATATGTAAAAATATCCACAAAAAGGTCCAACTCAATTTTTAACAATATCCCGTGTACTAACCCCTTTGGGAATATCCGAAAATCGAGTTTCGATTATATCAACTCCGATTCAGGTCCGAAACGCGTCAAATAAAATTTTGTTGAATCCCAATAACCCGTAGGAACAAAATATGTAAAAATGTCCATGAAATGGTCCGACCTGATTTTTAACAATATTTCGTGTACTAACCTCTTTGAGGATTATCCGAAAACCGATTTTCAATCATATCAGGTCCGATTCAGGTTCGAACTACGTCAAATAAAATTTTGTTGAATTTTAATAACCCATAGAAACAAAATATATAAAAATATCCACAAAATGGTTCGGCTTGATTTTTAACAATATCCAGTGGACTAAACCCTTTCAGAATTTTCCGAAAGCCGAGTTTCGATCATATCATCTCTGATTCCGGTCCGAACTGCATCAAATAAAATTTCATTGAATTCTAATAACCCATAGGAACCAAATATGTAAAAATATCCACAAAGTGGTCCGACTCGATTTTTAACAATATCCCGTGTACTAACCCCTTTGACGATTATCCGAAAACCGAGTTTCGATCATATCAGCTTCGATTCAAGTCCGAACTGCATCAAATAAAATTTGGTTGAATGCTGGTTTAGGGTTTAGGGTTTTAGGATTTAAGGTTTTAGGGTTCAGGGTCTAAGGTTTAGGGTTTAGGGTTTAGGGGTTTAAGATTTACGATTTAGGGTTTAGGGTTTAGGGTTCCTTAGGAACAAAATATGTAAAAATATTCACAAAATGGCCCGACTCGATTTTTAACAATACCCCGTATGCTAACACCTTTTTAAGATTATCCGAAAATCGAGTTTCGATCATATCAGCTCCGATTCGGGTCTGAATTTCGTCAAATAAAATTTCGTTGAATTCCAATAACCAATAAGAACAAAATATGTAAAAATATCCATACAATGGTTCGACTCGATTTTTAACAATATCCAGTGTACTAACCCCTTTGAGGATTATCCTAAAACCGAGTTTCGGTCATTTCAGTCCCGATCAGGTCCGACCGGCACCAAATAAAATTTCATTGAATTCCAATAACCCATAGGAACAAAATATGTAAAAATATCCACAAAATGGTTCGAATCGATTTTTAACAATATCCCGTGTACTAACCCCTTTGGGAATATCCGAAAATCGAGTTTCCATTATATCAGCTCCGATTCAGGTCCGAAACGCGTCAAATAAAATTTTGTTGAATCCCAATGACCCATAGGAACAAAATATGTAAAAATGTCCATGAAATAGTCCGACCCGATTTTTAACAATATTTCGTGTACTAACCCCTTTGAGGATTATCCGAAAACCGATTTTCAATCATATCAGGTCCGATTCAGGTTCGAACTACGTCAAATAAAATTTTGTTGAATTTTAATAACCCATAGGAACAAAATATATAAAAATATCCACAGAATGGTCCGACTTGATTTTTAACAATATCCCGTGTACTAACCTCTTTGAGAGTTTTCCGAAAACAGAGTTTTGATCATATCAGGTCCGATTCCGGTCCGAACTGTGTCAAATAAAATTTCGTTAAATTCCAATAACCCACAGGAACAAAATATGTAAAAATATCCACAAAATGGTCCGACTTGATTTTTAACAATATCCCGTGTACTAACCCCTTTGAGAATTTTCCGAAAACCGAGTTTCGATCATATCAGCTCCGATTCATTTCCGAATTGCGTCAAATAAAATTTCATTGAATCCCAATAACCCATAGGAACAAAATATGTAAAAATATCCACAAAATGGTCCGACTCGATTTTTAACAATATACCATGTACTAGCCCCTTTGAGGATTATCCAAAAACCGAGTTTCGATTATATCAGCTCTGATTCAGGTCCGAATTGCGTCAAATAAAATTTCGTTGAATACCAAAAACCCATAGGAACAAAATATGTAAAAATATCCACAAAATGGCCCGACTCAATTTTTAACAATACCCCGTATGCTAACACCTTTTTAAGATTATCAGAAAATCGAGTTTCGATCATATCAGCTCCGATTCGGGTCCGAATTTCGTCAAATAAAATTTCGTTGAATCCCAATAACCCATAGGAACAAAATATGTAAAAATATCCACAAAATTGTCCGACTCGATTTTTAACAATCCCATGTACTAGCCCCTTTGAGGATTATCCAAAAACCGAGTTTCGACTATATCAGCTCCGATTCAGGTCCGAATTGCGTCAAATAAAATTTTGTTGAATTCTAATAACCCTTAGGAACAAAATATGTAAAAATATCCACAAAATGGTCTGACTCGATTTTTAACAATATCCCGTGTACTAACCCCTTTGGGAATATCCGAAAATCGAGTTTCCATTATATCAGCTCCGATTCAGGTCCGAAACGCGTCAAATAAAATTTTGTTGAATCCCAATAACCCATTGGAACAAAATATGTAAAAATGTCCATGAAATGGTCCGACCCGATTTTTAACAATATTTCGTGTACTAACCCCTTTGAGGATTATCCGAAAACCGATTTTCAATCATATCAGGTCCGATTCAGGTTCGAAGTACGTCAAATAAAATTTTGTTGAATTTTAATAACCCATAGGAACAAAATATATAAAAATATCCACAAAATGGTCCGATTTGATTTTTAACAATATCCCGTGTACTAACCCCTTTGAGAATTTTCCGAAAACCGAGTTTTGATCATATCACCTCCGATTCCGGTCCGAACTGCGTCAAATAAAATTTCGTTGAATTCCAATAACCCATAGGAACAAAATATGTAAAAATATCCACAAAATGGCCCGACTCAATTTTTAACAATACCCCGTATGCTAACACCTTTTTAAGATTATCCGAAAATCGAGTTTCGATCATATCAGCTCCGATTCGGGTCCGAATTTCGTCAAATAAAATTTCGTTGAATCCCAATAACCCAGAGGAAAAAAATATGTAAAAATATCCACAAAATTGTCCGACTCGATTTTTAACAATCCCATGTACTAGCCCCTTTGAGGATTATCCAAAAACCGAGTTTCGATTATATCAGCTCCGATTCAGGTCCGAATTGCGTCAAATAAAATTTTGTTGAATTCTAATAACCCTTAGGAACAAAATATGTAAAAATATCCACAAAATGGTCCGACTCGATTTTTAACAATATCCCGTGTACTAACCCCTTTGGGAATATCCGAAAATCGAGTTTCCATTATATCAGCTCCGATTCAGGTCCGAAACGCGTCAAATAAAATTTTGTTGAATCCCAATAACCCATTGGAACGAAATATGTAAAAATGTCCATGAAATGGTCCGACCCAATTTTTAACAATATTTCGTGTACTAACCCCTTTGAGGATTATCCGAAAACCGATTTTCAATCATATCAGGTCCGATTCAGGTTCGAACTACGTCAAATAAAATTTTGTTGAATTTTAATAACCCATAGGAACAAAATATATAAAAATATCCACAAAATTGGTCCGACTTGATTTTTAACAATATCCCGTGTACTGACCCCTTTGAGAATTTTCCGAAAACCGAGTTTTGATCATATCAGCTCCGATTCCGGTCCGAACTGCGTGAAATAAAATTTCGTTGAATTCTAATAACCCATAGGAACAAAATATGTAAAAATATCCACAAAATGGTCCGACTCGATTTTTAACAATATCCCATGTACTAGCCCCTTTGAGGATTATCAAAAAATCGAGTTTCGATTATATCAGCTCCGATTCAGGTCCGAATTGCGTCAAATAAATTTCGTTGAATTCCAATAACCCATAGGAACAAAATATGTAAAAATATCCACAAATTGGTCCGACTTGATTTTTAACAATATCCCGTGTACTAACCCCTTTGAGAATTTTTCCGAAAACCGAGTTTCGATCATATCAGCTCCGATTCCGGTCCGAACAGCGTCAAATAAAATTTCGTTGAATTCCAATAACCCATAGGAACAAAATATGTAAAAATATCCACAAAATGGTCCGACTCGATTTTTAACAATATACCATGTACTAGCCCCTTTGAGGATTATCCAAAAACCGAGTTTCGATTATATCAGCTATGATTCAGGTCCGAATTGCGTCAAATAAAATTTCGTTGAATACCAAAAACCCATAGGAACAAAATATGTAAAAATATCCACAAAATGGCCCGACTCAATTTTTAACAATACCCCGTATGCTAACACCTTTTTAAGATTATCAGAAAATCGAGTTTCGATCATATCAGCTCCGATTCGGGTCCGAATTTCGTCAAATAAAATTTCGTTGAATCCCAATAACCCATAGGAACAAAATATGTAAAAATATCCACAAAATTGTCCGACTCGATTTTTAACAATCCCATGTACTAGCCCCTTTGAGGATTATCCAAAAACCGAGTTTCGATTATATCAGCTCCGATTCAGGTCCGAATTGCGTCAAATAAAATTTTGTTGAATTCTAATAACCCTTAGGAACAAAATATGTAAAAATATCCACAAAATGGTCTGACTCGATTTTTAACAATATCCCGTGTACTAACCCCTTTGGGAATATCCGAAAATCGAGTTTCCATTATATCAGCTCCGATTCAGGTCCGAAACGCGTCAAATAAAATTTTGTTGAATCCCAATAACCCATTGGAACAAAATATGTAAAAATGTCCATGAAATGGTCCGACCCGATTTTTAACAATATTTCGTGTACTAACCCCTTTGAGGATTATCCGAAAACCGATTTTCAATCATATCAGGTCCGATTCAGGTTCGAAGTACGTCAAATAAAATTTTGTTGAATTTTAATAACCCATAGGAACAAAATATATAAAAATATCCACAAAATGGTCCGATTTGATTTTTAACAATATCCCGTGTACTAACCCCTTTGAGAATTTTCCGAAAACCGAGTTTTGATCATATCACCTCCGATTCCGGTCCGAACTGCGTCAAATAAAATTTCGTTGAATTCCAATAACCCATAGGAACAAAATATGTAAAAATATCCACAAAATGGCCCGACTCAATTTTTAACAATACCCCGTATGCTAACACCTTTTTAAGATTATCCGAAAATCGAGTTTCGATCATATCAGCTCCGATTCGGGTCCGAATTTCGTCAAATAAAATTTCGTTGAATCCCAATAACCCAGAGGAAAAAAATATGTAAAAATATCCACAAAATTGTCCGACTCGATTTTTAACAATCCCATGTACTAGCCCCTTTGAGGATTATCCAAAAACCGAGTTTCGATTATATCAGCTCCGATTCAGGTCCGAATTGCGTCAAATAAAATTTTGTTGAATTCTAATAACCCTTAGGAACAAAATATGTAAAAATATCCACAAAATGGTCCGACTCGATTTTTAACAATATCCCGTGTACTAACCCCTTTGGGAATATCCGAAAATCGAGTTTCCATTATATCAGCTCCGATTCAGGTCCGAAACGCGTCAAATAAAATTTTGTTGAATCCCAATAACCCATTGGAACGAAATATGTAAAAATGTCCATGAAATGGTCCGACCCAATTTTTAACAATATTTCGTGTACTAACCCCTTTGAGGATTATCCGAAAACCGATTTTCAATCATATCAGGTCCGATTCAGGTTCGAACTACGTCAAATAAAATTTTGTTGAATTTTAATAACCCATAGGAACAAAATATATAAAAATATCCACAAAATTGGTCCGACTTGATTTTTAACAATATCCCGTGTACTGACCCCTTTGAGAATTTTCCGAAAACCGAGTTTTGATCATATCAGCTCCGATTCCGGTCCGAACTGCGTGAAATAAAATTTCGTTGAATTCTAATAACCCATAGGAACAAAATATGTAAAAATATCCACAAAATGGTCCGACTCGATTTTTAACAATATCCCATGTACTAGCCCCTTTGAGGATTATCAAAAAATCGAGTTTCGATTATATCAGCTCCGATTCAGGTCCGAATTGCGTCAAATAAATTTCGTTGAATTCCAATAACCCATAGGAACAAAATATGTAAAAATATCCACAAATTGGTCCGACTTGATTTTTAACAATATCCCGTGTACTAACCCCTTTGAGAATTTTTCCGAAAACCGAGTTTCGATCATATCAGCTCCGATTCCGGTCCGAACAGCGTCAAATAAATTTCGTTGAATTCCAATAACCCATAGGAACAAAATATGTAAAAATATCCACAAATTGGTCCGACTTGATTATTAACAATATCCCGTGTACTAACCCCTTTGAGAATTTTTCCGAAAACCGAGTTTCGATCATATCAGCTCCGATTCCGGTCCGAACAGCGTCAAATAAAATTTTGTTAAATTCCAATAACCCATAGGAACAAAATATGTAAAAATATCCACAAAATGGCCCGACTTGATTTTTAACAATATCCCGTGAACTATAACCCCTTTGAGAATTTTCCGAAAATCGAGTTTCGATCATTTCAGCCCCGATTCAGGTCCGAACGGCACCAAATAAAATTTCAATGAATTCCAATAACCCAGAGGAACAGAATATGTAAAAATATCCATAAAAAGGTCCGACTAGATTTTTAACAATATCCCGTGTACTAACCCCTTTGGGAATATCCCAAAATCGAGTTTCGATTATATCAGCTCCGATTCAGGTCCAAAACGAGTCACATAAAATTTTGTTGAATCCCAATAACCCGTAGGAACAAAATATGTAAAAATGTCCATGAAATGGCCCGACCCGATTTTTAACAATATTTCGTGTACTAACCCCTTTGAGGATTATCCGAAAACCGATTTTCAATCATATCAGGTCCGATTCAGTTTCGAACTACGTCAAATAAAATTTTGTTAAATTTTAATAACCCATAGGAACAAAATATATAAAAATATCCACAAAATGGTTCGACTTGAATTTTAACAATATCCCATGTACTAACCCCTTTGAGAATTTTCCGAAAACCGAGTTTCGATCATATCAGCTCCGATTCCGGTCCGAGCTACGTCAAATAAAATTTCGTTGAATTCCAATAACCCATAAGAACAAAATATGTAAAAATATCCATAAAATGGTCTGACTCGATTTTTAACAATATCCCGTGTAACAACCCCTTTGAGGATTATCCGAAAACCGAGTTTCGATCATATCAGCTTCGATTCAAGTCCGAACTATTAGTGTAGGTGCCCTAGAGGCAATACATTGTTTCTTAAATAAACCTTATGTCATTTGATTATTAAATAAATGTATTTATTATGACTCGAATTACTGCGATATTTGTTAGCATAATAAATGTCCTTAGAATAATGATACACATTATATAGTTTAAGTTTACAACTTGAATTTGAGATTATATAATATCATATTCTTAAAGGTCCCTAGTCGAGTATTATTATACAGGACAATAATAATACATAAATAGACTAGTATGTTTTTGACTGATAACCACATCTCATTGGTTATAAGTATGGAGATACTAAAGTCAATACATAGGTACATGTAGGGTACATGGTACTGGACAGACCCACCGTGAGATTCTTCATGTTAATTAAGTCATAAGAAAGACTCACAGTGATAATGGTGTAATGATCCTTTGACTTGAGATCATTATATTTCTATACGAGGATAATATACTTTGACTACATTAAAAGTTACCTTTGACCGGGTAATGATAAAAGTGGACATCGGGTATATTGTGAATCGTATGAGAAATATGAATGATAGATAAAGGATTTAACCCTCCTATAATTAGGAGAGATATTATTGGCCTCTTGATTGAGTGAGACTATAAAATGCATGGCCGTGCTCAAATAATGATTTGTTATTAATAGTCTACTCATGGATCAAGTAAACCCGGATTAAATTATGAAGAGGATGACATGAAACATGCCTCGAGTTTAATCTATAATATTTGGTTAAAGGGATTATATTACACGGGAACATTAATCACAAAAGGTTTTATCGAATCACGATTTAATTATTATTTAATTGGGTAGCAATGATGTATTACTAGATGCCGCTCATTGTTTATAATTTTATTAGAGAATAAAATTATTGCCAATTAAATGATAGCCTACAGGGTCACACACATAGAACATTTTAAGGAAGAATTAATTTAAATTATGAATTTAAATTAATTAAATGATTAGTTGTATTTTATTATATTAATTAAGTGGGACTTAATTAAGATATAATAAAATACAAATGAGATATGATTTTAATAATTAAGTATGACTTAATTATTATTTATTTAAATAATAGGATTTGATTCTATTATTTAATTAATCAAACTTGGGCTAGGTTTTTAGTTGGGCTTTTACCTTACACTATCATATAAATATATGATGATAGGTAAAGAAGGTAATTAATTTTGTACGACAAAAATTATCCCCAGCCGCTTGAACCAAAACCTAAAAAGAAGATCTCATATTTTCATTGGAGGCTAGTACCTCCCTTCCAATCAAGAATCGTTCTTGGAGTGTTCGTGTGGATACCGTAGAGGAGGCTTCGAAGAGGAGCACTCAACGATCGTGAAAGCTTGGATCTCCATTAGACATACAATCGTAAAGCTTCTTTAAGGTAAATCATCAATCTCCGAATTAAATATCATGTTTTTGCATGGATCCTGCGGTAGGGTTTCGATAATTATTGTTTTGTTTTAATTTTCCGCTGCGTTTTTTATGCTCGAAACCCATCACGAACTACATCAAATAAAATTTGGTTGAATGCTCGTTTAGGGTTTAAGGTTTAGGGTTTAGGGTTTCAGGATTTAAGGTTTTAGGGTTCAGGGTCTAAGGTTTAGGGTTTAGGGTTTAGGGGTTTAAGATTTACGATTTACGGTTTAGGGTTCCTTAGGAACAAAATATGTAAAAATATTCACAAAATGGCCCGACTCGATTTTTAACGATACCCCGTATGCTAACACCTTTTTAAGATTATCCGAAAATCGAGTTTCGATCATATCAGCTCCGATTCGGGTCCGAATTTCGTCAAATAAAATTTCGTTGAATTCCAATAACCCATGGGAACAAAATACGTAAAAATATCCACAAAATGGTCCGACTTGATTTTTAACAATATCCCGTGTACTAACCCCTTTGAGAATTTTCCGAAAACCGAGTTTCGATTATATCAGCTCCGATTCCGGTCCGAACAGCGTCAAATAAAATTTCTTTGAATTCCAATAACCCATAGGAATAAAATATGTAAAAATATCCACAAAATGGTCCAACTAAATTTTTAACAATATCTCGTGTACTAACCCCTTTGGGAATATCCGAAAATCGAGTTTCGATTATATCAACTCCGATTCAGGTCCGAAACGCGTCAAATAAAATTTTGTTGAATCCCATTAACCCGTAGGAACCAAATAAGTAAAAATGTCCATGAAATGGTCCGACCCGATTTTTAACAATATTTCGTGTACTAACCCCTTTGAGGATTATCCGAAAACCGATTTTCAATCATATCAGGTCCGATTCAGGTTTGAACTACGTCAAATAAAATTTTGTTGAATTTTAATAACCCATAGGAACAAAATATATAAAAATATCCACAAAATGGTTCGGCTTGATTTTTAACAATATCCCGTGGACTAACCCCTTTCAGAATTTTCCGAAAGCCGAGTTTCGATCATATCAGCTCTGATTCCGGTCCGAACTGCATCAAATAAAATTTCATTGAATTCTAATAACCCATAGGAACCAAATATGTAAAAATATCCACAAAGTGGTCCGACTCGATTTTTAAAAATATCCCGTGTACTAACCCCTTTGAGGATTATCCGAAAACCGAGTTTCGATCATATCAGCTTCGATTCAAGTCCGAACTGCATCAAATAAAATTTCGTTGAATTCCAATAACCCATAGGAACAAAATATGTAAAAATATCCACAAAATGGTCCGACTTGATTTTTAACAATATCCCGTATACTAACCCCTTTGGGAATATCCGAAAATCGAGTTTCCATTATATCAGCTCCGATTCAGGTCCGAAACGCGTCAAATAAAATTTTGTTGAATCCCAAAAACTCATAGGAACAAAATATGTAAAAATATCCACAAAATGGCCCGACTCAATTTTTAACAATACCCCGTATGCTAACACCTTTTTAAGATTATCCGAAAATCGAGTTTCGATCATATCAGCTCCGATTCGGGTCCGAATTTCGTCAAATAAAATTTCGTTGAATCCCAATAACCCATAGGAACAAAATATGTAAAAATATCCACAAAATTGTCCGACTCGATTTTTAACAATCCCATGTACTAGCCCCTTTGAGGATTATCCAAAAACCGAGTTTCGATTATATCAGCTCCGATTCAGGTCCGAATTGCGTCAAATAAAATTTTGTTGAATTCTAATAACCCTTAGGAACAAAATATGTAAAAATATCCACAAAATGGTCCGACTCGATTTTTAACAATATCCCGTGTACTAACCCCTTTGGGAATATCCGAAAATCGAGTTTCCATTATATCAGCTCCGATTCAGGTCCGAAACGCGTCAAATAAAATTTTGTTGAATCCCAATAACCCATTGGAACAAAATATTAAAAATGTCCATGAAATGGTCCGACACGATTTTTAACAATATTTCGTGTACTAACCCCTTTGAGGATTATCCGAAAACCGATTTTCAATCATATCAGGTCCGATTCAGGTTCGAACTACGTCAAATAAAATTTTGTTGAATTTTAATAACCCATAGGAAAAAAATATATAAAAATATCCACAAAATGGTCCGATTTGATTTTTAACAATATCCCGTGTACTAACCCCTTTGAGAATTTTCCGAAAACCGAGTTTTGATCATATCAGCTCCGATTCTGGTCCGAACTGCGTCAAATAAAATTTCGTTGAATTCCAATAACCCATAGGAACAAAATATGTAAAAATATCCACAAAATGGTCCGACTCGATTTTTAACAATATCCCATGTACTAGCCCCTTTGAGGATTATCCAAAAATCGAGTTTCGATTATATCAGCTCCGATTCAGGTCCGTATTGCGTCAAATAAATTTCGTTGAATTCCAATAACCCATAGGAACAAAATATGTAAAAATATCCACAAATTGGTCCGACTTGATTTTTAACAATATCCCGTGTACTAACCCCTTTGAGAATTTTTCCGAAAACCGAGTTTCGTTCATATCAGCCCCGATTCCGGTCCGAACAGCGTCAAATAAATTTCGTTGAATTCCAATAACCCATAGGAACAAAATATGTAAAAATATCCACAAATTGGTCCGACTTGATTATTAACAATATCCCGTGTACTAACCCCTTTGAGAATTTTTCCGAAAACCGAGTTTCGATCATATCAGCTCCGATTCCGGTCCGAACAGCGTCAAATAAAATTTTGTTAAATTCCAATAACCCATAGGAACAAAATATGTAAAAATATCCACAAAATGGCCCGACTTGATTTTTAACAATATCCCGTGTACTATAACCCCTTTGAGAATTTTCCGAAAATCGAGTTTCGATCATTTCAGCCCCGATTCAGGTCCGAACGGCACCAAATAAAATTTCAATGAATTCCAATAACCCAGAGGAATAAAATATGTAAAAATATCCATAAAAAGGTCCGCCTCGATTTTTAACAATATCCCGTGTACTAACCCCTTTGGGAATATCCCAAAATCGAGTTTCGATTATATCAGCTCCGATTCAGGTCCAAAACGAGTCACATAAAATTTTGTTGAATCCCAATAACCCGTAGGAACAAAATATGTAAAAATGTCCATGAAATGGTCCGACCCGATTTTTAACAATATTTCGTGTACTAACCCCTTTGAGGATTATCCGAAAACCGATTTTCAATCATATCAGGTCCGATTCAGGTTCGAACTACGTCAAATAAAATTTTGTTAAATTTTAATAACCCATAGGAACAAAATATATAAAAATATCCACAAAATGGTTCGACTTGAATTTTAACAATATCCCATGTACTAACCCCTTTGAGAATTTTCCGAAAACCGAGTTTCGATCATATCAGCTCCGATTCCGGTCCGTGCTATGTCAAATAAAATTTCGTTGAATTCCAATAACCCATAGGAACAAAATATGTAAAAATATCCATAAAATGGTCTGACTCGATTTTTAACAATATCCCGTGTAACAACCCCTTTGAGGATTATCCGAAAACCGAGTTTCGATCATATCAGCTTCGATTCAAGTCCGAACTACATCAAATAAAATTTGGTTGAATGCTCGTTTAGGGTTAAAGGTTTAGGGTTTAGGGTTTCAGGATTTAAGGTTTTAGGGTTCAGGGTCTAAGGTTTAGGGTTTAGGGTTTAGGGGTTTAAGATTTACGATTTAGGGTTTAGGGTTTAGGGTTCCTTAGGAACAAAATATGTAAAAATATTCACAAAATGGCCCGACTCGATTTTTAACGATACCCCGTATGCTAACACCATTTTAAGATTATCCGAAAATCGAGTTTCGATCATATCAGCTCCGATTCGGGTCCGAATTTCATCAAATAAAATTTTGTTGAATTCCAATAACCCATGGGAACAAAATACGTAAAAATATCCACAAAATGGTCCGACTTGATTTTTAACAATATCCCGTGTACTAACCCCTTTGGGAATATCCGAAAATCGAGTTTCGATTATATCAACTCCGATTCAGGTCCGAAACGCGTCAAATAAAATATTGTTGAATCCCAATAACCCGTAGGAACCAAATATGTAAAAATGTCCATGAAATGGTCCGACCCGATTTTTAACAATATTTCGTGTACTAACCCCTTTGAGGATTATCCGAAAACCGATTTTCAATCATACCAGGTCCGATTCAGGTTCGAACTACGTCAAATAAAATTTTGTTGAATTTTAATAACCCATAGGAACAAAATATATAAAAATATCCACAAAATGGTTCGGCTTGATTTTTAACAATATCCCGTGGACTAACCCCTTTCAGAATTTTCCGAAAGCCGAGTTTCGATCATATCAGCTCTGATTCCGGTCCGAACTGCATCAAATAAAATTTCATTGAATTCTAATAACCCATAGGAACCAAATATGTAAAAATATCCACAAAGTGGTCCGACTCGATTTTTAACAATATCCCGTGTACTAACCCCTTTGAGGATTATCCGAAAACCGAGTTTCGATCATATCAGCTTCGATTCAAGTCCAAACTGCATCAAATAAAATTTGGTTGAATGCTGGTTTAGGGTTTAAGGTTTGGGGTTTAGGGTTTTAGGATTTAAGGTTTTAGGGTTCAGGGTCTAAGGTTTAGGGTTTAGGGTTTAGGGGTTTAAGATTTACGATTTAGGGTTTAGGGTTTAGGGTTCCTTAGGAACAAAATATGTAAAAATATTCACAAAATGGCCTAACTCGATTTTTAACAATACCCCGTATGCTAACACCTTTTTAAGATTATCCGAAAATCGAGTTTCGATCATATCAGCTCCGATTCGGGTCCGAATTTCGTCAAATAAAATTTCGTTGAATTCCAATAACCCATAGGAACAAAATATGTAAAAATATCCACAAAATGGTCTGACTCGATTTTTAACAATATCCCGTGTACTAACCCCTTTGGGAATATCCGAAAATCGAGTTTCCATTATATCAGCTCCGATTCAGGTCCGAAACGCGTCAAATATAATTTTGTTGAATCCCAATGACCCATAGGAACAAACTATGTAAAAATGTCCATGAAATAGTCCGACCCGATTTTTAACAATATTTCGTGTACTAACCCCTTTGAGGATTATCCGAAAACCGATTTTCAATCATATCAGGTCCGATTCAGGTTCGAACTACGTGAAATAAAATTTTGTTGAATTTTAATAACCCATAGGAACAAAATATATAAAAATATCCACAGAATGGTCCGACTTGATTTTTAACAATATCCCTTGTACTAACCCCTTTGAGAGTTTTCCGAAAACCGAGTTTTGATCATATCAGGTCCGATTCCGGTCCGAACTGTGTCAAATAAAATTTTGTTGAATTCCAATAACCCACAGGAACAAAATATGTAAAAATATCCACAAAATGGTCCGACTTGATTTTTAACAATATCCCGTGTACTAACCCCTTTGAGAATTTTTCCGAAAACCGAGTTTCGATCATATCAGCTCCGATTCCGGTCCGAACAGCGTCAAATAAATTTCGTTGAATTCCAATAACCCATAGGAACAAAATATGTAAAAATATCCACAAATTGGTCCGACTTGATTTTTAACAATATCCCGTGTACTAACCCCTTTGAGAATTTTTCCGAAAACCGAGTTTCGATCATATCAGCTCCGATTCCGGTCCGAACAGCGTCAAATAAATTTCGTTGAATTCCAATAACCCATAGGAACAAAATATGTAAAAATATCCACAAATTGGTCCGACTTGATTATTAACAATATCCCGTGTACTAACCCCTTTGAGAATTTTTCCGAAAACCGAGTTTCGATCATATCAGCTCCGATTCCGGTCCGAACAGCGTCAAATAAAATTTTGTTAAATTCCAATAACCCATAGGAACAAAATATGTAAAAATATCCACAAAATGGCCCGACTTGATTTTTAACAATATCCCGTGTACTATAACCCCTTTGAGAATTTTCCGAAAATCGAGTTTCGATCATTTCAGCCCCGATTCAGGTCCGAACGGCACCAAACAAAATTTCAATGAATTCCAATAACCCAGAGGAACAAAATATGTAAAAATATCCATAAAAAGGTCCGACTCGATTTTTAACAATATCCCGTGTACTAACCCCTTTGGGAATATCCCAAAATCGAGTTTCGATTATATCAGCTCCGATTCAGGTCCAAAACGAGTCATATAAAATTTTGTTGAATCCCAATAACCCGTAGGAACAAAATATGTAAAAATATCCATGAAATGGTCCGACCCGATTTTTAACAATATTTCGTGTACTAACCCCTTTGAGGATTATCCGAAAACCGAATTTCAATCATATCAGGTCCGATTCAGGTTCGAACTACGTCAAATAAAATTTTGTTAAATTTTAATAACCCATAGGAACAAAATATATAAAAATATCCACAAAATGGTTCGACTTGAATTTTAACAATATCCCATGTACTAACCCCTTTGAGAATTTTCCGAAAACCGAGTTTCGATCATATCAGCTCCGATTCCGGTCCGTGCTATGTCAAATAAAATTTCGTTGAATTCCAATAACCCTTAGGAACAAAATATGTAAAAATATCCATAAAATGGTCTGACTCGATTTTTAACAATATCCCGTGTAACAACCCCTTTGAGGATTATCCGAAAACCGAGTTTCGATCATATCAGCTTCGATTCAAGTCCGAACTACATCAAATAAAATTTGGTTGAATGCTCGTTTAGGGTTTAAGGTTTAGGGTTTAGGGTTTCAGGATTTAAGGTTTTAGGGTTCAGGGTCTAAGGTTTAGGGTTTAGGGTTTAGGGGTTTAAGATTTACGATTTAGGGTTTAGGGTTTAGGGTTCCTTAGGAACAAAATATGTAAAAATATCCACAAAATGGTCCGACTTGATTTTTAACAATATCCCGTATACTAACCCCTTTGGGAATATCCGAAAATCGAGTTTCCATTATATCAGCTCCGATTCAGGTCCGAAACGCGTCAAATATAATTTTGTTGAATCCCAATGACCCATAGGAACAAACTATGTAAAAATGTCCATGAAATAGTCCGACCCGATTTTTAACAATATTTCGTGTACTAACCCCTTTGAGGATTATCCGAAAACCGATTTTCAATCATATCAGGTCCGATTCAGGTTCGAACTACGTGAAATAAAATTTTGTTGAATTTTAATAACCCATAGGAACAAAATATATAAAAATATCCACAGAATGGTCCGACTTGATTTTTAACAATATCCCTTGTACTAACCCCTTTGAGAGTTTTCCGAAAACCGAGTTTTGATCATATCAGGTCCGATTCCGGTCCGAACTGTGTCAAATAAAATTTTGTTGAATTCCAATAACCCACAGGAACAAAATATGTAAAAATATCCACAAAATGGTCCGACTTGATTTTTAACAATATCCCGTGTACTAACCCCTTTGAGAATTTTTCCGAAAACCGAGTTTCGATCATATCAGCTCCGATTCCGGTCCGAACAGCGTCAAATAAATTTCGTTGAATTCCAATAACCCATAGGAACAAAATATGTAAAAATATCCACAAATTGGTCCGACTTGATTTTTAACAATATCCCGTGTACTAACCCCTTTGAGAATTTTTCCGAAAACCGAGTTTCGATCATATCAGCTCCGATTCCGGTCCGAACAGCGTCAAATAAATTTCGTTGAATTCCAATAACCCATAGGAACAAAATATGTAAAAATATCCACAAATTGGTCCGACTTGATTATTAACAATATCCCGTGTACTAACCCCTTTGAGAATTTTTCCGAAAACCGAGTTTCGATCATATCAGCTCCGATTCCGGTCCGAACAGCGTCAAATAAAATTTTGTTAAATTCCAATAACCCATAGGAACAAAATATGTAAAAATATCCACAAAATGGCCCGACTTGATTTTTAACAATATCCCGTGTACTATAACCCCTTTGAGAATTTTCCGAAAATCGAGTTTCGATCATTTCAGCCCCGATTCAGGTCCGAACGGCACCAAACAAAATTTCAATGAATTCCAATAACCCAGAGGAACAAAATATGTAAAAATATCCATAAAAAGGTCCGACTCGATTTTTAACAATATCCCGTGTACTAACCCCTTTGGGAATATCCCAAAATCGAGTTTCGATTATATCAGCTCCGATTCAGGTCCAAAACGAGTCATATAAAATTTTGTTGAATCCCAATAACCCGTAGGAACAAAATATGTAAAAATATCCATGAAATGGTCCGACCCGATTTTTAACAATATTTCGTGTACTAACCCCTTTGAGGATTATCCGAAAACCGAATTTCAATCATATCAGGTCCGATTCAGGTTCGAACTACGTCAAATAAAATTTTGTTAAATTTTAATAACCCATAGGAACAAAATATATAAAAATATCCACAAAATGGTTCGACTTGAATTTTAACAATATCCCATGTACTAACCCCTTTGAGAATTTTCCGAAAACCGAGTTTCGATCATATCAGCTCCGATTCCGGTCCGTGCTATGTCAAATAAAATTTCGTTGAATTCCAATAACCCTTAGGAACAAAATATGTAAAAATATCCATAAAATGGTCTGACTCGATTTTTAACAATATCCCGTGTAACAACCCCTTTGAGGATTATCCGAAAACCGAGTTTCGATCATATCAGCTTCGATTCAAGTCCGAACTACATCAAATAAAATTTGGTTGAATGCTCGTTTAGGGTTTAAGGTTTAGGGTTTAGGGTTTCAGGATTTAAGGTTTTAGGGTTCAGGGTCTAAGGTTTAGGGTTTAGGGTTTAGGGGTTTAAGATTTACGATTTAGGGTTTAGGGTTTAGGGTTCCTTAGGAACAAAATATGTAAAAATATCCACAAAATGGTCCGACTTGATTTTTAACAATATCCCGTATACTAACCCCTTTGGGAATATCCGAAAATCGAGTTTCCATTATATCAGCTCCGATTCAGGTCCGAAACGCGTCAAATATAATTTTGTTGAATCCCAATGACCCATAGGAACAAACTATGTAAAAATGTCCATGAAATAGTCCGACCCGATTTTTAACAATATTTCGTGTACTAACCCCTTTGAGGATTATCCGAAAACCGATTTTCAATCATATCAGGTCCGATTCAGGTTCGAACTACGTGAAATAAAATTTTGTTGAATTTTAATAACCCATAGGAACAAAATATATAAAAATATCCACAGAATGGTCCGACTTGATTTTTAACAATATCCCTTGTACTAACCCCTTTGAGAGTTTTCCGAAAACCGAGTTTTGATCATATCAGGTCCGATTCCGGTCCGAACTGTGTCAAATAAAATTTTGTTGAATTCCAATAACCCACAGGAACAAAATATGTAAAAATATCCACAAAATGGTCCGACTTGATTTTTAACAATATCCCGTGTACTAACCCCTTTGAGAATTTCTCCGAAAACCGAGTTTCGATCATATCAGCTCCGATTCCGGTCCGAACAGCGTCAAATAAATTTCGTTGAATTCCAATAACCCATAGGAACAAAATATGTAAAAATATCCACAAATTGGTCCGACTTGATTTTTAACAATATCCCGTGTACTAACCCCTTTGAGAATTTTTCCGAAAACCGAGTTTCGATCATATCAGCTCCGATTCCGGTCCGAACAGCGTCAAATAAATTTCGTTGAATTCCAATAACCCATAGGAACAAAATATGTAAAAATATCCACAAATTGGTCCGACTTGATTATTAACAATATCCCGTGTACTAACCCCTTTGAGAATTTTTCCGAAAACCGAGTTTCGATCATATCAGCTCCGATTCCGGTCCGAACAGCGTCAAATAAAATTTTGTTAAATTCCAATAACCCATAGGAACAAAATATGTAAAAATATCCACAAAATGGCCCGACTTGATTTTTAACAATATCCCGTGTACTATAACCCCTTTGAGAATTTTCCGAAAATCGAGTTTCGATCATTTCAGCCCCGATTCAGGTCCGAACGGCACCAAACAAAATTTCAATGAATTCCAATAACCCAGAGGAACAAAATATGTAAAAATATCCATAAAAAGGTCCGACTCGATTTTTAACAATATCCCGTGTACTAACCCCTTTGGGAATATCCCAAAATCGAGTTTCGATTATATCAGCTCCGATTCAGGTCCAAAACGAGTCATATAAAATTTTGTTGAATCCCAATAACCCGTAGGAACAAAATATGTAAAAATATCCATGAAATGGTCCGACCCGATTTTTAACAATATTTCGTGTACTAACCCCTTTGAGGATTATCCGAAAACCGAATTTCAATCATATCAGGTCCGATTCAGGTTCGAACTACGTCAAATAAAATTTTGTTAAATTTTAATAACCCATAGGAACAAAATATATAAAAATATCCACAAAATGGTTCGACTTGAATTTTAACAATATCCCATGTACTAACCCCTTTGAGAATTTTCCGAAAACCGAGTTTCGATCATATCAGCTCCGATTCCGGTCCGTGCTATGTCAAATAAAATTTCGTTGAATTCCAATAACCCTTAGGAACAAAATATGTAAAAATATCCATAAAATGGTCTGACTCGATTTTTAACAATATCCCGTGTAACAACCCCTTTGAGGATTATCCGAAAACCGAGTTTCGATCATATCAGCTTCGATTCAAGTCCGAACTACATCAAATAAAATTTGGTTGAATGCTCGTTTAGGGTTTAAGGTTTAGGGTTTAGGGTTTCAGGATTTAAGGTTTTAGGGTTCAGGGTCTAAGGTTTAGGGTTTAGGGTTTAGGGGTTTAAGATTTACGATTTAGGGTTTAGGGTTTAGGGTTCCTTAGGAACAAAATATGTAAAAATATCCACAAAATGGTCCGACTTGATTTTTAACAATATCCCGTATACTAACCCCTTTGGGAATATCCGAAAATCGAGTTTCCATTATATCAGCTCCGATTCAGGTCCGAAACGCGTCAAATAAAATTTTGTTGAATCCCAAAAACCCATAGGAACAAAATATGTAAAAATATCCACAAAATGGCCCGACTCAATTTTTAACAATACCCCGTATGCTAACACCTTTTTAAGATTATCCGAAAATCGAGTTTCGATCATATCAGCTCCGATTCGGGTCCGAATTTCGTCAAATAAAATTTCGTTGAATTCCAATAACCCATAGGAACAAAATATGTAAAAATATCCACAAAATGGTCCGACTCGATTTTTAACAATATCCCATGTACTAGCCCCTTTGAGGATTATCCAAAAATCGAGTTTCGATTATATCAGCTCCGATTTAGGTCCGAATTGCGTCAAATAAAATTTTGTTGAATTCTAATAACCCTTAGGAACAAAATATGTAAAAATATCCACAAAATGGTCCGACTCGATTTTTAACAATATCCCGTGTACTAACCCCTTTGGGAATATCCGAAAATCGAGTTTCCATTATATCAGCTCCGATTCAGGTCCGAAACGCGTCAAATAAAATTTTGTTGAATCCCAATAACCCATTGGAACAAAATATTAAAAATGTCCATGAAATGGTCCGACACGATTTTTAACAATATTTCGTGTACTAACCCCTTTGAGGATTATCCGAAAACCGATTTTCAATCATATCAGGTCCGATTCAGGTTCGAACTACGTCAAATAAAATTTTGTTAAATTCCAATAACCCATAGGAACAAAATATGTAAAAATATCCACAAAATGGCCCGACTTGATTTTTAACAATATCCCGTGTACTATAACCCCTTTGAGAATTTTCCGAAAATCGAGTTTCGATCATTTCAGCCCCGATTCAGGTCCGAACGGCACCAAATAAAATTTCAATGAATTCCAATAACCCAGAGGAACAAAATATGTAAAAATATCCACAAAATGGTCCGACTCGATTTTTAACAATATCCCATGTACTAGCCCCTTTGAGGATTATCCAAAAATCGAGTTTCGATTATATCAGCTCCGATTCAGGTCCGTATTGCGTCAAATAAATTTCGTTGAATTCCAATAACCCATAGGAACAAAATATGTAAAAATATCCACAAATTGGTCCGACTTGATTTTTAACAATATCCCGTGTACTAACCCCTTTGAGAATTTTTCCGAAAACCGAGTTTCGTTCATATCAGCCCCGATTCCGGTCCGAACAGCGTCAAATAAATTTCGTTGAATTCCAATAACCCATAGGAACAAAATATGTAAAAATATCCACAAATTGGTCCGACTTGATTATTAACAATATCCCGTGTACTAACCCCTTTGAGAATTTTTCCGAAAACCGAGTTTCGATCATATCAGCTCCGATTCCGGTCCGAACAGCGTCAAATAAAATTTTGTTAAATTCCAATAACCCATAGGAACAAAATATGTAAAAATATCCACAAAATGGCCCGACTTGATTTTTAACAATATCCCGTGTACTATAACCCCTTTGAGAATTTTCCGAAAATCGAGTTTCGATCATTTCAGCCCCGATTCAGGTCCGAACGGCACCAAATAAAATTTCAATGAATTCCAATAACCCAGAGGAACAAAATATGTAAAAATATCCATAAAAAGGTCCGACTCGATTTTTAACAATATCCCGTGTACTAACCCCTTTGGGAATATCCCAAAATCGAGTTTCGATTATATCAGCTCCGATTCAGGTCCAAAACGAGTCACATAAAATTTTGTTGAATCCCAATAACCCGTAGGAACAAAATATGTAAAAATGTCCATGAAATGGTCCGACCCGATTTTTAACAATATTTCGTGTACTAACCCCTTTGAGGATTATCCGAAAACCGATTTTCAATCATATCAGGTCCGATTCAGGTTCGAACTACGTCAAATAAAATTTTGTTAAATTTTAATAACCCATAGGAACAAAATATATAAAAATATCCACAAAATGGTTCGACTTGAATTTTAACAATATCCCATGTACTAACCCCTTTGAGAATTTTCCGAAAACCGAGTTTCGATCATATCAGCTCCGATTCCGATCCGTGCTATGTCAAATAAAATTTCGTTGAATTCCAATAACCCATAGGAACAAAATATGTAAAAATATCCATAAAATGGTCTGACTCGATTTTTAACAATATCCCGTGTAACAACCCCTTTGAGGATTATCCGAAAACCGAGTTTCGATCATATCAGCTTCGATTCAAGTCCGAACTACATCAAATAAAATTTGGTTGAATGCTCGTTTAGGGTTAAAGGTTTAGGGTTTAGGGTTTCAGGATTTAAGGTTTTAGGGTTCAGGGTCTAAGGTTTAGGGTTTAGGGTTTAGGGGTTTAAGATTTACGATTTAGGGTTTAGGGTTTAGGGTTCCTTAGGAACAAAATATGTAAAAATATTCACAAAATGGCCCGACTCGATTTTTAACGATACCCCGTATGCTAACACCATTTTATGATTATCCGAAAATCGAGTTTCGATCATATCAGCTCCGATTCGGGTCCGAATTTCATCAAATAAAATTTTGTTGAATTCCAATAACCCATGGGAACAAAATACGTAAAAATATCCACAAAATGGTCCGACTTGATTTTTAACAATATCCCGTGTACTAACCCCTTTGGGAATATCCGAAAATCGAGTTTCGATTATATCAACTCCGATTCAGGTCCGAAACGCGTCAAATAAAATATTGTTGAATCCCAATAACCCGTAGGAACCAAATATGTAAAAATGTCCATGAAATGGTCCGACCCGATTTTTAACAATATTTCGTGTACTAACCCCTTTGAGGATTATCCGAAAACCGATTTTCAATCATACCAGGTCCGATTCAGGTTCGAACTACGTCAAATAAAATTTTGTTGAATTTTAATAACCCATAGGAACAAAATATATAAAAATATCCACAAAATGGTTCGGCTTGATTTTTAACAATATCCCGTGGACTAACCCCTTTCAGAATTTTCCGAAAGCCGAGTTTCGATCATATCAGCTCTGATTCCGGTCCGAACTGCATCAAATAAAATTTCATTGAATTCTAATAACCCATAGGAACCAAATATGTAAAAATATCCACAAAGTGGTCCGACTCGATTTTTAACAATATCCCGTGTACTAACCCCTTTGAGGATTATCCGAAAACCGAGTTTCGATCATATCAGCTTCGATTCAAGTCCGAACTGCATCAAATAAAATTTGGTTGAATGCTGGTTTAGGGTTTAAGGTTTAGGGTTTTAGGATTTAAGGTTTTAGGGTTCAGGGTCTAAGGTTTAGGGTTTAGGGTTTAGGGGTTTAAGATTTACGATTTAGGGTTTAGGGTTTAGGGTTCCTTAGGAACAAAATATGTAAAAATATTCACAAAATGGCCTAACTCGATTTTTAACAATACCCCGTATGCTAACACCTTTTTAAGATTATCCGAAAATCGAGTTTCGATCATATCAGCTCCGATTCGGGTCCGAATTTCGTCAAATAAAATTTCGTTGAATTCCAATAACCCATAGGAACAAAATATGTAAAAATATCCACAAAATGGTCCGACTCGATTTTTAACAATATCCCGTGTACTAACCCCTTTGGGAATATCCGAAAATCGAGTTTCCATTATATCAGCTCCGATTCAGGTCCGAAACGCGTCAAATATAATTTTGTTGAATCCCAATGACCCATAGGAACAAACTATGTAAAAATGTCCATGAAATAGTCCGACCCGATTTTTAACAATATTTCGTGTACTAACCCCTTTGAGGATTATCCGAAAACCGATTTTCAATCATATCAGGTCTGATTCAGGTTCGAACTACGTCAAATAAAATTTTGTTGAATTTTAATAACCCATAGGAACAAAATATATAAAAATATCCACAGAATGGTCCGACTTGATTTTTAACAATATCCCTTGTACTAACCCCTTTGAGAGTTTTCCGAAAACCGAGTTTTGATCATATCCGGTCCGATTCCGGTCCGAACTGTGTCAAATAAAATTTTGTTGAATTCCAATAACCCACAGGAACAAAATATGTAAAAATATCCACAAAATGGTCCGACTTGATTTTTAACAATATCCCGTGTACTAACCCCTTTGAGAATTTTTCCGAAAACCGAGTTTCGATCATATCAGCTCTGATTCCGGTCCGAACAGCGTCAAATAAATTTCGTTGAATTCCAATAACCCATAGGAACAAAATATGTAAAAATATCCACAAATTGGTCCGACTTGATTTTTAACAATATCCCGTGTACTAACCCCTTTGAGAATTTTTCCGAAAACCGAGTTTCGATCATATCAGCTCCGATTCCGGTCCGAACAGCGTCATATAAATTTCGTTGAATTCCAATAACCCATAGGAACAAAATATGTAAAAATATCCACAAATTGGTCTGACTTGATTATTAACAATATCCCGTGTACTAACCCCTTTGAGAATTTTTCCGAAAACCGAGTTTCGATCATATCAGCTCCGATTCCGATCCGAACAGCGTCAAATAAAATTTTGTTAAATTCCAATAACCCATAGGAACAAAATATGTAAAAATATCCACAAAATGGCCCGACTTGATTTTTAACAATATCCCGTGTACTATAACCCCTTTGAGAATTTTCCGAAAATCGAGTTTCGATCATTTCAGCCCCGATTCAGGTCCGAACGGCACCAAACAAAATTTCAATGAATTCCAATAACCCAGAGGAACAAAATATGTAAAAATATCCATAAAAAGGTCCGACTCGATTTTTAACAATATCCCGTGTACTAACCCCTTTGGGAATATCCCAAAATCGAGTTTCGATTATATCAGCTCCGATTCAGGTCCAAAACGAGTCACATAAAATTTTGTTGAATCCCAATAACCCGTAGGAACAAAATATGTAAAAATATCCATGAAATGGTCCGACCCGATTTTTAACAATATTTCGTGTACTAACCCCTTTGAGGATTATCCGAAAACCGAATTTCAATCATATCAGGTCCGATTCAGGTTCGAACTACGTCAAATAAAATTTTGTTAAATTTTAATAACCCATAGGAACAAAATATATAAAAATATCCACAAAATGGTTCGACTTGAATTTTAACAATATCCCATGTACTAACCCCTTTGAGAATTTTCCGAAAACCGAGTTTCGATCATATCAGCTCCGATTCCGGTCCGTGCTATGTCAAATAAAATTTCGTTGAATTCCAATAACCCATAGGAACAAAATATGTAAAAATATCCATAAAATGGTCTGACTCGATTTTTAACAATATCCCGTGTAACAACCCCTTTGAGGATTATCCGAAAACCGAGTTTCGATCATATCAGCTTCGATTCAAGTCCGAACTACATCAAATAAAATTTGGTTGAATGCTCGTTTAGGGTTTAAGGTTTAGGGTTTAGGGTTTCAGGATTTAAGGTTTTAGGGTTCAGGGTCTAAGGTTTAGGGTTTAGGGTTTAGGGGTTTAAGATTTACGATTTAGGGTTTAGGGTTTAGGGTTCCTTAGGAACAAAATATGTAAAAATATTCACAAAATGGCCCGACTCGATTTTTAACGATACCCCGTATGCTAACACCTTTTTAAGATTATCCGAAAATCGAGTTTCGATCATATCAGCTCCGATTCGGGTCCGAATTTCGTCAAATAAAATTTCGTTGAATTCCAATAACCCATGGGAACAAAATACGTAAAAATATCCACAAAATGGTCCGACTTGATTTTTAACAATATCCCGTGTACTAACCCCTTTGAGAATTTTCCGAAAACCGAGTTTCGATTATATTAGCTCCGATTCCGGTCCGAACAGCGTCAAATAAAATTTCGTTGAATTCCAATAACCCATAGGAATAAAATATGTAAAAATATCCACAAAATGGTCCAACTAAATTTTTAACAATATCCCGTGTACTAACCCCTTTGGGAATATCCGAAAATCGAGTTTCGATTATATCAACTCCGATTCAGGTCCGAAACGCGTCAAATAAAATTTTGTTGAATCCCAATTACCCGTAGGAACCAAATATGTAAAAATGTCCATGAAATGGTCCGACCCGATTTTTAACAATATTTCGTGTACTAACCCCTTTGAGGATTATCCGAAAACCGATTTTCAATCATATCAGGTCTGATTCAGGTTCGAACTACGTCAAATAAAATTTTGTTGAATTTTAATAACCCATAGGAACAAAATATATAAAAATATCCACAAAATGGTTCGGCTTGATTTTTAACAATATCCCGTGGACTAACCCCTTTCAGAATTTTCCGAAAACCGAGTTTCGATCATATCAGCTCCGATTCCGGTCCGAACAGCGTCATATAAATTTCGTTGAATTCCAATAACCCATAGGAACAAAATATGTAAAAATATCCACAAATTGGTCTGACTTGATTATTAACAATATCCCGTGTACTAACCCCTTTGAGAATTTTTCCGAAAACCGAGTTTCGATCATATCAGCTCCGATTCCGATCCGAACAGCGTCAAATAAAATTTTGTTAAATTCCAATAACCCATAGGAACAAAATATGTAAAAATATCCACAAAATGGCCCGACTTGATTTTTAACAATATCCCGTGTACTATAACCCCTTTGAGAATTTTCCGAAAATCGAGTTTCGATCATTTCAGCCCCGATTCAGGTCCGAACGGCACCAAACAAAATTTCAATGAATTCCAATAACCCAGAGGAACAAAATATGTAAAAATATCCATAAAAAGGTCCGACTCGATTTTTAACAATATCCCGTGTACTAACCCCTTTGGGAATATCCCAAAATCGAGTTTCGATTATATCAGCTCCGATTCAGGTCCAAAACGAGTCACATAAAATTTTGTTGAATCCCAATAACCCGTAGGAACAAAATATGTAAAAATATCCATGAAATGGTCCGACCCGATTTTTAACAATATTTCGTGTACTAACCCCTTTGAGGATTATCCGAAAACCGAATTTCAATCATATCAGGTCCGATTCAGGTTCGAACTACGTCAAATAAAATTTTGTTAAATTTTAATAACCCATAGGAACAAAATATATAAAAATATCCACAAAATGGTTCGACTTGAATTTTAACAATATCCCATGTACTAACCCCTTTGAGAATTTTCCGAAAACCGAGTTTCGATCATATCAGCTCCGATTCCGGTCCGTGCTATGTCAAATAAAATTTCGTTGAATTCCAATAACCCATAGGAACAAAATATGTAAAAATATCCATAAAATGGTCTGACTCGATTTTTAACAATATCCCGTGTAACAACCCCTTTGAGGATTATCCGAAAACCGAGTTTCGATCATATCAGCTTCGATTCAAGTCCGAACTACATCAAATAAAATTTGGTTGAATGCTCGTTTAGGGTTTAAGGTTTAGGGTTTAGGGTTTCAGGATTTAAGGTTTTAGGGTTCAGGGTCTAAGGTTTAGGGTTTAGGGTTTAGGGGTTTAAGATTTACGATTTAGGGTTTAGGGTTTAGGGTTCCTTAGGAACAAAATATGTAAAAATATTCACAAAATGGCCCGACTCGATTTTTAACGATACCCCGTATGCTAACACCTTTTTAAGATTATCCGAAAATCGAGTTTCGATCATATCAGCTCCGATTCGGGTCCGAATTTCGTCAAATAAAATTTCGTTGAATTCCAATAACCCATGGGAACAAAATACGTAAAAATATCCACAAAATGGTCCGACTTGATTTTTAACAATATCCCGTGTACTAACCCCTTTGAGAATTTTCCGAAAACCGAGTTTCGATTATATTAGCTCCGATTCCGGTCCGAACAGCGTCAAATAAAATTTCGTTGAATTCCAATAACCCATAGGAATAAAATATGTAAAAATATCCACAAAATGGTCCAACTAAATTTTTAACAATATCCCGTGTACTAACCCCTTTGGGAATATCCGAAAATCGAGTTTCGATTATATCAACTCCGATTCAGGTCCGAAACGCGTCAAATAAAATTTTGTTGAATCCCAATTACCCGTAGGAACCAAATATGTAAAAATGTCCATGAAATGGTCCGACCCGATTTTTAACAATATTTCGTGTACTAACCCCTTTGAGGATTATCCGAAAACCGATTTTCAATCATATCAGGTCTGATTCAGGTTCGAACTACGTCAAATAAAATTTTGTTGAATTTTAATAACCCATAGGAACAAAATATATAAAAATATCCACAAAATGGTTCGGCTTGATTTTTAACAATATCCCGTGGACTAACCCCTTTCAGAATTTTCCGAAAGCCGAGTTTCGATCATATCAGCTCTGATTCCGGTCCGAACTGCATCAAATAAAATTTCATTGAATTCTAATAACCCATAGGAACCAAATATGTAAAAATATCCACAAAGTGGTCCGACTCGATTTTTAACAATATCCCGTGTACTAACCCCTTTGAGGATTATCCGAAAACCGAGTTTCGATCATATCAGCTTCGATTCAAGTCCGAACTGCATCAAATAAAATTTGGTTGAATGCTGGTTTAGGGTTTAAGGTTTAGGGTTTAGGGTTTTAGGATTTAAGGTTTTAGGGTTCAGGGTCTAAGGTTTAGGGTTTAGGGTTTAGGGGTTTAAGATTTACGATTTAGGGTTTAGGGTTTAGGGTTCCTTAGGAACAAAATATGTAAAAATATTCACAAAATGGCCCAACTCGATTTTTAACAATACCCCGTATGCTAACACCTTTTTAAGATTATCCGAAAATCGAGTTTCGATCGTATCAGCTCCGATTCGGGTCCGAATTTCGTCAAATAAAATTTCGTTGAATTCCAATAACCCATAGGAACAAAATATGTAAAAATATCCACAAAATGGTCCGACTCGATTTTTAACAATATCCCGTGTACTAACCCCTTTGGGAATATCCGAAAATCGAGTTTTCATTATATCAGCTCCGATTCAGGTCCGAAACGCGTCAAATAAAATTTTGTTGAATCCCAATGACCCATAGGAACAAATTATGTAAAAATGTCCATGAAATAGTCTGACCCGATTTTTAACAATATTTCGTGTACTAACCCCTTTGAGGATTATCCGAAAACCGATTTTCAATCATATCAGGTCCGATTCAGGTTCGAACTACGTCAAATAAAATTTTGTTGAATTTTAATAACCCATAGGAACAAAATATATAAAAATATCCACAGAATGGTCCGACTTGATTTTTAACAATATCCCTTGTACTAACCCCTTTGAGAGTTTTCCGAAAACCGAGTTTTGATCATATCAGGTCCGATTCCGGTCCGAACTGTGTCAAATAAAATTTCGTTGAATTCCAATAACCCACAGGAACAAAATATGTAAAAATATCCACAAAATGGTCCGACTTGATTTTTAACAAAATCCCGTGTACTAACCCCTTTGAGAATTTTTCCGAAAACCGAGTTTCGATCATATCAGCTCCGATTCCGGTCCGAACAGCGTCAAATAAATTTCGTTGAATTCAAATAACCCATAGGAACAAAATATGTAAAAATATCCACAAATTGGTCCGACTTGATTATTAACAATATCCCGTGTACTAACCCCTTTGAGAATTTTTCCGAAAACCGAGTTTCGATCATATCAGCTCCGATTCCGATCCGAACAGCGTAAAATACAATTTTGTTAAATTCCAATAACCCATAGGAACAAAATATGTAAAAATATCCACAAAATGGCCCGACTTGATTTTTAACAATATCCCGTGTACTATAACCCCTTTGAGAATTTTCCGAAAATCGAGTTTCGATCATTTCAGCCCCGATTCAGGTCCGAACGGCACCAAATAAAATTTCAATGAATTCCAATAACCCAGAGGAACAAAATATGTAAAAATATCCATAAAAAGGTCCGACTCCATTTTTAACAATATCCCGTGTACTAACCCCTTTGGGAATATCCCAAAATCGAGTTTCGATTATATCAGCTCCGATTCAGGTCCGAAAGGAGTCACATAAAATTTTGTTGAATCCCAATAACCCGTAGGAACAAAATATGTAAAAATGTCCATTAAATGATCCGACCCGATTTTTAACAATATTTCGTGTACTAACCCCTTTGAGGATTATTCGAAAACCGATTTTCAATCATATTAGGTCCGATTCAGGTTCGAACTACGTCAAATGTAATTTTGTTAAATTTCAATAACCCATAGGAACAAAATATATAAAAATATCCACAAAATGGTTCGACTTGAATTTTAACAATATCCCATGTACTAACCCCTTTGAGAATTTTCCGAAAACCGAGTTTCGATCATATCAGCTCCGATTCCGGTCCGTGCTATGTCAAATAAAATTTCGTTGAATTCCAATAACCCATAGAACAAAATATGTAAAAATATCCATAAAATGGTCTGATTCGATTTTTAACAATATCCCGTGTAACAACCCCTTTGAGGATTATCCGAAAACCGAGTTTCGATCATATCAGCTTCGATTCAAGTCCGAACTACATCAAATAAAATTTGGTTGAATGCTCGTTTAGGGTTAAAGGTTTAGGGTTTAGGGTTTCAGGATTTAAGGTTTTAGGGTTCAGGGTCTAAGGTTTAGGGTTTAGGGGTTTAAGATTTACGATTTAGGGTTTAGGGTTCCTTAGGAACAAAATATGTAAAAATATTCACAAAATGGCCCGACTCGATTTTTAACAATACCCCGTATGCTAACACCTTTTTAAGATTATCCGAAAATCGAGTTTCGATCATATCAGCTCCGATTCGGGTCCGAATTTCGTCAAATAAAATTTCGTTGAATTCCAATAACCCATGGGAATAAAATACGTAAAAATATCCACAAAATGGTCCAACTTGATTTTTAACAATATCCCGTGTACTAACCCCTTTGAGAATTTTCCGAAAACCGAGTTTCGATTATATCAGCTCCGATTCCGGTCCGAACAGCGTCAAATAAAATTTCGTTGAATTCCAATAACCCATAGGAATAAAATATGTAAAAATATCCACAAAATGGTCCAACTAAATTTTTAACAATATCCCGTGTACTAACCCCTTTGGGAATATCCGAAAATCGAATTTCGATTATATCAACTCCGATTCAGGTCCGAAACGCGTCAAATAAAATATTGTTGAATCCCAATGACCCATAGGAACAAAATATGTAAAAATTTCCATGAAATGGTCCGACCCGATTTTTAACAATATTTCGTGTACTAACCCCTTTGAGGATTATCCGAAAACCGATTTTCAATCCTATGAGGTCCGATTCAGGTTCGAACTACGTCAAATAAAATTTTGTTGAATTTTAATAACCCATAGGAACAAAATATATAAAAATATCCACAAAATGGTTCGGCTTGATTTTTAACAATATCCCGTGGACTAACCCCTTTCAGAATTTTCCGAAAGCCGAGTTTCGATCATATCAACTCTGATTCCGGTCCGAACTGCATCAAATAAAATTTCATTGAATTCTAATAACCCATAGGAACCAAATATGTAAAAATATCCACAAAGTGGTCCGACTCGATTTTTAACAATATCCCGTGTACTAACCCCTTTGAGGATTATCCGAAAACCGAGTTTCGATCATATCAGCTTCGATTCAAGTCCGAACTACATCAAATAAAATTTGGTTGAATGCTGGTTTAGGGTTTAAGGTTTAGGGTTTAGGGTTTTAGGATTTAAGGTTTTAGGGTTCAGGGTCTAAGGTTTAGGGTTTAGGGTTTAGGGGTTTAAGATTTACGATTTAGGGTTTAGGGTTCCTTAGGAACAAAATATGTAAAAATATTCACAAAATGGCCCGACTCGATTTTTAACAATACCCCGTATGCTAACACCTTTTTAAGATTATCCGAAAATCGAGTTTCGATCATATCAGCTCCGATTCGGGTCCGAATTTCGTCAAATAAAATTTCGTTGAATTCCAATAACCCATAGGAACAAAATATGTAAAAATATCCACAAAATGGTCCGACTCAATTTTTAACAATATCCCGTGTACTAACCCCTTTGGGAATATCCGAAAATCGAGTTTCCATTATATCAGCTCCGATTCAGGTCCGAAACGCGTCAAATAAAATTTTGTTGAATCCCAATGACCCATAGGAACAAAATATGTAAAAATTTCCATGAAATAGTCCGACCCGATTTTTAACAATATTTCGTGTACTAACCCCTTTGAGGATTATCTAGAAAACCGATTTTCAATCATATCAGGTCCGATTCAGGTTCGAACTACGTCAAATAAAATTTTGTTGAATTTTAATAACCCATAGGAACAAAATATATAAAAATATCCACAGAATGGTCCGACTTGATTTTTAACAATATCCCTTGTACTAACCCCTTTGAGAGTTTTCCGAAAACCGAGTTTTGATCATATCAGGTCCGATTCCGGTCCGAACTGTGTCAAATAAAATTTCGTTGAATTCCAATAACCCACAGGAACAAAATATGTAAAAATATCCACAAAATGGTCCGACTTGATTTTTAACAATATCCCGTGTACTAACCTCTTTGAGAATTTTCCGAAAACCGAGTTTCGATCATATCAGCTCCGATTCATTTCCAAATTGCGTCAAATAAAATTTCATTGAATCCCAATAACCCATAGGAACAAAATATGTAAAAATATCCACAAAATGGTCCGACTCGATTTTTAACAATATCCCATGTACTAGCCCCTTTGAGGATTATCCAAAAACCGAGTTTCGATTATATCAGCTTCGATTCAGGTCCGAATTGCGTCAAATAAAATTTCGTTGAATTCCAATAACCCATAGGAACAAAATATGTAAAAATATCCACAAAATGGTCCGACTTGATTTTTAACAATATCCCGTGTACTAACCCCTTTGGGAATATCCGAAAATCGAGTTTCCATTATATCAGCTCCGATTCAGATCCGAAACGCGTCAAATAAAATTTTGTTGAATCCCAATTACCCATAGGAACAAAATATGTAAAAATGTCCATGAAATGGTCCGACCCGATTTTTAACAATATTTCGTGTACTAACCCCTTTGAAGATTATCCGAAAACCGATTTTCAATCATATCAGGTCCGATTCAGGTTCGAACTACGTCAAATAAAATTTTGTTAAATTTTAATAACCCATAGGAACAAAATATATAAAAATATCCACAAAATGGTTCGACTTGATTTTTAACAATATCCCCTGTACTAACCCCTTTGAGAATTTTTCGAAAACTGAGTTTCGATTATATCAGCTCCGATTCCGGTCCGAGCTGCGTCAAATAAAATTTCGTTGAATTCCAATAACCCATAGGAACAAAATATGTAAAAATATCCATAAAATGGTCTGACTCAATTTTTAACAATATCCCGTGTACTAACCCCTTTGAGAATTTTCCGAAAACCGAGTTTCGATTATATCAGCTCCGATTCCGGTCCGAACAGCGTCAAATAAAATTTCGTTGAATTCCAATAACCCATAGGAATAAAATATGTAAAAATATCCACAAAATGGTCCAACTAAATTTTTAACAATATCCCGTGTACTAACCCCTTTGGGAATATCCGAAAATCGAATTTCGATTATATCAACTCCGATTCAGGTCCGAAACGCGTCAAATAAAATATTGTTGAATCCCAATGACCCATAGGAACAAAATATGTAAAAATTTCCATGAAATGGTCCGACCCGATTTTTAACAATATTTCGTGTACTAACCCCTTTGAGGATTATCCGAAAACCGATTTTCAATCCTATGAGGTCCGATTCAGGTTCGAACTACGTCAAATAAAATTTTGTTGAATTTTAATAACCCATAGGAACAAAATATATAAAAATATCCACAAAATGGTTCGGCTTGATTTTTAACAATATCCCGTGGACTAACCCCTTTCAGAATTTTCCGAAAGCCGAGTTTCGATCATATCAACTCTGATTCCGGTCCGAACTGCATCAAATAAAATTTCATTGAATTCTAATAACCCATAGGAACCAAATATGTAAAAATATCCACAAAGTGGTCCGACTCGATTTTTAACAATATCCCGTGTACTAACCCCTTTGAGGATTATCCGAAAACCGAGTTTCGATCATATCAGCTTCGATTCAAGTCCGAACTACATCAAATAAAATTTGGTTGAATGCTGGTTTAGGGTTTAAGGTTTAGGGTTTAGGGTTTTAGGATTTAAGGTTTTAGGGTTCAGGGTCTAAGGTTTAGGGTTTAGGGTTTAGGGGTTTAAGATTTACGATTTAGGGTTTAGGGTTCCTTAGGAACAAAATATGTAAAAATATTCACAAAATGGCCCGACTCGATTTTTAACAATACCCCGTATGCTAACACCTTTTTAAGATTATCCGAAAATCGAGTTTCGATCATATCAGCTCCGATTCGGGTCCGAATTTCGTCAAATAAAATTTCGTTGAATTCCAATAACCCATAGGAACAAAATATGTAAAAATATCCACAAAATGGTCCGACTCAATTTTTAACAATATCCCGTGTACTAACCCCTTTGGGAATATCCGAAAATCGAGTTTCCATTATATCAGCTCCGATTCAGGTCCGAAACGCGTCAAATAAAATTTTGTTGAATCCCAATGACCCATAGGAACAAAATATGTAAAAATTTCCATGAAATAGTCCGACCCGATTTTTAACAATATTTCGTGTACTAACCCCTTTGAGGATTATCTAGAAAACCGATTTTCAATCATATCAGGTCCGATTCAGGTTCGAACTACGTCAAATAAAATTTTGTTGAATTTTAATAACCCATAGGAACAAAATATATAAAAATATCCACAGAATGGTCCGACTTGATTTTTAACAATATCCCTTGTACTAACCCCTTTGAGAGTTTTCCGAAAACCGAGTTTTGATCATATCAGGTCCGATTCCGGTCCGAACTGTGTCAAATAAAATTTCGTTGAATTCCAATAACCCACAGGAACAAAATATGTAAAAATATCCACAAAATGGTCCGACTTGATTTTTAACAATATCCCGTGTACTAACCTCTTTGAGAATTTTCCGAAAACCGAGTTTCGATCATATCAGCTCCGATTCATTTCCAAATTGCGTCAAATAAAATTTCATTGAATCCCAATAACCCATAGGAACAAAATATGTAAAAATATCCACAAAATGGTCCGACTCGATTTTTAACAATATCCCATGTACTAGCCCCTTTGAGGATTATCCAAAAACCGAGTTTCGATTATATCAGCTTCGATTCAGGTCCGAATTGCGTCAAATAAAATTTCGTTGAATTCCAATAACCCATAGGAACAAAATATGTAAAAATATCCACAAAATGGTCCGACTTGATTTTTAACAATATCCCGTGTACTAACCCCTTTGGGAATATCCGAAAATCGAGTTTCCATTATATCAGCTCCGATTCAGATCCGAAACGCGTCAAATAAAATTTTGTTGAATCCCAATTACCCATAGGAACAAAATATGTAAAAATGTCCATGAAATGGTCCGACCCGATTTTTAACAATATTTCGTGTACTAACCCCTTTGAAGATTATCCGAAAACCGATTTTCAATCATATCAGGTCCGATTCAGGTTCGAACTACGTCAAATAAAATTTTGTTAAATTTTAATAACCCATAGGAACAAAATATATAAAAATATCCACAAAATGGTTCGACTTGATTTTTAACAATATCCCCTGTACTAACCCCTTTGAGAATTTTTCGAAAACTGAGTTTCGATTATATCAGCTCCGATTCCGGTCCGAGCTGCGTCAAATAAAATTTCGTTGAATTCCAATAACCCATAGGAACAAAATATGTAAAAATATCCATAAAATGGTCTGACTCAATTTTTAACAATATCCCGTGTAACAACCCCTTTGAGGATTATCCAAAAACCGAGTTTCGATCATATCAGCTTCGATTCAAGTCCGAACTGCATCAAATAAAATTTGGTTGAATGCTGGTTTAGGGTTTAAGGTTTAGGGTTTCAGGATTTAAGGTTTTAGGGTTCAGGGTATAAGGTTTAGGGTTTAGGGTTTAGGGGTAAGGGTTTAGGGGTTTAAGATTTACGATTTAGGGTTTAGGGTTCCTTAGGAACAAAATATGTAGAAATATTCACAAAATGGCCCGACTCGATTTTTAACGATACCCCGTATGCTAACACCTTTTTAAGATTATCCGAAAATCGAGTTTCGATCATATCAGCTCCGATTCGGGTCCGAATTTCGTCAAATAAAATTTCGTTGAATTCCAATAACCCATGGGAACAAAATACGTAAAAATATTCACAAAATGGTCCGACTTGATTTTTAACAATATCCCGTGTACTAACCCCTTTGAGAATTTTCCGAAAACCGAGTTTCGATTATATCAGCTCCGATTCCGGTCCGAACAGCGTCAAATAAAATTTCGTTGAATTCCAATAACCCATAGGAATAAAATATGTAAAAATATCCACAAAATGGTCCAACTCAATTTTTAACAATATCCCGTGTACTAACCCCTTTGGGAATATCCGAAAATTGAGTTTCGATTATATCAACTCCGATTTAGGTCCAAAACGCGTCAAATAAAATTTTTTTGAATCCCAATAACCCATAGGAACAAAATATGTAAAAATGTCCATGAAATGGTCCGACCCTATTTTTAACAATATTTCGTGTACTAACCCCTTTGAGGTTTATCCGAAAACCGATTTTCAATCATATCAGGTCCGATTCAGGTTCGAACTACGTCAAATAAAATTTTGTTGAATTTTAATAACCCATAGGAACAAAATATAAAAAAATATCCATAGAATGGTCCGACTTGATTTTTAACAATATCCCTTGTACTAACCCCTTTCAGAGTTTTCCGAAAACCGAGTTTTGATCATATCAGGTCCGATTCCGGTCCGAACTGTGTCAAATAAAATTTCGTTGAATTCCAATAACCCATAGGAACAAAATATGTAAAAATATCCGCAAAATGGTCCGACTTGATTTTTAACAATATCCCGTGTACTAACCCCTTTGAGAATTTTCGGAAAACCGAGTTTTGATCATATCAGCTCCGATTCCGGTCCGAACTGCGTGAAATAAAATTTCGTTGAATTCCAATAACCCATAGGAACAAAATATGTAAAAATATCCACAAAATGGTCCGACTCGATTTTTAACAATATCCCATGTACTAGCCCCTTTGAGGATTATCCAAAAATCGAGTTTCGATTATATCAGCTCCGATTCCGGTCCGAATTGCGTCAAATAAATTTCGTTGAATTCCAATAACCCATAGGAACAAAATATGTAAAAATATCCACAAATTGGTCCGACTTGATTTTTAACAATATCCCGTGTACTAACCCCTTTGAGAATTTTTCTGAAAACCGAGTTTCGATCATATCAGCTCCGATTCCGGTCCGAACAGCGTCAAATAAATTTCGTTGAATTCCAATAACCCATAGGAACAAAATATGTAAAAATATCCACAAATTGGTCCGACTTGATTATTAACAATATCCCGTGTACTAACCCCTTTGAGAATTTTTCCGAAAACCGAGTTTCGATCATATCAGCTCCGATTCCGGTCCGAATAGCGTCAAATAAAATTTTGTTAAATTCGAATAACCCATAGGAACAAAATATGTAAAAATATCCACAAAATGGCCCGACTTGATTTTTAACAATATCCCGTGAACTATAACCCCTTTGAGAATTTTCCGAAAATCGAGTTTCGATCATTTCATCCCCGATTCAGGTCCGAACGGCACCAAATAAAATTTCAATGAATTCCAATAACCCAGAGGAACAAAATATGTAAAAATATCCATAAAAAGGTCCGACTAGATTTTTAACAATAACCCGTGTACTAACCCCTTTGGGAATATCCAAAAATCGAGTTTCCATTATATCAGCTCCGATTCAGGTCCGAAACGCGTCAAATAAAATTTTGTTGAATCCCAATAACCCATAGGAACAAAATATGTAAAAATGTCCATGAAATGGTCCAACCCGATTTTTAACAATATTTCGTGTACTAACCCCTTTGAGGATTATCCGAAAACCAATTTTCAATCATATCAGGTCCGATTCAGGTTCGAACTACGTCAAATAAAATTTTGTTAAATTTTAATAACCCATAGGAACAAAATATATAAAAATATCCACAAAATGGTTCGATTTGATTTTTAACAATATCCCATGTACTAACCCCTTTGAGAATTTTCCGAAAACTGAGTTTCGATCATATCAGCTCCGATTCCGGTCCGAGCTGCGTCAAATAAAATTTCGTTGAATTCCAATAACCCATAGGAACAAAATATGTAAAAATATCCATAAAATGGTCTGACTCAATTTTTAACAATATCCCGTGTAACAACCCCTTTGAGGATTATCCAAAAACTGAGTTTCGATCATATCAGCTTCGATTCAAGTCCGAACTGCATCAAATAAAATTTGGTTGAATGCTGGTTTAGGGTTTAAGGTTTAGGGTTTCAGGATTTAAGGTTTTAGGGTTCAGGGTATAAGGTTTAGGGTTTAGGGTTTAGGGGTAAGGGTTTAGGGGTTTAAGATTTACGATTTAGGGTTTAGGGTTCCTTAGGAACAAAATATGTAAAAATATTCACAAAATGGCCCGACTCGATTTTTAACGATACCCCGTATGCTAACACATTTTTAAGATTATCCGAAAATCGAGTTTCGATCATATCAGCTCCGATTCGGGTCTGAATTTCGTCAAATAAAATTTCGTTGAATTCCAATAACCCATGGGAACAAAATATGTAAAAATATTCACAAAGTGGCCCGACTCGATTTTTAACAATACCCCGTATGCTAACACCTTTTTAAGATTATCCGAAAATCGAGTTTCGATCATATCAGCTCCGATTCCGGTCCGAACAGCGTCAAATAAAATTTCGTTGAATTCCAATAACCCATAGGAATAAAATATGTAAAAATATCCACAAAATGGTCCAACTCAATTTTTAACAATATCCCGTGTACTAACCCCTTTGGGAATATCCGAAAATTGAGTTTCGATTATATCAACTCCGATTTAGGTCCTAAACGCGTCAAATAAAATTTTGTTGAATCCCAATAACCCATAGGAACAAAATATGTAAAAATGTCCATGAAATGGTCTGACCCGATTTTTAACAATATTTCGTGTACTAACCCCTTTGAGGATTATCCGAAAACCGATTTTCAATCATATCAGGTCCGATTCAGGTTCGAACTACGTCAAATAAAATTTTGTTAAATTTTAATAACCCATAGGAACAAAATATATAAAAATATCCACATAATGGTTCGGCTTGATTTTTAACAATATCCCGTGGACTAACCCCTTTCAGAATTTTCCAAAAGCCGAGTTTCGATCATATCAGCTCTGATTCCGGTCCGAACTGCGTCATATAAAATTTCATTGAATTCTAATAACCCATAGGAACCAAATATGTTAAAATATCCACAAAGTGGTCTGACTCGATTTTTAACAATATCCCGTGTACTAACCCCTTTGACGATTATCCGAAAACCGAGTTTCGATCATATCAGCTTCGATTCAAGTCCGAACTGCATCAACTAAAATTTGGTTGAATGCTGGTTTAGGGTTTAAGGTTTAGGGTTTAGGGTTTTAGGATTTAAGGTTTTAGGGTTCAGGGTCTAAGGTTTAGGGTTTAGGGGTAAGGGTTTAGGGGTTTAAGATTTAAGATTTAGGGTTTAGGGTTTAGGGTTCCTTAGGAACAAAATATGTAAAAATATTCACAAAGTGGCCCGACTCGATTTTTAACAATACCCCGTATGCTAACACCTTTTTAAGATTATCCGAAAATCGAGTTTCGATCATATCAGCTCCGATTCGGGTCCGAATTTCGTCAAATAAAATTTCGTTGAATTCCAATAACCCATAGGAACAAAATATGTAAAAATATCCACAAAATGGTCCGACTCAATTTTTAACAATATCCCGTGTACTAACCCCTTTGGGAATATCCGAAAATCGAGTTTCCATTATATCAGCTCCGATTCAGGTCCGAAACGCGTCAAATAAAATTTTGTTGAATCCCAATGACCCATAGGAACAAAATATGTAAAAATGTCCATGAAATAGTCCGACCCGATTTTTAACAATATTTCGTGTACTAACCCCTTTGAGGATTATCCGAAAACCGATTTTCAATCATATCAGGTCCGATTCAGGTTCGAACTACGTCAAATAAAATTTTGTTGAATTTTAATAACCCATAGGAACAAAATATAAAAAAATATCCATAGAATGGTCCGACTTGATTTTTAACAATATCCCTTGTACTAACCCCTTTCAGAGTTTTCCGAAAACCGAGTTTTGATCATATCAGGTCCGATTCCGGTCCGAACTGTGTCAAATAAAATTTCGTTGAATTCCAATAACCCACAGGAACAAAATATGTAAAAATATCCGCAAAATGGTCCGACTTGATTTTTAACAATATCCCGTGTACTAACCCCTTTGAGAATTTTCCGAAAACCGAGTTTTGATCATATCAGCTCCGATTCCGGTCCGAACTGCGTGAAATAAAATTTCGTTGAATTCCAATAACCCATAGGAACAAAATATGTAAAAATATCCACAAAATGGTCCGACTCGATTTTTAACAATATCCCATGTACTAGCCCCTTTGAGGATTATCCAAAAATCGAGTTTCGATTATATCAGCTCCGATTCAGGTCCGAATTGCGTCAAATAAATTTCGTTGAATTCCAATAACCCATAGGAACAAAATATGTAAAAATATCCACAAATTGGTCCGACTTGATTTTTAACAATATCCCGTGTACTAACCCCTTTGAGAATTTTTCTGAAAACCGAGTTTCGATCATATCAGCTCCGATTCCGGTCTGAACAGCGTCAAATAAATTTCGTTGAATTCCAATAACCCATAGGAACAAAATATGTAAAAATATCCACAAATTGGTCCGACTTGATTATTAACAATATCCCGTGTACTAACCCCTTTGAGAATTTTTCCGAAAACCGAGTTTCGATCATATCAGCTCCGATTCCGGTCCGAACAGCGTCAAATAAAATTTTGTTAAATTCGAATAACCCATAGGAACAAAATATGTAAAAATATCCATAAAAAGGTCCGACTCGATTTTTAACAATATCCCGTGTACTAACCCCTTTGGGAATATCCCAAAATCGAGTTTCGATTATATCAGCTCCGATTCAGGTCCAAAACGAGTCACATAAAATTTTGTTGAATCCCAATAACCCGTAGGAACAAAATATGTAAAAATATCCATGAAATGGTCCGACCCGATTTTTAACAATATTTCGTGTACTAACCCCTTTGAGGATTATCCGAAAACCGATTTTCAATCATATCAGGTCCGATTCAGGTTCGAACTACGTCAAATAAAATTTTGTTAAATTTTAATAACCCATAGGAACAAAATATATAAAAATATCCACAAAATGGTTCGATTTGATTTTTAACAATATCCCATGTACTAACCCCTTTGAGAATTTTCCGAAAACTGAGTTTCGATCATATCAGCTCCGATTCCGGTCTGAGCTGCGTCAAATAAAATTTCGTTGAATTCCAATAACCCATAGGAACAAAATATGTAAAAATATCCATAAAATGGTCTGACTCAATTTTTAACAATATCCCGTGTAACAACCCCTTTGAGGATTATCCAAAAACCGAGTTTCGATCATATCAGCTTCGATTCAAGTCCGAACTGCATCAAATAAAATTTGGTTGAGTGCTGGTTTAGGGTTTAAGGTTTAGGGTTTCAGGATTTAAGGTTTTAGGGTTCAGGGTATAAGGTTCAGGGTTTAGGGTTTAGGGGTAAGGGTTTAGGGGTTTAAGATTTACGATTTAGGGTTTAGGGTTCCTTAGGAACAAAATATGTAAAAATATTCACAAAATGGCCCGACTCGATTTTTAACGATACCCCGTATGCTAACACATTTTTAAGATTATCCGAAAATCGAGTTTCCATCATATCAGCTCCGATTCGGGTCTGAATTTCGTCAAATAAAATTTCGTTGAATTCCAATAACCCATGGGAACAAAATATGTAAAAATATTCACAAAGTGGCCCGACTCGATTTTTAACAATACCCCGTATGCTAACACCTTTTTAATATTATCCGAAAATCGAGTTTCGATCATATCAGCTCCGATTCCGGTCCGAACAGCGTCAAATAAAATTTCGTTGAATTCCAATAACCCATAGGAATAAAATATGTAAAAATATCCACAAAATGGTCCAACTCAATTTTTAACAATATCCCGTGTACTAACCCCTTTGGGAATATCCGAAAATTGAGTTTCGATTATATCAACTCCGATTTAGGTCCTAAACGCGTCAAATAAAATTTTGTTGAATCCCAATAACCCATAGGAACAAAATATGTAAAAATGTCCATGAAATGGTCCGACCCGATTTTTAACAATATTTCGTGTACTAACCCCTTTGAGGATTATCCGAAAACCGATTTTCAATCATATCAGGTCCGATTCAGGTTCGAACTACGTCAAATAAAATTTTGTTAAATTTTAATAACCCATAGGAACAAAATATATAAAAATATCCACAAAATGGTTCGATTTGATTTTTAACAATATCCCATGTACTAACCCCTTTGAGAATTTTCCGAAAACTGAGTTTCGATCATATCAGCTCCGATTCCGGTCTGAGCTGCGTCAAATAAAATTTCGTTGAATTCCAATAACCCATAGGAACAAAATATGTAAAAATATCCATAAAATGGTCTGACTCAATTTTTAACAATATCCCGTGTAACAACCCCTTTGAGGATTATCCAAAAACCGAGTTTCGATCATATCAGCTTCGATTCAAGTCCGAACTGCATCAAATAAAATTTGGTTGAGTGCTGGTTTAGGGTTTAAGGTTTAGGGTTTCAGGATTTAAGGTTTTAGGGTTCAGGGTATAAGGTTCAGGGTTTAGGGTTTAGGGGTAAGGGTTTAGGGGTTTAAGATTTACGATTTAGGGTTTAGGGTTCCTTAGGAACAAAATATGTAAAAATATTCACAAAATGGCCCGACTCGATTTTTAACGATACCCCGTATGCTAACACATTTTTAAGATTATCCGAAAATCGAGTTTCCATCATATCAGCTCCGATTCGGGTCTGAATTTCGTCAAATAAAATTTCGTTGAATTCCAATAACCCATGGGAAGAAAATATGTAAAAATATTCACAAAGTGGCCCGACTCGATTTTTAACAATACCCCGTATGCTAACACCTTTTTAAGATTATCCGAAAATCGAGTTTCGATCATATCAGCTCCGATTCCGGTCCGAACAGCGTCAAATAAAATTTCGTTGAATTCCAATAACCCATAGGAATAAAATATGTAAAAATATCCACAAAATGGTCCAACTCAATTTTTAACAATATCCCGTGTACTAACCCCTTTGGGAATATCCGAAAATTGAGTTTCGATTATATCAACTCCGATTTAGGTCCTAAACGCGTCAAATAAAATTTTGTTGAATCCCAATAACCCATAGGAACAAAATATGTAAAAATGTCCATGAAATGGTCTGACCCGATTTTTAACAATATTTCGTGTACTAACCCCTTTGAGGATTATCCGAAAACCGATTTTCAATCATATCAGGTCCGATTCAGGTTCGAACTACGTCAAATAAAATTTTGTTAAATTTTAATAACCCATAGGAACAAAATATATAAAAATATCCACATAATGGTTCGGCTTGATTTTTAACAATATCCCGTGGACTAACCCCTTTCAGAATTTTCCAAAAGCCGAGTTTCGATCATATCAGCTCTGATTCCGGTCCGAACTGCGTCAAATAAAATTTCATTGAATTCTAATAACCCATAGGAACCAAATATGTAAAAATATCCACAAAGTGGTCTGACTCGATTTTTAACAATATCCCGTGTACTAACCCCTTTGACGATTATCCGAAAACCGTGTTTCGATCATATCAGCTTCGATTCAAGTCCGAACTGCATCAACTAAAATTTGGTTGAATGCTGGTTTAGGGTTTAAGGTTTAGGGTTTAGGGTTTTAGGATTTAAGGTTTTAGGGTTCAGGGTCTAAGGTTTAGGGTTTAGGGGTAAGGGTTTAGGGGTTTAAGATTTAAGATTTAGGGTTTAGGGTTTAGGGTTCCTTAGGAACAAAATATGTAAAAATATTCACAAAGTGGCCCGACTCGATTTTTAACAATACCCCGTATGCTAACACCTTTTTAAGATTATCCGAAAATCGAGTTTCGATCATATCAGCTCCGATTCGGGTCCGAATTTCGTCAAATAAAATTTCGTTGAATTCCAATAACCCATAGGAACAAAATATGTAAAAATATCCACAAAATGGTCCGACTCAATTTTTAACAATATCCCGTGTACTAACCCCTTTGGGAATATCCGAAAATCGAGTTTCCATTATATCAGCTCCGATTCAGGTCCGAAACGCGTCAAATAAAATTTTGTTGAATCCCAATGACCCATAGGAACAAAATATGTAAAAATGTCCATGAAATAGTCCGACCCGATTTTTAACAATATTTCGTGTACTAACCCCTTTGAGGATTATCCGAAAATCGATTTTCAATCATATCAGGTCCGATTCAGGTTCGAACTACGTCAAATAAAATTTTGTTGAATTTTAATAACCCATAGGAACAAAATATAAAAAAATATCCATAGAATGGTCCGACTTGATTTTTAACAATATCCCTTGTACTAACCCCTTTCAGAGTTTTCCGAAAACCGAGTTTTGATCATATCAGGTCCGATTCCGGTCCGAACTGTGTCAAATAAAATTTCGTTGAATTCCAATAACCCACAGGAACAAAATATGTAAAAATATCCGCAAAATGGTCCGACTTGATTTTTAACAATATCCCGTGTACTAACCCCTTTGAGAATTTTCCGAAAACCGAGTTTTGATCATATCAGCTCCGATTCCGGTCCGAACTGCGTGAAATAAAATTTCGTTGAATTCCAATAACCCATAGGAACAAAATATGTAAAAATATCCACAAAATGGTCCGACTCGATTTTTAACAATATCCCATGTACTAGCCCCTTTGAGGATTATCCAAAAATCGAGTTTCGATTATATCAGCTCCGATTCAGGTCCGAATTGCGTCAAATAAATTTCGTTGAATTCCAATAACCCATAGGAACAAAATATGTAAAAATATCCACAAATTGGTCCGACTTGATTTTTAACAATATCCCGTGTACTAACCCCTTTGAGAATTTTTCTGAAAACCGAGTTTCGATCATATCAGCTCCGATTCCGGTCCGAACAGCGTCAAATAAATTTCGTTGAATTCCAATAACCCATAGGAACAAAATATGTAAAAATATCCACAAATTGGTCCGACTTTATTATTAACAATATCCCGTGTGCTAACCCCTTTGAGAATTTTTCCGAAAACCGAGTTTCGATCATATCAGCTCCGATTCCGGTCTGAACAGCGTCAAATAAAATTTTGTTAAATTCCAATAACCCATAGGAACAAAATATGTAAAAATATCCACAAAATGGCCCGACTTGATTTTTAACAATATCCCGTGAACTATAACCCCTTTGAGAATTTTCCGAAAATCGAGTTTCGATCATTTCAGCCCCGATTCAGGTCCGAACGGCACCAAATAAAATTTCAATGAATTCCAATAACCCAGAGGAACAAAATATGTAAAAATATCCATAAAAAGGTCCGACTAGATTTTTAACAATATCCCGTGTACTAACCCCTTTGGGAATATCCAAAAACCGAGTTTCCATTATATCAGCTCCGATTCAGGTCCGAAACGCGTCAAATAAAATTTTGTTGAATCCCAATAACCCATAGGAACAAAATATGTAAAAATGTCCATGAAATGGTCCGACCCGATTTTTAACAATATTTCGTGTACTAACCCCTTTGAGGATTATCCGAAAACCGATTTTCAATCATATCAGGTCCGATTCAGGTTCGAACTACGTCAAATAAAATTTTGTTAAATTTTAATAACCCATAGGAACAAAATATATAAAAATATCCACAAAATGGTTCGACTTGATTTTTAACAATATCCCATGTACTAACCCCTTTGAGAATTTTCCGAAAACTGAGTTTCGATCATATCAGCTCCGATTCCGGTCCGAGCTGCGTCAAATAAAATTTCGTTGAATTCCAATAACCCATAGGAACAAAATATGTAAAAATATCCATAAAATGGTCTGACTCAATTTTTAACAATATCCCGTGTAACAACCCCTTTGAGGATTATCCAAAAACCGAGTTTCGATCATATCAGCTTCGATTCAAGTCCGAACTGCATCAAATAAAATTTGGTTGAATGCTGGTTTAGGGTTTAAGGTTTAGGGTTTCAGGATTTAAGGTTTTAGGGTTCAGGGTATAAGGTTTTGGGTTTAGGGTTTAGGGGTAAGGGTTTAGGGGTTTAAGATTTACGATTTAGGGTTTAGGGTTCCTTAGGAACAAAATATGTAAAAATATTCACAAAATGGCCCGACTCGATTTTTAACGATACCCCGTGTGCTAACACATTTTTAAGATTATCCGAAAATCGAGTTTCGATCATATCAGCTCCGATTCGGGTCCGAATTTCGTCAAATAAAATTTCGTTGAATTCCAATAACCCATGGGAACAAAATATGTAAAAATATTCACAAAGTGGCCCGACTCGATTTTTAACAATACCCCGTATGCTAACACCTTTTTAAGATTATCCGAAAATCGAGTTTCGATCATATCAGCTCCGATTCCGGTCCGAACAGCGTCAAATAAAATTTCGTTGAATTCCAATAACCCATAGGAATAAAATATGTAAAAATATCCACAAAATGGTCCAACTCAATTTTTAACAATATCCCGTGTACTAACCCCTTTGGGAATATCCGAAAATTGAGTTTCGATTATATCAACTCCGATTTAGGTCCTAAACGCGTCAAATAAAATTTTGTTGAATCCCAATAACCCATAGGAACAAAATATGTAAAAATGTCCATGAAATAGTCCGACCCGATTTTTAACAATATTTCGTGTACTAACCCCTTTGAGGATTATCCGAAAACCGAGTTTCGATCATATCAGCTTCGATTCAAGTCCGAACTGCATCAACTAAAATTTGGTTGAATGCTGGTTTAGGGTTTAAGGTTTAGGGTTTAGGGTTTTAGGATTTAAGGTTTTAGGGTTCAGGGTCTAAGGTTTAGGGTTTAGGGGTAAGGGTTTAGGGGTTTAAGATTTAAGATTTAGGGTTTAAGGTTTAGGGTTCCTGTGACAGCCCCAGATCCGGGGTCAGGAATCCGGGCCATCAACGACCAATTTCAGTTTAATGACACTTCATTCTTGGCAGCTGGAATATAAATTCATACTAAAACTTACATAATAGACCCCACACTTAATAATGTTACACACCTGTCATATGCTCAGAGAACAACATCCACAATATTAAAAGTTTAGATTTAAGCAGTTATTACAAACCAGGATCATACTTAAATACCTTGTTGAATAATACTTCGACATAAAGCATTTCAACAATCAAAAGTTTATTATATCAGCTTACACACTAAATGTACATAATCTACCAGTACCCAACCGTCCGATAGCTACCTCGGGAATCGTTGCCAACACTCTCTCAAAAGTTCATCTTTCCCGTACCCTCTTGCAGGGTGTAGTGCGGAGTATCGGCATACCTAGCTGTTGTATACATAATAGCAAGAATGAGCTAAAATAGCTCAGCAAGATAAATTCTATCAACTAGCATCAAAGGGAAATAAATCATTATACATATATATATATATATATAATAGACAAAAACAAATTTCAGTTATTATGGAAAGAATTTTATTTTCATTCAATATATATACACTTTCCAATTATCTTTGTACGAAAAGAAATATATAGTATTATAATATCAGTTTCTCTTCTAATACCATATAATATCAGTTTCTCTTCTTAAATAATATAACAATCAATATACCGTTTCAGTGTACTTTTCTAAAATAATATGATAAACTTGAACAAATCTTTCGCTATCATCTTCTCATTTCCTTCTTATGCAACATTTATATAAATTAATATAAAATCAGTTTCTCTTCATCTGTAACAATAATTCCATCATTTCAGATCATGTTTCTGTTTTCAGTATAAAAATCTGAAAACCATTGTCAACACTTTCTTTTCAAAAACATTGGTGATATCTGCTGTCGCCTAATACGTTAGGACGATGATCAGTCGCCTAATCGTACCTGCTCTCTTTTTACTACCGGTAGAAGGAATGAAGATCATCCCTGGAGGAAGGCCACCTGCTAACATCCTCCCTTGGCATCTTCGTGCCGTAATAAAAATATTAAATGCTGGACTGTGTCGCACACAGCCCTGACACAGCCACTTACGCAAGTCTGTTGCAATCCCCTTTTTTTTTTTCAATCAGTATTGCATTTATACCAATACCATTCCACATTTTTCCTTTCAATTTCCATTTCCATTCACATATATCATTTCCATTTCCATTTATCATCACCTCTAAAAATACATATGTCATAATACTTTGATTATGACTCAGACATCTTATCTGTGTTTACTGGAATCCAGTACACTTACATATATATAAAATATTCCATTCACATTTTAATTCACATTTATCTTTTTCATCATTTCCATGTATCATCAACCTTAATATATATATATATATATATATATATATATATATATCATAATACTTGGATTATAACTCAGACATCTCCTCTGTATTCAATGAAATCCAATACGCTCTTATAAAATATTCCATCTATTTTCAAAAGTATTAAATAAAAAAAAATCAAATAATATTTATTAAATCACAATTGCTTAGAAAGAATATTTTTAACATAACGTTATAAATTATATAACCCTAGATAACAACTGATACCATTCTTCATATAACTCTAGATAACAACTGATACCATTCTTCATATAACTCTAGATAACAACTGATACCATTCTTCTTATAACTCTAGATAACAACTGATATCATTCTCTTTCACCTCTCTTTACCATAAAGCATATTCGCTCCATTCATATTTCATAATTTATATCCATTTCTCTTTAATTCCAATATCAGGGAAATAATTCTTAGCAATATAGCAAACATAGAATAACATATATATTCCATGAAATCATTTACTTTGAAAATAAAATAGTTTTCCAAGGTAAGGATAGAAGAAATCTTGCCTCGATCTCTATATCCCAGTGGCACGACCCGCGGTTCGTCCTGAGTTTCTATAAACACGAAAAGGATCCTCGTTAGAATACTACATCCCTTACTCACTTCACCTTTATATAAGAATATCCTTGACACTTAGTATATGTTTAACACATTATTAATAATCCAAGAGTTCCAAGAACCTAACCATTTTGGACTCAATCAAAGTTTCAGTGTTTTTCACCATTTCCCTTAATAACCACACTCGACTGTAAAAATTCTCAGAAAATATCAAATTTGAATTTTAATGCAAGGTCAGTGGGGTTTTAATCTCTGTTCAACCTACTATATTGTCCCAAAATTTTATAACTTTTAAAAATGTTTAAGTATGGTAACTATGACCTCAAAGTTGACACAACTGCATTTTCTCGGTTTCCGAACGTCTTTCACTAAAACTGACTTTTCTCCTAAACCGTACATCAGATTTTAACGTACTTTATATCAAAACGATCTATGAACTAAGCTCTATCATCTCATGGTCACTTGGTACTCTAGACAGGGTGCTACTGTACGGAATTGGTGTCCAAAAACAGGGCAGTTTTTGTTTTAACTAAAATCGGACATTATAACGGCTATATTTTCATACTTTCCAAAATCCAACTCCTCCAAATCTATCATCCACCTTATACACCATCACCTACACCATGTGGTCATCTTACCAACCATGGTTACAAGCACATACTCCTTCCATATTCAACTTTAATCACTTACAAACACATATATCATCATGAATAATCACTTATCATAATCTTAATCACTAAACATTCTATAATCCATCCTATATTCAAAGTAATACTAAAGGGTCTTGAGATTTATACCTTCTTGAAGCTTTAACAACCCTTATCAAGCCTTGGGATATGCTTAATCAACCTTATACTAGCTTGGATCAACTAAAGAAACCATAAAAACAAAGTTAGTTTCTAAGGGTTACTATTCATCATCACTTTTGTAAAAATCATAACAAATCGAAAAATAAGAGTTTGGCTCTCAAATTTTTACCACATCTTGGCCTCTGTATAAGCTTTGATTTGAGCTATAGATCACCAAAAACAAAGCTTCCTAGCTATGGTTTTGAGCTCCATCTTTCCGCTGGACAGAAACTGGACAGGTTTGGTTCTCCCACTTTGAGCATGGATTTGACTAGGCTATACTACTTGGATTGCTATGAAATTTGGAGCGAATCATACCCATGGAGTGGAGAGGTTGTGGTTAAAATTTGGTGATTTTATCATGGATAGAAATGGAGATATGATTTTTCTTCTCCTCCTTGCTCTTGCTGGGCAGGTTGTAGAGAAAGAGATAATGGAAAGTAATTGATTCCTCTTGCTTGTTTTGATCTTATGTTGATCAATTCTTGAGAATTCTAGAGTCTAGTGGAAGCTTTGGAGATATTTTGTGGTAAAACCATGCTAAAATGACTAATTTACCCTTAAAACAAGTTAGTGGAATGTGATGTCATTCTAATGATCTCATAATTCTCTTTTCTTGATTTTCCTAAGTAATTTGCTAGCACTCTTGGTAATAATAATGTGGTATATATCCTTGTTATATTATAATCTTGGTTGTTTGGTTTCCATACTCGTCTAGTTGTGGTTCGTTACGAATATATCTCGTCATCCAGTGGTTTTGAAATCGTTTAAAAATCCAAATTCCCTTAGCATTCTCTTAACTTAAAAATCCCCTGGTTTAACTTAAATTCACTAATTCCTCAATATATAATTCCTTTAATATTTCTATGCTCCTTAATATCCAATAAATAGAAGCTCGTTCGAACTCAAAATCCTCAAAATCTAAATTCAGGAATTTCTGAAATCCATCGTCATTTCGAGTCACTTATTTTTATAGTATATCACTAATATGGTTTTTGTTTGTTCATTTTCCATTTCCAATATAGAGTACCTACACACCATTTCTTTAAATCCTCAAAATTTACTATTCATGGGGTCATTATAGCTTTGCTAAAATTAGGATTATTACAGTCTTCCCCCCTTAAAAGGATTCCGTCCCGGAATCATGTCGGAAATGTTCATGAATACCTTTCTCATCCACACCTTCTAATTCCACACTACTTCCTTTATCCTTTTTCCTTTCATAATATCTCTATCTTGTTTGCGCAAAAATACACCAACATAACTTGCTTGTCATTCATCAACATGCCATTTAGCTTATCATTAGTAGTACTCTCACTATCCTTTTCTTGGAGATTTCTTCCTATATTCAGTTATTCTATCTCATCTCATCTCTCCTTCCTCTTTTGCCTAAGGGCATCGGCCACCACATTGGCCTTCCCTGAATGGTAGTGTATCTCACTATGGTTTGGCGATATTATGATCTCTATCATGACATAAAATATCAATACTCCAACATTTTTATATATCATCTCTGTAAAATTTTCCAGAAAATAAGCTCTAATAATATTCTTTAAAACAATTGTAAGAAAATATTACCTATAATATATATTTCCTGTTCGTACTTAAACAAGAACGTACTTCTCCTTTATCCTTGAAAAAATATGTTTTCACACTTACCCTCATACTCTTAATCTCCTTTCTATAGAATTCTCTGACCCTTAATCAGATATTGATTTTCCTTATCTAGATTGTCAACCTACCTACACCATTCATTGACTTAGTCGATCCCTAACCAAACATTTACACTTAAATAGTTAAATTAGAGCGTACCTGCAATTTCCTCCGGATACCTTATCCCATATGTCTATTGTTCACTATACCCTCTTTACATCTTGCTGATCCACCTTAGTTCCTTCATTATATACTATCTACTCCACCTCTGAAATTTCCCTTTGTTATTCTCATTAAAATCTTTACCTCAAGTTTTACTCATTCACACCTTTTGGATTAATCCTTTGAATACTTAACATCTTTAATCTCTCTCTGCTACTTAGGGTATTAGTCACAATATTGGCCTTCCCTCACTAAAAGTTATTGCACCTCGAATCCTTCATTAATTATCCCCAAAATACACCTTACTTTCAATAGTAAATCTCAATTATGCCTTAAAATTCCTCATTTTCTTTTCTCTTACTAATCATCAAATATTCCCATTTCTTCTCACGAAATTCCTTTCTCTCTTATATTGAAACGCTTCTAGCTCTAATTATCTCTTATTGAAATTTCCCTTGGAATCTCAAGTTCCCCTTTATAATCACGTATACTCTAAACCTTGCTTCCATTATCCCAACCATTAATGAAATCTTCTATATTCGAAACAATTAATAGAATTTAGGAGACTTTGAATTGAAACGAACCCAGAAACAAGCAAGGGTCCCACAAAAATTTATAAAATTAAAAGTTTTAAATAACCTTTATTCGAAACAAAAGAATATTTGAGAAATCAATATGATGGAAGAACCCGTATGTCACACAAAGGAGGGCGTCCCCTCCGACTTTCAATCACACAGACAGATCGTCCTTGTGTATACATATAGGGTTGTTCCTCTTAGTTGTAGTAAAAATATAAAAGAAAATTTAAATCAAAATGATCAATACCATCTTCCGAAAGTAATCTTAGAGGAATATTTTGACTAAGATAGATAAAATAAAATTTTGAAACACATCCCCAAGGGTACCAGAAAGATTTTTTTTTTTTTTAAAAGATACCGGCACTTAATGAATAATTACTCATTAGTAGAGGAAAATTTGAAACTCAATAATATAATTTAGCAGGGCTTTAGGAGCTTGAAAATAGGTACCGTTAATAGCCTCTACCCAATTGAAAATCCAAATAATGGAAGGTTTTCCTCAAATACTATTTATATCTTAGACTGCGTACCCTCCAAAATTTCTTAAATTTTGCACTCACCATGTAGCCTTAACCTATCGTCTGCTATTCCCAATTATCTTCATTTACTTAGTCGTGACTTGGCTCGATACTCTCTGCCTTGATCCATAATAGAACACAACCTTCTAATCGATATACTTTCGTAATATTGATCGTCTTGACCTGACACTGCTCCGGTATCAAAGACCCTTTTAAAACTATTCTTTATAATTGTATATTCTAACATACCACTTATACTCACGAGATTGTCTAACGTACACTTCCCAATACATCAAATATTCCCTTTTTCAAATCAATCCTGTGTGCTACATAAGTTTAACACTTTTAGCATAATAACCTTTTCATTTAAGTCAATCCCGAGACCTCCCAGTCTGTCTTGGTCCTTAAGGTATATCTTGGCTTTACCGACCAACCTCGGTTTCACCCTTTCATCTCCACAAACAATCAGTGTCTATTCACCGATCCACTTATAATATTTCTTCAAACTCCCTTAAACACAAGAAGACTTTAAATACCCATAACTTTGGCCCACCAATCTCCTCTCCCTATACTAAAACATAAACTTTTATTAGTAATAATCTAAAAAATTATAATCACTACTTAGAATAAACGCTTCGTTCGATAAACCACCCTTGAACTCGATGTGAGTTCACAATTTATATTATTACTGATATATTTATTATTATCACTCTTGTTCCTGAGCATTATGACTCTAAGCTCTGATACCATCTGTGACAGCCCCAGATCCGGGGTCAGGAATCCGGGCCATCAACGACCAATTTCAGTTTAATGACACTTCATTCTTGGCAGCTGGAATATAAATTCATACTAAAACTTACATAATAGACCCCACACTTAATAATGTTACACACCTGTCATATGCTCAGAGAACAACATCCACAATATTAAAAGTTTAGATTTAAGCAGTTATTACAAACCAGGATCATACTTAAATACCTTGTTGAATAATACTTCGACATAAAGCATTTCAACAATCAAAAGTTTATTATATCAGCTTACACACTAAATGTACATAATCTACCAGTACCCAACCGTCCGATAGCTACCTCGGGAATCGTTGCCAACACTCTCTCAAAAGTTCATCTTTCCCGTACCCTCTTGCAGGGTGTAGTGCGGAGTATCGGCATACCTAGCTGTTGTATACATAATAGCAAGAATGAGCTAAAATAGCTCAGCAAGATAAATTCTATCAACTAGCATCAAAGGGAAATAAATCATTATACATATATATATATATATAATAGACAAAAACAAATTTCAGTTATTATGGAAAGAATTTTATTTTCATTCAATATATATACACTTTCCAATTATCTTTGTACGAAAAGAAATATATAGTATTATAATATCAGTTTCTCTTCTAATACCATATAATATCAGTTTCTCTTCTTAAATAATATAACAATCAATATACCGTTTCAGTGTACTTTTCTAAAATAATATGATAAACTTGAACAAATCTTTCGCTATCATCTTCTCATTTCCTTCTTATGCAACATTTATATAAATTAATATAAAATCAGTTTCTCTTCATCTGTAACAATAATTCCATCATTTCAGATCATGTTTCTGTTTTCAGTATAAAAATCTGAAAACCATTGTCAACACTTTCTTTTCAAAAACATTGGGGATATCTGCTGTCGCCTAATACGTTAGGACGATGATCAGTCGCCTAATCGTACCTGCTCTCTTTTTACTACCGGTAGAAGGAATGAAGATCATCCCTGGAGGAAGGCCACCTGCTAACATCCTCCCTTGGCATCTTCGTGCCGTAATAAAAATATTAAATGCTGGACTGTGTCGCACACAGCCCTGACACAGCCACTTACGCAAGTCTGTTGCAATCCCCTTTTTTTTTTCAATCAGTATTCCATTTATACCAATACCATTCCACATTTTTCCTTTCAATTTCCATTTCCATTCACATATATCATTTCCATTTCCATTTATCATCACCTCTAAAAATACATATGTCATAATACTTTGATTATGACTCAGACATCTTATCTGTGTTTACTGGAATCCAGTACACTTACATATATATAAAATATTCCATTCACATTTTAATTCACATTTATCTTTTTCATCATTTCCATGTATCATCAACCTTAATATATATATATATATATATATATATATATATATCATAATACTTGGATTATAACTCAGACATCTCCTCTGTATTCAATGAAATCCAATACGCTCTTATAAAATATTCCATCTATTTTCAAAAGTATTAAATAAAAAAAAATCAAATAATATTTATTAAATCACAATTGCTTAGAAAGAATATTTTTAACATAACGTTATAAATTATATAACCCTAGATAACAACTGATACCATTCTTCATATAACTCTAGATAACAACTGATACCATTCTTCATATAACTCTAGATAACAACTGATACCATTCTTCTTATAACTCTAGATAACAACTGATATCATTCTCTTTCACCTCTCTTTACCATAAAGCATATTCGCTCCATTCATATTTCATAATTTATATCCATTTCTCTTTAATTCCAATATCAGGGAAATAATTCTTAGCAATATAGCAAACATAGAATAACATATATATTCCATGAAATCATTTACTTTGAAAATAAAATAGTTTTCCAAGGTAAGGATAGAAGAAATCTTGCCTCGATCTCTATATCCCAGTGGCACGACCCGCGGTTCGTCCTGAGTTTCTATAAACACGAAAAGGATCCTCGTTAGAATACTACATCCCTTACTCACTTCACCTTTATATAAGAATATCCTTGACACTTAGTATATGTTTAACACATTATTAATAATCCAAGAGTTCCAAGAACCTAACCATTTTGGACTCAATCAAAGTTTCAGTGTTTTTCACCATTTCCCTTAATAACCACACTCGACTGTAAAAATTCTCAGAAAATATCAAATTTGAATTTTAATGCAAGGTCAGTGGGGTTTTAATCTCTGTTCAACCTACTATATTGTCCCAAAATTTTATAACTTTTAAAAATGTTTAAGTATGGTAACTATGACCTCAAAGTTGACACAACTGCATTTTCTCGGTTTCCGAACGTCTTTCACTAAAACTGACTTTTCTCCTAAACCGTACATCAGATTTTAACGTACTTTATATCAAAACGATCTATGAACTAAGCTCTATCATCTCATGGTCACTTGGTACTCTAGACAGGGTGCTACTGTACGGAATTGGTGTCCAAAAACAGGGCAGTTTTTGTTTTAACTAAAATCGGACATTATAACGGCTATATTTTCATACTTTCCAAAATCCAACTCCTCCAAATCTATCATCCACCTTATACACCATCACCTACACCATGTGGTCATCTTACCAACCATGGTTACAAGCACATACTCCTTCCATATTCAACTTTAATCACTTACAAACACATATATCATCATGAATAATCACTTATCATAATCTTAATCACTAAACATTCTATAATCCATCCTATATTCAAAGTAATACTAAAGGGTCTTGAGATTTATACCTTCTTGAAGCTTTAACAACCCTTATCAAGCCTTGGGATATGCTTAATCAACCTTATACTAGCTTGGATCAACTAAAGAAACCATAAAAACAAAGTTAGTTTCTAAGGGTTACTATTCATCATCACTTTTGTAAAAATCATAACAAATCGAAAAATAAGAGTTTGGCTCTCAAATTTTTACCACATCTTGGCCTCTGTATAAGCTTTGATTTGAGCTATAGATCACCAAAAACAAAGCTTCCTAGCTATGGTTTTGAGCTCCATCTTTCCGCTGGACAGAAACTGGACAGGTTTGGTTCTCCCACTTTGAGCATGGATTTGACTAGGCTATACTACTTGGATTGCTATGAAATTTGGAGCGAATCATACCCATGGAGTGGAGAGGTTGTGGTTAAAATTTGGTGATTTTATCATGGATAGAAATGGAGATATGATTTTTCTTCTCCTCCTTGCTCTTGCTGGGCAGGTTGTAGAGAAAGAGATAATGGAAAGTAATTGATTCCTCTTGCTTGTTTTGATCTTATGTTGATCAATTCTTGAGAATTCTAGAGTCTAGTGGAAGCTTTGGAGATATTTTGTGGTAAAACCATGCTAAAATGACTAATTTACCCTTAAAACAAGTTAGTGGAATGTGATGTCATTCTAATGATCTCATAATTCTCTTTTCTTGATTTTCCTAAGTAATTTGCTAGCACTCTTGGTAATAATAATGTGGTATATATCCTTGTTATATTATAATCTTGGTTGTTTGGTTTCCATACTCGTCTAGTTGTGGTTCGTTACGAATATATCTCGTCATCCAGTGGTTTTGAAATCGTTTAAAAATCCAAATTCCCTTAGCATTCTCTTAACTTAAAAATCCCCTGGTTTAACTTAAATTCACTAATTCCTCAATATATAATTCCTTTAATATTTCTATGCTCCTTAATATCCAATAAATAGAAGCTCGTTCGAACTCAAAATCCTCAAAATCTAAATTCAGGAATTTCTGAAATCCATCGTCATTTCGAGTCACTTATTTTTATAGTATATCACTAATATGGTTTTTGTTTGTTCATTTTCCATTTCCAATATAGAGTACCTACACACCATTTCTTTAAATCCTCAAAATTTACTATTCATGGGGTCATTATAGCTTTGCTAAAATTAGGATTATTACAGTTCCTTAGGAACAAAATATGTAAAAATATTCACAAAGTGGCCCGACTCGATTTTTAACAATACCCCGTACGCTAACACCTTTTTAAGATTATCCGAAAATCAAGTTTCGATCATATCAGCTCCGATTCGGGTCCGAATTTCGTCAAATAAAATTTCGTTGAATTCCAATAACCCATAGGAACAAAATATGTAAAAATATCCACAAAATGGTCCGACTCAATTTTTAACAATATCCCGTGTACTAACCCCTTTGGGAATATCCGAAAATCGAGTTTCCATTATATCAGCTCCGATTCAGGTCCGAAACGCGTCAAATAAAATTTTGTTGAATCCCAATGACCCATAGGAACAAAATATGTAAAAATGTCCATGAAATAGTCCGACCCGATTTTTAACAATATTTCGTGTACTAACCCCTTTGAGGATTATCCGAAAACCGATTTTCAATCATATCAGGTCCGATTCAGGTTCGAACTACGTCAAATAAAATTTTGTTGAATTTTAATAACCCATAGGAACGAAATATAAAAAAATATCCACAGAATGGTCCGACTTGATTTTTAACAATATCCCTTGTACTAACCCCTTTCAGAGTTTTCCGAAAACCGAGTTTTGATCATATCAGGTCCGATTCCGGTCCGAACTGTGTCAAATAAAATTTCGTTGAATTCCAATAACCCACAGGAACAAAATATGTAAAAATATCCGCAAAATGGTCCGACTTGATTTTTAACTATATCCCGTGTACTAACCCCTTTGAGAATTTTCCGAAAACCGAGTTTTGATCATATCAGCTCCGATTCCGGTCCGAACTGCGTGAAATAAAATTTCGTTGAATTCCAATAACCCATAGGAACAAAATATGTAAAAATATCCACAAAATGGTCCGACTCGATTTTTAACAATATCCCATGTACTAGCCCCTTTGAGGATTATCCAAAAATCGAGTTTCGATTATATCAGCTCCGATTCAGGTCCGAATTGCGTCAAATAAATTTCGTTGAATTCCAATAACCCATAGGAACAAAATATGTAAAAATATCCACAAATTGGTCCGACTTGATTTTTAACAATATCCCATGTACTAACCCCTTTGAGAATTTTTCCGAAAACCGAGTTTCGATCATATCAGCTCCGATTCCGGTCCGAACAGCGTCAAATAAATTTCGTTGAATTCCAATAACCCATAGGAACAAAATATGTAAAAATATCCACAAATTGGTCCGACTTGATTATTAACAATATCCCGTGTACTAACCCCTTTGAGAATTTTTCCGAAAACCGAGTTTCGATCATATCAGCTCCGATTCCGGTCCGAACAGCGTCAAATAAAATTTTGTTAAATTCCAATAACCCATAGGAACAAAATATGTAAAAATATCCACAAAATGGCCCGACTTGATTTTTAACAATATCCCGTGAACTATAACCCCTTTGAGAATTTTCCGAAAATCGAGTTTCGATCATTTCAGCCCCGATTCAGGTCCGAACGGCACCAAATAAAATTTCAATGAATTCCAATAACCCAGAGGAACAAAATATGTAAAAATATCCATAAAAAGGTCCGACTAGATTTTTAACAATATCCCGTGTACTAACCCCTTTGGGAATATCCAAAAATCGAGTTTCCATTATATCAGCTCCGATTCAGGTCCGAAACGCGTCAAATAAAATTTTGTTGAATCCCAATAACCCATAGGAACAAAATATGTAAAAATGTCCATGAAATGGTCCGACCCGATTTTTAACAATATTTCGTGTACTAACCCCTTTGAGGATTATCCGAAAACCGATTTTCAATCATATCAGGTCCGATTCAAGTTCGAACTACGTCAAATAAAATTTTGTTAAATTTTAATAACCCATAGGAACAAAATATATAAAATATCCACAAAATGGTTCGACTTGATTTTTAACAATATCCCATGTACTAACCCCTTTGAGAATTTTCCGAAAACTGAGTTTCGATCATATCAGCTCCGATTCCGGTCCGAGCTGCGTCAAATAAAATTTCGTTGAATTCCAATAACCCATAGGAACAAAATATGTAAAAATATCCATAAAATGGTCTGACTCAATTTTTAACAATATCCCGTGTAACAACCCCTTTGAGGATTATCCAAAAACCGAGTTTCGATCATATCAGCTTCGATTCAAGTCCGAACTGCATCAAATAAAATTTGGTTGAATGCTGGTTTAGGGTTTAAGGTTTAGGGTTTCAGGATTTAAGGTTTTAGGGTTCAGGGTATAAGGTTTAGGGTTTAGGGTTTAGGGGTAAGGGTTTAGGGGTTTAAGATTTACGATTTAGGGTTTAGGGTTCCTTAGGAACAAAATATGTAAAAATATTCACAAAATGGCCCGACTCGATTTTTAACGATACCCCGTATGCTAACACATTTTTAAGATTATCCGAAAATCGAGTTTCGATCATATCAGCTCCGATTCGGGTCCGAATTTCGTCAAATAAAATTTCGTTGAATTCCAATAACCCATGGGAACAAAATATGTAAAAATATTCACAAAGTGGCCCGACTCGATTTTTAACAATACCCTGTATGCTAACACCTTTTTAAGATTATCCGAAAATCGAGTTTCGATCATATCAGCTCCGATTCCGGTCCGAACAGCGTCAAATAAAATTTCGTTGAATTCCAATAACCCATAGGAATAAAATATGTAAAAATATCCACAAAATGGTCCAACTCAATTTTTAACAATATCCCGTGTACTAACCCCTTTGGGAATATCCGAAAATTGAGTTTCGATTATATCAACTCCGATTTAGGTCCTAAACGCGTCAAATAAAATTTTGTTGAATCCCAATAACCCATAGGAACAAAATATGTAAAAATGTCCATGAAATAGTCCGACCCAATTTTTAACAATATTTCGTGTACTAACCCCTTTGAGGATTATCCGAAAACCGAGTTTCGATCATATCAGCTTCGATTCAAGTCCGAACTGCATCAACTAAAATTTGGTTGAATGCTGGTTTAGGGTTTAAGGTTTAGGGTTTAGGGTTTTAGGATTTAAGGTTTTAGGGTTCAGGGTCTAAGGTTTAGGGTTTAGGGGTAAGGGTTTAGGGGTTTAAGATTTAAGATTTAGGGTTTAAGGTTTAGGGTTCCTTAGGAACAAAATATGTAAAAATATTCACAAAGTGGCCCGACTCGATTTTTAACAATACCCCGTACGCTAACACCTTTTTAAGATTATCCGAAAATCAAGTTTCGATCATATCAGCTCCGATTCGGGTCCGAATTTCGTCAAATAAAATTTCGTTGAATTCCAATAACCCATAGGAACAAAATATGTAAAAATATCCACAAAATGGTCCGACTCAATTTTTAACAATATCCCGTGTACTAACCCCTTTGGGAATATCCGAAAATCGAGTTTCCATTATATCAGCTCCGATTCAGGTCCGAAACGCGTCAAATAAAATTTTGTTGAATCCCAATGACCCATAGGAACAAAATATGTAAAAATGTCCATGAAATAGTCCGACCCGATTTTTAACAATATTTCGTGTACTAACCCCTTTGAGGATTATCCGAAAACCGATTTTCAATCATATCAGGTCCGATTCAGGTTCGAACTACGTCAAATAAAATTTTGTTGAATTTTAATAACCCATAGGAACGAAATATAAAAAAATATCCACAGAATGGTCCGACTTGATTTTTAACAATATCCCTTGTACTAACCCCTTTCAGAGTTTTCCGAAAACCGAGTTTTGATCATATCAGGTCCGATTCCGGTCCGAACTGTGTCAAATAAAATTTCGTTGAATTCCAATAACCCACAGGAACAAAATATGTAAAAATATCCGCAAAATGGTCCGACTTGATTTTTAACTATATCCCGTGTACTAACCCCTTTGAGAATTTTCCGAAAACCGAGTTTTGATCATATCAGCTCCGATTCCGGTCCGAACTGCGTGAAATAAAATTTCGTTGAATTCCAATAACCCATAGGAACAAAATATGTAAAAATATCCACAAAATGGTCCGACTCGATTTTTAACAATATCCCATGTACTAGCCCCTTTGAGGATTATCCAAAAATCGAGTTTCGATTATATCAGCTCCGATTCAGGTCCGAATTGCGTCAAATAAATTTCGTTGAATTCCAATAACCCATAGGAACAAAATATGTAAAAATATCCACAAATTGGTCCGACTTGATTTTTAACAATATCCCATGTACTAACCCCTTTGAGAATTTTTCCGAAAACCGAGTTTCGATCATATCAGCTCCGATTCCGGTCCGAACAGCGTCAAATAAATTTCGTTGAATTCCAATAACCCATAGGAACAAAATATGTAAAAATATCCACAAATTGGTCCGACTTGATTATTAACAATATCCCGTGTACTAACCCCTTTGAGAATTTTTCCGAAAATCGAGTTTCGATCATATCAGCTCCGATTCCGGTCCGAACAGCGTCAAATAAAATTTTGTTAAATTCCAATAACCCATAGGAACAAAATATGTAAAAATATCCACAAAATGGCCCGACTTGATTTTTAACAATATCCCGTGAACTATAACCCCTTTGAGAATTTTCCGAAAATCGAGTTTCGATCATTTCAGCCCCGATTCAGGTCCGAACGGCACCAAATAAAATTTCAATGAATTCCAATAACCCAGAGGAACAAAATATGTAAAAATATCCATAAAAAGGTCCGACTAGATTTTTAACAATATCCCGTGTACTAACCCCTTTGGGAATATCCAAAAATCGAGTTTCCATTATATCAGCTCCGATTCAGGTCCGAAACGCGTCAAATAAAATTTTGTTGAATCCCAATAACCCATAGGAACAAAATATGTAAAAATGTCCATGAAATGGTCCGACCCGATTTTTAACAATATTTCGTGTACTAACCCCTTTGAGGATTATCCGAAAACCGATTTTCAATCATATCAGGTCCGATTCAAGTTCGAACTACGTCAAATAAAATTTTGTTAAATTTTAATAACCCATAGGAACAAAATATATAAAATATCCACAAAATGGTTCGACTTGATTTTTAACAATATCCCATGTACTAACCCCTTTGAGAATTTTCCGAAAACTGAGTTTCGATCATATCAGCTCCGATTCCGGTCCGAGCTGCGTCAAATAAAATTTCGTTGAATTCCAATAACCCATAGGAACAAAATATGTAAAAATATCCATAAAATGGTCTGACTCAATTTTTAACAATATCCCGTGTAACAACCCCTTTGAGGATTATCCAAAAACCGAGTTTCGATCATATCAGCTTCGATTCAAGTCCGAACTGCATCAAATAAAATTTGGTTGAATGCTGGTTTAGGTTTTAAGGTTTAGGGTTTCAGGATTTAAGGTTTTAGGGTTCAGGGTATAAGGTTTAGGGTTTAGGGTTTAGGGGTAAGGGTTTAGGGGTTTAAGATTTACGATTTAGGGTTTAGGGTTCCTTAGGAACAAAATATGTAAAAATATTCACAAAATGGCCCGACTCGATTTTTAACGATACCCCGTATGCTAACACATTTTTAAGATTATCCGAAAATCGAGTTTCGATCATATCAGCTCCGATTCGGGTCCGAATTTCGTCAAATAAAATTTCGTTGAATTCCAATAACCCATGGGAACAAAATATGTAAAAATATTCACAAAGTGGCCCGACTCGATTTTTAACAATACCCTGTATGCTAACACCTTTTTAAGATTATCCGAAAATCGAGTTTCGATCATATCAGCTCCGATTCCGGTCCGAACAGCGTCAAATAAAATTTCGTTGAATTCCAATAACCCATAGGAATAAAATATGTAAAAATATCCACAAAATGGTCCAACTCAATTTTTAACAATATCCCGTGTACTAACCCCTTTGGGAATATCCGAAAATTGAGTTTCGATTATATCAACTCCGATTTAGGTCCTAAACGCGTCAAATAAAATTTTGTTGAATGCCAATAACCCGTAGGAACAAAATATGTAAAAATATCCATGAAATGGTCTGACCCGATTTTTAACAATATTTCGTGTACTAACCCCTTTGAGGATTATCCGAAAACCGATTTTCAATCATATCAGGTCCGATTCAGGTTCGAACTACGTCAAATAAAATTTTGTTAAATTTTAATAACCCATAGGAACAAAATATATAAAAATATCCACAAAATGGTTCGGCTTGATTTTTAACAATATCCCGTGGACTAACCCCTTTCAGAATTTTCCGAAAGCCGAGTTTCGATCATATCAGCTCTGATTCCGGTCCGAACTGCGTCAAATAAAATTTCATTGAATTCTAATAACCCATAGGAACCAAATATGTAAAAATATCCACAAAGTGGTCTGACTCGATTTTTAACAATATCCCGTGTACTAACCCCTTTGACGATTATCTGAAAACCGAGTTTCGATCATATCAGCTTCGATTCAAGTCCGAACTGCATCAAATATAATTTGGTTGAATGCTGGTTTAGGGTTTAAGGTTTAGGGTTTAGGGTTTTAGGATTTAAGGTTTTAGGGTTCAGGGTCTATGGTTTAGGGTTTAGGGGTTTAAGATTTAAGATTTAGGGTTTAGGGTTTAGGGTTCCTTAGGAACAAAATATGTAAAAATATTCACAAAGTGGCCCGACTCGATTTTTAACAATACCCCGTATGCTAACTCCTTTTTAAGATTATCCGAAAATCGAGTTTCGATCATATCAGCTCCGATTCGGGTCCGAATTTCGTCAAATAAAATTTCGTTGAATTCCAATAACCCATAGGAACAAAATATGTAAAAATATCCACAAAATGGTCCGACTCAATTTTTAACAATATCCCGTGTACTAACCCCTTTGGGAATATCCGAAAATCGAGTTTCCATTATATCAGCTCCGATTCAGGTCCGAAACGCGTCAAATAAAATTTTGTTGAATCCCAATGACCCATAGGAACAAAATATGTAAAAATGTCCATGAAATAGTCCGACCCGATTTTTAACAATATTTCGTGTACTAACCCCTTTGAGGATTATCCGAAAACCGATTTTCAATCATATCAGGTCCGATTCAGGTTCGAACTACGTCAAATAAAATTTTGTTGAATTTTAATAACCCATAGGAACAAAATATAAAAAAATATCCACAGAATGGTCCGACTTGATTTTTAACAATATCCCTTGTACTAACCCCTTTCAGAGTTTTCCGAAAACCGAGTTTTGATCATATCAGGTCCGATTCCGGTCCGAACTGTGTCAAATAAAATTTCGTTGAATTCCAATAACCCACAGGAACAAAATGTGTAAAAATATCCACAAAATGGTCCGACTTGATTTTTAACAATATCCCGTGTACTAACCTCTTTGAGAATTTTCCGAAAACCGAGTTTCGATCATATCAGCTCCGATTCATTTCCGAATTGCGTCAAATAAAATTTCATTGAATCCCAATAACCCATAGGAACAAAATATGTAAAAATATCCACAAAATGGTCCGACTCGATTTTTAACAATATCCCATGTACTAGCCCCTTTGAGGATTATCCAAAAACCGAGTTTCGATTATATCAGCTTCGATTCAGGTCCGAATTGCGTCAAATAAAATTTCGTTGAATTCCAATAACCCATAGGAACAAAATATGTAAAAATATCCGCAAAATGGTCCGACTAGATTTTTAACAATATCCCGTGTACTAACCCCTTTGGGAATATCCGAAAATCGAGTTTCCATTATATCAGCTCCGATTCAGGTCCGAAACGCGTCAAATAAAATTTTGTTGAATCCCAATAACCCATAGGAACAAAATATGTAAAAATGTCCATGAAACGGTCCGACCCGATTTTTAACAATATTTCGTGTACTAACCCCTTTGAGGATTATCCGAAAACCGATTTTCAATCATATCAGGTCCGATTCAGGTTCGAACTACGTCAAATAAAATTTTGTTAAATTTTAATAACCCATAGGAACAAAATATATAAAAATATCCACAAAATGGTTCGACTTGATTTTTAACAATATCCCATGTACTAACCCCTTTGAGAATTTTCCGAAAACTGAGTTTCGATCATATCAGCTCCGATTCCGGTCCGAGCTGCGTCAAATAAAATTTCGTTGAATTCCAATAACCCATAGGAACAAAATATGTAAAAATATCCATAAAATGGTCTGACTCAATTTTTAACAATATCCCGTGTAACAATCCCTTTGAGGATTATCCAAAAACCGAGTTTCGATCATATCAGCTTCGATTCAAGTCCGAACTGCAAATGCTGGTTTAGGGTTTAAGGTTTAGGGTTTCAGGATTTAAGGTTTTAGGGTTCAGGGTATAAGGTTTAGGGTTTAGGGTTTAGGGGTAAGGGTTTAGGGGTTTAAGATTTACGATTTAGGGTTTAGGATTCCTTAGGAACAAAATATGTAAAAATATTCACAAAATGGCCCGACTGGATTTTTAACGATACCCCGTATGCTAACACCTTTTTAAGATAATCCGAAAATCGAGTTTCGATCATATTAGCTCCGATTCGGGTCCGAATTTCGTCAAATAAAATTTCGTTGAATTCCAATAACCCATGGGAACAAAATATGTAAAAATATTCACAAAGTGGCCCGACTCGATTTTTAACAATAGCCCGTATGCTAACACCTTTTTAAGATTATCCGAAAATCGAGTTTCGATCATATCAGCTCCGATTCCGGTCCGAACAGCGTCAAATAAAATTTCGTTGAATTCCAATAACCCATAGGAATAAAATATGTAAAAATATCCACAAAATGGTCCAACTCAATTTTTAACAATATCCCGTGTACTAACCCCTTTGGGAATATCCGAAAATTGAGTTTCGATTATATCAACTCCGATTTAGGTCCTAAACGCGTCAAATAAAATTTTGTTGAATCCCAATAACCCGTAGGAACAAAATATGTAAAAATATCCATGAAATGGTCCGACCCGATTTTTAACAATATTTCGTGTACTAACCCCTTTGAGGATTATCCGAAAACCGATTTTCAATCATATCAGGTCCGATTCAGGTTCGAACTACGTCAAATAAAATTTTGTTAAATTTTAATAACCCATAGGAACAAAATATATAAAAATATCCACAAAATGGTTCGGCTTGATTTTTAACAATATCCCGTGGACTAACCCCTTTCAGAATTTTCCGAAAGCCGAGTTTCGATCATATCATCTCTGATTCCGGTCCGAACTTCGTCAAATAAAATTTCATTGAATTCTAATAACCCATAGGAACCAAATATGTAAAAATATCCACAAAGTGGTCTGACTCGATTTTTAACAATATCCCGTGTACTAATCCCTTTGACGATTATCCGAAAACCCAGTTTCGATCATATCAGCTTCGATTCAAGTCCGAACTGCATCAAATATAATTTGGTTGAATGCTGGTTTAGGGTTTAAGGTTTAGGGTTTAGGGTTTTAGGATTTAAGGTTTTAGGGTTCAGGGTCTATGGTTTAGGGTTTAGGGGTTTAAGATTTAAGATTTAGGGTTTAGGGTTCCTTAGGAACAAAATATGTAAAAATATTCACAAAGTGGCCCGACTCGATTTTTAACAATACCCCGTATGCTAACACCTTTTTAAGATTATCCGAAAATCGAGTTTCGATCATATCAGCTCCGATTCGGGTCCGAATTTCGTCAAATAAAATTTCGTTGAATTCCAATAACCCATAGGAACAAAATATGTAAAAATATCCACAAAATGGTCCGACTCAATTTTTAACAATATCCCGTGTACTAACCCCTTTGGGAATATCCGAAAATCGAGTTTCCATTATATCAGCTCCGATTCAGGTCCGAAACGCGTCAAATAAAATTTTGTTGAATCCCAATGACCCATAGGAACAAAATATGTAAAAATGTCCATGAAATAGTCCGACCCGATTTTTAACAATATTTCGTGTACTAACCCCTTTGAGGATTATCCGAAAACCGATTTTCAATCATATCAGGTCCGATTCAGGTTCGAACTACGTCAAATAAAATTTTGTTGAATTTTAATAACCCATAGGAACAAAATATAAAAAAATATCCACAGAATGGTCCGACTTGATTTTTAACAATATCCCTTGTACTAACCCCTTTCAGAGTTTTCCGAAAACCGAGTTTTGATCATATCAGGTCCGATTCCGGTCCGAACTGTGTCAAATAAAATTTCGTTGAATTCCAATAACCCACAGGAACAAAATATGTAAAAATATCCACAAAATGGTCCGACTTGATTTTTAACAATATCCCGTGTACTAACCTCTTTGAGAATTTTCCGAAAACCGAGTTTCGATCATATCAGCTCCGATTCATTTCCGAATTGCGTCAAATAAAATTTCATTGAATCCCAATAACCCATAGGAACAAAATATGTAAAAATATCCACAAAATGGTCCGACTCGATTTTTAACAATATCCCATGTACTAGCCCCTTTGAGGATTATCCAAAAACCGAGTTTCGATTATATCAGCTTCGATTCAGGTCCGAATTGCGTCAAATAAAATTTCGTTGAATTCCAATAACCCATAGGAACAAAATATGTAAAAATATCCGCAAAATGGTCCGACTAGATTTTTAACAATATCCCGTGTACTAACCCCTTTGGGAATATCCGAAAATCGAGTTTCCATTATATCAGCTCCGATTCAGGTCCGAAACGCGTCAAATAAAATTTTGTTGAATCCCAATAACCCATAGGAACAAAATATGTAAAAATGTCCATGAAACGGTCCGACCCGATTTTTAACAATATTTCGTGTACTAACCCCTTTGAGGATTATCCGAAAACCGATTTTCAATCATATCAGGTCCGATTCAGGTTCGAACTACGTCAAATAAAATTTTGTTAAATTTTAATAACCCATAGGAACAAAATATATAAAAATATCCACAAAATGGTTCGACTTGATTTTTAACAATATCCCATGTACTAACCCCTTTGAGAATTTTCCGAAAACTGAGTTTCGATCATATCAGCTCCGATTCCGGTCCGAGCTGCGTCAAATAAAATTTCGTTGAATTCCAATAACCCATAGGAACAAAATATGTAAAAATATCCATAAAATGGTCTGACTCAATTTTTAACAATATCCCGTGTAACAATCCCTTTGAGGATTATCCAAAAACCGAGTTTCGATCATATCAGCTTCGATTCAAGTCCGAACTGCATCAAATAAAATTTGGTTGAATGCTGGTTTAGGGTTTAAGGTTTAGGGTTTCAGGATTTAAGGTTTTAGGGTTCAGGGTATAAGGTTTAGGGTTTAGGGTTTAGGGGTAAGGGTTTAGGGGTTTAAGATTTACGATTTAGGGTTTAGGATTCCTTAGGAACAAAATATGTAAAAATATTCACAAAATGGCCCGACTGGATTTTTAACGATACCCCGTATGCTAACACCTTTTTAAGATAATCCGAAAATCGAGTTTCGATCATATTAGCTCCGATTCGGGTCCGAATTTCGTCAAATAAAATTTCGTTGAATTCCAATAACCCATGGGAACAAAATATGTAAAAATATTCACAAAGTGGCCCGACTCGATTTTTAACAATAGCCCGTATGCTAACACCTTTTTAAGATTATCCGAAAATCGAGTTTCGATCATATCAGCTCCGATTCCGGTCCGAACAGCGTCAAATAAAATTTCGTTGAATTCCAATAACCCATAGGAATAAAATATGTAAAAATATCCACAAAATGGTCCAACTCAATTTTTAACAATATCCCGTGTACTAACCCCTTTGGGAATATCCGAAAATTGAGTTTCGATTATATCAACTCCGATTTAGGTCCTAAACGCGTCAAATAAAATTTTGTTGAATCCCAATAACCCGTAGGAACAAAATATGTAAAAATATCCATGAAATGGTCCGACCCGATTTTTAACAATATTTCGTGTACTAACCCCTTTGAGGATTATCCGAAAACCGATTTTCAATCATATCAGGTCCGATTCAGGTTCGAACTACGTCAAATAAAATTTTGTTAAATTTTAATAACCCATAGGAACAAAATATATAAAAATATCCACAAAATGGTTCGGCTTGATTTTTAACAATATCCCGTGGACTAACCCCTTTCAGAATTTTCCGAAAGCCGAGTTTCGATCATATCATCTCTGATTCCGGTCCGAACTTCGTCAAATAAAATTTCATTGAATTCTAATAACCCATAGGAACCAAATATGTAAAAATATCCACAAAGTGGTCTGACTCGATTTTTAACAATATCCCGTGTACTAATCCCTTTGACGATTATCCGAAAACCCAGTTTCGATCATATCAGCTTCGATTCAAGTCCGAACTGCATCAAATATAATTTGGTTGAATGCTGGTTTAGGGTTTAAGGTTTAGGGTTTAGGGTTTTAGGATTTAAGGTTTTAGGGTTCAGGGTCTATGGTTTAGGGTTTAGGGGTTTAAGATTTAAGATTTAGGGTTTAGGGTTTAGGGTTCCTTAGGAACAAAATATGTAAAAATATTCACAAAGTGGCCCGACTCGATTTTTAACAATACCCCGTATGCTAACACCTTTTTAAGATTATCCGAAAATCGAGTTTCGATCATATCAGCTCCGATTCAGGTCCGAATTTCGTCAAATAAAATTTCGTTGAATTCCAATAACCCATAGGAACAAAATATGTAAAAATATCCACAAAATGGTCCGACTCAATTTTTAACAATATCCCGTGTACTAACCCCTTTGGGAATATCCGAAAATCGAGTTTCCATTATATCAGCTCCGATTCAGGTCCGAAACGCGTCAAATAAAATTTTGTTGAATCCCAATGACCCATAGGAACAAAATATGTAAAAATGTCCATGAAATAGTCCGACCCGATTTTTAACAATATTTCGTGTACTAACCCCTTTGAGGATTATCCGAAAACCGATTTTCAATCATATCAGGTCCGATTCAGGTTCGAACTACGTCAAATAAAATTTTGTTGAATTTTAATAACCCATAGGAACAAAATATAAAAAAATATCCACAGAATGGTCCGACTTGATTTTTAACAATATCCCTTGTACTAACCCCTTTCAGAGTTTTCCGAAAACCGAGTTTTGATCATATCAGGTCCGATTCCGGTCCGAACTGTGTCAAATAAAATTTCGTTGAATTCCAATAACCCACAGGAACAAAATATGTAAAAATATCCACAAAATGGTCCGACTTGATTTTTAACAATATCCCGTGTACTAACCTCTTTGAGAATTTTCCGAAAACCGAGTTTCGATCATATCAGCTCCGATTCATTTCCGAATTGCGTCAAATAAAATTTCATTGAATCCCAATAACCCATAGGAACAAAATATGTAAAAATATCCACAAAATGGTCCGACTCGATTTTTAACAATATCCCATGTACTAGCCCCTTTGAGGATTATCCAAAAACCGAGTTTCGATTATATCAGCTTCGATTCAGGTCCGAATTGCGTCAAATAAAATTTCGTTGAATTCCAATAACCCATAGGAACAAAATATGTAAAAATATCCGCAAAATGGTCCGACTAGATTTTTAACAATATCCCGTGTACTAACCCCTTTGGGAATATCCGAAAATCGAGTTTCCATTATATCAGCTCCGATTCAGGTCCGAAACGCGTCAAATAAAATTTTGTTGAATCCCAATAACCCATAGGAACAAAATATGTAAAAATGTCCATGAAACGGTCCGACCCGATTTTTAACAATATTTCGTGTACTAACCCCTTTGAGGATTATCCGAAAACCGATTTTCAATCATATCAGGTCCGATTCAGGTTCGAACTACGTCAAATAAAATTTTGTTAAATTTTAATAACCCATAGGAACAAAATATATAAAAATATCCACAAAATGGTTCGACTTGATTTTTAACAATATCCCATGTACTAACCCCTTTGAGAATTTTCCGAAAACTGAGTTTCGATCATATCAGCTCCGATTCCGGTCCGAGCTGCGTCAAATAAAATTTCGTTGAATTCCAATAACCCATAGGAACAAAATATGTAAAAATATCCATAAAATGGTCTGACTCAATTTTTAACAATATCCCGTGTAACAATCCCTTTGAGGATTATCCAAAAACCGAGTTTCGATCATATCAGCTTCGATTCAAGTCCGAACTGCATCAAATAAAATTTGGTTGAATGCTGGTTTAGGGTTTAAGGTTTAGGGTTTCAGGATTTAAGGTTTTAGGGTTCAGGGTATAAGGTTTAGGGTTTAGGGTTTGGGGGTAAGGGTTTAGGGGTTTAAGATTTACGATTTAGGGTTTAGGATTCCTTAGGAACAAAATATGTAAAAATATTCACAAAATGGCCCGACTGGATTTTTAACGATACCTCGGGTCAGGGTTCATCTTTATACACTAGTGTTTCACGAGTATTGTCTTTATGTAAAGCGTGGAGCGACCGACGCGTTTACGACAATGTCAATTCGATGCTAATCGGCACTAATCAGCCTTAACGACATTTAAACAATGTTTAAACGACGTTGAACGGCATAAAACGGCACTAAACGGTACTAACTAGCCTTAAACGACACTTAAACAACGTTTAAGTGACGCCAACCGGTATTAAACGACACTGAACGGTGCTTATCGGCACTAACGGTGCTATCGGCACTAACGGTGCTAATCGGTACTTAATCGGTGCTTATCGGCACTGACGGTGCTATCGGCACTTAATCGGTGCTTATCGGCACTAACGGTGCTAATCGACACTTAATCGGTGCTTATCGGCACTAACGGTGCTAATCGACACTTAATCGGTGCTTATCGGCACTAACAAGCCTTGAACGACACTTAAACAATGTTAAGCGATTCTAAATGACGTTAAACGGTGCTAAACGGCACTAGCGGGGGTCCGGGGGCAGCAGCCCCCGGGCGGGGTCCAAGGGGCGGCAGCCCCTGGCGGGGTCCAAGGGGCAGAGCCCCTGGCTGGGGTCGAGCTTGGAAATTTTTTATTTCCAAGGGCTAGTACTATTCAGAAATTATCATTTCGACTCAAATTTCTGAATTTTGATCACAAATTTCGATCAGGAAACTTCACATTTTTCGACCAGGATTTCGACCAGGATTCTGGTCGAAATAAGGTCTCATTTTTCTCCTGGTCGAACGGATTTTCGACCAGGATTCCTGGTCGTTTCGACCAGGATTCTGGTCGAAATAGGGTCTCAATTTTCTCCTGGTCGAACGGATTTTCGACCAGGATTCCTGGTCGTTTCGACCAGGATTCTGGTCGAAATAAGGGTCCAAAATTTCTCCTGGTCGAATGAATTTTCGATCAGAATTCCTAGTCATTTCGACCAGGATTCTGGTCGAAATAAGGTCTCAATTTTCTCCTGGTCGAACGGATTTTCGACCAGGATTCCTGGTCGTTTCGACCAGGATTCTGGTCGAAATAAGGGTCCAAAATTTCTCCTGGTCGAATGAATTTTCGATCAGAATTCCTAGTCATTTCGACCAGGATTCTGGTCGAAATAAGGTCTCAATTTTCTCCTGGTCGAACGGATTTTCGACCAGAATTCCTAGTTATTTCGACCAGGATTCTGGTCGAATTAAGGGCCAAATTCGTGGCCTCGTCGAAGAGTTTTTCGACCAGGATTCTTGGTCATTTCGACCAGGATTCTGGTCGAATTAATGGCCTTTTTCGTGGCTCAGTCGAACAATTTTTTGACCAGGATTCTTGGTCATTTCGACCAGGATTCTGGTCGAATTAATGGCCTTTTTCGTGGCTCAGTCGAACAATTTTTCGACCAGGATTCTTGGTCATTTCGACCAGGATTCTGGTCGAATTAATGGCCTTTTAATGGCTTGGTCTGTCAAGACCTCGATTTTACGTGACTAAAAAGTAAGGTCTCAATTTTATTGAGCCCATGACCGTGCCTAAAGCAAACTTCTCTATAGCGGAGTGATTCAGGTCAGCTTCATGAAGCACCTTGGTGACATAGTAAATGGGTTTCCAAACCTTCCACGAGAAAGCTTCAAAATCCTCTCAAAGGTTTCATGCTTGCCTAATCTTACATAGAATTACTTTGAACCTTTCATCCACCTTGTTGGAATGTTGGTTCAGTTACTCATTCTTGAGTTGTTCACGAATCTCTTGATCCAAGGTTGGATCTGATAGCTTTGTTGGCCTTCTAAGGCTTCAACTTAGTTCCTTAGCCCTTGATTTATAACACAAAGCCTGGATTCTAATGTTGATGTTGGTGTTCTGGATCACCAACACGAGGTTTCAGGTCAATATGAGGTGTTTGTTATGCCTTAAATGGTTTCGTGAACCTTGACTTGTGACCTTCCGGGCCTTAACTTATTTGCTGAGACCTTGGTTTTAAGGTTATTATCAACCCTTGATTCCCTTGATTCTCATTCTAAGATGTAGGAATGATGAAGTCCCTTAGTTCTTGCCCCCCTTGCTTCATACGGAGGAGGTCTTACTTTTCAGTTGATCGTACAGGGAGTTCACTTGCTCCTCAGCGTTTGACTTCAAGTCCGGTGTGTCTTGGCTGGTTGTTAACCTTCTTTTCTTGGTTCTAGGTTTCCAACCTTCTTCTTATGCTCACAGGACCTTGCTTTGGTTTATATTCGATTGAAGGCTCTTGATTCAAGTCCTTAAACTTCAAATGACAAATTTGATTGGAGGCAGACAACCTTTTTGGCCATCAAGGCTAAAATTTTGTGTCGGGATTTGAGATTCAAGATTTTAAGTAAGGAATGACAAAGGACCTCTCATCTCAACACTCTCACTAACTATTTCTGTGCCTTCAAGGCATTATCAGGGAGCCAACTAGTCTCGAGATGAGCTCGAAGAGGGTCTATCCTTCAGCTTACATCAACTGGTGCTACCAATTTTGATTCGATGGTGGGGTCTTCAAGACCTGGAAGCAAAAGCTCTCTGCATAATTCTTTATCTCAGAAGTGCCATACTTAGACTGGGCTTCGGCCTTAATGTTCTTTTCTCTCTTGGGATATACTCAACATGGCATTTATCGAGCGGGGCTATCACGGCTTTCACAATCCTCAAGTGTTTGGCCATATTCTTTTCTCTAGCCTCAAACTCTCCATTGACTTGTGAGACTACCAGATTTGAGTCTCCACAAACTTTCAGGTTCTTCACCCTCAGGGCTCTCGTCAATCCAAGGCTGGCCAATAGAGCTTCATACTCCGCCTCGTTGCAGGTTGTTTGGAAGTCCAACTTCAAGGCATACTCGAGTGTGAACCCATCGGGGCTTTGCATAACTTAACCTGCACCACTGGTTTTTGTTTTAGATGCCCCATGAAAATAGAGCTTTTTGTTTTTGATGCCCCATCAAAATAGAGCATCCAATATTCCTTCTTCTCTTCCAGGGGTTTCATCAAAATAGAGCATCCAATATTCCTTCTTCTCTTCCAGGGGTTTCTCACCTTGCTGACCTTCCTGGTCTATTACCTCCTGCCCCCCGACTTCTTGGTTGTCAATGGTATATTCAACCACGAAGTCAGCTAGAGCCTGAGCTTTGATGGCCGTACTAGGCTTAACATCGAATTCTTTTAGTTAGATTACCCACTTGATGAGCCTTCCATTGGCTTTCATGCTATGCAATATGTTTCTTCAGCGGGTGTTCCATCAAGACTTCAACGTTTGTCTTTATCCAGGATCCTTCAAGGACTAAAATTCTTATCTGCCGTAACCTAACTCTACCATTCGAGGTATGCATTCGTTTGTTTTCATTCGTGTATTCTTTTATTTTCGGTACTTGGTCTTCTTTGACTCACACATCAGGTGCTTGGCACATAAATAAAATCACAATCAATGAATGGAAAACAAACTTGCATTAATAACTTGAAATGGGTTCAACCCTTACATAGAGTACTACTGTCCTACTCGGAGCAACATGCTCTGCAATGGTTTTAATGAACCTTATTTCTACTTCTACTATATAAATATGAAGCTAAGTCCTACTAGAATAACTTAAGCCCAATCGGGGTTTTGCAAGACTAGGCCTGCACCACTTGATTTTGTTTTTGATGCTCCATCAAAATAGAGCACCCGCCACTCCTTCTGGTCTCCTCATTCTGCAGTTCACTTCCTGCTCGGGGTACTACCTCCTGCCCCCCAACTTCTTGGTTGCCAATGGTGCACTCAATCACAAAGTCAGTTAACGCCTTAGCCTCAATGGCTGTCCGAGGCTTCTGTGTGATGTCCTCTGCTGACCTTTCTTTGTGTTCCTTACCACTGTGGACATCCATGTCTTCAATCGGAAGGACCTGCCCCCCGACTCCGTCAGGCCTTAACGAGGCCACATAACAGCTTCGTGCCATCTTCTGATCACCTTTATGTTCTCCAACACCATTCCTGGTAGGGAACTTGATCTTCACATGATAGGTTGAGGCAACAGCCTTGAATGCATGAAGTCCAGTCCTTCCAAGGATAGCGTTGTACGTTGAAGCCGCCTTGATTACCAGGAAGTTCAACATCTGAGTGGCCTCCTTGGGCTCTTGCCCAATAGTTACAGGCAGCTGAATAGTCCCTTCAACTTTGGATTTTACTCCATTAAATCCGTATATAGGCATGTTATTGGGGGTCAACTGAGAATCAGTGTATCCCATCTTCACAAACGCATCATGAAACAGAATGTCAACGGAAGCTCCATTGTCTATCAAGACTCGCTTCACCTCCGAGTTTCCAATCACAGGAGTTATGACCAACGGGTCATCATGGGGGAACTTCACCCCTTCCAAGTCTGAGTCATCAAAGCTAATCGCTACCTCAGTTTTTGCACGCTTCGGGGCCTCTCCCACGATGTACAACACCTCTCGGGCATAAGCCTTTCGAGAGTTCTTAGTTGTCCCGGCCGCAGTCGGGCCTCCTGAGATCATGTTGATTACTGGCCCTCGGGGCTGTGGGTTGCGATCTTGATTGTCATTCCTTCTATTATAGTCTCTTATCTGGTTACCACGGTCTTCACCCTTAGTGAAGTGCCTCAGCTTCCCTCTACGGATCAAAAACTCGATCTCATCTTTGAGTTGCTTGCAATCGTCAGTGTCATGCCCCACGTCTCTATGGAATCTGCAATACTGATTCTGGTTTCTCTTTGCGGGATCACCCCTGAGTGGCTTCGGCCATCTGAAATCCTTATCATTCTCAATGTCCAACAAGATTCGACTCCTAGGAGTATTCAACCTTGCATACTCAGTGAACCTTGACCCTTGGTTCTTCTTAGGGGCAGAGTCGGAGTCCTCGCTAGTTCGGGGATACTTGTCCCTAGCATCATACTCTTGATCATCATAGTCCTGGTCTTGCTTTCGCTTCTTGGAGTCATTGTTACTTCCTCCTCCACCTACGGTGGTTTCTTTATTCAAGCTATCCTCAGCTTTAATATACTTATCAGCCCTTCGTTGGAGCTCAGCCATGTTCTCAGGGGGATGCTTCGCCAATGATCTCTTGAAGAAGAGGTCAGTGGTTCCGTGCTCCAGGGCTACCATTGCCACCTTATTTTCCAAATCAGTGATATTCAGGGTCTCCTTAGTGAATCTCTTGAGGTAGTCCCTCAGGTTTTCATTCTTTCCTTGCACCACATACATAAGAGATGCGGAGCTCTTCTCATGCACCCTTCCGCTAATGAATTGGCTAACGAAGGCGGCACTCAACTCCTTAAAAGAGCCAATAGAGTTCGCAGGCAATCGGCTATACCATCTCTGAGCCATGCCCGACAAGGTTTGGGGGAACGCTCTGCACTTTAGGGCATCACTTGCAGGCTGCAGCAGCAGTGCGTTCGAGAACGTCCTGACGTGGTTTGCGGGATCACCCGTTCCATCATAAGCCTTTATTGTAGGCATCTTAAACTTCCTTGAGATGTGAGCATTCATCACTTCCTCGGTGAACGGGGGTGTTGGATCATCAGGATCTCCGAGAGGCATCAGATCTTTGGGGTTTCCCTTGGGAATTTCCATCCTTGTGGTTGTTCTTCCGAATGAGGCATCAGCCCTTCTTTGTTTCCTTGAAGACCTCTCCAAATCAATGATGGGAATCCTTCCTGCAGTTGGAGGAGGCTGAGTTTGATTTAGCCTAGCTTGTTCCCTTGCCATATCTTCCTTCAATTTTAAGATCTCGGCCTCATAAGCCTTGATCCTTTCAGCAGTTGTCAAAGATTGTCCATCACGGATGTCTTGAGTCCTCCTTCGAGGTTCTCTACTAGCACGTCGCCTCCTCGGGGCTTCATCACGGTCATCATCCTCATCGTCGGAGGAGGTTTCATCAGTATAAGGACCCGAATAATCGTGATACTCTCGATCTCGGATCTGCAAAGCGTGACCACTTGGGCCTGTCCCTTGGATAGGAGGATAATTAGGCAGCCCGTATGTCGGGTTAGTACTCACGGGGAGATCTGTAGTGTGGATCTGGACCCCATGCGATGGGTTGTTCGGATCAATCAGAGGAGAGACCACCATCTGAAGAGGATTGGTTTCTCGTCTTGTACGGGTAATCGGAAGTAATGTACTCTCAACGTGGGGGATCGCCCCTGATTGTTGAGAAACTTGAGATTGGGTGATCGCCCCTGATGCTGGCGGAGCTTGTTGGGCAATCGCCCCTAATGCTGGGGGAACCTGTTCGGTGAGAGGTGGGGCAGAGCTAATTGGCACGGCCTCAGTTACAACTGGTGTTGTTCTTCGTGTTTGAACCATGGTTGATGTTGTCTTCCCACAGACGGCGCCAAATGTTGTGGAATAAAAACTAGGCTACTAGTATTGCGGCTAGGGTTAATGTATTTAATGCAAAGGTGTGTGAGCTTCGTGCTTTAATGGCTGCTCTTGTGCTCGTGGCTGACTCTGCCTTCACAAGATGCCTACGTACTTTGATGAATATCAAAGATCAAGCCAAAAAACGTAGTTCTGAGGTGAGGGGTCTGACCCTTTATATAGGCTGAGAATCCTTAGAATTAAGGTAGGAGTTGGAGACTTAATAGATAAGTCATCTCCTTGAGGAAAGTTCTAGACTCCTTCCTTGTAGGAGTCTGTTGCCATATCGAATTGGATGCCTTGGAGGCTAAGTCTTGTAGAGATAATGTCCTTATCTGACACTTATTGCTGAGCAGTTTATTACCCCTAATATTAATTACGAAATTAATATTATAATTGGGGATTCTGACCTCATTAATGGGCCCCACGTTTGGACCATGCTGGGTCTAATTAATGCCATATTAAATGTGTCTTTAGGGCTTATTTTTAGCCCATATCAAAGGTTTAGGGTTTAGGGTTTAGGGGTAAGGGTTTAGGGGTTTAAGATTTACGATTTAGGGTTTAGGATTCCTTAGGAACAAAATATGTAAAAATATTCACAAAATGGCCCGACTGGATTTTTAACGATACCCCGTATGCTAACACCTTTTTAGGATTATCCGAAAATCGAGTTTCGATCATATCAGCTCCGATTCGGGTCCGAATTTCGTCAAATAAAATTTCGTTGAATTCCAATAACCCATGGGAACAAAATATGTAAAAATATTCACAAAGTGGCCCGACTCGATTTTTAACAATACCCCGTATGCTAACACCTTTTTAAGATTATCCGAAAATCGAGTTTCGATCATATCAGCTCCGATTCCGGTCCGAACAGCGTCAAATAAAATTTCGTTGATTTCCAATAACCCATAGGAATAAAATATGTAAAAATATCCACAAAATGGTCCAACTCAATTTTTAACAATATCCCGTGTACTAACCCCTTTGGGAATATCCGAAAATTGAGTTTCGATTATATCAACTCCGATTTAGGTCCTAAACGCGTCAAATAAAATTTTGTTGAATCCCAATAACCCGTAGGAACAAAATATGTAAAAATATCCATGAAATGGTCCGACCCGATTTTTAACAATATTTCGTGTACTAACCCCTTTGAGGATTATCCGAAAACCGATTTTCAATCATATCAGGTCCGATTCAGGTTCGAACTACGTCAAATAAAATTTTGTTAAATTTTAATAACCCATAGGAACAAAATATATAAAAATATCCACAAAATGGTTCGGCTTGATTTTTAACAATATCCCGTGGACTAACCCCTTTCAGAATTTTCCGAAAGCCGAGTTTCGATCATATCATCTATGATTCCGGTCCGAACTTCGTCAAATAAAATTTCATTGAATTCTAATAACCCATAGGAACCAAATATGTAAAAATATCCACAAAGTGGTCTGACTCGATTTTTAACAATATCCCGTGTACTAACCCCTTTGACGATTATCCGAAAACCCAGTTTCGATCATATCAGCTTCGATTCAAGTCCGAACTGCATCAAATAAAATTTGGTTGAATGCTGGTTTAGGGTTTAAGGTTTAGGGTTTAGGGTTTTAGGATTTAAGGTTTTAGGGTTCAGGGTCTAAGGTTTAGGGTTTAGGGGTAAGGGTTTAGGGGTTTAAGATTTAAGATTTAGGGTTTAGGGTTTAGGGTTCCTTAGGAACAAAATATGTAAAAATATTCACAAAGTTGCCCGACTCGATTTTTAACAATACCCCGTATGCTAACACCTTTTTAAGATTATCCGAAAATCGAGTTTCGATCATATCAGCTCCGATTCGGGTCCGAATTTCGTCAAATAAAATTTCGTTGAATTCCAATAACCCATAGGAAGAAAATATGTAAAAATATCCACAAAATGGTCCGACTCAATTTTTAACAATATCCCGTGTACTAACCCCTTTGGGAATATCCGAAAATCGAGTTTCCATTATATCAGCTCCGATTCAGATCCGAAACGCGTCAAATAAAATTTTGTTGAATCCCAATAACCCATAGGAACAAAATATATAAAAATATCCACAGAATGGTCCGACCCGATTTTTAACAATATCCCTTGTACTAACCCCTTTGAGAGTTTTCCGAAAACCGAGTTTTGATCATATCAGGTCCAATTCCGGTCCGAACTGTGTCAAATAAAATTTTGTTAAATTTTAATAACCCATAGGAACAAAATATATAAAAATATCCACAAAATGGTTCGACTTGATTTTTAACAATATCCCATGTACTAACCCCTTTGAGAATTTTCCGAAAACTGAGTTTCGATCATATCAGCTCCGATTCCGGTCCGAGCTGCGTCAAATAAAATTTCGTTGAATTCCAATAACCCATAGGAACAAAATATGTAAAAATATCCACAAAATGGTCCGACTCGATTTTTAACAATATCCCGTGTACTAACCCCTTTGACGATTATCCGAAAACCGAGTTTCGATCATATCAGCTTCGATTTAAGTCCGAACTGCATCAAATAAAATTTGGTTGAATGCTGGTTTAGGGTTTAAGGTTTAGGGTTTAGGGTTTTAGGAATTAAGGTTTTAGGGTTCAGGGTCTAAGGTTTAGGGTTTAGGGTTTAGGGGTAAGGGTTTAGGGGTTTAAGATTTAAGATTTAGGGTTTAGGGTTTAGGGTTCCTTAGGAACAAAATATGTAAAAATATTCACAAAATGGCCCGACTTGATTTTTAACAATACCCCGTATGCTAACACCTTTTTAAGATTATCCGAAAATCGAGTTTCGATCATATCAGCTCCGATTCGGGTCCGAATTTCGTCAAATAAAATTTCGTTGAATTCCAGTAACCCATAAGAACAAAATATGTAAAAATATCCATACAATGGTTCAACTCGATTTTTAACAATATCCAGTGTACTAACCCCTTTGAGGATTATCCGAAAACCGAGTTTCGGTCATTTCAGTCCCGATCAGGTCCGACCGGCACCAAATAAAATTTCATTGAATTCCAATAACCCATAGGAACAAAATATGTAAAAATATCCACAAAATGGTCCGACTCGATTTTTAACAATATCCCGTGTACTAACCCCTTTGGGAATATCCGAAAATCGAGTTTCCATTATATCAGCTCCGATTCAGGTCCGAAACGCGTCAAATAAAATTTTGTTGAATCCCAATGACCCATAGGAACAAAATATGTAAAAATGTCCATGAAATAGTCCGACCCGATTTTTAACAATATTTCGTGTACTAACCCCTTTGAGGATTATCCGAAAATCGATTTTCAACCATATCAGGTCCGATTCAGGTTCGAACTACGTCAAATAAAATTTTGTTGAATTTTAATAACCCATAGGAACAAAATATATAAAAATATCCATAGAATGGTCCGACTTGATTTTTAACAATATCCCGTGTACTAACCCCTTTGAGAGTTTTCCGAAAGCAGAGTTTTGATCATATCTGGTCCGATTCCGGTCCGAACTGTGTCAAAAAAAATTTCGTTGAATTCCAATAACCCACAGGAACAAAATATGTAAAAATATCCACAAAATGGTCCGACTTGATTTTTAACAATATCCCGTATACTAACCCCTTTGAGAATTTTCCGAAAACCGAGTTTCGATCATATCAGCTCCGATTCATTTCCGAATTGCGTCAAATAAAATTTCATTGAATCCCAATAACCCATAGGAACAAAATATGTAAAAATTTTGACAAAATGGTCCGACTCGATTTTTGACAATATCCCATGTACTAGCCCCTTTGAGGATTATCCAAAAACCGAGTTTCGATTATATCAGCTCTGATTCAGGTCCGAATTGCGTCAAATAAAATTTCGTTGAATTCCAATAACCCATAGGAACAAAATATGTAAAAATATCCACAAAATGGTCCGACTTGATTTTTAACAATATCCCGTATACTAACCCCTTTGGGAATATCCGAAAATCGAGTTTCCATTATATCAGCTCCGATTCAGGTCCGAAACGCGTCAAATAAAATTTTGTTGAATCCCAAAAACCTATAGGAACAAAATATGTAAAAATATCCACAAAATGGCCCGACTCGATTTTTAACAATACCCCGTATGCTAACACCTTTTTAAGATTATCTGAAAATCGAGTTTCGATCATATCAGCTCCGATTCGGGTCCGAATTTCGTCAAATAAAATTTCGTTGAATCCCAATAACCCATAGGAACAAAATATGTAAAAATATCCACAAAATTGTCCGACTCGATTTTTAACAATCCTATGTACTAGCCCCTTTGAGGATTATCCAAAAACCGAGTTTCGATTATATCAACTCCGATTCAGGTCCGAATTGCGTCAAATAAAATTTTGTTGAATTCTAATAACCCTTAGGAACAAAATATGTAAAAATATCCACAAAATGGTCCGACTCGATTTTTAACAATATCCCGTGTACTAACCCCTTTGGGAATATCCGAAAATCGAGTTTCCATTATATCAGCTCCGATTCAGGTCCGAAACGCGTCAAATAAAATTTTGTTGAATCCCAATAACCCATTGGAACAAAATATGTAAAAATGTCCATGAAATGGTCCGACCCGATTTTTAACAATATTTCGTGTACTAACCCCTTTGAGGATTATCCGAAAACCGATTTTCAATCATATCAGGTCCGATTCAGGTTCGAACTACGTCAAATAAAATTTTGTTCAATTTTAATAACCCATAGGAACAAAATATATAAAAATATCCACAAATTGGTCCGACTTGATTTTTAACAATATCCCGTGTACTAACCCCTTTGAGAGTTTTTTGAAAACCGAGTTTTGATCAAATCAGCTCCGATTCCGGTCCGAACTGTGTCAAATAAAATTTCCTTGAATTCCAATAACCCATAGGAACAAAATATGTAAAAATATCCACAAAATGGTCCGACTTGATTTTTAACAATATCCCGTGTACTAACCCCTTTGAGAATTTTCCGAAAACCGAGTTTCGATTATAACAGCTCCGATTCAGGTCCGAAACGCGTCAAATAAAATTTTATTGAATCCCAATAACCCGTAGGAACAAAATATGTAAAATTGTCCATGAAATGGTCCGACCCGATTTTTAACAATATTTCGTGTACTAACCCCTTTGAGGATTATCCGAAAACCGATTTTCAATCATATCAGGTCCGATTCAGGTTCGAACTACGTCAAATAAAATTTTGTTGAATTTTAATAACCCATAGGAACAAAATATATAAAAATATCCATAGAATGGTCCGACTTGATTTTTAACAATATCCCGTGTACTAACCCCTTTGAGAGTTTTCCGAAAGCAGAGTTTTGATCATATCTGGTCCGATTCCTGTCCGAACTGTGTCAAATAAAATTTCGTTGAATTCCAATAACCCACAGGAACAAAATATGTAAAAATATCCACAAAATGGTCCGACTTGATTTTTAACAATATCCCGTGTACTAACCCCTTTGAGAATTTTCCGAAAACCGAGTTTCGATCATATCAGCTCCGATTCATTTCCGAATTGCGTCAAATAAAATTTCATTGAATCCCAGTAACCCATAGGAACAAAATATGTAAAAATATCGACAAAATGGTCCGACTCGATTTTTGACAATATCCCATGTACTAGCCCCTTTGAGGATTATCCAAAAACCGATTTTCGATTATATCAACTCTGATTCAGGTCCGAATTGCGTCAAATAAAATTTCGTTGAATTCCAATAACCCATAGGAACAAAATATGTAAAAATATCCACAAAATGGTCCGACTTGATTTTTAACAATATCCCGTATACTAACCCCTTTGGGAATATCCGAAAATCGAGTTTCCATTATATCAGCTCCGATTCAGGTCCGAAACGCGTCAAATAAAATTTTGTTGAATCCCAAAAACCTATAGGAACAAAATATGTAAAAATATCCACAAAATGGCCCGACTCGATTTTTAACAATACCCCGTATGCTAACACCTTTTTAAGATTATCTGAAAATCGAGTTTCGATCATATCAGCTCCGATTCGGGTCCGAATTTCGTCAAATAAAATTTCGTTGAATCCCAATAACCCATAGGAACAAAATATGTAAAAATATCCACAAAATTGTCCGACTCGATTTTTAACAATCCTATGTACTAGCCCCTTTGAGGATTATCCAAAAACCGAGTTTCGATTATATCAACTCCGATTCAGGTCCGAATTGCGTCAAATAAAATTTTGTTGAATTCTAATAACCCTTAGGAACAAAATATGTAAAAATATCCACAAAATGGTCCGACTCGATTTTTAACAATATCCCGTGTACTAACCCCTTTGGGAATATCCGAAAATCGAGTTTCCATTATATCAGCTCCGATTCAGGTCCGAAACGCGTCAAATAAAATTTTGTTGAATCCCAATAACCCATTGGAACAAAATATGTAAAAATGTCCATGAAATGGTCCGACCCGATTTTTAACAATATTTCGTGTACTAACCCCTTTGAGGATTATCCGAAAACCGATTTTCAATCATATCAGGTCCGATTCAGGTTCGAACTACGTCAAATAAAATTTTGTTCAATTTTAATAACCCATAGGAACAAAATATATAAAAATATCCACAAATTGGTCCGACTTGATTTTTAACAATATCCCGTGTACTAACCCCTTTGAGAGTTTTTTGAAAACCGAGTTTTGATCAAATCAGCTCCGATTCCGGTCCGAACTGTGTCAAATAAAATTTCGTTGAATTCCAATAACCCATCGGAACAAAATATGTAAAAATATCCACAAAATGGTCCGACTTGATTTTTAACAATATCCCGTGTACTAACCCCTTTGAGAATTTTCCGAAAACCGAGTTTCGATTATAACAGCTCCGATTCAGGTCCGAAACGCGTCAAATAAAATTTTGTTGAATCCCAATAACCCGTAGGAACAAAATATGTAAAATTGTCCATGAAATGGTCCGACCCGATTTTTAACAATATTTCGTGTACTAGCCCCTTTGAGGATTATCCGAAAACCGATTTTCAATCATATCAGGTCCGATTCAGGTTCGAACTACGTCAAATAAAATTTTGTTGAATTTTAATAACCCATAGGAACAAAATATATAAAAATATCCACAAAATGTTTTGGCTTGATTTTTAACAATATCACGTGGACTAACCCCTTTAAGAATTTTCCGAAAGCCGAGTTTCGATCATATCAGCTCTGATTCCGGTCCGAACTGCGTCAAATAAAATTTCATTGAATTCTAATAACCCATAGGAACCAAATATGTAAAAATATCCACAAAGTGGTCCGACTCAATTTTTAACAATATCCCGTGTAACAACCCCTTTGAGGATTATCCAAAAACCGAGTTTCGATCATATCAGCTTCGATTCAAGTCCGAACTGCATCAAATAAAATTTGGTTGAATGCTGGTTTAGGGTTTAAGGTTTAGGGTTTCAGGATTTAAGGTTTTAGGGTTCAGGGTATAAGGTTTAGGGTTTAGGGTTTAGGGGTAAGGGTTTAGGGGTTTAAGATTTACGATTTAGGGTTTAGGGTTCCTTAGGAACAAAATATGTAAAAATATTCACAAAATGGCCCGACTCGATTTTTAACGATACCCCGTATGCTAACACCTTTTTAAGATTATCCGAAAATCGAGTTTCGATCATATCAGCTCCGATTCGGGTCCGAATTTTGTCAAATAAAATTTCGTTGAATTCCAATAACCCATGGGAACAAAATATGTAAAAATATCCACAAAATGGTCCAACTCAATTTTTAACAATATCCCGTGTACTAACCCCTTTGGGAATATCCGAAAATTGAGTTTCGATTATATCAACTCCGATTTAGGTCCTATACGCGTCAAATAAAATTTTGTTGAATCCCAATAACCCATAGGAACAAAATATATAAAAATATCCACAAAATGGTTCGGCTTGATTTTTAACAATATCCCGTGGACTAACCCCTTTCAGAATTTTCCGAAAGCCGAGTTTCGATCATATCAGCTCTGATTCCGGTCCGAACTGCGTCAAATAAAATTTCATTGAATTCTAATAACCCATAGGAACCAAATATGTAAAAATATCCACAAAGTGGTCTGACTCGATTTTTAACAATATCCCGTGTACTAACCCCTTTGACGATTATCCGAAAACCGAGTTTCGATCATATCAGCTTCGATTTAAGTCCGAACTGCATCAAATAAAATTTGGTTGAATGCTGGTTTAGGGTTTAAGGTTTAGGGTTTAGGATTTTAGGATTTAAGGTTTTAGGGTTCAGGGTCTAAGGTTTAGGGTTTAGGGTTTAGGGGTAAGGGTTTAGGGGTTTAAGATTTAAGATTTAGGGTTTAGGGTTCCTTAGGAACAAAATATGTAAAAATATCCACAAAATTGTCCGACTCGATTTTTAACAATCCTATGTACTAGCCCCTTTGAGGATTATCCAAAAACCGAGTTTCGATTATATCAACTCCGATTCAGGTCCGAATTGCGTCAAATAAAATTTTGTTGAATTCTAATAACCCTTAGGAACAAAATATGTAAAAATATCCACAAAATGGTCCGACTCGATTTTTAACAATATCCCGTGTACTAACCCCTTTGGGAATATCCGAAAATCGAGTTTCCATTATATCAGCTCCGATTCAGGTCCGAAACGCGTCAAATAAAATTTTGTTGAATCCCAATAACCCATTGGAACAAAATATGTAAAAATGTCCATGAAATGGTCCGACCCGATTTTTAACAATATTTCGTGTACTAACCCCTTTGAGGATTATCCGAAAACCGATTTTCAATCATATCAGGTCCGATTCAGGTTCGAACTACGTCAAATAAAATTTTGTTCAATTTTAATAACCCATAGGAACAAAATATATAAAAATATCCAAAAATTGGTCCGACTTGATTTTTAACAATATCCCGTGTACTAACCCCTTTGAGAGTTTTTTGAAAACCGAGTTTTGATCAAATCAGCTCCGATTCCGGTCCGAACTGTGTCAAATAAAATTTCGTTGAATTCCAATAACCCATCGGAACAAAATATGTAAAAATATCCACAAAATGGTCCGACTTGATTTTTAACAATATCCCGTGTACTAACCCCTTTGAGAATTTTCCGAAAACCGAGTTTCGATTATAACAGCTCCGATTCAGGTCCGAAACGCGTCAAATAAAATTTTGTTGAATCCCAATAACCCGTAGGAACAAAATATGTAAAATTGTCCATGAAATGGTCCGACCCGATTTTTAACAATATTTCGTGTACTAGCCCCTTTGAGGATTATCCGAAAACCGATTTTCAATCATATCAGGTCCGATTCAGGTTCGAACTACGTCAAATAAAATTTTGTTGAATTTTAATAACCCATAGGAACAAAATATATAAAAATATCCACAAAATGTTTTGGCTTGATTTTTAACAATATCACGTGGACTAACCCCTTTAAGAATTTTCCGAAAGCCGAGTTTCGATCATATCAGCTCTGATTCCGGTCCGAACTGCGTCAAATAAAATTTCATTGAATTCTAATAACCCATAGGAACCAAATATGTAAAAATATCCACAAAGTGGTCCGACTCAATTTTTAACAATATCCCGTGTAACAACCCCTTTGAGGATTATCCAAAAACCGAGTTTCGATCATATCAGCTTCGATTCAAGTCCGAACTGCATCAAATAAAATTTGGTTGAATGCTGGTTTAGGGTTTAAGGTTTAGGGTTTCAGGATTTAAGGTTTTAGGGTTCAGGGTATAAGGTTTAGGGTTTAGGGTTTAGGGGTAAGGGTTTAGGGGTTTAAGATTTACGATTTAGGGTTTAGGGTTCCTTAGGAACAAAATATGTAAAAATATTCACAAAATGGCCCGACTCGATTTTTAACGATACCCCGTATGCTAACACCTTTTTAAGATTATCCGAAAATCGAGTTTCGATCATATCAGCTCCGATTCGGGTCCGAATTTTGTCAAATAAAATTTCGTTGAATTCCAATAACCCATGGGAACAAAATATGTAAAAATATCCACAAAATGGTCCAACTCAATTTTTAACAATATCCCGTGTACTAACCCCTTTGGGAATATCCGAAAATTGAGTTTCGATTATATCAACTCCGATTTAGGTCCTATACGCGTCAAATAAAATTTTGTTGAATCCCAATAACCCATAGGAACAAAATATATAAAAATATCCACAAAATGGTTCGGCTTGATTTTTAACAATATCCCGTGGACTAACCCCTTTCAGAATTTTCCGAAAGCCGAGTTTCGATCATATCAGCTCTGATTCCGGTCCGAACTGCGTCAAATAAAATTTCATTGAATTCTAATAACCCATAGGAACCAAATATGTAAAAATATCCACAAAGTGGTCTGACTCGATTTTTAACAATATCCCGTGTACTAACCCCTTTGACGATTATCCGAAAACCGAGTTTCGATCATATCAGCTTCGATTTAAGTCCGAACTGCATCAAATAAAATTTGGTTGAATGCTGGTTTAGGGTTTAAGGTTTAGGGTTTAGGATTTTAGGATTTAAGGTTTTAGGGTTCAGGGTCTAAGGTTTAGGGTTTAGGGTTTAGGGGTAAGGGTTTAGGGGTTTAAGATTTAAGATTTAGGGTTTAGGGTTCCTTAGGAACAAAATATGTAAAAATATCCACAAAATTGTCCGACTCGATTTTTAACAATCCTATGTACTAGCCCCTTTGAGGATTATCCAAAAACCGAGTTTCGATTATATCAACTCCGATTCAGGTCCGAATTGCGTCAAATAAAATTTTGTTGAATTCTAATAACCCTTAGGAACAAAATATGTAAAAATATCCACAAAATGGTCCGACTCGATTTTTAACAATATCCCGTGTACTAACCCCTTTGGGAATATCCGAAAATCGAGTTTCCATTATATCAGCTCCGATTCAGGTCCGAAACGCGTCAAATAAAATTTTGTTGAATCCCAATAACCCATTGGAACAAAATATGTAAAAATGTCCATGAAATGGTCCGACCCGATTTTTAACAATATTTCGTGTACTAACCCCTTTGAGGATTATCCGAAAACCGATTTTCAATCATATCAGGTCCGATTCAGGTTCGAACTACGTCAAATAAAATTTTGTTCAATTTTAATAACCCATAGGAACAAAATATATAAAAATATCCAAAAATTGGTCCGACTTGATTTTTAACAATATCCCGTGTACTAACCCCTTTGAGAGTTTTTTGAAAACCGAGTTTTGATCAAATCAGCTCCGATTCCGGTCCGAACTGTGTCAAATAAAATTTCGTTGAATTCCAATAACCCATCGGAACAAAATATGTAAAAATATCCACAAAATGGTCCGACTTGATTTTTAACAATATCCCGTGTACTAACCCCTTTGAGAATTTTCCGAAAACCGAGTTTCGATTATAACAGCTCCGATTCAGGTCCGAAACGCGTCAAATAAAATTTTGTTGAATCCCAATAACCCGTAGGAACAAAATATGTAAAATTGTCCATGAAATGGTCCGACCCGATTTTTAACAATATTTCGTGTACTAACCCCTTTGAGGATTATCCGAAAACCGATTTTCAATCATATCAGGTCCGATTCAGGTTCGAACTACGTCAAATAAAATTTTGTTGAATTTTAATAACCCATAGGAACAAAATATATAAAAATATCCACAAAATGTTTTGGCTTGATTTTTAACAATATCACGTGGACTAACCCCTTTAAGAATTTTCCGAAAGCCGAGTTTCGATCATATCAGCTCTGATTCCGGTCCGAACTGCGTCAAATAAAATTTCATTGAATTCTAATAACCCATAGGAACCAAATATGTAAAAATATCCACAAAGTGGTCCGACTCAATTTTTAACAATATCCCGTGTAACAACCCCTTTGAGGATTATCCAAAAACCGAGTTTCGATCATATCAGCTTCGATTCAAGTCCGAACTGCATCAAATAAAATTTGGTTGAATGCTGGTTTAGGGCTTAAGGTTTAGGGTTTCAGGATTTAAGGTTTTAGGGTTCAGGGTATAAGGTTTAGGGTTTAGGGTTTAGGGGTAAGGGTTTAGGGGTTTAAGATTTACGATTTAGGGTTTAGGGTTCCTTAGGAACAAAATATGTAAAAATATTCACAAAATGGCCCGACTCGATTTTTAACGATACCCCGTATGCTAACACCTTTTTAAGATTATCCGAAAATCGAGTTTCGATCATATCAGCTCCGATTCGGGTCCGAATTTTGTCAAATAAAATTTCGTTGAATTCCAATAACCCATGGGAACAAAATATGTAAAAATATCCACAAAATGGTCCAACTCAATTTTTAACAATATCCCGTGTACTAACCCCTTTGGGAATATCCGAAAATTGAGTTTCGATTATATCAACTCCGATTTAGGTCCTATACGCGTCAAATAAAATTTTGTTGAATCCCAATAACCCATAGGAACAAAATATATAAAAATATCCACAAAATGGTTCGGCTTGATTTTTAACAATATCCCGTGGACTAACCCCTTTCAGAATTTTCCGAAAGCCGAGTTTCGATCATATCAGCTCTGATTCCGGTCCGAACTGCGTCAAATAAAATTTCATTGAATTCTAATAACCCATAGGAACCAAATATGTAAAAATATCCACAAAGTGGTCTGACTCGATTTTTAACAATATCCCGTGTACTAACCCCTTTGACGATTATCCGAAAACCGAGTTTCGATCATATCAGCTTCGATTTAAGTCCGAACTGCATCAAATAAAATTTGGTTGAATGCTGGTTTAGGGTTTAAGGTTTAGGGTTTAGGGTTTTAGGATTTAAGGTTTTAGGGTTCAGGGTCTAAGGTTTAGGGTTTAGGGTTTAGGGGTAAGGGTTTAGGGGTTTAAGATTTAAGATTTAGGGTTTAGGGTTCCTTAGGAACAAAATATGTAAAAATATCCACAAAATTGTCCGACTCGATTTTTAACAATCCTATGTACTAGCCCCTTTGAGGATTATCCAAAAACCGAGTTTCGATTATATCAACTCCGATTCAGGTCCGAATTGCGTCAAATAAAATTTTGTTGAATTCTAATAACCCTTAGGAACAAAATATGTAAAAATATCCACAAAATGGTCCGACTCGATTTTTAACAATATCCCGTGTACTAACCCCTTTGGGAATATCCGAAAATCGAGTTTCCATTATATCAGCTCCGATTCAGGTCCGAAACGCGTCAAATAAAATTTTGTTGAATCCCAATAACCCATTGGAACAAAATATGTAAAAATGTCCATGAAATGGTCCGACCCGATTTTTAACAATATTTCGTGTACTAACCCCTTTGAGGATTATCCGAAAACCGATTTTCAATCATATCAGGTCCGATTCAGGTTCGAACTACGTCAAATAAAATTTTGTTCAATTTTAATAACCCATAGGAACAAAATATATAAAAATATCCACAAATTGGTCCGACTTGATTTTTAACAATATCCCGTGTACTAACCCCTTTGAGAGTTTTTTGAAAACCGAGTTTTGATCAAATCAGCTCCGATTCCGGTCCGAACTGTGTCAAATAAAATTTCGTTGAATTCCAATAACCCATCGGAACAAAATATGTAAAAATATCCACAAAATGGTCCGACTTGATTTTTAACAATATCCCGTGTACTAACCCCTTTGAGAATTTTCCGAAAACCGAGTTTCGATTATAACAGCTCCGATTCAGGTCCGAAACGCGTCAAATAAAATTTTGTTGAATCCCAATAACCCGTAGGAACAAAATATGTAAAATTGTCCAGGAAATGGTCCGACCCGATTTTTAACAATATTTCGTGTACTAACCCCTTTGAGGATTATCCGAAAACCGATTTTCAATCATATCAGGTCCGATTCAGGTTCGAACTACGTCAAATAAAATTTTGTTGAATTTTAATAACCCATAGGAACAAAATATATAAAAATATCCACAAAATGTTTTGGCTTGATTTTTAACAATATCACGTGGACTAACCCCTTTAAGAATTTTCCGAAAGCCGAGTTTCGATCATATCAGCTCTGATTCCGGTCCGAACTGCGTCAAATAAAATTTCATTGAATTCTAATAACCCATAGGAACCAAATATGTAAAAATATCCACAAAGTGGTCCGACTCAATTTTTAACAATATCCCGTGTAACAACCCCTTTGAGGATTATCCAAAAACCGAGTTTCGATCATATCAGCTTCGATTCAAGTCCGAACTGCATCAAATAAAATTTGGTTGAATGCTGGTTTAGGGCTTAAGGTTTAGGGTTTCAGGATTTAAGGTTTTAGGGTTCAGGGTATAAGGTTTAGGGTTTAGGGTTTAGGGGTAAGGGTTTAGGGGTTTAAGATTTACGATTTAGGGTTTAGGGTTCCTTAGGAACAAAATATGTAAAAATATTCACAAAATGGCCCGACTCGATTTTTAACGATACCCCGTATGCTAACACCTTTTTAAGATTATCCGAAAATCGAGTTTCGATCATATCAGCTCCGATTCGGGTCCGAATTTTGTCAAATAAAATTTCGTTGAATTCCAATAACCCATGGGAACAAAATATGTAAAAATATCCACAAAATGGTCCAACTCAATTTTTAACAATATCCCGTGTACTAACCCCTTTGGGAATATCCGAAAATTGAGTTTCGATTATATCAACTCCGATTTAGGTCCTATACGCGTCAAATAAAATTTTGTTGAATCCCAATAACCCATAGGAACAAAATATATAAAAATATCCACAAAATGGTTCGGCTTGATTTTTAACAATATCCCGTGGACTAACCCCTTTCAGAATTTTCCGAAAGCCGAGTTTCGATCATATCAGCTCTGATTCCGGTCCGAACTGCGTCAAATAAAATTTCATTGAATTCTAATAACCCATAGGAACCAAATTTGTAAAAATATCCACAAAGTGGTCTGACTCGATTTTTAACAATATCCCGTGTACTAACCCCTTTGACGATTATCCGAAAACCGAGTTTCGATCATATCAGCTTCGATTTAAGTCCGAACTGCATCAAATAAAATTTGGTTGAATGCTGGTTTAGGGTTTAAGGTTTAGGGTTTAGGGTTTTAGGATTTAAGGTTTTAGGGTTCAGGGTCTAAGGTTTAGGGTTTAGGGTTTAGGGGTAAGGGTTTAGGGGTTTAAGATTTAAGATTTAGGGTTTAGGGTTCCTTAGGAACAAAATATGTAAAAATATCCACAAAATTGTCCGACTCGATTTTTAACAATCCTATGTACTAGCCCCTTTGAGGATTATCCAAAAACCGAGTTTCGATTATATCAACTCCGATTCAGGTCCGAATTGCGTCAAATAAAATTTTGTTGAATTCTAATAACCCTTAGGAACAAAATATGTAAAAATATCCACAAAATGGTCCGACTCGATTTTTAACAATATCCCGTGTACTAACCCCTTTGGGAATATCCGAAAATCGAGTTTCCATTATATCAGCTCCGATTCAGGTCCGAAACGCGTCAAATAAAATTTTGTTGAATCCCAATAACCCATTGGAACAAAATATGTAAAAATGTCCATGAAATGGTCCGACCCGATTTTTAACAATATTTCGTGTACTAACCCCTTTGAGGATTATCCGAAAACCGATTTTCAATCATATCAGGTCCGATTCAGGTTCGAACTACGTCAAATAAAATTTTGTTCAATTTTAATAACCCATAGGAACAAAATATATAAAAATATCCACAAATTGGTCCGACTTGATTTTTAACAATATCCCGTGTACTAACCCCTTTGAGAGTTTTTTGAAAACCGAGTTTTGATCAAATCAGCTCCGATTCCGGTCCGAACTGTGTCAAATAAAATTTCGTTGAATTCCAATAACCCATCGGAACAAAATATGTAAAAATATCCACAAAATGGTCCGACTTGATTTTTAACAATATCCCGTGTACTAACCCCTTTGAGAATTTTCCGAAAACCGAGTTTCGATTATAACAGCTCCGATTCAGGTCCGAAACGCGTCAAATAAAATTTTGTTGAATCCCAATAACCCGTAGGAACAAAATATGTAAAATTGTCCATGAAATGGTCCGACCCGATTTTTAACAATATTTCGTGTACTAACCCCTTTGAGGATTATCCGAAAACCGATTTTCAATCATATCAGGTCCGATTCAGGTTCGAACTACGTCAAATAAAATTTTGTTGAATTTTAATAACCCATAGGAACAAAATATATAAAAATATCCACAAAATGTTTTGGCTTGATTTTTAACAATATCACGTGGACTAACCCCTTTAAGAATTTTCCGAAAGCCGAGTTTCGATCATATCAGCTCTGATTCCGGTCCGAACTGCGTCAAATAAAATTTCATTGAATTCTAATAACCCATAGGAACCAAATATGTAAAAATATCCACAAAGTGGTCCGACTCAATTTTTAACAATATCCCGTGTAACAACCCCTTTGAGGATTATCCAAAAACCGAGTTTCGATCATATCAGCTTCGATTCAAGTCCGAACTGCATCAAATAAAATTTGGTTGAATGCTAGTTTAGGGTTTAAGGTTTAGGGTTTCAGGATTTAAGGTTTTAGGGTTCAGGGTATAAGGTTTAGGGTTTAGGGTTTAGGGGTAAGGGTTTAGGGGTTTAAGATTTACGATTTAGGGTTTAGGGTTCCTTAGGAACAAAATATGTAAAAATATTCACAAAATGGCCCGACTCGATTTTTAACGATACCCCGTATGCTAACACCTTTTTAAGATTATCCGAAAATCGAGTTTCGATCATATCAGCTCCGATTCGGGTCCGAATTTTGTCAAATAAAATTTCGTTGAATTCCAATAACCCATGGGAACAAAATATGTAAAAATATCCACAAAATGGTCCAACTCAATTTTTAACAATATCCCGTGTACTAACCCCTTTGGGAATATCCGAAAATTGAGTTTCGATTATATCAACTCCGATTTAGGTCCTATACGCGTCAAATAAAATTTTGTTGAATCCCGATAACCCATAGGAACAAAATATATAAAAATATCCACAAAATGGTTCGGCTTGATTTTTAACAATATCCCGTGGACTAACCCCTTTCAGAATTTTCCGAAAGCCGAGTTTCGATCATATCAGCTCTGATTCCGGTCCGAACTGCGTCAAATAAAATTTCATTGAATTCTAATAACCCATAGGAACCAAATATGTAAAAATATCCACAAAGTGGTCTGACTCGATTTTTAACAATATCCCGTGTACTAACCCCTTTGACGATTATCCGAAAACCGAGTTTCGATCATATCAGCTTCGATTTAAGTCCGAACTGCATCAAATAAAATTTGGTTGAATGCTGGTTTAGGGTTTAAGGTTTAGGGTTTAGGGTTTTAGGATTTAAGGTTTTAGGGTTCAGGGTCTAAGGTTTAGGGTTTAGGGTTTAGGGGTAAGGGTTTAGGGGTTTAAGATTTAAGATTTAGGGTTTAGGGTTTAGGGTTCCTTAGGAACAAAATATGTAAAAATATTCACAAAATGGCCCGACTCGATTTTTAACAATACCCCGTATGCTAACACCTTTTTAAGATTATCCGAAAATCGAGTTTCGATCATATCAACTCCGATTCGGGTCCGAATTTCGTCAAATAAAATTTCGTTGAATTCCAGTAACCCATAAGAACAAAATATGTAAAAATATCCATACAATGGTTCAACTCGATTTTTAACAATATCCAGTGTACTAACCCCTTTGAGGATTATCCGAAAACCGAGTTTCGGTCATTTCAGTCCCGATCAGGTCCGACCGGCACCAAATAAAATTTCATTGAATTCTAATAACCCATAGGAACAAAATATGTAAAAATATCCACAAAATGGTCCGACTCGATTTTTAACAATATCCCGTGTAGCAAACCCTTTGGGAATATCCGAAAATCGAGTTTCCATTATATCAGCTCCGATTCAGGTCCGAAACGCGTCAAATAAAATTTTGTTGAATCCCAATGACCCATAGGAAAAAAATATGTAAAAATGTCCATGAAATAGTCCGACCCGATTTTTAACAATATTTCGTGTACTAACCCCTTTGAGGATTATCCGAAAATCGATTTTCAATCATATCAGGTCCGATTCAGGTTCGAACTACGTCAAATAAAATTTTGTTGAATTTTAATAACCCATAGGAACAAAATATATAAAAATATCCATAGAATGGTCCGACTTGATTTTTAACAATATCCCGTGTACTAACCCCTTTGAGAGTTTTCCGAAAGCAGAGTTTTGATCATATCTGGTCCGATTCCGGTCCGAACTGTGTCAAATAAAATTTCGTTGAATTCCTATAACCCACAGGAACAAAATATGTAAAAATATCCACAAAATGGTCCGACTTGATTTTTAACAATATCTCGTGTACTAACCCCTTTGAGAATTTTCCGAAAACCGAGTTTCGATCATATCAGCTCCGATTCATTTCCGAATTGCGTCAAATAAAATTTCATTGAATCCCAGTAACCCATAGGAACAAAATATGTAAAAATATCGACAAAATGGTCCGACTCGATTTTTGACAATATCCCATGTACTAGCCCCTTTGAGGATTATCCAAAAACCGAGTTTCGATTATATCAGCTCTGATTCAGGTCCGAATTGCGTCAAATAAAATTTCGTTGAATTCCAATAACCCATAGGAACAAAATATGTAAAAATATCCACAAAATGGTCCGACTTGATTTTTAACAATATCCCGTATACTAACCCCTTTGGGAATATTCGAAAATCGAGTTTCCATTATATCAGCTCCGATTCAGGTCCGAAACGCGTCAAATAAAATTTTGTTGAATCCCAAAAACCTATAGGAACAAAATATGTAAAAATATCCACAAAATGGCCCGACTCGATTTTTAACAATACCCCGTATGCTAACACCTTTTTAAGATTATCCGAAAATCGAGTTTCGATCATATCAACTCCGATTCAGGTCCGAATTGCGTCAAATAAAATTTTGTTGAATTCTAATAACCCTTAGGAACAAAATATGTAAAAATATCCACAAAATGGTCCGACTCGATTTTTAACAATATCCCGTGTACTAACCCCTTTGGGAATATCCGAAAATCGAGTTTCCATTATATCAGCTCCGATTCAGGTCCGAAACGCGTCAAATAAAATTTTGTTGTATCCCAATAACCCATTGGAACAAAATATGTAAAAATGTCCATGAAATGGTCCGACCCGATTTTTAACAATATTTCGTGTACTAACCCCTTTGAGGATTATCCGAAAACCGATTTTCAATCATATCAGGTCCGATTCAGGTTCGAACTACGTCAAATAAAATTTTGTTCAATTTTAATAACCCATAGGAACAAAATATATAAAAATATCCACAAATTGGTCCGACTTGATTTTTAACAATATCCCGTGTACTAACCCCTTTGAGAGTTTTTTGAAAACCGAGTTTTGATCAAATCAGCTCCGATTCCGGTCCGAACTGTGTCAAATAAAATTTCGTTGAATTCCAATAACCCATAGGAACAAAATATGTAAAAATATCCACAAAATGGTCCGACTTGATTTTTAACAATATCCCGTGTACTAACCCCTTTGAGAATTTTCCGAAAACCGAGTTTCGATTATAACAGCTCCGATTCAGGTCCGAAACGCGTCAAATAAAATTTTGTTGAATCCCAATAACCCGTAGGAACAAAATATGTAAAATTGTCCATGAAATGGTCCGACCCGATTTTTAACAATATTTCGTGTACTAACCCCTTTGAGGATTATCCGAAAACCGATTTTCAATCATATCAGGTCCGATTCAGGTTCGAACTACGTCAAATAAAATTTTGTTGAATTTTAATAACCCATAGGAACAAAATATATAAAAATATCCACAAAATATTTCGGCTTGATTTTTAACAATATCACGTGGACTAACCCCTTTAAGAATTTTCCGAAAGCCGAGTTTCGATCATATCAGCTCTGATTCCGGTCCGAACTGCGTCAAATAAAATTTCATTGAATTCTAATAACCCATAGGAACCAAATATGTAAAAATATCCACAAAGTGGTCCGACTCTATTTTTAACAATATCCCGTGTACTAACCCCTTTGAGGATTATCCGAAAACTGAGTTTCGATCATATCAGCTTCGATTCAAGTCCGAACTGCATCAAATAAAATTTGGTTGAATGCAGGTTTAGGGTTTAAGGTTTAGGGTTTAGGGTTTTAGGATTTAAGGTTTTAGGGTTTAGGGTCTAAGGTTTAGGGTTTAGGGTTTAGGGGTAAGGGTTTAGGGGTCTAAGATTTACGATTTAGGGATTAGGGTTCCTTAGGAACAAAATATGTAAAAATATTCACAAAATGCCCAGACTCGATTTTTAACAATACCCCGTATGCTAACACCTTTTTAAGATTATCCGAAAATTGAGTTTCGATCATATCAGCTCCGATTCGGGTCCGAATTTCGTCAAATAAAATTTCGTTGAATTCCAATAACCCATAAGAACAAAATATGTAAAAATATCCATACAACGGTTCGACTCGATTTTTAACAATATCCAGTGTACTAACCCCTTTGAGGATTATCCGAAAACCGGGTTTCGGTCATTTCAGCCCCGATCAGGTCCGACCGGCACCAAATAAAATTTCATTGAATTCCAGTAACCCATAGGAAAAAAATATGTAAAAATATCCACAAAATGGTCCGACTCGATTTTTAACAATATCCCATGTACTAGCCCCTTTGAGGATTATCCAAAAATCGAGTTTCGATTATATCAGCTCCGATTCAGGTCCGAATTGCGTCAAATAAATTTCGTTGAATTCCAATAACCCATAGGAACAAAATATGTAAAAATATCCACAAATTGGTCTGACTTGATTTTTAACAATATCCCGTGTACTAACCCCTTTGAGAATTTTCCCGAAAACCGAGTTTCGATCATATCAGCTCCGATTCCTGTCCGAACAGCGTCAAATAAAATTTCGTTAAATTCCAATAACCCTTAGGAACAAAATATGTAAAAATATCCACAAAATGGCCCGACTTGATTTTTAACAATATCCCGTGTACTATAACCCCTTTGAGAATTTTCCGAAAATCGAGTTTCGTTCATTTCAGCCCCGATTCAGGTCCGAACGGCACCAAATAAAATTTCATTGAATTCCAATAACCCAGAGGAACAAAATATATAAAAATATCCACAAAATGGTTCGACTTGATTTTTAACAATATCCCATGTACTAACCCCTTTGAGAATTTTTCGAAAACCGAGTTTCGATCATATCAGCTCCGATTCCGGTCCGAGCTGCGTCAAATAAAATTTCGTTGAATTCCAATAACCCATAGGAACAAAATATGTAAAAATATCCACAAATTGGTCTGACTCGATTTTTAACAATATCCCGTGTAACAACCCCTTTGAGGATTATCCGAAAACCGAGTTTCGATCATATCAGCTCCGATTCCTGTCCGAACAGCGTCAAATAAAATTTCGTTAAATTCCAATAACCCTTAGGAACAAAATATGTAAAAATATCCACAAAATGGCCCGACTTGATTTTTAACAATATCCCGTGTACTATAACCCCTTTGAGAATTTTCCGAAAATCGAGTTTCGTTCATTTCAGCCCCGATTCAGGTCCGAACGGCACCAAATAAAATTTCATTGAATTCCAATAACCCAGAGGAACAAAATATATAAAAATATCCACAAAATGGTTCGACTTGATTTTTAACAATATCCCATGTACTAACCCCTTTGAGAATTTTTCGAAAACCGAGTTTCGATCATATCAGCTCCGATTCCGGTCCGAGCTGCGTCAAATAAAATTTCGTTGAATTCCAATAACCCATAGGAACAAAATATGTAAAAATATCCATAAAATGGTCTGACTCGATTTTTAACAATATCCCGTGTAACAACCCCTTTGAGGATTATCCGAAAACCGAGTTTCGATCATATCAGCTTCGATTCAAGTCCGAACTGCAACAAATAAAATTTGGTTGAATGCTGGTTTAGGGTTTAAGGTTTAGGGTTTAGGGTTTTAAGATTTAAGGTTTTAGGGTTCAGGGTCTAAGGTTTAGGGTTTAGGGGTAAGGGTTTAGGGGTTTCAGATTTACGATTTAGGGTTTTGGGTTGAGGGTTCCTTAGGAACAAAATATGTAAAAATATTCACAAAATGGCCCGACTCGATTTTTAACAATACCCCCTATGCTAACACCTTTTTAAGATTATCCAAAAACCGAGTTTCGATTATATCAGCTCCGATTCAGGTCCGAATTGCGTCAAATAAAATTTTGTTGAATTCCAATAACCCTTAGGAACAAAATATGTAAAAATATCCACAAAATGGTCCGACTCGATTTTTAACAATATCCCGTGTACTAACCCATTTGGGAATATCCGAAAATCGAGTTTCGATTATATCAGCTCCGATTCAGGTCGGAAACGCGTCAAATAAAATTTTGTTGAATCCCAATAACCCGTAGGAACAAAATATGTAAAAATGTCCATGAAATGGTCCGACCCGATTTTTAACAATATTTCGTGTACTAACCCCTTTGAGAATTTTCCGAAAACCGAGTTTCGATCATATCAGCTCTGATTCCGGTCCGAACTGCGTCAAATAAAATTTTGTTGAATTCCAATAACCCATAGGAACAAAATATGTAAAAATATCGACAAAATGGTCCGACTCGATTTTTGACAATATCCCATGTACTAGCCCCTTTGAGGATTATCCAAAAACCGAGTTTCGATTATATCAGCTCTGATTCAGGTCCGAATTGCGTCAAATAAAATTTCGTTGAATTCCAATAACCCATAGGAACAAAATATGTAAAAATATCCACAAAATGGTCCGACTTGATTTTTAACAATATCCCGTATACTAACCCCTTTGGGAATATTCGAAAATCGAGTTTCCATTATATCAGCTCCGATTCAGGTCCGAAACGCGTCAAATAAAATTTTGTTGAATCCCAAAAACCTATAGGAACAAAATATGTAAAAATATCCACAAAATGGCCCGACTCGATTTTTAACAATACCCCGTATGCTAACACCTTTTTAAGATTATCCGAAAATCGAGTTTCGATCATATCAACTCCGATTCAGGTCCGAATTGCGTCAAATAAAATTTTGTTGAATTCTAATAACCCTTAGGAACAAAATATGTAAAAATATCCACAAAATGGTCCGACTCGATTTTTAACAATATCCCGTGTACTAACCCCTTTGGGAATATCCGAAAATCGAGTTTCCATTATATCAGCTCCGATTCAGGTCCGAAACGCGTCAAATAAAATTTTGTTGTATCCCAATAACCCATTGGAACAAAATATGTAAAAATGTCCATGAAATGGTCCGACCCGATTTTTAACAATATTTCGTGTACTAACCCCTTTGAGGATTATCCGAAAACCGATTTTCAATCATATCAGGTCCGATTCAGGTTCGAACTACGTCAAATAAAATTTTGTTCAATTTTAATAACCCATAGGAACAAAATATATAAAAATATCCACAAATTGGTCCGACTTGATTTTTAACAATATCCCGTGTACTAACCCCTTTGAGAGTTTTTTGAAAACCGAGTTTTGATCAAATCAGCTCCGATTCCGGTCCGAACTGTGTCAAATAAAATTTCGTTGAATTCCAATAACCCATAGGAACAAAATATGTAAAAATATCCACAAAATGGTCCGACTTGATTTTTAACAATATCCCGTGTACTAACCCCTTTGAGAATTTTCCGAAAACCGAGTTTCGATTATAACAGCTCCGATTCAGGTCCGAAACGCGTCAAATAAAATTTTGTTGAATCCCAATAACCCGTAGGAACAAAATATGTAAAATTGTCCATGAAATGGTCCGACCCGATTTTTAACAATATTTCGTGTACTAACCCCTTTGAGGATTATCCGAAAACCGATTTTCAATCATATCAGGTCCGATTCAGGTTCGAACTACGTCAAATAAAATTTTGTTGAATTTTAAAAACCCATAGGAACAAAATATATAAAAATATCCACAAAATGTTTCGGCTTGATTTTTAACAATATCACGTGGACTAACCCCTTTAAGAATTTTCCGAAAGCCGAGTTTCGATCATATCAGCTTCGATTCAAGTCCGAACTGCATCAAATAAAATTTGGTTGAATGCAGGTTTAGGGTTTAAGGTTTAGGGTTTAGGGTTTTAGGATTTAAGGTTTTAGGGTTTAGGGTCTAAGGTTTAGGGTTTAGGGTTTAGGGGTAAGGGTTTAGGGGTCTAAGATTTACGATTTAGGGATTAGGGTTCCTTAGGAACAAAATATGTAAAAATATTCACAAAATGCCCAGACTCGATTTTTAACAATACCCCGTATGCTAACACCTTTTTAAGATTATCCGAAAATTGAGTTTCGATCATATCAGCTCCGATTCGGGTCCGAATTTCGTCAAATAAAATTTCGTTGAATTCCAATAACCCATAAGAACAAAATATGTAAAAATATCCATACAACGGTTCGACTCGATTTTTAACAATATCCAGTGTACTAACCCCTTTGAGGATTATCCGAAAACCGGGTTTCGGTCATTTCAGCCCCGATCAGGTCCGACCGGCACCAAATAAAATTTCATTGAATTCCAGTAACCCATAGGAAAAAAATATGTAAAAATATCCACAAAATGGTCCGACTCGATTTTTAACAATATCCCATGTACTAGCCCCTTTGAGGATTATCCAAAAATCGAGTTTCGATTATATCAGCTCCGATTCAGGTCCGAATTGCGTCAAATAAATTTCGTTGAATTCCAATAACCCATAGGAACAAAATATGTAAAAATATCCACAAATTGGTCTGACTTGATTTTTAACAATATCCCGTGTACTAACCCCTTTGAGAATTTTCCCGAAAACCGAGTTTCGATCATATCAGCTCCGATTCCTGTCCGAACAGCGTCAAATAAAATTTCGTTAAATTCCAATAACCCTTAGGAACAAAATATGTAAAAATATCCACAAAATGGCCCGACTTGATTTTTAACAATATCCCGTGTACTATAACCCCTTTGAGAATTTTCCGAAAATCGAGTTTCGTTCATTTCAGCCCCGATTCAGGTCCGAACGGCACCAAATAAAATTTCATTGAATTCCAATAACCCAGAGGAACAAAATATATAAAAATATCCACAAAATGGTTCGACTTGATTTTTAACAATATCCCATGTACTAACCCCTTTGAGAATTTTTCGAAAACCGAGTTTCGATCATATCAGCTCCGATTCCGGTCCGAGCTGCGTCAAATAAAATTTCGTTGAATTCCAATAACCCATAGGAACAAAATATGTAAAAATATCCATAAAATGGTCTGACTCGATTTTTAACAATATCCCGTGTAACAACCCCTTTGAGGATTATCCGAAAACCGAGTTTCGATCATATCAGCTTCGATTCAAGTCCGAACTGCAACAAATAAAATTTGGTTGAATGCTGGTTTAGGGTTTAAGGTTTAGGGTTTAGGGTTTTAAGATTTAAGGTTTTAGGGTTCAGGGTCTAAGGTTTAGGGTTTAGGGGTAAGGGTTTAGGGGTTTCAGATTTACGATTTAGGGTTTTGGGTTGAGGGTTCCTTAGGAACAAAATATGTAAAAATATTCACAAAATGGCCCGACTCGATTTTTAACAATACCCCCTATGCTAACACCTTTTTAAGATTATCCAAAAACCGAGTTTCGATTATATCAGCTCCGATTCAGGTCCGAATTGCGTCAAATAAAATTTTGTTGAATTCCAATAACCCTTAGGAACAAAATATGTAAAAATATCCGCAAAATGGTCCGACTCGATTTTTAACAATATCCCGTGTACTAACCCATTTGGGAATATCCGAAAATCGAGTTTCGATTATATCAGCTCCGATTCAGGTCGGAAACGCGTCAAATAAAATATTGTTGAATCCCAATAACCCGTAGGAACAAAATATGTAAAAATGTCCATGAAATGGTCCGACCCGATTTTTAACAATATTTCGTGTACTAACCCCTTTGAGGATTATCCGAAAACCGATTTTCAATCATATCAGGTCCGATTCAGGTTCGAACTACGTCAAATAAAATTTTGTTGAATTTTAATAACCCATAGGAACAAAATATATAAAAATATCCACAAAATGGTTCGGCTTGATTTTTAACAATATCCCGTGGAATAACCCCTTTCAGAATTTTCCGAAAGCCGAGTTTCGATCATATCAGCTCTGATTCCTGTCCGAACTGCGTCAAATAAAATTTCATTGAATTCTAATAACCCACACGAACCAAATATGTAAAAATATCCACAAAGTGGTCCGACTCGATTTTAAAAAATATCCCGTGTACTAACCCCTTTGAGGATTATCCGAAAACCGAGTTTCGATCATATAAGCTTCGATTCAAGTCCGAACTGCATCAAATAAAATTTGGTTGAATGTTGGTTTAGGGTTTAAGGTTTAGGGTTTCGGGTTTTAGGATTTAAGGTTTTAGGGTTCAGGGTCTAAGGTTTAGGGTTTAGGGTTTAGGGGTAAGGGTTTAGGGGTTTAAGATTTACGGTTTAGGGTTTAGGGTTCCTTAGGAACAAAATATGTAAAAATATTCACAAAATGGCCCGACTCGATTTTTAACAATACCCCGTATGCTAACACCTTTTTAAGATTATCCAAAAATCGAGTTTCGATCATATCAGCTCCGATTCGGGTCCGAATTTCGTCAAATAAAATTTCGTTGAATTCCAATTACCCATAAGAACAAAATATGTAAAAATATCCATACAATGGTTCGACTTGATTTTTAACAATATCCAGTGTACTAATCCCTTTGAGGATTATCCGAAAACCGAGTTTCGGTCATTTCAGCCCCGATCAGGTCCGACCGGCACCAAATAAAATTTCATTGAATTCCAATAACCCATAGGAACAAAATATGTAAAAATATCCACAAAATGGTCCGACTCGATTTTTAACAATATCCCGTGTTCTAACCCCTTTGGGAATATCCGAAAATCGAGTTTCCATTATATCAGCTCCGATTCAGGTCCGAAACGCGTCAAATAAAATTTTGTTGAATCCCCAAAACCTATAGGAACAAAATATGTAAAAATATCCACAAAATGGCCCGACTCGATTTTTAACAATACCCCGTATGCTAACACCTTTTTAAGATTATCCGAAAATCGAGTTTCGATCATATCAGCTCCGATTCGGGTCCGAATTTCGTCAAATAAAATTTCGTTGAATCCCAATAACCCATAGGAACAAAATATGTAAAAATATCCACAAAATTGTCCGACTCGATTTTTAACAATCCTATGTACTAGCCCCTTTGAGGATTATCCAAAAACCGAGTTTCGATTATATCAACTCCGATTCAGGTCCGAATTGCGTCAAATAAAATTTTGTTGAATTCTAATAACCCTTAGGAACAAAATATGTAAAAATATCCACAAAATGGTCCGACTCGATTTTTAACAATATCCCGTATACTAACCCCTTTGGGAATATCCGAAAATCGAGTTTCCATTATATTAGCTCCGATTCAGGTCCGAAACGCGTCAAATAAAATTTTGTTGAATCCCAAAAACCTATAGGAACAAAATATGTAAAAATATCCACAAAATGGCCCGACTCGATTTTTAACAATACCCCGTATGCTAACACCTTTTTAAGATTATCCGAAAATCGAGTTTCGATCATATCAGCTCCGATTCGGGTCCGAATTTCGTCAAATAAAATTTCGTTGAATCCCAATAACCCATAGGAACAAAATATGTAAAAATATCCACAAAATTGTCCGACTCAATTTTTAACAATCCTATGTACTAGCCCCTTTGAGGATTATCCAAAAACCGAGTTTCGATTATATCAACTCCGATTCAGGTCCGAATTGCGTCAAATAAAATTTTGTTGAATTCTAATAACCCTTAGGAACAAAATATGTAAAAATATCCACAAAATGGTCCGACTCGATTTTTAACAATATCCCGTGTACTAACCCCTTTGGGAATATCCGAAAATCGAGTTTCCATTATATCAGCTCCGATTCAGGTCCGAAACGCGTCAAATAAAATTTTGTTGAATCCCAATAACCCATTGGAACAAAATATGTAAAAATGTCCATGAAATGGTCCGACCCGATTTTTAACAATATTTCGTGTACTAACCCCTTTGAGGATTATCCGAAAACCGATTTTCAATCATATCAGGTCCGATTCAGGTTCGAACTACGTCAAATAAAATTTTGTTCAATTTTAATAACCCATAGGAACAAAATATATAAAAATATCCACAAATTGGTCCGACTTGATTTTTAACAATATCCCGTGTACTAACCCCTTTGAGAGTTTTTTGAAAACCGAGTTTTGATCAAATCAGCTCCGATTCCGGTCCGAACTGTGTCAAATAAAATTTCGTTGAATTCCAATAACCCATAGGAACAAAATATGTAAAAATATCCACAAAATGGTCCGACTTGATTTTTAACAATATCCCGTGTACTAACCCCTTTGAGAATTTTCCGAAAACCGAGTTTCGATTATAACAGCTCCGATTCAGGTCCGAAACGCGTCAAATAAAATTTTGTTGAATCCCAATAACCCGTAGGAACAAAATATGTAAAATTGTCCATGAAATGGTCCGACCCGATTTTTAACAATATTTCGTGTACTAACCCCTTTGAGGATTATCCGAAAACCGATTTTCAATCATATCAGGTCCGATTCAGGTTCGAACTACGTCAAATAAAATTTTGTTGAATTTTAATAACCCATAGGAACAAAATATATAAAAATATCCACAAAATGTTTCGGCTTGATTTTTAACAATATCACGTGGACTAACCCCTTTAAGAATTTTCCGAAAGCCGAGTTTCGATCATATCAGCTCTGATTCCGGTCCGAACTGCGTCAAATAAAATTTCATTGAATTCTAATAACCCATAGGAACCAAATATGTAAAAATATCCACAAAGTGGTCCGACTCTATTTTTAACAATATCCCGTGTACTAACCCCTTTGAGGATTATCCGAAAACTGAGTTTCGATCATATCAGCTTCGATTCAAGTCCGAACTGCAACAAATAAAATTTGGTTGAATGCAGGTTTAGGGTTTAAGGTTTAGGGTTTAGGGTTTTAGGATTTAAGGTTTTAGGGTTTAGGGTCTAAGGTTTAGGGTTTAGGGGTAAGGGTTTAGGGGTCTAAGATTTACGATTTAGGGTTTAGGGTTCCTTAGGAACAAAATATGTAAAAATATTCACAAAATGCCCAGACTCGATTTTTAACAATACCCCGTATGCTAACACCTTTTTAAGATTATCCGAAAATTGAGTTTCGATCATATCAGCTCCGATTCGGGTCCGAATTTCGTCAAATAAAATTTCGTTGAATTCCAATAACCCATAAGAACAAAATATGTAAAAATATCCATATAATGGTTCGACTCGATTTTTAACAATATCCAGTGTACTAACCCCTTTGAGGATTATCCGAAAACCGGGTTTCGGTCATTTCAGCCCCGATCAGGTCCGACCGGCACCAAATAAAATTTCATTGAATTCCAGTAACCCATAGGAAAAAAATATGTAAAAATATCCACAAAATGGTCCGACTCGATTTTTAACAATATCCCATGTACTAGCCCCTTTGAGGATTATCCAAAAATCGAGTTTCGATTATATCAGCTCCGATTCAGGTCCGAATTGCGTCAAATAAATTTCGTTGAATTCCAATAACCCATAGGAACAAAATATGTAAAAATATCCACAAATTGGTCTTACTTGATTTTTAACAATATCCCGTGTACTAACCCCTTTGAGAATTTTCCCGAAAACCGAGTTTCGATCATATCAGCTCCGATTCCGGTCCGAACAGCGTCAAATAAAATTTCGTTAAATTCCAATAACCCGTAGGAACAAAATATGTAAAAATATCCACAAAATGGCCCGACTTGATTTTTAACAATATCCCGTGTACTATAACCCCTTTGAGAATTTTCCGAAAATCGAGTTTCGTTCATTTCAGCCCCGATTCAGGTCCGAACGGCACCAAATAAAATTTCATTGAATTCCAATAACCCAGAGGAACAAAATATATAAAAATATCCACAAAATGGTTCGACTTGATTTTTAACAATATCCCATGTACTAACCCCTTTGAGAATTTTCCGAAAACCGAGTTTCGATCATATCAGCTCCGATTCCGGTCCGAGCTGCGTCAAATAAAATTTCGTTGAATTCCAAAAACCCATAGGAACAAAATATGTAAAAATATCCATAAAATGGTCTGACTCGATTTTTAACAATATCCCGTATAACAACCCCTTTGAGGATTATCCGAAAACCGAGTTTCGATCATATCAGCTTCGATTCAAGTCCGAACTGCAACAAATAAAATTTGGTTGAATGCTGGTTTAGGGTTTAAGGTTTAGGGTTTAGGGTTTTAAGATTTAAGGTTTTAGGGTTCAGGGTGTAAGGTTTAGGGTTTAGGGGTAAGGGTTTAGGGGTTTCAGATTTACGATTTAGGGTTTTGGGTTTAGGGTTCCTTAGGAACAAAATATGTAAAAATATTCACAAAATGGCCCGACTCGATTTTTAACAATACCCCGTATGCTAACACCTTTTTAAGATTATCCAAAAACCGAGTTTCGATTATATCAGCTCCGATTCAGGTCCGAATTGCGTCAAATAAAATTTTGTTGAATTCCAATAACCCTTAGGAACAAAATATGTAAAAATATCCACAAAATGGTCCGACTCGATTTTTAACAATATCCCGTGTACTAACCCATTTGGGAATATCCGAAAATCGAGTTTCGATTATATAAGCTCCGATTCAGGTCCGAAACGCGTCAAATAAAATTTTGTTGAATCCCAATAACCCGTAGGAACAAAATATGTAAAAATGTCCATGAAATGGTCCGACCCGATTTTTAACAATATTTAGTGGACTAACCCCTTTGAGGATTATCCGAAAACCGATTTTCAATCATATCAGGTCCGATTCAGGTTCGAACTACGTCAAATAAAATTTTGTTGAATTTTAATAACCCATAGGAACAAAATATATAAAAATATCCACAAAATGGTTCGGCTTGATTTTTAACAATATCCCGTGGACTAATCCCTTTCAGAATTTTCCGAAAGCCGAGTTTCGATCATATCAGCTCTGATTCCGGTCCGAACTGCGTCAAATAAAATTTCATTGAATTCTAATAACCCACAGGAACCAAATATGTAAAAATATCCACAAAGTGGTCCGACTCGATTTTTAACAATATCCCGTGTACTAACCCCTTTGAGGATTATCCGAAAACCGAGTTTCGATCATATAAGCTTCGATTCAAGTCCGAACTGCATCAAATAAAATTTGGTTGAATGTTGGTTTAGGGTTTAAGGTTTAGGGTTTCGGGTTTTAGGATTTAAGGTTTTAGGGTTCAGGGTCTAAGGTTTAGGGTTTAGGGGTAAGGGTTTAGGGGTTTAAGATTTACGATTTAGGGTTTAGGGTTTAGGGTTCCTTAGGAACAAAATATGTAAAAATATTCACAAAATGGCCCGACTCGATTTTTAACAATACCCCGTATGCTAACACCTTTTTAAGATTATCCGAAAATCGAGTTTCGATCATATCAGCTCCGATTCGTGTCCGAATTTCGTCAAATAAAATTTCGTTGAATTCCAATTACCCATAAGAACAAAATATGTAAAAATATCCATACAATGGTTCGACTCGATTTTTAACAATATCCAGTGTACTAACCCCTTTGAGGATTATCCGAAAACCGAGTTTCGGTCATTTCAGCCCCGATCAGGTCCGACCGGCACCAAATAAAATTTCATTGAATTCCAGTAACCCATAGGAAAAAAATATGTAAAAATATCCACAAAATGGTCCGACTCGATTTTTAACAATATCCCATGTACTAGCCCCTTTGAGGATTATCCAAAAATCGAGTTTCGATTATATCAGCTCCGATTCAGGTCCGAATTGCGTCAAATAAATTTCGTTGAATTCCAATAACCCATAGGAACAAAATATGTAAAAATATCCACAAATTGGTCTTACTTGATTTTTAACAATATCCCGTGTACTAACCCCTTTGAGAATTTTCCCGAAAACCGAGTTTCGATCATATCAGCTCCGATTCCGGTCCGAACAGCGTCAAATAAAATTTCGTTAAATTCCAATAACCCGTAGGAACAAAATATGTAAAAATATCCACAAAATGGCCCGACTTGATTTTTAACAATATCCCGTGTACTATAACCCCTTTGAGAATTTTCCGAAAATCGAGTTTCGTTCATTTCAGCCCCGATTCAGGTCCGAACGGCACCAAATAAAATTTCATTGAATTCCAATAACCCAGAGGAACAAAATATATAAAAATATCCACAAAATGGTTCGACTTGATTTTTAACAATATCCCATGTACTAACCCCTTTGAGAATTTTCCGAAAACCGAGTTTCGATCATATCAGCTCCGATTCCGGTCCGAGCTGCGTCAAATAAAATTTCGTTGAATTCCAAAAACCCATAGGAACAAAATATGTAAAAATATCCATAAAATGGTCTGACTCGATTTTTAACAATATCCCGTATAACAACCCCTTTGAGGATTATCCGAAAACCGAGTTTCGATCATATCAGCTTCGATTCAAGTCCGAACTGCAACAAATAAAATTTGGTTGAATGCTGGTTTAGGGTTTAAGGTTTAGGGTTTAGGGTTTTAAGATTTAAGGTTTTAGGGTTCAGGGTGTAAGGTTTAGGGTTTAGGGGTAAGGGTTTAGGGGTTTCAGATTTACGATTTAGGGTTTTGGGTTTAGGGTTCCTTAGGAACAAAATATGTAAAAATATTCACAAAATGGCCCGACTCGATTTTTAACAATACCCCGTATGCTAACACCTTTTTAAGATTATCCAGAAACCGAGTTTCGATTATATCAGCTCCGATTCAGGTCCGAATTGCGTCAAATAAAATTTTGTTGAATTCCAATAACCCTTAGGAACAAAATATGTAAAAATATCCATAAAATGGTCCGACTCGATTTTTAACAATATCCCGTGTACTAACCCATTTGGGAATATCCGAAAATCGAGTTTCGATTATATAAGCTCCGATTCAGGTCCGAAACGCGTCAAATAAAATTTTGTTGAATCCCAATAACCCGTAGGAACAAAATATGTAAAAATGTCCATGAAATGGTCCGACCCGATTTTTAACAATATTTAGTGGACTAACCCCTTTGAGGATTATCCGAAAACCGATTTTCAATCATATCAGGTCCGATTCAGGTTCGAACTACGTCAAATAAAATTTTGTTGAATTTTAATAACCCATAGGAACAAAATATATAAAAATATCCACAAAATGGTTCGGCTTGATTTTTAACAATATCCCGTGGACTAATCCCTTTCAGAATTTTCCGAAAGCCGAGTTTCGATCATATCAGCTCTGATTCCGGTCCGAACTGCGTCAAATAAAATTTCATTGAATTCTAATAACCCACAGGAACCAAATATGTAAAAATATCCACAAAGTGGTCCGACTCGATTTTTAACAATATCCCGTGTACTAACCCCTTTGAGGATTATCCGAAAACCGAGTTTCGATCATATAAGCTTCGATTCAAGTCCGAACTGCATCAAATAAAATTTGGTTGAATGTTGGTTTAGGGTTTAAGGTTTAGGGTTTCGGGTTTTAGGATTTAAGGTTTTAGGGTTCAGGGTCTAAGGTTTAGGGTTTAGGGTTTAGGGGTAAGGGTTTAGGGGTTTAAGATTTACGATTTAGGGTTTAGGGTTTAGGGTTTAGGGTTCCTTAGGAACAAAATATGTAAAAATATTCACAAAATGGCCCGACTCGATTTTTAACAATACCCCGTATGCTAACACCTTTTTAAGATTATCCGAAAATCGAGTTTCGATCATATCAGCTCCGATTCGTGTCCGAATTTCGTCAAATAAAATTTCGTTGAATTCCAATTACCCATAAGAACAAAATATGTAAAAATATCCATACAATGGTTCGACTCGATTTTTAACAATATCCAGTGTACTAACCCCTTTGAGGATTATCCGAAAACCGAGTTTCGGTCATTTCAGCCCCGATCAGGTCCGACCGGCACCAAATAAAATTTCATTGAATTCCAATAACCCATAGGAACAAAATATGTAAAAATATCCACAAAATGGTCCGACTCGATTTTTAACAATATCCCGTGTACTAACCCCTTTGGGAATATCCGAAAATCGAGTTTCCATTATATCAGCTCCGATTCAGGTCCGAAACGCGTCAAATAAAATTTTGTTGAATCCCAATGACCCATAGGAACAAAATATGTAAAAATGTCCATGAAATGGTCCGACCCGATTTTTAACAATATTTCGTGTACTAACCCCTTTGAGGATTATCCGAAAACCGATTTTCAATCATATCAGGTCCGATTCAGGTTCGAACTACGTCAAATAAAATTTTGTTGAATTTTAATAACCCATAGGAACAAAATATATAAAAATATCCACAGAATGGTCCGACTTGATTTTTAACAATATCCCGTGTACTAACCCCTTTGAGAGTTTTCCGAAAACCGAGTTTTGATCATATCAGGTCCGATTCCGGTCCGACCTGTGTCAAATAAAATTTCGTTGAATTCCAATAACCCACAGGAACAAAATATGTAAAAATATCCATAAAATGGTCCGACTTGATTTTTAACAATATCCCGTGTACTAACTCCTTTGAGAATTTTCCGAAAACCGAGTTTCGATCATATCAACTCCGATTCATTTCCGAATTACCTCAAATAAAATTTCATTGAATCCCAATAACCCATAGGAACAAAATATGTAAAAATATCCACAAAATGGTCCGACTCGATTTTTAACAATATCCCATGTACTAGCCCCTTTGAGGATTATCCAAAAACCGAGTTCCGATTATATCAGCTCCGATTCAGGTCCGAATTGCGTCAAATAAAATTTTGTTGAATTCCAATAACCCTTAGGAACAAAATATGTAAAAATATCCACAAAATGGTCCGACTCGATTTTTAACAATATCCCGTGTACTAACCCCTTTGGGAATATCGAAAAATCGAGTTTCGATTATATCAGCTCCGAAACGCGTCAAATAAAATTTTGTTGAATCCCAATAACCCATAGGAACAAAATATGTAAAAATGTCCATGAAATGGTCCGACCCGATTTTTAACAATATTTCGTGTACTAACCCCTTTGAGGATTATCCGAAAACCGATTTTCAATCATATCAGGTCCGATTCAGGTTCGAACTACGTCAAATAAAATTTTGTTGAATTTTAATAAGCCATAGGAACAAAATATATAAAAATATCCACAAAATGGTCCGACTTGATTTTTAACAATATCCCGTGTACTAACCCCTTTGAGAGTTTTTCGAAAACCGAGTTCTGATCATATCAGCTCCGATTCCGGTCCGAGCTGTGTCAAATAAAATTTCGTTGAATTCCAATAACCCATGGGAACAAAATATATAAAAATATCCACAAAATGGTCCGACTTGATTTTTAACAATATCCCGTGTACTAACCCCTTTGAGAATTTTTCGAAAACCGAGTTTCGATCATATCAGCACCGATTCCGGTCCGAACAGCGTCAAATAAAATTTCGTTGAATTCCAATAACCCATAGGAACAAAATATGTAAAAATATCCACAAAATGGTTTGACTCAATTTTTAACAATATCCCATGTACTAGCCCCTTTGAGGATTATCCAAAAACCGACTTTCGATTATAACAGCTCCGATTCAGGTCCGAAACGCGTCAAATAAAATTTTGTTGAATCCCAATAACCCGTAGGAACAAAATATGTAAAATTGTCCATGAAATGGTCCGACCCGATTTTTAACAATATTTCGTGTACTAACCCATTTGAGGATTATCCGAAAACCGATTTTCAATCATATCAGGTCCGATTCAGGTTCGAACTACGTCAAATAAAATTTTGTTGAATTTTAATAACCCATAGGAACAAAATATATAAAAATATCCACAGAATGGTCCGACTTGATTTTTAACAATATCCCGTGTACTAACCCCTTTGAGAGTTTTCCGAAAACCGAGTTTTGATCATATCAGGTCCGATTCCGGTCCGACTTGTGTCAAATAAAATTTCGTTGAATTCCAATAACCCACAGGAACAAAATATGTAAAAATATCCATAAAATGGTCCGACTTGATTTTTAACAATATCCCGTGTACTAACTCCTTTGAGAATTTTCCGAAAACCGAGTTTCGATCATATCAACTCCGATTCATTTCCGAATTGCCTCAAATAAAATTTCATTGAATCCCAATAACCCATAGGAACAAAATATGTAAAAATATCCACAAAATGGTCCGACTCGATTTTTAACAATATCCCATGTACTAGCCCCTTTGAGGATTATCCAAAAACCGAGTTTCGATTATATCAGCTCCGATTCAGGTCCGAATTGCGTCAAATAAAATTTTGTTGAATTCCAATAACCCTTAGGAACAAAATATGTAAAAATATCCACAAAATGGTCCGACTCGATTTTTAACAATATCCCGTGTACTAACCCCTTTGGGAATATCGAAAAATCGAGTTTCGATTATATCAGCTCCGAAACGCGTCAAATAAAATTTTGTTGAATCCCAATAACCCATAGGAACAAAATATGTAAAAATGTCCATGAAATGGTCCGACCCGATTTTTAACAATATTTCGTGTACTAACCCCTTTGAGGATTATCCGAAAACCGATTTTCAATCATATCAGGTCCGATTCAGGTTCGAACTACGTCAAATAAAATTTTGTTGAATTTTAATAAGCCATAGGAACAAAATATATAAAAATATCCACAAAATGGTCCGACTTGATTTTTAACAATATCCCGTGTACTAACCCCTTTGAGAGTTTTTCGAAAACCGAGTTCTGATCATATCAGCTCCGATTCCGGTCCGAGCTGTGTCAAATAAAATTTCGTTGAATTCCAATAACCCATGGGAACAAAATATATAAAAATATCCACAAAATGGTCCGACTTGATTTTTAACAATATCCCGTGTACTAACCCCTTTGAGAATTTTTCGAAAACCGAGTTTCGATCATATCAGCTCCGATTCCGGTCCGAACAGCGTCAAATAAAATTTCGTTGAATTCCAATAACCCATAGGAACAAAATATGTAAAAATATCCACAAAATGGTTTGACTCAATTTTTAACAATATCCCATGTATTAGCCCCTTTGAGGATTATCCAAAAACCGAGTTTCGATTATAACAGCTCCGATTCAGGTCCGAAACGCGTCAAATAAAATTTTGTTGAATCCCAATAACCCGTAGGAACAAAATATGTAAAATTGTCCATGAAATGGTCCGACCCGATTTTTAACAATATTTCGTGTACTAACCCCTTTGAGGATTATCCGAAAACCGATTTTCAATCATATCAGGTCCGATTCAGGTTCGAACTACGTCAATTAAAATTTTGTTGAATTTTAATAACCCATAGGAACAAAATATATAAAAATATCCACAAAATGGTTCGGCTTGATTTTTAACAATATCCCGTGTATCAACCCCTTTGAGGATTATACGAAAACCGAGTTTCGATCATACCAGCTCTGATTCCGGTCCGAACTGCGTCAAATAAAATTTCATTGAATTCTAATAACCCATAGGAACCAAATATATAAAAATATCCACAAAGTGGTCTGACTCTATTTTTAACAATATCCCGTGTACTAACCCCTTTGAGGAATATCCGAAAATCGAGTTTCCATTATATCAACTCCGATTCAGGTCCGAAACGCGTCAAATAAAATTTTGTTCAATCCCAATGACCCATAGGAACAAAATATGTAAAAATGTCCATGAAATAGTCCGACCCTATTTTTAACAATATTTCGTGTACTAACCCCTTTGAGGATTATCCTAAAACCGATTTTCAATCATATCAGGTCCGATTCAGGTTCGAACTACGTCAAATAAAATTTTGTTGAATTTTAATAACCCATAGGAACAAAATATATAAAAATATCCACAGAATGGTCCGACTTGATTTTTAACAATATCCCGTGTACTAACCCTTTGAGGATTATCCGAAAACCGAGTTTTGATCATTTCAACCTCGATTCAGATCCGAACTGTGTCAAATAAAATTTCATTGAATTCTAATAACCCATAGGAACAAAATATGTAAAAATATCCAAAAAATGGTCCGACTCAATTTTTAACAATATCCCCTGTACTGACCCCTTTGAGGATTATCCGAAAACAGAGTTTTGATCATTTCAGCCTCGATTTAGGTCCGAACTGTGCCAAATAAAATTTCATTGAATTCTAATAACCCATAGGAACAAAATATGTAAAAATATCCACAAAATGGTCCAACTCAATTTTTAACAATATTCCGTGTACTAACCCCTTTGAGGATTATCCGAAAACCGAGTTTTATTCATTTCAGCCTCGATTCAGGTCCGAACTGCGTCAAACAAAATTTTTTTGAGTTCTAATAACCCATAGGAACAAAATATGTAAAAATATCAACAAAATAGTCTGACTAATTTTTTAACAATATCCCGTGTATCAACCCCTTTGAGGATTATACGAAAACCGAGTTTCGATCATATCAGCTCCGATTCCGGTCCGAACTGCATCAAATAAAATTTCGATGAATTCCAATAACCCAGAGGAACAAAATATGTAAAAATATCCATAAAATGGTCCGACTCAATTTTTAACAATATCCCGTGTACTAACACCTTTGAGGATTATCCGAAAATCGAATTTTGATCATTTCAGCCTCGATTTAGGTCCGAACTGTGCCAAATAAAATTTTATTGAATTCTAATAACCCATATGAGCAAAATATGTAAAAATACCCACAAAATGGTCCGACTCAATTTTTAACAATATCCCGTGTACTAACCCCTTTGGGAATATCCGAAAATCAAGTTTCGATCATATCATCTCCGATTTATGTCCGAATTACGTCAAATAAAATTTCATTGAATTCCAATAACCAATAGGAACAAAATATGTAAAAATATCCACAAAATGGCTCGACTCAATTTTTAACAATATCCAGTGTACTAACCCTTTGAGGATTATCCGAAAACCGAGTTTTGATCATTTCAGCCTCGATTCAGGTCCGAACTGTGCCAAAAAAATTTCATTGAATTCTAATAACCCATAGGAACAAAATATGTAAAAATATCCACAAAATGGTTCGACTCAATTTTTAACAATATCCCGTGTACTAACCCCTTTGAGGATTATCCGAAAACCCAGTTTTGATCATTTCAGCCTCAATTCAAGTCCGAAGTTTGCCAAATAAAATTTCATTGAATTCTAATAACCCATAGGAACAAAATATGTAAAAATATCCACAAAATGGTCCAACTCAATTTTTCACAATATTCCGTGTTCTAACCCCTTTGAGGATTATCCGAAAACCGAGTTTTGATCATTTCAGCCTCGATTCAGGTCCGAACTGTGTCAAATAAAATTTCTTTGAATTCTAATAACCCTTAGGAACAAAATATGTAAAAATATCTAAAAAATGGTCCGACTCAATTTTTAACAATATCCCCTGTACTAACCCCTTTGAGGATTATCCGAAAACCGAGTTTTGATCATTTCAGCCTCGATTTAGGTCCGAACTGTGCCAAATAAAATTTCATTGAATTCTAATAACCCATAGGAACAAAATATGTAAAAATATCCACAAAATGGTCCGACTCGATTTTTAACAATATCCCATGTACTAGCCCCTTTGAGGATTATCCAAAAACCGAGTTTCGATTATATCAGCTTCGATTCAGGTCCGAATTGCGTCAAATAAAATTTCGTTGAATTCCAATAACCCATAGGAACAAAATATGTAAAAATATCCGCAAAATGGTCCGACTAGATTTTTAACAATATCCCGTGTACTAACCCCTTTGGGACTATCCGAAAATCGAGTTTCCATTATATCAGCTCCGATTCAGGTCCGAAACGCGTCAAATAAAATTTTGTTGAATCCCAATAACCCATAGGAACAAAATATGTAAAAATGTCCATGAAATGGTCCGACCCGATTTTTAACAATATTTCGTGTACTAACCCCTTTGAGGATTATCCGAAAACCGATTTTCAATCATATCAGGTCCGATTCAGGTTCGAACTACGTCAAATAAAATTTTGTTAAATTTTAATAACCCATAGGAACAAAATATATAAAAATATCAACAAAATGGTTCGACTTGATTTTTAACAATATCCCATGTACTAACCCCTTTGAGAATTTTCCGAAAACTGAGTTTCGATCATATCAGCTCCGATTCCGGTCCGAGCTGCGTCAAATAAAATTTCGTTGAATTCCAATAACCCATAGGAACAAAATATGTAAAAATATCCATAAAATGGTCTGACTCAATTTTTAACAATATCCCGTGTAACAACCCCTTTGAGGATTATCCAAAAACCGAGTTTCGATCATATCAGCTTCGATTCAAGTCCGAACTGCATCAAATAAAATTTGGTTGAATGCTGGTTTAGGGTTTAAGGTTTAGGGTTTCAGGATTTAAGGTTTTAGGGTTCAGGGTATAAGGTTTAGGGTTTAGGGTTTAGGGGTAAGGGTTTAGGGGTTTAAGATTTACGATTTAGGGTTTAGGATTCCTTAGGAACAAAATATGTAAAAATATTCACAAAATGGCCCGACTGGATTTTTAACGATACCCCGTATGCTAACACCTTTTTAAGATTATCCGAAAATCGAGTTTCGATCATATCAGCTCCGATTCGGGTCCGAATTTCGTCAAATAAAATTTCGTTGAATTCCAATAACCCATGGGAACAAAATATGTAAAAATATTCACAAAGTGGCCCGACTCGATTTTTAACAATACCCCGTATGCTAACACCTTTTTAAGATTATCCGAAAATCGAGTTTCGATCATATCAGCTCCGATTCCGGTCCGAACAGCGTCAAATAAAATTTCGTTGAATTCCAATAACCCATAGGAATAAAATATGTAAAAATATCCACAAAATGGTCCAACTCAATTTTTAACAATATCCCGTGTACTAACCCCTTTGGGAATATCCGAAAATTGAGTTTCGATTATATCAACTCCGATTTAGGTCCTAAACGCGTCAAATAAAATTTTGTTGAATCCCAATAACCCGTAGGAACAAAATATGTAAAAATATCCACAAAATGGTCCAACTCAATTTCTCACAATATTCCGTGTACTAACCCCTTTGAGGATTATCCGAAAACCGAGTTTTGATCATTTCAGCCTCGATTCAGGTCCGAACTGTGTCAAATAAAATTTCATTGAATTCTAATAACTCATAGGAACAAAATATGTAAAAATATCCAAAAAATGGTCCGACTCAATTTTTAACAATATCCCGTGTACTAACCCCTTTGAGGATTATCCGAAAACCGAGTTTTGATCATTTCAGCCTCGATTTAGGTCCGAACTGTGCCAAATAAAATTTCATTGAATTCTAATAACCCATAGGAACAAAATATGTAAAAATATCCACAAAATGGTCCAACTCAATTTTTAACAATATTCCGTGTACTAACCCCTTTGAGGATTATCCGAAAACCGAGTTTTATTCATTTCAGCCTCGATTCAGGTCCGAACTGCGTCAAATAAAATTTTTTTGAATTCTAATAACCCATAGGAACAAAATATGTAAAAATATCAACAAAATAGTCTGACTAATTTTTTAACAATATCCCGTGTATCAACCCCTTTGAGGATTATACGAAAACCGAGTTTCGATCATATCAGCTCCGATTCCGGTCCGAACTGCATCAAATAAAATTTCGATGAATTCCAATAACCCAGAGGAACAAAATATGTAAAAATATCCATAAAATGGTCCGACTCAATTTTTAACAATATCCCGTGTACTAACACCTTTGAGGATTATCCGAAAATCGAATTTTGATCATTTCAGCCTCGATTTAGGTCCGAACTGTGCCAAATAAAATTTTATTGAATTCTAATAACCCATATGAGCAAAATATGTAAAAATACCCACAAAATGGTCCGACTCAATTTTTAACAATATCCCGTGTACTAACCCCTTTGGGAATATCCGAAAATCAAGTTTCGATCATATCATCTCCGATTTATGTCCGAATTACGTCAAATAAAATTTCATTGAATTCCAATAACCAATAGGAACAAAATATGTAAAAATATCCACAAAATGGCTCGACTCGATTTTTAACAATATCCAGTGTACTAACCCTTTGAGGATTATCCGAAAACCGAGTTTTGATCATTTCAGCCTCGATTCAGGTCCGAACTGTGCCAAAAAAATTTCATTGAATTCTAATAACCCATAGGAACAAAATATGTAAAAATATCCACAAAATGGTCCAACTAAATTTTTAACAATATCCCGTGTACTAACCCCTTTGAGGATTATCCGAAAACCCAGTTTTGATCATTTCAGCCTCAATTCAAGTCCGAAGTTTGCCAAATAAAATTTCATTGAATTCTAATAACCCATAGGAACAAAATATGTAAAAATATCCACAAAATGGTCCAACTCAATTTTTCACAATATTCCGTGTACTAACCCCTTTGAGGATTATCCGAAAACCGAGTTTTGATCATTTCAGCCTCGATTCAGGTCCGAACTGTGTCAAATAAAATTTCTTTGAATTCTAATAACCCTTAGGAACAAAATATGTAAAAATATCCAAAAAATGGTCCGACTCAATTTTTAACAATATCCCCTGTACTAACCCCTTTGAGGATTATCCGAAAACCGAGTTTTGATCATTTCAGCCTCGATTTAGGTCCGAACTGTGCCAAATAAAATTTCATTGAATTCTAATAACCCATAGGAACAAAATATGTAAAAATATCCACAAAATGGTCCGACTCGATTTTTAACAATATCCCATGTACTAGCCCCTTTGAGGATTATCCAAAAACCGAGTTTCGATTATATCAGCTTCGATTCAGGTCCGAATTGCGTCAAATAAAATTTCGTTGAATTCCAATAACCCATAGGAACAAAATATGTAAAAATATCCGCAAAATGGTCCGACTAGATTTTTAACAATATCCCGTGTACTAACCCCTTTGGGAATATCCGAAAATCGAGTTTCCATTATATCAGCTCCGATTCAGGTCCGAAACGCGTCAAATAAAATTTTGTTGAATCCCAATAACCCATAGGAACAAAATATGTAAAAATGTCCATGAAATGGTCCGACCCGATTTTTAACAATATTTCGTGTACTAACCCCTTTGAGGATTATCCGAAAACCGATTTTCAATCATATCAGGTCCGATTCAGGTTCGAACTACGTCAAATAAAATTTTGTTAAATTTTAATAACCCATAGGAACAAAATATATAAAAATATCCACAAAATGGTTCGACTTGATTTTTAACAATATCCCATGTACTAACCCCTTTGAGAATTTTCCGAAAACTGAGTTTCGATCATATCAGCTCCGATTCCGGTCCGAGCTGCGTCAAATAAAATTTCGTTGAATTCCAATAACCCATAGGAACAAAATATGTAAAAATATCCATAAAATGGTCTGACTCAATTTTTAACAATATCCCGTGTAACAACCCCTTTGAGGATTATCCAAAAACCGAGTTTCGATCATATCAGCTTCGATTCAAGTCCGAACTGCATCAAATAAAATTTGGTTGAATGCTGGTTTAGGGTTTAAGGTTTAGGGTTTCAGGATTTAAGGTTTTAGGGTTCAGGGTATAAGGTTTAGGGTTTAGGGTTTAGGGGTAAGGGTTTAGGGGTTTAAGATTTACGATTTAGGGTTTAGGATTCCTTAGGAACAAAATATGTAAAAATATTCACAAAATGGCCCGACTGGATTTTTAACGATACCCCGTATGCTAACACCTTTTTAAGATTATCCGAAAATCGAGTTTCGATCATATCAGCTCCGATTCGGGTCCGAATTTCGTCAAATAAAATTTCGTTGAATTCCAATAACCCATGGGAACAAAATATGTAAAAATATTCACAAAGTGGCCCGACTCGATTTTTAACAATACCCCGTATGCTAAAACCTTTTTAAGATTATCCGAAAATCGAGTTTCGATCATATCAGCTCCGATTCCGGTCCGAACAGCGTCAAATAAAATTTCGTTGAATTCCAATAACCCATAGGAATAAAATATGTAAAAATATCCACAAAATGGTCCAACTCAATTTTTAACAATATCCCGTGTACTAACCCCTTTGGGAATATCCGAAAATTGAGTTTCGATTATATCAACTCCGATTTAGGTCATAAACGCGTCAAATAAAATTTTGTTGAATCCCAATAACCCGTAGGAACAAAATATGTAAAAATATCCATGAAATGGTCCGACCCGATTTTTAACAATATTTCGTGTACTAACCCCTTTGAGGATTATCCGAAAACCGATTTTCAATCATATCAGGTCCGATTCAGGTTCGAACTACGTCAAATAAAATTTTGTTAAATTTTAATAACCCATAGGAACAAAATATATAAAAATATCCACAAAATGGTTAGGCTTGATTTTTAACAATATCCCGTGGACTAACCCCTTTCAGAATTTTCCGAAAGCCGAGTTTCGATCATATCATCTATGATTCCGGTCCGAACTTCGTCAAATAAAATTTCATTGAATTCTAATAACCCATAGGAACCAAATATGTAAAAATATCCACAAAGTGGTCTGACTCGATTTTTAACAATATCCCGTGTACTAACCCCTTTGACGATTATCCGAAAACCCAGTTTCGATCATATCAGCTTCGATTCAAGTCCGAACTGCATCAAATAAAATTTGGTTGAATGCTGGTTTAGGGTTTAAGGTTTAGGGTTTAGGGTTTTAGGATTTAAGGTTTTAGGGTTCAGGGTCTAAGGTTTAGGGTTTAGGGGTAAGGGTTTAGGGGTTTAAGATTTAAGATTTAGGGTTTAGGGTTTAGGGTTCCTTAGGAACAAAATATGTAAAAATATTCACAAAGTTGCCCGACTCGATTTTTAACAATACCCCGTATGCTAACACCTTTTTAAGATTATCCAAAAATCGAGTTTCGATCATATCAGCTCCGATTCGGGTCCGAATTTCGTCAAATAAAATTTCGTTGAATTCCAATAACCCATAGGAAGAAAATATGTAAAAATATCCACAAAATGGTCCGACTCAATTTTTAACAATATCCCGTGTACTAACCGCTTTGGGAATATCCGAAAATCGAGTTTCCATTATATCAGCTCCGATTCAGATCCGAAACGCGTCAAATAAAATTTTGTTGAATCCCAATAACCCATAGGAACAAAATATATAAAAATATCCACAGAATGGTCCGACCCGATTTTTAACAATATCCCTTGTACTAACCCCTTTGAGAGTTTTCCGAAAACCGAGTTTTGATCATATCAGGTCCAATTCCGGTCCGAACTGTGTCAAATAAAATTTCGTTGAATTCCAATAACCCACAGGAACAAAATATGTAAAAATATCCACAAAATGGTCCGACTTGATTTTTAACAATATCCCGTGTAACAACCCCTTTGAGAATTTTTCCAAAAACCGAGTTTCGATCATATCAGCTCCGATTCCGGTCCGAACAGCGTCAAATAAATTTCGTTGAATTCCAATAACCCATAGGAACAAAATATGTAAAAATATCCACAAAATGGTCCGACTTGATTTTTAACAAAATCCCGTGTACTAACCCCTTTGGGAATATCCGAAAATCGAGTTTCCATTATATCAGCTCCGATTCAGGTCCGAAACGCGTCAAATAAAATTTTGTTGAATCCCAATAACCCATAGGAACAAAATATGTAAAAATGTCCATGAAATGGTCCGACCCGATTTTTAACAATATTTCGTGTACTAACCCCTTTGAGGATTATCCGAAAACCGATTTTCTATCATATCAGGTCCGATTCAGGTTCGAACTACGTCAAATAAAATTTTGTTAAATTTTAATAACCCATAGGAACAAAATATATAAAAATATCCACAAAATGGTTCGACTTGATTTTTAACAATATCCCATGTACTAACCCCTTTGAGAATTTTCCGAAAACTGAGTTTCGATCATATCAGCTCCGATTCCGGTCCGAGCTGCGTCAAATAAAATTTCGTTGAATTCCAATAACCCATAGGAACAAAATATGTAAAAATATCCACAAAATGGTCCGACTCGATTTTTAACAATATCCCGTGTACTAACCCCTTTGACGATTATCCGAAAACCGAGTTTCGATCATATCAGCTTCGATTTAAGTCCGAACTGCATCAAATAAAATTTGGTTGAATGCTGGTTTAGGGTTTAAGGTTTAGGGTTTAGGGTTTTAGGATTTAAGGTTTTAGGGTTCAGGGTCTAAGGTTTAGGGTTTAGGGTTTAGGGGTAAGGGTTTAGGGGTTTAAGATTTAAGATTTAGGGTTTAGGGTTTAGGGTTCCTTAGGAACAAAATATGTAAAAATATTCACAAAATGGCCCGACTCGATTTTTAACAATACCCCGTATGCTAACACCTTTTTAAGATTATCCGAAAATCGAGTTTCGATCATATCAGCTCCGATTCGGGTCCGAATTTCGTCAAATAAAATTTCGTTGAATTCCAGTAACCCATAAGAACAAAATATGTAAAAATATCCATACAATGGTTCAACTCGATTTTTAACAATATCCAGTGTACTAACCCCTTTGAGGATTATCCGAAAACCGAGTTTCGGTCATTTCAGTCCCGATCAGGTCCCACCGGCACCAAATAAAATTTCATTGAATTCCAATAACCCATAGGAACAAAATATGTAAAAATATCCACAAAATGGTCCGACTCGATTTTTAACAATATCCCGTGTACTAACCCCTTTGGGAATATCCGAAAATCGAGTTTCCATTATATCAGCTCCGATTCAGGTCCGAAACGCGTCAAATAAAATTTTGTTGAATCCCAATGACCCATAGGAACAAAATATGTAAAAATGTCCATGAAATAGTTCGACCCGATTTTTAACAATATTTCGTGTACTAACCCCTTTGAGGATTATCCGAAAATCGATTTTCAACCATATCAGGTCCGATTCAGGTTCGAACTACGTCAAATAAAATTTTGTTGAATTTTAATAACCCATAGGAACAAAATATATAAAAATATCCATAGAATGGTCCGACTTGATTTTTAACAATATCCCGTGTACTAACCGCTTTGAGAGTTTTCCGAAAGCAGAGTTTTGATCATATCTGGTCCGATTCCGGTCCGAACTGTGTCAAAAAAAATTTCGTTGAATTCCAATAACCCACAGGAACAAAATATGTAAAAATATCCACAAAATGGTCCGACTTGATTTTTAACAATATCCCGTATACTAACCCCTTTGAGAATTTTCCGAAAACCGAGTTTCGATCATATCAGCTCCGATTCATTTTCGAATTGCGTCAAATAAAATTTCATTGAATCCCAATAACCCATAGGAACAAAATATGTAAAAATTTCGACAAAATGGTCCGACTCGATTTTTGACAATATCCCATGTACTAGCCCCTTTGAGGATTATCCAAAAACCGAGTTTCGATTATATCAGCTCTGATTCAGGTCCGAATTGCGTCAAATAAAATTTCGTTGAATTCCAATAACCCATAGGAACAAAATATGTAAAAATATCCACAAAATGGTCCGACTTGATTTTTAACAATATCCCGTATACTAACCCCTTTGGGAATATCCGAAAATCGAGTTTCCATTATATCAGCTCCGATTCAGGTCCGAAACGCGTCAAATAAAATTTTGTTGAATCCCAAAAACCTATAGGAACAAAATATGTAAAAATATCCACAAAATGGCCCGACTCGATTTTTAACAATACCCCGTATGCTAACACCTTTTTAAGATTATCTGAAAATCGAGTTTCGATCATATCAGCTCCGATTCGGGTCCGAATTTCGTCAAATAAAATTTCGTTGAATCCCAATAACCAATAGGAACAAAATATGTAAAAATATCCACAAAATTGTCCGACTTGATTTTTAACAATCCTATGTACTAGCCCCTTTGAGGATTATCCAAAAACCGAGTTTCGATTATATCAACTCCGATTCAGGTCCGAATTGCGTCAAATAAAATTTTGTTGAATTCTAATAACCCTTAGGAACAAAATATGTAAAAATATCCACAAAATGGTCCGACTCGATTTTTAACAATTTCCCGTGTACTAACCCCTTTGGGAATATCCGAAAATCGAGTTTCCATTATATCAGCTCCGATTCAGGTCCGAAACGCGTCAAATAAAATTTTGTTGAATCCCAATAACCCATTGGAACAAAATATGTAAAAATGTCCATGAAATGGTCCGACCCGATTTTTAACAATATTTCGTGTACTAACCCCTTTGAGGATTATCCGAAAACCGATTTTCAATCATATCAGGTCCGATTCAGGTTCGAACTACGTCAAATAAAATTTTGTTCAATTTTAATAACCCATAGGAACAAAATATATAAAAATATCCACAAATTGGTCCGACTTGATTTTTAACAATATCCCGTGTACTAACCCCTTTGAGAGTTTTTTGAAAACCGAGTTTTGATCAAATCAGCTCCGATTCCGGTCCGAACTGTGTCAAATAAAATTTCGTTGAATTCCAATAACCCATAGGAACAAAATATGTAAAAATATCCACAAAATGGTCCGACTTGATTTTTAACAATATCCCGTGTACTAACCCCTTTGAGAATTTTCCGAAAACCGAGTTTCGATTATAACAGCTCCGATTCAGGTCCGAAACGCGTCAAATAAAATTTTGTTGAATCCCAATAACCCGTAGGAACAAAATATGTAAAATTGTCCATGAAATGGTCCGACCCGATTTTTAACAATATTTCGTGTACTAACCCCTTTGAGGATTATCCGAAAACCGATTTTCAATCATATCAGGTCCGATTCAGGTTCGAACTACGTCAAATAAAATTTTGTTGAATTTTAATAACCCATAGGAACAAAATATATAAAAATATCCATAGAATGGTCCGACTTGATTTTTAACAATATCCCGTGTACTAACCCCTTTGAGAGTTTTCCGAAAGCAGAGTTTTGATCATATCTGGTCCGATTCCGGTCCGAACTGTGTCAAATAAAATTTCGTTGAATTCCAATAACCCACAGGAACAAAATATGTAAAAATATCCACAAAATGGTCCGACTTGATTTTTAACAATATCCCGTGTACTAACCCCTTTGAGAATTTTCCGAAAACCGAGTTTCGATCATATCAGCTCCGATTCATTTCCGAATTGCGTCAAATAAAATTTCATTGAATCCCAGTAACCCATAGGAACAAAATATGTAAAAATATCGACAAAATGGTCCGACTCGATTTTTGACAATATCCCATGTACTAGCCCCTTTGAGGATTATCCAAAAACCGAGTTTCGATTATATCAGCTCTGATTCAGGTCCGAATTGCGTCAAATAAAATTTCGTTGAATTCCAATAACCCATAGGAACAAAATATGTAAAAATATCCACAAAATGGTCCGACTTGATTTTTAACAATATCCCGTATACTAACCCCTTTGGGAATATCCGAAAATCGAGTTTCCATTATATCAGCTCCGATTCAGGTCCGAAACGCGTCAAATAAAATTTTGTTGAATCCCAAAAACCTATAGGAACAAAATATGTAAAAATATCCACAAAATGGCCCGACTCGATTTTTAACAATACCCCGTATGCTAACACCTTTTTAAGATTATCCGAAAATCGAGTTTCGATCATATCAGCTCCGATTCGGGTCCGAATTTCGTCAAATAAAATTTCGTTGAATCCCAATAACCCATAGGAACAAAATATGTAAAAATATCCACAAAATTGTCCGACTCGATTTTTAACAATCCTATGTACTAGCCCCTTTGAGGATTATCCAAAAACCGAGTTTCGATTATATCAACTCCGATTCAGGTCCGAATTGCGTCAAATAAAATTTTGTTGAATTCTAATAACCCTTAGGAACAAAATATGTAAAAATATCCACAAAATGGTCCGACTCGATTTTTAACAATATCCCGTGTACTAACCCCTTTGGGAATATCCGAAAATCGAGTTTCCATTATATCAGCTCCGATTCAGGTCCGAAACGCGTCAAATAAAATTTTGTTGAATCCCAATAACCCATTGGAATAAAATATGTAAAAATGTCCATGAAATGGTCCGACCCGATTTTTAACAATATTTCGTGTACTAACCCCTTTGAGGATTATCCGAAAACCGATTTTCAATCATATCAGGTCCGATTTAGGTTCGAACTACGTCAAATAAAATTTTGTTCAATTTTAATAACCCATAGGAACAAAATATATAAAAATATCCACAAATTGGTCCGACTTGATTTTTAACAATATCCCGTGTACTAACCCCTTTGAGAGTTTTTTGAAAACCGAGTTTTGATCAAATCAGCTCCGATTCCGGTCCGAACTGTGTCAAATAAAATTTCATTGAATTCCAATAACCCATCGGAACAAAATATGTAAAAATATCCACAAAATGGTCCGACTTGATTTTTAACAATATCCCGTGTACTAACCCCTTTGAGAATTTTCCGAAAACCGAGTTTCGATTATAACAGCTCCGATTCAGGTCCGAAACGCGTCAAATAAAATTTTGTTGAATCCCAATAACCCGTAGGAACAAAATATGTAAAATTGTCCATGAAATGGTCCGACCCGATTTTTAACAATATTTCGTGTACTAACCCCTTTGAGGATTATCCGAAAACCGATTTTCAATCATATCAGGTCCGATTCAGGTTCGAACTACGTCAAATAAAATTTTGTTGAATTTTAATAACCCATAGGAACAAAATATATAAAAATATCCACAAAATGTTTTGGCTTGATTTTTAACAATATCACGTGGACTAACCCCTTTAAGAATTTTCCGAAAGCCGAGTTTCGATCATATCAGCTCTGATTCCGGTCCGAACTGCGTCAAATAAAATTTCATTGAATTCTAATAACCTATAGGAACCAAATATGTAAAAATATCCACAAAGTGGTCCGACTCAATTTTTAACAATATCCCGTGTAACAACCCCTTTGAGGATTATCCAAAAACCGAGTTTCGATCATATCAGCTTCGATTCAAGTCCGAACTGCATCAAATAAAATTTGGTTGAATGCTGGTTTAGCGTTTAAGGTTTAGGGTTTCAGGATTTAAGGTTTTAGGGTTCAGGGTATAAGGTTTAGGGTTTAGGGTTTAGGGGTAAGGGTTTAGGGGTTTAAGATTTACGATTTAGGGTTTAGGGTTCCTTAGGAACAAAATATGTAAAAATATTCACAAAATGGCCCGATTCGATTTTTAACGATACCCCGTATGCTAACACCTTTTTAAGATTATCCGAAAATCGAGTTTCGATCATATCAGCTCCGATTCGGGTCCGAATTTTGTCAAATAAAATTTCGTTGAATTCCAATAACCCATGGGAACAAAATATGTAAAAATATCCACAAAATGGTCCAACTCAATTTTTAACAATATCCCGTGTACTAACCCCTTTGGGAATATCCGAAAATTGAGTTTCGATTATATCAACTCCGATTTAGGTCCTATACGCGTCAAATAAAATTTTGTTGAATCCCAATAACCCATAGGAACAAAATATATAAAAATATCCACAAAATGGTTCGGCTTGATTTTTAACAATATCCCGTGGACTAACCCCTTTCAGAATTTTCCGAAAGCCGAGTTTCGATCATATCAGCTCTGATTCCGGTCCGAACTGCGTCAAATAAAATTTCATTGAATTCTAATAACCCATAGGAACCAAATATGTAAAAATATCCACAAAGTGGTCTGACTCGATTTTTAACAATATCCCGTGTACTAACCCCTTTGATGATTATCCGAAAACCGAGTTTCGATCATATCAGCTTCGATTTAAGTCCGAACTGCATCAAATAAAATTTGGTTGAATGCTGGTTTAGGGTTTAAGGTTTAGGGTTTAGGGTTTTAGGATTTAAGGTTTTAGGGTTCAGGGTCTAAGGTTTAGGGTTTAGGGTTTAGGGGTAAGGGTTTAGGGGTTTAAGATTTAAGATTTAGGGTTTAGGGTTTAGGGTTCCTTAGGAACAAAATATGTAAAAATATTCACAAAATGGCCCGACTCGATTTTTAACAATACCCCGTATGCTAACACCTTTTTAAGATTATCCGAAAATCGAGTTTCGATCATATCAACTCCGATTCGGGTCCGAATTTCGTCAAATAAAATTTCGTTGAATTCCAGTAACCCATAAGAACAAAATATGTAAAAATATCCATACAATGGTTCAACTCGATTTTTAACAATATCCAGTGTACTAACCCCTTTGAGGATTATCCGAAAACCGAGTTTCGGTCATTTCAGTCCCGATCAGGTCCGACCGGCACCAAATAAAATTTCATTGAATTCCAATAACCCATAGGAACAAAATATGTAAAAATATCCACAAAATGGTCCGACTCGATTTTTAAAAATATCCCGTGTAGCAAACCCTTTGGGAAAATCCGAAAATCGAGTTTCCATTATATCAGCTCCGATTCAGGTCCGAAACGCGTCAAATAAAATTTTGTTGAATCCCAATGACCCATAGGAACAAAATATGTAAAAATGTCCATGAAATAGTCCGACCCGATTTTTAACAATATTTCGTGTACTAACCCCTTTGAGGATTATCCGAAAATCGATTTTCAATCATATCAGGTCCGATTCAGGTTCGAACTACGTCAAATAAAATTTTGTTGAATTTTAATAACCCATAGGAACAAAATATATAAAAATATCCATAGAATGGTCCGACTTGATTTTTAACAATATCCCGTGTACTAACCCCTTTGAGAGTTTTCCGAAAGCAGAGTTTTGATCATATCTGGTCCGATTCCGGTCCGAACTGTGTCAAATAAAATTTCGTTGAATTCCTATAACCCACAGGAACAAAATATGTAAAAATATCCACAAAATGGTCCGACTTGATTTTTAACAATATCTCGTGTACTAACCCCTTTGAGAATTTTCCGAAAACCGAGTTTCGATCATATCAGCTCCGATTCATTTCCGAATTGCGTCAAATAAAATTTCATTGAATCCCAGTAACCCATAGGAACAAAATATGTAAAAATATCGACAAAATGGTCCGACTCGATTTTTGACAATATCCCATGTACTAGCCCCTTTGAGGATTATCCAAAAACCGAGTTTCGATTATATCAGCTCTGATTCGGGTCCGAATTGCGTCAAATAAAATTTCGTTGAATTCCAATAACCCATAGGAACAAAATATGTAAAAATATCCACAAAATGGTCCGACTTGATTTTTAACAATATCCCGTATACTAACCCCTTTGGGAATATTCGAAAATCGAGTTTCCATTATATCAGCTCCGATTCAGGTCCGAAACGCGTCAAATAAAATTTTGTTGAATCCCAAAAACCTATAGGAACAAAATATGTAAAAATATCCACAAAATGGCCCGACTCGATTTTTAACAATACCCCGTATGCTAACACCTTTTTAAGATTATCCGAAAATCGAGTTTCGATCATATCAGCTCCGATTCGGGTCCGAATTTCGGCAAATAAAATTTCGTTGAATCCCAATAACCCATAGGAACAAAATATGTAAAAATATCCACAAAATTGTCCGACTCGATTTTTAACAATCCTATGTACTAGCACCTTTGAGGATTATCCAAAAACCGAGTTTCGATTATATCAACTCCGATTCAGGTCCGAATTGCGTCAAATAAAATTTTGTTGAATTCTAATAACCCTTAGGAACAAAATATGTAAAAATATCCACAAAATGGTCCGACTCGATTTTTAACAATATCCCGTGTACTAACCCCTTTGGGAATATCCGAAAATCGAGTTTCCATTATATCATCTCCGATTCAGGTCCGAAACGCGTCAAATAAAATTTTGTTGTATCCCAATAACCCATTGGAACAAAATATGTAAAAATGTCCATGAAATGGTCCGACCCGATTTTTAACAATATTTCGTGTACTAACCCCTTTGAGGATTATCCGAAAACCGACTTTCAATCAAATCAAGTCCGATTCAGGTTCGAACTACGTCAAATAAAATTTTGTTCAATTTTAATAACCCATAGGAACAAAATATATAAAAATATCCACAAATTGGTCCGACTTGATTTTTAACAATATCTCGTGTACTAACCCCTTTGAGAGTTTTTTGAAAACCGAGTTTTGATCAAATCAGCTCCGATTCCGGTCCGAACTGTGTCAAATAAAATTTCGTTGAATTCCAATAACCCATAGGAACAAAATATGTAAAAATATCCACAAAATGGTCCGACTTGATTTTTAACAATATCCCGTGTACTAACCCCTTTGAGAATTTTCCGAAAACCGAGTTTCGATTATAACAGCTCCGATTCAGGTCCGAAACGCGTCAAATAAAATTTTGTTGAATCCCAATAACCCGTAGGAACAAAATATGTAAAATTGTCCATGAAATGGTCCGACCCGATTTTTAACAATATTTCGTGTACTAACCCCTTTGAGGATTATCCGAAAACCGATTTTCAATCATATCAGGTCCGATTCAGGTTCGAACTACGTCAAATAAAATTTTGTTGAATTTTAATAACCCATAGGAACAAAATATATAAAAATATCCACAAAATGTTTCGGCTTGATTTTTAACAATATCACGTGGACTAACCCCTTTAAGAATTTTCTGAAAGCCGAGTTTCGATCATATCAGCTCTGATTCCGGTCCGAACTGCGTCAAATAAAATTTCATTGAATTCTAATAACCCATAGGAACCAAATATGTAAAAATATCCACAAAGTGGTCCGACTCTATTTTTAACAATATCCCGTGTACTAACCCCTTTGAGGATTATCCGAAAACTGAGTTTCGATCATATCAGCTTCGATTCAAGTCCGAACTGCATCAAATAAAATTTGGTTGAATGCAGGTTTAGGGTTTAAGGTTTAGGGTTTAGGGTTTTAGGATTTAAGGTTTTAGGGTTTAGGGGTAAGGGTTTAGGGGTCTAAGATTTACGATTTAGGGTTTAGGGTTCCTTAGGAACAAAATATGTAAAAATATTCACAAAATGCCCAGACTCGATTTTTAACAATACCCCGTATGCTAACACCTTTTTAAGATTATCCGAAAATTGAGTTTCGATCATATCAGCTCCGATTCGGGTCCGAATTTCGTCAAATAAAATTTCGTTGAATTCCAATAACCCATAAGAACAAAATATGTAAAAATATCCATACAATGGTTCGACTCGATTTTTAACAATATCCAGTGTACTAACCCCTTTGAGGATTATCCGAAAACCGGGTTTCGGTCATTTCAGCCCCGATCAGGTCCGACCGGCACCAAATAAAATTTCATTGAATTCCAGTAACCCATAGGAAAAAAATATGTAAAAATATCCACAAAATGGTCCGACTCGATTTTTAACAATATCCCATGTACTAGCCCCTTTGAGGATTATCCAAAAATCGAGTTTCGATTATATCAGCTCCGATTCAGGTCCGAATTGCGTCAAATAAATTTCGTTGAATTCCAATAACCCATTGATACTCCTATGGTTTTGATGATCACATTCAGCAAGCTATTTGATTGTAGTTTGATATAAAACATCGTGTTATGCTTGTATTGTACTAACGTGGTTTTGCAGGGTATATTAGCCTACTGATTGTTTACACAAAATATACAAACAGCAAGCCATTTGGTATTACAACAGAGAGAGTCTGGCAAGCCATTTGCACACTGACAGTTCACAAACAGCAAGCCATTTCTGACAGTCAGTCACAAACACCAAGCCATTTGCAACTGCCAGAATTTCTGAAGATAAAGATCAAGTTCGATTCTCAAGGATTTATTTCAGGAAATATATTGTGAGGGCTCTTTATTATATAATACGTATATAATATATTCTAGAGCTCAAATCTTTTCAAATATCTTTCTTTAAAACAAAATCATAAAACTTATAGGAGTTTCCTTATTTAAAAGATTTCTTTCTTTCAAAATCTCCTATACGCGTTTTTATATCTATACAAATCAGAAGGGTTAAGCTTTCATCGATCTCTTTCTTTCAAACCTTCTGTCTAACGTTCACAAGAACGTTTGTAAAATCTCTAACCAATTGAACGTTGGAAATTGATTCTAATCGTTCGAATAATTGGTGATTGATTTTCTGAACGTTGGTGTGATGCTTTATAAACTGATTCTTGTGTTCATTCGCTTCTAAGAATTGAGAAAACACTTCAGAGAAAATATTCAAGCACACAAGAATTCAAACAACTCAGTTTTCATTGCTATATCCTTTGATTCTCTCGAGCTCTTAGTATATTCATACGTGCTATATCTTAAAGAGTTCATAGTTTGAGTTGTATCCATTATTGATTGTATTGTTCGATTTGTAAGGTTTAGTTGTTGGACAATTTGGCTTGGGAACTAGGGTTTGGTGATCGTTGCTAGAGAAGTATACTTGGGAAGTATAGCTTAGAGAGCAAGTTCAGAAACGGGAGTTCAGCATGCCATTTGTCAACAGCTGGGTATTGAGGGAGATATATTGTTGTATCTTGTAATTGGTTTATTTCAGTGATCAATAATATATTCTCTTACCAAGTTGGTAAGGGACCAGGACGTAGACCATAGGGGTCGAACCTGGCTAAAAGTCTCTGTGTTCTTTATTTTCTGCTCTTTACTTACTGCTTGCATTTAGCTTACTGTTTATGCACTTTACTGTACTTGTCATCTTTACATTCAGCATACTGTTTACAATCAGCTTACCATTTGTCTCTGCATAAAACGAAATCAGTAAGCTGTTTCTGGTAATTTTTAAAATCGGACTTAGTTGAATATAGTTAGCCATTTACACCTATTCACCCCCCTCTAGGTGTGCATTTTCATTTGGTATCAGAGCTTTGGTATACTAACAATTCTGTAACAGGAAAGTATTCGATCATAATGGCTGAAAACTATCCCGAAGGAAAATCTGATTTCAGGCCTCCACTTCTTCATGGCACACACAACTACCACTGGTGGAAAAGCAGCATGGAAACTCACTTATCCAGAGATCCATTAGTTCTGAGAGTTGTGCAAAAAGGTCCATATGTCTTTCTTGATAAGGATGGCAAGCCAAAGGATGTTGATGATCTCACTCCGGATGAATTAATCAAACTTGGCTACAATGGAAAGGCAAGGAGTTCTCTTATGAATGGTTTAAACCAGGCTGAATATGATAAAGTATCTTCACTCAAATCAGCAAAAGAAATGTGGGATGCTTTGGAGACTTATCATGAAGGTTCGAAATCTCTAAAGAAGGTGAAGCTTAGCAAGCTAATGAATGACTTTGGGAATTTCAAGCTTAATGAAGGTGAAACTATCAAGGATAGTCAAGCACGGTTTCAAGTTACTATAAATTCACTAAAGAGGCTTGGAAAATCTATTCCACAAGATGAAATCAATATGAAGGTATTGAGTGCAGTACCATTCATCTACGAAGCTAAGGTTACTGCCTTGGAATCCTCACCACTTATTGATACTATGGATCACTTGGCCGTATTTGCTGAGCTAGAGCAATTTGAAAGCAAGATAAATGGAAATCAGGTGGGAAGTTCAAGTGTTAAGGCTCCAACAGAAAAGATGAAGAATATGGCTCTCCATTCTAAAAACAGCAAGCCAATTGACATTGATGATGAATCTGATTCTGATGAGGAACTTGCACTTATTTCAAAGAAGATCAAAAGGCTGATAGAAAAGAAGAATATGATGAAAAGGGAAAGAGGTGGCTTCTACAACAACAAAAAGAGTTCAAAGGACTCTAAGGAGGAAACTTGTTTCGAATGTGGCAAGCCAGGCCATTATAAAAGGAACTGCTACAAACTAAAGTCAAAACAGCCTACTGTTTTCAAGGACAAGAAGAAATCGAAGGCTCTACTGACTTGGAGTGATGATGATTCAGATTCCAGTGATGACTCAAGTGAAGAGATGGTGAACTTAGCACTTGTTGGAATTGAAGATGAATCTGTTCAAGGAAATTCAGAAGAAGTGTATGCTGAAACTGATTCTGAAGAGGATCCTAGTGAGGTAAACTCTTTTAATGATTATATTTCTTCAGATGATATATTGTTAGATTCACTAACCATGCAGGAACAAAATAGTGTTACAATTGAAGAACACATGGCACTAAAGGCTGAAATCAGCAAGCTGACTGATAAGAATGCCTATTTATCCAAAATGGTAAAAGATCTGTTGCCAAAAATGGAAGAATGGGATTCAACTTCATTTAGTAAAGCTACAGAGATCAAGGAACTAAATACTAAGAACAGACATTTAGAGGCTAATGTCAAGCTACTTGAAAAGAGAAACAAGACCTTGACTGAAGAAATCAAAGAGCTGAGGTCTGATGTTAAAACTAAAGCTAAAGCATTGGAATCATACAAGATGAAGGAATCTAGTCAAGCCGAATCCTCAAAAACTGCTGAAAAGAGAGTTCAGCAAGCTGAACTCATCAAACAGCAAGCTGAAGTGATCACCCTCCTAGAAACAGAAGTTAAAGATCTCAAGAAGGGCATGGAAACTTTTGTTCAAGGTGAAGACACTTTAAAAACAATGATGAAGAAGGCAAATGTACCTTTGGTCAGAGAAGGTGTTGGTTTAAACTTCAACAAGAAAGATAAGGTGCTCAAATATGATGGGAAGAATGGCATACCCTATGACTATGCTATGCCTTGGAAGACATGCAACAAATGTGGTGGAAAAGGACATCTGGAAAGACATTGTGTGGTTCAAGTAAATCATAAAGTGAAAACAGCTTACCAGAATGAACCAGTCAGGCGACAAACAGCTTACCAGAATGGACCAGTCAGGCGACAAACAGCATACCAGAATGCAAATAGCAGAAGACAAACAGCTTACCGACAGAATGACAACAAGCAAAATCAGACCCCAAAAGTGGTCCAAATGTGGATCAAGAAATCTGATTTAAATACTTTATATATTCTTGCTACTAACCAACCTGGACCCAAACCTATATGGGTACCAAAACATTGAGTTATTTTTATTTGTTTTGTAGATGTGCCTTGCTGCTAAGGTCAAGTCAAAGCAATGGATCTTGGACAGTGGATGCACAAGACATATGTGTGGAGACAAATCCCAGTTTATGAATCTCAAAATGAAAAAGGGTGGAAGAGTGACAATTGGGAATAGTAAAACTCTTCAAATCCTTGGTACCGGTTCTATTGGTAATAGTAATATTTCAATTGATAAAGTTCAATATGTCAAATGTCTTACTTATAACTTGCTTAGTGTTACTCAATTATTTGATGATGGACATTATGTTGATTTTGGCATTGATAAAACTATTATTACTATTGGTACTAACAAAATCCCCCTAGTTGCTAGAAGGGAAGGAAATATATATGTATTAGACTTTGATATGCAGGAAACAGCGTGCTGTTTGGCTGCAGTAGATAATGACCCATATATTTGGCATAGAAGATTGGGACATGCACACATGGATTTGCTCAGAATGTTGTCAAGCAAGAAACTAGTGAGAGGGCTGCCCAAGCTAAAGTATGTCAAAACAGAAGTCTGTTCAGCTTGCCAATTGGGCAAACAACTTCGAAGTACTCACAAATCAAAGAAAATGGTATCTACTTCTAAACCCTTAGAGCTTCTGCATTTGGACTTATTTGGTCCAGAAGCTTACAAGAGTATTGGAGGTAAACAATATGGTTTTGTGATTGTAGATGATTATTCTAGATTTACATGGGTATTATTTCTTCGTACTAAAGATTGTGCTTTTGATGAGTTTAAGAAGCTAATTAAATTACTTGAGAACAAGTTGAATACAAGGCTTGTAGGTATAAGGAGTGATAGAGGAGGTGAATTTCTCAACAAGGACTTCATTGATTATTGTGAAGAAAAAGGAATTACACATGAATTTTCTGCACCAAGGACTCCACAACAAAATGGAGTGGTAGAAAGGAAGAACAGGTCACTACAAGAAATGCAGTGAATACAAATGCAGTGAATACAGCATGCTATGTGTTGAACAGAGTCATAATCAGGCCTATTTTGAACAAAACTCCGTATGAATTGTTGAGGAAAAAGAAGCCAAACATTAGTTACTTCAAAATCTTTGGCTCAAAGTGTTTTGCGCTCAAGACAGTTGATAATGATGAATTTGCAGGTGAAACAAATGATAACATACAACCTCAAGTCACTGGAAATCAGCAAGCCAACAATTCTGCTGAAACTGGAAGTCAGCAAGCCAATAACACTACTGAGAATGGAAAACAGCAAGCTGGAACTGCAAATCAGCAAGCTGAAGTGGTCAGATTAACTTCACACGAAGAAATTGCTCAACATTCTCTACCAAAGGCTACAAGGACAGTAAAGAACCATCCTCCAGAACTTGTTATTGGAAATATCTCAGATGGAATCACAACAAGGAGAGGAAAGGCAAACTTTTGTGCTTATGCTGCCTTTCTAGCTCAAGAAGAACCCAAAAATATCAAGGAAGCATTAGAAGATGAAAATTGGATCATGGCCATGCAAGAAGAACTCAACCAATTCGACAGGTGTGATGTTTGGGAACTTGTAAAGCCACCAGAAGATGCTTCTATCATAGGAACCAAATGGGTGTTCAAAAACAAAGTGGATGAGTTTGGAACCGTCACTCGAAATAAGGCAAGGCTCGTGGCTCAAGGCTATATTCAACAAGAAGGAATTGATTTTGATGAAACATATGCTCCTGTTGCTCGTTTAGAATCAATCAGAATGCTTCTTGCTTATGCATGCTACAAGAAATTCAAGTTATATCAAATGGACGTATAAAGCGCATTTCTTAATGGCGTGCTGAATGAGGAAGTCTATGTCAAACAGCCTCCTGGATTCGAACATGAGAAGTTTCATGATTATGTTTACAAGCTCAAGAAGGCATTATATGGTTTAAGGCAGGCCCCTAGAGCGTGGTATGAAAGACTTAGTAAGTTTCTTCTCAAAAATGGATTCACTCGAGGTAATATCGATCCCACATTATTTACAAAGCAAAATGGTAAAGATATTCTTGTTGTACAAATATATGTGGATGATATTGTATTCGGTTCTACTAATGAATCTATGTGTGAGTGGTTTTCTAAGTGCATGTACAATGAATTTGACATGAGCATGATGGGGGAACTCAATTATTTCTTGGGTCTCCAAATCAAGCAAACCAATGATGGTATTTATGTGCATCAATCCAAGTATACAAAGAATATGCTCAAAAGATTTGGTTTTGAAGATGTCAAAGCAAAAACAACTCCTATGACTCAAAACAGCAAGCTGTTTGCAGATGAGAATGGTAAGGATGTGGATATCAAAAGGTATAGAGGTATGATTGGAAGTCTATTATACTTAACTGCCTCAAGACCTGATATCATGTATAGTGTTTGTGTTTGTGCAAGGTTTCAATCCAACCCTAAAGAGTCTCACTTAAATGCGGTTAAAAGAATTTTTAAATATTTAAGTGGTACTATCAATCTTGGTTTGTTCTATCCTATCACAAATACTTTTGATCTCGTGGGGTATAGTGATGCAGATTATGCAGGGTCTCAAACTGATAGAAAGAGCACAAGTGGTGTTTGTACATTTCTTGGACAAAGCTTGGTGTCATGGCAAAGCAAAAAGCAAGCTTCGGTTGCTCTTTCAACGGCCGAAGGAGAGTATCTAGCAGCTGGTAGATGTTGCTCTCAAATTTTATGGATGATTCAAACTCTAAGGGATTTCAATATCAAGTGTGGCAAGATTCCAATATATTGTGACAACACGAGTGCTATCAATATCTCCAAGAATCCTGTGAATCACTCAAGAACAAAGCATATTGACGTTCGTCATCATTTCTTGAGAGATAATGCAGCAAATGGGAAGATTGAGTTGGTATTTGTCTCAACTGAAGTTCAACTAGCAGATATCTTCACAAAGCCATTGGCTGAAGAAAGATTTGCAGCCATACGAATGGAGCTTGGCATGTGTACTGTGTAGTCAGCAAACTGACAAGCACAGAATGGGTAACGTTGGCTTACCATTTGTATTTGAACTGTTTATATGCCATTATAATGATTTTTTTTCTCTATGCTTATTCCAGACCTGGACTAATATTCTTTTTGATGGTTTTTTGATGGATTAAGGGGGAGAAATTTAGGAGAATTTATTTGTTTGTTTGGTCAAGATATTCGACTTGGATATGATTAATTGCTTGTTCATCTTGAATTTGTTTTATATCAAAATGTACCAATATGCAGGGATTTAGGGGGAGTTCCTATTTCTCCTAAATGTTGTGTAATCATCAAAAAGGGGGAGATTGATACTCCTATGGTTTTGATGATCACATTCAGCAAGCTATTTGATTGTAGTTTGATATAAAACATCGTGTTATGCTTGTATTGTACTAACGTGGTTTTGCAGGGTATATTAGCCTACTGATTGTTTACACAGAATATACAAACAGCAAGCCATTTGGTATTACAACAGAGAGAGTCTGGCAAGCCATTTGCACACTGACAGTTCACAAACAGCAAGCCATTTCTGACAGTCAGTCACAAACAGCAAGCCATTTGCAACTGCCAGAATTTCTGAAGATAAAGATCAAGTTCGATTCTCAAGGATTTATTTCAGGAAATATATTGTGAGGGCTCTTTATTATATAATACGTATATAATATATTCTAGAGCTCAAATCTTTTCAAATATCTTTCTTTAAAACAAAATCATAAAACTTATAGGAGTTTCCTTATTTAAAAGATTTCTTTCTTTCAAAATCTCCTATACGCGTTTTTATATCTATACAAATCAGAAGGGTTAAGCTTTCATCGATCTCTTTCTTTCAAACCTTCTGTCTAACGTTCACAAGAACGTTTGTAAAATCTCTAACCAATTGAACGTTGGAAATTGATTCTAATCGTTCGAATAATTGGTGATTGATTTTCTGAACGTTGGTGTGATGCTTTATAAACTGATTCTTGTGTTCATTCGCTTCTAAGAATTGAGAAAACACTTCAGAGAAAATATTCAAGCACACAAGAATTCAAACAACTCAGTTTTCATTGCTATATCCTTTGATTCTCTCGAGCTCTTAGTATATTCATACGTGCTATATCTTAAAGAGTTCATAGTTTGAGTTGTATCCATTATTGATTGTATTGTTCGATTTGTAAGGTTTAGTTGTTGGACAATTTGGCTTGGGAACTAGGGTTTGGTGATCGTTGCTAGAGAAGTATACTTGGGAAGTATAGCTTAGAGAGCAAGTTCAGAAACGGGAGTTCAGCATGCCATTTGTCAACAGCTGGGTATTGAGGGAGATATATTGTTGTATCTTGTAATTGGTTTATTTCAGTGATCAATAATATATTCTCTTACCAAGTTGGTAAGGGACCAGGACGTAGACCATAGGGGTTAGGGGTCGAACCTGGCTAAAAGTCTCTGTGTTCTTTATTTTCTGCTCTTTACTTACTGCTTGCATTTAGCTTACTGTTTATGCACTTTACTGTACTTGTCATCTTTACATTCAGCATACTGTTTACAATCAGCTTACCATTTGTCTCTGCATAAAACGAAATCAGTAAGCTGTTTCTGGTAATTTTTAAAATAGGACTTAGTTGAATATAGTTAGCCATTTACACCTATTCACCCCCCTCTAGGTGTGCATTTTCACCCATAGGAACAAAATATGTAAAAATATCCACAAATTGGTCTGACTTGATTTTTAACAATATCCCGTGTACTAACCCCTTTGAGAATTTTCCCGAAAACCGAGTTTCGATCATATCAGCTCCGATTCCTGTCCGAACAGCGTCAAATAAAATTTCGTTAAATTCCAATAACCCGTAGGAACAAAATATGTAAAAATATCCACAAAATGGCCCGACTTGATTTTTAACAATATCCCGTGTACTATAACCCCTTTGAGAATTTTCCGAAAATCGAGTTTCGTTCATTTCAGCCCCGATTCAGGTCCGAACGGCACCAAATAAAATTTCATTGAATTCCAATAACCCAGAGGAACAAAATATATAAAAATATCCACAAAATGGTTCGACTTGATTTTTAACAATATCCCATGTACTAACCCCTTTGAGAATTTTCCGAAAACCGAGTTTCGATCATATCAGCTCCTATTCCGGTCCGAGCTGCGTCAAATAAAATTTCGTTGAATTCCAATAACCCATAGGAACAAAATATGTAAAAATATCCATAAAATGGTCTGACTCGATTTTTAACAATATCCCGTGTAACAACCCCTTTGAGGATTATCCGAAAACCGAGTTTCGATCATATCAGCTTCGATTCAAGTCCGAACTGCAACAAATAAAATTTGGTTGAATGCTGGTTTAGGGTTTAAGGTTTAGGGTTTAGGGTTTTAAGATTTAAGGTTTTAGGGTTCAGGGTCTAAGGTTTAGGGTTTAGGGGTAAGAGTTTAGGGGTTTCAGATTTACGATTTAGGGTTTTGGGTTGAGGGTTCCTTAGGAACAAAATATGTAAAAATATTCACAAAATGGCCCGACTCGATTTTTAACAATACCCCGTATGCTAACACATTTTTAAGATTATCCAAAAACCGAGTTTCGATTATATCAGCTCCGATTCAGGTCCGAATTGCGTCAAATAAAATTTTGTTGAATTCCAATAACCCTTAGGAACAAAATATGTAAAAATATCCACAAAATGGTCCGACTCGATTTTTAACAATATCCCGTGTACTAACCCATTTGGGAATATCCGAAAATCGAGTTTCGATTATATCAGCTCCGATTCAGGTCCGAAACGCGTCAAATAAAATTTTGTTGAATCCCAATAACCCGTAGGAACAAAATATGTAAAAATGTCCATGAAATGGTCCGACCCGATTTTTAACAATATTTCGTGTACTAACCCCTTTGAGGATTATCCGAAAACCGATTTTCAATCATATCAGGTCCGATTCAGGTTCGAACTACGTCAAATAAAATTTTGTTGAATTTTAATAACCCATAGGAACATAATATATAAAAATATCCACAAAATGGTTCGGCTTGATTTTTAATAATATCCCGTGGAATAACCCCTTTCATAATTTTCCGAAAGCCGAGTTTCGATCATATCAGCTCTGATTCCTGTCCGAACTGCGTCAAATAAAATTTCATTGAATTCTAATAACCCACAGGAACCAAATATGTAAAAATATCCACAAAGTGGTCCGACTCGATTTTTAACAATATCCCGTGTACTAACCCCTTTGAGGATTATCCGAAAACCGAGTTTCGATCATATAAGCTTCGATTCAAGTCCGAACTGCATCAAATAAAATTTGGTTGAATGTTGGTTTAGGGTTTAAGGTTTAGGGTTTCGGGTTTTAGGATTTAAGGTTTTAGGGTTCAGGGTCTAAGGTTTAGGGTTTAGGGTTTAGGGGTAAGGGTTTAGGGGTTTAAGATTTACGATTTAGGGTTTAGGGTTCCTTAGGAACAAAATATGTAAAAATATTCACAAAATGGCCCGACTCGATTTTTAACAATACCCCGTATGCTAACACCTTTTTAAGATTATCCGAAAATCGAGTTTCGATCATATCAGCTCCGATTCGGGTCCGAATTTCGTCAAATAAAATTTCGTTGAATCCCAATAACCCATAGGAACAAAATATGTAAAAATATCCACAAAATTGTCCGACTCGATTTTTAACAATCCTATGTACTAGCCCCTTTGAGGATTATCCAAAAACCGAGTTTCGATTATATCAACTCCGATTCAGGTCCGAATTGCGTCAAATAAAATTTTGTTGAATTCTAATAACCCTTAGGAACAAAATATGTAAAAATATCCACAAAATGGTCCGACTCGATTTTTAACAATATCCCGTATACTAACCCCTTTGGGAATATCCGAAAATCGAGTTTCCATTATATCAGCTCCGATTCAGGTCCGAAACGCGTCAAATAAAATTTTGTTGAATCCCAAAAACCTATAGGAACAAAATATGTAAAAATATCCACAAAATGGCCCGACTCGATTTTTAACAATACCCCGTATGCTAAAACCTTTTTAAGATTATCCGAAAATCGAGTTTCGATCATATCAGCTCCGATTGGGGTCCGAATTTCGTCAAATAAAATTTCGTTGAATCCCAATAACCCATAGGAACAAAATATGTAAAAATATCCACAAAATTGTCCGACTCAATTTTTAACAATCCTATGTACCAGCCCCTTTGAGGATTATCCAAAAACCGAGTTTCGATTATATCAACTCCGATTCAGGTCCGAATTGCGTCAAATAAAATTTTGTTGAATTCTAATAACCCTTAGGAACAAAATATGTAAAAATATCCACAAAATGGTCCGACTCGATTTTTAACAATATCCCGTGTACTAACCCCTTTGGGAATATCCGAAAATCGAGTTTCCATTATATCAGCTCCGATTCAGGTCCGAAACGCGTCAAATAAAATTTTGTTGAATCCCAATAACCCATTGGAACAAAATATGTAAAAATGTCCATGAAATGGTCCGACCCGATTTTTAACAATATTTCGTGTACTAACCCCTTTGAGGATTATCCGAAAACCGATTTTCAATCATATCAGGTCCGATTCAGGTTCGAACTACGTCAAATAAAATTTTGTTCAATTTTAATAACCCATAGGAACAAAATATATAAAAATATCCACAAATTGGTTCGACTTGATTTTTAACAATATCCCGTGTACTAACCCCTTTGAGAGTTTTTTGAAAACCGAGTTTTGATCAAATCAGCTCCGATTCCGGTCCGAACTGTGTCAAATAAAATTTCGTTGAATTCCAATAACCCATAGGAACAAAATATGTAAAAATATCCACAAAATGGTCCGACTTGATTTTTAACAATATCCCGTGTACTAACCCCTTTGAGAATTTTCCGAAAACCGAGTTTCGATTATAACAGCTCCGATTCAGGTCCGAAACGCGTCAAATAAAATTTTGTTGAATCCCAATAACCCTTAGGAACAAAATATGTAAAATTGTCCATGAAATGGTCCGACCCGATTTTTAACAATATTTCGTGTACTAACCCCTTTGAGGATTATCCGAAAACCGATTTTCAATCATATCAGGTCCGATTCAGGTTCGAACTACGTCAAATAAAATTTTGTTGAATTTTAATAACCCATAGGAACAAAATATATAAAAATATCCACAAAATGTTTCGGCTTGATTTTTAACAATATCACGTGGACTAACCCCTTTAAGAATTTTCCGAAAGCCGAGTTTCGATCATATCAGCTCTGATTCCGGTCCGAACTGCGTCAAATAAAATTTCATTGAATTCTAATAACCCATAGGAACCAAATATGTAAAAATATCCACAAAGTGGTCCGACTCTATTTTTAACAATATCCCGTGTACTAACCCCTTTGAGGATTATCCGAAAACTGAGTTTCGATCATATCAGCTTCGATTCAAGTCCGAACTGCATCAAATAAAATTTGGTTGAATGCAGGTTTAGGGTTTAAGGTTTAGGGTTTAGGGTTTTAGGATTTAAGGTTTTAGGGTTTAGGGGTAAGGGTTTAGGGGTCTAAGATTTACGATTTAGGGTTTAGGGTTCCTTAGGAACAAAATATGTAAAAATATTCACAAAATGCCCAGACTCGATTTTTAACAATACCCCGTATGCTAACACCTTTTTAAGATTATCCGAAAATTGAGTTTCGATCATATCAGCTCCGATTCGGGTCCGAATTTCGTCAAATAAAATTTCGTTGAATTCCAATAACCCATAAGAACAAAATATGTAAAAATATCCATACAATGGTTCGACTCGATTTTTAACAATATCCAGTGTACTAACCCCTTTGAGGATTATCCGAAAACCGGGTTTCGGTCATTTCAGCCCCGATCAGGTCCGACCGGCACCAAATAAAATTTCATTGAATTCCAGTAACCCATAGGAAAAAAATATGTAAAAATATCCACAAAATGGTCCGACTCGATTTTTAACAATATCCCATGTACTAGCCCCTTTGAGGATTATCCAAAAATCGAGTTTCGATTATATCAGCTCCGATTCAGGTCCGAATTGCGTCAAATAAATTTCGTTGAATTCCAATAACCCATAGGAACAAAATATGTAAAAATATCCACAAATTGGTCTTACTTGATTTTTAACAATATCCCGTGTACTAACCCCTTTGAGAATTTTCCCGAAAACCGAGTTTCGATCATATCAGCTCCGATTCCGGTCCGAACAGCGTCAAATAAAATTTCGTTAAATTCCAATAACCCGTAGGAACAAAATATGTAAAAATATCCACAAAATGGCCCGACTTGATTTTTAACAATATCCCGTGTACTATAACCCCTTTGAGAATTTTCCGAAAATCGAGTTTCGTTCATTTCAGCCCCGATTCAGGTCCGAACGGCACCAAATAAAATTTCATTGAATTCCAATAACCCAGAGGAACAAAATATATAAAAATATCCACAAAATGGTTCGACTTGATTTTTAAAAATATCCCATGTACTAACCCCTTTGAGAATTTTCCGAAAACCGAGTTTCGATCATATCAGCTCCGATTCCGGTCCGAGCTGCGTCAAATAAAATTTCGTTGAATTCCAAAAACCCATAGGAACAAAATATGTAAAAATATCCATAAAATGGTCTGACTCGATTTTTAACAATATCCCGTATAACAACCCCTTTGAGGATTATCCGAAAACCGAGTTTCGATCATATCAGCTTCGATTCAAGTCCGAACTGCAACAAATAAAATTTGGTTGAATGCTGGTTTAGGGTTTAAGGTTTAGGGTTTAGGGTTTTAAGATTTAAGGTTTTAGGGTTCAGGGTGTAAGGTTTAGGGTTTAGGGGTAAGGGTTTAGGGGTTTCAGATTTACGATTTAGGGTTTTGGGTTTAGGGTTCCTTAAGAACAAAATATGTAAAAATATTCACAAAATGGCCCGACTCGATTTTTAACAATACCCCGTATGCTAACACCTTTTTAAAATTATCCAAAAACCGAGTTTCGATTATATCAGCTCCGATTCAGGTCCGAATTGCGTCAAATAAAATTTTGTTGAATTCCAATAACCCTTAGGAACAAAATATGTAAAAATATCCACAAAATGGTCCGACTCGATTTTTAACAATATCCCGTGTACTAATAACCCATTTGGGAATATCCGAAAATCGAGTTTCGATTATATAAGCTCCGATTCAGGTCCGAAACGCGTCAAATAAAATTTTGTTGAATCCCAATAACCCGTAGGAACAAAATATGTAAAAATGTCCATGAAATGGTCCGACCCGATTTTTAACAATATTTAGTGTACTAACCCCTTTGAGGATTATCCGAAAACCGATTTTCAATCATATCAGGTCCGATTCAGGTTCGAACTACGTCAAATAAAATTTTGTTGAATTTTAATAACCCATAGGAACAAAATATATAAAAATATCCACAAAATAGTTCGGCTTGATTTTTAACAATATCCCGTGGACTAACCCCTTTCAGAATTTTCCGAAAGCCGAGTTTCGATCATATCAGCTCTGATTCCGGTCCGAACTGCGTCAAATAAAATTTCATTGAATTCTAATAACCCACAGGAACCAAATATGTAAAAATATCCACAAAGTGGTCCGACTCGATTTTTAACAATATCCCGTGTACTAACCCCTTTGAGGATTATCCGAAAACCGAGTTTCGATCATATAAGCTTCGATTCAAGTCCGAACTGCATCAAAATAAAATTTGGTTGAATGTTGGTTTAGGGTTTAAGGTTTAGGGTTTCGGGTTTTAGGATTTAAGGTTTTAGGGTTCAGGGTCTAAGGTTTAGGGTTTAGGGTTTAGGGGTAAGGGTTTAGGGGTTTAAGATTTACGATTTAGGGTTTAGGGTTTAGGGTTCCTTAGGAACAAAATATGTAAAAATATTCACAAAATGGCCCGACTCGATTTTTAACAATACCCCGTATGCTAACACCTTTTTAAGATTATCCGAAAATCGAGTTTCGATCATATCAGCTCCGATTCGTGTCCGAATTTCGTCAAATAAAATTTCGTTGAATTCCAATTACCCATAAGAACAAAATATGTAAAAATATCCATACAATGGTTCGACTCGATTTTTAACAATATCCAGTGTACTAACCCCTTTGAGGATTATCCGAAAACCGAGTTTCGGTCATTTCAGCCCCGATCAGGTCCGACCGGCACCAAATAAAATTTCATTGAATTCCAATAACCCATAGGAACAAAATATGTAAAAATATCCACAAAATGGTCCGACTCGATTTTTAACAATATCCCGTGTACTAACCCCTTTGGGAATATCCGAAAATCGAGTTTCCATTATATCAGCTCCGATTCAGGTCCGAAACGCGTCAAATAAAATTTTGTTGAATCCCAATGACCCATAGGAACAAAATATGTAAAAATGTCCATGAAATGGTCCGACCCGATTTTTAACAATATTTCGTGTACTAACCCCTTTGAGGATTATCCGAAAACCGATTTTCAATCATATCAGGTCCAATTCAGGTTCGAACTACGTCAAATAAAATTTTGTTGAATTTTTATAACCCATAGGAACAAAATATATAAAAATATCCACAGAATGGTCCGACTTGATTTTTAACAATATCCCGTGTACTAACCCCTTTGAGAGTTTTCCGAAAACCGAGTTTTGATCATATCAGGTCCGATTCCGGTCCGACCTGTGTCAAATAAAATTTCGTTGAATTCCAATAACCCACAGGAACAAAATATGTAAAAATATCCATAAAATGGTCCGACTTGATTTTTAACAATATCCCGTGTACTAACTCCTTTGAGAATTTTCCGAAAACCGAGTTTCGATCATATCAACTCCGATTCATTTCCGAATTGCCTCAAATAAAATTTCATTGAATCCCAATAACCCATAGGAACAAAATATGTAAAAATATCCACAAAATGGTCCGACTCGATTTTTAACAATATCCCATGTACTAGCCCCTTTGAGGATTATCCAAAAACCGAGTTTCGATTATATCAGCTCCGATTCAGGTCCGAATTGCGTCAAATAAAATTTTGTTGAATTCCAATAACCCTTAGGAACAAAATATGTAAAAATATCCACAAAATGGTCCGACTCAATTTTTAACAATATCCCGTGTACTAACCCCTTTGGGAATATCGAAAAATCGAGTTTCGATTATATCAGCTCCGAAACGCGTCAAATAAATTTTGTTGAATCCCAATAACCCATAGGAACAAAATATGTAAAAATGTCCATGAAATGGTCCGACCCGATTTTTAACAATATTTCGTGTACTAACCCCTTTGAGGATTATCCGAAAACCGATTTTCAATCATATCAGGTCCGATTCAGGTTCGAACTACGTCAAATAAAATTTTGTTGAATTTTAATAAGCCATAGGAACAAAATATATAAAAATATCCACAAAATGGTCCGACTTGATTTTTAACAATATCCCGTGTACTAACCCCTTTGAGAGTTTTTCGAAAACCGAGTTCTGATCATATCAGCTCCGATTCCGGTCCGAGCTGTGTCAAATAAAATTTCGTTGAATTCCAATAACCCATGGGAACAAAATATATAAAAATATCCACAAAATGGTCCAACTTGATTTTTAACAATATCCCGTGTACTAACCCCTTTGAGAATTTTTCGAAAACCGAGTTTCGATCATATCAGCTCCGATTCCGGTCCGAACAGCGTCAAATAAAATTTCGTTGATTTCCAATAACCCATAGGAACAAAATATGTAAAAATATCCACAAAAGGGTTTGACTCAATTTTTAACAATATCCCATGTACTAGCCCCTTTGAGGATTATCCAAAAACCGACTTTCGATTATAACAGCTCCGATTCAGGTCCGAAACGCGTCAAATAAAATTTTGTTGAATCCCAATAACCCGTAGGAACAAAATATGTAAAATTGTCCATGAAATGGTCCGACCCGATTTTTAACAATATTTCGTGTACTAACCCCTTTGAGGATTATCCGAAAACCGATTTTCAATCATATCAGGTCCGATTCAGGTTCGAACTACGTCAAATAAAATTTTGTTGAATTTTAATAACCCATAGGAACAAAATATATAAAAATATCCACAAAATGGTTCGGCTTGATTTTTAACAATATCCCGTGTATCAACCCCTTTGAGGATTATACGAAAACCGAGTTTCGATCATACCAGCTCTGATTCCGGTCCGAACTGCGTCAAATAAAATTTCATTGAATTCTAATAACCCATAGGAACCAAATATATAAAAATATCCACAAAGTGGTCTGACTCTATTTTTAACAATATCCCGTGTACTAACCCCTTTGAGGAATATTCGAAAATCGAGTTTCCATTATATCAACTCCGATTCAGGTCCGAAACGCGTCAAATAAAGTTTTGTTCAATCCCAATGACCCATAGGAACAAAATATGTAAAAATGTCCATGAAATAGTCCGACCCGATTTTTAACAATATTTCGTGTACTAACCCCTTTGAGGATTATCCGAAAACCGATTTTCAATCATATCAGGTCCGATTCAGGTTCGAACTACGTCAAATAAAATTTTGTTGAATTTTAATAACCCATAGGAACAAAATATATAAAAATATCCACAGAATGGTCCGACTTGATTTTTAACAATATCCCGTGTACTAACCCTTTGAGGATTATCCGAAAACCGAGTTTTGATCATTTCAGCCTCGATTCAGATATGAACTGTGTCAAATAAAATTTCATTGAATTCTAATAACCCATAGGAACAAAATATGTAAAAATATCCAAAAAATGGTCCGACTCAATTTTTAACAATATCCCCTGTACTCACCCCTTTGAGGATTATCCGAAAACCGAGTTTTGATCATTTCAACCTCGATTTAGGTCCGAACTGTGCCAAATAAAATTTCATTGAATTCTAATAACCCATAGGAACAAAATATGTAAAAATATCCACAAAATGGTCCAACTCAATTTTTAACAATATTCCGTGTACTAACCCCTTTGAGGATTATCCGAAAATCGAGTTTTATTCATTTTAGCCTGGATTCAGGTCCGAACTGCGTCAAATAAAATTTTTTTGAATTCTAATAACCCATAGGAACAAAATATGTAAAAATATCAACAAAATAGTCTGACTAATTTTTTAACAATATCCCGTGTATCAACCCCTTTGAGGATTATACGAAAACCGAGTTTCGATCATATCAACTCCGATTCCGGTCCGAACTGCATTAAATAAAATTTCGATGAATTCCAATAACCCAGAGGAACAAAATATGTAAAAATATCCATAAAATGGTCCGACTCAATTTTTAACAATATCCCGTGTACTAACACCTTTGAGGATTATCCGAAAATCGAATTTTGATCATTTCAGCCTCGATTTAGGTCCGAACTTTGCCAAATAAAATTTTATTGAATTCTAATAACCCATATGAACAAAATATGTAAAAATATCCACAAAATGGTCCGACTCAATTTTTAACAATATCCCGTGTACTAACCCCTTTGGGAATATCCGAAAATCAAGTTTCGATCATATCAACTCCGATTTATGTCCGAATTACGTCAAATAAAATTTCATTGAATTCCAATAACCAATAGGAACAAAATATGTAAAAATATCCACAAAATGGCTCGACTCGATTTTTAACAATATCCAGTGTACTAACCCTTTGAGGATTATCCGAAAACCGAGTTTTGATCATTTCAGCCTCGATTCAGGTCCGAACTGTGCCAAAAAAATTTCATTGAATTCTAATAACCCATAGGAACAAAATATGTAAAAATATCCACAAAATGGTCCGACTCAATTTTTAACAATATCCCGTGTACTAACCCCTTTGAGGATTATCCGAAAACCCAGTTTTGATCATTTCAGCCTCAATTCAGGTCCGAACTTTGCCAAATAAAATTTCATTGAATTCTAATAACCCATAGGAACAAAATATGTAAAAATATCCACAAAATGGTCCAACTCAATTTCTCACAATATTCCGTGTACTAACCCCTTTGAGGATTATCCGAAAACCGAGTTTTGATCATTTCAGCCTCGATTCAGGTCCGAACTGTGTCAAATAAAATTTCATTGAATTCTAATTACTCATAGGAACAAAATATGTAAAAATATCCAAAAAATGGTCCGACTCAATTTTTAACAATATCCCGTGTACTAACCCCTTTGAGGATTATCCGAAAACCGAGTTTTGATCATTTCAGCCTCGATTTAGGTCCGAACTGTGCCAAATAAAATTTCATTGAATTCTAATAACCCATAGGAACAAAATATGTAAAAATATCCACAAAATGGTCCAACTCAATTTTTAACAATATTCCGTGTACTAACCCCTTTGAGGATTATCCGAAAACCGAGTTTTATTCATTTCAGCCTCGATTCAGGTCCGAACTGCGTCAAATAAAATTTTTTTGAATTCTAATAACCCATAGGAACAAAATATGTAAAAATATCAACAAAATAGTCTGACTAATTTTTTAACAATATCCCGTGTATCAACCCCTTTGAAGATTATACGAAAACCGAGTTTCGATCATATCAGCTCCGATTCCGGTCCGAACTGCATCAAATAAAATTTCGATGAATTCCAATAACCCAGAGGAACAAAATATGTAAAAATATCCATAAAATGGTCCGACTCAATTTTTAACAATATCCCGTGTACTAACACCTTTGAGGATTATCCGAAAATCGAATTTTGATCATTTCAGCCTCGATTTAGGTCCGAACTGTGCCAAATAAAATTTTATTGAATTCTAATAACCCATATTAGCAAAATATGTAAAAATACCCACAAAATGGTCCGACTCAATTTTTAACAATATCCCGTGTACTAACCCCTTTGGGAATATCCGAAAATCAAGTTTCGATCATATCATCTCCGATTTATGTCCGAATTACGTCAAATAAAATTTCATTGAATTCCAATAACCAATAGGAACAAAATATGTAAAAATATCCACAAAATGGCTCGACTCGATTTTTAACAATATCCAGTGTACTAACCCTTTGAGGATTATCCGAAAACCGAGTTTTGATCATTTCAGCCTCGATTCAGGTCCGAACTGTGCCAAAAAAATTTCATTGAATTCTAATAACCCATAGGAACAAAATATGTAAAAATATCCACAAAATGGTCCGACTCAATTTTTAACAATATCCCGTGTACTAACCCCTTTGAGGATTATCCGAAAACCCAGTTTTGATCATTTCAGCCTCAATTCAAGTCCGAAGTTTGCCAAATAAAATTTCATTGAATTCTAATAACCCATAGGAACAAAATATGTAAAAATATCCACAAAATGGTCCAACTCAATTTTTCACAATATTCCGTGTACTAACCCCTTTGAGGATTATCCGAAAACCAAGTTTTGATCATTTCAGCCTCGATTCAGGTCCGAACTGTGTCAAATAAAATTTCTTTGAATTCTAATAACCCTTAGGAACAAAATATGTAAAAATATCCAAAAAATGGTCCGACTCAATTTTTAACAATATCCCCTGTACTAACCCCTTTGAGGATTATCCGAAAACCGAGTTTTGATCATTTCAGCCTCGATTTAGGTCCGAACTGTGCCAAATAAAATTTCATTGAATTCTAATAACCCATAGGAACAAAATATGTAAAAATATCCACAAAATGGTCCAACTCAATTTTTAACAATATTCCGTGTACTAACCCCTTTAAGGATTATCCGAAAACCGAGTTTTATTCATTTTAGCCTGGATTCAGGTCCGAACTGCGTCAAATAAAATTTTTTTGAATTCTAATAACCCATAGGAACAAAATATTTAAAAATATCAACAAAATAGTCTGACTAATTTTTTAACAATATCCCATGTATCAACCCCTTTGAGGATTATACGAAAACCGAGTTTCGATCATATCAACTCCGATTCCGGTCCGAACTGCATTAAATAAAATTTCGATGAATTCCAATAACCCAGAGGAACAAAATATGTAAAAATATCCATAAAATGGTCCGACTCAATTTTTAACAATATCCCGTGTACTAACACTTTTGAGGATTATCCGAAAATCGAATTTTTATCATTTCAGCCTCGATTTAGGTCCGAACTTTGCCAAATAAATTTTTATTGAATTCTAATAACCCATATGAACAAAATATGTAAAAATATCCACAAAATGGTCCGACTCAATTTTTAACAATATCCCGTGTACTAACCCCTTTGGGAATATCCGAAAATCAAGTTTCGATCATATCAACTCCGATTTATGTCCGAATTACGTCAAATAAAATTTCATTGAATTCCAATAACCAATAGGAACAAAATATGTAAAAATATCCACAAAATGGCTCGACTCGATTTTTAACAATATCCAGTATACTAACCCTTTGAGGATTATCCGAAAACCGAGTTTTGATCATTTCAGCCTCGATTCAGGTCCGAACTGTGCCAAAAAAATTTCATTGAATTCTAATAACCCATAGGAACAAAATATGTAAAAATATCCACAAAATGGTCCGACTCAATTTTTAACAATATCCCGTGTACTAACCCCTTTGAGGATTATCCGAAAACCCAGTTTTGATCATTTCAGCCTCAATTCAGGTCCGAACTTTGCCAAATAAAATTTCATTGAATTCTAATAACCCATAGGAACAAAATATGTAAAAATATCCACAAAATGGTCCAACTCAATTTCTCACAATATTCCGTGTACTAACCCCTTTGAGGATTATCCGAAAACCGAGTTTTGATCATTTCAGCCTCGATTCAGGTCCGAACTGTGTCAAATAAAATTTCATTGAATTCTAATAACTCATAGGAAAAAAATATGTAAAAATATCCAAAAAATGGTCCGACTCAATTTTTAACAATATCCCGTGTACTAACCCCTTTGAGGATTATCCGAAAACCGAGTTTTGATCATTTCAGCCTCGATTTAGGTCCGAACTGTGCCAAATAAAATTTCATTGAATTCTAATAACCCATAGGAACAAAATATGTAAAAATATCCACAAAATGGTCCAACTCAATTTTTAACAATATTCCGTGTACTAACCCCTTTGAGGATTATCCGAAAACCGAGTTTTATTCATTTCAGCCTCGATTCAGGTCCGAACTGCGTCAAATAAAATTTTTTTGAATTCTAATAACCCATAGGAACAAAATATGTAAAAATATCAACAAAATAGTCTGACCAATTTTTTAACAATATCCCGTGTATCAACCCCTTTGAGGATTATACGAAAACCGAGTTTCGATCATATCAGCTCCGATTCCGGTCCGAACTGCATCAAATAAAATTTCGATGAATTCCAATAACCCAGAGGAACAAAATATGTAAAAATATCCATAAAATGGTCCGACTCAATTTTTAACAATATCCCGTGTACTAACACCTTTGAGGATTATCCGAAAATCGAATTTTGATCATTTCAGCCTCGATTTAGGTCCGAACTGTGCCAAATAAAATTTTATTGAATTCTAATAACCCATATGAGCAAAATATGTAAAAATATCCACAAAATGGTCCGACTCAATTTTTAACAATATCCCGTGTACTAACCCCTTTGGGAATATCCGAAAATCAAGTTTCGATCATATCATCTCCGATTTATGTCCGAATTACGTCAAATAAAATTTCATTGAATTCCAATAACCAATAGGAACAAAATATGTAAAAATTTCCACAAAATGGCTCGACCCGATTTTTAACAATATCCAGTGTACTAACCCTTTGAGGATTATCCGAAAACCGAGTTTTGATCATTTCAGCCTCGATTCAGGTCCGAACTGTGCCAAAAAAATTTCATTGAATTCTAATAACCCATAGAACAAAATATGTAAAAATATCCACAAAATGGTCCAACTCAATTTCTCACAATATTCCGTGTACTAACCCCTTTGAGGATTATCCGAAAACCGAGTTTTGATCATTTCAGCCTCGATTCAGGTCCGAACTGTGTCAAATAAAATTTCTTTGAATTCTAATAACCCTTAGGAACAAAATATGTAAAAATATCCAAAAAATGGACCGACTCAATTTTTAACAATATCCCGTGTACTAACCCCTTTGAGGATTATTCGAAAACCGAGTTTTGATCATTTCAGCCTCGATTTAGGTCCGAACTGTGCCAAATAAAATTTCATTGAATTCTAATAACCCATAGGAACAAAATATGTAAAAATATCCACAAAATGGTCCAACTCAATTTTTAACAATATTCCGTGTACTAACCCCTTTGAGGATTATCCGAAAACCGAGTTTTATTCATTTCAGCCTCGATTCAGGTCCGAACTGCGTCAAATAAAATTTTTTTGAATTCTAATAACCCATAGGAACAAAATATGTAAAAATATCAACAAAATAGTCTGACTAATTTTTTAACAATATCCCGTGTATCAACCCCTTTGAGGATTATACGAAAACGAGTTTCGATCATATCAGCTCCGATTCCGGTCCGAACTGCATCAAATAAAATTTCGATGAATTCCAATAACCCAGAGGAACAAAATATGTAAAAATATCCATAAAATGGTCCGACTCAATTTTTAACAATATCCCGTGTACTAACACCTTTGAGGATTATCCGAAAATCGAATTTTGATCATTTCAGCCTCGATTTAGGTCCGAACTTTGCCAAATAAAATTTTATTGAATTCTAATAACCCATATGAACAAAATATGTAAAAATATCCACAAAATGGTCCGACTCAATTTTTAACAATATCCCGTGTACTAACCCCTTTGGGAATATCCGAAAATCAAGTTTCGATCATATCAACTCCGATTTATGTCCGAATTACGTCAAATAAAATTTCATTGAATTCCAATAACCAATAGGAACAAAATATGTAAAAATATCCACAAAATGGCTCGACTCGATTTTGAACAATATCCAGTGTACTAACCCTTTGAGGATTATCCGAAAACCGAGTTTTGATCATTTCAGCCTCGATTCAGGTCCGAACTGTGCCAAAAAAATTTCATTGAATTCTAATAACCCATAGAACAAAATATGTAAAAATATCCACAAAATGGTCCGACTCAATTTTTAACAATATCCCGTGTACTAACCCCTTTGAGGATTATCCGAAAACCCAGTTTTGATCATTTCAGCCTCAATTCAAGTCCGAAGTTTGCCAAATAAAATTTCATTGAATTCTAATAACCCATAGGAACAAAATATGTAAAAATATCCACAAAATGGTCCGACTCAATTTTTAACAATATCCCGTGTACTAACCCCTTTGAGGATTATCCGAAAACCCAGTTTTGATCATTTCAGCCTCAATTCAAGTCCGAAGTTTGCCAAATAAAATTTCATTGAATTCTAATAACCCATAGGAACAAAATATGTAAAAATATCCACAAAATGGTCCGACTCAATTTTTAACAATATCCCGTGTACTAACCCCTTTGAGGATTATCCGAAAACCCAGTTTTGATCATTTCAGCCTCAATTCAGGTCCGAACTTTGCCAAATAAAATTTCATTGAATTCTAATAACCCATAGGAACAAAATATGTAAAAATATCCACAAAATGGTCCAACTCAATTTCTCACAATATTCCGTGTACTAACCCCTTTGAGGATTATCCGAAAACCGAGTTTTGATCATTTCAGCCTCGATTCAGGTCCGAACTGTGTCAAATAAAATTTCATTGAATTCTAATAACTCATAGGAACAAAATATGTAAAAATATCCAAAAAATGGTCCGACTCAATTTTTAACAATATCCCGTGTACTAACCCCTTTGAGGATTATCCGAAAACCGAGTTTTGATCATTTCAGCCTCGATTTAGGTCCGAACTGTGCCAAATAAAATTTCATTGAATTCTAATAACCCATAGGAACAAAATATGTAAAAATATCCACAAAATGGTCCAACTCAATTTTTAACAATATTCCGTGTACTAACCCCTTTGAGGATTATCCGAAAATCGAGTTTTATTCATTTCAGCCTCGATTCAGGTCCGAACTGCGTCAAATAAAATTTTTTTGAATTCTAATAACCCATAGGAACAAAATATGTAAAAATATCAACAAAATAGTCTGACCAATTTTTTAACAATATCCCGTGTATCAACCCCTTTGAGGATTATACGAAAACCGAGTTTCGATCATATCAGCTCCGATTCCGGTCCGAACTGCATCAAATAAAATTTCGATGAATTCCAATAACCCAGAGGAACAAAATATGTAAAAATATCCATAAAATGGTCCGACTCAATTTTTAACAATATCCCGTGTACTAACACCTTTGAGGATTATCCGAAAATCGAATTTTGATCATTTCAGCCTCGATTTAGGTCCGAACTGTGCCAAATAAAATTTTATTGAATTCTAATAACCCATATGAGCAAAATATGTAAAAATATCCACAAAATGGTCCGACTCAATTTTTAACAATATCCCGTGTACTAACCCCTTTGGGAATATCCGAAAATCAAGTTTCGATCATATCATCTCCGATTTATGTCCGAATTACGTCAAATAAAATTTCATTGAATTCCAATAACCAATAGGAACAAAATATGTAAAAATATCCACAAAATGGCTTGACTCGATTTTGAACAATATCCAGTGTACTAACCCTTTGAGGATTATCCGAAAACCGAGTTTTGATCATTTCAGCCTCGATTCAGGTCCGAACTGTGCCAAAAAAATTTCATTGAATTCTAATAACCCATAGGAACAAAATATGTAAAAATATCCACAAAATGGTCCGACTCAATTTTTAACAATATCCCGTGTACTAACCCCTTTGAGGATTATCCGAAAACCCAGTTTTGATCATTTCAGCCTCAATTCAGGTCCGAACTTTGCCAAATAAAATTTCATTGAATTCTAATAACCCATAGGAACAAAATATGTAAAAATATCCACAAAATGGTCCAACTCAATTTCTCACAATATTCCGTGTACTAACCCCTTTGAGGATTATCCGAAAACCGAGTTTTGATCATTTCAGCCTCGATTCAGGTCCGAACTGTGTCAAATAAAATTTCATTGAATTCTAATAACTCATAGGAACAAAATATGTAAAAATATCCAAAAAATGGTCCGACTCAATTTTTAACAATATCCCGTGTACTAACCCCTTTGAGGATTATCCGAAAACCGAGTTTTGATCATTTCAGCCTCGATTTAGGTCCGAACTGTGCCAAATAAAATTTCATTGAATTCTAATAACCCATAGGAACAAAATATGTAAAAATATCCACAAAATGGTCCAACTCAATTTTTAACAATATTCCGTGTACTAACCCCTTTGAGGATTATCCGAAAATCGAGTTTTATTCATTTCAGCCTCGATTCAGGTCCGAACTGCGTCAAATAAAATTTTTTTGAATTCTAATAACCCATAGGAACAAAATATGTAAAAATATCAACAAAATAGTCTGACCAATTTTTTAACAATATCCCGTGTATCAACCCCTTTGAGGATTATACGAAAACCGAGTTTCGATCATATCAGCTCCGATTCCGGTCCGAACTGCATCAAATAAAATTTCGATGAATTCCAATAACCCAGAGGAACAAAATATGTAAAAATATCCATAAAATGGTCCGACTCAATTTTTAACAATATCCCGTGTACTAACACCTTTGAGGATTATCCGAAAATCGAATTTTGATCATTTCAGCCTCGATTTAGGTCCGAACTGTGCCAAATAAAATTTTATTGAATTCTAATAACCCATATGAGCAAAATATGTAAAAATATCCACAAAATGGTCCGACTCAATTTTTAACAATATCCTGTGTACTAACCCCTTTGGGAATATCCGAAAATCAAGTTTCGATCATATCATCTCCGATTTATGTCCGAATTACGTCAAATAAAATTTCATTGAATTCCAATAACCAATAGGAACAAAATATGTAAAAATATCCACAAAATGGCTTGACTCGATTTTGAACAATATCCAGTGTACTAACCCTTTGAGGATTATCCGAAAACCGAGTTTTGATCATTTCAGCCTCGATTCAGGTCCGAACTGTGCCAAAAAAATTTCATTGAATTCTAATAACCCATAGGAACAAAATATGTAAAAATATCCACAAAATGGTCCGACTCAATTTTTAACAATATCCCGTGTACTAACCCCTTTGAGGATTATCCGAAAACCCAGTTTTGATCATTTCAGCCTCAATTCAAGTCCGAAGTTTGCCAAATAAAATTTCATTGAATTCTAATAACCCATAGGAACAAAATATGTAAAAATATCCACAAAATGGTCCAACTCAATTTTTCACAATATTCCGTGTACTAACCCCTTTGAGGATTATCCGAAAACCGAGTTTTGATCATTTCAGCCTCGATTCAGGTCCGAACTTTGTCAAATAAAATTTCTTTGAATTCTAATAACCCTTAGGAACAAAATATGTAAAAATATCCAAAAAATGGTCCGACTCAATTTTTAACAATATCCCGTGTACTAACCCCTTTGAGGATTATCCGAAAACCGAGTTTTGATCATTTCAGCCTCGATTTAGGTCCGAACTGTGCCAAATAAAATTTCATTGAATTCTAATAACCCATAGGAACAAAATATGTAAAAATATCCACAAAATGGTCCAACTCAATTTTTAACAATATTCCGTGTACTAACCCCTTTGAGGATTATCCGAAAACCGAGTTTTATTCATTTCAGCCTCGATTCAGGTCCGAACTGCGTCAAATAAAATTTTTTTGAATTCTAATAACCCATAGGAACAAAATATGTAAAAATATCAACAAAATAGTCTGACTAATTTTTTAACAATATCCCGTGTATCAACCCCTTTGAGGATTATACGAAAACGAGTTTCGATCATATCAGCTCCGATTCCGGTCCGAACTGCATCGAATAAAATTTCGATGAATTCCAATAACCCAGAGGAACAAAATATGTAAAAATATCCATAAAATGGTCCGACTCAATTTTTAACAATATCCCGTGTACTAACACCTTTGAGGATTATCCGAAAATCGAATTTTGATCATTTCAGCCTCGATTTAGGTCCGAACTTTGCCAAATAAAATTTTATTGAATTCTAATAACCCATATGAACAAAATATGTAAAAATATCCACAAAATGGTCTGACTCAATTTTTAACAATATCCCGTGTACTAACCCCTTTGGGAATATCCGAAAATCAAGTTTCGATCATATCAACTCCGATTTATGTCCGAATTACGTCAAATAAAATTTCATTGAATTCCAATAACCAATAGGAACAAAATTTGTAAAAATATCCACAAAATGGCTCGACTCGATTTTTAACAATATCCAGTGTACTAACCCTTTGAGGATTATCCGAAAACCGAGTTTTGATCATTTCAGCCTCGATTCAGGTCCGAACTGTGCCAAAAAAATTTCATTGAATTCTAATAACCCATAGGAACAAAATATGTAAAAATATCCACAAAATGGTCCGACTCAATTTTTAACAATATCCCGTGTACTAACCCCTTTGAGGATTATCCGAAAACCCAGTTTTGATCATTTCAGCCTCAATTCAAGTCCGAAGTTTGCCAAATAAAATTTCATTGAATTCTAATAACCCATAGGAACAAAATATGTAAAAATATCCACAAAATGGTCCGACTCAATTTTTAACAATATCCCGTGTACTAACCCCTTTGAGGATTATCCGAAAACCCAGTTTTGATCATTTCAGCCTCAATTCAAGTCCGAAGTTTGCCAAATAAAATTTCATTGAATTCCAATAACCCATAGGAACAAAATATGTAAAAATATCCACAAAATGGTCCGACTCAATTTTTAACAATATCCCGTGTACTAACCCCTTTGAGGATTATCCGAAAACCCAGTTTTGATCATTTCAGCCTCAATTCAGGTCCGAACTTTGCCAAATAAAATTTCATTGAATTCTAATAACCCATAGGAACAAAATATGTAAAAATATCCACAAAATGGTCCAACTCAATTTCTCACAATATTCCGTGTACTAACCCCTTTGAGGATTATCCGAAAACCGAGTTTTGATCATTTCAGCCTCGATTCAGGTCCGAACTGTGTCAAATAAAATTTCATTGAATTCTAATAACTCATAGGAACAAAATATGTAAAAATATCCAAAAAATGGTCCGACTCAATTTTTAACAATATCCCGTGTACTAACCCCTTTGAGGATTATCCGAAAATCGAGTTTTATTCATTTCAGCCTCGATTCAGGTCCGAACTGCGTCAAATAAAATTTTTTTGAATTCTAATAACCCATAGGAACAAAATATGTAAAAATATCAACAAAATAGTCTGACCAATTTTTTAACAATATCCCGTGTATCAACCCCTTTGAGGATTATACGAAAACCGAGTTTCTCGATCATATCAGCTCCGATTCCGGTCCGAACTGCATCAAATAAAATTTCGATGAATTCCAATAACCCAGAGGAACAAAATATGTAAAAATATCCATAAAATGGTCCGACTCAATTTTTAACAATATCCCGTGTACTAACACCTTTGAGGATTATCCGAAAATCGAATTTTGATCATTTCAGCCTCGATTTAGGTCCGAACTGTGCCAAATAAAATTTTATTGAATTCTAATAACCCATATGAGCAAAATATGTAAAAATATCCACAAAATGGTCCGACTCAATTTTTAACAATATCCCGTGTACTAACCCCTTTGGGAATATCCGAAAATCAAGTTTCGATCATATCATCTCCGATTTATGTCCGAATTACGTCAAATAAAATTTCATTGAATTCCAATAACCAATAGGAACAAAATATGTAAAAATATCCACAAAATGGCTTGACTCGATTTTGAACAATATCCAGTGTACTAACCCTTTGAGGATTATCCGAAAACCGAGTTTTGATCATTTCAGCCTCGATTCAGGTCCGAACTGTGCCAAAAAAATTTCATTGAATTCTAATAACCCATAGGAACAAAATATGTAAAAATATCCACAAAATGGTCCGACTCAATTTTTAACAATATCCCGTGTACTAACCCCTTTGAGGATTATCCGAAAACCCAGTTTTGATCATTTCAGCCTCAATTCAAGTCCGAAGTTTGCCAAATAAAATTTCATTGAATTCTAATAACCCATAGGAACAAAATATGTAAAAATATCCACAAAATGGTCCAACTCAATTTTTCACAATATTCCGTGTACTAACCCCTTTGAGGATTATCCGAAAACCGAGTTTTGATCATTTCAGCCTCGATTCAGGTCCGAACTTTGTCAAATAAAATTTCTTTGAATTCTAATAACCCTTAGGAACAAAATATGTAAAAATATCCAAAAAATGGTCCGACTCAATTTTTAACAATATCCCGTGTACTAACCCCTTTGAGGATTATCCGAAAACCGAGTTTTGATCATTTCAGCCTCGATTTAGGTCCGAACTGTGCCAAATAAAATTTCATTGAATTCTAATAACCCATAGGAACAAAATATGTAAAAATATCCACAAAATGGTCCAACTCAATTTTTAACAATATTCCGTGTACTAACCCCTTTGAGGATTATCCGAAAACCGAGTTTTATTCATTTCAGCCTCGATTCAGGTCCGAACTGCGTCAAATAAAATTTTTTTGAATTCTAATAACCCATAGGAACAAAATATGTAAAAATATCAACAAAATAGTCTGACTAATTTTTTAACAATATCCCGTGTATCAACCCCTTTGAGGATTATACGAAAACGAGTTTCGATCATATCAGCTCCGATTCCGGTCCGAATTGCATCGAATAAAATTTCGATGAATTCCAATAACCCAGAGGAACAAAATATGTAAAAATATCCATAAAATGGTCCGACTCAATTTTTAACAATATCCCGTGTACTAACACCTTTGAGGATTATCCGAAAATCGAATTTTGATCATTTCAGCCTCGATTTAGGTCCGAACTTTGCCAAATAAAATTTTATTGAATTCTAATAACCCATATGAACAAAATATGTAAAAATATCCACAAAATGGTCTGACTCAATTTTTAACAATATCCCGTGTACTAACCCCTTTGGGAATATCCGAAAATCAAGTTTCGATCATATCAACTCCGATTTATGTCCGAATTACGTCAAATAAAATTTCATTGAATTCCAATAACCAATAGGAACAAAATTTGTAAAAATATCCACAAAATGGCTCGACTCGATTTTTAACAATATCCAGTGTACTAACCCTTTGAGGATTATCCGAAAACCGAGTTTTGATCATTTCAGCCTCGATTCAGGTCCGAACTGTGCCAAAAAAATTTCATTGAATTCTAATAACCCATAGGAACAAAATATGTAAAAATATCCACAAAATGGTCCGACTCAATTTTTAACAATATCCCGTGTACTAACCCCTTTGAGGATTATCCGAAAACCCAGTTTTGATCATTTCAGCCTCAATTCAAGTCCGAAGTTTGCCAAATAAAATTTCATTGAATTCTAATAACCCATAGGAACAAAATATGTAAAAATATCCACAAAATGGTCCGACTCAATTTTTAACAATATCCCGTGTACTAACCCCTTTGAGGATTATCCGAAAACCCAGTTTTGATCATTTCAGCCTCAATTCAAGTCCGAAGTTTGCCAAATAAAATTTCATTGAATTCTAATAACCCATAGGAACAAAATATGTAAAAATATCCACAAAATGGTCCGACTCAATTTTTAACAATATCCCGTGTACTAACCCCTTTGAGGATTATCCGAAAACCCAGTTTTGATCATTTCAGCCTCAATTCAGGTCCGAACTTTGCCAAATAAAATTTCATTGAATTCTAATAACCCATAGGAACAAAATATGTAAAAATATCCACAAAATGGTCCAACTCAATTTCTCACAATATTCCGTGTACTAACCCCTTTGAGGATTATCCGAAAACCGAGTTTTGATCATTTCAGCCTCGATTCAGGTCCGAACTGTGTCAAATAAAATTTCATTGAATTCTAATAACTCATAGGAACAAAATATGTAAAAATATCCAAAAAATGGTCCGACTCAATTTTTAACAATATCCCGTGTACTAACCCCTTTGAGGATTATCCGAAAACCGAGTTTTGATCATTTCAGCCTCGATTTAGGTCCGAACTGTGCCAAATAAAATTTCATTGAATTCTAATAACCCATAGGAACAAAATATGTAAAAATATCCACAAAATGGTCCAACTCAATTTTTAACAATATTCCGTGTACTAACCCCTTTGAGGATTATCCGAAAATCGAGTTTTATTCATTTCAGCCTCGATTCAGGTCCGAACTGCGTCAAATAAAATTTTTTTGAATTCTAATAACCCATAGGAACAAAATATGTAAAAATATCAACAAAATAGTCTGACCAATTTTTTAACAATATCCCGTGTATCAACCCCTTTGAGGATTATACGAAAACCGAGTTTCGATCATATCACCTCCGATTCCGGTCCGAACTGCATCAAATAAAATTTCGATGAATTCCAATAACCCAGAGGAACAAAATATGTAAAAATATCCATAAAATGGTCCGACTCAATTTTTAACAATATCCCGTGTACTAACACCTTTGAGGATTATCCGAAAATCGAATTTTGATCATTTCAGCCTCGATTTAGGTCCGAACTTTGCCAAATAAAATTTTATTGAATTCTAATAACCCATATGAACAAAATATGTAAAAATATCCACAAAATGGTCTGACTCAATTTTTAACAATATCCCGTGTACTAACCCCTTTGGGAATATCCGAAAATCAAGTTTCGATCATATCAACTCCGATTTATGTCCGAATTACGTCAAATAAAATTTCATTGAATTCCAATAACCAATAGGAACAAAATTTGTAAAAATATCCACAAAATGGCTCGACTCGATTTTTAACAATATCCAGTGTACTAACCCTTTGAGGATTATCCGAAAACCGAGTTTTGATCATTTCAGCCTCGATTCAGGTCCGAACTGTGCCAAAAAAATTTCATTGAATTCTAATAACCCATAGGAACAAAATATGTAAAAATATCCACAAAATGGTCCGACTCAATTTTTAACAATATCCCGTGTACTAACCCCTTTGAGGATTATCCGAAAACCCAGTTTTGATCATTTCAGCCTCAATTCAAGTCCGAAGTTTGCCAAATAAAATTTCATTGAATTCTAATAACCCATAGGAACAAAATATGTAAAAATATCCACAAAATGGTCCGACTCAATTTTTAACAATATCCCGTGTACTAACCCCTTTGAGGATTATCCGAAAACCCAGTTTTGATCATTTCAGCCTCAATTCAAGTCCGAAGTTTGCCAAATAAAATTTCATTGAATTCTAATAACCCATAGGAACAAAATATGTAAAAATATCCACAAAATGGTCCGACTCAATTTTTAACAATATCCCGTGTACTAACCCCTTTGAGGATTATCCGAAAACCCAGTTTTGATCATTTCAGCCTCAATTCAGGTCCGAACTTTGCCAAATAAAATTTCATTGAATTCTAATAACCCATAGGAACAAAATATGTAAAAATATCCACAAAATGGTCCAACTCAATTTCTCACAATATTCCGTGTACTAACCCCTTTGAGGATTATCCGAAAACCGAGTTTTGATCATTTCAGCCTCGATTCAGGTCCGAACTTTGTCAAATAAAATTTCTTTGAATTCTAATAACCCTTAGGAACAAAATATGTAAAAAAATCCAAAAAATGGTCCGACTCAATTTTTAACAATATCCCGTGTACTAACCCCTTTGAGGATTATCCGAAAACCGAGTTTTGATCATTTCAGCCTCGATTTAGGTCCGAACTGTGCCAAATAAAATTTCATTGAATTCTAATAACCCATAGGAACAAAATATGTAAAAATATCCACAAAATGGTCCAACTCAATTTTTAACAATATTCCGTGTACTAACCCCTTTGAGGATTATCCGAAAACCGAGTTTTATTCATTTCAGCCACGATTCAGGTCCGAACTGCGTCAAATAAAATTTTTTTGAATTCTAATAACCCATAGGAACAAAATATGTAAAAATATCAACAAAATAGTCTGACTAATTTTTTAACAATATCCCGTGTATCAACCCCTTTGAGGATTATACGAAAACGAGTTTCGATCATATCAGCTCCGATTCCGGTCCGAACTGCATCGAATAAAATTTCGATGAATTCCAATAACCCAGAGGAACAAAATATGTAAAAATATCCATAAAATGGTCCGACTCAATTTTTAACAATATCCCGTGTACTAACACCTTTGAGGATTATCCGAAAATCGAATTTTGATCATTTCAGCCTCGATTTAGGTCCGAACTGTGCCAAATAAAATTTTATTGAATTCTAATAACCCATATGAGCAAAATATGTAAAAATATCCACAAAATGGTCCGACTCAATTTTTAACAATATCCCGTGTACTAACCCCTTTGGGAATATCCGAAAATCAAGTTTCGATCATATCAACTCCGATTTATGTCCGAATTACGTCAAATAAAATTTCATTGAATTCTAATAACCAATAGGAACAAAATTTGTAAAAATATCCACAAAATGGCTCGACTCGATTTTTAACAATATCCAGTGTACTAACCCTTTGAGGATTATCCGAAAACCGAGTTTTGATCATTTCAGCCTCGATTCAGGTCCGAACTGTGCCAAAAAAATTTCATTGAATTCTAATAACCCATAGGAACAAAATATGTAAAAATATCCACAAAATGGTCCGACTCAATTTTTAACAATATCCCGTGTACTAACCCCTTTGAGGATTATCCGAAAACCCAGTTTTGATCATTTCAGCCTCAATTCAGGTCCGAACTTTGCCAAATAAAATTTCATTGAATTCTAATAACCCATAGGAACAAAATATGTAAAAATATCCACAAAATGGTCCAACTCAATTTCTCACAATATTCCGTGTACTAACCCCTTTGAGGATTATCCGAAAACCGAGTTTTGATCATTTCAGCCTCGATTCAGGTCCGAACTGTGTCAAATAAAGTTTCATTGAATTCTAATAACTCATAGGAACAAAATATGTAAAAATATCCAAAAAATGGTCCGACTCAATTTTTAACAATATCCCGTGTACTAACCCCTTTGAGGATTATCCGAAAACCGAGTTTTGATCATTTCAGCCTCGATATAGGTCCGAACTGTGCCAAATAAAATTTCATTGAATTCTAATAACCCATAGGAACAAAATATGTAAAAATATCCACAAAATAGTCTGACTAATTTTTTAACAATATCCCGTGTATCAACCCCTTTGAGGATTATACGAAAACGAGTTTCGATCATATCAGCTCCGATTCCGGTCCGAACTGCATCAAATAAAATTTCGATGAATTCCAATAACCCAGAGGAACAAAATATGTAAAAATATCCATAAAATGGTCCGACTCAATTTTTAACAATATCCCGTGTACTAACACCTTTGAGGATTATCCGAAAATCGAATTTTGATCATTTCAGCCTCGATTTAGGTCCGAACTTTGCCAAATAAAATTTTATTGAATTCTAATAACCCATATGAACAAAATATGTAAAAATATCCACAAAATGGTCCGACTCAATTTTTAACAATATCCCGTGTACTAACCCCTTTGGGAATATCCGAAAATCAAGTTTCGATCATATCAACTCCGATTTATGTCCGAATTACGTCAAATAAAATTTCATTGAATTCCAATAACCAATAGGAACAAAATATGTAAAAATATCCACAAAATGGCTCGACTCGATTTTGAACAATATCCAGTGTACTAACCCTTTGAGGATTATCCGAAAACCGAGTTTTGATCATTTCAGCCTCGATTCAGGTCCGAACTGTGCCAAAAAAATTTCATTGAATTCTAATAACCCATAGGAACAAAATATGTAAAAATATCCACAAAATGGTCCGACTCAATTTTTAACAATATCCCGTGTACTAACCCCTTTGAGGATTATCCGAAAACCCAGTTTTGATCATTTCAGCCTCAATTCAAGTCCGAAGTTTGCCAAATAAAATTTCATTGAATTCTAATAACCCATAGGAACAAAATATGTAAAAATATCCACAAAATGGTCCGACTCAATTTTTAACAATATCCCGTGTACTAACCCCTTTGAGGATTATCCGAAAACCCAGTTTTGATCATTTCAGCCTCAATTCAAGTCCGAAGTTTGCCAAATAAAATTTCATTGAATTCTAATAACCCATAGGAACAAAATATGTAAAAATATCCACAAAATGGTCCGACTCAATTTTTAACAATATCCCGTGTACTAACCCCTTTGAGGATTATCCGAAAACCCAGTTTTGATCATTTCAGCCTCAATTCAGGTCCGAACTTTGCCAAATAAAATTTCATTGAATTCTAATAACCCATAGGAACAAAATATGTAAAAATATCCACAAAATGGTCCAACTCAATTTCTCACAATATTCCGTGTACTAACCCCTTTGAGGATTATCCGAAAACCGAGTTTTGATCATTTCAGCCTCGATTCAGGTCCGAACTGTGTCAAATAAAATTTCATTGAATTCTAATAACTCATAGGAACAAAATATGTAAAAATATCCAAAAAATGGTCCGACTCAATTTTTAACAATATCCCGTGTACTAACCCCTTTGAGGATTATCCGAAAACCGAGTTTTGATCATTTCAGCCTCGATTTAGGTCCGAACTGTGCCAAATAAAATTTCATTGAATTCTAATAACCCATAGGAACAAAATATGTAAAAATATCCACAAAATGGTCCAACTCAATTTTTAACAATATTCCGTGTACTAACCCCTTTGAGGATTATCCGAAAATCGAGTTTTATTCATTTCAGCCTCGATTCAGGTCCGAACTGCGTCAAATAAAATTTTTTTGAATTCTAATAACCCATAGGAACAAAATATGTAAAAATATCAACAAAATAGTCTGACCAATTTTTTAACAATATCCCGTGTATCAACCCCTTTGAGGATTATACGAAAACCGAGTTTCGATCATATCAGCTCCGATTCCGGTCCGAACTGCATCAAATAAAATTTCGATGAATTCCAATAACCCAGAGGAACAAAATATGTAAAAATATCCATAAAATGGTCCGACTCAATTTTTAACAATATCCCGTGTACTAACACCTTTGAGGATTATCCGAAAATCGAATTTTGATCATTTCAGCCTCGATTTAGGTCCGAACTGTGCCAAATAAAATTTTATTGAATTCTAATAACCCATATGAGCAAAATATGTAAAAATATCCACAAAATGGTCCGACTCAATTTTTAACAATATCCCGTGTACTAACCCCTTTGGGAATATCCGAAAATCAAGTTTCGATCATATCATCTCCGATTTATGTCCGAATTACGTCAAATAAAATTTCATTGAATTCCAATAACCAATAGGAACAAAATATGTAAAAATATCCACAAAATGGCTTGACTCGATTTTGAACAATATCCAGTGTACTAACCCTTTGAGGATTATCCGAAAACCGAGTTTTGATCATTTCAGCCTCGATTCAGGTCCGAACTGTGCCAAAAAAATTTCATTGAATTCTAATAACCCATAGGAACAAAATATGTAAAAATATCCACAAAATGGTCCGACTCAATTTTTAACAATATCCCGTGTACTAACCCCTTTGAGGATTATCCGAAAACCCAGTTTTGATCATTTCAGCCTCAATTCAAGTCCGAAGTTTGCCAAATAAAATTTCATTGAATTCTAATAACCCATAAGAACAAAATATGTAAAAATATCCACAAAATGGTCCAACTCAATTTTTCACAATATTCCGTGTACTAACCCCTTTGAGGATTATCCGAAAACCGAGTTTTGATCATTTCAGCCTCGATTCAGGTCCGAACTTTGTCAAATAAAATTTCTTTGAATTCTAATAACCCTTAGGAACAAAATATGTAAAAATATCCAAAAAATGGTCCGACTCAATTTTTAACAATATCCCGTGTACTAACCCCTTTGAGGATTATCCGAAAACCGAGTTTTGATCATTTCAGCCTCGATTTAGGTCCGAACTGTGCCAAATAAAATTTCATTGAATTCTAATAACCCATAGGAACAAAATATGTAAAAATATCCACAAAATGGTCCAACTCAATTTTTAACAATATTCCGTGTACTAACCCCTTTGAGGATTATCCGAAAACCGAGTTTTATTCATTTCAGCCTCGATTCAGGTCCGAACTGCGTCAAATAAAATTTTTTTGAATTCTAATAACCCATAGGAACAAAATATGTAAAAATATCAACAAAATAGTCTGACTAATTTTTTAACAATATCCCGTGTATCAACCCCTTTGAGGATTATACGAAAACGAGTTTCGATCATATCAGCTCCGATTCCGGTCCGAACTGCATCGAATAAAATTTCGATGAATTCCAATAACCCAGAGGAACAAAATATGTAAAAATATCCATAAAATGGTCCGACTCAATTTTTAACAATATCCCGTGTACTAACACCTTTGAGGATTATCCGAAAATCGAATTTTGATCATTTCAGCCTCGATTTAGGTCCGAACTTTGCCAAATAAAATTTTATTGAATTCTAATAACCCATATGAACAAAATATGTAAAAATATCCACAAAATGGTCTGACTCAATTTTTAACAATATCCCGTGTACTAACCCCTTTGGGAATATCCGAAAATCAAGTTTCGATCATATCAACTCCGATTTATGTCCGAATTACGTCAAATAAAATTTCATTGAATTCCAATAACCAATAGGAACAAAATTTGTAAAAATATCCACAAAATGGCTTGACTCGATTTTTAACAATATCCAGTGTACTAACCCTTTGAGGATTATCCGAAAACCGAGTTTTGATCATTTCAGCCTCGATTCAGGTCCGAACTGTGCCAAAAAAATTTCATTGAATTCTAATAACCCATAGGAACAAAATATGTAAAAATATCCACAAAATGGTCCGACTCAATTTTTAACAATATCCCGTGTACTAACCCCTTTGAGGATTATCCGAAAACCCAGTTTTGATCATTTCAGCCTCAATTCAAGTCCGAAGTTTGCCAAATAAAATTTCATTGAATTCTAATAACCCATAGGAACAAAATATGTAAAAATATCCACAAAATGGTCCGACTCAATTTTTAACAATATCCCGTGTACTAACCCCTTTGAGGATTATCCGAAAACCCAGTTTTGATCATTTCAGCCTCAATTCAAGTCCGAAGTTTGCCAAATAAAATTTCATTGAATTCTAATAACCCATAGGAACAAAATATGTAAAAATATCCACAAAATGGTCCGACTCAATTTTTAACAATATCCCGTGTACTAACCCCTTTGAGGATTATCCGAAAACCCAGTTTTGATCATTTCAGCCTCAATTCAGGTCCGAACTTTGCCAAATAAAATTTCATTGAATTCTAATAACCCATAGGAACAAAATATGTAAAAATATCCACAAAATGGTCCAACTCAATTTCTCACAATATTCCGTGTACTAACCCCTTTGAGGATTATCCGAAAACCGAGTTTTGATCATTTCAGCCTCGATTCAGGTCCGAACTGTGTCAAATAAAATTTCATTGAATTCTAATAACTCATAGGAACAAAATATGTAAAAATATCCAAAAAATGGTCCGACTCAATTTTTAACAATATCCCGTGTACTAACCCCTTTGAGGATTATCCGAAAACCGAGTTTTGATCATTTCAGCCTCGATTTAGGTCCGAACTGTGCCAAATAAAATTTCATTGAATTCTAATAACCCATAGGAACAAAATATGTAAAAATATCCACAAAATGGTCCAACTCAATTTTTAACAATATTCCGTGTACTAACCCCTTTGAGGATTATCCGAAAATCGAGTTTTATTCATTTCAGCCTCGATTCAGGTCCGAACTGCGTCAAATAAAATTTTTTTGAATTCTAATAACCCATAGGAACAAAATATGTAAAAATATCAACAAAATAGTCTGACCAATTTTTTAACAATATCCCGTGTATCAACCCCTTTGAGGATTATACGAAAACCGAGTTTCGATCATATCACCTCCGATTCCGGTCCGAACTGCATCAAATAAAATTTCGATGAATTCCAATAACCCAGAGGAACAAAATATGTAAAAATATCCATAAAATGGTCCGACTCAATTTTTAACAATATCCCGTGTACTAACACCTTTGAGGATTATCCGAAAATCGAATTTTGATCATTTCAGCCTCGATTTAGGTCCGAACTTTGCCAAATAAAATTTTATTGAATTCTAATAACCCATATGAACAAAATATGTAAAAATATCCACAAAATGGTCTGACTCAATTTTTAACAATATCCCGTGTACTAACCCCTTTGGGAATATCCGAAAATCAAGTTTCGATCATATCAACTCCGATTTATGTCCGAATTACGTCAAATAAAATTTCATTGAATTCCAATAACCAATAGGAACAAAATTTGTAAAAATATCCACAAAATGGCTCGACTCGATTTTTAACAATATCCAGTGTACTAACCCTTTGAGGATTATCCGAAAACCGAGTTTTGATCATTTCAGCCTCGATTCAGGTCCGAACTGTGCCAAAAAAATTTCATTGAATTCTAATAACCCATAGGAACAAAATATGTAAAAATATCCACAAAATGGTCCGACTCAATTTTTAACAATATCCCGTGTACTAACCCCTTTGAGGATTATCCGAAAACCCAGTTTTGATCATTTCAGCCTCAATTCAAGTCCGAAGTTTGCCAAATAAAATTTCATTGAATTCTAATAACCCATAGGAACAAAATATGTAAAAATATCCACAAAATGGTCCGACTCAATTTTTAACAATATCCCGTGTACTAACCCCTTTGAGGATTATCCGAAAACCCAGTTTTGATCATTTCAGCCTCAATTCAAGTCCGAAGTTTGCCAAATAAAATTTCATTGAATTCTAATAACCCATAGGAACAAAATATGTAAAAATATCCACAAAATGGTCCGACTCAATTTTTAACAATATCCCGTGTACTAACCCCTTTGAGGATTATCCGAAAACCCAGTTTTGATCATTTCAGCCTCAATTCAGGTCCGAACTTTGCCAAATAAAATTTCATTGAATTCTAATAACCCATAGGAACAAAATATGTAAAAATATCCACAAAATGGTCCAACTCAATTTCTCACAATATTCCGTGTACTAACCCCTTTGAGGATTATCCGAAAACCGAGTTTTGATCATTTCAGCCTCGATTCAGGTCCGAACTTTGTCAAATAAAATTTCTTTGAATTCTAATAACCCTTAGGAACAAAATATGTAAAAAAATCCAAAAAATGGTCCGACTCAATTTTTAACAATATCCCGTGTACTAACCCCTTTGAGGATTATCCGAAAACCGAGTTTTGATCATTTCAGCCTCGATTTAGGTCCGAACTGTGCCAAATAAAATTTCATTGAATTCTAATAACCCATAGGAACAAAATATGTAAAAATATCCACAAAATGGTCCAACTCAATTTTTAACAATATTCCGTGTACTAACCCCTTTGAGGATTATCCGAAAACCGAGTTTTATTCATTTCAGCCACGATTCAGGTCCGAACTGCGTCAAATAAAATTTTTTTGAATTCTAATAACCCATAGGAACAAAATATGTAAAAATATCAACAAAATAGTCTGACTAATTTTTTAACAATATCCCGTGTATCAACCCCTTTGAGGATTATACGAAAACGAGTTTCGATCATATCAGCTCCGATTCCGGTCCGAACTGCATCGAATATAATTTCGATGAATTCCAATAACCCAGAGGAACAAAATATGTAAAAATATCCATAAAATGGTCCGACTCAATTTTTAACAATATCCCGTGTACTAACACCTTTGAGGATTATCCGAAAATCGAATTTTGATCATTTCAGCCTCGATTTAGGTCCGAACTGTGCCAAATAAAATTTTATTGAATTCTAATAACCCATATGAGCAAAGTATGTAAAAATATCCACAAAATGGTCCGACTCAATTTTTAACAATATCCCGTGTACTAACCCCTTTGGGAATATCCGAAAATCAAGTTTCGATCATATCAACTCCGATTTATGTCCGAATTACGTCAAATAAAATTTCATTGAATTCTAATAACCAATAGGAACAAAATTTGTAAAAATATCCACAAAATGGCTCGACTCGATTTTTAACAATATCCAGTGTACTAACCCTTTGAGGATTATCCGAAAACCGAGTTTTGATCATTTCAGCCTCGATTCAGGTCCGAACTGTGCCAAAAAAATTTCATTGAATTCTAATAACCCATAGGAACAAAATATGTAAAAATATCCACAAAATGGTCCGACTCAATTTTTAACAATATCCCGTGTACTAACCCCTTTGAGGATTATCCGAAAACCCAGTTTTGATCATTTCAGCCTCAATTCAAGTCCGAAGTTTGCCAAATAAAATTTCATTGAATTCTAATAACCCATAGGAACAAAATATGTAAAAATATCCACAAAATGGTCCGACTCAATTTTTAACAATATCCCGTGTACTAACCCCTTTGAGGATTATCCGAAAACCCAGTTTTGATCATTTCAGCCTCAATTCAAGTCCGAAGTTTGCCAAATAAAATTTCATTGAATTCTAATAACCCATAGGAACAAAATATGTAAAAATATCCACAAAATGGTCCGACTCAATTTTTAACAATATCCCGTGTACTAACCCCTTTGAGGATTATCCGAAAACCCAGTTTTGATCATTTCAGCCTCAATTCAGGTCCGAACTTTGCCAAATAAAATTTCATTGAATTCTAATAACCCATAGGAACAAAATATGTAAAAATATCCACAAAATGGTCCAACTCAATTTCTCACAATATTCCGTGTACTAACCCCTTTGAGGATTATCCGAAAACCGAGTTTTGATCATTTCAGCCTCGATTCAGGTCCGAACTTTGTCAAATAAAATTTCTTTGAATTCTAATAACCCTTAGGAACAAAATATGTAAAAAAATCCAAAAAATGGTCCGACTCAATTTTTAACAATATCCCGTGTACTAACCCCTTTGAGGATTATCCGAAAACCGAGTTTTGATCATTTCAGCCTCGATTTAGGTCCGAACTGTGCCAAATAAAATTTCATTGAATTCTAATAACCCATAGGAACAAAATATGTAAAAATATCCACAAAATGGTCCAACTCAATTTTTAACAATATTCCGTGTACTAACCCCTTTGAGGATTATCCGAAAACCGAGTTTTATTCATTTCAGCCACGATTCAGGTCCGAACTGCGTCAAATAAAATTTTTTTGAATTCTAATAACCCATAGGAACAAAATATGTAAAAATATCAACAAAATAGTCTGACTAATTTTTTAACAATATCCCGTGTATCAACCCCTTTGAGGATTATACGAAAACGAGTTTCGATCATATCAGCTCCGATTCCGGTCCGAACTGCATCGAATATAATTTCGATGAATTCCAATAACCCAGAGGAACAAAATATGTAAAAATATCCATAAAATGGTCCGACTCAATTTTTAACAATATCCCGTGTACTAACACCTTTGAGGATTATCCGAAAATCGAATTTTGATCATTTCAGCCTCGATTTAGGTCCGAACTGTGCCAAATAAAATTTTATTGAATTCTAATAACCCATATGAGCAAAATATGTAAAAATATCCACAAAATGGTCCGACTCAATTTTTAACAATATCCCGTGTACTAACCCCTTTGGGAATATCCGAAAATCAAGTTTCGATCATATCAACTCCGATTTATGTCCGAATTACGTCAAATAAAATTTCATTGAATTCTAATAACCAATAGGAACAAAATTTGTAAAAATATCCACAAAATGGCTCGACTCGATTTTTAACAATATCCAGTGTACTAACCCTTTGAGGATTATCCGAAAACCGAGTTTTGATCATTTCAGCCTCGATTCAGGTCCGAACTGTGCCAAAAAAATTTCATTGAATTCTAATAACCCATAGGAACAAAATATGTAAAAATATCCACAAAATGGTCCGACTCAATTTTTAACAATATCCCGTGTACTAACCCCTTTGAGGATTATCCGAAAACCCAGTTTTGATCATTTCAGCCTCAATTCAGGTCCGAACTTTGCCAAATAAAATTTCATTGAATTCTAATAACCCATAGGAACAAAATATGTAAAAATATCCACAAAATGGTCCAACTCAATTTCTCACAATATTCCGTGTACTAACCCCTTTGAGGATTATCCGAAAACCGAGTTTTGATCATTTCAGCCTCGATTCAGGTCCGAACTGTGTCAAATAAAGTTTCATTGAATTCTAATAACTCATAGGAACAAAATATGTAAAAATATCCAAAAAATGGTCCGACTCAATTTTTAACAATATCCCGTGTACTAACCCCTTTGAGGATTATCCGAAAACCGAGTTTTGATCATTTCAGCCTCGATATAGGTCCGAACTGTGCCAAATAAAATTTCATTGAATTCTAATAACCCATAGGAACAAAATATGTAAAAATATCCACAAAATGGTCCAACTCAATTTTTAACAATATTCCGTGTACTAACCCCTTTGAGGATTATCCGAAAACCGAGTTTTATTCATTTCAGCCTCGATTCAGGTCCGAACTGCGTCAAATAATTTTTTTTTGAATTCTAATAACCCATAGGAACAAAATATGTAAAAATATCAACAAAATAGTCTGACTAATTTTTTAACAATATCCCGTGTATCAACCCCTTTGAGGATTATACGAAAACCGAGTTTCGATCATATCAGCTCCGATTCCGGTCCGAACTGCATCAAATAAAATTTCGATGAATTCCAATAACCCAGAGGAACAAAATATGTAAAAATATCCATAAAATGGTCCGACTCAATTTTTAACAATATCCCGTGTACTAACACCTTTGAGGAATATCCGAAAATCGAATTTTGATCATTTCAGCCTCGATTTAGGTCCGAACTGTGCCAAATAAAATTTTATTGAATTCTAATAACCCATATGAACAAAATATGTAAAAATATCCACAAAATGGTCCGACTCAATTTTAACAATATCCCGTGTACTAACCCCTTTGGGAATATCCGAAAATCAAGTTTCGATCATATCATCTCCGATTTATGTCCGAATTACGTCAAATAAAATTTCATTGAATTCCAATAACCAATAGGAACAAAATATGTAAAAATATCCACAAAATGGCTCGACTCGATTTTTAACAATATCCAGTGTACTAACCCTTTGAGGATTATCCGAAAACCGAGTTTTGATCATTTCAGCCTCGATTCAGGTCCGAACTGTGCCAAAAAAATTTCATTGAATTCTAATAACCCATAGGAACAAAATATGTAAAAATATCCACAAAATGGTCCGACTCAATTTTTAACAATATCCCGTGTACTAACCCCTTTGAGGATTATCCGAAAACCCAATTTTGATCATTTCAGCCTCAATTCAAGTCCGAAGTTTGCAAAATAAAATTTCATTGAATTCTAATAACCCATAGGAACAAAATATGTAAAAATATCCACAAAATGGTCCAACTCAATTTTTCACAATATTCCGTGTACTAACCCCTTTGAGGATTATCCGAAAACCGAGTTTTGATCATTTCAGCCTCGATTCAGGTCCGAACTGTGTCAAATAAAATTTCTTTGAATTCTAATAACCCTTAGGAACAAAATATGTAAAAATATCCAAAAAATTGTCCGACTCAATTTTTAACAATATCCCGTGTACTAACCCCTTTGAGGATTATCCGAAAACCGAGTTTTGATCATTTCAGCCTCGATTTAGGTCCGAACTGTGCCAAATAAAATTTCATTGAATTCTAATAACCCATAGGAACAAAATATGTAAAAATATCCACAAAATGGTCCAACTCAATTTTTAACAATATTCCGTGTACTAACCCCTTTGAGGATTATCCGAAAACCTAGTTTTATTCATTTCAGCCTCGATTCAGGTCCGAACTGCGTCAAATAAAATTTTTTTGAATTCTAATAACCCATAGGAACAAAATATGTAAAAATATCACCAAAATAGTCTGACTAATTTTTTAACAATATCCCGTGTATCAAGTCCTTTGAGGATTATACGAAAACGAGTTTCGATCATATCAGCTCCGATTCCGGTCCGAACTGCATCAAATAAAATTTCGATGAATTCCAATAACCCAGAGGAACAAAATATGTAAAAATATCCATAAAATGGTCCGACTCAATTTTTAACAATATCCCGTGTACTAACACCTTTGAGGATTATCCGAAAATCGAATTTTGATCATTTCAGCCTCGATTTAGGTCCGAACTTTGCCAAATAAAATTTTATTGAATTCTAATAACCCATATGAACAAAATATGTAAAAATATCCACAAAATGGTCCGACTCAATTTTTAACAATATCCCGTGTACTAACCCCTTTGAGGATTATCCGAAAACCCAGTTTTGATCATTTCAGCCTCAATTCAAGTCCGAAGTTTGCCAAATAAAATTTCATTGAATTCTAATAACCCATAGGAACAAAATATGTAAAAATATCCACAAAATGGTCCAACTCAATTTTTCACAATATTCCGTGTACTAACCCCTTTGAGGATTATCCGAAAACCGACTTTTGATCATTTCAGCCTCGATTCAGGTCCGAACTGTGTCAAATAAAATTTCTTTGAATTCTAATAACCCTTAGGAACAAAATATGTAAAAATATCCAAAAAATGGTCCGACTCAATTTTTAACAATATCCCGTGTACTAACCCCTTTGAGGATTATCCGAAAACCGAGTTTTGATCATTTCAGCCTCGATTTAGGTCCGAACTGTGCCAAATAAAATTTCATTGAATTCTAATAACCCATAGGAACAAAATATGTAAAAATATCCACAAAATGGTCCAACTCAATTTTTAACAATATTCCGTGTACTAACCCCTTTGAGGATTATCCGAAAACCGAGTTTTATTCATTTCAGCCTCGATTCAGGTCCGAACTGCGTCAAATAAAATTTTTTTGAATTCTAATAACCCATAGGAACAAAATATGTAAAAATATCACCAAAATAGTCTGACTAATTTTTTAACAATATCCCGTGTATCAAGTCCTTTGAGGATTATACGAAAACGAGTTTCGATCATATCAGCTCCGATTCCGGTCCGAACTGCATCAAATAAAATTTCGATGAATTCCAATAACCCAGAGGAACAAAATATGTAAAAATATCCATAAAATGGTCCGACTCAATTTTTAACAATATCCCGTGTACTAACACCTTTGAGGATTATCCGAAAATCGAATTTTGATCATTTCAGCCTCGATTTAGGTCCGAACTTTGCCAAATAAAATTTTATTGAATTCTAATAACCCATATGAACAAAATATGTAAAAATATCCACAAAATGGTCCGACTCAATTTTTAACAATATCCCAGGTACTAACCCCTTTGGGAATATCCGAAAATCAAGTTTCGATCATATCAACTCCGATTTATGTCCGAATTACGTCAAATAAAATTTCATTGAATTCAAATAACCAATAGGAACAAAATTTGTAAAAATATCCACAAAATGGCTCGACTCGATTTTTAACAATATCCAGTGTACTAACCCTTTGAGGATTATCCGAAAACCGAGTTTTGATCATTTCAGCCTCGATTCAGGTCCGAACTGTGCCCAAAAAAATTTCATTGAATTCTAATAACCCATAGGAACAAAATATGTAAAAATATCCACAAAATGGTCCGACTCAATTTTTAACAATATCCCGTGTACTAACCCCTTTGAGGATTATCCGAAAACCCAGTTTTGATCATTTCAGCCTCAATTCAGGTCCGAACTTTGCCAAATAAAATTTCATTGAATTCTAATAACCCATAGGAACAAAATATGTAAAAATATCCACAAAATGGTCCAACTCAATTTCTCACAATATTCCGTGTACTAACCCGTTTGAGGATTATCCGAAAACCGAGTTTTGATCATTTCAGCCTCGATTCAGGTCCGAACTGTGTCAAATAAAATTTCATTGAATTCTAATAACTCATAGGAACAAAATATGTAAAAATATCCAAAAAATGGTCCGACTCAATTTTTAACAATATCCCGTGTACTAACCCCTTTGAGGATTATCCGAAAACCGAGTTTTGATCATTTCAGCCTCGATTTAGGTCCGAACTGTGCCAAATAAAATTTCACTGAATTCTAATAACCCATAGGAACAAAATATGTAAAAATATCCACAAAATGGTCCAACTCAATTTTTAACAATATTCCATGTACTAACCCCTTTGAGGATTATCCGAAAACCGAGTTTTATTCATTTCAGCCTCGATTCAGGTCCGAACTGCGTCAAATAAAATTTTTTTGAATTCTAATAACCCATAGGAACAAAATATGTAAAAATATCAACAAAATAGTCTGACTAATTTTTTAACAATATCCTGTGTATCAACCCCTTTGAGGATTATACGAAAACCGAGTTTCGATCATATCAGCTCTGATTCCGGTCCGAACTGCATCAAATAAAATTTCGATGAATTCCAATAACCCAGAGGAACAAAATATGTAAAAATATCCATAAAATGGTCCGACTCAATTTTTAACAATATCCCGTGTACTAACACCTTTGAGGATTATCCGAAAATCGAATTTTGATCATTTCAGCCTCGATTTAGGTCCGAACTGTGCCAAATAAAATTTTATTGAATTCTAATAACCCATATGAACAAAATATGGAAAAATATCCACAAAATGGTCCGACTCAATTTTTAACAATATCCCGTGTACTAACCCCTTTGGGAATATCCGAAAATCAAGTTTCGATCATATCATCTCCGATTTATGTCCGAATTACGTCAAATAAAATTTCATTGAATTCCAATAACCAATAGGAACAAAATATGTAAAAATATCCACAAAATGGCTCGACTCGATTTTTAACAATATCCAGTGTACTAACCCTTTGAGGATTATCCGAAAACCGAGTTTTGATCATTTCAGCCTCGATTCAGGTCCGAACTGTGCCAAAAAAATTTCATTGAATTCTAATAACCCATAGGAACAAAATATGTAAAAATATCCACAAAATGGTACGACTCAATTTTTAACAATATCCCGTGTACTAACCCCTTTGAGGATTATCCGAAAACCCAGTTTTGATCATTTCAGCCTCAATTCAGGTCCGAAGTTTGCCAAATAAAATTTCATTGAATTCTAATAACCCATAGGAACAAAATATGTAAAAATATCCACAAAATGGTCCAACTCAATTTTTCACAATATTCCGTGTACTAACCCCTTTGAGGATTATCCGAAAACCGAGTTTTGATCATTTCAGCCTCGATTCAGGTCCGAACTGTGTCAAATAAAATTTCTTTAAATTCTAATAACCCTTAGGAACAAAATATGTAAAAATATCCAAAAAATGGTCCGACTCAATTTTTAACAATATCCCGTGTACTAACCCCTTTGAGGATTATCCGAAAAATGAGTTTTGATCATTTCAGCCTCGATTTAGGTCCGAACTGTGCCAAATAAAATTTCATTGAATTCTAATAACCCATAGGAACAAAATATGTAAAAATATCCACAAAATGGTCCGACTCAATTTTTAACAATATCCCGTGTACTAACCCCTTTGAGGATTATCCGAAAACCCAGTTTTGATCATTTCTGCCTCAATTCAGGTCCGAAGTTTGCCAAATAAAATTTCATTGAATTCTAATAACCCATAGGAACAAAATATGTAAAAATATCCACAAAATGGTCCAACTCAATTTTTCACAATATTCCGTGTACTAACACCTTTGAGGATTATCCGAAAACCGAGTTTTGATCATTTCAGCCTCGATTCAGGTCCGAACTGTGTCAAATAAAATTTCATTGAATTCTAATAACCCTTAGGAACAAAATATGTAAAAATATCCAAAAAATGGTCCGACACAATTTTTAACAATATCCCGTGTACTAACCCCTTTGAGGATTATCCGAAAAATGAGTTTTGATCATTTCATCCTCGATTTAGGTCCGAACTGTGCCAAATAAAATTTCATTGAATTCTAATAACCCATAGGAACAAAATATGTAAAAATATCCACAAAATGGTCCAACTCAATTTTTAACAATATTCCGTGTACTAACCCCTTTGAGGATTATCCGAAAACTGAGTTTTATTCATTTCAGCCTCGATTCAGGTCCGAACTGCGTCAAATAAAATTTTTTTGAATTCTAATAACCCATAGGAACAAAATATGTAAAAATATCAACAAAATAGTCTGACTAATTTTTTAACAATATCCCGTGTATCAACCCCTTTGAGGATTATACGAAAACCGAGTTTCGATCATATCAGCTCCGATTCCGGTCCGAACTGCATCAATTAAAATTTCAATGAATTCCAATAACCCAGAGGAACAAAATATGTAAAAATATCCATAAAATGGTCCGACTCAATTTTTAACAATATCCCGTGTACTAACCTCTTTGAGGATTATACGAAAACCGAGTTTCGATCATATCAGCTTCGATTCAAGTCCGAACTGTGCAAAAAAAAAAATTTCATTGAATTCAAATAACCCATAGGAACAAAATATGTAAAAATATCCACAAAATGGTCCGACTCAAATTTTAACAATATTCTGTGTACTAACCCCTTTGGGAATATCCGAAAATCAAGTTTCGATCATATCAACTCCGATTTATGTCCGAATTACGTCAAATAAAATTTCATCGAATTCCAATAACCAATAGGAACAAAATATGTAAAAATATCCACAAAATGGCTCGACTCGATTTTTAACAATATCCAGTGTACTAACCCTTTGAGGATTATCCGAAAATCGAGTTTTGATCATTTCAGCCTCGATTCCGGTCCGAACTGTGCCAAAAAAATTTCATTGAATTCTAATAACCCATAGGAACAAAATATGTAAAAATATCCACAAAATGGTCCGACTCAATTTTTAACAATATCCCATGTACTAACCCCTTTGAGGATTTTCCGAAAACCGAGTTTTGATCATTTCAGCCTCGATTCATGTCCGAACTGTGCCAAATAAAATTTCATTGAATTCTAAAAACCCATAGGAACAAAATATGTAAAAATATCCACAAAATGGTCCAACTCAATTTTTAACAATATTCCGTGTACTAACCCCTTTGAGGATTATCCGAAAACCGAGTTTTGATCATTTCAGCCTTGATTCAGGTCCGAACTGTGCCAAAAAAATTTCACTGAATTCTAATAACCCATAGGAACAAAATATGTAAAAATATCCACAAAATGGCTGGACTCGATTTTTAACAATATCCCGTGTACTAACCTCTTTGAGGATTATACGAAAACCGAGTTTCGATCATTTAAGCCCCGATTCAGGTCCGAACTGTGCCAAAAAAAAATTCATTGAATTCAAATAACCCATAGGAACAAAATATGTAAAAATATCCACAAAATGGTCCGACTCAAATTTTAACAATATTCTATGTACTAACCCCTTTGGGAATATCCGAAAATCAAGTTTCGATCATATCAACTCCGATTTATGTCCGAATTACGTCAAATAAAATTTCATCGAATTCCAATAACCAATAGGAACAAAATATGTAAAAATATCCACAAAATGGCTCGACTCGATTTTTAACAATATCCAGTGTACTAACCCTTTGAGGATTATCCGAAAACCGAGTTTTGATCATTTCAGCCTCGATTCCGGTCCGAACTGTGCCAAAAAAATTTCAATGAATTCTAATAACCCATAGGAACAAAATATGTAAAAATATCCACAAAATGGTCCGACTCAATTTTTAACAATATCCCGTGTACTAACCCCTTTAATGATTATCCGAAAACCGAGTTTTGATCATTTCAGCCTTGATTCAGGTCCGAACTGTGCCAAATAAAATTTCATTTAATTCTAATAACCCATAGGAACAAAATATGTAAAAATATCCACAAAATGGTCCAACTCAATTTTTAACAATATTCCGTGTACTAACCCCTTTGAGGATTATCCGAAAATCGAGTTTTGATCATTTCAGCCTCGATTCAGGTCCGAACTGTGCCGAATAAAATTTAATTGAATTCTAATAAACCATAGGAACAAAATATGTAAAAATATCCACAAAATGGCTCGACTCGAATTTTAACAATATCCAGTGTACTAACCCTTTGAGGATTATCCGAAAACCGAGTTTTGGTCATTTCAGCCTCGATTCCGGTCCGAACTGTGCCAAAAAAATTTCATTGAATTCTAATAACCCATAGGAATAAAATATGTAAAAATATCCACAAAATGGTCCGACTCAATTTTTAACAATATCCCGTGTACTAACCCCTTTGAGGATTATCCGAAAACCGAGTTTTGATCATTTCACCCTCGATTTAGGTCCGAACTGCATCAAATAAAATTTCGATGAATTCCAATAACCAATAGGAACAAAATATGTAAAAATATCCAAGAAATGGTCCGACTCAATTTTTAACAATATTCCGTGTACTAACCCCTTTGAGGATTATCCGAAAATCGAGTTTTGATCATTTCAGCCTCGATTCAGGTCCGAACTATGCCGAATAAAATTTCATTGAATTCTAATAACCCATAGGAACAAAATATGTAAAAATATCCACAAAATGGTCCGACTCAAATTTTAACAATATTCCGTGTACTAACCCCTTTGAGGATTATCCGAAAACTGAGTTTTGATCATTTCAGCCTCGATTCAGGTCCGAACTTAGCCAAATAAAATTTCATTGAATTCTAATAACCCATAGGAATAAAATATGTAAAAATATCCAAAAAATGGTCCGACTCAATTTTTAACAATATTCCGTGTACTAACCCCTTTGAGGATTATCTGAAAACCGAGTTTTGATCATTTCAGCCTCGATTCAGGTCCGAACTGTGCCGAATAAAATTTCATTGAATTCTAATAAACCATAGGAACAAAATATGTAAAATTATCCACAAAATGGCTCGACTCGAATTTTAACAATATCCAGTGTACTAACCCTTTGAGGATTATCCGAAAACCGAGTTTTGATCATTTCAGCCTCGATTCAGGTCCGAACTCTGCCAAAAAAATTTCATTGAATTCTAATAACCCATAGGAAAAAAATATGTAAAAATATCCACAAAATGGTCCGACTCAATTTTTAACAATATCCCGTGTACTAACCCCTTTCGGAATATCCGAAAATCAAGTTTCGATCATATCAACTCCGATTTATGTCCGAATTACGTCAAATAAAATTTCATCGAATTCCAATAACCAATAGGAACAAAATATGTAAAAATATCCACAAAATGGCTCGACTCGATTTTTAACAATATCCAGTGTACTAACCCTTTGAGGATTATCCGAAAACCGAGTTTTGATCATTTCAGCCTCGATTCCGGTCCGAACTGTGCCAAAAAAATTTCATTGAGTTCTAATAACCCATAGGAACAAAATATGTAAAAATATCCACAAAATGGTCCGACTCAATTTTTAACAATATCCCGTGTACTAACCCCTTTGAGGATTATCCGAAAACCAAGTTTTGATCATTTCAGCCTCGATTCAGGTCCGAACTGTGCCAAATAAAATTTCATTGAATTCTAATAACCCATAGGAACAAAATATGTAAAAATATCCACAAAATGGTCCAACTCAATTTTTAACAATATTCCGTGTACTAACCCCTTTGAGGATTATCCGAAAACCGAGTTTTGATCATTTCAGCCTCGATTCAGGTCCGAACTGTGCCGAATAAAATTTCATTGAATTCTAATAAACCATAGGAACAAAATATGTAAAAATATCCACAAAATGGCTCGACTCGAATTTTAACAATATCCAGTGTACTAACCCTTTGAGGATTATCCGAAAACCGAGTTTTGATCATTTCAGCTTCGATTCAGGTCCGAACTTTGCCAAAAAAATTTCACTGAATTCTAATAACCCATAGGAAAAAAGTATGAAAAATATCCACAAAATGGTCCGACTCAATTTTTAACAATATCCCGTGTACTAACCCCTTTGGGAATATCCGAAAATCAAGTTTCGATCATACCAACTCCGATTTATGTCCGAATTACGTCAAATAAAATTTTATCGAATTCCAATAACCAATAGGAACAAAATATGTAAAAATATCCACAAAATGGCTCGACTCGATTTTTAACAATATTCAGTGTACTAACCCTTTGAGGATTATCAGAAAACCGAGTTTTGATCATTTCAGCCTCGATTCCGGTCCGAACTGTGCCACAAAAATTTCATTGAATTCTAATAACCCATAGGAATAAAATATGTAAAAATATCCACAAAATGGTCCGACACAATTTTTAACAATATCCCGTGTACTAACCCCTTTGAGGATTATCCGAAAACCGAGTTTTGATCATTTCACCCTCGATTTAGGTCCGAACTGCATCAAATAAAATTTCGATGAATTCCAATAACCAATAGGAACAAAATATGTAAAAATATCCAAAAAATGGTCCGACTCAATTTTTAACAATATTCCGTGTACTAACCCCTTTGAGTATTATCCGAAAATCGAGTTTTGATCATTTCAGCCTCGATTCAGGTCCGAACTATGCCGAATAAAATTTCATTGAATTCTAATAACCCATAGGAACAAAATATGTAAAAATATCCACAAAATGGTCCGACTCAAATTTTAACAATATTCCGTGTACTAACCCCTTTGAGGATTATCCGAAAACTGAATTTTGATCATTTCAGCCTCGATTCAGGTCCGAACTGAGCCAAATAAAATTTCATTGAATTCTAATAACCCATAGGAATAAAATATGTAAAAATATCCAAAAAATGGTCCGACTCAATTTTTAACAATATTCCGTGTACTAACCCCTTTGAGGATTATCCGAAAATCAAGTTTCGATCATATCAACTCCGATTCAGGTCCGAACTGTGCCGAATAAAATTTCATCGAATTCCAATAACCAATAGGAACAAAATATGTAAAGATATCCACAAAATGGCTCGACTCGAATTTTAACAATATCCAGTGTACTAACCCTTTGAGGATTATCCGAAAACCGAGTTTTGATCATTTCAGCCTCGATTCCGGTCCGAACAGTGCCAAAAAAATTTCATTGAATTCTAATAACCCATAGGAACAAAATATGTAAAAATATCCACAAAATGGTCCGACTCAATTTTTAACAATATCCCGTGTACTAACCCCTTTGAGGATTATCCGAAAACCGAGTTTTGATCATTTCAGCCTCGATTCAGGTCCGAACTGTGCCAAATAAAATTTCATTGAATTCTAATAACCCATAGGAACAAAATATGTAAAAATATCCACAAAATGGTCCGACTCAATTTTTAACAATATCCCGTGTACTAACCCCTTTGAGGATTATCCGAAAACCGAGTTTTGATCATTTCAGCCTCGATTTAGGTCCGAACTGTGCCAAATAAAATTTCATTGAATTCTAATAACCCATAGGAACAAAATATGTAAAAATATCCACAAAATGGTCCGACTCAATTTTTAACAATATCCCGTGTACTAACCCCTTTGAGGATTATCCGAAAACCGAGTTTTGATCATTTCAGCCTCGATTCAGGTCCGAACTGCGTCAAATAAATTTTTTTTTGAATTCTAATAACCCATAGGAACAAAATATGTAAAAATATCAACAAAATCGTCTGACTAATTTTTTAACAATATCTCGTGTATCAACCCCTTTGAGGATTATACGAAAACCGAGTTTCGATCATATCAGCTCCGATTCCGGTCCGAACTGCATCAAAAAAAATTTCGATGAATTCCAATAACCAATAGAAACAAAACATGTAAAAATATCCATAAAATGGTCCGACTCAATTTTTAACAATATCCCGTGTACTAACACCTTTGAGGATTATCCGAAAATCGAATTTTGATCATTTCAGCCTCGATTTAGGTCCGAACTGTGCCAAATAAAATTTTATTGAATTCTAATAACCCATAGGAACAAAATATGTAAAAATATCCACAGAATGGTCCGACTCAATTTTTAACAATATCCCGTGTACTAACCTCTTTGGGAATATCCGAAAATCAAGTTTCCATCATATCAACTCCGATTTATGTCCGAATTACGTCAAATAAAATTTCATCGAATTCCAATAACCAATAGGAACAAAATATGTAAAAATATCCACAAAATGGCTCGACTCGATTTTTAACAATATCCAGTGTACTAACCCTTTGAGGACGATCAGAAAACCGAGTTTTCGTCATTTCAGCCTCGATTCCGGTCCGAACTGTGCCACAAAAATTTCATTGAATTCTAATAACCCATAGGAATAAAATATGTAAAAATATCCACAAAATGGTCCGACACAATTTTTAACAATATCCCGTGTACTAACCCCTTTGAGGATTATCCGAAAACCGAGTTTTGATCATTTCACCCTCGATTTAGGTCCGAACTGCATCAAATAAAATTTCAATGAATTCCAATAACCAATAGGAACAAAATATGTAAAAATATCCAAAAAATGGTCCGACTCAATTTTTAACAATATTCCGTGTACTAACCCCTTTGAGGATTATCCGAAAATCGAGTTTTGATCATTTCAGCCTCGATTCAGGTCCGAACTATGCCGAATAAAATTTCATTGAATTCTAATAACCCATAGGAACAAAATATGTAAAAATATCCACAAAATGGTCCGACTCAAATTTTAACAATATTCCGTGTACTAACCCCTTTGAGGATTATCCGAAAACTGAATTTTGATCATTTCAGCCTCGATTCAGGTCCGAACTGAGCCAAATAAAATTTCATTGAATTCTAATAACCCATAGGAATAAAATATGTAAAAATATCCAAAAAATGGTCCGACTCAATTTTTAACAATATTCCGTGTACTAACCCCTTTGAGGATTATCCGAAAATCAAGTTTCGATCATATCAACTCCGATTCAGGTCCGAACTGTGCCGAATAAAATTTCATCGAATTCCAATAACCAATAGGAACAAAATATGTAAAAATATCCACAAAATGGCTCGACTCGAATTTTAACAATATCCAGTGTACTAACCCTTTGAGGATTATCCGAAAACCGAGTTTTGATCATTTCAGCCTCGATTCCGGTCCGAACTGTGCCAAAAAAATTTCATTGAATTCTAATAACCCATAGGAACAAAATATGTAAAAATATCCACAAAATGGTCCGACTCAATTTTTAACAATATCCCGTGTACTAACCCCTTTGAGGATTATCCGAAAACCGAGTTTTGATCATTTCAGCCTCGATTCACGTCCGAACTGTGCCGAATAAAATTTCATTGAATTCTAATAAACCATAGGAACAAAATATGTAAAAATATCCACAAAATGGTTCGACTCGAATTTTAACAATATCCAGTGTACTAACCCCTTGAGGATTATCCGAAAACCGAGTTTTGATCATTTCAGCTTCGATTCAGGTCCGAACTGTGCCTAAAAAATTTCACTGAATTCTAATAACCCATAGGAAAAAAGTATGAAAAATATCCAAAAAATGGTCCGACTCAATTTTTAACAATATCCCGTGTACTAACCCCTTTGAGGATTATCCGAAAACAGAGTTTTGATCATTTCAGCCTCGATTTAGGTCCGAACTGTGCCAAATAAAATTTCATTGAATTCTAATAACCCATAGGAACAAAATATGTAAAAATATCCACAAAATGGTCCAACTCAATTTTTAACAATATTCCGTGTACTAACCCCTTTGAGGATTATCCGAAAACCGAGTTTTATTCATTTCAGCCTCGATTCAGGTCCGAACTGCGTCAAATAATTTTTTTTTTGAATTCTAATAACCCATAGGAACAAAATATGTAAAAATATCAACAAAATCGTCTGACCAATTTTTTAACAATATCTCGTGTATCAACCCCTTTGAGGATTATACGAAAACCGAGTTTCGATCATATCAGCTCCGATTCCGGTCCGAACTGCATCAAATAAAATTTCGATGAATTCCAATAACCAATAGGAACAAAACATGTAAAAATATCCATAAAATGGTCCGACTCAATTTTTAACAATATCCCGTGTACTAACACCTTTGAGGATTATCCGAAAATCGAATTTTGATCATTTCAGCCTCGATTTAGGTCCGAACTGTGCCAAATAAAATTTTATTGAATTCTAATAACCCATAGGAACAAAATATGTAAAAATATCCACAGAATGGTCCGACCCAATTTTTAACAATATCCCGTGTACTAACCTCTTTGGGAATATCCGAAAATCAAGTTTCCATCATATCAACTCCGATTTATGTCCGAATTACGTCAAATAAAATTTCATCGAATTCCAATAACCAATAGGAACAAAATATGTAAAAATATCCACAAAATGGCTCGACTCGATTTTTAACAATATCCAGTGTACTAACCCTTTGAGGACGATCAGAAAACCGAGTTTTGGTCATTTCAGCCTCGATTCCGGTCCGAACTGTGCCACAAAAATTTCATTGAATTCTAATAACCCATAGGAATAAAATATGTAAAAATATCCACAAAATGGTCCGACACAATTTTTAACAATATCCCGTGTACTAACCCCTTTGAGGATTATCCGAAAACCGAGTTTTGATCATTTCACCCTCGATTTAGGTCCGAACTGCATCAAATAAAATTTCGATGAATTCCAATAACCAATAGGAACAAAATATGTAAAAATATCCAAAAAATGGTCCGACTCAATTTTTAACAATATTCCGTGTACTAACCCCTTTGAGGATTATCCGAAAATCGAGTTTTGATCATTTCAGCCTAGATTCAGGTCCGAACTATGCCGAATAAAATTTCATTGAATTCTAATAACCCATAGGAACAAAATATGTAAAAATATCCACAAAATGGTCCGACTCAAATTTTAACAATATTCCGTGTACTAACCCCTTTGAGGATTATCCGAAAACTGAATTTTGATCATTTCAGCCTCGATTTAGGTCCGAACTGAGCCAAATAAAATTTCATTGAATTCTAATAACCCATAGGAACAAAATATGTAAAAATATCCAAAAAATGGTCCGACTCAATTTTTAACAATATCCCGTGTACTAACCCCTTTGAGGATTATCCGAAAATCAAGTTTCGATCATATCAACTCCGATTCAGGTCCGAACTGTGCCGAATAAAATTTCATCGAATTCCAATAACCAATAGGAACAAAATATGTAAAAATATCCACAAAATGGCTCGACTCGAATTTTAACAATATCCAGTGTACTAACCCTTTGAGGATTATCCGAAAACCGAGTTTTGATCATTTCAGCCTCGATTCCGGTCCGAACTGTGCCAAAAAAATTTCATTGAATTCTAATAACCCATAGGAACAAAATATGTAAAAATATCCACAAAATGGTCTGACTCAATTTTTAACAATATCCCGTGTACTAACCCCTTTGAGGATTATCCGAAAACCGAGTTTTGATCATTTCAGCCTCGATTCAGGTCCGAACTATGCCAAATAAAATTTCATTGAATTCTAATAACCCATAGGAACAAATTATGTAAAAATATCCACAAAATGGTCCAACTCAATTTTTAACAATATTCCGTGTACTAACCCCTTTGAGGATTATCCGAAAACCGAGTTTTGATCATTTCAGCCTCGATTCAGGTCCGAACTGTGCCGAATAAAATTTCATTGAATTCTAATAAACCATAGGAACAAAATATGTAAAAATATCCACAAAATGGCTCGACTCGAATTTTAACAATATCCAGTGTACTAACCCTTTGAGGATTATCCGAAAACCGAGTTTTGATCATTTCAGCTTCGATTCAGGTCCGAACTGTGCCAAAAAAATTTCACTGAATTCTAATAACCCATAGGAAAAAAGTATGAAAAATATCCACAAAATGGTCCGACTCAATTTTTAACAATATCCCGTGTACTAACCCCTTTGGGAATATCCGAAAATCAAGTTTCGATCATACCAACTCCGATTTATGTCCGAATTACGTCAAATAAAATTTCATCGAATTCCAATAACCAATAGGAACAAAATATGTAAAAATATCCACAAAATGGCTCGACTCGATTTTTAACAATATTCAGTGTACTAACCCTTTGAGGATTATCAGAAAACCGAGTTTTGATCATTTCAGCCTCGATTCCGGTCCGAACTGTGCCAAAAAAATTTCATTGAATTCTAATAACCCATAGGAACAAAATATGTAAAAATAACCACAAAATGGTCCGACTCAATTTTTAAAAATATCCCGTGTACTAACCCCTTTGAGGATTATCCGAAAACCGAGTTTTGATCATTTCAACCTCGATTTAGGTCCGAACTGTGCCAAATAAAATTTCTTTGAATTCTAATAACCCATAGGAACAAAATATGTAAAAATAACCACAAAATGGTCCGACTCAATTTTTAACAATATCCCGTGTACTAACCCCTTTGAGGATTATCCGAAAACCGAGTTTTGATCATTTCAGCCTCGATTTAGGTCCGAACTGTGCCAAATAAAATTTCATTGAATTCTAATAACCCATAGGAACAAAATATATAAAAATATCCACAAAATGGTCCAACTCAATTTTTAACAATATTCCGTGTACTAACCCCTTTGAGGATTATCCGAAAACCGAGTTTTATTCATTTCAGCCTCGATTCAGGTCCGAACTGCGTCAAATAAATTTTTTTTTGAATTCTAATAACCCATAGGAACAAAATATGTAAAAATATCAACAAAATCGTCTGACTAATTTTTTAACAATATCTCGTGTATCAACCCCTTTGAGGATTATACGAAAACCGAGTTTCGATCATATCAGCTCCGATTCCGGTCCGAACTGCATCAAATAAAATTTAGATGAATTCCAATAACCAATAGGAACAAAACATGTAAAAATATCCATAAAATGGTCCGACTCAATTTTTAACAATATCCCGTGTACTAACACCTTTGAGGATTATCCGAAAATCGAATTTTGATCATTTCAGCCTCGATTTAGGTCCGAACTGTGCCAAATAAAATTTTATTGAATTCTAATGACCCATAGGAACAAAATATGTAAAAATATCCAGAGAATGGTCCGACTCAATTTTTAACAGTATCCCGTGTACTAACCTCTTTGGGAATATCCGAAAATCAAGTTTCCATCATATCAACTCCGATTTATGTCCGAATTACGTCAAATAAAATTTCATCGAATTCCAATAACCAATAGGAACAAAATATGTAAAAATATCCACAAAATGGCTCGACTCGATTTTTAACAATATCCAGTGTACTAACCCTTTGAGGACGATCAGAAAACCGAGTTTTGGTCATTTCAGCCTCGATTCCGGTCCGAACTGTGCCACAAAAATTTCATTGAATTCTAATAACCCATAGGAATAAAATATGTAAAAATATCCACAAAATGGTCCGACACAATTTTTAACAATATCCCGTGTACTAACCCCTTTGAGGATTATCCGAAAACCGAGTTTTGATCATTTCACCCTCGATTTAGGTCCGAACTGCATCAAATAAAATTTCGATAAATTCCAATAACCAATAGGAACAAAATATGTAAAAATATCCAAAAAATGGTCCGACTCAATTTTTAAAAATATCCCGTGTACTAACCCCTTTGAGGATTATCCGAAAACCGAGTTTTGATCATTTCAGCCTCGATTTAGGTCCGAACTGTGCCAAATAAAATTTCTTTGAATTCTAATAACCCATAGGAACAAAATATGTAAAAATAACCACAAAATGGTCCGACTCAATTTTTAACAATATCCCGTGTACTAACCCCTTTGAGGATTATCCGAAAACCGAGTTTTGATCATTTCAGCCTCGATTTAGGTCCGAACTGTGCCAAATAAAATTTCATTGAATTCTAATAACCCATAGGAACAAAATATGTAAAAATATCCACAAAATGGTCCAACTCAATTTTTAACAATATTCCGTGTACTAACCCCTTTGAGGATTATCCGAAAACCGAGTTTTATTCATTTCAGCCTCGATTCAGGTCCGAACTGCGTCAAATAAATTTTTTTTTGAATTCTAATAACCCATAGGAACAAAATATGTAAAAATATCAACAAAATCGTCTGACTAATTTTTTAACAATATCTCGTGTATCAACCCCTTTGAGGATTATACGAAAACCGAGTTTCGATCATATCAGCTCCGATTCCGGTCCGAACTGCATCAAATAAAATTTAGATGAATTCCAATAACCAATAGGAACAAAACATGTAAAAATATCCATAAAATGGTCCGACTCAATTTTTAACAATATCCCGTGTACTAACACCTTTGAGGATTATCCGAAAATCGAATTTTGATCATTTCAGCCTCGATTTAGGTCCGAACTGTGCCAAATAAAATTTTATTGAATTCTAATGACCCATAGGAACAAAATATGTAAAAATATCCACAGAATGGTCCGACTCAATTTTTAACAATATCCCGTGTACTAAACTCTTTGGGAATATCCGAAAATCAAGTTTCGATCATATCAACTCCGATTTATGTCCGAATTACGTCAAATAAAATTTCATCGAATTCCAATAACCAATAGGAACAAAATATGTAAAAATATCCACAAAATGGCTCGACTCGATTTTTAACAATATCCAGTGTACTAACCCTTTGAGGACGATCAGAAAACCGAGTTTTGGTCATTTCAGCCTCGATTCTCCGAACTGTGCCACAAAAATTTCATTGAATTCTAATAACCCATAGGAATAAAATATGTAAAAATATCCACAAAATGGTCCGACTCAATTTTTAACAATATCCCGTGTACTAACCCCTTTGAGGATTATCCGAAAACCGAGTTTTGATCATTTCACCCTCGATTTAGGTCCGAACTGCATCAAATAAAATTTCGATGAATTCCAATAACCAATAGGAACAAAACATGTAAAAATGTCCATAAAATGGTCCGACTCAATTTTTAACAATATTCCGTGTACTAACCCCTTTGAGGATTATCCGAAAATCGAGTTTTGATCATTTCAGCCTCGATTCAGGTCCGAACTGTGCCGAATAAAATTTCATTGAATTCTAATAAACCATAGGAACAAAATATGTAAAAATAACCACAAAATGGTCCGACTCAATTTTTAACAATATCCCGTGTACTAACCCCTTTGAGGATTATCCGAAAATCGAGTTTTGATCATTTCAGCCTCGATTTAGGTCCGAACTGTGCCAAATAAAATTTCATTGAATTCTAATAACCCATAGGAACAAAATATGTAAAATTATCCACAAAATGGTCCAACTCAATTTTTAACAATATTCCGTGTACTAACCCCTTTGAGGATTATCCGAAAACCGAGTTTTATTCATTTCAGCCTCGATTCAGGTCCGAACTGCGTCAAATAAAATTTTTTTTGAATTCTAATAACCCATAGGAACAAAATATGTAAAAATATCAAAAAAATAGTCTGACTAATTTTTTAACAATATCCCGTGTATCAACCCCTTTGAGGATTATACGAAAACCGAGTTTCGATCATATCAGCTCCGATTCCGGTCCGAACTGCATCAAATAAAATTTCGATGAATTCCAATAACCAATAGGAACAAAACATGTAAAAATATCCATAAAATGGTCCGACTCAATTTTTAACAATATCCCGTGTACTAACACCTTTGAGGATTATCCGAAAATCGAATTTTGATCATTTCAGCCTCGATTTAGGTCCGAACTGTGCCAAATAAAATTTTATTGAATTCTAATAACCCATAGGAACAAAATATGTAAAAATATCCACAGAATGGTCCGACTCAATTTTTAACAATATCCCGTGTACTAAACTCTTTGGGAATATCCGAAAATCAAGTTTCGATCATATCAACTCCGATTTATGTCCGAATTACGTCAAATAAAATTTCATCGAATTCCAATAACCAATAGGAACAAAATATGTAAAAATATCCACAAAATGGCTCGACTCGATTTTTAACAATATCCAGTGTACTAACCCTTTGAGGACGATCAGAAAACCGAGTTTTGGTCATTTCAGCCTCGATTCCGGTCCGAACTGTGCCACAAAAATTTCATTGAATTCTAATAATCCATAGGAATAAAATATGTAAAAATATCCACAAAATGGTCCGACTCAATTTTTAACAATATCCCGTGTACTAACCCCTTTGAGGATTATCCGAAAACCGAGTTTTGATCATTTCACCCTCGATTTAGGTCCGAACTGCATCAAATAAAATTTCGATGAATTCCAATAACCAATAGGAACAAAACATGTAAAAATGTCCATAAAATGGTCCGACTCAATTTTTAACAATATTCCGTGTACTAACCCCTTTGAGGATTATCCGAAAATCGAGTTTTGATCATTTCAGCCTCGATTCAGGTCCGAACTGTGCCGAATAAAATTTCATTGAATTCTAATAAACCATAGGAACAAAATATGTAAAAATATCCACAAAATGGTTCGACTCGAATTTTAACAATATCCAGTGTACTAACCCTTTGAGGATTATCCGAAAACCGAGTTTTGATCATTTCAGCTTCGATTCAGGTCCGAACTGTGCCAAAAAAATTTCACTGAATTCTAATAACCCATAGGAAAAAAGTATGAAAAATATCCACAAAATGGTCCGACTCAATTTTTAACAATATCCCGTGTACTAACCCCTTTGGGAATATCCGAAAATCAAGTTTCGATCATACCAACTCCGATTTATGTCCGAATTACGTCAAATAAAATTTCATCGAATTCCAATAACCAATAGGAACAAAATATGTAAAAATATCCACAAAATGGCTCGACTCGATTTTTAACAATATTCAGTGTACTAACCCTTTGAGGATTATCAGAAAACCGAGTTTTGATCATTTCAGCCTCGATTCCGGTCCGAACTGTGCCAAAAAAATTTCATTGAATTCTAATAACCCATAGGAACAAAATATGTAAAAATAACCACAAAATGGTCCGACTCAATTTTTAACAATATCCCGTGTACTAACCCCTTTGAAGATTATCCGAAAACCGAGTTTTGATCATTTCAGCCTCGATTTAGGTCCGAACTGTGCCAAATAAAATTTCATTGAATTCTAATAACCCATAGGAACAAAATATGTAAAAATAACCACAAAATGGTCCGACTCAATTTTTAACAATATCCCGTGTACTAACCCCTTTGAGGATTATCCGAAAACCGAGTTTTGATCATTTCAGCCTCGATTTAGGTCCGAACTGTGCCAAATAAAATTTCATTGAATTCTAATAACCCATAGGAACAAAATATGTAAAAATATCCACAAAATGGTCCAACTCAATTTTTAACAATATTCCGTGTACTAACCCCTTTGAGGATTATCCGAAAACCGAGTTTTATTCATTTCAGCCTCGATTCAGGTCCGAACTGCGTCAAATAAAATTTTTTTTGAATTCTAATAACCCATAGGAACAAAATATGTAAAAATATCAAAAAAATAGTCTGACTAATTTTTTAACAATATCCCGTGTATCAACCCCTTTGAGGACTATACGAAAACCGAGTTTCGATCATATCAGCTCCGATTCCGGTCCGAACTGCATCAAATAAAATTTCGATGAATTCCAATAACCAATAGGAACAAAACATGTAAAAATATCCATAAAATGGTCCGACTCAATTTTTAACAATATCCCGTGTACTAACACCTTTGAGGATTATCCGAAAATCGAATTTTGATCATTTCAGCCTCGATTTAGGTCCGAACTGTGCCAAATAAAATTTTAATGAATTCTAATAACCCATAGGAACAAAATATGTAAAAATATCCACAGAATGGTCCGACTCAATTTTTAACAATATCCCGTGTACTAACCTCTTTGGGAATATCCGAAAATCAAGTTTCGATCATATCAACTCCGATTTATGTCCGAATTACGTCAAATAAAATTTCATCGAATTCCAATAACCAATAGGAACAAAATATGTAAAAATATCCACAAAATGGCTCGACTCGATTTTTAACAATATCCAGTGTACTAACCCTTTGAGGACGATCAGAAAATCGAGTTTTGGTCATTTCAGCCTCGATTCCGGTCCGAACTGTGCCACAAAAATTTCATTGAATTCTAATAACCCATAGGAATAAAATATGTAAAAATATCCACAAAATGGTCCGACTCAATTTTTAACAATATCCCGTGTACTAACCCCTTTGAGGATTATCCGAAAACCGAGTTTTGATCATTTCACCCTCGATTTAGGTCCGAACTGCATCAAATAAAATTTCGATGAATTCCAATAACCAATAGGAACAAAATATGTAAAAATATCCAAAAAATGGTCCGACTCAATTTTTAACAATATTCCGTGTACTAACCCCTTTGAGGATTATCCGAAAATCGAGTTTTGATCATTTCAGCCTCGATTCAGGTCCGAACTATGCCGAATAAAATTTCATTGAATTCTAATAACCGATAGGAACAAAATATGTAAAAATATCCACAAAATGGTCCGACTCAAATTTTAACAATATTCCGTGTACTAACCCCTTTGAGGATTTTCCGAAAACTGAATTTTGATCATTTCAGCCTCGATTCAGGTCCGAACTGTGCCAAATAAAATTTCATTGAATTCTAATAACCCATAGGAATAAAATATGTAAAAATATCCACAAAATGGTCCGACTCAATTTTTAACAATATCCCGTGTACTAACCCCTTTGAGGATTATCCGAAAACCGAGTTTTGATCATTTCACCCTCGATTTAGGTCCGAACTGCATCAAATAAAATTTCGATGAATTCCAATAACCAATAGGAACAAAACATGTAAAAATGTCCATAAAATGGTCCGACTCAATTTTTAACAATATTCCGTGTACTAACCCCTTTGAGGATTATCCGAAAATCGAGTTTTGATCATTTCAGCCTCGATTCAGGTCCGAACTGTGCCGAATAAAATTTCATTGAATTCTAATAAACCATAGGAACAAAATATGTAAAAATATCCACAAAATGGTTCGACTCGAATTTTAACAATATCCAGTGTACTAACCCTTTGAGGATTATCCGAAAACCGAGTTTTGATCATTTCAGCTTCGATTCAGGTCCGAACTGTGCCAAAAAAATTTCACTGAATTCTAATAACCCATAGGAAAAAAGTATGAAAAATATCCACAAAATGGTCCGACTCAATTTTTAACAATATCCCGTGTACTAACCCCTTTGGGAATATCCGAAAATCAAGTTTCGATCATACCAACTCCGATTTATGTCTGAATTACGTCAAATAAAATTTCATCGAATTCCAATAACCAATAGGAACAAAATATGTAAAAATATCCACAAAATGGCTCGACTCGATTTTTAACAATATTCAGTGTACTAACCCTTTGAGGATTATCAGAAAACCGAGTTTTGATCATTTCAGCCTCGATTCCGGTCCGAACTGTGCCAAAAAAATTTCATTGAATTCTAATAACCCATAGGAACAAAATATGTAAAAATAACCACAAAATGGTCCGACTCAATTTTTAACAATATCCCGTGTACTAACCCCTTTGAAGATTATCCGAAAACCGAGTTTTGATCATTTCAGCCTCGATTTAGGTCCGAACTGTGCCAAATAAAATTTCATTGAATTCTAATAACCCATAGGAACAAAATATGTAAAAATAACCACAAAATGGTCCGACTCAATTTTTAACAATATCCCGTGTACTAACCCCTTTGAGGATTATCCGAAAACCGAGTTTTGATCATTTCAGCCTCGATTTAGGTCCGAACTGTGCCAAATAAAATTTCATTGAATTCTAATAACCCATAGGAACAAAATATGTAAAAATATCCACAAAATGGTCCAACTCAATTTTTAACAATATTCCGTGTACTAACCCCTTTGAGGATTATCCGAAAACCGAGTTTTATTCATTTCAGCCTCGATTCAGGTCCGAACTGCGTCAAATAAAATTTTTTTTGAATTCTAATAACCCATAGGAACAAAATATGTAAAAATATCAAAAAAATAGTCTGACTAATTTTTTAACAATATCCCGTGTATCAACCCCTTTGAGGACTATACGAAAACCGAGTTTCGATCATATCAGCTCCGATTCCGGTCCGTACTGCATCAAATAAAATTTCGATGAATTCCAATAACCAATAGGAACAAAACATGTAAAAATATCCATAAAATGGTCCGACTCAATTTTTAACAATATCCCGTGTACTAACACCTTTGAGGATTATCCGAAAATCGAATTTTGATCATTTCAGCCTCGATTTAGGTCCGAACTGTGCCAAATAAAATTTTAATGAATTCTAATAACCCATAGGAACAAAATATGTAAAAATATCCACAGAATGGTCCGACTCAATTTTTAACAATATCCCGTGTACTAACCTCTTTGGGAATATCCGAAAATCAAGTTTCGATCATATCAACTCCGATTTATGTCCGAATTACGTCAAATAAAATTTCATCGAATTCCAATAACCAATAGGAACAAAATATGTAAAAATATCCACAAAATGGCTCGACTCGATTTTTAACAATATCCAGTGTACTAACCCTTTGAGGACGATCAGAAAATCGAGTTTTGGTCATTTCAGCCTCGATTCCGGTCCGAACTGTGCCACAAAAATTTCATTGAATTCTAATAACCCATAGGAATAAAATATGTAAAAATATCCACAAAATGGTCCGACTCAATTTTTAACAATATCCCGTGTACTAACCCCTTTGAGGATTATCCGAAAACCGAGTTTTGATCATTTCACCCTCGATTTAGGTCCGAACTGCATCAAATAAAATTTCGATGAATTCCAATAACCAATAGGAACAAAATATGTAAAAATATCCAAAAAATGGTCCGACTCAATTTTTAACAATATTCCGTGTACTAACCCCTTTGAGGATTATCCGAAAATCGAGTTTTGATCATTTCAGCCTCGATTCAGGTCCGAACTATGCCGAATAAAATTTCATTGAATTCTAATAACCGATAGGAACAAAATATGTAAAAATATCCACAAAATGGTCCGACTCAAATTTTAACAATATTCCGTGTACTAACCCCTTTGAGGATTTTCCGAAAACTGAATTTTGATCATTTCAGCCTCGATTCTGGTCCGAACTGTGCCAAATAAAATTTCATTGAATTCTAATAACCCATAGGAATAAAATATATAAAAATATCCAAAAAATGGTCCGACTCAATTTTTAACAATATTCCGTGTACTAACCCCTTTGAGGATTATCCGAAAACCGAGTTTTGATCATTTCAGCCTCGATTCAGGTCCGAACTGTGCCGAATAAAATTTCATTGAATTCTAATAAACCATAGGAACAAAATATGTAAAAATATCCACAAAATGGCTCGACTCGAATTTTAACAATATCCAGTGTACTAACCCTTTGAGGATTATCCGAAAACCGAGTTTTGATCATTTCAGCCTCGATTCAGGTCCGAACTGTGCCAAAAAAATTTCACTGAATTCTAATAACCCATAGGAAAAAAAATATGTAAAAATATCCACAAAATGGTCCGACTCAATTTTTAACAATATCCCGTGTACTAACCCCTTTGGGAATATCCGAAAATCAAGTTTCGATCATATCAACTCCGATTTATGTCCGAATTACGTCAAATAAAATTTCATCGAATTCCAATAACCAATAGGAACAAAATATGTAAAAATAACCACAAAATGGCTCGACTCGATTTTTAACAATATCCAATGTACTAACCCTTTGAGGATTATCCGAAAACCGAGTTTTGATCATTTCAGCCTCGATTCCGGTCCGAACTGTGCCAAAAAAATTTCATTGAATTCTAATAACCCATAGGAACAAAATATGTAAAAATATCCACAAAATGGTCCGACTCAATTTTTAACAATATCCCGTGTACTAACCCCTTTGAGGATTATCCGAAAACCGAGTTTTGATCATTTCAGCCTCGATTTAGGTCCAAACTGTGCCAAATAAAATTTCATTGAATTCTAATAACCCATAGGAACAAAATATGTAAAAATATCCACAAAATGGTCCAACTCAATTTTTAACAATATTCCGTGTACTAACCCCTTTGAGGATTATCCGAAAACCGAGTTTTATTCATTTCAGCCTCGATTCAGGTCCGAACTGCGTCAAATAAAATTTTTTTTGAATTCTAATAACCCATAGGAACAAAATATGTAAAAATATCAACAAAATAGTCTGACTAATTTTTTAACAATGTCCCTTGTATCAACCCCTTTGAGGATTATACGAAAACCGAGTTTCGATCATATCAGCTCCGATTCCGGTCCGAACTGCATCAAATAAAATTTCGATGAATTCCAATAACCAATAGGAACAAAACATGTAAAAATATCCATAAAATGGTCCGACTCAATTTTTAACAATATCCCGTGTACTAACACCTTTGAGGATTATCCGAAAATCGAATTTTGATCATTTCAGCCTCGATTTAGGTCCGAACTGTGCCAAATAAAATTTTAATGAATTCTAATAACCCATAGGAACAAAATATGTAAAAATATCCACAGAATGGTCCGACTCAATTTTTAACAATATCCCGTGTACTAACCTCTTTGGGAATATCCGAAAATCAAGTTTCGATCATATCAACTCCGATTTATGTCCGAATTACGTCAAATAAAATTTCATCGAATTCCAATAACCAATAGGAACAAAATATGTAAAAATATCCACAAAATGGCTCGACTCGATTTTTAACAATATCCAGTGTACTAACCCTTTGAGGACGATCAGAAAATCGAGTTTTGGTCATTTCAGCCTCGATTCCGGTCCGAACTGTGCCACAAAAATTTCATTGAGTTCTAATAACCCATAGGAACAAAATATGTAAAAATATCCACAAAATGGTCTGACTCAATTTTTAACAATATCCCGTGTACTAACCCCTTTGAGGATTATCCGAAAACCAAGTTTTGATCATTTCAGCCTCGATTCAGGTCCGAACTGTGCCAAATAAAATTTCATTGAATTCTAATAACCCATAGGAACAAAATATGTAAAAATATCCACAAAATGGTCCAACTCAATTTTTAACAATATTCCGTGTACTAACCCCTTTGAGGATTATCCGAAAACCGAGTTTTGATCATTTCAGCCTCGATTCAGGGCCGAACTGTGCCGAATAAAATTTCATTGAATTCTAATAAACCATAGGAACAAAATATGTAAAAATATCCACAAAGTGGCTCGACTCGAATTTTAACAATATCCAGTGTACCAACCCTTTGAGGATTATCCGAAAACCGAGTTTTGATCATTTCAGCTTCGATTCAGGTCCGAACTGTGCCAAAAAAATTTCACTGAATTCTAATAATCCATAGGAAAAAAGTATGAAAAATATCCACAAAATGGTCCGACTCAATTTTTAACAATATCCCGTGTACTAACCCCTTTGGGAATATCCGAAAATCAAGTTTCGATCATACCAACTCCGATTTATGTCCGAATTACGTCAAATAAAATTTCATCGAATTCCAATAACCAATAGGAACAAAATATGTAAAAATATCCACAAAATGGCTCGACTCGATTTTTAACAATATTCAGTGTACTAACCCTTTGAGGATTATCAGAAAACCGAGTTTTGATCATTTCAGCCTCGATTCCGGTCCGAACTGTGCCAAAAAAATTTCATTGAATTCTAATAACCCATAGGAACAAAATATGTAAAAATAACCACAAAATCGTCCGACTCAATTTTTAAAAATATCCCGTGTACTAACCCCTTTGAGGATTATCCGAAAACCGAGTTTTGATCATTTCAGCCTCGATTTAGGTCCAAACTGTGCCAAATAAAATTTCATTGAATTCTAATAACCCATAGGAACAAAATATGTAAAAATATCCACAAAATGGTCCAACTCAATTTTTAACAATATTCCGTGTACTAACCCCTTTGAGGATTATCCGAAAACCGAGTTTTATTCATTTCAGCCTCGATTCAGGTCCGAACTGCGTCAAATAAAATTTTTTTTGAATTCTAATAACCCATAGGAACAAAATATGTAAAAATATCAACAAAATAGTCTGACTAATTTTTTAACAATGTCCCTTGTATCAACCCCTTTGAGGATTATACGAAAACCGAGTTTCGATCATATCAGCTCCGATTCCGGTCCGAACTGCATCAAATAAAATTTCGATGAATTCCAATAACCAATAAGAACAAAACATGTAAAAATATCCATAAAATGGTCCGACTCAATTTTTAACAATATCCCGTGTACTAACACCTTTGAGGATTATCCGAAAAACGAATTTTGATCATTTCAGCCTCGATTTAGGTCCGAACTGTGCCAAATAAAATTTTATTGAATTCTAATAACCCATAGGAACAAAATATGTAAAAATATCCACAGAATGGTCCGACTCAATTTTTAACAATATCCCGTGTACTAACCTCTTTGGGAATATCCGAAAATCAAGTTTCGATCATATCAACTCCGATTTTTGTCCGAATTACGTCAAATAAAATTTAATTGAATTCCAATAACCAATAGGAACAAAATATGTAAAAATATCCACAAAATGGCTCGACTCAATTTTTAACAATATCCAGTGTACTAACCCTTTGAGGATTATCCGAATATCGAGTTTTGATCATTTTAGCCTCGATTCAGGTCCGAACTGTGCCGAATAAAATTTCATTGAATTCTAATAACCCATAGGCACAAAATATGTAAAAATATCCACAAAATGGTCCGAGTCAATTTTTAACAATATCCCGTGTACTAACCCTTTTGAAGATTATCTGAAAACTGAGTTTTGATCATTTCAGCCTCAATTCAGGTCCGAACTTTGCCAAATAAAATTTCATTGAATTCCAATAACCAATAGGAAGAAAATATGTAAAAATATCCACAAAATGGCTCGACTCGATTTTTAACAATATCCAGTGTACTAACCCTTTGAGGATTATCCGAAAACCGAGTTTTGATCATTTCAGCCTCGATTCAGGTCCGAACTGTGCCAAAAAAATTTCACTGAATTCTAATAACCCATAGGAACAAAATATGTAAAAATATCCACAAAATGGCCTGACTCGATTTTTAACAATATCCCGTGTACTAAACTCTTCGAGGATTATACGAAAACCGAGTTTCGATCATTTAAGCCCCGATTCAGGTCCGAACTGTGCCAAAAAAAATTTCATTGAATTCAAATATCCCATAGGAACAAAATATGTAAAAATATCCACAAAATGGTCCGACTCAAATTTTAACAATATTCTGTGTACTAACCCCTTTGGGAATATCCGAAAATCAAGTTCGATCATATCAACTCCGATTTATGTCCGAATTACGTCAAATAAAATTTCATTGAATTCAATAACCAATAGGAACAAAATATGTAAAAGTATCCACAAAATGCTCTGACCCAATTTTCAATAATATTCCGTGTACTAACCCCTTTGAGGATTATCCGAAAACCGAGTTTTATTCATTTCAGCCTCGATTCAGGTCCGAACTGCGTCAAATAAAATTTTTTTTGAATTCTAATAACCCATAGGAACAAAATATGTAAAAATATCAAAAAAAATAGTCTGACTAATTTTTTAACAATATCCCGTGTATCAACCCCTTTGAGGATTATACGAAAACCGAGTTTCGATCATATCAGCTCCGATTCCGGTCCGAACTGCATCAAATAAAATTTCGATGAATTCCAATAACCAATAGGAACAAAACATGTAAAAATATCCATAAAATGGTCCGACTCAATTTTTAACAATATCCCGTGTACTAACACCTTTGAGGATTATCCGAAAATCGGATTTTGATCATTTCAGCCTCGATTTAGGTCCGAACTGTGCCAAATAAAATTTTATTGAATTCTAATAACCCATAGGAACAAAATATGTAAAAATATCCACAGAATGGTCCGACTCAATTTTTAACAATATCCCGTGTACTAACCTCTTTGGGAATATCCGAAAATCAAGTTTCGATCATATCAACTCTGATTTATGTCCGAATTACGTCAAATAAAATTTCATCGAATTCCAATAACCAATAGGAACAAAATATGTAAAAATATCCACAAAATGGCTCGACTCGATTTTTAACAATATCCAGTGTACTAACCCTTTGAGGACGATCAGAAAACCGAGTTTTGGTCATTTCAGCCTCGATTCCGGTCCGAACTGTGCCACAAAAATTTCATTGAATTCTAATAACCCATAGGAATAAAATATGTAAAAATATCCACAAAATGGTCCGACTCAATTTTTAACAATATCCCGTGTACTAACCCCTTTGAGGATTATCCGAAAACCGAGTTTTGATCATTTCACCCTCGATTTAGGTCCGAACTGCATCAAATAAAATTTCGATGAATTCCAATAACCAATAGGAACAAAATATGTAAAAATATCCAAAAAATGGTCCGATTCAATTTTTAACAATATTCCGTGTACTAACCCCTTTGAGGATTATCCGAAAATCGAGTTTTGATCATTTCAGCCTCGATTCAGGTCCGAACTATGCCGAATAAAATTTCATTGAATTCTAATAACCCATAGGAACAAAATATGTAAAAATATCCACAAAATGGTCCGACTCAAATTTTAACAATATTCCGTGTACTAACCCCTTTGAGGATTTTCCGAAAACTGAATTTTGATCATTTCAGCCTCGATTCAGGTCCGAACTGAGCCAAATAAAATTTCATTGAATTCTAATAACCCATAGGAATAAAATATGTAAAAATATCCAAAAAATGGTCCGACTCAATTTTTAACAATATTCCGTGTACTAACCCCTTTGAGGATTATCCGAAAACCGAGTTTTGATCATTTCAGCCTCGATTCAGGTCTGAACTGTGCCGAATAAAATTTCATTGAATTCTAATAAACCATAGGAACAAAATATGTAAAAATATCCACAAAATGGCTCGACTCGAATTTTAACAATATCCAGTGTACTAACCCTTTGAGGATTATCCGAAAACCGAGTTTTGATCATTTCAGCCTCGATTCAGGTCCGAACTGTGCCAAAAAAATTTCTCTGAATTCTAATAACCCATAGGAAAAAAAATATGTAAAAATATCCACAAAATGGTCCGACTCAATTTTTAACAATATCCCGTGTACTAACCCCTTTGGGAATATCCGAAAATCAAGTTTCGATCATATCAACTCCGATTTATGTCCGAATTACGTCAAATAAAATTTCATCGAATTCCAATAACCAATAGGAACAAAATATGTAAAAATAACCACAAAATGGCTCGACTCGATTTTTAACAATATCCAATGTACTAACCCTTTGAGGATTATCCGAAAACCGAGTTTTGATCATTTCAGCCTCGATTCCGGTCCGAACTGTGCCAAAAAAATTTCATTGAATTCTAATAACCCATAGGAACAAGATATGTAAAAATATCCACAAAATGGTCCGACTCAATTTTTAACAATATCCCGTGTACTAACCCCTTTGAGGATTATCCGAAAACCGAGTTTTGATCATTTCAGCCTCGATTCAGGTCCGAACTGTGCCAAATAAAATTTCATTGAATTCTAATAACCCATAGGAACAAAATATGTAAAAATATCCACAAAATGGTCCAACTCAATTTTTAACAATATTCCGTGTACTAACCCCTTTGAGGATTATCCGAAAACCGAGTTTTGATCATTTCAGCCTCGATTCAGGGCCGAACTGTGCCGAATAAAATTTCATTGAATTCTAATAAACCATAGGAACAAAATATGTAAAAATATCCACAAAATGGCTCGACTCGAATTTTAACAATATCCAGTGTACTAACCCTTTGAGGATTATCCGAAAACCGAGTTTTGATCATTTCAGCTTCGATTCAGGTCCGAACTGTGCCAAAAAAATTTCACTGAATTCTAATAATCCATAGGAAAAAGTATGAAAAATATCCACAAAATGGTCCGACTCAATTTTTAACAATATCCCGTGTACTAACCCCTTTGGGAATATCCGAAAATCAAGTTTCGATCATACCAACTCCGATTTATGTCCGAATTACGTCAAATAAAATTTCATCGAATTCCAATAACCAATAGGAACAAAATATGTAAAAATATCCACAAAATGGCTCGACTCGATTTTTAACAATATTCAGTGTACTAACCCTTTGAGGATTATCAGAAAACCGAGTTTTGATCATTTCAGCCTCGATTCCGGTCCGAACTGTGCCAAAAAAATTTCATTGAATTCTAATAACCCATAGGAACAAAATATGTAAAAATAACCACAAAATCGTCCGACTCAATTTTTAAAAATATCCCGTGTACTAACCCCTTTGAGGATTATTCGAAAACCGAGTTTTGATCATTTCAGCCTCGATTTAGGTCCAAACTGTGCCAAATAAAATTTCATTGAATTCTAATAACCCATAGGAACAAAATATGTAAAAATATCCACAAAATGGTCCAACTCAATTTTTAACAATATTCCGTGTACTAACCCCTTTGAGGATTATCCGAAAACCGAGTTTTATTCATTTCAGCCTCGATTCAGGTCCGAACTGCGTCAAATAAATTTTTTTTTGAATTCTAATAACCCATAGGAACAAAATATGTAAAAATATCAACAAAATAGTCTGACTAATTTTTTAACAATATCCCTTGTATCAACCCCTTTGAGGATTATACGAAAACCGAGTTTCGATCATATCAGCTCCGATTCCGGTCCGAACTGCATCAAATAAAATTTCGATGAATTCCAATAACCAATAGGAACAAAACATGTAAAAATATCCATAAAATGGTCCGACTCAATTTTTAACAATATCCCGTGTACTAACACCTTTGAGGATTATCCGAAAAACGAATTTTGATCATTTCAGCCTCGATTTAGGTCCGAACTGTGCCAAATAAAATTTTATTGAATTCTAATAACCCATAGGAACAAAATATGTAAAAATATCCACAGAATGGTCCGACTCAATTTTTAACAATATCCCGTGTACTAACCTCTTTGAGAATATCCGAAAATCAAGTTTCGATCATATCAACTCCGATTTATGTCCGAATTACGTCAAATAAAATTTAATTGAATTCCAATAACCAATAGGAACAAAATATGTAAAAATATCCACAAAATGGCTCGACTCAATTTTTAACAATATCCAGTGTACTAACCCTTTGAGGATTATCCGAATATCGAGTTTTGATCATTTCAGCCTCGATTCAGGTCCGAACTGTGCCGAATAAAATTTCATTGAATTCTAATAACCCATAGGCACAAAATATGTAAAAATATCCACAAAATGGTCCGACTCAATTTTTAACAATATCCCGTGTACTAACCCTTTTGAGGATTATCTGAAAACTGAGTTTTGATCATTTCAGCCTCAATTCAGGTCCGAACTTTGCCAAATAAAATTTCATTGAATTCCAATAACCAATAGGAACAAAATATGTAAAAATATCCACAAAATGGCTCGACTCGATTTTTAACAATATCCAGTGTACTAACCCTTTGAGGATTATCCGAAAACCGAGTTTTGATCATTTCAGCCTCGATTCTGGTCCGAACTGTGCCAAAAAAATTTCACTGAATTCTAATAACCCATAGGAACAAAATATGTAAAAATATCCACAAAATGGCCTGACTCGATTTTTAACAATATCCCGTGTACTAAACTCTTCGAGGATTATACGAAAACCGAGTTTCGATCATTTAAGCCCCGATTCAGGTCCGAACTGTGCCAAAAAAAATTTCATTGAATTCAAATATCCCATAGGAACAAAATATGTAAAAATATCCACAAAATGGTCCGACTCAAATTTTAACAATATTCTGTGTACTAACCCCTTTGGGAATATCCGAAAATCAAGTTCGATCATATCAACTCCGATTTATGTCCGAATTACGTCAAATAAAATTTCATTGAATTCAATAACCAATAGGAACAAAATATGTAAAAGTATCCACAAAATGCTCTGACCCAATTTTTAATAATATTCCGTGTACTAACCCCTTTGAGGATTATCCGAAAACCGAGTTTTGATCATTTGAGCCTCGATTCCGGTCCGAAATGTGCCAAATAAAATTTCATTGAATTCTAATAAACCATAGGAATAAAATATGTGAAAATATCCACAGAATGGCTCGACTCGATTTTTAACAATATCCGTGTACTAACCTCTTTGAGGATTATACGAAAACCGAGTTTCGATCATTTAAGCCCCGATTCAAGTCCGAACTTCACCAAATAAAATTTCGTTGAATTCCAAAAACCCATAGGAACAAAATATGTAAAAATATCCACAAAATGGCTCGACTCAATTTTTAACAATATCCCGTGTACTAACCCCTTTGAGGATTATCCGAAAACTGAGTTTTGTTCATTTCAGCCTCGATTCAGGTCCGAACTACGTCAAATAAATTTTTTTTTGAATTCTAATAACCCATAGGAACAAAATATGTAAAAATATCAACAAAATAGTCTGACTAATTTTTTAACAATATCCCGTGTATCAACCCCTTTGAGGATTATACGAAAACCGAGTTTCGATCATATCAGTTCCGATTCCGGTCCGAACTGCATCAAATAAAATTTCGATGAATTCCAATAACCAATAAGAACAAAACATGTAAAAATATCCATAAAATGGTCCGACTCAATTTTTAACAATATCCCGTGTACTAACACCTTTGAGGATTATCCGAAAAACGAATTTTGATCATTTCAGCCTCGATTTAGGTCCGAACTGTGCCAAATAAAATTTTATTGAATTCTAATAACCCATAGGAACAAAATATGTAAAAATATCCACAGAATGGTCCGACTCAATTTTTAACAATATCCCGTGTACTAACCTCTTTGGGAATATCCAAAAATCAAGTTTCGATCATATCAACTCCGATTTATGTCCGAATTACGTCAAATAAAATTTAATTGAAGTCCAATAACCAATAGGAACAAAATATGTAAAAATATCCACAAAATGGCTCGACTCAATTTTTAACAATATCCAGTGTACTAACCCTTTGAGGATTATCCGAATATCGAGTTTTGATTATTTCAGCCTCGATTCAGGTCCGAACTGTGCCGAATAAAATTTCATTGAATTCTAATAACCCATAGGCACAAAATATGTAAAAATATCCACAAAATGGTCCGACTCAATTTTTAACAATATCCCGTGTACTAACCCTTTTGAGGATTATCTGAAAACTGAGTTTTGATCATTTCAGCCTCAATTCAGGTCCGAACTTTGCCAAATAAAATTTCATTGAATTCCAATAACCAATAGGAACAAAATATGTAAAAATATCCACAAAATGGCTCGACTCGATTTTTAACAATATCCAGTGTACTAACCCTTTGAGGATTATCCGAAAACCGAGTTTTGATCATTTCAGCCTCGATTCAGGTCCGAACTGTGCCAAAAAAATTTCACTGAATTCTAATAACCCATAGGAACAAAGTATGTAAAAATATCCACAAAATGGCCTGACTCGATTTTTAACAATATCCCGTGTACTAAACTCTTCGAGGATTATACGAAAACCGAGTTTCGATCATTTAAGCCCCGATTCAGGTCCGAACTGTGCCAAAAAAAATTTCATTGAATTCAAATATCCCATAGGAACAAAATATGTAAAAATATCCACAAAATGGTCCGACTCAAATTTTAACAATATTCTGTGTACTAACCCCTTTGGGAATATCCGAAAATCAAGTTCGATCATATCAACTCCGATTTATGTCCGAATTACGTCAAAAAAAATTTCATTGAATTCAATAACCAATAGGAACAAAATATGTAAAAGTATCCACAAAATGCTCTGACCCAATTTTTAATAATATTCCGTGTACTAACCCCTTTGAGGATTATCCGAAAACCGAGTTTTGATCATTTCAGCCTCGATTCAGGTCCGAAATGTGCCAAATAAAATTTCATTGAATTCTAATAAACCATAGGAATAAAATATGTGAAAATATCCACAGAATGGCTCGACTCGATTTTTAACAATATCCGTGTACTAACCTCTTTGAGGATTATACGAAAACCGAGTTTCGATCATTTAAGCCCCGATTCAAGTCCGAACTTCACCAAATAAAATTTCGTTGAATTCCAAAAACCCATAGGAACAAAATATGTAAAAATATCCACAAAATGGCTCGACTCAATTTTTAACAATATCCCGTGTACTAACCCCTTTGAGGATTATCTGAAAACTGAGTTTTGTTCATTTCAGCCTCGATTCAGGTCCGAACTGTGCCAAATAAAATTTCATTGAATTCTAATAACCCATAGGAACAAAATATGTAAAAATATCCACAAAAAGGTCCGACTAAATTTTTAACAGTATTCGTGTACTAACACCCCTTTGAGGATTATCCTAAAACCGAGTTTTGATCATTTCAGCCTAGATTCAGGTCCGAACTATGCCAAATAATATTTCATTTAATTCTAATAAACCATAGGAACAAAATATGTTAAAATATCCACAAAATGGTCCGACTCAAATTTTAACAATATTCCTTGTACTAACCCCTTTGAGGATTATCCAAAAACCGAGTTTTGATCATTTTAGCCTCGATTCAGGTCCGAGTTGTGCCAAATAAAATTTCATTGAATTCTAACAAACCAAAGGAACAAAATATGTAAAAATATCAACAAAATGGCTCGACTCGATTTTCAACAATATCCCGTTTACTAACCCCTTTGAGGATTATCCGAAAACCGAGTTTTGATCATTTCAGCCTCGATTCAGGTCCGAACTGTGCCAAATAAAATTTCATTGAATTCTAATAACCCATAGGAACAAAATATGTAAAATTATCCACAAAATGGCTGGACTCGATTTTTAACAATATCCCGTATACTAACCTCTTTGAGGATTATACGAAAACCGAGTTTCGATCATTTAAGCCCCGATTCAAGTCCGAACTTCACCAAATAAAATTTCGGTGAATTCCAATAACCCATAGAAACAAAATATGTAAAAATATCCACAAAATGGTCCAACTCAGTTTTTAACAATATTCCGTGTACTAACCCCTTTGAGGATTATCCGAATTTGGTGAGAAATTTCTGTGCAAGATCTTCCCATGTAGTGATAGAACCTGCTGGTAAAGATTGTAACCAACTCTTCGCCTTGTCCCTCAGAGAGAATGGAAATAGCCTTAACTTAACAGCATCCTCAGACACCCCGTTGGTTCTGAAGGTATCACAGATCTCTATGAAATCTCGAATATGCATGTTGGGATCTTCGGTAGGAGCACCCCCAAACTGAACTGAGTTCTGGACCATCTGTATAGTGCTAGGCTTGATCTCGAAGGTATTAGCTGCGATTGCTGGTCTGACAATACTCGATGCAATGTCATTGATCTTTGGCTGCGAGAAATCCTTAAGAGCCTTAGTTGCTGCTGCTGCTGGTTCTCCCATATTTTCTACAACTTGAATCACTGGAACTTCTGTTTCTGTTTCTTCTTTATTTTCCAGCTTCTCCTTATTCGCTTGAGAACGCGTTCGCATACACGCTCAAGTACCTGAGAACACAAAACAACACAAAAACTATTAGTAACCGATCCGAGTCAATGAACTTTAACGACCACTGATGTCAAGCACATAAACTATAACAAATCCCCGGCAGCGGCGCCAAAAAACTTGTTAGCACAAAATCACGCAAGCGTACGTGTTCACAAGTAATATAGAATGAAGTAGAGTTCGTTCCCACAGAGATTGTATAATTTAGTTCTTGTACCTAAGCATCAATGTATGATTATCGTTCAATGCTAAGACAATAAGCAAATTGGTTTTGATTATCTAAAATTAACTAATAAGAATTAATTAACAACTAAATTAATAACTAATTGATTTCAAATTACTTATGAGATGGAAAACATGGGATCCTAACTTCAATACAAACTTCCTTTAGAGATCATGCCCTTTTATCAACACATGTGGTGGTTACGATAACTAATCGGACAACACGAAATAAGTATACGCTACCTTTCAGTACACGCACACCAATCTACACAATATCCACAAAAGATAGAAATCATGCAGGCACCAGTTATGCTTAGACCCTATATGTCTATAGAATTTGAAAGCATAATGGTTGAAGATCAAGTATCCATAAGATTACATAAGGTAGCATGAGACGGTTAGAAACACACCACAAACATGAATAACATTCATGGACTTATGCTAGCATGGCAAGTTCTAAATCAAAAGATTCACTGTCGCTTCACTTAAGATTAACAAGATAGATGTTAGCTACGCATCTATATGAATTAAATACAACCATGCAAGGATATCGTAAATTCACCACACATATATCAAGTTAGGCAATCAACATCTAAATTCCGTAAGTAAATCCGCTAGGACCCCATGACGGCGATTAGTTCATAATCGAACCGTTCGTCATCATGGGGTTTGATGAAAACATGATAAAGATGAAGAGAATAATAATGAATAAACCAATGTTAACAAAGTTATGGAACAAAATCGAGTAATGCTCAAGCATCCAAAAGATACGCCTAGTAAGAATACAAGAAAACTATGTCTAGATCTTCTTGTTGTCACGATCCTCGCCTTGGCTTCTCAATCTCGTGCTAGAAAGTGTGTATGTAATGTGAAGTAATCTGATCTCTGGTGTTGGTGTGTTAAATCTGACCCCCAAGCATGTGTATTTATAGCTCAATATTGCCTCTTCTCCAAACAATTGCCGTTCTTGAGTAGGAATTGAATTTGACAATTTCCATCTTTAAATATGATATAGATTGCAACTTCCCTTGTCAAATAAGGCTTCTGGACTATTCCCACCGTCCAAGAATATTTCCATGACGAATAGGAGAAGAAAACGGCAACTTTCCTCTTTGAAATCAGATTTGGAACAAATTCTGGCGGTTCAGTATTCTCCTAGCGCGGTCGCGCTATGCTAGAGTGTTAATGTGGCGCGGTCGCGCTGTGCCAATTCCGCCAATTTCCTTCGCGCGGTCGCGCTTCCTCACAATACAAAACCAGCGCGGTCGCGCTATACAGCTTCTGTTTCTGCAGAATGTTTGTTTAGAGCCTATTTCGCCACGCACCGTTTTACGCCACAATCACTTCTGTTCCAGGAGTTACAAAACACCATAAACACCTGCAAAAACTATATTCCTGCACAAACTCCACAAAACATGTTAAACCACACAAATACTCGAGAATTCAGCGATCAATTCAAGCCAAAATAGAATGATCCAAATGGATAAAAATCCACTTATCACACCCCCAAACTTGAACCGATGCTTGTCCTCAAGCATAAACAGATACAAATATATACAACTAATTAGTACCACTTCCGTAGGTGATCACGGATGCATTTAGCATATGCAACAAGCCCTTTAAACCCCTAGGCAGCCCTAGTGGACGAGTAAGGTCTCGTGAGGGCCTATAGTGAATGTACCCACAAAATCCAACTAACACAAACGACACAAACAATGCAATGCATGAATGAATGCAACTAAATATGAATGCAAAGGATCCCCTCAAACTAACCAACACCACTTAGCAAGCAAATATCTCCATGAATGCAATCAATCCAAACAGAGCTCGACTAAATTCCGGTATACTAACAATACATGATCAGAACGTGCGTGTGTGCAATGCTCGACAGATATACTCCCAAACCGGATCAAAATCATACATATTCTTTTCCAAGACAATCACAGGGTTATAAATAGAATGAACGTTAAACTCAAGATCACTTCAGATACACCTCTATACTCCTCTAAAATAGACAGAAATTCATGCTTTATTATGACTCAAACACAATATGTACACAACACACATGCTTATTTGATCGTGCAATGGATGAGACCCCTAAAGGCTTATACAATAATACCCATGTAGAGAGCGTTGGGTTAGTGGATCCCAGACTATAAAAGCCTTAGGTCACTAGGCACAAAGTCCCCAAGAACTTAATTGCTCGAGTATTAAAGAGCTCACCCTGATCAATTCTGCATACTCAGACTCTCACAACACTCTTTTTTTTCTTTTTCTTCTTTTTTTTCTTTTTTCTTGCATTTTTTTCTCCTTTTTTTTTTCGTTCACATGGAATCTGGAATGAGAATTCTCAATTCCAACCCTAGACTACTCATAAACATGAGCCGGCTACTAGCCATTTGACGCCTAGCCAACAAATACAAACACAAACATATTAGCATGAAATTTCTGTTTTCCCCCAAACTTGTATTTTGGTGTTCCTTAATCATCAAGAGAATAAAGCAAATTCTATCGATAAACAAGTGATTAAATCCTAAATCCAAACAAGCATGACGCAACCTAGTCCAAGAGCAAACGACGAGACTGTGTAAAAAATTTATTCATGAAACATGCATGTCAATTTCAACAAAATTTAAAATCAGCCCTCTGTTCATCCTTTTCACACCCACATCAACATCTACCTACCTTATGGCATCAGCTTATTATAAGGGATCATGAAAAATGCATGTAATGCAACTATATGAACTCACATACAAAACTCGACACACATGCAAACAGAATGCTCTATATGACAGGTATCATGCATGAAACTAAACTACACATACAAATATGATGCAATATGAATTCCTACATGCCACAAATATATCACAACAACTACTAATTCCCAAATCCACCCCCAAACTTGAAATTTCCAATGCCCTCATTGGAAGTAAATAAGGGAAAAGTAGAAACATACCTACTGACCACCTGGACCACCCTCCTGAGGAGGAGAATCCGGCGGAGGATAGACTCCATGTGCCCCAAAAACAGGCCAATCCACCTGCACTCCACTGGCAGCAAAAGCAGTGCCCAGCGCCTGAGTCAACTCCTGTGCAAAACGGCTCTGAGAATCATACATAGCATCCATGTGGCGCATCAACCTTCTATACTGAGAGGCAACAGGAACATCCTCGGGAACCTTTGGTGGTGGAACAGCACCAGCAACCTGATAACCCAAACCCCTAGGATGTGGAACGCCGCCCGGCCACTCCACCATCCTCGCAATAGTCCCAGAATCAATAGCACCACTCGGCAACTGTATCGGCTCATCCTCAGCCCATCTCACTCCCACCGCCATACACAAACCAGTAACCACCGAACCATATGGAATCCCCCCTATAGTACTAGCTCTCAAAAACCTCAAGATATTTTGGTTAATCATATAACCAATGTCAATATAAAAACCATTCAGAATCGCCCACAGCAAAATACCTCTCTCCACATTAACCTCGTGCTGATGTGTGGTAGGCAACAAGTTAGCACAGATAAACAAATTCCATGCTCGAGCATACCTGTTCAACGCAGAAGTAGGGAAATGCAAGTGCTCATTACTCCCTGGCTTCATCTTCCACACAGTACCAGGCACACACAACCTAGTCACAATAGCATCCAAGTCAACTTCTGTCCTGGACTTAAAAGTCCAATCCTCAGCACCTGCAGGTCTGGAAGGCAAAGCAAGCAAACGGCTGATGGCAGGCGGTGTGTAGTCCACTGTCAAACCCCTAACCACTGAATAACCATTCCGTTCAGCCTTCGCATTCGCATAGAACTCGCGAACAATAGACAACGGAATATCCATAGCCAACTGACAAATAGGCTCCCAACCTCGCAACTGAATCATCGCCACCAGATCTCCATCAGACGGACCAGCTAAAAACATCCTATCTTTGATTACCGTCTTTGACATCAACCTGTTATACTCCGTCCGGGCCTCCACAGAAACAAACTTTTCCCCGGGTCCCTCCGAACTAGAATCGGAATCAGATGAATGATGTCCACTAGAACCACCAGCAAAACGAGTCCTTTTCGGAGCCATTACACAATCTCAAACAAGCAGAAAATATGAACAAATAGCAACCCACAACAACCTCACAACACTTATCCCAAAATACGCAACTACAAATCCGAATAATCAAGAATAATCAAGAAATTACCCACAACGAATCTGTAGGAGAAGTAACACTGCGAATCCAGCCTCCAATCGATGAAAGAACACGAATTCCAAAGCTCCAAAATTGTGGTTTTAGGGTTTATGGGTGTATGTATGTGTATGTATATAAGAGATGTATAAAAATTTTGGGTGAGATATAGGGTCTGATTAACCACGAATTTGGGAATTATAGACTGATCAGAAGTGTTTTTGGGCTGGGTTTAGGGTTGGAAATCGGAATTTGGGCTGAAAAAACTGCTCCGAAAATCTCTCTGCACTTCCAGAATTCGACCTAGCGCGGTCGCGCTATATATGTACTACCAGGCAGCGCGGTCGCGCTGTCCCAAATTTTTTTTTTTTTTTTTTTTTAAGATGAAGATACAAAAAATATACAATAATAATAATATCACATGGGTTGCCTCCCACGAAGCGCTCGTTTAACGTCATTAGCTTGACGTGCTGCTCGGTCGTTACGTTTCTGCCAAATCCACGGAATCTGTTTCACGAACCACTGGATCACCTGTAAAATAATGTTTCAACCGCTGACCATTCACCTTGAACGCCAAATCAGGTGACTTTTCAAAAATCTCAACGGCTCCATGCGGAAATACGGTTTTAACAGTGAACGGCCCTGACCACCTTGACTTAAGCTTCCCAGGAAAAAGCTTGAGGCGCGAATTAAACAACAAAACCAACTGACCAGGGACAAAGACCTTAGGAATCAACTTCTTATCATGCCACCTCTTCACCTTCTCCTTATAAATCTTGTGGTTCTCATACGCCTGAGATCGAAATTCCTCTAACTCATTCAACTGCAATAACCGTTTCTCACCAGCTGCTCTAATATCAAGATTCAACTTCTTAATCGCCCAAAAAGCTTTATGTTCCAACTCCACTGGTAGATGACATGCTTTTCCAAAAACTAACTGATACGGAGACATTCCCAAAGGTGTTTTGTAAGCTGTTCTATAGGCCCAAACAGCTTCATCTAACTTCAAGGACCAATCCTTCCTCGACGGATTCACCACCTTTTCTAGAATTCTCTTGATTTCACGATTAGATACCTCCGCTTGACCGTTTGTTTGGGGATGATATGCTGTAGCAACACGATGTGTCACCCTATACTTCGCCAACAATGCAGTGAATTGACGATTACAAAAGTGAGTCCCCTCATCACTAATAATAGCTCGCGGAGTTCCAAAACGCGTAAAGACCTGTTTATGCAGAAAGTTCAGCACCACCTTAGCATCATTGGTTGGTAAGGCCTTCACCTCAACCCACTTAGAGACGTAGTCCACAGCTAGCAAGATGTACTGATTATTACAAGACGAAACAAAGGGTCCCATGAAATCAATACCCCATACATCAAAGATCTCTACCTCAAGGAGCATATTAAGAGGCATCTCATTCCTCCTAGAAATATTACCAACTTTCTGACAGCGATCACATCTCAAAACAAACTGATGAGCATCCTTAAAACTGTAGGCCAAAAGAAACCTGCCTGAAGAACACGAGCTGCTGTCTTCTCTCCACCATAATGACCTCCATAAACAGTGGAATGGCAATCTCGCAATACACTTTCAGTCTCGCTATAAGGAATGCAACGTCGAATAATCTGATCAGCACCCTGTTTGAACAAATACGGCTCGTCCCATTGGTACCACTTCACATCATGTAAGAACTTCTTCCTTTGAGCATAAGTTAAATCAGGAGGGATGATGTCACTAACAAGATAGTTCACAAAATCTGTAAACCATGGCTCTTCCACTTATACCCCTAAAAGCTGCTCATCTGGAAAAGATTCATTAATCAAAGATTTAGCCTGTGAATTTTTACAACCTCGAAAGATGATCTGCTACCTGGTTTTCAGTTCCTTTTCTGTCTTTAATCTCCACATCAAATTCCTGAAGCAATAAGACCCATCGAATCAACCTAGGCTTCGAATCCTTCTTTGTCATCAAATATCTGATAGCCGCATGATCTGTGTAGACAATGACTTTCGTGCCAAGTAAATAGGCTCGAAACTTCTCAAATGCATAAACCACAGCCAAAAGCTCCTTTTCCGTGGTGGTGTAGTTCAACTGTGCGTCATTAAGGGTTTTACTAGCATAGTAAACCACATGAAATATTTTCTCCTTTCTCTGACCAAGAACAGCACCAACGGCATAGTCACTAGCATCACACATTAGCTCGAATGGCTCACTCCAATCTGGTGCAGTAATAACAGGTGTGGTAGTCAACTTCTTCTTCAAAAGCTCGAAAGCATCAAGACAAACTTCATCAAAATTGAAAGGAACATCTTTCTCCAAAAGATTGCACAAGGGTTTAGAGATCTTCGAAAAATCCTTTATGAATCGACGATAGAACCCCGCATGACCAAGAAAGCTGCGAATGCCTCTAACAGAGATCGGAGGAGGAAGCTTCTCTATAGTGTCAATTTTTGCTTTGTCCACCTCGAGTCCCTTACTAGAAACCTTGTGCCCAAGAATGATCCCTTCTTGCACCATAAAGTGACATTTTTCCCAATTCAGCAACAGATTAGTCTCCACACATCTCTTCAAAACCAGACCAAGATTATGTAAGCACTCGTCATATGAAGAACCAAACACTGAGAAATCATCCATGAAAACTTCCACATTGATACCAATCATGTCTGAAAAGATAGCCATCATACACCTCTGAAAAGTGGCTGGAGCGCCACACAGTCCGAACGGAACTCGTCTGAATGCAAAGGTGCCAAAGGGACATGTGAATGTAGTCTTCTCTTGATCCTCAGGTGCAATGCAAATCTGATTATATCCAGAATATCCATCAAGAAGACAATAGTACTCGTGGCCTGCCAACCTGTCTAACATCTGATCCACAAACGGAAGAGGAAAGTGGTCTTTTCTCGTGGCTTTGTTCAACTTGCGATAGTCCATGCAAACTCTCCACCCTGTAACGGTGCGTGTAGGGATGAGCTCGTTCTTCTCATTAGCAACAACTGTCATACCCCCCTTCTTCGGCACACACTGTACCGGACTCACCCAAGAACTGTCTGAAATAGGGTAGATAATACCAGCATCAAGCCACTTCAAGATTTCCTTCTTCACCACTTCCTTCATAATAGGATTGAGACGACGCTGTTGCTCCACAGTAGGCTTGCAATTCTCCTCTAGCAGAATTTTATGCATGCAATACGAAGGACTGATGCCTTTGATGTCTGCTATAGTCCATCCAATAGCTGTCTTGAACTGTCTCAGTATCCTCAAGAGCTTCTCCTCTTCACTATCTGTCAAGTTAGCGGCAATGATAACAGGCAAAGTAGATGCTTCTCCCAAAAAGGCATACCTTAAATGCTCTGGTAGCTGTTTAAGCTCAAGTGTAGGAGCTTCCTCAATAGATGGTTTGAGACGACTTTGTGACTTTTTAAGCTCCTCCAGCCCAAGTGACTCAACTGGCACTTCAAAATTCTTTCTCCACGGAATTGCCCTTAACTGCTGAATTTGCTCTTCTCTGTCTTCATCTTCAACTACAGAATCTCCTAACAAAGCTCTCTCTAATGGATCAGCCAACAGTAACTGATCAAAGTTCAACTTCACTGACGACTCCGCCAAGTCCACCTGACAACATTCCTCATCATCTGAAGGTAGCTTCATTGCATTGAAAACATTGAAGGTAACATCCTGATCTTGCACCCGCATCGTAAGCTCCCCCTTCTGAACATCAATCAAGGTACGGCCCGTAGCTAGAAAAGGTCGTCCTAAGATGATAGGAATCTTCTTATCTTCTTCAAAATCAAGAATCACAAAATCTGCTGGAAAGATGAGTTTATCAACCTTGACCAAAACATCCTCAACGATACCCCTCGGATATGTAATAGAACGATCAGCTAACTGTAGAGAGATGTTGGTAGGTTTAGGATCTGGAAGACCAAGCTGCATGAAAACTGACAATGGCATGAGATTGATACTAGCACCCAAATCACACAAACACTTGCTGAAAGACAAATTCCCAATGGTGCACGGAATAGTGAAACTGCCTGGATCCTTTAGCTTCGGTGGTAGCTTCTGCTGTAAAACGGCAATGCACTCTTCTGTTAATGCTACTGTATCCAATTCTTCAAGTTTCAACTTCTTTGAGAGAATACCTTTCATAAACCTTGCATAGCTCGGCATCTGCTCCAATGCTTCAGCAAAAGGGATATTGATTTGAAGCTTTTTGAATACCTCCAGAAACTTGCCAAACTGTCTGTCATTCTTCTGCTTCTTCAATCTACCAGGATATGGAGGAGGGGGAAAGATTTTCACGTTCTCTGTAGACTGCTTTGGAGAAACTTCCTTAGCAGAATTTTTAGGATTCTCCACCTCGCTAACCAACTGCTCAGCTACTCTATCAGTCTGGACTTGCTCCTTATCTGCAGTAGGTGCCACATGTTGCTCTTGAACTTCTTCTTCTTCAATGGCTGAATTTTGATTACCCGTCACCTTACCCGATCTCAAAGTAACTGATTTGACATGCTCTTTGGTTTCCATCTTGCCTGGATTGGCTTCAGTGTCACTCGGAAGAACTCCAGCTGGTCTGTTCAACAGAGCACTAGCAAGCTGCCCGATCTGACTTTCCATGATCTTCATAGATGCCCCCTGACTTTTTACTATCATCCTCAACTCCTCAAGCTCAGCTTTTTCATTAGAAGATTGACCAGCATTCCCCTGAGATTGTTGCTGGAAACCTGGAGGCTGAAACTGTTGTCTGGGCTGGTACTGCTGCTGAAATCCTTGATTGAATTGCCTAGCTCCGAATTGCTGTTGCTGCTGATTACCACCTTGATTGTTACTCCAACTGAAATTTGGATGGTTGCGGTTATTCGGATGATAGGTGGCTGGAACTGGCTGTTGTGGCCTCTGGAAGTTACTCACAAATTGTGCCGATTCAGAAGATATGGCACATTGAGTTGTATCATGTGCGTCCGCACATAAATCACAAACACTAGCTACCTGCTGAACTCCCATATTAGCCAAAGAATCGACCTTCATTGACAAGGCCTTCAACTGAGCTGCAATGGCTGTAGCTGTATCAATTTCAAGAACACCTGCTACCTTGCCTTGAGATAACCTCCCTGTAGGATTCTGATATTCATTAGCAGCCATCATCTCGATCAATTCATAAGCTTCTTCATAACTCTTGGCCCACAAAGCTCCACCTGATGCTGCATCTAGCATAGGTCTCGACTGTGCACCCAACCCATTATAAAAACAATTGATTATCATCCAATCAGGCATCCCATGATGTGGACACTTCCTTAGCATCTCCTTATATCTCTCCCAAGCCTCGCATAGAGATTCTCCAGACTGCTGTGAAAACTGAGTGATAGCATTCCTGATAGCTGCTGTCTTCGCCATGGGAAAGAATTTGGTGAGAAATTTCTGTGCAAGATCTTCCCATGTAGTGATAGAACCTGCTGGTAAAGAGTGTAACCAACTCTTCGCCTTGTCCCTCAGAGAGAATGGAAATAGCCTTAACTTAACAGCATCCTCAGACACCCCGTTGGTTCTGAAGGTATCACAGATCTCTATGAAATCTCGAATATGCATGTTGGGATCTTCGGTAGGAGCACCCCCAAACTGAACTGAGTTCTGGACCATCTGTATAGTGCTAGGCTTGATCTCGAAGGTATTAGCTGCGATTGCTGGTCTGACAATACTCGATGCAATGTCATTGATCTTTGGCTGCGAGAAATCCTTAAGAGCCTTAGTTGCTGCTGCTGCTGGTTCTCCCATATTTTCTACAACTTGAATCACTGGAACTTCTGTTTCTGTTTCTTCTTTATTTTCCAGCTTCTCCTTATTCGCTTGAGAACGCGTTCGCATACACGCTCAAGTACCTGAGAACACAAAACAACACAAAAACTATTAGTAACCGATCCGAGTCAATGAACTTTAACGACCACTGATGTCAAGCACATAAACTATAACAAATCCCCGGCAGCGGCGCCAAAAAACTTGTTAGCACAAAATCACGCAAGCGTACGTGTTCACAAGTAATATAGAATGAAGTAGAGTTCGTTCCCACAGAGATTGTATAATTTAGTTCTTGTACCTAAGCATCAATGTATGATTATCGTTCAATGCTAAGACAATAAGCAAATTGGTTTTGATTATCTAAAATTAACTAATAAGAATTAATTAACAACTAAATTAATAACTAATTGATTTCAAATTACTTATGAGATGGAAAACATGGGATCCTAACTTCAATACAAACTTCCTTTAGAGATCATGCCCTTTTATCAACACATGTGGTGGTTACGATAACTAATCGGACAACACGAAATAAGTATACGCTACCTTTCAGTACACGCACACCAATCTACACAATATCCACAAAAGATAGAAATCATGCAGGCACCAGTTATGCTTAGACCCTATATGTCTATAGAATTTGAAAGCATAATGGTTGAAGATCAAGTATCCATAAGATTACATAAGGTAGCATGAGACGGTTAGAAACACACCACAAACATGAATAACATTCATGGACTTATGCTAGCATGGCAAGTTCTAAATCAAAAGATTCACTGTCGCTTCACTTAAGATTAACAAGATAGATGTTAGCTACGCATCTATATGAATTAAATACAACCATGCAAGGATATCGTAAATTCACCACACATATATCAAGTTAGGCAATCAACATCTAAATTCCGTAAGTAAATCCGCTAGGACCCCATGACGGCGATTAGTTCATAATCGAACCGTTCGTCATCATGGGGTTTGATGAAAACATGATAAAGATGAAGAGAATAATAATGAATAAACCAATGTTAACAAAGTTATGGAACAAAATCGAGTAATGCTCAAGCATCCAAAAGATACGCCTAGTAAGAATACAAGAAAACTATGTCTAGATCTTCTTGTTGTCACGATCCTCGCCTTGGCTTCTCAATCTCGTGCTAGAAAGTGTGTATGTAATGTGAAGTAATCTGATCTCTGGTGTTGGTGTGTTAAATCTGACCCCCAAGCATGTGTATTTATAGCTCAATATTGCCTCTTCTCCAAACAATTGCCGTTCTTGAGTAGGAATTGAATTTGACAATTTCCATCTTTAAATATGATATAGATTGCAACTTCCCTTGTCAAATAAGGCTTCTGGACTATTCCCACCGTCCAAGAATATTTCCATGACGAATAGGAGAAGAAAACGGCAACTTTCCTCTTTGAAATCAGATTTGGAACAAATTCTGGCGGTTCAGTATTCTCCTAGCGCGGTCGCGCTATGCTAGAGTGTTAATGTGGCGCGGTCGCGCTGTGCCAATTCCGCCAATTTCCTTCGCGCGGTCGCGCTTCCTCACAATACAAAACCAGCGCGGTCGCGCTATACAGCTTCTGTTTCTGCAGAATGTTTGTTTAGAGCCTATTTCGCCACGCACCGTTTTACGCCACAATCACTTCTGTTCCAGGAGTTACAAAACACCATAAACACCTGCAAAAACTATATTCCTGCACAAACTCCACAAAACATGTTAAACCACATAAATACTCGAGAATTCAGCGATCAATTCAAGCCAAAATAGAATGATCCAAATGGATAAAAATCCACTTATCAGGAATATCCGAAAATCAAGTTTCGATCATATCAACTCCGATTTATGTCCGAATTACGTCAAATAAAATTTCATTGAATTCCAATAACCAATAGGAACAAAATATGCAAAAATATCCACAAAATGGCTCGACTCAATTTTTAACAATATCCAGTGTACTAACCCTTTGAGGATTATCCGAATATCGAGTTTTGATCATTTCAGCCTCGATTCAGGTCCGAACTGTGCCGAATAAAATTTCATTGAATTCTAATAACCCATAGGCACAAAATATGTAAAAATATCCACAAAATGGTCCGACTCAATTTTTAACAATATCCCGTGTACTAACCCTTTTGAGGATTATCTGAAAACCGAGTTTTGATCATTTCAGCCTCAATTCAGGTCCGAACTTTGCCAAATAAAATTTCATTGAATTCCAATAACCAATAGGAACAAAATATGTAAAAATATCCACAAAATGGCTCGACTCGATTTTTAACAATATCCAGTGTACTAACCCTTTGAGGATTATCCGAAAACCGAGTTTTGATCATTTCAGCCTCGATTCAGGTCCGAACTGTGCCAAAAAAATTTCACTGAATTCTAATAACCCATAGGAACAAAATATGTAAAAATATCCACAAAATGGCTGGACTCGATTTTTAACAATATCCCGTGTACTAAACTCTTTGAGGATTATACGAAAACCGAGTTTCGATCATTTAAGCCCCGATTCAGGTCCGAACTGTGCCAAAAAAAATTTCATTGAATTCAAATATCCCATAGGAACAAAATATGTAAAAATATCCACAAAATGGTCCGACTCAAATTTTAACAATATTCTGTGTACTAACCCCTTTGGGAATATCCGAAAATCAAGTTCGATCATATCAACTCCGATTTATGTCCGAATTACGTCAAATAAAATTTCATTGAATTCAATAACCAATAGGAACAAAATATGTAAAAATATCCACAAAATGGCTCGACTCAATTTTTAACAATATCCAGTGTACTAACCCTTTGAGGATTATCCGAATATCGAGTTTTGATCATTTCAGCCTCGATTCAGGTCCGAACTGTGCCGAATAAAATTTCATTGAATTCTAATAACCCATAGGCACAAAATATGTAAAAATATCCACAAAATGGTCCGACTCAATTTTTAACAATATCCCGTGTACTAACCCTTTTGAGGATTATCTGAAAACCGAGTTTTGATCATTTCAGCCTCAATTCAGGTCCGAACTTTGCCAAATAAAATTTCATTGAATTCCAATAACCAATAGGAACAAAATATGTAAAAATATCCACAAAATGGCTCGACTCGATTTTTAACAATATCCAGTGTACTAACCCTTTGAGGATTATCCGAAAACCGAGTTTTGATCATTTCAGCCTCGATTCAGGTCCGAACTGTGCCAAAAAAATTTCACTGAATTCTAATAACCCATAGGAACAAAATATGTAAAAATATCCACAAAATGGCTGGACTCGATTTTTAACAATATCCCGTGTACTAAACTCTTTGAGGATTATACGAAAACCGAGTTTCGATCATTTAAGCCCCGATTCAGGTCCGAACTGTGCCAAAAAAAATTTCATTGAATTCAAATATCCCATAGGAACAAAATATGTAAAAATATCCACAAAATGGTCCGACTCAAATTTTAACAATATTCTGTGTACTAACCCCTTTGGGAATATCCGAAAATCAAGTTCGATCATATCAACTCCGATTTATGTCCGAATTACGTCAAATAAAATTTCATTGAATTCAATAACCAATAGGAAAAAAATATGTAAAAGTATCCACAAAATGCTCTGACCCAATTTTTAATAATATTCCGTGTACTAACCCCTTTGAGGATTATCCGAAAACCGAGTTTTGATCATTTCAGCCTCGATTCAGGTCCGAAATGTGCCAAATAAAATTTTATTGAATTCTAATAAACCATAGGAATAAAATATGTGAAAATATCCACAGAATGGCTCGACTCGATTTTTAACAATATCCGTGTACTAACCTCTTTGAGGATTATACGAAAATCGAGTTTCGATCATTTAAGCCCCGATTCAAGTCCGAACTTCACCAAATAAAATTTCGTTGAATTCCAAAAACCCATAGGAACAAAATATGTAAAAATATCCACAAAATGGCTCGACTCAATTTTTAACAATATCCCGTGTACTAACCCCTTTGAGGATTATCCGAAAACTGAGTTTTGTTCATTTCAGCCTCGATTCAGGTCCGAACTGTGCCAAATAAAATTTCATTGAATTCTAATAACCCATAGGAACAAAATATGTAAAAATATCCACAAAAAGGTCCGACTCAATTTTTAACAGTATTCGTGTACTAACACCCCTTTGAGGATTATCCTAAAACCGAGTTTTGATCATTTCAGCCTAGATTCAGGTCCGAACTATGCCAAATAAAATTTCATTTAATTCTAATAAACCATAGGAACAAAATATGTAAAAATATCCACAAAATGGTCCGACTCAAATTTTAACAATATTCCTTGTACTAACCCCTTTGAGGATTATCCAAAAATCGAGTTTTGATCATTTTAGCCTCGATTCACGTCCGAGTTGTGCCAAATAAAATTTCATTGAATTCTAATAACCCATAGGAACAAAATATGTAAAAATATCCACAAAATGGCTGGACTCGATTTTTAACAATATCCCGTGTACTAACCTCTTTGAGGATTATACGAAAACCGAGTTTCGATCATTTAAGCCCCGATTCAAGTCCGAACTTCACCAAATAAAATTTCGGTGAATTCCAATAACCCATAGGAACAAAATATGTAAAAATATCCACAAAATGGCTCGACTCGATTTTTAACAATATCCCTTGTACTAACCCCTTTCAGGATTATCCGAAAACCGAGTTTTGATCATTTCAGCCTCGATTCAGGTTCGAACTGTGCCAAATAAAATTTCATTGAATTCTAATAACCCATAGGAACAAAATATATAAAAATATCCACAAAAAGGTCCTACTCAATTTTTAACAATATTCCGTGTACTAACCCCTTTGAGGATTATCCGAAAACCGAGTTTTGATCATTTCAGCTTAGATTCAGGTCCGAACTGTGCGAAATAAAATTTCATTGAATTCAAATAAACCATAGGAACAAAATATGTAAAAATATCCACAAAATGGTCCAACTCAATTTTTAACAATATTCCGTGTACTAACCCCTTTGAGGATTATCCGAAAACCGAGTTTTATTCATTTCAGCCTCGATTCAGGTCCGAACTCCGTCAAATAAAATTTTTTTTGAATTCTAATAACCCATAAAAACAAAATATGTAAAAATATCAAAAAAATAGTCTGACTAATTTTTTAACAATATCCCGTGTATCAACCCCTTTGAGGATTATACGAAAACCGAGTTTCGATCATATCAGCTCCGATTCCGGTCCGAACTGCATCAAATAAAATTTCGATGAATTCCAATAACCAATAGGAACAAAACATGTAAAAATATCCATAAAATGGTCCGACTCAATTTTTAACAATATCCCGTGTACTAACACCTTTGAGGATTATCCGAAATTCGAATTTTGATCATTTCAGCCTCGATTTAGGTCCGAACTGTGCCAAATAAAATTTTATTGAATTCTAATAACCCATAGGAACAAAATATGTAAAAATATCCACAGAATGGTCCGACTCAATTTTTAACAATATCCCGTGTACTAACCTCTTTGGGAATATCCGAAAATCAAGTTTCGATCATATCAACTCCGATTTATGTCCGAATTACGTCAAATAAAATTTCATCGAATTCCAATAACCAATAGGAACAAAATATGTAAAAATATCCACAAAATGGCTCGACTCGATTTTTAACAATATCCAGTGTACTAACCCTTTGAGGACGATTAGAAAACCGAGTTTTGGTCATTTCAGCCTCGATTCCGGTCCGAACTGTGCCACAAAAATTTCATTGAATTCTAATAACCCATAGGAATAAAATATGTAAAAATATCCACAAAATGGTCTGACTCAATTTTTAACAATATCCCGTGTACTAACCCCTTTGAGGATTATCCGAAAACCGAGTTTTGATCATTTCACCCTCGATTTAGGTCCGAACTGCATCAAATAAAATTTCGATGAATTCCAATAACCAATAGGAACAAAATATGTAAAACTATCCAAAAAATGGTCCGAGTCAATTTTTAACAATATTCCGTGTACTAACCCCTTTGAGGATTATCCGAAAATCGAGTTTTGATCATTTCAGCCTCGATTCAGGTCCGAACTATGCCGAATAAAATTTCATTGAATTCTAATAACCCATAGGAACAAAATATGTAAAAATATCCACAAAATGGTCCGACTCAAATTTTAACAATATTCCGTGTACTAACCCCTTTGAGGATTATCCGAAAACTGAATTTTGATCATTTCAGCCTCGATTCAGGTCCGAACTGAGCCAAATAAAATTTCATTGAATTCTAATAACCCATAGGAATAAAATAGGTCAAATCGGATATGTAATTATTGGAATAATTGTTGGAGACTCAAATGATGGATTCCATTATTTGTTTTGTGGTGAAGGACAAAGGCTGGGGGATCTTCCCCGCAGTAGGTGGGTTAGATGGGCAGCCCCAAAGGCGAGCACGGCAGATGCCGTACACTTGAGTGGCAAAGGAAAGCAAAATTCACCCGGGATCCGAACGGACCCGGAAATGAAATTTGGAGAGTTATAAATTTGTGGCTCAAAGGCGAGGTTCTGAAAGAAAGGTCTTACGTTCGCTTTCTGGCATACTCTTCATCAACTTTTCTTGGTTTTTGACCAACGGAAAGCATAAACTCCCTTTTCTTGAGCTTCAGTTGCAGTCGTTGTTGCTATTGAGATACTAGTGGGTCCGTATCAAAGTCAACTAGTAGGTTTGAAAGAAGTAGACACGGGCAGGGAATAGAGCAACTAGTGGGTCCGTATCAAAGTCAAGTCGAATTCTGAGAATTACAGATCTCTAGGCTCGTCAGCGGCGATAGAGTCGCACTGGTAAAAAAGATAGAGGCCCTTACGGAGGAATTAAATCGGGCAATCAAAGCGTACATCGAACTGGAGGAAAGGCTGCATAAGCGGAAGAGGGAATCGCCATCACCAGTAGAAGTTGAACCCGGCGACCTCTTCCTCCTGAAGTATAAAAGAAGGAAGAAAACCCAGTAAAAATATCCAAAAAATGGTCCGACACAATTTTTAACAATATTCCGTGTACTAACCCCTTTGAGGATTATCCGAAAACCGAGTTTTGATCATTTCAGCCTCGATTCAGGTCCGAACTGTGCCGAATAAAATTTCATTGAATTCTAATAAACCATAGGAACAAAATATGTAAAAATATCCACAAAATGGCTCGACTCGAATTTTAACAATATCCAGTGTACTAACCCTTTGAGGATTATCCGAAAACCGAGTTTTGATCATTTCAGCCTCGATTCAAGTCCGAACTGTGCCAAAAAAATTTCACTGAATTCTAATAACCCATAGGAAAAAAAATATGTAAAAATATCCACATAATGGTCCGACTCAATTTTTAACAATATCCCGTGTACTAACCCCTTTGGGAATATCCGAAAATCAAGTTTCGATCATATCAACTCCGATTTATGTCCGAATTACGTCAAATAAAATTTCATCGAATTCCAATAACCAATAGGAACAAAATATGTAAAAATATCCACAAAATGGCTCGACTCGATTTTTAACAATATCCAGTGTACTAACCCTTTGAGGATTATCCGAAAACCGAGTTTTGATCATTTCAGCCTCGATTCCGGTCCGAACTGTGCCAAAAAAATTTCATTGAATTCTAATAACCCATAGGAACAAAATATGTAAAAATATCCACAAAATGGTCCGACTCAATTTTTAACAATATCCCGTGTACTAACCCCTTTGAGGATTATCCGAAAACCGAGTTTTGATCATTTCAACCTCGATTCAGGTCCGAACTGTGCCAAATAAAATTTCATTGAATTCTAATAACCCATAGGAACAAAATATGTAAAAATATCCACAAAATGGTCCAACTCAATTTTTAACAATATTCCGTGTACTAACCCCTTTGAGGATTATCCGAAAACCGAGTTTTGATCATTTCAGCCTCGATTCAGGTCTGAACTGTGCCGAATAAAATTTCATTGAATTCTAATAAACCATAGGAACAAAATATGTAAAAATATCCACAAAATGGCTCGACTCGAATTTTAACAATATCCAGTGTACTAACCCTTTGAGGATTATCCGAAAACCGAGTTTTGATCATTTCAGCTTCGATTCAGGTCCGAACTGTGCCAAAAAAATTTCACTGAATTCTAATAACCCATAGGAAAAAAGTATGAAAAATATCCACAAAATGGTCCGACTCAATTTTTAACAATATCCCGTGTACTAACCCCTTTGGGAATATCCGAAAATCAAGTTTCGATCATACCAACTCCGATTTATGTCCGAATTACGTCAAATAAAATTTCATCGAATTCCAATAACCAATAGGAACAAAGTATGTAAAAATATCCACAAAATGGCTCGACTCGATTTTTAACAATATTCAGTGTACTAACCCTTGGAGGATTATCAGAAAACCGAGTTTTGATCATTTCAGCCTCGATTCTGGTCCGAACTGTGCCAAAAAAATTTCATTGAATTCTAATAACCCATAGGAACAAAATATGTAAAAATAACCACAAAATGGTCCGACTCAATTTTTAACAATATCCCGTGTACTAACCCCTTTGAGGATTATCCGAAAACCGAGTTTTGATCATTTCAGCATCGATTTAGGTCCGAACTGTGCCAAATAAAATTTCATTGAATTCTAATAACCCATAGGAACAAAATATATAAAAATATCCACAAAATGGTCCAACTCAATTTTTAACAATATTCCGTGTACTAACCCCTTTGAGGATTATCCGAAAACCGAGTTTTATTCATTTCAGCCTCGATTCAGGTCCGAACTGCGTCAAATAAATTTTTTTTGAATTCTAATAACCCATAGGAACAAAATATGTAAAAATATCAACAAAATAGTCTGACTAATTTTTTAACAATATCCCGTGTATCAACCCCTTTGAGGATTATACGAAAACCGAGTTCCGATCATATCAGCTCCGATTCCGGTCTGAACTGCATCAAATAAAATTTCGATGAATTCCAATAACCAATAAGAACAAAACATGTAAAAATATCCATAAAATGGTCCGACTCAATTTTTAACAATATTCCGTGTACTAACACCTTTGAGGATTATCCGAAAATCGAATTTTGATCATTTAAGCCTCGATTTAGGTCCGAACTGTGCCAAATAAAATTTTATTGAATTCTAATAACCCATAGGAACAAAATATGTAAAAATATCCACAGAATGGCCCGACTCAATTTTTAACAATATCCCGTGTACTAACCTCTTTGGGAATATCCGAAAATCAAGTTTCGATCATATCAACTCCGATTTATGTCCGAATTACGTCAAATAAAATTTCATTGAATTCCAATAACCAATAGGAACAAAATATGTAAAAATATCCACAAAATGGCTCGACTCAATTTTTAACAATATCCAGTGTACTAACCCTTTGAGGATTATCCGAATATCGAGTTTTGATCATTTCAGCCTCGATTCAGGTCCGAACTGTGCCGAATAAAATTTCATTGAATTCTAATAACCCATAGGCACAAAATATGTAAAAATATTCACAAAATGGTCCGACTCAATTTTTAACAATATCCCGTGTACTAACCCTTTTGAGGATTATCTGAAAACCGAGTTTTGATCATTTCAGCCTCAATTCAGGTCCGAACTTTGCCAAATAAAATTTCATTGAATTCCAATAACCAATAGGAACAAAATATGTAAAAATATCCACAAAATGGCTCGACTCGATTTTTAACAATATCCAGTGTACTAACCCTTTGAGGATTATCCGAAAACCGAGTTTTGATAATTTCAGCCTCGATTCAGGTCCGAACTGTGCCAAAAAAATTTCACTGAATTCTAATAACCCATAGGAACAAAATATGTAAAAATATCCACAAAATGGCTGGACTCGATTTTTAACAATATCCCGTGTACTAAACTCTTTGAGGATTATACGAAAACCGAGTTTCGATCATTTAAGCCCCGATTCAGGTCCGAACTGTGCCAAAAAAAATTTCATTGAATTCAAATATCCCATAGGAACAAAATATGTAAAAATATCCACAAAATGGTCCGACTCAAATTTTAACAATATTCTGTGTACTAACCCCTTTGGGAATATCCGAAAATCAAGTTCGATCATATCAACTCCGATTTATGTCCGAATTACGTCAAATAAAATTTCATTGAATTCAATAACCAATAGGAACAAAATATGCAAAAGTATCCACAAAATGGTCTGACCCAATTTTTAATAATATTCCGTGTACTAACCCCTTTGAGGATTATCCGAAAACCGAGTTTTGATCATTTCAGCCTCGATTCAGGTCCGAAATGTGCCAAATAAAATTTCATTGAATTCTAATAAACCATAGGAACAAAATATGTAAAAATATCCACAAAATGGTCCGACTCAATTTTTAACAATATCCCGTGTACTAACCCCTTTGAGGATTATCCGAAAACCGAGTTTTGATCATTTCAGCCTCGATTCAGGTCCGAACTGTGCCAAATAAAATTTCATTGAATTCTAATAACCCATAGGAACAAAATATGTAAAAATATCCACAAAATGGTCCAACTCAATTTTTAACAATATTCCGTGTACTAACCCCTTTGAGGATTATCCGAAAACCGAGTTTTGATCATTTCAGCCTCGATTCAGGTCTGAACTGTGCCGAATAAAATTTCATTGAATTCTAATAAACCATAGGAACAAAATATGTAAAAATATCCACAAAATGGCTCGACTCGAATTTTAACAATATCCAGTGTACTAACCCTTTGAGGATTATCCGAAAACCGAGTTTTGATCATTTCAGCTTCGATTCAGGTCCGAACTCTGCCAAAAAAATTTCACTGAATTCTAATAACCCATAGGAAAAAAGTATGAAAAATATCCACAAAATGGTCCGACTCAATTTTTAACAATATCCCGTGTACTAACCCCTTTGGGAATATCCGAAAATCAAGTTTCGATCATACCAACTCCGATTTATGTCCGAATTACGTCAAATAAAATTTCATCGAATTCCAATAACCAATAGGAACAAAGTATGTAAAAATATCCACAAAATGGCTCGACTCGATTTTTAACAATATTCAGTGTACTAACCCTTTGAGGATTATCAGAAAACCGAGTTTTGATCATTTCAGCCTCGATTCTGGTCCGAACTGTGCCAAAAAAATTTCATTGAATTCTAATAACCCATAGGAACAAAATATGTAAAAATAACCACAAAATGGTCCGACTCAATTTTTAACAATATCCCGTGTACTAACCCCTTTGAGGATTATCCGAAAACCGAGTTTTGATCATTTCAGCATCGATTTAGGTCCGAACTGTGCCAAATAAAATTTCATTGAATTCTAATAACCCATAGGAACAAAATATGTAAAAATATCCACAAAATGGTCCAACTCAATTTTTAACAATATTCCGTGTACTAACCCCTTTGAGGATTATCCGAAAACCGAGTTTTATTCATTTCAGCCTCGATTCAGGTCCGAACTGCGTCAAATAAATTTTTTTTGAATTCTAATAACCCATAGGAACAAAATATGTAAAAATATCAACAAAATAGTCTGACTAATTTTTTAACAATATCCCGTGTATCAACCCCTTTGAGGATTATACGAAAACCTAGTTTCGATCATATCAGCTCCGATTCCGGTCTGAACTGCATCAAATAAAATTTCGATGAATTCCAATAACCAATAAGAACAAAACATGTAAAAATATCCATAAAATGGTCCGACTCAATTTTTAACAATATCCCGTGTACTAACACCTTTGAGGATTATCCGAAAATCGAATTTTGATCATTTAAGCCTCGATTTAGGTCCGAACTTTGCCAAATAAAATTTTATTGAATTCTAATAACCCATAGGAACAAAATATGTAAAAATATCCACAGAATGGCCCGACTCAATTTTTAACAATATCTCGTGTACTAACCTCTTTGGGAATATCCGAAAATCAAGTTTCGATCATATCAACTCCGATTTATGTCCGAATTACGTCAAATAAAATTTCATTGAATTCCAATAACCAATAGGAACAAAATATGTAAAAATATCCACAAAATGGCTCGACTCAATTTTTAACAATATCCAGTGTACTAACCCTTTGAGGATTATCCGAATATCGAGTTTTGATCATTTCAGCCTCGATTCAGGTCCGAACTGTGCCGAATAAAATTTCATTGAATTCTAATAACCCATAGGCACAAAATATGTAAAAATATTCACAAAATGGTCCGACTCAATTTTTAACAATATCCCGTGTACTAACCCTTTTGAGGATTATCTGAAAACCGAGTTTTGATCATTTCAACCTCAATTCAGGTCCGAACTTTGCCAAATAAAATTTCATTGAATTCCAATAACCAATAGGAACAAAATATGTAAAAATATCCACAAAATGGCTCGACTCGATTTTTAACAATATCCAGTGTACTAACCCTTTGAGGATTATCCGAAAACCGAGTTTTGATAATTTCAGCCTCGATTCAGGTCCGAACTGTGCCAAAAAAATTTCACTGAATTCTAATAACCCATAGGAACAAAATATGTAAAAATATCCACAAAATGGCTGGACTCGATTTTTAACAATATCCCGTGTACTAAACTCTTTGAGGATTATTCGAAAACCGAGTTTCGATCATTTAAGCCCCGATTCAGGTCCGAACTGTGCCAAAAAAAATTTCATTGAATTCAAATATCCCATAGGAACAAAATATGTAAAAATATCCACAAAATGGTCCGACTCAAATTTTAACAATATTCTGTGTACTAACCCCTTTGGGAATATCCGAAAATCAAGTTCGATCATATCAACTCCGATTTATGTCCGAATTACGTCAAATAAAATTTCATTGAATTCAATAACCAATAGGAACAAAATATGTAAAAGTATCCACAAAATGGTCTGACCCAATTTTTAATAATATTCCGTGTACTAACCCCTTTGAGGATTATCCGAAAACCGAGTTTTGATCATTTCAGCCTCGATTCAGGTCCGAAATGTGCCAAATAAAATTTCATTGAATTCTAATAAACCATAGGAATAAAATATGTGAAAATATCCACAGAATGGCTCGACTCGATTTTTAACAATATCCGTGTACTAACCTCTTTGAGGATTATACGAAAACCAAGTTTCGATCATTTAAGCCCTGATTCAAGTCCGAACTTCACCAAATAAAATTTCGTTGAATTCCAAAAACCCATAGGAACAAAATATGTAAAAATATCCACAAAATGGCTCAACTAAATTTTTAACAATATCCCGTGTACTAACCCCTTTGAGGATTATCCGAAAACTGAGTTTTGTTCATTTCAGCCTCGATTCAGGTCCGAACTGTGCCAAATAAAATTTCATTGAATTCTAATAACCCATAGGAAAAAAGTATGAAAAATATCCACAAAAATGTCCGACTCAATTTTTAACAGTATTCGTGTACTAACACCCCTTTGAGGATTATCCTAAAACCGAGTTTTGATCATTTCAGCCTAGATTCAGGTCCGAACTATGCCAAATAAAATTTCATTTAATTCTAATAAACCATAGGAACAAAATATGTAAAAATATCCACAAAATGGTCCGACTCAAATTTTAACAATATTCCTTGTACTAACCCCTTTGAGGATTATCCAAAAATCGAGTTTTGATCATTTTAGCCTCGATTCAGGTCCGAGTTGTGCCAAATAAAATTTCATTGAATTCTAACAAACCAAAGAAACAAAATATGTAAAAATATCAACAAAATGGCTCGACTCGATTTTCAACAATATCCCGTTTACTAACCCCTTTGAGGATTATCCGAAAACCGAGTTTTGATCATTTCAGCCTCGATTCAGGTCCGAACTGTGCCAAATAAAATTTTATTGAATTCTATTAACCCATAGGAACAAAATATGTAAAAATATCCACAAAATGGCTGGACTCGATTTTTAACAATATCCCGTGTACTAACCTCTTTGAGGATTATACGAAAACCGAGTTTCGATCATTTAAGCCCCGATTCAAGTCCGAACTTCACCAAATAAAATTTCGGTGAATTCCAATAACCCATAGGAACAAAATATGTAAAAATATCCATAAAATGGCTCGACTCGATTTTTAACAATATCCCTTGTACTAACCCCTTTCAGGATTATCCGAAAACCGAGTTTTGATCATTTCAGCCTCGATTCAGGTTCGAACTATGCCAAATAAAATTTCATTGAATTCTAATAACCCATAGGAACAAAATATATAAAAATATCCACAAAAAGGTCCTACTCAATTTTTAACAATATTCCGTGTACTAACCCCTTTGAGGATTATCCGAAAACCGAGTTTTGATCATTTCAGCTTAGATTCTGGTCCGAACTGTGCCAAATAAAATTTCATTGAATTCAAATAAACCATAGGAACAAAATATGTAAAAATATCCACAAAATGGTCCGACTCAAATTTTAACAATATTCCGTGTACTAAAACCTTTGAGGATTATCACCGAGTTTTGATCATTTTAGCCTCGATTCGGGTCCGAGCTGATTAGATAATATGGACTCTAATTGGGATTTGGGCTGATTTAATTTTTTTTGTCTCTCCTATATAATATCTCTTTGTGGCTTGGAAAGGGTTACACGTTTTATTAAAACCCTAGCTGCTAGAGAGGTAGAGAGAAAAGAGAGAAAGAAAAATGGATTATTGTGCTAGTACACAGAATCCTCTGTTCGAGCTTCTGCGTGGATACTGATAGAGCGTATATAATTGCATACGGGATATGTGGTGTTCAATCAATCTAGGATCTCCATCTGTCAACCGAATCGTAAAGCTTCTTAAGGTATAGATTCTGATCTCCATAATCTGCCCAGAATTATACATGGATCCTGGTTTGGGTTTCGAATTTTTTTTGTTTTATTTACGTTTATTCGCTACGTTTTATGCCTCGGAACTCAACAATGGCATCAGAGCTACGTGTATAAGGGGCCGATTTGGTTACGTGTTTACTGTTTTTGATGCATGTATGCATGTTATATGAATCTACCTTGATACAGTTATGAGATATGTCGATGATAATATGTTATGTCGTTCATATATGATTTTGTTATGTTGTATATTATGATATAATGATACAAGCATGTTTACAATCTACCATGACTGATCCATGTGCGATTTTGTATGTTATGCATGTTGTCTGGTTTATATAGTGATATAAACTGTTGGACAGATTGTGTAAGGACACGATCTGTAAACTGTGATACGATTTGAATGTATATGATACATGCTTCCAGAACTGTATATGATGCAGAGGCTAAAAGATATGATCTTTTGTTAAGAAATTGATGATTTCTTAAGAGGACGAGCCTTCTGGAATTAAAACAAAATCCCGATACTTCCATTATTGGAACGAGATGGGTCATTCGTAATAAACTTGACGAAGGTGGAGAAGTGGTAAGAAATAAAGCAAGATTAGTTGCTCAAGGCTATACTCAAATGGAAGGTATAGATTTTGATGAAACTTATGCTCCCGTAGCTAAAATCGAGTCTATTCGAATGTTTTTAGCTTACGCGTGCTATAGAGTTTTCAAAGTCTATCAAATGGATGTTAAATCGGCATTCCTAAATGGTGTCTTAGAAGAAGAAGTTTATGTGAGACAACCACTGGGATTCAAAGATCATAAGCATCCTAATTATGTATACAAGTTATACAAAGCCTTATACAGATTAAAACAAGCTCCAAGAGCTTGGTATGAGCGGTTAAGTAAATTCCTAATCGATAATGGTTTTAAAATGGGAATTGCGGATACTACTCTATTTACAGAGTATGAAGGTGATGATATCTTGCTCGTTCAAATTTACGAAGATGATATTATTTTTGGTGCAACCAAAGAATCACTATATAGTAAATTCTCGGAAAAGATGAGTAAAGAATTCGAAATAAGCATGATGGGAGAATTAAATTTCTTTCTAGGTTTGCAAAGTAAGCAATCTCGAGATGGCATTCATATTTCACAATCGAAGTATTGTAAGGAAATGTTAAAGAAATTCGAGATGGAAAATGCAAAGCCTATTAGTACTCCTATGTCTATCTCCGATAAGTTATATATAGATGAAAGCGGTGTTTCCGTAGATATTAAGAAATATCGTGGGATGATAGGAAGTTTGCTTTATATCACGGCTAGTAGACCGGATATACAATTTAGCGTTGGTAAATACGCTCGCTTTCAAGTGGATCCAAAGGAATCTCATTTATCCGCGGTTAAACGGATATTTAGATATCTTAAAGGTACTACGGATTTAGGTCTTTGGTATCCAAAAGGACATCCGTTCGACTTAGCGTGTGTACATGGTACGTGTCAATTTCTCGGTGGATGCTTAGTTTCTTGGTTTTCGAAGAAACAAAACTCCGTTTCTATTTCTACCACCGAAGCGGAATATATAGCGGCCGCGAAATGTTATGCTCAAATCTTTTGGATGAAGCAAACATTAGCCGACTATGTTGTTAAATTCGATGTGGTATCTATTTTGTATGATAATACGAGTGCAATTGATTTGAGTAAAAATCCGGTATTGCATGCGAGATCTAAACACATAGATATTCGACATCATTTTCTTCGTGATCATGTTAATAAAGGTGATATTAAGTTGGTTCATATCGATACCGAAATTAATATCGCAGATATTTTCACAAAACCTTTAAGCTCCGAAAGATTCTCTATATTGCGATTTGATTTAGGAATGATGGAGTGTCCTAATTAATTTGTCAAATTTTATTCAAAACATATATTACTTTATTTTAATAGTTTTACAACTTAGAGCATTGTTTAAGCGGATTTTCAAGCGGGACTTGAACGTTGAGATTTCTTCGACAATGTTGTGAGCTGTAAATAATTAAACCAAAAGGAGTATGTGGTTTGTTTAATTTTTGCAAATTAATTTTAATAAGTTCCATATTATTTTTATTAGCTAAAATTTATTTATTTTCGAAAATTTGGAACTTTGTGCATTTTATTATTCTACAATAAAATAGCTATTTTTATGGTGGCGCAGAAATTTTTGGAGAATTTTTCTGATTTATTTACTATTTTATATGATTTTTCGAAAATAGTTTTTAATCAAAAAAAATCATGTAAAATTCAAAAATAAATCAAGCAAGGGCTGATACGTGTGTGTGTGTAATGCGTATCTGGAGTCTGGTAGTCAACAGTCAGCTGGTCAAGCATCGAAAAGGCGCGAGAAGATCTGGTCCGTTGATTCAAAGGTCAGTCATAAGCTGGACCGTAGAAAGTTTTATTAAATAAATTTCTTAAAATAGAAATTTATTAAACTCTCTATTCTCCCTCCTGCTTTGTCGAAACTTTAGTTTTCAAAATCCAAATTCCGGCCACACCATTGATCGATTGCAAAATCCAACCCCAGATTCGTGTTCTCCACATCGAAATACATACACACCAATATCAAACGCTCAAATATCTATTCGATATTCAATTTCCCCAAATTTGAGTTTGATATAGGTTTAACAAAAAGCCTTCAACAAACCGTTTAATCGATTTGTTCATGCGTATATGATCCATTTAATCGGGATTATACGCTCAGACGCTTCAAGATATTTTTTCTCTTGATTGATCGAGGCGTCAGGGCATATAAGGTCTGGTGAAATCGATCATATGATGATAATCGTATGTATTTGAGTGAGTATTCTATGGTCCCTTATCAGTGTATTGTGATTTTTATCCTGTGGACGGAGGTAGTTAGCCATGTGTTTGATAATCTTTTGGCGCAGAGATAAAAATTACAGTGCTATGATGATCATATGCCTCTAATTAGTCAATTGTCTTGGTACTGAGATTTTTACTGTATGGACAAGGATAGTTGGCTCTGGTTGATAATCTTTGTGCACAAAAGTAAAAAATTGTAGTGTCTTGATAATGATTCAAGGATTTTTGTGCTTAGATTGTGATATTTCAATGTTTTTGCAAAGAGAGTTTATTGGCACGGTAGAAAACTATGATTTAGTTGTGATTGAATTTTGAGATTTCTGCCGTACCAAGAGACATCTCTATGCAATGATTTTGTTGAAAATCTAGCCTATCTCAATGTTCTTGTATTGAGATCCTGTTGGCATGATAGAAACTTTGTTTTGATTAGTCTTAATTCGAGTTTTCTGCCTTACCAACAGGCATCCCTTTACATTGATATTGTTTGATTACTGTTGTGGTGATCATATCCTTGATATCCTATCTTACTTTGTTTGATTATATTTTAATTGCCTATTTGTTCTAACCCTAATGGTTTGTGATTGTCTTTGTGTGACTTTGGCCACTGCCTTGGTGAGGATTTGGTACTCTGATTGCTTAAGTAAGTGCTAGTGTAAGGTTTGGATGTTGTCATGTGTATTACCACCATGACCAAGGTGCACAAATCCTAGACTCTTGCATTTTGAGTATAAATTTCTTGATTATGCCTAATACTTGCTTGAGTTGCTTTGTGATAATTGAATATGCCCTGTACCAGCCTTAATATGGTCATATCTTTGTGCCTTGTCTAATTGCTTATTTTTCCTTGCAGTGTGCTTATGTGCTAAGTGGTAGTGTCATAGTATAGAGTTATTTATCTTGCAGTTAGCATAATCTTGAAAAATATTGGTCTTTGCTAATTTGCCATCTAACTCTAAGTACTATATATAATTGCAACTACATGCTTGCTCATATGAGTTCATTATATCTGTGTGCATCTAAGTTGAGTTGCAAAATCTATAAAATTTATATATTTATTTATATAAGTTTTATTTCTAATCAATTAGGATTTCTAGATAAATAAAATGCAAATTACTTGAATAATTGCTCTTTGATCACATTGTGCTTATTGAGTTATAAAATTAATTTTCTTTGATTATGTGATCATTTATACTCAATAGGATTAAAATTGGATTCTGTGAATCACTTAGGAACTGATGAGATTTTAATGAATTATTTTTGGTTTATAGCCCTCAGTCCTATTACCTGTGATAGACTTATTTTAATATCTTATGCTTGTAGAACTTATTTGTTTATTAGTTTGCAGATTGCATATATTGTGTCTAAGTGCAATGAACTTGTTTTGATCTTATCGTTAGACAAATATCTGTGCATGCTTCTAGTTGCTTGAACTAAACTAGTTGGATTTTTCTCTTAACTAGATTGAGCTCTCTATATGATAACCTTGTGCTTCTAGTTACCAACTTAGTTAGAATAATCTTTTGTGATTTGATGCATGTCATTTCCTAAATTCTAGCTGTTTGCACTAAATCACGCAAGCGTACGTGGTCACAAGTAATACAGATATAAGTCAAGTTCGTTCCCACAGAGATCTTAGGTTTCAATTCAGTTTTGTACCTATGCAACAATGTATGGTTATTATGCACTGCTAAGACAATTAACAATATTAAGTTTTTACTAACTATATTTAACTAAGATACAAATTAACAAACTAAAAATTACTAAATACTTATATGCGAGAAAACATGGAATCCTAACTTCATCATCTACTTCACTTAGAGTTGACGCCTTTAATCAATACATATGATGGTTTTGATATCTGATCGGATAACACGAAACAAGTAAAAGCTACCTCTCGGTATACTAATACCAAACTACGCATGCATCCACAAAAGAGATAGAAGATGGGTAGACACCAATTATGTTTAGACCCTATATCTCTATAGAATTTGAAAACATAAAGGTTGAAGCACAAGTTATCCACATAGATCACATAGGGTAGCATCATATCTCTATGTATGCCACAAATCATGATAATAATATCAACCTATCCTATGCTAGCATGGCAAGTTCTAAATCTCAAGATCCACTCTCGTTTCGCAAGAGATTAACAAATTAGATGTTCATGACTCATCTAAACACGTGAAACACAACCATACGAGGATATCAAGAATTCACCACACATAAATCTTTAAAGCAATCAAACTACTAAGTTACATAGATAAATCTGTTAGAATCCCATGACAACGATTAGTTCATAATCGAACCTCTCGTCATCATGGGATCTGATGAAACCATGATAAAAACAAAGTATGAAAAGATACAAATAAATCTAAGTAATTGATATATAATGGTTCTCTCCTAATGATACAAATTACAAGGGTTGGATGTGTTTATATAGGCTCTAGAAGTTTTGCCCACCAAGCAATTGCCGTTTCAGAGTTGGAATAGAAGATTGGCAATTTCCGTTCTTGAATGAGAATAGAATTGCAAATTCCATGTATAGATCTGATTCTGGAATGTTCTAGCCGCCCAGAACAATTACCATACTTATTAGAAGTAGGAATTATAGCAATTTCCTTGTCAAAGTTGAATTTCTGCAGCTCGGCACATAATACGTTTCCTAAACTGATTCGGTTTTGAAGGAAAAATTCGTAGCTGTCTTTTCTTAAGTATTTCTGGAACGTTCCAATCATAATTGGACCTCTGGACCACCTTAGAATGATAGAGAATCTCGTTATCTTCGCGTGGACTGCTTACGGGCCTCAAACGGACTTCTAGAACTCAAGATATGGCCAAAACAGTAATTTTCAAGATTTTCCGCGCGCAACCTGCACCCAGCAGTCTGTTTGTCGCGCAGCCTGCGCCAACCACGCGCAACCTGCCCGTGCAACACCTGTCCCATATTGTAGAAAATCTCCCAAGCTTCGCGTGGGCAGTAAGATCGCTGAAAACAGACTTCTAAAACTCCAGATATGTCCAAAAAAGTGTAGACTGCGCAACCGTCTCAGAAATCCGAATTTCAATCAATTAATTCTCCAAAAACGATAGAAGCATCCACCTTAATCAACATTCTTGTAAATCTGCACAACTAAGCAAAACACATCAAAATTACAACAAACTTGAGCCCAAGACAATCAATTTAAGCCGATATGGAACGCTCCAAGTGGATATAAATCCACTTATCACACCCCCAAACTTAAACCGATGCTTGTCCTCAAGCATAAACAATTACAACTAACTAATTAGTACCACTTCCGTAGGTGATCACGGTTGCATTTGGCATATGCAACAAGCCCTTTAAACCCCTAGGCAGCCCTAGTGGACGAGTAAGGTCTCGTGAGGGCCTATAGCGAATGTACCCACAAAATCCATTTAACCTAATGCAATGCAATGCATGAATGCAAGTAATATGAAAATGCAATTAATAACCTACCATAATGTCAAATCCTCTCATGCCATATCAACGTAAGAATCAAAGTAAATACGCAATGTCTTGGTGTCGAAAGTGCAAGTATTCACATAGTCTACTCAATAAACATGCATAAGTTCTCACAAGTCCATGTCAAGTGTAAGAATAAGTTAGTAAACATGCTAAGCCTACAAGAGCACATCTTTGAGACAAAACTCGGGATCTCATACGCAAAAACAAGTAAACACTCACAATCCACTCATAAAAGAATATTCACTCAAGAACAAGGGTAAGTGTATCACTCAATTCCAACAAAATCATAAGCATGCTTGACAAGTGGTATCAATCTAACTCTTAACACAACATACATCAATGACGATAATCAAAAGGTCTTTATTTGGGTTGTAACGGGGCTAGGGACATGGTATGTCAGATAAGCCAAAACAGGTGAAGTGTCAAAAGCTAGTAGGAACTTATAATAAATCATACACAACCACCTATTTTTCCCCCACATACTTTTACTATTTTTCTTCCAACAAAAACACTCGACTAGTCGACTAAAGTAGGATCACAATAACACAAATATGCTCTCATAATATAACTTTTTTTCTCTCTTTTTTCTCTTTTTTTTCTCTTTTTTCTCTTTTTTTTTCTCTTTTTTTTTTGTTTTTTTTCTTTTTTTTTTCGAGAGCTAAAGCAACAATAATATAGACAATAACAATAATCCCATGATTTTATTACACATGCCGACTATCAAGCAACAACCAAACCCAAATTTCAATATTTCCCCCAAAATTATGACCAACAATAAACCCCTCCTTGCACACCTTATTACTCCCTTAAGCACTCTACTAGCCTTTGACAATGTGGGTTCAAATTAATGTAAGGCCAATACAAGAAAAAGGTCTAGGCAAGCAATGTGGTATGTCACCGAAAAAATAGAATTAAGCTCAACGGGTTAACTAATTGATCATGTAAACATGGTGTGGTAATATGGGAAAACATGCGGTTATTCCTAATGCCTTTATCATTTTAATCGTCAAATAATGTCATGCGTTTCAAGAAAGACCTCAAGCAACTGCTAGCAATGCAAACAATCCGTGGACACTCAAGCAAACGAATAAATTGCAACAAATATGCAATAAGGCTCAAAATCTCACTTGGTGGGAAAAACATACTCAATCCCAAGTAAAAATCTCTCTAACGTACCTACTTGTATTCAAAGCCTGAAAACTAAATCATCTTGCATATATTCATGTCCTTCTAATTACCTACAACATTCAATAAGTCTACTAGTTTCAACTTACTAGTGTATGTGTGTGCACAAGAACAAAGCATACCACTTCTCAATCAAAAGCGTCAACAACACAAAATTCCTATCAAGAATGGGTGCAAATGCAAACTATTATGAACTCACATCATATACGAACATTAAAACAGAATGTCCTATATGAAACAAACGTAGATAACACGAACATAAATGCATAATTTACTACTACTAATATGCAAGCATGAAATCCTACATGAACACAATGACTAACAATCACATATATATGCACTACTTATCCCTCAAACCACCCCCAAACTTAAATTATTCAATGTCCTCATTGAATGGAAGTAAATACGAGGGAAAGTAGAAAACATACCAGTATACAACAATGCTTGGGTTGCCTCCCAAGAAGCGCTTCTTTAACGTCAATAGCTTGACGTTACTTCCAAGCCTCCATTAAGGATGATAATAGTTTGCCTGGTCCTCTCTTCGTGAGACTTCATCGTCGTCACGGCGGCACACTTTCTGCCCCTTCTCCTCGGTTGGCCTATTCGTATAACAACTATGTCCTGTTCCAATGCCTTCCTCGGTTGACCCAAAATCTATCAATTTGTAGAACAACACACATTCGCGAGCTTTGGGAGCTTCATATGAATATAATGGAGGAGGGTAAGTGTAGGTTACTGAAGCCTTTGGTTTCTCAAAGAGAACTTCCTCCATTGGCTCTAATGCGCTACCTCCATCTTTATTCTTTGAGACAAGTAGAAGATCTGCATCTTTCCCATGGTCATCATCCTCTTGGTACGCACATACCAATTCTTGAAATTTGTGCAGCTCATCAGTGTCTGTCCCAAATAGTGCCCTTTCCAAATCATCCACCATCCTAACATGATCAAATTCCTCACATGGCTTGTGAACGCTCACCTCACCTTGGAATTTGTCTTCTTCAATTAAGCATGCAGTACCTTGCTCCAAGTCACTGTTATTTTCTGGAATTGCCTCTGGTGTGAATTGTTGTTTCTCTTGTTCCAAGGCTCTCACAGCTTGAGCAACTAGAATCTCCAAAGATTTGAGAGACTCCTCGCTACTCTTTACAAACATCATAATCTCCTCCCTAGTAGAAACCTCATCTGACTGAAAAGTAGGAGTAGGTTGTTGATGTTGAAACTCTTCACTTCCATAGTAATATGACAAATCTGGAACATCTTGCTGGTACTGTTGAGGATGGTATTGAAAATATGGTTGTTCCTCATAACTCAGAGGTTCAGATTGCCACGGGTCATACTGTTGCAGAAAATTATGCCCTAGCTGCTGCTGAAAATCCTGGTTCTGCTGCTGAAGAAAATTCTGAGGATAGTAAGGCTGTGCTCCATATTGTTGACCTTGATACTGCTGATAAGGCTGCTGAGGTTGTTGAAAACCACCTTGGTTGCTCCAGCACTGATTCGTCTCATGTGCGCCCGCACATAGCTCACAAACACTAACCACCTGCTGAACTCTATAGTAATTTAGAAAATCCATCTTCAAAGTCAACGCTCTTTGACAAGTACCTGAAACACCAACGAACTACACAAGAATAGATAAGTAACTAATCCGAGTCAGTGAACTCTAACGACCACTATTGACAAGCACATAAACCAAAAATAAAACACCGATGATCCCCGGCAGCGGCGCCAAAAACTTGTTTGCACTAAATCACGCAAGCGTACGTGGTCACAAGTAATACAGATATAAGTCAAGTTCGTTCCCACAGAGATCTTAGGTTTCAATTCAGTTTTGTACCTATGCAACAATGTATGGTTATTATGCACTGCTAAGACAATTAACAATATTAAGTTTTTACTAACTATATTTAACTAAGATACAAATTAACAAACTAAAAATTACTAAATACTTATATGCGAGAAAACATGGAATCCTAACTTCATCATCTACTTCACTTAGAGTTGACGCCTTTAATCAATACATATGATGGTTTTGATATCTGATCGGATAACACGAAACAAGTAAAAGCTACCTCTCGGTATACTAATACCAAACTACGCATGCATCCACAAAAGAGATAGAAGATGGGTAGACACCAATTATGTTTAGACCCTATATCTCTATAGAATTTGAAAACATAAAGGTTGAAGCACAAGTTATCCACATAGATCACATAGGGTAGCATCATATCTCTATGTATGCCACAAATCATGATAATAATATCAACCTATCCTATGCTAGCATGGCAAGTTCTAAATCTCAAGATCCACTCTCGTTTCGCAAGAGATTAACAAATTAGATGTTCATGACTCATCTAAACACGTGAAACACAACCATACGAGGATATCAAGAATTCACCACACATAAATCTTTAAAGCAATCAAACTACTAAGTTACATAGATAAATCTGTTAGAATCCCATGACAACGATTAGTTCATAATCGAACCTCTCGTCATCATGGGATCTGATGAAACCATGATAAAAACAAAGTATGAAAAGATACAAATAAATCTAAGTAATTGATATATAATGGTTCTCTCCTAATGATACAAATTACAAGGGTTGGATGTGTTTATATAGGCTCTAGAAGTTTTGCCCACCAAGCAATTGCCGTTTCAGAGTTGGAATAGAAGATTGGCAATTTCCGTTCTTGAATGAGAATAGAATTGCAAATTCCATGTATAGATCTGATTCTGGAATGTTCTAGCCGCCCAGAACAATTACCATACTTATTAGAAGTAGGAATTATAGCAATTTCCTTGTCAAAGTTGAATTTCTGCAGCTCGGCACATAATACGTTTCCTAAACTGATTCGGTTTTGAAGGAAAAATTCGTAGCTGTCTTTTCTTAAGTATTTCTGGAACGTTCCAATCATAATTGGACCTCTGGACCACCTTAGAATGATAGAGAATCTCGTTATCTTCGCGTGGACTGCTTACGGGCCTCAAACGGACTTCTAGAACTCAAGATATGGCCAAAACAGTAATTTTCAAGATTTTCCGCGCGCAACCTGCGCCCAGCAGTCTGTTTGTCGCGCAGCCTGCGCCAACCACGCGCAACCTGCCCGTGCAACACCTGTCCCATATTGTAGAAAATCTCCCAAGCTTCGCGTGGGCAGTAAGATCGCTGAAAACAGACTTCTAAAACTCCAGATATGTCCAAAACAGTGTAGACTGCGCAACCGTCTCAGAAATCCGAATTTCAATCAATTAATTCTCCAAAAACGATAGAAGCATCCACCTTAATCAACATTCTTGTAAATCTGCACAACTAAGCAAAACACATCAAAATTACAACAAACTTGAGCCCAAGACAATCAATTTAAGCCGATATGGAACGCTCCAAGTGGATATAAATCCACTTATCACTAGCTCTGAACTGCTATTGGTAGAGTTCATAATTAATTTTATGAATGTCTGTGTGCTCTGTGTGAGAATATGTATGCTATATACAAGTGTTTATTTGTGCTCTAAGACATGTTTTTTATACATATGTCTATGTATGCTCAGAAGCTTGTTTGTGTGTGTATGTGTGAGACTTTGTTTCTCTTGAAACACAACTGTTAGATGTGAAACTTGTGCTTTTATATTAGTACTTTTGCTAAAAGTGAATTCTTGGATGTCAACTACCTTAAATTGCATTTATTGTTATTTGCTGTTAAATGCTAAAAATAAGGTTGCATGCTTGCTTTTGGCCGAATTAGTTAGTACTATCCTGATAAGTAGCCTTACTTCTCTACACAATATCATATCTTTATGTGTACATGACTGTCCTGTGTCACTGTGCTTGTACTGTACTCACTGTTCCTGCACTGTTCTTGCACATCTTTACATGCTTAACCTTTGCAAGTTATGTGTATTTAAGAGAATTGTTTGTTGCATTTACTTCACATTCTTGCATTCATTTTGTTTGTCTTCACACACTTAAACATGGCTCGTGATTGTCTTAATTGCTCAATTCCTTTGACTCCATTAAACACAACTCTGTCTTTGTTTCCCAGCACACAAACCAACACCAACACCAACACTCACCCTAAGCCATCTTCTTCGAGTTCCAGAAACAAGAAGAAGAAAGCTAAGTACAACAATGCCTTGTTCATGTCTAAGCATGGCCTTGCTAAGCCTGTAAAAGGTAAGCTTGTGCCTGGTCAGTTGGTTGAGTTGTTTCATGACTCAGATCTTCATAGAGTTCTCACTAGAGCTAAGTTAGAGCCATTTCTTACTTATCCTACTAAGAGGGTTCTTATGAGCTTGGTTGCTGATTTCTACAACAACCTCACTCTTAACCCTGGTCCTAATGGAACTGTCTTTCTCACTTCCATTGTGAATGGCATTCCATGTCTTGTTGACCAAGAGGTCCTTGTCAATGCTCTTAGACTCCATCCCACTCTCTATGCTTTTGATCACATTGACATCTCTAAGACCTTTGTATTTGAAATAAATGAGTATATTAATTTCATCTCTCTTTTCTGTGGTGTAGAGGTGCCTCCTAATGTCTTTTCTAATGATAGAGGTCATAGGTATGACCATTTCACTTCTATTTATCAAAATCTAGCTTTGTTTGTCAAACACAACTTCTTTCCTACTAATGAGAAGCTTGTAACCTTTCTTGAGATGAAAATCATGCATAGGATAGCCACAAACAGACTCAATTTCAACATACCTCATATGATTATGCTTAGGATGCATGCTGCCTCTAAGCAAGGTCTTAATCCCTATGGTCTTCTTTTGACTAGAATCTTTGAGTTTCTTAAATACAACATCACCACACCCCCTCTCTTTCATGTCACTGCTAAGATCTCTGAGTATAACTCTAGATCTGTGTTGCCTCTCAACATTCATGTTGATCCCCCTATTGAAGAGCTACTGTTGTTGTGAAACCTAAGCCTACTGAACTTCTTGTCAAAGTGCCCTATGAGACCATTAGGACTATGACTGCAGACCTAGATAAGCTTAAGGCTGATTATGTTGCTTTGAAGTCCACTCTGGACATTCTTGTGGAGAACTATGATAGGGTTGTATCTAAGCTAGAGACTGTGCAAGGTTATCTCAACACTACTATGTCTAGGATGACACTGCTTGAGAACACCCTAGCTCAGATCATTCAGTTGTAGATTAATATGCATAACAACCCTCCTCCTAGCAACATTGCCTTAGGTATCCCTATTGGTTCAGTTGTTCCTAACACCACTGAGGTTATAGAGATTGATGATCTTGATAACAATGAGAATGTGACTATGGTGGATGTTAATGTGAAGCTTGAGCCTATTGAAGAGAATGGTAATGAGGGTATGGACTGTGAGAACACTACTGATGATGTGATTAACAATGCTGAGTATAACAAGGTGGATTAGTTGGTTTGACTGGTAGTAATGTTGGTTGCTGGAAACTGAGTGGTAGTTCTATCTCCAACTGTTTTTAGTTGTTAGTTGGATTTAGAAGTTATGATAATGTACTTTTGTTTCGAATGAATGGAACTGTAGCCTATTATGTTTAGTACTTGTTTTAATTCAAAATAGTGCATTTGCATGTTTAGAATCCAAGCACACACATACCACTGTACCTATGGACTGCATTGAGATTCCTTAGAAGTCTCTTCGATCTGAACCCAAGGGAAACTGGTCACTCCTTAGGTCATATAGTTGCATGTATTCGACTTGAATTTCATAGGTGCCTTAGACTCAATTTCACTAAGTATTGCACTGTAAATCACTGTATTGTATCTCTTGACTTAAGTTTTGTCAAATATGCTCTGAAAGATTTACATATGAATTCTTATTGACACTGTTGCTTGAGTGCTAACTTGCAGGTTCCAATATCTGAGTTTATGAGTTATACTCTAAGCATCCAAGTGTTTTAAGCCTTGATCGAATTTGCTAATCTTTAAATTCTAATACCTTAGCCATATTTGACACTTAAAACTCTTACAAACTCTCTTTAGCTCTGATATACTCATACCATCAAAAGCTCTGATCTCTCTCTCTGCAAATGCTTTGAGGTTATAAACACTCAAACAATGTGACATACTCTGAACCACAAATATTCTCTAAACCTTATACAAACCTTTCTCTGATACAAACCTTATTCTTAACTCTGATACAAGTCCCATGCTAGCCTTGTCAATTTTTCTTCTACACTTGCATTGCTTTATATTCTTATGTTGATAGCTTGACTGATTCTGCTTATTGAGTACTAACAATGCAGGTATCCATTTCGAGCCTTGGTCTCGATCACTCCCAACTCTGGTTCTGGAATCATTCCCTCGACTTGATCATGTCCAGCTCTGATCCTTGCCGTGCTTAGAACAAGTTTGCACATTTCGACTCATGACCTGATACTACATTGTAATATTCTTTATGTCTTGTTTTGGGAGAATTAGACTTGTAATTCATTTAGGATTTCATTGGTTTGTAACTTAAAAATAGTCCATAAAATGTAAAGATTTATGGTGTAAGGACTATTTGGAGATATAAGGTGGATCGGTGGAATATTGTTTGTAATAGCTTAGTTATCCCCATCCCACCCACCCTTATTTGTATGGTCAATATGCTTGCATGTTCCCCCTCCCTAATCCCCTTGCATTTTATTTTTCTTCCTTTTTGGTTTTTATCAAAAATGGGAAGAGGAAAAATTCAATATGTGTGCTTATATGTTTGATTGCTTCATACGTAAAAGAAGAATGTTTACTAAATGGAAGTTGAAGATATATGTTTGGTTTTCGGTTTGAACAAAAAGAGATGGACCCATGCAAAAAATTTCAAAATCTCATCTCAAAATTTGAACTATGCTCAAAAGTTTAAAATCTTTTGTTCGAATATTTTTCAAAGGATCTTATAGCAAGGGGAAGTCATTTTTTGAAAATTTTAAACCAACATATATTCTTCAAGAGGAAAGCACTTTTATCATTCTATGATACAAAAGAGGGAAGTTTGATAATTTTTAAGTAGATTCTGTTTCTATAAATGGAATGTACTAGATAAGCTAGATCATTTATATTGTCTTATTTGATTGCTTATCTATACACGTGCTCTAACAGATTTGTTTTGCAGAATCTCACTTATCGAGAAAAGGTATATCACTTACACTTAATCGTCATTATCTTTATGTGATATGCTTGTGTGCTTATGTGATTGTGTGCTTTTATATGCATGTTTGCCTATGTCTTTTCGCGTAAAATAAACAAAGAGTTTTAATCACTTTAGGGGAAGTGTTTAAATAGGCATTTAAATGAATAAAACATTTTTCATGCATACACTAGAAATAAGTGCACACACATATTTAATTTTCGTGAGTAGTTTTGACAAATACCAGAAAGGGAAGATTGACAGACAGTCGGGAAGATTGACATGCAGTCTTTTTCTTTTAGGGTTTTGGTGATTTGTCAAAGTACGAAAATGAAAATTAAATTAGGTCTAGGAAGTTACTAGCTAACATAGTAATTCCTCCCCTAGGATTATTCGATGTGACGTTTCCGAATAACGAGTCAAATTAACAAAAACGTTTTCTCGTACCCTAATCATTTGATTTAGATAAGGTATATCCGTGCTATGATATATCCTAATCTAGATTCTATATGGTACATTTTAAAGGCAAAGTCAAGTCGGCACAAATAACGATATATTTCCGAACACTGATTTTACGCACTAAAAACGAGAGTTTTATTCAAAATAGTGTTCATTTCAAAAGTTTTATCCTCAAATATATTTGATATATTTTCCAAAAGATTATTTTCAAAAGTGCCTTATTTATTGACTTGCCGAAAGATCAAAAACAGATTTTATCTCGAACCCCTAACAGTTTTTATTTAAATAGATAAAATCATAAAATATTCAAATTAAATATTCCGAGGACTTCATGGTCATTATTATTTGAGGAATATTATGTTTGAATATATTTCAAGTCAAAACTTTAGCCAAAACGTCGACAAGTTACGACAAACGGCTAATGTATTTTATTCCGTCGCGTAAGGGTTTTTAACCAAATTATTTTTGAATAAAATACCTCCACATGTTATTTTGACTTGAAACTTTGGGAATGTCACTAGAATATTTAAAAATAATTTTAGAAAAAGTTTCATGATTTTATGAGAATATTTTTCCGGAACCCCCTAAAATCGCTTCGGTTTTTATTTTGGGTTCGCTAAAAGTCGTCCAAATATATAGAATTTTTTGGGTCGTCCTTGACCATATTTTTCATATAATATTTGAAGACTTTTGGCATTGGTCTCATATTTTTCCAAATTGTTTTAAAGAAAATCAAATGAAATGGGTTTGTCACGTAGTATCGTATTTATTGGCTATTTACGAACCAAGAGAAGCTTCCTATCTTTTATTATTGTTATTCCCACATGTGTATCTGATTATTTTAAGTAACTTGGTGGGCAAGTTGGGTAATAACTATGTGTTAGATTGTTCATTGGTTGCTTGCTCCATTCTTTAGTCTTTAACCATCTTTGATGCCTATAAATAGCAAGCCAAACACTCCCATTTCTCCTAAGCCCTAGAGCCAAAGAAATGCTGCTATTTTCTCCCTAGATACACACCATTTTCCAGAATTTAATTGCTCCAAAAAGTATCTAGAGAAACAAGCTTCAATCTTCATCTTTTGTTCATGTTTTAAGCTTGTTTTAGCACCATTTCTCACCCATAAACACACCTCTCGGCTTCACCTTCTTGGGTAGTGCTTTAGCTCGGTTTTTCCAGCCCTTGAAGTGTTCTTTAAAGTGTATTTGAGTCACCTTTAATCCCTCCTTGCATATCTTTGTGTTGGTGCTCAAACTAGGTCACTTAGGTAGTGTTTTAATCACCATTTCTTGCTCTAAAACAATCCTATCCAAGACCACTTCGAAGACAAAACTTTAGCACGTCTAAAGTGGGTTCTTTAAGTGCTTTGGAAGAGGTTTAATGTCAATTATTTAAATCATGTAATTTGGTTTCTACATTGAATAAGATTATCAATGTAGGTCTTATACACCGAATATGATTAATATAAAAAATCATAATTACGGTTTCTCTTGATATTCGGAGTGTTTCCATTTTAATAATAATTGTTAAATCATCACTAAATTAAAGATAATTTTGTGAGTTTCGCGTGGATCGTAAAATCATCTAAATATGATTCTTTTTAATATTAAATATGAATTTTTTAATATTAATAAAAAATAAATAAAATTCATTTGTATCCTTTTGTAATTATATCCTTTTTATAATATAATTTTCTTTTTAAAATTCAATTCTAATACAAATTTTTTTGTTATATCCCTTTTAGATTATAATTTTCTTTTTAATATGATATAATCTTGATCGTCTATTTTTAAAAATATTAGATTCAACGGTTGAGATTATTTTGGTAGTACACTGACCAAACCAAAATTATGGATAAGATCTCTCTTACGCTTATTATATCCTATTATATAATAAGAGTAAGAGGGATAATAAGCGAGTACTACCATAGGTCAAGAGTTCGACTCTTACTAACAACATAATTAAATTTAATATTTATAACTCTAAATACACTAATATTAATAAAACATATAATAAAATTCAGTTTTCAACATAATTAAATTTAATATTTATAACTCTAAATATACTAATAAAACATATGATAAAATTCACTTTTCAAAACTCATTAATCATCTATTAAATTTAATATTAGAAACTAAATAATCAACTATTAAATTTGATATTAGTACATGCCAAAAAATTTGTTTACAAGATAGCATTGAAAAGTACAAAAGCACGAAGCAACCTTCGTCTCTTCTATAGAAAATTACTAAGACATGAAAATAATCCAAAATAAAACATATGATATAATACACTTTTCAAAACTCAATAATCATCTATTGAATTTAATAGTAGAAACACATTAATCATTTGTTAAATTTGATATTAGTACACACCAAAAATTTAATTTACAAGATAGTCTTGAAAAGTTGCGAGAAAAATTGCGAATACATAAGCACGAAGAAGCCCTCATCTCTTCTATAGAAAACTACTACGCTCTGATTTTCGGGAAACAATCTAAATCAAACCTGACTTTAACTACTAAATAGTTCTGATTCAAAACAAAATTCATGTTTGTCTTCTGTACTTCATATGTGCATATAATTAACATTAATGTTGAAAAAAAAATCAGGTAATAATAAGATGTAATAAAAAAGTCAAAAAACAACTATTATTAGTTAAAGATATAATTTTTTATAAAATCTATACTATATATAATACACTATACTATAATAAGCAAAATGACATATATTTTGTAGTTTGGTTTTGGTTATCCTTTCATTCACAACTGTTAGATCGGTAACTCAAATAGATGATGGTCGTTCGATGCAATACTAAAAGTTGTTATATACAGAGGTCTAAAGATCGAATCCCGTCAACAACATTTTAATTTAAAATTAATATTAAAAGATGCTACATCAAAAGGTTGAAGATTCGATTGTCGCGAACAACATATTATTTTTAATTTAAAACTCAAAGTTGTTATGTACAAAGGTGAAAATTTTATAATAATATGTAACTACGTTATAAATAAATTAAAAAATAAGTTAAAAATAACTTGTGCTTTGCACAGGTTATAAGCTAGTTATATATAACTAGCTTGTAACCCGTGAAATGCACGGCTTCCTTTTTAATATTTATTATTATATTAATTTTTTTAATATTTATATATTATTAATTTACATATCAAATTTTTGTAGTTGAATATATATATATATATATATATATATATATATATATATATATATATATATATATATATATATATATAAGATTTTACACATTCAATTTAATATTTGTGTTCTACCTTGAATTCTTAAAATTTGATTTGAACGATTGCACAATCCACTTGAAATCAACAAAATAATCATTATAAATTAAGTGATAGTTTAACAATTGTTTTCCAATTAAATTACGCAAAAACAAAAGAGAGAAGAAATTAACAATTTTTTACGTTGAAAATTCTATTTGAGTTATGAAATCTACTTATATTTTATTAAAAATATAAAAATATATTTTTTCAATGTTATATTTGTTTATTTGTAATTGATTTTATTTGTTTATATTAAATTAAAGATATTTTTAAATAAAATTCAATTCTAATATAACCTTTAGCATTTAGAACCTTGGTTTATGTAAATTGGAATTAAATAATTCATGGTTTGTTGATTAAGGGATGATTAAGCTATATCGTTTCTGGAATTTGTTATATACATGTACTGATTATAACTAAAATTAGGCTTCAATATAGAAATAGATTGGTGTACAATATAATGTTCTTGTATGTATAGATTTTTGATAGAATAATGTAATTATTATTTTATCATTAGGATTTTTTTCCGATTCGTTGTATACATCTTTTTTACTTTGTTCATCCTGATCTTTGGCTGGCTCATCACAAGTGTCATGACTCATGAGCTAGCGCAATGCAGATTGTATCTTTTCTTTTTCTACCCTGAAACGTAACATATAAGAATTAAAAAATAAGTTTATACATGGCCTATCTATCTTATTATTTATACGTGATATATTAATTTGTATTAATAGCAGATTAAACCTATTCACACAAGAACAACAAACTATTTTCTAGGGCGACTGAAAAATTAATAAGTCAAATAATTTTTTATGCAAAAACAAATCGATGAAGAAAAGGTATTATAGTAAATTAACAAAGTAAAAATTATAAATAAATATATAAGGATATTATTTATAATCCAACGGATGGCTTTTAATCCAATTTTTTAATCCAACGGATCATATGCTTTTGGTAGTACACTGACTAGACCAAAAATTTGGATAATATCTCCCTTATGCTTATTATATATATATATATATATATATATATATATATATATATATATATGGAAAAAGAGTTTCTACCTGACACTGTAGGAAACTTTTCTACAGTATCGCCTTAAATTAAATCTGGGTCATAGATTAATCTAATCTAATGGCCCCGCTAGGGGCACCACACACAAATCGAATACACCCTCACACACACAATCCCACCTAATTTCCTCCATTTTTTATTTGATTTTTCCCGTTAATTAGTGATTTTTTTTTTGAAATCTGACTTCAATGTATTTTTCTCCATCTCTCAACGATCAGTTTGTATATCATATGTGCAGTAAAATCGTGATTTTAAGGCGACACTGTAGAAAAGTTTCTACAGTGTCAGGTAGAAACTCTTTACCCTATATATATATATATATATATATATATATATATATATATATAAGGATATAATTACAAAAAAAATATTCTTTTAACATTACATCTAACGGTTCTCATTAATCTGTCTCAAAATTCAACGAATATTTTTGAGTGTACCAAATAAAGTAACCAAACTACCAACCAACCAAATATACCCTAGTTTTGTTTATATATAGTATAGATAATAGATTTGGTATCAAACTTCGTCAAAAAAATTAGGGGACAGATGATTCACGTTAGGGAAACGTAATGGAATATATGAGATATGTTTTCCGTCCATACTTTTTTTTTTTGAATATTTTGGCTTATAGCCTTTTACAATGTGTATCTGTTCATTGACAAATCTCGTGGTAAGCGAGTATCGAACCCAGAACCTTTGGGTCGACTAGAGGTAAGCTCAACCAACTGAGCTACCTCAACTTGTTTAATAGTTGTTCATTACCACCTCAAATGCAATTTTATGAATAAATTTCAAAATAATCCTTCTATTTTATCATTCTCAATGCAATTCTACTCTCTCTTACATAAAACTAGTTGATAAAGCCGCGCTTCGCGGCGGTGTTACAATATTTTTAAAAAAAATCAATACATTTACGTTATATTATAATATTAATATTAAATTTTAATAATTAAATAATCTTCTCTAATGAATCGATTTCTTGTTAAATACGATTCTTTCGATTTAGCCGCTCTCTCGTTAAAACCGAAATCACAACTTTAACATATATTATAAAGATTTATATAATATTTTTTATCCATAAAATCGAACCGTAAAAAAAAAAAAAAAATTATAACTTTGGTATCAAATTCTAATAGCTAATACAATCTTTTCTAGCGAACCGTCTTCCCGTTAAATACGTTTCAAGCCGCTCTTATTTGAAACTGAAAAATTCTAACTTCATTATATAAAGAGAGTAAATTCCAATTTTTATATTCTTTAAACTTTCTAATATTTATGTAGTTTTAAAAGATGAAAATACATCTTATATTTTCTGTATATTATAGATATTCTTGTATTTATTTACAGTTTCCGCATGGGAATGTCTTTCTGTTATTTTAACTTATCAAAAAAAATTTAAATACGAAGACTTTTCGTTACGGAAATAATATTAAATTTATTGATATATTTTTGTAATGCAAGTATAATTAACTTGTATAAAAAAGATGTACAGCTTTAAAAAATCGTATCAGACGTCTCCACCGTCCTCGTATTCTACTTCCAATAAAACATTTTATTTTATGTATTACTTATATATTTAAACATCTTTTATACGGTTTTATCTAATGAATCGTTTTCTTGTTAAACACGGTTATTACTATTGATCCGCTCTCTCGTTAAGACCAAAAACCTAACTTTTACATATATTACTTGTATGTATGATAATGTTTATCCATAAAAATCAAATCCTAAAAATAGAATAAAATTTAAAACATCAATATGATATTTTAATAGCTAGTACAATCTTTTATAGTGAGTCGTCTTCCCGTTAAACATGTTTCGAGCCGCTCTCGTATGGGATCGAAATTCCAACTTCATTACAATATTGATGATACTTATCTAACGCAACAATTTTTTTCCTTACAATCAAAACCTAAAAAATAGAGTGAATTCCAATTTATACTTTCTCTAGACCTAAATTTTTTGGAGTTTTAGAAAATGAAAACACATCTTATTTTATCTTTATATTATAGATACTCCTGTATTTATTTAGGATTTCTCCATGAGATTGTTCTTTTATTATGTTAACACATCAATTCTTTTCTTTTTAAATACGGTGACTTTTTATATGACAATAGTATTGGATTTATGAATAAATTTTTCTAATATAAGTATAATTAACTTATATAAAAATATATAATTTAAGAAGATCGTACTTTCTATAAAATATTTATGTTTGCTCTATATATTCAAACACCTATTTTACTTCTAGTATAACTTTTATTTATATATTTTTTCTATAAATTCGAACTCTTATTCTCTATAAATTCGAACTCCCATTCTACTTCCAATAGAACTTTTAATCGTATGCCTTACAAATACTTATTATACTTCCGATAGAACTTCTAATCATATGTCTTCCCTATAAATTCGAACTCTTCTCCTCTACAAATTCGAACACCTATTCTACTTCTAATATGTTAATTGATATTTTTATATTTATTAGTGTTTAAAATTCTAAAATTCTAGAAAATTATAAAAATAGATTGAGACGATCTTAGAGCGCCACTTAAACTTCCGTTATCCTTCTTTATAGCCACCTAAACTTCCGCTATCCTCCTTTATATATATATATATATATATATATATATATATATATATATATATATATATATATATATATAGGGCTATTCTAGTGAGACCCTATTATTGTGAGAACTGCACATTGGGCCACAAACCAGGCCCAATAACCAAACACGCATGCGGTACTTTTGGAGAAAAAAGATTTTTTTTTTCAAATTAGACAGAAACTAATTACCTTCTTTATCATATTATTTCGAACACCACAATATTATTCTGGTGACTTCGCCTCAGATGACATCGCCTCAACATACTATACATAAATTATACTGTAACTTTTACCCCTTTAATCGCCTACTACACCAACATTCCTGTCACTATTCCCACACTACCATATCTCCCATCACCATTAAAACACTATCACCATGATCATATTGACACCCCACCATCATCAATAAAACAATCACCAAGACACCACAATCAATACATCACCACTGTCTCTACACCACTACGCCCACCATATCACAACCAGAATCACTAAATTCAAAATCGAATCACTTAAAATTACAACCACTACTTAACAGAAGCACCAAATTGAAATTCAAATCACTGAAATTTAAACTAACATTACCGATTTTTGTTTTTAAATTGTAATATATACCTATACAAATCACCAAATAAAATGGTGATTTATATCAAAAAAAGGTGACTAGTCATAAAAAAGTGATTTGTGTATAAAATTGATTAAATTGCACAAACATGACTACTCCCAACAACACTCCTTACTTTGTCTCTTGCATTTTCATTCCATTCAACGACATCATTTCCTTTGTATGTTTTTCACCGCGCTCTTATTTTCATTACTTACGCCACCATCAGATCTGAAGATAGCGTTGGAGATAATTTAATAAAATCAAAAAATAGCATAATCGTAAAAACGAATGCTAGTAGAAAATCATGAATTAGTGATGATGAAGAAGACAAAGTAGGTGTAGTCGGATTCTGAGGAGGGAGACGGTGGAGAAGAGAAGTTTAGAGATTTCAGTGAGCGAGAGAGAAGAGGGGAGGAAGATGAGAAAGAGGGAGTGAGATGCGTGTGTATTGCCATTGTTAAAGAATTTTGGAGATTATGAATTGGAAATGAAAAGGTCTGCAAGTTAAATGAGAGATAAAAGAGATAAAACTTTTAGATCTAAAAATACATGGCTGAGATTTAACGCGAGTATAAAAAATATGGGGCTGAGATTTAGTCTCAGTTCTCATAATAAGTGGGGGTCTCATTTGAGCACTTGCCTATATATATATATATAGGGAGCTACTCCAATGAGAACCATTTTATTATGAGAACTGAGAATCATTACCGATCACCGAAATTGTTTAAACAAATCACTGAATTATTATACACACACATATATTATAATTATTTATATCATCTACACTCCACAACCACCATTACACTGTCACTACCACCATCGCAACCAATACAGCACCACCAAAATCACTACCAATCACCAAATTGAAAAAGAAAAATCTTAAAAAGAAAAAATTAGAACCGCACAACAACACCACCACCATCCTGCATTGAATTACTAAAACCAAGTCCAAATCATCAAAAACTTAACTCAAATCACTAAAATTTATATACAAATCAACAAATTTTTGAACGTCAATTACCAAAAAAATCGAAGAATCATAAAAAAAAGTTTAGATCTGAGTAATGGTAGTAATTGTTCCATTACAGAGACTGTGGTTGCGACATAAGGACGCCAAAGAACGACAACATCTATTTTCACCAATTATACATTCATATAGATACACATTGTCTTTTTCGAGATATTCACACTTTCTCCGATGAATTCACATCCTCTTTGACGAGATTCTCCGACGAGATTCTTTTCTCCGTGATGATCTCTCTTTATATTTCTTTTCCCCTCTTTCTATTCATACATATTGCTATTTTGAGAACAAAAATGGTATGATTTGCCATCACGTGGTGGTGATAATTGATGATGTGAATTTGAAAACAAATGATGCTATCTTCGTCGAGGAGTGATGTTTGCAGAGATTGAAATTAAAGAAAAGGAGAGAAGTGAGGGAGTTGTTGAGTGTGACAGTAGGTGAGGGATCGGTGAGAAAGATGAAAAGATGTGTGGCCACGATTAAAAGAAGTTATAAAATTTGTAAGGTTGAGAATGATTCTCATTTCTCATATAACATGGGGTTCTCATTTGATCGTCTCCCTATATATATATATATATATATATATATATATATATATATATATATATATATATATATATATATAGGCAAGTGCTCAAATGAGACCCCCCTTATAATGAGAACTGAGACCAAATCTCAGTCCTCTATTTTTTAAGTTATCTTTTAATCCTGACCACATATCTGTTATCAACATATCATCTATTCCACCCCCCATTTAACTGCTTTTTTTTTATCATTGACCCACCTCACATATACGTATACATATAAACATATTCTTCATCTTCCCAACGAGCACACTTTTTTTCCGGCGAATTCATGTAATCTCCGACGAGTTCGTACTTATTTTTTCACGTTGTATCTCTTCATCTCTTCCATATTATCTATTTCATGTCTCGAATCAAAACTTTAATAAGCTTATATCAACACCGTCATCAAGTTTTTTAATGGCTGAAATGTGTCATCAAAAGGTTTAATCGACGATGATTCAAAAAATACCAACAAACTCGTTGAAGTGGTGGAATTAGTTGGAATATTCAAGCCTTTGATTTGATCTTGTCACAAGAAAATGGATATGAGAACTTCGACGAGACGCGTGAAGGAAGAGGTGAAGATGGGGAAATGGAGGAAGTACAACCTAAGAGAGAAGTGTTTTGCCCAGATCTGAATTTTTTTCTTGATTTGCATTCAAAAATTTTGGTGATTTGCATTCGGATTTTGGTGATTTACATAGAATTTTTATGATTTCTGTTCAATTTTTGGTGATTCGTGTATAAATAAGGTGATTTGTTTATCAATTTGTTGACTGTATGTTGGTGACCCTGTGTTGGTAATTTGTATTTTGGTGTATAATGCCAACAAACTCGTTGAAGTGGTGGAATTAGTTGGAATATTCAAGCCTTTGATTTGATCTTGTCACAAGAAAATGGATATGAGAACTTCGAGGAGACGCATGAAGGAAGAGGTGAAGATGGGGAAATGGAGGAAGTACAGCCTAATAGAGAAGAGAAAAGTGTTTTGCCCAGATCTGAATTTTTTTCTTGATTTGCATTCAAAAATTTTGGTGATTTGCATTCGGATTTTGGTGATTTTCATAGAATTTTTATGATTTCTGTTCAGTTTTTGGTGATTCGTGTATAATTAAGGTGCTTTGTTTATCAATTTGTTGACTGTATGTTGGTGACCCTGTGTCGGTAATTTGTATTTTGATGATTTTAGTTTGAATTAGTAATTTTAATTTAAGTTGAATGATCATTTAGTGGTGGTGTACAGTGATGTTGTTTTTGTTGTTGAATTTGGTATTGTTGTTGCGATGGTGATGAAGTGTAGTACGAGTGGTGGAAATAGTGCGGGATAATCGGAGATGATATATATGTATGTAATTAAATTTTTTTTAATAAAATTAATATTAGGGTCTCAATTCTCATTATAAGGAGGGTCTCATTGGAGCAGCTCCCTATATATATATATATATATATATATATATATATATATATATATATATATATATATATATATATATATATAGAGAGAGAGTTGCACTCCATAACAAAAACCAAACCAAACCAAACAAACCCAGCATATCCCGCTCGGAGCAGGGTCTGGGGAGGGTGAGATGTACGCAGACCATACCTCTACTTTTTACGATAGAGAGGCTGTTTCCGTGAAGACCCCCGGCTTAGTGCTCAACAAAAATAGTGTGTGTTCTCTACAAAGAAGATTACGAATGTGAAAGTATTCAGCCGAACCTGGGCCCATGGCTTGGACCTCATGGGACTTACCTAAGCGGGCATTGGAAACTCATCTCCTGATATAGGTCGGCTCCGAACAACACTCCCTGCCAAAAACTCCTCTCCTGCCAAACACTAAACCACAAGCATCAAACAGTCAAATATTAAAAGCTACAAGAGACAACCTAACTCTAAGACAAAGCTAAACGGGACAACCCAACTCTCAGACTCTCAATAACAGAACCACTCCCTAGAAGAGAATCCACAACTCTGATACGACGCCTCCAAGTGGACCTGTCAGCTGTCATGGTCTCGCTAAGGTTTAAGTCCTTCAAATCTAACCTTATTTGCTCCTCCCAACTTCTCCTCGGTTTACCTCTCCTTCTCACCCCTACGACCGAAATACTCTCTACCCTCCTCACTGGGGCCGTAGCCTGCCTCCTGCGGATGTGACCGAACCATCTCAATCTCCCTTCCTTAACTTTCTCAGCAATAGGCGCAACTTCTAACTCATTCCGGAAAACAGCATTCGGTATTCTATCCAGCATAGTGCGCCCACACGACCAACGCAACATTCTCATTTCAGCCGCTTCCAACTTGCTCTCCAACGCCTTCTTCCCAGCCCAACATTCGGAACCATACAACATCGCAGGTCTGATTGCTGCTCTATAGAATTTACCCTTCAATTTTAAAGGGATTTTCCTGTCGCACAGCACTCCTGACGCTGCTCTCCATCTAAGCCACCCAGCCTTGATACGATGAGTTACGTCACCCTCCAGCTCTCCTTCCTTCTGAATGATAGAACCCAAATACTTGAACTTATCCGTGCGAGGGACAATCTGATCTCCAATCATAACCTCAACCCCTTCCTCGATGGGCTCACCACTGAAGTTGAGATACTCGGTCTTAGACCGGCTCACACGCAGGCCTTGGGATTCCAAAGTAGATCTCCATAATTCCAACTTTGCATTCACCTCCCCCCTCGACTCCGCCACTAACACAATGTCATCAGCAAAAAGCATGCACCACGGGACGTCATCTTGGATCCCCCGCGAAATGACATCTATTATTATGGCGAAAATGAGAGGGCTTAGGGCCGACCCCTGGTGCAACCCTATCCCAACCGGGAAATAGAGGGTATCACCGACTGGTGTCCTAACGCAAGTCGAAGCTTGAGAGTACATGTCTTGGATCGCCCTAACGTACAATGAAGACACCCTCCTCTCTTCTAGGCTCCTCCAAATAACATCTCGTGGGATGCTATCGTACGCTTTCTCAAGGTCAATGAACACCATATGCAGGTCCTTACGCCTTTCTCTAAACTTCTCCATAATGCGACGAACGAGATGAATAGCCTCGGTCGTCGATCCCCCAGGCATGAAACCAAATTGGTTCTCTGAGATCTCTACCATTCTTCTCACTCTGCCTTCAACCACTCTCTCCCAAAGTTTCATAGTATGACTGAGTAGTTTAATACCCCAATAGCTACTACAACTCTGAGCATCACCTTTGTTCTTTAAAAAAGGCACCACAATACTGCGCCTCCACTCCGCCGGCATGTTAGCATCTCTGAGGAGAATGTTGAACAAATCTGCTAGCCATTGAACACCTACCTCCCCCAGACAAATCCACACCTCAATAGGTATTTGGTCCGGGCCAACCGCCTTAGCTCTACCCATCTTTAGAAGGGCGCCTTTGACTTCTTCTATGCTGATACGCTCACAATCCCCTAAAGTTTGAGTAGAAGATTGACTAACACCTTGCACCCCTTCTGAAACGCTCCCCCTAGAACCATTGAAAAGCTCAGAAAAATACCCATTCCACCTCTCCTTAATAGCCTCGTCGTCCACCAAAACACGGCCCAAATCATCCTTAACAAACCGAACGTGACCCAGATCGCGCCGCCCTCTCTCCCTAGCTTTCGCCAGTTTAAAGATAGCATTAGCTCCTTCCTTGGTGTCTAAGCGCTTGTACATCTCCTCGTACGCCTCACCTTTAGACTTAGCTACTTCCTTCTTTGCCTCTCTTCTCGCCACCTTGTAAGCTGCAGTCTTCAAGATCCTCTCCTCACCAGCGCTAGCTGACAAAAGTTCTTTAAAGAGCAATTGTTTAGCCTTAACTTTCCTTTGAACCTCCTCGTTCCACCACCACGCCTCTTTAAGACCACTGAACCCTCCCGAAGAAATCCCCACCACCTTCACAGCCACATTTCTAATAGCATTGGTCATACTGATCCACATCTGGTTTGCATCACTCCACAGGCTAAAACCACCTTCGTGGAGCAGAGCCTCCTTGAATTCAGCCGCCTTCTCACCCTTCAGATCCTTCCAAAGGATCCTAGGTCTAGCTTCCCTTGCCCTGTTCACAACATGACCACCCATGGAAAGATCCATAGCTAGCAGACGGTGTTGCGACGCGCAAGCCTCGCTCGGGAACACCTTGCAATCAACGCATGACCTTACATCACGACTGCGCATAAGTAAGTAATCGATTTGGGTGTTTTGCCCCCCACTACTGAAAGTGATGAGGTGTTCAGCCCTCTTCTGGAAAATAGAGTTTACGCAAACTCCAACAATGTGGAACCTCCGTCATTCCTAACCCCGAAGCCGAAACCCCCATGTGCGCGATGGTAACCATCCACCCGTACACCAATGTGTCCATTGAAATCTCCACCCATCACTACAAATTGGTCGACAGGAATACTTTCAACCAGCTCATCTAAACAAACCCAGAAAGCTGCTTTCTCAGGCTCCCTCAAATCGACCTGTGGAGCATACGCGCAAACCACGTTCACCATCTTCTCCCCAACTACCACTCTAACAGACATAATCCTGTCATTACACCTCTTCACTTCCACGACGTTATCCTTGAGCTCCTTCGATAACAGAATACCCACCCCATTTCTCGAGTTCGCAAGACCTGAATACCACAATTTATACCCGTTCGCTTCTCTGGACTGAGCCCCCTTCCACCTAGTCTCCTGAATACACAACACATCCACCGTTCTCTTACGTAGCACATCCACTAGCTCCAAAAACTTTCCCGTCAAGGTACCCACATTCAAACTGCCAACTCGAAGACCACGAGGCATCGACCTACACAAAACACTAATGCACTACCCACAGATAACTACACTACCAATCAAATCTACTAATTTCTAAGGTCTCAAAAGTACTAAATAAATGTAAAAATTTAGATCACAATTTATATGTAGGCAAGTGACAGCAGTAATTTAAAAAAATGAAATGATACCAGACTTCGAATCGTAATACGTCGGCGTTGCAACTTCCGATGAGCTTGATAATCCGGTAAGCTTTACCTGCAAAAATGGTAAAACACACAAATATCTACTAATTTATTGTTAGTTAAAAGAACCTAAAATGCATGTGGTGTTATAAAGTATTCTTCTGGCGATACGCCGGTCAGAAATAACCAGTACAGTTGGTGACGGTAGCCTGTTGCTTTAGGTGTAACGGATACTCCAAGTTATGTGAACCTCCGAAAAACACTAAAATTCAAACTTCACCAAAAATTATGGAAAAAAAATATATGAAACTAGGAGAGATTTGAACAGTGAAACTAATTTTGTTTTGATTTAAACACCATATATAACAAACAATAAAGAACATCTCATATTTAATCTAATATAAGAGTTCCGTCATGGCACCCAATACAAAAAATTGTTATTTTTTTATCCTCTATCCATCCAGCAAAAAAAATTTAATAAAAAAAATAAAAAAAATTTACTGTTCATGATGACGTCACTGATGACGTCATCATGACGTCATCATGAACAGTAAATTTTTTTTATTGTTTTTTGGTGGATGGATAGAGGGTAAAAAAATAACAATTTTTTGTATTGGGTGCCCCTGGCGGGGCCATTGGATCTATTAGATCTAAGATGTTCTTTATTGTTTGTTATATAAGAGTGTTCTATATGGAGCAAATGCCTATATATATGTATATATGTATATATATATATATATATATATATATATATATATATATATATATATAGTTGCACTCCATAACAAACACCTTATATAACAGAAAATAAAGAACAAATCATATCTAATCTAATATAAGAGTTCCGTCATGGCACCCAACACAAAAAGTTGTTATTTTTTTACCCTCTATCCATCCAGCAAAAAAAAAAATTTTAAAAATTACTGTTCATGATGACGTCATCATGAACAGTAAATTTTTAAAAAAAAAATTTTATTGTTTTTTGCTGGATGGTTAGAGGGTAAAAAAATAACAACTTTTTGTATTGGGTGCCCCTGGCGGGGCCATTGGATCTATTAGATCTAAGGTATTCTTTATTGTTTGTTATATAAGGGTGTTCTGTATGGAGCAATGACACACACACACACACACACACACACACACATATATATATATATATATATATATATATGGGGGTCTACTCTTATACAAACCTCCTTAAAATACAAACCTACAAACCAAGCATAATCTAATATTTCAAGCTAATCTAATGACCAAACTAGGGGTACCCCAATACAAAAAACGTTTAAAATACTTGGCTCTATCCAACAAAAAAAATCACTGTTCACGTGATGACGTGGCAGTGGATTTCACTGGTTAACGGTGCTTCCCACCTTCTTGTACGGCGCTTCGCGTCTTCATCATTCTAAAGTTGTAAGGAATGGCAATCAATGGTAAAGGCAATAGACGATTGACGGGTGTGTCGAGAGCCTTCGGCCCTCATGACTACCTAACTCATCCGTTTACTGTCTTAAATGCTTCGCATTTCCACGGCAAGATTTTTTTTTTTGTTGGATAGAGCCAATTATTTTAAGCATTTTTTGTGAAGGTACCCTTGCCGGGAACCTTAGAATAGATGAAATATAATTAATTTAGTGTTGGTTTGTAGGTTTGTATTTTAAAAGTGGTTTGTATTTGAGCACTTGCCTATATATATATAGGGGGCTACTCCAATACAAATCTTCTTAAAATACAAACCTACAAACCAAGCATAATCTAATATTTCAACCTAATCTAATGACCAAACTAGGGGTACCCCAATAAAAAAATGTTTAAAATACTTGGCTCTATCCAACAAAAAAAATCACTGTTCACGTGATGACGTGGCAGTGGATTTCACTGGTTAACGGTGCTTCGCACCTTCTTGTACGGCGCTTCGCGCCTTTATCATTCTAAAGTTTTAAGGAATGACAATCAATGTTAAAGGCAATAGACGATTGACGGGTGTGTCGAGAGCCATCAGCCCTCATGACTACCTAACTCATCCGTTTACTGTCTTAAATGCTTCGCATTTCCACGGCAAGATTTTTTTTTTTTTGTTGGATAGAGCCAATTATTTTAAGCATTTTTTGTGAAGGTACCCTTGACGGGAACCTTAGAATAGATGAAATATAATTAATTTAATGTTGGTTTGTAGGTTTGTATTTTAAAAGTGGTTTGTATTTAAGCACTTGCCTATATATATATATATATATATATATATATATATATATATATATATTGATGATTAATGCAATGAATAAGAATTTTATCATTCTCAATGCAATTCTATTTTCTCTTACATAAAATCAGTGCAATAAATAAGAATAAAAATCGAGAACGAAGAGCTTCCCCTTTCCGTGAAAACTTATTATACAACTAACTTTTGTAATCCTTTGGAAAAAGAACTATTTTGGGACTAATAATACATCTGATTCTTTTTATTGAAATGCCTGAACGGCAATTAAACTTCATCCACCATAAAATCATTAGTATTTAACAGAGTCAAACAGACAAGGGAAACTGTTGCATTTACATTGCACCTTCCCTTAATTTATGTGAACTAGTCAAGGTACTTCAGCTCCCAACATGACTGGGAAAATGAGATACTAACCTTAGCAAAAAAAAATGAGATACTATGACAGAACAAGAAACAAAATGTAATCCTTAAATCATTTACAGGGTCAAGTGATAGAGTATATTTTTATATGTATTTTAAATGATTTTTATTCCCATCTTAATTATATTTTGCATTTAATTGGATCTTTATTAATTAGTTTGTAATATTTTATTGTAGGAAGCATGGAATTCTAAATTGAAAAGGATTGGAGCTAAATTACAATTAAATTTGGATTAATTGGGACGCACGCGCATTACACATTGTTTGGGCCGTATCTTGACTTCTAGACATCAGATTTCAGCGATTTAACAGTCCACCCGAAGATATCGAAATTTTCTTTCATTCTAGACAGGCCCAGATATCAAATTCCACTTGGAGCATCCCAATATCAGATGGAAAAAGTCAACTACGAATTTTGACTTTAGAAACCAGTTCAGTTTTGGAAAGCCATGTATTATTCTAATAAAGATTAAAAATAAAATACTTTTGGGTATTAGGTTATTATTGTGAGAGAGATAGACTTACGTATTTTTCATTGAGGAGCCACCAAGGAGAAGAGAAGAAGATTGCAAGGAGAAGAGTGTATGCTTGGGAATTTCCATAGGGATTTCTTTTCTACATCTCTGCTTTGTATTGTATTCTATCTCTTTATGACTTTTATGTATTTTACCATGACAATGGTAGGCTAAACCTTATTGTTGGAGGGCTGTTTTCAAGCCCTAAATTTTATGACAATTATGTTTTGATTTTCGGAGATATGTGCTTGATTGTGCTTATACATGCTTCAATGCTTATAGATAATCTTGAATTGACCTTGGTATGTGGACATCCGATTAGGTTATTCTATTAATTTATCCGTAAAGTCAATTAATCTTTCTATGTGGTCCATGGGATTAATTGTATCAGTGTGTAATTTGTTTTAGCCTTTCTATGTGGTCCATGGGGCTATACGAATATCAGAGCTTGTTTATATGTGGTCCATGGCAAGTTCTCTATAAGTATCTTTCAAAGCATATTACAAGAATTTTAGAATTATGTCATGAGTTTAGTGGTGGATTAACATGCTTTCTAACGTGCTTCTTTAATTGTTTACAAGAAAAATTTGCTTGATGCATACTTAGTTTAATTAACACGGTAGTTACAAAACAAACTTATTTTGAATTTGACAAAATATAAGTCTAAGTGAACCCTTGATCCTTGGTGTTGAACGATACCCTTACTTATTCTAAATTACAAACGACACAAAAAGGGTTTAAATTGAGTCACATCAATTTTTGGCGCCGCGCCGCCGGGGATTGAATTTGCTTTGCTTTTATTTTGTGTTAGTGTGGTTTAATCGGTTCGTGTTTTCAGGTACATGGTCAACACCCGCACATCTGAAAAACCTCTTGAACCGTTTGAAGATAATCCTGAGAAACTCTTTCACAAGAAGTGTGAGAATTTAACTGATCAAGCAAAGAAAGAAAGTGAAGGGAAAATTGTTATAGCTAACATGGCAATTGTACCAACACTTCGTGATGATGTTGCTGTCTCGATTGCTAATATTGGCCTATCCTGATCCCGCAGCTGGGAAGAGCAGCAGCTTTGAGATCAAGCAAAATTTGCTCATGAGACTGCCTGTCTTTCATGATCTTCCAACTGAGGAACCTAATCAACATCTCTCTAGGTTCGTGACTATTGTGGAAAGCATGGGACCAGATTTGGCAGATCCTCAAATTCTGAAGATGAAAACTTTTCCATTTTCTCTTGATGGAGCAGCTTTGGATTGGCTAGAGGAATTGCCTGTTGGGTATATTACTTCTTGGGAGAAACTAGCCCAGGAATTCTTGCAGAAGTTCTATCCAGCAACTAGAGTCATGAACATGAGAAGCCAAATAGCTGGAATTCGTCAGAATGTAACTGAAACTTATGCTGAGTACTATGCAAGGTTCCAAAAGTTACAGAAGAGATGTCCTCAACATGGTTTTTCTAAGGGAAGTCTGTTACACTTTTTCTACCAAGGTCTTCTTGAAGGTGAAAAAAAGACTCTTGGATTCTGCTGCACAAGGTGCTTATGTGGACTTATCTCATGATGCTGCTGAGAAACTTATTGCTAAGGGAGCTGCAAATGAACTTCAATATGGGAGTCGCGGAAGGTCAAGCGTAACTCAGGGAGCTGGATCTGACCAAAGGCTTTCAAATATTGAGCAGAGCATTGAGAAGCTGAATGCATTAATTTTGAGTGGTAAAACACCAAAGGCTCAACTTTGTGGTATTTGCTCAGCTCCGGGACATTTCACTGATGCATGTCCTACATTGATGGACCCTTCTTATCAAGACGTTAATGCTGTTGGTTTTTCCAATCAAGGTGGAAATCAGTTCTTGAACACCTATAATCCGAGATGGAGGGATCACCCCAATCTGAGGTATGGCAACACTAACAATGCTTTGAATGGGTTTCAATTCCAAAATACTTCTACACCCCCTGGTTTTCAACAACGGGGACAAGGCTCTCAGAACATGAGTAGTGATAACAACATTGAGAAATTATTGTCCAAGCTGGTTGATGGGCAAATGGAGATGCAAAAGCAATGCACCACAAATTCTCAAGACATTAAAGAGATGCAGAAGCAACTTGGGGATGTGATCAAGAAAATGAATCAAGAGCATGAACCTGGACGATTGCCTAGAACTACACAACCGAACTTGAAATTTGAACAGGCGAACATTATTACCACTAAGAGTGGTAGGAACGTCATCCCAACTCGAAAGGTATTAGAGAATGAAGTTGATAGGCATAGGATAGAGAGGGACCCAGCAACTGATAAAACCTCACACAACAAAAAGGTTGAAGAAAGTGAAGATTCACAAGCTACTGAGACCATTCATGAGAAAGAGAAGGAAGCTGAGAGTGTGTACAAAAATTTGGAGGAGCATGTTTCACCGATTCCTGAAAGTAAGTCTCATAACCCTTCAAATTCAGTTATTACTAATAGTCGCTTCGATTATGTTCCTTTTCCAGCTAGGTTGGTTCAAACAAAGAAGAGTGCACTAGAGACAAATATTTTGGAGACTTTTCGTAAAGTTCATATAAATTTACCTCTACTGGAATGCATTCAGAATCTACCCGCATATGCCAAGGTATTGAAGGACTTGTGTACTAAACGAAGAAGGCTGAAAGGAAGGGAGGTTGTTGAGATGAAAGAGAATGTCTCTGCTATTTTGCAAGGGAAGTTGCCAGCCAAGTGCAAAGATCCAGGGAGTTTTACAATTCCTTGCACCATTGGTAACTCTAAATTTGAGAATGCTTTATTTGATTTAGGTGCGTCAATTAATGTTATGCCATCTAGTCTTTATGAGAAATTGTGTACTAAAACTGAACTTAAAACAGATGGTGTTACAATTTTATTAGCTGACAGATCTCACGTTTACCCGAAGGGTGTTTTGGAGGATGTTCTTGTGCAGGTTGGCAGGTTCCAATACCCAGCAGATTTCTATATCTTGGACATAGGAGAAGCACCTAATGCACAATTGATTCTGGGAAGACCATTTATGTGTACCGCTCAAACCAGAATTGACGTGGCAAGGGGAGAGCTTAGCATGGACTTCGACAATGAAACAATAAAGTTCAACATGTTTGAGATGATGAGATATCCCGTGGATACCGAGACGTGCTATACATTGAGCACAACAGGAAATGTTGCACAAAAGTACTTTGAGTTGATGAAGGATGATGAACTGGAAACATTAATTTCTCAAGGCATCGGTGTTGACAAGGAAGGTAATTTTGAAGTCCTTGTAAAGAATTCAGATATGTACACCGATGGCATTATGGAGCAATGTAAGGCATTACATGGAGCAGACTATGTCGAAGGAGGTCAAAGCTTGGTACTCCCCAGTTCTACGAAAAAACAGTTGCATTCTATTGTTCAAACACCACAACTGGAACTCAAACCATTACCTGCTCATCTTAAATATGTGTTTCTAGGGAAGGAAGAGACATTGCCAATCATAATTTCATCAAAGCTCACATCGGAACAAGAAGAAAAAGTGGTGAAGGTAGTTGGCAAACACATCAAAGCTATTGGTTGGAGCTTGGCAGACATTAGGGGAATCAGCCCCACACTTTGTGTCCATAGAATCCACTTGGAAGAAGGTGCTAAGCCTGTGAGAGTGCCTCAACGTCGACTCAATCCTCCTATGATGGAAGTTGTGAAGAAAGAAGTCATCAAGCTACTGGATAATGGAATCATTTATCCTATTTCTGACTCAAAGTGGGTTTCTGCAGTGCACGTTGTTCCTAAGAAATCTGGAGTTACAGTTGTAGCGAATGAGGAGAACGAGTTGGTTCCTCAAAAAACAGTGACTGGTCATCGTGTTTGCATTGATTACAGGCCTCTCAACAATGCTACAAGGAAGGATCATTTTCCCTTGCCATTTATTGATCAAATGTTGGAGAGGTTGGCTGGTCGTGAGTATTACTGTTTCTTATATGGATATTCGGGATACAATCAGATTGCTATAGCTCCCGAAGATCAAGAGAAGACAACATTCACATGTCCTTTTGGTACCTTTGCCTTTAGGCGCTTGTCTTTTGGTCAATGTAATGCACCTGGAACTTTTCAAAGATGCATGATGAGCATATTCTCTGATTACGTGGGAAAAATCATTGAAGTTTTTATGGATGATTTTAGTGTCTTTGGTGATAATTTTGATGGTTGCTTGAAGAACTTGGGATTGATTTTGCAAAGATGTGAAGAAACCAATTTAGTGCTAAATTGGGAAAAATGCCACTTCATGGTGACTCAAGGAATTGTTCTTGGACATGTGATTTCTTCAAAAGGTATTGAGGTGGATAAGGCTAAAATTGACTTGATACGGTACTTGCCCACTCCATCAAGTGTAAAGGAGATTAGATTTTTTCTTGGACATGCTGGTTTTTATAGAAGATTCATCCAAGATTTCTCTAAAATTGCAAGGCCTCTAACTAGTCTTCTTCAGAAAGATATACCATTCGAGTTTAATGATGATTGCAAGAAGGCATTTGAGTAACTGAAATTGAAGCTTACTTCATCACCTATCATACAAGCCCCTGATTGGGACTTACCGTTTGAAATAATGTGTGATGCTTCAGATTATGCTGTTGGAGCAGTACTAGGACAAAGAAAGGACAAGAAGATGCATGCTATCTATTATGCTTCGAGGACCTTAAATGATGCACAACTCAATTATGCAACCACTGAGAAGGAGCTCCTGGTTGTTGTTTTTGCTTTGGAGAAATTTCGATCTTATTTGCTTGGTACAAAGGTGATTGTATACAGTGATCATGCGGCCTTAAAGTACTTGTTGGCTAAAAAGGAGGCAAAGCCCAGACTCATCCGCTGGATCCTTCTGTTACAAGAATTTGACATTGAAATTAAAGACAAGAAAGGATCTGAGAATGTTGTAGCTGATCATCTAAGTCGCTTGGTGATGGAGGAGGAAGATGTGCCCATAACTGAGACGTTTCCGGATGAACAACTTCTCCGGATTGAGGTAAGTGCCCTAACTAATTTTACTCCATGGTATGCAGATATGGTGAACTATTTACATACTAGAATGTTGCCCAACACATTGACTCATGCTCAAAAAGATAAAATCAAACATGATGCTAAATTTTATGTGTGGGATGATCCTTATCTTTGGAAGCATTGTCTAGATTTAATGATAAGAAGATGTTTGCCTGATAATGAATTTGAGTCTGTGTTAAAATTTTGTCATAGCTATGCATGTGGGGGACATTTTGGAGCGAAACGAACAGCACATAAGGTCTTAAAGTGTGGTTTTTATTGGCCTACAATTTTTAAAGATGCTAAAGAATTTTGTATGACTTGTGGTAGATGTCAACGAGTAGGGAACATTAGCGCTAGGAATGAGATGCCCATGAATCCTATGTTTAATGTTGAATTATTTGATGTTTGGGGTATTGATTTTATGGGGCCCTTCTCCCGAATTCTAATGGTTTTGAATACATACTTTTGGCTGTTGATTATGTGTCGAAGTGGGTAGAAGCAAAAGCTACCCGTACTAATGATTCTAAAGTGGTTTCAGAATTCTTGAGGACACACATTTTTTCTAGGTTTGGAATGCCAAGAGTTGTTATCAGTGATGGAGGATCACATTTTTGCAACAGAACTATTGAGGCACTGTTTCGCAAGTACAACATCACACATAAGGTTTCTACACCTTATCACCCGCAAACCAATGGACAAGCAGAGGTGTCTAATAGAGAAATAAAGCAAATTTTGGAGAAAACTGTGGGAGCTACACGAAAAGATTGGAGTCAACAATTAAGTGATGCACTTTGGGCCTATAGAATGGCATACAAGACACCCATTGGTATGCCACCTTATCGGGTTGTTTATGGGAAGCCTTGTCATTTGCCAGTGGAACTCGAGCATAAGGCGTATTGGTCTTTTAAAAAATTCAATATGAGCTTGGATTAGGCTGGTTTGCATCGCAAGTTACAGTTGTCTGAATTGGAGGAGCTACGCAACGAAGCTTATGAGAGTGCTCGAATTTACAAGGACAAAACCAAGGTGTTTCATGACAAGAGGATCCAACGAAAGCATTTTGAGGTTGGTCAAAAAGTTCTTTTGTATCACTCTAGGTTGCGTCTTTTTCCTGGAAAATTGCGATCGAGGTGGATTGGTCCGTTTGAAATTGTTGAGGTATTTTCACATGGAGCTGTGGTAATTAAAAAAGATGATGGAAATACATTTAAGGTGAATGGACATCGTCTCAAACCATATTTGGAGGATCCTTCGAATCATATCAAGGAGAGCGAGGCTCTTAACGATGTGATTATCTCTGATGCTTGAAACCTAAGGTACAATGTCTAGCCAAAGACATTAAAGAAAAGCGCTTCTTGGGAGGCAACCCAAGCTTATTGTAAGTTTTGTATTATTATTATTATTATTATTATTATTATTATTATTATTATTATTATTATTATTATTATTATTATTATTATTATTATTAGAGGTAGATAATTTTTATTTTATTATTATTATTATTTTTTACTTCCACAAGATGCCGTGATAATTTTCTGTGAAATGTTTCAGGATATGATTATTTCGAGTTGTGCAAAATATCAGAAAAAGAAAAAGAAAAAAAAATGAGTGAAACCCACGGTTTTGTGACTGAAAGTCGTGGTATAATTTTTCTGAAAAAATTGTGAAGCAGCGCAAGAATACTGGCAGCTTAATTTTTTATACTGGCATTTTCATCCCATGTTATTTTTGTGAATGAGTAGAGATTAAATACCCCGGTATACAGTTCTTACACCGCGGTTTCCATTCTCTGCAAGCACCTGCGAGTGCGCGGGGTCCTGCGCATGATTTCAGTCCAGCAAGTCCAGCGCTTCGCTCTTCTTCACTTCTCCAGCGCTTCTTGCTGTTCACCTTATTATCCAAGGCCCATCTGGCTGCTGAGGCCCATCTTCTTGTCCAGCCCAGTCCTTACCAAGCTGCTGTTGTCCAGTCCAGTTGAAGGTGCTATTAGGTTTGAACCCCTGACCTCCAGCTACAAGGATTCTACTTGCCACAACCAACCAACTGTGCTAGCTCACTTTATGTGACATTAAATGGACATCGTTATATATATATATATATATATATATATATATATATATATATATATATATATATGGAAGTCTGGCCAGATGTTCTATTTAATTCGATACAACAATTTCTTTCGATTCTTTTTCGAGCGGCACTTCATGCGAGCATAATGGGGGAGTATTTCTAACTTTTCTTTGTATAATATTTTTCTTTGTTTTATTTTTGTATTTTATTTATTAGGATTATTTTAGTTCTTTATATATGTAAATTAGGTTGTATTATTCATTGAGGACAATGAACCATTCAAATGTAGGGAGGTGTTCTCAATATTATTAAAAAAAATTCAAAATATATATATATATCATTTAAAATCCAAAAAAATAGAAAATTTTAAAAAAAAACATTGTATATAATTACCTTGTCTTAAAGCATGTTAGCGAGGATAAGTACACATTTTGTAGACTAATTTTGCATGATTAATTCTGAGCTTGTATCATAGAATAAAAATCATTTATTGCTTGATAATTCCTCGTGTGTGCTTTCAAAAATTTTAAAACTTGAGATGCTTCTTAATCAAATTTAGTGAGTCGAGCATGCTTTCACCTTGTGAGATTTTGAGCCTAATTAATGATTGATACATTTTATATTAATCAAATTTCTTTGTTGTGTGTTGTTCGTCAATTAGCATTGCTCTAGAACTTGTTTTGATACCTTGTTGAGATTACATGTTGTGTGTGTGCATGAAAATGATAAAGGCACTAGGATTACCCTCATTGACCTAAACACTATCCTTATGAGTTATATCCTTAGTAAGCCCCCTTGAGTTTATATCCGTTTCTTTCAATTTTCACCACTCTATAATTCTTGAGCCTACTTATTTTTTTTTTCTTATCTTGATTTACTAGTAGAGCATTGTGATTCAACTTAAGGGTGGGTAAATGTTCAAGTGTGGGGATTTCTTTGTTAAGGTTTGATATATGGGTGGGAATTGCATAGTGTGGTTACTTGATCTTCGTTCTTCAAAAAAAAACAAAAAAAAATGAAAAATGAAAAAAGAAAATAAAAGAAGAAAAAAATGCAAAGATGATCAAGTAGACTTTGTGTTCATTGGTTTTTGCAATGTGAAAGTGGGGAAGTACATAATGATGTGCTTATGGGTTAATGCTTGTGAAAGTTTAATCACTTTTACATGATCTATTATTCATGTTGAGTGCTACAAATAAAAGTGAACACTATGCTGTATTAGTTTATCAAGCTTAGCCACTTGTGAGCCTTTTTCTTTGATATCCCACCCCGTACCTAAGCCCCATTACAACCTTTAATGAAGACCTTTTGATTTGTGCATGCACATATACGAAGTAGTGGAGATTTGGTGGATAACCAAGCATATGGTAGCACATGTCTATTTTGATTGAACTTGAGTGAAACATTTACACCTATACACTTGTGTGAATTGAGAGTAATTTGAGATTTTCTATCCATAGCATGCTTACTTATTGAAGGCGACTTTGATGTTTATTTCATGATATTTTTGTCTTTCTAGACAACGTGTGCATACTTGGATTGTTTTGTGCAAGTATTGTACTTTCAGATCTTCTCAGATTGTTGTGTGATTTGTTGTGTGATTGAGGTTTGCATATGTGGAGTACTATAAATTGTTGCGTGTTAAAGACTTGGTGATTGAAAATATTTGATTTTGTGGGTATATCTTCTACAAACTCTCACGAGACAACACTCGTCCTACTAGGGCTACCTAGGGGATTAACGGTTTGTTGCATATGCTCAATGCAATCGTGTCATCTACGAAAGTGATGTTAGTTAGTTAGAGTTAGTTTTATTTCTTTTATTTGCCCGAGGACGTGCAATATGTTAAGTGTGGGGATATTTGATAGAGTATATTTTTATATGTATTTTAGATGATTTTTATTCCCATCTTAATTATATTTTGCATTTAATTGGATCTTTATTAATTAGTTTGTAATATTTTATTGTAGGAATGGAATTCTAAATTGAAAAGGATTGGAGCTAAATTACAATTAAATTCGGATTAATTGGGACGCACGCGCATTACACATTGTTTGGGCCGTATCTTGACTTCTAGACATCAGATTTCAGCGATTTAACAGTCCACGCGAAGATATCGAAATTTTCTTTCATTCTAGACAGGCCCAGATATCAAATTCCACTTGGAGCATCCCAATATCAGATGGGAAAAGTCAACTATGAATTTTGACTTTAGAAACCAGTTCAGTTTTGGAAAGCCATGTATTATTCTAATAAAGATTAAAAATAAAATACTTTTGGGTATTAGGTTATTATTGTGAGAGAGATAGACTTACGTATTTTTCATTGAGGAGCCACCAAGGAGAAGAGAAGAAGATTGCAAGGAGAAGAGTGTATGCTTGGGAATTTCCATAGGGATTTCTTTTCTACATCTCTGCTTTGTATTGTATTCTATCTCTCTATGACTTTTATGTATTTTACCATGACAATGGTAGGCTAAACCTTATTGTTGGAGGGCTGTTTTCAAGCCCTAAATTTTATGACAATTATGTTTTGATTTTCGGAGATATGTGCTTGATTGTGCTTATACATGCTTCAATGCTTATAGATAATCTTGAATTGACCTTGGTATGTGGACATCCGATTAGGTTATTCTATTGATTTATCCGTAAAGTCAATTAATCTTTCTATGTGGTCCATGTGATTAATTGTATCAGTGTGTAATTCGTTTTAGCCTTTCTATGTGGTCCATGGGGCTATACGAATAGCAGAGATTGTTTCTATGTGGTCCATGGCAAGTTCTCTATAAGTATCTTTCAAAGCATATTACAAGAATTTTAGAATTATGTCATGAGTTTAGTGGTGGATTAACATGCTTTCTAACGTGCTTCTTTAATTGTTTACAAGAAAAATTTGCTTGCTGCATACTTAGTTTAATTAACACGGTAGTTACAAAACAAACTTATTTTGAATTTGACAAAATATAAGTCTAAGTGAACCCTTGATCCGTGGCGAAAAACGATACCCTTACTTATTCTAAATTACAAACGACACAAAAAGGGTTTAAATTGAGTCACATCATCAAGATTCCTTTCTAAACAGCTAGGAGTATTCACATTTTGTAAACTACTATACTACTCTACATTTGACCAAAATAAACACAAGGTAAGCTGTCATTATGATTTAAAAAAAAAAAACTAATAGTATAAACTATTTATTTTAAATTAAAAAACAAAACACATGGACTAGGCAAGTATTTCTGTTTAAAGATCAAAAGCTGAGAAGTGTATCCACTATCCATAACATCTCTAGGGAGCCAGTTAACTCATTATTTCTTAAGCAAAGATGCAGGAGGAAGAAGGTTACTAATAAGATCTTCATTAAGCTTTACAGGAAAGGGTGGCATCCGGTTCATTACCTCAAGCTGATTTAAGCTGCAAAATACAAATAATTTCCATCAGCCGGAAACTAGTCCGTTCACTAGTCAACATCCTCTACTAGACCAACAATTACAAGACTAAATATCAAATATTCACTAGTCAGTTCACAGGGCGGATCAAGAGCGGGACAGTGAACTGTAAGATAAGGAGATTACTTCTTAAAGACGGAAATAAGCATATATAAGAACTATAAACATACTCATTTAGGACTGTTTCAATGTTGTTTCGAGCTTGGCAAAAGAGATTAATGTTATCATGAATCTGCAAAAGAAAATAAAAGAGAAAGATGAATTAGGAAAATGTCAATGCAAGTCCATGTCCAAGAATGACTAATGATACACGGTTGATCAGGAAAAAAAAAGTAAATGAATTTAGGTACGTGTTGACTGGGTTAGTACAACAGAAGATGCTACAAAAGTATGAATCTAAGAACAACTTCCATATATAAAAATTAATTTTTATCATCACCCGGAGGATTATGTGTGGTTACTTCACTCAACTGTCCACACAATGGTTTGTTAATATCACATATTCACTATAATTCTTCTGTATAGCAGAAAGGTCTAACTAATTACCAGTATTCATCGAAATATTGTAGGACCAAATACCGAAGGTCAATTTAGCATATCGTAAAATGACAGCTAGTACTTAAAGAAGCCAAAGGATGCAGATATAACAGATGGCCGCATTCAACATTATGGTTTTAGGCTTTTAGCTAAGTAGAGATCCAGGTCTAAGAAAGAGCTCCACATTTGCATAAGCATGGAACAATTATAAAATTTAACTATCAATATTAAGAGAAATAAGCCAAACATTCAACTATATATGATACATATTTTATACAAAATGGAGGCAAAAGAGATGTGTGTCTAATGCCAAATGGTAAGACAAATTTAACCTTGAATGCTCTAAAGTTTGCAGAAATTTGATCCATAGCTCGAGCATTTTGTTCAAGAAGTTGACGATTTGCAGCACCAATGGCTGTAATAAAGAACATAACCAATATGTGACTACATTACAATGAGTAGAATATGATGACACGGACATAATATTTAGTATGACAGAAGGAAAACAGAATCATTGGCTGCTGACGCAACCTCTTGGAGCATGAACATACGCTACCATCATAAAGGGAATACTAATCTTACACAGTAAATGTATGTTAGTAATATTCATCAGACTTTACAATGTAGTACATAGAATGGTGGAATGGGTGTAGATTTTTCAAAAGCTAGTCTATCGAACATTAGATAAAGCAGGACTGTATATATGAAAGACTAAACCACTAAATCATAGACTCGCCTATGAAGGTGAACCCATATCCTAAATCATTATCATTATTTATATAAGCCATCCCTTGGAGCGAAGATAAAGAATTTGGTAGCCATCTTGAAAAAAACAACCAATACTGAACAAAGATACCATGGCAAATCATGCTGATGGACATATAGAATCAGCAATACGTGAATATCATATCCCCGTGAATGTGAGGGGACTTTCCAAAGTTGATTTTTTTAATTATTTTACTCTTAAGACTAACAAGCAGCTGCTTCCTTATGGATATCGTAACTACAAAGATTTGCCAAACTGTGACTTCAACATGTCAAAACCAGAGAAAGGGTGTTGAACCTTTATATGAGATGTCATCACCACTGTCCACAGAGACCACTGTCTGAGCATACAGGGGGGCATTGGATTGGTTGGTAAGCTGAGATGATGATTTAGCTGAAGGATCCGCAACCTTTTCCTGGAGAGAACAAAATGTAAGAACTAATGTCAGTGTTAAGAAAGATGATTCAACTACCTTTTTGACGTATAATCTCAACCAGGTCACGAATGAGATACTTCTCAGGTCCTATGAGAAGATGGTATATAACTAGACAACATCCCTTCACGTTGGCCTTCACATATGACATTGTTGGAATATGCATGGCAAATAAATACATTTGTGTGTGTCCATGCACGTGCATATAGACGGAGATGGAGGAGTGAGTGAACTACTGAACTTCAATTTTACTTTTGGGATCAAGAGATCACAATGTGTGGATTATAGTACCCGTGGCCCACCCAGAAGTAATGTCCTTATAAAAGTTGAAGGACATCCTGCCAAGCATTGTAGACCATCGTTAACAGGTCCGAAGCAACAAATAACACATGCCCTCAACCAGCAAAAGCTATATTTTTCATCAAGAAATTATAGTTGAATTGCCATACGGAAAGAACGTACCTTTTTGTCTTTGTTTTTCCTTGATGAATTATCATCACCTTTCCTCCGCTTTCTGTTCTCCTTTTTCTGGAAAAAAAAAAAGTTATAGTTATTACTACACTAAAAAAACATACAATTAAACTGACACCATGGCAACACTCATGTTATCCTTAATTGCTTATCATCACTCCTCAGATCACAAAACATAATATATTACTGAGTCCACGATGGCCTTTTCTCTGCTACACTTATTTGGTATGTAGACGACGTAAACAACTTATAAGTTATAACTTGAAATTCCAGTCAAAGTAAAGGAGGCCTCCGGCAATTCATTACAACTGGACCTTGAGTATATAGCACTGCTAGAGGTAACTATAAAACAATTTGGTTTATTCTGTTCAGAAATTGTTAAGGACCTCAATACAATGTCTGAATGCAAAAGGTTGGGTCTCTCCGCCCCCTTAGGCTGCCCGAAACTGCTACAAATTGTTGCTCCACTTGGCAATAGAACTAAACCACAAGTTTCCAACATGGGTCTGGGTTACTTGCCTCAGCTATGTGTGAATTGAACTGGTATAGTGGTATTTTGCCTTGGCACTTGTATGATTGTATACTAAATGCTGCTTGGTCTTAACTTAAGATGATGGTAATCAAGATTAATTTACTGCATATGAGATGGTAAAAGAATTCTAGGAAAATTTGACACTTACATTTTCCTTTAACCAGTTTATTCGAAGGGAAACATCCACAGCTGTCTTATCATTTAACTGCAGCGCAACTATAGCATATTTAGTGGCATTGGATACTGAGGCATATCTAAAAAATCAGAAAACAAATTGAGCATCAGATACACATGCACATAGTGAATACAAATTGAATTAAAAATCAAATATTTTAGAAAACCTTTTCAATATTCTGAAATAAGACAAGAACTGTGTATAAAGATTGAATATTAGTATGTTGGGGCATTATTACAGTAGGCTCAATGAAACAGTAACAAATAATAAACTTGAAGATTACCAACAGGTACAAAATTGAAACCCCAAGAAAGAAGCAGAGCAGAATTAGAGAGAGAGAGAGAGAGAGAGAGAGAGAGAGAGAGAGAGAGAGAGACGGGGGGAGAGAGGGAGAGGGAGAGAGAGGGAGGGAGGGAGAGAGGGAGATGGAGGGAGGGAGGGAGGGAGGGAGGGAGAGAGAGAGAGAGAGAGAGAGAGAGAGAGAGAGAGAGAGAGAGAGAGAGAGAGAGAGAGAGAGAGTGACATACTTGACAAGCAACTCTTGCATAAGGGAATTCTCTTGGGGGGACCAATTCAAAGTGATACCCGGATTGTGGTTAAGAGCAGCTATGGTGGGACCCAAGGCATATTTGTAGTATTCATCGTCTACTGAAATACCACCACCGCCATCGTTAACATTTCCATTACTCACCGTCACAGCTTCTCCTTCATTTTTGTCATGATCACTTGCTTTTGCCATTTCACTCTCCGCCATCAACTCGCCAAACCAACAGTCCTCCTCCTCTGTATATATATGTTTGAAATTATACAAATGAACATCAACACACAAGACGGGAAGGGGGAGTACGTTATTTTCTTGAACTTAAGACAAACAATCTCTCAAACTTTCTGTTTTTGGCATTTTATTTAGAGTCACATCTATCTACAAGAAATACACGTATTTTCTTTCCTTTTTCTCCTCCGGATTTTCTTCCAATTTTTGATTTTTATATTTCAGTTTATCTTTTCTTTATTCTTTTTAGTTTCACACGAGTCAACATTATTTTGTGTATAGAAAATATTCGTAATGTCACAATCATATATATATTCGTAATGTCACAATTATAGATATATACTATATTCTATATCAATTACATGTAACTCCAATCAAAATCAAACGTCTTTAAAAATTGATATTGATCAAACCAAACACTTAAAAACACCAAAATCGAACGTCTTTAAAAATTGATATTGATCAAACCAAACACTTAAAAACACCAAATATATCCCCTTTACCTACATGCAGAGTAACATGTATACGTATAAATATATGCAATTCAGAGAAAAAGTTAGCAAATTATCTATGTTTTAATCTCTCAACGCAAAAAATAAAAATAAAAAAATAATTAAGTCGAAGTCAAGCATAGATTGATAAGTTTAATAGAAGATACCAAAATTGAGAAACTTGGTAAGGTCGTCCATTGATTTTCTTGAGAGAGGAGGGAGACCATATTCACTAAATATACATTGATTTTCACTATGCTCCTCCATGAATATAGGCGTTGGAATTCTTCTCAATGTGTCAATTGAATTGTGTGTGTTTATTACTATCTTATTTTATATATATATCAACTTTAATGGGCTAAATGGATTTAATATATCTAAGATGTAAAATTCTAAGCAAGTAGACAAAAAAATGGTAAGTTTCTGTTTTTGTATTTATTACCATTAGCAAGTTTATTCCTTAAAGGAAGAAACTGCTTTTCCAGCTCCACATTTTCTTTTTTAATTTCTTAACTATTTTGGAATATGCTTCTTTCTTCTAACAATTTTATATTTTTATAAATCACTTGTTTTATATTTCATCTTATCTCTATCTTAAAGAAAGATTTTATTAAATTCTTTAGTAAAAAATTGCTTATATTTTATATGTTATTGTTTTTAGTACAATATTATTAGTCCACGACTCGATCAACTCTTATTAATGCCATTTGCAAAATTTCTATCTGAATGCCATTTGCAATAATATTTACCATCACTAATCAGCTTCCATTTACTTCATAACAGTTAATGTATTTATGCAGCTTGACACAGGCAATATTTATGCAGCTTCACACTGAGAGCACTATGATTTAGTCTAATTCGATTATCGTCACTCATTAAAATTGTACCTTGGCTCTCTGTTGAAAAACAAATTAGTTTTCACCAAGGATGCTTTCCTCCTCTCCCAATATATTGACAAAGAAAAATGATATTGAATCAATAACTTCTTATAAATGGAAGGTTTTGCTAGCTCACAAGCTCTAACGAGACCTAAATTTCTAGGAGAGACATCACTTTGAGAGGTAAATTTCAGATTCCGGACAGTACAGTTTGGCAAAAGAAATCCCCACACTTCAACAATTTTCAAATAATAATCTTCGCTCTCAAGTCATTATAAGGCCTTGCCCATTTCCATCTGCAAGTTCTCAGAGTGCCCAGCCCTAAAAAGACAGCATATTGTATGATGCTCCTAGTCATCATCCTCCTGATCAAAATCCCTGATCTTCACGTCAGCATCTTCACCGTACTGAATACAGATGTCAATTTGTGACAAGATGTACTCCATGCTGCATACACGAAGGCAAATTGTGAATCAGGGACTAATCAAAAAACCAATACATGATACAAGGGGGGGGTTCTTAACTGAGTACAGAACCTTCTTACTTTCATCCCATTTTAATCTTCCTACAGGGAATATTAATGCAATAGAACACGCCTATACATTGCGCGGAGTATGGTAATTGGCTATAATACAACCCTGGTATATTAGAATTATTTAGAAGTCAACAAAAAGCTATCAACTATTGATATCCCATAAAGAAGTTACAATGACCATGTAAAAGACTACAAACTTGATGTAAAGCTACATATGAAGTGGCAGACAGAAGTTTTACCTCTTCTTTTTCCTCAAATCAAGAGGCACAAAACTCACCATGCTATACTGATCCACCTGGTTTTAAAGAAGACAAAAGTAATTAGAGTTAGTGACACCATACCAGCCCTGTACTTATGTTCCTAAGTTTCTTTGTACATGTGCAACGGTACCGATCTTCAAAGATATAATTACGAAACCCAGTTCTTAAAGTGCAGGCTAAGGTCAACTAAAAACATGGAAAAGAGCCAGGAAAGCTAAACTGGGAAAAGAAAATTTGTTCAAAAACTTCGCTAGTTGTCCATTGCTTACACCCAATAGTAACTATCATGAACTACACTACATGAAGGAAGAATTAGAAGCAAACTCATGTTCAAATCTATACATACAGTCGTAGTATGTACATGTTAAGATGGTACGAATGGTATTAAGATAAAATTGACCCATGGGCATGTTCCGTTTGCAGACTCATTCGTATCTTATTTCTTATTTTTAGCCCTGGTTGTGTTTTTATGCAGTCTCGGGCAAGTTAAGGAACCATCGACACAAGCTTCACAATAGTACAAGAAGATCAAGATAGATAACTCTCTTTCTATTTGATAATACTGCGTGTTCATATATGTGGATCAAGAACTCAAAACACGAAGATGTTCAATTTTCATACCGTCTACAAACAAATTGTGGCTGAATTCTCTCTTCATTATCACATTCAAATCCAGAATCAGATTTAATTATGAGTTTTCAATAGCCTCTTGTGCCTAACCTAGTTCTGAGAAATCTAACTGATGGTTTAAAAACTCGTGAACATTTCAAACTTAAAGCTTAGTTAATATGGCTACTAAGAAACTAATTAAGCATTCAGAATTCTTAGTTCGCAGTGATTTACCAATTCAATCAAAGATTTATTCAGCTTCCCAAACTGCGGAGCCATCCGTTGATTCAACTCTGCCAGCAAAGTTTGAGGCTCTGGATTCAAGTAGCTGAGACCCATAAAAACAGAACATTAATATATTGCAAAACGAAACAGCATAATTGCAAAAACATACTACAGAAACTGTGCAAAGACATACTCTTCAATATCCTTTTTATTTCTCACAAGGTCCATCTTGGAGAGGATGTTAACATGAGGCAGTTCAAGCTGAACCATTGCAGACAATGAAGCCATGCAGCCACTTATAAACTTAGCAACATCTGTCATGAACTGAAATCCAAAAGAAACTATTTCAGTTCAAGAGGAAATGAAAGATTAACAATTGACCAGACCGGGAAACGTCAACCAACCTGAGAATCAAGCAAGTAAACTACACAGACATTGATATTCTTGCGCTTCAAATGTTCCACAAAGTTCTTAAACACGGGGACATGAGAGTAGAGTTCAATTTGACCTGCAATATTCAATTGTCGTAATAAACACACAGCTGATTGACCCCATTAAAGCAATTCCATCAGTATGAATTATCAGCTACAATGTATTTGGATTGTACATACAATGAAGTAGGTCATTCAAATAATGACAGGACCAGCAGCAAACTAAAAAGATGATATATAAAATGTCATTACCACTTAACGGATCCCATTAAAACAAAGATATATAAAATGTCCATATCATTGTCTATGGTATGAAACCTAGGCATTTAACTTGGCAGAACAGGAGTCATACTAATATCACTTCAGTAAAAACCATGCTATCAGACAGACAGCAGCAATGGCAGCAATGATCTGTCCTCAGAGAATTTTTAGAGAATGCTCAAGGTCGAATGAAGAGCTATGCTCATAATAACAGTATAGAAAGGAAATATGCAGCTGCTGATTGGGTGTATCTAAAGTTGCAGCCTTATAGATAGGTGACAGTGGCTATAAGGAAGAATTTGAAACTTTATGCTATATTCTTTGGCCCCTACAAGATTCTGGACAAGGTAGGAAAGGTTGCCTATAGATTGGATCTTCCTGAAACTTGAAGAGTACATCCAGTGTTTCATGTTTCTCAACTGAAGAGGGCAGTGGGGCAAGCTAGGGTTCACAGACAACTACCTTCAGTGACAAAACAAGGGACTTTTGATGTCAATCCACTCAGGAAGTTGGATAACAGAAGTGTTGTGAAATATCACAAGGTAGCTCATCAGGTGTTGATCCAGTGGAAGGGGTGTAGTCTTGATGAAGCCACCTGGGAAGATGAAGACTTGTTCAAGAAAAAATTTCCAGAATTTTTTTTTTATCTCCACGAGGACATGGTGATACTTGCAGGAGGGAAGGACATCAAGAAAAGGGATATAGACTAAGAGAGCTGTAGTATTAGCAGTATTATTCAATTAATATAGCTAAGGGTACTTCAGTCTTTTGCTTAATATCTGGAAATAGAAGTACTATAAATACTATTGTGAACTTTTTCTTTTTTTTTTGCTATTGTGAACTTTGTATTTCAGTTATGTATGTTATGAAAAGGAATTCTCATTCCACCAAACTATTTCTCTCTCTATATTCTTTGCTCTTTCTCTCTCTGGAACAAACTCTGTGAAATCATGTCTTCTTCTACAAGAGATCTCTATTCTTCTCTCAATCTCTCTCTGATTATCATCTAAACTAGCTTAATCTCTGTAGATCTTACTTACATTCTGCTGTTTACTTGCATTTCTAATTCCTAAAATCATAAATAAACAATGACATTCAAATATCAGAAAATCAGGAACCCTAGTTCTTGACATCTTACAGGACAAGCTGAACTTTATTAAATGCCATGCTTTTAACAGGGATAAGAAAGCAATATCTCTATTTTTTATTGAGAATGTAAGTAAATGGGAAGGATTGTCTTGGAATCAGAAATACAATTTAAATTTAAGATTAAAATGACTGAGCTAATTTTTGCCACACATAATAATTGTAATGAAGAGTAGTAACATCTGAAGGCTTGCTCATTCAACCCAAGTTTTAAGAAAAAAATATTAAAATTTGCAATTCAATTAAAGAGGTTGGGGAGCAGGCATTTAGTACTTTTCTTGGACATGATAAAGAAGGAACCAATTTTTACATCATCGGAGATAAAAGAAAAACCAGGCAAGCACATTCGGAAGTGTCAAATCCTTAGCAGTTGCTATTGATAGTCGTATAAGTATGTGGGCATGAGTGTCCAAATTCCAAAGTATGTGGGCTTATTCAATTGAACATTTGAACCACTAGATAACAGGAAATTAATTTGAGCCAAAGAATTGTAACTTTGTAACATACTATCTTATACAGTAGTAAATACTAAATAGTGGGTAACAAATAACAATTGTGCAATTAATAAAAAGGATACAAGTTACCTGGACAATCAAAAACAATGTAGTCATCATCTGTAAAGTTATCCAACTCTTCCTCTAACCAGTCATCCAAACTTTCTTCGAGGTGTCTGATCATAAAGACTCAAGGACACATACTTTGTCCAAATATGTAAAAAATATTAATACTTTTTGTTCTTCTTTATATGGTAAAAAATGATACACGACATAAAACGATCAACTACACAACTAAAGAAGCAGAAGAAAATATTTTGAGTAAGAAGGATACTCCATGCAGTAGATAAGGGCTCCATTAGGACCCAGTTTAAGTTCTTCCATAACATCATCCAAAGATATAAGTTCCTTAATATCTGCATTGTAATGAATTTCAGAAAACTTACATAAATGTTAGTAGTAGATTTTTTGCAGTAAAAAGAATAAGCAATAGATGAGTTTGAGTTACCCATAGCCACTGGATAGTCGAAATTTTCGGCGGCGGGATCTAAATTTACTATATGAACTGCTCGACCAATAGTTTCGCAATGTTGATACAAACTTGCACAATAAGTAGACTGCATGTTAAAGTGAGAAAAGTGAGTATATAAAATCAAACACTTAATACACAAGCTCCTTATAGAGTAGACTTTTGTCGCTGGATAATATTATCATTTAAGGCCATTACAACAATTATTAGTTGCAACAAAGTGTTTCTGTGTTGAGGAGGCAAAAAACACTACATCTCTCGAATAGGCAATTGCATTTCCATAACTGTTATCCAATCTTACCCCCCCCCCCCCCCCCGAATTTTAAACTAAAACATTAGACTTTGGGGTCCCTATTGACTTGTAAGAAAGTTCCTGTTATAACACTGTCAAAGTGCTATACTCGAGTGCTTCTATTCAAATTTCAAAGCAACTGCTTTGAGCTTGACAGTAATGATGAAAATAGAAGTACTTATAATATTACTTGAATGAGGTTCTCTGATTTGTTAAATGAGCTACAAATGTAGTGTTCAGTTACTTGAAAAGTGCATGAGCACGACTATATAGAGCAATAGATCATAAACCTTCGAGTAAGTACTTGTACCCATTTAGCAACGGGATTGGCCTTGCATGTGATATTACGATGACAGTATTAAGTGAAGGGTGTTATAAACATCAGACAAATACATGTTTTGTCACACACATGCCTCTACTGCGGCTAACCTTCAACAGCTTGTTACGAAGGGCAGGTGTAGAGGGAGATCCCTTTGATTACAATAATAAAGATGAACAAGGAAATAAATTTGATATGATAAGAATGTGAGTGCGAGTGAGGGATAGCATTTAAAAACAATACACAATAATAACGGCATTACCTTTCCGCTGCCAGCAGGACCAATAACTAGCTGTGCGTAACCCATTGTACCTAATTCCCTTAACACTTGGAGGTAGTGTATCAATACACAATAGGACTAGAAAAGCACCTAAATATTTGACAGACTCCAACAATAGCAACGAAAGCATAAGTAGCACACCAGACAGCAGCGGAAAACAGAAAATTGAGTACAGAAAAAGCCATACAAAGCAGCAGCAGCAGCAGCAGCAGCAGCAAGAAACGAACAGCATAACAATACCACCTCAAACTCCCATCTTAGCAAAACAGAGAAAACTGAACTTAATTACACCGACCGACATGCTATAGGACAAAAACCTTTACAAGGGTATCAGTTGAAAGAATAGAAAACCAGCTCAATATAATTGAAAATAATGTTACAAGGTTAATTAACTAAAATATGGTGGTTAGCAAGACATAATTTTGTTTCCAAATAAATTATGGATTTGGACAAAACCCATTACCACACCTGAAAGAATTGTTGAGCACTGATCTTAATCATTAATTTATAAGGAAAAAGGGAACAAGCAAGAACTGAGCTCATATTGATATTACTCCAACTGTACACAAGAAAACATGTACTAAGTATGTGTATGTATAGAAGACAGAGAGGGATTCGATTCTTACAGATGAAAAAAAAGTAATGGAGGAAGACTTTCCAGACGCCTCCTATATGATTACTTTGGCCTTTACTCCCAACCACACGCACACTACGTGAAAAAAGTAATGGAAGACTTTAAAATTAAGAGTAAATTAAGGAGTGAAGGCTGTATTTTATATCAATTTTTAAAATAGTGGTCAAATTTTTATATTCTAGAAAAGTGGTCAATTTTTTTTCAACTTTCGTTAAATTTTCATCGTTAACTAATATATTTAAAGAGTAAGTTACAGAATGGTGACCATATTTTACAATGATTTTCAAAATAGTGGTCAAAATTTTATATTCTCAAAATGTAGAAGGAGACTGTAGTCAGGTAGATCTTAATTCTTAGTTGCTTTCTTAATTGTAATTTGTTTTCTTCATAATTAATTTATATGTGATTCATATAAATGCAGTGAGATAGATCTTAGTTCTTATTACATTTTGAGAATATAAAATTTTGGCCACTATTTTGAAAATCATTGTAAAGTTTGATCACCATTCTATAATTTATTATTTAATATATATTAGTTAACGGCGAAATTTAACGGAGGTTGAAAGGCGAAAAAAAAAGTTGGCCACTTTTTTGAGAATCCGAAAATTTGGCCAATGTTATGAAAATTGATGTAAAATACAGGCACCGTTCTGTAATTTACTCTAAAATTAATTCAAACATTTTAATTAAAACACATCTCTGAACCTTTTTTTTTGTTTTAAATCAATTTTCTAGGACCGATTTATGGATATATTTATTTTGATACATTTCTAATATTTATTTATTTGGATCCATCCTACGAATTTATTTATTTTAAAATATGTTTTCATGATTCCAGTTATTTTTAAAAATTATTTATTTATTTTATTTTTTAGAGAAATTGACACTTTGCACCCATTATGTTTCTATACTTTAAATTGTGGCACATTACATCCCTGATCTTATAATGTTGTGGAATAAAAACTAGGCTACTAGTATTGCGGCTAGGGTTTATGTATTTAATGTAAGGGTGTGTGAGCTTCGTACTTTAATGGCTGCTCTTGTGCTCGTGGCTGATTCTGCCTTCACAAGATGCCTACGTACTTTGATGAATATCAAAGATCAAGCCAAAAAACGTAGTTCTGAGGTGAGGGGTCTGACCCTTTATATAGGCTGAGAAGCCTTAGAATTAAGGTAGGAGTTGGAGACTTAATAGATAAGTCACCTCCTTGAGGAAAGTTCTAGATCTATTCCTTATAGGAATCAGTTTCCATATAGAACTGGATGCCTTATAGGATAAGTCTGAAGGAGATATTATCCTTATCCAACTCTTATTTGCTGAGCTGTTTATTACCCTTAATATTAATTACGAAATTAATATTATAAATAGGGTTTGGGCCCAACTGGTGGGCCCCACGTTTGGACTATTCCGGGTATAATTAATACCACATTAAAGGTGTCTTTAAGGCTTACTTTTAGCCCATATCATTTGCCCCCCAACTTCTAGAAAAACTGATCAGGTTTTCCTTGAAGTTTTAACTGCCTTTCGTGAGACTTGGGTCAGGGCTTTGTACACTAGTGTTTCACGAATGTCGTCTTGATGCAAAGTGTGGAGCGACCGACACGTTTACGACGATATGCCTTATTCGAGGCTAAGCAATTTCCATAACTTTAGTTACAGAGTCTTTTTCTTCAAGGAATTATCTATGAAATTCCTCGTATTTCCATATTTATCCTATTATGGTACCCACAGGTATCAAAATTCCATGTCTGTGAAGATTTGCTGTCAAAAAATCAATTTTTATAGCAAATTTCGACCAGGACTGAGTTTTTTCGATCAGAAATTCGACCAGGAATTCGACCAGGATTCTGGTCGAAACAAGGCCTTCTTTTTATTCCTGGTCGAAGAGATTTTCGACCAGGATTCCTGGTCGTTTCGACCAGGATTCTGGTCGAAATAAGGGTCCAATTTTGCTCTGGTCGAAGGGTTTTTCGACCAGGATTCCTGGTCGTTTCGACCAGGATTCTGGTCGAAATAAGGGCGTTTCCAATGCTTTGGTCGAAGAGTTTTTCGACCAGGATTCTTGGTCGTTTCGACGACCAGGATTCTGGTCGAAATAAGGGCGTTTCCAACGCTTTGGTCGAAGAGTTTTTCGACCAGGATTCTTGGTCGTTTCGACCAGGATTCTGGTCGAAATAAGGGCGTTTCCAACGCTTTGGTCGAAGAGTTTTTCGACCAGGATTCTTGGTCGTTTCGACCAGGATTCTGGTCGAAATAAGGGCGTTTCCAACGCTTTGGTCGAAGAGTTTTTCGACCAGGATTCTTAGTCGTTTCGACCAGGATTCTGGTCGAAATAAGGGCGTTTCCAACGCTTTGGTCGAAGAGTTTTTCGACCAGGATTCTTGGTCGTTTCGACCAGGATTCTGGTCGAAATAAGGGCCACTTTGGCTTTGGGCCTATTCTTATGGGGCCTGATACCTTTCTTTTCAAAATGGGCTTAACCTTATAGTCATTATTGGGCCCGTCCGGGCTATTTGAAACCAAATCCAGGTTTTGTTGTCTATGATATTTTTCAAAAATATCTATAATTTTCTTTAAAATATCTAAGATATTTTTCAAAGGTATTTTCCTAAGAATGTCCTAGAATTGGGCCTTAATTTGGGCTGGTTTCATGGGCTTTTCTGACCTGTTACTGTAGGTTTTTTGACCGTTTGGAGGAATTTTAACCGGCTAAAAGGTTGTATATAAGAGTGAGAGTGGAGAGTTCACTTTCTCATTCTCACTTCTACTCAAACACTTCACTAGAAATTCTCTCTGTAGTTATCTCTATTTCAAGGCGATTTCCGGCGAAAGTTTTCTTCGAGCTCCTCCCCTTCACGGTGGTTTCTGGGTTTCTTTCTTGAAGATACCTTCACTCCTTCATAGTTTCTGGGTTTTCTTTGAAGATTTTCTTCAAATCTTCAAACTTTCTGGGTTTTTCAAGAGCTTCGAATCTTTTTTCAAGAGCACCAATGGAAGACAAAGCTAAGTCTCGCCTTGCAAAGATGAATTCTGCCTCCTCCAAAGGTACAATCACCATTCGCTCTTCTTACACATCTCTAGTAGATATGTTAAATCAACGTGGAGATGATTACCCCTCTTTGTCAGAATTAGATGCATATGACTGCTGTAGCTCTTATCATGATGTTGATGAAATCACTAGATATAACAAGCTTTTCAAAATTAAATCACCTTATAAACTTGTCCCAGCCGAGCCAGGTGACAGACCTTGTCACTGGAAACCCAATTCTTTGTGTGTTTATAGGGAGAGTCTAGTGGCTGGCCTTCGTTTTCCATTTCATGAATTCATTCCTAGACTCTTAGCTGATGTTCAAATTAGTCCATGTCAACTCCCGCCAAACGCGTGGAGAATTATATTATGTTTTATGGTTTTGTGTCTTCGACAACAACTCCCTTTATCAGTTGCGCTTTTTCGCAAACTTTTTCAATTTTACAATAGTCCTGCCACGAACCCTGGCTGGGTATATGTTAAGCTCCGTCCTAGAGTTCCCCCAATTTTTAATGGCAAGTCAATTCCTGATAATAATGCGGGCTGGAAAAATGAGTTCGCATACTTAGAATGGGATGGAGGTGATTGGGGCACTCTCTTTAGGCAGACATTCTCGAGAGTCTCAGATGGAAGTGCTAAGGGAATCGTCCTTAGTACCGAGGAACAGGCCGCTTATAATACTTTGACCGAGGCAGACGGTAGTTCTATTACCTGCCTAAGTCTTTTAAATGAGGAATCTCTAAGGGGAGTAGGCCTTTCCAGAGTTTCTGAGCGGGGTAATTTTCTTACTGGTCTTTGCCATTTACTTTTTATTACTGAATTTATTCCAACTCTCTTTTTGGTCGTTCTTGCAGTTGCGAAATTGATTGTGGAGGCTGCACCCTCTCCTGATGAAGAGACAGCCAGGATGGTTCGGGCTAAGAGGGTTGCTGACCCTCGAGGGAAAAACACGGAGCCTCCTTTTCTGCGCCCCCACAAGGTCCATAAAGGAGAGTTGAGATATGGCGACATAGCTGGACTGGAGGGGAGCTCCCAGGTTAACGTCCAGTCAACGGTTTTCAGGCCTCCCTGGGGCTTCAGGAAGCAGGATTCTGTGGTGGGCTCTACGAAGCACTCCATGGATTGGTCTTTAAACTCAATTACCACCCCTGATTATAAGGACATGGTCCTTGGTGGAGGTATTGGGGAGTCAGAGGCACTCGGTGCTCAGGCTCTCGCTGTGGTAAGTCTCAAACTTTTATCTTTCAATACCTTAACGGCTTTTAAGTTCACTACTTGATTTCAATGCTAACCTTTCATGCAGGCTAACGTCCATTTCCAAAGCTTGGTTCATAAATCCAAAGCTTGGAAAGAGAAGTCTAAAGCTTTTGAGTCTGAGTCTCAGAAGAAGACTCTCCATATTAACCGTCTGGAAGAGCAAATAAAGAAGAAAGATGAAGAGATGGTAGGGATGCATGCGGAGCTGGTTGCCCTGAGAGATGACAAGGAGAAGCATATTGATGAATATCTGGATTCAGATGAGTACAAGACTCTCATGGATCAGCATGATGAGATGCTCTTTCCTAGTCAGTTTTCTGATGGGTGGACCAAAGCCCTTGAAGCAGTTCTGAGGCAGCATCCAGGGTTATTCTTGCCTTCTGCTTTTCCTAGCCCTCACCTTCCCAATGCCTTGACACAGGGGCCTGGTTCCAGTGAAGAGCTATTTGGGGAGGATGACACTTTGGTTAAGGAGCATGCTACTGCCACTACTTCAGCTTTGGATCCCGAGCCTACTCTAGCTCAGCCTGGTGCTGCTATCTCTGCCGACGAGGGGTCTACTACTGAGACTAGCTCTGAGGATTCTTCTCCTGCTAAGGAGGCCCCTAAGGCCCCTTAGGCTTTATTTATTTATCTTTTGCCTTTCTGAACTCTGGGTTTCAACCATTTGACTTAATAGCCTTCGGGCCTTTGTAATTTTTAACTTAACTATTTATGCAGTTTATTTCCGTCCATTTTTCTTGCTTTTGCTTTTGCTTTTGAGTACTTGGCCTCCTGGCTGGTACTAAACTTATAAGTCGGTCCAACATTCGTCTTTCGTTTGTTTTAGCAAGGAAGGATAACCAATAGAGAAAACAGAATAAATTCCATTATGCTGTCAAAGGACATTAATAAAATGGGTTCAACCCTTACATAGATACTCTATCAACTACTGGGAGCAACATGCTCTATAATGGTTTCATTCGAACCTTATTACTAATAAATAGATAAAAGTTCAAGCCTTTATCAAAAGACCTCAAACATAATAAACTTTGAGGTTCACAGCATGCCAAGTCCGGGGCACCTCAACCCCATCCAAGGTTTCTAACTTGTAAGATCCTCGTCCTAACACCTTCCTGACCAGATACGGTCCTTCCCAGTTTGGTGCTAACTTTCCTTTTTGGCCAACTCCTGAGGCTTCAATCTTCCTTAGGACCATGTCGCCTTGTCGAAAAAATCTTTCTTTAACTCTCTGGTTGTAATGAAAAGAGGCTCTCTTCTGATACTCAGCATTCCTAGCATTAGCTTCATCTCTAACCTCGTCAATTAAATCCAGGGCCAGTCTCATCCCTTCTTCATTAGTTTCTGGCTCATATGCCTCGATTCGAGGTGATGCCTGCATGATCTCCAAGGGCACAACAGCCTCGGCTCCATAAGCCAGCAAAAATGGGATTGCTCCAGTTGTTACCTTACAAGTGGTACGATACGCCCAAAGTATGGGCAGCAGTTCATCTACCCAAGTGTTCCTAGAGCGCTCGACCCTCTTCTTCAGTCCATCAAGGATAATTCGATTAGCTACCTCAGCTTGCCCATTGGCTTATGGATGTGCCACTGAGGTAAAGCGGAGCTCAATCGCATTCTCTTCACAATACTTCTTAAACTCCTCATTATTGAAATGTGTCCCATTGTCTGTCACAAGGATTCGTGGGATTCCGTACCTGCAAATGATGTTCTCCCAGAAGAACTGGGAAACTTGCTTGGTGGTTATCTTGGCCAGGGGTTTAGCCTCAATCCACTTAGTGAAGTAATCAATGGCCACTATCAGGAATTTCCTCTGTGCTGAAGCCATGGGAAAGGGTCCAAGTATGTCCATCCCCCACATTGCAAATGGAATGGGAGAGTTGATAGAGGTCAACATCTCAGGCGGTTGCCTCACAATTGGGGCATGCTTCTGGCATCTCTCACATCTCTTGACATAGTTTTGTGCATCAGCCAACATCTCCGGCCAATAAAACCCTAAACGAATTATCTTGTGAGCTAGGGCTCTTCCCCCCAAATGTTGCCCACAGATCCCTTCATGAACTTCCTCTAATGCTTCCCTTGCCTCTAGAGGCCTTAGACACTTCAAGTACGGGATGACAAACGACCTTTTGTACAGAATACCCTCAATCAAAGTATATCTCAACGCTCTTACTGAGAGTTTTCGTGCCTCCATGGCATTGTCTGGGAGCCAACCGGTCTCCAGGTGTGCCTTGATAGGATCTATCCAAGAGCCTCCTATATCAATCGGTGCCACTAACTTTGCATTAATGGTTGGGGCCTTCAGGACCTGAAAGTAGACACTCCCAGCATAATTTTCTATTTCAGAAGAAGCAAACTTAGACAGGGCATCGGCCTTAACGTTTTCCTCTCTCGGGATGTGCTCAACATGACACTCCTCAAACTGAGACATAACAGCCTTCACCACTCTCAGGTATTTCGCCATAGTCTCATCCTTAGCTTCAAATTCACCGTTTACTTGGGATATCACAAGTCGTGAATCTCCACAAACTTTAAGGTTTTTTACCCTCATGATTCTAGCTAAACCCAAACCAGCTATTAATGCCTCATACTCTGCCTCATTGTTAGTAATAGGAAAATCTAGCTTTAAAGCATACTCAACCGTGAACCCGTCAGGGCTTTGCAAAACCAAACCTGCACCACTAGAATCTGTTTTTGATGCTCCATCAAAATAGAGCACCCAATATTCCCTTAGATCAGGTGTAAGTTCCTCTTCTTTTTTCTCTTGCCCAGGGGTAGTCATTATCTCTTGCCCCCCGACTTCTTGGTTGTTAATAGTACATTCAACCACGAAGTCAGCCAATGCCTGAGCCTTGATGGCTGTCCGAGGCTTGTATGTGATATCGAATTCTCCTAACTCAATCGCCCATTTAATTAGCCTTCCACTGGCCTTAGGGCTATGCAATATGTTCCTCAACTGTTGGTTCGTCAGAACTTGAATCTTGTGTGCCTGAAAGTAAGGTCGCAATTTACTTGAGGCAGTTACTAAAGCCAAAGCAAACTTTTCTATGGGTGAGTAATTCAACTCAGCCCCATGCAACACTTTGCTTACATAGTAGATAGGTTTCTGGACTTTCTCCTCTTCCCGAATAAGGACAGCACTCAGGGCTTGCTCAGATACCGCCAGGTATAGATAAAGAGTCTCTCCAGGACTTGGTTTGGTCAATAACGGGGCTTCAACCATGTATTTCTTCAATTGCTCGAAGGCCTCTTGGCTCTCAGGAGTCCACTCAAAATTTTTCACTTTCTTCAATGCTTGAAAGAAAGGCAAGCACTTGTCACCAGACTTGGAGATGAATCTTCCTAAAGCCGCTACCCGGCCTGTCAACTTCTGCACGTCTCTTATAGAGCGTGGGGGTTCCATGTCTAAGATCGCCTTGATCTTGTCGGGGTTGGCCTCTATGCCTCTTTTAGAAACCATTAGACCCAAAAATTTGCCTGATCCAACACCAAAGGCACATTTGGCTGGATTCAACATCATCTTGTGGTGCCTCAGCACTTCAAATGCTTCTCTGAGGTGCTTGATATGGTCTGCTTTGACCAAGCTTTTAACCAGCATATCATCGACATAAACCTCCATGGTTTTTCCAATCAGATGGGCAAATATCTTATTCACCAATCATTGGTAAGTAGCTCCCGCATTCTTTAAGTCAAACGCCATAACAAGATAGCAGAAAACACCAAAGTCGGTTATGAAAGATACCTTAGGGATGTCATCCTTGTGCATCTTAATCTGATTATAGCCGCTGAATCCATCCATGAAGCTCAGCATCTCATGTCCAGCTGTGGCATCTATCAACATATCTATCCTTGGCAGAGGGAAACAATCCTTTGGGCATGCATCATTCAGGTCAGTGAAGTCTATACACATCCTCCACTTCCCATTCGCTTTCTTGACCATCACTGGGTTTGCTAACCATTCGGGAAACTGAATTTCCTCAATAAAACCAGCCTCCAAGAGCTTATCCACTTCTTGCTTAATGGCCTCTTGCCTTTCCGGAGCAAAATTTCTCTTCTTCTGCTGTACTATATTCCGATTAGGGTCAACATTCAATCTATGAGTTATAAGTTGAGGATCAATCCCTGGCATGTCAGCTGCTGTCCAAGCAAAAACGTCACTATTCCTTTGTAAGAACTCTATTAATTTGCCCTTCAGGGGTTCTTTCAAAGAGGCTCCAATATAAGTCACCTTCTCAGGGTCGCCTAGCTCCAGAGGGATAGGTATTAAGTCCTCCGCTGGCTTTCCCCGGTGTTCATCATCATCACGGACATCCATGTCTTCAATCGGGAGTACCTGCCCCCCGGTTCCGTCAGCTCTCAAAGCAGCCACATAGCAACTCCTGGCCATTTTCTGATCTCCTTTTTGTTCCCCAACACCATTCCTGGTTGGAAATTTGACCTTCATATGATAAGTAGAGGCAACAGCCTTGAATGCATGAAGTCCGGTCCTCCCTAAGATTGCATTGTACGTTGAGGCAGCCTTAATTACTAGAAAGTTTAGCATCTGGGTGGCCTCCTTAGGTTCTTGCCCTATTGTCATAGGCAGATGAATGGTCCCTTCAACCTTGGACTCAACTCCATTAAATCCGTAGATTGGCATGTTAGTCGGGGTTAGTTGAGAGTCAGTATACCCCATCCTCATAAAAGCATCATGAAACAAGATATCGACGGAAGCTCCATTGTCTATCAGGACTCGCTTCACTTCCGAGTTTCCAATTACTGGAGTTATGACCAACGGGTCGTCATGGGGGAATTTCACCCCTTCAAGATCTGAATCATCAAAACCAATCACTGCCTCAGTCTTAGCACGCTTCGGGGCTTCTCCTGTGATGTGCATCACTTCCCTGGCATAAGCCTTTCGAGAGTTTCGGGTAGTGCCGGCCGCTGTTGGTCCTCCCCAAATCATATTGATTACTGGCCCTCGAGGCTGCGGGTTATGATTGCGATCGTTATCCCTCCTATCATTGTCTCTTCTATCATAATCCCTTTTCTGGGTTCCACGGTCTTCACCCTTAATGAACTTGTTTAACTTTCCCTTCCGGATTAAAAACTCAATTTCATCCTTCAACTGTCTGCAGTCATCTGTGTCATGCCCCACATCCTTATGGAATCTACAATACAGATCTTTGTTTCTCTTTTCGGGATCACCCCTGAGCGGTTTAGGCCAGCGAAAGTCCTTATCCTTCTCAATGTCCAACAAAATTTGGCTCCTAGGAGCGTTCAACCTTGTGTAATCAGAAAACCTTGACCCAAAACCCTTCTTAGGTGATGAATCAGTCCTTGCCAGTCCGGGGATACTTGTCCCTAGCGTCGTACTCTTGTTCTGACTTTCTTTTCTTTGAATCATTAGAGCCCTTGCCATTACCTACTGTGGTTTCCTTCTTAATGCTGTCCTCAGCCTTGATATATTTATCGGCTCTTCTTTGGAGTTCGGCCATGTTCTCAGGAGGATGTTTTGCCAAAGACCTTTTGAAGAAGAGGTCAGTGGTTCCGTGTTCCAGGGCTACCATGGCCACCTTATTTTCCAGATTGGTGATATTCAGCGTCTCCTTGGTGAATCGCTTGAGATAATCCCTTAAGTTCTCATTCTTCCCCTGCACCACATACATAAGGGATGCAGAACTTTTCTCATGAATTCTCCCACTGATGAATTGGCTGATGAAAGCAGCGCTTAGCTCCTTAAAAGAGCCAATCGAGTTTGCAGGTAGACGGCTATACCATCTTTGAGCCATGCCTGACAGAGTTTGAGGGAACGCCCTACACTTTAAGGCATCACTAGCAGGCTGCAGCAGCAGTGCGTTCGAGAAAGTTCTGACATGATTTGCGGGATCGCCCGTTCCATCATAGGCCTTAATAGTTGGCATCTTAAACTTCCTTGAGATGTGGGCATTCATCACCTCCTCAGTAAACGGAGGTGTGGGATCGTCAGGGTCCCCAAGTGGCACCAGATCTTTGGGGTTACTCCTGGGGGTTTCCACCCTCATAGCTTCTCTTGTTGGGACATCAGCCCTCTTCTGTCTTCTTGAAGACCTCTCCAAATCTATAACGGGAATCCTTCTTGAGATTGGAGGGGGTCGAATCAGACTCTGTCTTGCCTGTTCCCTTGCTATATCATCCTTCAACCTTTGGATCTCAGCCTCATGAGCCTTAATCCTCTCCTCAATCGTTTGTGGAGGCCCATCATGGATTCTCCATGTTCTTCTTAGGGGTTCCTTGCTAGCACGTCGCCTCCTCGGGGCTTCATCTCGATCATCATCCTCAGATGATGATGAATCATCAGTATAGGGACCCGAGTAGTCATCATATTCTCGATCCCGGATCTGTAAGGCGTGTCCGCTTGGTCCAGGTTCCCTTCGTCGAGGGGGATAGTTAGGCAGTCCATACATAGGGTTGGTGTTCAAAGGGAGATCCGTAGTGTGGATCTGTACCCCCGTGCGATCAACGTTACCAAGAGGAGAAACCACCATCTGGAGAGGGTTGGTTTCTTGGCCTTGATGGACGATCACTGAGTGAGTCCCCTCTACATGGGGAGTCGTCCCTGGGGGTTGAGTGGGCAGAGGTTGAACGACCGTCCCTGTTGATGGGAGTATTTGTCCTTCCTCAGTGACGATGAGCGAATCTGAAGTGGCTGGTTGAGCAGAGTTAAGGGGCACGGCCTCGGTTGACGTTGTCCTTCGTGTTTGAACCATGGTTGATGTTGTCTTCCCACAGACGGCGCCAAATGTTGTGGAATAAAAACTAGGCTACTAGTATTGCGGCTAGGGTTTATGTATTTAATGTAAGGGTGTGTGAGCTTCGTGCTTTAATGGCTGCTCTTGTGCTCGTGGCTGATTCTGCCTTCACAAGATGCCTACGTACTTTGATGAATATCAAAGATCAAGCCAAAAAACGTAGTTCTGAGGTGAGGGGTCTGACCCTTTATATAGGCTGAGAAGCCTTAGAATTAAGGTAGGAGTTGGAGACTTAATAGATAAGTCACCTCCTTGAGGAAAGTTCTAGATCTATTCCTTATAGGAATCAGTTTCCATATAGAACTGGATGCCTTATAGGATAAGTCTGAAGGAGATATTATCCTTATCCAACTCTTATTTGCTGAGCTGTTTATTACCCTTAATATTAATTACGAAATTAATATTATAAATAGGGTTTGGGCCCAACTGGTGGGCCCCACGTTTGGACTATTCCGGGTATAATTAATACCACATTAAAGGTGTCTTTAAGGCTTACTTTTAGCCCATATCATATAATTTGGCTTTGATTTGCACATTTTCCGTTAATAATTGTTAACTCTGTTAAGTTTGAATTTTTTTCAAAAATTGACAGGAGTATTTTCGGTATTTAAAAAATTATTCTTCAGAAAAAATGAAAAAAAATTAGAAAATATTTGTTTTAAAAAAAATATTTTTTGGTTTTTAAAAAATATATGGTTTTAAAAAATATTTTTGGGAAAAAATTATATTATTCTTTTGGGAAAAAATTTTCAAAAATGAAATATGTTTTTGGTATTTAGAAATTATATATGGTTTTTATAAAATTCAAAAACAGAAAATATTTTTTGATATTTAGAAATTATATTTTATATTTTCTAAAAAATTCAGAAAATTATATTTAAATATTCAGAAAAAATATATTTTTTTTTTAATTTTAAAAATAGAAAACATATGACTTCAACAACAAATATTTTCTATTTTTGAATTTAAAAAAACCATATATATTTTTAAACACAGAAAATATTTTTTATAAAATAAATATAATTTTCTGAATTTTTTTCATTTTTTTCTGAAAAATAATTTTCTAAATACAGAAAATATCCCTGTCAAATTTTGAAAAAAAAAATCAAAATTAACGGAGTTAATAATTATTAATGGAAAAGGTACAAATCAAAGCGTAATTATAAGATCAGGGATGCAAAGTGCCATAATTTAAAGTATAGGACCATTTTGACAAAAGTGAAAAAAATATGGGTGTAAAGTGTCAATTTCTCTATTTTTTATTATATTGTTAAAATGGAAATATAAAGATTTGGGAACAAGTTAGTACAATAACCTTTTTTATAATAAAATTTGCCGATCAAAATTTTAAAAAAAATGTAGAAATTGCAAATGATATAATAAAGACTAGTGAAATTAGTTAAAAAACAAAAAACGAGGTATGATCATATTTATGTTAAAAACAAGTGTTGGACGAGTCATGAGTTGTTCAACTTATTTTTTTTATGCGAGTCGTCCAAACATTTTTAGGTGTCATCCAGATAAACCGGGAACTACCAAACAATCTGAACAAGAAGGATTGTTCTCATTCAGATCCATCCATGGATTAACAAATGGCCCCTTAGCTAATCGATTTTCTATCTTGGGCCTTTTAAGTATTAATGCATTTCAAGTGTAATTGAAAACATTATTAATCCATTATTGACAATGTTATATCCAGAAATATGATTTGGATTGTTTTTTAACAGGTTTTAACTTATTAGATTTTATGGAAAATTTATGAAAAAATATTACCTTCGAACTTGTTTCGAAAGCTTGTCCTCAAAACTTTTTACTGGAAGAACTTGTTCCAAAAAACCCTTTTTAAAAGGCTTATCTTAGAAACATGTTGAAGTATATTTTTAGTTTTAGTTCACAGACTAATATTAATACCAATTCTAAATTTTTTATCTCTCACAACCTAGAAGTGTGGAAGAATTTGTGGTTGTGTGATTATCTACTAATTAATCTAATAAATAAATAAAAACTATATAATAAATATGAGAGAAAACAATCCAAGAATTAGGGTTCTTCAATTGGCTATCATGAATGTCTAATTTGTGTCTCTTGTTTTGCTGAAAACAATCCTTCTAATTTTTATAAATCCTCTCCCAGGGTAAATTATAGTGCCTACAATCATCCCTTAATCGTCACTCCCATGATCAATCAAAGTAAAACTATAGACTATTACGAACCAAGGATTCTCAGTTTCACAATTCACATATCAATCTCCCGATCTAATAATTAAATTATGTCTATCATGCCATGTACTAGAATTACAACCCCTCTCCCGATTCGTTATAATACCTAAAGATTCAACTAAAAGTTCGCGACTCTTCTAATTGTATAAAGCGCTCAATGACAGATTAACAATAACAAGAAAACCACAATACAATCAAACAAGCTCAATAAGCCAACAAATACTAACCAACCCTTTGATAAAAGGATTACCTATATATATATATGGTTTGATTCAAATGAGAACCACTATCTAAAAGAGAATCGGAGAACCATTAGATCCTACTACAGAACCTATTTTGTTTCGTAATAAATATATAGTGTTCTGCTACTGAATTTCAAAGTTATGCACATGAAATAAAAATTTCTACAACTGAACTTGCTTCTTCTACAAAATTCTACAACTGAACTTACTTACCATTGAGTTCTACTGCAAATCTATTTTATTTCGTACTAAAATATAGTGTTCTGCTAAAATATATGGATTTTAGTTAGGAAATATAGAAAAGATGATAGATTTTAGTTTAAAAAGGTAATCAGTTAATTATTAGTAAATATAAAATTATTATTTTTTATTAAATTGAATGCCCATGATATAATTGTTATTCCCATGATTTTAAGATGATGTATTATTGAATTATATCTTAATGATTCTGACTATTCTTTGCACATGCTCACTGTTATATATTGTTAAGTAATAGAACATGCTTGTCAGTTTTTATTCTTCCTCCACTGAGTATAATGATGCACACATGTGTTGTCTCTGCACACCATGTGTTTTTTCTCCACTTTAGGAATATTGCAGTTGGGCTTCCCTGACATATATTCTTTATGCAGCCTATTTAATTCATCTATCTGCAAAGCTCTAACAGACACACATACATTGTATCTCTCTATGTAAGCTTTAACAGATTATCCCAGCCACGCCCATCATCATTATCCCAACAACTCCACTTCGAATTTAGCACTGCACCACTCAGATTATTCTCAACGGATTCTTGCTCAGAACTCAAGACCCTCGGCTTTGTTGGATTCAAGACAACGGCTATAACATTCAGAGTGTCTATAAATACAACCCATATCAACTGGAAGAAACACACAACTGAGATAGACACTGCAAGACATACAACTTCGACAGTCATACACAGTCATATACATATTCTCTAAAAGAAGTTGTATTCATATTCTACATATTCTAAGTTTACTTGTGCCGGGTTGTGGCAACTAGTTAGGGATTGCAAGTTGTAAGTCAAGGTAGCCAGTGAGCTAAGTAGCAGGGATTGCTAGGTGACAAGTGTGTCAAGGGGAAGAGTTCTTCCGGGGGCTTCAATCTTGTAATCGGATTTTGTGTAAGCTTTATATTATTGTGATAATAATATAATCTCTGTGCTAGTTGGCATAGGGACTTGGATGTAGGCCATAGACGAGATAGGGGCCGAACCAAGTGAAAATTCCTGGTGTTGTTATTATTTATCCTGTTATTTAATTTCTGCAGTTAATATTCTGTTTGACAAAAGAGACAGTCTCATTCACAAAAGAGACAGTCTCATTTGCAAAAGAGATAGTCTCATTCTCAATTGAGACAGTCTCATTCACTAGTACAGTCCAACATATTGTGCTATTTTAAATTACAATAATTGGAAAAAGAGAGGACTTAGTTAGAGAAAATTAAAAAGGTTACATGTTTTAGGTGAAAAATGTAATTGATTAGTTTATAGTAAAATATAATTTAATTATGTTATTTTACTAAATTAAATTCCTCGTAATGTTTTTATAAAACGAGACATTAATGTTATCCGTGATATTTCTAAAAAAAGAGATATTTTAGTTAGAAAATATAAAAAAGATGATATATTTTAGCTGAAAAAGGTAATCAGTTAATTATTAGTATTATCATATTATTATTTTATTGTATTAAATAGAACCGTCCGTGATATAATTGGAAAATGAGATATTTTGGTTAGAGAAAATAAAAAATGTAACCTGAAAATTAAAAAGGTTACATGCTTTAGGTGAAAAAGGTAATTGATTAGTTTATAGTAATTATAATTTAATTATGTTATTTTACTAAATAAAATTGCTCGTAGTATTTTTAGAAAATAAGAAATTAATGTCGCCCGTGACATTTCTAGAAAAAAGGGAATTTAATTAGAAAAAATAGAAAAGATGATAGGTTTTAGCTGAAAAGGTAATCAATTAATTATAAATATTATAATATTATTATTTTATTTTTATTAAATAGAATCGCCCGTGATATAATTGGAAAAAGAGAGGTTTTTTTTTTTGACGCAAAAAGATTTAATTCATACTAAATCATACAGAAGATAAGATTGAACTTCAGTAGGAACATCCCTCCTACTAAAAACTGATCCGGGAAAGAATATGATGCTTTAGCCAAGCTATGCGCAACCATATTAGCAGACCTTTTTATAAATAACAACTCCACATTGTTTCTGTTTCGAAGCATCGTTCGACACTCATCCACCACCAAACCTACCTGCGACACCATGGTTATGCTGCTTCGTATTGCTTGAATCACCACGAGGCAGTCTGACTCAACTACCAGCCTGGGCCACGGCTGGTTCTGAGACCAACTTAACGTCTCCTTAATGGCAAGAGAGGTTTTAGTTAGAGAAAAGAAAACAATAACGTGTTTTGACTGAAAAAGGTAACCGTCTGTGATATAATTGAAAAAAATAGAGATTTTAGTTAGAGAAAAGGAAATTGATTAGTAAAGGAGAAATTTTACTTATATAAAATATAAAAGATATTGTATGTTACATGCAAAATGAAATTATTTAGTTATTGAAAAATGAAAAAGTTAATATATTTAACCTAAAAAAGGAAATTTATTTATTTGTTAGTAGCTGTAATTAAGTAAGGGTAAATAAGTAAAATTAACGGACATCATATCAACCGATCAAACATTAAATATATCGGTTATTATATAATAGTATAGATATAAATTTTTACGAAAGAGAAAAAAAGAGAAAACTGGATCTGAGGCTGTAAATATAAATTTATTTACAATAATTTACATATATACTATTTTAAATTTATATTGAAAATCTTTTAACCTCTTCGGAGAACTGAGGACAACCTCGGGCATATTATATGTTTTGAGTATTGATAAAGAAAAAGCGGATATAAATTTAATTCATAAAATATAAGACCAATATTCGTTTATTAAAAAGGAGACGAAATATAAGGGAAAGGGGGAAGAAAGGTGAAATCGGTGCTCCCAGTTTGAAACCTCCGACAAGACAAGACGACGATATTAGGGTTTACAAACACGACGACGTATCGTATCATCTCCTTCCCCAATTTCTAAACCTACCCCCCAATACCATACAATACAATTCCACTCTAATCACTACCCTTGTCACTTTAATTTCATAATTTAGGGCTACAGTACCCCCCGATCTGGTAACTCATTTCTATTCCAATCCCTACTTTATTCTTCAGCAGTTATGTTTTACTTACCATGTCCCTTTTCATGCTTATAATCTTCACTTGTTTTTGCCTTCAATATTTTCTTAATTGCAACATCAATTTTTGCTTTTTTAATTCAATTAGGGATATGGGATTAGTGATAATAGTATTCCCATAGTTGACATTATCATTCTTGTATGATTTGTTTTATTTTTATATCATCCCATTTTAAGTATACGGTGTCTGTACATCCAGCTCATTGTCTTTCACTTTTTCTCCCTTATTGGATTAATTTCAAACTTCCATCCACTTGGTAGTTTCTCTGTCAATGTACTTAGCCAAGAGTTGTCAATTATTGGCTTGTTAGTTACCTGGAAGACATTATCGAGAACCATACTATTTGATTTATTGGTTGTTCCATTTTGCTAGTGTTGTAGCTCTGCTATAATTATATAAAGATCCTGTAAATAGTTAATAGTTAGATTCAGTATGAGCTTCTCTACCATTAGCCGACCTTTTCCAAAGGTTTGATGACATTAACCCTTCATTTTTTATTTGTTCATTAATGTAGAACAAACTTTAAGGATAGGAAATCATGAAAGAATAATTCTTATAGCAAATAAGTAATTAGACTTGCATTATTTTACTTATTAGATTATATAGTTTATCAGTGAAATATTAACACCTATTCACACTTTAATATTCCAGATTAATATGTAATGCATTCTTACTTCTATCATATGTAAAAATCAATTGTAGAATAAGGCAATCAGGATGTGCTTTATTAAATCCCCTGTGGTCATCTTACTTTCGAGGACTTTAATGTGTCTTCTTGTGATTGTGAATGCATGTTCTTACAGTTCCATACTCTAATCAATAATTTGTGAGAGAATAAATCAATACTTTTGTTGTATTTGAATTTACCATTATCATTTTGCTCTTGCATGTAAGTTTAGAAGTATTTCCGCTGCATTTTGGTGGATAGGTATTGAATATTCTTCTTTTCTATGGCCATAGTCAGGCTGTAATGGTCTACCCTTGTATAATTCACTGACTGATGGATCACGAGAGCAAAAACTTTGGAAGAGGTAAGGCTTTTTAAGTTGCATTTGGCAGTGTATTCATTTTGTCAAAATTTCTCTCTCCTGTCAGGAAAACCCTAATGCTTTGGTAATTTAATTTCCGGAAACCTAAATCTAAGGCTTGCAAAATATTACACTTCGTGTCTTTCCTTGCAAGACACTTATGTAAGCCCACCTAATGATGAATTATCCAAAAGCGTTACGAAGTAATCAAAGCACTAAGAAGCATAGCACTAGTATCTAATTACTTACTTCTATGTTGTAAGATTCCCTAGCCATTAGATTTTTTTTGTTCATAATTGTGGTCAATACACCTTATGTGGAAATCAGGGCCAAGAGAACTTACAGGGGCTGTGGATCTTATAAATCATTACAAATTGCTGCCTCATCACGAGTTTTTCTGCAAGAGGTCACTTCCTTTGTCAATTTCCGACACACACTATCTTCACAATGTGGTGGGAGACACAGAAATCAGGAAGGGAGAGGGAATGCAGTTGGATCAGCTCATTCAAAGTACATCATATCCAAGAGATTCAAATGTACGCATCCAGCCTTTTGACATCGACGTCCTTAGAGAAGCATTTCAATTAAGGGAAACTGGTCCACTTGATCTGCCTGCCGTAAGAAATCTACTTTCCAGAAGTTTTAATTTATTAATTTAATCTTTTAATTCTTGCTGGATTATGTTGTTATTATTTAGTCTTCGAGTTCTTACTGGATCATGTTACCTTTATGGCTTACATTCTTTAGTTCTGTTGTATTGACTAAATACTGCCATTTGCCTGAAGTAACTCATTTGGATATTATGATTATTAATAGTCTGAAAAGGGAACTCCCACCATAGCTGGAAAGTCCAGAAGCGAGTCCAAGGACAAAGAGAAAAAACATAAAAAGCACAAAGATAAAGACCGGGAGAAGGACAAAGAGCATAAGAAACACAAACATCGTCATAAAGATCGAAGTAAGGACAAGGAAAAGGAGAAGAAAAAAGATAAAGGCAGTCAGCACCATGAGAAGGTTCTACAATTTTTCTCTTGCAAATATTTGGCATCATCAAAATCGCACTTCACACGAAATCTTATTGGTGAAGTGTGAGTAGGTTTACTTACACAGCACTGGTTTATAAGCACCGCATTGATTGGAGACTGGACTGTTATTATTCTCCTTTCAGCATCTTAAACATTTGTTCAAAATTCTAGATTGTTAGACTGCCTTGGAATGGTTTTCCATCATCTTGGACGGTGAATTAGTACAAGTTTATTTTCTTAATACAGAAAAGGAAGCATGACGGAGATGAAGATATTAATGATATTCACAGGCACAAGAAAAGTAAGGTAATTTAATTTCACCAATTCATTTCAGTTGTTTTAGTTCAGTAAACAAATGGAGCTGGCCGAAGTCCACCTTGCTTAGCTTGTTGATCGATGCCATGAACGAGTATCTTACTTCAATCTTTATTGTAATACAATAGGTCTTATCTTCTTTTCTTCTGTAAGTTATCTACTCTTGACTGTAATATGTTGCAGAATAAGAGCTCAAAGATTAATGAGATGGGTGCAATAAGGGTAGCAGGCTGAGGTTTATGTGATATTATTATTTTTTGTCCTCAAAATGTTGTTGTTGAAAATTTGGAGGAGCCAGTGTTTACCTAACAGATGATATGAGGTATGCAGGATGTGTCCCTAGATGGCATTTGCGATTTCTTATATTATGTACTGTTCTTTTTTCAAGTGCTTATGCTAGCTGTTGGGATCAGGGATGGTCACAGGTTCCTGAAGTCTGTCATGATTGAGTACTCAGTGTGTGTCTGTGTTGGGGGTGGGGGATGTAGGTTCGAGGAGGTCATTTTGTTTGTAGTTTTCCTACTTTTTTCACGAGTATGCATCTCTGTATTAAACACGAACTGTTGAAAAACATTCTGGTGGGCAAAAAAAATGCTAGAATCAGACTATTCTTTAGTTGATAAAAATGTTAATCAATATACTGAATAAATGAATGATTTAACGATGATGTGCACGAGCATAGTGTAGCGTTTTCTACCCTAAGCACTTTTTATCCTTAGAATCAATACGACATAAGAAAAGGAAATTTCAAGACTCAGGTAGTCAGGTTTGAGAATTTTGGATTTAGTCCACAGATCTATTGTCATGCAATAATGCTCTGCTTTACATCATTATGACTTGTACATGATGCGTTCCTTTTTCCAAATATGCAGAACCAGTTCTGGACTAACAAGTTTTTCTGGAGGTGAACTCACCTGTAGAAATTCAGATTGATGCAAGGTACAAGTCGCTGAGATGAACTTTATTGTGTCATAATGATGGCTCCAATATATTTGCAGCGGCATCCAGACAATTGCCCTTTTTAATTTACAGTTCTTTTGATGTATGATCATATAGTAATATACTGTTTTGCCTGGTCTTGTCTTTTAGAACTGTTGCAAATATTTTTAGGTAGAGTGGTTTTAATTCATAGCTTTTGGGTGGTAGGAAGAATTGAAGATTAAGACAAGTAAATTGTGTAATTTTATCTGTGTTTTGTTTAAATAGATTGTGTATATGTATATGTATACAGTAGAAAGTAGAGACGGTTCTTTATAGTTTATAGTTTAACATCATCAGCAGAAAAATTGGTCATAGGTTTGGCAATGTTGCATGTATCACAAGTTGAATTAGAATTTGTGGTTACGTTGAATATTTATACAGAAGCAACGATACCGTGAAGAATGATTTCTGTCAGTAGGGCTGCTATAACATGCGAAGGCATGTCGTCGTTTAGAAAATCCATATCCTTGCTCTTTTAGTTTGTTTCTTAGTTCCACTTTGTTCATTTCCTATCTTGACCCATAAGAGAGGCATTGCATACTATTAACAAAATTAGAATATAATCATAATATATGTAGTTGAAGCATATTGTTGTAAAATATAAGGATAGTTGTTTTTTTTTTTTGGTCAGAATATTAGGATAGTTTTGGTTTCATCTATTTGGCACTGGAAGTCTAGTTTAAACCTCAATTAACAGCAGTAAACTGATAAGTAATTTATTAACTTTTAAGTTGCCTGTAACTGATAGAACAAGTATTATTGATTAATTTTGATGGTGGTATGATGTACGAGTCGAGACAATTCAAAGAAATAATGTTATTTACCAGATACGAATTTATAAGAAAAATTAATAGTATGGTAGTTATATTACAAAATTTTGTCGGCCATATGTAAGTGGGACTACTCTCACCAAGATTATGGCAATACAAAATTCTTCAATGCATTACTTTTCCCAAGAAAACAAGCTTCAAAAGTATGCACCCAGAAATCTGTCTTGTCGTCGGAGAGTAATTTGGCTAACCATATAAGTTAACTTATGCCAACAACATGTTGGTGCAGTGGTTGAGCCACTGGTCTCCTTTGAAGGAGGTCAGGGGTTAGACTCCTGCGTGTGTGTGAGTTTCTTAGTTTGTATTAGGTTTCTTTCTGTATTTGTATTTCTATATTTGTAATGGCCAGGGGTCCTTCGGAAACAGTCTCCCTATTGTATAGGGACATGATCTGCGTACATCTACCCTCCTCAGACACCACTTTGAGTGGTATTATAACTGAGTAAGTTTCGTATATAAGTTAACTTATATGGCCAAAGTCCGTTTCAACTTATTTTGTAGTATTTGGCAAAATAAGTGAACGAGCTTATTAACAACTTATATTGGATAAGTTGAATGTTAAGAAATCCTAACATTCAACTTTCAACTTATTCTTATTTCTCGATACAAGCAATATTCATATCCTTTAAATCTTCAAAATCATATATATTTTGAGCCGTTCATTAAAAAATTGATATTTATATATCTAATTTCTCTACTCATCGAGATCTATCCATTGATATCCACTTATATATATTAAAAAACAAATATTTTAAAAATATTTAAAAAAGTTAACTTATAAGTTCTGATTTATCAAACACTCTACTGACTTATAATTTCTGATTTACCAAACACTCTATTGACTTATAAGTTCTGATTTACTTATCACTTATATGGCACTTATCACTTTAAGCTATAAGTTACTTATTTTAAGGTAAACCAAACGGACACTATATTCAAGCAGTCTTCGTGACATACTCTAAAAGGGTTTCTTTCATTGAAATGTTTATACTAGCAATATTATTCTCTAAAATAGTAGTACTAATATGTTTATGACCTTTGATCATCGAGCTCTCCAGGGGCGGACCTAAGGTCAGACCAAGGGTGGTCTTGGCCCCCCCAATTCTGAAAAATTGTCAAAATTTATCATGTAAATTTTTTTTTTTTCAAAAATTCACCATGTAATTTTTTTTTTTTAAGATTTGGCCTCCCACAGATTTTTTGGTCCCGACAGCCTGCGTCCGCCCCTGGAGCTCTCTTTATTATGCTATTAAGAATTCATTTACATATTGTCTAATACTCTGTCGGACAATGTGAAAGGCCGAGTTGTTGAAGTATAAAATGGGGAAGTATACGATAGTCAATGCGTAGAGGGTTCATTAGTTTGGTATGAGTGTCGTCAATCGTTTTAAATTCATTTATTCATAGTATTTGGTTAGTATTTGTCTCTTTATTTCACTAACCGTGTCCGGTGATTCTCCCTTTTTCCTTGTGCGAAGTAACTACTAGCCTAGTCAAACATGAATTGAGATCATTTGCACTTTGATATCCAACTATTTTAGCATACCATTGTTTCATCTTTGTTTTAACTTGCCAATTTAGAGTTTCAGGTGGGGTTATATGTCATAGATGACAATATGTCTATCAATGGATCGGGAATTTGACCCGATCCGAGCGATATGGTTGGCCCTTAGGCTAAGAGCATAAAAGCATATATAACTAGATTCAAGGACATGGGATCCAAAAAGAAACGACGTTGGGGAAGCAGGAGGGGAAAGTTTGTGGCGAGTTCCAAGTGGGAGAGATTCATGAAAATGCCATATGGGTCGGTCTTGTTTTTGTATTATATACTAATAGATATAAACATCGATTATACATATGCATGAATGTGTACACACATGTACACTGTACTACGACATAATATGGTCAGTGTGATCAGAGAGAGCCAGTGGTTAACGTACATATATGGTCGTTGCATCATGCATGCTGCAGCCATCCACAGCAGGTTCACGTATAAAGATTGTACTGCAGTTTAATTTTAGCATATTTTTATAAACTCTGCGGTGTGTTTTGGAGGTGTCTGTCGGTGCCTTATATTTTGGGCTCCCCTTGTGTAAAAATATAATCAAGGGGGTTCCCTCTCTACCCAGCACGCCAGGATTGCTTCCCTTTTTATATTTTTTTTATACATACTCAATTATATTACGGGCTAGTTTTGATTCCATTATCGACCCTGACCTCATAGCTCTTCTCGGTATGGTCGTGCTATTCGGTGGCGGATTAAAGAATTATGAAGAATTTTTAGATGTCACTCGAAACTTGTCTTGAAATAAATTTTTAACTAAAAATCGAAGTTTAGAAAGGGTATCTATAAGTTTCGACATTAGATTAGCCTCTTCCCTTGGCTCATGATTTGAATAAATTTGATTTTGATACGTAGTTAATATTAATTAAACATGGTGAGACACTGAGACTTGATAATGATTCTTAATGGACAGTGGTTGTATCATTTTTCACAATGTCCATACGCCATAACAAGAAAGTTCAAGGTGTGGGGGGTTGTCAAATTTATCGAAAGTATACTTTGTTTTACACTTTCTATTATAAAAATGTAATCATTTCACTACTTTATAATTTATTAAGCATTCTGTGTGTAGTGGACTATTACATTTGAATTGACTGTATATATATTGATATAAATGACAAAATATAAACTAAAGTATGTTGTAAAGTAGCTCCATCATTCACTCCATGATTTCTTTCTCGGTTTTCATAGAATTTGATAATTCCTCGTTTAGTTTTATTAAATTTCGGCTTCCTTCTACTTGAACACAATTTTCCTCTTATTTATTTAACTAATAAAGTTGCCTCACATTAACATAAAAGTTTTCTCCACTTGTTTCTTGAATTCTCCCGTCATTTTTTGTATGTTCCACTTATTATTCAAAACTAGCTTTTTACCCCTACATGGCACGGAAATGTTCTAAATTTTTCTTTCAAAACTTCATATTTTTCTTATTTTGCTAATTAATTTGCTATATTTTGTATAGTATTTATCATACCGTCTTATAAATAAACTATATATTATATGTAATTATTAACCAATAATCTATATGTAATCCAAATTGCATTTGTATATTTTTTTATAAATTTTCTTAAAATTCATATTTTTAGTATGCCCATAATTTAATTGATTCTAATTTGACCAACCAATTTTAATTTAGTGCATTTTTTATTAAATTTCACAACAAAATTAACCACGAGCACTTTATATGTGATATTGTTAACAAAATTTATCTCAAAATAATAATTATTTTCTCCATTTAAAAAATATAAGAAAATTTTCTATAAAATTTATTTAGCTGGGTAGGTCTATAAATAATTATAAAAAATTAATGCGCACAAGTTATAATATAAGTAATTTTATCTTGAGAAAAAGGACCCTGTGATATATCTCAGGGAACTTTTCCTAAGATATATGCAAAATATCCTTTAAATTTTGCTGGGCCCGCAGGGCTAATTAAAAATCTTTGAATTTACTAAAATACTCATCCTATTTTTACATACAAATCCCATATATCTCAGATAATTTACCTGAGATACATCTCAGGTTCCCTATCCTCTTTTATCTTAAATGAATCGTTTATATATATTAAACATAATATAACCCAAAACGTATTTATATATGTAATTAATGAATTCTATTGTAAATATAAATGTTCATCTAGTCTAATTGGTTGGTGAGTTTAGTTGCTTAGGATGCAGGTTTGACAAGTAATTGTTCTCCTATTATATAATAGAAAGATTTACAAGTAATAAAATTATATTAATAAATGAATTAAATTTACATTTGTAACAAAATTACGCACGTTAACCTCAGGAGTTATTGTAAGATGTGTGGTTATTAGATAAAGACTTAATTTGAAATTGAAGAGTTTGTTATAATGGCTGGATTTGATGCAAGAATTACGGAACACCCATTGGCTGCTATTACAAATCATTGATTAAAGTGAGAAAATGGTTGATTTTATAGTGTGTAGATTATTGAACAGAAGGAAGAAATCAAGAAAATGAAGGAAACACCGCAGGATAGTCAGATAGTAATAGTAGAAAGAATCTTAGCTGTATCCAAGTGAAAACGCACTATCATTATACCAAATAGACATCTAGCACTAGTACATGATAATCTAGTAAAAATCTACTCCCTCAGTCCCATGTGATTGTTTACGTTTCAAAATGATGTTTTTGGCACGCATTTTAAGGTACATTTTAAAGGTAGTTCCATAACATATTTTTAAAATTTTCTTTTCTTGTATAAAAATATAATGCATATATTTTTATACAAAAAATGAAAATTTTAAAAATAAGTTATGGAACTATCCTTAAAATATACCTTAAAATGCGTGCCAGAAAGTGTAAAAAGAAATGTAAAGAATTGGTTGGGACGGAGGGAGTACTGCTCTAGTAGTTAGTTGCAGCTAGGGATGAGCATCGGGTGGTTTGGACGGTTTAGGACCGCTAAACCAATCAAATCATAAATTTCGGGTTTTTAATTTTTCAAACCATAACCAAATCAAAAACCATAACATTTAAAAAAAACCAATCTAATTATAACGGTTTGGTTTGGTCGGTTTCGGTTTAAAACCATGACATAATTTAGTTATTATCCATATGCATAGGTAGGTAGAGATCTATCCCATTTAGGAAGGAGAAACTATAATAAAATGAGTTAATGAGAGAACTCGACAAATAGCTGAAAAAATTTAAAAGAACCACATATATATCTATATATATATATAATATTTATATATTTATATATTATTTAATCTTAATGGTCGGGTTGGTTAAATCGGGTGGAAAAATTAGTAAAACCAAACCCAAACCAAAATTTTCGATTTTTAAAAATTTAAAACCATAACCAACCCAAATTTAAAAAAGACCTAAACTTTCGATTTGGTCGGATTGATTTGGTCGATTTAACCGGTTTTCTGTAAACCGTGCTCACCCCTAGTTGCAGCACAAACTTTTCACCATTTCACACCCTCCATTCTCTCTCTCAAACACACACATTAATCTCTTAGTGACAAAACAGTCCCCACAGTCCACAGGCAGGCAGCTCTATCATCCTCCTCCATCTACACAAACAACTACGTACACACCTCAAACACACACACTAAAACACCACAAGGGGAAAAATGGCACATTCTTGAATATGAAAAATTGTTGAGGTTGGCAGTCCCCACAGCTCAGACCACTGCATTTACTCCATCTCTCTCCTCTATCTCTCTCTCTCGCTCTCTCTCTCTCCCTCCTTGCTAAAAATGCAAACACACCTCATCTTCCTCCTCCTCTTCCTTCTCTTATCGTCCTCCACACCCAAATCCTCCACCACCACTGCCCACATCCATCACCACCGTCGCATTCTCCACCAACCATTCTTCCCACAAGACTCAATCCCACCATCACAACCCCCTAATCTCCCAACCACTCCTCCAGCAGACCAACTCCCCTTTTTCCCAAACTACCCCTCACCTCCACCACCACCGACACCTGAAACCACCACAACCACCACTTCCTCCTCCGTTCCGGCCAACGTCTCATCCCTCTCACTCCCCAAATCTTCCTCTCCAAAACCCATCTCCAAAAAACTCATCTTTACCGCCGTCGCCGCCGTCATTGCCGCCATCGCCGTCGTTGCAGTTGTAATACTCCTCCACATCCGTAAGCGTAAAAATCAAAACTTTTCAAACACCCATCAAAAACCACAAACACCCAGTAATGTTAGCTCTATTTCAAGCATACCCACCAATCCAATCCCAAGAATACCTCCCCGGAAATCACCTCAAACCAGCTCTGAGTTTCTTTATTTAGGCACTCTTGCAAACACCAACACCATTTCGAATAATAACAATGACAACAGTTCAAGAAAAATGGAATCACCAGACTTGCAACCACTACCACCACTCAAACTCAGTGGCCAACAACCCCAACAACAAAAGTTTCAGAATGCAGATTATTCGGGGCCTTTTATTGCAGATGAAGAAGACGAAAACGATGAGTTTTACTCTCCGAAAGGCTCAATTGGGACTGGATCAAGAAGGACATTGTATGAGCCAAAGAATTTCGAAGATGAGAGAAGAGAAATTGAATCCACAACTTCATCGTCAACTTCGTATACCCCTTCTGATTCGGGCGGTTCGCCAGTTAGGTCTGTTTCTTTGAGCATTTCTCCTCCAGCTAGTTTAAGTCCTAAACACTTTTCAACAACAAAGTCACCTGAATTAGTCCCGCTTCAAATGAATGATCTGAGTAATGTATTGTCTAGAGCTTCTTCACCGCGAGCTTCCACAGAATTATCATCCGTAGATCGAGTAACTAGTACATTACATCCACCACACCTTGGTTTTACAGCTGCATCTTCACCAGCTTCTTCATCACCCGAAAGATACATTAGTATAAGTCAGAGCTCATCACCAACAGCATCTGATGTATCTTCTGATCGGGTTTCAAACTCACCTGCTGGAGTTGACAATTTTGTGGATGTTTCTAGTGCTCCTTCATTGCCTCCACCACCACCACCACCGCCTTCATTGCCTCCACCACCACCACCTCCACCGCTACCACCGACAAGACTCTCTGAAAGTCCGAAAACACCCAGTGCCAAAATTGCTCAGCCGGTGTTGAGGCCACCGGTTTTGGCTGCGCCTTCTAGGCCTTTGAGTTTAGCTACTCCAGCACTAATATCTCCTCTAGAAATGCCTCAGATTACTGACGATGTGGATGAAGACACTCCTAAATTGAAGTTGAAGCCGTTGCATTGGGATAAAGTTAGAGCAAGCTCTGATCGCGAAACCGTGTGGGATCACCTTAGATCAAGCTCATTCAAGTACATTCCTTTTCTCATTCACTTTTCATCATATTGTGGTAGTTGCTTCATATTATTTTGTTAGTTATATCATGTATTCTTGGAAGTGAATTTGAAGTTTTGATTTCTGCAGGTTGAATGAGGAGATGATGGAAACATTGTTTGTTGTGAATAAACCGACTCCAATTGTAACTCCAAACGAAACAACTTGGCGTCCAGTTCTTCCCTCATCAGGCCAAGAAAATCGTGTACTAGATCCCAAGAAGTCACAAAATGTTGCCATTTTGTTAAGGGCCCTCAATGTCACGATAGAGGAAGTGTGTGAAGCTCTGTTGGAAGGTATACTTCATTCCCCTACTTGTTGGTCCAACGTTATCGTAATTAAATGTAATACTTGTGAAATTCAAGTTCTTAAGTCTATCCTGAATTTGCTGGATAATTTATTCATATACAATTAGATTGTATGCCGTGAACATACAAATTTGTGTATTCATGTGTGTACTGTATCAATATTAAACTGTCAAATTTTCTATGTCCACAAACCTTTTCAAGTGGATAGGGGAATTAATATAATAAAATTTGATGAGAAGCTTTTGTTGAATAGGTAGAAACTGAGAAAAATGTTATACAACAAGAAAGTCACCACTTTTTTTTTTTTTTTGCTAAGCAGAAAATCACCACGTAATCAGTCACAATCAGTAATCACAGAATTCAAGTATAATTATTCATGAAAGATGTCAACATGTTTTTTTTCTTCTATGCAGGCAATGCTGATAACCTCGGAACTGAGCTTCTTGAAAGTTTGTTGAAGATGGCTCCTACGAAAGAGGAAGAACGTAAGCTCAAAGAGTATAAAGATGACTCTCCTTTCAAGCTTGGTCCCGCTGAGAAATTTTTGAAGTCAATGCTTGATATACCTTTTGCATTTAGAAGGGTTGAGGCTATGCTCTACGTGTCCAATTTTGAATCCGAGGTTGAGTACCTCAAAAAGTCATTTGAAACACTGGAGGTAAGCTGTTGTTTACAAGGACTTGTCATGTTTGTTTTTTGTATTCATTATATCATTAATCTCATAAGTATTTGACTTTGTAAGTGAAACTTTGAAATTCAATTCAAACAGAGCAAATTACATTATATGTTTTAAGTATCTGATTGCCTAAGAACTGATAGATCTAACCTGTATTGCACGAGAGTCAGATTTACTAACTTACAACATTTAGGTCCCAATGCAAGCAAGTTGATTGTTTACATTATATTTCACTTGTGTTTAGAATTAGAATTCTATACAAATTCATGCAAAATGTCAACGAGTGCTGATTCATATTAGTTCACTGACAAAATGTACTCAATTTTGATGTAAGGCTTAATTTATTGTCATAATTCCTCGATCTCATATTGAAGTTTTATTAGGGTGAACTATTTAAGAACAATTTATTCTTTTATTTTTTATGCACTTTAAATATTTTAATTTAACAGGCCGCATGTGAAGAGCTTAGGACCAGCAGGATGTTTCTAAAGCTTTTGGAAGCTGTTCTGAAAACTGGAAACCGTATGAATGTTGGTACAAATCGTGGTGATGCCCAGGCTTTTAAGCTTGATACTCTCCTTAAGCTCGTTGATATAAAGGGTGCAGATGGAAAAACCACTCTTTTGCATTTTGTGGTCCAGGAAATAATAAGAAGTGAAGGTGCTCGCCTTTCTAATGCCAACCAAACTTTGCAACCTACTGCTGCAGATGATGCCAAATTGAGGAAGCTTGGACTGCAGGTCGTTTCAAGTATCAGCTTGGACCTTGCAAATGTGAAGAAAGCTGCATCGATGGATTCAGAGGTGCTTAATGGTGATGTCTTGAAACTTTCAAGAGGAATTGGAAAAATTGCGGAAATTGTACGGATGATTCAGGCATTGGAATCTGATGAGAACAGTCGAGGATTCTCTAAATCAATGGGCAATTTTCTGAAAATGGCAGAGGAGGAGATCATAAGAACTCAAGCTCAAGAAAGTGTTGCACTTTCTTTGGTCAAAGAGATCACTGAATATTTCCATGGAAACTCCGCCAAGGAAGAAGCTCATCCTTTCAGAATATTCTTGGTTGTTAGGGACTTTTTAACGATTCTTGATCGTGTTTGCAAGGAAGTAGGGTTGATAAATGAGCGAACAATAGTCAGTTCTGCCCACAAATTTCCTGTACCGGTGAATCCAACCATGCCCCCAGGTTTCATTGGGTTTTCAGAAAGGAGGCAGTACAATTCTTCTTCTGATGAAAGTTCATCTCCTTAGTTGTTACAAATCGTAGGATAGGAGGAGCCTTTTTAGGATGGTCTCCTGCCAGAATATAGGTAAATGTAATCTTATTACTCTGTTGTTTGTTTCCTTGTATTTATATAGATCCGTATAAAAGATTTTGAAAATTGTAGTTACCATCGATATATATATATATATAAAGAAAATTTGTTGCTATGGAGATGACAAACACCAGATCAAATCTTAAGTCGTAATAAACTGCATTGGATGTGGAATGCTCTTGTGTTGTCGAGGCAGACCCCAGACCGGTTCACCGTTATAATTATTTTACAGGACTACTTTTGCACAATTGCCCTACTTGAGTCTGTTGAAATGAGTAGTTAGTGTGATTTAGGACTTAGAACCACTTGTTATCTTCATTTTAGCTGAAATCTTCTGCTTCAAAAAACTCGAGAACTTGCGGTCTATGTTTTAAATTTATTTTATAACAATTATAACGTGTTGTTTTAGTAGTAGACATTTTTGAAGTGTAAGAGGGGAGTAGAGAATCAATTTTAGCAGTCCTTTTCTAGCAGTAGGACTGCTCAGGCACCACTCGATTCTCTAGTATAGCATGTTTTTTTTTCCTGGTACCATAACATCTCACCTGTGTTATCGTAATTTCCCTTAAATTCTGATTTGGAGTTTGGTATGCTGACCCAATTTTCGGGATCCTTGTACAAACATGTTTGCTTGGCCATAATTTAACTGTTGACAAGAAAAGATGCAATGATGATGAACCCATTTGGGACCTTTCTTAGATGGTACTATATTCATAATTTGACTATGTTCTGGTTCAAGAAATGGGACTGGTTGGTGCATGTAAAGGGAATCCCAAGTGGTGGAGTGCAATCAAAATGATGCATAGATCTACTGTGTCCCTAAAGCTCATAACGTTTCAATGTTTTTATCTTTAACTTTAAGAGCGTAGACCGTTGCCTTTTGCCGGCAAACGGTCTGGTGCAAACGTATGCACCAGACTGGTTATGGAACATACGGTTCCAGAACCGTTGGATCGTTGATCCAACGGCTCTGATTTAAAAAAAAAATTTCATCGTACCGCAACAAGTTTCCGCGGTACGGGGCAATTACCAAAATGCCCCCTGTTTTCACATCAAAAATCTACTGTTCACCGTACCGCAGAAAGTTTCTGCGGTACGTGAACAGTAGGGATATTTTTGTAATTTCTCCGTACCGCGGAAACTTGTTGCGGTACGGTGAATTTTTTTTTTTTAATCAGAGCCGTTGGATCGATCCAACGGCTCTGGAACCGTATGTTCCATAACCAGTCTGGTGCATACGTTTGCACCAGACCGGACCCCTTTAATTTATATCATAAAAAACTACAAAGATAAAAAGGGCTAAATGTTCTCTCAATATGGTAAAGGGGAAAGATACAAACAAAAGCAGAAAGTGATCAATATAGTGGAAGCAGTTTAGATACTCTCTTTAAAAAAGAAATCGCATCAACGTTTAGTAATTGAGAACAAAAGTATTTGTACAATGATTTGGAAGTTGATAAATGTATTATGTAACAAAAAGTTAAAAGTTTCACCACTGCTCTTCCCTGTTCTCTCCTATTATCATAAAAAAAAAAAAAGCAGTCACACAAAAACAAGTGGACAAAGTTAACACTTCATGAGCATGATTATTAGATCTTCAATCCCCGAGCGGAGCCAGTCCCAATTGAATCGAATAAACGGAAACGAAAAATTTGAGTAACCCGAGGTGAATGAGAGGTTGAATAATTATTATTAATACTTTGCTATTGTTTGAGCCTCAAGTCATTTTAAATTATGGTTCCGCCATTGTCTAGCATGATTTACATGCCGGTGTTGACCATGAGGCTGGTCGGCCGGTCCTGATATATAATCCAGGCAGGCTAACGTGTCCTGAACAACACGTTTTGACCAAGATGTAAAGGAATACTGTGCAAGGATAGACAAAACTTTCAGTTGATCAGCAATCTAGAACCATATGTTTCGGACTACACATAATCATACAGAGATAATGCTTGTGCATGTTAAGAATGGACTTTATAATATTTCATTTGGTTTTTCCTCAACTTCTCAGTGTCTATACTGTTATACATGGTACAAACTAAAATATCTGAGCAACATAATATGAAAATTCCAATTGTTCCTGAAGCATGTGGGTAAAGTTGAGAGATGGCTTTATTCCAGCTGTTGGGAGAGGCCCCTATAAGTTGGATCGGTTACCATTTCTGCAATTGATCACACAAAAACACACATGTGCTTGTGTGTTACATATTAAATAACTTTGGATCCATGCCAATAATGAAGAATGGAATATCAGAATGCAGAAGGATATGCTATCATAACTAGTACTAATATTAATCGAATAATTTAAACTGACCATGAGCACATGTTCCTGATAACACAAAATTTTTATACTGTAAGAGGCTAGCTAGATTACCACTTCGCGAGATCTAAACCTTACATAAAATATATGATGACTTGCTTACCGAACACAGTGTTGAGAAGGTTCAATTTTCGGCTTCTGTTCTTGGAGCACGTTATAGCCATGATTAAATTATTCATTAGTAAACAACTTCTAGTGATAGGACCTTGACGACTTTTAATTTTGTATTCATTTGTTTATAAGGCTAATATGCTGCAGAAAATCAAGGAAAGTGGAAGGAGCGTTGCAAAACACCACCTCAAACATAATAACGTTAAACAAGAAACCCTATAATATTGAAGAACATGGGTTAGCAATTTATATAGCATGTGCAAACTGAGTCAACTTGAGCAAAGTCTTTTACTTATACCTGTAATTCTGTAATGGTCAGCTAGTAATTACAGCTGCTTTATTCAAATAAACATATGCAAGCCAGTAATGTGAAGGGTAGCATAGAAAGGTATTGCAGCCTTGTACAATGCATGCATATATGAATATCCATTAAAGAAATAAACTAATTAAATCCTTCTCCCAGCACCCATGGTTATTGTTGGGCCGAAGGCCCACTTAGATAATAAAGCCCACTAAAGACCCAATTAGAACACTATAAATAGACTTGTAGCTCCAACATTGTAAGGGATTAGCTCATTAATATATTACATTCTAACCGTGGTGCTAGAAGGAGGTTTTACTTCCTTCTAAAAACTGAAAACAACTACTAAATCATAAAAATCTATCCATTATATTAACGGATCGAGCTTTGATATTTCTAGATCGATCTTAATTCTTCATCTTAAACGAAGAATGGCCGAGGAGAATCAAAGTGCAAGTAAGAAATTAGCTCCAAACACTCGAGATATATCGAGTGTTAAACAAGCTGAGAAATCGAAGGTTCTAATGGCACCTCAGGCGTTGTTCTCTTCACCTCCAGGACCTAGCTTGTCAGATCCTTTGAATGGACCTCGTAGACCGAGAAATGATTTTCGGCAACTGGTTCTCACTCCTAAAGGTAAACATGTGCTTACGAGTGATGCGCGTTTGCACTTGGAAAAAATGAAAAGACAGAAGCAAAATCAGGAGAAACAAAAGGAAACATCAGGTCATATCATCGGCGATGAAGAGCTTCGTCGGTTAGATCGAGAAAGACAGATGTTGGCTGAGAAAGTAAAAAGGAAAAAGGAGATAATCCGGTTGCAGAAAGAACTCCATGAGGTGTCCGAAGGTCATATTTCTTCGGAATATCAAACGGAGAATTATGAGTCCTCATGGAGGACATCCATGGGGAGTAAGTATTCTAAGGCAGAGGTGTCTTCTAATTCATTCTCGTCAAGGAAACGTAGAACCAGAAATGAGGAAAATGAGTATTCGGAGAATGATGATGAAGATTACTAGAAGGAAGAATCAAGTACGGCTAGTCTATCAGCAAAAGAAATACTGAGGTTCAAAGAGTTCATCAAGTCTCACTCGGGGGAGACTGAGGTCTCCTCGGAGAGTCCATTAACTAAAAATATTGAAAAGGCTAAGATAAACAGGGATCTTAAGGTGCCGCCTATGGATCAATTTGACGGCTCCACAGACCCTATGACTTCGTCAACCTTTTCGATGGGAGAATGTCCTTTTTCGGACATAATGAAGTGGCGAAGTGTCAGTTCTTTCCGACGTGTTTAAAGGGCACATCCCTCATATGGTTCAACAACTTACTAGCAAGGTCAATAAGATCATGGGCCAGTTTGAAAGAAAAGTTTAAGTCAAGATTTTCTACCAACAAGAAAGGCAAGAAGTTGACGGCTTCCCTTGTGAATATTCGCCAAAGGTCAAACGAAAGTTTGCGGGAGTACTTAAACCGTTTTAGAGCAGAAATGATTCAGGTTCTAGATTTTGGTATAAAATTTAGCAATGACGTACTTGGCAGCAGGAGTTGATAGAACAAGACACAACGCAGTTCTTGAGGAATATTTTGAAAAGGAACCTCAATCACTTTAAGCAGCTATACAGCTATTCGAGCGGAGGTTAACTCTCCAGGAGGCTGTGGGCAGTATTCAGTCTTCTAGATCTCCAAGGACAAGGATGAATAGGTTGATCGAACAGACTTCACAGTGGGAATATCGCCAAGGTGATCGAGGTGCTCGAGGAGCACGAAGATCGCAAGCAAGATCGCCAATTCAAACGAAAAAAGAGGATGTAGCCTCGTATACATCAAATAGATCGTCCACATCACAGATGTCTCCACCTAAACAACGTCCTTGGCTTCAGAGATCGCGAGATGGTCGAGAATTCATAAATCTTAACGCTGATAGAACTGCAATACTTGGAATTCTTAAAGCCGATCCAACGTATGTACCTCCAAGACCTATGAATCCTAACAGGCCTCCGAGTAACAAGTTTTGTCACTATCATGAGGATACTGGTCATGATACAGAAAGGTATTATCAATTGAAAAATTTCATTGAGGATAAAATTCAGAAGGGTGAACTTTCTCATTTTGTGGAAATAGATGATCATACAACACAAGAAAGGAAAGATGAACCTGAAAGGATTATAGATACCATATCTGGTGGGCGTACTTCTGGAGGGTCATCGAACAGAGCAAAAAAGGCCTATGCAAGAGAGGTGTTCCAGGTGGATAATAAGAGACCAAAGAAAAATCCTTCATTGGTAATATCATTCTCAGATGAAGATTTTGGAAATAGAGTCATTGAAGATCACCAAGAAGCATTGGTAATTATTACGAAAATCGGGACAAATACGGTCAAGAAGATTATGATTGATGATGACAGTTCGGTTGATATTTTATACCAATGTGCCTTCACAAGAATGGAATTGGGCGATAGAAAAGTCAACAATGCAAATGATGCGCCATTGTACGGATTTACTGGCAATGAAGTCAAAATAGTAGGGGTCATTGATATGCCAGTACTGTTTGGATCTCCACCATGTCAAAAATGGCTCATGGTTAAATTTCATATTGTTAACGCCATTTCGAGCAATACTGCGATATTAGGAAGGTCAACGCTTGCAGCGCTAAAGGGTATAGTCTCCATAACACATTTAAAGATGAAGTTTCCCACGGATTTTAGTGTCGGCGAGGTGTGTGGCGATCAAAAGCTAGCTCGTCAATGTTATATAAGTTCGACACTCCCAAAAAAGGCAATTAGCTCGATAACCTCTGTGAACCAAGTGGTCGAAATGGATCCAAAAGACGTAATTGAACTCCCCAAAGCGCCTAGCCACGAGCCGGTTGAGCCAGTTGAAGAGATTTCCTTGTATCCCAATGACCTTGAGAAAGTCATAAAGATCGGAACAAAGTTACCCGCTGGACTCCGTGAAGCTCTCATCCAGACACTTAGAGAGTTCGTTGACATCTTCACTTGGACTCCCAAGGTTATGCCAGGGATCCCAACTGAATTGGCTCTCCATCATCTTAACATAAGGCCAGGAGTTCAAGCAGTAAAGCAGAAAAGACGTATTTTCTCCAAGGAAAAACAGGAAGCCATTGAAAAGGAGATTGATAGACTGCTTAAGGCGGACTTCATCATGCCCGTCCAGTTCCCAAAATGGATTGCGAATCCGGTTCTAATAAAGAAAAGTAATGGCAAATGGAGAATGTGTATAGATTACTTGGATCTAAACAAGGCTTGTCCCAAGGATTTCTACCCGTTGCCTAATATTGATCAGCTCATTGACTCCACCGCTGGTAACGAGTAACCGTCCTTCATGGATGCATTCTTGGGATATAACCAAATAAGTTAGCTGAGCAGGATCAGGATGATACAGCATTCATAACCCATAAAGGGGTCTTCGGATTCAAGGTTACTCCTTTCGGTCTCCTGAATGCAGGGGCGACGTTTCAGCATGCAATGGATAAGATATTTGCTTCTCAAATTGGGAGAAATATACAGGTTTATGTTGATGACATTATAGCTATGTCACCAACAGCCTCGGCCCACGTCAAAGACCTCAAAGAGACTTTCGAAAGAATAAGGGCTAGCACTATGAGATTAAATCCAGCAAAATGTTCCTTTGGTTTGAGTGGAGGTCGATTCTTAGGATTTCTACTCGCTCAGAGAGGCATTGAAGCGGATCCAAACCAAGTAAAGGCCATTCAAAATGTCACAGCTACAAAGTGCCTCAAGGAGCTCCAAGCCCTCGTAGGTCCATTGCAGCTCTCAGACGTTTTATACCCCAATCCTCGAAGAAATGCCTCCCGATGTACGAGGCAATCACGGAAGCTTCAAAAAGTAAAACTTTTACTTGGACAAAAGAATGTGAAGAAAGTTTCCATGGAATCAAAGATTTTCTCGTATCTCCACTAAAGATTTTCTCGTATCTCCACCAATCATGGCTAAACCTCTTCAATGCGAACCACTAAAACTATACTTGTCAGCATCAGATTCAACCTTGGCTATAGTATTGGTTAAAGAAGTAGATGCAGACCAGAAGCCCGTGTACTACGTGAGCCATATACTCAAAGATGCCGAGACACGATATTCAAATATAGAAAAACTTGCATATGCTTTGGTCATGGCTAGCAGAAAATTAAGACAATATTTTCAAGGATGAACAATCATTGTGATGACGAATCAGCCCTTGCACCGGGTACTTCATAAACCTGACATGACAGGACGGTTGGCTTCATGGACCGTGGAGTTAAGTCAATTTCACTTGGAATTTCGGACGAGGACTGCAATAAGGTCTCAAGCCCTAGCAGATTTTATTACAGAATGCACATTTACTTCTTCCTAGCCAGGAGAAATAATCTCAGATTCAAAAGACAAAGTTTGGACCTTATTCACAGATGGGTCGTCCACATCACAAGCCGGGGGAGCAGGAGTCATCCTCACAAGCCCCGAGGGCTTCACTATTCAACAGGTCATTAAGTTTAAATTCCTCACGACCAACAATGAATTGGAGTATGAAGGTCTCATAGCAGGCTTGGTGCTAGCTCGCCACTTGGAGGTTTCTGCCATAGACATATTCAGTGATTCCCAACATGTGGTGAAACAAGGGGGAATTTAAAGCTCTCAATGAAAGAATGGTAGCACACAGAAAAATCACCTCGGAATCACTACAACACTTCACGTCATGGACCATCAACAACATTGACAGATCTAACAGCCAATGGGCAAATGCCTTGTCAAAATTGGCCACTTCGGATACTTCGAAAACCTCAGAGCCTATATACTTCAGAGAGCTGCATGAACCGTCAATAGTTCAAAAGAAGTGCTTTGCGTGTCAACACATGAAGATTGAAGGACTCCCATTATCAAGTTTATTCAAGGAGTTCTTGATGAACTGGACAAACAAGAGGCAAGAAAAATGGTTGTGAAGGCAAATCATTATTGTTTAATAGACAACAAGTTGTTCAGGAGGGCTCTGGTTGAACCACTACTCAAGTATGTTAATCAAGACGAAGCAAAGGTAATTATGGTCAAGGTACACTCGGGGATTTGTGGCGACCATCTAGCTGGGAAAAACATGGCATTGAAAATCATGAGGCATGGAATCTACTAGCCCACGATGCGCCAGGACTGTGAAGAGTTCACGAAGCGATGCGAACCATGTCAGAGGTACGGGTCCATGAACCATAGACCCTCAGTTCCCTTCAACCCAACAACAACTCCGTGTCCATTCTTTATGTGGGGCATTGACCTGGTAGGTCCTCTGCCAAAAAGCTCCAAACAATGCCAATACATAATCGTGGCAGTTGATTACTTTACAAAATGGATAGAGGCAAGACCTCTAGCAAGGATTAGAGAGATCGAGGCAGTTCATTTCCTCATGGAGCATATAGTGTTCAGATCTGGGGTACCTAGAGTGGTTATTATAGACAACGGTACTCAGTTCACGGGGGAAAAGTGGATCAACGCAATGATTGAGCTCGAAATTCAACATCTCAAAGCTTCGGTTGCGTACCCACAAGCAAATGGACAGGTGGAAATCACCAACAAAGCAATTTTGCAAGGATTGAAAAAGAGGCTACTTGAGGCCAACAGAAACTGGGTGGATGAACTGCCAAATGTTTTACGGAGTCTCCGAACTACGCCAAAGGCTTCTACAGGGGAAACGTCATTTAGAATGGCGTATGGAACCGAAGCAGTACTGCTAGTTGAGATAAGTTCTAAGTCCTTAAGGATCGAGAAGTTCGATCCCAAGTCATCTGAGGAAGGCCTAAAGCTAAATATCGATTTCCTCGAGGAGCTCAGGAACTCCATGCAGGCCAACGTCTCCAAATATCAGGAAAAAGTGGCAAAACTATACAATTCAAAGGTTAAACCAAGAAGCTTTCAGGTCAATGACCTCGTCTTAAGAGAGGCTGCGGCCTCGATGCCATAAAATCAGAGCAAAATGTCTTCACCATGGGAAGGACCATATAGGGTCGCCAAGGTCACCAGCTCCGGCTCTTACCGCCTCGAGCACCTCGACGGAACTCCGGTGTTAAATGCTTGGAATGCCATCCACCTTAAGAAGTTCTACCCCTAAAAGTCCTCAGCCAGAGACATTGGTCACCCTAAGTTATTTAAGTTAAGGTACGGAGTAAGTTTTAAGCTTTTTGTAATCAAGTCGCGTTCATAATTCATTCAGCGTGAGGACGAGTTGTGTTTTAACTCAACATTTATTTAAATTTGCTCTGAATGAAAATCTCCAGTTGAAATCTAAACTTTTATATATCATATTTGTGTTTATTATGCGCCATGTCACATTCTATTTATCAAAGTCATTGTGCATTCTTTAAGTTTTTTATTTACAAAAATGCATATGCATACCCAACGTAATCTCCACAAAAATCTCCATTCACGGTTGAACAATTGATGAATAAATGACGCTCAAAAGACAAAAGATAAATCACCAAAGGTTAAAATCCGCCATAAGAAGAAGAAAAGAGGTAAAGTTCGCCAAATAATAGAAATTCTCCTATCAAAGCGAAAAAAAGGTAAGAGAAATTACGCCAAAAGGCAGCACTTCACCCACTTCAAGATTCCGAAAAAGCTCAAAGCCCCCTTGGGCATTTCCAAAATTGCCACAAACAAAAGGAAAAGGTGAATTTCGCCAAATAAAGAAAATTTCCCATCTAAAATAAAAACCAAGAAAAATTACGCCAAATGAACAGAATCTTGATCACCCTCAAAAGCTCAGAGTTCCCAAAATCTTCATGGACATCACCAAGTTCGCCACGAACAAGAGAAAAAAGGTCAAAATTCGCCAAGTAAAATGATAAAAAGGTAAAGTTTACGCCAAGAATCGCCAAAAAGAAATAGAAAAGGTAAAGTCTACGCCATAAATACAATAACTACAAACTTCATTAAGCTCAAAAAGCTTCGTCAACATCTCCAACATCAAAGTGATTAAAAGGTAAAGCTTTCGCCAAAAATATAAAGATAAGGTAACATCGGAACAAGTACTCGAATATTGTAAGATATCTCCAAATCGCCAAATTTGATGGAAAAAGGTAAAGTATGCACCTCAAAATAGGAAAAATAAGAAATATTGCACCTCAAATAGATTAAAAGGCTCAAGGCCTTCTTGGACATCTCAGAACTCTCCAAGTGCAAAGGAGAAAGACAAAACTTACCAAGTCAAAAATATTACGAATAGCTACAGTAAAAAGTCACAAAGCATATCAAGCACCGGAATACAAAAAAGCTAGTACCAAACAAGGCCGTGCACATTCAAATCAAATGGGGAATAATATTAAAATAGCATCAAAAGGTTCCGAATACACCAACAAAAGTTCAAATGCACCATAAGAGTTCGAGAAATATAAACGCAGGTCTAAAGGATTACATAAAGCCTCTAGGGACATATCCCAGGCTAAGAAGTCTTCAAACTGTCGGCACCGCCTGGGAAGAATCTGTCTTCCCAACCTCATTCTTCTTTGATAAGTCTGCAAGGTAACAATCGAAGCTGTGATCCTTCATATCAATCCCAGATCGAGCAAACCGGGCGACACTCTCCCCATACCATTCTTCGAACGAAGACAAAGCTTCCGCTTGGCATTTGGACAGTTGGGCATTCAACTTGTCAAGCTTCTCAACTAACTTCGCTTTCTTAGCCACTCAAGCTTCTTCTCCTTTAACAAGCTTCTTCTCTGAATTCTCCACTACCTCATTCAGGTTCTAGACCTCTACCTTCAAAACCTTCACCTGCTCGCTCAGTGCATCACACTCAGTAATTAGCTCAGACTTCTCGGTCAAGGCAGAGAAAAGCTTATCAGCGGCAACTCTATTGTCATTAGCCAAATTTTTTGAAGATTCTTCCAATTCCTTGTTCGCCTTCTTCAAGTACTTCACCTCCCCACGGAGTTTTTCCACTTCAGAAAGGTCTACGGCATCTTCAAGGCTCATCAACTTCACCAACTCCGTAGACAACTACAAAGAAGGCAAACAACCAGTAAGTAAAGATAGAAAAATCATACCCAAAAGAAGGACAATAAGTAAATAAGAAGCAAAGAGAAGATACCTTATCAACGAAATTATTACAAATACGAAGACCCCCTCCCATGGTCATCTCAGAAATCTATGATTTAGACTGTTTCTGAGGAAACAACTCCACAATATCATCAGAAAACAAATCCACTTTGCCTGAGCTCGGACAACTCAACGGCTCCTTTAACTTCTTGGACGGATGACTCTTAGACGAATGCCCATCGCGATGCCTTTTCTTTTCTCGATCCTTCACAACAGTGGTTTCAGAAGCACCAATACCAACCACGGTAGAGTGAGGGACAAGACTCTTCGAAATCACCTCGGGACCACTTTCTACCCCAGTGCTTGGCATCACACTAGAAGCTCCTGCAGCCATGCTTTTAAAAAGAAGAGCTAAAAACTCGTCGGTCGGCATGTCAGCAAACAAACTTACCATTTTAAGCAAATCTGGACCAAACACTACAAGTAAAAGAAGAATAGTTAAAACTTCGAAACAAAAACCGGAAGGAAGACAAGTATACAAAAACAGACAAATTATTTCTTATCTTACAATAGTGCTCATTCAAAAACTTGGCATCTATGAAGTTATCGGGTTGATATCTAACAGCAGGCCCAAGGAAGTCTTCTAACTCCGTGGAGGTCCTAGACCCTAAACGGTTCACCGACTTCACATGACCCGGGGAGAGAACCTGCCATGGTCCAATAGCCCCCAATCCAGGACCCTCATACTAAGCCCACAATTTATGCCACCCAGAATTAGATACTGGGTCTTCAACCAACCTCTTACAGCTTTCTTTTTTGTCAAGATAGAATTGAACTCCATTACTCTTCACACGAAATATGGAGAAAAACAGATCAATGCTGGGAAATTGGCGCAGCTCGTGACACCTCGTGATAACTCCATTTATTTGGAGCACCGCATTTGGTACCAGTTGACCCATACCACAACCAAGAGTTTGAAGCACAAAATGGAAAAATGGAAGTAACGGAAGCCTAAGACTATATTCAAAGTACACATCAGGAATATCATGACAATTGGGACGAGGAGGCTTCCACATCCGGTCGTCAATACTAGGAGCAAAAACATCACATCCATGGGAAAAATAGACATATTGGGATAATCTATCAAGATCTAAAGGATGTGTAGAATAATAACTGGACTTATTAAAGGATGCGTTAGACTCAAACTTAGCCCCGGATCGTGGCCTAATAATATCATCGATAGAAGGGGTCTGTGAAGCAGATCCAGTAACAAGAGCAGTCTTACTAACAGAACCAGGTGAAAAAGACTCGGTTTTTATAGACACAGAATTACGAAGATGATAGTGGGTTTGATTAACTTTTTTGGGGGGTAAACTTTCAAGACTATCCTTACTCTCGACACGATCTATACTTTCGGTAGAGGAACATGACGCAATGATAGCTCTCATGGTAGCAAAGAGAAAAGGAAACAAAGCAAACAAAAGAGAGAAAGATACGAGCAGAGCAAGAAAGTACCCCACACACCAGGAAAAGCAATGGCCAGAAAAGAAATATGAATAAAGAAGATAACATGCAGAGAATGGTAAACATTTATAGAGAAGAAAGAAAAGAAACAAAAAGCCTTACCTCTTCAACTATCAAACGCAGCTTCCAAGACATGGGAAAACGGAGAGACAAGACAACTGATAAATAAGACCATCGACGCGTGTCATCACATATTTGAAAATAGGAATTTTTTATTTTTAAGTTCCCCGAAATCTTGACTTTTCTTAATGTACTTTGTGACATTTAATTATTTTGGGCTTGTAAAATAGATCATTAAAAGATCTAAAGATCTTTTCTTTTACTTAGGGGGGACTGAATGTTGGGCCGGAGGCCCACTTAGATAGTAAAGCCCACTAAAGGCAGGACTCTATAAATAGACTTGTAGCTCCAACATTGTAAGGGATTGGCTCATTAATATACTACATTCTAACAGTTATACTTTCAGGTCCATTAGAGCATCTTCAATGGGGTTGGCTATAATGGTTAGCTAAAATAATATAAATAATGGTTGGCTAAATTTTGCTGAATCTGTAAGGTGTTGTGCTCCAATGGGATTGGTTATAAGAATTGGCTATATTTTGAAATAGTATAATATAATTTCAAACCATGCCTTTTTAATAAAAAGGTCATATATTATATTATTACTAATTGATCTAAAAATATGGTCATATATTTAGAATTTTGAATCATAAATTCGATAAATTATTATAGATGAATGTAATTGTATTATGAAAAATAAGTTATTACTAAAATAATATTATTTATACAGTAAAAAGTTTAGATTGTAAATAATATTTATACAACTAATTTGACTAAAAATAAATAAAAAAGGTGAATATAATGCTTGCTAGTAGGGCAGAGGAGAAAAACTAAGCAAAGAACTAAAATTGGGTGACGTGGATTGGGCTGCAGATCTGTAGTGCTTGGCCATATATAGCCAACACACCATGCTCGGCTATCTTTTTGAACAAGGGGAATTGATGGTTGGAGCAGCAAAACGGTGAGAGATTGACTATTATTCTTACTATTCATATGTCAGCTGTGGTTTTTTTGCTAAGGGTTGGTTACCTTGGAGATGCTCTTACAAACTTTACAACATTGTTTTCTGGTCTGATCTTATCTAGCAGATATTCATGTTTAGAGCATCTCCAATGGCGTTAGTTAAAAATGATTGGCTAAATTACATAAAATATTGATTATGTAAAATTTGTCGAACCTGTAAGACATTGTGTTCCAAGGGTATTGGCTATAATGACTGGCTATATTTTAAAAATGGTATGTTATTAATATTTCAAGTTGTTATTAAAGGAATATATAATTTTAATATAGAAAGGAGTGATTTGACAATTCATTACAGGTCTCTGGAGGTTCGACAAATATAGCCAACATCAAGAGATTATCTATAATTATAGACAAGGGTTTTGTCCCATTGGAGTGCAAAATTTTTTACACATTCTTTATAATTTTTATTTATGGTAATTAATTTCAAATTTTAGCTAAGAGGTCTCTCCCATTGGAGATGCTATAAGGGAACAAAATTGAACTGTTACCATCCAAATCCAACGGTTTCCCAACTTTGACAATATGCATCCAGACTCAAGAGAGCCCAGCCCACAGCTGAATATCATTGGGATAACTTGGGCCTCTCAAAAACCTGCATAAATTTTGACTTGCAAAAACATATAGCATCAGTTTTATCATACTCCAATCCAAAACAATGACCTTCCAAAATATATGCTGAATTAATAGATCATATTTGAACAATGAATCCAAGCATCATCAAAAATAAATTCATAAATCTTTCGACTTCTAATCAAAAAAGTTGGTGACCAACTTTATCTTTATTGAGTCTTTCTTGAAATTTTCTTGATATGGATTCAAGTTGTTGTCCTTCAAATGCAATTCCTGTAGTTTCCACCTTGACATCACCATTTGAAAACTCTCCAGATGATAACAAGAAGCCCCTCAGCTTGTGGCCTGGAATGTATAACAAAGGACTTGTATAACAAGTATAATAAGACTTGTACAACAAGTATGATAAGACTATATATACATAAATCATATTGTGTTTATATGGTAAGAAAATGCTGAAGAGATGTAATGATCTTAGGATAACATAGAGGATAACTTATTGGGATAACTTGGGCCTCTCATAAATTTTGAATTCCAAAAACATATAGCATCATTTATCATACTCCAAAACAATGACCTTCCAAAATATATGCTGAAATAAAAGATCATACTTGAACAATGAACCCAAGCAGCATCACAAATAAATTCATAAATCTTTGAACTTGTAACCAAAAAGTTGGTGACCAACTTTATCTTCCTTGAAATTTTCTTGAAATGAATTCAAGTTGTTGTCCTTCAAATGCAATTCCTGTAGTTTCCACCTTGACATCACCTTTTGAAAATTCTGCAAGAGGAGCAGATGATAACAGGAAGCCTCTGAGTTTGTGGCCTGGAATGTATCATTCACCTGTCACAAATGCTCTGTGGGAAGCAAGGTCTAGTGTCTTTGAAAGGCTTCTTTATTTACCATCTGATGCACCTCCACAAAGTCAGTTGCTTACAAGAACTCCTTCCCAGAGCCACACTGCAATTCTTTACAATTTTTCTTCTGATTATATCCTCAGAGAACAATACAGGGATCCCTGGAATGAGGTCAGGATTGGTAAATTGCTTGAAGACCTTGATGCTCTTGCTAGCACCATTTCTGTAAAGGTACTATCTTTTTATTCTTTTCCCTTTTTTCCTTTTTTATTATTTGTGCTAGTTTTCGTGATCCAGATGTTTGTTTTGTAAAAGGAATTTACAATTTGCATCAAATTTATACATTTTTGTATTTGACTTGGGGTCTATTATGTTGAATTAGCATTGTTCTGATGATGATCACATGACAAGGCCTCTGCTGCTGGTTACGGCTTCGGTTGACAAAATGGTTCTTAAGAGGTCTATCAGTGTCGACGTTGATCTGAAAATTGCCGGATCTGTTATCTGGGTTGGGAGATCCTCAATTGAGATTCAACTGGAAGTCACTCAGCTCACAAATGGTAAGCTGTTGACTTTGGCTTGGCTAATTGCAACTGGTAATTCTGCAAGGCTGGTTACTTAGAATAAACTTAAATTCAACCGTATAGTGTGGAGTTGTTCCCCATTTTTTTAAAACAATGTAAGGTCTTCAATGTGGAGTGTGGACTACTTTCCTATCAATCTGCATTTCACCACAGGGCTATTTGAACTTTTAATACACAATAGTGATTAGTGAACTAGAAAATATTGAAATGATTGATGTTTGTTTGCTTATATGAATGCTAGTATGTTGTAAAGGTGCGTAGTAAATTAATAGGCTTTTTTATGCTGACTTCAAATCTTACCTGCTTCATTTTTTAAATTTCTTGTTCGATCCTCTGTCATGGTTATACTAATGGTCATCTTATATATCTTTTGTTCCTTTGTTGTCAAATGAACTCAAGTTAAAAACTAAACTATGAAGTAATCGATTTGTAATTATCTTATTCTGAATGTTTGCTTATTAGTTTCCTTAAGTACTTGTAATCTTCCTGGTCACTAGTTCATCTTTCTGTTACTTTATTGTAACTGATTTGATGACCTAGTAGAGCTGTGATTACACCAATTGCATCTCATCATCTCTCGTATATTACCTGAAATCTAAATGGATACAACTGATTTGTTTTTGACATATTGAAACTGTTGGGGCAGGGAGCACTGATACTTTGGAATCAGTAGCTCTTATGGCCAATTTCATATTTGTGGCTCGTGACTCGAAGACAGGGAAAGCTGCTCCAGTGAATCGACTTTCTCCAGAAACTAAAGAAGAGATGTTGCTATATGAAGAAGCAGAAGCAAGGAATGAATTGCGTAAACAGAAGAGAGGAGGTGACAGAAAGGATATGGAGAATGGGAATAGACTTAAAGCTTTACTGGGTGAAGGCCGTATCTTCTCTGACATGCCAGCCTTGGCAGATCGAGACAGTATTCTTCTCAGGGATACACGATTGGAGAACTCTTTAATTTGCCAACCACAGCAAAGGAATATCCATGGCCGAATTTTCGGAGGATTTTTAATGCACCGAGCATTTGAATTGGCTTTTTCAACAGCATATGTTTTTGCTGGCATGATGCCATGCTTTCTTGAAGTCGATCACGTTAATTTCTTAAGACCGGTTAGTATTGTTTAAGTCAAGCTAAAATCTATACATTAACTACATTTGTCAGCTCCAAAACAACAATGCTTTTTAAATGTTTTAAATGAAGAGTATAACTCTAAGCTCCAACACATTTTCTCCCCTCCTTTTATTTGGCACTACGTCTCCTTTACACATCAAGTCCACTGCATTAGCTGGGAGAGAGAAATGCTCTCCTTTCACTAACCTGGATGATTATCTTTGTTAGGGGAGAGCACGGTTCGGTTCGGGGCGGTTTTGCCCCGAAACCGCATGTCTTCGGTTTTAAAAATTGAAAACCGCAACCGCAACCGAACCGACGGTTTCGGTTTCGGTTTTAAAAAGCTCGGTTCGGTTTTTAACGGTTCGGTTTCGGTTATAAAACCGAACGAAAAAATCATAAATATATTACAAAACTTTAAATTTATAAATTATAACGTTCTCGATTTTTAAACAAAATGATAAATTTTCAAAAAAATGCATAACCCTGCAACTCTAGCGAGTAGGGCAAAGATCAAGTAGCAGTTGCATTGTTTTTTTCCTTCTTTCTTGATCCTTGATCCTGAGATCATCTTGTATGCTGTATTGCTATTTTAATTCAAATTCTTATTTGCATAAACAAGGCAACTAAATTTCACTGCTTTGGTGCAAATTTATTTACTAGTTATTCATTTTATATAATGCATATTTTAATTGTACCTGACCATGTCCTGACAATCTTCTTAGTCAAATTTTTCTAGTGCTACATTTTTGCAGACACTTCTTATCCAGATGGTGACAATTTGGCTAACTGTGTACTTTATTTTTTATCCAGTGTGAAGGACTAAAAGTGGGATACTTTCATATAACTTGATACATATAAATTATATAAATTTATATAAATTATATGATATTATATATTTATTAATTTTAAGAATACATATAAATTATATAAAAAATTTATTTATTTATTTATTTTAATAATCGGTTCGGTTCGGTTTTAACCTATAACCGGAACCGGAACCGAAAGTCTCGGTTTTTAAAAATCAAAAACCGCAACCGCCGGTTCGGTTTCGGTTTCGGTTTTTTCGGTTCGGTTTTGGCCGGTTTCGGTTCGGTTTCGGTTTCAATTCGGTTTTTTGCTCACCCCTAATCTTTGTCAATGTAAATGTCGCTAACTGTGAGACATGCTTCTTCTTTCACATGTTGATGGAGGTGCCGAATGGTTAATATGTCCACGTATATATTCAGATCATTTAACCTCAGTACTTACCTCTTTAATTATGGCATTTCCTCATATGTTCATTATATTGTTGGGTGATTGGCTTTTCCTCATTGTAGTGATTACAAGACAGGTATCACCAAGTTAATGCCTGAACAGCATTAAATCACTAGAATAGCTGTTGAACACATTTCTACATACATTCACGTCTTAACCTCAGTATTTACATTATTAAAATTAGTGATCTCTCTTTCTTCATTGGATCAGGTGGATGTTGGAGATTTCTTACGTTTTAAATCATGTGTTTTGTACACGGAATATGAGAATGCAGATAAACCTTTAATAAACATTGAAGTTGTCGCACATGTTACAAAGCCTGAGCTGAGGTCCAGTGAGGTATGTTGTTGTCCCCAGATACATATACAGATACATAAACTGCTACTTACTAGAAAAAATAAATGAAATAATAGCATTTCATTCATCTGATTTCTGTAAAACTAAATAATATCTATTTTCTGCAACAGAGATTGTTATGTTTAACTTTGTGTCTGTGTACATCTGGAACAGGTGTCGAACAAATTCTACTTCACATTCACTGTTTGTACAGAAGCAAAGGCCAAGTCTAATGGATTTAAGATTCGCAAGGTGGTCCCTGCCACAGAGGAGGAAGCACGTACGATTTTGGAACGCATGGATGCCGAACCAGTTGATAAATAACACGAAAGCATAGATATATGCATAAATAACTGTTAGATAAGATCAGACCGGAAAACAAGATTCAATAGTTTGTAATGTATCTGAAAGTATTACCATGGTCCATGGGTGCAGGGAGAAGGATTTTTGTTTATTTCTTTAATATTAATATATGCATCCGATCTGACAAAAAAAAAAAAAATATGCATCCGAGCGCGATGAGATAGCTCAAGTGGTAAGGGCTTATCTCTTGTCGTTCCAGGTCCTGGGTTTTGAATCCGAGGTTGAGTACCTCAAAAAGTCATTTGAAACACTGGAGGTAAGCTGTTGTTTACAAGGACTTGTCATGTTTGTTTTGTGTATTCATTATATCATTCATCTCATAGGTATTTGACTATGTAAGTGAAACTTGCTAAAAATTGAGTTTCAAACCGAGCAAGTTACATTATATGTTTAACTATCTGATTGCCTAAGAACTGATAAATCTAACCTGTTTAGCACGAGGAAGTCAGATTTATAAACTTACAACATTAGGTCCTAATGCAAGCATGTTGATTGTTTTACATTATGTTCACTTGTCTTTAGAATTAGAATTCTATACAAATTCATGCAAAATGTCAACGAGTGCTGATTCATATTAGTTCACTGACAAAAAGTACTCAGTTATGTAAGGCTTAATTTATTGTCACAATTCCTCGATCTCATATTGAAGTTTTATTAGGGTGAACTAGTTGAGAACAATTTTTTTTTTTTTTTTTTATACATTTTAGTTTAACAGGCCGCATGTGAAGAGCTTAGGACCAGCAGGATGTTTCTAAAGCTTTTGGAAGCTGTTCTGAAAACTGGAAACCGCATGAATGTTGGTACAAATCGTGGTGATGCCCAGGCTTTTAAACTTGATACTCTCCTTAAGCTCGTTGATATAAAGGGTGCAGATGGAAAAACCACTCTTTTGCATTTTGTGGAAAAACCACTCTTTTGCCAACCAAACTTTGCAACCTATTGCCGCAGATGATGCCAAATTGAGGAAGCTTGGACTGCAGGTTGTTTCAAGTATCAGCTTGGACCTTACAAATGTGAAGAAAGCTGCATCCATGGATTCAGAGGTGCTTAATGGTGATGTGTTGAAGCTTTCAAGAGGAATTGGAAAAATTGCGGAAATTGTACTGATGATTCAGGCATTGGAATCTGATGAGAACAGTCGAGGATTCTCTAAATCAATGGGCAATTTTGTGAAAATGGCAGAGGAGGAGGAGATCATAAGAACTCATGCTCAAGAAAGTGTTGCACTTTCTTTGGTCAAGGAGATCACTGAATACTTCCATGGAAATTCTGCCAAGGAAGAAGCTCATCCTTTCAGAATATTCTTGGTTTTTGACATACGGTTTCTCACTTTATCTGATTGCCATCAAATACAGTAGCATTTTCCGGATTCTGCACATTTTCATATTATCTGGCTCTACGTGGAATGAATTTGGAATCTTCGAAAATCTCGATTCTCCAGAAATTTTTAAAATATTAAACCCTTTACATGATCATGGTCTAAATAGAAAATTCATTATTATTCTATTCTATACATCATCAATTACTAAATTTATTTTTAACAATCTCTCCTATTTATATTTTACACAATGAAACACAAATTTGAATTGATGATGTCAAAACTGTAAAAAGAAAAAATTCTTAACTAGAATAGAATTTATAAAAACACTACTTAAACAATGAAACTAGTTACTGCTGTACCTCAACTCGGTCTTCAATCTCAATTTTTCTGAATTCTGGATTATTTCTGAAAGTTCTCCCTGATTTCATCTTCTGTTTTACGCAATAAATGCATTAGCCACTTCTCCTTTAAGATTAGTCAATTCATCATTGTCACATTTGATTCGATTGCAATGCCCTTAACTTCCTTAACTTGTTAGGTCTGTGCTTCAAATGATTTATGTAATTTATTGACAAAAGATCATTCAACCCCTCCATTACTTGATAATAAACATAAGGATTAAGGACCCTAACTTTATCAAATCACATAAAACAAGTCAAATAAAAAATTCCATAATGCAGAAGAACATGGATTAGTGGATTGGCAATTTAGCATTTGTAAACAGAGTCAACTTGAGCCAAGTCTTTCACCATAAACCTGTAATTTTGTAATGGTCAGCTATTTATTTCAGCTGTTTTCTACAAATAAACATATGCAAGCCAGTAATGTGAAGGGTAATATAGAAAGCCGAAAGGTATCACAGCCTTGTACAATGGATGCATATATTAGTACTGAAGAAATAAACTAAAATCCTTCTACTTGCACCCATGGACCATGGTAATACTTTCAGATACATTACCAACTTTTGAACCTTATTTTCCGGTCTGATCTTTTCTAACAGTTATTTATGTAATATATCTATTCTTTCGTGTCATTTATCAGCTGGTTCGGCATCCATGCGTTCTAAAATTGTACGTGCTTCCTCCTCTGTAGCAGGGACCACCTTGCGAATCTTAAATCCATTGGACTTGGCCTTTGCTTCTGTACACACGGTGAATGTGAAGTAGAATTTGTTCGACACCTGTGTACACAGATACAAAGTTAAACAGAACGATCTCCTTGCAGAAAGTAGATGTCATTTAGTTTTACGAAAATCAGATGAATGAAATGCCATTAATTTATTTATTTTTTCTACTAGGTAGCAGTATATGTATCCGAGGACAACTGCATACCTCACTGGACCTCAGCTCAGGCTTTGTAACATGTGCGACAACTTCAATGTTTATTAAAGGTTCATCTGCATTCTCATATTCCGTGTACAAAACACATGATTTGAAACGTAAGAAATCTCCAACATCCACCTGATCCAGTGAAAAAAGAGAGATCGCTAATTATAAAAATGTAAATATTGAAGTTAAAACGTGAATGTATGTAGAAATGTGTTCAACAGCTATTCCAGTGATTTAATGCTGTTTAGGTAACCTCTTGATGCGTGTCTAACATAACTTGGTGATGCCTATGTTGTAATCACTACAATGTGGGAAAGCCAATCACCAAACAATATATTGAACATATGAGGAAATGCCATAATTAAAGAGGTTAGCACTGAGGTTAAATGATCTGAATATGTGGACATATTCACCATTCGGCACCTCCATCAACTAGTAAAAAAGACATGTGAAAGGTTAGTGAAAGCATGTCTCCCTCACAGTAAGTGACATTCACATTGACAAAGATAATCTTCCAGGTTAGTGAAAGGAGAGCATTTCACTCTCCCACTAATGCAGTGGACTTGATGTGTAAAGGAGACTTAGTGCCAAATAAAGGGAGGGGAGAAAATGTGTTGGGGCTTAAAGTTATACTCTTCATTTAAAAAGCATTGCTGTTTTCAAGCTAACAGATGTAGTTAATGTATAGATTTTAGCTTGACTCGGGAAATACTAACCGGTCTTAAGAAATCTACGTGATCGACTTCAAGAAAGCATGGCATCATGCCAGCGAAAACATATGCTGTTGAAAAAGCCAATTCAAATGCTCGGTGCATTAAAAATCCTCCAAAAATTCGGCCATGGATATTCCTTTGCTGTGGTTGACAAATCAAAGAGTTCTCCAATCGTGTATCCCTGAGAAGAATACTGTCTCGATCCGCTAAGGCTGGCATGTCAGAGAAGATACGGCCTTCACCCAGTAAAGCTTTAAGTCTATTCCCATTCTCGATATCCTTTCTGTCACCTCCTCTCTTCTGTTTACGCAGTTCATTCCTTGCTTCTGCTTCTTCATAAAGCAATATCTCTTCTTTAGTTTCTGGAGAAAGTCGATTCACTGGAGCAGCTTTCCCTGTCTTCGAGTCACGAGCCACAAATATGAAATTGGCCATAAGAGCTACCGATTCCAAAGTATCAGTGCTCCCTGCCCCAACATTTTCAATATGTCAACAACAGTTCAGTTGTATCCATTTAGATTTTAGGTAATATACGAGAGATGATGAGATGCAATTGGCGTAATCACAACTCTAGGTCATTAAATCAGTTACAATAATGTAACAAAAAGATGAACTAGTGACCGGGAAGATTACAAGTACTTAAGGAAACTATAAAGCAAAAATTCAGAATACGATAATTACAAATCGGCTACTTCATAGTTTAGTTTTTAACTTTAGTTGATTTGACAACAAAGAACAAAAGATTTGTAAGATGACCATTAGTATAACTATGACATAGGAGCGATCAAGAAATTTAAAAAAGAAGTAGGCAAAATTTGAAGTCAGCATAAAAAAGCCTACTAATCTACTACGCACCTCTATAACATACTAGCATTCATAAAAACTGGGCTGAGAAATAACCAAAAGCAAATAAGAAGCCAGACCACTTCATGATTGAACTCATGATCTTTTAGTGCAACTAGCCTACAAATAAGAAGCTAGAACAATATATGATTCAGCTGGTAATTTCTTAGTGCAACTCTAAGAATCCCGCTTCACGTTCTATCTAGATTTTAGGTATGTACACAATGTTGTTACACTAACCATATATCTAGATATTGTTTCCAGGTATGTTCACAATGTTCGTACAATACCATATGTCTAGATATTGTGTCCCCTTACGTATAAATTATTAGTGGATATCGAACAAAACTGGGTGATAGCAAGCCAATCGCAGTCAACAAGTGAGTTACCTTTTAGACACATCACATACTAAAAAACATTTACTTGATTTTAGTTCCTATATAAACATACATATATCAATTATTTCAATATTTTCTAATTATATCAATTTGCCAGGCCAAAGTCAACCGCTTACCATTTGTGAGCTGAGTGACTTCCAGTTGAATCTCAATTGAGGATCTCCCAACCCAGATAACAGCTCCGGCAATTTTCAGATCAACGTCGACACTGATAGACTTCTTAAGAACCATTTTGTCAACCGAAGCCGTAACCAGCAACAGAGGCCTTGTCATGTGATCATCATCAGAACAATGCTAATTCAACATATATAAATAGACCCCAAGTCAAAATACAAAAATGTATAAATTTGATGCAGATTGTAAACCCCTTTTCCAAAACAAACATCAGGATCACGAAAACTATAGCACAAATAATAAAAAGATGAGAAGTACCTTTACAGAAATGGTGCCAGCAAGAGCATCAAGGTCTTCAAGCAATTTACCAATCCTGACCTCATTCCAGGGATCCCTGTATTGTTCTCTGAGGATATAATCAGAAGAAAAATTGTAAAGAATTGCAGTGCGGCTCTGGGAAGGAGTTCTTGTAAGCAATTGAGATTGAGGAGGTGCATCAGATGGCAAATCAAGAAGTCTTTCGAAAATACTAGACCTTGCTTCCCACAGAGCATTTGTGACAGGTGAATGATACATTCCAGGCCACAAGCTGAGGGGCTTCTTGTTATCATCTGTTGGAGAATTTTCAAATGGTGATGTGAAGGTTGAAACTACAGGAATTGCATTTGAAGGAGAAGGACTTGAATTCATCTTCAACAAAATTTCAAGAAAGACTCAAGAAAGATAAAGTTGGTCACCAACTTTTTTGATTAGAAGTTCAAGTATGATCTTTTAATGATTCAGCATATCTCACTATACTATCATAATTGAAATAGGGTATATTTGGTTTGATACACTTTTTCACTTTTTTAATATACTCAATAACAATCGTTAGATTTTAATACTAAAAGAATATTACTTTTCTAATATTTAAAATATTCATGGTTAGATTTTAATACTAGTTAGAATTTCGATTCCAAATAAGAACGGCTCGAAACATGTTTTAACGGGAAGACGGCTCACTAGAAAAGATTGTATTAACTATTAGAATTTGATACTGATGTCATAAGTTTTAGTTTTTATTTTTAGGGTTCAATTTTTATGGATAAAAATTATAAAATAAGTCTTTATAATATATGTTAAAGTTGGGATTTCAGTTTTAACGAGAGAGTGGCTCAATCGAAAGAATCGTGTTTAACAAGAAATCGGTTCATTATAATAGATTATATAAGTATTAAAATTTAATATTAATAATATAAGATAACATAAATATGTATTGAATTTTTTAAAAAAAATTGTGATGCCTCGCGGCTTTATCGACTAGTTTAATACTAAAAGAATATTACTTTTCTAATATTTAAAATATTCATGGTTAGATTTTAATACTAAAAGAATATTACTTTTCTAATATTTAAAATATTCTTGGTTAAGTTCCAATCCCATCAATAGCATATCTTTATTAAACATATATATTTTATAAACTATTCTTAAGAGTTTAAGGTTCTATTTCCATTAATATCATATTATAATCAAAAAAATTATTATCTATTTTTAATAAAGTATTATTATATATTTATATTATCTTATACTATAAAATAATAAGAGTAAGAATAATAATATAGGACTACTAACATAGCTAAAAGGTTCGATCCTCACTAATATCTATATTTTATGAATAATTGTATCATACAAATCCTATTATATGTCCTAATGTCAGCTAGAATACTTAGTGTAATATCCTTTTTATTCCTATTTTTATGCTGTAATGTAATATTAAATACATACTACATTATTTTATAAAATATTCTCACGAGTTTAAATTCAATTTCAGTCAATAACATATTATTAATTAAAATACTATGACTAAAAATACTATCAAACAAGTATTATAATATTTTATTATCTTATATATTTTATTTTCCTACTAAATAATAAATATATATGAAAATATGGGTAATAAAAAAATATTAAAAAAAACATACGTGCATCACACGAGTAATATGCTATATAGTAAAAAATTACACAAAATCTGGAAAACACTTACAATATAGAAAATATTATATAAAATCGGAAAAAGGTCTACATTATTAGATAAATTTACTTTTCCTATTAAATATAAGTTAAAAAAATATATTTTTTAATATTTATATATATGTGTATGTATTTTAAAGTAACAATTCCAAAATAAATAATTACGATAATATTTATATACATAAAATTTATAAAGTTAAAAATTATTTTAATAATAAAAATATATATACAACTTAAAAATTTAATAATAAAATATAATTAAAAAGTTTAGAAGTATCCGTGCGAATAGGCTAGTATTTTATGATAAAACTGATGCTCAAAATTTATGAGAGGCCCAATAAGTATTCAGCTGTGGGCTGGGCTCTCCTGGATGGTAAGCATATTGTCAAAATTAGGAAACCGTTGGATGGTAGCGGTTCAATTTTGTTTCCATCTTATAATTTAGTTAGATTTCACTTTTTATTTATTTTGTAGAGTATGTAAACAAATATAGCTTAAATATAAAAAAGGATTTCTTTCCAAAATACAATTTTGTTTAAAAAATAAGATTTTATATAAAATAATTTTCAATAATACAATTTTTTAATCTTAAAAAGGATTTTATGATTTTAAAAACGTAGATTTTTTTATCTACTTTTTCCTTTTGAAAATTGAGGAAAATATATCTGCAGATTTACATAATCTTGTTCTTTATTGCAAGATATGAATAAATGGTTCCAGCTTTTTGATTAGTTAATAAAATCTGATTGAATCTTGAAGAGATTTTCTTAAACATTTCAACCATAAATTAGACATGATTGTTTCTCTATCTAGTCCAGAAAATTGTTTGTCTTTCCAGTCCAGAAAAAACATATGAGGAGCTCAAACATGTCTGGTCAAGGAAATGCTGCCACAAGTGAAGGTACCAAGAAAGCCAAAGCAGTAAAACTGGGGAAAGGTGTAAAGCAGCTGAATTTGACAGAAGCACTGCCAACTGACTCCTTATGTCCATCATAGTATTGCTTCCGATTTCTTCCATCTATGCATGCAGGTGTGTAATGATTAATATGGGTTCATGACATGAAAGTATCAAGAAACAATAAAGGGAGAAAGGTTGTAGAAAGAAGCTGAGCAGAGCATTGTATTCATGGTTAATTCATCCTACCGTCTCCCATACAAGATAGGTTGTTACATATAGTTCTGAATGTCCAATGATTAACTACAAACAAAAGAGATATGGACTTGTCAAAACTAACAACTACAACTAACAGCTGTCGACTAGGTAGGTAGCTCAGTTTTGTTTGTGGTCCCTTATTACTCCCCCGCAAGCTGGAGAGGGAGGCGATGCTGAAGCTCCCAGCTTGGTTAGCAAGTGTTGGTGCTGTTGAACAGGTAGGACTTTGGTGAGCAGATCAGCCACTTGTTCTTTGGAGGAAACATAGGAGGTGGTGAGCAATCCAGAGTTGATTTGGTCACGCACAAAGTGACAATCAATTTTCACGTGTTTTGTGCGCTCGTGTTGAACTGGGTTTGCTGCGATTGCGAGAGCAGCCTTGTTATCATATTTAAGTTGAGCAGATGGCAGATGTTTGAATCCCAGGTCTTTGAGTAAGGATGACAGCCAAGTAACTTCACATGTCGTCAATGCCATCGCACGGTATTCTGCTTCAGCAGATGAACGAGCCACAACACTTTGCTTCTTCGACTTCCAGGAAATGGGTGACTGCCCAAGGAGGATGCAGTATCCTGTTGTTGATTTACGAGTTGTTATGCAGCTGCCCCAGTCGTTATCGCAATAGGCAGTCAAGTGAGCAGCACTAGAAGATGCAAGAAGAATTCCCTGAGATGGAGACCCAGCTAGATAACGCAGTAGGCGCTTGGCTGCTTGAAGGTGCACAGTAGTAGGAGCATTCATGTATTGGCTCAAAGTGTGCACTGTGAAGGAAATGTCTGGACGAGTTATGGTAAGATAAATGAGTTGTCCAAGAAGACGTTGATAGAGTGTGGGTGCAGGTAATGGGTCTCCAATTGTAGGAGTCAATTTGAGCTGAGAGTCCATAGGAAGAGCTAGTGGTTTGCTGTTCAGCAGACCATGCTCTGTGAGCAAATCAAGAGTGTACTTCTTCTGAGAGACAAAGAAACCAGCTGAGGATCTGTCTACTTCGAGACCCAGAAAATAGCTTATAGGACCCAGATCTTTCATGTGAAACCTCGACGACAACATCAGTTTTAACTCAGCAATGTCCTCCATGTTAGAGGCACAAATCAGTAGGTCATCCACATATACAAGCACAACAAGGTAGGAGGATGCCTTTTGTCTCACAAATAAGCTATAATCAGACTTCGACTGTTTAAACTCGAGCGACAGCAGAGTGAGAGATAATTTGGAAAACCATGATCGTGATGCCTGTTTCAGGCCATACAAGGCCTTGTGTAACTTGCAAACTAGGTTGGGAAAAGAATTACCTTTGCTGGACTCGTTTTCTTTAATTCTGCAGCCAACATGTGTGTACCCCTTAGGCAGCTTCATGTACACATCTTCCAGCAGTTCCCCATGCAATAAGGCATTTGAGACATCCATTTGCAATGTATGCCAGTCTTGTATCGCAGCTGCAGCCAACATAGTTCGAACTGTGGTCATTTTCGCGATAGGGGCGAAAGTTTCTGTAAAATCCTCTCCATACTTTTGTCGACATCCCAGAATAACTAGTCGAGATTTATACCTCTCAACAGTCCCATCTGGGTGAAATTTGGTTTTGAACAACCATTTACACTCAATGGCTGTTTTTCTTGGAGGTAATTCAGTCACGGACCATGTTTTATTACGTTCAAGGGCGTCAAGCTCATCGTTCATGGCTGCAACCCAATGGCTGTGTTGTACTGCTTCGTTGAATGAGGAGGGGTGAGTAGTTGAGGTGAGCGTGGCCAAGAAGCAATTGAAAGAGGGGTGGACTACTGTATCAGTCACTGATTGAGCTTGATTTACTGCATAGTCCTTGTGCCATTCTGGTGGTGCACGTAGTCGAGTTGATCTTCGTACATAGTTCTCCTCAGGATTGGTATCTGTTTGGGTGGACTGATTTCTCTCAGGTGAAGGAGATCTCAAGAAGTCATCATCATCATTCAGCAAATTCTCGTTCGAGGTATATTCTTCATCTACTGTGACTTGACCTGGGTCAATGTTTGAGTGGACATCCACTGAGTTAGGCTGCATAATTTGAGAGATTGCTTGAGGGCTGAACAGGAATACATCTTCATAGAATTTAACATCTCTCGAGACAAATTCCTTGTTGGTCTTTAGATCAAGTAATCGATATCCTTTCTTTTTGGGTGGATAACCCAAGAATACACAGGGAAGACTAGGAGCTGCAAACTTGTCAGCAGGGATAGTTTGGTTGTAAGCAATGGCAAGGCAACCAAACACTCTCAGATTTTCATACTCTGGCAGCTGCTTGTGTAAAACTTCAAACGGAGTCTTATTGTCAAGTAAAGGTGTCGGCAGCCTGTTAATCAAGTGTGTTGCAGTCAGCACACAGTCCCCCCACAGATGTAGTGGAATGTTGGCTTGAAACCGCAGAGCACGAGCCACTTCTAGAATGAATCTGTGTCTGCATTCCACTCTGGCATTTTGTTGTGGTCGATATGAGCAGGATGTCTGATGAACGATGCCATTCATGGCAAAGAATTGCTTGCATAGAGTATTGTCAAACTCCATCCCATTGTAGTCTTTATGGAACTATTAAAATGATTCTTCACATAGGCAAGAAATGTTTTCAAGAGTTGAAGAGAGTCTGATTTGTTAGACAATAGATAAATCCATGTATAACGTGTATGGTCATCTACGATCATCAGAAAATATCGACATGTACCCTTTATGGTGACCTTTACGGACCCCAGAGGTTTATGTGTATCAGATCAAAGGCTGCAATGGCGCGAGCTTCACTAGCTGGGAATGGAAGTTTAGTAAATCGTGCAAGGGGACAGGTGATGCACACTGTAGGATGTGACTTAGAGAGGGTAGGCAAGCTAGAAATTTGTTTGATTTTGGGAATAGGGGCATGACCCAGCCTAAAGTGCCATAGGTCAAGATTGTTGCCAGCAGTGGGCACAGAAGATTGTGACTTGACAGCATTGTTTATGGTTGAGGGCTGTTTAGGTTGAGCAATGTGTAGATGTGAAAACTTATTGTGTTTTTGTGGTTTAAGATAGTATAGACCATTTCTAGCATGACCTATCCCTAGCACTGTATTAGACAAAGTGTCTATGATGCAGCAGTGATTTGGAAAGAATTGAACTTGACAATTATTTTCCTTTATCAATTTTTGGACAGACAAGAGACTATGTTTAAAGTGAGGAACACACAATACTCCAGTGAGAGTTAGACCATTGGTTAAGTGAACAGTACCTGTGTGAGAGATTGTAGCAGTATCACCATTTTGTAGATTAATGTAAGGACAGTCACTTGTTGGAGCAGCTTTGTGAAAACAGTTCAGATTTGGTGTCATGTGGTCCGAAGCACCGGAATCGATGATCCATTCTTGATCTCTATTGACTGTCAAGGAGGTTGAAATCATACCAGAGAAATGATATTCCAGCTCATCTTCTGGGGCTATAGGAGTTTTGTTTGTGGGACTGATTTGAAGGTGAGGCACCAGTTGAGCTAATTGCTCCAACTGTTGTGGTGTGAATAGCAGTCCTGGGGCTTGAGTGTTTGGTGCAGAAACAGTTGTGGCAGCCATTTTAGGATGAGGAGATTTAGGTGGCCATCGAGGTTGTGATGTAGTAAAGGTTTTTCGAGGAGAACCTCTGTTCACAGGTTGATTAGAGCTGTGTTTAGGATGCCATGTCGGGTAACCGATAACTGTCCAACATCTCTCTCGAGCGTGGCCTTTGACCTTGAAAGCAGTGCAAGTTACATATCGATCATTAGAGGTTGTAGAGCTGCTTTTACTATACATAGCTGACAGTTCCATATCAGGAGTCATAGTTTGCAAGAGGTTTCTCTGAGCTTCTTTTTGTTGAATCACAGCTACATCTTGTTCCACTGTGGGAAGAGAATCAGCCATTAAGAGCTGAGTCCTTTGAGGACTATACACCTCGTTTAACCCATTCAGAAATTGAAACAGATGGGCTTCCTCCTTTTGAAGTTCAATGGTGTTTAAGAGCTTCGTTATCTCTTCTGTGGGTGCAAGGATCGTTGGAAGCAGATTCATGGAGTCTAGTTCCTCCCATAGGGTTTTCATGGTGGTATAGTATTCATTAACAGTAGCAGTGTGTTGAGGAACTTCGTATAGATCTTTGCTCAGTTTATATTTGCGAGATCCATTTGACAGAGTGAATCTTGTTTCAAGATTTTTCCACATTTCATAAGCAGTGGTCATAAACATTACAGATTTACGAACTGTGGGAGAAACATTACCAGTTATCCATGCGATTACCATGTTATTACAGGCTTCCCACATCTCTGCTTTGGTGTCATCGTCAGTTGGTTTAGTCACTGTTCCATTGACAAAACCCAACTTCCTTTTGGAGACTAGATTTATTTCCATAGTTCGACTCCAAGATCTATAATCTGCTGAGCCTTGCAGCTTTTTCACTTGTATAGACATTGCATTGTCAGAGGGGTGAAGAAATAGAGGGTTAAGCATGTCTTGGTATGAGATTCTGGCTTGAGTTGCCATCAAAGAAAGTAGATCTGACGTAGACAGGAGTCTGAGATTAAAAAAGAGAAAGACAAACAAAGTAGATCTGAATATTAGGATGATAGAATTTAACAGGAGAGTGAGAGTGAGGTTTTTCTGTGGCCAGGAAAGGAGGCTCTGATACCATAATGATTAATATGGGTTCATGACATGAAAGTATCAAGAAACAATAAAGGGAGAAAGGTTGTAGAAAGAAGCTGAGCAGAGCATTGTAATCATGGTTAATTCATCCTACCGTCTCCCATACAAGATAGGTTGTTACATATAGTTCTGAATGTCCAATGATTAACTACAGACAAAAGAGATATGGGCCTGCCAAAACTAACTATAACTAACAGCTGTCGACTAGGTAGGTAGCTCAGTTTTGTTTGTGGTCCCTTATTAGTGTGTATGCAAATTATTTCTTCGATTGATCCCGGAACAATATTTTACTCAACTTTGCATTGATTCCCCGTACACCACCATTTTGTTTAAAAATGATGTTGGGGTTCACTTGCTTGAGTTGGCAGAGGGATACTGCAAGTCTTATAAATCTATATTTTCAAGATGTACCAAAATTGTTGGCTCTTGTGATGGCTGGCTTTGTTCGATGATTTTAGCTAATTATTATGACAAACAAGCTTCTAATAATGATGCTTGTAATCTTTGGACCAAACGGATGTTGAAATCACTCTCTGTATTTTAGTCTAATCTATCAAGAAGAAGAATACACTAGTTACACTAAAATAAGTATAAACAAATAGTTTCTTTCTGGACTTAAGATAAAATGTAAATGATATATTTAGACTCAGGTATAGGGGTATTTATAGATCTCAACAGACCATCTACTAACAAACTAATAATGTAGACCATTGAACAAGTCTTTCACCTACTAAATATTTCAACCAGAAACTATTTAACTAGAAATCAATAGTTAAATTTTGATATGGGCTAAAAATAAGCCCTAAAGACGCATTTAATGTTGCATTAATTAGATCCAGCTTGGTCCAGATATGAAGCCCATTAACGAGGCCCAAAACCCTAATTAAATATTAATTTCGTAATTAATATTAAGGGTGATAAACAACTCAGCAACAAGAGTCAGACAAGGAAACAATATCTTTATGAGTAGCCCCCAAAGGCAACAAACTCAACATGGAAACAGACTCCTACAAGGAAGGAGTCTAGAACCTTCCTCAAGGCGGTGGCTTGCCCACCAAGTCTCCAAATCCTACTATGATTCTAAGGCTCCCGCAGCCTATATAAGGGCCTGACCCCTCATTCTCAGAACTACGTTTTTGGGCATAGCTCAATACGTCACTTACGTCGTTGGCTTAATCCTCGAATAAGGACATACAAGCCATTACGTCCTTGGTGTGCCCTTGCCGCCATAGCCCCCGAGGGCAACACCAAGAACTACGTCTTGGCTTGATTCTCAATAACGAGATACGTAGGCACTCTGTGAGGACCGACTAGTCTCGAACACGGAAACAACCATTAAAGCATGAAACTCACGAACCCTGGCATTAAATACAATTCAATAACCTAGTTTTTATTCCACAACATTTGGCGCCATCTGTGGGATGCCACATTAACCATGGTTCAAACACGAAGAACAACAGTCTCAATCGAGGCAACTAATATCACCTCCGATCCGTCTGTCGTCACTGAACAAGGGTCTGTACCCCCATTAACTCAGACAACCACTCAGCCTCAAGTTTCTCAACCTACAGGGATGACTCCCCAAATTGAGAGAACACTACCCGTGGTCGTCCACTCAAATCAAGAGACCAAATCTCTTCAGATGGTGGTCACTCCCTTGGCTAATCGTCCTTTTCCTTCCGGAGCACAGATCTCTATCACCGACCTTCCTGCAAGTACCAATCCCATGTATGGGCTGCCTAACTACCATCTAAACACTCGAGGAGGGGGACCAAGTGGCCATGCCCTACAGATACATGAGCCATACCACCCACCTTACATTAGAGGCTTGGGCCCTGATCAAGAATATGATGATTACTCTGGCCTCTATACTGACGACTCGTCATCTGAGGACGATGATCGTGATGAAGCCCCAAGAAGGCGACGTGCGAGTAGAGAACCTCAAAGGAGGAGACAAACAATCCATGATGGACCCCTTTTGACAACTGCTGAAAGAATCAAGGCTCATGAGGCCAAGATCTTAAAGCTAAAGGATGACATGGTGAGAGAGCAGGCGAGACGGAATCAGAATCGACCTCATCCGACTTCAGAAGGGATTCCCTTTGTCGATTTGGAGAGGTCCTCAAGGAGACATAAAAGGGTTGATGCCCCAACTGGAAGAACAACAAGGATGGAAACCCCTAGGGGTAACCCCAAAGATTTGTTGCCACTCGGAGATCCTGATGATCCCACACCCCCGTTTACTGAGGAGGTGATGAATGCTCGTATTTCTAAGAAGTTCACGATGCCGAAAATTAAGGTTTATGATGGAACGGGTGATCTCGTAAATCACACCAGGACGTTCTCAAACGCATTGCTATTGTAGCCTGCAAGTGATGCTCTAAGTTGTAGGGCGTTTCCTCAAAAATTGTCGGGCATGGCTCAAAGATGGTATAGCCGGCTGCCTGCAAATTCGATTGGCTCTTTTAAGGAGTTGAGTGCCGCTTTTGTCAGCCAATTCATTAGCGGAAGAGTTCATGAGAAAAGCTCTGCGTCTCTTATGTATGTGGTACATGGAAAGAACGAGAATCTGAGGGATTACCTCAAGCCATTCACTAAGGAGACACTGAATATCACTGACTTGGAAAACAATGTGGCCAATAGCCCTAGAGCATGGAACTACTGATCTCTTCTTTAAAAGATCATTAGCGAAACATCCCCCCTGAGAATATTGCTGAGCTCCAACGAAGGGCCGACAGGTATATTAAAGCTGACGATATCATGAATGTAAAGCATAATGTAATGTAACGAAGGTGTGAAGATCAAGATCAGTGCTAGTCACTTGTGAACCAGACCAGCGCACTAAGTGTCAGCACATACGAGAAGGATCAACACATTAATTTACAGAAAGAATTGCCAAAGCCTATTGACGATCAAGGACAGACATAATATTTCAAGGTATTGTCAAAAATTAATTTACTCTCTGAAAATTAAATAAGTAACACATTAATTAATTATTTATAATAAATAATTAAATTAATCTAGTACTTGAATTATTTTCAGAGATGAATTAAAACAGCAGAATAAAACAGAAGAAAGAAGCACAATACAAAAATAGTATTACTATGCGCAGTTACTATGCAAATTTACTATGCATGGTTACTATGCACGGTTACTATTTGGAGTTGGTGTACTAGTGCCCGGTTACTATTTGGGATTGGTGAAATAGTGTCCGGTAACTATTTGGGGGTTGTTGGAAAAGTGCTCGGTTACTATTTGGGGGTTGTTGGAATAGTGTCAAATAATGACTTTCTATAATCTATAAATAGGTCTGTTGTATTTCATTTCAAAACACACCTCAACACACAACTTTCTCTTCTCTCTCTTATATCTTCTCTGTGTAAGCTGCTAGATAGTCCATCTAGTAGGAAAGACGGCTTAGCCCGCTTTCGGGAAGTGTCAGGTAGAAGATCCTCGTGCCTAAACTATCCTTAGGAGTGTTTGATTTTGTAGCTGATCCATAGGATTAGATTGTGTAACAAACCTCCGGGTTTTATCTATTCAAAGATATTTCCCAAACAGTTGTGTTATTTCGATTCAGTATTTTTGATCTCATATCCACATCAAAAATTGAAATATTTTTAGAATAACGCATTCAACCCCCCTTCTACGTTATTACGGACCTAACAATTGGTATCAGAGCAACTCTGTTATTATACAACATTTAAGATCCAAAAAGCTATACAATCATGATAGAGAAAATACAAACTCCAACAACAAGCAGATATGAATCAATCAGAGTTCCAATACTCAGGGCATCAGAATATCCCATATGGAAGGTGAAGATGGAAATGTTTCTGGAGGCTACAGATCCAGAGTACTTAGACAGAATCCATGATGGTCCACATAAGCCGACCAAATTGTCTGTTGCAGTTGATAAAGAAGAACAGAAAACGATTCCAAAGGAGAAGAAAGACTACACTCCTGAAGATATCTCCTCTATTAGCAAGGATGCCAAGGTAAGGCATTTATTACATAGCGCTTTTGACAATGTTATGTCTAACAGGGTCATTGGATGCAAAATTGCTAAGGAGATTTGGGATGCTTTGGAAGTCAGATGTTAAGGAACCAAAGCCATCAAGAAGAACAGGAGAACAATACTCACACAGGAGTACGAGCACTTTGACTCGAAGTCTGATGAGTCATTAATAGATCTATATGACAGATTCCTGAAATTACTGAATGATTTGTCACAGGTAGATAAGGAGTATAATCTTGAAGACTCTAATCTAAAATTCTTGTTGGCTCTTCCTGAGAAGTGGGATTTAAAGGCCAATACCATCAGAGACAATTATGATCTGGAAGACATGTCTCTTGATGAAATCTATGGAATGCTCAAGACTCATGATGTGACGCCCCGAGATCCGGGGTCAAGGATCCGGGCCGTCAAGGTCCAATTTCCGATCAATATCAATATCTCTGTAGTCTTTTTTTTAAGTAAGCAGTTGACCCCACACTAATACACACACACACCAGTCATATGCTCATAGAACAACATCCACAATATTTAAAAGTTTAAAGTTAACAGTTATTACAAGCCCAGAATTTACTAAGTACATTGTTGAACAAAGCTTCTACAGGAAGCATTTCAACAACCAAAGTTTATTACAACTTACACACTTAATTTACATAAGTATACTAAGCCCCTTCGCTTATCACTACCTCGGGGATGGTCGCCAGCACTCGCTCAAAAGGTCGCCTTTCCCTTACCCTCTTGCGGGGTGTGGTACGTAGTATCGGCATGGGACCTAGCTGCTATATACATAAGTAGCAAGAGTGAGCTATAATAGCTCAGCAAGATAATATTGTAACCTAGAATTTAGAATGTGAACAGGTATACATATATGTATATGCATATATAATAGCAGAAAAACAATTAAAATCCTTAAGGAAGAATAAAGCTCTTATTTAATAATACATTATCCACTTACTGTTATAAGACAGAAATCTAAATTAATATAATATCAGTTTTTCTTCATCTGTAACCATAATTCCATCATCTCGTATCATTATTCTGTTTTCAGTATAGAAATCTGAAACCATTGTCTACACTTTCTTTTCAAAAACATTGGGGATATCTGCTGTCGACTGATACGTTCGGACGATGATCAGTCGCCTAATCGTACCTGCTCTCTTTTTTACTACCGGTAGAAGGAATGAAGATCATCCCTGGAGGAAGGCCACCTGCTAACATCCTCCCTTGGCATCTTCGTGCCGTAATAAAAATAATAAATGCTGGACTGTGTCGCACACAGCCCTGACACAGTCACTTACGCAAGTCTGTTGCAATCCCCCTTTTTATCACATCATTAATCCCTTTTCAAAATATCATTCCACATTTCCATTTTCTCGCTTTCATTTCCACATATCATTCTCTCATATCATTTCCATTCTCGCACATTACTTCTATAAAATATATATATATATATATATATATATATATATATATATATATATATATATATATATATCATAATGCTTTGATTATGATCCAGACCTCTCTTTCATATTCAGAAATCAAATATACTTTTATATTCATAAAATATTCCATCTATTTTAAGGGTAGTAAATAATAATCAATTATTATTTATTAAACCACTGATATTTAAAAAGAATATCTTTAGCAAAATATTATAAATTATATAACCCTAGATAACAACTGATACCATTCTTTTATTTACTTTTAATCATAAGGCATGTTCACTTCATGCATAATCATCTCTATACATATCCATCTCATACTCATATCCATATTCATATACATTTTCGTACTCATAGTCATATTGATATACATCTTCGTATACCCTTCTTTCAGAATCAATACTCAAGGAAGACAATTTCTTCACCAGATAGTAATAATAGCATCACATATATATTCCATGAAATCAAGTTTCTTTGTGAAGATAAGTAGTTTTACAAGTAAGGATAGAAGAAATCTTGCCTCGGTTTCGGTATCCTGACGGTATGGCTCGTCCCTCTTCTGGAGTTTCTATAAACACAAAAGAATCGTCGTTAGAACCACATCTCTTACTCACTACACTCTTGTATAACATTACCTTTTGAAACTTTAATATATGTTTAACGTATTCCTCTTACCCCAAAGGTTCAAGAACTTAGCCATTTAAAACCTTAATCGAAGTTTCAGGGGTTTTCACCATTTCCCTTAACGACCACACTCGACTGCAGAATTTCTTATAATTTTTAAATTTCGAATTTTAATGTAAGGTCAACTGGAAATAGTTCTTTGACCACACTACTACCATATCCCAAAATTTCGTGACTTTTAACAATGTTAAAGTATGGTAATTGTAACCTCAAGTTTGATACATTTACGGTTTCTCGGTTTTCGAACGTCTTTCACTAAAACTGACTTTTCTCCTAAACCGTTCATCAGATTTTAACGCACCTTATATCAAAACGATCTATGAACTAAGCTCTATCATTTCATGGTCAATTGGTAACCTAGGCAGTGAGGTACCGTACAAATACAGGGGTCACAAAACAGGGCAGTTTGTAGTTCTAAGGAAAAACGGACATTATAACGGCTATATTTTCGTACTTTCCATAAATCCAACTCCTCCAAATCAATTATCAACCATAACAATCATCACCTACACCATGTGGTCTTCTTCACCAGCCATGGTTACAATTCCAAACACTTCCATATTTAACTCAAACCATTTACAAACACATATAACATCATAATCTTGATCTTCACATCACTTAATCACTAAACCAACAATATCCATCATAATATAAAAAGGGGAAAGAGTGTTTATACCTTCTTGAAGCTTTAAAGATCCTTAATAAACCTTGGTATATCCTTAAACAACCTTATCTTAGCTTGAATCAACTAAAAGATCCATAAAAACAAAGTTAGTTCTAAGGTTTTACTATTCACTACTATTCATCAAGTACTTGAATGATTTTATTACCTATGAAGATGATGATGATTGGCTTTGAAAACTTTGTATATGATCCTTCCTAACCTCCAAGAACACCCATGATTTATCCCTTGATTTAATATTGAAGAGAGCTAGGGTTTTGATTTTTGTTTTCTCTTTTTTTTTTTGTAAAATTCGAATGGAGCTTTTGGAAATGGGGGAGAGTTTCTTTTTGTTTGTTTTGATCCTATCTCATCTTGTCATCTAATCTTTAGAGTTCTAGAGTTTAGTAGAAAAATCCCATGGTTTAAAGACTAATTTGCCCTTAATTTGTGTTAGTGGAAGATGATGCAAAGGATGATGTCATTGGATGCATCCTTTTATTCCTTTCTTGATTTTCCTAGGTAAAATGCTAATAATCTTGGTAATTACTAATGTGATATAATCCTTGTTATTTTATTAATATTGGTTTCCTAACTCGTTTAATCGTGGTTCGTTTCGAGTATACCTCATTATCTCAGTGGTTTCCGAAATCATTTACAAAACCAATTTCCTTTGGTTTTCTCTTAACTTAATAATCCCTTGGTTTAACTTAAATTCACTAATTCCACAATATATAATTCCTTTAGTATTTCTATACTCCTTAATATCCAAGATATAGAAGTTCGTTCGAGCTCAAAATCCTCAAAATCAAAATTCAGGAATTTCTAAAATCCATCGTCATTTCGAGTCACTTATTTTCAATGTACAACACTAATATGGTTTCTGTTTACTCATTTTCCATCCCTAATATAGAGTACCTACACACCATTTCCCTGGATTCCTCAAGATCACTATTCATTTGGGCACTGTAGCCTCTCTAAAGTTAGGGTTATTACACATGAGCTTGAGATGGAACAAAGAAGCAAGAGGCATGGAGGCATGCCCAAGTCAATTGCTCTTAAAGTTGAGGAGAAAGCTTCTAAAGAAGTTACTTTGAAAAGAGTCAATCCAATGGAAAGGCTCTTATTACAAAGTCTGATACTGAGTCATCAAACTTTGATGATGACTCAAACTCTGACAATCACACAGACTCTGATGATGATGGCAGTGATGCTGAGATGATACAACTTGCAGCCCTGATGGTAAAAAGCTTCAAGAAGATGGCTTACAAGAACTTCAGGAAAGGAAAGAAGTTCACACGAAGAGATTCAAATTCCGAAAAGAAGAATTTCAGAAAAGCTGAGGGAAAGGAAGGTAGGTCTGGGAAAGTGGACAAGTCCAAGATCAAATGCTATAATTGTGGTGAGAAAGGACATTTTGCACATGAGTGCAAGAAATCCAAAGCTGATAAAGGTCAAGCTTACATCACAAAGAAGAAGGACTAGGCTGACACTTCAGACTCTGAAGATGAGGTGAACTATGCCTTAATGGCAAATGCTGATAGTATCTTTGAAGCTACTGAGACCAAGGTACCTCACTCTACTCTAGCTTTTGATACTACTGAAATATCTGAGTTAAGACTCTTTCTTAAAAACTTGCATGTTAGCTACAGAGATCAGACTTTAGAAAATGAAAGAATAAAATCTGAAAGTCTAGACCTTAGAAAGAGAAAAGACTATCTAGAATTAGAATTAGTCCAGATGTTAAAAATTCAGAAAGAGAGAGATGATGCTATTATTGTTAAAACTGAATTATTGAAAAAGCATGCTTATCTTGAATCTGAACTTGCTAAAGAAAGAAACATTATTAAAACTTGGACTAACTCTGGTAAAACTACTCAGAGTATCTTAGAGAATGGTTGTTGGAAACAAGGTCTAGGTTACACTAATAAAAAGAAAACTGCCAACTTAGAAGCTGAGACCTCTAAACCTATATTTACTGAAAGGGCTGCAAAGCCCAAAATTAATCCTATGAGGTTTGTACCAAAATCTGACAATCCAAAACAGGATGAAGTCAAATCATTAAATATTGACTAAATGTCTCAGAAACAGCTTAAACACAAGCTAAAGGAGATAAAAGGAGTGAACAATGTAAAAGAACCTAGGAAAACAGAAATGGAAAGGTAGGCATAAATAAAAGCAATAACTATATACCTATTCCCAATGCTCCTAGGAAGAAATGTCACAACTGTGGAAATCCTAACCATCTTGCTACTTTTTGCAGGAAGAATAAAAATATAAACTCTATACCTCCTAAGTCAGGAGTTAAGAGTGGTTCAGTTAGATTTAAGCCATAGAATCCTTATTTTCACTGTGGCAGTATTTGGCATTCTATTTATACATGCAAAGAGTATCATAATTTGTATTATGATTATTATGAACTTAAACCCTCTTTGAATAAATTCAAGATTGATTCTACATGTATAAACTCTGATAAAAAGAATGTTAGCACAAACTCTGATAAGACTTCTGCTGCAAAAGCTAACAAACTTAATAAGGCCAAAGGGTCCAAGCAAGTCTGGGTCCTTAAAACTAATCATTAGTGGTTTTTGTGATTGCAGGGTAACGGGAAAAATATCCTTGTTCAGGACAGTGGATTCTCAGGACACATGACTGGAAATAAAGCCCTGCTATCAGAATTTATGAAGAAAGCTGACCCAAGTGTTTCTTATGGAGATGGCAACATAGGAAGGACTCTGGGATATGGCAATATCAATCTTGGGAATGTCATCATTGAAACTGTAGCTCTAGTCTCAGGACTCAAACATAATCTGCTAAGTGTGAGTCAAATCTGTGATAGAGGTTATCATGTGGATTTATTTGAAGAACACTGTGAAGTTATAAGCAAATCTACAGGCAAAGTTGTTCTGATGGGATACAGGCATGGTAACATTTATGAAGCCAAGCTTTCAACAAACTCTGATGGCTCTGAAATCTATCTACTGAGTAGAGCATCAATTGAAGAAAGTTACAAGAGACTTTCTCATCTGAATTTCAACAACATTAATGAGCTAGTGAAGAAAGATCTTGTGAGAGGATTACCCAAATCAGTTTTTACTCCAGATGGCCTATGTGACTCATGTCAGAAGGCAAAACAAAGGAAACCTCATTCAAAATTAAGACTGAATTCTCAATTCTTGAGCCATATCACTTATTGCATGTTGATTTATTTGGTCCAATAAATATAATGTCTATTGGAAAGAAAAAATATGTTTTGGTTATTGTTGATGAATACACCAGATATACATGGGTGTATTTCATGCACAAGAAAGAAGAAACTACATCAATCTTAACAGAGCATGTCAGACAACTGGACAAAGGATCTAAGAATACAATGAAAATCATAAGGAGTGATAATGGCACTAAGTTCAAGAATGTAGCCATGGAAGAGTTTTGTAAAGAAAATGGAAAGCAAGAATTCTCTACACCTGGAACTCCACAACAAAATGGAGTAGTAGAGAGAAAGAACAGGATTCTCATAGAAACTGCAAGGACCATGCTTGATAAAGCAAAGCTGCCAACTTACTTCTGGGCTGAAGCTGTGCAAGCTGCTTGTTTCACACAGAATGCTACACTCATAAACAAGCATGGTAAAACACCATATGAGATGGTGAAAAATAAGAAGCCGAACCTGAAATACTTTCTCGTGTTTGGATGTAAGTGTTTTGTTCTTAAGACTCATCCAGAATAGCTTTCCAAATTTGATTTAAAAGCTGATGAAGGAATCTTTGTTGGATACCCACTATCCACAAAAGCATTCAGAGTCTACAATCTGAGAACAAAAGTGGTAATGGAATCTATCCATATGTCTTTTGATGATAAAAAGATAACAGGACTTGAAGATTTTGATGAACATGACCAGCTGAGATTTGAGAATGAAGAAATAAATGTTGATCTACAAAATTCTGATACTCTTTCAGACAATATTGTTCAATCTATACAAGTATATCAGATTGCAGCACATGTTGAGGGGGTGCAAGTGAACGATGAAAATGAACCCCAATCAAGTGAAGAAACATCAAAGAATGCATCTATTGCTAATGATTCATTAAACTCCGATTCATCAAACTCTGAAAGCAACAGCTCAGGGGGAGCAAACAGTGAGTTTGGATCTACTAGTCACCACACTCAACATAATTATGAACTTGGGGAATCATCAAGATCAAATCTACCGAGACAAAGGGTATGGAGTAGAGCGCATCCCTTTGAACAGATCATTGGTGAACCGGACACAGGTGTACAGACTAAAAGAGCAACACAGAATGAATGCAATTTCGCAGGATTTTTATCTCAAATTGAACCTAAAAAGGTTGATGAATCTCTAGATGATCCAGATTGGGTAACTGCAATGCAGGAAGAACTCAATCAGTTCGAAAGGTAGAAAGTATGGAAGCTGGTGCCAAGACCAAAAGATAAATCTGTAATTGGCACTAGATGGGTGTTTAGGAACAAAATGGATGAAAATGGTATTGTTACGAGGAACAAGGCTCAATTGGTAGCAAAGGGTTACTCTCAAGAAGAGGAAATTGATTATGATGAAACCTATGCTCCAGTTGCAAAGCTTGAAGCAATCAGGATGTTCTTAGCATTTGCTGCACACTCCAACTTTAAGGTTTTTCAGATGGATGTGAAGAGTGCATTTTTGAACGGAGATCTAGAAGAAGAAGTCTATGTTGAACAACCCCCTGGGTTCGAAGACAAGGAATTGGAAGGTTTTGTGTACTTTCTCTTCAAAGCTCTCTATGTTCTCAAGCAAGCCCCTCGAACATGGTATGATACTCTCTCCAAGTTCTTACTTGGAAATGGTTTTACAAGAGGTATCATCGACAAAACTCTCTTTCATAAAAAGCATAAAAATGATATAATTCTAGTGCAAGTATATGTGGATGATATAATATTTGGTTCTACTAATTATTTGCTATGCAAGAGATTTGCTAAACTAATGTAGAGTAAGTACGAGATGAGCATGATGGGTGAATTGTCCTTCTTCCTTGGACTTCAAGTTGTTCAGAAGCCTGATGGTATTTTCATCTGCCAATCAAAATACATAAAGGATCTTCTGAAGAAGTATGGGATGGAAGAAGCAGCTACTGCCAAGACCCCGATGCCAACTGTTGTCAAGCTTGATCAAGACAAATCTGGTAAGTCAGTTTACATCACAAAGTATCAAGGTATGATCGGCTCTCTCTTATACTTAACTGCTAGTAGACCAGATATTATGTTCGCAACTTGTTTATGTGCTAGATTCCAGGCTGACCCTAAAGAGTCACATCTTATAGCTGGTAAACGTATTTTCAGATACCTTAAGGGAACCCCCAATCTTGGGATTTAGTACCCTAAAAGAACAAGTTTTGACCTAGTTGGCTATACAGATTCTGATTTCGCAGGTTGTAAAATTGATCGGAAAAGTACTTCTGGAAGCTGTAAGTTTCTAGGAAGAAGGTTGGTATCTTGGTACAGCAAGAAGCAACACTCAGTATCTACCTCGATAGCCGAAGCAGAATACATTGCGGCAGATAGTTGTTGTGCTCAGATCCTGTGGATGAGGAATCAACTTCAGGACTATGGACTCATGTTGGACAAAATTCTAATTCTATGCGACAACACGAGTGCCATTGCCATTGCCAACAATCCAGTTTAACATACAAGGACTAAGCACATTGATATCAGGTATCATTTCTTACGAGAGCATGTCATGAATGGAACTGTGGTATTATATTTTATTCCCACAGATCAACAAATTGTAGACATCTTTACTAAACCTCTGGATGAATCCACTTTCTCCAGGTTAGTTGGTGAACTTGGGATGTTAAATCTGTCTAATTAATTTTGGATAATCAATAACTGCAATTTGTTATAAGTTCACATGTATTTTAAATGTCCATATGTTTAGGACTTGTGAATTTATTTGCATCCAGTCCTCATATTACAGTTATCTCTATATTAATTACCATGCTTATAAATGCTATATTTTATGGTAATTAGTTAGTAAATAATTGTGTCAATTGTAGCATAATTAAATAAATATTTTATTGACATATATCAATTAATGATACTTTGTTAATTTTATGTTTATTTAATTATGAGTTTGTCTGATTATTGTGGAATAATTCTTGAATTATTGATTGGTTATTTTAAATCCACAATAATTAGAAATAATAAATGTATATGTGTGTGTGTACATAGGCTGATAGGTTTATGTGATAAGATGTTTTTTCGGCTGACAGGTTTCGGTGATAAGATGTTTTTCGGCTAAGTAGGTTGTTAGGTGAGAAATTATTGAGCGGTGTAATTTTTCAAACATAACCTGTCACGCTCTCACCTAACCCACTAGTCCTTGAAACCTTATAAATGATGAGTTTTTGTTTGTGTTTAACAACATCATTTTTCAGATATACAGAGCATATGCACATAATTGCTGAATATTTCGAGCTTTGATCGAAAAGACCTCTCAATCTAGCTGGTGATTTTTAGATCGGATTTCATATTCTTGCTTTATACATCATTCTTTATAAAAACTAAACCTTGTTTTTGAATTTCCTCAAAGTTTTGAAAATGGCATTGCAGGGAAGCTTTTTAATTGCTAAAGGTAATCATATTTCCATTCAGCAAATCGAAACCATTCTTGATGAGCCATTTTGGGCTTGGACACAATTTCTGAATAAACATTTGTTAATTCGCTATGCTTTAGTTACACCAGTGCAGCTTAACCATGATGCATTGCGTGGACCATATTGCAGTGCGGTTAACACTTCTGGACAGGACGGGTGTTCAATCACATATCGACTGTTTGGTAGGTCGATTAGGGTCACTGAACGAGATGTTAGTCGAATTCTTCATTTTCCTATGGAAAATCTTGTTTCTGATCCTACACCTGAACAGATTGAAATGTTCTTTCGTTTTATAAGGTACCAAGATGGCAATTTCAATACTGGTAATTTTTCTAGAACGTTTCTAACCCAGTATTGGAATTTCTTCTTTCATACTCTTAACCATGCTTTTTCCTCAGATAGAATAAATCAAGATTGAATACCTGAATTTATTCAAAAAATAGGGTATACGGTCGCCAATAATTTGAGGATTAATTTTGGAAAAATAGTGCTTGGTCAAATCATTTTAAAGATGAAACACTTGGGAACAAGAGATGTTCGGACTCAAGATGTCAAATGTCTATATCCAAGATTTCTACAGCTAATATTAAATGATTTTTTGAATGATGAAGACAGGGTACGCTTGGAAAATGGTCAAAAGGTGGAATGTTCTTACATGAAGACGAATGTAATTAATTACATAAGCAAAAAGAACTATACGGATGTGCCTACAGTCCTAACTAAATATCTAAAGACTGTCCCACTTCCGTTGTTACCAAGACCAGTGAGAGCAGGTATACGACAAGGTAATATTTCAATCCCTGCTATTCCAACCTCTGTATTCCCTGTTGTGTCACGGGAAATACAGTTTCTACAGCCCCTAGTGGCCATCTTACCCGACCAAGAGCAGGAAATCCCACCGACTCTAACACAGGTCGAAGAGCCCATTCTACAAATGCAAACACAAACACAACAAACTCCTACACCTCAATTGTCACTTAAACGACCAGCCATCAACACTTTTGAGGGAGATAGTGCCTCAGCAGCACCACATAAGGAGTTAGTTACATCAGCAGCTCTACCTCATTCTAAAAGAAGTAAACCAAATGAACCTGAGGTAACTGCAACTGTTAGTGAAACAATTCTTCATTGTCAAATGAGTGAAAATGTAAATAAGGTTGAATTGACGAGAGCAACTATCTTGAGTTCCATTTCACGGAACATAAGAGTGGTTGATGATCTTTCTAAAGATTAAATGCCTTCACAGGCATCCGAGGTGGAATTACCTACCTCAATAACTGCTGGTGTATCTTCCATTTTACGGAAAGATCCATCGGTAGGTGTTTCTTTTATGAACCAAGTGTCTTCACAGACGTACGAAGGAAACTTGGGTTTTGTGCCATTTAATCGATTCAAGTTTAATCTCCCAGAGGGAAAATCTCTGGATCTCTTTCGAGATTTACCACTCTTTACCAGTGGTCGGTAACTCGCTTCACGCGAGGAAGAAAGCTCACGAACTTTAATTGTACCATCCATGACCTCTGAAAAAGGGGCTAGGATGATTTCATTTGCAGGTACACATATCGGTGGAAGCTCTGGAGGAGAGTTGAGGGAAACATGAATAGAACATGCAAGTGTAACCCAAACCACTACACCGAGTGAATATAGAGTGTTGAGTGAAACACTTGCAGAACGTATGAGTGAGCAACCTACTGAACCACATGCACCTATAACCAGAAAGGAATACAACAGACTCCTTACACGGGTCCAAACAATGGAGAAAAAGTTGTCAAATATCTGTAAGTCCATTGTAGAAATCAAAAATTTGCAACTTATTCAACATGATGCATTCCAGGTTCAATTAAGTTCCATGGCAGCCCAGTTTAGTCATGCAATTAATTCCTTGGTAAAGACAGCTTCGTCCAATTTACCAACTCCACATCCTACTATTCTGGAGGATAACCCAACTGAGGGGGAGACGGTGGATGGGCAAGAAGCTACTAGGCGTAATAAGGGTAAGGAAAAGGTTGTTGACACGGAATTAACTTTAATTTGGGAAAGGAAAAGCTAATGGGAGTATTAGTGCTATGTGGAAAGAAAGCAAAGGCAAACTTGAAGATATGTTCAGTCTAAAGAAACAATTGTCTTAAACTTGGTTAATTTTAGAAATCTGGAAAATGTATATATATATGATCCAGAATGCGCTTTAATATTATTTATCTTTGTATTATATTTTTGTTATATCAGTTGAGTTATCCTCTAGGGATTTTCTTGTCAAACCCTAACAATCAAATAGGGGGAGATTGTAAAGCATAATGTAATGTAATATGTAATAGAGGATATATATAACTCAACTAGGATAAAAGATAAATAATATTAAATCTATACATGGATCGTGAAATTTGAAGAACAGGCACCAACAAGGATCAAGTCGCTGAAAGAAGTTCATTAACATGTTCAAGCCTCAGTGACAGAATAAGATGTACAGATGATTCAGTTGAAGAGCCAAAAAGATTCCATGTATTTACATAATTTGAAGATACTGCTACAGGCTAATCAATTGGAATGTAACGAAGGTGTGAAGATCAAGATCAGTGCTAGTCACTTGTGAACCAGACCAACGCACTAAGTGTCAGCACATACGAGAAGGATCAACAGATTAATTTACAGAAAGAATTTCAAAATCCTATTGACGATCAAGGATAGACATAATATTTCAAGGTATTGTCAAAAATTAATTTACTCTCTGAAAATTAAATAAGTAACAGATTAATTAATTATTTATAATAAATAATTAAATTAATCTAGTACTTGAATTATTTTCAGAGATGAATTAAAACAGCAGAATAAAACAGATCAAAGAAGCCCAAGAGATACAAAAATAGTATTATTATGCGTAGTTACTATGCAAAGTTACTATGCATGATTACTATTTGGGGTTGGTGTAATAGTGCCCGGTTACTATTTGGGGTTGGTAAAATAGTGTCCGGTTACTATTTGGGGGTTGTTGGAATAGTGCTCGGTTACTATTTGGGGGTTGTTGGAATAGTGTCAAATCGTGACTTTCTATAATCTATAAATAGGCTTGTTGTATTTCATTTCAAAACACACCTCAACACACACAACTTTCTCTTCTCTCTCTTATATCTTCTCTGTGTAAGCTGCTAGACAGTCCATCTAGTAGGAAAGCCGGCTTAGCCCGCTTTCAGGAAGTGTCGGGTAGAAGGTCCTCGTGCCTAAACTATCCTTAGGAGGGCTTGATTTTGTAGCTGATCCATAAGATTAGATTGTCTAACAAACCTCCGAGTTTTATCTATTCAAAGATATTTCCCAAACAGTTGTGTTATTTCGATTCAGTATTTTTGATCTCATATCCACATCAAAAATCGAAATATTTTTAGAATAACGCATTCAACCCCCCTTCTACGTTATTCTGGACCTAACAATGAAGAAAGAGGCCGCAATAGGTAATGGAAAGGGTGTCAATGACTCAAAGAAGCGAAAGCAATAACAAGAGTACGACGCTAGGGACAAGTATGATAGTATTTTGTCCTAAACCCAATCATGTGTGATGGGTTAGGAAATACTTTCATGTAATCTTATTTGATTTTATTTATATTAATAAAAGACTTGTTGTTTTTATTACGGGCTTTATCTATTTAAAGTGTTTAAATAAGAAGTTCCATAGTTTAGAGTAAAGCTTCTAGAATTATAATGAGATTATAATAATGAGATCTAGAAGAGGATAACACTAAACTTAAATAGTTCCCGATCGTAGGATAACTAATTGGGAGTTAGTCAATCCGTAAAGATCGGTACATACTATGCTTGCTTCCTCGGAAGGATGTCTGTTCTCATAGACATTCGTGTGATGACACTATAGCTAGTATGTAGGTGCTTATTGGAGAATAAGTTCACTGAACGTGACTTGATCAAATGAACGACTAATGGAGTTTACTCACGTGTTAATAGTTGTTCATAAGTTGATGGTGGTACAAGTGTCCTTAGACTTGAGACCGTTAAAGTAATCTTATATACAATGAACTATGTTTTGGTTTAGTTCTAAGTCCTCAAGGGACAATCATTAGTTCTATTCCGGGTATAGGAATTTGTATATGAAGATAGTTAACGATCGATAAAGAATCTACCCCTTTCAGTAAAAGAAAGTGAATATCCTATGATGTTCTTACTATGTTAGTTCTGGAATCTCTGGCCAGAGTAATTGAAGTTAGAAAGAGTTTCTAATTCAAATGAACTAGACATAATGTATAAGAAATTATATGATTAAATTAAATAGGCTTGACACGCGATCCATGCCTTGTATTTAATCGGGATATTGTCGGGTAGAAGGAATTGATTGTACGGTAACCATTTGCTGAATAGGTTTTATATATTCTAAGCAATGAATTCATATTATCCGGATAGTCGCGATATATTCAAAAGTATCACTCACGATGTAGAATAAATATTAATTACTAATGTAATTATATTTAACGAATTAATTAGTAATTCGTATAAGTAATAATAAATAGTTTATTATTATTTATTTCTACTACCGGCTTAATATTGAACCTAAAGGGTCACACCATAAAAAGGTTAAATATTTATAGATGATGAGAATAATTAATAATGGCTATGAATTATTTATTTATTGAATAAATAATTAATTAGCAATTATTTATAATTTATTAAATAAGATTTAATAGATTATAAATAAATTAAGAAAAGTTCTTAATAATTATTAATTACAAAATTTAGTTTGAGAAATTAAATTTTATGAGAGAATTATTTTCAGAATGGGATTAATAATTAAAAGGGTTTTAATTATTAAATGATTATTTAATTAGATAAAGTAAAGACTTTATTTCTTTAAATATCAAACATATCCAAGAGTTGGAGATATCACAAACACAACACAAAACATCCCAGGAGGTTTAGAAGATCATGGAGAGCTTTTGAAGTTCATCAAAATCATTCCAAACCATTTAATTAATTTTCTCAATTGTTCTTAATCTACTATATGATATTTGATCTTGGTGGATACCATTAGAGCACTCCACACTTGAGGGGTGATTGCTGGAAATCATAGACACATTCATAACAATCCCAGGAAAGCTATCAAGGTATTTTTCTTGTGTTCATACAATTTTTAAATCTATATACATGATTAATTAGGTTTTTATGCAAGTAAATGTGATTTACACTTCCGCTACGGTCATAAATTCCTTCAATGGTATCAGAGCATAGGTTGCATGTATATAGATCCCAGAAAAAATTTCGGAATTTTTCAAGCTTGTATGAATTAGTTATGAATTTTTGAAGTTCTAGGAGGCTATAATCAAATTAATTACGAATTAATTAATAAATTATTTTTTAAAATAATTTTGATCACTGATATATTTTCTACAAGTATTGTAGAAGTCCCAGAAAAAGTTTCATAATTTTCCCATGGATAGATTATTTATTATTGATTTTTAAAGAGTTTAGAAATTAATAAATAATAATCTGGTTATAAATATATATTATTTATAAAAAAATATCTAGATGGGTAGTATTATTGGGGGCCCAAAACTTTAACTTAGTAGGCTGTGTAAAAGTTAAAGTTGGGTTGGTGGGCTGAAAAGAGAATTATCAAACCGACTGATATTTATATATATATATTTAAAATTTCTGTCGACTGATAAGGATTTCACTGCCCGCGACTGTGATCCGCGCGTGGGCTTCACGCGCTGGCGGCTCACGCGCCGCGCGTGCAGCTCACGTGCCGGGTCGGGTCGGTCCATGGTGGGTCGGGTCATGGGTCGGGTCGGGTCACGGGTCGGTATGCTGACGTCAGCATGACGTCAGCATGACGTCATCCATGTGTAACGCGTCTGTTGAATGCGTTACATAGGAAAAATGTTATTTTTGGCCTGTAACGCATTCTGGTAATGCGTTACAGGGTCTGTATGTGACAGAAATGACCCTGATCCGTATTTTGACTTTTCCCGTTGATCCGTAACTCCGTTTGAGGCGTATAATATATCGTTGGATTCGTTTTTTCGAGACGGATCTAATGGAGTGGTCAAATAAATTTTAAAAATTAATTTTAAAATGGTTATAGCTTCCGGAAGTGTTTTAAAGTCCGTTTTAATTGTGTTAAAATGCGTTAAAATACAAATATTGTTTCATATAGATGTTTAACAATGTTTAACATGATATAACATGTTTGCCTATATATATGTGTGTATAGAAATTCCATGAGATAATATATATAGTTTTATATATCGTATATAAAATGCATGTTTGACTTTAGGTTTTAACGAAAACGTTTCGTAACCTAAATAATATAAAATCCCTCGTTATTTAATATCAAGTAATAAAATGGCCAATGTCACAACGGGCTTGTGTCGGTCATAGCCTTCCAACATGGTAGAAAGTGATTCTTAGTTTTGAGCTTTGTCGTTTCGTGCTACAGCCGAGGGCTTCGTTTTCAAAAATAGGAATTACTTGTCTATTACATGAGATACGTATAATTAATTAGAATCCAATTGTCGTTACGTGCTACAGCCGTGGGCTATTGAGATCTTATTAATTTAACGAAATGTTGGGTCTCACTTGATTTAGAATATTGAATTTAGACATACTACAGCCGTGATTCAATAATTCAAGAGGCTAAATGGAATTAGGGAATAACATGAGATGTAATTGATAAAGAGTTATATGCCTATGGAACATTACATAGCGTTTCGTGCTACAGCCGAGGTTATATAATGGAAAGTAGGATCCCTATTCTCACATGCATTGAGAATGCTTAAGTTATACATTTGAGGGTTGTATAATTTTAATAAAACTGTGGGAGCCACCTATGAATAAAGACCCGATTCATAAGGTGTTATAATAAAATTGGATATCTACTAATGTTGTTATGTGTTCACAAATTTCAGATTTATAGATCATGTCTTCTGCTCTATCACTCCGTAGCATACTTGATGCGAACAAATTGACTGGTCCCAATTATGCTGATTGGCTTCGAAACCTGAGAATCGTTCTCAGGGCTGAGAAGAAGGATTATGTGCTTGACTCGCCTTTACCTGTACCTCTTTCTGATGATGCACTTTTCCATGAACGAGAAGTGTATAATGAATGGTTAGATGTTGCTAATGTTGCTCAATGTGTCATGCTAGCATCCATGACACCTGAGTTACAGAAGCAACATGAGAAAATGGATGCTCCAACCATTCTGATACATCTACAGGAGCTTTATGATGTACAAGGGAGAACCGCTCGATATGATATATCGAAAGAGCTATTCCAATGTAGAATGGCTGAAGGGTCATCTGTGAATGACCATGTGCTTAAGATGATCAATCTGATTGAGCATCTAGGGTAGTTAGGTTTTGTCATGGATGGGGAGTTATGCCAAGATTTAGTCTTGCAGTCACTCCCGGATTCGTTCTCGCAGTTCGTTATGAACTTTCACATGAACAAGCTGGATGCCAGCTTAGCTGAGCTCCACAACATGCTGAAAACTGCTGAGGCAAATTTTCCCTCCAAAAGGGGTTCTGTTCTTATGATCGGTGCCAGTACCTCTACTAAGAGGAAGAGGAACTGGAAGCCGAAGAATAAGAAAAAGGGTGAGAATAAGCCTGTTCCACCAAAGGCTGACCCGAAAAGCAAAGCAGTTTGCTTCCACTGTAACAAGGTGGGACACTGGAAGAGGAACTGCAAGGTTTACCTTGCAGAGTTAAAGAATAAGAAGGGCAATGAGATTACCGCTTCAGATTCAGGTATGTTCATGATTGAACTAAATATGTCTTTAAGTCAGATTTCTACTTGGGTATTGGATACTGCTTGTGGGTCTCATATTTGCAATTCGTTGCAGGGACTAAAGCAAAGTAGACCTCTGGGGGAAGATGAAGTGATTCTATTGATGGGCAATGGAGCAAGAGTTGCTGCTGCAGCTGTAGGATCATTTCCTTTGCATATGCCTACGGGCAAAACTATCGTGTTGAATAAATGTTATTATGTACCATCTATTGTAAGAAATATTGTTTCTATTCCTGTACTTGATTCGGATGGTTTTACATTTATTGTTGAGAATAATAAATGTTTAATTAAGAGAAATAATATTACTTATGGATACGGTACATTACATAATGGTTTGTATATATGTGACTTAGAACATAATTTGTTTCAAATTGAACAACCTAATCATAAAAGAAAAAGAGATAATAAAAATCCAACTTATTTATGGCACTGCAGACTAGGTCATATTAGTGAGACCAGACTTCGCACATTACATAAGGATAAGTTACTAGAACATTTTGATTTTGAATCATATCCTACATGCGAGTCTTGTCTCATGGGTAAAATGACTAAATCTCCATTTACTGGACATGGAGAGAGAGCTGCGGGGTTGTTAGACTTGGTACACACAGATGTATGTGGACCAATGTCAACAAGTGCTAGAGGAGGATTTTCATACTTCATTACTTTTACGGATGATCGATCCAGGTTAGGATATGTATATCTTATGAAATACAAATCCGAAGCTTTTGAAAAGTTCAAGGAATATAGAAATGAAGTAGAAAAACAAACCGCACGTAGTATAAAAGTTCTTCGATCAGATCGAGGAGGTGAGTACTTAAGCGGAGAGTTTTTAGGTTATCTTAAAGAAAATGGTATAGTTTCTCAATGGACCCCTCCCTATACTCCACAGTTAAATGGAGTATCTGAGAGAAGGAATCGTACTCTATTAGATATGGTGAGGTCCATGATGAGCTTTACTAATCTTCCAGTATCACTATGGGGTTATGCTTTAGAGACGTCAGCGTATTTATTGAACAAGGTGCCTTCTAAATCGGTTCTCACAACCCCACATGAGATGTGGAGTAGGAAGAAACCAGGTCTTAAACATGTTAAGGTTTGGGGGTGTCCAGCTTATGTCAAGAAAGTTGAACATGATAAGTTGGAACCTAGATCCGTGAAATGCAGTTTTGTGGGATATCCTAAAGAAGGTCATGGATATTATTTCTATGATCCTTCTGATCAAAGGATATTTGTTTCTAGACACGCACACTTCTTAGAGGAACAGTTCCTCCTTGATAGAAATAGTGGGAGAAATATTGAACTTGATGAAGTTCAAGAACCACAAAATGCAACGATTAGAGAAGAAGTACCTGTTCAGAAAGAACAACCTTCTGTAGAACAACCTTTACGTAGGTCAGAGAGAGTGTCCCGCCCAATCGAAAGATATTACGGGCTTGTCATTGAAAATGATGATGATTTGTCATTTGTTGATGATGAGGACCCTATGACTTATGAAGAGGCTGTGAGTTGTAATGACTCAGAGAAATGGCAGGATGCCATGAAATCCGAAATGGACTCGATGTATATAAACCAAGTGTGGACTTTGGTTGAGGCACCTGAAGGAGTTAAACCCATTGGGTGCAAATGGATATACAAACGAAAGTTAGGAGCAGATGGCCAGGTGGAGACCTATAAGGCCAGGCTTGTGGCAAAAGGATTCAAACAAAGACAAGGGATTGACTTTGATGAAACCTTTTCGCCTGTAGCCTTGCTCAAATCCATTAGGATTTTGCTTGCGATTGCAGCCTACTATGATTACGAGATCTGGCAAATGGACGTAAAGACGGCCTTCCTCAATGGGAAACTTGAAGAGGAAGTGTATATGACACAGCCAGAGGGATTTGTTTCCAGTGGAAATGAAAATCTAATATGTAGACTGCTTCGATCCATATATGGTTTGAAGCAAGCTTCTCGAAGATGGAACATCCGTTTTGATGAGACAATCAAAGAGTTTGATTTTATCAAAAACTTAGATGAACCATGTGTTTACAAGAAGGTTAGTGGGAGCGCGGTAACATTTCTTATATTGTATGTGGATGACATACTTATAATAGGAAATGATATACCGATGTTACAATCAGTCAAGGTCTGGCTATCAAAGAACTTCACTATGAAGGACTTGGGAGAGGCATTCTATATTTTAGGGATGAAGATCTATAGAGATAGATCTAATCGAACGATTGGCCTATCCCAAGGTACATACATTGATAAAGTGCTAAAACGGTTTAGCATGGAGAACTCGAAAAGAGGTCTCATTCCTATTAGTCATGGGATTACTCTTTCCGAGAAGATGTCTCCAAAGACATATGAGGAAAGGGTGCGCATGAGTAGGATTCCTTATGCCTCGGCAATAGGATCCATCATATATGCGATGTTATGTACTAGAGCTGATGTTGCTCATTCACTTAGTGTGACGAGCAAATATCAGTCTAACCCAGGTGAAGAACACTGGAAAGCAGTGAAGAACATATTGAAGTACTTGAGAAGGACTAAAGATGTTTTTCTTGTTTTTGGTGGATCTAAATTGAAAATTGAGGGTTATACTGACTCTAGTTTTCAATCAGAAGGCGATGGTAGCAGATCCCAGTCAGGGTATGTATTTACTCTGAATGGGGGAGCGATTAGTTGGAAGAGTTCCAAACAGCCTACAACGGCTGACTCCACAGCGGAAGCGGAATATATAGTTGCATGTGAAGCTGCAAAGGAAGCTGTCTGGATGAGGAAATTTGTTTCTGATTTGGGAGTAGTTCCTAGCATTGAGGATCCAATAGTGTTGTATTGTGATAACAACGCAGCGATAGCTCAAGCTAAGGAACCAAGTTCCCATAAGAATTCCAAACACGTGTTGCGGCGCTTTCATCTGATTCGAGAGATCATAGAAAGAGGGGATGTCAACATCGTAAGAATTGACACACATAACAACATAGCGGACCCATTTACTAAGGCATTGTCTCAGGCTCACTTTGATCGACATAGAGATAAGATGGGTATAAGATACCAGAGTGATTGGCTTTAGTACAAGTGGGAGTTTGATAGTATTTTGTCCTAAACCCAATCATGTGTGATGGGTTAGGAAATACTTTCATGTAATCTTATTTGATTTTATTTATATTAATAAAAGACTTGTTGTTTTTATTACGGGCTTTATCTATTTAAAGTATTTAAATAAGAAGTTCCATAGTTTAGAGTAAAGCTTCTAGAATTATAATGAGATTATAATAATGAGATCTAGAAGAGGATAACACTAAACTTAAATAGTTCCCGATCGTAGGATAACTAATTGGGAGTTAGTCAATCCGTAAAGATCGGTACATACTATGCTTGCTTCCTCGGAAGGATGTCTGTTCTCATAGACATTCGTGTGATGACACTATAGCTAGTATGTAGGTGCTTATTGGAGAATAAGTTCACTGAACGTGACTTGATCAAATGAACGACTAATGGAGTTTACTCACGTGTTAATAGTTGTTCATAAGTTGATGGTGGTACAAGTGTCCTTAGACTTGAGACCGTTAAAGTAATCTTATATACAATGAACTATGTTTTGGTTTAGTTCTAAGTCCTCAAGGGACAATCATTAGTTCTATTCCGGGTATAGGAATTTGTATATGAAGATAGTTAACGATCGATAAAGAATCTACCCCTTTCAGTAAAAGAAAGTGAATATCCTATGATGTTCTTACTATGTTAGTTCTGGAATCTGTGGCCAGAGTAATTGAAGTTAGAAAGAGTTTCTAATTCAAATGAACTAGACATAATGTATAAGAAATTATATGATTAAATTAAATAGGCTTGACACGCGATCCATGCCTTGTATTTAATCGGGATATTGTCGGGTAGAAGGAATTGATTGTACGGTAACCATTTGCTGAATAGGTTTTATATATTCTAAGCAATGAATTCATATTATCCGGATAGTCGCGATATATTCAAAAGTATCACTCACGATGTAGAATAAATATTAATTACTAATGTAATTATATTTAACGAATTAATTAGTAATTCGTATAAGTAATAATAAATAGTTTATTATTATTTATTTCTACTACCGGCTTAATATTGAACCTAAAGGGTCACACCATAAAAAGGTTAAATATTTATAGATGATGAGAATAATTAATAATGGCTATGAATTATTTATTTATTGAATAAATAATTAATTAGCAATTATTTATAATTTATTAAATAAGATTTAATAGATTATAAATAAATTAAGAAAAGTTCTTAATAATTATTAATTACAAAATTTAGTTTGAGAAATTAAATTTTATGAGAGAATTATTTTCAGAATGGGATTAATAATTAAAAGGGTTTTAATTATTAAATGATTATTTAATTAGATAAAGTAAAGACTTTATTTCTTTAAATATCAAACATATCCAAGAGTTGGAGATATCACAAACACAACACAAAACATCCCAGGAGGTTTAGAAGATCATGGAGAGCTTTTGAAGTTCATCAAAATCATTCCAAACCATTTAATTAATTTTCTCAATTGTTCTTAATCTACTATATGATATTTGATCTTGGTGGATACCATTAGAGCACTCCACACTTGAGGGGTGATTGCTGGAAATCATAGACACATTCATAACAATCCCAGGAAAGCTATCAAGGTATTTTTCTTGTGTTCATACAATTTTTAAATCTATATACATGATTAATTAGGTTTTTATGCAAGTAAATGTGATTTACACTTCCGCTACGGTCATAAATTCCTTCAAAGTATCCCCGGACAGCCGGACTAGCAAGGACTCTGACTCACCACCAAAGAAGAGTTTGGGACAAAGATTTTCTGACTATGCAAGGTTGAATGCTCCTAGGAGTCAGATCTTGTTAGATATCGAGAAGGATAAGGACTTTCGACGGTCGAAACCACTCAGGGGTGATCCCGCAAAGAGAAACAAGGAGCAATACTATAGGTTCCACAGAGATGTAGGACATGATACAGATGATTGTAGGCAATTGAAGGACGAGATTGAATTCTTGATCCGGGAAGGAAAGCTAAGCAAGTTCACGAAGGGTGAAGATCGTGGAAACCAAAGAAGAGATTATGACAGGAGAGACAACGACATGAGAGATAATGATCGTGACCGTAACCCACAGCCCCGAGGGCCAGTTATCAACATGATTTGGGGAGGCCCGACAGTGGCTGGCACAACTCAAAACTCTCGAAAGGCATATACCAGAGAAGTGATGCACTTCATGGGAGAGGCCCCAAAACAAGTAAAAACTGAGTTAACAATCAGGTTCGATGATTCAGACCTCGAAGGGGTGAAGTTCCCCCATGACGACCCGCTGGTCATAACTCCCGTGATTGGAAATTCAGAGGTAAAACGAGTCTTGATAGACAATGGAGCTTCTGTGGATATCTTGTTTCACGATGCATTTGTGAATATGGGGTATAACAACTCTCAGTTGACCCCCTCCAACACACCTATATACGGGTTCAATGGAGTAGAATCCAAAGTTGAGGGAACTATTTAGTTGCCCATCACCATCGGACAGAAGCCAATAGAGGCCACTCAGATGTTGAACCTTTTGGTTATCAAAGCGTCTTGCACCTACAATGCCATCCTCGGGAGGACTGGACTCCATGCTTTTAAGGCTGTGGCCTCAACCTATCACATGAAGATCAAGTTTCTAACTAGGAATGGTGTAGGAGAACAAAAGGTGGCCAGAAAATGGCTAGGAGCTGTTATGTAGCCGCGTTAAGGCCTGACGGAGTCGGGGGCATGTCCTTCCGATTGAAGACATGGATATCCGCAGTGATAAGGAACACCAAGAAGGGCCAGTAGAGGACATCACACGTAAGCCTCGGACAGCCATTAAGGCTAAGGCATCAACTGACTTCGTGGTTGAATGTACCACTAGCAACCAAGAAGTCGAGGGTAGGAGATAGTACCCCAAGCAGGAAGTGAACTTCAAAATAAGGATGAGGAGACCAGAAGAAGTGGTGGGTGCTCTATTTTGACGAAGCATCAAAAACAAAATCAAGTGGTGCAGGCCTAGTCTTGCAAAGCCCTGATGGAGGAGACCAGAAGAAGTGGTGGGTGCTCTATTTTGACGGAGCATCAAAAATAAAATCAAGTGGTGCAGGCCTAGTCTTTCAAAGCCCTGATGGGTTCAAACTATCCTAGTAGGACTTAGCTTCGTATTTATCTAGTAGAAAAAGAAATAAGGTTCGATGAAACCACTGCAGAGCATGTTGCTCCGAGTAGGACAATAGTACTCCATGTAAGGGTAGAACCCATTTCAAGTTATTAATGCAAGTTTGTTCTGTGATTTTATTTATGTACCAAGCACCTAATGTGTGTAAGTCAAAGAGGACCAAGTACTAAAAATAAAAGAATACACGAATGGAAATAAACAAATGCATAAATAAAATCTCTGAGGGTTGAGAGTTAGGTTACAACACAACCAAATAAGTGTTTAAAGTCCTTGAAGGACTTGGGATAAAAGACAAGTTAATAAAGCCACATGTGGTAATCAAAGCCATGCGAGGCTGTGGAGGCTAAGGACTAGCCACTCTTCAATATTTTCAAAAAAGACTTGGATGGAGAATCTAAGGTAGAAGACCAATAGAAAACCTTAAACAAGGATCAAGAAGTTCAAGCAAGCTCTCGTCTCAAGAGTTTAAAAGGCAAGAAGCCCACATGATTGTGTTTCTTGAAATCTAAATCGAGGAATCAACCTTGAATCTTTGACCTAGAACCAAGAAAAACAAGAGACAAAGATGGAACCAAGACAAATGTTAAAGTCCTGATGGATCATCCATTGAAGAAACATATTGAATAGCCTGAAAGCCAATTGAAGGATAATCAAGTGGGGAATTGAGTTACGAGATTTTGACATCACATATAAGCTTCAGACGGCCAACAAGGCTCAGGCGTTAACTGATTTCGTGGTTGAATGTACCATTAACAACCAAGAAGGTGGGGGGAAAGAGGTATTAACCCAAGAGGGTTAAGAACTAAAAAACATGATCCTGAAAGAATATTGGATTCTCTATTTTGACGTAGCGTCAAAAACAAAATCAAGAAGATTATCTAAAAGGCTATTACTACAAAGAATGGTATGGAAAATACATTCCAAGACTAAGTATTGAAGCCTTGAACTTCAAATCTCAACATAAGGTTTAACCCTTGACGGCCAACAAGGCTGTCTGCCTCCCATTGGGCTTGTCTTTTGAATTCAAGGCCTTGAATTAAGAGCTGTAAGTCAAATTAAAACCTAATCAAGGTTCTAGGAGCATAAGAAGAAGGTTGATAAAGGGTTGAAAACCGACCAAGACACACCAGACATGAGGTCATGCGCGAAGGAGCAAGTGGAATTCCTGAATGATCAACCGAGAAGTAAGACCTCCTCCATATGAAGTAAGGGGGGCAAGAACTAAAAAGCTTCATCACAAGTTCCACATCTTAAAACAAGAATGAAGGGTTGTTTATAAGTGACAACCATGAATGGATTCAAGGTTTAAAACCAAGGATTCAACAAGCGAGTTAAGGCCCAGAAGGTCACGAAAGTTATGAAAGTCAATTTGAAGTGAAGGATGTATGTATGGTCATCGATTTTAAATAATGACATTCGATGATCGAATACTGATGTTGAGGTCCAAATATCGACAGTCGAATACTGACGTTGAGGTCCAAATATCGACGTTCATATACTGACATTGAGGTTCAAGGACCGAGCAATGGCCGACCGAGATCCGAGGGAGGCTCCAACCGACTAAAGTTGGTGTTCAAAGCTTGAAGTTGATGTTCAAAACGTGATGTTTAATATGATAAACTGAGAGTCGGCCGATCGAGCTCCCAAGGAAGGCTCCGGCCGACCGAGCTCTCGCTCCCACCGATTGAGGGTGATGAAAGTTTTGAAGTTGATGTTCGAAACATGATGTTCAATATGATAAACCGAGAGCCGGCCGACCAAGCTCCAAGGAAGGCTCCGGTCGACCAAGCTTTCGCTCCAGATGACTGAGGTTGATGATCGACCTAAAATCTCGTGTTGGTGGTCTAGAAGGCCTAAGGAACTAAGTTGAAGCCATTGAAGGCCAACGAAGCTACTAGAGCCAACCTTGGATCAAGAGATTCAAGAATAGCTCAAGAATGAGCCACTGAATCAACATTCCAACATGGTGGTTGAAAGGTTTGAAGTAATTCTATCTAAGATCAGGCAAGTGTGAAGCCCTTGAAAGGAGTTTGAAGCTTCTTCATGAAAGGTCTGAGACCCTTAACAATCAACTAAGGATGTTTGTTTATCAACATTCAAATATTGACGTAGATGTTCGAATGTTGTCAAACAAGATTCCAACATCTCCAAGAAGCCTCATGAGGCACGACCAACAACCATAGAGGGCCTCAGCCGACCTCTTGGCAGCCGACCAGCCATCAGGGGAGGCTTCAGCCGACCACCTGGCAGCCTGCTAGCCGTCAAGGACCACTCGTCAGCCGACCAGGTGCTAGGGGGACCCTGGCCGACCTGGTGGCAGCCGACCAGGCGCCAGGGGGAGCCCCGACCGACCTGGTGGTAGCCGACCATACGCCAGGGAGAGCCCCGGCCGACTGGTGGCAGCGGAGCAGGCGTCCCGTCAACCGATCACCCGGCGGCCGACCTGCTGTCTGGGGGTTTTTAAGTCAAATGGTTACTTTCCAATGATTCCAACATGTCCGTTGATATTCAAACATGTCCGACGATATTCAAACATGTCCGACAATCTTCGAAACCAACCTCTTGGCACCCGACCAGGTGCTCGAGGGGCCTCCGGTTGACCACTCGCCTTCCAGGTGATCCCAACATGTTCAACAATGTCCGAACATGTTCAACAATCTTCGAACATCTCCGACAATCTTAGAACGTCTTTGAAAATTTTCGAACGTCATGCTAGATGCTCAAAACATAGCCGTCATTTTGGAAAAATGGTAGCCAAAACCAAAAGCAATGTAGCATCTTTTAATGCCATTTAGCGTCGCTTAACATTGTTTAATTGTCGTTTAAAGGCTAGTTAGTGCCGTTCAACATCATTTAAGCTAGCAAGCCACCAAGGAGCACTTGGCAGCCACCTCCCGTCAGCCGACCTCCCGTCAGCCAACCTCATGTCAGCCTACCTCTTGTCAGGCAACCTCATGTCAGCCAACCTCTTGTCAGGCAACCTCATGTCAGCTGACCTCTTGTCAGTCAACCTCATCTCAGCCGACCTCTTGTAAGGAAACCTCCCGTCAGCCGACGCCGACCTCCTGTCAGCCGACCTCCGTCAACTGACATCCCGTCAGCTGACCTCATGTCATCTGACCTCATGTCAGCAGACTTCCTATCAGCCAACCTCCCATCAGCCGACCTCCGACCAATCAATCGACCTCCCGAGGAGGCCATCAACCGACTAAGGTCGATGATCAAGTCTTGAGGTCCGGTTTGTCGACCTCCGGCCAATCGATCGACCTCCCGAGGAGGCTATCAGCCGACTAAGGTTAATGATCAAGTTTTGAGGTTGATGTTCGAGGCCTCACCTTGATGATCGAAATGTGAAGCTGAAGCCAAAATTGATTAGCGCCGTTTAGTGTTGTTTAGGGCCGTTTAGCGCCATTTAGCGCCGATTAGCACCGTTTAGCACCGTTTAGCACCGTGTAGCGCTAGTGTAAGGCTGATTAGTGCCGTTTAGCATCGTTTAAACATCGTCATAAATGCGTTGGTCGCTCCACGCTTTACATCAAGATGGTATTCGTGAAACACTAGTGTACAAAAATAAACCCTGACCCTAGTCTCAAAAAAGCAGTTAAAACTTCAAGGAAAACCTGATCAGTTTTCCTAGAAGTTGGGGGGCAAATGATATGGGCTAAAAATAAGCCCTAAAGACGCATTTAATGTTGCATTAATTAGACCAAGCTTGGTCCAGATATGAAGCCCATTAACGAGGCCCAAAACCGTAATTAAATATTAATTTCGTAATTAATATTAAGGGTGATAAATAGCTCAGCAATAATAGTCAGACAAGGAAACAATATCTTTATGAGTAGCCCCCAAAGTAACAAACTCAACATGGAAATAGACTCCTACAAGGAAGGAGTCTAGAACCTTCTTCAAGGCGGTGGCTTGCCCACAAAGTCTCCAAATCCTACTATAATTCTTAGGCTCCCGCAGCCTATATAAGGGCTTGACCCTCATTCTCAGAACTACGTTTTTAGGCAGAGCTCAATACGTCACTTACGTCGTTGGCTTAATCCTCGAATAAGGACATACAAGCCACTACGTCCTTGGTGTGCCCTTACCGCCATAGCCCCCGAGGGCAACACCAAGAACTACGTCTTGGCTTAATTCTCAATAACGAGATACGTAGGCACTCTATGAGGATCGATTAGTCTCGAACACGGAAATATCCATTAAAGCACAAAGCTCACGAACCCTAGCATTAAATACAATTCAATAACCTAGTTTTTATTCAATAACAGATTTATTATACTTATTTATTTATGAACCAGCAAACTAGTAACCAGAAATATGCTGGCAGAAACTTGGAACTTGGGGACTAGTATTGACTCTAACACTCTCCCTCAATGTTAGTCCCCATTCTCTGAAGCACTCCAAGTTGGCGACGAAACTTCTCAAATTTTCCAGTACTCAAGCTTTTAGTAAACACATCAGCAACTTGTTCATTTGTTGCAACCTGCCTCATTACAATCTCTTCTTGCAAAACTTTTTCTCGAAGGAAATGATATTGCACTTCAACATGTTTTGTCCTTGCGTGAAAAACTGGATTTTCAGCCAAACGAATCGCTGATTGATTATCGCAGAAGAGTGGAATTACAGAGTCTACTGGCTGATGCAAATCCTACATTAGTTGAATCAGCCATGTCCTCTCTTGAACTGCCATTGCTGCTGCCCGATTTTCTGCTTCTGTTATTGACAGAAACACTGTTGGTTGTCTCTTACTACACCAAGAAACAGTTCCAGATCCCAGCATAAACATGTATCCTGTAGTTGATCTACGAGTATCGTGATCTCCCGCATAGTCAGCATCACAATATCCAAGTATATTGCAATCTTCACCTTTCTTGAACATCAAACCATAGTCTATTGTACCTTTTATATATCTGAGTATTCGTCGAATAGCTTCCAAGTGAGGTTTCTTTGGATTTTGCATGTATCGACTTTTCACACCTACGGGATAAGATATATCAGGACGAGTAATCGTCAAGTAAATTAGACTACCTATTATTTGTCGATACATTTCTGAATCTTCAAGATCTTTTCCTTCGTGAGCACATAATTTTGCATTTGGCTCCATTGGTGTCGAAATTGATTTATAATCAAGCATACCGAACCTCTATAGTAAATCTTTAGCATACTTCAGTTGACAAAGAAACAACCATTTTTTACTATGATCAACCTCTAATCCCAAGAAGTGCTTGAGCTCTCTAAGTTCTTTCATTTGAAAGCAGACTGATAAATTTTTCCTCGTCTGAAAAATTTCTTCTTCGTCATCCCCGGTGATGATCAAATCATCAACGTATACCAACACCACTGACAATTTTCCTTCTCTTATTTTAATAAATAAGCTAGAATCTGACTGTGCCATCACATAACCACTTTGACTTAAAAACTCGGCTATCTTTCCATACCATGCGCGCAGTGCCTGCTTCAATCCGTGAAGTGCTTTTCTGAGTTTGCAAACAAAATTCGGGTGAGCTACACTTTTGAAACCTCTTGGTTGATTCATGTAAATTACTCGATCAAGCTCTCCATGTAGAAATGCATTCTTCACGTCCATCTGCCATAATTTCCAATTCTTGTTAGCCGCCAATGCAAGTAGCACTCTGACAGTTGTAAGTTTTGCCACTGGATTAATGTTTCATTATAGTCCAGGCCATATTGTTGAGAAAAGCCACGACCTACTAATCGAGCCTTATGTCTTTCAGTTGACCCATCTGGTCGATGATTTATTTTGTAAACCCATTTGCATGATATAGGTTTCACATCGTTTGGCTTTAGAATCAATTCCCAGGTTTGATTTTCTTGAAGCGCGTTAATATCCTCTTTCATTGCTGTCATCCATTCCAATTTTTGCGATGCTTCTTCGTACGTCTCAGGTTCAATCTCTTCAACTATTACCGCGTTAGCATATTTGACATTTACCCTTCGAGTTCTTGTTGTCCTTCGTAATGGAGTTAGTTCTTCTGCTCCACCAGAATTATCTCCTTCAGATGGTTGTTGATACACACCAGATTGCCAAGGATTTTGTGTCTCATTTTGCTCCTCATTAACATCATCATTATCAATGTCTTCATCCGAGCTTGGAATAATTTGAACAACATGGTTGCTCATTTTTTTTGTTCCAACCTCTCTTCAAATTCTTTTGAGTTAGGCACTATTTCTTTCTCCGAAGTCCACCACAAAGATGCTTCATCAAACACCACATCACGTGATGTGTAACATCTTTCGGTTGTTGGATCACAATACTTCCATCCTTTACGTTGGTTGTCATATCCCACAAAGATACATCTGATTGCTTTCTTATCAATCTTGCTACGTAAATGATCAGGAACAAATACATAACATACACAACCAAACACTCAAAGATAACTTACAACAAGTTTCTTTCCCCAGAATTTCTCAAATGGAGAAATAAAATCCAGCCTTGGTTGAGGAAGTTTGTTGACGACATGAGATGCCGTTGTTATAGCTTCAGCCCAAAATCTTCCTGGCACATTATTAGCATGTAATATACTCCTAGAAATTTCAGTAAGATGCCGATTCTTTCTCTCTACAACTCCATTTTGCTGGGGTGTATTTGCACAAGTAAATTGATGATGGATTTTGTTATCTTGTAGATATTGAGAGAACTCCTTTGAGCTATATTCCCCTCCATTGTCTGAACGCAAGCACTAAATTTTATGGACTACCTCTCCCTCAGTCATATCTTTAAACTCCTTGAATTTCAGAAGTGTTTCAGATTTTTCTTTCATAAGAAAAACCCTTACATATCTTGAAAAATCATCAATAAATGTCACCATATATCTCATTCCACCAATTGATGGCTGCTTTACAGGTCCAAATACATCAGAGTGTACTAACTCTAATGGCTTCGTTGCTTTAAACTTTGATTCTTCATATGGTAATTGATGTTCTTTACCATACTGACATTCTGCACATATAGTGTCTATTCTCACTTCAATCCGTGGGAGTCCTTTAAGCATTACTTTCCTCACCATCATACTAAGCTTGGAATAGCTAACATGACCCTACCGCATGTGCCACAAATCTGCTGTCTCATTTTTTCGTGTCTTGTCTACATATGCAGATTCTACAGACATTACGTAAACAGATTCTAACCTTTGCCCCTGCATTATTGGCTTTTCTAAGATATTAAGGTCTTGGAATACCTTCACATCTTGTGGACCAAAGACAACATAGTGACCCGACCCGATGAAGTTAACTGAGCCACGTATAGCAAATTTTTCTTCATTCCTGGAACATGGTAAACATTATGGAGTGACACTATATTTTGATTGTACCGAGGTATAACAGCAGCTTTACTAACATGAGCTATTGGTAATTTCGAGTTGTCAGCTGTTATCACCACCCGATTTCCCACATATTCAGACAAGTTTTGCATCTAATATTTATCACCTGTCATGTGATTTGAACATCCGGAGTCTACAATCGAATCATTTTCATAATCAATCTTCTCTTTCATTGTCATTATGGAAGCTAGTATATCTTCATCATTTGCCAATAATGCTTCTGCATCCCAACTATCTTCTTCATTAGTGCTAGAAGTAGCAATATTGCTCTCTAAAGACTTCTTCTTTGACCAGCAATCCTTCTCCATATGGCCCTTCTTCCCACAATTATAACACTTTCCATCAAATCACTTGGTATTTTCTCGATTAATGGAAGCTCCACCTGAACAAAAACCTCTTTCTCCCTGATGACTTTTTGATATGCCACCAGATTCCTTGAATCCGCCTCTGCTATGCTATTTTGAACCACCTCTGCTGTGCTTGGTGTAGAGTGCTTCATCTTCACCCTTCAGCGAGGCTCCCTCCATTTGCTTTTTCATGGCCTCTTGACCTGCTAGCAAATTTTTAAACTCAACAAGAGATGGTTGTGTTAGCCATCCTCGCACAGCACCATCAAAACTTCTGTATTCAGGTTTTAAGCTATGAATAATTATTCTCTTTATTCTTGCTTCACCAATAGCAGCCGTTGAATCTAAATCTGAGATTTCACGGCATATTTACTTCACCTTGTGAAAGTATTGAGCAATCGTCAAATCTTGTTGCACCATTGATAACAATTCATTTTCAAGAATTTGTAACTTAGTATCATTCTTCTTTGAAAACAGTGATGTAAATGTGTCCCATGCTTCTTTTGGTGTTTTTACATCCCGAATATGATCTAACATTTCTTCCTCGATTGTGGTCTTCAAAGCAAACATCGCTTTGCCTGCTTTAATTTTCCACTTACGAACAGCATCTTCAGTTGCTGGCTGAGTAACTTCAGTCCCTCTAACAACCTCCCACAAGTCTTGACCTTGCAGGTAAGACTCAATACAGGTGGACCATGTTTTATACTTGTGATTATTGAGCTTCTTGATTCCTCCCACTACTTGAAGATCTCCCATCTTCTGTTGAAGAATTTTCTGCAGAACACTCAACTACTCACAATACAAGAACCTTAGCTCTGATACCAATTGTTGAAATCAATCTCTGTATTTGAGTCTAATCTCTCAAGAAGAAGAATACACTAGTTACACTGAAACAAGTATGAACAGATAGTTTCTTTTTGGACTTAAGATAAAATGTAATTGAAATATTTAGACTCAGGTACAGGGGGTATTTATAGGTCTTAGCAGACCATCTACTAACAAACTAATAATGTAGACCATTGAAAAAGTCTTTCACCTACTAAATATTTCAACCAGAAACTATCCAACTAGAAACCAATAGTTAGATTTATTATACTTATTTATTTATCAACCAGCAAACTAGTAACCAGAAATATACTGGATGAAACTTGGAACTTGGGGACTAGTATTGACTTTAACAACGGCTTCTTCAAGTGTGCAATCCAGTTTTGGGACAATATGCTATCCTTCCAAAACCGAAAATTAATTTTAGGATGAAAGATGTTTACGGGTTTGGTGTTAGCTCACGTACTCGTTCCTATAAGGTTATGAGAATTTCAACAAGAAGGCAACTACCGCATATAATTTATAAAAAAAATCTGAGGATGAGATTGTTACTATTGGGACTGATCACCATAAATGGAGAAGTTTGGAATTTTGTCACCCGTATCCAAGAAATCAGGAATTCGTTGCTGCTACGGTGGAAGGATCTTTTCATTGGCTATTTGATGACGAGAAGAAAAATATCACATCTTTGCATGCATTGAACCTTGAGGAAGAGCAGCACCATCAGATCCCTATTCCTTCTAATATAAAAGACTTCAATGTAATAAGGGTTAGGGTGTTACACAAGTGTCTATGTATTTTTGATAATTCTGTTCCTTGTCAATTTAGCATATGGTCGATGAAAGAGTATGGGGTGATGGAGTCTATGTCTTTAGAGTGCAATTTGAACGCCTCTATTCCCGGTGGTTTGGATGCTTCTGCGTTATTCCCCGTAGCAGTTCTGAGGGACAAATTACTTCTTATCAAGTCTCAGAATGGTAAGTTCTATATTTATGATGAGAAGAATAAGAAATTTGCAAAGTTTGAAACTGAAAACATGGAAGTACTGGGTGATTTTAACGGTCACATTGTTCACTCATCAAATTTCTGTCCAGACGATATCTTGGCAACTGGATGTTTGAAGTTAGAAGACTCGTTAGAGGCTGCCCTACACATTCAGCGACTGGGCTTAGTGACTAGGAATTCAGAAAGTCGATGGAAGATTTACTAGCTAGTAGGCAGTATGCTGTATTTTAGTACTAGCGACTATCAAGTAAACCCTGTCACAGTTTTGAACTTTTAAATAAAATATAGAATATTTAACTGATTTTTATAAACTAATGATTGCTTTAAATTGAAATTAAATGATGATAAGTTATCTCATTCTAACATATTTGATATAATTAATGGAGGTGACAATAAAATCTTGTAAAGATATAGACTTCCGTACACAAATATGTCTTTCTTCTTGAATGTGCATGGTTGTAATTTGCAGTCAAGTTGAAATATTAGAGTGATCCTTCATGTGGACTAACAAAATTTGGGAGTGCCAACTGGGAGAAATGGTTACCGGACTAGTGATCTAAATTCAGTAGCAGCTAGTTAATTATTTACATGATTTGTTTATATGTTTATACATCACTCTGGTCGAATTTAAAGTATTTTTTTTTATATGTTTTTTTTGTGTAAAGTTTTGTTGTTGCAGCTAAAGTTTTATATTTTTCTTTGTGCATTCTAATGTGGTTTCATTAAGGGAGATATATTAGGCCTGTTTGGTTTGTTTTGATGTCATTTTGATGTGGATTCCATTTATAGGTATATTAGGTGGAAGAATCAAAGTTTGTGTTTGATTCAAAGAGTATCGAGATAATGGAAATTTTGGTTCTCTCTTCCCTTGATTGTAAGAAGGTTACATCTATTCACATAATTACATTTGCTTCTGTACTTTGATTAGCATAAACACTTACTTTTGCATAGTTTTTTATTTTATTTTTGAAGAGCCTGAAACAAACAGTAATAGCCAGCAAAATTCCAGTTACAAAGAGATCGTTAGAACGGTTCTTGTTCCAAGTAAAGGCCCTCTTCCACAGTGCACCAAGCGGATGCAAATTCTCAATTGGTATGCAAACCATTCTTTGTAAAATTGGAAAAAAAATCTTTGGCTCTCTTTATATGCTCATTGTTGTCCTTGTATGAGTGACTATCCTGCATAAGGCAGTGGTTACAATGAGTATGTTAGATTTACTATATTACTTTCTGCAACACCCAGTTGAAGTTTGCTTGAATACTAATATTTTAACAGTGCATATAAATGATGTGATTATTTAACACAGTTTGTAATCTTTTTTTTAATCCCTGTAACGTGAATTATAACAAGTTAGACACAGAATGCACCTGTAATGCAGATAATAATGATCAATAATAGGAAATTTTAATTTAGAAAAAAAAAAGGTGCAATCTCTAATCAAATAAGCAAGCAAATTAACAATGACGGCCATTTTTAAACAGTACTTTACATGTTGTCTCAGGAATTGTGTAATTCTCAAATTACACACTGATATGTGCTGGTGTATGGATTGTCATGTGACAGGTCTTAGAAATTATAGTATTTGTTTTATTACTGTAAGGATTATATAGGCATGGTGATCAGTAGAGTAAAGGACTTAAACATGTCCCATTTCTTTATACTTGTGTAGTTCCAACATTTTATGTTATTGAAGGTTCCTAGTTATTGAATTGAATTGTCTGTGTATACACTCGTACACTTAAAATCGTGTTTAATATGGTGCTACAATCAGACTTCCCAGTATGATAGGTGTGAATGGGTCGTATATAAAAATTTCATTTAAAAATAAAGAATTTGTGATGAAAGCTAAAAGAAAAAAAATCATTATTCTTCATTTCACATTGTTACCAATGACATATATTTTTAATTAGCATGCACCTGCCATCTCAACATAAACTATATTTTTTATTATTTGTGTTTTTGCAGGTTCTTGATTTGCTAAACGTTCATAATGTCGGAAAACCTAAGTGGCCAATTTACATCCCACTAGAGGTAAATCATATTCCCCATTAGTTATTTGCAGTCTCTGGTTTCAATTTTATTTGAGAGTCTCTATGTTATGAGAATGCATTTCTTACATTATACTTGTGTGTAACCATTTTGTAGCTTTGTTCATTGGTTTCCTTGCAATGCTATACAAAAGCTCTGACCAATCTTCAACGAGCGTCAACAGGTGGAGAAATCAATGCAAAACCGCAAGATAGGATGAAAACTTTGACAAATGTAATTCTTTTATAACTCTTAACCACATTTTGAATTTGTATTATCTACTCAGATATTGGTATTATATAAAAAAACTTTTGTTATCTTTTGTTTGCTGGTATCATTTTATTTTACCGATATTAAAAATGTAAATGTTGGTAGATATTATGCATCCATTGGCAAAATGTTACTAGATTCATCATGGACAGTGTTTCTAAATTTAACAACGGAAATACCATTGGCAAGTGGTTGTTAAACTACAAACAGATTATCCGTTATAAATTTGTTACTAATAATACCAACAGAGCAATCTGTTGGTAAATATAACAACGAAAATTCCATTGGCATTTGGTTGCTAATAATACCAAGAATATCCGTTACGAAGTCTCCGTTACCAGTCTGTTGGTATTCCATTGTTAAGTTTAGTAACGGAAATAAATTCCGTTGTTAGAGACCTCCCAACGATGTTTGTTCCAACGACCGTATTCTGTTAGCATTCCGTTAGGAAACCATTTTACTAACGGATTTCAGTAACTACCAATGGAAATTTCTGTTAGCAGAAATGGATTTTCTTGTAGTGTTTGAAACATAAAACATGGAAGTACTGGGTGATTTTAATGGTCACATTGTTCACTCATCAAATTTCTGTCCAGACAATATCTTGGCAACTAGATGTTTGAAGTTAGAAGAATCGTTAGAGGCTGCCCTGCACAATCAGTGACTCGGCTGAGTGACTAGGAAACTGTAATTCAGAAAGTCGATAGAAGATTTACTAGCTAGTAGGCAGTATGCTGTATTTTAGTGCTAGTGACTATCAAGTAAACCCTGTCACATTTTTGAAATTTTAAATAAAATATAGAATATTTAACTGATATTTATAAACTAATGATTGCTTTAAATTGAAATGATGATAAATTATTTCATTCAAACATTTCTGTACACAAATATGTCTTTCTTCTTGAACGTGCATGGTTGCAATTTGCGGTCAAGTTGAAATATTAGAGTGATCCTTCATGTGGACTGAAAAAATCTGGGAGTGTCAACTGGGAGAAATGGTTACCGTGTTGGAAACGTGTATGTATATATAAGAAGAAATTACAATTTCTTTTCTTTCTCACACAAGAGCTTCAGCTCTTTCTTTCTATCTCTTTTTGGTGTTGTGTTTTTCTTGGTGTTTGGTTTTAAGCTTGCTCCAATGTCCTATTTATAGGCTAGAACAAATATAAATTACATCATTGCTTACATCACATAGCCTACCATATTTGATTTCAAACTTGCCTACATTATATGACTTATATGCTTGTCTTCTAGAGAGTTTGAAAACTTCGACACTCCCCCTCAAACTCGACTTTTCATTCTGAGCTTCTTCATCATTTTCTGAAATATCTCCGGCTTTAAAGGCATCGTGAAAATATCTGCTAAATTGTCTTCGGTCCTGTAGTGCACAAGCTCCACAATTTTTCATTCACCTGCTCTCGTATGAAATGATATTTGATGTTGATGTGCTTGCTTCGACTATGTGACACCGGATTTTTTGCAAGTGAGATAGCAGATTTATTATCCACATATATAGTAATCGGATCTTCCTTTGCAAGTTTTAACTCGCTAAGTATGTAGCCTAGCCACATAGCTTGACATGCGCACGCTGTTGCTGCCATATACTCCGCCTAACATGTTGACAGAGCTACTGTCTGTTGCTTCTTTGATGACCATGAAAATATCGCTGAACCGATATGAAAAGCATATCCTGAAGTGCTTTTCCCGTCATCCAAGTCACCACCATAATCACTGTCTAAGTAGCCAACTAATTTTGAATTTTGAGAATGCGTGTAGAACAGACCATGATTAAGTGTACCTTTTATGTACCTCAAAATTCTTTTAGCTATCATGAAGTGATCTTGCTTCGGCTTCTCCATGTACCTACTAACCAGTCCAACTGCATACATGATATCTGGACGAGTGAAAGTTAGGTATCTCAGACTTCCAACCAAACTTTTGAACAATGTCGGATTTACCGACTCTCTCGTTGAATCATTTCTGAGCTTTATGCTCGTTTCTGCGGGCGTGCTCACTGGCTTGCATTCAGCCATTCTGAACTTGCTTAAAATCTGCTCGGCATATTTTTTCTGAGACATAAAAATCCCATTTTTGCTTTGCTTCACCTCGACTCCAAGAAAGTATGACATTTGACCAATATCTGTCATCTCAAATTCGTTAGTAATGACTTTCTTAAAATCATCAAACATACTAGGGTTGTTTCCGGTAAAGATCATGTCATCCACGTATAAGCACACGATCATAATATCTCCCCCTGAATTTGTTTTGGTGTAGAGTGCATGCTCGTACGGACTCTTCACAAAACCATTCTTCTGAAAGTATTCATCAACCCTTGTGTTCCATGCTCTCGGGGCTTGCTTCAACCCGTACAGTGCTTTCTTTAGTCTGTAGACTTTATTTTCCTTGCCTTTCTGAACATATCCAAGAGGTTGCTCGATGTAGACTTCTTCTTCAAGATAACCATTTAGGAATGCAGACTTCACATACATCTGGTAGATCTTCCACTGGTTCTGAGCTGCAATTGCTGTAAGAAGTCTTATGGTATCAACTCTTGCAACTGGAGCAAATACCTCATCATAGTCAATCCCGTATCTCTGCTTGTAGCCTTTAGCCACTAGCCTTGCCTTGTATTTTTCAACTTCACCATCCTGATTGGTCTTTGTCTTGTAGACCCATTTGACACCAATTGCTTTGTGTCCCTCTGGAAGACTTGTAAGCTCCCAAGTATCATTCTTCTTGATTGCACCAATTTCTTCATCCATGGCCTGTTCCATTTGCTTTCTTCAGAAGCTTCCTCAAATGTAACTGGATCACATTCAACCATCAAACAAAATAAAGAATAATCAAAGGATGTTTGTACCGGACTAGTTGCCTCATAAATACTATCCGGACTCCGCATTTTTCTGGGTACTCCCCCTGAACTGCTGCTTCCTGAACTCGATGGTGTCGAGGCAGGAGTTTGCTGATTTGGGCTTTTTGGAGGAGTTGGATCATCTTCTCCGCCATCTTCTATGTTGGAGTTAGCACCATCATCATCATCATCATTGAAGAACAAGCCTGCAACTTTTCTTTCTTCTTTGCTCCATCTCCAATAATCAGAGTCATCGAACTCAACATCTCGAGAAATGATTAATTTCTTCGTCAGGGGATTATAGAGTCTGTACGCCTTGCTTCTTTTGTCATATCCGGTAAAGATACACTTCTCGCCTTTGTCATCAAACTTCTTTCTTTTCTGATCGGGAACATGGGCATATGCAATACACCCAAATATTTTGAGATGCCCAACTGATGGTTTGCTACCACTCCATGCTTCATTTGGAGTTTTGTTTCTGACACTTTTAGTTGGACAGCGATTCAACAAATAAACTGCACAAAGAACGGCTTCAGCCCAGAAAGTTCTTGGCATGTGCTTTGCTTTCACCATACTCCTTGCCATGTCTAGAATAGTGCAGTTCTTTCTTTCTGCAACGCCATTCTGTTGTGGTGTATAGGCTGTTGTCAACTGATGATTACTTCCATGTGCTCTGCAAAAACTTCTGAACAAGTTTGAAGTGTACTCGCCTCCTCTGTCTGATCGGAGTACCTTCAAATAATGACCACTCTGTTTTTCTACCAAAGCTTTGAACTCCTTGAATTTATCAAGAGCTTCCGTCTTTTCTTTAATGAGATACACCCAACTTTTCCTGCTAAAATTATCAATAAAAGTTAGGTAATACCTATTTCGGCCAAATGATGCAATATCAAATGGACCAGCAATATCAGTGTGAACAATCTCCAATGGCCTTCTAGCTCTCCATGATTTTTCGACTGGAAATCTTTGTCAATGTTGCTTTCCTTTGACACATGCTTCACACAAATTTTCTGGTTCGTTGATTTCTGGCAAACCGTCCACCATCTTTGTTTTTTTACAATAGTTTCAAGCCAGAAAATCCTAGATGACCAAATCTTAAGTGCCATAACCATGAGTTATTTTTAATGACTGACTTCAAACACTTCTGCACCTCCGTCTGCATATCAAGAGTGAAGAGACAATTCTTTGACATCTCCACATTTGCAATTAATTCTCGAATCTGATTTCTGATGATCAGAGAATTATCCTGCATCTGAATATTATATCCCTTTCCCATAAGTTGGCCAAGACTGATGATATTACTTTTCAAAGCAGGTATATAATAAACATCATTTATATACTTCTTACCACCTTTCTTTGACACAATCGTAACAGTGCCTTTTCCTTTGACTGGAATCTTTGATGAGTCACCAAAAGTAACTTCTCCACTGATGGTGCTGTCTATCTCCGTAAATAATTCCTTATGGCCACACATGTGATTGCTGGCTCCTGAATCAAGATACCATGTATTCTTCTTGCCTTCGTCATCTCCTTTGTAAGTAAGGAACATAGCAGACCCCACATCTTTATCTTCTTTTGCTGTTGCAAAATGACTTCGTTCTTCTACCTTCGGTGATCTACACTCGTAACTGAAGTGACCATATTTGTTACAATTATAACATTGAAACTGAGACTTATCACCTCGTTGTTGGAATCTGCCTCTTCCACGGCCTCTAAAATTTTGACCACGACCAGATGATGAATCTGGGATTGATGGTCAGCAAACAGGGGAGAGGAGACAGGGGAAAAAGTGGGCTGAGATCTTGAAACCGAAAAAAACTGTTGGGCGTATGAGTTTCGAATACCATCTTCTAGAAATTTCAGAAGGGAAAATAGTGATTAAACCTCCATTGAGTGTGGATATCCAAGGAAGGGAACCGTGGAAGAATTGTCTAGTAGGATATTTCTTTGAGAAGAGAGTTACTTTTCACACAATGGAATATCAAGCTAATAGAAGGTGGAAGAACAGAGGATTAGCTGAAGTTATTATGAATGAGGATGGTTTCTTCTTTTTTAAATTTGCTTGTGAAGAAGACCTGCTGGAAATTCTAGAGGAAGATGTGTGTTTAATAGAAGGGAAGCCCCTTATTCTGCAACGATGGCACCCTCAGATTGTTCTCTCAAAAGAGGTACCAAAATCAATTCCTTTATGGGTAAAAATTTTCAATATCCCATTGCAATATTGGAATTGTCAAGGATTAAGTAGAATTGGCAGTGGAATAGGGAATATTTTAATGGCAGATGGATTGACTGAAAAGATGTGTAGAGAGGCTAGGGGTCGACTGAGTTTTGTTAAACTTTTGATCGAGGTGGATGCAAATAAACCTTTACCAGAAAAATTATTTGTTCATATCCCATATGATGATAGATTGGAACCTAGAGAGGTGATTTTAAGGGTGGATTATCCGTGGCGTCCGTCTTGGTGTCCCACCTGTTCGATATCTGGGCATAATATTCACAACTGCCCAATTTTGAATAATGTTCAGAATAAGAAATCTCAAGATTTAAATGAAGATTTAGCTGTTAATGAGAAGGATGAATTTGCTTGGGTTCTGAAGAAAGGGAAAGGAAGAATGAGGAATCAGATAGAAAATATGAAGCAAGGGCATCGAGGAGGAGGCATGTCTGTAGGTGGAAACTATAAGCAGAACCAGAGCTCCTTTTCTTATGTCAATCGTGGGGGCAGAGCTGGTGAAAATTCAGGTCGAAATAATCTTAGAGGGGAGACATCAGGTGTTAAGAAAATTAATGATAATGTTAGTAATAAAAATGTTGTAATCACTAACAAGTATAGTCTCTTAGCATCGGCCAATCTCATTGACAATTTGGAGAGGGTTAGTTCAATGGAAGAAGGAAAGCACGTTGCTGCGGATTTGAATAAACTAGAGTTACAAAAAGGGGTCTCCAAGAGTAGAGATAAAGGAATTTATCCCAACGAAAAAAGAATTGACCATCAGAAAATCAGGTCTGGTGTTTTTGGTTCACAGTCTATGGGATCAAATATGCTTCAAAAAAAGGATGCAGGTGCTGTGAAGTAGAATAGAGAAATGGAAAGATGTGACCTTAACTCTCACATTGATGTTGATTCGGATTATGACGATACATCCCTGTTTATGATGGAGGAAAATAATCTGAAAGAAATTCAGGATGAGGATCTGGGTTTTAATAATGATGCAGAGGAAAAAGAGCAGGAAGCATTTGCAATCGAGCAAATGTTTGGAGGAAATCGAGAGATTGGCAAGATGGTAGGTTCGTCTATACATGGTGTTAATGAATAATCTTTCATGTTGGAATGTAAGAGGGTTCAATCAGCCCTTCAAAGTTAGAGAATTGAAAGAGTTAATTAGAGATAATCATATAGGCATTTGTGGTATTTTGGAGACCCGTGTTGCAAAGAGTAGGGTGAGTGGTATGTTTAGCAAGTTTTTTCGCAATTGGGACTAGTTTTCGAATGTTGAGAGCTACTCATAAAATTGTCGAATTGTAGTTGGTTGGGATCCAAATTTCTTTGAGGTTATGCATTTGTTTCAAGCAGATCAGGTGATCCATTGCCTTGTAAAACAGAAAGAATCCCAAGAACATCTTTATATTTCGTTTGTTTATGCTGCTAATGACCATATGCTTCGTCGTTCTTTGTGGCATTCTCTTGAAGTTTTTAAGCAGCTGGTTGGTGACTTTCCCTGGAGCATTGTGGGGGATTTTAATGCTATGTTGTCAGAAGAGGAAAATGCTGGGGGTAACATTAGTAGATCTCCTGCTATTTTAGAATTCTCTGGTTGTGTAACAAAGATTGAAGTTATGGACCTTCACTATTCTGGAATGAGGTTTACATGGTCGGGTAGTCCTCATGGAGTAGGGGTGGTTCGGAAATTAGATAGGGTTCTGGTTAATGAAGAGTTCTTGCAGAAATTTCGAAGTTCAAAGGCTAGATTCCTTGCTACTAAGTCGAGTGATCACAGCCCTGCTGTCCTGCAGTTTAGTGGCTGTGTTGCTACTAAACGTCGTCCTTCTTTTAAGTTTCAAAACTATCTTGTTCACCGTAAGAACTTTCTGGAGTTGGTCCGAAAGGGGTGGAATATCAATAGGGGGAGTTATGATGTTTAGAGTTGTGCAGCGTTTAAAGCGTTTAAAGTCTATTTTCAGGCATGAAACAAAGTCAAGTGGTAATTTGTGTGTTAAAGTGAAGGATTTACAACTCTCTTTGGAAAATATGCAATTGGCTCTTGACTGTGACCCCTTTAATGAAAGATTGAAATCTGAAGAAATTTGGTTGTCTAGAGCTTATAGAGAGGCTGCTCTTGAAGAAGAAAGAATGCTAAAACAAAAAGCGAAAATTCATTGGTTGAGAGTTGGGGACCAAAATAATAAATTTTTCCATAAAAGTGTTATAGCTATGAGGAATCACAACCGTATTTCTTCAATTCTTAATGACCAGGGGGACGAAGTTGAAGGTGATTTATTGGTTCAACAATTTCTCACGTTTTATGAAAAACTCCTGGGCACTAAGTGTGATTCTGAATCCATTACTAATATTGCTGATTATGTTGAGAAAAAAGTCCTTGTGTTCATGTATGAGGCTATGGTCCAGATTCCTTGGGATGTCGAAATTAAGGATATTATGTTTTCTATGGGAGATGACAAAGCTTCGGGCCCGGATGGGTTCTCTGCAAAATTCTATAAAGCAGCGTGGCCTATTATCGGAACTGATATTTGCAAGGTAGTGAAGGAATTTTTTGTTTCTGGTAAACTCTTAAAAGAGATTAATGCTACTCTTATTGCTCTCATTCCGAAGGTTGATCAGCCGATGAATGTTGGTGAGTTTCGCCCCATCACGTTATGTAATGTGCTCTATAAATGTGTGTCAAAAATTTTAGCGAATAGGCTGAAGGATTGTCTTAATTTAATTGTGGATGATAACCAAAATGCCTTTATTGCGGGAAGGAGGATTAGCGATAATATTTTATTAATGCAAGAATTGTTTAGAGGTTATCATAAGCAGCATGGTAAACCGAGATGTGCGTTTAAAGTTGATATCCGCAAAGCGTATGATAGTGTTAACTGGGACTTCTTATTTATGGCCATGCATCTGTTTGGTTTTCCGGATCAGCTGGTGAGGTGGATTAAAGAATGTGTAACTACTCCAAGTTAATCTATTATTGTGAATGGAGAAGCTCATGGTTACTTCAAAGCTGAGAAGGGTCTTCGTCAAGGAGACCCGCTGTCCCCTTACTTGTTCACTTTGGTCATGCAAGTGCTGACTATTATGTTAAAAAAAAAGAATCTCTGAGGATGGTTTTTTCAAATTTCATTCAAAATATGAAAATTTGAGGATCTCACACTTGTGCTTTGCAGATGATCTTTTTCTTTTCTCTCATGGGGATCCCTGGTCAGTGCAAATTTTGAAAGATTCTATGGATGAATTTGGAGCTGCTTCTGGTTTATGGCCAAACGAAGAGAAAAGTAGTGCGTTTTTTTGTCAAATGAAAATATTAGATTGATTAATGGTATTATGAGATTTGATATGGGCACTTTACCGGTTAAATATCTTGGTGTTCCTCTCATTTCGACTAGACTCTGTCATGCTGATTGCTCTCCTCTAATTGAGCAAGTGAAGAAGCAGATTCAACTATGGCAGAATAATTGGCTTTCGTATGCAGGTAGATTACAACTTGCATTATCAATTTTGCTGTCTATGCAAGTGTATTGGAGCTCGGTTTTTATTCTTCCTGTTTCGGTGTCAAATGCTATTGAGAAATTAATCAGAAACTTTATTTGGGGAGGTACAGACTTGGTTCAAGGAAGATCAAAAGTAGCCTGGAAGGACGTTTGTTTTCCTAAGGAAGAAGGCGGGTTGGGGATTCGTCCTCTTCGTCGTTGGAACAAGACTCTTATGGCATACCACATTTGGAGCATTATTGAAAGGTTTCGGGGCAACAAGCACAACGGAAAAACGATAATAAACAATAAAACCGAAACCTAACCCTAGGATCCGTGTATAAGACATGCTGATTATGGAGAACATAATCTGTATCTTATAAAAGCTTTCCGATTCGGTTGATAGATGGAGGTCCAAGAACGATCACCACACAGCCCTCTTCGTGAGATCTGCTTCGCTAATCAGTCCATACGAACGCACGATTGTCTCCGCAATCTCCAGAGTTGGTACTAGCCGTAATCTGCCCTCTATCTCGATCTCTCTCTCTAGCCTCTCTTGATGTATAGCTGCTAGGGTTTTTTGCTAAAAAAGATTTAGGCAAAGTCTAACCCTCAACCAATACATCTCTATGTATTTATAAGAGAGAATGGGCTGGGCTTAACCCTAATCGGTTTGGGCTTCTACTAAAACCAAACTGATTTGGGTTTTAATGATTTAAATTCGAAATCTAATTAACTAAGTCCAACTTAATTAATTAAATAGCCAATTTCGAATTTTATCATCAATTAATTTAAATTCGAAATTTAAATTAAAACTCCTTTTAAACGTTCTTATTGTGTAACCCTTTAGGTTATTATTAAGTTGGCAATAATTAAAATTATAAACAATGAGCGGCATCTAGTAATACATCATTGCTACCCAAGTAATAATAATTGGTGATCCAATTAAACCTTTCGTGATTAATGTTTCCGTGTAATATAATCCCTTTAACCATATATTATAGATTAAACTCGAGGCATGTAATTAGTCATCCTCATCAATGTTTAATCCGGGTTTCCTTGATCAATGAGTAGACTATTAAAAACAAATCAATATTTGAGCATGGCCATGCATTTTCATAGTCTCACTCAATCAAGAGGCCAATAATATCTCTCCTAAGAATAGGAGGGTTAAATCCTTTATCTATCATTCATATTTCTCATACGTCTCATAATATACCCGATGTACATTTTTATCATCACCCGGTCAAAGGTAACTTTTAATGTAGTCAAAGTATATTACTCCTCGTATAGAAATATAATGATCTCAAGTCTAAGGATCATTACACCATTATCACTGTGAGTCTTTCTAATGACATTATCAACATGTAGAAACTCACTGTGGGTCAATCCAGTGCCATGTAGAATATTACATGTACCTATGTTCTTGACTTTAGTATCACTATACCTATGACCAATGAGATGTGGTCATCAGTCAACAAACATACTAATCTTTATGCATTATAATTGTCCCATATTAATAATGCTGGATTAGGGATATTTAAGAATATTAACACTATTCTTATAATCTCATTTTTAAGTCACATACTTAAAGATATAGAATACATGTTACATATTCCAAGGACATTTATTGTTCTAATATTTATATCACAGTAAATAAAGACATAATAAATTTATTGTTGAATAATCGATATAACATAATCACTGAATAACAAAATAGTCTATCCTAGAATTACATTGTCTCTAGGGCACTAACACTATCAATTATTTCGAACAAAGACTCTCTTTGGGTTAAGTGGATTCACACATATCGTCTTAAGGGCAGGAATTTTTGGCAGCAAAAGGTATCATGGGATGCTTCGATTAGTTGGAAGCGTATTCTGAGTATAAGGGAAATATTTCATCCTTTTTTTCATTATCAGATTGGCAATGGGACTGAAACCTTCTTTTGGTATGATAGATGGGTTTTGGAGGAGCCTTTTAGTTCTCGAATCTCTCATAGGGACATTGCTAATATGGGGTATGATGGTAAGGATAAAGTATCAGATTTTTTTTGTTAATGACCAGGTGGTTTTCCCGGATAGGCTGCTGGACATTTGGCCTGAGCTTCTTTGTAGAAGAATTTATGTTAATAAAGATAGGAAGGACAGAGTGAGTTGGAGGTCAAGAAATGGGAAGCAGTATGTGTTTAGGTCGAGTATTGTATGGAAGGACTTGAGGGAAACTAGAATGCGAGTGGACTGGAAAAATTTGGTGTGGTTCTCAAACTCTATCCCTAAGCACTCGTTTATCCTTTGGTTAGCAATTCGGGGTAAATTACTAACTCAAGATCGAATGCAAGTGTGGCAAATAACAGGAAACACTAGTTGTGGTTTTTGTAATTGTCAACGGGATTCAAAAAATCACCTATTTTTCGAATGCCAATTTAGTCAAGAGGTGAGGGATTATTTTCTGCAGCTGGGTGTTGTTATACCTAGACATCTTGCTTGGTCTGACTTTGTGGATTATATGTCTGCGAACTGGAAAGGGAAATCGCTTATTCATGTTATCAACAAAATTGTTCTGGGAAGTTTGATTTACTTCATATGGCAGGAGAGAAATTTTCAGCTGTTTCAGCATCAGAAGAGAACTTCTCGACAGGTGATTTTGAGTATTGTGGATACGGTTCATTCGAAGATTATGGGTTTGAAAATCCGAAAGTCAAGTAGAGTGTTTCAAACTCTTCGAATGTGGACATCTCTTGGGATACCAATTTATCTTAAATCGTGATGGTATTTTGTTGTATGGTTAAGTTCATTTTTTCTCCATGCTTAGCTGTTAATAGGTGGTTACATCTAATTTCCAAAATCAGAACAAGCTGGAGTCTGCTGTGGGGCAAGGTGTTTGTTCCCTTGAGAATGTTAATTTTGGGTCCCTTCTCTGGTGCCTTCTATATTTTTGACCCTGGGAAATGGATTGGAACTGTTAGTAGGAGTTGGGATTCTAATTTCAGTTGGCTTGGTTGGGATAAGAGGCAGTGCAGTCGAGCTTTCTTCAGTCTATCTACAGGTGCTTTCGTGAGATGTAAAAAGAGGATAGATGCTTTCTTGATTCCAAGACTTAGTAGAAACTTGATTCTTTATATTGGCTTGTGTCTAGGGGCTGCTAGTAGAAGGTGCAGATGGGTTTTTCGGTATGTTTGCTTGCGGTTTCCAGAAATCTTTCTCCAAAATCCTTACAAGTTAGATAATTTTTTCGTATGGACTTGTGCCCCCCCTATTTGGATCAAAGTCCTGATAAACAATTTTTTTAGGAGCTTGACAAGTAGTAGTTTAACGCATGTAGGGTGTCTCCTCTTTTTATGGTGGTCGAGCTGGCAAGACTACACTTTGCTTATTATTTCTGAGTTTTCTAAGACTATGTATGTAGCTAAAGTGGCTTCCAATCATAGTTTTGGTGTATGTTCCTTTGTTTATGTGGGGTGCCTAACTGGATGTTTTTTTTTTGCATGAGTGTTTTATACTTTCAAGATGAGTCATGTGAATGGTGTGACTTTGTATCCTCCTTTTGACTTTTTTCAGCAAGGCATGCGAGGGTGGGTATGACAATTGTATTTTTTTTGGTTTGCCTCTCAATTGGTGGCCGACATTTGTAGTTGGGTGGTAGTTGCTTTTGTAGAGTTGTTTGTTGTTTTGTCTTATTCCTTGGAGTGTGTTCCAATGGAATATGTTTTCCTGACTTCAGCATTTTGCTTTTGTTGTGTATTTTTCATTTTTTAATATATTTTCTCACGAGGTGCAACCCTCATTTACCGGAGGAAAAAAAACCCTAAACCCTAAATCCTAAACCTTAAACCCCTAAACCCTAAACCTTAGACCCTAAACCCTAAAATCTTAATCCCTCAAACCCTAAACCCTAAAACCTAAACCCTAAACCTTAAACCCCAAAAAACCCTAACCCCAAAAACTTCTGATGTATTGTTTTCTCTCTAGCCTCCATCCCTCTTAAAGGCGATTTTCTTGAAAAATCCACAAATTTGTTTTTTTCTTTTTGTAGTTTCTTGTTAATTTATATCAGAAATGTTTCCATCAAAATCACAAAATCATTTTCATAGTAAAAACCAAAAAAAATGAAGTTGCTAATCCTAGACTCTTGTTGAAAGAAGGAAGTCGACCTTTAGGAGTCAATTCTATAGCCCTGATGTCCTTGATTTTGGTGGTGGTGTGACTACTAAATGTCGTTCTGCGTTTAAGTTTCAAAACTACCTAGTTCATCGTAAGAATTTTCTGGATTTGGTTCGACAGGGTTGGAATATCAAAGGAGGGGGGGTGTTATGATGTATAGGGTTGTGCAGCGATTAAAGTGCTTAAAATCAATTTTCAGGCATGCAACAAGGATGAGTGGAAATTTGTGTGGTATAGTCAAAGACTTACAACTATCTCTGGAAAATATTCAAATGGCTCTTGATTGTGACCCGTTTAATAAGGATTTGAAAAGTGAGGAAGTTTACTTGGCTAGGGCCTATAGAGAGGCCTCCCTTGAAGAAGAAAGAATGCTAAAACAAAAAGCGAAGATTCATTGGTTGAAAGTGGGGGACCAAAACAATAAGTTTTTCCATAAAAGTCTTCTTGCAAAGAGGAATTGCAACCGTATTTCTTCAATTCTTAATGATCAGGGGGTTGAGGTTGAAGGGGATTTAATGGTCCACCAATTTGTCTTTTTTTTATGAGAATCTCTTGGGCAATAAATGTGACTCTAAATCCATTTCTTACATTGCTGACCACGTTGAGAAAAATGTTCCTGTGTTCATGTATGAGTCTATGGTTCAGATTCCTATGGATGAGGAAATCAAGGAGATTATGTTTTCAATGGGAGATGACAAAGCCTCCGGGCCAGATGGGTTTTCAGCAAAATTCTATAAAGCTTCATGGAATATTATTGGACCGGATATTTGCAAGGCAGTGAAGGAGTTCTTTACTTTCGGTAAACTCTTGAAAGAAATTAGTGCTACTCTTATTGCCCTCATTCTGAAGGTTGATCAACCGATGAATGTTGGTGAGTTCCGTCCTATTGCGTTATGGAATGTGCTTTACAAATGTGTGTCCAAAATTTTAGCAAATAGAATTAAGGATTGCCTTAATTTAATTGTTGATGACAATCAAAATGCTTTTATTCCGGGAAGGAGGATTAGTGATAATATTTTGCTAACACAAGAATTATTTAGAGATTATCATAGACATAAAGGGAAACCGAGATGTGCTTTTAAAGTTGATATCCGTAAAGCTTATGATAGTGTTAACTGGGAATTCTTATTTTCGACTCTATACCTATTCGGTTTCCCGGATCAGTTGGTGCTCTGGATTAAAGAATGTGTGACTACCCCAAGTTATTCTATTATAGTGAATGGAGAAGCTCATGGTTTCTTTAAAGCTGAAAAAGGTCTCCGTCAAGGAGACCCATTATCCCCTTATCTGTTCACCTTGGTAATGCAAGTGCTGACAATCATGATAAAGAAAAGAATTTCTGAAGATGGTTTTTTCAGATTTCATTCCAAGTGTGAAAAATTGAAGATCTCCCACCTTTGCTTTGCGGATGATCTCTTTTTATTCTCCCATGGAGACCCCTGGTCGGTGCAAATTTTGAAAGATGCTATGGATGAGTTTGGAGCGGCTTCTGGTCTTTGGCCAAACGAGGAGAAAAGTAGTGCTTTTTTCTGTCATATTTCGGATGAAACTACACGATTGATTAATGGTATTATGAGATTTGATACTGGTTCTTTGCCAGTTAAATATCTTGGAGTTCCTTTGGTCACGACTAGAATTTGCCATACTGATTGTAACCCGCTAGTGGAGCAAGTGAAGAAGCAGATTCAACGATGGCAAAATAATTGGCTCTCCTATGCAGATCGACTTCAACTTGCCTTATCGGTTCTGCTGTCTATCCAGGTGTATTGGAGCTCAATTTTTATTCTCCATATTTCGGTTTCAAATGCCATTGAAAGATTAATAAGAAACTTTATTTGGGGTGGTACGAATTTGGTTCAATGTCGGTCTAAAGTAGCCTGGAAGGATGTTTGTTTGTCAAAAGAAGAAGGGGGCTTGGGCATTCGGCCAATTCGAATTTGGAATAAGTTTCTTATGGCTTATCATATTTGGAACGTAGTTTCGAATAGAGATTCCCTTTGGGTGAAGTGGATTCACACATACCGTCTAAAGGGCAAGAACTTTTGGTAGCTAAAGGTCTCATGGGACGCATCGATTAGCTGGAAGCGCATTCTGGGTATTAGGGAAAACTTTTGTCAATTTTTTCACTCAAAAATTGGCAATGGGACTGCAACTTTCTTCTGGTATGATAGATGGTGTTTGGACGAGCCTTTTAGCTCTCGAGTTTCTCATAGGGACATTGTTAATATGGGATTTAGTGGTCAGAATAAAGTCTCGGATTTTGTTGTTAATGACCAGGTGGTTTTCCCGGTTAGGCTATTGGATTTTTGGCCTGAGCTTGTTGGTAAAAGAGTTCTTGTCAATACAAATAGGAAGGATAAAGTTTTTTGGAAGTCAAGGAATGGGAAAAAGGCTGACTTTAGTTCGAATAATGTGTGGAATGATTTTAGAGAAATTCGACCGAGAGTGGAGTGGAAAAGCTTGGTGTGGTTCTCAAATGCTATTCCGAAGCATTCTTTTATCCTTTGGTTAGCAATTCGGGGTAAATTGCTTACGCAAGACCGAATGCAAACTTGGCAAAGTGTAGGGAAATCTAACTGTGGTTTCTGTAATCGCCAACGGGACTCCATAAATCACCTTTTCTTTGAATGTCCGTTTTCTCAAGAGGTGAGGGACTATTTCCTGCAGCTGGGGGTTGTGATCCCTTCACATTTTGCTTGGCCTAATCTGGTGGAACATGCGGCTGAAAACTGGAAAGGTAAAAAGCTAGTGCACGTTATCAACAAAATTGTTCTGAGTAGTTTGGTTTACTTCATCTGGCAGGAGAGAAACTTTCGGATTTTTCAACATCAACATCGGTCTGCTCGTCAAGTGATTTTGAATATTGTTGATACGGTTCGCTTGAAAATTATGGGTTTGAAAATCCGAAATTCAAGTAGAATTTCTCGTACTCTTCGGTTGTGGAATATTGCCTGGGAGCCCTCGGGTGGTTTCAAAGCATTCTAATGGATTTGTGTTGCTCCGTAAAGCTTGTTTCTTATTTCTTGTGGGTGGTGCTCTTAGGGACTTGGAGAGAATATGGCTCTTTTAGTATTAGTTGGGGGCTAATGGTTGTCAAGGCCTTTCATGCCTTTGTTTATTCTCAGAGGAGGATTTTTTAATTTTCAACTGGTGGTCTTGCAATTGGTGCCTGGAGTCTATTGTTTAGATGAGCTCTTGTTAATGGCCAACAGGTGTAGTGGGTGTTTCTTGCTTTGGTGGAGGGAAATGATTTTCAAAACAAATGGTGGTCTTCTTTATCTTTTTAAAGGAGTTGCTTTATTCTCTACTTTGTTTCTTTCCCGTCATTTGAGGGCATGGGCTTTAATTGGAATATTAGAATTATTATGGTGGTCCTACGTGGGTTGAAGAATGGGAATATGTGTTCTCATACGGATTAAAAAATAAAGGGTGGCTTGCTCTTATTTTTTCTTTTCTAGTGGTCTACAATATTGTTTTGTAGATTTCTAATCTAGCATGTGCACGGTGGGTCCTTCAAGATTCCTCTTGTTTCCTCTTTGTCTTTCTAGTCCAGGGGATGAAGTTGAGTTTTGTCAAGTTTTTTGGGAGTGGTATTTTGGTGTTCCTAAGGAAGCTTTTTCATGCAGGCTTTTATTTTGGCTTCGTGGGCCGGTGGTGTGTGGTTTTGTATGGTCTGTTGGGCATTTTTGGTTGTTCTATTCGTGGCCTTTATTGTTCTATTGGGGCTTTTGCTATGGGTTAAGTTTCTTCCCATGTATTTGTTTTGTTGTTTTTTGTTTTTTAGGGTCGCCCTTTGTTGTGGGTTGCTTGTTTGTGTTGTAGGTTATCTTTTTTTTCTTTATTCCTTGGAGTTTGTTCCAATGGAGTATTTTCTTGGCCTCGAGCTTATGCTCTTGGTCTGTATCTATTCATTATTCTTTTTATTTTAATCCACGAGGAGTAATCCTCATTTACCCGGAAAAAAAACTTTAAACCATAAACCAACATTCAACCAAATTTTATTTGACGCAGTTCAGACTTGAATCGAAGCTGATATGATCGAAACTCGGTTTTCAGATAATCCTCAAAGGGGTTAGTACACGGGATATTGTTAAAAATCGAGTCGGACCACTATGTGTATATTTTTACATATTTGGTTCCTATGGGTTATTGGAATTCAATGAAATTTTATTTGACGCAGTTCGGACCGGAATCGGAGCTGATACGATCGAAACTCGGCTTTCGAAAAATTCTCAAAGGGGTTAGTACACGGGATATTGCTAAAAATCCATTCGGACCATTTTGTGGATATTTTTATATATTTTGTTCCTATGGGTTATTAAAATTCAACAAAAATTTATTTGACGTAGTTCGAACCTGAATCGGACCTGATATGATTGAAAATCTGTTTTCGGATAATCATCAAAGGGGTTAGTACACGAAATATTGTTAAAAATCGGGTCGGACCATTTTATGGACATTTTTACATATTTTGTTCTTATGGGTTATTAGGATTCAATAAAAATTTATTTTACGCATTTCGGACCTGAATCGGAACTAATATAATCGAAACTCGATTTTCGGATATTCCCAAAGGGGTTAGTACACGGGATATTGTTAAAAATCGAGTCGGACCATTTTATGGATATTTTTACATATTTTGTTCCTGTGGGTTATTGGAATTCAATGAAATTTTATTTGGTGCCGGTCGAACCTGAATCGGGGCTGAAATGACCGAAACTCAGTTTTCGGATAATCCTCAAAGGGGTTAGTACACGGGATATTTTTAAAAATCGAGTCGAACCATTTTATGGATATTTTTACATATTTTGTTCTTATGGGTTATTGGAATTCAATGAAATTTTATTTCACGCAATTCAGACCCGAATCGGAGTTGATATGATCGAAACTCGATTTCCGGATAATCCTAAAAAGGTGTTAGCATACGGGGTATTGTTAAAAATTGAGTCGGGCCAATTTGTGGATATTTTTACATATTTTGTTCCTAAGGAACCCTGAACCCTAAACCCTAAATCGTAAATCTTAAACCCCTAAACCCCTACCCTTAAACCCTAAACCCTAAACCTTAGACCCTAAAACCTTAAATCCTAAAACCCTAAACCCTAAACCTTAAACCCTAAACCAGCATTCAACCAAATTTTATTTGATGCAGTTCGGACTTGAATCGAAGCTGATATGATCGAAACTCTGTTTTCGGATAATCCTCAAAGGGGTTAGTACACGGGATATTGTTAAAAATCGAGTCGGACCATTTTCTGGATATTTTTACATATTTTGTTCCTATGGGTTATTGGAATTCAACGAAATTTTATTTGACGCAGTTCGGACCGGAATCGGAGTTGATATGATCGAAACTCGGTTTTCGGAAAATTCTCAAAGGGGTTAGTACACGGGATATTGTTAAAACTCAAGTCAGACCATTTTGTGGATATTTTTACATATTTTGTTCCTATGGGTTATTGGGATTCAACGAAATTTTATTTGACGCAATTCGGACATGAATCGGAGCTGATATGATCGAAACTCGATTTTCGGATAATCCTCAAAGGGGCTAGTACATGGCATATTGTTAAAAATCAAGTCGGACCATTTTGTGGATATTTTTTCATATTTTGTTCTTATGGGTTATTGGAATTCAATGAAATTTTATTTGGTGCAGTTCAGACCTGAATCGGGGTTGAAATTACCGAAACTCGGTTTTCGAATAATCCTCAAAGGGGTTAGTACACGAGATATTGTTAAAAATTGAGTCAAACCAGATTAGGGATATTTTTACATATTTTATTCTTATGGATTATTATAATTCAATGAAATTTTATTTGACGAAATTTGGACCTGAATCGGAGCTGATATGATAGAAACTCGGTTTTCGGATAATCCTAAATAGGTGTTTGCACACGGGATTTTGTTAAAAATCGAGTCGGGCCAATTTGTGGATATTTTGTTGGTTTCGATCATCAATAGGCAGCGAAAACAGTAAATATAAAAAATCGAAACCAAGCCCGGATCCGTGTATAATAATTCGGATAATCATGGTAGTAAGAACGTTTACGTTATCAAAGCTTTATAATTGTAGAATAACGATGTTGAAAGCCTCCCACGATTACTGAGCACTCCTCTTCGAAGCCCCCTCTATGGTATCCACTCGAACAATATCAAGAACGTCTCACGATCTTGCCTGGAAGGGATGTACTAGCCACCAATGGATGATATGAGATATCGGTTTTTCTCTCCTGCCCTCAAGCTATCTCACGGCTGTATATGTTCTCACAGCTTGCTTTTGACCTATCATATTGTATTTATATGATAGTGAAAAGAAAAGGCCTTACATAGTAAAACCTAGCCCAAGTGAAAAATAGCCCAAGTAGTTTTATTAAATAATAGAATCAAATTCTATTACTTAAATAATAATTAAGTCATAGTCAATTATTATAATTAGAAAATCATATCTCATATATATTTGAATTTTATTTTAGCTCAATTAATTAAGTCTTACTTAATCAATTTAATAAAATCCAATTTATCATTAATTAATTTAAATTAATTCTTCCTTAAATTGTTCTATGTGTGTGACCCTATAGGTTATTATTAAATTGGCAATAATTTTATTCTCCAATAAAATTATAAACAATGAGCGGCAATAAACAATGAGCGGCATCTAGTAATACATCATTGCTACCCAGTTAAATAATAATTAAATCGTGATTCGATAATACCTTTTGTGATTAATGTCTTCGTGTAATATAATCCCTTTAACCAAATATTATAGATTAAACTCGAGACATGTTTATTGTCATCCTCTTCATAATTTAATCCAGGTTTACTTGATCCATGAGTAGACTATTAACAACAAATCACTATTTGAGCACGGTTATGCATTTTATAGTCTCACTCAATCAAGAGGCCAATAATATCTCTCCTATCTGATAGGAGGGTTAAATCCTTTATCTATCATTCATATTTCTCATACGATTCACAATATACCCGATGTCCACTTTTATCATCACCCGGTCAAAGGTAACTTTTAATGTAGTCAAAGTATATTATCCTCGTATAGAAATATAATGATCTCAAGTCAAAGGATCATTACACCATTATCACTGTGAGTCTTTCTTATGACTTAATTAACATGAAGAATCTCACTTTGGGTCTGTCCAGTACCATGTACTCCTACATGTACATATGTATTGACTTTAGTATCTCCATACTTATAACCAATGAGATGTGGTTATCTGTCAAACAACATACTAGTCTATATATATAATTATTGTCCTGATATAATAATAATCGACTAGGGACCTTTAAGAATATGATATATTATATAATCTCAAGTTCAAGTCATGTACTTAAACTATACAGTGTGTATCATGATTCTAAGGACATTTATTATGCTAACAAATATATCGCAGTAATTAAAGTCATAATAAATACATTTATTTAATAATCAAATGACATAAGGTTTATTTAAGAAACAATGTATTGCCTCTAGGGCACCTACACTAACAATCTCCCACTTGCACTAGATCCAATCACCCATGTATCTAATACTCATTGAACTAGTGTGACCGTCGTGCTTCTGCTGCGACAGGCCTTTGGTCAGTGGATCTGCAATGTTATCATTTGTATGCACTTTACATATATGTATTTCACCCCTTTCATTAATCTCTCGGATGAGGTGATATCTCCTGAGTATATGTTTGGATCGGGAGTGTGATCTAGGCTCTCTAGCCTGTTCAATGGCCCCATTATTATCGCAGTATAGATCAATGGGATCTGCAATCGATGGAACTACTTCCAAATTAGAAATGAATTTTTGAATCCAAACAGCCTCCTTAGCCGCTTCACAAGCTGCAATATACTCAGCCTCCATTGTAGAATCAGCTACTGTTTCTTGCTTTGAACTCTTCCAGCTTACAGCACCTCCATTTAGACAAAACACAAAACCAGACTGTGATACAGTATCATCCCTGTCTGTTTGGAAACTTGCATCGGTGTAACCCTTTACAACCAGTTTCTCCTCTCCTCCATACACCAAGAATGAATCTTTAGTCCTTTTCAGGTACTTTAGAATATTCTTGACTGCCGTCCAGTGACCTTCACCTGGATTAGACTGGTATCTGCTCGTCATGCTCAAAGCGTACGAAACATCTGGGCGAGTACATACCATTGCATACATGATAGATCCAATTGCTGATGCATATGGAACTTTATTTATGTGGTCCTTCTCATCTAATGATTTCGGACACAGGTCTTTAGAGATCGTCATCCCTTGAGACACAGGGACATATCCCCTTTTAGCATTTTGCATACCAAAATGACGCAAAACCTTATCAATGTATGTACTCTGACTTAGACCGATCATCCTTTTAGATCTATCTCTATAGATCCTCATTCCTAGAATGTAGGTTGCCTCTCCTAAGTCTTTCATAGAGAAATTGCTCCCTAACTGAAAGGCATATGACTCAGCCTATTTGTAGTTCGAGGATCCTAATCCAATTAAACTAGATTGTAATAATTAAATAATATCAACTGTCACAGGAATCTCAAAAGATGACAAGTCAATCTATAGTTTTGATGTTTTACACTGGAAGAAGATTCAGATATCTGATCAGGCCTCAAGGTAGCATTGAAACAAGTGGATTCATTTAAGAAGACAGAGATTTCTATTAGTGACAAGAAACAATTTCAATACCGAATGATTGATGAGAGTGAAGAGTATAAAAAGACCACAGTGTTAAAAGTCACGATGAAGAACAGAGATTGGAGTTAGTCGTTCATGAACCAGACAGTACATCGAACGTCAACATCATGCCAGTGTATGTTCCTTATCATAATTACGTGGTTTTCAGAGGAGTATTGACTATTAAAGAATTTATATTAATTATATTTTAATTGATTAAGTCAAGTAATTAAGTTAATAAATAAATTAATTCTATCAGAATTAATATATTTGTTAAAGTGATTATTAGATTAATTAAATAAGAATTAATATGAAAAATGATTAATTAGTTAAATGATTTTTAATAAGTCATTTAATTAATTATAAACTGAAAAATATGAGGATATAACTATCAAACTGATAGTTATACCGATAGTCATATTCAGTTTTTAAAGGAGATAGTCATATTCAGTTCAAAGGAGATAGTCATATACAGTTCAAAGGAGATAGTCATATTTCATTCATATGGTAAGTTATACCGAATGTTATATTGACTTGATAAGTTATACCGAAAGTCATATTTAAGCTGGACAGTCATATTACATTGATTTGATAGTCATACCGATTTTCATATTAATGTAAAATGATTGTCATATCAGTTTAAATCAAGTAATATGACTATGGCTGTGTATATAAGGCAGAAGAATGCAGAAGGAAAAAAACCAGTCGAGCTAAACAAGAAAAATACACACAGCAGCTATTTTCTCTCTCTCTCAAGCTCAAGAACACCTTCAAATTTAATTCTGTAAATTCAAGTTCGTCTCAGTTGTAATATCCTATCCATTGGAACTTGTTTACTTGTGATTCTTGTACTACTAGCGAATTAAGTTTCCTAGTTCACAAATTGATATCTTGATTTTATTAACTAAATTAGCAAAGTTCATGTTGAATTTTCTAATTAGTTATTAATTACTTGATAATCATTTGGACTAATTTTGTAACACCCATCAAGTTAATATATTGCTATATTCAACTTGAAATTTGTGTTATATTATTCCGCACAAAAATATTCATTTAAGTGAAAATTATTTAACGAATAAATTTTGAGAAAATGGTATAGATTGTATTCAACCCCCCCTTCTACAATCTTATCGGACCTAACAATTGGTATCAGAGCCTATTGATTGATACACAAATCAAGATCCTATTTTTACTCAATCAAAAATTAAGCTCGAATTTTTAACTCTCTTAAAAATTCATCATGTCAGCCAAAGGCAATGTTAAAATTCCTATCTTTAATAAAGATAATTATGATATATGGAAAAACAAAATGGAGTTATTTCTTGATGTAGCAAACCCAAGATTTTCGTGGGTTTTGGAAAATGGACCAGTAACTCCCATGCAACATGATACTGAAACAGTTGTAAATGGAACTGTAACAGTCCCTGCCAAATCCTATCCAAAGGACCCTAAGAACTATACCTCTGAAGATAAGGAGGAAGCTGGATTGGATAAAAATTTGAGACTCATTCTATTGGATTCCCTAGATGCTGTAATGTATAGCCATGTGAGAAAGTGTAAAACTGCTAAGCACATCTGGGAAACTATTGAGGTTATTAATGAAGGGACTGATGAAGTCAAGGAAAATAGACTACAAATTCTAACTTCTGAATATGAACACTTTAGAGCTGGCCCTAATGAAGGCATTCAGGAAGTGTTCGAAAGGTATAACAAGATAATCAACAACTTGCAAGTTCATGGCAAGCAATATACTCAGAAGGAGATCAACATGAAGTTTTTACTAACTATGCCTACTCACTTGGAGCATAGAATCACTGCCATCAGAGAATCTAGAGATTTAACTCAGGTTGCTCTTGAAAGGCTGTTTGGTGTTCTGAAAACATATGAATTAGAACAAGTACAGCAAAAGGAATTCTATGGCAAAGGCAGAATGGCAAATTCTTCTACAGCTCTAGTGGTTGAGGTTCCTAAGGAAGTGGAAACTAAAGTTATTCAACCTATCAGTTTCAACAAGGAACAAACTGAAGTAGAACTTGGGCAAACACCAGCTACTCAGGATGGTGGAGAATTTTATTCACTTGAAGAGCTGGATCAATTGGAAGATGAATCTATGGCAATGATGGTGAGACAATTTAGTAACTTCAGATTCAGAAGAAATCCAAAGTTCAGGTTTAAGTCAAATAACAGATTTCAGAGAGGAGGTTCTTCATCCTCTAGTAACAGGGGAGGTTATAAAACTGGAACTGTTGACAGAAGCAAAATCCGTTGTTTCAATTGTAATGAGTTGGGACATTTTGCTACTGAGTGTCAGAAACCCAAGCAAGCACAGAAGAAAGATTATGCTTCTGAAAAGAAGAAAAGTGGAAGAGCTTATGTGGCTGCTGGTAAAAGCTGGGATGATACAGATAGCGAAGATGAAGAATATGGAAACTTTGCGTTGGTGGCAAATGCTGAATCTTCAACTTATTATACCACACCGGTAATTCTTACTGATGCTCAGTTAATTGATAGTTTACGTAGTTTCTTGAATAATGCACAAAAAGGGTACGAGAGAATAAGTCTTGTTAACACTAACCTTGAAAATCAAATGGTAGATTTAAAAAAGGTGCAGGTTAATCAAGATAAGAATATAGAAGAAATAGCTCGACTTAACTACAGAGAAAAGGGTCTAGGAGAATACATGGTAAAACAAGTTGATAGGATTGCTGAACAAGAAACCAAGATTAGAGAACTTGAAACACAGGTTAGAGCTTGTTATAACACTGTTAAAGTTTCTAAAGAATTCTTCAACAAACAAGCAGTAGAACAAACTGTAGGAATAGGATTTGATTACAGTCAAGCTGTTGGTTCTTTGAGTAATCATTCTCCCAATTCTATCCCAGCTAAAGAAAGAGGTATACCACATATTCTCAAGAATGTTGAAAAACCAATGTTTACAAAATCTGATGCTGGTCCACCAGATATTCGTTCTATGGTTATACATAAAGAAATGAGAAATGAGGATACTGCAAATGGCACAGTTCTTGTTAAGAATAAATGTGTTAAGGATAAAACTGCTAAGAACTATAATACAAAGAATGTGTCATCCAAGAAAAATGTCACAGTATTTGTTAAGGCTAAATCAGTTGAGGACGTTAACACAACAAATGTTTCATCCAAGAAAGATGTACCTAAAGTACCAGTCAAAGTTGTTGAATCAGCTAGTTCTTCTAAGACTGGATTAGGTAGTAACAAGTTAAAACAGAAAAATACCATGTCTACTATTGATTCTAATCATAAAGCATGTGGTATTATCAACTGTATGTCTTGTGCTTTTAACAATATGCGTCCTTATTTTAATGGTAATTATGCATGTGTTAAACAGAATGCTCCTCGACAGCACATGAACAGGAACAATAATGTTCGATCTAAGACTACTTTTCCTCCTCAAGTTAGGAGAGAGACATTTGTACCTAAGACTAAACAAAAGATTACCAAGAATGTCTACCAGGTCAAATGTCCAGTCAATGACACAAGTGTTACTGCTGCGAGAGAAACATGGATACCCAAGATTAAACAAAAGATTTTCAAATCTGTTTATAAGGTTAAATGTTTATTGACTAAAAGGTTAAACTTAAAAATGTTGTTTTGCCTGACAAAGGTCAATACTTTAAATACGCAGGACCCAATCAAATTTGGGTCCCGAAGAAGGTTTAACTCATTTGTCATTGCAGGGTATTGAACAGGTTGATCGAGTAACCTGGATCTTGGACAGTGGATGTTCAAGGCATATGACTGGTGATAGAACCCTGCTGACAAATGTGGTGGAGAAGGCCGGCCCAGTAGTTACCTTTGGAGATAACAGCAAAGGTAGAACTGATGGATATGGCAGACTTGAAGCTGGAAATGTTATCATTGATGAAGTTTCTTTTGTGAAAGGACTTTTAGCACAATTTGCTCAGTGTCAGTCAATTTTGTGATAAAGGTTATGAAGTTCATTTCAACAAGAAGAATTGTCTAATTTCACACAAGAGACATGAAAAGCCACAACTGACAGGAGTTAGAAAAGGCAATCTGTACGTAGCCAATATGAACTCAGGAAGCACTGAAGAAGTCACTTGCTTCTACACTAAAGCATCTAATGATGAGAGTTGGCTATGGCACAAGAAACTTTCTCATCTTAATTTTAAGACAATGAATTCTCTGGTCAAAAGAGAATTGGTGAGAGGTTTGCCTTCAATGGAATTCACTCAAGAAGGACTGTGTGATGCATGTCAAAAGGGCAAGCTAAAAAGGGCAAGTCACAGGAGCACTGATACATCTTCAATAACTGAACCATTACAATTACTTCATATGGATTTGTTTGGTCCAGTTAATGTGATGTCTATGTCAAGGAAGAGATATGCTCTAGTGATTGTTGATGATTTTTCAAAATACACATGGGTTCTGTTTTTGAATTCTAAAGATGAGACTCCACAACTGGTGATTGATCACATTAAATTAATTGAGCGAGATTCTACGTATCCAGTGAGAGCTATAAGATCAGACAATGGAACTGAATTCAAGAATGCAGTTCTAAATGACTTTTGCACTGAGAAGGGTATAACCAGACAATATTCAGCTCCAAGAACTCCTCAGCAAAATGGGGTAGTAGAAAGAAAGAATAGAACCTTGATTGAAGCTGCACGAACTATGCTAAGTGAATCAAGGCTTCCATTGTACTTTTGGGCTGAAGCCATCAATACTGCGTGCTATACCCAGAATCGAACTCTAATCAATAAAGATCAAATGAAGACACCCTATGAAATTATGGCTAATAAGAAACCTTCACTCAAATACTTTCATGTATTTGGGGCAAAGTGCTTTGTGCTTAAAGAAGGTGATGATCAAGGTGGTAAATTCGATACCAAAGCATTTGAAGCAATTTTTATTGGTTATTCAATGAGAGCATACAGGGTGTATGTGATTGATGAACAGAAGATGATGGAAAGTGTCAATGTAACATTCGATGACACTAAACTCCCTAGTATCCAAACTGAGAATCCATCTGAGAAGCTATCTTTCGATGACATGACAGATACAGATTCAGATGATGACAATGCACCTGAGATTTTTGCTGATGCTAATGACAACAATGATGATCAGGGTAATGGTGATGAAATCAATGATAGTAGTCAAAATTCCCCTGACTCTAATAATCAATCATCATCTAGTCAACCTGGCAACAACTCAGGGGGAGAAAATGAAGGGTCAACTGGTCACACACAACATCCCAATGAAGGTCAAGGCGAATCATCAAGATCTAATCTTCCCAGACAGACTGTTTGGAATAGAGCTCATCCTTTTGAGTTAATCATTGGTGATCCAGTTGTTGGTGTAAAGACTAGAAGAGCTCTTCAGAATCAATGCAATTATTCAGGGTTTCTATCTGAAATGGAACCTAAGAAAACTGAAGAAGCTCTTTCTGATCCTGATTGGGTGATTGCTATGCAAGATGAACTCAATCAATTTAAACAACAAGAAGTTTGGAAGCTGGTACCCAGACCTACAGACAGACCAGTAGTTGGCACAAGGTGGGTATTCAGAAACAAACTTGATGAAGATGGCACAGTGACGAGAAATAAAGCAAGACTGGTAGCAAAGGGTTACTCCCAATCTGAAGGCATTGACTATGATGAGACCTATGCTCCAGTGGCTAGACTTGAGGCCATAAGAATATTCTTGGCATTCGCAGCATTTTCAAACTTTAAAGTTTATCAAATGGATGTCAAGAGTGCTTTCTTAAATGGCAAGCTAGATGAAGAGGTTTATGTAGAACAACCCCCTGGCTTTGAAGATCCAGATTTAATTGACTATGTCTACTTCCTTTTCAAGGCGGTCTATGGTCTTAAGCAAGCACCAAGGAAATGGTATGACACTCTCTCTGAATTTTCACTTGAAAATGATTTTGTTAGAGGTGTCATAGACAAAACTCTCTTCACAAAGAAACATAAGAATGATACAATTATAGTCCAAGTTTATGTGGACGATATAATATTCGGGTCTACTAATGATCTTTTGTGCAAGAAATTTGCGAAGTTAATGCAGGGTAGATTTGAAATGAGCATGATGGGTGAGCTGAAGTTCTTTCTTGGATTGCAAATAAGTCAAAGGACAGATGGAATATTTATCTGCCAATCCAAGTATGTCAAAGAGCTTCTCAAGAAGTATCAAATGGAGGACTCTTCTTCAGCAAAGACACCATCATCCACAGCTGTCAAATTTGGAGCATGTGAAAATTCTGCCAAGGTAGATATCACAAGCTACAGAGGTATGATAGGCTCATTACTTTATCTTACTGCAAGTAGACCTGATATTATGCATGCTACGTGTTTGTGTGCAAGGTTCCAATCGAATCCTAGAGATGTTCATCTCATTGCTGTTAAACAAATTCTGAGATATCTTAAGGGTACGCCTAACCTAGGCATCTGGTACCCTAAAGATTCTGGTTTTAATCTTGTTGGATATACAGATTCTGACTATGCAGGAAGTGTTGTGGATAGAAAAAGCACATCTGGGAGTTGTCAATTCCTAGGTGGTAGACTAGTTTCCTTGTAAGAACCCCAAATTTTGGATATAATTAAAACTTTTTATTAAGTAATGATAAAATGAGGAACAATGATTCCGACAACAAGGTCACCAGCTCTAATGAATGGTGGTTTCAAAGAACAATGATTGTAATGAATGGATCCTTGAAGGGAAATGAGTACGTGCATAGTATTTCCCGTACGTGCATAGTGTTTCCCATACGTGCATAGTATTTCCCGTACGTGCATAGTATTTCCCGTACGTGCATAGTGTTTCCTGTACGTGCATAGTAATTTGGTGGATGAATAGTGATTTTGTAAGTTGGAAAACTTTTCACGCCACCCTATGTACGGGACGTGTTATGGATGTTTCGAAGTCATGTTAGTAATACGCGGAGGAAATAAGTGAATGCAGAGACGATCGGAATTCAGAAATTCCAAATTCTTTTTCGGTATAATATTTGACCGGACAGTGGATTAAATATTATTATAATCCTAGAATTGAGATATTAACTTTGAGGATTTGATATTTTGGGATGTTATTATATTTGATTTAAGAATGAAGGTAGGAAACCACTGAGGAGTGGTTATGGCTACAATGTAATAATTGATATTCGGAAAGAATGAATGGAATTCGACTTTATTATTTCTATGTCTTGAAGAATGCTAAAGGGTGACAACATAGGTAAGAATAATCTATCTTCTGAGGGAATAAGATATGGCAACTTCAAGCAAGAGAATACCCTCATGTCATCCAGATCGATAACGATTAATCCAGTAGTTCCGTAAAAAGGTTAAGGAACGATCGAAAGAGAATACGGACAATTGTACCACCCCAAGAGAACAAGTAAAGAATACAGAATGAATAGTGTTGTGGTGGGAGTATATAATAATATGAGACGACACTATATAGAAGTATTCGGAACGGATTTCCGAGTTCGTATTAGTGATCCAGGGGGAAAATAAGTGTATGTAAAAGCTGTCGGATTCTGAAAAACCGTACTTTTATTTTCTCCAAGAGTTCCCTGGACACTGATAGCCTTAAGTATTTAACGAATGGATTTAAGGAATATAAATTGGAAAGATAGAATGAAAGATGGAGAATGAAAGTATTAATATTAAAGAGGATTCCCGGTAAACCCTAATTAAAAATCCGTGAAATATTCTCACGATCGATCAATCGAAACGGGTAATAACCGGACACAGAAACAAGCAGAGGAAGCAAGAATCTTGTGCAAGATACTAGTATAAATATCTAGTAACTAAACTAGAAGCATGGAACTAGCACCTTAGAGGAAGAACTAAGTACTTAGCAAGTAACTACCTAGTTAAGCTCTAACCACCATAAAACCAACACATGTCTTGCCATTTCATCATCCAACACCTCACCACTTTGATACAGTGACTTTTACAAGATATTATGTTGCTAGTGGATGAGAGTGGATGAGATTAAAACACCAAAAAGCAAGCCAACCAAGCAAAACTCTCCTCCCCCTTGCAAAGCTCCATTCGACCTTAACCATAATTCAAGAATCAAAGTCCAAGCTCCCACCATTGTTTGATCTCCAAAAATTTATCATAGATCCTATATTTCATAGAAATGATACCCTAAAAATCTTAGCCTCAAACACCACTTTTTCCATTTTCAAAAAAATCAAGAAAGTGGAGGATGAATAGTAACCTCAAGAACAAAATTCTTGAATCTTGATTTTGGTTGATGATCCAAGCTTCATGGAGGCTATACAAGGACTATACAAGGCTTAATAAGTGAATACATACCTCAAGGAAGGTATAAACTTCAAGAACCCTAGTCTTTGATTTGAGTTTTAATGGAGTTTTGGATAAATTTTGGTGATAATGTTGTTATAAGCATGTTTACATGATTATGTAGTTAGTTTGTTTGATTTAAGAGATGTGTTGAATATGATGATATAATATGATGTTCCTGGACTTATGAGATTAGTATTATGAATGTAAGATGATTGGTATGCCCGGTGTGGCTTGGGTTGTTGATTACGATTTATGGAACGTTCGATTTACAGCCGTTATAATGCCCGATTTTGCACTACCATGTTTTGTATACCATTTTCCATGTTGAACCCCTACTGTCCAGAGACCTTAACTGCCATGATAGGATAGGTAATGTTCTAAGCTTCGTTTTGATATAAAGATCACGTGAAACGGACTTACGGTTTAGGAGTTACGGCCGGATTACTAAAAGTAGTTCGAATCCGTAAACGAAAGTTCGTAACCGAAATTGAACCCTCGTAAGCTATGTAACGTCATGGCGAATCTTGGTAAATAAATACTAGAGGTAAAAAGGAAGGCGTGAAAGAAAACCGTATGTCAAAAGGATCATTTTTCGATTTATTAAAAATGTTCGAGTCAAGGTTAAACGCGAACGAACCCCTAAAAGACGACTCTTTTATAACTTCGGTAAAACACTTAGAAAACGGGCGATAAAACTCGGAGTATAGTATTGGTTCGTGACGATCGACTTTAGAACTCATATGACTTAAGTATGTCCCAAGTATAAGTACAATGACATGTCGTAGTAACGAACGAATGTCGGGTCGGATCAGTGATAAAAGTAATCCACTAAAAGGGGTATAACGAGATAACTCGAGAACGTGTTTCGAATTAAGTATAACTTAACTTTTAATGTGTTAAGTGATTAATCCCGAATGCCTTGGCTATTTATAGATCACCAAGCTGAACCGGGACCCGCTACCACTACCCCTTACCGTACTCGACTACCAGGCAAGTTTCAATTCCCTTCTTTTAGGCTGTTGTTGTGATTGAATAAATATATATATATATATGATTGCTGATATACATATGCCATTGCATGCATGCCTACTTTCAAGTTGAATTGATATACTTGCTCCCTGAATGTTATTGTTGGCTTATAAGCTAGATAGTTATATATCAGTTATAAGCCGGTTATTGTAAGACCCTCATAGAAGGGCGTATACCTCTCATTAATCAAATATAGACCGGGAGTCAATATTTCTTGATATATCGAGATTACCTCGGGAGAAAATATTTAAGTAAATATTTTCTATTATTTGGGCGACGAATATTATTTGAATATTCGTTCGAGACTAATTATTTTAACGATTCCTTACTTCAAATAATTATTTGAATTTAACTATTCAACGAATAATATTTCTCAATATTCATTCAGAGTCGAATTGATTATCGACTATTATTTCGAATATTCTTCTAAAGATGAGACTACTAAATGAATATTATTTGGATATTCTTTTAGAATATTATTTTATTAAATAAATATTACGTTTGAATATTCATTTAAGATATTGAATACTTGATGAATATTATTTTAATATTCATCTGAAGCTTGATTTAATTATCGAATATTATCTCGAATATTCCTTAAGGCTTGGATTACTAAATGAATATTACTTGATATTCATTTAGGATATTATTCACTGAATAAATATTACTTTTGAATATTCATTTAAATTCCTAATTAATTATGAATATTACCTTAAATATTCTTTTCAGGTCTTATTAATTAATGAATATTGTTTTGAGTATTCATTTAAATATTTATTTATTCAATAAATATTCTCCTGATATTTCTTCAGGGATTATTTTGAGAAATACTCTGATTAAAGATATTCTTTCATATTCCCAATTATTCTTTAAATATTTTAACTCAATAAATATTCTCTGAATATTTATTCCATACTTAGTATAACCTTGATAAGGTTTATCTTCTTCGATTATTACAGAAAATATCTCGGAGTCATATTATTATTAATCTTATATCAAGAAAGGTTCTCAGACATCATTCTTCTTTGAGTCTACCTCCTTAATAATAAGGGAACCTTACTTGGAAAATGTTATTTATCTTGTCGACTTCCCGGTCATAAAGTATTCCCTTCACCCGCAACTCGGGTGCTGTTGACTTATTAAGTCGTTGCTTACCTTCTCATCTTTCGAGGGGTAAGATTACTGGAACAAGTTGATATCCGTTACCAAGTAATAGCTTGGGAGTTATTGGTAAATTTTCCTTTCCACCTAGATACGACTACTTTGTGGAGTCTTATCAACAAGTATTATACTTGGGGAAAGGGGGATGAACGTTACATTCAGAATCATGAATTCTATTTGAACTAGGAGTCGTGTAAGAGGCCGAGTAGCGCCGGTCCATCCCCTTGGCCCAACCGTTGGCCGGGGAGAGCTAGCAAGGCGGTATACAAGTAAAGCCGTCAGTTCTTCCTTCTACCGGTAGTAAATCTAAATTGAGCTGTACGATCTCGACTGATCATCAAGATTGGAACAGCGGGCGCGGTGAATACTCCATCATTGGTTCATCATCCAAATTTATTTATTTCCTGCAACATGATTACTGTTGGCAGAGTTGGAAAAGGGTCATAACTGGAATTGCAACCTTTTCTTGCAAGTTCCTCTTCTTAATAATAATAAGAATATCTCGCTTACTTTGATGTAGCAGATATTTCTACAAACAAATACTTTAAGTTACCTTGTAATTTCATCGTTCATATTATACTGGCATCATTTCCGTAAATGCATGGCATATGGTTTGAAAGATACTTTTGAGCTGTTATACATTATCGTTCAGTTATATATTATTGTTGGTGGGCTATTGCTCACCCTTGCTTTATTATTATATCACAACAACAGCTAGACCAGATGACTCGCACAAGGCGCACTCGACGCGGGCGAGGACGATGAGACTACCAGAGCTGAAGAAGAAGCTATTGGTAGGGTATATTTATACTTTCAGTACCAAGAATATGGTCTAGTATGACTTATGTAAATGGATTGCAAAGAGTATGTATTTATATTGAAATTCTTTTGGATTGTAAGAACTCATATTGTGATTAATAAAAATTTGATTGTTACTCTGATTTCATCTCTGGGACTATAACGGGTGTGTTTTATATTGTTGTGTTGGGTTATAGAGACGTAATTTATTTTATGTTAAGGAAAGTTCAATTGTTGTGGACAGAATTGGAAACCGTAACCACCGGATCCCGGAACCCGGATCTGGGGGTGTTACAGAAGTGGTATCAGAGCGTACGTTATAAACCCCAGAGATGAGGTGGCGTTAAAACAATAAATTCAAAAAGATAATAAGAACTCTTGCCAAGTTCATAGTCGGACTACTTAATGTAGTGATGACATATAAAACCCTTATGGGAACTCGTAAGTATAATGATAGTAACTTAGCTCGATATCGTATCGACGAGTAAGGCGACTGACCTTGAGGCATACGAGCAACAGCGCGATGATGCTTTATATGCTGAAGATCAGCGGGTAATTCGATGGAGTACCCTACTGGAGACCCGGAAGAGGTTCCAGCAGATAAGGAAAATCCTGTTAGGATAAGGAGCTTACCCATGGGTAATGAGGGTCACAGCCAGAATGACTGTGATGATTAAGATATGGTGCTCAGAAAAGTGAGTATAAAGAACCGAGATATTATTAAGAGATCTGAAGATGCATGTTGAATTCATAGCCGGACTACCAGATGTAGTACCAGCAAGAAAGAAGGATTGGAAGAATTACTTGAGATCTTATACGGAAATAGATGAGAATCCTTAGAGATTTTAATCTTAACAAAGAAAGAGCTAGAGGGATGTATGATTATCAAAGACCGCGATATAGGACGAGGAGCATAGTCCCTAGGAATAGTTGAGAATGAGGCAGTAAGTGCCATATCATTTGATAAATGAATTAGTATGAATATGGTCAGTAATAATTCGCCATGAGAAGGCAGGTGTCGTAGGTTGTAAATTATGGAACCGAATTGAGGTTAATAAGGTGGTTTTATTAAGGAAAATGTTCATTTTATGAATGAATCATTTAGAAAGTAAAGACATTGGGAAGTGATAGCATGATTGGGTAAAGTTATATAAGGAAGTAGTAAGCAAGACAATGATCTCAGAACCTACCGGAAAATAAGACCAGTGAGTCAAGATGAACTCGTAATGAGACTACTGCCAGAGACTGAGTATAGAGTTAATTCAACTCAGTTAAATGATGAACCAGAAACGTTAGATGCATGTGATTCAGAGGAATATTAAATTCCTTCTTCTCTTTGAATGGATTATAGTAGTTACCTTAAGTTTACTCCGACACGGAATTATAATAGATCAAGTAATACGATCAGCAGTTAAAGAGAAAAATGTGAGAAAATCTTCCTGGAGCTAAAAGGTGAAATTGGTAATGACCAAGAGCTGGCACTGCTTAATGGAAAAAGGAGACTTTGTGCTTCCAATGACGCTTCACATAAAGGGTTAGGTAGACCGACATTTGGTAGTATTGAATATCAAGACGTTGTGACAGGTTTCAGTTTGAAACTATTGATTCCCTTCTAAGGGATGGATATAATTGATTCCTCTCCAGTGGGTAAACTTCCAATCTGATGATGATTATTTCGTTAACTACGACTGCTTATGATTCCACCTGCTTGGAGGTTCATAGAACTATTCTTCAAGTTTCGAAACTGGTCTCCTTAATGTTACCAGTAGGTGGGTAGATTGATCAAAATTTCCCTGAGTCTGGAAAGGAATTCGGTGAATTTTGGCAACCCTTGTCTTTCTGATTATCAGAGAATGTCATGGAAGAGAGTAGAAACTGGAGCAAACCCTGTGATTTGGGTAAGGATGCTGTAAAATGGGTTAGTAAACGGACCCTGAGCATTACAATCGACGGTAGTGATAAAATGATGAAGTGAGATTGGACGAAAACAGGAAATGTAAGTAAGAAACTAGCCGGACGGAGACACTCCGGGATTGACTTAAGTGAAAAGGCTGTTATGCCAGGAATGGTAAGCTTGCGTGGCACGCGGGATTGATAAGAATAGTTGAAAAGATAAAAGTGGAGGAAAGGTGACCGGAGACGGTGCCGAGTAGTCGATTAAGACTTATATGGAGTAAAGTTTTGGAAAGGTAGAAAGGTATCAAAGAAGAAGGCACTATGCCGGCAATTGCTAGAAAAGTAATGCTATTAGCCAACCCCTAAAATCATATATTTTTTTTTTATTTTAGGGTGGCCAGTTGAGGCCAAGTCACAAAGGATTATCGAGTGACTAGACCAGCAATGAAAGGACAAAGCAGGGTTGCTTCTAAGAAAGCACCGACTGCAAGGGCTTCTGATATAAAGGAAACATTAATGAGATCGTAGGAATCTTCTGCTGAACAACCCATGTTTTGATTGGGAATTCACTAGACCTTTTTGGGATGGGGTCACCCGTACTGAAGTGACTCATGTGTATATGGTTGTCCAAGATTTCGAGTAAAATGGAAGTATAGTGACTTGAGATGTATGATGTTAGGGTATCATGAATACCATGAATATATTATGACGGAGGAAAGTAAACAATGAAGGTAAATGAAGAGGGTATAGAAAAGGTCAGACATTGAACAGTATGCTGTAGGAATTTTGTCTGAGGCAAGTACCTTTGCGAAGAACGATAAGCAGTAAGAGATTCACGTTGAACTCGACCAATATCTTTCAGAACATCCTTGCTACCATTAACAAGTTGGTAAGAGAAGAGATTGGTATACGTTGCCTTTTTGGAAGGTCAAATAGGCTGACAACTATCTGAAAGAAGAGGGTGGCATTAAACCACCGATCGATTATCAAATGAGAATGATTGAAAAGAGACCTTTATTAAGGATACATGATCTGATTGCCAATTATAAGATGCAAGAATTCCTTGGCAGTTGAATTAAGGATAGGATATCCATAAATTAAGACAAACCCTGGGGAATGCACAAGGGGTGGCATTAACCCTAATAACGACATTATGACTTCAGATGTTATGAGCTGGACTTGCTAAGGCAACAATAACCGGTAAGGATTATTAAAAAGAGTTCTGGAAAGAACATAGATAGAATTATTAGAGTATTGATCAATTACATTTTGATATACCCGGTACCCAGAAAATACCGGAGGAATGATAAGGATGGCCTATGAAACCTTACAAGGAAAAAGGTAATATTCCGAACTTCAAAAATGGAAGTTTGGTAAGGAATGTATGACATCGTAACAATAATGCCAGATGAGGCATGTATGAAACCCTGAGGAAGTATGGGTTGAACCTATAAAGGTTGAGATTATCCTAAGATAAAGAAAGAACTAAGAAAAGAAGTATCCTAAGTAGGATTGGGAATAAACGTGGTAAAGTTCCCACGGGTAGGTGGAAGCAATGACTTATGGAGAAAGACTGATAAATATATTTTTCTCCATCAGCAGAGCTTAAGGGAGAATGCTTTCACCCAACAAAGATGGGGATGAGGTAGAAATGTTTGAATTGGAATATATCCAGAGAACAAGGATTACCAGAAATTATTATTATCAGGAAAGGCCAATGAGGTGGCCGACAGTCTAAGTATAAAGGAATAATTATAAATGTTCATACCGAAGAAACAAAATGATATTTGGAAAGACCTTGAAGGTCATATTGGAGTGGAGGAAGTTACATTCCTTTTGATGATTGTGCAAGAATCGAAGGTAATAATAGTTTAAGTAAAGATTCGATTCCTGATGGAGTCTTAAGCATATTACGTACCTTAGAAGGTCCCGTTTTGAGGCGGACCAGGACCATGATACAAAATTGACGAAGTAAACCGTTAAGTTTCCAGTCTTTTATGGAAGATGCATGAGCGATAGTTTCATCAACCGGACATAGCTGCGATGCTTGAAGCTCTTCTGCAATTTTATCTACTTCATGTGATATTTACATCAAGTTCAGGAAGTGCTCCTTATGGATAAGGAATAGTGATTACTCTGTCTCCCTAAAGGATTTGAAACCCGTATGGTTAGCTATTAACACACTATTTAAACAACAAGCGATGGCAATTCTTCTAAGAAAGTAGATGACAACGTAAAAATAACGAAAGTGATGCTATTGATAAGCTAAATGGCTTGTTGATGAATGACAAGCAAGTTGTGTTAGTGTACTTCTGCGCAAACAAGATAGAGAATATGAGGCGGACGATTCATGATGCTAAATGTATTCCCGTAAAAAGAAATAAGGGCAGTTGAGCCCGAGATTTGTTGGGCCATCCGACAAGTGTTCGGAAGATGGCATTCGAGCCAGCTCTACCCCCAAAACTTATAGCATGATCGTAACGTGTTTCATATGGCCAGGCTACGCCAGTATAATGCAGATGCTCGATAGATGATAAGAGTACGAGCAGGTAGATATACGACCTGGTCTGACTTACGAAGAACAACCTGTGGAAAACCACGGATAGAAAAGAACAAGTAATGAGAAACCAGGTTGGCAGAAGTAGATTATATGAATCTAAGTTAAAGGAATCGGGCCAGATTCATTTCGGAAAGTTTAAATTGAAATAACGTGATGATTATAGAATAAATGAGACGGAATACCGATAAGGAGGTACCAAGTGCAAAAAGGTGTCTCAATAAAGAGGTGAAGATGAAAGTAAATAATAGAAATGAGTAAGAATCAGCTAATAAGAAGGATGTGATTGATAAAGAAAAGGCTGGGGAAGCAACTATGGAATGAGAAGCAAGGAATGTTATGAATGGGTTTTTCTAATGAATTCTCAGGATGACAACCTGATAGTGTCAATATTATAGTTATGAAAAAGCTAGTAACATGATATGGGATGTCAGTAATAATGATGTCAAGTGAGAAATCTAAGATTTAACCTGAAAGGTTGAAGGATTTCCCGAATGTGAGTATCGCTAAGGTTGAACAAGAGTATTTGTCCATAGAATAATGTACAAAGCAGCAAGATATGTTGACACGTGAGATTGCGATCAAATAGTATTGGATATAATTATGATTAATTTCTTCTTTGATAAACCTCTACAGTTCAGAGGTAAATTCTGAGTATGATATTCTACAATCATGAAAGCTTTCAATAATCCTTTAGAACTCTTTTCTCTTCTTCTCTCTTATTCATCTTCTTTATGAATTGAGAAGAACAACCCTTTTAGGAGGGGAGGTACTGCTACGTGACTATCTGTCTATGTGATAGAAGTCTAAGTGGAATGCCATGACTTGTTTAATTGCTTGTCAAGTACTAAAGGCTGGCCCCCTTCTGTACTAACTATGCAATATAACAAATGTTCAATTGATCATAGTGATCTCTCAATAAATTTTTCCTCTTCTCTATATTGATCGAGATTGCGAAGATTAAAGCGATCAGGAAATGCACAGTACGAGCGAGGTTACCTCCGAATTCGTAGGGTGATAGTGATACCAATGTTACTGCAGGTATCAATAAGGATAAGACTGAGTAAGAGTATAACCCGGATAGTGAGTTGTACGAAAAGTAGCAACGTTGATGGAAAAAGGATACAGTATGAATTGTAGCACTAAAAGATGTGCTGAGGAAGGGTAGAACGACTAAGAATTGACCGGGAAGCTAAAGAGTGAACGACAGGCAAACGACTCTTTGCTTCCTACCTGATTCCGAGACGGAATCCTTTTAAGGAGGGGAGACTGTAAGAACCCCAAATTTTGGATATAATTAAAACTTTTTATTAAGTAATGATAAAATGAGGAACAATGATTCCGACAACAAGGTCACCAGCTCTAATGAATGGTGGTTTCAAAGAACAATGATTGTAATGAATGGATCCTTGAAGGGAAATGAGTACGTGCATAGTATTTCCCGTACGTGCATAGTGTTTCCCATACGTGCATAGTATTTCCCGTACGTGCATAGTATTTCCCGTACGTGCATAGTGTTTCCTGTACGTGCATAGTAATTTGGTGGATGAATAGTGATTTTGTAAGTTGGAAAACTTTTCACGCCACCCTATGTACGGGACGTGTTATGGATGTTTCGAAGTCATGTTAGTAATACGCGGAGGAAATAAGTGAATGCAGAGACGATCGGAATTCAGAAATTCCAAATTCTTTTTCGGTATAATATTTGACCGGACAGTGGATTAAATATTATTATAATCCTAGAATTGAGATATTAACTTTGAGGATTTGATATTTTGGGATGTTATTATATTTGATTTAAGAATGAAGGTAGGAAACCACTGAGGAGTGGTTATGGCTACAATGTAATAATTGATATTCGGAAAGAATGAATGGAATTCGACTTTATTATTTCTATGTCTTGAAGAATGCTAAAGGGTGACAACATAGGTAAGAATAATCTATCTTCTGAGGGAATAAGATATGGCAACTTCAAGCAAGAGAATACCCTCATGTCATCCAGATCGATAACGATTAATCCAGTAGTTCCGTAAAAAGGTTAAGGAACGATCGAAAGAGAATACGGACAATTGTACCACCCCAAGAGAACAAGTAAAGAATACAGAATGAATAGTGTTGTGGTGGGAGTATATAATAATATGAGACGACACTATATAGAAGTATTCGGAACGGATTTCCGAGTTCGTATTAGTGATCCAGGGGGAAAATAAGTGTATGTAAAAGCTGTCGGATTCTGAAAAACCGTAATTTTATTTTCTCCAAGAGTTCCCTGGACACTGATAGCCTTAAGTATTTAACGAATGGATTTAAGGAATATAAATTGGAAAGATAGAATGAAAGATGGAGAATGAAAGTATTAATATTAAAGAGGATTCCCGGTAAACCCTAATTAAAAATCCGTGAAATATTCTCACGATCGATCAATCGAAACGGGTAATAACCGGACACAGAAACAAGCAGAGGAAGCAAGAATCTTGTGCAAGATACTAGTATAAATATCTAGTAACTAAACTAGAAGCATGGAACTAGCACCTTAGAGGAAGAACTAAGTACTTAGCAAGTAACTACCTAGTTAAGCTCTAACCACCATAAAACCAACACATGTCTTGCCATTTCATCATCCAACACCTCACCACTTTGATAAAGTGACTTTTGCAAGATATTATGTTGCTAGTGGATGAGAGTGGATGAGATTAAAACACCAAAAAGCAAGCCAACCAAGCAAAACTCTCCTCCCCCTTGCAAAGCTCCATTCGACCTTAACCATAATTCAAGAATCAAAGTCCAAGCTCCCACCATTGTTTGATCTCCAAAAATTTATCATAGATCCTATATTTCATAGAAATGATACCCTAAAAATCTTAGCCTCAAACACCACTTTTTCCATTTTCAAAAAAATCAAGAAAGTGGAGGATGAATAGTAACCTCAAGAACAAAATTCTTGAATCTTGATTTTGGTTGATGATCCAAGCTTCATGGAGGCTATACAAAGACTATACAAGGCTTAATAAGTGCATACATACCTCAAGGAAGGTATAAACTTCAAGAACCCTAGTCTTTGATTTGAGTTTTAATGGAGTTTTGGATAAATTTTGGTGATAATGTTGTTATAAGCATGTTTACATGATTATGTAGTTAGTTTGTTTGATTTAAGAGATGTGTTGAATATGATGATATAATATGATGTTCCTGGACTTATGAGATTAGTATTATGAATGTAAGATGATTGGTATGCCCGGTGTGGCTTGGGTTGTTGATTACGATTTATGGAACGTTCGATTTACAGCCGTTATAATGCCCGATTTTGCACTACCATGTTTTGTATACCATTTTCCATGTTGAACCCCTACTGTCCAGAGACCTTAACTGCCATGATAGGATAGGTAATGTTCTAAGCTTCGTTTTGATATAAAGATCACGTGAAACGGACTTACGGTTTAGGAGTTACGGCCGGATTACTAAAAGTAGTTCGAATCCGTAAACGAAAGTTCGTAACCGAAATTGAACCCTCGTAAGCTATGTAACGTCATGGCGAATCTTGGTAAATAAATAATAGAGGTAAAAAGGAAGGCGTGAAAGAAAACCGTATGTCAAAAGGATCATTTTTCGATTTATTAAAAATGTTCGAGTCAAGGTTAAACGCGAACGAACCCATAAAAGACGACTCTTTTATAACTTCGGTAAAACACTTAGAAAACGGGCGATAAAACTCGGAGTATAGTATTGGTTCGTGACGATCGACTTTAGAACTCATATGACTTAAGTATGCCCCAAGTATAAGTACAATGACATGTCGTAGTAACTAACGAATGTCGGGTCGGATCAGTGATAAAAGTAATCCACTAAAAGGGGTATAACGAGATAACTCGAGAACGTGTTTCGAATTAAGTATAACTTAACTTTTAATGTGTTAAGTGATTAATCCCGAATGCCTTGGCTATTTATAGATCACCAAGCTGAACCGGGACCCGCTACCACTACCCCTTACCGTACTCGACTACCAGGCAAGTTTCAATTCCCTTCTTTTAGGCTGTTGTTGTGATTGAATAAATATATATATATGATTGCTGATATACATATGCCATTGCATGCATGCCTACTTTCAAGTTGAATTGATATACTTGCTCCATGAATGTTATTGTTGGCTTATAAGCTAGATAGTTATATATCAGTTATAAGCCGGTTATTGTAAGACCCTCATAGAAGGGCGTATACCTCTCATTAATCAAATATTGACCGCGAGTCAATATTTCTTGATATATCGAGATTACATCGGGAGAAAATATTTAAGTAAATATTTTCTATTATTTGGGCGACGAATATTATTTGAATATTCGTTCGAGACTAATTATTTTAACGATTCCTTACTTCAAATAATTATTTGAATTTAACTATTCAACGAATAATATTTCTCAATATTCATTCAGAGTCGAATTGATTATCGACTATTATTTCGAATATTCTTCTAAAGATGAGACTACTAAATGAATATTATTTGGATATTCTTTTAGAATATTATTTTATTAAATAAATATTACGTTTGAATATTCATTTAAGATATTGAATACTTGATGAATATTATTTTAATATTCATCTGAAGCTTGATTTAATTATCGAATATTATCTCGAATATTCCTTAAGGCTTGGATTACTAAATGAATATTACTTGATATTCATTTAGGATATTATTCACTGAATAAATATTACTTTTGAATATTCATTTAAATTCCTAATTAATTATGAATATTACCTTAAATATTCTTTTCAGGTCTTATTAATTAATGAATATTGTTTTGAGTATTCATTTAAATATTTATTTATTCAATAAATATTCTCCTGATATTTCTTCAGGGATTATTTTGAGAAATACTCTGATTAAAGATATTCTTTCATATTCCCAATTATTCTTTAAATATTTTAACTCAATAAATATTCTCTGAATATTTATTCCATACTTAGTATAACCTTGATAAGGTTTATCTTCTTCGATTATTACAGAAAATATCTCGGAGTCATATTATTATTAATCTTATATCAAGAAAGGTTCTCAGACATCATTCTTCTTTGAGTCTACCTCCTTAATAATAAGGGAACCTTACTTGGAAAATGTTATTTATCTTGTCGACTTCCCGGTCATAAAGTATTCCCTTCACCCGCAACTCGGGTGCTGTTGACTTATTAAGTCGTTGCTTACCTTCTCATCTTTCGAGGGGTAAGATTACTGGAACAAGTTGATATCCGTTACCAAGTAATAGCTTGGGAGTTATTGGTAAATTTTCCTTTCCAACTAGATACGACTACTTTGTGGAGTCTTATCAACAAGTATTATACTTGGGGAAAGGGGGATGAACGTTACATTCAGAATCATGAATTCTATTTGAACTAGGAGTCGTGTAAGAGGCCGAGTAGCGCCGGTCCATCCCCTTGGCCCAACCGTTGGCCGGGGAGAGCTAGCAAGGCGGTATACAAGTAAAGCCGTCAGTTCTTCCTTCTACCGGTAGTAAATCTAAATTGAGCTGTACGATCTCGACTGATCATCAAGATTGGAACAGCGGGCGCGGTGAATACTCCATCATTGGTTCATCATCCAAATTTATTTATTTCCTGCAACATGATTACTGTTGGCAGAGTTGGAAAAGGGTCATAACTGGAATTGCAACCTTTTCTTGCAAGTTCCTCTTCTTAATAATAATAAGAATATCTCGCTTACTTTGATGTAGCAGATATTTCTACAAACAAATACTTTAAGTTACCTTGTAACTTCATCGTTCATATTATACTGGCATCATTTCCGTAAATGCATGGCATATGGTTTGAAAGATACTTTTGAGCTGTTATACATTATCGTTCAGTTATATATTATTGTTGGTGGGCTATTGCTCACCCTTGCTTTATTATTATATCACAACAACAGCTAGACCAGATGACTCGCACAAGGCGCACTCGACGCGGGCGAGGACGATGAGACTACCAGAGCTGAAGAAGAAGCTATTGGTAGGGTATATTTATACTTTCAGTACCAAGAATATGGTCTAGTATGACTTATGTAAATGGATGGCAAAGAGTATGTATTTATATTGAAATTCTTTTGGATTGTAAGAACTCATATTGTGATTAATAAAAATTTGATTGTTACTCTGATTTCATCTCTGGGACTATAACGGGTGTGTTTTATATTGTTGTGTTGGGTTATAGAGACGTAATTTATTTTATGTTAAGGAAAGTTCAATTGTTAAGGACAGAATTGGAAACCGTAACCACCGGATCCCGGAACCCGGATCTGGGGGTGTTACATTCCTGGTACAGCAAGAAACAACAGACAGTTTCCAACTCAACGGCTGAAGCTGAATATATAGCTGCTGGAAGCTGTTGCGCACAGATTTTGTGGATCAGGAATCAGCTGAGAGACTATGGCTTTGTGCTCGATAAAATTCCAATTTTATGTGATAATACAAGTGCCATAGCAATCTCTAACAATCCTGTGCAGCACACAAGGACAAAGCATATTGACATCAGGTATCATTTTATTCGAGAACATGTCATGAATGGTACTGTGGAGTTATTTTTTGTACCCACGGAAGAACAAACAGCAGATATTTTTACTAAGTCTCTTGACGAATCCACATTTGCCAGAATTGTTGGTGAATTGGGTATGTTAAATAGTCCTAGTAATTAAACTAGTTAATATCTGAGGTTTGATCTTTAATAATTTACAAGTGATTGATGTGTCAATATTTGTTATTAAATCACTTGTATAATTATTTTATCAACTTATACCCTTGCTTATTTCATCTTAAATCATTGTTATTATCTTCTGTACATATTTTTAATTACTTATTATATTTTTACATTAATTCATTTTCTTTGAAAATATTCTTCTCGAATTTTACAAGCTGTAATTTATGAGAAATCTATTTTTCTTGAAAATGTTATTGTTTTTAATTCAGTTTGATTATTTTTGTTGTTTAAATAAATCATAGTTTCTTTTTGAATAATTTTCTATATGGAAATTGTTTTATTAGAAAATTTATAGATTTATTAACTCATCAGAAATAATTATGTAAATATGTAGTATGATTATTTGGTTTTATTTTATTTTATTTGATTTGTAATGTTTGTCCTTCTGTTATTGATGTTTGATTTCGTAAAAGGGACTGCATATGATCGTTTTTATAATTTTTATTAGGTTTTATAATTTTAGTATAAATTAATTTGCTATTTTTTGTTTATGTAAATTATTAATGTGATTTTCTTGTTAAAATTATGTTAATATTCTGTTTTTAGTTAGTTATATTAACTGTTTTGTTAGAATATAACTATCGGTATAACAATCTACTTGATTGTTATATTCGAACTTGTGATTAGTTATATTAGTTATAAATGGTGTAATATAACTTAGTAATAAATTAGATATAATTTTGTTTTTGTTTAAATATAACTGTTAATTAGATTATAGTTATATTGTGTTTTTATAGTAATATAACTATCGGTATAACTGTGATTTTATTGTTATATTATGTGTTTTTCGGTAGTTATATTAGAGATTAAGTGTGATATAACTTACTGCCAAGGATAGTCATATTACGTTTTAAACGTAATATAACTATCGGTATGACTATCACCCGATAGTCATATCACAGTCATTTGATATTTAAGAGCTAAGTTATATTCGACAGTCATATCTTTATTTTTGTTATATTGGCGTGTTAAGTCACCCAATACAGTCGAACGATACATACACATATACACACAACTTTCGATCGAATTGCTGCCCAATTTTCATCTCAAAACACGATTCTAAGGACTTTAATCGTTTACCCAGTCTATAATCTTCAAAATCACGGTTAAAATGTAAGATTTGGTCGAGGTTTTGAGTTTTTGAGTTTGAAAAGTTCGAATTTTTGATCTAAAAATCTGAACAAATGGTGATGATTTTGTAAAAACTAAAAATACATGTGTGTTTGTATTGCAATCAAGATCTTTGTATAAATTTTTCAGAATTTTTGATAAAGATTTTGATTTTTCGAATTTTTATTTATTTATTAATTCGAATTTGGTAATTTAATTGGGTTAAATTGTTGAATTTTGCAGATTTATTAATTTTAATCCCTGATTTGCAATGGCTGGTGCTTATAATAATTTTGAGCTTGTGAATCACAGTTATATTGGATATTTTAATCCCGAGGATTGCCCAGTGGATCGGTTCAAGTCCTGGATAGAATTCCTAAACGAACAAAATCTCTGTAGTCACTCTATAACTGCAAATGTTCCAATGAAATTTGGTCCAATCAAATTAATGTGTACTACAGCTGTCTCAGATGAAAGATCATTTTCATTCGATTTTAATGGCAAGACATATACAGTGGATGAATCTGTCTTCAATGCTGCTCTGGGGCTTCCTACTGAACGATTTGCTGAATTGCCTTCAAATGATGAGTTGACTCAATTTTTCACAAAAATCAACTATCATGGTCAACTGAATCTTAAGCGACCACTCAAAAGCAATCTGGTTCAAGAATGGAATATCTTCTTCGAGATCATAGCAAAGGTGTTTGCTAATTCTACAAAGAGTAACAATACTATCATCACAGGTATGTTACAGTCAATTGGTTTCTCGATTGCTCACAATAGAAGAATCAATTTTGGCAGCTTGATATGGCCTATTCTGCTAAATCGATTGAAGAAGGCTACAAAGAACTTTGGAAAAGGTAAACTGGTTAAGTGTCATTATCCTCGATTTTTGACACTAATTTTTAATCATCTAATGCCTAAGGATCAACCTGCTCCATTTCCAAATGATCGAATTCAATGGTCTGGTAAACCAAACAAGAAGTTCTACACCAGGCTGGATACTTCTAAGGTCTTGCTGCATGTTCCTGTAGTCATAACACCATATATGTCTACATACATACATTTGCCAAATGTCATGCCACAGCCAGATGCTGAGATACCTTAATTCAACAAGCTCCACAGCCTGAAGCAGAACAAGTTCTAGTACCTCAACCTGATTCTGAACCCTTGAATGTTCTTGAACATAAACTTCCAGTGGATCAACATACTCAGAATGAAGATGATGTACATGTCAATGATCAGGTATTTGACTCAACTCCTTTACAATCTCAATATCTTTCTGATAGTCAAATGATTGTGAGAAGTGACCAAGGGGTTGTAGATCCACAACCTTTATCCCAGGTCAATGCACCAAACACTGATCCTAAATTCTCCAAACAATATCGTAGAAAGAAATTGTCATTCAAAAGAGCTATCCCTAGTAGTGATATTTTGAGTGAAACAGATTTGCCATCACAAAAGAAAAGTAAAACCATGTCAAAGGCAATCTTAAACCCATTCATTCCTTCAAGTTCACCCTTGTTACTCACAATGGGGGTAGATATTTTCGCACATGAAGCTGAAAACATTGTTATGCAAGTGGAGCAAGTTACAGTGCCTGCCATTATTACGGCAGAAGAACCTTCACAGGTTGATCGGGATTTGCGAAATCCCATTGCACCACCACTGACCTTCCAAGAGGAGGCTAGGGTGATCTCTAGTGCAGGTACAATGGATGCAGCTCAGGATTATGAGAGGAGTGATGTGAGAATTACTTCAAATCTGAGTGAAACACTAGCACGTGAGGTGAGTGATACTCAGAGAGCTATTGAGGTAAGAGCACACAATGACACATACACTTTATCTCTCATTGCTCAACTCAATCAAATGAAAGAAAGTCTTGCTCAAGCTGAAGAGGACAACAAAAACTTGAGGTTTGATATGGACAACATGAGAACTATCTTCAACAACAAAATCAGTGCACTTAAACTCTCTCAACGACAAGCAGTTGAAGATTCTGGAGATATCACAGTGGCTCAAGATCTTATTATATCATCTATGGCTAATCAGATTGAAGATCTTCAGAATAACGTAAATGAGAATCACTTAACCACTGAACATCGTCTCAGTCAGATTGAAAAGCAAAGTGATCATCAAGCAAAGGGGTTGAGACACTTATATAATATCATCAGCAGAACTCACTCATTTACAGCAGAAGAGAAGAAATTCTTTGGAGGTAGTGATGGAAGTGACCCTGGAGCTGGTACAAGTCATAAGACTGTAGAGGATTCCTCAACTAAGGGGGAGAAATCTAGAGGGGGAGGAAGTGCAAGTAAAGAGAAAATTGAAGATAGGAGTGAAGGGAAGAAGACAACTCATCAAGCAGCAGAACAGGAAGATGATGATGTAGAAGGTTTTTACTATACAGGTGAACCTGATATTGATCTGTTTGCTGACTTACAGTTTCCTGATGTTGGTGAAGAATTTGATGAACCAGATCTCAGTTTTTGGGATGATGAAGAGCAAATAATTCCTGATTCTGTTGAAACACAACAAATGAATTTTGAAGCAAACAAAGAACTCGAATAGAATGAAGCTAATCTGGCTATGAGAGAAGAGAGACTCAAGAAGACACTCGAACAATTAGCTCATAATGAAAGACTTCAATAGGCAGAACAGGAAGCACTTCAAAAGCAACATGCTCAAAAGCTGGAAGCTAGGAAGATGTACATCAAGTACAAAAATGGTGATAAGTGGGAACGTGCTCAAAAGGTAATTGACTCACCACAAACTTCCGACTATGATGATCGTCGGATGATTGCTATTTTTGAAAGCTTTAAACAGAAGAACCCTATACATGATATGTATTTGAAAGCTTTAAAGACAGAAATTGTGAGAATAACCATTGCATCTGATCCTAAGAATGGTGAGCTACTTATCTTTGTTGAATGTCATAAGCTCGGATCTCACAAAGTATCGCTTCAGTTCTTCTATGATAGATCTCTGTCAGAGCTTTGGGTGTTGAGACCAAAAGTAAGAACATCTTCTGAACTAGACATACTACTTCATGAAAAATTTCAAGAGTTTGCTGAAAGAGCTGGTCCTGAAGTTATAAATGACCCTCCACAAGTAAAAATTCTCAAGGGAGAAGTCATTCATACTGTTAATCTTCAGACAGACGAATTGTATACACACCTTGCCAGACATTTGGTATATGTTGAATATGCTCTTCGAAATCATGGTTTTGCATCACAAGAAAAGATTGAAGCTGCAAATCATATTCGATCCTATGCTCAGACCAACATGAAGAAGTACAAGCAGTATCAAGGTGAGTTGAGAAAGAAACTTGGAATACCACTGGTTTATCCTACAGATGTGTCATCCAGAAGGGAATTACTTGTTGATTCAGAAATGATCAAGAATCTACCGGATATGGATGAACAAGAAGAAGGAGAAATCAATGAGGAAGAAAGTAGTGAATGAAGATTAGCTCTACAAGTTATATCATTAGAGCCTTGATAGAACAAGATAGGATAATTGTCTTATATGATCAGTCTAGAGGATCATCTATCTTGTATTTATCTTTTCTGTTTGAATCTGGATAATGTTAATATAAACCAGAACTTTTACATTATTTACTTAGCATTTAAAGTGTTTTCTTTTACTTGTTTAATTGGGATTAGTTGAAGAATCCTCTAGGTATTTGCTTGTTATTGTATAACAAACAAATAGGGGGAGATTGAAAGGCATATGACTCAGCCTATTTGTAGTTCGAGGATCCTAATCCAATTAAACTAGATTGTAATAAGTAAATAATATCAACTGTCACAGGAATCTCAAAAGATGACAAGTCAATCTATAGTTTTGATGTTTTACACTGGAAGAAGATTCAGATATCTGATCAGGCCTCAAGGTAGCATTGAAACAAGTGGATTCATTTAAGAAGACAGAGATTTCTATTAGTGACAAGAAACAATTTCAGTACCGAATGATTGATGAGAGTGAAGAGTATAAAAAGACCACAGTGTTAAAAGTCACGATGAAGAACAGAGATTGGAGTTAGTCGTTCATGAACCAGACAGTACATCGAACGTCAACATCATGCCAGTGTATGTTCCTTATCATAATTACGTGGTTTTCAGAGGAGTATTGACTATTAAAGAATTTATATTAATTCTATTTTAATTGATTAAGTCAAGTAATTAAGTTAATAAATAAATTAATTCTATCAGAATTAATATATTTGTTAAAGTGATTATTAGATTAATTAAATAAGAATTAATATGAAAAAGGATTAATTAGTTAAATGATTTTTAATAAGTCATTTAATTAATTATAAACTGAAAAATATGATGATATAACTATCAAACTGATAGTTATACCGATAGTCATTCAGTTTTTAAAGGAGATAGTCATATTCAGTTCAAAGGAGATAGTCATATACAGTTCAAAGGAGATAGTCATATTTCATTCATATGGTAAGTTATACCGAATGTTATATTGACTTGATAAGTTATACCGAAAGTCATATTTAAGCTGGACAGTCATATTACATTGATTTGATAGTCATACCGATTGTCATATTAATGTAAAATGATTGTCATATCAGTTTAAATCAAGTAATATGACTATGGCTGTGTATATAAGGCAGAAGAATGCAGAAGGAAAAAAACCAGTCGAGCTAAACAAGAAAAATACACACAGCAGCTATTTTCTCTCTCTCTCAAGCTCAAGAACACCTTCAAATTTAATTCTGTAAATTCAAGTTCATCTCAGTTGTAATATCCTATCCATTGGAACTTGTTTACTTGTGATTCTTGTACTACTAGCGAATTAAGTTTCCTAGTTCACAAATTGATATCTTGATTTTATTAACTAAATTAGCAAAGTTCATGTTGAATTTTCTAATTAGTTATTAATTACTTGATAATCATTTGGACTGATTTTGTAACACCCATCAAGTTAATATATTGCTATATTCAACTTGAAATTTGTGTTATATTATTCCGCACAAAAATATTCATTTAAGTGAAAATTATTTAACGAATAAATTTTGAGAAAATGGTATAGATTGTATTCAACCCCCCCTTCTACAATCTTATCGGACCTAACACTAACCAAGTCCTAACAGCCTTTAGAGAAGGTATGTCATTCCCCATTAGTAGTATGTCATCAACATACAGTACTATGAATGCCACATGGCTCCCACTAACCTTCTTGTAAACACAAGGTTCATCTTCGTTTTGAATAAAGCCATACTCCTTGATTGTTTCATCAAAACGAATATTCCATCTCCTAGAGGCTTGCTTCAATCCGTAAATGGATCGACGTAATTTACATACCTTGCCAACTTTCCTTGGATCGACAAAACCTTCAGGTTGTGTCATGTACACATCCTCTTCAAGGCTCCCATTAAGGAAAGCTGTTTTGACATCCATTTGCCATATTTCGTAATCATGGAATGCTGCAATTGCAAGCAAAATCCGTATGGACTTGACCATTGCAACTGGTGAGAAAGTTTCATCATAGTCAATACCATGAATTTGTTTGAACCCTTTCGCAACCAGTCTTGCTTTATAGGTCTGAACATTTCCTTCCATGTCAGTTTTCTTCTTGAAAATCCATTTGCACCCTACAGGTTTTACCCCTTCAGGTGGGTCAACCAAATCCCAAACTTGGTTTTCGTACATGGAATCCATCTCGGATTTCATGGCTTCAAGCCATCTCTTAGAGTCTGGACTGTTCATAGCATCTTGATATGTGAGAGGCTCATCTTCATCTATGAGCATCAAATCCCCACATTGAGTCAAAAGAAATCCATATCTCTCTGGCTCATGGCGAATTCTACCAGATCTACGAACAACCTATGTTTCTTGAGCATTATCATTATTCTGCTCTTGTTCCACCTCAGGTTCAATGCTATTTTGTGGTTCTCGATCTTCATCGAGATCTATAGTCCTCCCACTGTTTCTTTTGGAAACAAAATCTCTTTCCATGAAGACAGCATCTCGAGCAATGAACACTTTCTGCTCAGAAGGACTATAAAAATAATACGCCTTTGTTTCTTTAGGGTATCCCACAAAATTGCACTCTTCGGATTTAGGTCCAAGCTTGTCAAATACTTGACATTTTCAAACGCCTTGCATCCCCAAACTTTCATAAAGTTCATGCCTGACCGTTTCTCCTCCCACATCTCATATGGAGTCTTTTGAACCTTCTTGGTTGGAACACGGTTAAGTGTGAAAGCCCCTATTTCTAGAGCATAACCCCAGAAACTTATTGGTAGATCTGCATGACTCATCATCGATCGTACCATGTCCAACAAGGTACGATTTCTCCTCTCTGAAACTCCATTCCATTGAGGTGTACCTGGCGGAGTGAGTTGTGATACAATACCACACTCTTTTAAATACTCTTTAAATTCGGTGCTTAAGTATTCACCCCCACGATCGGATCGTAAGATTTTAATACTTGCACCTTCGCCTATTTGCTTCTCTACTTCAGCCTTGTATTCTTTGAATTTTTCAAAAGAATCGGATTTATTCTTCATAAGATATACATATCCATATCTACTGAAGTCATCAGTAAATGTTATGAAGTAGTAGTAGCCTCCTCTAGCCATCACACGCATTGGGCCACATACATCACTATTTATTAGCTCCAAACGTTCAGTGGCCCTTTGACCCTTACCAGTAAAAGGGGCTTTAGTCATCTTACCAAGCAAACAAGATTCGCATTTTTCGTATGATTCAAAATCAAACTTATCCAAGTATCCATCCTTATGTAATTTGGATATGCGTTTCTCATTTATATGGCCTAGACGACAATGCTAGAGGTATGTTTGATTTGAGTCATTAACTTTAAGTCGTTTGTTTTCTATGTTACAGACAGGATTATCTAAATCAAGAACATATAAACCATTAAATAAATGCGCAACACCATAGGTAGGGCTGAGCATTCGGATAATTCGGTCCAAAACCGAACCGAACCGAAAAAACCGAAAATCCGAACAAGCATTTTCCGTGGAACCGAACCGAACCGAATAAGCATAGGAACCGAACCGAACCCGAACCGAAATAATTCGGTCTATTCGGTTCTATCCATAAAAACCGAAATTTGTAGCTAGAGCCTAGAAAAAATATTTCCATAATCTATTTATCCATAAATTAAATCACCTGCTAGTCTGCAATACCAGTATTTTCAAATGTAATAACAACATTAAATCATTAAAGGTACCCGGAATTTTAAGAGGGAGAGATTCAAGACTTCCTGTAGTATATACATATACACATGTGTATGTATAATTTTGTCTTCTGAGATCTGGACTATGACAGTAGTCAAAGTCAAATTGCAGAAATGAGGACCATTCTTTAACTTGATGGAGTATTGGAGTATATAATATTAAATATAGGGTACAACTATTTCTCTTTTCTTGTGCAAAAGCCTTTAATCATGTGCTACCTGATCACGCCCATTTCAATATAAAACATATAAAATTTAATGTAAATATATGTTTATTACAATTCGGGTATTTCGGTTTTGGACCGAAATTTGTTTAAAAAAACCGAACCGGTCCGAAATTTATTTCGGTTAAAACAGAAAAAACCGAATATCCGGAATTTCAAAATATTTGGAACCGAACCGAACCAAAATTACATATTTCGGTTCGGTTTTTCGGGTTCGGATCGGTTTTGCTCAGCCCTAACCATAGGTTAAATCATTCAAAGCAAAAGAGCAACTATTGTTCTTTATTATAAACAAAAAACCTTTCTTGTCCAAACAAGAAACAGAAATAATGTTTCTGCGAATCGCAGGCACGTAAAAACAGTTTTCAAGTTCTAAAACAAGCCTAGAGGGCAAAGATAAATAATAAGTTCCTACGGCTAAAGCAGCAACTCTTGCTCCATTGCCTACTCGTAGGTCCACTTCTCCCTTAGCCAAAGTCCTACTTCTCTGCAGTTCCTGAACATTTATACAAATGTGAGAAGCACATCCAGTATCCAATACCCAAGATGTAGAAATAGACAGATTGACTTTTATAACATAAAAATCTGATCCAGAAATCTGAACACCCTTCAATTTCTTCAGATCCTCCAAGTAAGCATGACAGTTTCTCTTCCAGTGACAGGCTTGTGACAGTAGTGACAATCACCTTTGTCAGCCTTTGCGACATCTCCTTTAGGCTTTTTAGCCTTTTTGAAAGAGGGCTTAGAAGGACTAAGATCTTTTGGTGTAACCTTTTTCTTGCCCTTCCATTTCCCCTTTCCCTTAGCACCTTTCTTGCCCACCATCATTATGGGAGCTTTCTCAGGTGCCTTGACCATATTTGCTTCAGTGGTCCTCAGCATGGCCAACAATTCCATAGGAGTCTTATCTTGCTCATTCATATTAGAAGTCATTATGAACTGAGCATAGTCGTTGTTCAAAGATTGCAAGATTATATCGACTTGAGCCTCTCACTGAAGCGGGAAACCCAAACGAGCAAGGTAATCACAATACCCAATCATCTTTAGAACATGTGGTCCGACTGGTCCATTGCCCTGCTTGCACGAGAAGAGTGCTTTGCTTGTGTTGAACTTTTCAACACGAGCATGTGATTGAAACATCGTTGAAAGATGTTCAAACATAGTATAAGCATTCATATCAAAATGCTGCTTCTGAAGCTCAGCATCCATAGTAGCAAGCATAAGACAAACCACATCAGTTGCATCATCAATATGCTTCTGATAAGCATTTCGTTGAGCAGCAGTGGCATTGTTAGCAGGGGCTGCCGGTGGAGGAATATCAATCACATAAGATTTCTTTTCCTGCATGAGAACAATTCTCAAATTCCTAGACCAGTCAAGGAAGTTCGATCCTGTCAGCTTGTCCTTCTCAAGGACTGATCGCACAGAGAAAGTATTGTTTGTATTTTGTGCCATTTGTTTTCTACAATGATAAAATGCATAAGATGAGTTAGATTGTTACATTAATTATGTTCAAGTGATTATGACATATTCATAATATATCTCCCACTATTTTTATCAAATTAATAGCCCTTACTATTAAATCGGAAAGAATATCCCATAAATCTTTCTAGTGTGCCAAGATCCATATTTCGTCATATCCTAAGTCAACCACTGGTAGTCCTTAAAACATGATTATTTAGGTAGACAATAGTTGTCAATTATATCATATATAATTCTTGGATAGTTTGGTGAACAACAATTGTTCTTGTCTATCTAATAGATTTTGAACCAAACTCTATGCTTCTAAGTTCATAATAATTGAATATAACCGTTTATTTTCACCTTATTATGACGACTCAGTTAAGTTAAACCCAATGATACAACGATCGAATATAACCGCTTATATTCGTCACATCTCACCACGATAGACAGGAGTCCCCTGCCACTGGCAGTCATTCCCCTTATCGATCTAGGATTCAATGAGTGTTCATTCATTGAAAAGCATCCGATTAAAACTTAATATTTTGTTAAGGGGTTTTGACTTAAAACGACCATGATCCCATCATAAAGAGATTCCCAATTTTTCCTTGAATTAAATACTTCAAATCAATATTCATCAATAGTTTGATTTCCAGGTTGTTGGAGGAGTCACAAGTGGCCTCACTTAATACCCAACTTCCTTACAGGTAAAACCCATTTTTGACAAAATCTCCCCATATCTAAATAATTGAAAATTTGTATTTAATTCCGTGTTTCATAAACACAAAAATCTCATGATCGTTTGTTCATTTTAAAATCTCGAATCGTTACAGATTTTATCTTGTTTAGCATGGCAAGCATGGTATGGGTGACGTATCTAATACATGCATACATCATTAATCTAATTAAAACATGCATACATTTTTCTACTCTACACATGCATCATATGTAAAGTGCATCACATAAATTAATATGCTATGGTTATGGCCCAATCCAATGCGATTTTTCCAAGCTAATGGAAAAATCATGGTCAATCTATGGTGGTAATGACTAATTATTACATAATCTCTTGCTGCGCTTCCAAAGCTGCCTTGATTGCCTCCAAGCTCCTCTTGAAACATTTTACAAAAGAACTCGAGTTGCATTCGAGATAAAATAATTACAAAAAGAAAAACGACAAGCAAGTCGTATTTAATCATTACAAACCATAAATTAAAATTAATAAAATAAATTGAAAACTAGGTCTTGGGGCCATAACCATGCATCATGCTCACATAGCAGTTAAAAGCAACACATATTGTATAATCACAATTTTATATAACATAAATTAAATATGATCAAATCATAAATAATAAAATTAACGCACTTTAATTAAATATTAATCTAGTAATCAAAATTACTAATTAATTTTTTTTATTTATAATTTATTATGCTAGGTTAAAATAAATCATGCAAACCCTAGCAGAATATCTTTGTGATTTATACAGAACTTGATTGTAACGCATGTCCAAGTCACGTTAACAAGCATAAATTCATTTAACCACGATACGCATCCTGTGTATGCGTGTCTGCTGTACAAAAACTACTGTAGCATATTTCTGGGTTTCAGTTCATCGTGTTCTTCATATAAGCTTATTGTTTCGTTTCCAAACTAATTATACAGACCTATGATTACATTTGCAGTTCATATCAATCACGTATCACAGATTCTGGAACGTTTAAAGATTTAAACCTAGTTTCAGTTTTGTAAGAACACGTATGTATATATATACTTACGTAAAAGCTATGCATGAACTGAAAATCACGCTCTGGACTGGTTTTTCAGATGTTTAGATCACGTTTTAATCTTATTAAAACATAGCAAGTTCCAACAGATCATAGAATGCAGCAAAACAAAAGAAAAAATGAAAGCATGTAGATCGTGATTTCATGCAGAATGGTTCTCGGGAAGAAAAACACAGTTCTTATCAAACATAACAGATCGTTTATATCATATGTAACCAGATTATCCAATTACACAAGCAGCTTTGATACCATTGTTGGTTTTGATCATCAATAGGCAGCGAAAATAGTAAATAAAAAAAATCGAAACCAAGCCCGGATCCATGTATAATAATTCGGATAATCATGGTAGTAAGAACGTTTACCTTATCAGAGCTTTATAATTGTAGAATAACGATGTTGAAAGCCTCCCACGATTACTGAGCACTCCTCTTCGAAGCCCCCTCTATGGTATCCACTCGAACAATATCAAGAACGTCTCACGATCTTGCCTGGAAGGGAGGTACTAGCCACCAATGGATGATATGAGATCTCGGTTTTTCTCTCCTGCCCTCAAGCTATCTCACGGCTGTATATGTTCTCACAGCTTGCTTTTGACCTATCATATTGTATTTATATGATAGTGAAAAGAAAAGGCCATACTTAGTAAAACCTAGCCCAAGTGAAAAATAGCCCAAGTAGTTTTATTAAATAATAGAATCAAATTCTATTACTTAAATAATAATTAAGTCATACTCAATTATTATAATCAGAAAATCATATCTCATATATATTTGAATTTTATTTTAGCTCAATTAATTAAGTCTTACTTAATCATCAATTTAATAAAATCCAATTTATCATTAATTAATTTAAATTCATAATTTAAATTAATTCTTCCTTAAATTGTTCTATGTGTGTGACCCTATATGTTATTATTTAATTGGCAATAATTTTATTCTCCAATAAAATTATAAACAATGAGCGGCATATAGTAATACATCATTGCTACCCAATTAAATAATAATTAAATCGTGATTCGATAATACCTTTTGTGATTAATGTCTCCGTGTAGTATAATCCCTTTAACCAAATATTATAGATTAAACTCGAGACATGTTTATTGTCATCCTCTTCATAATTTAATCCAGGTTTACTTGATCCATGAGTAGACTATTAACAACAAATCACTATTTGAGCACGGCCATGCATTTTATAGTCTCACTCAATCAAGAGGCCAATAATATCTCTCCTACCTGATAGGAGGGTTAAATCCTTTATCTATCATTCATATTTCTCATACGATTCACAATATACCCGATGTCCACTTTTATCATCACCCGGTCAAAGGTAACTTTTAATGTAGTCAAAGTATATTATCCTCGTATAGAAATATAATGATCTCAAGTCAAAGGATCATTACACCATTATCACTGTGAGTCTTTCTTATGACTTAATTAACATGAAGAATCTCACTTTGGGTATGTCCAGTACCATGTACTCCTACATGTACCTATGTATTGACTTTAGTAACTCCATACTTATAACCAATGAGATGTGGTTATCTGTCAAACAACATACTAGTCTATATATATAATTATTGTCCTGATATAATAATAATCGACTAGGGACCTTTAAGAATATGATTTAATATATAATCTCAAGTTCAAGTCATGTACTTAAACTATACAATGGGTATCATTATTCTAAGGACATTTATTATGCTAACAAATATATCGCAGTAATTAAAGTCATAATAAATACATTTATTTAATAATCAAATGACATAAGGTTTATTTAAGAAACAATGTATTGCCTCTAGGGCACCTACAATAACATATTTTTACATATTTTGTTCCTATGGGTTATTGGAATTCAACGAAATTTTATTTGACGCAGTTCGGACCGGAATCGGAGCTGATATGATCGAAACTCGGTTTTCGAAACCATGAACCCTAAACCCTAAACCTTAAACCCCTAAACCCTAAACCTTAGACCCTAAACCCTAAAATCTTAAACCCTCAAACCCTAAACCCTAAAACCTAAACCCTAAACCTTAAACCCTAAACCAGCATTCAACCAAATTTTATTTGACGCAGTTCAGACTTAAAAATTGAGTCGGACCACTTTGTGGATATTTTTACATATTTGGTTCCTATGGGTTATTGGAATTCAATGAAATTTTATTTGACGTAGTTCGGACCGGAATCTGAGTTGATATGATCGAAACTTGGCTTTCGGAAAATTCTCAAAGGGGTTAGTACACGGGATATTGCTAAAAATTCATTCGGACCATTTTGTTGATATTTTTATATATTTTGTTCCTATGGGTTATTAAAATACAACAAAATTTTATTTGACGTAGTTCGAAGCTGAATCGGACCTGATATGATTGAAAATCGGTTTTCGGATAATCCTCAAAGGGGTTAGTACACGAAATATTGTTAAAAATCAGGTCGGACCATTTCATGGACATTTTTACATATTTTGTTCCTATGGGTTATTGGGATTCAACAAAAATTTATTTTACGCATTTCGGACCTGAATCGGAGCTGATATAATCGAAACTCAATTTTCGGATATTCCCAATGGGGTTAGTACACGGGATATTGTTAAAAATTGAGTCGGACCATTTTGTGGATATTTTTACATATTTTGTTCCTATGGGTTATTGGAATTCAATGAAATTTTATTTGGTGCCGGTCGGACCTGAATCGGGGCTGAAATGACCGAAACTCGGTTTTCGGATAATCCTCAAAGGGGTTAGTACACGGGATATTTTTAAAAATCGAGTCGAACCATTTTATGGATATTTTTACATATTTTGTTTTTATGGGTTATCGGAATTCAATGAAATTTTATTTGACGCAATTCAGACCCGAATCGGAGCTGATATGATCGAAACTCGATTTTCGGATAATCCTAAAAAGGTGTTAGCATACGGGGTATTGTTAAAAATTGAGTCGGGCCATTTTGTGGATATTTTTACATATTTTGTTCCTAAGGAACCCTGAACCCTAAACCCTAAATCGTAAATCTTAAACCCCTAAACCCTTACCCCCAAACCCTAAACCTTAGACCCTAAACCCTAAAACCTTAAATCCTAAAACCCTAAACCCTAAACCTTAAAACCTAAACCAGCATTCAACCAAATTTTATTTGATGCAGTTCAGACTTGAATCCAAGCTGATATGATCGAAACTCTGTTTTCGGATAATCCTCAAAGGGGTTAGTACACGTGATATTGTTAAAAATCGAGTCGGACCATTTTCTGGATATTTTTACATATTTTGTTCCTATGGGTTATTGGAATTCAACGAAATTTTATTTGACGCAGTTCGGACCGGAATCGGAGCTGATATGATCGAAACTCGGTTTTCAGAAAATTCTCAAAGGGGTTAGTACACGGGATATTGTTAAAAATCAAGTCGGACCATTTTGTGGATAATTTTACATATTTTGTTCCTATGGCTTATTGTAATTCACCAAAATTTTATTTGACGCAATTCAGACCTGAATCGGAGTTGATATCATCGAAACTCGGTTTTTGGATAATCCTCAAAGGGCCTAGTACATGGGATATTGTTAAAAATTGAGTCCGACCATTTTGTGGATATTTGTACATATTTCGTTCCAATGGGTTATTGGGATTCAATGAAATTTTATTTGACGCATTTCGGACATGAATCGGAGCTGATATGATCGAAACTCGGTTTTCGGAAAATTCTCAAAGGGGTTAGTACATGGGATATTGTTAAAAATCAAGTCCGACCATTTTGTGGATATTTTTACATACTTTGTTCCTATGGGTTATTGGGATTCAACAAAAATTTATTTTACGCATTTCGGACCTGAATCGGAGCTGATATGATCGAAACTCGGTTTTCGAAAAATTCTCAAAGGGGTTAGTACACAGGATATTGTTAAAAATCAAGTCAGACCATTTTGTGGATATTTTTACATATTTTGTTCTTATGGGTTATTGGGATTCAACGAAATTTTATTTGACGCAATTCGGACATGAATCGGAGCTGATATGATCGAAACTCGATTTTCGGATAATCCTCAAAGGGGCTAGTACATGGCATATTGTTAAAAATCGTGTCGGACCATTTTGTGGATATTTTTTCATATTTTGTTCTTATGGGTTATTGGAATTAAATGAAATTTTATTTGGTGCAGTTCGGACCTGAATCGGGGTTGAAATTACCGAAACTCGGTTTTCGAATAATCCTCGAAGGGATATTTTTAGTACACGAGATATTGTTAAAAATTGAGTCAAACCAGATTAGGGATATTTTTACATATTTTATTCTTATGGATTATTTGAATTCAATGAAATTTTATTTGACGAAATTTGGACCTGAATTGGAGCTGATATGATAGAAACTCGGTTTTCGGATAATCCTAAATAGGTGTTTGCACATGGGATATTGTTAAAAATCGAGTCGGGAAAATTTGTGGATATTTTTACATATTTCGTTCCTATGGGTTATTGGAATTCAACGAAATTTTATTTGACGGAGTTCGGACCGGAATCAGAGCTGATATGATCGAAACTCGGTTTTCGGAACCATGAACCCTAAACCCTAAACCCTAAATCCTAAACCTTAAACCCCTAAACCCTAAACGTTAGACCCTAAACCCTAAAATCTTAAACCCTCAAACCCTAAACCCTAAAACCCAAACCCTAAACCTTAAACCCTAAACCAGCATTCAACCAAATTTTATTTGACGCAGTTCAGACTTAAAAATCGAGTCGGACCACTTTGTGGATATTTTTACATATTTGGAGCCTATGGGTTGTTGGAATTCAATGAAATTTTATTTGACGCAGTTCGGGCCGGAATCGGAGCTGATATGATCGAAACTCGACTTTCGGAACCATGAACCCTAAACCTTAAATCCTAAACCAAAAACCCCTAAACCCTAAACCTTAGACCCTAAACCCTAAAATCTTAAACCCTCAAACCCTAAAACCTAAACCCTAAACCAGCATTCAACCAAATTTTATTTGACGCAGTTCAGACTTTATTTGACGCATTTCGGACTTTTTGTTCCTATGGGTTATTGGGATTCAACAAAAATTTATTTGACGCATTTCGGACCTGAATCGGAGCTGATATAATCGAAACTCGATTTTCGGATATTCCCAATGGGGTTAGTACACGGGATATTGTTAAAAATTGAGTCGGACCATTTTGTGGATATTTTTACATATTTTGTTCCTATGGGTTATTGGAATTCAATGAAATTTTATTTGGTGCCGGTCGGACCTGAATCGGGGCTGAAATGATCGAAACTCGGTTTTCGGATAATCCTCAAAGGGGTTAGTACACGGGATATTGTTAAAAATCGAGTCGAACCATTTTATGGATATTTTTATATATTTTGTTCTTATGGGTTATTGGAATTCAATGAAATTTTATTTGACGTAATTCGGACCCGAATCGGAGCTGATATGATCGAAACCCGACTTTCGAATAATCCTAAAAAGGTGTTAGCATACGGGGTATTGTTAAAAATCGAGTCGGGCCATTTTGTGGATATTTTTACAGATTTTGTTCCTATGGGTTATTAAAATTCAACACAATTTTATTTGACGTAGTTCGAACCTAAATCAGACCTGATATGATTGAACATCGGTTTTCGGATAATCCTCAAAGGGGTTAGTACACGAAATATTGTTAAAAATCGGGTCGGACCATTTCGTGGACATTTTTACATATTTTGTTCCTACGGGTTATTGGGATTCAACAAAATTTTATTTGACGCGTTTCGGACCTGAATCGGAGCTGATATAATCGAAACTCGATTTTCGGATATTCCCAAAGGGGTTAGTACACGGGATATTGTTAAAAATCGAGTCGGACCATTTTGTGGATATTTTTACATATTTTGTTCCTATGGATTATTGGAATTCAATGAAATTTTATTTGGTGCCGGTCGGACCTGAATCGGGGCTGAAATGACCGAAACTCGGTTTTCGGATAATCTTCAAAGGGGTTAGTACACGGGATATTGTTAAAAATTGAGTCGAACCATTTTATGGATATTTTTACATATTTTGTTCTTATGGGTTATTGGAATTCAACGAAATTTTATTTGACGCAGTTCGGACCGGAATCGGAGCTGATATGTTCGAAACTCGGTTTTCGGAACCATGAACCCTAAACCCTAAATCCTAAACCTTAAATCCCTAAACCCTAAACCTTAGTCCCTAAACCCTAAAATATTAAACCCTCAAACCCTAAAACCTAAACCCTAAACCTTAAACCCTAAACCCTAAACCAGCATTCAACCAAATTTTATTTTACGCGGTTTAGACTTAAAAATCGAGTTGGACCACTTTGTGGATATTTTTACATATTAGGTTCCTATGGGTTATTGGAATTCAATGAAATTTTATTTGACGCAGTTCGGACCAGAATCGGAGCTGATCGGCGTTCGGAAATTCTCAAAGGGGTTAGTACACGGGATATTGCTAAAAATCCAGTCGGACCATTTTGTGGATATTTTATATATTTTGTTCCTATGGGTTATTAAAATTCAACAAAATTTTATTTGACGTAGTTCGAACCTGAATCGGACCTGATATGATTGAAAATCGGTTTTCGGATAATCCTCAAAGGAGTTAGTACACGAAATGTTGCTAAAAATCGGGTTGGACCATTTCATGGACATTTTTACATATTTTGTTCCTACGGGTTATTGGGATTCAACAAAAATTTATTTGACGCATTTCGGACCTGAATCGGAACTGATATAATCAAAACTCGATTTTCGGATATTCCCAAAAGGGGTTAGTACACGGGATATTGTTAAAAATTGAGTCAGACTATTTTGTGGATATTTTTACATATTTTGTTAATATGGGTTATTGGAATTCAATGAAATTTTATCTGGTGCCGTTCGGACCTGAATCGGGGCTCAAATGATCGAAACTTGGTTTTCGGATAATTCTCAAAGGGGTTAGTACACGGGATATTGTTAAAAATCAAGTCGGACCATTTTGTGGATATTTTTACAGATTTTGTTCCTCTGGGTTATTGGAATTCAACGAAATTTTATTTGACGCAGTTCAGACCGGAATCGGAGCTGATATGATCGAAACTCTATTTTCGGAAAATTCTCAAAGGGGTTAGTACACGGGATATTGTTAAAAATCAAGTCGGACCATTTTATGCATATTTTTACAGATTTTGTTCCTATGGGTTATTAAAATTCAACAAAATTTTATTTGACGTAGTTCGAACCTGAATCGGACCTGATCTGAATGAAAATCGGTTTTCGAATAATCCTCAAAAGGGTTAGTACACGAAATACTGTTAAAAATCGGGTCGGACCATTTCATGGATATTTTTACATATTTTGTTCCTACGGGTTATTGGGATTCAACAAAATTTTATTTGATGCATTTCGGACCTCAATCGGAGCTGATATAATTGAAACTCGATTTTCGGATATTCCCAAAGGGGTTAGTACACGGGATATTGTTAAAAATTGAGTTGGACCATTTTGTTGATATTTTTACATATTTTGTTCCTGTGGGTTATTGGAATTCAATGAAATTTTATTTGGTGCCGGTCGGACCTGAATCGGGGCTGAAATGACCGAAACTCGGTTTTTGGATAATCCTCAAAGGGGTTAGTACACGGGATATTGTTAAAAATCGAGTCGAACCATTTTATGGATATTTTTACATATTTCGTTCTTATGGGTTATTGGAATTCAATGAAATTTTATTTGACGTAATTCGGACCCGAATCGGAGCTGATATGATCGAAACCCGATTTTCGGATAATCCTAAAAAGATGTTAGCATACGGGGTATTGTTAAAAATCGAGTCGGGCCATTTTCTGGATATTTTTAGAGATTTTGTTCCTATGTGTTATTAAAATTCAACATAATTTTATTTGACGTAGTTCGAACCTGAATCGGACCTGATAAGATTGAAAATCGGTTTTTGGATAATCCTCAAAAGGGTTAGTACACGAAATATTGTTAAAAATTGGGTCGGACCATTTCATGGACATTTTTACATATTTTATTCCTACGGGTTATTGGGATTCAACAAAAATTTTTTTGACGCGTTTCGGACCTGAATCGGAGCTGATATAATCGAAACTCGATTTTCGGATATTCCCAAAGGGGTTAGTACACGGGATATTGTTAAAAATCGAGTCGGACCATTTTGTGGATATTTTTACATATTTTGTTCCTATGGGTTATTGGAATTCAATAAAATTTTATTTGGTGCCGGTCGGACCTGAATCGAGGCAGAAATGAATGAAACTCGGTTTTCGGATAATCTTCAAAGGGTTTAGTACACAGGATATTGTTAAAAATCGATTCGAACCATTTTATGGATATTTTTACATATTTTGTTCTTATGTGTTATTGGAATTCAACGAAATTTTATTTGACGAAGTTCGGACCGGAATCGGAGCTGATATGATCGAAACTCGGTTTTCGGAACCATGAACCCTAAACCCTAAACCCTAACTCCTAAACCTTAAACCCCTAAACCCTAAACCTTAGACCATAAACCCTAAAATCTTAAACCCTCAAACCCTAAACCCTAAAATCTAAACCCTAAACCCTAGACCAGCATTCAACCAAATTTTATTTGACGCGGTTCAGACTTAAAAATCGAGTCGGACCACTTTGTGGATATTTTTACATATTTGGTTCCTATGGGTTATTGGAATTCAATGAAATTTTATTTGACGCAGTTCGGACCAGAATCCGAGCTGATATGTTCGAAATTCGGCTTTCGGAAAATTCTCAAAGGGGTTAGTACACGGGATATTGCTAAAAATCCAGTCGGACCATTTTATGGATATTTTTATATATTTTGTTCCTCTGGGTTATTAAAATTCAACAAAATTTTATTTGACGTAGTTCGAACCTGAATCGGACTTGATATGATTGAAAATCGGTTTTCGGATAATCGTCAAAGGGGTTAGTACACGAAATATTGTTAAAAATCGGGTCGGACCATTTCATGGACATTTTTACATATTTTGTTCCTATGGGGTATTGGGATTCAACAAAATTTTATTTGATGCATTTCGGACCTCAATCGGAGCTGATATAATTGAAACTCGATTTTCGGATATTCCCAAAGGGGTTAGTACACGGGATATTGTTAAAAATTGAGTCGGACCATTTTGCTGATATTTTTACATATTTTGTTCCTATGGGTTATTGGAATTTAATGAAATTTTATTTGGTGCCGGTCGGACCTGAATCGGGGCTGAAATGACCGAAACTCGGTTTTTGGATAATCCTCAAAGGGGTTAGTACACGGGATATTGTTAAAAATCGAGTCGAACCATTTTATGGATATTTTTACATATTTCGTTCTTATGGGTTATTGGAATTCAATGAAATTTTATTTGACGTAATTCGGACCCGAATCGGAGCTGATATGATCGAAACCCGATTTTCGGATAATCCTAAAAAGGTGTTAGCATACGGGATATTGTTAAAAATCGAGTCGGGCCATTTTGTGGATATTTTTAGAGATTTTGTTCCTATGGGTTATTAAAATTCAATAAAATTTTATTTGACGTAGTTCGAACCTGAATCGGACCTGATATGATTGAAAATCGGTATTCGGATAATCCTCAAAAGGGTTAGTACACGAAATATTGTTAAAAATTGGGTCGGACCATTTCATCAACATTTTTACATATTTTGTTCCTACGGGTTATTGGGATTCAACAAAATTTTATTTGACGCGTTTCGGACCTGAATCGGAGCTGATATAATCGAAACTCGATTTTCGGATATTCCCAAAGGGGTTAGTACACGGGATATTGTTAAAATTCGAGTCGGACCATTTTGTGGATATTTTTACATATTTTGTTCCTATGGGTTATTAGAATTCATTGAAATTTTATTTGGTGCCGGTCGGACCTGAATCGGGGCTGAAATGACCGAAACTCGGTTTTCGGATAATCTTCAAAGGGGTTAGTACACGGGATATTGTTAAAAATCGAGTCGAACCATTTTATGGGTATTTTTACATATTTTGTTCTTATTGGTTATTGGAATTCAACGAAATTTTATTTGACGCGGTTCGGACCGGAATCGTAGCTGATATGATCGAAACTCGGTTTTCGGAACCATGAACCCTAAACCCTAAATCCTAAACCTTAAACCCCTAAACACTAAACCTTAGACCCTAAACCCTAAAATCTTAAACCCTCAAACCCAAAACCCTAAAACCTAAAACTTAAACCCTAAACCCTAAACCAGGATTCAACCAAATTTTATTTGACGCGGTTCAGACTTAAAAATCGAGTCGGACCACTTTGTGGATATGTTTATATATTTGGTTCCTATGGGTTATTGGAATTCAATGAAATTTTATTTGACGTAATTCGGACCCGAATCGGAGCTGATATGATCGAAACCCGATTTTCGGATAATCCTAAAAAGGTGTTGGTACACGGGATATTGTTAAAAATCAAGTCCGACCATTTTATGCATATTTTTACAGATTTTGTTCCTATGGGTTATTAAAATTCAACAAAATTTTATTTGACGTAGTTCGAACCTGAATCGGACCTGATCTGAATGAAAATCGGTTTTCGAATAATCCTCAAAAGGGTTAGTACACGAAATATTGTTAAAAATCGGGTCGGACCATTTCATGGACATTTTTACATATTTTGTTCCTACGGGTTATTGGGATTCAACAAAAGTTTATTTGACGCGTTTCGGACCTGAATCGGAGCTGATATAATCGAAACTTGATTTTCGGATATTGCCAAAGGGGTTAGTACAAGGGATATTGTTAAAAATCGAGTCGGACCATTTTGTGGATATTTTTACATATTTTGTTCCTATGGGTTATTGGAATTCAATGAAATTTTATTTGGTGCCGGTCGGACCTGAATCGGGGCTGAAATGACCGAAACTCGGTTTTCGGATAATCCTCAAAGGGGTTAATACACGGGATATTGTTAAAAATCGAGTCGAACCATTTTATGGATATTTTTACATATTTTATTCTTATGGGTTATTGGAATTCAATGAAATTTTATTTGACGTAATTCGTACCCGAATCGGAGCTGATATGATCGAAACCCGATTTTCGGATAATCCTAAAAAGGTGTTAGCATACGGGGTATTGTTAAAAATCGAGTCGGGCCATTTTGTGGATATTTTTACAGATTTTGTTCCTATGGGTTATTAAAATTCAACAAAATTTTATTTGACGTAGTTCGAACCTAAATCGGACCTGATATGATTGAACATCGGTTTTCGGATAATCCTCAAAGGGGTTAGTACACGAAATATTGTTAAAAATCGGGTCGGACCATTTCGTGGACATTTTTACATATTTTGTTCCTACGGGTTATTGGGATTCAACAAAATTTTATTTGACGCGTTTCGGACCTAAATCGGAGCTGATATAATCGAAACTCGATTTTCGGATATTCCCAAAGGGGTTAGTACACTGGATATTGTTAAAAATCGAGTCGGACCATTTTGTGGATATTTTTACATATTTTGTTCCTATGTGTTATTAAAGTTCAACATAATTTTATTTGACGTAGTTCGAACCTGAATCGGACCTGATATGATTGAAAATCGGTTTTCGGATAATCCTCAAAAGGGTTAGTACACGAAATATTGTTAAAAATTGGGTCTGACCATTTCATCGACATTTTTACATATTTTGTTCCTACGGGTTATTGGGATTCAACAAAATTTTATTTGACGCGTTTCGCACCTGAATCGGAGCTGATATAATCGAAACTCGATTTTCGGATATTCCCAAAGGGGTTAGTACACGGGATATTGTTAAAAATCGAGTCGGACCATTTTGTGGATATTTTTCAATATTTTGTTCCTATGGGTTATTGGAATTCATTGAAATTTTATTTGGTGCCGGTCGGACCTGAATCGGGGCTGAAATGACCGAAACTCGGTTTTCGGATAATCTTCAAAGGGGTTAGTACACGGGATATTGTTAAAAATCGAGTCGAACCATTTTATGGATATTTTTACATATTTTGTTCTTATTGGTTATTTGAATTCAACGAAATTTTATTTGACGCGGTTCGGACCGGAATCGCAGCTGATATGATCGAAACTCGGTTTTCGGAACCATGAACCCTAAACCCTAAATCCTAAACCTTAAACCCCTAAACCCTAAACCTTAGACCCTAAACCCTAAAATCTTAAACCCTCAAACCCAAAACCCTAAAACCTAAACCCTAAAACTTAAACCCTAAACCAGCATTCAACCAAATTTTATTTGACGCGGTTCAAACTTAAAAATCGAATCGGACCACTTTGTGGATATTTTTATATATTTGGTTCCTATGGGTTATTGGAATTCAATGAAATTTTATTTGACGCAGTTCGGACCAGAATCGGAGCTGATATGTTCGAAACTCGGCTTTCGGAAAATTCTCAAAGGGGTTAGTACACGGGATATTGCTAAAAATCCAGTCAGAACATTTTGTGGATATTTTTATATATTTTGTTCTTATGGGTTATTAAAATTCAACAAAATTTTATTTGACGTAGTTCGAACCTGGATCGGACCTGATATGATTGAAAATCGGTTTTCGGATAATCCTCAAAGGGGTTAGTACACGAAATATTGTTAAAAATTGGGTCGGACCATTTAATGGACATTTTTACATATTTTGTTCCTATGGGTTATTGGGATTCAACAAAAATTTATTTGACGCATTTCGAACCTGAATCGGAGCTGATATAATCGAAACTCGATTTTCAGATATTCCCAAAGGGGTTAGTACGCGGGATATTGTTAAAAATTGAGTCGGACTATTTTGTGGATATTTTTACATATTTTGTTCCTATGGGTTATTGGAATTCAATGAAATTTTATTTGGTGTCGTTCGGACCTAAATCGGGGCTGAAATGACCGAAACTCGGTTTTCGGATAATCCTCAAAGGGGTTAGTACACGGGATATTGTTAAAAATAGGGTCGAATTACATATTTTGTTCTTTTGGGTTATTGGAATTCAATGAAATTTTATTTGATGTAATTCGGACCCGAATCGGAGCTGATATGATCGAAACCCGATTTTCGGATAATCCTAAAAAGGTGTTGGTACACGGGATATTGTTAAAAATCAAGTCGGACCATTTTATGCTTATTTTTACAGATTTTGTTCCTATGGGTTATTAAAATTCAAAAAAATTTTATTTGACGTAGTTCGAACCTGAATCGGACCTGATCTGAATGAAAATCGGTTTTCGAATAATCCTCAAAAGGGTTAGTACACGAAATATTGTTAAAAATCGGGTCGGACCATTTCATGGACATTTTTACATATTTTGTTCCTACGGGTTATTGGGATTCAACAAAATTTTATTTGACGCGTTTCGGACCTGAATCGGAGCTGATATAATCGAAACTTGATTTTCGGATATTGCCAAAGGGGTTAGTACAAGGGATATTGTTAAAAATCGAGTCGGACCATTTTGTGGATATTTTTACATATTTTGTTCCTATGGGTTATTGGAATTCAATGAAATTTTATTTGGTGCCGGTCGGACCTGAATCGGGGCTGAAATGACCGAAACTCGGTTTTCGGATAATCCTCAAAGGGGTTAATACACGGGATATTGTTAAAAATCGAGTCGAACCATTTTATGGATATTTTTACATATTTTATTCTTATGGGTTATTGGAATTCAATGAAATTTTATTTGACGTAATTCGTACCCGAATCGGAGCTGATATGATCGAAACCCGATTTTCGGATAATCCTAAAAAGGTGTTAGCATACGGGGTATTGTTAAAAATCGAGTCGGGCCATTTTGTGGATATTTTTACAGATTTTGTTCCTATGTGTTATTAAAATTCAACATAATTTTATTTGACGTAGTTCGAACCTGAATCGGACCTGATATGATTGGAAATCGGTTTTCGGATAATCCTCAAATGGGTTAGTACACGAAATATTGTTAAAAATCGGGTCGGACCATTTCATGGACATTTTTACATATTTTGTTCCTACGGGTTATTGGGATTCAACAAAATTTTATTTGACGCGTTTCGGACCTGAATCGGAGCTAATATAATCGAAACTCGATTTTTGGATATTCCCAAAGGGGTTAGTACACGGGATATTGTTAAAAATCGAGTCGGACCATTTTGTGGATATTTTTACATATTTTGTTCCTATGGGTTATTGGAATTCATTGAAATTTTATTTGGTGCCGGTCGGACCTGAATCGGGGCTGAAATGACCGAAACTCGGTTTTCGGATAATCTTCAAAGGGTTAGTACACGGGATATTGTTAAAAATCGAGTCGAACCATTTTATGGATATTTTTACAAATTTTGTTCTTATTGGTTATTGGAATTCAACGAAATTTTATTTGACGCGGTTCGGACCGGAATCGCAGCTGATATGATCGAAACTCGGTTTTCGGAACCACGAACCCTAAACCCTAAATCCTAAACCTTAAACCCCTAAACCCTAAACCTTAGACCCTAAACCCTAAAATCTTAAACCCTCAAACCCAAAACCCTAAAACCTAAACCCTAAAACTTAAACCCTAAACCCTAAACCAGCATTCAACCAAATTTTATTTGACGCGGTTCAGACTTAAAAATCGAGTTGGACCACTTTTTGGATATTTTTATATATTTGGTTCCTATGGGTTATTGGAATTCAATGAAATTTTATTTGACGCAGTTCGGACCAGAATCGGAGCTGATATGTTCGAAACTCGGCTTTCGGAAAATTCTCAAAGGGGTTAGTACACGGGATATTGCTAAAAATCCAGTCAGAACATTTTGTGGATATTTTTATATATTTTGTTCCTATGGGTTATTAAAATTCAACAAAATTTTATTTGACGTAGTTCGAACCTGGATCGGACCTGATATGGTTGAAAATCGGTTTTCGGATAATCCTCAAAGGGGTTAGTACACGAAATATTGTTAAAAATCGGGTCGGACCATTTAATGGACATTTTTACATATTTTGTTCCTATGGGTTATTGGGATTCAACAAAAATTTATTTGACGCATTTCGGACCTGAATCGGAGCTGATATAATCGAAACTCGATTTTCAGATATTCCCAAAGGGGTTAGTACACGGGATATTGTTAAAAATTGAGTCGGACTATTTTGTGGATATTTTTACATATTTTGTTCCTATGGGTTATTGGAATTCAATGAAATTTTATTTGGTGCCATTCGGACCTAAATCGGGGTTGAAATGACCGAAACTCGGTTTTCGGATAATCCTCAAAGGAAACTCGGTTTTCGGATAATCCTCAAAGGGGTTAGTACACGGGATATTGTTAAAAATAGAGTCGAATTACATATTTTGTTTTTTTGGGTTATTGGAATTCAATGAAATTTTATTTGACGTAATTCGGACCCGAATCGGAGCTGATATGATCGAAACCCGATTTTCGGATAATCCTAAAAAGGTATTGGTACACGGGATATTGTTAAAAATCAAGTCGGACCATTTTATGCATATTTTTACAGATTTTGTTCCTATGGGTTATTAAAATTCAACAAAATTTTATTTGGCGTAGTTCGAACCTGAATCGGACCTGATCTGAATGAAAATCGGTTTTCGAATAATCCTCAAAAGGGTTAGTACACGAAATATTGTTAAAAATCGGGTCGGACCATTTCATGGACATTTTTACATATTTTGTTCCTACGGGTTATTGGGATTCAACAAAATTTTATTTGACGCGTTTCGGACCTGAATCGGAGCTGATATAATCGAAACTTGATTTTCGGATATTGCCAAAGGGGTTAGTACAAGGGATATTGTTAAAAATCGGGTCGGACCATTTTGTGGATATTTTTACATATTTTGTTCCTATGGGTTATTGGAATTCAGTGAAATTTTATTTCGTGTCGGTCGGACCTGAATCGGGGCTGAAATGACCGAAACTCGGTTTTCGGATAATCCTCAAAGTGGTTAATACACGGGATATTGTTAAAAATCGAGTCGAACCATTTTATGGATATTTTTACATATTTTATTCTTATGGGTTATTGGAATTCAATGAAATTTTATTTGACGTAATTCGGACCCGAATCGGAGCTGATATGATCGAAACCCGATTTTCGGATAATCCTAAAAAGGTGTTAGCATACGGGGTATTGTTAAAAATCGAGTCGGGCCATTTTGTGGATATTTTTACAGATTTTGTTCCTATGTGTTATTCAAATTCAACATAATTTTATTTGACGTAGTTCGAACCTGAATCGGACATGATATGATTGGAAATCGGTTTTCGGATTATCCTCAAATGGGTTAGTACACGAAATATTGTTAAAAACTGGGTCGGACCATTTCATGGACATTTTTACATATTTTGTTCCTACGGGTTATTGGGATTCAACAAAATTTTATTTGACGCGTTTCGGACCTGAATCGGAGCTAATATAATCGAAACTCGATTTTCGGATATTCCCAAAGGGGTTAGTACACGGGATATCGTTAAAAATCGAGTCGGACCATTTTGTGGATATTTTTACATATTTTGTTCCTATGGGTTATTGGAATTCAATGAAATTTTATTTGGTGCCGGTCGGACCTGAATCGGGGCAGAAATGACCGAAACTCGGTTTTCGGATAATCTTCAAAGGGTTTAGTACACAGGATATTGTTAAAAATCGAGTCGAACCATTTTATGGATATTTTAACATATTTTGTTCTTATGGGTTATTGGAATTCAACGAAATTTTATTTGACGCAGTTCGGACCGGAATCGGAGCTGATATGATCGAAACTCGATTTTCGGAACCATGAACCCTAAACCCTAAATCCTAAACCTTAAACCCCTAAACCTTAGACCCTAAACCCTAAAATCTTAAACCCTCAAACCCTAAACCCTAAAACAAACCCTAAATCGTAAACCCTAAACCTGCATTCAACCAAATTTTATTTGACGCGGTTCAGACTTAAAAATCGAGTCGGACCACTTTGTGGATATTTTTACATATTTGGTTCCTATGGGTTATTGGAATTCAATGAAATTTTATTTGACGTAGTTCGGACCAGAATCGGAGCTGATATGTTCGAAAATCGGCTTTCGGAAAATTCTCAAAAGGGTTAGTACACGGGATATTGAAAAAAATACAGTCGGTCCATTTTGTGGATATTTTTATATATTTTTTTCCTATGGGTTATTAAAATTCAACAAAATTTTATTTGACGTAGTTCGAACCTGAATGGGACCTGATATGATTGAAAATCGGTTTTCGGATAATCCTCAAAGGGGTTAGTACACGAAATATTGTTAAAAATCGGGTCGGACCATTTCATGGACATTTTTACATATTTTGTTCCTATGGGTTATTGGGATTCAACAAAAATTTATTTGACGCATTTCGGACCTGAATCGGAGCTAATATAATCGAAACTCGATTTTCGGATATTCCCAAAGGGGTTAGTACACGGGATATTGTTAAAAATTGAGTCGGACTATTTTGTGGATATTTTTACATATTTTGTTCCTATGGGTTAGTGGAATTCGATGAAATTTTATTTGGTGCCGTTCGGACCTAAATCGGGGCTGAAATGACCGAAACTCGGTTTTCGGATAATCCTCAAAGGGGTTAGTACACGGGATATTGTTAAAAATAGAGTCGAATTACATATTTTGTTCTTTTGGGTTATTGGAATTCAATGAAATTTTATTTGACGTAATTCGGACCCGAATCGGAGCTGATATGATCGAAACCCGATTTTCGGATAATCCTAAAAAGGTGTTGGTACACGGGATATTGTTAAAAATCAAGTCGGACCATTTTATGCATATTTTTACAGATTTTGTTCCTATGGGTTATTAAAATTCAACAAAATTTTATTTGACGTTGTTCGAACCTGAATCGGACCTGATCTGAATGAAAATCGGTTTTCGAATAATCCTCAAAAGGGTTAGTACACGAAATATTGTTAAAAATCGGGTCGGACCATTTCATGGACATTTTTACATATTTTGTTCCTACGGGTTATTGGGATTCAACAAAATTTTATTTGACGCGTTTCGGACCTGAATCGGAGCTAATATAATCGAAACTCGATTTTCGGATATTCCCAAAGGGGTTAGTACACGGGATATCGTTAAAAATCGAGTCGGACCATTTTGTGGATATTTTTACATATTTTGTTCCTATGGGTTATTGGAATTCAATGAAATTTTATTTGGTGCCGGTCGGACCTGAATCGGGGCAGAAATGACCGAAACTCGGTTTTCGGATAATCTTCAAAGGGTTTAGTACACAGGATATTGTTAAAAATCGAGTCGAACCATTTTATGGATATTTTAACATATTTTGTTCTTATGGGTTATTGGAATTCAACGAAATTTTATTTGACGCAGTTCGGACCGGAATCGGAGCTGATATGATCGAAACTCGATTTTCGGAACCATGAACCCTAAATCCTAAACCTTAAACCCCTAAACCTTAGACCCTAAACCCTAAAATCTTAAACCCTCAAACCCTAAACCCTAAAACAAACCCTAAATCGTAAACCCTAAACCTGCATTCAACCAAATTTTATTTGACGCGGTTCAGACTTAAAAATCGAGTCGGACCACTTTGTGGATATTTTTACATATTTGGTTCCTATGGGTTATTGGAATTCAATGAAATTTTATTTGACGCAGTTCGGACCAGAATCGGAGCTGATATGTTCGAAAATCGGCTTTCGGAAAATTCTCAAAAGGGTTAGTACACGGGATATTGCAAAAAATACAGTCGGTCCATTTTGTGGATATTTTTATATATTTTTTTTCCTATGGGTTATTAAAATTCAACAAAATTTTATTTGACGTAGTTCGAACCTGAATGGGACCTGATATGATTGAAAATCGGTTTTCGGATAATCCTCAAAGGGGTTAGTACACGAAATATTGTTAAAAATCGGGTCGGACCATTTCATGGACATTTTTACATATTTTGTTCCTATGGGTTATTGGGATTCAACAAAAATTTATTTGACGCATTTCGGACCTGAATCGGAGCTAATAAAATCGAAACTCGATTTTCGGATATTCCCAAAGGGGTTAGTACACGGGATATTGTTAAAAATTGAGTCGGACTATTTTGTGGATATTTTTACATATTTTGTTCCTATGGGTTAGTGGAATTCGATGAAATTTTATTTGGTGCCGTTCGGACCTAAATCGGCGCTGAAATGACCGAAACTCGGTTTTCGGATAATCCTCAAAGGGGTTAGTACACGGGATATTGTTAAAAATAGAGTCGAATTACATATTTTGTTCTTTTGGGTTATTGGAATTCAATGAAATTTTATTTGACGTAATTCGGACCCGAATCGGAGCTGATATGATCGAAACCCGATTTTCGGATAATCCTAAAAAGGTGTTGGTACACGGGATATTGTTAAAAATCAAGTCGGACCATTTTATGCATATTTTTACAGATTTTGTTCCTATGGGTTATTAAAATTCAACAAAATTTTATTTGACGTAGTTCGAACCTGAATCGGACTTGATCTGAATGAAAATCGGTTTTCGAATAATCCTCAAAAGGGTTAGTACACGAAATATTGTTAAAAATCGGGTCGGACCATTTCATGGACATTTTTACATATTTTGTTCCTACGGGTTATTGGGATTCAACAAAATTTTATTTGACGCGTTTCGGACCTGAATCGGAGCTAATATAATCGAAACTCGATTTTCGGATATTCCCAAAGGGGTTAGTACACGGGATATTGTTAAAAATTGAGTCGGACTATTTTGTGGATATTTTTACATATTTTGTTCCTATGGGTTAGTGGAATTCGATGAAATTTTATTTGGTGCCGTTCGGACCTAAATCGGGGCTGAAATGACCGAAACTCGGTTTTCGGATAATCCTCAAAGGGGTTAGTACACGGGATATTGTTAAAAATAGAGTCGAATTACATATTTTGTTCTTTTGGGTTATTGGAATTCAATGAAATTTTATTTGACGTAATTCGGACCCGAATCGGAGCTGATATGATCGAAACCCGATTTTCGGATAATCCTAAAAAGGTGTTGGTACACGGGATATTGTTAAAAATCAAGTCGGACCATTTTATGCATATTTTTACAGATTTTGTTCCTATGGGTTATTAAAATTCAACAAAATTTTATTTGACGTAGTTCGAACCTGAATCGGACCTGATCTGAATGAAAATCGGTTTTCGAATAATTCTCAAAAGGGTTAGTACACGAAATATTGTTAAAAATCGGGTCGGACCATTTCATGGACATTTTTACATATTTTGTTCCTACGGGTTATTGGGATTCAACAAAATTTTATTTGACGCGTTTCGGACCTGAATCGGAGCTAATATAATCGAAACTCGATTTTCGGATATTCCCAAAGGGGTTAGTACACGGGATATCGTTAAAAATCGAGTCGGATCATTTTGTGGATATTTTTACATATTTTGTTCCTATGGGTTATTGGAATTCAATGAAATTTTATTTGGTGCCGGTCGGACCTGAATCGGGGCAGAAATGACCGAAACTCGGTTTTCGGATAATCTTCAAAGGGTTTAGTACACAGGATATTGTTAAAAATCGAGTCGAACCATTTTATGGATATTTTAACATATTTTGTTCTTATGGGTTATTGGAATTCAACGAAATTTTATTTGACGCAGTTCGGACCGGAATCGGAGCTGATATGATCGAAACTCGATTTTCGGAACCATGAACCCTAAACCCTAAATCCTAAACCTTAAACCCCTAAACCTTAGACCCTAAACCCTAAAATCTTAAACCCTCAAACCCTAAACCCTAAAACAAACCCTAAATCGTAAACCCTAAACCTGCATTCAACCAAATTTTATTTGACGCGGTTCAGACTTAAAAATCGAGTCGGACCACTTTGTGGATATTTTTACATATTTGGTTCCTATAGGTTATTGGAATTCAATGAAATTTTATTTGACGCAGTTCGGACCAGAATCGGAGCTGATATGTTCGAAAATCGGCTTTCGGAAAATTCTCAAAAGGGTTAGTACACGGGATATTGCAAAAAATACAGTCGGTCCATTTTGTGGATATTTTTATATATTTTTTTTCCTATGGGTTATTAAAATTCAACAAAATTTTATTTGACGTAGTTCGAACCTGAATGGGACCTGATATGATTGAAAATCGGTTTTCGGATAATCCTCAAAGGGGTTAGTACACGAAATATTGTTAAAAATCGGGTCGGACCATTTCATGGACATTTTTACATATTTTGTTCCTATGGGTTATTGGGATTCAACAAAAATTTATTTGACGCATTTCGGACCTGAATCGGAGCTAATAAAATCGAAACTCGATTTTCGGATATTCCCAAAGGGGTTAGTACACGGGATATTGTTAAAAATTGAGTCGGACTATTTTGTGGATATTTTTACATATTTTGTTCCTATGGGTTAGTGGAATTCGATGAAATTTTATTTGGTGCCGTTCGGACCTAAATCGGCGCTGAAATGACCGAAACTCGGTTTTCGGATAATCCTCAAAGGGGTTAGTACACGGGATATTGTTAAAAATAGAGTCGAATTACATATTTTGTTCTTTTGGGTTATTGGAATTCAATGAAATTTTATTTGACGTAATTCGGACCCGAATCGGAGCTGATATGATCGAAACCCGATTTTCGGATAATCCTAAAAAGGTGTTGGTACACGGGATATTGTTAAAAATCAAGTCGGACCATTTTATGCATATTTTTACAGATTTTGTTCCTATGGGTTATTAAAATTCAACAAAATTTTATTTGACGTAGTTCGAACCTGAATCGGACCTGATCTGAATGAAAATCGGTTTTCGAATAATCCTCAAAAGGGTTAGTACACGAAATATTGTTAAAAATCGGGTCGGACCATTTCATGGACATTTTTACATATTTTGTTCCTACGGGTTATTGGGATTCAACAAAATTTTATTTGACGCGTTTCGGACCTGAATCGGAGCTAATATAATCGAAACTCGATTTTCGGATATTCCCAAAGGGGTTAGTACACGGGATATTGTTAAAAATTGAGTCGGACTATTTTGTGGATATTTTTACATATTTTGTTCCTATGGGTTAGTGGAATTCGATGAAATTTTATTTGGTGCCGTTCGGACCTAAATCGGGGCTGAAATGACCGAAACTCGGTTTTCGGATAATCCTCAAAGGGGTTAGTACACGGGATATTGTTAAAAATAGAGTCGAATTACATATTTTGTTCTTTTGGGTTATTGGAATTCAATGAAATTTTATTTGACGTAATTCGGACCCGAATCGGAGCTGATATGATCGAAACCCGATTTTCGGATAATCCTAAAAAGGTGTTGGTACACGGGATATTGTTAAAAATCAAGTCGGACCATTTTATGCATATTTTTACAGATTTTGTTCCTATGGGTTATTAAAATTCAACAAAATTTTATTTGACGTAGTTCGAACCTGAATCGGACCTGATCTGAATGAAAATCGGTTTTCGAATAATTCTCAAAAGGGTTAGTACACGAAATATTGTTAAAAATCGGGTCGGACCATTTCATGGACATTTTTACATATTTTGTTCCTACGGGTTATTGGGATTCAACAAAATTTTATTTGACGCGTTTCGGACCTGAATCGGAGCTAATATAATCGAAACTCGATTTTCGGATATTCCCAAAGGGGTTAGTACACGGGATATCGTTAAAAATCGAGTCGGATCATTTTGTGGATATTTTTACATATTTTGTTCCTATGGGTTATTGGAATTCAATGAAATTTTATTTGGTGCCGGTCGGACCTGAATCGGGGCAGAAATGACCGAAACTCGGTTTTCGGATAATCTTCAAAGGGTTTAGTACACAGGATATTGTTAAAAATCGAGTCGAACCATTTTATGGATATTTTAACATATTTTGTTCTTATGGGTTATTGGAATTCAACGAAATTTTATTTGACGCAGTTCGGACCGGAATCGGAGCTGATATGATCGAAACTCGATTTTCGGAACCATGAACCCTAAACCCTAAATCCTAAACCTTAAACCCCTAAACCTTAGACCCTAAACCCTAAAATCTTAAACCCTCAAACCCTAAACCCTAAAACAAACCCTAAATCGTAAACCCTAAACCTGCATTCAACCAAATTTTATTTGACGCGGTTCAGACTTAAAAATCGAGTCGGACCACTTTGTGGATATTTTTACATATTTGGTTCCTATAGGTTATTGGAATTCAATGAAATTTTATTTGACGCAGTTCGGACCAGAATCGGAGCTGATATGTTCGAAAATCGGCTTTCGGAAAATTCTCAAAAGGGTTAGTACACGGGATATTGCAAAAAATACAGTCGGTCCATTTTGTGGATATTTTTATATATTTTTTTTCCTATGGGTTATTAAAATTCAACAAAATTTTATTTGACGTAGTTCGAACCTGAATGGGACCTGATATGATTGAAAATCGGTTTTCGGATAATCCTCAAAGGGGTTAGTACACGAAATATTGTTAAAAATCGGGTCGGACCATTTCATGGACATTTTTACATATTTTGTTCCTATGGGTTATTGGGATTCAACAAAAATTTATTTGACGCATTTCGGACCTGAATCGGAGCTAATAAAATCGAAACTCGATTTTCGGATATTCCCAAAGGGGTTAGTACACGGGATATTGTTAAAAATTGAGTCGGACTATTTTGTGGATATTTTTACATATTTTGTTCCTATGGGTTAGTGGAATTCGATGAAATTTTATTTGGTGCCGTTCGGACCTAAATCGGCGCTGAAATGACCGAAACTCGGTTTTCGGATAATCCTCAAAGGGGTTAGTACACGGGATATTGTTAAAAATAGAGCCGAATTACATATTTTGTTCTTTTGGGTTATTGGAATTCAATGAAATTTTATTTGACGTAATTCGGACCCGAATCGGAGCTGATATGATCGAAACCCGATTTTCGGATAATCCTAAAAAGGTGTTGGTACACGGGATATTGTTAAAAATCAAGTCGGACCATTTTATGCATATTTTTACAGATTTTGTTCCTATGGGTTATTAAAATTCAACAAAATTTTATTTGACGTAGTTCGAACCTGAATCGGACCTGATTTGAATGAAAATCGGTTTTCGAATAATCCTCAAAAGGGTTAGTACACGAAATATTGTTAAAAATCGGGTCGGACCATTTCATGGACATTTTTACATATTTTGTTCCTACGGGTTATTGGGATTCAACAAAATTATATTTGACGCGTTTCGGACCTGAATCGGAGCTAATATAATCGAAACTCGATTTTCGGATATTCCCAAAGGGGTTAGTACACGGGATATTGTTAAAAATTGAATCGGACTATTTTGTGGATATTTTTACATATTTTGTTCCTATGGGTTAGTGGAATTCGATGAAATTTTATTTGGTGCCGTTCGGACCTAAATCGGGGCTGAAATGACCGAAACTCGGTTTTCGGATAATCCTCAAAGGGGTTAGTACACGGGATATTGTTAAAAATAGAGTCGAATTACATATTTTGTTCTTTTGGGTTATTGGAATTCAATGAAATTTTATTTGACGTAATTCGGACCCGAATCGGAGCTGATATGATCGAAACCCGATTTTCGGATAATCCTAAAAAGGTGTTGGTACACGGGATATTGTTAAAAATCAAGTCGGACCATTTTATGCATATTTTTACAGATTTTGTTCCTATGGGTTATTAAAATTCAACAAAATTTTATTTGACGTAGTTCGAACCTGAATCGGACCTGATCTGAATGAAAATCGGTTTTCGAATAATCCTCAAAAGGGTTAGTACACGAAATATTGTTAAAAATCGGGTCGGACCATTTCATGGACATTTTTACATATTTTGTTCCTACGGGTTATTGGGATTCAACAAAATTTTATTTGACGCGTTTCGGACCTGAATCGGAGCTAATATAATCGAAACTCGATTTTCGGATATTCCCAAAGGGGTTAGTACACGGGATATCGTTAAAAATCGAGTCGGATCATTTTGTGGATATTTTTACATATTTTGTTCCTATGGGTTATTGGAATTCAATGAAATTTTATTTGGTGCCGGTCGGACCTGAATCGGGGCAGAAATGACCGAAACTCGGTTTTCGGATAATCTTCAAAGGGTTTAGTACACGGGATATTGTTAAAAATAGAGTCGAATTACATATTTTGTTCTTTTGGGTTATTGGAATTCAACGAAATTTTATTTGACGTAATTCGGACCCGAATCGGAGCTGATATGATCGAAACTCGATTTTCGGAACCATGAACCCTAAACCCTAAATCCTAAACCTTAAACCCCTAAACCTTAGACCCTAAACCCTAAAATCTTAAACCCTCAAACCCTAAACCCTAAAACAAACCCTAAATCGTAAACCCTAAACCTGCATTCAACCAAATTTTATTTGACGCGGTTCAGACTTAAAAATCGAGTCGGACCACTTTGTGGATATTTTTACATATTTGGTTCCTATAGGTTATTGGAATTCAATGAAATTTTATTTGACGTAGTTCGGACCAGAATCGGAGCTGATATGTTCGAAAATCGGCTTTCGGAAAATTCTCAAAAGGGTTAGTACACGGGATATTGCAAAAAATACAGTCGGTCCATTTTGTGGATATTTTTATATATTTTTTTTCCTATGGGTTATTAAAATTCAACAAAATTTTATTTGACGTAGTTCGAACCTGAATGGGACCTGATATGATTGAAAATCGGTTTTCGGATAATCCTCAAAGGGGTTAGTACACGAAATATTGTTAAAAATCGGGTCGGACCATTTCATGGACATTTTTACATATTTTGTTCCTATGGGTTATTGGGATTCAACAAAAATTTATTTGACGCATTTCGGACCTGAATCGGAGCTAATATAATCGAAACTCGATTTTCGGATATTCCCAAAGGGGTTAGTACACGGGATATTGTTAAAAATTGAGTCGGACTATTTTGTGGATATTTTTACATATTTTGTTCCTATGGGTTAGTGGAATTCGATGAAATTTTATTTGGTGCCGTTGGGACCTAAATCGGCGCTGAAATGACCGAAACTCGGTTTTCGGATAATCCTCAAAGGGGTTAGTACACGGGATATTGTTAAAAATAGAGTCGAATTACATATTTTGTTCTTTTGGGTTATTGGAATTCAATGAAATTTTATTTGACGTAATTCGGACCCGAATCGGAGCTGATATGATCGAAACCCGATTTTCGGATAATCCTAAAAAGGTGTTGGTACACGGGATATTGTTAAAAATCAAGTCGGACCATTTTATGCATATTTTTACAGATTTTGTTCCTATGGGTTATTAAAATTCAACAAAATTTTATTTGACGTAGTTCGAACCTGAATCGGACCTGATCTGATTGAAAATCGGTTTTCGAATAATCCTCAAAAGGGTTAGTACACGAAATATTGTTAAAAATCGGGTCGGACCATTTCATGGACATTTTTACATATTTTGTTCCTACGGGTTATTGGGATTCAACAAAATTTTATTTGACGCGTTTCGGACCTGAATCGGAGCTAATATAATCGAAACTCGATTTTCGGATATTCCCAAAGGAGTTAGTACACGGGATATTGTTAAAAATTGAGTCGAACTATTTTGTGGATATTTTTACATATTTTGTTCCTATGGGTTAGTGGAATTCGATGAAATTTTATTTGGTGCCGTTCGGACCTAAATCGGGGCTGAAATGACCGAAACTCGGTTTTCGGATAATCCTCAAAGGGGTTAGTACACGGGATATTGTTAAAAATAGAGTCGAATTACATATTTTGTTCTTTTGGGTTATTGGAATTCAATGAAATTTTATTTGACGTAATTCGGACCCGAATCGGAGCTGATATGATCGAAACCCGATTTTCGGATAATCCTAAAAAGGTGTTGGTACACGGGATATTGTTAAAAATCAAGTCGGACCATTTTATGCATATTTTTACAGATTTTGTTCCTATGGGTTATTAAAATTCAACAAAATTTTATTTGACGTAGTTCGAACCTGAATCGGACCTGATCTGAATGAAAATCGGTTTTCGAATAATCCTCAAAAGGGTTAGTACACGAAATATTGTTAAAAATCGGGTCGGACCATTTCATGGACATTTTTACATATTTTGTTCCTACGGGTTATTGGGATTCAACAAAATTTTATTTGACGCGTTTCGGACCTGAATCGGAGCTAATATAATCGAAACTCGATTTTCGGATATTCCCAAAGGGGTTAGTACACGGGATATCGTTAAAAATCGAGTCGGACCATTTTGTGGATATTTTTACATATTTTGTTCCTATGGGTTATTGGAATTCAATGAAATTTTATTTGGTGCCGGTCGGACCTGAATCGGGGCAGAAATGACCGAAACTCGGTTTTCGGATAATCTTCAAAGGGTTTAGTACACAGGATATTGTTAAAAATCGAGTCGAACCATTTTATGGATATTTTAACATATTTTGTTCTTATGGGTTATTGGAATTCAACGAAATTTTATTTGACGCAGTTCGGACCAGAATCGGAGCTGATATGATCGAAACTCGATTTTCGGAACCATGAACCCTAAATCCTAAACCTTAAACCCCTAAACCTTAGACCCTAAACCCTAAAATCTTAAACCCTCAAACCCTAAACCCTAAAACAAACCCTAAACCGTAAACCCTAAACCTGCATTCAACCAAATTTTATTTGACGCGGTTCAGACTTAAAAATCGAGTCGGACCACTTTGTGGATATTTTTACATATTTGGTTCCTATGGGTTATTGGAATTCAATGAAATTTTATTTGACGCAGTTCGGACCAGAATCGGAGCTGATATGTTCGAAAATCGGCTTTCGGAAAATTCTCAAAAGGGTTAGTACACGGGATATTGCAAAAAATACAGTCGGTCCATTTTGTGGATATTTTTATATATTTTTTTTCCTATGGGTTATTAAAATTCAACAAAATTTTATTTGACGTAGTTCGAACCTGAATGGGACCTGATATGATTGAAAATCGGTTTTCGGATAATCCTCAAAGGGGTTAGTACACGAAATATTGTTAAAAATCGGGTCGGACCATTTCATGGACATTTTTACATATTTTGTTCCTATGGGTTATTGGGATTCAACAAAAATTTATTTGACGCATTTCGGACCTGAATCGGAGCTAATATAATCGAAACTCGATTTTCGGATATTCCCAAAGGGGTTAGTACACGGGATATTGTTAAAAATTGAGTCGGACTATTTTGTGGATATTTTTACATATTTTGTTCCTATGGGTTAGTGGAATTCGATGAAATTTTATTTGGTGCCGTTCGGACCTAAATCGGCGCTGAAATGACCGAAACTCGGTTTTTGGATAATCCTCAAAGGGGTTAGTACACGGGATATTGTTTAAAATAGAGTCGAATTACATATTTTGTTCTTTTGGGTTATTGGAATTCAATGAAATTTTATTTGACGTAATTCGGACCCGAATCGGAGCTGATATTATCGAAACCCGATTTTCGGATAATCCTAAAAAGGTGTTGGTACACGGGATATTGTTAAAAATCAAGTCGGACCATTTTATGCATATTTTTACAGATTTTGTTCCTATGGGTTATTAAAATTCAACAAAATTTTATTTGACGTAGTTCGAACCTGAATCGGACCTGATCTGAATGAAAATCGGTTTTCGAATAATCCTCAAAAGGGTTAGTACACGAAATATTGTTAAAAATCGGGTCGGACCATTTCATGGACATTTTTACATATTTTGTTCCTACGGGTTATTGGGATTCAACAAAATTTTATTTGACGCGTTTCGGACCTGAATCGGAGCTAATATAATCGAAACTCGATTTTCGGATATTCCCAAAGGGGTTAGTACACGGGATATCGTTAAAAATCGGGTCGGACCATTTTGTGGATATTTTTACATATTTTGTTCCTATGGGTTATTGGAATTCAATGAAATTTTATTTGGTGCCGGTCGGACCTGAATCGGGGCAGAAATGACCGAAACTCGGTTTTCGGATAATCTTCAAAGGGTTTAGTACACAGGATATTGTTAAAAATCGAGTCGAACCATTTTATGGATATTTTAACATATTTTGTTCTTATGGGTTATTGGAATTCAACGAAATTTTATTTGACGTAGTTCGGACCGGAATCGGAGCTGATATGATCGAAACTCGATTTTCGGAACCATGAACCCTAAACCCTAAATCCTAAACCTTAAACCCCTAAACCTTAGACCCTAAACCCTAAAATCTTAAACCCTCAAACCCTAAACCCTAAAACAAACCCTAAATCGTAAACCCTAAACCTACATTCAACCAAATTTTATTTGACGCGGTTCAGACTTAAAAATCGAGTCGGACCACTTTGTGGATATTTTTACATATTTGGTTCCTATGGGTTATTGGAATTCAATGAAATTTTATTTGACGCAGTTCGGACCAGAATCGGAGCTGATATGTTCGAAAATCGGCTTTCGGAAAATTCTCAAAAGGGTTAGTACACGGGATATTGCAAAAAATACAGTCGGTCCATTTTGTGGATATTTTTATATATTTTTTTTCCTGTGGGTTATTAAAATTCAACAAAATTTTATTTGACGTAGTTCGAACCTGAATGGGACCTGATATGATTGAAAATCGGTTTTCGGATAATCCTCAAAGGGGTTAGTACACGAAATATTGTTAAAAATCGGGTCGGACCATTTCATGGACATTTTTACATATTTTGTTCCTATGGGTTATTGGGATTCAACAAAAATTTATTTGACGCATTTCGGACCTGAATCGGAGCTAATATAATCGAAACTCGATTTTCGGATATTCCCAAAGGGGTTAGTACACGGGATATTGTTAAAAATTGAGTCGGACTATTTTGTGGATATTTTTACATATTTTGTTCCTATGGGTTAGTGGAATTCGATGAAATTTTATTTGGTGCCGTTCGGACCTAAATCGGCGCTGAAATGACCGAAACTCGGTTTTCGGATAATCCTCAAAGGGGTTAGTACACGGGATATTGTTAAAAATAGAGTCGAATTACATATTTTGTTCTTTTGGGTTATTGGAATTCAATGAAATTTTATTTGACGTAATTCGGACCCGAATCGGAGCTGATATGATCGAAACCCGATTTTCGGATAATCCTAAAAAGGTGTTGGTACACGGGATATTGTTAAAAATCAAGTCGGACCATTTTATGCATATTTTTACAGATTTTGTTCCTATGGGTTATTAAAATTCAACAAAATTTTATTTGACGTAGTTCGAACCTGAATCGGACCTGATCTGAATGAAAATCGGTTTTCGAATAATCCTCAAAAGGGTTAGTACACGAAATATTGTTAAAAATCGGGTCGGACCATTTCATGGACATTTTTACATATTTTGTTCCTACGGGTTATTGGGATTCAACAAAATTTTATTTGACGCGTTTCGGACCTGAATCGGAGCTAATATAATCGAAACTCGATTTTCGGATATTCCCAAAGGGGTTAGTACACGGGATATCGTTAAAAATCGAGTCGGACCATTTTGTGGATATTTTTACATATTTTGTTCCTATGGGTTATTGGAATTCAATGAAATTTTATTTGGTGCCGGTCGGACCTGAATCGGGGCAGAAATGACCGAAACTCGGTTTTCGGATAATCTTCAAAGGGTTTAGTACACAGGATATTGTTAAAAATCGAGTCGAACCATTTTATGGATATTTTAACATATTTTGTTCTTATGGGTTATTGGAATTCAACGAAATTTTATTTGACGCAGTTCGGACCGGAATCGGAGCTGATATGATCGAAACTCGATTTTCGGAACCATGAACCCTAAACCCTAAATCCTAAACCTTAAACCCCTAAACCTTAGACCCTAAACCCTAAAATCTTAAACCCTCAAACCCTAAACCCTAAAACAAACCCTAAATCGTAAACCCTAAACCTGCATTCAACCAAATTTTATTTGACGCGGTTCAGACTTAAAAATCGAGTCGGACCACTTTGTGGATATTTTTACATATTTGGTTCCTATGGGTTATTGGAATTCAATGAAATTTTATTTGACGCAGTTCGGACCAGAATCGGAGCTGATATGTTCGAAAATCGGCTTTCGGAAAATTCTCAAAAGGGTTAGTACACGGGATATTGCAAAAAATACAGTCGGTCCATTTTGTGGATATTTTTATATATTTTTTTTCCTATGGGTTATTAAAATTCAACAAAATTTTATTTGACGTAGTTCGAACCTGAATGGGACCTGATATGATTGAAAATCGGTTTTCGGATAATCCTCAAAGGGGTTAGTACACGAAATATTGTTAAAAATCGGGTCGGACCATTTCATGGACATTTTTACATATTTTGTTCCTATGGGTTATTGGGATTCAACAAAAATTTATTTGACGCATTTCGGACCTGAATCGGAGCTAATATAATCGAAACTCGATTTTCGGATATTCCCAAAGGGGTTAGTACACGGGATATTGTTAAAAATTGAGTCGGACTATTTTGTGGATATTTTTACATATTTTGTTCCTATGGGTTAGTGGAATTCGATGAAATTTTATTTGGTGCCGTTCGGACCTAAATCGGCGCTGAAATGACCGAAACTCGGTTTTCGGATAATCCTCAAAGGGGTTAGTACACGGGATATTGTTAAAAATAGAGTCGAATTACATATTTTGTTCTTTTGGGTTATTGGAATTCAATGAAATTTTATTTGACGTAATTCGGACCCGAATCGGAGCTGATATGATCGAAACCCGATTTTCGGATAATCCTAAAAAGGTGTTGGTACACGGGATATTGTTAAAAATCAAGTCGGACCATTTTATGCATATTTTTACAGATTTTGTTCCTATGGGTTATTAAAATTCAACAAAATTTTATTTGACGTAGTTCGAACCTGAATCGGACCTGATCTGAATGAAAATCGGTTTTCGAATAATCCTCAAAAGGGTTAGTACACGAAATATTGTTAAAAATCGGGTCGGACCATTTCATGGACATTTTTACATATTTTGTTCCTACGGGTTATTGGGATTCAACAAAATTTTATTTGACGCGTTTCGGACCTGAATCGGAGCTAATATAATCGAAACTCGATTTTCGGATATTCCCAAAGGGGTTAGTACACGGGATATCGTTAAAAATCGAGTCGGACCATTTTGTGGATATTTTTACATATTTTGTTCCTATGGGTTATTGGAATTCAATGAAATTTTATTTGGTGCCGGTCGGACCTGAATCGGGGCAGAAATGACCGAAACTCGGTTTTCGGATAATCTTCAAAGGGTTTAGTACACAGGATATTGTTAAAAATCGAGTCGAACCATTTTATGGATATTTTAACATATTTTGTTCTTATGGGTTATTGGAATTCAACGAAATTTTATTTGACGCAGTTCGGACCGGAATCGGAGCTGATATGATCGAAACTCGATTTTCGGAACCATGAACCCTAAACCCTAAATCCTAAACCTTAAACCCCTAAACCTTAGACCCTAAACCCTAAAATCTTAAACCCTCAAACCCTAAACCCTAAAACAAACCCTAAATCGTAAACCCTAAACCTGCATTCAACCAAATTTTATTTGACGCGGTTCAGACTTAAAAATCGAGTCGGACCACTTTGTGGATATTTTTACATATTTGGTTCCTATGGGTTATTGGAATTCAATGAAATTTTATTTGACGCAGTTCGGACCAGAATCGGAGCTGATATGTTCGAAAATCGGCTTTCGGAAAATTCTCAAAAGGGTTAGTACACGGGATATTGCAAAAAATACAGTCGGTCCATTTTGTGGATATTTTTATATATTTTTTTTCCTATGGGTTATTAAAATTCAACAAAATTTTATTTGACGTAGTTCGAACCTGAATGGGACCTGATATGATTGAAAATCGGTTTTCGGATAATCCTCAAAGGGGTTAGTACACGAAATATTGTTAAAAATCGGGTCGGACCATTTCATGGACATTTTTACATATATTGTTCCTATGGGTTATTGGGATTCAACAAAAATTTATTTGACGCATTTCGGACCTGAATCGGAGCTAATATAATCGAAACTCGATTTTCGGATATTCCCAAAGGGGTTAGTACACGGGATATTGTTAAAAATTGAGTCGGACTATTTTGTGGATATTTTTACATATTTTGATCCTATGGGTTAGTGGAATTCGATGAAATTTTATTTGGTGCCGTTCGGACCTAAATCGGGGCTGAAATGACCGAAACTCGGTTTTCGGATAATCCTCAAAGGGGTTAGTACACGGGATATTGTTAAAAATAGAGTCGAATTACATATTTTGTTCTTTTGGGTTATTGGAATGCAATGAAATTTTATTTGACGTAATTCGGACCCGAATCGGAGCTGATATGATCGAAACCCGATTTTCGGATAATCCTAAAAAGGTGTTGGTACACGGGATTTTGTTAAAAATCAAGTCGGACCATTTTATGCATATTTTTACAGATTTTTTTCCTATGGGTTATTAAAATTCAACAAAATTTTATTTGACGTAGTTCGAACCTGAATCGGACCTGATCTGAATGAAAATCGGTTTTCGAATAATCCTCAAAAGGGTTAGTACACGAAATATTGTGAAAAATCGGGTCGGACCATTTCATGGACATTTTTACATATTTTGTTCCTACTGGTTATTGGGATTCAACAAAATTTTATTTGACGCGTTTCGGACCTGAATCGGAGCTGATATAGTCGAAACTTGATTTTCAGATATTGCCAAAGGGGTTAGTACAAGGGATATTGTTAAAAATCGGGTCGGAACATTTTGTGGATATTTTTACATATTTTGTTCCTATGGGTTATTGGAATTCAGTGAAATTTTATTTGGTGCCGGTCGGACCTGAATCGGGGCTGAAATGACCGAAACTCGGTTTTCGGATAATCCTCTGTTATTCCCAGATTACACACTTGTATAATTGTAGAAGGGGGGGTTGAATACAATTCTTGATATTTATAAATTTCTGATAAGAACTTCAGAAACTTATGAAGAGATAATTGCAATGTAAGATTTAAACACAAACACATATAAAATCAGGTGGTTAATATGCACCACCTGAAGCTTTTATTTGAAGAAAACTCTGTGATACAAAATGTACACAGCTGCCGTTTTACAACTCTTTGCTTCTAAAGATATTCAAGAAACCCTAAGCAAATATGTCTGTTTTCTTAACCTACAAAGAGTTGCTACACTTGGTTATATATCCCAAGTTTTACAAGTACTAATGGAATAAGATAATACTAATCTAATTCTAGTTGACTTGCTACTACACTCCAAATACACATGTAGCCGAAAGGTTGTCCTTGTGTTCAGACATGTCTCCTGCACCTTTCTTGTATTCATAGTGTAAATGGAATGCTTCTTTCTTCTGTGTTTCCAAAGTATGGCTGCCATACTGCTTTTTGTATCTACTTTCAACTCATGTGATCTGTCAGTCAAACATGTCCTTATCAACTGCTAATCTCCAGCTAATCATAGAAATCAGTGTCAATGATTATCCGTTGATGATGTACACTGACATCCGTTGATGATGTATACTGACATCCGTTGATGATGTATAGAGCAGTATCCGTTGATATTGGGACTTGAGCTGTATCCGTTGATAGAGTGGATTTGAGTTGTATCCGTTGATAGAGTTTAGTCTTCATCCGTTGATACACTTTCACTTAGACAGAATTACATAGCATAGCTTATTTACAATTGGCTACCCTATTCTGCCTATCCGTTGATAGTCAACATGACTGTGGATAAAAACACTATCGACTGATAACATAGAGATACTGCAGTGTGCTACAAAACCTCATCCGTTGATGAGCTACCTGTCAACGGATAGAGTTATAAATCCTCATCCGTTGATAGCTACAAAACCTTAAACAATTTGATTGATTGTGAAGTTATCATCAAGTACAACATATTCCTAACAATCTCCCCCAATTTATACTTGATGGCAATAAAGCATAAATTCAGGACCTTGATGATAACAAAACATTCCTAAAGATATATAAAGAACAATACATAAATTGTTTTAAGCTACAATAATTAAAAACTGAAAGTTTGAGAAATTTACAGAGAAGTGCTCCTCTAGACTGAGCAGATTAGGACTGTTTCTTTCCTCTTGTTGGCATCACCCTTGATTTTCCTTCCTTGGCAGAGTTGGACTCAATCTGTATTTGGAGTTGCCTATAGAAGGCATCTTCTTCATCTACCTTTGGATTTAGCTTCTGTTGTAGCCATCTCAGGTATTGAGAACTAGCCTTTGGTAGTTGGTCTTCTAACCTGAAGAATCTCCTGTTACCATCTTCATCCCTGAACTCCATCATCCAGAAAGGTTGGAGGTGGATTTTCTGTCCATTGTATGGGATCTTCATTTTCCTTGGTAGACTTGATGGTGAGTTCCAATCCCTCCTTATTTGTTCTATTTTGTCCAGTATCTCCCCTTTTGCTATCTTGGAGAACCCTGTGTATCTCTTGATTGCAGAGAACACTTTGGTTAAGGTATGATAATTTTCTCCAAGAACCCTTTGTAGTGGCCATGTCCTTTCCGTTCCTCCCTTGTATACAAAGACCAATCTTTCAGGCAAATGTTTATATTTGTCAATTCCTCTTACTTCTGACAATTCACCCAGATAAAGATTCATGTCAGAGTATTCTTCAATATCTGCCTGATAGATAAAATCATCCTTGTTTTCCAAGATTGGCTGCCTGACAATTGCAGGTACCCTAGCAACTTGAATTGGTTCCTTTGAAGGTTGCTTCCTTGGTTTCCTTTTCTTCTGTGTAGGCTTCTGTTGAGGCTTCAGCAAGAATGAAGGAACCTCAATGGAGTCAAGATTCATTGGTTCCTCTTTAGGTACTATAGGCTCACCATGGAAATTTACATCTGGGTTGAATACTTTCACATCAATAGGTTGTGATGAACCAACTGTCTCTTTGTTTTCAGTTTCCGGAGAGACAGGCCTCCTTGCATGTGATTTTAATCTCTTGGATTTGGGGACTGATTTCCCTTTCTTTTTGAATTTGGGGACTTCCTCAGGTTCCCTCAATTCATCCTCTACCTCATCCAATAACTCTTGAGCCAGCCTTGCTTGTTTCTCATCTGAGTTTTCATATAGATATTCAGTGCTTGGTTGAGTTTCTCTTAGCAGCCTTGAAGTCTCTTCTCTCTTGGCTTCAACAAATCTAGGATGGCTGTTGGATATGTTTAGAACTTTTCCATTCCTTATGATTACAGCCATCCATTCTCTTACACACCTGTTAGTCTTCTCCTTGAATTCCTTGATTGCCTTACCCATCAACTTCTCTTCATCATCCTTGGGAAATGGAAAGTCCAGTTGTAACTTGTTCTTCCCATTTGCTTTTGGTGGTGAGAAGGGTCTTGATTTGATGTAGGGTTCAAATTCCTTAACATGAGAAGGCTCAGCATCATAGAATGTAGGAGCCACAATTGCTGGAGTGAGCACCTTCAGAATTGTTGTAGATATTGTTGGAGCTGAGGTTTGGCTAGAGAACAGATTTGATGCAATAGATTGATTGATCAATCTTTCTGTCCTCATTATCCTTTCATAGTTTTCTTCTTTCATCTTTTGGAGAGCTTCAATTTTGGCTAGCTTTTCTGCTTCTGTCAAGTTTGAAAGATCAAACTCTTCAGATAGAGGTTTGGATTTGCTGGGGGAAGCTGTGACAATGAATTCTTGTGGATTGACCACTATGGTAGGCTGCTGCTCCCCCTCACTTGCTGCTTCCCTTCTTTCAGAAATTAAGATTTGACTTGTAGTTGCCACAGCCTCTTCCACTTTCTCCCCCTTTTTGTTAGCATCAAGGGTTTGACTAGAAGTTGGGGCTGCAACTAACTTTTCTAGCAGTTGGGTTTGCAGTTTCTGATGTTGAAGAAATTGCTCCATCTGGGATTCCATCTTTTCCACTCTTGAAGTGAGAAGTTGCACAGATTTAGCCAGGTTGTCTTCTTTGAGAAACCTTTGTTGCAACACCCTCTGAGTGGCTGTAGGAGCTAGTTGCTCTAGCTTGGAATCCACAGAGATCTTCACATCCTTGATTTCTTGTTTGACCTCCTCTAAATTGGATCTCTGAATCACCATTTGCATCTTTTGTAACTTTAGGGAGTCAATTGCCTGTTGAAGAACAACCTTTCTCTGTGGATCTGCTTCTGGGTGCTCAGCCAGGGCAGATTTATATTGCCTTATGATTTCCATATCAAGTTGATGATAGGTGTAGTTTTGAGCAAATGCAAAATCATGAATACTGCTACCACCTTCATCTTCAGAGCTCTGGCTGTCTTCATCTTCAGAATTGTCAAATTCATCACTCTCAGCAGTGGTTGGCAGAGCTACTATAGATTCCTTAGCTCTAAGTAGAGATTGTGAGGTGTACACTAGGTGCATTGCCTCCTCTGCTTCCACATTGCCCTGTTGTGCCAGAATTTGATAGGCAGGAACAGGGTGAGTAAAGGTTTCAGCATCCAAAGAAATGGAGTCAATCATGGACTGATATTCTCTTTGAAATTCCATTTCCTTGGATGCATCCTCAACCCCCATTGACTCACTAGCAATGGCTGCTTCTTCCATCCTTATCTCTCCTGTAGTCCCTTCTCTCCCCTCATCTCTCTTTTCTTGCATCAAGGGCTCCCCTTGGCTCACACCTCTCACACCCTCACCTTCACCTACTAAGGTGGAACTCTCAAACTCTCCTTTTGCCTGACCGGAAGAAATGGCCAGCCTCTCATTATTTATCTCTCCTTTTGCCTGCTCACAAGGCAGCCTCTCACTCCATTCCCTCAAACCTAAAAGTGTTTCAACTACTGAGAACTAATCTACACTTGACACTGGAATGTCAGATATAGCAGTGGTAGAGTGAGTTATCAACGGATAAGGAATATCCGTTGATGGAGTAGTTATAGCTGTCAACGGATGGCTAGATAGAGGCGCATCCGTTGATGGAGAAACACTTGTCAACGGATGAAGGATATCCGTTGAGGAAGGAATAATTCTATCCGTTGAAGAGAAAACCAACACTGAATCTGTGGAGATTGATTTTAAGTTCGAGGCCACAGTCTGTGTTGAGAATTCTGGAAGGGAAGATTGATGGTCCAACAAATCATCTAAAAGATGATGACCACCAATTACAGAGTGGGGCTTCTCCAAGAATCTTAAAGATGGAGAATCAGGAATTGATGTAGATATCATATCCACATCCAGAGAAGGAGTTGGTGATGGTGGATTGTAATGTGTGTCGATTTGAAGATTAAGATCAAGGGGCTGTGACTCCACATTTATTGAAGCCACATCAAACTGAGTTTGAGAAGGTAAAGTTTCCTGTACAGTGTGTGCACCCTGTGATTCCCCTGTGGTTTTAGATTTCACTCTTCTTCCATAGGTTTTTGAGATTGGGCTATATGTGTCCCTAACCCTCTTGTGCAGTGTTCCTTGTGGGGAACTTGATTCAGTAGTCACACTCCTTTGGGAGAGTGTAACTAGAATTTGGCCTGTAGTTACATTAGCAGTCTTTTGAGAGACTGAAATGGTGGTTGCACTCATCTCTCCTTCCTTATCCTTAGGGCTTCTTTGATGTTCACCCTGTCCCTCACCACTCACTACCACCTTCACACTCCCCTCAAGAGGTTTGGTAGTTTTTACAACAGGTGTCTTTTGAGAGACACTTGAGGTTTGCTTTTTAGAATGTGGTTTTGGAACTCTGGATTTGGTCACTTTGGTAGGAGCCTGTTTGGTCACAACTACAGACTCCATTGTGACACTAGAAGGCAAAGAAATTTGGGGGTTGGAGATAGGGGTTTCAGAGTTAGAGATAGTTACCTGAACAATTGGTAGATATACCAACTGTACTCCTGCATTGAGGTTCATTCGAATCAGGTCACTTAAAACTCTCTTCTCCTGAACAAAACATTGGAACTTGCTATCCGGGTTAGCAATGGATAGCTTATTCTCAGACACATGCAGTGCTAAGAGCATTAAAAATCTAGCAAAGTAGATATTCTTGCTCCTAGTTTCCTTTTTACCCAACTTTGCAGCTATCTCATACATAACTAATGTGCCAAAATTATAGAATTTATCATTTAAAAGCATACACATCATTGTTAGCATGGACTGGGTAACAGCATCAAAATTACTAATTTTTCCTGAAAAAGTTTTAATGAAGGCATCACAGAAGTAGCTCCATTCTTTAACCATTCCATTTCTAGCAATTTTCCCTAAGTTTTCAGTACTAAGGGCATAATTAATAGAATTAAGCATGGCAACAATTTCAGCATCAGTAGGTACTTTCAGACAGTTATTCTCAGGCAATTTTAAACAAGCAGTTATCACATCAGAATTAACCACATAGTTTTTACCCTTTAAAGAAAAAGCAATTGTACCGTCTGTGCCATTGTACTCAGCAGATGTCCACATTTCTTCAATTACCTCGTGGATTAAGGGAGTGGTAGCCGTCATAGCATATGACAGTTTGCATTTCTTCACGAAACTCATCAAAGTGTGGTAAGCTTCTGGAGCATTCACTGTGTCAACAAAGGCCGCGAAATTGTTCTTCTCATAGGTAAACCCAGTGGAGGACATCATCTTAACAATAGGCGCCATTGAAGTGATTGAACTTTGGTTACAGAGAGTTTTAGGGAAGAAGATGCAGTTAACTTTTGATATGCTTGAAAATAAATAAAAGTGAGTTGTGAGAGTACAAGTTCGCCTTTTATATTTTTCAAGAATTAAAAATGAAATAATTAAAAGTAATTACTCCATTGGTCAAAAGTAACTGTCAGATAATAAATAAAAAGAGAATAAGTACAGCCATGATTAGATATACACGGTTACCAACGGTTAAAAAAAAATGTATATCAACGGATATAGAATGAACGGTTGAGATACAGTTTATCCGTTGATGACGTGGATAGTCTGTTACCCGTTGACATGCAAAAATCTAGTAATGTGTTTATACTATCAACGGATAAAAGGATATCCGTTGATAAGCTAATTTTGCCTTAGGCAAAATTTCTGCAGAAAATTTTTCTGAAAGTTTTAACTTTCAAGTAAATCAAAACACATTTCCAGCTTCAATTCATTGAAATCAAATATCACTAGAAATTATGACAAGTTAAGCATACCTAGCTCACCTACCAATCTTGTGAATGTGGATTCATCAAGAGGCTTGGTGAAGATATCTGCAAGTTGCATTTCACTTGGCACAAAGTGCATTTCTACTGTACCATTCATCACATGTTCTCTAATGAAGTGGTATTTGATGTCAATGTGCTTGGTTCTCGAATGTTGCACTGGATTCCCTGTGATGGCAATAGCACTTGTGTTGTCACAGAAAATTGGAATCTTCTCAACTTTTAGACCATAGTCAATGAGTTGGTTTCTCATCCATAGAATCTGTGCACAACAGCTTCCAGCCGCAATGTACTCAGCTTCAGCTGTAGAAGTGGAGACTGAGTTTTGTTTCTTACTGAACCATGACACAAGCCTGTTTCCTAGAAATTGACAGGAACCTGTAGTACTTTTCCTATCAACTCTGCAACCTGCATAATCTGCATCTGAATAGCCAGTTAGATCAAAACCAGATTCTCTTGGGTACCAAATGCCAAGGTTTGGTGTTCCCTTGAGATACCTGAAAATTCTTTTAATAGCTATTAAGTGAGACTCTCTAGGATCAGCTTGAAATCTAGCACAAAGACAAGTAGAAAACATTATATCAGGTCTACTAGCTGTTAGGTATAAAAGTGAACCTACCATGCCTCTATAACTTGAGATGTCCACAGACTTTTCCTTAGTATTCAACTCAAGCTTAGTTGCAGTGGCCATAGGTGTTTTAGCAGATGTACAATCCATTAAGTCAAATTTCTTTAAGAGATCATAAATATATTTTGTTTGACTTATGAAAATGCCCTCATTAACTTGCTTTACTTGTAGGCCAAGAAAGTAAGTTAATTCACCCATCATACTCATTTCATACCTACTTTGCATAAGTTTGGCAAACTTTTTGCAAAGCTTATCATCTGTAGACCCAAAAATAATATCATCTACATAGATTTGAACAAGTATTGAAGAGCCATTAATATCCCTATGAAATAAGGTTTTATCTACTGTACCTCTAGTGAAGTGGTTCTCCAAAAGAAATTGAGATAAAGTGTCATACCAGGCTCTTGGTGCTTGCTTCAAACCATAAAGTGCTTTCATGAGAAGATATACATATTCTGGAAATTCTGGATCCTCAAAACCAGGAGGTTGATGGACATAGACCTCTTCTTCCAGTTCCCCATTTAGAAAGGCACTTTTGACATCCATCTGATAGACTTTGAAATTGGCATGTGCTGCATAGGCTAGAAAGATTCTTATTGCCTCAAGTCTTGCTACTGGAGCAAAAGTTTCATCAAAATCTATTCCTTCTTCTTGAGAATAGCCCTTTGCTACTAATCTAGCTTTATTCCTCACAATTATGCCATTTTCATCTGTCTTATTCTTGAGAACCCATTTAGTACCTATGACACTTCTATCATCAGGTTTGGGCACAAGTTTCCATACTTTATTTCTTTCAAATTGGTTTAGCTCTTCTTGCATTTCTAACACCCAATCTGGATCTAGAAGGGCATCTTCCACTTTCTTAGGTTCCTCTTGAGACAGGAAGCTACTGTATAGACATTCTGCTTGAGTGGCCCTTCTAGTTTGGACTCTTGAATTTGATTCACCAATGATTAACTCAAATGGATGATTTCTAGTCCATTTTCTTGCAGGTGGAAGATTTGATCTTGATGAGGTTGCTTCATTACCATGATCATGTTGATTTAGCATTGAACTTTGACCATGAGAAACTCCCCCTGAGTTTGTTGTCCTTGCTGAGTTATGAAGTTGACTGTCAATGGATGCATCATTTTGCCTGTCGACGGATGCTTGAGAATTTCTGTCAACGGATGCATCTCTAATAGTGTCAACGGATGTTGCAGAATGACTGTCAACGGATGCTCCAGAATGACTATCAACGGATGCTTCATTTTCAGTGTAAGCATCACTTCTAGTTGGTATAACAGCTCTAGGTGGATCTCTGTGGTCATGATCTTCATTCTCCTCATCATCATCATAGTACATTCTTCCTTCACCTTCATTCTCAAATTCCAACTTTTCATGGTAGCCTTCATCATTTAGGCCTAGAATCTTTTGATCATCAAACACAACATGTACAGATTCCATAACAATGTTGGTTCTTAGATTGTAGACCTTGTAGGCTTTCCCTGCTGCATATCCAACGAAAATAGCTTCATCTGCCTTTGCTTCAAATTTGCCTAAATTATCTCCATGATTCCTTAGAACAAAACACTTACATCCAAAGACATGTAGAAAAGCTAAAGTTGGTTTCTTGTTGGTTAATAACTGATAAGGAGTCATTCCTCTAGCTTGATTGACCAAGGAAATATTCTGAGTAAAGCATGCAGTGTTGACAGCTTCAGCCCAGAAATATGTTGGTAATCTTGATTCACTTAACATTGTTCTAGCTGCTTCAATGAGAGTTCTGTTTTTCCTTTCAACAACCCCATTTTGTTGAGGTGTTCTGGCAGCAGAAAACTCATGGACAATTCCATTATCTTCACAGAAAATCTTCATTGTGGAATTCTTGAATTCAGTACCATTGTCACTCCTGATCCTTTGTACTCTGTCTTCAGAACCATTGTTTAGCATTCTGAGGTGATTGATAATGATTTCACTTGCACAATCCTTGGAGTGCAGGAAGAAAGTCCATGTGAACTTAGAAAAATCATCTACAATCACCAGACAGTATTTCTTCTTTGAAATAGACATGACATTTACTGGACCCAATAAATCCATATGCAGCAATTGAAGAGGCTTAACAATGGATGACTCTGTCTTGCTTTTGAAAGATGATTTCTTTTGTTTCCCTAATTGGCAGGCATCACATAGCCCATCTTTGACAAACTCCAAATGAGGGATTCCTCTAGCAAGATCCTTTCTTACCAAATCATTCATAACTTTAAAATTCAAATGTGACAGCTTCTTATGCCATAGCCAACTCTCATCCTTACTTGCTTTGCTGAAGAGACAAGTAATGGATTCTGAGCATGCTGAATTGAAGTCAGCTATGTAAACATTTCCTTTTCTAAAGCCTGTCAATACCACATTGTTGTCTTCCTTGGCAGAAACAACACAGGCTTCTTTTGTGAACTTTACTTCATAGTCTTTGTCATAAATCTGACTGATACTCAGCAAATTGTGCTTCAAACCTTCAACTAAAGCCACTTCTTCAATGATGACATTGTCTTTTGAAATCAGGCCATATCCCTTAGTATATCCTTTGCTGTCATCTCCAAAGGTAATTCTAGGGCCAGCTCCTTCCTTGAACTCTGTGAGCAGGGTTGAATCTCCTGTCATGTGCCTAGAACATCCACTGTCTAGGTACCATAGATTCCTTCTGTTTCCCTGCACACATTTCAAAAACAAATCAAGTTGATTTTGGTACCCAAGCTTCCTTGGGTCCTTTCTTGTTAGCCTTTGACTTTGCACTCTTAGCATTCTTCATCTTAGGTGTAGATGCTTGAGTAATGGGGTTTGACAAATGCTCATTTGCATGAATATTGGATGCATGCATGTGTGGAAAATTGGCATACATATTATTCATGTTAGGTAGGTTCCATGACATTTGTGGCACATTCATAGATTGAAAAGTATGGATTAGACACATATGGCATGTTCACATATGGATTTGAAAAACTAGCATTTTGATACAAACCAGGCATAACAGGCATTGCAGGCATACATGGCATTGGTTGAGGTACATGAACAGGAGCCTTGTTGACAATCTTGCAATTAGAAGATAAATGATTGACACTATTACAATTACTACAAGTTTTCCTAGGAGCAAACTTGTCAGGAGAGTAATTGTTTTTCTTGTTGATGCCTATCTTACCATTTCTGTTCTTTTTCTTTTTGCCCTCAATTTCTACCTTTTCATTGTCTGATTTACCAACAGCCTTTTTGTTGTGTAAATCACCTGTCTTAGCCTTCCCACTGGATTTGGTTTTGCTGCACTCACCACTAACAAAATTCTTGTTTACTGGACCATACTTGATGTCCAGTTTCCTAAGTTCCTTCTTACTAACAGACTTTTTGTTAGTCGACGGATACCTCTCATCCGTTGACGGTTCATCTGTCAACGGATGATCACTATCCGTTGATTCACAAATAGTCTCTAGATCCTCAAGGCCAGGTTCTAGCTCCTTTTTCTTTTGAGTCCAGGTATCCTTCACAAATGATTCTATTCCCTGAACTTCTATTATGTTTTGAGAAACATTCCTACAACTTTGAAATTTAGCAATTATCCCTTGTTCTTTTTCAAGCTGGTCTTTTAAAATCAGTTCTCTTTTTAACACAGCTTCAAGTTCACTTTTAGCATTATTGCAATCAACTCTCATTTTCTCAAATTCTAGAAATTGAGATTCTAGAGCAGCATTTCTATCACTTAAAAACAGATTAGACTCTTTAATTCTATTGTTCTCTTTAGTAAGTGATTTAAGAGTAACACTTAAGTGATATAGTTCAGTAGACATTTCATCTATAACACTATTGCATTCCTCTTTAGTGAGCTCAGAGAGATTAGTAGAGAATACCTGATTGCTAGCTGAACTTGCTTCCTGCTCTCCAGAATCAGCCATTAAAGCAAGGTTGACTAACTCAGCATCATCATCAGAATGATTGTCATCAACAGCCCAGTCATACTCTTGGGTCAAGAATGCCTTTCCTTTCTGCCTGAGAAGATCAAAATATTTCTTCTTATAGTCAACAACCTCAGTTGGCTTTCCCTTGTTCTCAGATCTAGGTTTCCTGCATTCACTTATCATATGACCAGCAATCCCACAATTGTAGCATTTAATTTTGGATTTATCCACATAGTTGTTTGTGGAAAAATCCTTGTTAAATGGCTTGGCCATCCCATAGTTTCTCTTGAATTTCAGCTTAGAGAATCTCCTAGATAGAAAAGCTAAGTGCTCATCTATCTCATCCAATTCATCCTGCTGAAGGGCATTCAATTCCTCAGACACCTTTTCCTTGCTCCTGCTTGATTCTGCTCTACCTTTACAAACCTCCCTGTTTGGTGTAGAACTAGCAGTTTCTGTCCTTTCCTCCTTTTGCTCCAAATTGGCAACGAGTGCAACTGACCCACTTTTCTTTTGAGACTTCTCAATCTCTTCATCCTGCTCCATTTCCAGCTCATAGGTCTTTAAAGTTCCATAGAGCCTTTCAAGAGTAAATGTCTTGTACTCTTGAGTGTTTCTTAGAGAAACAGTCATTGGCTTCCATTCCTTGGGCAGTGATCTCAGAAATTTGAGATTAGAGTCTTTAACTTGATAGACTCTTCCATACAGTTTCAAACCATTTAGTAGCTTTTGAAATCTACTAAATGTATCATTCAATGTTTCTCCACTCTTAAAGTGAAAATGTTCATACTGTTGGATTAGTAGTTGCATCTTGTTTTCCCTTACCTGTTCTGTTCCTTCACACAGGGTTTGAACAATGTCCCATACTTCCTTGGCGGTAGTGCAGTTAATAACATTGTCAACCATGTCTATTTCTAGACCATTGAACAGAATATTCATGGCCTTTTTGTCTTTGTGGACTTCTGCAATATCTTCAAGACTCCACTCAGAAACAGGTTTGGGAATGAAAGTGTCAGGCACATCATCAGCCAGGCCAACTCTTGTTGCCGTCTTCATTGGAACGTGAGGACCCTTGTCAATGCAATCCACAAAACCCTCATCAATAGACGAGAGATGTAGACGCATTTTTACTTTCCAGTGAAAGTAATTTTCTCTATCGAGAACTGGAATCTTCACTCCATAATCCTTCTTAGACATGTTGGAAGTGTGTTGATCTTTAAACTTCAAATATGTTAGAAGCTTGCTCTGATACCAATTGTTATTCCCAGATTACACACTTGTATAATTGTAGAAGGGGGGGTTGAATACAATTCTTGATATTTATAAATTTCTGATAAGAACTTCAGAAACTTATGAAGAGATAATTGCAATGTAAGATTTAAACACAAACACATATAAAATCAGGTGGTTAATATGCACCACCTGAAGCTTTTATTTGAAGAAAACTCTGTGATACAAAATGTACACAGCTGCCGTTTTACAACTCTTTGCTTCTAAAGATATTCAAGAAACCCTAAGCAAATATGTCTGTTTTCTTAACCTACAAAGAGTTGCTACACTTGGTTATATATCCCAAGTTTTACAAGTACTACTGGAATAAGATAATACTAATCTAATTCTAGTTGACTTGCTACTACACTCCAAATACACATGTAGCCGAAAGGTTGTCCTTGTGTTCAGACATGTCTCCTGCACCTTTCTTGTATTCATAGTGTAAATGGAATGCTTCTTTCTTCTGTGTTTCCAAAGTATGGCTGCCATACTGCTTTTTGTATCTACTTTCAACTCATGTGATCTGTCAGTCAAACATGTCCTTATCAACTGCTAATCTCCAGCTAATCATAGAAATCAGTGTCAATGATTATCCGTTGATGATGTACACTGACATCCGTTGATGATGTATACTGACATCCGTTGATGATGTATAGAGCAGTATCCGTTGATATTGGGACTTGAGCTGTATCCGTTGATAGAGTGGATTTGAGTTGTATCCGTTGATAGAGTTTAGTCTTCATCCGTTGATACACTTTCACTTAGACAGAATTACATAGCATAGCTTATTTACAATTGGCTACCCTATTCTGCCTATCCGTTGATAGTCAACATGACTGTGGATAAAAACACTATCGACTGATAACATAGAGATACTGCAGTGTGCTACAAAACCTCATCCGTTGATGAGCTACCTGTCAACGGATAGAGTTATAAATCCTCATCCGTTGACAGCTACAAACCTTAAACAATTTGATTGATTGTGAAGTTATCATCAAGTACAACATATTCCTAACATCCTCAAAGGGGTTAATACATGGGATATTGTTAAAAATCGAGTCGAACCATTTTATGGATATTTTTACATATTTTATTCTTATGGGTTATTGGAATTCAATGAAATTTTATTTGACGTAATTCGGACCCGAATCGGAGCTGATATGATCGAAACCCGATTTTCGGATAATCCTAAAAAGGTGTTAGCATACGGGGTATTGTTAAAAATCGAGTCGGGCCATTTTGTGGATATTTTTACAGATTTTGTTCCTATGTGTTATTAAAATTCAACATAATTTTATTTGACGTAGTTCGAACCTGAATCGGACCTGATATGATTGGAAATCGGTTTTCGGATAATCCTCAAATGGGTTAGTACACGAAATATTGTTAAAAATCGGGTCGGACCATTTCATGGACATTTTTACATATTTTGTTCCTACGGGTTATTGGGATTCAACAAAATTTTATTTGACGCGTTTCGGACCTGAATCGGAGCTAATATAATCGAAACTCGATTTTCGGATATTCCCAAAGGGGTTAGTACACGGGATATTGTTAAAAATCGAGTCGGACCATTTTGTGGATATTTTTACATATTTTGTTCCTATGGGTTATTGCATTCGATAAAATTTTATTTGGTGCCGGTCGGACCTGAATCGGGGCAGAAATGACCGAAACTCGGTTTTCGGATAATCTTCAAAGGGTTTAGTACACAGGATATTGTTAAAAATCGAGTCGAACCATTTTATGGATATTTTAACATATTTTGTTCTTATGGGTTATTGGAATTCAACGAAATTTTATTTGACGCAGTTCGGACTGGAATCGGAGCTGATATGATCGAAACTCGATTTTCGGAACCATGAACCCTAAACCCTAAATCCTAAACCTTAAACCCCTAAACCTTAGACCCTAAACCCTAAAATCTTAAACCCTCAAACCCTAAACCCTAAAACAAACCCTAAACCCTAAACCTGCATTCAACCAAATTTTATTTGACGCGGTTTAGACTTAAAAATCGAGTCGGACCACTTTGTGGATATTTTTACATATTTGGTTCCTATGGGTTTTTGGAATTCAATGAAATTTTATTTGACGCAGTTCGGACCAGAATCGGAGCTGATATGTTCGAAAATCGGCTTTCGGGAAATTCTCAAAGGGGTTAGTACACGGATATTGCAAAAAATACAGTCGGTCCATTTTGTGGATATTTTTATATATTTTTTTCCTATGGGTTATTAAAATTCAACAAAATTTTATTTGACGTAGTTCGAACCTGAATCGGACCTGATATGATTGAAAATCGGTTTTCGGATAATCCTCAAAGGGGTTAGTACACGAAATATTGTTAAAAATCGGGTCGGACCATTTCATGGACATTTTTACATATATTGTTCCTATGGGTTATTGGGATTCAACAAAAATTTATTTGACGCATTTCGGACCTGAATCGGAGCTAATATAATCGAAACTCGATTTTCGGATATTCCCAAAGGGGTTAGTACACGGGATATTGTTAAAAATTGAGTCGGACTATTTTGTGGATATTTTTACATATTTTGTTCCTATGGGTTAGTGGAATTCGATGAAATTTTATTTGGTGCCGTTCGGACCTAAATCGGGGTTGAAATGACCGAAACTCGGTTTTCGGATAATCCTCAAAGGGGTTAGTACACGGGATATTGTTAAAAATAGAGTCGAATTACATATTTTGTTCTTTTGGGTTATTGGAATTCAATGAAATTTTATTTGACGTAATTCGGACCCGAATCGGAGCTGATATGATCGAAACCCGATTTTCGGATAATCCTAAAAAGGTGTTGGTACACGGGATATTGTTAAAAATCAAGTCGGACCATTTTATGCATATTTTTACAGATTTTGTTCCTATGGGTTATTAAAATTCAACAAAATTTTATTTGACGTAGTTCGAACCTGAATCGGACCTGATCTGAATGAAAATCGGTTTTCGAATAATACTCAAAAGGGTTAGTACACGAAATATTGTTAAAAATCGGGTCGGACCATTTCATGGACATTTTTACATATTTTGTTCCTACGGGTTATTGGGATTCAACAAAATTTTATTTGACGCATTTCGGACCTGAATCGGAGCTGATATAATCGAAACTTGATTTTCGGATATTGCCAAAGGGTTAGCACAAGGGATATTGTTAAAAATCGAGTCGGACCATTTTGTGGATATTTTTATATATTTTGTTCCTATTGGTTATTGGAATTCAATGAAATTTTATTTGGTGCCGGTCGGACCTGAATCGGGGCTGAAATGACCGAAACTCGGTTTTCGGATAATCCTCAAAGGGGTTAATACACGGTATATTGTTAAAAATCGAGTCGAACCATTTTATGGATATTTTTACATATTTTATTCTTATGGGTTATTGGAATTCAATGAAATTTTATTTGACGTAATTCGGACCCGAATCGGAGCTGATATGATCGAAACCCGATTTTCGGATAATCCTAAAAAGGTGTTAGCATACGGGGTATTGTTAAAAATCGAGTCGGGCCATTTTGTGGATATTTTTACAGATTTTGTTCCTATGTGTTATTAAAATTCAACATAATTTTATTTGACGTAGTTCGAACCTGAATCGGACCTGATATGATTGGAAATCGGTTTTCGGATAATCCTCAAATGGGTTAGTAAACGAAATATTGTTAAAAATCGGGTCGGACCATTTCATGGACATTTTTACATATTTTGTTCCTATGGGTTATTGGGATTCAACAAAATTTTATTTGACGCGTTTCGGACCTAAATCGGAGCTAATATAATCGAAACTCGATTTTCGGATATTCCCAAAGGGGTTAGTATACGGGATATTGTTAAAAATCGAGTCGGACCATTTTGTGGATATTTTTACATATTTTGTTCCTATGGGTTATTGGAATTCGATAAAATTTTATTTTGTGCCGGTCGGACCTGAATCGGGGCTGAAATGACCGAAACTCGGTTTTCGGATAATCTTCAAAGGGTTTAGTACACAGGATATTGTTAAAAATCGAGTCGAACCATTTTATGGATATTTTAACATATTTTGTTCTTATGGGTTATTGGAATTCAACGAAATTTTATTTGACGTAGTTCGGACCGGAATCGGAGCTGATATGATCGAAACTCGGTTTTCGAAACCATGAACCCTAAACCCTAAATCCTAAACCTTAAACCCCTAAACCTTAGACCCTAAACCCTAAAATCTTAAACCCTCAAACCCTAAACCCTAAAACCTAAATCCTAAACCGTAAACCCTAAACCTACATTCAACCAAATTTTATTTGACGCGGTTCAGACTTAAAAATCGAGTCGGACCACTTTGTGGATATTTTTACATATTTGGTTCCTATGGGTTATTGGAATTCAATGAAATTTTATTTGACGCAGTTCGGACAAGAATCGGAGCTGATATGTTCGAAATTCGGCTTTCGGAAAATTCTCAAAGGGGTTAGTACACGGGATATTGCTAAAAATACAGTCGGTCCATTTTGTGGATATTTTTATATATTTTATTCCTATGGGTTATTAAAATTCAACAAAATTTTATTTGACGTAGTTCGAACCTGAATCGGACCTGGTATGATTGAAAATCGGTTTTCGGATAATCCTCAAATGGGTTAGTACACGAAATATTGTTAAAAATCGGGTCGGACCATTTCATGGACATTTTTACATATTTTGTTCCTATGGGTTATTGGGATTCAACAAAATTTTATTTGACGCGTTTCGGACTTGAATCGGAGCTAATATAATCGAAACTCGATTTTCGGATATTCCCAAAGGGGTTAGTACACGGGATATTGTTAAAAATCGAGTCGGACCATTTTGTGGATATTTTTACATATTTTGTTCCTATGGGTTATTGGAATTCGATAAAATTTTATTTGGTGCCGGTCGGACCTGAATCGGGGCTGAAATGACCGAAACTCGGTTTTCGGATAATCTTCAAAGGGTTTAGTACACAGGATATTGTTAAAAATCGAGTCGAACCATTTTATGGATATTTTAACAGATTTTGTTCTTATGGGTTATTGGAATTCAACGAAATTTTATTTGACGCAGTTCGGACCGGAATCGGAGCTGATATGATCGAAACTCGGTTTTCGGAACCATGAACCCTAAACCCTAAATCCTAAACCTTAAACCCCTAAACCTTAGACCCTAAACCCTAAAATCTTAAACCCTCAAACCCTAAACCCTAAAACCTAAACCCTAAACCGTAAACCCTAAACCCTAAACCTGCATTCAACCAAATTTTATTTGACGCGGTTCAGACTTAAAAATCGAGTCGGACCACTTTGTGGATATTTTTACATATTTGGTTCCTATGGGTTATTGGAATTCAATGAAATTTTATTTGACGCAGTTCGGACCAGAATCGGAGCTAATATGTTCGAAATTCGGCTTTCGGAAAATTCTCAAAGGGGTTAGTACACGGGATATTGCTAAAAATACAGTCGGTCCATTTTGTGGATATTTTTATATATTTTTTTCCTATGGGTTATTAAAATTCAACAAAATTTTATTTGACGTAGTTCGAACCTGAATCGGACCTGATATGATTGAAAATCGGTTTTCGGATAATCCTCAAAGGGGTTAGTACACGAAATATTGTTAAAAATCGGGACGGACCATTTCATGGACATTTTTACATATTTTGTTCCTATGGGTTATTGGGATTCAACAAAAATTTATTTGACACATTTCGGACCTGAATCGGAGCTAATATAATCGAAACTCGATTTTCGGATATTCCCAAGGGGTTAGTACACGGGATATTGTTAAAAATTGAGTCGGACCATTTTGTGGATATTTTTACATATTTTGTTCCTATGGGTTATTGGAATTCAATGAAATTTTATTTGGTGCCGGTCGGACCTAAATCGGGGCTGAAATGACCGAAACTCGGTTTTCGGATAATCCTCAAAGGGGTTAGTACACGGGATATTGTTAAAAATCGAGTCGAACCATTTTATGGATATTTTTACATATTTTGTTCTTATGGGTTATTAGAATTCAATTAAATTTTATTTAACGTAATTCGGACCCGAATCGAAGCTGATATGATCGAAACCCGATTTTCGGATAATCCTAAAAAGGTGTTGGTACACGGGATATTGTTAAAAATCAAGTCGGACCATTTTATGCATATTTTTACAGATTTTGTTCCTATGGGTTAGTAAAATTCAACAAAATTTTAGTTGACGTAGTTCGAACCTGAATCGGACCTTATCTGAATAAAAATCGGTTTTCGAATAATCCTCAAAAGGGTTAGTACACGAAATATTGTTAAAAATCGGGTCGGACCATTTCATGGACATTTTTACATATTTTGTTCCTACGGGTTATTGGGATTCAACAAAATTTTATTTGACGAGTTTCGGACCTGAATCGGAGCTGATATAATCGAAACTTGATTTTCGGATATTGCCAAAGGTGTTAGTACAAGGGATATTGTTAAAAATCGAGTCGGACCATTTTGTGGATATTTTTACATATTTTGTTCCTATGGGTTATTTGAATTCAATGAAATTTTATTTGGTGCCGGTCGGACCTGAATCGGGGTTGAAATGATCGAAACTCGGTTTTCGGATAATCCTCAAAGGGGTTAGTACACGGGATTTTGTTAAAAATCGAGTCGAACCATTTTATGGATATTTTTACATATTTTGTTCTTATGGGTTATTAGAATTCAATTAAATTTTATTTAACGTAATTCGGACCCGAATCGAAGCTGATATGATCGAAACCCGATTTTCGGATAATCCTAAAAAGGTGTTGGTACACGGGATATTGTTAAAAATCAAGTCGGACCATTTTATGCATATTTTTACAGATTTTGTTCCTATGGGTTAGTAAAATTCAACAAAATTTTAGTTGACGTAATTCGAACCTGAATCGGACCTTATCTGAATAAAAATCGGTTTTCGAATAATCCTCAAAAGGGTTAGTACACGAAATATTGTTAAAAATCGGGTCGGACCATTTCATGGACATTTTTACATATTTTGTTCCTACGGGTTATTGGGATTCAACAAAATTTTATTTGACGAGTTTCGGACCTGAATCGGAGCTGATATAATCGAAACTTGATTTTCGGATATTGCCAAAGGTGTTAGTACAAGGGATATTGTTAAAAATCGAGTCGGACCATTTTGTGGATATTTTTACATATTTTGTTCCTATGGGTTATTTGAATTCAATGAAATTTTATTTGGTGCCGGTCGGACCTGAATCGGGGTTGAAATGATCGAAACTCGGTTTTCGGATAATCCTCAAAGGGGTTAGTACACGGGATTTTGTTAAAAATCGAGTCCAACCATTTTATGGATATTTTTAAATATTTTGTTCTTATGGGTTATTGGAATTCAATGAAATTTTATTTGACGTAATTCGGACCCGAATCGGAGCTGATATGATCGAAACCAGATTTTCGGATAATCCTAAAAAGGTGTTAGCATACGGGGTATTGTTAAAAATCGAGTCGGGCCATTTTGTGGATATTTTTACAGATTTTGTTCCTATGTGTTATTAAAATTCAACATAATTTTATTTGACGTAGTTCGAACCTGAATCGGACCTGATATGATTGGAAATCGGTTTTCGGATAATCCTCAAAAGGGTAAGTACACGAAATATTGTTAAAAATCGGGTCGGACCATTTCATGGACATTTTTACATATTTTGTTCCTACAGGTTATTGGGATTCAACAAAATTTTATTTGACGCGTTTCGGACCTGAATCGGAGCTAATATAATCGAAACTCGATTTTCGGATATTCCCAAAGGGGTTAGTACACGGGATATTGATAAAAATCGAGTCGGACCATTTTGTGGATATTTTTACATATTTTGTTCCTATGGGTTATTGGAATTCGATAAAATTTTATTTGGTGCCGGTCGGACCTGAATCGGGGCTGAAATGACCGAAACTCGGTTTTCGGATAATCCTCAAAGGGGTTAGTACACAGGATATTGTTAAAAATCGAGTCGAACCATTTTATGGATATTTTTAAATATTTTGTTCTTATGGGTTATTGGAATTCAATGAAATTTTGTTTGACGTAATTCGGACCCGAATCGGAGCTGATATGATCGAAACCAGATTTTCGGATAATCCTAAAAAGGTGTTAGCATACGGGGTATTGTTAAAAATCGAGTCGGGCCATTTTGTGGATATTTTTACAGATTTTGTTCCTATGTGTTATTAAAATTCAACATAATTTTATTTGACGTAGTTCGAACCTGAATCGGACCTGATATGATTGGAAATCGGTTTTCGGATAATCCTCAAAAGGGTAAGTACACGAAATATTGTTAAAAATCGGGTCGGACCATTTCATGGACATTTTTACATATTTTGTTCCTACAGGTTATTGGGATTCAACAAAATTTTATTTGACGCGTTTCGGACCTGAATCGGAGCTAATATAATCGAAACTCGATTTTCGGATATTCCCAAAGGGGTTAGTACACGGGATATTGTTAAAAATCGAGTCGGACCATTTTGTGGATATTTTTACATATTTTGTTCCTATGGGTTATTGGAATTCGATAAAATTTTATTTGGTGCCGGTCGGACCTGAATCGGGGCTGAAATGACCGAAACTCGGTTTTCGGATAATCTTCAAAGGGTTTAGTACACAGGATATTGTTAAAAATCGAGTCGAACCATTTTATGGATATTTTAACATATTTTGTTCTTATGGGTTATCGGAATTCAACGAAATTTTATTTGACGCAGTTCGGACCGGAATCGGAGCTGATATGATCGAAACTCGGTTTTCAGAACCATGAACCCTAAACCCTAAATCCTAAACCTTAAACCCCTAAACCTTAGACCCTAAACCCTAAAATCTTAAACCCTCAAACCCTAAACCCTAAAACCTAAACCCTAAACCGTAAACCCTAAACCTGCATTCAACCAAATTTTATTTGACGCGGTTCAGACTTAAAAATCGAGTCGGACCACTTTGTGGATATTTTTACATATTTGGTTCCTATGGGTTATTGGAATTCAATGAAATTTTATTTGACGCAGTTCGGACCAGAATCGGAGCTAATATGTTCGAAATTCGGCTTTCGGAAAATTCTCAAAGGGGTTAGTACACGGGATATTGCTAAAAATACAGTCGGTCCATTTTGTGGATATTTTTATATATTTTTTCCCTATGGGTTATTAAAATTCAACAAAATTTTATTTGACGTAGTTCGAACCTGAATCGGACCTGATATTTTGTTCCTATGGGTTATTGGGATTCAACAAAAATTTATTTGACGCATTTCGGACCTGAATCGGAGCTAATATAATCGAAACTCGATTTTCGGATATTCCCAAGGGGTTAGTACACGGGATATTGTTAAAAATTGAGTCAGACCATTTTGTGGATATTTTTACATATTTTGTTCCTATGGGTTATTGGAATTCAATGAAATTTTATTTGGTGCCGGTCGGACCTGAATCGGGGCTGAAATGATCGAAACTCGGTTTTCGGATAATCCTCAAAGGGGTTAGTACACAGGATATTGTTAAAAATCGAGTCGAACCATTTTATGGATATTTTTAAATATTTTGTTCTTATGGGTTATTGGAATTCAATGAAATTTTATTTGACGTAATTCGGACCCGAATCGGAGCTGATATGATCGAAACCCGATTTTCGGATAATCCTAAAAAGGTGTTGGTACACTGGATATTGTTAAAAATCAAGTCGAACCATTTTATGCATATTTTTACAGATTTTGTTCCTATGGGTTATTAAAATTCAACAAAATTTTATTTGACGTAGTTCGAACCTGAATCGGACCTTATCTGAATAAAAATCGGTTTTCGAATAATCCTCAAAAAGGTTAGTACACGAAATATTGTTAAAAATCGGGTCGGACCTTTTCATGGACATTTTTACATATTTTGTTCCTACGGGTTATTGGGATTCAACAAAATTTTATTTGACGCGTTTCGGACCTGAATCGGAGCTGATATAATCGAAACTTGATTTTCGGATATTGCCAAAGGGGTTAGTACAAGGGATATTGTTAAAAATCGAGTCGGACCATTTTGTGGATATTTTTACATATTTTGTTCCTATGGGTTATTTGAATTCAATGAAATTTTATTTGGTGCCGGTCGGACCTGAATCGGGGCTGAAATGATCGAAACTCGGTTTTCGGATAATCCTCAAAAGGGTTAGTACACGGGATATTGTTAAAAATCGAGTCCAACCATTTTATGGATATTTTTAAATATTTTGTTCTTATGGGTTATTGGAATTCAATGAAATTTTATTTGACGTAATTCGGACCCGAATCGGAGCTGATATGATCGAAACCAGATTTTCGGATAATCCTAAAAAGGTGTTAGCATACGGGGTATTGTTAAAAATCGAGTTGGGCCATTTTGTGGATATTTTTACAGATTTTGTTCCTACGTGTTAATAAAATTCAACATAATTTTATTTGACGTAGTTCGAACCTGAATCGGACCTGATATGATTGGAAATCGGTTTTCGGAAAATCCTCAAAAGGGTAAGTACACGAAATATTGTTAAAAACGGGTCGGACCATTTCATGGACATTTTTACATATTTTGTTCCTACAGGTTATTGGGATTCAACAAAATTTTATTTGATGCGTTTCGGACCTGAATCGGAGCTAATATAATCGAAACTCGATTTTCGGATATTCCCAAAGGGGTTAGTACACGGGATATTGTTAAAAATCGAGTCGGACCATTTTTTGGATATTTTTACATATTTTGTTCCTATGGGTTATTGGAATTCGATAAAATTTTATTTGGTGCCGGTCGGACCTGAATCGGGGCTGAAATGACCGAAACTCGGTTTTCGGATAATCTTCAAAGGGTTTAGTACACATGATATTGTTAAAAATCGAGTCGAACCATTTTATGGAAATTTTTACATATTTTGTTCTTATGGGTTATTGGAATTCAACGAAATTTTATTTGACGCAGTTCGGACCGGAATCGGAGCTGATATGATCGAAACTCGGTTTTCGGAACCATGAACCCCAAACCCTAAATCCTAAACCTTAAACCCCTAAACCTTAGACCCTAAACCCTAATATCTTAAACCCTCAAACCCTAAAACCTAAACCCTAAACCATAAACCCTAAACTCTAAACCAGCATTCAACCAAATTTTATTTGACGCGGTTCAGACTTAAAAATCGAGTCGGAGCACTTTGTGGATATTTTTACATATTTGGTTCCTATGGGTTATTGGAATTCAATGAAATTTTATTTGACGAAGTTCGGACCAGAATCGGAGCTGATATGTTCGAAATTCGGCTTTCAGAAAATTCTCAAAGGGGTTAGTACACGGGATATTGCTAAAAATCCAGTCGGTCCATTTTGTGGATATTTTTATATATTTTTTTCCTATGGGTTATTAAAATTCAACAAAATTTTATTTGACGTAGTTCGAACCTGAATCGGACCTGATATGATTGAAAATCGGTTTTCGGATAATCCTCAAAGGGGTTAGTACACGAAATATTGTTAAAAATCGGGCCGGACCATTTCATGGACATTTTTACATATTTTGTTTCTATGGTTTATTGGGATTCAACAAAAATTTATTTGACGCATTTCGGACCTGAATCGGAGCTGATATAATCGAAACTCGATTTTCGGATATTCCCAAGGGGTTAGTACCCGGGATATTGTTAAAAATTGAGTCGGACCATTTTGTGGATATTTTTACATATTTTGTTCCTATGGGTTATTGGAATTCAATGAAATTTTATTTGGTGCCGGTCGGACCTAAATCGGGGCTGAAATGACCGAAACTCGGTTTTCGGATAATCCTCAAAGGGGTTAGTACACGGGATATTGTTAAAAATCGAGTCGAACCATTTTATGGATATTTTTACATATTTTGTTTTTATGGGTCATTGGAATTCAATGAAATTTTATTTGACGTAATTCGGACCCGAATCGGAGCTGATATGATCGAAACCCGATTTTCGGATAATCCTAAAAAGGTGTTAGCATACGGGGTATTGTTAAAAATCGAGTCGGGCCATTTTATGGATATTTTTACAGATTTTGTTCCTATGGGTTATTAAAATTCAACAAAATTTTATTTGACGTAGTTCGAACCCGAATCGGACCTGATATGACTGAAAATCGATTTTCGGATAATCCTCAAAAGGGTTAGTACACGAAATATTGTTAAAAATCGGGTCGGACCATTTCATGGACATTTTTAAATATTTTGTTCCTACGGGTTATTGGGATTCAACAAAAATTTATTTGACGCATTTCGGACCTGAATCGGAGCTAATATAATCGAAACTCGATTTTCGGATATTCCCAAAGGGGTTAGTACACGGGATATTGTTAAAAATTGAGTTGGACCATTTTGTGGATATTTTTACATATTTTGTTCCTATGGGTTATTGGAATTCAATGAAATTTTATTTGGTGCCGGTCGGACCTGAATCGGGGCTGAAATGACCGAAACTCGGTTTTCGGATAATCCTCGAAGGGGTTAGTACACGGGATATTGTTAAAAATCGAGTCGAACCATTTTACGGATATTTTTACATATTTTGTTCTTATGGGTTATTGGAATTCAATGAAATTTTATTTGACGTAATTCGGACCCGAATCGAAGCAGATATGATCGAAACCCGATTTTCGGATAATCCTAAAAAGGTGTTAGCATACGGTGTATTGTTAAAAATCGAGTCGGGCCATATTGTGGATATTTTTACAGATTTTGTTCCTATAGGTTATTAAAATTCAACAAAATTTTATTTGACGTAATTCGAACCTGAATCGGACCTGATATGATTGAAAATCGGTTTTCGGATAATCCTCAAAAGTGTTAGTTCACGAAATATTGTTAAAAATCGGGTCGGACCATTTCATGGACATTTTTACATATTTTGTTCCTACGGGTTATTGGGATTCAACAAAATTTTATTTGACGCGTTTCGGACCTGAATCGGAGCTGATATAATCGAAACTCGATTTTCCGATATTCCCAAAGGGGTTAGTACACGGGATATTGTTAAAAATTGAGTCGGACCATTTTGTGGATATTTTTACATATTTTGTTCTTATGGGTTATTTAAATTCAATGAAATTTTATTTGGTGCTTGTCGGACCTGAATCGGGGCTAAAATGACCGAAACTCGGTTTTCGGATAATCTTCAAAGGGTTTAGTACACAGGATATTGTTAAAAATCGAGTCGAACCATTTTATGGATATTTTTACATATTTTGTTCTTATGGGTTATTGGAATTCAACGAAATTTTATTTGACGCAGTTCGGACCGGAATCGGAGCTGATATGATCGAAACTCGGTTTTCGGAACCATGAACCCTAAACCCTAAATCCTAAACCTTAAACCCCTAAACCCTAAACCTTAGACCCTAAACCCTAAAATATTAAACCCTCAAACCCTAAACCCTAAAACCTAAACCCTAAACCCTAAACCAGCATTCAACCAAATTTTATTTGACCCGGTTCAGACTTAAAAATCGAGTCGGACCACTTTGTTTATATTTTTACATATTTGGTTCCTATAGGTTATTGGAATTCAGTGAAATTTTATTTGACGCAGTTCGGACTAGAATCGGAGCTGATATGTTCGAAATTCGGCTTTCGGAAAATTCTCAAAGGGGTTAGTACACGGGATATTGCTGAAAATCCAGTCGTACCATTTTGTGGATATTTTTATATATTTTGTTTCTATGGGTTATTAAAATTCAACAAAATTTTATTTGACGTAGTTCGAACCTGAATCGGACTTGATATGATTGAAAATCGGTTTTCGGATAATCCAACTCAAAGGGGTTAGTACACGAAATATTGTTAAAAATTGGGTCGGACCATTTCATGGACATTTTTACAAATTTTATTCCTATGGGTTATTGTGATTCAACAAAAATTTATTTGACGCATTTCGGACCTGAATCAGAGCTGATATAATCGAAACTCGATTTTGGGATATTCCCAAGGGGTTAGTACACGGGATATTGTTAAAAATTGATTCGGACCATTTTGTGGATATTTTTACATATTTTGTTCCAATGGGTTATTGGAATTCAATGAAATTTTATTTGGTGCTGGTCGGACCTGAATCGGGGCTGAAATGACCGAAACTCGGTTTTCGGAAATCCTCAAAGGGGTTAGTACACGGGATATTGTTAAAAATCGAGTCGAACCATTTTATGGATATTTTTACATATTTTGTTCTTATAGGTTATTGGAATTCAATGAAATTTTATTTGACGTAATTCGGACCCGAATCGGAGCTGATATGATCGAAACCCGATTTTCGGATAATCCTAAAAAGGTGTTAGCATCCGGGGTATTGTTAAAAATCGAGTCGGGCCATTTTGTGGATATTTTTACAGATTTTGTTCCTATGGGTTATTAAAATTCAACAAAATTTTATTTGACGTAGTTCGAACCCGAATCGGACCTGATATGACTGAAAATCGGTTTTCGGATAATCCTCAAAAGGGTTAGTACACGAAATATTGTTACAAATCGGGTCGGACCATTTCATGGACATTTTTACATATTTTGTTCCTACGGGTTATTGGGATTCAACAAAAATTTATTTGACGCATTTCGGACCTGAATCGGAGCTGATATAATCGAAACTCGATTTTCGGATATTCCCAAAGGGATTAGTACACGGGATATTGTTAAAAATTGAGTTGGACCATTTTGTGGATATTTTTAAATATTTTGTTCTTATGGGTTATTGGAATTCAATGAAATTTTATTTGACGTAATTCGGACCCGAATCGGAGCTGATATGATCGAAACCCGATTTTCGGATAATGCTAAAAAGGTGTTAGCATACGGGGTATTGTTAAAAATCGAGTCGGGCCATTTTGTGGATATTTTTACAGATTTTGTTCCTATGGGTTATTAAAATTCAACAAAATTTTATTTGACGTAGTTCGAACCCGAATCGGACCTGATATGACTGAAAATTGGTTTTCGGATAATCCTCAAAAGGGTTAGTACACGAAATATTGTTAAAAATCGGGTCGGACCTTTTCATGGACATTTTTACATATTTTGTTCCTACGGGTTATTGGGATTCAACAAAATTTTATTTGACGCGTTTCGGACCTGAATCGGAGCTGATATAATCGAAACTCGATTTTCGGATATTCCCAAACGGGTTAGTACACGGGATATTGTTAAAAATTGAGTCGGACCATTTTGTGGATATTTTTACATATTTTGTTCCTATGTGTTATTTGAATTCAATGAAATTTTATTTGGTACCGGTCGGACCTGAATCGGGGCTGAAATGACCGAAACTCGGTTTTCGAATAATCTTCAAAGGGTTTAGTACACATGATATTGTTAAAAATCGAGTCGAACCAATTTATGGATATTTTTACATATTTTGTTCTTATGGGTTATTGGAATTCAACGAAATTTTATATGACGCAGTTCGGACCGGAATCGGAGCTGATATGATCGAAACTCGGTTTTTGGAACCATGAACCCTAAACCCTAAATCCTAAACCTTAAAGCCCTAAACCCTAAACCTTAGACCCTAAACCCTAAACCCTAAAATATTAAACCCTCAAACCCTAAACCCTAAAACCTAAACCCTAAACCCTAAACCAGCATTCAACCAAATTTTATTTGACCCGGTTCAGTCTTAAAAATCGAGTCGGACCACTTTGTGGATATTTTTACATATTTGGTTCCTATGGGTTATTGGAATTCAGTGAAATTTTATTTGACGCAGTTTGAACCGGAATCGGAGCTGATATGTTCGAAATTTGGCTTTCGTAAAATTCTCAAAGGGGTTAGTACACGGGATATTGCTGAAAATCCAGTCGGACCATTTTGTGGATATTTTTATAAATTTTGTTTCTATGGGTTATTAAAATTCAACAAAATTTTATTTGACGTAGTTCGAACCTGAATCGGACTTGATATGATTGAAAATCGGTTTTCGGATAATCCTCAAAGGGGTTAGTACACGAAATATTGTTAAAAATTGGGTCGGACCATTTCATGGACATTTTTACAAATTTTGTTCCTCTGGGTTATTGGTTTCAACAAAAATTTATTTGACGCATTTCGGACCTGAATCGGAGATGATATAATCGAAACTCGATTTTCGGATATTCCCAAAGGGGTTAGTACACGGGATATTGTTAAAAATTGAGTCGGACCATTTTTGGATATTTTTACATATTTTGTTCCTATGGGTTATTGGAATTCAATGAAATTTTATTTGGTGCCGGTCGGACCTGAATCGGGGCTGAAATGACTGAAACTCGGTTTTCGAATAATCTTCAAAGGGTTTAGTACACAGGATATTGTTAAAAATCGAGTCGAACCATTTTATGGATATTTTTACATATTTTGTTCTTATGGGTTATTGGAATTCAACGAAATTTTATTTGACTCAGTTCGGACCGGAATCGGAGCTGATAGGATCGAAACTCGGTTTTCGGAACCATGAACCCTAAACCCTAAATCCTAAACCTTAAACCCCTAAACCCTAAACCTTAGACCCTAAACCCTAAAATATTAAACCCTCAAACCCTAAACCCTAAAACCTAAACCCTAAACCAGCATTCAACCAAATTTTATTTGACCCGGTTCAGACTTAAAAATCGAGTCGGACCACTTCGTGGATATTTTTACATATTTAGTTCCTATGGGTTATTGGAATTCAGTGAAATTTTATTTGACGCAGTTCGGACCAGAATCGGAGCTGATATGTTCGAAATTCGGCTTTCGGAAAATTCTCAAAGGGGTTAGTACACGGGATATTGCTGAAAATCCAGTCGGACCATTTTGTGGATATTTTTATATATTTTGTTTCTATGGGTTATTAAAATTCAACAAAATTTTATTTGACGTAGTTCGAACCTGAATCGGACCTGATATGATTGAAAATCGGTTTTCGGATAATCCTCAAAGGGGTTAGTACACGAAATATTGTTAAAAATTGGGTCGGACCATTTCATGGACATTTTTACAAATTTTGTTCCTCTGGGTTATTGGGATTCAACAAAAATTTATTTGACGCATTTCGGACCTGAATCGGAGATGATATAATCGAAACTCTATTTTGGGATATTCCCAAGGGGTTAGTACACGGGATATTGTTAAAAATTGATTCGGACCATTTTGTGGATATTTTTACATATTTTGTTCCTATGGGTTATTGGAATTCAATGAAATTTTATTTGGTGCTGGTCGGACCTGAATCGGGGCTGAAATGACCGAAACTCGGTTTTCGGAAATCCTCAAAGGGGTTAGTACACGGGATATTGTTAAAAATCGAGTCGAACCAATATATGGATATTTTTACATATTTTGTTCTTATGGGTTATTGGAATTCAATGAAATTTTATTTGACGTAATTCAGACCCGAATCGGAGCTGATATGATCGAAACCCGATTTTCGGATAATCCTAAAAAGGTGTTAGCATACGGGGTATTGTTAAAAATCGAGTCGGGCCATTTTGTGGATATTTTTACAGATTTTGTTCCTATGGGTTATTAAAATTCAACAAAATTTTATTTGACGTAATTCGAATCTGAATTGGACCTTATATGATTGAAAATCAGTTTTCGGATAATCCTCAAAAGGGTTAGTTCACGAAATATTGTTAAAAATCGGGTCGGACCATTTCATGGACATTTTTACATATTTTGTTCCTACGGGTTATTGGGATTCAACAAAATTTTATTTGACGCGTTTCGGACCTGAATCGGAGCTGATATAATCGAAACTCGATTTTCGGATATTCCCAAAGGGGTTAGTACACGGGATATTGTTAAAAATTGAGTCGGACCATTTTTGGATATTTTTACATATTTTGTTCCTATGGGTTATTGGAATTCAATGAAATTTTATTTGGTGCCGGTCGGACCTGAATCGGGGCTGAAATGACTGAAACTCGGTTTTCGAATAATCTTCAAAGGGTTTAGTACACAGGATATTGTTAAAATCGAGTCGAACCATTTTATGGATATTTTTACATATTTTGTTCTTATGGGTTATTGGAATTCAACGAAATTTTATTTGACTCAGTTCGGACCGGAATCGGAGCTGATATGATCGAAACTCGGTTTTCGGAACCATGAACCCTAAACCCTAAATCCTAAACCTTAAACCCCTAAACCCTAAACCTTAGACCCTAAACCCTAAAATATTAAACCCTCAATCCCTAAACCCTAAAACCTAAACCCTAAACCCTAAACCAGCATTCAACCAAATTTTATTTGACCCGGTTCAGACTTAAAAATCGAGTCGGACCACTTTGTGGATATTTTTACATATTTAGTTCCTATGGGTTATTGGAATTAAGTGAAATTTTATTTGACGCAGTTCGGACCAGAATCGGAGCTGATATGTTCGAAATTCGGCTTTCGGAAAATTCTCAAAGGGGTTAGTACACGGGATATTGCTGAAAATCCAGTCGGACCATTTTGTGGATATTTTTATATATTTTGTTTCTATGGGTTATTAAAATTCAACAAAATTTTATTTGACGTAGTTCGAACCTGAATCGGACCTGATATGATTGAAAATCGGTTTTCGGATAATCCTCAAAGGGGTTAGTACACGAAATATTGTTAAAAATTGGGTCTGACCATTTCATGGACATTTTTACAAATTTTGTTCCTATGGGTTATTGGGATTCAACAAAAATTTATTTGACGCATTTCGGACCTGAATCGGAGCTGATATAATCGAAACTCGATTTTGGGATATTCCCAAGGGGTTAGTACCCGGGATATTGTTAAAAATTGATTCGGACCATTTTGTGGATATTTTTACATATTTTGTTCCTATGGGTTATTGGAATTCAATGAAATTTTATTTGGTGCTGGTCGGACTTGAATCGGGGCTGAAATGACCGAAACTCGGTTTTCGGAAATCCTCAAAGGGATTCGTACACGGGATATTGTTAAAAATCGAGTCGAACCATTTTATGGATATTTTTACATATTTTGTTCTTATGGGTTATTGGAATTCAATGAAATTTTATTTGACGTAATTCGGACCCGAATCGGAGCTGATATGATCGAAACCCGATTTTCGGATAATCCTAAAAAGGTGTTAGCATACGGGGTATTGTTAAAAATCGAGTCGGGCCATTTTGTGGATATTTTTACAGATTTTGTTCCTATGGGTTATTAAAATTCAACAAAATTTTATTTGACGTAGTTCGAACCCGAATCGGACCTGATATGACTGAAAATCGGTTTTCGGATAATCCTCAAAAGGGTTAGTACACGAAATATTGTTAAAAATCGGGTCGGACCATTTCATGGACATTTTTACATATTTTGTTCCTACGGGTTATTGGGATTCAACAAAAATTTATTTGACGCATTTCGGACCTGAATCGGAGCTGATATAATCGAAACTCGATTTTCGGATATTCCCAAAGGGGTTAGTACACGGGATAATGTTAAAAATTGAGTCGGACCATTTTGTGGATATTTTTACATATTTTGTTCCTATGGGTTATTGGAATTCAATGAAATTTTATTTGGTGCCGGTCGGACTTGAATCAGAGCTGAAATGACCGAAACTCGGTTTTCGGATAATCCTCGAAGGGATTAGTACACGGGATATTGTTAAAAATCGAGTCGAACCATTTTATTGATATTTTTATATATTTTGTTCTTATGGGTTATTGGAATTCAATGAAATTTTATTTGACGTAATTCGGACCCGAATCGAAGCTGATATGATCGAAACCCGATTTTCGGATAATCCTAAAAAGGTGTTAGCATACGGTGTATTGTTAAAAATCGAGTCGGGCCATATTGTGGATATTTTTACAAATTTTGTTCCTATGGGTTATTAAAATTCAACAAAATTTTATTTGACGTAATTCGAACCTGAATCGGACCTGATATGATTGAAAATCGGTTTTCGGATAATCCTCAAAAGGGTTAGTTCACGAAATATTGTTAAAAATCGGGTCGGACCATTTCATGGACATTTTTACATATTTTGTTCCTACGGGTTATTGGGATACAACAAAATTTTATTTGACGCGTTTCGGACCTGAATCGGAGCTGATATAATCGAAACTCGATTTTCGGATATTCCCAAAGGGGTTAGTACACGGGATATTGTTAAAAATTGAGTCGGACCATTTTGTGGATATTTTTACATATTTTGTTCCTATGGGTTATTGGAATTCAATGAAATTTTATTTGGTGCCGGTCGGACCTGAATCGGGGCTGAAATGAGCGAAACTCGGTTTTCGGATAATCCTCAAAGGGGTTAGTACACGGGATATTGTTAAAAATCGAGTCGAACCATTTTATGGATATTTTTACATATTTTGTTCTTATGGGTTATTGGAATTCAATGAAATTTTATTTGACGTAATTCGGACCCGAATCGGAGCTGATATGATCGAAACCCAATTTTCGGATAATCCTAAAAAGGTGTTAGCATACGGTGTATTGTTAAAAATTGAGTCGGGCCATATTGTCGACATTTTTACATATTTTGTTCCTACGGGTTATTGGGATTCAACAAAATTTTATTTGACGCGTTTCGGACCTGAATCGGAGCTGATATAATCGAAACTCGATTTTCGGATATTCCCAAAGGGGTTAGTACCCGGGATATTGTTAAAAATTGAGTCGGACCATTTTGTAGATATTTTTACATATTTTTTTCCTATGGGTTATTGGAATTCAATGAAATTTTATTTGGTGCGGGTCGAACCTGAATCGGGGCTGAAATGACCGAAACTCGGTTTTCGGATAATCCTTAAAGGGGTTAGTACACGGGATATTGTTAAAAATCGAGTCGAACCATTTTATGGATAGTTTTACATATTTTGTTCTTATGGGTTATTGGAATTCAATGAAATTTTATTTGACGTAATTCGGACCTGAATCGGAGCTGATATGATCGAAACCCGATTTTCGGATAATCCTAAAAAGGTGTTAGCATACGGGGTATTGTTAAAAATAGAGTCGGGCCATTTTGTGGATATTTTTACAGATTTTGTTCCTATGGGTTATTAAAATTCAACAAAATTTTATTTGACATAGTTCGAACCTGAATCGGACCTGATATGATTGAAAATCGGTTTTAGGATAATCCTCAAAAGGGTTAGTAGACGAAATATTGTTAAAAATCGGGTCGGACCATTTCATGGACATTTTTAAATATTTTGTTCCTACGGGTTATTAGGATTCAACAAAAAATTATTTGACGCATTTCGGACCTGAATCGGAGATGATATAATCGAAACTCGATTTTCGGATATTCCCAAAGGGGTTAGTACACGGGATATTGTTAAAAATTGAGTCGGACCATTTTGTGGATATTTTTACATATTTTGTTCCTATGGGTTATTGGAATTCAATGAAATTTTATTTGGTGCCGGTCGGACCTGAATCGAGGCTGAAATGACCGAAACTCGGTTTTCGGATAATTCTCAAAGGGGTTAGTACACGGGATATTGTTAAAAATTGAGTCGAACCATTTTATGGATATTTTTACATATTTTGTTCTTATGGGTTATTGGAATTCAATGAAATTTTTTTTGACGTAATTCGGACCCGAATCGGAGCTGATATGATCGAAACCCGATTTTCGGATAATCCTAAAAAGGTGTTAGCATACGGGGTATTGTTAAAAATCGAGTCGGGCCATTTTGTGGATATTTTTACAGATTTTGTTCCTATGGGTTATTAAAATTCAACAAAATTTTATTTGACGTAGTTCGAACCTGAATCGGACCTGATATGATTGAAAATCGGTTTTCGGATAATCCTCAAAAGGGTTAGTACACAAAATATTGTTAAAAATCGGGTCGGACCATTTCATGGACATTATTACATATTTTGTTCCTACGGGTTATTGGGATTCAACAAAATTTTATTTGACGCGTTTCGGACCTGAATCGGAGCTGATATAATCGAAACTCAATTTTCGGATATTCCCAAGGGGTTAGTACCCGGGATATTGTTAAAAATTGAGTCGGACCATTTTGTGGATATTTTTACATATTTTGTTCCAATGGGTTATTTGGTGCTGGTCGGACCTCAATCGGGGCTGAAATGACCGAAACTCGGTTTTCGGATAATCTTCAAAGGGGTTAGTACACGGGATATTGTTAAAAATCGAGTCGAACCATTTTATGGATATTTTTACATATTTTGTTCTTATGAGTTATTGGAATTCAACGAAATTTTATTTGACGCAGTTCGGACCGGAATCGGAGCTGATATGATCGAAACTCGGTTTTTGGAACCATGAACCCTAAACCCTAAATCCTAAACCTTAAACCCCTAAACCCTAAACCTTAGACCCTAAACCCTAAAATCTTAAACCCTCAAACCCTAAACCCTAAAACCTAAACCCTAAACCAGCATTCAACCAAATTTTATTTGACGCGGTTCAGACTTAAAAATCGAGTCGGACCACTTTGTGGTTATTTTTACATATTTGGTTCCTATGGGTTATTGGAATTCAATGAAATTTTATTTGACGCAGTTCGGACCAGAATCGGAGCTGATATGTTCTAAACTCGACTTTCGGAAAATTCTCAAAGGGGTTAGTACACGGGATATTGCTAAAAATCCAGTCGGACCATTTTGTGGATATTTTTATATATTTTGTTCCTATGGGTTTTTAAAATTCAACAAAATTTTATTTGACGTAGTTCGAACCTGAATCGGACCTGATATGATTGAAAATCGGTTTTCGGATAATCCTCAAAGAGGTTAGTACACGAAATATTGTTTAAAATCGGGTCGGACCATTTTATGGACATTTTTACATATTTTGTTCCTATGGGTTATTGGGATTCAACAAAAATTTATTTGACGCATTTCGGACCTGAATCGGAACTGATATAATCGAAACTCGATTTTCGGATATTCCCAAAGGGGTTAGTACACGGGATATTGTTAAAAATTGAGTCAAACTATTTTGTGGATATTTTTACATATTTTGTTCCTATGGGTTATTGGAATTCAATGAAATATTATTTGGTGCCGTTCGGACCTGAATCGGGGCTGAAATGATCGAAATTCGGTTTTCGAATAATTCTCAAAGGGGTTAGTACACGGGATATTGTTAAAAATCAAGTCGGACCATTTTGTGGATATTTTTACATATTTTGTTCTTATGGGTTATTGGAATTCAACGAAATTTTATTTGACGCAGTTCGGACCGGAATCGGAGCTGATATGATAGAAACTCGGTTTTTGGAACCATGAACCCTAAACCCTAAATCCTAAACCTTAAACCCCTAAACCCTAAACCCTAAACCTTAGACCCTAAACCCTAAAATCTTAAACCCTTAACCCTAAAACCTAAACCCTAAACCTTAAACCCTAAACCCTAAACCAGCATTCAACCAAATTTTATTTGACGCGGTTCAGACTTAAAAATCGAGTCGGACCACTTTGTGGATATTTTTACATATTTGGTTCCTATGGGTTATTGGAATTCAATATAATTTTATTTGACGCAGCTCGGACCAGAATCGGAGCTGATATGTTCTAAACTCGGCTTTCGGAAAATTCCTAAAAATCCAGTCGGACCATTTTGTGGATATTTTTATATATTTTGTTCCTATGGGTTATTAAAATTCAACAAAATTTTATTTGACGTAGTTCGAACCTGAATCGGACCTGATATGATTGAAATCGGTTTTCGGATAATCCTCAAAGAGGTTAGTACACGAAATATTGTTAAAAATTGGGTCGGACCATTTCATGGACATTTTTATATAATTTGTTCCTATGGGTTATTGGGATTCAACAAAAATTTATTTGACGCATTTCGGACCTGAATCGGAACTGATATAATCGAAACTCGATTTTCGGATATTCCCAAAGGGGTTAGTACACGGGATATTGTTAAAAATTGAGTCAAACTATTTTGTGGATATTTTTACATATTTTGTTCCTATGGGTTATTGGAATTCAATGAAATTTTATTTGGTGTCGTTCGGACCTGAATCGGGGCTGAAATGATCAAAACTTGGTTTTCGGATAATTCTCAAAGTGGTTAGTACACGGGATATTGTTAAAAATCAAGTCGGACCATTTTGTGGATATTTTTACATATTTTGTTCCTATGGGTTATTGGAATTCAACGAAATTTTATTTGACGCAGTTCGGACCGGAATCGGAGCTGATATGATCGAAACTCGGTTTTCGGAAAATTCTCAAAGGGGTTAGTACACGGGATATTGTTAAAAATCAAGTCGGACCATTTTATGCATATTTTTACAGATTTTGTTCCTATGGGTTATTAAAATTCAACAAAATTTTATTTGATGTAGTTCGAACCTGAATCGGACCTAATATGAATGAAAATCGGTTTTCGGATAATCCTCAAAAGGGTTAGTACACGAAATATTGTTAAAATTTGGGTAGGACCGTTTCATGGACATTTTTACATATTTTGTTCCTACGGGTTATTGGGATTCAACAAAATTTTATTTGACGCGTTTCGGACCTGAATCGGAGCTGATATAATCGAAACTTGATTTTTGGATATTCCCAAAGGGTTTAGTACAAGGGATATTGGTAAAAATCGAGTCGGACCATTGTGTGGATATTTTTACATATTCTGTTCCTATGGGTTATTGGAATTCAATGAAATTTTATTTGGTGCCGGTCGGACCTGAATCGGGGCTAAAATGACCGAAACTCGGTTTTCGAATAATCCTCAAAGGGGTTAGTACACGGGATATTGTTAAAAATCGAGTCGAACCAATTTATGGAAATTTTTACATATTTTGTTCTTATTGGTTATTGGAATTCAATGAAATTTTATTTGACGTAATTCGGACCTGAATCGGAGCTGATATGATCGAAACCCGACTTTCGGATAATCCTAAAAAGGTGTTAGCATACGGGTTTTTGTTAAAAATCTAGTTGGGCCATTTTGTGGATATTTTTACAGATTTTTTTCCTATGGGTTATTAAAATTCAACAAAATTTTATTTGACGTAGTTCGAACCTGAATCGGACCTGATATGATTGAAAATCGGTTTTCGGATAATCCTCAAAAGGGTTAGTACACGAAATATTGTTAAAAATCGGGTCAGACCATTTCATGGACATTTTTACATATTTTGTTCCTACGGGGTATTGGGATTCAACAAAATTTTATTTGACGCGTTTCGGACCTGAATCGGAGCTGATATAATCGATACTCGATTTTCGGATATTCCCAAAGGGGTTAGTACACGGGATATTGTTAAAAATTGAGTCGGACCATTTTGTGGATAATTTTACATATTTTGTTCCTATGGGTTATTGGAATTCAATGAAATTTTATTTGGTGCCGGTCGGACCTGAATCGGGGCTGAAATGACCGAAAATCGGTTTTCGGATAATCCTTAAAGGGGTTAGTACACGGGATATTGTTAAAAATCGAGTCGAACCATTTTATGGATAGTTCTACATATTTTGTTCTTATGGGTTATTGGAATTCAATGAAATTTTATTTGACGTAATTCGGACCCGAATCGGAGCTGATACGATCGAAACCCGATTTTCGGATAATCCTAAAAAGGTGTTAGCATACGGGGTATTGTTAAAAATCGAGTCTGGCCATTTTGTGGATATTTTTACAGATTTTGTTTCTATGCGTTATTAAAATTCAACAAAATTTTATTTGACGTAATTCGAACCTGAATCGGACCTGATATGATTGAAAATCGGTTTTCGGATAATCCTCAAAAGGGTTAGTAGACGAAATATTGTTAAAAATCGGGTCGGACCATTTCATGGACATTTTTACATATTTTGTTCCTACGGGTTATTGGGATTCAACAAAATTTTATTTGACGCGTTTCGGACCTGAATCGGAGCTGATATAATCGAAACTCGATTTACGGATATTCCCAAAGGTGTTAGTACACGGGATATTGTTAAAAATTGAGTCGGACCATTTTGTGGATATTTTTACATATTTTGTTCCTATGGGTTATTGGAATTCAATGAAATTTTATTTGGTGCCGGTCGAACCTGAATCGGGGCTGAAATGACCGAAACTCGGTTTTCGGATAATCCTCAAAGGGGTTAGTACACGGGATATTGTTAAAAATCGAGTCGAACCATTTTATGGATATTTTTACATATTTTGTTCTTATGGGTTATTGGAATTCAATGAAATTTTATTTGACGTAATTCGGACCCGAATCGGAGCTGATATGATCGAAACCCGATTTTCGGATAATCCTAAAAAGGTGTTAGCATACGGGGTATTGTTAAAAATCGAGTCGGGCCATATTGTGGATATTTTTACAGATTTTGTTCCTATGGGTTATTAAAATTCAACAAAATTTTATTTGGTGCCGGTTGGACCTGAATCGGGGCTGAAATTACCGAAACTCGGTTTTCGGATAATCCTAAAGGGGTTAGTACAGGGGATATTGTTAAAAATCGAGTCGGACCATTTTGTGGATATTTTTACATATTTTGTTCTTATGGGTTTTTGGAATTCAATGAAATTTTATTTGACGTAATTCGGACCTAAATCGGAGCTGATATGATCGAAACCCGATTTTCGGATAATCCTAAAAAGGTGTTAGCATACGGGGTATTGTTAAAAATCGAGTCGGGCCATGTTGTGGATATTTTTACAGATTTTGTTCCTATGCGATATTAAAATTCAACAAAATTTTATTTGACGTAATTCGAACCTGAATCGGACCTGATATGATTGAAAATCGGTTTTCGGATAATCCTCAAAAGGGTTAGTTCACGAAATATTGTTAAAAATCGGGTCGGACCATTTCATGGAAATTTTACATATTTTGTTCCTACGGGTTATTGGGATTCAACAAAATTTTATTTGACGCGTTTCGGACCTGAATCGGAGCTGATATAATCGATACTCGATTTTCTGATATTCCCAAAGGGGTTAGTACACGGGATATTGTTAAAAATTGAGTCGGACCATTTTGTGGATATTTTTACATATTTTGTTCCTATGGGTTATTGGAATTCAATGAAATTTTATTTGGTGCCGGTCGGACCTGAATCGGGGCTGAAATGACCGAAACTCGGTTTTCGGATAATCCACAAAGGGGTTAGTACACGGGATATTGTTAAAAATCGAGTCGAACCATTTTATGGATATTTTTACATATTTTGTTCTTATTGGTTATTGGAATTCAATGAAATTTTATTTGACGTAATTCGGACCCGAATCGGAGCTGATATGATCGAAACCCGATTTTCGGATAATCCTAAAAAGGTGTTAGCATACGGGGTATTGTTAAAAATCGAGTCGGGCCATATTGTGGATATTTTTACAGATTTTGTTCCTATGGGTTATTAAAATTCAACAAAATTTTATTTGACGTAATTCGAACCAGAATCGGACCTGATATGATTGAAAATCGGTTTTCGGATAATCCTCAAAAGGGTTAGTTCACGAAATATTGTTAAAAATCGGGTCGGACCATTTCATGGACATTTTTACATATTTTGTTCCTACGGGTTATTAGGATTCAACAAAATTTTATTTGACGCGTTTCGGACCTGAATCGGAGCTGATATAATCGATACTCGATTTTCGGATATTCCCAAAGGGGTTAGTACACGGGATATTGTTAAAAATTGAGTCGGACCATTTTGTGGATATTTTTACATATTTTGTTCCTATGGGTTATTGGAATTCAATGAAATTTTATTTGGTGCCGGTCGGACCTGAATCGAGGCTGAAATGACCGAAACTCGGTTTTCGGATAATTCTCAAAGGGGTTAGTACACGGGATATTGTTAAAAATTGATTCGAACCATTTTATGGATATTTTTACATATTTTGTTCTTATGGGTTATTGGAATTCAATGAAATTTTTTTTGACGTAATTCGGACCCGAATCGGAGCTGATATGATCGAAACCCGATTTTTGGATAATCCTAAAAAGGTGTTAGCATACGGGGTATTGTTAAAAATCGAGTCGGGCCATTTTGTGGATATTTTTACAGATTTTGTTCCTATGGGTTATTAAAATTCAACAAAATTTTATTTGACGTAGTTCGAACCTGAATCGGACCTGATATGATTGAAAATCGGTTTTCGGATAATCCTCAAAAGGGTTAGTACACAAAATATTGTTAAAAATCGGGTCGGACCATTTCATGGACATTATTACATATTTTGTTCCTACGGGTTATTGGGATTCAACAAAATTTTATTTGACGCGTTTCGGACCTGAATCGGAGCTGATATAATCGAAACTCAATTTTCGGATATTCCCAAGGGGTTAGTACCCGGGATATTGTTAAAAATTGAGTCGGACCATTTTGTGGATATTTTTACATATTTTGTTCCAATGGGTTATTTGGTGCTGGTCGGACCTCAATCGGGGCTGAAATGACCGAAACTCGGTTTTCGGATAATCTTCAAAGGGGTTAGTACACGGGATATTGTTAAAAATCGAGTCGAACCATTTTATGGATATTTTTGCATACTTTGTTCTTATGAGTTATTGGAATTCAACGAAATTTTATTTGACGCAGTTCGGACCGGAATCGGAGCTGATATGATCGAAACTCGGTTTTTGGAACCATGAACCCTAAACCCTAAATCCTAAACCTTAAACCCCTAAACCCTAAACCTTAGACCCTAAACCCTAAAATCTTAAACCCTCAAACCCAAAACCCTAAAACCTAAACCCTAAACCTTAAACCCTAAACCAGCATTCAACCAAATTTTATTTGACGCGGTTCAGACTTAAAAATCGAGTCGGACCACTTTGTGGTTATTTTTACATATTTGGTTCCTATGGGTTATTGGAATTCAATGAAATTTTATTTGACGCAGTTCGGACCCGAATCGGAGCTGATATGATCGAAACCCGATTTTCGGATAATCCTAAAAAGGTGTTAGCATACGGGGTATTGTTAAAAATCGAGTCGGGCCTTGTTGTGGATATTTTTACAGATTTTGTTCCTATGCGATATTAAAATTCAACAAAATTTTATTTGACGTAATTCGAACCTGAATCGGACCTGATATGATTGAAAATCGGTTTTCGGATAATCCTCAAAAGGGTTAGTTCACGAAATATTGTTAAAAATCGGGTCGGACCATTTCATGGACATTTTTACATATTTTGTTCCTACGGGTTATTGGGATTCAACAAAATTTTATTTGACGCGTTTCGGACCTGAATCGGAGCTGATATAATCGATACTCGATTTTCGGATATTCCCAAAGGGGTTAGTACACGGGATATTGTTAAAAATTGAGTCGGACCATTTTGTGGATATTTTTACATATTTTGTTCCTATGGGTTATTGGAATTCAATGAAATTTTATTTGGTGCCGGTCGGACCTGAATCGGGGCTGAAATGACCGAAACTCGGTTTTCGGATAATCCACAAAGGGGTTAGTACACGGGATATTGTTAAAAATCGAGTCGAACCATTTTATGGATATTTTTACATATTTTGTTCTTATTGGTTATTGGAATTCAATGAAATTTTATTTGACGTAATTCGGACCCGAATCGGAGCTGATATGATCGAAACCCGATTTTCGGATAATCCTAAAAAGGTGTTAGCATACGGGGTATTGTTAAAAATCGAGTCGGGCCATATTGTGGATATTTTTACAGATTTTGTTCCTATGGGTTATTAAAATTCAACAAAATTTTATTTGACGTAATTCGAACCAGAATCGGACCTGATATGATTGAAAATCGGTTTTCGGATAATCCTCAAAAGGGTTAGTTCACGAAATATTGTTAAAAATCGGGTCGGACCATTTCATGGACATTTTTACATATTTTGTTCCTACGGGTTATTAGGATTCAACAAAATTTTATTTGACGCGTTTCGGACCTGAATCGGAGCTGATATAATCGATACTCGATTTTCGGATATTCCCAAAGGGGTTAGTACACGGGATATTGTTAAAAATTGAGTCGGACCATTTTGTGGATATTTTTACATATTTTGTTCCTATGGGTTATTGGAATTCAATGAAATTTTATTTGGTGCCGGTCGGACCTGAATCGAGGCTAAAATGACCGAAACTCGGTTTTCGGATAATTCTCAAAGGGGTTAGTACACGGGATATTGTTAAAAATTGAGTCGAACCATTTTATGGATATTTTTACATATTTTGTTCTTATGGGTTATTGGAATTCAATGAAATTTTTTTTGACGTAATTCGGACCCGAATCGGAGCTGATATGATCGAAACCCGATTTTCGGATAATCCTAAAAAGGTGTTAGCATACGGGGTATTGTTAAAAATCGAGTCGGGCCATTTTGTGGATATTTTTACAGATTTTGTTCCTATGGGTTATTAAAATTCAACAAAATTTTATTTGACGTAGTTCGAACCTGAATCGGACCTGATATGATTGAAAATCGGTTTTCGGATAATCCTCAAAAGGGTTAGTACACAAAATATTGTTAAAAATCGGGTCGGACCATTTCATGGACATTATTACATATTTTGTTCCTACGGGTTATTGGGATTCAACAAAATTTTATTTGACGCGTTTCGGACCTGAATCGGAGCTGATATAATCGAAACTCAATTTTCGGATATTCCCAAGGGGTTAGTACCCGGGATATTGTTAAAAATTGAGTCGGACCATTTTGTGGATATTTTTACATATTTTGTTCCAATGGGTTATTTGGTGCTGGTCGGACCTCAATCGGGGCTGAAATGACCGAAACTCGGTTTTCGGATAATCTTCAAAGGGGTTAGTACACGGGATATTGTTAAAAATCGAGTCGAACCATTTTATGGATATTTTTACATATTTTGTTCTTATGAGTTATTGGAATTCAACGAAATTTTATTTGACGCAGTTCGGACCGGAATCGGAGCTGATATGATCGAAACTCGGTTTTTGGAACCATGAACCCTAAACCCTAAATCCTAAACCTTAAACCCCTAAACCCTAAACCTTAGACCCTAAACCCTAAAATCTTAAACCCTCAAACCCTAAACCCTAAAACCTAAACCCTAAACCTTAAACCCTAAACCAGCATTCAACCAAATTTTATTTGACGCGGTTCAGACTTAAAAATCGAGTCGGACCACTTTGTGGTTATTTTTACATATTTGGTTCCTATGGGTTATTCGAATTCAATGAAATTTTATTTGACGCAGTTCGGACCAGAATCGGAGCTGATATGTTCTAAACTCGACTTTCGGAAAATTCTCAAAGGGGTTAGTACACGGGATATTGCTAAAAATCCAGTCGGACCATTTTGTGGATATTTTTATATATTTTGTTCCTATGGGTTTTTAAAATTCAACAAAATTTTATTTGACGTAGTTCGAACCTGAATCGGACCTGATATGATTGAAAATCGGTTTTCGGATAATCCTCAAAGAGGTTAGTACACGAAATATTGTTTAAAATCGGGTCGGACCATTTTATGGACATTTTTACATATTTTGTTCCTATGGGTTATTGGGATTCAACAAAAATTTATTTGACGCATTTCGGACTTGAATCGGAACTGATATAATCGAAACTCGATTTTCGGATATTCCCAAAGGGGTTAGTACACGGGATATTGTTAAAAATTGAGTCAAACTATTTTGTGGATATTTTTACATATTTTGTTCCTATAGGTTATTGGAATTCAATGAAATATTATTTGGTGCCGTTCGGACCTGAATCGGGGCTGAAATGATCGAAATTCGGTTTTCGAATAATTCTCAAAGGGGTTAGTACACGGGATATTGTTAAAAATCAAGTCGGACCATTTTGTGGATATTTTTACATATTTTGTTCTTATGGGTTATTGGAATTCAACGAAATTTTATTTGACGCAGTTCGGACCGGAATCGGAGCTGATATGATAGAAACTCGGTTTTTGGAACCATGAACCCTAAACCCTAAATCCTAAACCTTAAACCCCTAAACCCTAAACCTTAGACCCTAAACCCTAAAATCTTAAACCCTTAACCCTAAAACCTAAACCCTAAACCTTAAACCCTAAACCCTAAACCAGCAATCAACCAAATTTTATTTGACGCGGTTCAGACTTAAAAATCGAGTCGGACCACTTTGTGGATATTTTTACATATTTGGTTCCTATGGGTTATTGGAATTCAATATAATTTTATTTGACGCAGCTCGGACCAGAATCGGAGCTGATATGTTCTAAACTCGGCTTTCGGAAAATTCCTAAAAATCCAGTCGGACCATTTTGTGGATATTTTTATATATTTTGTTCCTATGGGTTATTAAAATTCAACAAAATTTTATTTGACGTAGTTCGAACCTGAATCGGACCTGATATGATTGAAATCGGTTTTCGGATAATCCTCAAAGAGGTTAGTACACGAAATATTGTTAAAAATCGGGTCGGACCATTTCATGGACATTTTTACATAATTTGTTCCTATGGGTTATTGGGATTCAATAAAAATTTATTTGACGCATTTCGGACCTGAATCGGAACTGATATAATCGAAACTCGATTTTCGGATATTCCCAAAGGGGTTAGTACACGGGATATTGTTAAAAATTGAGTCAAACTATTTTGTGGATATTTTTACATATTTTGTTCCTATGGGTTATTGGAATTCAATGAAATTTTATTTGGTGTCGTTCGGACCTGAATCGGGGCTGAAATGATCAAAACTTGGTTTTCAGATAATTCTCAAAGTGGTTAGTACACGGGATATTGTTAAAAATCAAGTCGGACCATTTTGTGGATATTTTTACATATTTTGTTCCTATGGGTTATTGGAATTCAACGAAATTTTATTTGACGCAGTTCGGACCGGAATCGGAGCTGATATGATCGAAACTCGGTTTTCGGAAAATTCTCAAAGGGGTTAGTACACGGGATATTGTTAAAAATCAAGTCGGACCATTTTATGCATATTTTTACAGATTTTGTTCCTATGGGTTATTAAAATTCAACAAAATTTTATTTGATGTAGTTCGAACCTGAATCGGACCTAATATGAATGAAAATCGGTTTTCGGATAATCCTCAAAAGGGTTAGTACACGAAATATTGTTAAAATTTGGGTAGGACCGTTTCATGGACATTTTTACATATTTTGTTCCTACGGGTTATTGGGATTCAACAAAATTTTATTTGACGCGTTTCGGACCTGAATCGGAGCTGATATAATCGAAACTTGATTTTTGGATATTCCCAAAGGGTTTAGTACAAGGGATATTGGTAAAAATCGAGTCGGACCATTGTGTGGATATTTTTACATATTCTGTTCCTATGGGTTATTGGAATTCAATGAAATTTTATTTGGTGCCGGTCGGACCTGAATCGGGGCTAAAATGACCGAAACTCGGTTTTCGAATAATCCTCAAAGGGGTTAGTACACGGGATATTGTTAAAAATCGAGTCGAACCAATTTATGGAAATTTTTACATATTTTGTTCTTATGGGTTATTGGAATTCAATGAAATTTTATTTGACGTAATTCGGACCTGAATCGGAGCTGATATGATCGAAACCCGACTTTCGGATAATCCTAAAAAGGTGTTAGCATACGGGTTATTGTTAAAAATCTAGTTGGGCCATTTTGTGGATATTTTTACAGATTTTTTTCCTATGGGTTATTAAAATTCAACAAAATTTTATTTGACGTAGTTCGAACCTGAATCGGACCTGATATGATTGAAAATCGGTTTTCGGATAATCCTCAAAAGGGTTAGTACACGAAATATTGTTAAAAATCGGGTCGGACCATTTCATGGACATTTTTACATATTTTGTTCCTACGGGGTATTGGGATTCAACAAAATTTTATTTGACGCGTTTCGGACCTGAATCGGAGCTGATATAATCGATACTCGATTTTCGGATATTCCCAAAGGGGTTAGTACACGGGATATTGTTAAAAATTGAGTCGGACCATTTTGTGGATAATTTTACATATTTTGTTCCTATGGGTTATTGGAATTCAATGAAATTTTATTTGGTGCCGGTCGGACCTGAATCGGGGCTGAAATGACCGAAAATCGGTTTTCGGATAATCCTTAAAGGGGTTAGTACACGGGATATTGTTAAAAATCGAGTCGAACCATTTTATGGATAGTTCTACATATTTTGTTCTTATGGGTTATTGGAATTCAATGAAATTTTATTTGACGTAATTCGGACCCGAATCGGAGCTGATACGATCGAAACCCGATTTTCGGATAATCCTAAAAAGGTGTTAGCATACGGGGTATTGTTAAAAATCGAGTCGGGCCATTTTGTGGATATTTTTACAGATTTTGTTTCTATGCGTTATTAAAATTCAACAAAATTTTATTTGACGTAATTCGAACCTGAATCGGACCTGATATGATTGAAAATCGGTTTTCGGATAATCCTCAAAAGGGTTAGTAGACGAAATATTGTTAAAAATCGGGTCGGACCATTTCATGGACATTTTTACATATTTTGTTCCTACGGGTTATTGGGATTCAACAAAATTTTATTTGACGCGTTTCGGACTTGAATCGGAGCTGATATAATCGAAACTCGATTTACGGATATTCCCAAAGGTGTTAGTACACGGGATATTGTTAAAAATTGAGTCGGACCATTTTGTGGATATTTTTACATATTTTGTTCCTATGGGTTATTGGAATTCAATGAAATTTTATTTGGTGCCGGTCGGACCTGAATCGGGGCTGAAATGACCGAAACTCGGTTTTCGGATAATCCTCAAAGGGGTTAGTACACGGGATATTGTTAAAAATCGAGTCGAACCATTTTATGGATATTTTTACATATTTTGTTCTTATGGGTTATTGGAATTCAATGAAATTTTATTTGACGTAATTCGGACCCGAATCGGAGCTGATATGATCGAAACCCGATTTTCGGATAATCCTAAAAAGGTGTTAGCATACGGGGTATTGTTAAAAATCGAGTCGGGCCATATTGTGGATATTTTTACAGATTTTGTTCCTATGGGTTATTAAAATTCAACAAAATTTTATTTGACGTAATTCGAACCAGAATCGGACCTGATATGATTGAAAATCGGTTTTCGGATAATCCTCAAAAGGGTTAGTTCACGAAATATTGTTAAAAATCGGGTCGGACCATTTCATGGACATTTTTACATATTTTGTTCCTACGGGTTATTAGGATTCAACAAAATTTTATTTGACGCGTTTCGGACCTGAATCGGAGCTGATATAATCGATACTCGATTTTCGGATATTCCCAAAGGGGTTAGTACACGGGATATTGTTAAAAATTGAGTCGGACCATTTTGTGGATATTTTTACATATTTTGTTCCTATGGGTTATTGGAATTCAATGAAATTTTATTTGGTGCCGGTTGGACCTGAATCGGGGCTGAAATGACCGAAACTCGGTTTTCGGATAATCCTCAATGGGGTTAGTACACGGGATATTGTTAAAAATCGAGTCGAACCATTTTATGGATATTTTTACATATTTTGTTCTTATGGGTTATTGGAATTCAATGAAATTTTATTTGACGTAATTCGGACCCGAATCGGAGCTGATACGATCGAAACCCGATTTTCGGATAATCCTAAAAAGGTGTTAGCATACGGGGTATTGTTAAAAATCGAGTCGGGCCATTTTGTGGATATTTTTACAGATTTTGTTTCTATGCGTTATTAAAATTCAACAAAATTTTATTTGACGTAATTCGAACCTGAATCGGACCTGATATGATTGAAAATCGGTTTTCGGATAATCCTCAAAAGGGTTAGTAGACGAAATATTGTTAAAAATCGGGTCGGACCATTTCATGGACATTTTTACATATTTTGTTCCTACGGGTTAATGGGATTCAACAAAATTTTATTTGACGTGTTTCGGACCTGAATCGGAGCTGATATAATCGAAACTCGATTTACGGATATTCCCAAAGGTGTTAGTACACGGGATATTGTTAAAAATTGAGTCGGACCATTTTGTGGATATTTTTACATATTTTGTTCCTATGGGTTATTGGAATTCAATGAAATTTTATTTGGTGCCGGTCGGACCTGAATCGGGGCTGAAATGACCGAAACTCGGTTTTCGGATAATCCTCAAAGGGGTTAGTACACGGGATATTGTTAAAAATCGAGTCGAACCATTTTATGGATATTTTTACATATTTTGTTCTTATGGGTTATTGGAATTCAATGAAATTTTATTTGACGTAATTCGGACCCGAATCGGAGCTGATATGATCGAAACCCGATTTTCGGATAATCCTAAAAAGGTGTTAGCATACGGGGTATTGTTAAAAATCGAGTCGGGCCATATTGTGGATATTTTTACAGATTTTGTTCCTATGGGTTATTAAAATTCAACAAAATTTTATTTGACGTAATTCGAACCAGAATCGGACCTGATATGATTGAAAATCGGTTTTCGGATAATCCTCAAAAGGGTTAGTTCACGAAATATTGTTAAAAATCGGGTCGGACCATTTCATGGACATTTTTACATATTTTGTTCCTACGGGTTATTAGGATTCAACAAAATTTTATTTGACGCGTTTCGGACCTGAATCGGAGCTGATATAATCGATACTCGATTTTCGGATATTCCCAAAGGGGTTAGTACACGGGATATTGTTAAAAATTGAGTCGGACCATTTTGTGGATATTTTTACATATTTTGTTCCTATGGGTTATTGGAATTCAATGAAATTTTATTTGGTGCCGGTTGGACCTGAATCGGGGCTGAAATGACCGAAACTCGGTTTTCGGATAATCCTCAATGGGGTTAGTACACGGGATATTGTTAAAAATCGAGTCGAACCATTTTATGGATATTTTTACATATTTTGTTCTTATGGGTTATTGGAATTCAATGAAATTTTATTTGACGTAATTCGGACCGGAATCGGAGCTGATATGATCGAAACCCGACTTTCGAATAATCCTAAAATGGTGTTAGCATACGGGGTATTGTTAAAACTCGAGTCGGGCCATTTTGTGGATATTTTTACAGATTTTGTTCCTATGGGTTATTAAAATGCAACAAAATTTTATTTGACGTAATTCGAACCTGAATCGGACCTGATATGATTGAAAATCGGTTTTCGGATAATCCTCAAAAGGGTTAGTTCACGAAATATTGTTAAAAATCGTGTCGGACCATTTCATGGACATTTTTACATATTTTGTTCCTACGGGTTATTGGGATTCAACAAAATTTTATTTGACGCGTTTCGGACCTGAATCGGAGCTGATATAATCGAAACTCGATTTTTCGGATATTCCCAAAGGGGTTAGTACACGGGATATTGTTAAAAATTGATTCGGACCATTTTGTGGATATTTTTACATATTTTGTTCCTATGGGTTATTAGAATTCAATGAAATTTTATTTGGTGCCGGTCGGACCTGAATCGGGGCTGAAATGACCGAAACTCGGTTTTCGGATAATCCTCAAAGGGGTTAGTACAGGGAATATTGTTAAAATCTAGTCGGACCATTTTGTGGATATTTTTACATATTTTGTTCCTATGGGTTATTGGAATTCAATGAAATTTTATTTGGTGCCGGTCGGACCTGAATAGGGGCTGAAATGACCGAAACTCGGTTTTCGGATAATCCTCAATGGGGTTAGTACACGGGATATTGTTAAAAATTGAGTCGAACCATTTTATGGATATTTTTACATATTTTGTTCTTATGGGTTATTGGAATTCAATGAAATTTTATTTGACGTAATTCGGACCGGAATCGGAGCTGATATGATCGAAACCCGACTTTCGAATAATCCTAAAATGGTGTTAGCATACGGGGTATTGTTAAAACTCGAGTCGGGCCATTTTGTGGATATTTTTACAGATTTTGTTCCTATGGGTTATTAAAATGCAACAAAATTTTATTTGACGTAATTCGAACCTGAATCGGACCTGATATGATTGAAAATCGGTTTTCGGATAATCCTCAAAAGGGTTAGTTCACGAAATATTGTTAAAAATCGGGTCGGACCATTTCATCGACATTTTTACATATTTTGTTCTTACGGGTTATTGGGATTCAACAAAATTTTATTTGACGCGTTTCGGACCTGAATCGGAGCTGATATAATCGAAACTCGATTTTCGGATATTCCCAAAGGGGTTAGTACACGGGATATTGTTAAAAATTGATTCCGACCATTTTGTGGATATTTTTACATATTTTGTTCTTATGGGTTATTAGAATTCAATGAAATTTTATTTGGTGCCGGTCGGACCTGAATCGGGGCTGAAATGACCGAAACTCGGTTTTCGGATAATCCTCAAAGGGGTTAGTACAGGGGATATTGTTAAAAATCGAGTCGGACCATTTTGTGGATATTTTTACATATTTTGTTCCTATGGGTTATTGGAATTCAATGAAATTTTATTTGGTGCCGGTCGGACCTGAATAGGGGCTGAAATGACCGAAACTCGGTTTTCGGATAATCCTCAATGGGGTTAGTACACGGGATATTGTTAAAAATCGAGTCGAACCATTTTATGGATATTTTTACATATTTTGTTCTTATGGGTTATTGGAATTCAATGAAATTTTATTTGACGTAATTCGGACCGGAATCGGAGCTGATATGATCGAAACCCGACTTTCGAATAATCCTAAAATGGTGTTAGCATACGGGGTATTGTTAAAACTCGAGTCGGGCCATTTTGTGGATATTTTTACAGATTTTGTTCCTATGGGTTATTAAAATGCAACAAAATTTTATTTGACGTAATTCGAACCTGAATCGGACCTGATATGATTGAAAATCGGTTTTCGGATAATCCTCAAAAGGGTTAGTTCACGAAATATTGTTAAAAATCGGGTCGGACCATTTCATCGACATTTTTACATATTTTGTTCCTACGGGTTATTGGGATTCAACAAAATTTTATTTGACGCGTTTCGGACCTGAATCGGAGCTGATATAATCGAAACTCGATTTTCGGATATTCCCAAAGGGGTTAGTACACGGGATATTGTTAAAAATTGATTCCGACCATTTTGTGGATATTTTTACATATTTTGTTCTTATGGGTTATTAGAATTCAATGAAATTTTATTTGGTGCCGGTCGGACCTGAATCGGGGCTGAAATGACCGAAACTCGGTTTTCGGATAATCCTCAAAGGGGTTAGTACAGGGGATATTGTTAAAAATCGAGTCGGACCATTTTGCGGATATTTTTACATATTTTGTTCCAATGGGTTATTGGAATTCAATGAAATTTTATTTGGTGCCGGTCGGACCTGAATCGGGGCTGAAATGACCGAAACTCGGTTTTCAGATAATCCTCAATGGGGTTAGTACACGGGATATTGTTAAAAATCGAGTTGAACCATTTTATGGATATTTTTACATATTTTTTCTTATGGGTTATTGGAATTCAATGAAATTTTATTTGACGTAATTCGGACCTGAATCGGAGCTGATATGATCGAAACCCGACTTTCGAATAATCCTAAAATGGTGTTAGCATACGGGGTATTGTTAAAACTCGAGTCGGGCCATTTTGTGGATATTTTTACAGATTTTGTTCCTATGGGTTATTAAAATTCAACAAAATTTTATTTGACGTAATTCGAACCTGAATCGGACCTGATATGATTGAAAATTGGTTTTCGGATAATCCTCAAAAGGGTTAGTTCACGAAATATTGTTAAAAATCGGGCCGGACCATTTCATGGACATTTTTACATATTTTGTTCCTACGGGTTATTGGGATTCAACAAAATTTTATTTGACGCGTTTCGGACCTGAATCGGAGCTGATATAATCGAAACTCGATTTTCGGATATTCCCAAAGGGGTTAGTACACGGGATATTGTTAAAAATTGAGTCGGACCATTTTGTGGATATTTTTACATATTTTGTTCCTATGGGTTATTGGAATTCAATGAAATTTTATTTGGTGCCGGTCGGACCTTAATCGGGGCTGAAATGACCGAAACTCGGTTTTCGGATAATCCTCAAAGGGGTTAGTACAGGGGATATTGTTAAAAATCGAGTCGGACCATTTTGTGGATATTTTTACATATTTTGATCCATGGGTTATTGGAATTCAATGAAATTTTATTTGGTGCCGGTCGGACCTGAATCGGGGCTGAAATGACCGAAACTCGGTTTTCGGATAATCCTCAAAGGGGTTAGTACACGGGATATTGTTAAAAATCGAGTCAAACCATTTTATGGATAGTTTTACATATTTTATTCTTATGGGTTATTGGAATTCAATGAAATTTTATTTGACGTAATTCGGACCCGAATCGGAGCTGATATGATCGAAACCCGATTTTCGGATAATCCTAAAAAGGTGTTAGCATACGGGGTATTGTTAAAAATCGAGTCGGGCCATTTTGTGGATATTTTTGCAGATTTTGTTCCTATGGGTTATTAAAACTCAACAAAATTTTATTTGATATAGTTCGAACCTGAATCGGACCTGATATGATTGAAAATCGGTTTTCCGATAATCCTCAAAAGGGTTAGTAGACGAAATATTCTTAAAAATCGAGTCGGACCATTTCATGGACATTTTTACATATTTTGTCCCAACGGGTTATTAGGATTCAACAAAAAATTATTTGACGCATTTCGGACCTGAATCGGAGCTGATATAATCGAAACTCGATTTTCGGATATTCCCAAAGGGGTTAGTACACGGGATATTGTTAAAAATTGAGTCGGACCATTTTGTGGATATTTTTACATATTTTGTTCCATGGGTTATTGGAATTCAATGAAATTTTATTTGGTGCCGGTCGGACCTGAATCGGGGCTGAAATGACCGAAACTCGGTTTTCGGATAATCCTCAAAGGGGTTAGTACACGGGATATTGTTAAAAATCGAGTCGAACCATTTTATGGATATTTTTACATATTTTGTTCTTATGGGTTATTGGAATTCAATGAAATTTTATTTGACGTAATTCGGACCCGAATCGGAGCTGATATGATCGAAACCCGATTTTCGGATAATCCTAAAAAGGTGTTAGAATACGGGGTATTGTTAAAAATCGAGTCGGGCCATATTGTGGATATTTTTACAGATTTTGTTCCTATGGGTTATTAAAATTCAACAAAATTTTATTTGACGTAATTCGAACCAGAATCGGACCTGATATGATTGAAAATCGGTTTTCGGATAATCCTCAAAAGGGTTAGTTCACGAAATATTGTTAAAAATCGGGTCGGACCATTTCATGGACATTTTTACATATTTTGTTCCTACGGGTTATTGGGATTCAACAAAATTTTATTTGACGCGTTTCGGACCTGAATCGGAGCTGATATAATCGAAACTCGATTTTCGGATATTCCCAAAGGGGTTAGTACACGGGATATTGTTAAAAATTGAGTCGGACCATTTTGTGGATATTTTTACATATTTTGTTCCTATGGGTTATTGGAATTCAATGAAATTTTATTTGGTGCCGGTTGGACCTGAATCGGGGCTGAAATGACCGAAACTCGGTTTTCGGATAATCCTCAAAGGGGTTAGTACAGGGGATATTGTTAAAAATCGAGTCGGACCATTTTGTGGATATTTTTACATATTTTGATCCATGGGTTATTGGAATTCAATGAAATTTTATTTGGTGCCGGTCGGACCTGAATCGGGGCTGAAATGACCGAAACTCGGTTTTCGGATAATCCTCAAAGGGGTTAGTACACGGGATATTGTTAAAAATCGAGTCGAACCATTTTATGGATATTTTTACATATTATGTTCTTATGGGTTATTGGAATTCAATGAAATTTTATTTGACGTAATTCGGACCCGAATCGGAGCTGATATGATCGAAACCCGATTTTCGGATAATCCTAAAAAGGTGTTAGCATACGGGGTATTGTTAAAAATCGAGTCGGGCCATATTGTGGATATTTTTACAGATTTTGTTCCTATGGGTTATTAAAATTCAACAAAATTTTATTTGACGTAATTCGAACCTGAATCGGACCTGATATGATTGAAAATCGGTTTTCGGATAATCCTCAAAAGGGTTAGTTCACGAAATATTGTTAAAAATCGGGTCGGACCATTTCATGGACATTTTTACATATTTTGTTCCTACGGGTTATTGGGATTCAACAAAATTTTATTTGACGCGTTTCGGACCTGAATCGGAGCTGATATAATCGAAACTCGATTTTCGGATATTCCCAAAGGGGTTAGTACACGGGATATTGTTAAAAATTGAGTCGGACCATTTTGTGGATATTTTTACCTTTTTTGTTCCTATGGGTTATTGGAATTCAATGAAATTTTATTTGGTGCCGGTTGGACCTGAATCGGGGCTGAAATGACCGAAACTCGGTTTTCGGATAATCCTCAAAGGGGTTAGTACAGGGGATATTGTTAAAAATCGAGTCCTACCATTTTGTGGATATTTTTACATATTTTGTTCTTATGGGTTTTTGGAATTCAATGAAATTTTATTTGACGTAATTCGGACCCGAATCGGAGCTGATATGATCGAAACCCGATTTTCGGATAATCCTAAAAAGGTGTTAGCATACGGGGTATTGTTAAAAATCGAGTCGGGCCATATTGTGGATATTTTTACAGATTTTGTTCCTATGGGTTATTAAAATTCAACAAAATTTTATTTGATATAGTTCGAACCTGAATCGGACCTGATATGATTGAAAATCGGTTTTCGGATAATCCTCAAAAGGGTTAGTAGACGAAATATTCTTAAAAATCGGGTCGGACCATTTCATGGACATTTTTACATATTTTGTTCCTACGGGTTATTAGGATTCAACAAAAAATTATTTGACGCATTTCGGACCTGAATCGGAGCTGATATAATCGAAACTCGATTTTCGGATATTCCCAAAGGGGTTAGTACACGGGATATTGTTAAAAATTGAGTCGGACCATTTTGTGGATATTTTTACATATTTTGTTCCATGGGTTATTGGAATTCAATGAAATTTTATTTGGTGCCGGTCGGACCTGAATCGGGGCTGAAATGACCGAAACTCGGTTTTCGGATAATCCTCAAAGGGGTTAGTACACGGGATATTGTTAAAAATCGAGTCGAACCATTTTATGGATATTTTTACATATTTTGTTCTTATGGGTTATTGGAATTCAATGAAATTTTATTTGACGTAATTCGGACCCGAATCGGACCTGATATAATTGAAAATCGGTTTTCGGATAATCCTCAAAAGGGTTAGTTCACGAAATATTGTTAAAAATCGGGTCGGACCATTTCATGGACATTTTTACATATTTTGTTCCTACGGGTTATTGGGATTCAACAAAATTTTATTTGACGCGTTTCGGACCTGAATCGGAGCTGATATAATCGAAACTCGATTTTCGGATATTCCCAAAGGGGTTAGTACACGGGATATTGTTAAAAATTGAGTCGGACCATTTTGTGGATATTTTTACATATTTTGTTCCTATGGGTTATTGGAATTCAATGAAATTTTATTTGGTGCCGGTGGGACCTGAATCGGGGCTGAAATGACCGAAACTCGGTTTTCGGATAATCCTCAAAGGGGTTAGTACAGGGGATATTGTTAAAAATCGAGTCGGACCATTTTGTGGATATTTTTACATATTTTGTTCCATGGGTTATTGGAATTCAATGAAATTTTATTTGGTGCCGGTCGGACCTGAATCGGGGCTGAAATGACCGAAACTCGGTTTTCGGATAATCCTCAAAGGGGTTAGTACAAGGGATATTGTTAAAAATCGAGTCGGACCATTTTGTGGATATTTTTACATATTTTGTTCCTATGAGTTATTGGAATTCAATGAAATTTTATTTGGTGCCGGTCGGACCTGAATCGGGGCTGAAATGACCGAAACTCGGTTTTCGGATAATCCTCAAAGGGGTTAGTACAGGGGATATTGTTAAAAATCGAGTCGGACCATTTTGTGGATATTTTTACATATTTTGTTCCTATGGGTTATTGGAATTCAATGAAATTTTATTTGGTGCCGGTCGGACCTGAATCGGGGCTGAAATGACCGAAACTCGGTTTTCGGATAATCCTCAAAGGGGTTAATACACGGGATATTGTTAAAAATCGAGTCGAACCATTTTATGGATATTTTTACATATTTTGTTCTTATGGGTTATTGGAATTCAATGAAATTTTATTTGACGGAATTCGGACCCGAATCGGAGCTGATATGATCGAAACCCGATTTTCGGATAATCCTAAAAAGGTGTTAGCATACGGGGTATTGTTAGAAATCGAGTCGGGCCATATTGTGGATATTTTTACAGATTTTGTTCCTATGGGTTATTAAAATTCAACAAAATTTTATTTGACGTAATTCGAACCAGAATCGGACCTGATATGATTGAAAATCGGTTTTCGGATAATCCTCAAAAGGGTTAGTTCACGAAATATTGTTAAAAATCGGGTCGGACCATTTCATGGACATTTTTACATATTTTGTTCCTACGGGTTATTGGGATTCAACAAAATTTTATTTGACGCGTTTCGGACCTGAATCGGAGCTGATATAATCGAAACTCGATTTTCGGATATTCCCAAAGGGGTTAGTACACGGGATATTGTTAAAAATTGAGTCGGACCATTTTGTGGATATTTTTACATATTTTGTTCCTATGGGTTATTGGAATTCAATGAAATTTTATTTGGTGCCGGTTGGACCTGAATCGGGGCTGAAATGACCGAAACTCGGTTTTCGGATAATCCTCAAAGGGGTTAGTACAAGGGATATTGTTAAAAATTGAGTCGGACCATTTTGTGGATATTTTTACATATTTTGTTCTTATGGGTTTTTGGAATTCAATGAAATTTTATTTGACGTAATTCGGACCCGAATCGGAGCTGATATGATCGAAACCCGATTTTCGGATAATCCTAAAAAGGTGTTAGCATACGGGGTATTGTTAAAAATCGAGTCGGGCCATATTGTGGATATTTTTACATATTTTGTTCCTATGGGTTATTAAAATTCAACAAAATTTTATTTGATATAGTTCGAACCTGAATCGGACCTGATATGATTGAAAATCGGTTTTCGGATAATCCTCAAAAGGGTTAGTAGATGAAATATTCTTAAAAATCGGGTCGGACCTTTTCATGGACATTTTTACATATTTTGTTCCTACGGGTTATTAGGATTCAACAAAAAATTATTTGACGCATTTCGGACCTGAATCGGAGCTGATATAATCGAAACTCGATTTTCGGATATTCCCAAAGGGGTTAGTACACGGGATATTGTTAAAAATTGAGTCGGACAATTTTGTGGATATTTTTACATATTTTGTTCCATGGGTTATTGGAATTCAATGAAATTTTATTTGGTGCCGGTCGGACCTGAATCGGGGCTGAAATGACCGAAACTCGGTTTTCGGATAATCCTCAAAGGGGTTAGTACACGGGATATTGTTAAAAATCGAGTCGAACCATTTTATGGATATTTTTACATATTTTGTTCTTATGGGTTATTGGAATTCAATGAAATTTTATTTGACGTAATTCGGACCCGAATCGGAGCTGATATGATCGAAACCCGATTTTCGGATAATCCTAAAAAGGTGTTAGCATACGGGGTATTGTTAAAAATCGAGTCGGGCCATATTGTGGATATTTTTACATATTTTGTTCCTATGGGTTATTGGAATTTAATGAAATTTTATTTGGTGCCGGTTGGACCTGAATCGGGGCTGAAATGACCGAAACTCGGTTTTCGGATAATCCTCAAAGGGGTTAGTACAGGGGATATTGTTAAAAATCGAGTCGGACCATTTTGTGGATATTTTTACATATTTTGTTCCATGGGTTATTGGAATTCAATGAAATTTTATTTGGTGCCGGTCGGACCTGAATCGGGGCTGAAATGACCGAAACTCGGTTGTCGGATAATCCTCAAAGGGGTTAGTACACGGGATATTTTTAAAAATCGAGTCGAACCATTTTATGGATATTTTTACATATTTTGTTCTTATGGGTTATTGGAATTCAATGAAATTTTATTTGACGTAATTCGGACCCGAATCGGAGCTGATATGATCGAAACCCGATTTTCGGATAATCCTAAAAAGGTGTTAGCATACGGGGTATTGTTAAAAATCGAGTCGGGCCATATTGTGGAAATTTTTACAGATTTTGTTCCTATGGGTTATTTAAATTCAACAAAATTTTATTTGACGTAATTCGAACCAGAATCGGACCTGATATGATTGAAAATCGGTTTTCGGATAATCCTCAAAAGGGTTAGTTCACGAAATATTGTTAAAAATCGGGTCGGACCATTTCATGGACATTTTTACATATTTTGTTCCTACGGGTTATTGGGATTCAACAAAATTTTATTTGACGCGTTTCGGACCTGAATCGGAGCTGATATAATCGAAACTCGATTTTCGGATATTCCCAAAGGGGTTAGTACACGGGATATTGTTAAAAATTGAGTCGGACCATTTTGTGGATATTTTTACATATTTTGTTCCTATGGGTTATTGGAATTCAATGAAATTTTATTTGGTGCCGGTTGGACCTGAATCGGGGCTGAAATGACCGAAACTCGGTTTTCGGATAATCCTCAAAGGGGTTAGTACAGGGGATATTTTTAAAAATCGAGTCGGACCATTTTGTGGATATTTTTACATATTTTGTTCTTATGGGTTTTTGGAATTCAATGAAATTTTATTTGACATAATTCGGACCCGAATCGGAGCTGATATGATCGAAACCCGATTTTCGGATAATCCTAAAAAGGTGTTAGCATACGGGGTATTGTTAAAAATCGAGTCGGGCCATATTGTGGAAATTTTTACAGATTTTGTTCCTATGGGTTATTTAAATTCAACAAAATTTTATTTGACGTAATTCGAACCAGAATCGGACCTGATATGATTGAAAATCGGTTTTCGGATAATCCTCAAAAGGGTTAGTTCACGAAATATTGTTAAAAATCGGGTCGGACCATTTCATGGACATTTTTACATATTTTGTTCCTACGGGTTATTGGGATTCAACAAAATTTTATTTGACGCGTTTCGGACCTGAATCGGAGCTGATATAATCGAAACTCGATTTTCGGATATTCCCAAAGGGGTTAGTACACGGGATATTGTTAAAAATTGAGTCGGACCATTTTGTGGATATTTTTACATATTTTGTTCCTATGGGTTATTGGAATTCAATGAAATTTTATTTGGTGCCGGTTGGACCTGAATCGGGGCTGAAATGACCGAAACTCGGTTTTCGGATAATCCTCAAAGGGGTTAGTACAGGGGATATTTTTAAAAATCGAGTCGGACCATTTTGTGGATATTTTTACATATTTTGTTCTTATGGGTTTTTGGAATTCAATGAAATTTTATTTGACATAATTCGGACCCGAATCGGAGCTGATATGATCGAAACCCGATTTTCGGATAATCCTAAAAAGGTGTTAGCATACGGGGTATTGTTAAAAATTGAGTCGGGCCATATTGTGGATATTTTTACAGATTTTGTTCCTATGGGTTATTAAAATTCAACAAAATTTTATTTGACGTAATTCGAACCTGAATCGGACCTGATATGATTGAAAATCAGTTTTCGGTTAACCCTCAAAAGGGTTAGTTCACGAAATATTGTTAAAAATCGGGTCGGACCATTTCATGGACATTTTTACATATTTTGTTCCTACGGGTTATTTGGATTCAACAAAATTTTATTTGACGCGTTTCGGACCTGAATCGGAGCTGATATAATCGAAATTCGATTTTCGGATATTCCCAAAGGGGTTAGTACACGGGATATTGTTAAAAATTGAGTCGGACCATTTTGTGAATATTTTTACATATTTTGTTCCTATGGGTTATTGGAATTCAATGAAATTTATTGGTGCCGGTTGGACCTGAATCGGGCTGAAATGATCGAAACTCGGTTTTCGGATAATCCTCAAAGGGGTTAGTACAGGGGATATTGTTAAAAATCGAGTCGGACCATTTTGTGGATATTTTTACATATTTTGTTCCATGGGTTATTGGAATTCAATGAAATTTTATTTGGTGCCGGTCGGACCTGAATCGGGGCTGAAATGACCGAAACTCGGTTTTCGGATAATCCTCAAAGGGGTTAGTACATGGGATATTGTTAAAAATCGAGTCGAACCATTTTATGGATATTTTTACATATTTTGTTCTTATGGGTTATTGGAATTCAATGAAATTTTATTTGACGTAATTCGGACCCGAATCGGAGCTGATATGATCGAAACTCGATTTTCGGATAATCCTAAAAAGGTGTTAGCATACGGGGTATTGTTAAAAATCGAGTCGGGCCATATTGTGGAAATTTTTACAGATTTTGTTCCTATGGGTTATTAAAATTCAACAAAATTTTATTTGACGTAATTCGAACCAGAATCGGACCTGATATGATTGAAATCGGTTTTCGGATAATCCTCAAAAGGGTTAGTTCACGAAATATTGTTAAAAATCGGGTCGGACCATTTCATGGACATTTTTACATATTTTGTTCCTACGGGTTATTAGGATTCAACAAAATTTTATTTGACGCGTTTCGGACCTGAATCGGAGCTGATATAATCGAAACTCGATTTTCGGATATTCCCAAAGGGGTTAGTACACGGGATATTGTTAAAAATTGAGTCGGACCATTTTGTGGATATTTTTACATATTTTGTTCCTATGGGTTATTGGAATTCAATGAAATTTTATTTGGTGCCGGTTGGACCTGAATCGGGGCTGAAATGACCGAAACTCGGTTTTCGGATAATCCTCAAAGGGGTTAGTACAGGGGATATTTTTAAAAATCGAGTCGGACCATTTTGTGGATATTTTTACATATTTTGTTCTTATGGGTTTTTGGAATTCAATGAAATTTTATTTGACGTAATTCGGACCCGAATCGGAGCTGATATGATCGAAACCCGATTTTCGGATAATCCTAAAAAGGTGTTAGCATACGGGGTATTGTTAAAAATTGAGTCGGGCCATATTGTGGATATTTTTACAGATTTTGTTCCTATGGGTTATTAAAATTCAACAAAATTTTATTTGACGTAATTCGAACCTGAATCGGACCTGATATGATTGAAAATCGGTTTTCGGATAATCCTCAAAAGGGTTAGTTCACGAAATATTGTTAAAAATCGGGTCGGACCATTTCATGGACATTTTTACATATTTTGTTCCTACGGGTTATTGGGATTCAACAAAATTTTATTTTACGCGTTTCGGACCTGAATCGGAGCTGATATAATCGAAACTCGATTTTCGGATATTCCCAAAGGGGTTAGTACACGGGATAATGTTAAAAATTGAGTCGGACCATTTTGTGGATATTTTTACATATTTTGTTCCTATGGGTTATTGGAATTCAATGAAATTTTATTTGGTGCCGGTCGGACCTGAATCGGGGCTGAAATGACCGAAACTCGGTTTTCGGATAATCCTCAAAGGGGTTAGTACAGGGGATATTGTTAAAAATCGAGTCGGACCATTTTGTGGATATTTTTACATATTTTGTTCCTATGGGTTATTGGAATTCAATGAAATTTTATTTGGTGCCGGTCGGACCTGAATCGGGGCTGAAATGACCGAAACTCGGTTTTCGGATAATCCTCAATGGGGTTAGTACACGGGATATTGTTAAAAATCGAGTTGAACCATTTTATGGATATTTTTACATATTTTTTCTTATGGGTTATTGGAATTCAATGAAATTTTATTTGACGTAATTCGGACCTGAATCGGAGCTGATATGATCGAAACCCGACTTTCGAATAATCCTAAAATGGTGTTAGCATACGGGGTATTGTTAAAACTCGAGTCGGGCCATTTTGTGGATATTTTTACAGATTTTGTTCCTATGGGTTATTAAAATTCAACAAAATTTTATTTGACGTAATTCGAACCAGAATCGGACCTGATATGATTGAAAATCGGTTTTCGGATAATCCTCCAAAGGGTTAGTTCACGAAATATTGTTAAAAATCGGGTCGGACCATTTCATGGACATTTTTACATATTTTGTTCCTACGGGTTATTGGGATTCAACAAAATTTTATTTGACGCGTTTCGGACCTGAATCGGAGCTGATATAATCGAAACTCGATTTTCGGATATTCCCAAAGGGGTTAGTACACGGGATATTGTTAAAAATTGAGTCGGACCATGTTGTGGATATTTTTACATATTTTGTTCCTATGGGTTATTGGAATTCAATGAAATTTTATTTGGTGCCGGTCGGACCTGAATCGGGGCTGAAATGACCGAAACTCGGTTTTCGGATAATCCTTAAAGGGGTTAGTACACGGGATATTGTTAAAAATCGAGTCAAACCATTTTATGGATAGTTTTACATATTTTATTCTTATGGGTTATTGGAATTCAATGAAATTTTATTTGACGTAATTCGGACCCGAATCGGAGCTGATATGATCGAAACCCGATTTTCGGATAATCCTAAAAAGGTGTTAGCATACGGGGTATTGTTAAAAATCGAGTCGGGCCATTTTGTGGATATTTTTGTAGATTTTGTTCCTATGGGATATTAAAACTCAACAAAATTTTATTTGATATAGTTCGAACCTGAATAGGACCTGATATGATTGAAAATCGGTTTTCGGATAATCCTCAAAAGGGTTAGTAGACGAAATATTCTTAAAAATCGGGTCGGACCATTTCATGGACATTTTTACATATTTTGTTCCTACGGGTTATTAGGATTCAACAAAAAATTATTTGACGCATTTCGGACCTGAATCGGAGCTGATATAATCGAAACTCGATTTTCGGATATTCCCAAAGGGGTTAGTACACGGGATATTGTTAAAAATTGAGTCGGTCCATTTTGTGGATATTTTTACATATTTTGTTCCATGGGTTATTGGAATTCAATGAAATTTTATTTGGTGCCGGTCGGACCTGAATCGGGGCTGAAATGACCGAAACTCGGTTTTCGGATAATCCTCAAAGGGGTTAGTACACGGGATATTGTTAAAAATCGAGTCGAACCATTTTATGGATATTTTTACATATTTTGTTCTTATGGGTTATTGGAATTCAATGAAATTTTATTTGACGTAATTCGGACCCGAATCGGAGCTGATATGATCGAAACCCGATTTTCGGATAATCCTAAAAAGGTGTTAGCATACGGGGTATTGTTAAAAATCGAGTCGGGCCATATTGTGGATATTTTTACAGATTTTGTTCCTATGGGTTATTAAAATTCAACAAAATTTTATTTGACGTAATTCGAACCAGAATCGGACCTGATATGATTGAAAATCGGTTTTCGGATAATCCTCAAAAGGGTTAGTTCACGAAATATTGTTAAAAATCGGGTCGGACCATTTCATGGACATTTTTACATATTTTGTTCCTACGGGTTATTGGGATTCAACAAAATTTTATTTGACGCGTTTCGGACCTGAATCGGAGCTGATATAATCGAAACTCGATTTTCGGATATTCCCATAGGGGTTAGTACACGGGATATTGTTAAAAATTGAGTCGGACCATTTTGTGGATATTTTTACATATTTTGTTCCTATGGGTTATTGGAATTCAATGAAATTTTATTTGGTGCCGGTTGGACCTGAATCGGGGCTGAAATGACCGAAACTCGGTTTTCGGATAATCCTCAAAGGGGTTAGTACAGGGGATATTGTTAAAAATCGAGTCGGACCATTTTGTGGATATTTTTACACATTTTGTTCCATGGGTTATTGGAATTCAATGAAATTTTATTTGGTGCCGGTCGGACCTGAATCGGGGCTGAAATGACCGAAACTCGGTTTTCGGATAATCCTCAAAGGGGTTAGTACACGGGATATTGTTAAAAATCGAGTCGAACCATTTTATGGATATTTTTACATATTATGTTCTTATGGGTTATTGGAATTCAATGAAATTTTATTTGACGTAATTCGGACCCGAATCGGAGCTGATATGATCGAAACCCGATTTTCGGATAATCCTAAAAAGGTGTTAGCATACGGGGTATTGTTAAAAATCGAGTCGGGCCATATTGTGGATATTTTTACAGATTTTGTTCCTATGGGTTATTAAAATTCAACAAAATTTTATTTGACGTAATTCGAACCAGAATCGGACCTGATATGATTGAAAATCGGTTTTCGGATAATCCTCAAAAGGGTTAGTTCACGAAATATTGTTAAAAATCGGGTCGGACCATTTCATGGACATTTTTACATATTTTGTTCCTACGGGTTATTGGGATTCAACAAAATTTTATTTGACGCGTTTCGGACCTGAATCGGAGCTGATATAATCGAAACTCGATTTTCGGATATTCCCAAAGGGGTTAGTACACGGGATATTGTTAAAAATTGAGTCGGACCATTTTGTGGATATTTTTACATATTTTGTTCCTATGGGTTATTGGAATTCAATGAAATTTTATTTGGTGCCGGTTGGACCTGAATCGGGGCTGAAATGACCGAAACTCGGTTTTCGGATAATCCTCAAAGGGGTTAGTACAGCGGATATTGTTAAAAATCGAGTCGGACCATTTTGTGGATATTTTTACATATTTTGTTCTTATGGGTTTTTGGAATTCAATGAAATTTTATTTGACGTAATTCGGACCCGAATCGGAGCTGATATGATCGAAACCCGATTTTCGGATAATCCTAAAAAGGTGTTAGCATACGGGGTATTGTTAAAAATCGAGTCGGGCCATATTGTGGATATTTTTACAGATTTTGTTCCTATGGGTTATTAAAATTCAACAAAATTTTATTTGATATAGTTCGAACCTGAATCGGACCTGATATGATTGAAAATCGGTTTTCGGATAATCCTCAAAAGGGTTAGTAGACGAAATATTCTTAAAAATCGGGTCGGACCATTTCATGGACATTTTTACATATTTTGTTCCTACGGGTTATTAGGATTCAACAAAAAATTATTTGACGCATTTCGGACCTGAATCGGAGCTGATATAATCGAAACTCGATTTTCGGATATTCCCAAAGGGTACACGGGATATTGTTAAAAATTGAGTCGGACCATTTTGTGGATATTTTTACATATTTTGTTCCATGGGTTATTGGAATTCAATGAAATTTTATTTGGTGCCGGTCGGACCTGAATCGGGGCTGAAATGACCGAAACTCGGTTTTCGGATAATCCTCAAAGGGGTTAGTACACGGGATATTGTTAAAAATCGCGTCGAACCATTTTATGGATATTTTTACATATTTTGTTCTTATGGGTTATTGGAATTCAATGAAATTTTATTTGACGTAATTCGGACCCGAATCGGACCTGATATGATTGAAAATCGGTTTTCGGATAATCCTCAAAAGGGTTAGTTCACGAAATATTGTTAAAAATCGGGTCGGACCATTTCATGGACATTTTTACATATTTTGTTCCTACGGGTTATTGGGATTCAACAAAATTTTATTTTACGCGTTTCGGACCTGAATCGGAGCTGATATAATCGAAACTCGATTTTCGGATATTCCCAAAGGGGTTAGTACACGGGATATTGTTAAAAATTGAGTCGGACCATTTTGTGGATATTTTTACATATTTTGTTCCTATGGGTTATTGGAATTCAATGAAATTTTATTTGGTGCCGGTGGGACCTGAATCGGGGCTGAAATGACCGAAACTCGGTTTTCGGATAATCCTCAAAGGGGTTAGTACAGGGGATATTGTTAGAAATCGAGTCGGACCATTTTGTGGATATTTTTACATATTTTGTTCCATGGGTTATTGTAATTCAATGAAATTTTATTTGGTGCCGGTCGGACCTGAATCGGGGCTGAAATGACCGAAACTCGGTTTTCGGATAATCCTCAAAGGGGTTAGTACAGCGGATATTGTTAAAAATCGAGTCGGACCATTTTGTGGATATTTTTACATATTTTGTTCTTATGGGTTTTTGGAATTCAATGAAATTTTATTTGACGTAATTCGGACCCGAATCGGAGCTGATATGATCGAAACCCGATTTTCGGATAATCCTAAAAAGGTGTTAGCATACGGGGTATTGTTAAAAATCGAGTCGGGCCATATTGTGGATATTTTTACAGATTTTGTTCCTATGGGTTATTAAAATTCAACAAAATTTTATTTGATATAGTTCGAACCTGAATCGGACCTGATATGATTGAAAATCGGTTTTCGGATAATCCTCAAAAGGGTTAGTAGACGAAATATTCTTAAAAATCGGGTCGGACCATTTCATGGACATTTTTACATATTTTGTTCCTACGGGTTATTAGGATTCAACAAAAAATTATTTGACGCATTTCGGACCTGAATCGGAGCTGATATAATCGAAACTCGATTTTCGGATATTCCCAAAGGGTACACGGGATATTGTTAAAAATTGAGTCGGACCATTTTGTGGATATTTTTACATATTTTGTTCCATGGGTTATTGGAATTCAATGAAATTTTATTTGGTGCCGGTCGGACCTGAATCGGGGCTGAAATGACCGAAACTCGGTTTTCGGATAATCCTCAAAGGGGTTAGTACACGGGATATTGTTAAAAATCGCGTCGAACCATTTTATGGATATTTTTACATATTTTGTTCTTATGGGTTATTGGAATTCAATGAAATTTTATTTGACGTAATTCGGACCCGAATCGGACCTGATATGATTGAAAATCGGTTTTCGGATAATCCTCAAAAGGGTTAGTTCACGAAATATTGTTAAAAATCGGGTCGGACCATTTCATGGACATTTTTACATATTTTGTTCCTACGGGTTATTGGGATTCAACAAAATTTTATTTTACGCGTTTCGGACCTGAATCGGAGCTGATATAATCGAAACTCGATTTTCGGATATTCCCAAAGGGGTTAGTACACGGGATATTGTTAAAAATTGAGTCGGACCATTTTGTGGATATTTTTACATATTTTGTTCCTATGGGTTATTGGAATTCAATGAAATTTTATTTGGTGCCGGTGGGACCTGAATCGGGGCTGAAATGACCGAAACTCGGTTTTCGGATAATCCTCAAAGGGGTTAGTACAGGGGATATTGTTAGAAATCGAGTCGGACCATTTTGTGGATATTTTTACATATTTTGTTCCATGGGTTATTGTAATTCAATGAAATTTTATTTGGTGCCGGTCGGACCTGAATCGGGGCTGAAATGACCGAAACTCGGTTTTCGGATAATCCTCAAAGGGGTTAGTACAAGGGATATTGTTAAAAATCGAGTCGGACCATTTTGTGGATATTTTTACATATTTTGTTCCTATGGGTTATTGGAATTCAATGAAATTTTATTTGGTGCCGGTCGGACCTGAATCGGGGCTGAAATGACCGAAACTCGGTTTTCGGATAATCCTCAAAGGGGTTAGTACAGGGGATATTGTTAAAAATCGAGTCGGACCATTTTGTGGATATTTTTACATATTTTGTTCCTATGGGTGATTGGAATTCAATGAAATTTTATTTGGTGCCGGTCGGACCTGAATCGGGGCTGAAATGACCGAAACTCGGTTTTCGGATAATCCTCAAAGGGGTTAATACACGGGATATTGTTAAAAATCGAGTCGAACCATTTTATGGATATTTTTACATATTTTGTTCTTATGGGTTATTGGAATTCAATGAAATTTTATTTGACGGAATTCGGACCCGAATCGGAGCTGATATGATCGAAACCCGATTTTCGGATAATCCTAAAAAGGTGTTAGCATACGGGGTATTGTTAGAAATCGAGTCGGGCCATATTGTGGATATTTTTACAGATTTTGTTCCTATGGGTTATTAAAATTCAACAAAATTTTATTTGACGTAATTCGAACCAGAATCGGACCTAATATGATTGAAAATCGGTTTTCGGATAATCCTCAAAAGGGTTAGTTCACGAAATATTGTTAAAAATCGGGTCGGACCATTTCATGGACATTTTTACATATTTTGTTCCTACGGGTTATTGGGATTCAACAAAATTTTATTTGACGCGTTTCGGACCTGAATCGGAGCTGATATAATCGAAACTCGATTTTCGGATATTCCCATAGGGGTTAGTACACGGGATATTGTTAAAAATTGAGTCGGACCATTTTGTGGATATTTTTACATATTTTGTTCCTATGGGTTATTGGAATTCAATGAAATTTTATTTGGTGCCGGTTGGACCTGAATCGGGGCTGAAATGACCGAAACTCGGTTTTCGGATAATCCTCAAAGGGGTTAGTACAGGGGATATTGTTAAAAATCGAGTCGGACCATTTTGTGGATATTTTTACACATTTTGTTCCATGGGTTATTGGAATTCAATGAAATTTTATTTGGTGCCGGTCGGACCTGAATCGGGGCTGAAATGACCGAAACTCGGTTTTCGGATAATCCTCAAAGGGGTTAGTACACGGGATATTGTTAAAAATCGAGTCGAACCATTTTATGGATATTTTTACATATTATGTTCTTATGGGTTATTGGAATTCAATGAAATTTTATTTGACGTAATTCGGACCCGAATCGGAGCTGATATGATCGAAACCCGATTTTCGGATAATCCTAAAAAGGTGTTAGCATACGGGGTATTGTTAAAAATCGAGTCGGGCCATATTGTGGATATTTTTACAGATTTTGTTCCTATGGGTTATTAAAATTCAACAAAATTTTATTTGACGTAATTCGAACCAGAATCGGACCTGATATGATTGAAAATCGGTTTTCGGATAATCCTCAAAAGGGTTAGTTCACGAAATATTGTTAAAAATCGGGTCGGACCATTTCATGGACATTTTTACATATTTTGTTCCTACGGGTTATTGGGATTCAACAAAATTTTATTTGACGCGTTTCGGACCTGAATCGGAGCTGATATAATCGAAACTCGATTTTCGGATATTCCCAAAGGGGTTAGTACACGGGATATTGTTAAAAATTGAGTCGGACCATTTTGTGGATATTTTTACATATTTTGTTCCTATGGGTTATTGGAATTCAATGAAATTTTATTTGGTGCCGGTTGGACCTGAATCGGGGCTGAAATGACCGAAACTCGGTTTTCGGATAATCCTCAAAGGGGTTAGTACAGCGGATATTGTTAAAAATCGAGTCGGACCATTTTGTGGATATTTTTACATATTTTGTTCTTATGGGTTTTTGGAATTCAATGAAATTTTATTTGACGTAATTCGGACCCGAATCGGAGCTGATATGATCGAAACCCGATTTTCGGATAATCCTAAAAAGGTGTTAGCATACGGGGTATTGTTAAAAATCGAGTCGGGCCATATTGTGGATATTTTTACAGATTTTGTTCCTATGGGTTATTAAAATTCAACAAAATTTTATTTGATATAGTTCGAACCTGAATCGGACCTGATATGATTGAAAATCGGTTTTCGGATAATCCTCAAAAGGGTTAGTAGACGAAATATTCTTAAAAATCGGGTCGGACCATTTCATGGACATTTTTACATATTTTGTTCCTACGGGTTATTAGGATTCAACAAAAAATTATTTGACGCATTTCGGACCTGAATCGGAGCTGATATAATCGAAACTCGATTTTCGGATATTCCCAAAGGGTACACGGGATATTGTTAAAAATTGAGTCGGACCATTTTGTGGATATTTTTACATATTTTGTTCCATGGGTTATTGGAATTCAATGAAATTTTATTTGGTGCCGGTCGGACCTGAATCGGGGCTGAAATGACCGAAACTCGGTTTTCGGATAATCCTCAAAGGGGTTAGTACACGGGATATTGTTAAAAATCGCGTCGAACCATTTTATGGATATTTTTACATATTTTGTTCTTATGGGTTATTGGAATTCAATGAAATTTTATTTGACGTAATTCGGACCCGAATCGGACCTGATATGATTGAAAATCGGTTTTCGGATAATCCTCAAAAGGGTTAGTTCACGAAATATTGTTAAAAATCGGGTCGGACCATTTCATGGACATTTTTACATATTTTGTTCCTACGGGTTATTGGGATTCAACAAAATTTTATTTTACGCGTTTCGGACCTGAATCGGAGCTGATATAATCGAAACTCGATTTTCGGATATTCCCAAAGGGGTTAGTACACGGGATATTGTTAAAAATTGAGTCGGACCATTTTGTGGATATTTTTACATATTTTGTTCCTATGGGTTATTGGAATTCAATGAAATTTTATTTGGTGCCGGTGGGACCTGAATCGGGGCTGAAATGACCGAAACTCGGTTTTCGGATAATCCTCAAAGGGGTTAGTACAGGGGATATTGTTAGAAATCGAGTCGGACCATTTTGTGGATATTTTTACATATTTTGTTCCATGGGTTATTGTAATTCAATGAAATTTTATTTGGTGCCGGTCGGACCTGAATCGGGGCTGAAATGACCGAAACTCGGTTTTCGGATAATCCTCAAAGGGGTTAGTACAAGGGATATTGTTAAAAATCGAGTCGGACCATTTTGTGGATATTTTTACATATTTTGTTCCTATGGGTTATTGGAATTCAATGAAATTTTATTTGGTGCCGGTCGGACCTGAATCGGGGCTGAAATGACCGAAACTCGGTTTTCGGATAATCCTCAAAGGGGTTAGTACAGGGGATATTGTTAAAAATCGAGTCGGACCATTTTGTGGATATTTTTACATATTTTGTTCCTATGGGTGATTGGAATTCAATGAAATTTTATTTGGTGCCGGTCGGACCTGAATCGGGGCTGAAATGACCGAAACTCGGTTTTCGGATAATCCTCAAAGGGGTTAATACACGGGATATTGTTAAAAATCGAGTCGAACCATTTTATGGATATTTTTACATATTTTGTTCTTATGGGTTATTGGAATTCAATGAAATTTTATTTGACGGAATTCGGACCCGAATCGGAGCTGATATGATCGAAACCCGATTTTCGGATAATCCTAAAAAGGTGTTAGCATACGGGGTATTGTTAGAAATCGAGTCGGGCCATATTGTGGATATTTTTACAGATTTTGTTCCTATGGGTTATTAAAATTCAACAAAATTTTATTTGACGTAATTCGAACCAGAATCGGACCTAATATGATTGAAAATCGGTTTTCGGATAATCCTCAAAAGGGTTAGTTCACGAAATATTGTTAAAAATCGGGTCGGACCATTTCATGGACATTTTTACATATTTTGTTCCTACGGGTTATTGGGATTCAACAAAATTTTATTTGACGCGTTTCGGACCTGAATCGGAGCTGATATAATCGAAACTCGATTTTCGGATATTCCCAAAGGGGTTAGTACACGGGATATTGTTAAAAATTGAGTCGGACCATTTTGTGAATATTTTTACATATTTTGTTCCTATGGGTTATTGGAATTCAATGAAATTTTATTTGGTGCCGGTTGGACCTGAATCGGGGCTGAAATGACCGAAACTCGGTTTTCGGATAATCCTCAAAGGGGTTAGTACAGGGGATATTGTTAAAAATTGAGTCGGACCATTTTGTGGATATTTTTACATATTTTGTTCTTATGGGTTTTTGGAATTCAATGAAATTTTATTTGACGTAATTCGGACCCGAATCGGAGCTGATATGATCGAAACCCGATTTTCGGATAATCCTAAAAAGGTGTTAGCATACGGGGTATTGTTAAAAATCGAGTCGGGCCATATTGTGGATATTTTTACAGATTTTGTTCCTATGGGTTATTAAAATTCAACAAAATTTTATTTGATATAGTTCGAACCTGAATCGGACCTGATATGATTGAAAATCGGTTTTCGGATAATCCTCAAAAGGGTTAGTAGTTGAAATATTTTTAAAAATCGGGTCGGACCATTTCATGGACATTTTTACATATTTTGTTCCTACGGGTTATTAGGATTCAACAAAAAATTATTTGACGCATTTCGGACCTGAATCGGAGCTGATATAATCGAAACTCGATTTTCGGATATTCCCAAAGGGGTTAGTACACGGGATATTGTTAAAAATTGAGTCGGACCATTTTGTGGATATTTTTACATATTTTGTTCCATGGGTTATTGGAATTCAATGAAATTTTATTTGGTGCCGGTCGGACCTGAATCGGGGCTGAAATGACCGAAACTCGGTTTTCGGATAATCCTCAAAGGGGTTAGTACACGGGATATTGTTAAAAATCGAGTCGAACCATTTTATGGATATTTTTACATATTTTGTTCTTATGGGTTATTGGAATTCAATGAAATTTTATTTGACGTAATTCGGACCCGAATCGGAGCTGATATGATCGAAACCCGATTTTCGGATAATCCTAAAAAGGTGTTAGCATACGGGGTATTGTTAAAAATCGAGTCGGGCCATATTGTGGATATTTTTACATATTTTGTTCCTATGGGTTATTGGAATTCAATGAAATTTTATTTGGTGCCGGTTGGACCTGAATCGGGGCTGAAATGACCGAAACTCGGTTTTCGGATAATCCTCAAAGGGGTTAGTACAGGGGATATTGTTAAAAATCGAGTCGGACCATTTTGTGGATATTTTTACATATTTTGTTCCATGGGTTATTGGAATTCAATGAAATTTTATTTGGTGCCGGTCGGACCTGAATCGGGGCTGAAATGACCGAAACTCGGTTGTCGGATAATCCTCAAAGGGGTTAGTACACGGGATATTGTTAAAAATCGAGTCGAACCATTTTATGGATATTTTTACATATTTTGTTCTTATGGGTTATTGGAATTCAATGAAATTTTATTTGACGTAATTCGGACCCGAATCGGAGCTGATATGATCGAAACCCGATTTTCGGATAATCCTAAAAAGGTGTTAGCATACGGGGTATTGTTAAAAATCGAGTCGGGCCATATTGTGGAAATTTTTACAGATTTTGTTCCTATGGGTTATTAAAATTCAACAAAATTTTATTTGACGTAATTCGAACCAGAATCGGACCTGATATGATTGAAAATCTGTTTTCGGATAATCCTCAAAAGGGTTAGTTCACGAAATATTGTTAAAAATCGGGTCGGACCATTTCATGGACATTTTTACATATTTTGTTCCTACGGGTTATTGGGATTCAACAAAATTTTATTTGACGCGTTTCGGACCTGAATCGGAACTGATATAATCGAAACTCGATTTTCGGATATTCCCAAAGGGGTTAGTACACGGGATATTGTTAAAAATTGAGTCGGACCATTTTGTGGCTATTTTTACATATTTTGTTCCTATGGGTTATTGGAATTCAATGAAATTTTATTTGGTGCCGGTTGGACCTGAATCGGGGCTGAAATGACCGAAACTCGGTTTTCGGATAATCCTCAAAGGGGTTAGTACAGGGGATATTTTTAAAAATCGAGTCGGACCATTTTGTGGATATTTTTACATATTTTGTTCTTATGGGTTTTTGGAATTCAATGAAATTTTATTTGACATAATTCGGACCCGAATCGGAGCTGATATGATCGAAACCCGATTTTCGGATAATCCTAAAAAGGTGTTAGCATACGGGGTATTGTTAAAAATTGAGTCGGGCCATATTGTGGATATTTTTACAGATTTTGTTCCTATGGGTTATTAAAATTCAACAAAATTTTATTTGACGTAATTCGAACCTGAATCGGACCTGATATGATTGAAAATCGGTTTTCGGTTAACCCTCAAAAGGGTTAGTTCACGAAATATTGTTAAAAATCGGGTCGGACCATTTCATGGACATTTTTACATATTTTGTTCCTACGTGTTATTGGGATTCAACAAAATTTTATTTGACGCGTTTCGGACCTGAATCGGAGCTGATATAATCGAAACTCGATTTTTGGATATTCCCAAAGGGGTTAGTACACGGGATATTGTTAAAAATTGAGTCGGACCATTTTGTGGAAATTTTTACATATTTTGTTCCTATGGGTTGTTGGAATTCAATGAAATTTTATTTGGTGCCGGTTGGACCTGAATCGGGGCTGAAATGACCGAAACTCGGTTTTCGGATAATCCTCAAAGGGGTTAGTACAGGGGATATTGTTAAAAATCGAGTCGGACCATTTTGTGGATATTTTTACATATTTTGTTCCATGGGTTATTGGAATTCAATGAAATTTTATTTGGTGCCGGTCGGACCTGAATTGGGGCTGAAATGACCGAAACTCGGTTTTCGGATAATCCTCAAAGGGGTTAGTACACGGGATATTGTTAAAAATCGAGTCGAACCATTTTATGGATATTTTTACATATTTTGTTCTTATGGGTTATTGGAATTCAATGAAATTTTATTTGACGTAATTCGGACCCGAATCGGAGCTGATATGATCGAAACCCGATTTTCGGATAATCCTAAAAAGGTGTTAGCATACGGTGTATTGTTAAAAATCGAGTCGGGCCATATTGTGGAAATTTTTACAGATTTTGTTCCTATGGGTTATTAAAATTCAACAAAATTTTATTTGACGTAATTCGAACCAGAATCGGACATGATATGATTGAAAATCGGTTTTCGGATAATCCTCAAAAGGGTTAGTTCACGAAATATTGTTAAAAATCGGGTCGGACCATTTCATGGACATTTTTACATATTTTGTTCCTACGGGTTATTGGGATTCAACAAAATTTTATTTGACGCGTTTCGGACCTGAATCGGAGCTGATATAATCGAAACTCGATTTTCGGATATTCCCAAAGGGGTTAGTACACGGGATATTGTTAAAAATTGAGTCGGACCATTTTGTGGATATTTTTACATATTTTGTTCCTATGGGTTATTGGAATTCAATGAAATTTTATTTGGTGTCGGTTGGACCTGAATCAGGGCTGAAATGACCGAAACTCGGTTTTCGGATAATCCTCAAAGGGGTTAGTACAGGGGATATTTTTAAAAATCGAGTCCAACCATTTTGTGGATATTTTTACATATTTTGTTCTTATGGGTTTTTGGAATTCAATGAAATTTTATTTGACGTAATTCGGACCCGAATCGGAGCTGATATGATCGAAACCCGATTTTCGGATAATCCTAAAAAGGTGTTAGCATACGGGGTATTGTTAAAAATTGAGTCGGGCCATATTGTGGATATTTTTACAGATTTTATTCCTATGGGTTATTAAAATTCAACAAAATTTTATTTGACGTAATTCGAACCTGAATCGGACCTGATATGATTGAAAATCGGTTTTCGGATAATCCTCAAAAGGGTTAGTTCACGAAATATTGTTAAAAATCGGGTCGGACCATTTCATGGACATTTTTACATATTTTGTTCCTACGGGTTATTGGGATTCAACAAAATTTTATTTTACGCGTTTCGGACCTGAATCGGAGCTGATATAATCGAAACTCGATTTTCGGATATTCCCAAAGGGGTTAGTACACGGGATATTGTTAAAAATTGAGTCGGACCATTTTGTGGATATTTTTACATATTTTGTTCCTATGGGTTATTGGAATTCAATGAAATTTTATTTGGTGCCGGTCGGACCTGAATCGGGGCTGAAATGACCGAAACTCGGTTTTCGGATAATCCTCAAAGGGGTTAGTACAGGGGATATTGTTAAAAATCGAGTCGGACCATTTTGTGGATATTTTTACATATTTTGTTCCTATGGGTTATTGGAATTCAATGAAATTTTATTTGGTGCCGGTCGGACCTGAATCGGGGCTGAAATGACCGAAACTCGGTTTTCGGATAATCCTCAAAGGGGCTAGTACACGGGATATTGTTAAAAATCGAGTCGAACCATTTTATGGATATATTTACATATTTTGTTCTTATGTGTTATTGGAATTCAATGAAATTTTATTTGACGTAATTCGGACCTGAATCGGAGCTGATATGATCGAAACCCGACTTTCGAATAATCCTAAAATGGTGTTAGTATACGGGGTATTGTTAAAAATCGAGTCGGGCCATTTTGTGGATATTTTTACAGATTTTGTTCCTATGGGTTATTAAAATTCAACAAAATTTTATTTGACGTAGTTCTAACCTGAATCGGACCTGATATGATTGAAAATCGGTTTTCGGATAATCCTCAAAAGGGTTAGTACACGAAATATTGTTAAAAATCGGGTCGGACCATTTCATGGACATTTTTACATATTTTATTCCTCCGGGTTATTGGGATTCAAAAAAATTTTATTTGACGCGTTTCGGACCTGAATCGGAGCTGATATAATCGATACTCGATTTTCGGATATTCCAAAAGGGGTTAGTACACGGGATATTGTTAAAAATTGAGTCGGACCATTTTGTGGATATTTTTACATATTTTGTTCCTATGGATTATTGGAATTCAATGAAATTTTATTTGGTGCCGGTCGGACCTGAATCGGGGCTGAAATAACCGAAACTCGGTTTTCGGATAATCCTCAAAGGGGTTAGTACAGGGGATATTGTTAAAAATCGAGTCGGACCATTTTGTGGATATTTTTACATATTTTGTTCCTATGGGTTATTGGAATTCAATGAAATTTTATTTGGTGCCGGTCGGACCTGAATCGGGGCTGAAATGACCGAAACTCGGTTTTCGGATAATCCTCAAAGGGGTTAGTACAGGGGATATTGTTAAAAATCGAGTCGGACCATTTTGTGGATATTTTTACATATTTTGTTCCTATGGGTTATTGGAATTCAATGAAATTTTATTTGGTGCCGGTCGGACCTGAATCGGGGCTGAAATGACCGAAACTCGGTTTTCGGATAATCCTCAAAGGGGTTAGTACAGGGGATATTGTTAAAAATCGAGTCGGACCATTTTGTGGATATTTTTACATATTTTGTTCCTATGGGTTATTGGAATTCAATGAAATTTTATTTGGTGCCGGTCGGACCTGAATCGGGGCTGAAATGACCGAAACTCGGTTTTCGGATAATCCTCAAAGGGGCTAGTACACGGGATATTGTTAAAAATCGAGTCGAACCATTTTATGGATATATTTACATATTTTGTTCTTATGGGTTATTGGAATTCAATGAAATTTTATTTGACGTAATTCGGACCTGAATCGGAGCTGATATGATCGAAACCCGACTTTCGAATAATCCTAAAATGGTGTTAGCATACGGGGTATTGTTAAAAATCGAGTCGGGCCATTTTGTGGATATTTTTACAGATTTTGTTCCTATGGGTTATTAAAATTCAACAAAATTTTATTTGACGTAGTTCGAACCTGAATCGGACCTGATATGATTGAAAATCGGTTTTCGGATAATCCTCAAAAGGGTTAGTACACGAAATATTGTTAAAAATCGGGTCGGACCATTTCATGGACATTTTTACATATTTTATTCCTACGGGTTATTGGGATTCAAAAAAATTTTATTTGACGCGTTTCGGACCTGAATCGGAGCTGATATAATCGATACTCGATTTTCGGATATTCCAAAAGGGGTTAGTACACGGGATATTGTTAAAAATTGAGTCGGACCATTTTGTGGATATTTTTACATATTTTGTTCCTTTGGGTTATTGGAATTCAATGAAATTTTATTTGGTGCCGGTCGGACCTGAATCGGGGCTGAAATGACCGAAACTCGGTTTTCGGATAATCCTCAAAGGGGTTAGTACAGGGGATATTGTTAAAAATCGAGTCGGACCATTTTGTGGATATTTTTACATATTTTGTTCCTATGGGTTATTGGAATTCAATGAAATTTTATTTGGTGCCGGTCGGACCTGAATCGGGGCTGAAATGACCGAAACTCAGTTTTCGGATAATCCTCAAAGGGGTTAGTACACGGGATATTGTTAAAAATCGAGTCGAACCATTTTATGGATATTTTTACATATTTTGTTCTTATGGGTTATTGGAATTCAATGAAATTTTATTTGACGTAATTCGGACCCGAATCGGAGCTGATATGATCGAAACCCGATTTTCGGATAATCCTAAAAAGGTGTTAGCATACGGGGTATTGTTAAAAATCGAGTCGGGCCATATTGTGGATATTTTTACAGATTTTGTTCCTATGGGTTATTAAAATTCAACAAAATTTTATTTGACGTAATTCGAACCAGAATCGGACCTAATATGATTGAAAATCGGTTTTCGGATAATCCTCAAAAGGGTTAGTTCACGAAATATTGTTAAAAATCGGGTCGGACCATTTCATGGACATTTTTACATATTTTGTTCCTACGGGTTATTGGGATTCAACTAAATTTTATTTGACGTGTTTCGGACCTGAATCGGAGCTGATATAATCGAAACTCGATTTTCGGATATTCCCAAAGGGGTTAGTACACGGGATATTGTTAAAAATTGAGTCGGACCATTTAGTGGATATTTTTACATATTTTGTTCCTATGGGTTATTGGAATTCAATGAAATTTTATTTGGTGCCGGTTGGACCTGAATCGGGGCTGAAATGACCGAAACTCGGTTTTCGGATAATCCTCAAAGGGGTTAGTACAGGGGATATTGTTAAAAATCGAGTCGGACCATTTTGTGGATATTTTTACATATTTTGTTCTTATGGGTTTTTGGAATTCAATGAAATTTTATTTGACGTAATTCGGACCCGAATCGGAGCTGATATGATCGAAACCCGATTTTCGGATAATCCTAAAAAGGTGTTAGCATACGGGGTATTGTTAAAAATCGAGTCGGGCCATATTGTGGATATTTTTACAGATTTTGTTCCTATGGGTTATTAAAATTCAACAAAATTTTATTTGACGTAATTCGAACCTGAATCGGACCTGATATGATTGAAAATCGGTTTTCGGATAATCCTCAAAAGGGTTAGTTCACGAAATATTGTTAAAAATCGGGTCGGACCATTTCATGGACATTTTTACATATTTTGTTCCTACGGGTTATTGGGATTCAACAAAATTTTATTTGACGCGTTTCGGACCTGAATCGGAGCTGATATAATCGAAACTCGATTTTCGGATATTCCCAAAGGGGTTAGTACACGGGATATTGTTAAAAATTGAGTCGGACCATTTTGTGGATATTTTTACATATTTTGTTCCTATGGGTTATTGGAATTCAATGAAATTTTATTTGGTGCCGGTCGGACCTGAATCGGGGCTGAAATGACCGAAACTCGGTTTTCGGATAATCCTCAAAGGGGTTAGTACAGGGGATATTGTTAAAAATCGAGTCGGACCATTTTGTGGATATTTTTACATATTTTGTTCCTATGGGTTATTGGAATTCAATGAAATTTTATTTGGTGCCGGTCGGACCTGAATCGGGGCTGAAATGACCGAAACTCGGTTTTCGGATAATCCTCAAAGGGGTTAGTACACGGGATATTGTTAAAAATCGAGTCGAACCATTTTATGGATATTTTTACGTATTTTGTTCTTATGGGTTATTGGAATTCAATGAAATTTTATTTGACGTAATTCGGACCTGAATCGGAGCTGATATGATCGAAACCCGACTTTCGAATAATCCTAAAATTGTGTTAGCATACGGGGTATTGTTAAAAATCGAGTCGGGCCATTTTGTGGATATTTTTACAGATTTTGTTCCTATGGGTTATTAAAATTCAACAAAATTTTATTTGACGTAGTTCGAACCTGAATCGGACCTCATATGATTGAAAGTCGGTTTTCGGATAATCCTCAAAAGGGTTAGTACACGAAATATTGTTAAAAATCGGGTCGGACCATTTCATGGACATTTTTACATATTTTGTTCCTACGGGTTATTGGGATTCAACAAAATTTTATTTGACGCGTTTCGGACCTGAATCGGAGCTGATATAATCGATACTCGATTTTCGGATATTCCCAAAAGGGTTAGTACACGGGATATTGTTAAAAATTGAGTCGGACCATTTTGTGGATATTTTTACATATTTTGTTCCTATGGGTTATTGGAATTCAATGAAATTTTATTTGGTGCCGGTCGGACCTGAATCGGGGCTGAAATGACCGAAACTCGGTTTTCGGATAATCCTCAAAGGGGTTAGTACAGGGGATATTGTTAAAAATCGAGTCGGACCATTTTGTGGATATTTTTACATATTTTGTTCCTATGGGTTATTGGAATTCAATGAAATTTTATTTGGTGCCGGTCGGACCTGAATCGGGGCTGAAATGACCGAAACTCGGTTTTCGGATAATCCTCAAAGGGGCTAGTACACGGGATATTGTTAAAAATCGAGTCGAACCATTTTATGGATATATTTACATATTTTGTTCTTATGGGTTATTGGAATTCAATGAAATTTTATTTGACGTAATTCGGACCTGAATCGGAGCTGATATGATCGAAACCCGACTTTCGAATAATCCTAAAATGGTGTTAGCATACGGGGTATTGTTAAAAATTGAGTCGGACCATTTTGTGGATATTTTTACATATTTTGTTCCTATGGGTTATTGGAATTCAATGAAATTTTATTTGGTGCCGGTCGGACCTGAATCGGGGCTGAAATGACCGAAACTCGGTTTTCGGATAATCCTCAAAGGGGTTAGTACAGGGGATATTGTTAAAAATCGAGTCGGACCATTTTGTGGATATTTTTACATATTTTGTTCCTATGGGTTATTGGAATTCAATGAAATTTTATTTGGTGCTGGTCGGACCTGAATCGGGGCTGAAATGACCGAAACTCGGTTTTCGGATAATCCTCAAAGGGGTTAGTACACGGGATATTGTTAAAAATCGAGTCGAACCATTTTATGGATATTTTTACGTATTTTGTTCTTATGGGTTATTGGAATTCAATGAAATTTTATTTGACGTAATTCGGACCTGAATCGGAGCTGATATGATCGAAACCCGACTTTCGAATAATCCTAAAATTGTGTTAGCATACGGGGTATTGTTAAAAATCGAGTCGGGCCATTTTGTGGATATTTTTACAGATTTTGTTCCTATGGGTTATTAAAATTCAACAAAATTTTATTTGACGTAGTTCGAACCTGAATCGGACCTGATATGATTGAAAGTCGGTTTTCGGATAATCCTCAAAAGGGTTAGTACACGAAATATTGTTAAAAATCGGGTCGGACCATTTCATGGACATTTTTACATATTTTGTTCCTACGGGTTATTGGGATTCAACAAAATTTTATTTGACGCGTTTCGGACCTGAATCGGAGCTGATATAATCGATACTCGATTTTCGGATATTCCCAAAAGGGTTAGTACACGGGATATTGTTAAAAATTGAGTCGGACCATTTTGTGGATATTTTTACATATTTTGTTCCTATGGGTTATTGGAATTCAATGAAATTTTATTTGGTGCCGGTCGGACCTGAATCGGGGCTGAAATGACCGAAACTCGGTTTTCGGATAATCCTCAAAGGGGTTAGTACAGGGGATATTGTTAAAAATCGAGTCGGACCATTTTGTGGATATTTTTACATATTTTGTTCCTATGGGTTATTGGAATTCAATGAAATTTTATTTGGTGCCGGTCGGACCTGAATCGGGGCTGAAATGACCGAAACTCGGTTTTCGGATAATCCTCAAAGGGGCTAGTACACGGGATATTGTTAAAAATCGAGTCGAACCATTTTATGGATATATTTACATATTTTGTTCTTATGGGTTATTGGAATTCAATGAAATTTTATTTGACGTAATTCGGACCTGAATCGGAGCTGATATGATCGAAACCCGACTTTCGAATAATCCTAAAATGGTGTTAGCATACGGGGTATTGTTAAAAATCGAGTCGGGCCATTTTGTGGATATTTTTACAGATTTTGTTCCTATGGGTTATTAAAATTCAACAAAATTTTATTTGACGTAGTTCGAACCTGAATCGGACCTGATATGATTGAAAATCGGTTTTCGGATAATCCTCAAAAGGGTTAGTACACGAAATATTGTTAAAAATCGGGTCGGACCATTTCATGGACATTTTTACATATTTTATTCCTACGGGTTATTGGGATTCAAAAAAATTTTATTTGACGCGTTTCGGACCTGAATCGGAGCTGATATAATCGATACTCGATTTTCGGATATTCCAAAAGGGGTTAGTACACGGGATATTGTTAAAAATTGAGTCGGACCATTTTGTGGATATTTTTACATATTTTGTTCCTTTGGGTTATTGGAATTCAATGAAATTTTATTTGGTGCCGGTCGGACCTGAATCGGGGCTGAAATGACCGAAACTCGGTTTTCGGATAATCCTCAAAGGGGTTAGTACAGGGGATATTGTTAAAAATCGAGTCGGACCATTTTGTGGATATTTTTACATATTTTGTTCCTATGGGTTATTGGAATTCAATGAAATTTTATTTGGTGCCGGTCGGACCTGAATCGGGGCTGAAATGACCGAAACTCGGTTTTCGGATAATCCTCAAAGGGGTTAGTACACGGGATATTGTTAAAAATCGAGTCGAACCATTTTATGGATATTTTTACATATTTTGTTCTTATGGGTTATTGGAATTCAATGAAATTTTATTTGACGTAATTCGGACCCGAATCGGAGCTGATATGATCGAAACCCGATTTTCGGATAATCCTATAAAGGTGTTAGCATACGGGGTATTGTTAAAAATCGAGTCGGGCCATATTGTGGATATTTTTACAGATTTTGTTCCTATGGGTTATTAAAATTCAACAAAATTTTATTTGACGTAATTCGAACCAGAATCGGACCTAATATGATTGAAAATCGGTTTTCGGATAATCCTCAAAAGGGTTAGTTCACGAAATATTGTTAAAAATCGGGTCGGACCATTTCATGGACATTTTTACATATTTTGTTCCTACGGGTTATTGGGATTCAACTAAATTTTATTTGACGTGTTTCGAACCTGAATCGGAGCTGATATAATCGAAACTCGATTTTCGGATATTCCCAAAAGGGTTAGTACACGGGATATTGTTAAAAATTGAGTCGGACCATTTTGTGGATATTTTTACATATTTTGTTCCTATGGGTTATTGGAATTCAATGAAATTTTATTTGGTGCCGGTCGGACCTGAATCGGGGCTGAAATGACCGAAACTCGGTTTTCGGATAATCCTCAAAGGGGTTAGTACAGGGGATATTGTTAAAAATCGAGTCGGACCATTTTGTGGATATTTTTACATATTTTGTTCCTATGGGTTATTGGAATTCAATGAAATTTTATTTGGTGCCGGTCGGACCTGAATCGGGGCTGAAATGACCGAAACTCGGTTTTCGGATAATCCTCAAAGGGGCTAGTACACGGGATATTGTTAAAAATCGAGTCGAACCATTTTATGGATATATTTACATATTTTGTTCTTATGGGTTATTGGAATTCAATGAAATTTTATTTGACGTAATTCGGACCTGAATCGGAGCTGATATGATCGAAACCCGACTTTCGAATAATCCTAAAATGGTGTTAGCATACGGGGTATTGTTAAAAATCGAGTCGGGCCATTTTGTGGATATTTTTACAGATTTTGTTCCTATGGGTTATTAAAATTCAACAAAATTTTATTTGACGTAGTTCGAACCTGAATCGGACCTGATATGATTGAAAATCGGTTTTCGGATAATCCTCAAAAGGGTTAGTACACGAAATATTGTTAAAAATCGGGTCGGACCATTTCATGGACATTTTTACATATTTTATTCCTACGGGTTATTGGGATTCAAAAAAATTTTATTTGACGCGTTTCGGACCTGAATCGGAGCTGATATAATCGATACTCGATTTTCGGATATTCCAAAAGGGGTTAGTACACGGGATATTGTTAAAAATTGAGTCGGACCATTTTGTGGATATTTTTACATATTTTGTTCCTTTGGGTTATTGGAATTCAATGAAATTTTATTTGGTGCCGGTCGGACCTGAATCGGGGCTGAAATGACCGAAACTCGGTTTTCGGATAATCCTCAAAGGGGTTAGTACAGGGGATATTGTTAAAAATCGAGTCGGACCATTTTGTGGATATTTTTACATATTTTGTTCCTATGGGTTATTGGAATTCAATGAAATTTTATTTGGTGCCGGTCGGACCTGAATCGGGGCTGAAATGACCGAAACTCGGTTTTCGGATAATCCTCAAAGGGGTTAGTACACGGGATATTGTTAAAAATCGAGTCGAACCATTTTATGGATATTTTTACATATTTTGTTCTTATGGGTTATTGGAATTCAATGAAATTTTATTTGACGTAATTCGGACCCGAATCGGAGCTGATATGATCGAAACCCGATTTTCGGATAATCCTATAAAGGTGTTAGCATACGGGGTATTGTTAAAAATCGAGTCGGGCCATATTGTGGATATTTTTACAGATTTTGTTCCTATGGGTTATTAAAATTCAACAAAATTTTATTTGACGTAATTCGAACCAGAATCGGACCTAATATGATTGAAAATCGGTTTTCGGATAATCCTCAAAAGGGTTAGTTCACGAAATATTGTTAAAAATCGGGTCGGACCATTTCATGGACATTTTTACATATTTTGTTCCTACGGGTTATTGGGATTCAACTAAATTTTATTTGACGTGTTTCGGACCTGAATCGGAGCTGATATAATCGAAACTCGATTTTCGGATATTCCCAAAGGGGTTAGTACACGGGATATTGTTAAAAATTGAGTCGGACCATTTAGTGGATATTTTTACATATTTTGTTCCTATGGGTTATTGGAATTCAATGAAATTTTATTTGGTGCCGGTTGGACCTGAATCGGGGCTGAAATGACCGAAACTCGGTTTTCGGATAATCCTCAAAGGGGTTAGTACAGGGGATATTGTTAAAAATCGAGTCGGACCATTTTGTGGATATTTTTACATATTTTGTTCTTATGGGTTTTTGGAATTCAATGAAATTTTATTTGACGTAATTCGGACCCGAATCGGAGCTGATATGATCGAAACCCGATTTTCGGATAATCCTAAAAAGGTGTTAGCATACGGGGTATTGTTAAAAATCGAGTCGGGCCATATTGTGGATATTTTTACAGATTTTGTTCCTATGGGTTATTAAAATTCAACAAAATTTTATTTGACGTAATTCGAACCTGAATCGGACCTGATATGATTGAAAATCGGTTTTCGGATAATCCTCAAAAGGGTTAGTTCACGAAATATTGTTAAAAATCGGGTCGGACCATTTCATGGACATTTTTACATATTTTGTTCCTACGGGTTATTGGGATTCAACAAAATTTTATTTGACGCGTTTCGGACCTGAATCGGAGCTGATATAATCGAAACTCGATTTTCGGATATTACCAAAGGGGTTAGTACACGGGATATTGTTAAAAATTGAGTCGGACCATTTTGTGGATATTTTTACATATTTTGTTCCTATGGGTTATTGGAATTCAATGAAATTTTATTTGGTGCCGGTCGGACCTGAATCGGGGCTGAAATGACCGAAACTCGGTTTTCGGATAATCCTCAAAGGGGATAGTACAGGGGATATTGTTAAAAATCGAGTCGGACCATTTTGTGGATATTTTTACATATTTTGTTCCTATGGGTTATTGGAATTCAATGAAATTTTATTTGGGGCCGGTCGGACCTGAATCGGGGCTGAAATGACCGAAACTCGGTTTTCGGATAATCCTCAAAGGGGTTAGTACACGGGATATTGTTAAAAATCGAGTCGAACCATTTTATGGATATTTTTACGTATTTTGTTCTTATGGGTTATTGGAATTCAATGAAATTTTATTTGACGTAATTCGGACCTGAATCGGAGCTGATATGATCGAAACCCGACTTTCGAATAATCCTAAAATTGTGTTAGCATACGGGGTATTGTTAAAAATCGAGTCGGGCCATTTTGTGGATATTTTTACAGATTTTGTTCCTATGGGTTATTAAAATTCAACAAAATTTTATTTGACGTAGTTCGAACCTGAATCGGACCTGATATGATTGAAAGTCGGTTTTCGGATAATCCTCAAAAGGGTTAGTACACGAAATATTGTTAAAAATCGGGTCGGACCATTTCATGGACATTTTTACATATTTTGTTCCTACGGGTTATTGGGATTCAACAAAATTTTATTTGACGCGTTTCGGACCTGAATCGGAGCTGATATAATCGATACTCGATTTTCGGATATTCCCAAAAGGGTTAGTACACGGGATATTGTTAAAAATTGACTCGGACCATTTTGTGGATATTTTTACATATTTTGTTCCTATGGGTTATTGGAATTCAATGAAATTTTATTTGGTGCCGGTCGGACCTGAATCGGGGCTGAAATGACCGAAACTCGGTTTTCGGATAATCCTCAAAGGGGTTAGTACAAGGGATATTGTTAAAAATCGAGTCGGACCATTTTGTGGATATTTTTACATATTTTGTTCCTATGGGTTATTGGAATTTAATGAAATTTTATTTGGTGCCGGTCGGACCTGAATCGGGGCTGAAATGACCGAAACTCGGTTTTCGGATAATCCTCAAAGGGGTTAATACACGGGATATTGTTAAAAATCGAGTCGAACCATTTTATAGATATTTTTACATATTTTGTTCTTATGGGTTATTGGAATTCAATGAAATTTTTTTTGACGGAATTCGGACCCGAATCGGAGCTGATATGATCGAAACCCGATTTTCGGATAATCCTAAAAAGGTGTTAGCATACGGGGTATTGTTAAAAATCGAGTCGGGCCATTTGTGGATATTTTTACAGATTTTGTTCCTATGGGTTATTAAAATTCAACAAAATTTTATTTGACGTAATTCGAACCAGAATCGGACCTGATATGATTGAAAATCGGTTTTCGGATAATCCTCAAAAGGGTTAGTTCACGAAATATTGTTAAAAATCGGGTCGGACCATTTCATGGACATTTTTACATATTTTGTTCCAACGGGTTATTGGGATTCAACAAAATTTTATTTGACGCGTTTCGGACCTGAATCGGAGCTGATATAATCGAAACTCGATTTTCGGATATTCCCAAAGGGGTTAGTACACGGGATATTGTTAAAAATTGAGTCGGACCATTTTGTGGATATTTTTACATATTTTGTTCCTATGGGTTATTGGAATTCAATGAAATTTTATTTGGTGCCGGTCGGACCTGAATCGGGGCTGAAATGACCGAAACTCGGTTTTCGGATAATCCTCAAAGGGGTTAGTACAGGGGATATTGTTAAAAATCGAGTCGGACCATTTTGTGGATATTTTTACATATTTTGTTCCTATGGGTTATTGGAATTCAATGAAATTTTATTTGGTGCCGGTCGGACCTGAATCGGGGCTGAAATGACCGAAACTCGGTTTTCGGATAATCCTCAAAGGGGTTAGTACACGGGATATTGTTAAAAATCGAGTCGAACCATTTTATGGATATTTTTACATATTTTGTTCTTATGGGTTATTGGAATTCAATGAAATTTTATTTGACGTAATTCGGACCTGAATCGGAGCTGATATGATCGAAACCCGACTTTCGAATAATCCTAAAATGGTGTTAGCATACGGGGTATTGTTAAAAATCGAGTCGGGCCATTTTGTGGATATTTTTACAGATTTTGTTCCTATGGGTTATTAAAATTCAACAAAATTTTATTTGACGTAGTTCGAACCTGAATCGGACCTGATATGATTGAAAGTCGGTTTTCGGATAATCCTCAAAAGGGTTAGTACACGAAATATTGTTAAAAATCGGGTCGGACCATTTCATGGACATTTTTACATATTTTGTTCCTACGGGTTATTGGGATTCAACAAAATTTTATTTGACGCGTTTCGGACCTGAATCGGAGCTGATATAATCGATACTCGATTTTCGGATATTCCCAAAGGGGTTAGTACACGGGATATTGTTAAAAATTGAGTCGGACCATTTTGTGGATATTTTTACATATTTTGTTCCTATGGGTTATTGGAATTCAATGAAATTTTATTTGGTGCCGGTCGGACCTGAATCGGGGCTGAAATGACCGAAACTCGGTTTTCGGATAATCCTCAAAGGGGTTAGTACAAGGGATATTGTTAAAAATCGAGTCGGACCATTTTGTCGATATTTTTACATATTTTGTTCCTATGGGTTATTGGAATTCAATGAAATTTTATTTGGTGCCGGTCGGACCTGAATCGGGGCTGAAATGACCGAAACTCGGTTTTCGGATAATCCTCAAAGGGGTTAGTACACGGGATATTGTTAAAAATCGAGTCGAACCATTTTATGGATAATTTTACATATTTTGTTCTTATGGGTTATTGGAATTCAATGAAATTTTATTTGACGTAATTCGGACCTGAATCGGAGCTGATATGATCGAAACCCGACTTTCGAATAATCCTAAAATGGTGTTAGCATACGGGGTATTGTTAAAAATCGAGTCGGGCCATTTTGTGGATATTTTTACAGATTTTGTTCCTATGGGTTATTAAAATTCAACAAAATTTTATTTGACGTAGTTCGAACCTGAATCGGACCTGATATGATTGAAAGTCGGTTTTCGGATAATCCTCAAAAGGGTTTGTACACGAAATATTGTTAAAAATCGGGTCGGACCATTTCATGGACATTTTTACATATTTTGTTCCTACGGGTTATTGGGATTCAACAAAATTTTATTTGACGCGTTTCGGACCTGAATCGGAGCTGATATAATCGATACTCGATTTTCGGATATTCCCAAAGGGGTTAGTACACGGGATATTGTTAAAAATTGAGTCGGACCATTTTGTGGATATTTTTACATATTTTGTTCCTATGGGTTATTGGAATTCAATGAAATTTTATTTGGTGCCGGTCGGACCTGAATCGGGGCTGAAATGACCGAAACTCGGTTTTCGGATAATCCTCAAAGGGGTTAGTACAAGGGATATTGTTAAAAATCGAGTCGGACCATTTTGTGGATATTTTTACATATTTTGTTCCTATGGGTTATTGGAATTCAATGAAATTTTATTTGGTGCCGGTCGGACCTGAATCGGGGCTGAAATGACCGAAACTCGGTTTTCGGATAATCCTCAAAGGGGTTAATACACGGGATATTGTTAAAAATCGAGTCGAACCATTTTATGGATATTTTTACATATTTTGTTCTTATGGGTTATTGGAATTCAATGAAATTTTATTTGACGGAATTCGGACCCGAATAGGAGCTGATATGATCGAAACCCGATTTTCGGATAATCCTAAAAAGGTGTTAGCATACGGGGTATTGTTAAAAATCGAGTCGGGCCATATTGTGGATATTTTTACAGATTTTGTTCCTATGGGTTATTAAAATTCAACAAAATTTTATTTGACGTAATTCGAACCAGAATCGGACCTGATATTATTGAAAATCGGTTTTCGGATAATCCTCAAAAGGGTTAGTTCACGAAATATTGTTAAAAATCGGGTCGGACCATTTCATGGACATTTTTACATATTTTGTTCCTACGGGTTATTGGGATTCAACAAAATTTTATTTGACGTGTTTCGGACCTGAATCGGAGCTGATATAATCGAAACTCGATTTTCGGATATTCCCAAAGGGGTTAGTACACGGGATATTGTTAAAAATTGAGTCAGACCATTTTGTGGATATTTTTACATATTTTGTTCCTATGGGTTATTAGAATTCAATGAAATTTTATTTGGTGCCGGTTGGACCAGAATCGGGGCTGAAATGACCGAAACTCGGTTTTCGGATAATCCTCAAAGGGGTTAGTACAGGGGATATTGTTAAAAATCGAGTCGGACCATTTTGTGGATATTTTTACATATTTTGTTCTTATGGGTTTTTGGAATTCAATGAAATTTTATTTGACGTAATTCGGACCCGAATCGGAGCTGATATGATCGAAACCCGATTTTCGGATAATCCTAAAAAGGTGTTAGCATACGGGGTATTGTTAAAAATCGAGTCGGGCCATATTGTGGATATTTTTACAGATTTTGTTCCTATGGGTTATTAAAATTCAACAAAATTTTATTTGACGTAATTCGAACCTGAATCGGACCTGATATGATTGAAAATCGGTTTTCGGATAATCCTCAAAAGGGTTAGTTCACGAAATATTGTTAAAAATCGGGTCGGACCATTTCATGGACATTTTTACATATTTTGTTCCTACGGGTTATTGGGATTCAACAAAATTTTATTTGACGCGTTTCGGACCTGAATCGGAGCTGATATAATCGAAACTCGATTTTCGGATATTCCCAAAGGGGTTAGTACACGGGATATTGTTAAAAATTGAGTCGGACCATTTTGTGGATATTTTTACATATTTTGTTCCTATGGGTTATTGGAATTCAATGAAATTTTATTTGGTGCCGGTCGGACCTGAATCGGGGCTGAAATGACCGAAACTCGGTTTTCGGATAATCCTCAAAGGGGTTAGTACAGGGGATATTGTTAAAAATCGAGTCGGACCATTTTGTGGATATTTTTACATATTTTGTTCCTATGGGTTATTGGAATTCAATGAAATTTTATTTGGTGCCGGTCGGACCTGAATCGGGGCTGAAATGACCGAAACTCGGTTTTCGGATAATCCTCAAAGGGGTTAGTACACGGGATATTGTTAAAAATCGAGTCGAACCATTTTATGGATATTTTTACATATTTTGTTCTTATGGGTTAATGGAATTCAATGAAATTTTATTTGACGTAATTCGGACCTGAATCGGAGCTGATATGATCGAAACCCGACTTTCGAATAATCCTAAAATGGTGTTAGCATACGGGGTGTTGTTAAAAATCGAGTCGGGCCATTTTGTGGATATTTTTACAGATTTTGTTCCTATGGGTTATTAAAATTCAACAAAATTTTATTTGACGTAGTTCGAACCTGAATCGGACCTGATATGATTGAAAATCGGTTTTCGGATAATCCTCAAAAGGGTTAGTACACGAAATATTGTTAAAAATCGGGTCGGACCATTTCATGGACATTTTTACATATTTTGTTCCTACGGGTTATTGGGATTCAACAAAATTTTATTTGACGCGTTTCGTACCTGAATCGGAGCTGATATATTCGATACTCGATTTTCGGATATTCCCAAAGGGGTTAGTACACGGGATATTGTTAAAAATTGAGTCGGACCATTTTGTGGATATTTTTACATATTTTGTTCCTATGGGTTATTGGAATTCAATGAAATTTTATTTGGTGCCGGTCGGACCTGAATCGGGGCTGAAATGACCGAAACTCGGTTTTCGGATAATCCTCAAAGGGGTTAGTACAGGGGATATTGTTAAAAATCGAGTCGGACCATTTTGTGGATATTTTTACATATTTTGTTCCTATGGGTTATTGGAATTCAATGATATTTTATTTGGTGCCGGTCGGACCTGAATCGGGGCTGAAATGACCGAAACTCGGTTTTCGGATAATCCTCAAAGGGGTTAGTACACGGGATATTGTTAAAAATCGAGTCGAACCATTTTATGGATATTTTTACATATTTTGTTCTTATGGGTTATTGGAATTCAATGAAATTTTATTTGACGTAATTCGGACCTGAATCGGAGCTGATATGATCGAAACCCGACTTTCGAATAATCCTAAAATGGTGTTAGCATACGGGGTATTGTTAAAAATCGAGTCGGGCCATTTTGTGGATATTTTTACAGATTTTGTTCCTATGGGTTATTAAAATTCAACAAAATTTTATTTGACGTAGTTCGAACCTGAATCGGACCTGATATGATTGAAAATCGGTTTTCGGATAATCCTCAAAAGGGTTAGTACACGAAATATTGTTAAAAATCGGGTCGGACCATTTCATGGACATTTTTACATATTTTGTTCCTACGGGTTATTGGGATTCAACAAAATTTTATTTGACGCGTTTCAGACCTGAATCGGAGCTGATATAATCGATACTCGATTTTCGGATATTCCCAAAGGGGTTAGTACACGGGATATTGTTAAAAATTGAGTCGGACCATTTTGTGGATAATTTTACATATTTTGTTCCTATGGGTTATTGGAATTCAATGAAATTTTATTTGGTGCCGGTCGGACCTGAATCGGGGCTGAAATGACCGAAACTCGGTTTTCGGATAATCTTTAAAGGGGTTAGTACACGGGATATTGTTAAAAATCGAGTCGAACCATTTTACGGATATTTTTACATATTTTGTTCTTATGGGTTATTGGAATTCAATGAAATTTTATTTGACGTAATTCGGACCCGAATCGGAGCTGATATGATCGAAACCCGATTTTCGTAAAATCCTAAAAAGGTGTTAGCATACGGGGTATTGTTAAAAATCGAGTCGGGCCATATTGTGGATATTTTTACAGATTTTGTTCCTATGGGTTATTAAAATTCAACAAAATTTTATTTGACGTAATTCGAACCAGAATCGGACCTGATATTATTGAAAATCGGTTTTCGGATAATCCTCAAAAGGGTTAGTTCACGAAATATTGTTAAAAATCGGGTCGGACCATTTCATGGACATTTTTACATATTTTGTTCCTACGGGTTATTGGGATTCAACAAAATTTTATTTGACGTGTTTCGGACCTGAATCGGAGCTGATATAATCGAAACTCGATTTTCGGATATTCCCAAAGGGGTTAGTACACGGGATATTGTTAAAAATTGAGTCGGACCATTTTGTGGATATTTTTACATATTTTGTTCCTATGGGTTATTAGAATTCAATGAAATTTTATTTGGTGCCGGTTGGACCTGAATCGGGGCTGAAATTACCGAAACTCGGTTTTCGGATAATCCTCAAAGGGGTTAGTACAGGGGATATTGTTAAAAATCGAGTCGGACCATTTTGTGGATATTTTTACATATTTTGTTCTTATGGGTTTTTGGAATTCAATGAAATTTTATTTGACGTAATTCGGACCCGAATCGGAGCTGATATGATCGAAACCCGATTTTCGGATAATCCTAAAAAGGTGTTAGCATACGGGGTATTGTTAAAAATCGAGTCGGGCCATATTGTGGATATTTTTACAGATTTTGTTCCTATGGGTTATTAAAATTCAACAAAATTTTATTTGACGTAATTCGAACCTGAATCGGACCTGATATGATTGAAAATCGGTTTTCGGATAATCCTCAAAAGGGTTAGTTCACGAAATATTGTTAAAAATCGGGTCGGACCATTTCATGGACATTTTTACATATTTTGTTCCTACGGGTTATTGGGATTCAACAAAATTTTATTTGACGCGTTTCGGACCTGAATCGGAGCTGATATAATCGAAACTCGATTTTCGGATATTCCCAAAGGGGTTAGTACACGGGATATTGTTAAAAATTGAGTCGGACCATTTTGTGGATATTTTTACATATTTTGTTCCTATGGGTTATTGGAATTCAATGAAATTTTATTTGGTGCCGGTCGGACCTGAATCGGGGCTGAAATGACCGAAACTCGGTTTTCGGATAATCCTCAAAGGGGTTAGTACAGGGGATATTGTTAAAAATCGAGTCGGACCATTTTGTGGATATTTTTACATATTTTGTTCCTATGGGTTATTGGAATTCAATGAAATTTTATTTGGTGCCGGTCGGACCTGAATCGGGGCTGAAATGACCGAAACTCGGTTTTCGGATAATCCTCAAAGGGGTTAGTACACGGGATATTGTTAAAAATCGAGTCGAACCATTTTATGGATATTTTTACATATTTTGTTCTTATGGGTTAATGGAATTCAATGAAATTTTATTTGACGTAATTCGGACCTGAATCGGAGCTGATATGATCGAAACCCGACTTTCGAATAATCCTAAAATGGTGTTAGCATACGGGGTGTTGTTAAAAATCGAGTCGGGCCATTTTGTGGATATTTTTACAGATTTTGTTCCTATGGGTTATTAAAATTCAACAAAATTTTATTTGACGTAGTTCGAACCTGAATCGGACCTGATATGATTGAAAATCGGTTTTCGGATAATCCTCAAAAGGGTTAGTACACGAAATATTGTTAAAAATCGGGTCGGACCATTTCATGGACATTTTTACATATTTTGTTCCTACGGGTTATTGGGATTCAACAAAATTTTATTTGACGCGTTTCGTACCTGAATCGGAGCTGATATATTCGATACTCGATTTTCGGATATTCCCAAAGGGGTTAGTACACGGGATATTGTTAAAAATTGAGTCGGACCATTTTGTGGATATTTTTACATATTTTGTTCCTATGGGTTATTGGAATTCAATGAAATTTTATTTGGTGCCGGTCGGACCTGAATCGGGGCTGAAATGACCGAAACTCGGTTTTCGGATAATCCTCAAAGGGGTTAGTACAGGGGATATTGTTAAAAATCGAGTCGGACCATTTTGTGGATATTTTTACATATTTTGTTCCTATGGGTTATTGGAATTCAATGAAATTTTATTTGGTGCCGGTCGGACCTGAATCGGGGCTGAAATGACCGAAACTCGGTTTTCGGATAATCCTCAAAGGGGTTAGTACACGGGATATTGTTAAAAATCGAGTCGAACCATTTTATGGATATTTTTACATATTTTGTTCTTATGGGTTATTGGAATTCAATGAAATTTTATTTGACGTAATTCGGACCTGAATCGGAGCTGATATGATCGAAACCCGACTTTCGAATAATCCTAAAATGGTGTTAGCATACGGGGTATTGTTAAAAATCGAGTCGGGCCATTTTGTGGATATTTTTACAGATTTTGTTCCTATGGGTTATTAAAATTCAACAAAATTTTATTTGACGTAGTTCGAACCTGAATCGGACCTGATATGATTGAAAATCGGTTTTCGGATAATCCTCAAAAGGGTTAGTACACGAAATATTGTTAAAAATCGGGTCGGACCATTTCATGGACATTTTTACATATTTTGTTCCTACGGGTTATTGGGATTCAACAAAATTTTATTTGACGCGTTTCAGACCTGAATCGGAGCTGATATAATCGATACTCGATTTTCGGATATTCCCAAAGGGGTTAGTACACGGGATATTGTTAAAAATTGAGTCGGACCATTTTGTGGATAATTTTACATATTTTGTTCCTATGGGTTATTGGAATTCAATGAAATTTTATTTGGTGCCGGTCGGACCTGAATCGGGGCTGAAATGACCGAAACTCGGTTTTCGGATAATCTTTAAAGGGGTTAGTACACGGGATATTGTTAAAAATCGAGTCGAACCATTTTACGGATATTTTTACATATTTTGTTCTTATGGGTTATTGGAATTCAATGAAATTTTATTTGACGTAATTCGGACCCGAATCGGAGCTGATATGATCGAAACCCGATTTTCGGAAAATCCTAAAAAGGTGTTAGCATACGGGGTATTGTTAAAAATCGAGTCGGGCCATATTGTGGATATTTTTACAGATTTTGTTCCTATGGGTTATTAAAATTCAACAAAATTTTATTTGACGTAATTCGAACCAGAATCGGACCTGATATTATTGAAAATCGGTTTTCGGATAATCCTCAAAAGGGTTAGTTCACGAAATATTGTTAAAAATCGGGTCGGACCATTTCATGGACATTTTTACATATTTTGTTCCTACGGGTTATTGGGATTCAACAAAATTTTATTTGACGTGTTTCGGACCTGAATCGGAGCTGATATAATCGAAACTCGATTTTCGGATATTCCCAAAGGGGTTAGTACACGGGATATTGTTAAAAATTGAGTCGGACCATTTTGTGGATATTTTTACATATTTTGTTCCTATGGGTTATTAGAATTCAATGAAATTTTATTTGGTGCCGGTTGGACCTGAATCGGGGCTGAAATTACCGAAACTCGGTTTTCGGATAATCCTCAAAGGGGTTAGTACAGGGGATATTGTTAAAAATCGAGTCGGACCATTTTGTGGATATTTTTACATATTTTGTTCTTATGGGTTTTTGGAATTCAATGAAATTTTATTTGACGTAATTCGGACCCGAATCGGAGCTGATATGATCGAAACCCGATTTTCGGATAATCCTAAAAAGGTGTTAGCATACGGGGTATTGTTAAAAATCGAGTCGGGCCATATTGTGGATATTTTTACAGATTTTGTTCCTATGGGTTATTAAAATTCAACAAAATTTTATTTGACGTAATTCGAACCTGAATCGGACCTGATATGATTGAAAATCGGTTTTCGGATAATCCTCAAAAGGGTTAGTTCACGAAATATTGTTAAAAATCGGGTCGGACCATTTCATGGACATTTTTACATATTTTGTTCCTACGGGTTATTGGGATTCAACCAAATTTTATTTGACGCGTTTCGGACCTGAATCGGAGCTGATATAATCGAAACTCGATTTTCGGATATTCACAAAGGGGTTAGTACACGGGATATTGTTAAAAATTGAGTCGGACCATTTTGTGGATATTTTTACATATTTTGTTCCTATGGGTTATTGGAATTCAATGAAATTTTATTTGGTGCCGGTCGGACCTGAATCGGGGCTGAAATGACCGAAACTCGGTTTTCGGATAATCCTCAAAGGGGTTACAGGGGATATTGTTAAAAATCGAGTCGGACCATTTTGTGGATATTTTTACATATTTTGTTCCTATGGGTTATTGGAATTCAATGAAATTTTATTTGGTGCCGGTCGGACCTGAATCGGGGCTGAAATGACCGAAACTCGGTTTTCGGATAATCCTCAAAGGGGTTAGTACACGGGATATTGTTAAAAATCGAGTCGAACCATTTTATGGATATTTTTACATATTTTGTTCTTATGGGTTAATGGAATTCAATGAAATTTTATTTGACGTAATTCGGACCTGAATCGGAGCTGATATGATCGAAACCCGACTTTCGAATAATCCTAAAATGGTGTTAGCATACGGGGTGTTGTTAAAAATCGAGTCGGGCCATTTTGTGGATATTTTTACAGATTTTGTTCCTATGGGTTATTAAAATTCAACAAAATTTTATTTGACGTAGTTCGAACCTGAATCGGACCTGATATGATTGAAAATCGGTTTTCGGATAATCCTCAAAAGGGTTAGTACACGAAATATTGTTAAAAATCGGGTCGGACCATTTCATGGACATTTTTACATATTTTGTTCCTACGGGTTATTGGGATTCAACAAAATTTTATTTGACGCGTTTCGGACCTGAATCGGAGCTGATATATTCGATACTCGATTTTCGGATATTCCCAAAGGGGTTAGTACACGGGATATTGTTAAAAATTGAGTCGGACCATTTTGTGGATATTTTTACATATTTTGTTCCTATGGGTTATTGGAATTCAATGAAATTTTATTTGGTGCCGGTCGGACCTGAATCGGGGCTGAAATGACCGAAACTCGGTTTTCGGATAATTCTCAAAGGGGTTAGTACAGGGGATATTGTTAAAAATCGAGTCGGACCATTTTGTGGATATTTTTACATATTTTGTTCCTATGGGTTATTGGAATTCAATGAAATTTTATTTGGTGTCGGTCGGACCTGAATCGGGGCTGAAATGACCGAAACTCGGTTTTCGGATAATCCTCAAAGGGGTTAGTACACGGGATATTGTTAAAAATCGAGTCGAACCATTTTATGGATATTTTTACATATTTTGTTCTTATGGGTTATTGGAATTCAATGAAATTTTATTTGACGTAATTCGGACCTGAATCGGAGCTGATATGATCGAAACCCGACTTTCGAATAATCCTAAAATGGTGTTAGCATACGGGGTGTTGTTAAAAATCGAGTCGGGCCATTTTGTGGATATTTTTACAGATTTTGTTCCTATGGGTTATTAAAATTCAACAAAATTTTATTTGACGTAGTTCGAACCTGAATCGGACCTGATATGATTGAAAATCGGTTTTCGGATAATCCTCAAAAGGGTTAGTACACGAAATATTGTTAAAAATCGGGTCGGACCATTTCATGGACATTTTTACATATTTTGTTCCTACGGGTTATTGGGATTCAACAAAATTTTATTTGACGCGTTTCGGACCTGAATCGGAGCTGATATATTCGATACTCGATTTTCGGATATTCCCAAAGGGGTTAGTACACGGGATATTGTTAAAAATTGAGTCGGACCATTTTGTGGATATTTTTACATATTTTGTTCCTATGGGTTATTGGAATTCAATGAAATTTTATTTGGTGCCGGTCGGACCTGAATCGGGGCTGAAATGACCGAAACTCGGTTTTCGGATAATCCTCAAAGGGGTTAGTACAGGGGATATTGTTAAAAATCGAGTCGGACCATTTTGTGGATATTTTTACATATTTTGTTCCTATGGGTTATTGGAATTCAATGAAATTTTATTTGGTGTCGGTCGGACCTGAATCGGGGCTGAAATGACCGAAACTCGGTTTTCGGATAATCCTCAAAGGGGTTAGTACACGGGATATTGTTAAAAATCGAGTCGAACCATTTTATGGATATTTTTACATATTTTGTTCTTATGGGTTATTGGAATTCAATGAAATTTTATTTGACGTAATTCGGACCTGAATCGGAGCTGATATGATCGAAACCCGACTTTCGAATAATCCTAAAATGGTGTTAGCATACGGGGTATTGTTAAAAATCGAGTCGGGCCATTTTGTGGATATTTTTTACAGATTTTGTTCTTATGGGTTATTAAAATTCAACAAAATTTTATTTGACGTAGTTCGAACCTGAATCGGACCTGATATGATTGAAAATCGGTTTTCGGATAATCCTCAAAAGGGTTAGTACACGAAATATTGTTAAAAATCGGGTCGGACCATTTCATGGACATTTTTACATATTTTGTTCCTACGGGTTATTGGGATTCAACAAAATTTTATTTGACGCGTTTCAGACCTGAATCGGAGCTGATATAATCGATACTCGATTTTCGGATATTCCCAAAGGGGTTAGTACACGGGATATTGTTAAAAATTGAGTCGGACCATTTTGTGGATAATTTTACATATTTTGTTCCTATGGGTTATTGGAATTCAATGAAATTTTATTTGGTGCCGGTCGGACCTGAATCGGGGCTGAAATGACCGAAACTCGGTTTTCGGATAATCTTTAAAGGGGTTAGTACACGGGATATTGTTAAAAATCGAGTCGAACCATTTTATGGATAGTTTTACATATTTTGTTCTTATGGGTTATTGGAATTCAATGAAATTTTATTTGACGTAATTCGGACCCGAATCGGAGCTGATATGATCGAAACCCGATTTTCGGATAATCCTAAAAAGGTGTTAGCATACGGGGTATTGTTAAAATTCGAGTCGGGCCATTTTGTGGATATTTTTACAGATTTTGTTCCTATGGGTTATTAAAATTCAACAAAATTTTATTTGATATAGTTCGAACCTGAATCGGACATGATATGATTGAAAATCGGTTTTCGGATAATCCTCAAAAGGGTTAGTAGACGAAATATTCTTAAAAATCGGGTCGGACCATTTCATGGATATTTTTACATATTTTGTTCCTACGGGTTATTGGGATTCAACAAAAAATTATTTGACGCATTTCGGACCTGAATCGGAGCTGATATAATCGAAACTTGATATTCGGATATTCCCAAAGGGGTTAGTACACGGGATATTGTTAAAAATTGAGTCGGACCATTTTGTGGATATTTTTACATATTTTGTTCCATGGGTTATTGGAATTCAATGAAATTTTATTTGGTGCCGGTCGGACCTGAATCGGGGCTGAAATGACCGAAACTCGGTTTTCGGATAATCCTCAAAGGGGTTAGTACAGGGGATATTGTTAAAAATCGAGTCGGACCATTTTGTGGATATTTTTACATATTTTGTTCCTATGGGTTATTGGAATTCAATGAAATTTTATTTGGTGTCGGTCGGACCTGAATCGGGGCTGAAATGACCGAAACTCGGTTTTCGGATAATCCTCAAAGGGGTTAGTACACGGGATATTGTTAAAAATCGAGTCGAACCATTTTATGGATATTTTTACATATTTTGTTCTTATGGGTTATTGGAATTCAATGAAATTTTATTTGACGTAATTCGGACCTGAATCGGAGCTGATATGATCGAAACCCGACTTTCGAATAATCCTAAAATGGTGTTAGCATACGGGGTATTGTTAAAAATCGAGTCGGGCCATTTTGTGGATATTTTTTACAGATTTTGTTCTTATGGGTTATTAAAATTCAACAAAATTTTATTTGACGTAGTTCGAACCTGAATCGGACCTGATATGATTGAAAATCGGTTTTCGGATAATCCTCAAAAGGGTTAGTACACGAAATATTGTTAAAAATCGGGTCGGACCATTTCATGGACATTTTTACATATTTTGTTCCTACGGGTTATTGGGATTCAACAAAATTTTATTTGACGCGTTTCAGACCTGAATCGGAGCTGATATAATCGATACTCGATTTTCGGATATTCCCAAAGGGGTTAGTACACGGGATATTGTTAAAAATTGAGTCGGACCATTTTGTGGATAATTTTACATATTTTGTTCCTATGGGTTATTGGAATTCAATGAAATTTTATTTGGTGCCGGTCGGACCTGAATCGGGGCTGAAATGACCGAAACTCGGTTTTCGGATAATCTTTAAAGGGGTTAGTACACGGGATATTGTTAAAAATCGAGTCGAACCATTTTATGGATAGTTTTACATATTTTGTTCTTATGGGTTATTGGAATTCAATGAAATTTTATTTGACGTAATTCGGACCCGAATCGGAGCTGATATGATCGAAACCCGATTTTCGGATAATCCTAAAAAGGTGTTAGCATACGGGGTATTGTTAAAATTCGAGTCGGGCCATTTTGTGGATATTTTTACAGATTTTGTTCCTATGGGTTATTAAAATTCAACAAAATTTTATTTGATATAGTTCGAACCTGAATCGGACATGATATGATTGAAAATCGGTTTTCGGATAATCCTCAAAAGGGTTAGTAGACGAAATATTCTTAAAAATCGGGTCGGACCATTTCATGGATATTTTTACATATTTTGTTCCTACGGGTTATTAGGATTCAACAAAAAATTATTTGACGCATTTCGGACCTGAATCGGAGCTGATATAATCGAAACTTGATATTCGGATATTCCCAAAGGGGTTAGTACACGGGATATTGTTAAAAATTGAGTCGGACCATTTTGTGGATATTTTTACATATTTTGTTCCATGGGTTATTGGAATTCAATGAAATTTTATTTGGTGCCGGTCGGACCTGAATCGGGGCTGAAATGACCGAAACTCGGTTTTCGGATAATCCTCAAAGGGGTTAGTACACGGGATATTGTTAAAAATCGAGTCGAACCATTTTATGGATATTTTTACATATTTTGTTCTTATGGGTTATTGGAATTCAATGAAATTTTATTTGACGTAATTCGGACCCGAATCGGAGCTGATATGATCGAAACCCGATTTTCGGATAATCCTAAAAAGGTGTTAGCATACGGGGTATTGTTAAATATCGAGTCGGGCCATATTGTGGATATTTTTACAGATTTTGTTCCTATGGGTTATTAAAATTCAACAAAATTTTATTTGACGTAATTCGAACCAGAATCGGACCTGATATGATTGAAAATCGGTTTTCGGATAATCCTCAAAAGGGTTAGTTCACGAAATATTGTTAAAAATCGGGTCGGACCATTTCATGGACATTTTTACATATTTTGTTCCTACGGGTTATTGGGATTCAACAAAATTTTATTTGACGCGTTTCGGACCTGAATCGGAGCTGATATAATCGAAACTCGATTTTCGGATATTCCCAAAGGGGTTAGTACACGGGATATTGTTAAAAATTGAGTCCGACCATTTTGTGGATATTTTTACATATTTTGTTCCTATGGGTTATTGGAATTCAATGAAATTTTATTTGGTGCCGGTTGGACCTGAATCGGAGCTGAAATGACCGAAACTCGGTTTTCGGATAATCCTCAAAGGGGTTAGTACAGGGGATATTGTTAAAAATCGAGTCGGACCATTTTGTGAATATTTTTACATATTTTGTTCCATGGGTTATTGGAATTCAATGAAATTTTATTTGGTGCCGGTCGGACCTGAATCGGGGCTGAAATGACCGAAACTCGGTTTTCGGATAATCCTCAAAGGGGTTAGTACACGGGATATTGTTAAAAATCGAGTCGAACCATTTTATGGATATTTTTACATATTTTGTTCTTATGGGTTATTGGAATTCAATGAAATTTTATTTGACGTAATTCGGACCCAAATCGGAGCTGATATGACCGAAACCCGATTTTCGGATAATCCTAAAAAGGTGTTCGCATACAGGGTATTGTTAAAAATCGAGTCGGGCCATATTGTGGATGTTTTTACAGATTTTGTTCCTATGGGTTATTAAAATTCTACAAAATTTTATTTGACGTAATTCGAACCAGAATCGGACCTGATATGATTGAAAATCGGTTTTCGGATAATCCTCAAAAGGGTTAGTTCACGAAATATTGTTAAAAATCGGGTCGGACCATTTCATGGACATTTTTACATATTTTGTTCCTACGGGTTATTGGGATTCAACAAAATTTTATTTGACGCGTTTCGGACCTGAATCGGAGCTGATATAATCGAAACTCGATTTTCGGATATTCCCAAAGGGGTTAGTACACGGGATATTGTTAAAAATTGAGTCCGACCATTTTGTGGATATTTTTACATATTTTGTTCCTATGGGTTATTGGAATTCAATGAAATTTTATTTGGTGCCAGTTGGACCTGAATCGGGGCTGAAATGACCGAAACTCGGTTTTCGGATAATCCTCAAAAGGGTTAGTACAGGGGATATTGTTAAAAATCGAGTCGGACCATTTTGTGGATATTTTTACATATTTTGTTCCATGGGTTATTGGAATTCAATGAAATTTTATTTGGTGCCGGTCGGACCTGAATCGGGGCTGAAATGACCGAAACTCGGTTTTCGGATAATCCTCAAAGGGGTTAGTACACGGGATATTGTTAAAAATCGAGTCGAACCATTTTATGGATATTTTTACATATTTTGTTCTTATGGGTTATTGGAATTCAATGAAATTTTATTTGACGTAATTCGGACCCGAATCGGAGCTGATATGACCGAAACCCGATTTTCGGATAATCCTAAAAAGGTGTTAGCATACGGGGTATTGTTAAAAATCGAGTCGGGCCATATTGTGGATGTTTTTACAGATTTTGTTCCTATGGGTTATTAAAATTCAACAAAATTTTATTTGACGTAATTCGAACCAGAATCGGACCTGATATGATTGAAAATCGGTTTTCGGATAATCCTCAAAAGGGTTAGTTCACGAAATATTGTTAAAAATCGGGTCGGACCATTTCATGGACATTTTTACATATTTTGTTCCTACGGGTTATTGGGATTCAACAAAATTTTATTTGACGCGTTTCGGACCTGAATCGGAGCTGATATAATCGAAACTCGATTTTCGGATATTCCCAAAGGGGTTAGTACACGGGATATTGTTAAAAATTGAGTCGGACCATTTTGTGGATATTTTTACATATTTTGTTCCTATGGGTTATTGGAATTCAATGAAATTTTATTTGGTGCCGGTTGGACCTGAATCGGGGCTGAAATGACCGAAACTCGGTTTTCGGATAATCCTCAAAGGGGTTAGTACAGGGGATATTGTTAAAAATCGAGTCGGACCATTTTGTGGATATTTTTACATATTTTGTTCTTATGGGTTTTTGGAATTCAATGAAATTTTATTTGATGTAATTCGGACCTGAATCGGAGCTGATATGATCGAAACCCGACTTTCGAATAATCCTAAAATGGTGTTAGCATACGGGGTATTGTTAAAAATCGAGTCGGGCCATTTTGTGGATATTTTTACAGATTTTGTTCCTATGGGTTATTAAAATTCAACAAAATTTTATTTGACGTAGTTCGAACCTGAATCAGACCTGATATGATTGAAAATCGGTTTCCGGATAATCCTCAAAAGGGTTAGTACACGAAATATTGTTAAAAATCGGGTCGGACCATTTCATGGACATTTTTACATATTTTGTTCCTACGGGTTATTGGGATTCAACAAAATTTTATTTGACGCGTTTCGGACCTGAATCGGAGCTGATATAATCGATACTCGATTTTCGGATATTCCCAAAGGGGTTAGTACACGGGATATTGTTAAAAATTGAGTCGGACCATTTTGTGGATATTTTTACATATTTTGTTCCTATGGGTTATTGGAATTCAATGAAATTTTATTTGGTGCCGGTCGGACCTGAATCGGGGCTGAAATGACCGAAACTCGGTTTTCGGATAATCCTCAAAGGGGTTAGTACACGGGATATTGTTAAAAATCGAGTCGAACCATTTTACGGATATTTTTACATATTTTGTTCTTATGGGTTATTGGAATTCAATGAAATTTTATTTGACGTAATTCGGACCCGAATCGGAGTTGATATGATCGAAACCCGATTTTCGGATAATCCTAAAAAGGTGTTAGCATACGGGGTATTGTTAAAAATCGACTCGGGCCATATTGTGGATGTTTTTACAGATTTTGTTCCTATGGGTTATTAAAATTCAACAAAATTTTATTTGACGTAATTCAAACCAGAATCGGACCTGATATGATTGAAAATCGGTTTTCGGATAATCCTCAAAAGGGTTAGTTCACGAAATATTGTTAAAAATCGGGTCGGACCATTTCATGGACATTTTTACATATTTTGTTCCTAGGGGTTATTGGGATTCAACAAAATTTTATTTGACGCGTTTCGGACCTGAATCGGAGCTGATATAATCGAAACTCGATTTTCGGATATTCCCAAAGGGGTTAGTACACGGGATATTGTTAAAAATTGAGTCGGACCATTTTGTGGATATTTTTGCATATTTTGTTCCTATGGGTTATTGGAATTCAATGAAATTTTATTTGGTGCCGGTTGGACCTGAATCGGGGCTGAAATGACCGAAACTCGGTTTTCGGATAATCCTCAACGGGGTTAGTACAGGGGATATTGTTAAAAATCGAGTCGGACCATTTTGTGGATATTTTTACATATTTTGTTCTTATGGGTTATTGGAATTCAATGAAATTTTATTTGACGTAATTCGGACCCGAATCGGAGCTGATATGATCGAAACCCGATTTTCGGATAATCCTAAAAAGGTGTTAGCATACGGGGTATTGTTAAATATCGAGTCGGGCCATATTGTGGATATTTTTACAGATTTTGTTCCTATGGGTTATTAAAATTCAACAAAATTTTATTTGACGTAATTCGAACCAGAATCGGACCTGATATGATTGAAAATCGGTTTTCGGATAATCCTCAAAAGGGTTAGTTCACGAAATATTGTTAAAAATCGGGTCGGACCATTTCATGGACATTTTTACATATTTTGTTCCTACGGGTTATTGGGATTCAACAAAATTTTATTTGACGCGTTTCGGACCTGAATCGGAGCTGATATAATCGAAACTCGATTTTCGGATATTCCCAAAGGGGTTAGTACACGGGATATTGTTAAAAATTGAGTCCGACCATTTTGTGGATATTTTTACATATTTTGTTCCTATGGGTTATTGGAATTCAATGAAATTTTATTTGGTGCCGGTTGGACCTGAATCGGGGCTGAAATGACCGAAACTCGGTTTTCGGATAATCCTCAAAGGGGTTAGTACAGGGGATATTGTTAAAAATCGAGTCGGACCATTTTGTGAATATTTTTACATATTTTGTTCCATGGGTTATTGGAATTCAATGAAATTTTATTTGGTGCCGGTCGGACCTGAATCGGGGCTGAAATGACCGAAACTCGGTTTTCGGATAATCCTCAAAGGGGTTAGTACACGGGATATTGTTAAAAATCGAGTCGAACCATTTTATGGATATTTTTACATATTTTGTTCTTATGGGTTATTGGAATTCAATGAAATTTTATTTGACGTAATTCGGACCCAAATCGGAGCTGATATGACCGAAACCCGATTTTCGGATAATCCTAAAAAGGTGTTCGCATACAGGGTATTGTTAAAAATCGAGTCGGGCCATATTGTGGATGTTTTTACAGATTTTGTTCCTATGGGTTATTAAAATTCAACAAAATTTTATTTGACGTAATTCGAACCAGAATCGGACCTGATATGATTGAAAATCGGTTTTCGGATAATCCTCAAAAGGGTTAGTTCACGAAATATTGTTAAAAATCGGGTCGGACCATTTCATGGACATTTTTACATATTTTGTTCCTACGGGTTATTGGGATTCAACAAAATTTTATTTGACGCGTTTCGGACCTGAATCGGAGCTGATATAATCGAAACTCGATTTTCGGATATTCCCAAAGGGGTTAGTACACGGGATATTGTTAAAAATTGAGTCCGACCATTTTGTGGATATTTTTACATATTTTGTTCCTATGGGTTATTGGAATTCAATGAAATTTTATTTGGTGCCAGTTGGACCTGAATCGGGGCTGAAATGACCGAAACTCGGTTTTCGGATAATCCTCAAAAGGGTTAGTACAGGGGATATTGTTAAAAATCGAGTCGGACCATTTTGTGGATATTTTTACATATTTTGTTCCATGGGTTATTGGAATTCAATGAAATTTTAATTGGTGCCGGTCGGACCTGAATCGGGGCTGAAATGACCGAAACTCGGTTTTCGGATAATCCTCAAAGGGGTTAGTACACGGGATATTGTTAAAAATCGAGTCGAACCATTTTATGGATATTTTTACATATTTTGTTCTTATGGGTTATTGGAATTCAATGAAATTTTATTTGACGTAATTCGGACCCGAATCGGAGCTGATATGACCGAAACCCGATTTTCGGATAATCCTAAAAAGGTGTTAGCATACGGGGTATTGTTAAAAATCGAGTCGGGCCATATTGTGGATGTTTTTACAGATTTTGTTCCTATGGGTTATTAAAATTCAACAAAATTTTATTTGACGTAATTCGAACCAGAATCGGACCTGATATGATTGAAAATCGGTTTTCGGATAATCCTCAAAAGGGTTAGTTCACGAAATATTGTTAAAAATCGGGTCGGACCATTTCATGGACATTTTTACATATTTTGTTCCTACGGGTTATTGGGATTCAACAAAATTTTATTTGACGCGTTTCGGACCTGAATCGGAGCTGATATAATCGAAACTCGATTTTCGGATATTCCCAAAGGGGTTAGTACACGGGATATTGTTAAAAATTGAGTCGGACCATTTTGTGGATATTTTTACATATTTTGTTCCTATGGGTTATTGGAATTCAATGAAATTTTATTTGGTGCCGGTTGGACCTGAATCGGGGCTGAAATGACCGAAACTCGGTTTTCGGATAATCCTCAAAGGGGTTAGTACAGGGGATATTGTTAAAAATCGAGTCGGACCATTTTGTGGATATTTTTACATATTTTGTTCTTATGGGTTTTTGGAATTCAATGAAATTTTATTTGATGTAATTCGGACCTGAATCGGAGCTGATATGATCGAAACCCGACTTTCGAATAATCCTAAAATGGTGTTAGCATACGGGGTATTGTTAAAAATCGAGTCGGGCCATTTTGTGGATATTTTTACAGATTTTGTTCCTATGGGTTATTAAAATTCAACAAAATTTTATTTGACGTAGTTCGAACCTGAATCAGACCTGATATGATTGAAAATCGGTTTCCGGATAATTCTCAAAAGGGTTAGTACACGAAATATTGTTAAAAATCGGGTCGGACCATTTCATGGACATTTTTACATATTTTGTTCCTACGGGTTATTGGGATTCAACAAAATTTTATTTGACGCGTTTCGGACCTGAATCGGAGCTGATATAATCGATACTCGATTTTCGGATATTCCCAAAGGGGTTAGTACACGGGATATTGTTAAAAATTGAGTCGGACCATTTTGTGGATATTTTTACATATTTTGTTCCTATGGGTTATTGGAATTCAATGAAATTTTATTTGGTGCCGGTCGGACCTGAATCGGGGCTGAAATGACCGAAACTCGGTTTTCGGATAATCCTCAAAGGGGTTAGTACACGGGATATTGTTAAAAATCGAGTCGAACCATTTTATGGATATTTTTACATATTTTGTTCTTATGGGTTATTGGAATTCAATGAAATTTTATTTGACGTAATTCGGACCCGAATCGGAGCTGATATGACCGAAACCCGATTTTCGGATAATCCTAAAAAGGTGTTAGCATACGGGGTATTGTTAAAAATCGAGTCGGGCCATATTGTGGATGTTTTTACAGATTTTGTTCCTATGGGTTATTAAAATTCAACAAAATTTTATTTGACGTAATTCGAACCAGAATCGGACCTGATATGATTGAAAATCGGTTTTCGGATAATCCTCAAAAGGGTTAGTTCACGAAATATTGTTAAAAATCGGGTCGGACCATTTCATGGACATTTTTACATATTTTGTTCCTACGGGTTATTGGGATTCAACAAAATTTTATTTGACGCGTTTCGGACCTGAATCGGAGCTGATATAATCGAAACTCGATTTTCGGATATTCCCAAAGGGGTTAGTACACGGGATATTGTTAAAAATTGAGTCGGACCATTTTGTGGATATTTTTACATATTTTGTTCCTATGGGTTATTGGAATTCAATGAAATTTTATTTGGTGCCGGTTGGACCTGAATCGGGGCTGAAATGACCGAAACTCGGTTTTCGGATAATCCTCAAAGGGGTTAGTACAGGGGATATTGTTAAAAATCGAGTCGGACCATTTTGTGGATATTTTTACATATTTTGTTCTTATGGGTTTTTGGAATTCAATGAAATTTTATTTGATGTAATTCGGACCTGAATCGGAGCTGATATGATCGAAACCCGACTTTCGAATAATCCTAAAATGGTGTTAGCATACGGGGTATTGTTAAAAATCGAGTCGGGCCATTTTGTGGATATTTTTACAGATTTTGTTCCTATGGGTTATTAAAATTCAACAAAATTTTATTTGACGTAGTTCGAACCTGAATCAGACCTGATATGATTGAAAATCGGTTTCCGGATAATCCTCAAAAGGGTTAGTACACGAAATATTGTTAAAAATCGGGTCGGACCATTTCATGGACATTTTTACATATTTTGTTCCTACGGGTTATTGGGATTCAACAAAATTTTATTTGACGCGTTTCGGACCTGAATCGGAGCTGATATAATCGATACTCGATTTTCGGATATTCCCAAAGGGGTTAGTACACGGGATATTGTTAAAAATTGAGTCGGACCATTTTGTGGATATTTTTACATATTTTGTTCCTATGGGTTATTGGAATTCAATGAAATTTTATTTGGTGCCGGTCGGACCTGAATCGGGGCTGAAATGACCGAAACTCGGTTTTCGGATAATCCTCAAAGGGGTTAGTACACGGGATATTGTTAAAAATCGAGTCGAACCATTTTACGGATATTTTTACATATTTTGTTCTTATGGGTTATTGGAATTCAATGAAATTTTATTTGACGTAATTCGGACCCGAATCGGAGTTGATATGATCGAAACCCGATTTTCGGATAATCCTAAAAAGGTGTTAGCATACGGGGTATTGTTAAAAATCGACTCGGGCCATATTGTGGATGTTTTTACAGATTTTGTTCCTATGGGTTATTAAAATTCAACAAAATTTTATTTGACGTAATTCAAACCAGAATCGGACCTGATATGATTGAAAATCGGTTTTCGGATAATCCTCAAAAGGGTTAGTTCACGAAATATTGTTAAAAATCGGGTCGGACCATTTCATGGACATTTTTACATATTTTGTTCCTAGGGGTTATTGGGATTCAACAAAATTTTATTTGACGCGTTTCGGACCTGAATCGGAGCTGATATAATCGAAACTCGATTTTCGGATATTCCCAAAGGGGTTAGTACACGGGATATTGTTAAAAATTGAGTCGGACCATTTTGTGGATATTTTTACATATTTTGTTCCTATGGGTTATTGGAATTCAATGAAATTTTATTTGGTGCCGGTTGGACCTGAATCGGGGCTGAAATGACCGAAACTCGGTTTTCGGATAATCCTCAACGGGGTTAGTACAGGGGATATTGTTAAAAATCGAGTCGGACCATTTTGTGGATATTTTTACATATTTTGTTCTTATGGGTTATTGGAATTCAATGAAATTTTATTTGACGTAATTCGGACCCGAATCGGAGTTGATATGATCGAAACCCGATTTTCGGATAATCCTAAAAAGGTGTTAGCATACGGGGTATTGTTAAAAATCGACTCGGGCCACATTGTGGATGTTTTTACAGATTTTGTTCCTATGGGTTATTAAAATTCAACAAAATTTTATTTGACGTAGTTCGAACCTGAATCGGACCTGATATGATTGAAAATCGGTTTCCGGATAATCCTCAAAAGGGTTAGTACACGAAATATTGTTAAAAATCGGGTCGGACCATTTCATGGATATTTTTACATATTTTGTTCCTACGGGTTATTGGGATTCAACAAAATTTTATTTGACGCGTTTCGGACCTGAATCGGAGCTGATATAATCGATACTCGATTTTCGGATATTCCCAAAGGGGTTAGTACACGGGATATTGTTAAAAATTGAGTCGGCCCATTTTGTGGATATTTTTACATATTTTGTTCCTATGGGTTATTGGAATTCAATGAAATTTTATTTGGTGCCGGTCGGACCTGAATCGGGGCTGAAAAGACCGAAACTCGGTTTTCGGATAATCCTCAAAGGGGTTAGTACAGGGGATATTGTTAAAAATCGAGTCGGACCATTTTGTGGATATTTTTACATATTTTGTTCCTATGGGTTATTGGAATTCAATGAAATTTTATTTGGTGCCGGTCGGACCTGAATCGGGGCTGAAATGACCGAAACTCGGTTTTCGGATAATCCTCAAAGGGGTTAGTACACGGGATATTGTTAAAAATCGAGTCGAACCATTTTATGAATATTTTTACATATTTTGTTCTTATGGGTTATTGGAATTCAATGAAATTTTATTTGACGTAATTCGGACCCGAATCGGAGCTGATATGATCGAAACCCGATTTTCGGATAATCCTAAAAAGGTGTTAGCATACGGGGTATTGTTAAAAATCGAGTCGGGCCATATTGTGGATATTTTTACAGATTTTGTTCCTATGGGTTATTAAAATTCAACAAAATTTTATTTGACGTAATTCGAACCAGAAACGGACTTGATATGATTGAAAATCGGTTTTCGGATAATCCTCAAAAGGGTTAGTTCACGAAATATTGTTAAAAATCGGGTCGGACCATTTCATGGACATTTTTACATATTTTGTTCCTACGGGTTATTGGGATTCAACAAAATTTTATTTGACGCGTTTCGGACCTGAATCGGAGCTGATATAATCGAAACTCGATTTTCAGATATTCCCAAAGGGGTTAGTACACGGGATATTGTTAAAAATTGAGTCGGACCATTTTGTGGATATTTTTACATATTTTGTTCCTATGGGTTATTGGAATTCAATGAAATTTTATTTGGTGCCGGTTGGACCTGAATCGGGGCTGAAATGACCGAAACTCGGTTTTCGGATAATCCTCAAAGGGGTTAGTACAGGGGATATTGTTAAAAATCGAGTCGGACCATTTTGTGGATATTTTTACATATTTTGTTCTTATGGGTTTTTGGAATTCAATGAAATTTTATTTGACGTAATTCGGACCCGAATCGGAGCTGATATGATCGAAACCCGATTTTCGGATAATCCAAAAAAGGTGTTAGCATACGGGGTATTGTTAAAAATCGAGTCGGGACATATTGTGGATATTTTTACAGATTTTGTTCCTATGGGTTATTAAAATTCAACAAAATTTTATTTGACGTAATTCGAACCTGAATCGGACCTGATATGATTGAAAATCGGTTTTCGGATAATCCTCAAAAGGGTTAGTTCACGAAATATTGTTAAAAATCGGGTCGAACCATTTCATGGACATTTTTACATATTTTGTTCCTACGGGTTATTGGGATTCAACAAAATTTTATTTGACGCGTTTCGGACCTTAATCGGAGCTGATATAATCAAAACTCGATTTTCGGATATTCCCAAAGGGGTTAGTACACGGGATATTGTTAAAAATTGAGTCGGACCATTTTGTGGATATTTTTACATATTTTGTTCCTATGGGTTATTGGAATTCAATGAAATTTTATTTGGTGCCGGTCGGACCTGAATCGGGGCTGAAATGACCGAAACTCGGTTTTCGGATAATCCTCAAAGGGGTTAGTACAGGGGATATTGTTAAAAATCGAGTCGGACCATTTTGTGGATATTTTTACATATTTTGTTCCTATGGGTTATTGGAATTCAATGAAATTTTATTTGGTGCCGGTCGGACCTGAATCGGGGCTGAAATGACCGAAACTCGGTTTTCGGATAATCCTCAAAGGGGTTAGTACACGGGATATTGTTAAAAATCGAGTCGAACCATTTTATGGATATTTTTACATATTTTGTTCTTATGGGTTATTGGAATTCAATGAAATTTTATTTGACGTAATTCGGACCTGAATCGGAGCTGATATGATCGAAACCCGACTTTCGAATAATCCTAAAATGGTGTTAGCATACGGGGTATTGTTAAAAATCGAGTCGGGCCATTTTGTGGATATTTTTACAGATTTTGTTCCTATGGGTTATTAAAATTCAACAAAATTTTATTTGACGTAGTTCGAACCTGAATCGGACCTGATATGATTGAAAATCGGTTTTCGGATAATCCTCAAAAGGGTTATAGTACACGAAATATTGTTAAAAATCGGGTCGGACCATTTCATGGACATTTTTACAAATTTTGTTCCCACGGGTTATTGGGATTCAACAAAATTCTATTTGACGCGTTTCGGACCTGAATCGGAGCTGATATAATCGATACTCGATTTTCGGATATTCCCAAAGGGGTTAGTACACGGGATATTGTTAGAAATTGAGTCGGACCATTTTGTGGATATTTTTACATATTTTGTTCCTATGGGTTATTGGAATTCAATGAAATTTTATTTGGTGCCGGTCGGACCTGAATCGGGGCTGAAATGACCGAAACTCGGTTTTCGGATAATCCTCAAAGCGGTTAGTACAGGGGATATTGTTAAAAATCGAGTCGGACCATTTTGTGGATATTTTTACATATTTTGTTCCTATGGGTTATTGGAATTCAATGAAATTTTATTTGGTGCCGGTCGGACCTGAATCGGGGCTGAAATGACCGAAACTCGGTTTTCGGATAATCCTCAAAGGGGTTAGTACACGGGATATTGTTAAAAATCGAGTCGAACCATTTTATGGATATTTTTACATATTTTGTTCTTATGGGTTATTGGAATTCAATGAAATTTTATTTGACGTAATTCGGACCTGAATCGGAGCTGATATGATCGAAACCCGACTTTCGAATAATCCTAAAATGGTGTTAGCATACGGGGTATTGTTAAAAATCGAGTCGGGCCATTTTGTGGATATTTTTACAGATTTTGTTCCTATGGGTTATTAAAATTCAACAAAATTTTATTTGACGTAGTTCGAACCTGAATCGGACCTGATATGATTGAAAATCGGTTTTCGGATAATCCTCAAAAGGGTTAGTACACGAAATATTGTTAAAAATCGGGTCGGACCATTTCATGGACATTTTTACATATTTTGTTCCTACGGGTTATTGGGATTCAACAAAATTTTATTTGACGCGTTTCGGACCTGATTCGGAGCTGATATAATCGATACTCGATTTTCGGATATTCCCAAAGGGGTTAGTACACGAGATATTGTTAAAAATTGAGTCGGACCATTTTGTGGATAATTTTACATATTTTGTTCCTATGGGTTATTGGAATTCAATGAAATTTTATTTGGTGCCGGTCGGACCTGAATCGGGGCTGAAATGACCGAAACTCGGTTTTCGGATAATCTTTAAAGGGGTTAGTACACGGGATATTGTTAAAAATCGAGTCGAACCATTTTATGGATAGTTTTACATATTTTGTTCTTATGGGTTATTGGAGTTCAATGAAATTTTATTTGACGTAATTCGGACCCGAATCGGAGCTGATATGATCGAAACCCGATTTTCGGATAATCCTAAAAAGGTGTTAGCATACGGGGTATTGTTAAAAATTGAGTCGGGCCATTTTGTGGATATTTTTACAGATTTTGTTTCTATGGGTTATTAAAATTCAACAAAATTTTATTTGATATAGTTCGAACCTGAATCGGACATGATATGATTGAAAATCGATTTTCGGATAATCCTCAAAAGGGTTAGTAGACGAAATATTCTTAAAAATCGGGTCGGACCATTTCATGGACTTTTTTACATATTTTTTTCCTACGGGTTATTAGGATTCAACATAAAATTATTTGACGCATTTCGTACCTAAATCGGAGCTGATATAATCGAAACTCAATTTTCGGATATTCCCAAAGGGGTTAGTACACGGGATATTGTTAAAAATTGAGTCGGACCATTTTGTGGATATTTTTACATATTTTGTTCCTATGGGTTATTGGAATTAAATGAAATTTTATTTGGTGCCGGTGGGACCTGAATCGGGGCTGAAATGACCGAAACTCAGTTTTCGGATAATCCTCAAAGGGGTTAGTACACGGGATATTGTTAAAAATCGAGTCGAACCACTTTATGGATATTTTTACATATTTTGTTCCTATGGGTTATTGGAATTCAATGAAATTTTATTTGGTGCCGGTCGGACCTGAATCGGGGCTGAAATGACCGAAACTCGGTTTTCGGATAATCCTCAAAGGGGTTAGTACACGGGATATTGTTAAAAATCGAGTCGAACCATTTTATGGATATTTTTACATATTTTGTTCTTATGGGTTATTGGAATTCAATGAAATTTTATTTGACGTAATTCGGACCTGAATCGGAGCTGATATGATCGAAACCCGACTTTCGAATAATCCTAAAATGGTGTTAGCATACGGGGTATTGTTAAAAATCGAGTCGGGCCATTTTGTGGATATTTTTACAGATTTTGTTCCTATGGGTTATTAAAATTCAACAAAATTTTATTTGACGTAGTTCGAACCTGAATCGGACCTGATATGATTGAAAATCGGTTTTCGGATAATCCTCAAAAGGGTTATAGTACACGAAATATTGTTAAAAATCGGGTCGGACCATTTCATGGACATTTTTACAAATTTTGTTCCCACGGGTTATTGGGATTCAACAAAATTCTATTTGACGCGTTTCGGACCTGAATCGGAGCTGATATAATCGATACTCGATTTTCGGATATTCCCAAAGGGGTTAGTACACGGGATATTGTTAGAAATTGAGTCGGACCATTTTGTGGATATTTTTACATATTTTGTTCCTATGGGTTATTGGAATTCAATGAAATTTTATTTGGTGCCGGTCGGACCTGAATCGGGGCTGAAATGACCGAAACTCGGTTTTCGGATAATCCTCAAAGCGGTTAGTACAGGGGATATTGTTAAAAATCGAGTCGGACCATTTTGTGGATATTTTTACATATTTTGTTCCTATGGGTTATTGGAATTCAATGAAATTTTATTTGGTGCCGGTCGGACCTGAATCGGGGCTGAAATGACCGAAACTCGGTTTTCGGATAATCCTCAAAGGGGTTAGTACACGGGATATTGTTAAAAATCGAGTCGAACCATTTTATGGATATTTTTACATATTTTGTTCTTATGGGTTATTGGAATTCAATGAAATTTTATTTGACGTAATTCGGACCTGAATCGGAGCTGATATGATCGAAACCCGACTTTCGAATAATCCTAAAATGGTGTTAGCATACGGGGTATTGTTAAAAATCGAGTCGGGCCATTTTGTGGATATTTTTACAGATTTTGTTCCTATGGGTTATTAAAATTCAACAAAATTTTATTTGACGTAGTTCGAACCTGAATCGGACCTGATATGATTGAAAATCGGTTTTCGGATAATCCTCAAAAGGGTTAGTACACGAAATATTGTTAAAAATCGGGTCGGACCATTTCATGGACATTTTTACATATTTTGTTCCTACGGGTTATTGGGATTCAACAAAATTTTATTTGACGCGTTTCGGACCGGATTCGGAGCGGATATTCCCAAAGGGGTTAGTACACGGGATATTGTTAAAAATTGAGTCGGACCATTTTGTGGATAATTTTACATATTTTGTTCCTATGGGTTATTGGAATTCAATGAAATTTTATTTGGTGCCGGTCGGACCTGAATCGGGGCTGAAATGACCGAAACTCGGTTTTCGGATAATCTTTAAAGGGGTTAGTACACGGGATATTGTTAAAAATCGAGTCGAACCATTTTATGGATAGTTTTACATATTTTGTTCTTATGGGTTATTGGAGTTCAATGAAATTTTATTTGACGTAATTCGGACCCGAATCGGAGCTGATATGATCGAAACCCGATTTTCGGATAATCCTAAAAAGGTGTTAGCATACGGGGTATTGTTAAAAATTGAGTCGGGCCATTTTGTGGATATTTTTACAGATTTTGTTTCTATGGGTTATTAAAATTCAACAAAATTTTATTTGATATAGTTCGAACCTGAATCGGACATGATATGATTGAAAATCGATTTTCGGATAATCCTCAAAAGGGTTAGTAGACGAAATATTCTTAAAAATCGGGTCGGACCATTTCATGGACTTTTTTACATATTTTTTTCCTACGGGTTATTAGGATTCAACATAAAATTATTTGACGCATTTCGTACCTGAATCGGAGCTGATATAATCGAAACTCAATTTTCGGATATTCCCAAAGGGGTTAGTACACGGGATATTGTTAAAAATTGAGTCGGACCATTTTGTGGATATTTTTACATATTTTGTTCCTATGGGTTATTGGAATTAAATGAAATTTTATTTGGTGCCGGTGGGACCTGAATCGGGGCTGAAATGACCGAAACTCAGTTTTCGGATAATCCTCAAAGGGGTTAGTACACGGGATATTGTTAAAAATCGAGTCGAACCACTTTATGGATATTTTTACATATTTTGTTCCTATGGGTTATTGGAATTCAATGAAATTTTATTTGGTGCCGGTCGGACCTGAATCGGGGCTGAAATGACCGAAACTCGGTTTTCGGATAATCCTCAAAGGGGTTAGTACACGGGATATTGTTAAAAATCGAGTCGAACCATTTTATGGATATTTTTACATATTTTGTTCTTATGGGTTATTGGAATTCAATGAAATTTTATTTGACGTAATTCGGACCTGAATCGGAGCTGATATGATCGAAACCCGACTTTCGAATAATCCTAAAATGGTGTTAGCATACGGGGTATTGTTAAAAATCGAGTCGGGCCATTTTGTGGATATTTTTACAGATTTTGTTCCTATGGGTTATTAAAATTCAACAAAATTTTATTTGAGTAGTTCGAACCTGAATCGGACCTGATATGATTGAAAATCGGTTTTCGGATAATCCTCAAAAGGGCTAGTACACGAAATATTGTTAAAAATCGGGTCGGACCATTTCATGGACATTTTTACATATTTTGTTCCTGCGGGTTATTTGGATTCAACAAAATTTTATTTGACGCGTTTCGGACCTGAATCGGAGCTGATATAATCGATACTCGATTTTCGGATATTCCCAAAGGGGTTAGTACACGGGATATTGTTAAAAATTGAGTCGGACCATTTTGTGGATATTTTTACATATTTTGTTCCTATGGGTTATTGGAATTCAATGAAATTTTATTTGGTGCCGGTCGGACCTGAATCGGGGCTGAAATGACCGAAACTCGGTTTTCGGATAATCCTCAAAGCGGTTAGTACAGGGGATATTGTTAAAAATCGAGTCGGACCATTTTGTGGATATTTTTACATATTTTGTTCCTATGGGTTATTGGAATTCAATGAAATTTTATTTGGTGCCGGTCGGACCTGAATCGGGGCTGAAATGACCGAAACTCGGTTTTCGGATAATCCTCAAAGGGGTTAGTACACGGGATATTGTTAAAAATCGAGTCGAACCATTTTATGGATATTTTTACATATTTTGTTCTTATGGGTTATTGGAATTCAATGAAATTTTATTTGACGTAATTCGGACCTGAATCGGAGCTGATATGATCGAAACCCGACTTTCGAATAATCCTAAAATGGTGTTAGCATACGGGGTATTGTTAAAAATCGAGTCGGGCCATTTTGTGGATATTTTTACAGATTTTGTTCCTATGGGTTATTAAAATTCAACAAAATTTTATTTGACGTAGTTCGAACCTGAATCGGACCTGATATGATTGAAAATCGGTTTTCGGATAATCCTCAAAAGGGTTAGTACACGAAATATTGTTAAAAATCGGGTCGGACCATTTCATGGACATTTTTACATATTTTGTTCCTACGGGTTATTGGGATTCAACAAAATTTTATTTGACGCGTTTCGGACCTGATTCGGAGCTGATATAATCGATACTCGATTTTCGGATATTCCCAAAGGGGTTAGTACACGAGATATTGTTAAAAATTGAGTCGGACCATTTTGTGGATAATTTTACATATTTTGTTCCTATGGGTTATTGGAATTCAATGAAATTTTATTTGGTGCCGGTCGGACCTGAATCGGGGCTGAAATGACCGAAACTCGGTTTTCGGATAATCTTTAAAGGGGTTAGTACACGGGATATTGTTAAAAATCGAGTCGAACCATTTTATGGATAGTTTTACATATTTTGTTCTTATGGGTTATTGGAGTTCAATGAAATTTTATTTGACGTAATTCGGACCCGAATCGGAGCTGATATGATCGAAACCCGATTTTCGGATAATCCTAAAAAGGTGTTAGCATACGGGGTATTGTTAAAAATCGAGTCGGGCCATTTTGTGGATATTTTTACAGATTTTGTTTCTATGGGTTATTAAAATTCAACAAAATTTTATTTGATATAGTTCGAACCTGAATCGGACATGATATGATTGAAAATCGATTTTCGGATAATCCTCAAAAGGGTTAGTAGACGAAATATTCTTAAAAATCGGGTCGGACCATTTCATGGACATTTTTACATATTTTTTTCCTACGGGTTATTAGGATTCAACATAAAATTATTTGACGCATTTCGTACCTGAATCGGAGCTGATATAATCGAAACTCAATTTTCGGATATTCCCAAAGGGGTTAGTACACGGGATATTGTTAAAAATTGAGTCGGACCATTTTGTGGATATTTTTACATATTTTGTTCCTATGGGTTATTGGAATTAAATGAAATTTTATTTGGTGCCGGTGGGACCTGAATCGGGGCTGAAATGACCGAAACTCAGTTTTCGGATAATCCTCAAAGGGGTTAGTACACGGGATATTGTTAAAAATCGAGTCGAACCATTTTATGGATATTTTTACATATTTTGTTCCTATGGGTTATTGGAATTCAATGAAATTTTATTTGGTGCCGGTCGGACCTGAATCGGGGCTGAAATGACCGAAACTCGGTTTTCGGATAATCCTCAAAGGGGTTAGTACACGGGATATTGTTAAAAATCGAGTCGAACCATTTTATGGATATTTTTACATATTTTGTTCTTATGGGTTATTGGAATTCAATGAAATTTTATTTGACGTAATTCGGACCTGAATCGGAGCTGATATGATCGAAACCCGACTTTCGAATAATCCTAAAATGGTGTTAGCATACGGGGTATTGTTAAAAATCGAGTCGGGCCATTTTGTGGATATTTTTACAGATTTTGTTCCTATGGGTTATTAAAATTCAACAAAATTTTATTTGAGTAGTTCGAACCTGAATCGGACCTGATATGATTGAAAATCGGTTTTCGGATAATCCTCAAAAGGGCTAGTACACGAAATATTGTTAAAAATCGGGTCGGACCATTTCATGGACATTTTTACATATTTTGTTCCTGCGGGTTATTTGGATTCAACAAAATTTTATTTGACGCGTTTCGGACCTGAATCGGAGCTGATATAATCGATACTCGATTTTCGGATATTCCCAAAGGGGTTAGTACACGGGATATTGTTAAAAATTGAGTCGGACCATTTTGTGGATATTTTTACATATTTTGTTCCTATGGGTTATTGGAATTCAATGAAATTTTATTTGGTGCCGGTCGGACCTGAATCGGGGCTGAAATGACCGAAACTCGGTTTTCGGATAATCCTCAAAGGGGTTAGTACAGGGGATATTGTTAAAAATCGAGTCGGACCATTTTGTGGATATTTTTACATATTTTGTTCCTATGGGTTATTGGAATTCAATGAAATTTTATTTGGTGCCGGTCGGACCTGAATCGGGGCTGAAATGACCGAAACTCGGTTTTCGGATAATCCTCAAAGGGGTTAGTACACGGGATATTGTTAAAAATCGAGTCGAACCATTTTATGGATATTTTTACATATTTTGTTCTTATGGGTTATTGGAATTCAATGAAATTTTATTTGACGTAATTCGGACCTGAATCGGAGCTGATATGATCGAAACCCGACTTTCGAATAATCCTAAAATGGTGTTAGCATACGGGGTATTGTTAAAAATCGAGTCGGGCCATTTTGTGGATATTTTTACAGATTTTGTTCCTATGGGTTATTAAAATTCAACAAAATTTTATTTGACGTAGTTCGAACCTGAATCGGACCTGATATGATTGAAAATCGGTTTTCGGATAATCCTCAAAAGGGTTAGTACACGAAATATTGTTAAAAATCGGGTCGGACCATTTCATGGACATTTTTACATATTTTGTTCCTACGGGTTATTGGGATTCAACAAAATTTTATTTGACGCGTTTCGGACCTGAATCGGAGCTGATATAATCAATACTCGATTTTCGGATATTTCCAAAGGGGTTAGTACACGGGATATTGTTAAAAATTGAGTCGAACCATTTTGTGGATATTTTTACATATTTTGTTCCTATGGGTTATTGGAATTCAATGAAATTTTATTTGGTGCCGGTCGGACCTGAATCGGGGCTGAAATGACCGAAACTCGGTTTTCGGATAATCCTCAAAGGGGTTAGTACAGGGGATATTGTTAAAAATCGAGTCGGACCATTTTGTGGATATTTTTACATATTTTGTTCTTATGGGTTATTGGAATTCAATGAAATTTTATTTGGTGCCGGTCGGACCTGAATCGGGGCTGAAATGACCGAAACTCGGTTTTCGGATAATCCTCAAAGGGGTTAGTACACGGGATATTGTTAAAAATCGAGTCGAACCATTTTATGGATATTTTTACATATTTTGTTCTTATGGGTTATTGGAATTCAATGAAATTTTATTTGACGTAATTCGGACCTGAATCGGAGCTGATATGATCGAAACCCGACTTTCGAATAATCCTAAAATGGTTTTAGCATACGGGGTATTGTTAAAAATCGAGTCGGGCCATTTTGTGGATATTTTTACAGATTTTGTTCCTATGGGTTATTAAAATTCAACAAAATTTTATTTGACGTAGTTCGAACCTGAATCGGACCTGATATGATTGAAAATCGGTTTTCGGATAATCCTCAAAAGGGTTAGTACACGAAATATTGTTAAAAATCGGGTCGGACCATTTCATGGACATTTTTACATATTTTGTTCCTACGGGTTATTGGGATTCAACAAAATTTTATTTGACGCGTTTCGGACCTGAATCGGAGCTGATATAATCGATACTCGATTTTCGGATATTCCCAAAGGGGTTAGTACACGGGATATTGTTAAAAATTGAGTCGGACCATTTTGTGGATAATTTTACATATTTTGTTCCTATGGGTTATTAAAATTCAACAAAATTTTATTTGATATAGTTCGAACCTGAATCGGACATGATATGATTGAAAATCGATTTTCGGATAATCTTCAAAAGGGTTAGTAGACGAAATATTCTTAAAAATCGGGTCGGACCATTTCATGGACATTTTTTCATATTTTGTTCCTACGGGTTATTAGGATTCAACAAAAAATTATTTGACGCATTTCGTACCTGAATCGGAGCTGATATAATCGAAACTCAATTTTCGGATATTCCCAAAGGGGTTAGTACACGGGATATTGTTAAAAATTGAGTCGGACCATTTTGTGGATATTTTTACATATTTTATTCCTATGGGTTATTGGAATTAAATGAAATTTTATTTGGTGCCGGTGGGACCTGAATCGGGGCTGAAATGATCGAAACTCAGTTTTCGGATAATCCTCAAAGGGGTTAGTACCCGGGATATTGTTAAAAATCGAGTCGAACCATTTTATGGATATTTTTACATATTTTGTTCCTATGGGTTATTGGAATTCAATGAAATTTTATTTGGTGCCGGTCGGACCTGAATCGGGGCTGAAATGACCGAAACTCGGTTTTCGGATAATCCTCAAAGGGGTTAGTACACGGGATATTGTTAAAAATCGAGTCGAACCATTTTATGGATATTTTTACATATTTTGTTCTTATGGGTTATTGGAATTCAATGAAATTTTATTTGACGTAATTCGGACCTGAATCGGAGCTGATATGATCGAAACCCGACTTTCGAATAATCCTAAAATGGTGTTAGCATACGGGGTATTGTTAAAAATCGAGTCGGGCCATTTTGTGGATATTTTTACAGATTTTGTTCCTATGGGTTATTAAAATTCAACAAAATTTTATTTGACGTAGTTCGAACCTGAATCGGACCTGATATGATTGAAAATCGGTTTTCGGATAATCCTCAAAAGGGTTAGTACACGAAATATTGTTAAAAATCGGGTCGGACCATTTCATGGACATTTTTACATATTTTGTTCCTACGGGTTATTGGGATTCAACAAAATTTTATTTGACGCGTTTCGGACCTGAATCAGAGCTGATATAATCGATACTCGATTTTCGGATATTTCCAAAGGGGTTAGTACACGGGATATTGTTAAAAATTGAGTCAGACCATTTTGTGGATATTTTTACATATTTTGTTCCTATGGGTTATTGGAATTCAATGAAATTTTATTTGGTGCCGGTCGGACCTGAATCGGGGCTGAAATGACCGAAACTCGGTTTTCGGATAATCCTCAAAGGGGTTAGTACAGGGGATATTGTTAAAAATCGAGTCGGACCATTTTGTGGATATTTTTACATATTTTGTTCCTATGGGTTACTGGAATTCAATGAAATTTTATTTGGTGCCGGTCGGACCTGAATCGGGGCTGAAATGACCGAAACTCGGTTTTCGGATAATCCTCAAAGGGGTTAGTACACGGGATATTGTTAAAAATCGAGTCGAACCATTTTATGGATATTTTTACATATTTTGTTCTTATGGGTTATTGGAATTCAATGAAATTTTATTTGACGTAATTCGGACCTGAATCGGAGCTGATATGATCGAAACCAGACTTTCGAATAATCCTAAAATGGTTTTAGCATACGGGGTATTGTTAAAAATCGAGTCGGGCCATTTTGTGGATATTTTTACAGATTTTGTTCCTATGGGTTATTAAAATTCAACAAAATTTTATTTGACGTAGTTCGAACCTGAATCGGACCTGATATGATTGAAAATCGGTTTTCGGATAATCCTCAAAAGGGTTAGTACACGAAATATTGTTAAAAATCGGGTCGGACCATTTCATGGACATTTTTACATATTTTGTTCCTACGGGTTATTGGGATTCAACAAAATTTTATTTGACGCGTTTCGGACCTGAATCGGAGCTGATATAATCGATACTCGATTTTCGGATATTCCCAAAGGGGTTAGTACACGGGATATTGTTAAAAATTGAGTCGGACCATTTTGTGGATAATTTTACATATTTTGTTCCTATGGGTTATTGGAATTCAATGAAATTTTATTTGGTGCCGGTCGGACCTGAATCGGGGCTGAAATGACCGAAACTCGGTTTTCGGATAATCTTTAAAGGGGTTAGTACACGGGATATTGTTAAAAATCGAGTCGAACCATTTTATGGATAGTTTTACATATTTTGTTCTTATGGGTTATTGGAATTCAATGAAATTTTATTTGACGTAATTCGGACCCGAATCGGAGCTGATATGATCGAAACCCGATTTTCGGATAATCCTAAAAAGGTGTTAGCATACGGGGTATTGTTAAAAATCGAGTCGGGCTATTTTGTGGATATTTTTACAGATTTTGTTCCTATGGGTTATTAAAATTCAACAAAATTTTATTTGATATAGTTCGAACCTGAATCGGACATGATATGATTGAAAATCGATTTTCGGATAATCTTCAAAAGGGTTAGTAGACGAAATATTCTTAAAAATCGGGTCGGACCATTTCATGGACATTTTTTCATATTTTGTTCCTACGGGTTATTAGGATTCAACAAAAAATTATTTGACGCATTTCGTACCTGAATCGGAGCTGATATAATCGAAACTCAATTTTCGGATATTCCCAAAGGGGTTAGTACACGGGATATTGTTAAAAATTGAGTCGGACCATTTTGTGGATATTTTTACATATTTTGTTCCTATGGGTTATTGGAATTAAATGAAATTTTATTTGGTGCCGGTGGGACCTGAATCGGGGATGAAATGATCGAAACTCAGTTTTCGGATAATCCTCAAAGGGGTTAGTACCCGGGATATTGTTAAAAATCGAGTCGAACCATTTTATGGATATTTTTACATATTTTGTTCCTATGGGTTATTGGAATTCAATGAAATTTTATTTGGTGCCGGTCGGACCTGAATCGGGGCTGAAATGACCGAAACTCGGTTTTCGGATAATCCTCAAAGGGGTTAGTACACGGGATATTGTTAAAAATCGAGTCGAACCATTTTATGGATATTTTTACATATTTTGTTCTTATGGGTTATTGGAATTCAATGAAATTTTATTTGACGTAATTCGGACCTGAATCGGAGCTGATATGATCGAAACCCGACTTTCGAATAATCCTAAAATGGTGTTAGCATACGGGGTATTGTTAAAAATCGAGTCGGGCCATTTTGTGGATATTTTTACAGATTTTGTTCCTATGGGTTATTAAAATTCAACAAAATTTTATTTGACGTAGTTCGAACCTGAATCGGACCTGATATGATTGAAAATCGGTTTTCGGATAATCCTCAAAAGGGTTAGTACACGAAATATTGTTAAAAATCGGGTCGGACCATTTCATGGACATTTTTACATATTTTGTTCCTACGGGTTATTGGGATTCAACAAAATTTTATTTGACGCGTTTCGGACCTGAATCAGAGCTGATATAATCGATACTCGATTTTCGGATATTTCCAAAGGGGTTAGTACACGGGATATTGTTAAAAATTGAGTCAGACCATTTTGTGGATATTTTTACATATTTTGTTCCTATGGGTTATTGGAATTCAATGAAATTTTATTTGGTGCCGGTCGGACCTGAATCGGGGCTGAAATGACCGAAACTCGGTTTTCGGATAATCTTTAAAGGGGTTAGTACACGGGATATTGTTAAAAATCGAGTCGAACCATTTTATGGATAGTTTTACATATTTTGTTCTTATGGGTTATTGGAATTCAATGAAATTTTATTTGACGTAATTCGGACCCGAATCGGAGCTGATATGATCGAAACCCGATTTTCGGATAATCCTAAAAAGGTGTTAGCATACGGGGTATTGTTAAAAATCGAGTCGGGCTATTTTGTGGATATTTTTACAGATTTTGTTCCTATGGGTTATTAAAATTCAACAAAATTTTATTTGATATAGTTCGAACCTGAATCGGACATGATATGATTGAAAATCGATTTTCGGATAATCTTCAAAAGGGTTAGTAGACGAAATATTCTTAAAAATCGGGTCGGACCATTTCATGGACATTTTTTCATATTTTGTTCCTACGGGTTATTAGGATTCAACAAAAAATTATTTGACGCATTTCGTACCTGAATCGGAGCTGATATAATCGAAACTCAATTTTCGGATATTCCCAAAGGGGTTAGTACACGGGATATTGTTAAAAATTGAGTCGGACCATTTTGTGGATATTTTTACATATTTTGTTCCTATGGGTTATTGGAATTAAATGAAATTTTATTTGGTGCCGGTGGGACCTGAATCGGGGCTGAAATGATCGAAACTCAGTTTTCGGATAATCCTCAAAGGGGTTAGTACCCGGGATATTGTTAAAAATCGAGTCGGACCATTTTGTGGATATTTTTACATATTTTGTTCCTATGGGTTATTGGAATTCAATGAAATTTTATTTGGTGCCGGTCGGACCTGAATCGGGGCTGAAATGACCGAAACTCGGTTTTCGGATAATCCTCAAAGGGGTTAGTACACGGGATATTGTTAAAAATCGAGTCGAACCATTTTATGGATATTTTTACATATTTTGTTCTTATGGGTTATTGGAATTCAATGAAATTTTATTTGACGTAATTCGGACCTGAATCGGAGCTGATATGATCGAAACCCGACTTTCGAATAATCCTAAAATGGTGTTAGCATACGGGGTATTGTTAAAAATCGAGTCGGGCCATTTTGTGGATATTTTTACAGATTTTGTTCCTATGGGTTATTAAAATTCAACAAAATTTTATTTGACGTAGTTCGAACCTGAATCGGACCTGATATGATTGAAAATCGGTTTTCGGATAATCCTCAAAAGGGTTAGTACACGAAATATTGTTAAAAATCGGGTCGGACCATTTCATGGACATTTTTACATATTTTATTCCTACGGGTTATTGGGATTCAACAAAATTTTATTTGACGCGTTTCGGACATGAATCAGAGCTGATATAATCGATACTCGATTTTCGGATATTTCCAAAGGGGTTAGTACACGGGATATTGTTAAAAATTGAGTCAGACCATTTTGTGGATATTTTTACATATTTTGTTCCTATGGGTTATTGGAATTCAATGAAATTTTATTTGGTGCCGGTCGGACCTGAATCGGGGCTGAAATGACCGAAACTCGGTTTTCGGATAATCCTCAAAGGGGTTAGTACAGGGGATATTGTTAAAAATCGAGTCGGACCATTTTGTGGATATTTTTACATATTTTGTTCCTATGGGTTATTGGAATTCAATGAAATTTTATTTGGTGCCGGTCGGACCTGAATCGGGGCTGAAATGACCGAAACTCGGTTTTCGGATAATCCTCAAAGGGGTTAGTACACGGGATATTGTTAAAAATCGAGTCGAACCATTTTATGGATATTTTTACATATTTTGTTCTTATGGGTTATTGGAATTCAATGAAATTTTATTTGACGTAATTCGGACCTGAATCGGAGCTGATATGATCGAAACCCGACTTTCGAATAATCCTAAAATGGTTTTAGCATACGGGGTATTGTTAAAAATCGAGTCGGGCCATTTTGTGGATATTTTTACAGATTTTGTTCCTATGGGTTATTAAAATTCAACAAAATTTTATTTGACGTAGTTCGAACCTGAATCGGACCTGATATGATTGAAAATCGGTTTTCGGATAATCCTCAAAAGGGTTAGTACACGAAATATTGTTAAAAATCGGGTCGGACCATTTCATGGACATTTTTACATATTTTGTTCCTACGGGTTATTGGGATTCAACAAAATTTTATTTGACGCGTTTCGGACCTGAATCGGAGCTGATATAATCGATACTCGATTTTCGGATATTCCCAAAGGGGTTAGTACACGGGATATTGTTAAAAATTGAGTCGGACCATTTTGTGGATAATTTTACATATTTTGTTCCTATGGGTTATTGGAATTCAATGAAATTTTATTTGGTGCCGGTCGGACCTGAATCGGGGCTGAAATGACCGAAACTCGGTTTTCGGATAATCTTTAAAGGGGTTAGTACACGGGATATTGTTAAAAATCGAGTCGAACCATTTTATGGATAATTTTACATATTTTGTTCTTATGGGTTATTGGAATTCAATGAAATTTTATTTGACGTAATTCGGACCCGAATCGGAGCTGATATGATCGAAACCCGATTTTCGGATAATCCTAAAAAGGTGTTAGCATACGGGGTATTGTTAAAAATCGAGTCGGGCTATTTTGTGGATATTTTTACAGATTTTGTTCCTATGGGTTATTAAAATTCAACAAAATTTTATTTGATATAGTTCGAACCTGAATCGGACATGATATGATTGAAAATCGATTTTCGGATAATCTTCAAAAGGGTTAGTAGACGAAATATTCTTAAAAATCGGGTCGGACCATTTCATGGACATTTTTTCATATTTTGTTCCTACGGGTTATTAGGATTCAACAAAAAATTATTTGACGCATTTCGTACCTGAATCGGAGCTGATATAATCGAAACTCAATTTTCGGATATTCCCAAAGGGGTTAGTACACGGGATATTGTTAAAAATTGAGTCGGACCATTTTGTGGATATTTTTACATATTTTGTTCCTATGGGTTATTGGAATTAAATGAAATTTTATTTGGTGCCGGTGGGACCTGAATCGGGGCTGAAATGATCGAAACTCAGTTTTCGGATAATCCTCAAAGGGGTTAGTACCCGGGATATTGTTAAAAATCGAGTCGAACCATTTTATGGATATTTTTACATATTTTGTTCCCATGGGTTATTGGAATTCAATGAAATTTTATTTGGTGCCGGTCGGACCTGAATCGGGGCTGAAATGACCGAAACTCGGTTTTCGGATAATCCTCAAAGGGGTTAGTACACGGGATATTGTTAAAAATCGAGTCGAACCATTTTATGGATATTTTTACATATTTTGTTCTTATGGGTTATTGGAATTCAATGAAATTTTATTTGACGTAATTCGGACCTGAATCGGAGCTGATATGATCGAAACCCGACTTTCGAATAATCCTAAAATGGTGTTAGCATACGGGGTATTGTTAAAAATCGAGTCGGGCCATTTTGTGGATATTTTTACAGATTTTGTTCCTATGGGTTATTAAAATTCAACAAAATTTTATTTGACGTAGTTCGAACCTGAATCGGACCTGATATGATTGAAAATCGGTTTTCGGATAATCCTCAAAAGGGTTAGTACACGAAATATTGTTAAAAATCGGGTCGGACCATTTCATGGACATTTTTACATATTTTGTTCCTACGGGTTATTGGGATTCAACAAAATTTTATTTGACGCGTTTCGGACCTGAATCAGAGCTGATATAATCGATACTCGATTTTCGGATATTTCCAAAGGGGTTAGTACACGGGATATTGTTAAAAATTGAGTCAGACCATTTTGTGGATATTTTTACATATTTTGTTCCTATGGGTTATTGGAATTCAATGAAATTTTATTTGGTGCCGGTCGGACCTGAATCGGGGCTGAAATGACCGAAACTCGGTTTTCGGATAATCCTCAAAGGGGTTAGTACAGGGGATATTGTTAAAAATCGAGTCGGACCATTTTGTGGATATTTTTACATATTTTGTTCCTATGGGTTATTGGAATTCAATGAAATTTTATTTGGTGCCGGTCGGACCTGAATCGGGGCTGAAATGACCGAAACTCGGTTTTCGGATAATCCTCAAAGGGGTTAGTACACGGGATATTGTTAAAAATCGAGTCGAACCATTTTATGGATATTTTTACATATTTTGTTCTTATGGGTTATTGGAATTCAATGAAATTTTATTTGACGTAATTCGGACCTGAATCGGAGCTGATATGATCGAAACCAGACTTTCGAATAATCCTAAAATGGTTTTAGCATACGGGGTATTGTTAAAAATCGAGTCGGGCCATTTTGTGGATATTTTTACAGATTTTGTTCCTATGGGTTATTAAAATTCAACAAAATTTTATTTGACGTAGTTCGAACCTGAATCGGACCTGATATGATTGAAAATCGGTTTTCGGATAATCCTCAAAAGGGTTAGTACACGAAATATTGTTAAAAATCGGGTCGGACCATTTCATGGACATTTTTACATATTTTGTTCCTACGGGTTATTGGGATTCAACAAAATTTTATTTGACGAGTTTCGGACCTGAATCGGAGCTGATATAATCGATACTCGATTTTCGGATATTCCCAAAGGGGTTAGTACACGGGATATTGTTAAAAATTGAGTCGGACCATTTTGTGGATAATTTTACATATTTTGTTCCTATGGGTTATTGGAATTCAATGAAATTTTATTTGGTGCCGGTCGGACCTGAATCGGGGCTGAAATGACCGAAACTCGGTTTTCGGATAATCTTTAAAGGGGTTAGTACACGGGATATTGTTAAAAATCGAGTCGAACCATTTTATGGATAGTTTTACATATTTTGTTCTTATGGGTTATTGGAATTCAATGAAATTTTATTTGACGTAATTCGGACCCGAATCGGAGCTGATATGATCGAAACCCGATTTTCGGATAATCCTAAAAAGGTGTTAGCATACGGGGTATTGTTAAAAATCGAGTCGGGCCATTTTGTGGATATTTTTACAGATTTTGTTCCTATGGGTTATTAAAATTCAACAAAATTTTATTTGATATAGTTCGAACCTGAATCGGACATGATATGATTGAAAATCGATTTTCGGATAATCCTCAAAAGGGTTAGTAGACGAAATATTCTTAAAAATCGGGTCGGACCATTTCATGGACATTTTTTCATATTTTGTTCCTACGGGTTATTAGGATTCAACAAAAAATTATTTGACGCATTTCGTACCTGAATCGGAGCTGATATAATCGAAACTTAATTTTCGGATATTCCCAAAGGGGTTAGTACACGGGATATTGTTAAAAATTGAGTCGGACCATTTTGTGGATATTTTTACATATTTTGTTCCTATGGGTTATTGGAATTAAATGAAATTTTATTTGGTGCCGGTGAGACCTGAATCGGGGCTGAAATGACCGAAACTCAGTTTTCGGATAATCCTCAAAGGGGTTAGTACACGGGATATTGTTAAAAATCGAGTCGAACCATTTTATGGATATTTTTACATATTTTGTTCCTATGGGTTATTGGAATTCAATGAAATTTTATTTGGTGCCGGTCGGACCTGAATCGGGGCTGAAATGACCGAAACTCGGTTTTCGGATAATCCTCAAAGGGGTTAGTACACGGGATATTGTTAAAAATCGAGTCGAACCATTTTATGGATATTTTTACATATTTTGTTCTTATGGGTTATTGGAATTCAATGAAATTTTATTTGACGTAATTCGGACCTGAATCGGAGCTGATATGATCGAAACCCGACTTTCGAATAATCCTAAAATGGTGTTAGCATACGGGGTATTGTTAAAAATCGAGTCGGGCCATTTTGTGGATATTTTTACAGATTTTGTTCCTATGGGTTATTAAAATTCAACAAAATTTTATTTGACGTAGTTCGAACCTGAATCGGACCTGATATGACTGAAAATCGGTTTTCGGATAATCCTCAAAAGGGTTAGTACACGAAATATTGTTAAAAATCGGGTCGGACCATTTCATGGACATTTTTACATATTTTGTTCCTACGTTTTATTGGGATTCAACAAAATTTTATTTGACGCGTTTCGGACCTGAATCGGAGCTGATATAATCGATACTCGATTTTCGGATATTCCCAAAGGGGTTAATACACGGGATATTGTTAAAAATTGAGTCGGACCATTTTGTGGATATTTTTACATATTTTGTTCCTATGGGTTATTGGAATTAAATGAAATTTTATTTGGTGCCGGTGGGACCTGAATCGGGGCTGAAATGATCGAAACTCAGTTTTCGGATAATCCTCAAAGGGGTTAGTACCCGGGATATTGTTAAAAATCGAGTCGAACCATTTTATGGATATTTTTACATATTTTGTTCCCATGGGTTATTGGAATTCAATGAAATTTTATTTGGTGCCGGTCGGACCTGAATCGGGGCTGAAATGACCGAAACTCGGTTTTCGGATAATCCTCAAAGGGGTTAGTACACGGGATATTGTTAAAAATCGAGTCGAACCATTTTATGGATATTTTTACATATTTTGTTCTTATGGGTTATTGGAATTCAATGAAATTTTATTTGACGTAATTCGGACCTGAATCGGAGCTGATATGATCGAAACCCGACTTTCGAATAATCCTAAAATGGTGTTAGCATACGGGGTATTGTTAAAAATCGAGTCGGGCCATTTTGTGGATATTTTTACAGATTTTGTTCCTATGGGTTATTAAAATTCAACAAAATTTTATTTGACGTAGTTCGAACCTGAATCGGACCTGATATGATTGAAAATCGGTTTTCGGATAATCCTCAAAAGGGTTAGTACACGAAATATTGTTAAAAATCGGGTCGGACCATTTCATGGACATTTTTACATATTTTGTTCCTACGGGTTATTGGGATTCAACAAAATTTTATTTGACGCGTTTCGGACCTGAATCAGAGCTGATATAATCGATACTCGATTTTCGGATATTTCCAAAGGGGTTAGTACACGGGATATTGTTAAAAATTGAGTCAGACCATTTTGTGGATATTTTTACATATTTTGTTCCTATGGGTTATTGGAATTCAATGAAATTTTATTTGGTGCCGGTCGGACCTGAATCGGGGCTGAAATGACCGAAACTCGATTTTCGGATAATCCTCAAAGGGGTTAGTACAGGGGATATTGTTAAAAATCGAGTCGGACCATTTTGTGGATATTTTTACATATTTTGTTCCTATGGGTTATTGGAATTCAATGAAATTTTATTTGGTGCCGGTCGGACCTGAATCGGGGCTGAAATGACCGAAACTCGGTTTTCGGATAATCCTCAAAGGGGTTAGTACACGGGATATTGTTAAAAATCGAGTCGAACCATTTTATGGATATTTTTACATATTTTGTTCTTATGGGTTATTGGAATTCAATGAAATTTTATTTGACGTAATTCGGACCTGAATCGGAGCTGATATGATCGAAACCAGACTTTCGAATAATCCTAAAATGGTTTTAGCATACGGGGTATTGTTAAAAATCGAGTCGGGCCATTTTGTGGATATTTTTACAGATTTTGTTCCTATGGGTTATTAAAATTCAACAAAATTTTATTTGACGTAGTTCGAACCTGAATCGGACCTGATATGATTGAAAATCGGTTTTCGGATAATCCTCAAAAGGGTTAGTACACGAAATATTGTTAAAAATCGGGTCGGACCATTTCATGGACATTTTTACATATTTTGTTCCTACGGGTTATTGGGATTCAACAAAATTTTATTTGACGAGTTTCGGACCTGAATCGGAGCTGATATAATCGATACTCGATTTTCGGATATTCCCAAAGGGGTTAGTACACGGGATATTGTTAAAAATTGAGTCGGACCATTTTGTGGATAATTTTACATATTTTGTTCCTATGGGTTATTGGAATTCAATGAAATTTTATTTGGTGCCGGTCGGACCTGAATCGGGGCTGAAATGACCGAAACTCGGTTTTCGGATAATCTTTAAAGGGGTTAGTACACGGGATATTGTTAAAAATCGAGTCGAACCATTTTATGGATAGTTTTACATATTTTGTTCTTATGGGTTATTGGAATTCAATGAAATTTTATTTGACGTAATTCGGACCCGAATCGGAGCTGATATGATCGAAACCCGATTTTCGGATAATCCTAAAAAGGTGTTAGCATACGGGGTATTGTTAAAAATCGAGTCGGGCCATTTTGTGGATATTTTTACAGATTTTGTTCCTATGGGTTATTAAAATTCAACAAAATTTTATTTGATATAGTTCGAACCTGAATCGGACATGATATGATTGAAAATCGATTTTCGGATAATCCTCAAAAGGGTTAGTAGACGAAATATTCTTAAAAATCGGGTCGGACCATTTCATGGACATTTTTTCATATTTTGTTCCTACGGGTTATTAGGATTCAACAAAAAATTATTTGACGCATTTCGTACCTGAATCGGAGCTGATATAATCGAAACTTAATTTTCGGATATTCCCAAAGGGGTTAGTACACGGGATATTGTTAAAAATTGAGTCGGACCATTTTGTGGATATTTTTACATATTTTGTTCCTATGGGTTATTGGAATTAAATGAAATTTTATTTGGTGCCGGTGAGACCTGAATCGGGGCTGAAATGACCGAAACTCAGTTTTCGGATAATCCTCAAAGGGGTTAGTACACGGGATATTGTTAAAAATCGAGTCGAACCATTTTATGGATATTTTTACATATTTTGTTCCTATGGGTTATTGGAATTCAATGAAATTTTATTTGGTGCCGGTCGGACCTGAATCGGGGCTGAAATGACCGAAACTCGGTTTTCGGATAATCCTCAAAGGGGTTAGTACACGGGATATTGTTAAAAATCGAGTCGAACCATTTTATGGATATTTTTACATATTTTGTTCTTATGGGTTATTGGAATTCAATGAAATTTTATTTGACGTAATTCGGACCTGAATCGGAGCTGATATGATCGAAACCCGACTTTCGAATAATCCTAAAATGGTGTTAGCATACGGGGTATTGTTAAAAATCGAGTCGGGCCATTTTGTGGATATTTTTACAGATTTTGTTCCTATGGGTTATTAAAATTCAACAAAATTTTATTTGACGTAGTTCGAACCTGAATCGGACCTGATATGACTGAAAATCGGTTTTCGGATAATCCTCAAAAGGGTTAGTACACGAAATATTGTTAAAAATCGGGTCGGACCATTTCATGGACATTTTTACATATTTTGTTCCTACGTTTTATTGGGATTCAACAAAATTTTATTTGACGCGTTTCGGACCTGAATCGGAGCTGATATAATCGATACTCGATTTTCGGATATTCCCAAAGGGGTTAATACACGGGATATTGTTAAAAATTGAGTCGGACCATTTTGTGGATATTTTTACATATTTTGTTCCTATGGGTTATTGGAATTCAATGAAATTTTATTTGGTGCCGGTCGGACCTGAATCGGGGCTGAAATGACCGAAACTCGATTTTCGGATAATCCTCAAAGGGGTTAGTACAGGGGATATTGTTAAAAATCGAGTCGGACCATTTTGTGGATATTTTTACATATTTTGTTCCTATGGGTTATTGGAATTCAATGAAATTTTATTTGGTGCCGGTCGGACCTGAATCGGGGTTGAAATGACCGAAACTCGGTTTTCGGATAATCCTCAAAGGGGTTAGTACACGGGATATTGTTAAAAATCGAGTCGAACCATTTTATGGATATTTTTACATATTTTGTTCTTATGGGTTATTGGAATTCAATGAAATTTTATTTGACGTAATTCGGACCTGAATCGGAGCTGATATGATCGAAACCCGACTTTCGAATAATCCTAAAATGGTGTTAGCATACGGGGTATTGTTAAAAATCGAGTCGGGCCATTTTGTGGATATTTTTACAGATTTTGTTCCTATGGGTTATTAAAATTCAACAAAATTTTATTTGACGTAGTTCGAACCTGAATCGGACCTGATATGATTGAAAATCGGTTTTCGGATAATCCTCAAAAGGGTTAGTACACGAAATATTGTTAAAAATTGGGTCGGACCATTTCATGGACATTTTTACATATTTTGTTCCTACGGGTTATTGGGATTCAACAAAATTTTATTTGACGCGTTTCGGACCTGAATCGGAGCTGATATAATCGATACTCGATTTTCGGATATTCCCAAAGGGGTTAGTACACGGGATATTGTTAAAAATTAAGTCGGACCATTTTGTGGATAATTTTACATATTTTGTTCCTATGGGTTATTGGAATTCAATGAAATTTTATTTGGTGCCGGTCGGACCTGAATCGGGGCTGAAATGACCGAAACTCGGTTTTCGGATAATCTTTAAAGGGGTTAGTACACGGGATACTGTTAAAAATCGAGTCGAACCATTTTATGGATAGTTTTACATATTTTGTTCTTATGGGTTATTGGAATTCAATGAAATTTTATTTGACGTAATTCGGACCCGAATCGGAGCTGATATGATCGAAACCCGATTTTCGGATAATCCTAAAAAGGTGTTAGCATACGGGGTATTGTTAAAAATTGAGTCGGGCCATTTTGTGGATATTTTTACAGATTTTGTTCCTATGGGTTATTAAAATTCAACAAAATTTTATTTGATATAGTTCGAACCTGAATCGGACATGATATGATTGAAAATCGATTTTCGGATAATCCTCAAAAGGGTTAGTAGACGAAATATTCTTAAAAATCGGGTCGGACGATTTCATGGACATTTTTACATATTTTGTTCCTACGGGTTATTAGGATTCAACAAAAAATTATTTGACGCATTTCGTACCTGAATCGGAGCTGATATAATCGAAACTCAATTTTCGGATATTCCCAAAGGGTTTAGTACACGGGATATTGTTAAAAATTGAGTCGGACCATTTTGTGGATATTTTTACATATTTTGTTCCTATGGGTTATTGGAATTCAATGAAATTTTATTTGGTGCCGGTGGGACCTGAATCGGGGCTGAAATGACCGAAACTCAGTTTTCGGATAATCCTCAAAGGGGTTAGTACACGGGATATTATTAAAAATTGAGTCGAACCATTTTATGGATATTTTTACATATTTTGTTCTTATGGGTTATTGGAATTCAATGAAATTTTATTTGACGTAATTCGGACCCGAATCGGAGCTGATATGATCGAAACCCGATTTTCGGATAATCCTAAAAAGATGTTAGCATACGGGGTATTGTTAAAAATCGAGTCGGGCCATTTTGTGGATATTTTTACAGATTTTGTTCCTATGGGTTATTAAAATTCAACAAAATTTTATTTGATATAGTTCGAACCTGAATCGGACATGATATGATTGAAAATCGATTTTCGGATAATCCTCAAAAGGGTTAGTAGACGAAATATTCTTAAAAATCGGGTCGGACCATTTCATGGACATTTTTACATATTTTGTTCCTACGGGTTATTAGGATTCAACAAAAAATTATTTGACGCATTTCGGACCTGAATCGGAGCTGATATAATCGAAACTCAATTTTCGGATATTCCCAAAGGGGTTAGTACACGGGATATTGTTAAAAATTGAGTCGGACCATTTTGTGGATATTTTTACATATTTTGTTCCTATGGGTTATTGGAATTCAATGAAATTTTATTTGGTGCCGGTGGGACCTGAATCGGGGCTGAAATGACCGAAACTCAGTTTTCGGATAATCGTCAAAGGGGTTAGTACACGGGATATTATTAAAAATTGAGTCGAACCATTTTATGGATATTTTTACATATTTTGTTCTTATGGGTTATTGGAATTCAATGAAATTTTATTTGACGTAATTCGGACCCGAATCGGAGCTGATATGATCGAAACCCGATTTTCGGATAATCCTAAAAAGATGTTAGCATACGGGGTATTGTTAAAAATCGAGTCGGGCCATTTTGTGGATATTTTTACAGATTTTGTTCCTATGGGTTATTAAAATTCAACAAAATTTTATTTGATATAGTTCGAACCTGAATCGGACATGATATGATTGAAAATCGATTTTCGGATAATCCTCAAAAGGGTTAGTAGACGAAATATTCTTAAAAATCGGGTCGGACCATTTCATGGACATTTTTACATATTTTGTTCCTACGGGTTATTAGGATTCAACAAAAAATTATTTGACGCATTTCGGACCTGAATCGGAGCTGATATAATCGAAACTCAATTTTCGGATATTCCCAAAGGGGTTAGTACACGGGATATTGTTAAAAATTGAGTCGGACCATTTTGTGGATATTTTTACATATTTTGTTCCTATGGGTTATTGGAATTCAATGAAATTTTATTTGGTGCCGGTGGGACCTGAATCGGGGTGAAATGACCGAAACTCAGTTTTCGGATAATCCTCAAAGGGGGTTAGTACACGGGATATTGTTAAAAATCGAGTCGAACCATTTTATGGATATTTTTACATATTTTGTTCTTATGGGTCATTGGAATTCAATGAAATTTTATTTGACGTAATTCGGACCCGAATCGGAGCTAATATGATCGAAACCCGATTTTTGGATAATCCTAAAAAGGTGTTAGCATACGGGGTATTGTTAAAAATCGAGTCGGGCCATATTGTGGATATTTTTACAAATTTTGTTCCTATGGGTTATTAAAATTCAACAAAATTTTATTTGACGTAGTTCGAACCTGAATCGGACCTGATATGATTGAAAATCGGTTTTCGAATAATCGTCAAAAGGGTTAGTACACGAAATATTGTTAAAAATCGGGTCGGACCATTTCATGGACATTTTTACATATTTTGTTCCTACGGGTTATTGGGATTCAACAAAATTTTATTTGACGCGTTTCGGACCTGAATCGGAGCTGATATAATCGATACTCGATTTTCGGATATTCCCAAAGGGATTAGTACACGGGATATTGTTAAAAATTGAGTCGGACCATTTTGTGGATAATTTTACATATTTTGTTCCTATGGGTTATTGGAATTCAATGAATTTTATTTGGTGCCGGTCGGACCTGAATCGGGGCTGAAATGACCGAAACTCGGTTTTCGGATAATCTTTAAAGGGGTTAGTACACGGGATATTGTTAAAAATTGAGTCGAACCATTTTATGGATAGTTTTACATATTTTGTTCTTATGGGTTATTGGAATTCAATGAAATTTTATTTGACGTAATTCGGACCCGAATCGGAGCTGATATGATCGAAACCCGATTTTCGGATAATCCTAAAAAGGTGTTAGCATACGGGGTATTGTTAAAAATCGAGTCGGGCCATTTTGTGGATATTTTTACAGATTTTGTTCCTATGGGTTATTAAAATTCAACAAAATTTTATTTGATATAGTTCGAACCTGAATCGGACATGATATGATTGAAAATCGATTTTCGGATAATCCTCAAAAGGGTTAGTAGACGAAATATTCTTAAAAATCGGGTCGGACCATTTCATGGACATTTTTACATATTTTGTTCCTACGGGTTATTAGGATTCAACAAAAAATTATTTGACGCATTTCGGACCTGAATCGGAGCTGATATAATCGAAACTCAATTTTCGGATATTCCCAAAGGGGTTAGTAAACGGGATATTGTTAAAAATTGAGTCGGACCATTTTGTGGATATTTTTACATATTTTGTTCCTATGGGTTATTGGAATTCAATGAAATTTTATTTGGTGCCGGTGGGACCTGAATCGGGGCTGAAATGACCGAAACTCAGTTTTCGGATAATCCTCAAAGGGGTTAGTACACGGGATATTGTTAAAAATCGAGTCAAACCATTTTATGGATATTTTTACATATTTTGTTCTTATGGGTTATTGGAATTCAATGAAATTTTATTTGACGTAATTCGGACCCGAATCGGAGCTGATATGATCGAAACCCGATTTTCGGATAATCCTAAAAAGGTGTTAGCATACGGGGTATTGTTAAAAATCGAGTCGGGCCATATTGTGGATATTTTTACAAATTTTGTTCCTATGGGTTATTAAAATTCAACAAAATTTTATTTGACGTAATTCGAACCTGAATCGGACCTGATATGATTGAAAATCGGTTTTCGGATAATCCTCAAAAGGGTTAGTTCACGAAATATTGTTAAAAATCGGGTCGGACCATTTCATGGACATTTTTACATATTTTGTTCCTACGTGTTATTGGGATTCAACAAAATTTTATTTGACGCGTTTCGGACCTGAATCGGAGCTGATATAATCGAAACTCGATTTTCGGATATTCCCAAAGGGGTTAGCACACGGGATATTGTTAAAAATCGAGTCGGACCATTTTGTGGATATTTTTACATATTTTGTTCCTATGGGTTATTGGAATTCAATGAAATTTTATTTGGTGCCGGTCGGACCTGAATCGGGGTTGAAATGACCGAAACTCGGTTTTCGGATAATCCTCAAAGGGGTTAGTACACGGGATATTGTTAAAAATCGAGTCGAACCATTTTATGGATATTTTTACATATTTTGTTCTTATGGGTTATTGGAATTCAATGAAATTTTATTTGACGTAATTCGGACCTGAATCGGAGCTGATATGATCGAAACCCGACTTTCGAATAATCCTAAAATGGTGTTAGCATACGGGGTATTGTTAAAAATCGAGTCGGGCCATTTTGTGGATATTTTTACAGATTTTGTTCCTATGGGTTATTAAAATTCAACAAAATTTTATTTGACGTAGTTCGAACCTGAATCGGACCTGATATGATTGAAAATCGGTTTTCGGATAATCCTCAAAAGGGTTAGTACACGAAATATTGTTAAAAATCGGGTCGGACCATTTCATGGACATTTTTACATATTTTGTTCCTACGGGTTATTGGGATTCAACAAAATTTTATTTGACGCGTTTCGGACCTGAATCGGAGCTGATATAATCGAAACTCGATTTTCGGATATTCCCAAAGGGGTTAGTACAGGGGATATTGTTAAAAATCGAGTCGGACCATTTTGTGGATATTTTTACATATTTTGTTCCTATGGGTTATTGGAATTCAATGAAATTTTATTTGGTGTCGGTCGGACCTGAATCGGGGTTGAAATGACCGAAACTCGGTTTTCGGATAATCCTCAAAGGGGTTAGTACACGGGATATTGTTAAAAATCGAGTCGAACCATTTTATGGATATTTTTACATATTTTGTTCTTATGGGTTATTGGAATTCAATGAAATTTTATTTGACGTAATTCGGACCTGAATCGGAGCTGATATGATCGAAACCCGACTTTCGAATAATCCTAAAATGGTGTTAGCATACGGGGTATTGTTAAAAATCGAGTCGGGCCATTTTGTGGATATTTTTACAGATTTTGTTCCTATGGGTTATTAAAATTCAACAAAATTTTATTTGACGTAGTTCGAACCTGAATCGGACCTGATATGATTGAAAATCGGTTTTCGGATAATCCTCAAAAGGGTTAGTACACGAAATATTGTTAAAAATCGGGTCGGACCATTTCATGGACATTTTTACATATTTTGTTCCTACGGGTTATTGGGATTCAACAAAATTTTATTTGACGCGTTTCGGACCTGAATCGGAGCTGATATAATCGAAACTCGATTTTCGGATATTCCCAAAGGGGTTAGCACACGGGATATTGTTAAAAATTGAGTCGGACCATTTTGTGGATATTTTTACATATTTTGTTCCAATGGGTTATTGGAATTCAATGAAATTTTATTTGGTGCCGGTCGGACCTGAATCGGGGCTGAAATGACCGAAACTCGGTTTTCGGATAATCCTCAAAGGGGTTAGTACAGGGGATATTGTTAAAAATCGAGTCGAACCATTTTATGAATATTTTTACATATTTTGTTCTTATGGGTAATTGGAATTCAATGAAATTTTATTTGACGTAATTCGGACCCGAATCGGAGCTGATATGATCGAAACCCGACTTTCGAATAATCCTAAAATGGTGTTAGCATACGGGGTATTGTTAAAAATCGAGTCGGGCCATTTTGTGGATATTTTTACAGATTTTGTTCCTATGGGTTATTAAAATTCAACAAAATTTTATTTGACGTAGTTCGAACCTGAATCGGACCTGATATGATTGAAAATCGGTTTTCGGATAATCCTCAAAAGGGTTAGTACACGAAATATTGTTAAAAATCGGGTCGGACCATTTCATGGACATTTTTACATATTTTGTTCCTACGGGTTATTGGGATTCAACAAAATTTTATTTGACGCGTTTCGGACCTGAATCGGAGCTGATATAATCGAAACTCGATTTTCGGATATTCCCAAAGGGGTTAGTACAGGGGATATTGTTAAAAATCGAGTCGGACCATTTTGTGGATATTTTTACATATTTTGTTCCTATGGGTTATTGGAATTCAATGAAATTTTATTTGGTGCCGGTCGGACATGAATCGGGGTTGAAATGACCGAAACTCGGTTTTCGGATAATCCTCAAAGGGGTTAGTACACGGGATATTGTTAAAAATCGAGTCGAACCATTTTATGGATATTTTTACATATTTTGTTCTTATGGGTTATTGGAATTCAATGAAATTTTATTTGACGTAATTCGGACCTGAATCGGAGCTGATATGATCGAAACCCGACTTTCGAATAATCCTAAAATGGTGTTAGCATACGGGGTATTGTTAAAAATCGAGTCGGGCCATTTTGTGGATATTTTTACAGATTTTGTTCCTATGGGTTATTAAAATTCAACAAAATTTTATTTGACGTAGTTCGAACCTGAATCGGACCTGATATGATTGAAAATCGGTTTTCGGATAATCCTCAAAAGGGTTAGTACACGAAATATTGTTAAAAATCGGGTCGGACCATTTCATGGACATTTTTACATATTTTGTTCCTACGGGTTATTGGGATTCAACAAAATTTTATTTGACGCGTTTCGGACCTGAATCGGAGCTGATATAATCGAAACTCGATTTTCGGATATTCCCAAAGGGGTTAGCACACGGGATATTGTTAAAAATTGAGTCGGACCATTTTGTGGATATTTTTACATATTTTGTTCCAATGGGTTATTGGAATTCAATGAAATTTTATTTGGTGCCGGTCGGACCTGAATCGGGGCTGAAATGACCGAAACTCGGTTTTCGGATAATCCTCAAAGGGGTTAGTACAGGGGATATTGTTAAAAATCGAGTCGAACCATTTTATGAATATTTTTACATATTTTGTTCTTATGGGTAATTGGAATTCAATGAAATTTTATTTGACGTAATTCGGACCCGAATCGGAGCTGATATGATCGAAACCCGACTTTCGAATAATCCTAAAATGGTGTTAGCATACGGGGTATTGTTAAAAATCGAGTCGGGCCATTTTGTGGATATTTTTACAGATTTTGTTCCTATGGGTTATTAAAATTCAACAAAATTTTATTTGACGTAGTTCGAACCTGAATCGGACCTGATATGATTGAAAATCGGTTTTCGGATAATCCTCAAAAGGGTTAGTACACGAAATATTGTTAAAAATCGGGTCGGACCATTTCATGGACATTTTTACATATTTTGTTCCTACGGGTTATTGGGATTCAACAAAATTTTATTTGACGCGTTTCGGACCTGAATCGGAGCTGATATAATCGAAACTCGATTTTCGGATATTCCCAAAGGGGTTAGTACAGGGGATATTGTTAAAAATCGAGTCGGACCATTTTGTGGATATTTTTACATATTTTGTTCCTATGGGTTATTGGAATTCAATGAAATTTTATTTGGTGCCGGTCGGACCTGAATCGGGGTTGAAATGACCGAAACTCGGTTTTCGGATAATCCTCAAAGGGGTTAGTACACGGGATATTGTTAAAAATCGAGTCGAACCATTTTATGGATATTTTTACATATTTTGTTCTTATGGGTTATTGGAATTCAATGAAATTTTATTTGACGTAATTCGGACCTGAATCGGAGCTGATATGATCGAAACCCGACTTTCGAATAATCCTAAAATGGTGTTAGCATACGGGGTATTGTTAAAAATCGAGTCGGGCCATTTTGTGGATATTTTTACAGATTTTGTTCCTATGGGTTATTAAAATTCAACAAAATTTTATTTGACGTAGTTCGAACCTGAATCGGACCTGATATGATTGAAAATCGGTTTTCGGATAATCCTCAAAAGGGTTAGTACACGAAATATTGTTAAAAATCGGGTCGGACCATTTCATGGACATTTTTACATATTTTGTTCCTACGGGTTATTGGGATTCAACAAAATTTTATTTGACGCGTTTCGGACCTGAATCGGAGCTGATATAATCGAAACTCGATTTTCGGATATTCCTAAAGGGGTTAGCACAGGGGATATTGTTAAAAATCGAGTCGGACCATTTTGTGGATATTTTTACATATTTTGTTCCTATGGGTTATTGGAATTCAATGAAATTTTATTTGGTGCCGGTCGGACCTGAATCGGGGCTGAAATGACCGAAACTCGGTTTTCGGATAATCCTCAAAGGGGTTAGTACAGGGGATATTGTTAAAAATCGAGTCGAACCATTTTATGAATATTTTTACATATTTTGTTCTTATGGGTAATTGGAATTCAATGAAATTTTATTTGACGTAATTCGGACCCGAATAGGAGCTGATATGATCGAAACCCGACTTTCGAATAATCCTAAAATGGTGTTAGCATACGGGGTATTGTTAAAAATCGAGTCGGGCCATTTTGTGGATATTTTTACAGATTTTGTTCCTATGGGTTATTAAAATTCAACAAAATTTTATTTGACGTAGTTCGAACCTGAATCGGACCTGATATGATTGAAAATCGGTTTTCGGATAATCCTCAAAAGGGTTAGTACACGAAATATTGTTAAAAATCGGGTCGGACCATTTCATGGACATTTTTACATATTTTGTTCCTACGGGTTATTGGGATTCAACAAAATTTTATTTGACGCGTTTCGGACCTGAATCGGAGCTGATATAATCGAAACTCGATTTTCGGATATTCCCAAAGGGGTTAGTACAGGGGATATTGTTAAAAATCGAGTCGGACCATTTTGTGGATATTTTTACATATTTTGTTCCTATGGGTTATTGGAATTCAATGAAATTTTATTTGGTGCCGGTCGGACCTGAATCGGGGTTGAAATGACCGAAACTCGGTTTTCGGATAATCCTCAAAGGGGTTAGTACACGGGATATTGTTAAAAATCGAGTCGAACCATTTTATGGATATTTTTACATATTTTGTTCTTATGGGTTATTGGAATTCAATGAAATTTTATTTGACGTAATTCGGACCTGAATCGGAGCTGATATGATCGAAACCCGACTTTCGAATAATCCTAAAATGGTGTTAGCATACGGGGTATTGTTAAAAATCGAGTCGGGCCATTTTGTGGATATTTTTACAGATTTTGTTCCTATGGGTTATTAAAATTCAACAAAATTTTATTTGACGTAGTTCGAACCTGAATCGGACCTGATATGATTGAAAATCGGTTTTCGGATAATCCTCAAAAGGGTTAGTACACGAAATATTGTTAAAAATCGGGTCGGACCATTTCATGGACATTTTTACATATTTTGTTCCTACGGGTTATTGGGATTCAACAAAATTTTATTTGACGCGTTTCGGACCTGAATCGGAGCTGATATAATCGATACTCGATTTTCGGATATTCCCAAAGGGGTTAGTACACGGGATATTGTTAAAAATTAAGTTGGACCATTTTGTGGATAATTTTACATATTTTGTTCCTATGGGTTATTGGAATTCAATGAAATTTTATTTGGTGCCGGTCGGACCTGAATCGGGGCTGAAATGACCGAAACTCGGTTTTCGGATAATCTTTAAAGGGGTTAGTACACGGGATACTGTTAAAAATCGAGTCGAACCATTTTATGGATAGTTTTACATATTTTGTTCTTATGGGTTATTGGAATTCAATGAAATTTTATTTGACGTAATTCGGACCCGAATCGGAGCTGATATGATCGAAACCCGATTTTCGGATAATCCTAAAAAGGTGTTAGCATACGGGGTATTGTTAAAAATCGAGTCGGGCCATTTTGTGGATATTTTTACAGATTTTGTTCCTATGGGTTATTAAAATTCAACAAAATTTTATTTGATATAGTTCGAACCTGAATCGGACATGATATGATTGAAAATCGATTTTCGGATAATCCTCAAAAGGGTTAGTAGACGAAATATTCTTAAAAATCGGGTCGGACGATTTCATGGACATTTTTACATATTTTGTTCCTACGGGTTATTAGGATTCAACAAAAAATTATTTGACGCATTTCGTACCTGAATCGGAGCTGATATAATCGAAACTCAATTTTCGAATATTCCCAAAGCTGATAGTACACGGGATATTGTTAAAAATTGAGTCGGACCATTTTGTGGATATTTTTACATATTTTGTTCCTATGGGTTATTGGAATTCAAGGAAATTTTATTTGGTGCCGGTGGGACCTGAATCGGGGTGAAATGACCGAAACTCAGTTTTCGGATAATCCTCAAAGGGGGTTAGTACACGGGATATTGTTAAAAATCGAGTCGAACCATTTTATGGATATTTTTACATATTTTGTTCTTATGGGTTATTGGAATTCAATGAAATTTTATTTGACGTAATTCGGACCCGAATCGGAGCTGATATGATCGAAACCCGATTTTTGGATAATCCTAAAAAGGTGTTAGCATACGGGGTATTGTTAAAAATCGAGTCGGGCCATTTTGTGGATATTTTTACAGATTTTGTTCCTATGGGTTATTAAAATTCAACAAAATTTTATTTGACGTAGTTCGAACCTGAATCGGACCTGATATGATTGAAAATCGATTTTCGGATAATCGTCAAAAGGGTTAGTACACGAAATATTCTTAAAAATCGGGTCGGACCATTTCATGGACATTTTTACATATTTTGTTCCTACGGGTTATTGGGATTCAACAAAATTTTATTTGACGCGTTTCGGACCTGAATCGGAGCTGATATAATCGATACTCGATTTTCGGATATTCCCAAAGGGATTAGTACACGGGATATTGTTAAAAATTGAGTCGGACCATTTTGTGGATAATTTTACATATTTTGTTCCTTTGGGTTATTGGAATTCAATGAATTTTATTTGGTGCCGGTCGGACCTGAATCGGGGCTGAAATGACCGAAACTCGGTTTTCGGATAATCTTTAAAGGGGTTAGTACACGGGATATTGTTAAAAATCGAGTCGAACCATTTTATGGATAGTTTTACATATTTTGTTCTTATGGGTTATTGGAATTCAATGAAATTTTATTTGACGTAATTCGGACCCGAATCGGAGCTGATATGATCGAAACCCGATTTTCGGATAATCCTAAAAAGGTGTTAGCATACGGGGTATTGTTAAAAATCGAGTCGGGCCATTTTGTGGATATTTTTACAGATTTTGTTCCTATGGGTTATTAAAATTCAACAAAATTTTATTTGATATAGTTCGAACCTGAATCGGACATGATATGATTGAAAATCGATTTTCGGATAATCCTCAAAAGGGTTAGTAGACGAAATATTCTTAAAAATCGGGTCGGACCATTTCATGGACATTTTTACATATTTTGTTCCTACGGGATATTAGGATTCAACAAAAAATTATTTGACGCATTTCGGACCTGAATCGGAGCTGATATAATCGAAACTCAATTTTCGGATATTCCCAAAGGGGTTAGTAAACGGGATATTGTTAAAAATTGAGTCGGACCATTTTGTGGATATTTTTACATATTTTGTTCCTATGGGTTATTGGAATTCAATGAAATTTTATTTGGTGCCGGTGGGACCTGAATCGGGGCTGAAATGACCGAAACTCAGTTTTCGCATAATCCTCAAAGGGGTTAGTACACGGGATATTGTTAAAAATCGAGTCAAACCATTTTATGGATATTTTTACATATTTTGTTCTTATGGGTTATTGGAATTCAATGAAATTTTATTTGACGTAATTCGGACCCGAATCGGAGCTGATATGATCGAAACCCGATTTTCGGATAATCCTAAAAAGGTGTTAGCATACGGGGTATTGTTAAAAATCGAGTCGGGCCATATTGTGGATATTTTTACAAATTTTGTTCCTATGGGTTATTAAAATTCAACAAAATTTTATTTGACGTAATTCGAACCTGAATCGGACCTGATATGATTGAAAATCGGTTTTCGGATAATCCTCAAAAGGGTTAGTTCACGAAATATTGTTAAAAATCGGGTCGGACCATTTCATGGACATTTTTACATATTTTGTTCCTACGTGTTATTGGGATTCAACAAAATTTTATTTGACGCGTTTCGGACCTGAATCGGAGCTGATATAATCGAAACTCGATTTTCGGATATTCCCAAAGGGGTTAGCACACGGGATATTGTTAAAAATTGAGTCGGACCATTTTGTGGATATTTTTACATATTTTGTTTCAATGGGTTATTGGAATTCAATGAAATTTTATTTGGTGCCGGTCGGACCTGAATCGGGGCTGAAATGACCGAAACTCGGTTTTCGGATAATCCTCAAAGGGGTTAGTACAGGGGATATTGTTAAAAATCGAGTCGAACCATTTTATGAATATTTTTACATATTTTGTTCTTATGGGTAATTGGAATTCAATGAAATTTTATTTGACGTAATTCGGACCCGAATAGGAGCTGATATGATCGAAACCCGACTTTCGAATAATCCTAAAATGGTGTTAGCATACGGGGTATTGTTAAAAATCGAGTCGGGCCATTTTGTGGATATTTTTACAGATTTTGTTCCTATGGGTTATTAAAATTCAACAAAATTTTATTTGACGTAGTTCGAACCTGAATCGGACCTGATATGATTGAAAATCGGTTTTCGGATAATCCTCAAAAGGGTTAGTACACGATATATTGTTAAAAATCGGGTCGAACCATTTCATGGTCATTTTTACATATTTTGTTCCTACGGGTTATTGGGATTCAACAAAATTTTATTTGACGCGTTTCGGACCTGAATCGGAGCTGATATAATCGATACTCGATTTTCGGATATTCCCAAAGGGGTTAGTACACGGGATATTGTTAAAAATTGAGTCGGACCATTTTGTTTATAATTTTACATATTTTGTTCCTATGGGTTATTGGAATTCAATGAAATTTTATTTGGTGCCGGTCGGACCTGAATCGGGGCTGAAATGACCGAAACTCGGTTTTCGGATAATCCTTAAAGGGGTTAGTACACGGGATATTGTTAAAAATCGAGTCGAACCATTTTATGGATAGTTTTACATATTTTGTTCTTATGGGTTATTGGAATTCAATGAAATTTTATTTGACGTAATTCGGACCCGAATCGGAGCTGATATGATCGAAACCCGATTTTCGGATAATCCTAAAAAGGTGTTAGCATACGGGGTATTGTTAAAAATCGAGTCGGGCCATTTTGTAGATATTTTTACAGATTTTGTTCCTATGGGTTTTTAAAATTCAACAAAATATTATTTCATATAGTTCGAACCTGAATCGGACCTGATATGATTGAAAATCGATTTTCGGATAATCCTCAAAAGGGTTAGTAGACGAAATATTCTTAAAAATCGGGTCGGACCATTTCATGGACATTTTTACATATTTTGTTCCTACGGGTTATTAGGATTCAACAAAAAATTATTTGACGCATTTCGGACCTGAATCGGAGCTGATATAATCGAAACTCGATTTTCGGATATTCCCAAAGGGGTTAGTACACGGGATATTGTTAAAAATTGAGTCGGACCATTTTGTGGATATTTTTACATATTTTGTTCCTATGGGTTATTGGAATTCAATGAAATTTTATTTGGTGCCGGTGGGACCTGAATCGGGGCTGAAATGACCGAAACTCAGTTTTCGGATAATCCTCAAAGGGATTAGTACACGGGATATTGTTAAAAATCGAGTCAAACCATTTTATGGATATTTTTACATATTTTGTTCTTATGGGTTATTGGAATTCAATGAAATTTTATTTGACGTAATTCGGACCCGAATCGGAGCTGATATGATCGAAACCCGATTTTCGGATAATCCTAAAAAGGTGTTAGCATACGGGGTATTGTTAAAAATCGAGTCGGGCCATATTGTGGATATTTTTACAAATTTTGTTCCTATGGGTTATTAAAATTCAACAAAATTTTATTTGACGTAATTCGAACCTGAATCGGACCTGATATGATTGAAAATCGGTTTTCGGATAATCCTCAAAAGGGTTAGTTCACGAAATATTGTTAAAAATCGGGTCGGACCATTTCATGGACATTTTTACATATTTTGTTCCTACGGGTTATTGGGATTCAACAAAATTTTATTTGACGCGTTTCGGACCTGAATCGGAGCTGATATAATCGAAACTCGATTTTCGGATATTCCCAAAGGGGTTAGCACACGGGATATTGTTAAAAATTGAGTCGGACCATTTTGTGGATATTTTTACATATTTTGTTCCAATGGGTTATTGGAATTCAATGAAATTTTATTTGGTGCCGGTCGGACCTGAATCGGGGCTGAAATGACCGAAACTCGGTTTTCGGATAATCCTCAAAGGGGTTAGTACAGGGGATATTGTTAAAAATCGAGTCGAACCATTTTATGAATATTTTTACATATTTTGTTCTTATGGGTAATTGGAATTCAATGAAATTTTATTTGACGTAATTCGGACCCGAATAGGAGCTGATATGATCGAAACCCGACTTTCGAATAATCCTAAAATGGTGTTAGCATACGGGGTATTGTTAAAAATCGAGTCGGGCCATTTTGTGGATATTTTTACAGATTTTGTTCCTATGGGTTATTAAAATTCAACAAAATTTTATTTGACGTAGTTCGAACCTGAATCGGACCTGATATGATTGAAAATCGGTTTTCGGATAATCCTCAAAAGGGTAAGTACACGATATATTGTTAAAAATCGGGTCGAACCATTTCATGGTTATTTTTACATATTTTGTTCCTACGGGTTATTGGGATTCAACAAAATTTTATTTGACGCGTTTCGGACCTGAATCGGAGCTGATATAATCGATACTCGATTTTCGGATATTCCCAAAGGGGTTAGTACACGGGATATTGTTAAAAATTGAGTCGGACCATTTTGTTTATAATTTTACATATTTTGTTCCTATGGGTTATTGGAATTCAATGAAATTTTATTTGGTGCCGGTCGGACCTGAATCGGGGCTGAAATGACCGAAACTCGGTTTTCGGATAATCCTTAAAGGGATTAGTACACGGGATATTGTTAAAAATCGAGTCGAACCATTTTATGGATAGTTTTACATATTTTGTTCTTATGGGTTATTGGAATTCAATGAAATTTTATTTGACGTAATTCGGACCCGAATCGGAGCTGATATGATCGAAACCCGATTTTCGGATAATCCTAAAAAGGTGTTAGCATACGGGGTATTGTTAAAAATCGAGTCGGGCCATTTTGTAGATATTTTTACAGATTTTGTTCCTATGGGTTATTAAAATTCAACAAAATATTATTTGATATAGTTCGAACCTGAATCGGACCTGATATGATTGAAAATCGATTTTCGGATAATCCTCAAAAGGGTTAGTAGACGAAATATTCTTAAAAATCGGGTCGGACCATTTCATGGACATTTTTACATATTTTGTTCCTACGGGTTATTAGGATTCAACAAAAAATTATTTGACGCATTTCGGACCTGAATCGGAGCTGATATAATCGAAACTCGATTTTCGGATATTCCCAAAGGGGTTAGTACACGGGATATTGTTAAAAATTGAGTCGGACCATTTTGTGGATATTTTTACATATTTTGTTCCTATGGGTTATTGGAATTCAATGAAATTTTATTTGGTGCCGGTCGGACCTGAATCGGGGCTGAAATGACCGAAACTCAGTTTTCGGATAATCCTCAAAGGGGTTAGTACACGGGATATTGTTAAAAATTGAGTCGAACCATTTTATGGATATTTTTACATATTTTGTTCTTATGGGTTATTGGAATTCAATGAAATTTTATTTGACGTAATTCGGACCCGAATCGGAGCTGATATGATCGAAACCCGATTTTCGGATAATCCTAAAAAGGTGGTAGCATACGGGGTATTGTTAAAAATCGAGTCGGGCCATATTGTGGATATTTTTATAGATTTTGTTCCTATGGGTTATTAAAATTCAACAAAATTTTATTTGACGTAATTCGAACCTGAATCGGACCTGATATGATTGAAAATCGGTTTTCGGATAATCCTCAAAAGGGTTAGTTCACGAAATATTGTTAAAAATCGGGTCGGACCATTTCATGGACATTTTTACATATTTTGTTCCTACGGGTTATTGGGATTCAACAAAATTTTATTTGACGCGTTTCGGACCTGAATCGGAGCTGATATAATCGAAACTCGATTTTCGGATATTCCCAAAGGGGTTAGCACACGGGATATTGTTAAAAATTGAGTCGGACCATTTTGTGGATATTTTTACATATTTTGTTCCAATGGGTTATTGGAATTCAATGAAATTTTATTTGGTGCCGGTCGGACCTGAATCGGGGCTGAAATGACCGAAACTCGGTTTTCGGATAATCCTCAAAGGGGTTAGTACAGGGGATATTGTTAAAAATCGAGTCGAACCATTTTATGAATATTTTTACATATTTTGTTCTTATGGGTAATTGGAATTCAATGAAATTTTATTTGACGTAATTCGGACCCGAATAGGAGCTGATATGATCGAAACCCGACTTTCGAATAATCCTAAAATGGTGTTAGCATACGGGGTATTGTTAAAAATCGAGTCGGGCCATTTTGTGGATATTTTTACAGATTTTGTTCCTATGGGTTATTAAAATTCAACAAAATTTTATTTGACGTAGTTCGAACCTGAATCGGACCTGATATGATTGAAAATCGGTTTTCGGATAATCCTCAAAAGGGTTAGTACACGATATATTGTTAAAAATCGGGTCGAACCATTTCATGGTTATTTTTACATATTTTGTTCCTACGGGTTATTGGGATTCAACAAAATTTTATTTGACGCGTTTCGGACCTGAATCGGAGCTGATATAATCGATACTCGATTTTCGGATATTCCCAAAGGGGTTAGTACACGGGATATTGTTAAAAATTGAGTCGGACCATTTTGTTTATAATTTTACATATTTTGTTCCTATGGGTTATTGGAATTCAATGAAATTTTATTTGGTGCCGGTCGGACCTGAATCGGGGCTGAAATGACCGAAACTCGGTTTTCGGATAATCCTTAAAGGGATTAGTACACGGGATATTGTTAAAAATCGAGTCAAACCATTTTATGGATAGTTTTACATATTTTGTTCTTATGGGTTATTGGAATTCAATGAAATTTTATTTGACGTAATTCGGACCCGAATCGGAGCTGATATGATCGAAACCCGATTTTCGGATAATCCTAAAAAGGTGTTAGCATACGGGGTATTGTTAAAAATCGAGTCGGGCCATTTTGTAGATATTTTTACAGATTTTGTTCCTATGGGTTATTAAAATTCAACAAAATATTATTTGATATAGTTCGAACCTGAATCGGACCTGATATGATTGAAAATCGATTTTCGGATAATCCTCAAAAGGGTTAGTAGACGAAATATTCTTAAAAATCGGGTCGGACCATTTCATGGACATTTTTACATATTTTGTTCCTACGGGTTATTAGGATTCAACAAAAAATTATTTGACGCATTTCGGACCTGAATCGGAGCTGATATAATCGAAACTCGATTTTCGGATATTCCCAAAGGGGTTAGTACACGGGATATTGTTAAAAATTGAGTCGGACCATTTTGTGGATATTTTTACATATTTTGTTCCTATGGGTTATTGGAATTCAATGAAATTTTATTTGGTGCCGGTCGGACCTGAATCGGGGCTGAAATGACCGAAACTCAGTTTTCGGATAATCCTCAAAGGGGTTAGTACACGGGATATTGTTAAAAATTGAGTCGAACCATTTTATGGATATTTTTACATATTTTGTTCTTATGGGTTATTGGAATTCAATGAAATTTTATTTGACGTAATTCGGACCCGAATCGGAGCTGATATGATCGAAACCCGATTTTCGGATAATCCTAAAAAGGTGGTAGCATACGGGGTATTGTTAAAAATCGAGTCGGGCCATATTGTGGATATTTTTATAGATTTTGTTCCTATGGGTTATTAAAATTCAACAAAATTTTATTTGACGTAATTCGAACCTGAATCGGACCTGATATGATTGAAAATCGGTTTTCGGATAATCCTCAAAAGGGTTAGTTCACGAAATATTGTTAAAAATCGGGTCGGACCATTTCATGGACATTTTTACATATTTTGTTCCTACGGGTTATTGGGATTCAACAAAATTTTATTTGACGCGTTTCGGACCTGAATCGGAGCTGATATAATCGAAACTCGATTTTCGGATATTCCCAAAGGGGTTAGCACACGGGATATTGTTAAAAATTGAGTCGGACCATTTTGTGGATATTTTTACATATTTTGTTCCAATGGCTTATTGGAATTCAATGAAATTTTATTTGGTGCCGGTCGGACCTGAATCGGGGCTGAAATGACCGGAACTCGGTTTTCGGATAATCCTCAAAAGGGTTAGTACAGGGGATATTGTTAAAAATCGAGTCGAACCATTTTATGGATATTTTTACATATTTTGTTCTTATGCGTAATTGGAATTCAATGAAATTTTATTTGACGTAATTCGGACCCGAATCGGAGCTCATATGATCGAAACCCGACTTTCGAATAATCCTAAAATGGTGTTAGCATACGGGGTATTGTTAAAAATCGAGTCGGGCCATTTTGTGGATAGTTTTACAGATTTTGTTCCTATGGGTTATTAAAATTCAACAAAATTTTATTTGACGTAGTTCGAACCTGAATCGGACCTGATATGATTGAAAATCGGTTTTCGGATAATCCTCAAAAGGGTTAGTTCACGAAATATTGTTAAAAATCGGGTCGGACCATTTCATGGACATTTTTACATATTTTGTTCCTACGGGTTATTGGGATTCAACAAAATTTTATTTGACGCGTTTCGGACCTGAATCGGAGCTGATATAATCGATACTCGATTTTCGGATATTCCCAAATTGGTTAGTACACGGGATATTGTTAAAAATTGAGTCGGACCATTTTGTTTATAATTTTACATATTTTGTTCCTATGGGTTATTGGAATTCAATGAAATTTTATTTGGTGCCGGTCGGACCTGAATCGGGGCTGAAATGACCGAAACTCGGTTTTCGGATAATCCTTAAAGGGGTTAGTACACGGGATATTGTTAAAAATCGAGTCGAACCATTTTATGGATAGTTTTACATATTTTGTTCTTATGGGTTTTTGGAATTCAATGAAATTTTATTTGACGTAATTCGGACCCGAATCGGAGCTGATATGATCGAAACCCGATTTTCGGATAATCCTAAAAAGGTGTTAGCATACGGGGTATTGTTAAAAATCGAGTCGGGCCATTTTGTAGATATTTTTACAGATTTTGTTCCTATGGGTTATTAAAATTCAACAAAATATTATTTGATATAGTTCGAACCTGAATCGGACCTGATATGATTGAAAATCGATTTTCGGATAATCCTCAAAAGGGTTAGTAGACGAAATATTCTTAAAAATCGGGTCGGACCATTTCATGGACATTTTTACATATTTTGTTCCTACGGGTTATTAGGATTCAACAAAAAATTATTTGACGCATTTCGGACCTGAATCGGAGTTGATATAATCGAAACTCGATTTTCGGATATTCCCAAAGGGGTTAGGACACGGGATATTGTTAAAAATTGAGTCGGACCATTTTGTGGATATTTTTACATATTTTGTTCCTATGGGTTATTGGAATTCAATGAAATTTTATTTGGTGCCGGTGGGACCTGAATCGGGGCTGAAATGACCGAAACTCAGTTTTCGGATAATCCTCAAAGGGGTTAGTACACGGGATATTGTTAAAAATCGAGTCAAACCATTTTATGGATATTTTTACATATTTTGTTCTTATGGGTTATTGGAATTCAATGAAATTTTATTTGACGTAATTCGGACCCGAATCGGAGCTCATATGATCGAAACCCGACTTTCGAATAATCCTAAAATGGTGTTAGCATACGGGGTATTGTTAAAAATCGAGTCGGGCCATTTTGTGGATAGTTTTACAGATTTTGTTCCTATGGGTTATTAAAATTCAACAAAATTTTATTTGACGTAGTTCGAACCTGAATCGGACCTGATATGATTGAAAATCGGTTTTCGGATAATCCTCAAAAGGGTTAGTTCACGAAATATTGTTAAAAATCGGGTCGGACCATTTCATGGACATTTTTACATATTTTGTTCCTACGGGTTATTGGGATTCAACAAAATTTTATTTGACGCGTTTCGGACCTGAATCGGAGCTGATATAATCGATACTCGATTTTCGGATATTCCCAAATTGGTTAGTACACGGGATATTGTTAAAAATTGAGTCGGACCATTTTGTTTATAATTTTACATATTTTGTTCCTATGGGTTATTGGAATTCAATGAAATTTTATTTGGTGCCGGTCGGACCTGAATCGGGGCTGAAATGACCGAAACTCGGTTTTCGGATAATCCTTAAAGGGGTTAGTACACGGGATATTGTTAAAAATCGAGTCGAACCATTTTATGGATAGTTTTACATATTTTGTTCTTATGGGTTTTTGGAATTCAATGAAATTTTATTTGACGTAATTCGGACCCGAATCGGAGCTGATATGATCGAAACCCGATTTTCGGATAATCCTAAAAAGGTGTTAGCATACGGGGTATTGTTAAAAATCGAGTCGGGCCATTTTGTAGATATTTTTACAGATTTTGTTCCTATGGGTTATTAAAATTCAACAAAATATTATTTGATATAGTTCGAACCTGAATCGGACCTGATATGATTGAAAATCGATTTTCGGATAATCCTCAAAAGGGTTAGTAGACGAAATATTCTTAAAAATCGGGTCGGACCATTTCATGGACATTTTTACATATTTTGTTCCTACGGGTTATTAGGATTCAACAAAAAATTATTTGACGCATTTCGGACCTGAATCGGAGCTGATATAATCGAAACTCGATTTTCGGATATTCCCAAAGGGGTTAGTACACGGGATATTGTTAAAAATTGAGTCGGACCATTTTGTGGATATTTTTACATATTTTGTTCCTATGGGTTATTGGAATTCAATGAAATTTTATTTGGTGCCGGTGGGACCTGAATCGGGGCTGAAATGACCGAAACTCAGTTTTCGGATAATCCTCAAAGGGGTTAGTACACGGGATATTGTTAAAAATCGAGTCAAACCATTTTATGGATATTTTTACATATTTTGTTCTTATGGGTTATTGGAATTCAATGAAATTTTATTTGACGTAATTCGGACCCGAATCGGAGCTGATATGATCGAAACCCGATTTTCGGATAATCCTAAAAAGGTGTTAGCATACGGGGTATTGTTAAAAATCGAGTCGGGCCATATTGTGGATATTTTTACAAATTTTGTTCCTATGGGTTATTAAAATTCAACAAAATTTTATTTGACGTAATTCGAACCTGAATCGGACCTGATATGATTGAAAATCGGTTTTCGGATAATCCTCAAAAGGGTTAGTTCACGAAATATTGTTAAAAATCGGGTCGGACCATTTCATGGACATTTTTACATATTTTGTTCCTACGGGTTATTGGGATTCAATAAAATTTTATTTGACGCGTTTCGGACCTGAATCGGAGCTGATATAATCGAAACTCGATTTTCGGATATTCCCAAAGGGGTTAGCACACGGGATATTGTTAAAAATTGAGTCGGACCATTTTGTGGATATTTTTACATATTTTGTTCCAATGGCTTATTGGAATTCAATGAAATTTTATTTGGTGCCGGTCGGACCTGAATCGGGGCTGAAATGACCGGAACTCGGTTTTCGGATAATCCTCAAAAGGGTTAGTACAGGGGATATTGTTAAAAATCGAGTCGAACCATTTTATGGATATTTTTACATATTTTGTTCTTATGCGTAATTGGAATTCAATGAAATTTTATTTGACGTAATTCGGACCCGAATCGGAGCTCATATGATCGAAACCCGACTTTCGAATAATCCTAAAATGGTGTTAGCATACGGGGTATTGTTAAAAATCGAGTCGGGCCATTTTGTGGATAGTTTTACAGATTTTGTTCCTATGGGTTATTAAAATTCAACAAAATTTTATTTGACGTAGTTCGAACCTGAATCGGACCTGATATGATTGAAAATCGGTTTTCGGATAATCCTCAAAAGGGTTAGTTCACGAAATATTGTTAAAAATCGGGTCGGACCATTTCATGGACATTTTTACATATTTTGTTCCTACGGGTTATTGGGATTCAACAAAATTTTATTTGACGCGTTTCGGACCTGAATCGGAGCTGATATAATCGATACTCGATTTTCGGATATTCCCAAATTGGTTAGTACACGGGATATTGTTAAAAATTGAGTCGGACCATTTTGTTTATAATTTTACATATTTTGTTCCTATGGGTTATTGGAATTCAATGAAATTTTATTTGGTGCCGGTCGGACCTGAATCGGGGCTGAAATGACCGAAACTCGGTTTTCGGATAATCCTTAAAGGGGTTAGTACACGGGATATTGTTAAAAATCGAGTCGAACCATTTTATGGATAGTTTTACATATTTTGTTCTTATGGGTTTTTGGAATTCAATGAAATTTTATTTGACGTAATTCGGACCCGAATCGGAGCTGATATGATCGAAACCCGATTTTCGGATAATCCTAAAAAGGTGTTAGCATACGGGGTATTGTTAAAAATCGAGTCGGGCCATTTTGTAGATATTTTTACAGATTTTGTTCCTATGGGTTATTAAAATTCAACAAAATATTATTTGATATAGTTCGAACCTGAATCGGACCTGATATGATTGAAAATCGATTTTCGGATAATCCTCAAAAGGGTTAGTAGACGAAATATTCTTAAAAATCGGGTCGGACCATTTCATGGACATTTTTACATATTTTGTTCCTACGGGTTATTAGGATTCAACAAAAAATTATTTGACGCATTTCGGACCTGAATCGGAGCTGATATAATCGAAACTCGATTTTCGGATATTCCCAAAGGGGTTAGTACACGGGATATTGTTAAAAATTGAGTCGGACCATTTTGTGGATATTTTTACATATTTTGTTCCTATGGGTTATTGGAATTCAATGAAATTTTATTTGGTGCCGGTGGGACCTGAATCGGGGCTGAAATGACCGAAACTCAGTTTTCGGATAATCCTCAAAGGGGTTAGTACACGGGATATTGTTAAAAATCGAGTCAAACCATTTTATGGATATTTTTACATATTTTGTTCTTATGGGTTATTGGAATTCAATGAAATTTTATTTGACGTAATTCGGACCCGAATCGGAGCTGATATGATCGAAACCCGATTTTCGGATAATCCTAAAAAGGTGTTAGCATACGGGGTATTGTTAAAAATCGAGTCGGGCCATATTGTGGATATTTTTACAAATTTTGTTCCTATGGGTTATTAAAATTCAACAAAATTTTATTTGACGTAATTCGAACCTGAATCGGACCTGATATGATTGAAAATCGGTTTTCGGATAATCCTCAAAAGGGTTAGTTCACGAAATATTGTTAAAAATCGGGTCGGACCATTTCATGGACATTTTTACATATTTTGTTCCTACGGGTTATTGGGATTCAACAAAATTTTATTTGACGCGTTTCGGACCTGAATCGGAGCTGATATAATCGAAACTCGATTTTCGGATATTCCCAAAGGGGTTAGCACACGGGATATTGTTAAAAATTGAGTCGGACCATTTTGTGGATATTTTTACATATTTTGTTCCAATGGGTTATTGGAATTCAATGAAATTTTATTTGGTGCCGGTCGGACCTGAATCGGGGCTGAAATGACCGAAACTCGGTTTTCGGATAATCCTCAAAGGGGTTAGTACAGGGGATATTGTTAAAAATCGAGTCGAACCATTTTATGAATATTTTTACATATTTTGTTCTTATGGGTAATTGGAATTCAATGAAATTTTATTTGACGTAATTCGGACCCGAATAGGAGCTGATATGATCGAAACCCGACTTTCGAATAATCCTAAAATGGTGTTAGCATACGGGGTATTGTTAAAAATCGAGTCGGGCCATTTTGTGGATATTTTTACAGATTTTGTTCCTATGGGTTATTAAAATTCAACAAAATTTTATTTGACGTAGTTCGAACCTGAATCGGACCTGATATGATTGAAAATCGGTTTTCGGATAATCCTCAAAAGGGTTAGTACACGATATATTGTTAAAAATCGGGTCGAACCATTTCATGGTAATTTTTACATATTTTGTTCCTACGGGTTATTGGGATTCAACAAAATTTTATTTGACGCGTTTCGGACCTGAATCGGAGCTGATATAATCGATACTCGATTTTCGGATATTCCCAAAGGGGTTAGTACACGGGATATTGTTAAAAATTGAGTCGGACCATTTTGTTTATAATTTTACATATTTTGTTCCTATGGGTTATTGGAATTCAATGAAATTTTATTTGGTGCCGGTCGGACCTGAATCGGGGCTGAAATGACCGAAACTCGGTTTTCGGATAATCCTTAAAGGGATTAGTACACGGGATATTGTTAAAAATCGAGTCGAACCATTTTATGGATAGTTTTACATATTTTGTTCTTATGGGTTATTGGAATTCAATGAAATTTTATTTGACGTAATTCGGACCCGAATCGGAGCTGATATGATCGAAACCCGATTTTCGGATAATCCTAAAAAGGTGTTAGCATACGGGGTATTGTTAAAAATCGAGTCGGGCCATTTTGTAGATATTTTTACAGATTTTGTTCCTATGGGTTATTAAAATTCAACAAAATATTATTTGATATAGTTCGAACCTGAATCGGACCTGATATGATTGAAAATCGATTTTCGGATAATCCTCAAAAGGGTTAGTAGACGAAATATTTTTAAAAATCGGGTCGGACCATTTCATGGACATTTTTACATATTTTGTTCCTACGGGTTATTAGGATTCAACAAAAAATTATTTGACGCATTTCGGACCTGAATCGGAGCTGATATAATCGAAACTCGATTTTCGGATATTCCCAAAGGGGTTAGTACACGGGATATTGTTAAAAATTGAGTCGGACCATTTTGTGGATATTTTTACATATTTTGTTCCTATGGGTTATTGGAATTCAATGAAATTTTATTTGGTGCCGGTCGGACCTGAATCGGGGCTGAAATGACCGAAACTCAGTTTTCGGATAATCCTCAAAGGGGTTAGTACACGGGATATTGTTAAAAATTGAGTCGAACCATTTTATGGATATTTTTACATATTTTGTTCTTATGGGTTATTGGAATTCAATGAAATTTTATTTGACGTAATTCGGACCCGAATCGGAGCTGATATGATCGAAACCCGATTTTCGGATAATCCTAAAAAGGTGGTAGCATACGGGGTATTGTTAAAAATCGAGTCGGGCCATATTGTGGATATTTTTATAGATTTTGTTCCTATGGGTTATTAAAATTCAACAAAATTTTATTTGACGTAATTCGAACCTGAATCGGACCTGATATGATTGAAAATCGGTTTTCGGATAATCCTCAAAAGGGTTAGTACACGATATATTGTTAAAAATCGGGTCGAACCATTTCATGGTCATTTTTACATATTTTGTTCCTACGGGTTATTGGGATTCAACAAAATTTTATTTGACGCGTTTCGGACCTGAATCGGAGCTGATATAATCGATACTCGATTTTCGGATATTCCCAAAGGGGTTAGTACACGGGATATTGTTAAAAATTGAGTCGGACCATTTTGTTTATAATTTTACATATTTTGTTCCTATGGGTTATTGGAATTCAATGAAATTTTATTTGGTGCCGGTCGGACCTGAATCGGGGCTGAAATGACCGAAACTCGGTTTTCGGATAATCCTTAAAGGGATTAGTACACGGGATATTGTTAAAAATCGAGTCGAACCATTTTATGGATAGTTTTACATATTTTGTTCTTATGGGTTATTGGAATTCAATGAAATTTTATTTGACGTAATTCGGACCCGAATCGGAGCTCATATGATCGAAACCCGATTTTCGGATAATCCTAAAAAGGTGTTAGCATACGGGGTATTGTTAAAAATCGAGTCGGGCCATTTTGTAGATAGTTTTACAGATTTTGTTCCTATGGGTTATTAAAATTCAACAAAATTTTATTTGACGTAGTTCGAACCTGAATCGGACCTGATATGATTGAAAATCGGTTTTCGGATAATCCTCAAAAGGGTTAGTACACGAAATATTGTTAAAAATCGGGTCGGACCATTTCATGGATATTTTTACATATTTTGTTCCTACGGGTTATTGGGATTCAACAAAATTTTATTTGACGCGTTTCGGACCTGAATCGGAGCTGATATAATCGATACTCGATTTTCGGATATTCCCAAAGGGGTTAGTACACGGGATATTGTTAAAAATTGAGTCCGACCATTTTGTGGATATTTTTACATATTTTGTTCCTATGGGTTATTGGAATTCAATGAAATTTTATTTGGTGCCGTTCGGACTTGAATCGGGGCTGAAATGACCGAAACTCGGTTTTCGGATAATTCTCAAAGGAGTTAGTACACGGGATATTGTTAAAAATCAAGTCTGACCATTTTGTGGATATTTTTACATATTTTGTTCTTATGGGTTATTGGAATTCAACGAAATTTTATTTGACGCAGTTCGGACCGGAATCGGAGCTGATATGATCGAAACTCGGTTTTGGAACCATGAACCCTAAACCCTAAATCCTAAACCTTAAACCCCTAAACCCTAAACCTTAGACCCTAAACCCTAAAATCTTAAACCCTCAAACCCTAAACCTTAAAACCTAAACCATAAACCTTAAACCCTAAACCCTAAACCAGCATTCAACCAAATTTTATTTGACGCGGTTCAGACTTAAAAATCGAGTCGGACCACTTTGTGGATATTTTTACATATTTGGTTCCTATGGGTTATTGGAATTCAATGAAATTTTATTTGACGCAGTTCGGACCAGAATCGGAGCTGATATGTTCTAAACTCGGCTTTCGGAAAATTCTCAAAGGGGTTAGTACGCGGGATATTGCTAAAAATCCAGTCGGACAATTTTGTGGATATTTTTATATATTTTGTTCCTATGGGTTATTAAAATTCAACAAAATTTTATTTGACGTAGTTCGAACCTAAATCGGACCTGATATGATTGAAAATCGGTTTTCGGATAATCCTCAAAGAGGTTAGTACACGAAATTGGGATTATTGGGATTCAACAAAAATTTATTTGACGCATTTCGGACCTGAATCGGAAATGATATAATCGAAACTCGATTTTCGGATATTCCCAAAGGGGTTAGTACACGTGATATTGTTAAAAATTGAGTCAAACTATTTTGTGGATATTTTTACATATTTTGTTCCTATGGGTTATTGGAATTCAATGAAATTTTATTTGGTGCCGTTCGGACCTGAATCGGGGCTGAAATGATCGAAATTCGGTTTTCGGATAATTCTCAAAGGGGTTAGTACACGGGATATTGTTAAAAATCAAGTCGGACCATTTTGTGGATATTTTTACATATTTTGTTCTTATGGGTTATTGGAATTCAACGAAATTTTATTTGATGCAGTTCGGACCGGAATCGGAGCTGATATGATCGAAACTCGGTTTTTGGAACCATGAACCCTAAACCCTAAATCCTAAACCTTAAACCCCTAAACCCTAAACCTTAGACCCTAAACCCTAAAATCTTAAACCCTCAAACCCTAAACCCTAAAACCTAAACCCTAAACCTTAAACCCTAAACCCTAAACCAGCATTCAACCAAATTTTATTTGACGCGGTTCAGACTTAAAAATCGAGTCGGACCACTTTGTGGATATTTTTACATATTTGGTTCCTATGGGTTATTGGAATTCAATGAAATTTTATTTGACGCAGTTCGGACCAGAATCGGAGCTGATATGTTCTAAACTCGGCTTTCGGAAAATTCTCAAAGGGGTTAGTACACGGGATATTGGTAAAAATCCAGTCGGACCATTTTATGGATATTTTTATATATTTTGTTCCTATGGGTTATTAAAATTCAAAAAAATTTTATTTGACGTAGTTCGAACCTGAATCGGACCTGATATGATTGAAAATCGGTTTTCGGATAATCCTCAAAGAGGTTAGTACACGAAATTTTGTTAAAAATCGGGTCGGACCATTTCATGGACATTTTTACATATTTTGTTCCTATGGGTTATTGGGATTCAACAAAAATTTATTTGACGCATTTCGGACCTGAATCGGAACTGATATAATCGAAACTCGATTTTCGGATATTCCCAAAGGGTTAGTACACGGGATATTGTTAAAAATTGAGTCAAACTATTTTGTGGATATTTTTACATATTTTGTTCTTATGGGTTATTGGAATTCAATGAAATTTTATTTGGTGCCGTTCGGACCTGAATCGGGGCTGAAATGATCGAAATTCGGTTTTCGGATAATTCTCAAAGGGGTTAGTACACGGGATATTGTTAAAAATCAAGTCGGACCATTTTGTGGATATTTTTACATATTTTGTTCTTATGGGTTATTGGAATTCAACTAAATTTTATTTGACGCAGTTCGGACCGGAATCGGAGCTGATATGATCGAAACTCGGTTTTTGGAACCATGAACCCTAAACCCTAAATCCTAAACCTTAAACCCCTAAACCCTAAACCTTAGACCCTAAACCCTAAAATCTTAAACCCTCAAACCCTAAACCCTAAAACCTAAACCTTAAACCTTAAACCCTAAACCCTAAACCAGCATTCAACCAAATTTTATTTGACGCGGTTCAGACTTAAAAATCGAGTCGGACCACTTTGTGGATATTTTTACATATTTGGTTCCTATGGGTTATTGGAATTCAATGAAATTTTATTTGACGCAGTTCGGACCAGAATCGGAGTTGATATGTTCTAAACTCGGCTTTCGGAAAATTCTCAAAGGGGTTAGTACACGGGATATTGATAAAAATCCAGTCGGACCATTTTGTGGATATTTTTATATATTTTGTTCCTACGGGTTATTAAAATTCAAAAAAATTTTATTTGACGTAGTTCGAACCTGAATCGGACCTGATATGATTGAAAATCGGTCTTCGGATAATCCTCAAAGAGGTTAGTACACGAAATATTGTTAAAAATCGGGTCGGACCATTTCATGGACATTTTTACATATTTTGTTCCTATGGGTTATTGGGATTCAACAAAAATTTATTTGACGCATTTCGGACCTGAATCGGAACTGATATAATCGAAACTCGATTTTCGGATATTCCCAAAGGGTTAGTACACGGGATATTGTTAAAAATTGAGTCAAACTATTTTGTGGATATTTTTACATATTTTGTTCCTATGGGTTATTGGAATTCAATGAAATTTTATTTGGTGCCGTTCGGACCTGAATCGGGGCTGAAATGATCGAAATTCGGTTTTCGGATAATTCTCAAAGGGGTTAGTACACGGGATATTGTTAAAAATCAAGTCGGACCATTTTGTGGATATTTTTACATATTTTGTTCTTATGGGTTATTGGAATTCAACTAAATTTTATTTGACGCAGTTCGGACCGGAATCGGAGCTGATATGATCGAAACTCGGTTTTTGGAACCATGAACCCTAAACCCTAAATCCTAAACCTTAAACCCCTAAACCCTAAACCTTAGACCCTAAACCCTAAAATCTTAAACCCTCAAACCCTAAACCCTAAAACCTAAACCTTAAACCTTAAACCCTAAACCCTAAACCAGCATTCAACCAAATTTTATTTGACGCGGTTCAGACTTAAAAATCGAGTCGGACCACTTTGTGGATATTTTTACATATTTGGTTCCTATGGGTTATTGGAATTCAATGAAATTTTATTTGACGCAGTTCGGACCAGAATCGGAGTTGATATGTTCTAAACTCGGCTTTCGGAAAATTCTCAAAGGGGTTAGTACACGGGATATTGATAAAAATCCAGTCGGACCATTTTGTGGATATTTTTATATATTTTGTTCCTACGGGTTATTAAAATTCAAAAAAATTTTATTTGACGTAGTTCGAACCTGAATCGGACCTGATATGATTGAAAATCGGTCTTCGGATAATCCTCAAAGAGGTTAGTACACGAAATATTGTTAAAAATCGGGTCGGACCATTTCATGGACATTTTTACATATTTTGTTCCTATGGGTTATTGGGATTCAACAAAAATTTATTTGACGCATTTCGGACCTGAATCGGAATTGATATAATCGAAACTCGATTTTCGGATATTCCCAAAGGGCATGGGATATTGTTAAAAATTGAGTCAAACTATTTTGTGGATATTTTTACATATTTTGTTCCTATGGATTATTGGAATTCAATGAAATTTTATTTGGTGCCGTTCGGACCTGAATCGGGGCTGAAATGATCGAAATTCGGTTTTCGGATAATTCTCAAAGGGGTTAGTACACGGGATATTGTTAAAAATCAAGTCGGACCATTTTGTAGATATTTTTACATATTTTGTTCTTATGGGTTATTGGAATTCAACGAAATTTTATTTGACGCAATTCGGACCGGAATCGGAGCTGATATGATCGAAACTCGGTTTTTGGAACCATGAACCCTAAACCCTAAATCCTAAACCTTAAACCCCTAAACCCTAAACCTTAGACCCTAAACCCTAAAATCTTAAACCCTCAAACCCTAAACCCTAAAACCTAAACACTAAACCTTAAACCCTAAACCCTAAACCAGCATTCAACCAAATTTTATTTGACGCGGTTCAGACTTAAAAATCTAGTCGGACCACTTTGTGGATATTTTTACATATTTGGTTCCTATGGGTTATTGGAATTCAATGAAATTTTATTTGACGCAGTTCGGACCAGAATCGGAGCTGATATGTTCTAAACTCGGCTTTCGGAAAATTCTCAAAGGGGTTAGTACACGGGATATTGCTAAAAATCCAGTCAGACCATTTTGTGGATATTTTTATATATTTTGTTCCTATGGGTTATTAAAATTCAACAAAATTTTATTTAACGTAGTTCGAACCTGAATCGGACCTGATATGATTGAAAATCGGTTTTCGGATAATCCTCAAAGAGGTTAGTACACGAAATATTGTTAAAAATCGGGTCGGACCATTTCATGGACATTTTTACATATTTTGTTCCTATGGGTTATTGGGATTCAACAAAAATTTATTTGACGCATTTCGGACCTGAATCGGAACTGATATAATCGAAACTCGATTTTCGGATATTCCCAAAGGGGTTAGTACACGGAATATTGTTAAAAATTGAGTCAAACTATTTTGTGGATATTTTTACATATTTTGTTCCTATGGGTTATTGGAATTCAATGAAATTTTATTTGGTGCCGTTCGGACCTGAATCGGGGCTGAAATGATCGAAATTCGGTTTTCGGATAATTCTCAAAGGGGTTAGTACACGGGATATTGTTAAAATCAAGTCGGAACATTTTGTGGATATTTTTACATATTTTGTTCTTATGGGTTATTGGAATTCAACGAAATTTTATTTGACGCAGTTCGGACCGGAATCAGAGCTGATATGATCGAAACTCGGTTTTTGGAACCATGAACCCTAAACCCTAAATCCTAAACCTTAAACCCCTAAACCCTAAACCTTAGACCCTAAACCCTAAAATTTTAAACCCTCAAACCCTAAACCCTAAAACCTAAACCCTAAACCTTAAACCCTAAACCCTAAACCAGCATTCAACCAAATTTTATTTGACGCGGTTCAGACTTAAAAATCGAGTCGGACCACTTTGTGGATATTTTTACATATTTGGTTCCTATGGGTTATTGGAATTCAATGAAATTTTATTTGACGCAGTTCGGACCAGCATCGGAGCTGATATGTTCTAAACTCGGCTTTCGGAAAATTCTCAAAGGGGTTAGTGCACGGGATATTGCTAAAAATCCAGTCGGACCATTTTGTGGATATTTTTATATATTTTGTTCCTATGGGTTATTAAAATTCAAAAAAATTTTATTTGACGTAGTTCGAACCTGAATCGGACCTGATACGATTGAAAATCGGTTTTCGGATAATCCTCAAAGAGGTTAGTACACGAAATATTGTTAAAAATCGGGTCGGACCATTTCATGGACATTTTTACATATTTTGTTCCTATGGGTTATTGGGATTCAACAAAAATTTATTTGACGCATTTCGGACCTGAATCGGAACTGATATAATCGAAACTCGATTTTCGGATATTCCCAAAGGGCACGGGATATTGTTAAAAATTGAGTCCAACTATTTTGTGGATATTTTTACATATTTCGTTCCTATGGGTTATTGGAATTCAATGAAATTTTATTTGGTGCCGTTCGGACCTGAATCGGGGCTGAAATGATCGAAATTCGGTTTTCGGATAATTCTCAAAGGGGTTAGTACACGGGATATTGTTAAAAATCAAGTCGGACCATTTTGTAGATATTTTTACATATTTTGTTCTTATGGGTTATTGGAATTCAACGAAATTTTATTTGACGCAATTCGGACCGGAATCGGAGCTGATATGATCGAAACTCGGTTTTTGGAACCATGAACCCTAAACCCTAAATCCTAAACCTTAAACCCCTAAACCCTAAACCTTAGACCCTAAACCCTAAAATCTTAAACCCTCAAACCCTAAACCCTAAAACCTAAACACTAAACCTTAAACCCTAAACCCTAAACCAGCATTCAACCAAATTTCATTTGACGCGGTTCAGACTTAAAAATCGAGTCGGACCACTTTGTGGATATTTTTACATATTTGGTTCCTATGGGTTATTGGAATTCAATGAAATTTTATTTGACGCAGTTCGGACCAGAATCGGAGCTGATATGTTCTAAACTCGGCTTTCGGAAAATTCTCAAAGGGCTTAGTACACGGGATATTGCTAAAAATCCAGTCGGACCATTTTGTGGATATTATTATATATTTTGTTCCTATGGGTTATTAAAATTCAACAAAATTTTATTTGACGTAGTTCGAACCTGAATCGGACCTGATATGATTGAAAATCGATTTTCGGATAATCCTCAAAGAGGTTAGTACACGAAATATTGTTAAAAATCGGGTCGGACCATTTCATGGACATTTTTACATATTTTGTTCCTATGGGTTATTGGGATTCAACAAAAATTTATTTGACGCATTTCGGACCTGAATCGGAACTGATATAATCGAAACTCGATTTTCGGATATTCCCAAAGGGGTTAGTACACGGGATATTGTTAAAAATTGAGTCAAACTATTTTGTGGATATTTTTACATATTTTGTTCCTATGGGTTATTGGAATTCAATGAAATTTTATTTGGTGCCGTTCGGACCTGAATCGGGGCTGAAATGATCGAAATTCGGTTTTCGGATAATTCTCAAAGGGGTTAGTACACGGGATATTGTTAAAAATCAAGTCGGACCATTTTGTGGATATTTTTACATATTTTGTTCTTATGGGTTATTGGAATTCAACAAAATTTTATTTGACGCAGTTCGGACCGGAATCGGAGCTGATATGATCGAAACTCGGTTTTTGGAACCATGAACCCTAAACCCTAAATCCTAAACCTTAAACCCCTAAACCCTAAACCTTAGACCCTAAACCCTAAAATCTTCAACCCTCAAACCCTAAACCCTAAACCCTAAACCAGCATTCAACCAAATTTTATTTGACGCGGTTCAGACTTAAAAATCGAGTCGGACCACTTTGTGGATATTTTTACATATTTGGTTCCTATGGGTTATTGGAATTCAATGAAATTTTATTTGACGCAGTTCGGACCAGAATCGGAGCAGATATGTTCTAAACTCGGCTTTCGGAAAATTCTCAAAGGGGTTAGTACACGGGATATTGCTAAAAATCCAGTCGGACCATTTTGTGGATATTTTTATATATTTTGTTCCTATGGGTTATTAAAATTCAACAAAATTTTATTTGACGTAGTTCGAAGCTGAATCGGACCTGATATGATTGAAAATCGGTTTTCGGATAATCCTCAAAGAGGTTAGTACACGAAATATTGTTAAAAATCGGGTCGGACCATTTCATGGACATTTTTACATATTTTGTTCCTATGGGTTATTGGGATTCAACAAAAATTTATTTGACGCATTTCGGACCAGAATCGGAACTGATATAATCGAAACTCGATTTTCGGATATTCCCAAAGGGCACGGGATATTGTTAAAAATTGAGTCAAACTATTTTGTGGATATTTTTACATATTTTGTTCCTATGGGTTATTGGAATTCAATGAAATTTTATTTGGTGCCGTTCGGACCTGAATCGGGGCTGAAATGATCGAAATTCGGTTTTCGGATAATTCTCAAAGGGGTTAGTACACGGGATATTGTTAAAAATCAAGTCGGACCATTTTGTAGATATTTTTACATATTTTGTTCTTATGGGTTATTGGAATTCAACGAAATTTTATTTGACGCAATTCGGACCGGAATCGGAGCTGATATGATCGAAACTCGGTTTTTGGAACCATGAACCCTAAACCCTAAATCCTAAACCTTAAACCCCTAAACCCTAAACCTTAGACCCTAAACCCTAAAATCTTAAACCCTCAAACCCTAAACCCTAAACCAGCATTCAACCAAATTTTATTTGACGCGGTTCAGACTTAAAAATCGAGTCGGACCACTTTGTGGATATTTTTACATATTTGGTTCCTATGGGTTATTGGAATTCAATGAAATTTTATTTGACGCAGTTCGAGCCAGAATCGGAGCTGATATGTTCTAAACTCGGCTTTCGGAAAATTCTCAAAGGGGGTTAGTACACGGGATATTGCTAAAAATCCAGTCGGACCATTTTGTGGATATTTTTATATATTTTGTTCCTATGGGTTATTAAAATTCAACAAAATTTTATTTGACGTAGTTCGAACCTGAATCGGACCTGATATGATTGAAAATCGGTTTTCGGATAATCCTCAAAGAGGTTAGTACACGAAATATTGTTAAAAATTGGGTCGGACCATTTCATGGACATTTTTACATATTTTGTTCCTATGGGTTATTGGGATTCAACAAAAATTTATTTGACGCATTTCGGACCTGAATCGAAACAGATATAATCGAAACTCGATTTTCGGATATTCCCAAAGGGGTTAGTACACGGGATATTGTTAAAAATTGAGTCAAACTATTTTGTGGATATTTTTACATATTTTGTTCCAATGGGTTATTGGAATTCAATGAAATTTTATTTGGTGCCGTTCGGACCTGAATCGGGGCTGAAATGATCGAAATTCGGTTTTCGGATAATTCTCAAAGGAGTTAGTACACGGGATATTGTTAAAAATCAAGTCGGACCATTTTGTGGATATTTTTACATATTTTGTTCTTATGGGTTATTGGAATTCAACAAAATTTTATTGGACGCAGTTCGGACCGGAATCGGAGCTGATATGATCGAAACTCGGTTTTTGGAACCATGAACCCTAAACCCTAAATCCTAAACCTTAAACCCCTAAACCCTAAACCTTAGACCCTAAACCCTAAAATCTTAAACCCTCAAACCCTAAACCCTAAACCAGCATTCAACCAAATTTTATTTGACGCGGTTCAGACTTAAAAATCGAGTCGGACCACTTTGTGGATATTTTTACATATTTGGTTCCTATGGGTTATTGGAATTCAATGAAATTTTATTTGACGCAGTTCGGACCAGAATCGGAGCTGATATGTTCTAAACTCGGCTTTCGGAAAATTCTCAAAGGGGTTAGTACACGGGATATTGCTAAAAATCCAGTCGGACCATTTTGTGGATATTTTTATATATTATGTTCCTATGGGTTATTAAAATTCAACAAAATTTTATTTGACGTAGTTCGAACCTGAATCGGACCTGATATGATTGAAAATCGGTTTTCGAATAATCCTCAAAGAGGTTAGTACACGAAATATTGTTAAAAATCGGGTCGGACCATTTCATGGACATTTTTACATATTTTGTTCCTATGGGTTATTGGGATTCAACAAAAATTTATTTGACGCATTTCGGACCTGAATCGGAACTGATATAATCGAAACTCAATTTTCGGATATTCCCAAAGGGGTTAGTACACGGGATATTGTTAAAAATTGAGTCAAACTATTTTGTGGATATTTTTACATATTTTGTTCCTATGGGTTATTGGAATTCAATGAAATTTTATTTGGTGCCGTTCGGACCTGAATCGGGGCTGAAATGATCGAAATTCGGTTTTCGGATAATTCTCAAAGGGGTTAGTACACGGGATATTGTTAAAAATCAAGTCGGACCATTTTGTAGATATTTTTACATATTTTGTTCTTATGGGTTATTGGAATTCAACGAAATTTTATTTGACGCAATTCGGACCGGAATCGGAGCTGATATGATCGAAACTCGGTTTTTGGAACCATGAACCCTAAACCCTAAATCCTAAACCTTAAACCCCTAAACCCTAAACCTTAGACCCTAAACCCTAAAATCATAAACCCTCAAACCCTAAACCCTAAAACCTAAACACTAAACCTTAAACCCTAAACCCTAAACCAGCATTCAACCAAATTTCATTTGACGCGGTTCAGACTTAAAAATCGAGTCGGACCACTTTGTGGATATTTTTACATATTTGGTTCCTATGGGTTATTGGAATTCAATGAAATTTTATTTGACGCAGTTCGGACCAGAATCGGAGCTGATATGTTCTAAACTCGGCTTTCGGAAAATTCTCAAAGGGCTTAGTACACGGGATATTGCTAAAAATCCTGTCGGACCATTTTGTGGATATTTTTATATATTTTGTTCCTATGGGTTATTAAAATTCAACAAAATTTTATTTGACGTAGTTCGAACCTGAATCGGACCTGATATGATTGAAAATCGGTTTTCGGATAATCCTCAAAGAGGTTAGTACACGAAATATTGTTAAAAATCGGGTCGGACCATTTCATGGACATTTTTACATATTTTGTTCCTATGGGTTATTGGGATTCAACAAAAATTTATTTGACGCATTTCGGACCTGAATCGGAACTGATATAATCGAAACTCGATTTTCGGATATTCCCAAAGGGGTTAGTACACGGGATATTGTTAAAAATTGAGTCAAACTATTTTGTGGATATTTTTACATATTTTGTTCCTATGGGTTATTGGAATTCAATGAAATTTTATTTGGTGCCGTTCGGACCTGAATCGGGGCTGAAATGATCGAAATTCGGTTTTCGGATAATTCTCAAAGGGGTTAGTACACGGGATATTGTTAAAAATCAAGTCGGACCATTTTGTGGATATTTTTACATATTTTGTTCTTATGGGTTATTGGAATTCAACAAAATTTTATTTGACGCAGTTCGGACCGGAATCGGAGCTGATATGATCGAAACTCGGTTTTTGGAACCATGAACCCTAAACCCTAAATCCTAAACCTTAAACCCCTAAACCCTAAACCTTAGACCCTAAACCCTAAAATCTTAAACCCTCAAACCCTAAACCCTAAACCCTAAACCAGCATTCAACCAAATTTTATTTGACGCGGTTCAGACTTAAAAATCGAGTCGGACCACTTTGTGGATATTTTTACATATTTGGTTCCTATGGGTTATTGGAATTCAATGAAATTTTATTTGACGCAGTTCGGACCAGAATCGGAGCTGATATGTTCTAAACTCGGCTTTCGGAAAATTCTCAAAGGGGTTAGTACACGGGATATTGCTAAAAATCCAGTCGGACCATTTTGTGGATATTTTTATATATTTTGTTCCTATGGGTTATTAAAATTCAACAAAATTTTATTTGACGTAGTTCGAAGCTGAATCGGACCTGATATGATTGAAAATCGGTTTTCGGATAATCCTCAAAGAGGTTAGTACACGAAATATTGTTAAAAATCGGGTCGGACCATTTCATGGACATTTTTACATATTTTGTTCCTATGGGTTATTGGGATTCAACAAAAATTTATTTGACGCATTTCGGACCTGAATCGGAACTGATATAATCGAAACTCGATTTTCGGATATTCCCAAAGGGCACGGGATATTGTTAAAAATTGAGTCAAACTATTTTGTGGATATTTTTACATATTTTGTTCCTATGGGTTATTGGAATTCAATGAAATTTTATTTGGTGCCGTTCGGACCTGAATCGGGGCTGAAATGATCGAAATTCGGTTTTCGGATAATTCTCAAAGGGGTTAGTACACGGGATATTGTTAAAAATCAAGTCGGACCATTTTGTAGATATTTTTACATATTTTGTTCTTATGGGTTATTGGAATTCAACGAAATTTTATTTGACGCAATTCGGACCGGAATCGGAGCTGATATGATCGAAACTCGGTTTTTGGAACCATGAACCCTAAACCCTAAATCCTAAACCTTAAACCCCTAAACCCTAAACCTTAGACCCTAAACCCTAAAATCTTAAACCCTCAAACCCTAAACCCTAAACCCTAAACCAGCATTCAACCAAATTTTATTTGACGCGGTTCAGACTTAAAAATCGAGTCGGACCACTTTGTGGATATTTTTACATATTTGGTTCCTATGGGTTATTGGAATTCAATGAAATTTTATTTGACGCAGTTCGGACCAGAATCGGAGCTGATATGTTCTAAACTCGGCTTTCGGAAAATTCTCAAAGGGGTTAGTACACGGGATATTGCTAAAAATCCAGTCGGACCATTTTGTGGATATTTTTATATATTTTGTTCCTATGGGTTATTAAAATTCAACAAAATTTTATTTGACGTAGTTCGAAGCTGAATCGGACCTGATATGATTGAAAATCGGTTTTCGGATAATCCTCAAAGAGGTTAGTACACGAAATATTGTTAAAAATCGGGTCCGACCATTTCATGGACATTTTTACATATTTTGTTCCTATGGGTTATTGGGATTCAACAAAAATTTTTTTGACGCATTTCGGACCTGAATCGGAACTGATATAATCGAAACTCGATTTTCGGATATTCCCAAAGGGGTTAGTACACGGGATATTGTTAAAAATTGAGTCAAACTATTTTGTGGATATTTTTACATATTTTGTTCCTATGGGTTATTGGAATTCAATGAAATTTTATTTGGTGCCGTTCGGACCTGAATCGGGGCTGAAATGATCGAAATTCGGTTTTCGGATAATTCTCAAAGGGGTTAGTACACGGGATATTGTTAAAAATCAAGTCGGACCATTTTGTGGATATTTTTACATATTTTGTTCTTATGGGTTATTGGAATTCAACAAAATTTTATTTGACGCAGTTCGGACCGGAATCGGAGCTGATATGATCGAAACTCGGTTTTTGGAACCATGAACCCTAAACCCTAAATCCTAAACTTTAAACCCCTAAACCCTAAACCTTAGACCCTAAACCCTAAAATCTTAAACCCTCAAACCCTAAACCCTAAACCAGCATTCAACCAAATTTTATTTGACGCGGTTCAGACTTAAAAATCGAGTCGGACCACTTTGTGGATATTTTTACATATTTTGTTCCTATGGGTTATTGGAATTCAATGAAATTTTATTTGACGCAGTTCGGACCAGAATCGGAGCTGATATGTTCTAAACTCGGCTTTCGGAAAATTCTCAAAGGGGTTAGTACACGGGATATTGCTAAAAATCCAGTCGGACCATTTTGTGGATATTTTTATATATTTTGTTCCTATGGGTTATTAAAATTCAAAAAAATTTTATTTGACGTAGTTCGAACCTGAATCGGACCTGATATGATTGAAAATCGGTTTTCGGATAATCCTCAAAGAGGTTAGTACACGAAATATTGTTAAAAATCGGGTCGGACCATTTCATGGACATTTTTACATATTTTGTTCCTATGGGTTATTGGGATTCAACAAAAATTTATTTGACGCATTTCGGACCTGAATCGGAACTGATATAATCGAAACTCGATTTTCGGATATTCCCAAAGGGCACGGGATATTGTTAAAAATTGAGTCAAACTATTTTGTGGATATTTTTACATATTTTGTTCCTATGGGTTATTGGAATTTAATGAAATTTTATTTGGTGCCGTTCGGACCTGAATCGGGGCTGAAATGATCGAAATTCGGTTTTCGGATAATTCTCAAAGGGGTTAGTACACGGGATATTGTTAAAAATCAAGTCGGACCATTTTGTAGATATTTTTACATATTTTGTTCTTATGGGTTATTGGAATTCAACGAAATTTTATTTGACGCAATTCGGACCGGAATCGGAGCTGATATGACCGAAACTCGGTTTTTGGAACCATGAACCCTAAACACTAAATCCTAAACCTTAAACCCCTAAACCCTAAACCTTAGACCCTAAACCCTAAAATCTTAAACCCTCAAACCCTAAACCCTAAAACCTAAACCTTAAACCCTAAACCCTAAACCAGCATTCAACCAAATTTTATTTGACGCGGTTCAGACTTAAAAATCGAGTCGGACCACTTTGTGGATATTTTTACATATTTGGTTCCTATGGGTTATTGGAATTCAATGAAATTTTATTTGACGCAGTTCGGACCAGAATCGGAGCTGATATGTTCTAAACTCGGCTTTCGGAAAATTCTCAAAGGGGTTAGTACACGGGATATTGCTAAAAATCCAGTCGGACCATTTTGTGGATATTTTTATATATTTTGTTCCTATGGGTTATTAAAATTCAACAAAATTTTATTTGACGTAGTTCGAAGCTGAATCGGACTTGATATGATTGAAAATCGGTTTTCGGATAATCCTCAAAGAGGTTAGTACACGAAATATTGTTAAAAATCGGGTCGGACCATTTCATGGACATTTTTACATATTTTGTTCCTATGGGTTATTGGGATTCAACAAAAATTTATTTGACGCATTTCGGACCTGAATCGGAACTGATATAATCGAAACTCAATTTTCGGATATTCCCAAAGGGGTTAGTACACGGGATATTGTTAAAAATTGAGTCAAACTATTTTGTGGATATTTTTACATATTTTGTTCCTATGGGTTATTGGAATTCAATGAAATTTTATTTGGTGCCGTTCGGACCTGAATCGGGGCTGAAATGATCGAAATTCGGTTTTCGGATAATTCTCAAAGGGGTTAGTACACGGGATATTGTTAAAAATCAAGTCGGACCATTTTGTAGATATTTTTACATATTTTGTTCTTATGGGTTATTGGAATTCAACGAAATTTTATTTGACGCAATTCGGACCGGAATCGGAGCTGATATGATCGAAACTCGGTTTTTGGAACCATGAACCCTAAACCCTAAATCCTAAACCTTAAACCCCTAAACCCTAAACCTTAGACCCTAAACCCTAAAATCTTAAACCCTCAAACCCTAAACCCTAAAACCTAAACACTAAACCTTAAACCCTAAACCAGCATTCAACCAAATTTCATTTGACGCGGTTCAGACTTAAAAATCGAGTCGGACCACTTTGTGGATATTTTTACATATTTGGTTCCTATGGGTTATTGGAATTCAATGAAATTTTATTTGACGCAGTTCGGACCAGAATCGGAGCTGATATGTTCTAAACTCGGCTTTCGGAAAATTCTCAAAGGGCTTAGTACACGGGATATTGCTAAAAATCCAGTCGGACCATTTTGTGGATATTTTTATATATTTTGTTCATATGGGTTATTAAAATTCAACAAAATTTTATTTGAAGTAGTTCGAACCTGAATTGGACCTGATATGATTGAAAATCGGTTTTCGGATAATCCTCAAAGAGGTTAGTACACGAAATATTGTTAAAAATCGGGTCGGACCATTTCATGGACATTTTTACATATTTTGTTCCTATGGGTTATTGGGATTCAACAAAAATTTATTTGACGCATTTCGGACCTGAATCGGAACTGATATAATCGAAACTCGATTTTCGGATATTCCCAAAGGGGTTAGTACACGGGATATTGTTAAAAATTGAGTCAAACTATTTTGTGGATATTTTTACATATTTTGTTCCTATGGGTTATTGGAATTCAATGAAATTTTATTTGGTGCCGTTCGGACCTGAATCGGGGCTGAAATGATCGAAATTCGGTTTTCGGATAATTATCAAAGGGGTTAGTACACGGGATATTGTTAAAAATCAAGTCGGACCATTTTGTGGATATTTTTACATATTTTGTTCTTATGGGTTATTGGAATTCAACAAAATTTTATTTGACGCAGTTCGGACCGGAATCGGAGCTGATATGATCGAAACTCGGTTTTTGGAACCATGAACCCTAAACCCTAAATCCTAAACCTTAAACCCCTAAACCCTAAACCTTAGACCCTAAACCCTAAAATCTTAAACCCTCAAACCCTAAACCCTAAACCCTAAACCAGCATTCAACCAAATTTTATTTGACGCGGTTCAGACTTAAAAATCGAGTCGGACCACTTTGTGGATATTTTTACATATTTGGTTCCTATGGGTTATTGGAATTCAATGAAATTTTATTTGACGCAGTTCGGACCAGAATCGGAGCTGATATGTTCTAAACTCGGCTTTCGGAAAATTCTCAAAGGGGTTAGTACACGGGATATTGCTAAAAATCCAGTTGGACCATTTTGTGGATATTTTTATATATTTTGTTCCTATGGGTTATTAAAATTCAACAAAATTTTATTTGACGTAGTTCGAAGCTGAATCGGACCTGATATGATTGAAAATCGGTTTTCGGATAATCCTCAAAGAGGTTAGTACACGAAATATTGTTAAAAATCGGGTCGGACCATTTCATGGACATTTTTACATATTTTGTTCCTATGGGTTATTGGGATTCAACAAAAATTTATTTGACGCATTTCGGACCTGAATCGGAACTGATATAATCGAAACTCGATTTTCGGATATTCCCAAAGGGCACGGGATATTGTTAAAAATTGAGTCAAACTATTTTGTGGATATTTTTACATATTTTGTTCCTATGGGTTATTGGAATTCAATGAAATTTTATTTGGTGCCGTTCGGACCTGAATCGGGGCTGAAATGATCGAAATTCGGTTTTCGGATAATTCTCAAAGGGGTTAGTACAGGGATATTGTTAAAAATCAAGTCGGACCATTTTGTAGATATTTTTACATATTTTGTTCTTATGGGTTATTGGAATTCAACGAAATTTTATTTGACGCAATTCGGACCGGAATCGGAGCTGATATGATCGAAACTCGGTTTTTGGAACCATGAACCCTAAACCCTAAATCCTAAACCTTAAACCCCTAAACCCTAAACCTTAGACCCTAAACCCTAAAATCTTAAACCCTCAAACCCTAAACCCTAAACCCTAAACCAGCATTCAACCAAATTTTATTTGACGCGGTTCAGACTTAAAAATCGAGTCGGACCACTTTGTGGATATTTTTACATATTTGGTTCCTATGGGTTATTGGAATTCAATGAAATTTTATTTGACGCAGTTCGAGCCAGAATCGGAGCTGATATGTTCTAAACTCGGCTTTCGGAAAATTCTCAAAGGGCTTAGTACACGGGATATTGCTAAAAATCCAGTCGGACCATTTTGTGGATATTTTTATATATTTTGTTCATATGGGTTATTAAAATTCAACAAAATTTTATTTGAAGTAGTTCGAACCTGAATCGGACCTGATATGATTGAAAATCGGTTTTCGGATAATCCTCAAAGAGGTTAGTACACGAAATATTGTTAAAAATCGGGTCGGACCATTTCATGGACATTTTTACATATTTTGTTCCTATGGGTTATTGGGATTCAACAAAAATTTATTTGACGCATTTCGGACCTGAATCGGAACTGATATAATCGAAACTCGATTTTCGGATATTCCCAAAGGGGTTAGTACACGGGATATTGTTAAAAATTGAGTCAAACTATTTTGTGGATATTTTTACATATTTTGTTCCTATGGGTTATTGGAATTCAATGAAATTTTATTTGGTGCCGTTCGGACCTGAATCGGGGCTGAAATGATCGAAATTCGGTTTTCGGATAATTCTCAAAGGGGTTAGTACACGGGATATTGTTAAAAATCAAGTCGGACCATTTTGTGGATATTTTTACATATTTTGTTCTTATGGGTTATTGGAATTCAACGAAATTTTATTTGACGCAGTTCGGACCGGAATCGGAGCTGATATGATCGAAACTCGGTTTTTGGAACCATGAACCCTAAACCCTAAATCCTAAACCTTAAACCCCTAAACCCTAAACCTTAGACCCTAAACCCTAAAATCTTAAACCCTCAAACCCTAAACCCTAAACCCTAAACCAGCATTCAACCAAATTTTATTTGACGCGGTTCAGACTTAAAAATCGAGTCGGACCACTTTGTGGATATTTTTACATATTTGGTTCCTATGGGTTATTGGAATTCAATGAAATTTTATTTGACGCAGTTCGAGCCAGAATCGGAGCTGATATGTTCTAAACTCGGCTTTCGGAAAATTCTCAAAGGGGTTAGTACACGGGATATTGCTAAAAATCCAGTCGGACCATTTTGTGGATATTTTTATATATTTTGTTCCTATGGGTTATTAAAATTCAACAAAATTTTATTTGACGTAGTTCGAACCTGAATCGGACCTGATATGATTGAAAATCGGTTTTCGGATAATCCTCAAAGAGGTTAGTACACGAAATATTGTTAAAAATCGGGTCGGACCATTTCATGGACATTTTTACATATTTTGTTCCTATGGGTTATTGGGATTCAACAAAAATTTATTTGACGCATTTCGGACCTGAATCGGAACTGATATAATCGAAACTCGATTTTCGGATATTCCCAAAGGGGTTAGTACACGGGATATTGTTAAAAATTGAGTCAAACTATTTTGTGGATATTTTTACATATTTTGTTCCTATGGGTTATTGGAATTCAATGAAATTTTATTTGGTGCCGTTCGGACCTGAATCGGGGCTGAAATGATCGAAATTCGGTTTTCGGATAATTCTCAAAGGGGTTAGTACACGGGATATTGTTAAAAATCAAGTCGGACCATTTTGTGGATATTTTTACATATTTTGTTCTTATGGGTTATTGGAATTCAACAAAATTTTATTTGACGCAGTTCGGACCGGAATCGGAGCTGATATGATCGAAACTCGGTTTTTGGAACCATGAACCCTAAATCCTAAACCTTAAACCCCTAAACCCTAAACCTTAGACCCTAAACCCTAAAAGCTTAAACCCTCAAACCCTAAACCCTAAACCCTAAACCAGCATTCAACCAAATTTTATTTGACGCGGTTCAGACTTAAAAATCGAGTCGGACCACTTTGTGGATATTTTTACATATTTGGTTCCTATGGGTTATTGGAATTCAATGAAATTTTATTTGACGCAGTTCGGACCAGAATCGGAGCTGATATGTTCTAAACTCGGCTTTCGGAAAATTCTCAAAGGGGTTAGTACACGGGATATTGCTAAAAATCCAGTCGGACCATTTTGTGGATATTTTTATATATTTTGTTCCTATGGCTTATTAAAATTCAACAAAATTTTATTTGACGTAGTTCGAAGCTGAATCGGACCTGATATGATTGAAAATCGGTTTTCGGATAATCCTCAAATAGGTTAGTACACGAAATATTGTTAAAAATCGGGTCGGACCATTTCATGGACATTTTTACATATTTTGTTCCTATGGGTTATTGGGATTCAACAAAAATTTATTTGACGCATTTCGGACCTGAATCGGAACTGATATAATCGAAACTCGATTTTCGGATATTCCCAAAGGGCACGGGATATTGTTAAAAATTGAGTCAAACTATTTTGTGGATATTTTTACATATTTTGTTCCTATGGGTTATTGGAATTCAATGAAATTTTATTTGGTGCCGTTCGGACCTGAATCGGGGCTGAAATGATCGAAATTCGGTTTTCGGATAATTCTCAAAGGGGTTAGTACACGGGATATTGTTAAAAATCAAGTCGGACCATTTTGTAGATATTTTTACATATTTTGTTCTTATGGGTTATTGGAATTCAACGAAATTTTATTTGACGCAATTCGGACCGGAATCGGAGCTGATATGATCGAAACTCGGTTTTTGGAACCATGAACCCTAAACCCTAAATCCTAAACCTTAAACCCCTAAACCCTAAACCTTAGACCCTAAACCCTAAAATCTTAAACCCTCAAACCCTAAACCCTAAACCCTAAACCCTAAACCAGCATTCAACCAAATTTTATTTGACTCGGTTCAGACTTAAAAATCGAGTCGGACCACTTTGTGGATATTTTTACATATTTGGTTCCTATGGGTTATTGGAATTCAATGAAATTTTATTTGACGCAGTTCGAGCCAGAATCGGAGCTGATATGTTCTAAACTCGGCTTTCGGAAAATTCTCAAAGGGGTTAGTACACGGGATATTGCTAAAAATCCAGTCGGACCATTTTGTGGATATTTTTATATATTTTGTTCCTATGGGTTATTAAAATTCAACAAAATTTTATTTGACGTAGTTCGAAGCTGAATCGGACCTGATATGATTGAAAATCGGTTTTCGGATAATCCTCAAAGAGGTTAGTACACGAAATATTGTTAAAAATCGGGTCGGACCATTTCATGGAAATTTTTACATATTTTGTTCCTATGGGTTATTGGGATTCAACAAAAAATTATTTGACGCATTTCGGACCTGAATCGGAACTGATATAATCGAAACTCGATTTTCGGATATTCCCAAAGGGCACGGGATATTGTTAAAAATCAAGTCGGATCATTTTGTAGATATTTTTACATATTTTGTTCTTATGGGTTATTGGAATTCAACGAAATTTTATTTGACGCAATTCGGACCGGAATCGGAGCTGATATGATCGAAACTCAGTTTTTGGAACCATGAACCCTAAACCCTAAATCCTAAACCTTAAACCCCTAAACCCTAAACCTTAGACCCTAAACCCTAAAATCTTAAACCCTCAAACCCTAAACCCTAAAACCTAAACACTAAACCTTAAACCCTAAACCCTAAACCAGCATTCAACCAAATTTTATTTGACGCGGTTCAGACTTAAAAATCGAGTCGGACCACTTTGTGGATATTTTTACATATTTGGTTCCTATGGGTTATTGGAATTCAATGAAATTTTATTTGACGCAGTTCGGACCAGAATCGGAGCTGATATGTTCTAAACTCGGCTTTCGGAAAATTCTCAAAGGGGTTAGTACACGGGATATTGCTAAAAATCTAGTCGGACCATTTTGTGGATATTTTTATATATTTTGTTCCTATGGGTTATTAAAATTCAACAAAATTTTATTTGACGTAGTTCGAACCTGAATCGGACCTGATATGATTGAAAATCGGTTTTCGGATAATCCTCAAAGAGGTTAGTACACGAAATATTGTTAAAAATCGGGTCGGACCATTTCATGGACATTTTTACATATTTTGTTCCTATGGGTTATTGGGATTCAACAAAAATTTATTTGACGCATTTCGGACCTGAATCGGAACTGATATAATCGAAACTCGATTTTCGGATATTCCCAAAGGGGTTAGTACACGGGATATTGTTAAAAATTGAGTCAAACTATTTTGTGGATATTTTTACATATTTTGTTCCTATGGGTTATTGGAATTCAATGAAATTTTATTTGGTGCCGTTCGGACCTGAATCGGGGCTGAAATGATCGAAATTCGGTTTTCGGATAATTCTCAAAGGGGTTAGTACACGGGATATTGTTAAAAATCAAATCGGACCATTTTGTGGATATTTTTACATATTTTGTTTTTATGGGTTATTGGAATTCAACGAAATTTTATTTGACGCAGTTCGGACCGGAATCGGAGCAGATATGATCGAAACTCGGTTTTTGGAACCATGAACCCTAAACCCTAAATCCTAAACCTTAAACCCCTAAACCCTAAAATCTTAAACCCTCAAACCCTAAACCCTAAAACCTAAACCCTAAACCTTAAACCCTAAACCCTAAACCAGCATTCAACCAAATTTTATTTGACGCGGTTCAGACTTAAAAATCGAGTCGGACCACTTTGTGGATATTTTTACATATTTGGTTCCTATGGGTTATTGGAATTCAATGAAATTTTATTTGACGCAGTTCGGACCAGAATCGGAGCTGATATGTTCTAAACTCGGCTTTCGGAAAATTCTCAAAGGGGTTAGTACACGGGATATTGCTAAAAATCCAGTCGGACCATTTTGTGGATATTTTTATATATTTTGTTCCTATGGGTTATTAAAATTCAAAAAAATTTTATTTGACGTAGTTCGAACCTGAATCGGACCTGATATGATTGAAAATCGGTTTTCGGATAATCCTCAAAGAGGTTAGTACACGAAATATTGTTAAAAATCGGGTCGGACCATTTCATGGACATTTTTACATATTTTGTTCCTATGGGTTATTGGGATTCAACAAAAATTTATTTGACGCATTTCGGACCTGAATCGGAACTGATATAATCGAAACTCGATTTTCGGATATTTCCAAAGGGCACAGGATATTGTTAAAAATTGAGTCAAACTATTTTGTGGATATTTTTACATATTTTGTTCCTATGGGTTATTGGAATTCAATGAAATTTTATTTGGTGCCGTTCGGACCTGAATCGGGGCTGAAATGATCGAAATTCGGTTTTCGGATAATTCTCAAAAGGGTTTAGTACACGGGATATTGTTAAAAATCAAGTCGGACCATTTTGTAGATATTTTTACATATTTTGTTCTTATGGGTTATTGGAATTCAACGAAATTTTATTTGACGCAATTCGGACCGGAATCGGAGCTGATATGATCGAAACTCGGTTTTTGGAACCATGAACCCTAAACCCTAAATCCTAAACCTTAAACCCCTAAACCCTAAACCTTAGACCCTAAACCCTAAAATCTTAAACCCTCAAACCCTAAACACTAAACCTTAAACCCTAAACCCTAAACCAGCATTCAACCAAATTTTATTTGACGCGGTTCAGACTTAAAAATCGAGTCGGACCACTTTGTGGATATTTTTACATATTTGGTTCCTATGGGTTATTGGAATTCAATGAAATTTTATTTGACGCAGTTCGAGCCAGAATCGGAGCTGATATGTTCTAAACTCGGCTTTCGGAAAATTCTCAAAGGGGTTAGTACACGGGATATTGCTAAAAATCCAGTCGGACCATTTTGTGGATATTTTTATATATTTTGTTCCTATGGCTTATTAAAATTCAACAAAATTTTATTTGACGTAGTTCGAAGCTGAATCGGACCTGATATGATTGAAAATCGGTTTTCGGATAATCCTCAAATAGGTTAGTACACGAAATATTGTTAAAAATCGGGTCGGACCATTTCATGGACATTTTTACATATTTTGTTCCTATGGGTTATTGGGATTCAACAAAAATTTATTTGACGCATTTCGGACCTGAATCGGAACTGATATAATCGAAACTCGATTTTCGGATATTCCCAAAGGGCACGGGATATTGTTAAAAATTGAGTCAAACTATTTTGTGGATATTTTTACATATTTTGTTCCTATGGGTTATTGGAATTCAATGAAATTTTATTTGGTGCCGTTCGGACCTGAATCGGGGCTGAAATGATCGAAATTCGGTTTTCGGATAATTCTCAAAGGGGTTAGTACACGGGATATTGTTAAAAATCAAGTCGGACCATTTTGTAGATATTTTTACATATTTTGTTCTTATGGGTTATTGGAATTCAACGAAATTTTATTTGACGCAATTCGGACCGGAATCGGAGCTGATATGATCGAAACTCGGTTTTTGGAACCATGAACCCTAAACCCTAAATCCTAAACCTTAAACCCCTAAACCCTAAACCTTAGACCCTAAACCCTAAAATCTTAAACCCTCAAACCCTAAACCCTAAACCCTAAACCCTAAACCAGCATTCAACCAAATTTTATTTGACTCGGTTCAGACTTAAAAATCGAGTCGGACCACTTTGTGGATATTTTTACATATTTGGTTCCTATGGGTTATTGGAATTCAATGAAATTTTATTTGACGCAGTTCGAGCCAGAATCGGAGCTGATATGTTCTAAACTCGGCTTTCGGAAAATTCTCAAAGGGGTTAGTACACGGGATATTGCTAAAAATCCAGTCGGACCATTTTGTGGATATTTTTATATATTTTGTTCCTATGGGTTATTAAAATTCAACAAAATTTTATTTGACGTAGTTCGAAGCTGAATCGGACCTGATATGATTGAAAATCGGTTTTCGGATAATCCTCAAAGAGGTTAGTACACGAAATATTGTTAAAAATCGGGTCGGACCATTTCATGGAAATTTTTACATATTTTGTTCCTATGGGTTATTGGGATTCAACAAAAAATTATTTGACGCATTTCGGACCTGAATCGGAACTGATATAATCGAAACTCGATTTTCGGATATTCCCAAAGGGCACGGGATATTGTTAAAAATCAAGTCGGATCATTTTGTAGATATTTTTACATATTTTGTTCTTATGGGTTATTGGAATTCAACGAAATTTTATTTGACGCAATTCGGACCGGAATCGGAGCTGATATGATCGAAACTCAGTTTTTGGAACCATGAACCCTAAACCCTAAATCCTAAACCTTAAACCCCTAAACCCTAAACCTTAGACCCTAAACCCTAAAATCTTAAACCCTCAAACCCTAAACCCTAAAACCTAAACACTAAACCTTAAACCCTAAACCCTAAACCAGCATTCAACCAAATTTTATTTGACGCGGTTCAGACTTAAAAATCGAGTCGGACCACTTTGTGGATATTTTTACATATTTGGTTCCTATGGGTTATTGGAATTCAATGAAATTTTATTTGACGCAGTTCGGACCAGAATCGGAGCTGATATGTTCTAAACTCGGCTTTCGGAAAATTCTCAAAGGGGTTAGTACACGGGATATTGCTAAAAATCTAGTCGGACCATTTTGTGGATATTTTTATATATTTTGTTCCTATGGGTTATTAAAATTCAACAAAATTTTATTTGACGTAGTTCGAACCTGAATCGGACCTGATATGATTGAAAATCGGTTTTCGGATAATCCTCAAAGAGGTTAGTACACGAAATATTGTTAAAAATCGGGTCGGACCATTTCATGGACATTTTTACATATTTTGTTCCTATGGGTTATTGGGATTCAACAAAAATTTATTTGACGCATTTCGGACCTGAATCGGAACTGATATAATCGAAACTCGATTTTCGGATATTCCCAAAGGGGTTAGTACACGGGATATTGTTAAAAATTGAGTCAAACTATTTTGTGGATATTTTTACATATTTTGTTCCTATGGGTTATTGGAATTCAATGAAATTTTATTTGGTGCCGTTCGGACCTGAATCGGGGCTGAAATGATCGAAATTCGGTTTTCGGATAATTCTCAAAGGGGTTAGTACACGGGATATTGTTAAAAATCAAATCGGACCATTTTGTGGATATTTTTACATATTTTGTTTTTATGGGTTATTGGAATTCAACGAAATTTTATTTGACGCAGTTCGGACCGGAATCGGAGCAGATATGATCGAAACTCGGTTTTTGGAACCATGAACCCTAAACCCTAAATCCTAAACCTTAAACCCCTAAACCCTAAAATCTTAAACCCTCAAACCCTAAACCCTAAAACCTAAACCCTAAACCTTAAACCCTAAACCCTAAACCAGCATTCAACCAAATTTTATTTGACGCGGTTCAGACTTAAAAATCGAGTCGGACCACTTTGTGGATATTTTTACATATTTGGTTCCTATGGGTTATTGGAATTCAATGAAATTTTATTTGACGCAGTTCGGACCAGAATCGGAGCTGATATGTTCTAAACTCGGCTTTCGGAAAATTCTCAAAGGGGTTAGTACACGGGATATTGCAAAAAATCCAGTCGGACCATTTTGTGGATATTTTTATATATTTTGTTCCTATGGGTTATTAAAATTCAAAAAAATTTTATTTGACGTAGTTCGAACCTGAATCGGACCTGATATGATTGAAAATCGGTTTTCGGATAATCCTCAAAGAGGTTAGTACACGAAATATTGTTAAAAATCGGGTCGGACCATTTCATGGACATTTTTACATATTTTGTTCCTATGGGTTATTGGGATTCAACAAAAATTTATTTGACGCATTTCGGACCTGAATCGGAACTGATATAATCGAAACTCGATTTTCGGATATTTCCAAAGGGCACAGGATATTGTTAAAAATTGAGTCAAACTATTTTGTGGATATTTTTACATATTTTGTTCCTATGGGTTATTGGAATTCAATGAAATTTTATTTGGTGCCGTTCGGACCTGAATCGGGGCTGAAATGATCGAAATTCGGTTTTCGGATAATTCTCAAAGGGGTTAGTACACGGGATATTGTTAAAAATCAAGTCGGACCATTTTGTAGATATTTTTACATATTTTGTTCTTATGGGTTATTGGAATTCAACGAAATTTTATTTGACGCAATTCGGACCGGAATCGGAGCTGATATGATCGAAACTCGGTTTTTGGAACCATGAACCCTAAACCCTAAATCCTAAACCTTAAACCCCTAAACCCTAAACCTTAGACCCTAAACCCTAAAATCTTAAACCCTCAAACCCTAAACACTAAACCTTAAACCCTAAACCCTAAACCAGCATTCAACCAAATTTTATTTGACGCGGTTCAGACTTAAAAATCGAGTCGGACCACTTTGTGGATATTTTTACATATTTGGTTCCTATGGGTTATTGGAATTCAATGAAATTTTATTTGACGCAGTTCGGACCAGAATCGGAGCTGATATGTTCTAAACTCGGCTTTCGGAAAATTCTCAAAGGGGTTAGTACACGGGATATTGCTAAAAATCCAGTCGGACCATTTTGTGGATATTTTTATATATTTTGTTCCTATGGGTTATTAAAATTCAACAAAATTTTATTTGACGTAGTTCGAACCTGAATCGGACCTGATATGATTGAAAATCGGTTTTCGGATAATCCTCAAAGAGGTTAGTACACGAAATATTGTTAAAAATCGGGTCGGACCATTTCATGGACATTTTTACATATTTTGTTCCTATGGGTTATTGGGATTCAACAAAAATTTATTTGACGCATTTCGGACCTGAATCGGAACTGATATAATCGAAACTCAATTTTCGGATATTCCCAAAGGGGTTAGTACACGGGATATTGTTAAAAATTGAGTCAAACTATTTTGTGGATATTTTTACATATTTTGTTCCTATGGGTTATTGGAATTCAATGAAATTTTATTTGGTGCCGTTCGGACCTGAATCGGGGCTGAAATGATCGAAATTCGGTTTTCGGATAATTCTCAAAGGGGTTAGTACACGGGATATTGTTAAAAATCAAATCGGACCATTTTGTGGATATTTTTACATATTTTGTTTTTATGGGTTATTGGAATTCAACGAAATTTTATTTGACGCAGTTCGGACCGGAATCGGAGCAGATATGATCGAAACTCGGTTTTTGGAACCATGAACCCTAAACCCTAAATCCTAAACCTTAAACCCCTAAACCCTAAAATCTTAAACCCTCAAACCCTAAACCCTAAAACCTAAACCCTAAACCTTAAACCCTAAACCCTAAACCAGCATTCAACCAAATTTTATTTGACGCGGTTCAGACTTAAAAATCGAGTCGGACCACTTTGTGGATATTTTTACATATTTGGTTCCTATGGGTTATTGGAATTCAATGAAATTTTATTTGACGCAGTTCGGACCAGAATCGGAGCTGATATGTTCTAAACTCGGCTTTCGGAAAATTCTCAAAGGGGTTAGTACACGGGATATTGCTAAAAATCCAGTCGGACCATTTTGTGGATATTTTTATATATTTTGTTCCTATGGGTTATTAAAATTCAAAAAAAATTTATTTGACGTAGTTCGAACCTGAATCGGACCTGATATGATTGAAAATCGGTTTTCGGATAATCCTCAAAGAGGTTAGTACACGAAATATTGTTAAAAATCGGGTCGGACCATTTCATGGACATTTTTACATATTTTGTTCCTATGGGTTATTGGGATTCAACAAAAATTTATTTGACGCATTTCGGACCTGAATCGGAACTGATATAATCGAAACTCGATTTTCGGATATTCCCAAAGGGCACAGGATATTGTTAAAAATTGAGTCAAACTATTTTGTGGATATTTTTACATATTTCGTTCCTATGGGTTATTGGAATTCAATGAAATTTTATTTGGTGCCGTTCGGACCTGAATCGGGGCTGAAATGATCGAAATTCGGTTTTCGGATAATTCTCAAAGGGGTTAGTACACGGGATATTGTTAAAAATCAAGTCGGACCATTTTGTAGATATTTTTACATATTTTGTTCTTATGGGTTATTGGAATTCAACGAAATTTTATTTGACGCAATTCGGACCGGAATCGGAGCTGATATGATCGAAACTCGGTTTTTGGAACCATGAACCCTAAACCCTAAATCCTAAACCTTAAACCCCTAAACCCTAAACCTTAGACCCTAAACCCTAAAATCTTAAACCCTCAAACCCTAAACCCTAAAACCTAAACACTAAACCTTAAACCCTAAACCCTAAACCAGCATTCAACCAAATTTTATTTGACGCGGTTCAGACTTAAAAATCGAGTCGGACCACTTTGTGGATATTTTTACATATTTGGTTCCTATGGGTTATTGGAATTCAATGAAATTTTATTTGACGCAGTTCGGACCAGAATCGGAGCTGATATGTTCTAAACTCGGCTTTCGGAAAATTCTCAAAGGGGTTAGTACACGGGATATTGCTAAAAATCCAGTCGGACCATTTTGTGGATATTTTTATATATTTTGTTCCTATGGGTTATTAAAATTCAACAAAATTTTATTTGACGTAGTTCGAACCTGAATCGGACCTGATATGATTGAAAATCGGTTTTCGGATAATCCTCAAAGAGGTTAGTACACGAAATATTGTTAAAAATCGGGTCGGACCATTTCATGGACATTTTTACATATTTTGTTCCTATGGGTTATTGGGATTCAACAAAAATTTATTTGACGCATTTCGGACCTGAATCGGAACTGATATAATCGAAACTCAATTTTCGGATATTCCCAAAGGGCACGGGATATTGTTAAAAATTGAGTCAAACTATTTTGTGGATATTTTTACATATTTTGTTCCTATGGGTTATTGGAATTCAATGAAAATTTATTTGGTGCCGTTCGGACCTGAATCGGGGCTGAAATGATCGAAATTCGGTTTTCGGATAATTCTCAAAGGGGTTAGTACACGGGATATTGTTAAAAATCAAGTCGGACCATTTTGTAGATATTTTTACATATTTTTTTCTTATGGGTTATTGGAATTCAACGAAATTTTATTTGACGCAATTCGGACCGGAATCGGAGCTGATATGATCGAAACTCGGTTTTTGGAACCATGAACCCTAAACCCTAAATCCTAAACCTTAAACCCCTAAACCCTAAACCTTAGACCCTAAACCTTAAAATCTTAAACCCTCAAACCCTAAAACCTAAACACTAAACCTTAAACCCTAAACCCTGAACCAGCATTCAACCAAATTTTATTTGACGCGGTTCAGACTTAAAAATCGAGTCGGACCACTTTGTGGATATTTTTACATATTTGGTTCCTATGGGTTATTGGAATTCAATGAAATTTTATTTGACGCAGTTCGGACCAGAATCGGAGCTGATATGTTCTAAACTCGGCTTTCGGAAAATTCTCAAAGGGGTTAGTACACGGGATATTGCTAAAAATCCAGTCGGACCATTTTGTGGATATTTTTATATATTTTGTTCCTATGGGTTATTAAAATTCAACAAAATTTTATTTGACGTAGTTCGAACCTGAATCGGACCTGATATGATTGAAAATCGGTTTTCGGATAATCCTCAAAGAGGTTAGTACACGAAATATTGTTAAAAATCGGGTCGGACCATTTCATGGACATTTTTACATATTTTGTTCCTATGGGTTATTGGGATTCAACAAAAATTTATTTGACGCATTTCGGACCTGAATCGGAACTGATATAATCGAAACTCGATTTTCGGATATTCCGAAAGGGCACGGGATATTGTTAAAAATTGAGTCAAACTATTTTGTGGATATTTTTACATATTTTGTTCCTATGGGTTATTGGAATTCAATGAAAATTTATTTGGTGTCGTTCGGACCTGAATCGGGCTGAAATGATCGAAATTCGGTTTTCGGATAATTCTCAAAGGGGTTAGTACACGGGATATTGTTAAAAATCAAGTCGGACCATTTTGTAGATATTTTTACATATTTTGTTCTTATGGGTTATTGGAATTCAACGAAATTTTATTTGACGCAATTCGGAGCGGAATCGGAGCTGATATGATCGAAACTCGGTTTTTGGAACCATGATCCCTAAACCCTAAATCCTAAACCTTAAACCCCTAAACCCTAAACCTTAGACCCTAAACCCTAAAATCTTAAACCCTCAAACCCTAAACCCTAAAACCTAAACACTAAACCTTAAACCCTAAACCCTAAACCAGCATTCAACCAAATTTTATTTGACGCGGTTCAGACTTAAAAATCGAGTCGGACCACTTTGTGGATATTTTTACATATTTGGTTCCTATGGGTTATTGGAATTCAATGAAATTTTATTTGACGCAGTTCGGACCAGAATCGGAGCTGATATGTTCTAAACTCGGCTTTCGGAAAATTCTCAAAGGGGTTAGTACACGGGATATTGCTAAAAATCCAGTCGGACCATTTTGTGGATATTTTTACATATTTTGTTCCTATGGGTTATTAAAATTCAACAAAATTTTATTTGACGTAGTTCGAACCTGAATCGGACCTGATATGATTGAAAATCGGTTTTCGGATAATCCTCAAAGAGGTTTGTACACGAAATATTGTTAAAAATCGGGTCAGACCATTTCATGGATATTTTTACATATTTTGTTCCTATGGGTTATTGGGATTCAACAAAAATTTATTTGACGCATTTCGGACCTGAATCGGAACTGATATAATCGAAACTCGATTTTCGGATATTCCCAAAGGGGTTAGTACACGGGATATTGTTAAAAATTGAGTCAAACTATTTTGTGGATATTTTTACATATTTTGTTCCTATGAGTTTTTGGAATTCAATGAAATTTTATTTGGTGCCGTTCGGACCTGAATCGGGGCTGAAATGATCGAAATTCCGTTTTCGGATAATTCTCAAAGGGGTTAGTACACGGGATATTGTTAAAAATCAAGTCGGACCATTTTGTGGATATTTTTACATATTTTGTTCTTATGGGTTATTGGAATTCAACGAAATTTTATTTGACGCAGTTCGGACCGGAATCGGAGCTGATATGATCGAAACTCGGTTTTTGGAACCATGAACCCTAAACCCTAAATCCTAAACCTTAAACCCCTAAACCCTAAACCTTAGACCCTAAACCCTAAAATCTTAAACCCTCAAACCCTAAACCCTAAAACCTAAACCCTAAACCTTAAATCCTAAACCCTAAACCAGCATTCAACCAAATTTTATTTGACGCGGTTCAGACTTAAAAATGGAGTCGGACCACTTTGTGGATATTTTTACATATTTGGTTCCTATGGGTTATTGGAATTCAATGAAATTTTATTTGACGCAGTTCGGACCAGAATCGGAGCTGATATGTTCTAAACTCGGCTTTCGGAAAATTCTCAAAGGGGTTTGTACACGGGATATTGCTAAAAATCCAGTCGGACCATTTTGTGGATATTTTTATATATTTTGTTCCAATGGGTTATTAAAATTCAACAAAATTTTATTTGACGTAGTTCGAACGTGAATCGGACCTGATATGATTGAAAATCGGTTTTCGGATAATCCTCAAAGAGGTTAGTACACGAAATATTGTTAAAAATCGGGTCGGACCATTTCATGGACATTTTTACATATTTTGTTCCTATGGGTTATTGGGATTCAACAAAAATTTATTTGACGCATTTCGGACCTGAATCGGAACTGATATAATCGAAACTCGATTTTCGGATATTCCCAAAGGGCACGGGATATTGTTAAAAATTGAGTCAAACTATTTTGTGGATATTTTTACATATTTTGTTCCTATGGGTTATTGGAATTCAATGAAAATTTATTTGGTGCCGTTCGGACCTGAATCGGGGCAGAAATGATCGAAATTCGGTTTTTGGATAATTCTCAAAGGGGTTAGTACACGGGATATTGTTAAAAATCAAGTCGGACCATTTTGTAGATATTTTTACATATTTTGTTCTTATGGGTTATTGGAATTCAACGAAATTTTATTTGACGCAGTTCGGACCGGAATCGGAGCTGATATGATCGAAACTCGGTTTTTGGAACCAGGAACCCTAAACCCTAAATCCTAAACCTTAAACCCCTAAACCCTAAACCTTAGACCCTAAACCCTAAAATCTTAAACCCTCAAACCCTAAACCCTAAAACCTAAACCCTAAACCTTAAACCCTAAACCAGCATTCAACCAAATTTTATTTGCCGCGGTTCAGACTTAAAAATCGAGTCGGACCACTTTGTGGATATTTTTACATATTTGGTTCCTATGGGTTATTGGAATTCAATGAAATTTTATTTGACGCAGTTCGGACCAGAATCGGAGCTGATATGTTCTAAACTCGGCTTTCGGAAAATTGTCAAAGGGGTTAGTACACGGGATATTGCTAAAAATCCAGTCGGACCATTTTGTGGATATTTTTATATATTTTGTTCCTATGGGTTATTAAAATTCAACAAAATTTTATTTGACGTAGTTCGAACCTGAATCGGACCTGATATGATTGAAAATCGGTTTTCGGATAATCCTCAAAGAGGTTAGTACACGAAATATTGTTAAAAATCGGGTCGGACCATTTCATGGACATTTTTACATATTTTGTTCCTATGGGTTATTGGGATTCAACAAAAATTTATTTCACGCATTTCGGACCTGAATCGGAACTGATATAATCGAAACTCGATTTTCGGATATTCCCAAAGGGCACGGGATATTGTTAAAAATTGAGTCAATCTATTTTGTGGATATTTTTACATATTTTGTTCCTATGGGTTATTGGAATTCAATGAAAATTTATTTGGTGCCGTTCGGACCTGAATCGGGGCTGAAATGATCGAAATTCGGTTTTCGGATAATTCTCAAAGGGGTTAGTACACGGGATATTGTTAAAAATCAGGTCGGACCATTTTGTAGATATTTTTACATATTTTGTTCTTATGGGTTATTGGAATTCAACGAAATTTTATTTGACGCAATTCGGACCGGAATCGGAGCTGATATGATCGAAACTCGGTTTTTGGAACCATGAACCCTAAACCCTAAATCCTAAACCTTAAACCCCTAAACCCTAAACCTTAGACCCTAAACCCTAAAATCTTAAACCCTCAAACCCTAAACCCTAAAACCTAAACACTAAACCTTAAACCCTAAACCCTATACCAGCATTCAACCAAATTTTATTTGACGCGGTTCAGACTTAAAAATCGAGTCGAACCACTTTGTGGATATTTTTACATATTTGGTTCCTATGGGTTATTGGAATTCAATGAAATTTTATTTGACGCAGTTCGGACCAGAATCGGAGCTGATATGTTCTAAACTCGGCTTTCGGAAAATTCTCAAAGGGGTTAGTACACGGGATATTGCTAAAAATCCAGTCGGACCATTTTGTGGATATTTTTATATATTTTGTTCCTATGGGTTATTAAAATTCAACAAAATTTTATTTGACGTAGTTCGAACCTGAATCGGACCTGATATGATTGAAAATCGGTTTTCGGATAATCCTCAAAGAGGTTAGTACACGAAATATTGTTAAAAATCGGGTCGGACCATTTCATGGACATTTTAACATATTTTGTTCCTATGGGTTATTGGGATTCAACAAAAATTTATTTGACGCATTTCGGACCTGAATCGGAACTGATATAATCGAAACTCGATTTTCGGATATTCCCAAAGGGCACGGGATATTGTTAAAAATTGAGTCAATCTATTTTGTGGATATTTTACATATTTTGTTCCTATGGGTTATTGGAATTCAATGAAAATTTATTTGGTGCCGTTCGGACCTGAATCGGGGCTGAAATGATCGAAATTCGGTTTTCGGATAATTCTCAAAGGGGTTAGTACACGGGATATTGTTAAAAATCAAGTCGGACCATTTTGTAGATATTTTTACATATTTTGTTCTTATGGGTTATTGGAATTCAACGAAATTTTATTTGACGCAATTCGGACCGGAATCGGAGCTGATATGATCGAAACTCGGTTTTTGGAACCATGAACCCTAAACCCTAAATCCTAAACCTTAAACCCCTAAACCCTAAACCTTAGACCCTAAACCCTAAAATCTTAAACCCTCAAACCCTAAACCCTAAAACCTAAACACTAAACCTTAAACCCTAAACCCTAAACCAGCATTCAACCAAATTTTATTTGACGCGGTTCAGACTTAAAAATCGAGTCGGACCACTTTGTGGATATTTTTACATATTTGGTTCCTATGGGTTATTGGAATTCAATGAAATTTTATTTGACGCAGTTCGGACCAGAATCGGAGCTGATATGTTCTAAACTCGGCTTTCGGAAAATTCTCAAAGGGGTTAGTACACGGGATATTGCTAAAAATCCATTCGGACCATTTTGTGGATATTTTTATATATTTTGTTCCTATGGGTTATTAAAATTCAACAAAATTTTATTTGACGTAGTTCGAACCTGAATCGGACCTGATATGATTGAAAATCGGTTTTCGGATAATCCTCAAAGAGGTTAGTACACGAAATATTGTTAAAAATCGGGTCGGACCATTTCATGGACATTTTTACATATTTTGTTCCTATGGGTTATTGGGATTCAACAAAAATTTATTTGACGCATTTCGGACCTGAATCGGAACTGATATAATCGAAACTCGATTTTCGGATATTCCCAAAGGGCATGGGATATTGTTAAAAATTGAGTCAATCTATTTTGTGGATATTTTTACATATTTTGTTCCTATGGGTTATTGGAATTCAATGAAAATTTATTTGGTGCCGTTCGGACCTGAATCGGGGCTGAAATGATCGAAATTCGGTTTTCGGATAATTCTCAAAGGGGTTAGTACACGGGATATTGTTAAAAATCAAGTCGGACCATTTTGTAGATATTTTTACATATTTTGTTCTTATGGGTTATTGGAATTCAATGAAATTTTATTTGACGCAATTCGGACCGGAATCGGAGCTGATATGATCGAAACTCGGTTTTTGGAACCATGAACCCTAAACCCTAAATCCTAAACCTTAAACCCCTAAACCCTAAACCTTAGACCCTAAACTCTAAAATCTTAAACCCTCAAACCCTAAACCCTAAAACCTAAACACTAAACCTTAAACCCTAAACCCTAAACCAGCATTCAACCAAATTTTATTTGACGCGGTTCAGACTTAAAAATCGAGTCGGACCACTTTGTGGATATTTTTACATATTTGGTTCCTATGGGTTATTGGAATTCAATGAAATTTTATTTGACGCAGTGCGGACCAGAATCGGAGCTGATATGTTCTAAACTCGGCTTTCGGAAAATTCTCAAAGGGGTTAGTACACGGGATATTGCTAAAAATCCAGTCGGACCATTTTGTGGATATTTTTATATATTTTGTTCCTATGGGTTATTAAAATTCAACAAAATTTTATTTGACGTAGTTCGAACCTGAATCGGACCTGATATGATTGAAAATCGGTTTTCGGATAATCCTCAAAGAGGTTAGTACACGAAATATTGTTAAAAATCGGGTCGGACCATTTCATGGACATTTTTACATATTTTGTTCCTATGGGTTATTGGGATTCAACAAAAATTTATTTGACGCATTTCGGACCTGAATCGGAACTGATATAATCGAAACTCGATTTTCGGATATTCCCAAAGGGCACGGGATATTGTTAAAAATTGAGTCAATCTATTTTGTGGATATTTTTACATATTTTGTTCCTATGGGTTATTGGAATTCAATGAAAATTTATTTGGTGCCGTTCGGACCTGAATCGGGGCTGAAATGATCGAAATTCGGTTTTCGGATAATTCTCAAAGGGGTTAGTACACGGGATATTGTTAAAAATCAAGTCGGACCATTTTGTAGATATTTTTACATATTTTGTTCTTATGGGTTATTGGAATTCAACGAAATTTTATTTGACGCAATTCGGACCGGAATCGGAGCTGATATGATCGAAACTCGGTTTTTGGAACCATGAACCCTAAACCCTAAATCCTAAACCTTAAACTCCTAAACCCTAAACCTTAGACCCTAAACCCTAAAATCTTAAACCCTCAAACCCTAAACCCTAAAACCTAAACACTAAACCTTAAACCCTAAACCCTAAACCAGCATTCAACCAAATTTTATTTGACGCGGTTCAGACTTAAAAATCGAGTCGGACCACTTTGTGGATATTTTTACATATTTGGTTCCTATGGGTTATTGGAATTCAATGAAATTTTATTTGACGCAGTTCGGACCAGAATCGGAGCTGATATGTTCTAAACTCGGCTTTCGGAAAATTCTCAAAGGGGTTAGTACACGGGATATTGCTAAAAATCCAGTCGGACCATTTTGTGGATATTTTTATATATTTTGTTCCTATGGGTTATTAAAATTCAACAAAATTTTATTTGACGTAGTTCGAACCTGAATCGGACCTGATATGATTGAAAATCGGTTTTCGGATAATCCTCAAAGAGGTTAGTACACGAAATATTGTTAAAAATCGGGTCGGACCATTTCATGGACATTTTTACATATTTTGTTCCTATGGGTTATTGGGATTCAACAAAAATTTATTTGACGCATTTCGGACCTGAATCGGAACTGATATAATCGAAACTCGATTTTCGGATATTCCCAAAGGGCATGGGATATTGTTAAAAATTGAGTCAATCTATTTTGTGGATATTTTTACATATTTTGTTCCTATGGGTTATTGGAATTCAATGAAAATTTATTTGGTGCCGTTCGGACCTGAATCGGGGCTGAAATGATCGAAATTCGGTTTTCGGATAATTCTCAAAGGGGTTAGTACACGGGATATTGTTAAAAATCAAGTCGGACCATTTTGTAGATATTTTTACATATTTTGTTCTTATGGGTTATTGGAATTCAATGAAATTTTATTTGACGCAATTCGGACCGGAATCGGAGCTGATATGATCGAAACTCGGTTTTTGGAACCATGAACCCTAAACCCTAAATCCTAAACCTTAAACCCCTAAACCCTAAACCTTAGACCCTAAACTCTAAAATCTTAAACCCTCAAACCCTAAACCCTAAAACCTAAACACTAAACCTTAAACCCTAAACCCTAAACCAGCATTCAACCAAATTTTATTTGACGCGGTTCAGACTTAAAAATCGAGTCGGACCACTTTGTGGATATTTTTACATATTTGGTTCCTATGGGTTATTGGAATTCAATGAAATTTTATTTGACGCAGTTCGGACCAGAATCGGAGCTGATATGTTCTAAACTCGGCTTTCGGAAAATTCTCAAAGGGGTTAGTACACGGGATATTGCTAAAAATCCAGTCGGACCATTTTGTGGATATTTTTATATATTTTGTTCCTATGGGTTATTAAAATTCAACAAAATTTTATTTGACGTAGTTCGAACCTGAATCGGACCTGATATGATTGAAAATCGGTTTTCGGATAATCCTCAAAGAGGTTAGTACACGAAATATTGTTAAAAATCGGGTCGGACCATTTCATGGACATTTTTACATATTTTGTTCCTATGGGTTATTGGGATTCAACAAAAATTTATTTGACGCATTTCGGACCTGAATCGGAACTGATATAATCGAAACTCGATTTTCGGATATTCCCAAAGGGCACGGGATATTGTTAAAAATTGAGTCAATCTATTTTGTGGATATTTTTACATATTTTGTTCCTATGGGTTATTGGAATTCAATGAAAATTTATTTGGTGCCGTTCGGACCTGAATCGGGGCTGAAATGATCGAAATTCGGTTTTCGGATAATTCTCAAAGGGGTTAGTACACGGGATATTGTTAAAAATCAAGTCGGACCATTTTGTAGATATTTTTACATATTTTGTTCTTATGGGTTATTGGAATTCAACGAAATTTTATTTGACGCAATTCGGACCGGAATCGGAGCTGATATGATCGAAACTCGGTTTTTGGAACCATGAACCCTAAACCCTAAATCCTAAACCTTAAACCCCTAAACCCTAAACCTTAGACCCTAAACCCTAAAATCTTAAACCCTCAAACCCTAAACCCTAAAACCTAAACACTAAACCTTAAACCCTAAACCCTAAACCAGCATTCAACCAAATTTTATTTGACGCGGTTCAGACTTAAAAATCGAGTCGGACCACTTTGTGGATATTTTTACATATTTGGTTCCTATGGGTTATTGGAATTCAATGAAATTTTATTTGACGCAGTTCGGACCAGAATCGGAGCTGATATGTTCTAAACTCGGCTTTCGGAAAATTCTCAAAGGGGTTAGTACACGGGATATTGCTAAAAATCCAGTCGGACCATTTTGTGGATATTTTTATATATTTTGTTCCTATGGGTTATTAAAATTCAACAAAATTTTATTTGACGTAGTTCGAACCTGAATCGGACCTGATATGATTGAAAATCGGTTTTCGGATAATCCTCAAAGAGGTTAGTACACGAAATATTGTTAAAAATCGGGTCGGACCATTTCATGGACATTTTTACATATTTTGTTCCTATGGGTTATTGGGATTCAACAAAAATTTATTTGACGCATTTCGGACCTGAATCGGAACTGATATAATCGAAACTCGATTTTCGGATATTCCCAAAGGGCATGGGATATTGTTAAAAATTGAGTCAATCTATTTTGTGGATATTTTTACATATTTTGTTCCTATGGGTTATTGGAATTCAATGAAAATTTATTTGGTGCCGTTCGGACCTGAATCGGGGCTGAAATGATCGAAATTCGGTTTTCGGATAATTCTCAAAGGGGTTAGTACACGGGATATTGTTAAAAATCAAGTCGGACCATTTTGTAGATATTTTTACATATTTTGTTCTTATGGGTTATTGGAATTCAATGAAATTTTATTTGACGCAATTCGGACCGGAATCGGAGCTGATATGATCGAAACTCGGTTTTTGGAACCATGAACCCTAAACCCTAAATCCTAAACCTTAAACCCCTAAACCCTAAACCTTAGACCCTAAACTCTAAAATCTTAAACCCTCAAACCCTAAACCCTAAAACCTAAACACTAAACCTTAAACCCTAAACCCTAAACCAGCATTCAACCAAATTTTATTTGACGCGGTTCAGACTTAAAAATCGAGTCGGACCACTTTGTGGATATTTTTACATATTTGGTTCCTATGGGTTATTGGAATTCAATGAAATTTTATTTGACGCAGTTCGGACCAGAATCGGAGCTGATATGTTCTAAACTCGGCTTTCGGAAAATTCTCAAAGGGGTTAGTACACGGGATATTGCTAAAAATCCAGTCGGACCATTTTGTGGATATTTTTATATATTTTGTTCCTATGGGTTATTAAAATTCAACAAAATTTTATTTGACGTAGTTCGAACCTGAATCGGACCTGATATGATTGAAAATCGGTTTTCGGATAATCCTCAAAGAGGTTAGTACACGAAATATTGTTAAAAATCGGGTCGGACCATTTCATGGACATTTTTACATATTTTGTTCCTATGGGTTATTGGGATTCAACAAAAATTTATTTGACGCATTTCGGACCTGAATCGGAACTGATATAATCGAAACTCGATTTTCGGATATTCCCAAAGGGCACGGGATATTGTTAAAAATTGAGTCAATCTATTTTGTGGATATTTTTACATATTTTGTTCCTATGGGTTATTGGAATTCAATGAAAATTTATTTGGTGCCGTTCGGACCTGAATCGGGGCTGAAATGATCGAAATTCGGTTTTCGGATAATTCTCAAAGGGGTTAGTACACGGGATATTGTTAAAAATCAAGTCGGACCATTTTGTAGATATTTTTACATATTTTGTTCTTATGGGTTATTGGAATTCAACGAAATTTTATTTGACGCAATTCGGACCGGAATCGGAGCTGATATGATCGAAACTCGGTTTTTGGAACCATGAACCCTAAACCCTAAATCCTAAACCTTAAACCCCTAAACCCTAAACCTTAGACCCTAAACCCTAAAATCTTAAACCCTCAAACCCTAAACCCTAAAACCTAAACACTAAACCTTAAACCCTAAACCCTAAACCAGCATTCAACCAAATTTTATTTGACGCGGTTCAGACTTAAAAATCGAGTCGGACCACTTTGTGGATATTTTTACATATTTGGTTCCTATGGGTTATTGGAATTCAATGAAATTTTATTTGACGCAGTTCGGACCAGAATCGGAGCTGATATGTTCTAAACTCGGCTTTCGGAAAATTCTCAAAGGGGTTAGTACACGGGATATTGCTAAAAATCCAGTCGGACCATTTTGTGGATATTTTTATATATTTTGTTCCTATGGGTTATTAAAATTCAACAAAATTTTATTTGACGTAGTTCGAACCTGAATCGGACCTGATATGATTGAAAATCGGTTTTCGGATAATCCTCAAAGAGGTTAGTACACGAAATATTGTTAAAAATCGGGTCGGACCATTTCATGGACATTTTTACATATTTTATTCCTATGGGTTATTGGGATTCAACAAAAATTTATTTGACGCATTTCGGACCTGAATCGGAACTGATATAATCGAAACTCGATTTTCGGATATTCCCAAAGGGCACGGGATATTGTTAAAAATTGAGTCAATCTATTTTGTGGATATTTTTACATATTTTGTTCCTATGGGTTATTGGAATTCAATGAAAATTTATTTGGTGCCGTTCGGACCTGAATCGGGGCTGAAATGATCGAAATTCGGTTTTCGGATAATTCTCAAAGGGGTTACTACACGGGATATTGTTAAAAATCAAGTCGGACCATTTTGTAGATATTTTTACATATTTTGTTCTTATGGGTTATTGGAATTCAATGAAATTTTATTTGACGCAATTCGGACCGGAATCGGAGCTGATATGATCGAAACTCGGTTTTTGGAACCATGAACCCTAAACCCTAAATCCTAAACCTTAAACCCCTAAACCCTAAACCTTAGACCCTAAACTCTAAAATCTTAAACCCTCAAACCCTAAACCCTAAAACCTAAACACTAAACCTTAAACCCTAAACCCTAAACCAGCATTCAACCAAATTTTATTTGACGCGGTTCAGACTTAAAAATCGAGTCGGACCACTTTGTGGATTTTTTTACATATTTGGTTCCTATGGGTTATTGGAATTCAATGAAATTTTATTTGACGCAGTTCGGACCAGAATCGGAGCTGATATGTTCTAAACTCGGCTTTCGGAAAATTCTCAAAGGGGTTAGTACACGGGATATTGCTAAAAATCCAGTCGGACCATTTTGTGGATATTTTTATATATTTTGTTCCTATGGGTTATTAAAATTCAAAAAAATTTTATTTGACGTAGTTCGAACCTGAATCGGACCTGATATGATTGAAAATCGGTTTTCGGATAATCCTCAAAGAGGTTAGTACACGAAATATTGTTAAAAATCGGGTCGGACCATTTCATGGACATTTTTACATATTTTGTTCCTATGGGTTATTGGGATTCAACAAAAATTTATTTGACGCATTTCGGACCTGAATCGGAACTGATATAATCGAAACTCGATTTTCGGATATTTCCAAAGGGCACAGGATATTGTTAAAAATTGAGTCAAACTATTTTGTGGATATTTTTACATATTTTGTTCCTATGGGTTATTGGAATTCAATGAAATTTTATTTGGTGCCGTTCGGACCTGAATCGGGGCTGAAATGATCGAAATTCGGTTTTCGGATAATTCTCAAAGGGGTTAGTACACGGGATATTGTTAAAAATCAAGTCGGACCATTTTGTGGATATTTTTACATATCTTGTTCTTATGGGTTATTGGAATTCAACGAAATTTTATTTGACGCAGTTCGGACCGGAATCGGAGCTGATATGATCGAAACTCGGTTTTTGGAACCATGAACCCTAAACCCTAAATCCTAAACCTTAAACCCCTAAACCCTAAACCTTAGACCCTAAACCCTAAAATCTTAAACCCTCAAACCCTAAACCCTAAAACCTAAACACTAAACCTTAAACCCTAAACCCTAAACCAGCATTCAACCAAATTTTATTTGACGCGGTTCAGACTTAAAAATCGAGTCGGACCACTTTGTGGATATTTTTACATATTTGGTTCCTATGGGTTATTGGAATTCAATGAAATTTTATTTGACGCAGTTCGGACCAGAATCGGAGCTGATATGTTCTAAACTCGGCTTTCGGAAAATTCTCAAAGGGGTTAGTACACGGGATATTGCTAAAAATCCAGTCGGACCATTTTGTGGATATTTTTATATATTTTGTTCCTATGGGTTATTAAAATTCAACAAAATTTTATTTGACGTAGTTCGAACCTGAATCGGACCTGATATGATTGAAAATCGGTTTTCGGATAATCCTCAAAGAGGTTAGTACACGAAATATTGTTAAAAATCGGGTCGGACCATTTCATGGACATTTTTACATATTTTGTTCCTACGGGTTATTGGGATTCAACAAAAATTTATTTGACGCATTTCGGACCTGAATCGGAACTGATATAATCGAAACTCGATTTTCGGATATTCCCAAAGGGGTTAGTACACGGGATATTGTTAAAAATTGAGTCAAACTATTTTGTGGATATTTTTACATATTTTGTTCCTATGGGTTATTGGAATTCAATGAAATTTTATTTGGTGCCGTTCGGACCTGAATCGGGGCTGAAATGATCGAAATTCGGTTTTCGGATAATTCTCAAAGGGGTTAGTACACGGGATATTGTTAAAAATCAAGTCGGACCATTTTGTGGATATTTTTACATATTTTGTTCTTATGGGTTATTGGAATTCAACGAAATTTTATTTGACGCAGTTCGGACCGGAATCGGAGCTGATATGATCGAAACTCGGTTTTTGGAACCATGAACCCTAAACCCTAAATCCTAAACCTTAAACCCCTAAACCCTAAACCTTAGACCCTAAACCCTAAAATCTTAAACCCTCAAACCCTAAACCCTAAAACCTAAACCCTAAACCTTAAACCCTAAACCCTAAACCAGCATTCAACCAAATTTTATTTGACGCGGTTCAGACTTAAAAATCGAGTCGGACCACTTTGTGGATATTTTTACATATTTGGTTCCTATGGGTTATTGGAATTCAATGAAATTTTATTTGACGCAGTTCGGACCAGAATCGGAGCTGATATGTTCTAAACTCGGCTTTCGGAAAATTCTCAAAGGGGTTAGTACACGGGATATTGCTAAAAATCCAGTCGGACCATTTTGTGGATATTTTTATATATTTTGTTCCTATGGGTTATTAAAATTCAACAAAATTTTATTTGACGTAGTTCGAACCTGAATCGGACCTGATATGATTGAAAATCGGTTTTCGGATAATCCTCAAAGAGGTTAGTACACGAAATATTGTTAAAAATCGGGTCGGACCATTTCATGGACATTTTTACATATTTTGTTCCTATGGGTTATTGGGATTCAACAAAAATTTATTTCACGCATTTCGGACCTGAATCGGAACTGATATAATCGAAACTCGATTTTCGGATATTCCCAAAGGGCACGGGATATTGTTAAAAATTGAGTCAATCTATTTTGTGGATATTTTTACATATTTTGTTCCTATGGGTTATTGGAATTCAATGAAAATTTATTTGGTGCCGTTCGGACCTGAATCGGGGCTGAAATGATCGAAATTCGGTTTTCGGATAATTCTCAAAGGGGTTAGTACACGGGATATTGTTAAAAATCAGTCGGACCATTTTGTAGATATTTTTACATATTTTGTTCTTATGGGTTATTGGAATTCAACAAAATTTTATTTGACGCAATTCGGACCGGAATCGGAGCTGATATGATCGAAACTCGGTTTTTGGAACCATGAACCCTAAACCCTAAATCCTAAACCTTAAACCCCTAAACCCTAAACCTTAGACCCTAAACCCTAAAATCTTAAACCCTCAAACCCTAAACCCTAAAACCTAAACACTAAACCTTAAACCCTAAACCCTAAACCAGCATTCAACCAAATTTTATTTGATGCGGTTCAGACTTAAAAATCGAGTCGGACCACTTTGTGGATATTTTTACATATTTGGTTCCTATGGGTTATTGGAATTCAATGAAATTTTATTTGACGCAGTTCGGACCAGAATCGGAGCTGATATGTTCTAAACTCGGCTTTCGGAAAATTCTCAAAGGGGTTAGTACACGGGATATTGCTAAAATCCAGTCGGACCATTTTGTGGATATTTTTATATATTTTGTTCATATGGGTTATTAAAATTCAACAAAATTTTATTTGACGTAGTTCGAACCTGAATCGGACCTGATATGATTGAAAATCGGTTTTCGGATAATCCTCAAAGAGGTTAGTACACGAAATATTGTTAAAAATCGGGTCGGACCATTTCATGGACATTTTTACATATTTTGTTCCTATGGGTTATTGGGATTCAACAAAAATTTATTTCACGCATTTCGGACCTGAATCGGAACTGATATAATCGAAACTCGATTTTCGGATATTCCCAAAGGGCACGGGATATTGTTAAAAATTGAGTCAATCTATTTTGTGGATATTTTTACATATTTTGTTCCTATGGGTTATTGGAATTCAATGAAAATTTATTTGGTGCCGTTCGGACCTGAATCGGGGCTGAAATGATCGAAATTCGGTTTTCGGATAATTCTCAAAGGGGTTAGTACACGGGATATTGTTAAAAATCAGTCGGACCATTTTGTAGATATTTTTACATATTTTGTTCTTATGGGTTATTGGAATTCAACGAAATTTTATTTGACGCAATTCGGACCGGAATCGGAGCTGATATGATCGAAACTCGGTTTTTGGAACCATGAACCCTAAACCCTAAATCCTAAACCTTAAACCCCTAAACCCTAAACCTTAGACCCTAAACCCTAAAATCTTAAACCCTCAAACCCTAAACCCTAAAACCTAAACACTAAACCTTAAACCCTAAACCCTAAACCAGCATTCAACCAAATTTTATTTGACGCGGTTCAGACTTAAAAATCGAGTCGGACCACTTTGTGGATATTTTTACATATTTGGTTCCTATGGGTTATTGGAATTCAATGAAATTTTATTTGACGCAGTTCGGACCAGAATCGGAGCTGATATGTTCTAAACTCGGCTTTCGGAAAATTCTCAAAGGGGTTAGTACACGGGATATTGCTAAAAATCCAGTCGGACCATTTTGTGGATATTTTTATATATTTTGTTCCTATGGGTTATTAAAATTCAACAAAATTTTATTTGACGTAGTTCGAACCTGAATCGGACCTGATATGATTGAAAATCGGTTTTCGGATAATCCTCAAAGAGGTTAGTACACGAAATATTGTTAAAAATCGGGTCGGACCATTTCATGGACATTTTTACATATTTTGTTCCTATGGGTTATTGGGATTCAACAAAAATTTATTTGACGCATTTCGGACCTGAATCGGAACTGATATAATCGAAACTCGATTTTCGGATATTCCCAAAGGGCACGGGATATTGTTAAAAATTGAGTCAATCTATTTTGTGGATATTTTTACATATTTTGTTCCTATGGGTTATTGGAATTCAATGAAAATTTATTTGGTGCCGTTCGGACCTGAATCGGGGCTGAAATGATCGAAATTCGGTTTTCGGATAATTCTCAAAGGGGTTAGTACACGGGATATTGCTAAAAATCAAGTCGGACCATTTTGTAGATATTTTTACATATTTTGTTCTTATGGGTTATTGGAATTCAACGAAATTTTATTTGACGCAATTCGGACCGGAATCGGAGCTGATATGATCGAAACTCGGTTTTTGGAACCATGAACCCTAAACCCTAAATCCTAAACCTTAAACCCTAAACCCTAAACCTTAGACCCTAAACCCTAAAATCTTAAACCCTCAAACCCTAAACCCTAAAACCTAAACACTAAACCTTAAACCCTAAACCCTAAACCAGCATTCAACCAAATTTTATTTGACGCGGTTCAGACTTAAAAATCGAGTCGGACCACTTTGTGGATATTTTTATATATTTGGTTCCTATGGGTTGTTGGAATTCAATGAAATTTTATTTGACGCAGTTCGGACCAGAATCGGAGCTGATATGTTCTAAACTCGGCTTTCGGAAAATTCTCAAAGGGGTTAGTACACGGGATATTGCTAAAAATCCAGTCGGACCATTTTGTGGATATTTTTATATATTTTGTTCCTATGGGTTATTAAAATTCAACAAAATTTTATTTGACGTAGTTCGAACCTGAATCGGACCTGATATGATTGAAAATCGGTTTTCGGATAATCCTCAAAGAGGTTAGTACACGAAATATTGTTAAAAATCGGGTCGGACCATTTCATGGACATTTTTACATATTTTGTTCCTATGGGTTATTGGGATTCAACAAAAATTTATTTGACGCATTTCGGACCTGAATCGGAACTGATATAATCGAAACTCAATTTTCGGATATTCCCAAAGGGGTTAGTACACGGGATATTGTTAAAAATTGAGTCAAACTATTTTGTGGATATTTTTACATATTTTGTTCCTATGGGTTATTGGAATTCAATGAAATTTTATTTGGTGCCGTTCGGACATGAATCGGGGCTGAAATGATCGAAATTCGGTTTTCGGATAATTCTCAAAGGGGTTAGTACACGGGATATTGTTAAAAATCAAGTCGGACCATTTTGTGGATATTTTTACATATTTTGTTCTTATGGGTTATTGGAATTCAACGAAATTTTATTTGACGCAGTTCGGACCGGAATCGGAGCTGATATGATCGAAACTCGGTTTTTGGAACCATGAACCCTAAATCCTAAACCTTAAACCCCTAAACCCTAAACCTTAGACCCTAAACCCTAAAATCTTAAACCCTCAAACCCTAAACCCTAAAACCTAAACACTAAACCTTAAACCCTAAACCCTAAACCAGCATTCAACCAAATTTTATTTGACGCGGTTCAGACTTAAAAATCGAGTCGGACCACTTTGTGGATATTTTTAAATATTTGGTTCCTATGGGTTATTGGAATTCAATGAAATTTTATTTGACGCAGTTCGGACCAGAATCGGAGCTGATATGTTCTAAACTCGGCTTTCGGAAAATTCTCAAAGGGGTTAGTACACGGGATATTGCTAAAAATCCAGTCGGACCATTTTGTGGATATTTTTATATATTTTGTTCCTATGGGTTATTAAAATTCAACAAAATTTTATTTGACGTAGTTCGAACCTGAATCGGACCTGATATGATTGAAAATCGGTTTTCGGATAATCCTCAAAGAGGTTAGTACACGAAATATTGTTAAAAATCGGGTCGGACCATTTCATGGACATTTTTACATATTTTGTTCCTATGGGTTATTGGGATTCAACAAAAATTTATTTGACGCATTTCGGACCTGAATCGGAACTGATATAATCGAAACTCAATTTTCGGATATTCCCAAAGGGGTTAGTACACGGGATATTGTTAAAAATTGAGTCAAACTATTTTGTGGATATTTTTACATATTTTGTTCCTATGGGTTATTGGAATTCAATGAAATTTTATTTGGTGCCGTTCGGACATGAATCGGGGCTGAAATGATCGAAATTCGGTTTTCGGATAATTCTCAAAGGGGTTAGTACACGGGATATTGTTAAAAATCAAGTCGGACCATTTTGTGGATATTTTTACATATTTTGTTCTTATGGGTTATTGGAATTCAACGAAATTTTATTTGACGCAGTTCGGACCGGAATCGGAGCTGATATGATCGAAACTCGGTTTTTGGAACCATGAACCCTAAATCCTAAACCTTAAACCCCTAAACCCTAAACCTTAGACCCTAAACCCTAAAATCTTAAACCCTCAAACCCTAAACCCTAAAACCTAAACACTAAACCTTAAACCCTAAACCCTAAACCAGCATTCAACCAAATTTTATTTGACGCGGTTCAGACTTAAAAATCGAGTCGGACCACTTTGTGGATATTTTTAAATATTTGGTTCCTATGGGTTATTGGAATTCAATGAAATTTTATTTGACGCAGTTCGGACCAGAATCGGAGCTGATATGTTCTAAACTCGGCTTTCGGAAAATTCTCAAAGGGGTTAGTACACGGGATATTGCTAAAAATCCAGTCGGACCATTTTGTGGATATTTTTATATATTTTGTTCCTATGGGTTATTAAAATTCAACAAAATTTTATTTGACGTAGTTCGAACCTGAATCGGACCTGATATGATTGAAAATCGGTTTTCGGATAATCCTCAAAGAGGTTAGTACACGAAATATTGTTAAAAATCGGGTCGGACCATTTCATGGACATTTTTACATATTTTGTTCCTATGGGTTATTGGGATTCAACAAAAATTTATTTGACGCATTTCGGACCTGAATCGGAACTGATATAATCGAAACTCAATTTTCGGATATTCCCAAAGGGGTTAGTACACGGGATATTGTTAAAAATTGAGTCAAACTATTTTGTGGATATTTTTACATATTTTGTTCCTATGGGTTATTGGAATTCAATGAAATTTTATTTGGTGCCGTTCGGACATGAATCGGGGCTGAAATGATCGAAATTCGGTTTTCGGATAATTCTCAAAGGGGTTAGTACACGGGATATTGTTAAAAATCAAGTCGGACCATTTTGTGGATATTTTTACATATTTTGTTCTTATGGGTTATTGGAATTCAACGAAATTTTATTTGACGCAGTTCGGACCGGAATCGGAGCTGATATGATCGAAACTCGGTTTTTGGAACCATGAACCCTAAATCCTAAACCTTAAACCCCTAAACCCTAAACCTTAGACCCTAAACCCTAAAATCTTAAACCCTCAAACCCTAAACCCTAAAACCTAAACACTAAACCTTAAACCCTAAACCCTAAACCAGCATTCAACCAAATTTTATTTGACGCGGTTCAGACTTAAAAATCGAGTCGGACCACTTTGTGGATATTTTTAAATATTTGGTTCCTATGGGTTATTGGAATTCAATGAAATTTTATTTGACGCAGTTCGGACCAGAATCGGAGCTGATATGTTCTAAACTCGGCTTTCGGAAAATTCTCAAAGGGGTTAGTACACGGGATATTGCTAAAAATCCAGTCGGACCATTTTGTGGATATTTTTATATATTTTGTTCCTATGGGTTATTAAAATTCAACAAAATTTTATTTGACGTAGTTCGAACCTGAATCGGACCTGATATGATTGAAAATCGGTTTTCGGATAATCCTCAAAGAGGTTAGTACACGAAATATTGTTAAAAATCGGGTCGGACCATTTCATGGACATTTTTACATATTTTGTTCCTATGGGTTATTGGGATTCAACAAAAATTTATTTGACGCATTTCGGACCTGAATCGGAACTGATATAATCGAAACTCAATTTTCGGATATTCCCAAAGGGGTTAGTACACGGGATATTGTTAAAAATTGAGTTAAACTATTTTGTGGATATTTTTACATATTTTGTTCCTATGGGTTATTGGAATTCAATGAAATTTTATTTGGTGCCGTTCGGACATGAATCGGGGCTGAAATGATCGAAATTCGGTTTTCGGATAATTCTCAAAGGGGTTAGTACACGGGATATTGTTAAAAATCAAGTCGGACCATTTTGTGGATATTTTTACATATTTTGTTCTTATGGGTTATTGGAATTCAACGAAATTTTATTTGACGCAGTTCGGACCGGAATCGGAGCTGATATGATCGAAACTCGGTTTTTGGAACCATGAACCCTAAACCCTAAATCCTAAACCTTAAACCCCTAAACCCTAAACCTTAGACCCTAAACCCTAAAATCGTAAACCCTCAAACCCTAAACCCTAAAACCTAAACACTAAACCTTAAACCCTAAACCCTAAACCAGCATTCAACCAAATTTTATTTGACGCGGTTCAGACTTAAAAATCGAGTCGGACCACTTTGTGGATATTTTTACATATTTGGTTCCTATGGGTTATTGGAATTCAATGAAATTTTATTTGACGCAGTTCGGACCAGAATCGGAGCTGATATGTTCTAAACTCGGCTTTCGGAAAATTCTCAAAGGGGTTAGTACACGGGATATTGCTAAAAATCCAGTCGGACCATTTTGTGGATATTTTTATATATTTTGTTCCTATGGGTTATTAAAATTCAACAAAATTTTATTTGACGTAGCTCGAACCTGAATCGGACCTGATATGATTGAAAATTGGTTTTCAGATAATCCTCAAAGAGGTTAGTACACGAAATATTTTTAAAAATCGGGTCGGACCATTTCATGGACATTTTTACATATTTTGTTCCTATGGGTTATTGGGATTCAACAAAAATTTATTTGACGCATTTCGGACCTGAATCGGAACTGATATAATCGAAACTCGATTTTCGGATATTCCCAAAGGGATTAGTACACGGGATATTGTTAAAAATTGAGTCAAACTATTTTGTGGATATTTTTACATGTTTTGTTCCTATGGGTTATTGGAATTCAATGAAATTTTATTTGGTGCCGTTCGGACCTGAATCGGGGCTGAAATGATCGAAATTCGGTTTTCGGATAATTCTCAAAGGGGTTAGTACACGGGATATTGTTAAAAATCAAGTCAGACCATTTTGTGGATATTTTTACATATTTTGTTCTTATGGGTTATTGGAATTCAACGAAATTTTATTTGACGCAGTTCGGACCGGAATCGGAGCTGATATGATCGAAACTCGGTTTTTGGAACCATGAACCCTAAACCCTAAATCCTAAACCTTAAACCCCTAAACCCTAAACCTTAGACCCTAAACCCTAAAATCTTAAACCCTCAAACCCTAAACCCTAAAACCTAAACCCTAAACCTTAAACCCTAAACCCTAAACCAGCATTCAACCAAATTTTATTTGACGCGGTTCAGACTTAAAAATCGAGTCGGACCACTTTGTGGATATTTTTACATATTTGGTTCCTATGGGTTATTGGAATTCAATGAAATTTTATTTGACGCAGTTCGGGCCAGAATCGGAGCTGATATGTTCTAAACTCGGCTTTCGGAAAATTCTCAAAGGGGTTAGTACACGGGATATTGCTAAAAATCCAGTCGGACCATTTTGTGGATATTTTTATATATTTTGTTCCTATGGGTTATTAAAATTCAACAAAATTTTATTTGACGTAGTTCGAACCTGAATCGGACCTGATATGATTGAAAATCGGTTTTCGGATAATCCTCAAAGAGGTTAGTACACGAAATATTGTTAAAAATCGGGTCGGACCATTTCATGGACATTTTTACATATTTTGTTCCTATGGGTTATTGGGATTCAACAAAAATTTATTTCACGCATTTCGGACCTGAATCGGAACTGATATAATCGAAACTCGATTTTCGGATATTCCCAAAGGGCACGGGATATTGTTAAAAATTGAGTCAATCTATTTTGTGGATATTTTTACATATTTTGTTCCTATGGGTTATTGGAATTCAATGAAAATTTATTTGGTGCCGTTCGGACCTGAATCGGGGCTGAAATGATCGAAATTCGGTTTTCGGATAATTCTCAAAGGGGTTAGTACACGGGATATTGTTAAAAATCAAGTCGGACCATTTTGTAGATATTTTTACATATTTTGTTCTTATGGGTTATTGGAATTCAACGAAATTTTATTTGACGCAATTCGGACCGGAATCGGAGCTGATATGATCGAAACTCGGTTTTTGGAACCATTAACCCTAAACCCTAAATCCTAAACCTTAAACCCCTAAACCCTAAACCTTAGACCCTAAACCCTAAAATCTTAAACCCTCAAACCCTAAACCCTAAAACCTAAACCCTAAACCTTAAACCCTAAACCCTAAACCAGCATTCAACCAAATTTTATTTGACGCGGTTCAGACTTAAAAATCGAGTCGGACCACTTTGTGGATATTTTTACATATTTGGTTCCTATGGGTTATTGGAATTCAATGAAATTTTATTTGACGCAGTTCGGACCAGAATCGGAGCTGATATGTTCTAAACTCGGCTTTTGGAAAATTCTCAAAGGGGTTAGTACACGGGATATTGCTAAAAATCCAGTCGGACCATTTTGTGGATATTTTTATATATTTTGTTCCTATGGGTTATTAAAATTCAACAAAATTTTATTTGACGTAGTTCGAACCTGAATCGGACCTGATATGATTGAAAATCGGTTTTCGGATAATCCTCAAAGAGGTTAGTACACGAAATATTGTTAAAAATCGGGTCGGACCATTTCATGGACATTTTTACATATTTTGTTCCTATGGGTTATTGGGATTCAACAAAAATTTATTTGACGCATTTCGGACCTGAATCGGAACTGATATAATCGAAACTCGATTTTCGGATATTCCCAAAGGGCACGGGATATTGTTAAAAATTGAGTCAATCTATTTTGTGGGTATTTTTACATATTTTGTTCCTATGGGTTATTGGAATTCAATGAAAATTTATTTGGTGCCGTTCGGACCTGAATCGGGGCTGAAATGATCGAAATTCGGTTTTCGGATAATTCTCAAAGGGGTTAGTACACGGGATATTGTTAAAAATCAAGTCGGACCATTTTGTAGATATTTTTACATATTTTGTTCTTATGGGTTATTGGAATTCAACGAAATTTTATTTGACGCAATTCGGACCGGAATCGGAGCTGATATGATCGAAACTCGGTTTTTGGAACCATGAACCCTAAACCCTAAATCCTAAACTTTAAACCCCTAAACCCTAAACCTTAGACCCTAAACCCTAAAATCTTAAACCCTCAAACCCTAAACCCTAAAACCTAAACACTAAACCTTAAACCCTAAACCCTAAACCAGCATTCAACCAAATTTTATTTGACGCGGTTCAGACTTAAAAATCGAGTCGGACCACTTTGTGGATATTTTTACATATTTCGTTCCTATGGGTTATTGGAATTCAATGAAATTTTATTTGACGCATTTCGGACCAGAATCGGAGCTGATATGTTCTAAACTCGGCTTTCGGAAAATTCTCAAAGGGACACACGGGATATTGCTAAAAATCCAGTCGGACCATTTTGTGGATATTTTTATATATTTTGTTCCTATGGGTTATTAAAATTCAACAAAATTTTATTTGACGTAGTTCGAACCTGAATCGGACCTGATATGATTGAAAATCGGTTTTCGGATAATCCTCAAAGAGGTTAGTACACGAAATATTGTTAAAAATCGGGTCGGACCATTTCATGGACATTTTTACATATTTTGTTCCTATGGGTTATTGGGATTCAACAAAAATTTATTTGACGCATTTCGGACCTGAATCGGAACTGATATAATCGAAACTCGATTTTCGGATATTCCCAAAGGGCACGGGATATTGTTAAAAATTGAGTCAATCTATTTTGTGGGTATTTTTACATATTTTGTTCCTATGGGTTATTGGAATTCAATGAAAATTTATTTGGTGCCGTTCGGACCTGAATCGGGGCTGAAATGATCGAAATTCGGTTTTCGGATAATTCTCAAAGGGGTTAGTACACGGGATATTGTTAAAAATCAAGTCGGACCATTTTGTAGATATTTTTACATATTTTGTTCTTATGGGTTATTGGAATTCAACGAAATTTTATTTGACGCAATTCGGACCGGAATCGGAGCTGATATGATCGAAACTCGGTTTTTGGAACCATGAACCCTAAACCCTAAATCCTAAACCTTAAACCCCTAAACCCTAAACCTTAGACCCTAAACCCTAAAATCTTAAACCCTCAAACCCTAAACCCTAAACAAAACCCCCCCAAAAAGATGTATCGTTTCTCTCTAGCCCCCTTTTTTCCTTTCAAGGTGATTTTCTAAGAAATTACTAATTTTGCTTTTTTTCTTCTGATTCTCTTGTAATTTACATCTAATATGCCCCCACAACCACCTCACAATCAGTTTGATAGAAAAATCAAGAAAAATGATTTAGAAAAAACTCATATTCTTTTGAAGGATGGAGTTCGTGCCCTTGGTGCAAACTCCAAAGTGTTAAAAAAACCTTCTCAGAGATCTGTTCTTTTAGATGGGCAAAACCGTAGCGAAATTATTGATGAAGCAAATCGACTTAAGGAGATTAAATCTGATTCTAACTTGAATAAGAAGCTTGGCATAGATAATGCGATTGGAAATGGGATTAAGGAGGATACCAAAATGGGGGAGCCTAATTTCGGTATCATTGATGAGGAAGCGAGGATTGACTCGAAGAAATTGGTGGATGAATCGAGTAAAGATGGATTGCTAGGTAATGGGAAAGAGGGTATCTCTCGGATGGAGGATCTTATAACAGGTGGGTTCTCAATTCTTGATAATTCTCAATTTATTACCTCTGAAAAATCTCCTAAGATGTGGACTGAAATAGTGAAACCAAAGGTGAGTAAAGAAAGGATGAAATTCGAATATCATTGCCCTGAAATTGATAAGGGACGTGTTGTTATTCGACCTCCTTTGAGTGTTGATATTCAAGGTAGGAAAGCTTGGGAGAACTGTATTGTGGGATATTTTTTTGAGAGAAGGGTTGCTTTTCATACAATGGAATTTCATGCTAAACGTCGTTGGGGTAATAGGGGATTAAAGGAAGTTATTATGAATGATGAGGGGTTTTTTTTCTTTAAGTTTGATTCAGAGTTCGAATTATTGGAAGTATTAGAAGATGATGTTTGTATGGTGGAGGGAAAGCCATTAATTTTGCAGAGGTGGCACCCCCTGCTTATTCTCTCAAAGGAAGTCCCAAAATCTATACCTCTATGGGTGAAGTTATTTAATGTGCCTCTCCAATATTGGAACAGAGCAGGGCTTAGTAGAATAGGAAGTGGTGTGGGAAGTATCTTGATGGCAGATGGGTTAACGGAGAAGATGTGTAAAGAAGCTACGGGGAGACTAAGTTTTGCTAAACTATTGATTGAAGTGGATGCGAATGAACAGCTGCCGGACAGACTACATGTTGTTATTCCTAATGAAGATGGTAGGGAGCAAATTGAAGTTATGGTTCGAGTGGAATACCCATGGCGCCCTTCATGGTGCTCAAACTGTTCGATCTTTGGTCACAATGTAAATAATTGTCCTGTTCTTGCAGTTAGCCAGGAGAAACAATTGAGGGATGACATGGAAGCAAACAAGGGAAATCAGGGTAATGATGAGTTTACTGTAGTCCAAAAGAAAGGTAAAGATAAAGTGACATGTCATTTTGGTCAAAATCAGATGGGTGTCAATAATCAGGGAGGAAGATTTGTTAGTAATACTAATAACAAAAAGAAGCAGACTAGATTTATGTATTCAAATCGTGGTGGAGGCCCTGCTATTGTGGTGGCTGGAAATGACAAGAAAGGTTTTAAAGGAGAGACATCTGGAGTAAAAAACTTGAACAGAGGTATTTATAAGAATGAGGTTATCCATAATAATAAATTTAGGGTGTTAGCTGGTAATAATTTATTGGATAACTTGGAAGCTGTTAGCTCGATAGGTGGAGATAAGGTGGAATGTGTGTCTATGCTGGATAGGAGTATGAGTGGTAACAATCAGAATAGAGTTGGTATGGAAAATAATGGGAAGGTTGGAGACACTAGTGGCGGTGTGATGGGGTTACAACAAATAGAAACTCATGGTTTAGTATCTCTGGGGGCTAAAAAACAAAAAAAGCAGATTGTTTTTGCCAAAAATTCGAAGTTTTTTAGACCTAAGAATGACCAGAATTTTAATGAGGATTGTTCTTCCGAGGATGATGTGGAGTCAGATGGAGATGACACAATGAAGTTTATGATGGGTGATTTATCGGTTCCAACGAACCGAGAAGATTCATTAATTCCAGATGATGATTTTACTCCTTTAATAGGCCAGGAAGCATTTCATATTGATCAGTTGTTTGGAGATTCGAGGGGAGTAGGAAGTCGAGCTGGTATTCCTAATTTTTCTTCATGAGTAGCTTATTGTGTTGGAATGTTAGAGGCTTCAATCAACCTTTTAAAAGTAAGGAGGTTCGGGAGTTAATTAGAACTAATAATGTGGGTGTATGTTGCATCTTGGAAACTCATGTTAATAAGCGAAATGCTGGGCCTGTTTTTAACAAAATGTTTCGTAATTGGATTTGGTTGTCAAATTCAGAGTTATGTGATAAAGGTTGTCGAATTGTTTTGGGATGGGATGAAAGTTTATTTGAGGTGATGATGTTGTTTAGCACGGAGCAAGTAATTCATTGCTTGATTACTCATAAGGTTTCTAAAGTGCACTTCTTTTGCTCCTTTGTTTACGCTGCAAATGATCATGTCCCTAGACGTAAGTTGTGGCACTCTTTAGAAACTTTTAATATTTTAGTCGGGGAGTCTCCTTGGCTGATATTAGGAGATTTTAATGCTACCCTTAACAGTGATGAAGTTGTTGGAGGTGTTGTAGGCAAGTCTCCAGCGATGGAGGAGTTTAAAGATTGTGTCTTCAAACTTGGTGTGATGGATCTGCACTTCACGGGTATGAGATACACTTGGTCAGGTTCGCCTCATGGAGTGGGCATTGTTAAAAAGCTTGATCGTGCTCTTGGTAATGGGCCTTTTCAGAGTAAATTTCAGACAGGTATAGTCAGATTTTTAGCGCCAGGAACTAGTGATCATAGTCCTATTATTGTGGAGTTAAATAGTGGGGCTGCTGTCAAGAAGAAATCTGCTTTTCAGTTCCAGAATTTTCTTACAAACAGGAGGAATTTCCTGAGCCTGGTAGAGCAAGGTTGGAATGGTCATGTGGGGGGAGTGCAAATGTATAGGTTGGTCCAGAAATTGAAGAGACTTAAGCCCATCTTCCAAAAAGAGTCTTGGGTTTCAGGTAACTTAAGTACTAAGGTCCAAGAGCTTAAAGATGAGTTAACTAGTGTGCAAGTGGCTAAGGATTGTGACCCTGGTAATGATTTGTTGAAGCTGGAGGAAGCTAGAATTTCGAGGACTTACAGAGAAGCAGCCTTGGAGTAGGAGCGAATGTTAAAACAAAAATCGAAGATTCACTGGTTAAATGTGGGTGATCAAAACAATCGATTTTTCCACAAGAGTCTCCAGGTGAGGCGAAACAAAAATAGGATTTCTTCAATTTTAAATGATCAGGGGGAGAGTGTTGTAGGGGAATCCATGGTGAACCAGTTTGTTTCTTTTTACAAGAATTTGCTTGGTTCTAAATTAGAGTCTGCTAGTATAGAAGGTTTGGGGGAATTCTTTGATAAGAAGGTTCAAATTCAGTCCTGTGATGAGATGATTAAAGAGGTTAGTTTTGAAGAAATTAAAGCAGTGATTTTTTCTATGGGGGATGATAAAGCAACCGGGCCAGATGGGTATACTGCAAAGTTTTTCAAAAGTGCGTGGCTGGTTATTGGGGAGGACGTTTGCAGGGCAGTGCAGGAGTTTTTTAAGACAGGTAAATTACTTAAGGAGGTTAATGCTACTCGTATAGTTTTAATTCCTAAGGTGGATTGTCCTCGGAATGTTGGTGAGTATAGGCCAATTGCTCTTTGTAATGTCTTATATAAATGCATTTCGAAAATCTTGGCGAATAGAATTAAAGGATCGTTGGATAGTATTATTGATGATACTCAAAATGCCTTTATTCCTGGAAGGAGAATTAGTGATAATATTCTCTTAACCCAGGAATTGTTTCGTAATTACCATAGATCGAAAGGGAAGCCTAGATGTGCTTTTAAGGTGGATATTAAGAAAGCTTATGATAGTGTTAGCTGGGATTTCTTGTTTGAGGCTTTATCTCTTTTTGGTTTCCCAGAGAAGATGACAAAGTGGATTAGAGAATGTATTTCCACCCCGGCTTATTCTGTTCTAGTAAATGGGGAGTCTTGTGGTTTTTTTAAAGGAGAAAAAGGGCTCAGACAAGGAGATCCGCTATCTCCATATCTGTTCACCATTGTTATGCAGGTCCTTTCAATTATTTTGAAGAAAAGAATTGTGGAAGCTGGGAATTTTAAATTCCACCGTAAATGCGAAATCATGAAAATCTCTCATCTATGTTTTGCGGATGATTTGTTCTTATTCTCTCATGGGGATCCTTGGTCAGTTCAAATTCTGAAAGACTCTTTGGATGAGTTTGGCGAAGCTTCGGGGCTGTGGCCTAATGAGTCTAAAAGTAGTTCTTTCTTTTGTAATGTTTCTCAGGAGAATCAGTTATTAATTAATAACATTATGAACTTTGAAGTTGGGTCTCTCCCTGTGAAATATTTAGGAGTGCCTTTGATTTCAACTAGGTTGTGGCATGCTGATTGTGTTCCCTTAATTGAGCAAGTGAAGAATCGGATTCAAAGTTGGCAAAACAGGTGGTTGTCTTTTGCTGGTAGACTTCAGCTGGCTTTGTCTGTTCTTTCCTCGATGCAGGTGTATTGGGCTTCAGTCTTCATCTTGCCTGTCTCAGTTTCGAAAGAAATTGAAAAAATCATTCGTAACTTTCTCTGGAGTGGGGTGGATTTAGCTGAAAGGAAAGCAAAAGTTGCCTGGAGCGATGTGTGTCGCCCTAAGAGAGAAGGTGGGTTGGGAATTAGACCCCTTCAGGTGTGGAATAAAGTTCTCATGGCATACCACATTTGGAGTATTATTTCTGATAGAAATTCTCTTTGGGTCAAGTGGATTCACACTTATAGACTACGAGGTAGATGCTTTTGGCAGGTTAATATTGCTTGGGATGCATCTGCCAGTTGGAAACGTATTCTGAACTTGAGAGATGAATTTCGGAGTTTTTTTAAAATGGAAGTGGAAGATGGTAGAAAGGTTTTCTTTTGGCATGATGTGTGGATTCTGGATAGGCCTCTTTCTGATCGGTTTACCTCTAGAGAAGTAGCCATGTTGGGTTTTTCTGAGAAGGACAAGGTTGTGGATTTTCTAGTGGATAATTTTGTGGAATGGCCTGCTGCAGTTCTCAATAAATGGCCTGAATTAAGAGGTAAATTGTGTAGGCTCAATTCTGATAGTAGGGACAGAACCTCATGGGTTTCAAGAGATGGTAGTTTGAAGGTTTTTTCGACCAGGTCTACTTGGTTTGATTTTAGAGTTTTGCACCCAGAAGTCGCGTGGTTCCACCTGGTTTGGTTTTCAAATTCGATTCCAAAACACTCCTTCATGCTGTGGTTAGCAATTCGAAGGAAGCTTATGACTCAAGATAGGATGCAGATTTGGCAAACGGAAGGTTCAGTTTCATGTCCGTTTTGTAAGGTCCAAAGAGATTCAGTTGATCATCTGTTTTTTGAATGTGGTTTCTGTCGGGAGGTTCTCAGATTTTTCATCACGAAAGGTCTTAATATCATGGAGACAATGCCCTGGGAGCAAGTGATTTCTTTTGCAGCCTCTACGTGGGTTGGAAAGAATATTTCTGCAGTGGTTAACAAGCTTGTCTTGGGGTCTTTGATTTATTTTATTTGGCAAGAGAGAAATATGAGGTTATTTCAATCTCATCATAGATCTCTAGGGCAAATTATAGCTTTGATTGAGGAGACCGTTCGGTTTAAAATGTTGAGCCTGAAGGTTATCCGTAACAGTCGAGTTCTACAAACCTTTGCTATTTGGAATATTTCTTTGGAGAGTTCTTCAATCTGAAATGATGGGATCTGTTGATTTAGATTTTTTTCGTTTGGGCTGTGCTGTTGTTAGCTTTTCCCTTGTGCTAGGAGGGGTTGGAGGTGTTCAAATTTTTATGTTGGGTTTTCAGAACACCTGGTTTCTGTTCTTTTGCAAGGTGCAAAATACCCTGCTTCTCGAGTCTGATGGGTGCCAAATTGTGCTGTCAAATGCCGACTGTCTCCTAGTTTTGCTGGATTTTCTTTCAGAAAGGGGTACAAATCATATCGGGTTTTTCTGGTTTAATTTTGTCTGTTGGCAAGGGTTCTTTTATTTGGACTCTGTTGTTTGGTCAGGGCTCTGTTCGAGAGATGCTCTAAGTTTTGAGGTTTCTTCCAAGTTTCCTCTGAGTTTTCCGTTCGACCCTGGGGGTGGCTGCAATTGCAATAAGTCAAGTTTTTATTGCAAATTTTATCATGGTTTTGGAATGGTTTTTCTAATCATTATCTATCTCACTTTTATTAATGGCTGGGATTCTATCTATGGTGGTCGAGATGGGGTCATCGGTAGCTGCCGTATCTTTCGGTTTGCAGGGCTGTTTGTGGGTTTCTCTGGGGGTTTTTTCGACAGGCATGCAAGAGGTGGTTCCTTTAAGGACATGTCCTATTGATTTGTTTCTTTCTAGATTTTTCATGTGGCTGCCATGTTTTGGTTTGATAGATAAAGGTTGGCATATGGATTGGTGGGGTTTTGAAGATTTCTTTTTTCAGTCTTTTGTCTTGATGGTCCAGGAGTGGCAGGGAGCTTGTAGTCATAAAGAAATGGTGCCTTGCCAAGTTGGTGAGGCAATCAAGGTGCTTTCCTTGTTTGTTTCTAGTCAAAGCATGCCAGCCGAATATTGTAGTTGGTATACTTTGTTTGTTGACCGTGTCGTTTGAATTTATTTCTTTTGGTTTTTTGATCATTTAGCCCATGTGTGGGGTTGGATATTTAGTCTGTCTAGCTAAAGTGGTTTGCTAGTTGTTTTGTTTGAGTTTCCTTTTTGTTTTTCGTTGGAGATTGTTCCAAACGAATTTTTTTGTGGCCTTGAGTTTATGCTCTTGGTCTGTACATTTCTTTCTTTTTTATAAAATTCCACGAGGCCAAGCCTCATTTACCCGGAAAAAAAAAAAAAACCTAAACACTAAACCTTAAACCCTAAACCCTAAACCAGCATTCAACCAAATTTTATTTGACGCGGTTCAGACTTAAAAATCGAGTCGGACCACTTTGTGGATATTTTTACATATTTGGTTCCTATGGGTTATTGGAATTCAATGAAATTTTATTTGACGCAGTTCGGACCAGAATCGGAGCTGATATGTTCTAAACTCGGCTTTCGGAAAATTCTCAAAGGGGTTAGTACACGGGATATTGCTAAAAATCCAGTCGGACCATTTTGTGGATATTTTTATATATTTTGTTCCTATGGGTTATTAAAATTCAACAAAATTTTATTTGACGTAGTTCGAACCTGAATCGGACCTGATATGATTGAAAATCGGTTTTCGGATAATCCTCAAAGAGGTTAGTACACGAAATATTGTTAAAAATTGGGTCGGACCATTTCATGGACATTTTTACATATTTTGTTCCTATGGGTTATTGGGATTCAACAAAAATTTATTTGACGCATTTCGGACCTGAATCGGAACTGATATAATCGAAACTCGATTTTCGGATATTCCCAAAGGGCACGGGATATTGTTAAAAATTGAGTCAATCTATTTTGTGGATATTTTTACATATTTTGTTCCTATGGGTTATTGGAATTCAATGAAAATTTATTTGGTGCCGTTCGGACCTGAATCGGGGCTGAAATGATCGAAATTCGGTTTTCGGATAATTCTCAAAGGGGTTAGTACACGGGATATTGTTAAAAATCAAGTCGGACCATTTTGTAGATATTTTTACATATTTTGTTCTTATGGGTTATTGGAATTCAACGAAATTTTATTTGACGCAATTCGGACCGGAATCGGAGCTGATATGATCGAAACTCAGTTTTTGGAACCATGAACCCTAAACCCTAAATCCTAAACCTTAAACCCCTAAACCCTAAACCTTAGACCCTAAAATCTTAAACCCTCAAACCCTAAACCCTAAAACCTAAACACAAAACCTTAAACCCTAAACCTTAAACCAGCATTCAACCAAATTTTATTTGACGCGGTTCAGACTTAAAAATCGAGTCGGACCACTTTGTGGATATTTTTACATATTTGGTTCCTATGGGTTATTGGAATTCAATGAAATTTTATTTGACGCAGTTCGGACCAGAATCGGAGCTGATATGTTCTAAACTCGGCTTTCGGAAAATTCTCAAAGGGGTTAGTACACGGGATATTGCTAAAAATCCAGTCGGACCATTTTGTGGATATTTTTATATATTTTGTTCCTATGGGTTATTAAAATTCAACAAAATTTTATTTGACGTAGTTCGAACCTGAATCGGACCTGATATGATTGAAAATCGGTTTTCGGATAATCCTCAAAGAGGTTAGTACACGAAATATTGTTAAAAATTGGGTCGGACCATTTCATGGACATTTTTACATATTTTGTTCCTATGGGTTATTGGGATTCAACAAAAATTTATTTGACGCATTTCGGACCTGAATCGGAACTGATATAATCGAAACTCGATTTTCGGATATTCCCAAAGGGCACGGGATATTGTTAAAAATTGAGTCAATCTATTTTGTGGATATTTTTACATATTTTGTTCCTATGGGTTATTGGAATTCAATGAAAATTTATTTGGTGCCGTTCGGACCTGAATCGGGGCTGAAATGATCGAAATTCGGTTTTCGGATAATTCTCAAAGGGGTTAGTACTCGGGATATTGTTAAAAATCAAGTCGGACCATTTTGTAGATATTTTTACATATTTTGTTCTTATGGGTTATTGGAATTCAACGAAATTTTATTTGACGCAATTCGGACCGGAATCGGAGCTGATATGATCGAAACTCGGTTTTTGGAACCATGAACCCTAAACCCTAAATCCTAAACCTTAAACCCCTAAACCCTAAACCTTAGACCCTAAACCCTAAAATCTTAAACCCTCAAACCCTAAACCCTAAAACCTAAACACTAAACCTTAAACCCTAAACCTTAAACCAGCATTCAACCAAATTTTATTTGACGCGGTTCAGACTTAAAATCCGAGTCGGACCACTTTGTGGATATTTTTACATATTTGGTTCCTATGGGTTATTGGAATTCAATGAAATTTTATTTGACGCAGTTCGGACCAGAATCGGAGCTGATATGTTCTAAACTCGGCTTTCGGAAAATTCTCAATGGGGTTAGTACACGGGATATTGCTAAAAATCCAGTCGGACCATTTTGTGGATATTTTTATATATTTTGTTCCTATGGGTTATTAAAATTCAACAAAATTTTATTTGACGTAGTTCGAACCTGAATCGGACCTGATATGATTGAAAATCGGTTTTCGGATAATCCTCAAAGAGGTTAGTACACGAAATATTATTAAAAATCGGGTCGGACCATTTCATGGACATTTTTACATATTTTGTTCCTATGGGTTATTGGGATTCAACAAAAATTTATTTGACGCATTTCGGACCTGAATCGGAACTGATATAATCGAAACTCGATTTTCGGATATTCCCAAAGGGGTTAGTACACGGGATATTGTTAAAAATTGAGTCAAACTATTTTTTGGATATTTTTACATATTTTGTTCCTATGGGTTATTGGAATTCAATGAAATTTTATTTGGTGCCGTTCGGACCTGAATCGGGGCTGAAATGATCGAAATTCGGTTTTCGGATAATTCTCAAAGGGGTTAGTACACGGGATATTGTTAAAAATCAAGTCGGACCATTTTGTGGATATTTTTACATATTTTGTTCTTATGGGTTATTAGAATTCAACGAAATTTTATTTGACGCAGTTCGGACCGGAATCGGAGCTGATATGATCGAAACTCGGTTTTTGGAACCATGAACCCTAAACCCTAAATCCTAAACCTTAAACCCCTAAACCCTAAACCTTAGACCCTAAACCCTAAAATCTTAAACCCTCAAACCCTAAACCCTAAAACCTAAACCCTAAACCTTAAACCCTAAACCAGCATTCAACCAAATTTTATTTGACGCGGTTCAGACTTAAAAATCGAGTCGGACCACTTTGTGGATATTTTTACATATTTGGTTCCTATGGGTTATTGGAATTCAATGAAATTTTATTTGACGCAGTTCGGACCAGAATCGGAGCTGATATGTTCTAAACTCGGCTTTCGGAAAATTCTCAAAGGGGTTAGTACACGGGATATTGCTAAAAATCCAGTCGGACCATTTTGTGGATATTTTTATATATTTTGTTCCTATGGGTTATTAAAATTCAACAAAATTTTATTTGACGTAGTTCGAACCTGAATCGGACCTGATATGATTGAAAATCGGTTTTCGGATAATCCTCAAAGAGGTTAGTACACGAAATATTGTTAAAAATCGGGTCGGACCATTTCATGGACATTTTTACATATTTTGTTCCTATGGGTTATTGGGATTCAACAAAAATTTATTTGAAGCATTTCGGACCTGAATCGGAACTGATATAATCGAAACTCGATTTTCGGATATTCCCAAAGGGCACGGGATATTGTTAAAAATTGAGTCAAACTATTTTGTGGATATTTTTACATATTTTGTTCCTATGGGTTATTGGAATTCAATGAAAATTTATTTGGTGCCGTTCGGACCTGAATCGGGGCTTAAATGATCGAAATTCGGTTTTCGGATAATTCTCAAAGGGGTTAGTACACGGGATATTGTTAAAAATCAAGTCGGACCATTTTGTGGATATTTTTACATATTTTGTTCTTATGGGTTATTGCAATTCAACGAAATTTTATTTGATGCAGTTCGGACCGGAATCGGAGCTGATATGATCGAAACTCGGTTTTTGGAACCATGAACCCTAAACCCTAAATCCTAAACCTTAAACCCCTAAACCCTAAACCTTAGACCCTAAACCCTAAAATCTTAAACCCTCAAACCATAAACCCTAAAACCTAAACCCTAAACCTTAAACCCTAAACCCTAAACCAGCATTCAACCAAATTTTATTTGACGCGGTTCAGACTTAAAAATCGAGTCGGACCACTTTGTGGATATTTTTACATATTTGGTTCCTATGGGTTATTGGAATTCAATGAAATTTTATTTGACGCAGTTCGGACAAGAATCGGAGCTGATATGTTCTAAACTCGGCTTTCGGAAAATTCTCAAAGGGGTTAGTACACGGGATATTGCTAAAAATCCAGTCGGACCATTTTGTGGATATTTTTATATATTTTGTTCCTATGGGTTATTAAAATTCAAAAAAAATTTTATTTGACGTAGTTCGAACCTGAATCGGACCTGATATGATTGAAAATCGGTTTTCGGATAATCCTCAAAGAGGTTAGTACACAAAATATTGTTAAAAATCGGGTCGGACCATTTCATGGACATTTTTACATATTTTGTTCCTATGGGTTATTGGGATTCAACAAAAATTTATTTGACGCATTTCGGACCTGAATCGGAACTGATATAATCGAAACTCGATTTTCGGATATTCCCAAAGGGCACGGGATATTGTTAAAAATTGAGTCAAACTATTTTGTGGATATTTTTACATATTTTGTTCCTATGGGTTATTGGAATTCAATGAAATTTTATTTGGTGCCGTTCGGACCTGAATCGGGGCTGAAATGATCGAAATTCGGTTTTCGGATAATTCTCAAAGTGGTTAGTACACGGGATATTGTTAAAAATCAAGTCGGACCATTTTGTAGATATTTTTACATATTTTGTTCTTATGGGTTATTGGAATTCAACGAAATTTTATTTGACGCAATTCGGACCGGAATCGGAGCTGATATGATCGAAACTCGGTTTTTGGAACCATGAACCCTAAACCCTAAATCCTAAACCTTAAACCCCTAAACCCTAAACCTTAGACCCTAAACCCTAAAATCTTAAACCCTCATACCCTAAACCCTAAAACCTAAACACTAAACCTTAAACCCTAAACCAGCATTCAACCAAATTTTATTTGACGCGGTTCAGACTTAAAAATCGAGTCGGACCACTTTGTGGATATTTTTACATATTTGGTTCCTATGGGTTATTGGAATTCAATGAAATTTTATTTGACGCAGTTCGGACCAGAATCGGAGCTGATATGTTCTAAACTCGGCTTTCGGAAAATTCTCAAAGGGGTTAGTACACGGGATATTGCTAAAAATCCAGTCGGACCATTTTGTGGATATTTTTATATATTTTGTTCCTATGGGTTATTAAAATTCAACAAAATTTTATTTGACGTAGTTCGAACCTGAATCGGGCCTGATATGATTGAAAATCGGTTTTCGGATAATCCTCAAAGAGGTTAGTACACGAAATAGTGTTAAAAATCGGGTCGGACCATTTCATGGACATTTTTACATATTTTGTTCCTATGGGTTATTGGGATTCAACAAAAATTTATTTGAAACATTTCGGACCTGATATAATCGAAACTGGATTTTCGGATATTCCCAAAGGGCACGGGATATTGTTAAAAATTGAGTCAAACTATTTTGTGGATATTTTTACATATTTTGTTCCTATGGGTTATTGGAATTCAATGAAAATTTATTTGGTGCTGTTCGGACCTGAATCGGGGCTGAAATGATCGAAATTCGGTTTTCGGATAATTCTCAAAGGGGTTAGTACACGGGATATTGTTAAAAATCAAGTCGGACCATTTTGTGGATATTTTTACATATTTTGTTCTTATGGGTTATTGGAATTCAACGAAATTTTATTTGATGCAGTTCGGACCGGAATCGGAGCTGATATGATCGAAACTCGGTTTTTGGAACCATGAACCCTAAACCCTAAATCCTAAACCTTAAACCCCTAAACCCTAAACCTTAGACCCTAAACCCTAAAATCTTAAACCCTCAAACCCTAAACCCTAAAACCTAAACCCTAAACCTTAAACCATAAACCCTAAACCAGCATTCAACCAAATTTTATTTGACGCGGTTCAGACTTAAAAATCGAGTCGGACCACTTTGTGGATATTTTTACATATTTGGTTCCTATGGGTTATTGGAATTCAATGAAATTTTATTTGACGCAGTTCGGACCAGAATCGGAGCTGATATGTTCTAAACTCGGCTTTCGGAAAATTCTCAAAGGGGTTAGTACACGGGATATTGCTAAAAATCCAGTCGGACCATTTTGTGGATATTTTTATATATTTTGTTCCTATGGGTTATTAAAATTCAACAAAATTTTATTTGACGTAGTTCGAACCTGAATCGGACCTGATATGATTGAAAATCGGTTTTCGGATAATCCTCAAAGAGGTTAGTACACGAAATATTGTTAAAAATTGGGTCGGACCATTTCATGGACATTTTTACATATTTTGTTCCTATGGGTTATTGGGATTCAACAAAAATTTATTTGACGCATTTCGGACCTGAATCGGAACTGATATAATCGAAACTCGATTTTCGGATATTCCCAAAGGGGTTAGTACACGGGATATTGTTAAAAATTGAGTCAAACTATTTTGTGGATATTTTTACATATTTTGTTCCTATGGGTTATTGGAATTCAATGAAATTTTATTTGGTGCCGTTCGGACCTGAATCGGGGCTGAAATGATCGAAATTCGGTTTTCGGATAATTCTCAAAGGGGTTAGTACACGGGATATTGTTAAAAATCAAGTCGTACCATTTTGTGGATATTTTTACATATTTTGTTCTTATGGGTTATTGGAATTCAACGAAATTTTATTTGACGCAGTTCGGACCGGAATTGGAGCTGATATGATCGAAACTCGGTTTTTGGAACCATGAACCCTAAACCCTAAATCCTAAACCTTAAACCCCTAAACCCTAAACCTTAGACCCTAAACCCTAAAATCTTAAACCCTCAAACCCTAAACCCTAAAACCTCATTTACCGGGAAAAAAAAACCCTAAAACCTAAACCCTAAACCTTAAACCATAAACCCTAAACCAGCATTCAACCAAATTTTATTTGACGCGGTTCAGACTTAAAAATCGAGTCGGACCACTTTGTGGATATTTTTACATATTGGGTTCCTATGGGTTATTGGAATTCAATGAAATTTTATTTGACGCAGTTCGGACCAGAATCGGAGCTGATATGCTCTAAACTCGACTTTCGGATAATCCTAAAAAGGTGTTAGCATACGGGGTATTGTTAAAAATCGAGTCGGGCCATTTTGTGGATATTTTTACAGATTTTTTTCCTATGGGTTATTAAAATTCAACAAAATTTTATTTGACGTAGTTCGAACCTGAATCGGACCAGATATGATTGAAAATCGGTTTTCGGATAATCCTCAAAGAGGTTAGTACACGAAATATTGTTAAAAATCGGGTCGGACCATTTCATGGACATTTTTACATATTTTGTTCCTATGGGTTATTGGGATTCAACAAAAATTTATTTGACGCATTTCGGACCTGAATCGGAACTGATATAATCGAAACTCGATTTTCGGATATTCCCAAAGGGGTTAGTACACGGGATATTGTTAAAAATTGAGTCAAACTATTTTGTGGATATTTTTACATATTTTGTTCCTATGGGTTATTGGAATTCAATGAAATTTTATTTGGGGCCGTTCGGACCTGAATCGGGGCTGAAATGATCGAAATTCGGTTTTCGGATAATTCTCAAAGGGGTTAGTACACGGGATATTGTTAAAAATCAAGTCGTACCATTTTGTGGATATTTTTACATATTTTGTTCTTATGGGTTATTGGAATTCAACGAAATTTTATTTGATGCAGTTCGGACCGGAATTGGAGCTGATATGATCGAAACTCGGTTTTTGGAACCATGAACCCTAAACCCTAAATCCTAAACCTTAAACCCCTAAACCCTAAACCTTAGACCCTAAACCCTAAAATCTTAAACCCTCAAACCCTAAACCCTAAAACCTCATTTACCGGGAAAAAAAAAACCCTAAAACCTAAACCCTAAACCTTAAACCCTAAACCCTAAACCAGCATTCAACCAAAATTTATTTGACGCGGTTCAGACTTAAAAATCGAGTCGGACCACTTTGTGGATATTTTTACATATTTGGTTCCTATGGGTTATTGGAATTCAATGAAATTTTATTTGACGCTGTTCGGACCAGAATCGGAGCTGATATGTTCTAAACTCGGCTTTCGGAAAATTCTCAAAGGGGTTAGTACACGGGATATTGCTAAAAATCCAGTCGGACCATTTTGTGGATATTTTTATATATTTTGTTCCTATGGGTTATTAAAATTCAACAAAATTTTATTTGACGTAGTTCGAACCTGAATCGGACCTGATATGATTGAAAATCGGTTTTCGGATAATCCTCAAAGAGGTTAGTACACGAAATATTGTTAAAAATCGGGTCGGACCATTTCATGGACATTTTTACATATTTTGTTCCTATGGGTTATTGGGATTCAACAAAAATTTATTTGACGCATTTCGGACCTGAATCGGAACTGATATAATCGAAACTCGATTTTCGGATATTCCCAAAGGGGTTAGTACACGGGATATTGTTAAAAATTGAGTCAAACTATTTTGTGGATATTTTTACATATTTTGTTCCTATGGGTTATTGGAATTCAATGAAATTTTATTTGGTGCGGTTCGGACCTGAATCGGGGCTGAAATGATCGAAATTCGGTTTTCGGATAATTCTCAAAGGGGTTAGTACACGGGATATTGTTAAAAATCAAGTCGGACCATTTTGTGGATATTTTTACATATTTTGTTCTTATGGGTTATTGGAATTCAACGAAATTTTATTTGACGCAGTTCGGACCGGAATTGGAGCTGATATGATCGAAACTCGGTTTTTGGAAGCATGAACCCTAAACCCTAAATCCTAAACCTTAAACCCCTAAACCCTAAACCTTAGACCCTAAACCCTAAAATCTTAAACCCTCAAACCCTAAACCCTAAAACCTCATTTACCGGGAAAAAAAAACCCTAAAACCTAAACCGTAAACCTTAAACCCTAAACCCTAAACCAGCATTCAACCAAATTTTATTTGACGCGGTTCAGACTTAAAAATCGAGTCGGACCACTTTGTGGATATTTTTACATATTTGGTTCCTATGGGTTATTGGAATTCAATGAAATTTTATTTGACGCAGTTCGGACCAGAATCGGAGCTGATATGTTCTAAACTCGGCTTTCGGAAAATTCTCAAAGGGGTTAGTACACGGGATATTGCTAAAAATCCAGTCGGACCATTTTGTGGATATTTTTATATATTTTGTTCCTATCGGTTATTAAAATTCAACAAAATTTTTTTTGACCTAGTTCGAACCTGAATCGGACCTGATATGATTGAAAATCGGTTTTCGGATAATCCTCAAAGAGGTTAGTACACGAAATATTGTTAAAAATCGGGTCGGACCATTTCATGGACATTTTTACATATTTTGTTCCTATGGGTTATTGGGATTCAACAAAAATTTATTTGACGCATTTCGGACCTGAATCGGAACTGATATAATCGAAACTCGATTTTCGGATATTCCCAAAGGGGTTAGTACACGGGATATTGTTAAAAATTGAGTCAAACTATTTTGTGGATATTTTTACATATTTTGTTCCTATGGGTTATTGGAATTCAATGAAATTTTATTTGGTGCCGTTCGGACCTGAATCGGGGCTGAAATGATCGAAATTCGGTTTTCGGATAATTCTCAAAGGGGTTAGTACACGGGATATTGTTAAAAATCAAGTCGGACCATTTTGTGGATATTTTTACATATTTTGTTCTTATGGGTTATTGGAATTCAACGAAATTTTATTTGATGCAGTTCGGACCGGAATCGGAGCTGATATGATCGAAACTCGGTTTTTGGAACCATGAACCCTAAACCCTAAATCCTAAACCTTAAACCCCTAAACCCTAAACCTTAGACCCTAAACCCTAAAATCTTAAACCCTCAAACCATAAACCCTAAAACCTAAACCCTAAACCTTAAACCCTAAACCCTAAACCAGCATTCAACCAAATTTTATTTGACGCGGTTCAGACTTAAAAATCGAGTCGGACCACTTTGTGGATATTTTTACATATTTGGTTCCTATGGGTTATTGGAATTCAATGAAATTTTATTTGACGCAGTTCGGACAAGAATCGGAGCTGATATGTTCTAAACTCGGCTTTCGGAAAATTCTCAAAGGGGTTAGTACACGGGATATTGCTAAAAATCCAGTCGGACCATTTTGTGGATATTTTTATATATTTTGTTCCTATGGGTTATTAAAATTCAAAAAAAAATTTATTTGACGTAGTTCGAACCTGAATCGGACCTGATATGATTGAAAATCGGTTTTCGGATAATCCTCAAAGAGGTTAGTACACAAAATATTGTTAAAAATCGGGTCGGACCATTTCATGGACATTTTTACATATTTTGTTCCTATGGGTTATTGGGATTCAACAAAAATTTATTTGACGCATTTCGGACCTGAATCGGAACTGATATAATCGAAACTCGATTTTCGGATATTCCCAAAGGGCACGGGATATTGTTAAAAATTGAGTCAAACTATTTTGTGGATATTTTTACATATTTTGTTCCTATGGGTTATTGGAATTCAATGAAATTTTATTTGGTGCCGTTCGGACCTGAATCGGGGCTGAAATGATCGAAATTCGGTTTTCGGATAATTCTCAAAGGGGTTAGTACACGGGATATTGTTAAAAATCAAGTCGGACCATTTTGTAGATATTTTTACATATTTTGTTCTTATGGGTTATTGGAATTCAACGAAATTTTATTTGACGCAATTCGGACCGGAATCGGAGCTGATATGATCGAAACTCGGTTTTTGGAACCATGAACCCTAAACCCTAAATCCTAAACCTTAAACCCCTAAACCCTAAACCTTAGACCCTAAACCCTAAAATCTTAAACCCTCAAACCCTAAACCCTAAAACCTAAACACTAAACCTTAAACCCTAAACCAGCATTCAACCAAATTTTATTTGACGCGGTTCAGACTTAAAAATCGAGTCGGACCACTTTGTGGATATTTTTACATATTTGGTTCCTATGGGTTATTGGAATTCAATGAAATTTTATTTGACGCAGTTCGGACCAGAATCGGAGCTGATATGTTCTAAACTCGGCTTTCGGAAAATTCTCAAAGGGGTTAGTACACGGGATATTGCTAAAAATCCAGTCGGACCATTTTGTGGATATTTTTATATATTTTGTTCCTATGGGTTATTAAAATTCAACAAAATTTTTTTTGACCTAGTTCGAACCTGAATCGGACCTGATATGATTGAAAATCGGTTTTCGGATAATCCTCAAAGAGGTTAGTACACGAAATATTGTTAAAAATTGGGTCGGACCATTTCATGGACATTTTTACATATTTTGTTCCTATGGGTTATTGGGATTCAACAAAAATTTATTTGACGCATTTCGGACCTGAATCGGAACTGATATAATCGAAACTCGATTTTCGGATATTCCCAAAGGGGTTAGTACACGGGATATTGTTAAAAATTGAGTCAAACTATTTTGTGGATATTTTTACATATTTTGTTCCTATGGGTTATTGGAATTCAATGAAATTTTATTTGGTGCCGTTCGGACCTGAATCGGGGCTGAAATGATCGAAATTCGGTTTTCGGATAATTCTCAAAGGGGTTAGTACACGGGATATTGTTAAAAATCAAGTCGTACCATTTTGTGGATATTTTTACATATTTTGTTCTTATGGGTTATTGGAATTCAACGAAATTTTATTTGACGCAGTTCGGACCGGAATTGGAGCTGATATGATCGAAACTCGGTTTTTGGAACCATGAACCCTAAACCCTAAATCCTAAACCTTAAACCCCTAAACCCTAAACCTTAGACCCTAAACCCTAAAATCTTAAACCCTCAAACCCTAAACCCTAAAACCTCATTTACCGGGAAAAAAAAACCCTAAAACCTAAACCCTAAACCTTAAACCATAAACCCTAAACCAGCATTCAACCAAATTTTATTTGACGCGGTTCAGACTTAAAAATCGAGTCGGACCACTTTGTGGATATTTTTACATATTGGGTTCCTATGGGTTATTGGAATTCAATGAAATTTTATTTGACGCAGTTCGGACCAGAATCGGAGCTGATATGCTCTAAACTCGACTTTTGGATAATCCTAAAAAGGTGTTAGCATACGGGGTATTGTTAAAAATCGAGTCGGGCCATTTTGTGGATATTTTTACAGATTTTTTTCCTATGGGTTATTAAAATTCAACAAAATTTTATTTGACGTAGTTCGAACCTGAATCGGACCAGATATGATTGAAAATCGGTTTTCGGATAATCCTCAAAGAGGTTAGTACACGAAATATTGTTAAAAATCGGGTCGGACCATTTCATGGACATTTTTACATATTTTGTTCCTATGGGTTATTGGGATTCAACAAAAATTTATTTGACGCATTTCGGACCTGAATCGGAACTGATATAATCGAAACTCGATTTTCGGATATTCCCAAAGGGGTTAGTACACGGGATATTGTTAAAAATTGAGTCAAACTATTTTGTGGATATTTTTACATATTTTGTTCCTATGGGTTATTGGAATTCAATGAAATTTTATTTGGGGCCGTTCGGACCTGAATCGGGGCTGAAATGATCGAAATTCGGTTTTCGGATAATTCTCAAAGGGGTTAGTACACGGGATATTGTTAAAAATCAAGTCGTACCATTTTGTGGATATTTTTACATATTTTGTTCTTATGGGTTATTGGAATTCAACGAAATTTTATTTGACGCAGTTCGGACCGGAATTGGAGCTGATATGATCGAAACTCGGTTTTTGGAACCATGAACCCTAAACCCTAAATCCTAAACCTTAAACCCCTAAACCCTAAACCTTAGACCCTAAACCCTAAAATCTTAAACCCTCAAACCCTAAACCCTAAAACCTCATTTACCGGGAAAAAAAAAACCCTAAAACCTAAACCCTAAACCTTAAACCCTAAACCCTAAACCAGCATTCAACCAAAATTTATTTGACGCGGTTCAGACTTAAAAATCGAGTCGGACCACTTTGTGGATATTTTTACATATTTGGTTCCTATGGGTTATTGGAATTCAATGAAATTTTATTTGACGCTGTTCGGACCAGAATCGGAGCTGATATGTTCTAAACTCGGCTTTCGGAAAATTCTCAAAGGGGTTAGTACACGGGATATTGCTAAAAATCCAGTCGGACCATTTTGTGGATATTTTTATATATTTTGTTCCTATGGGTTATTAAAATTCAACAAAATTTTATTTGACGTAGTTCGAACCTGAATCGGACCTGATATGATTGAAAATCGGTTTTCGGATAATCCTCAAAGAGGTTAGTACACGAAATATTGTTAAAAATCGGGTCGGACCATTTCATGGACATTTTTACATATTTTGTTCCTATGGGTTATTGGGATTCAACAAAAATTTATTTGACGCATTTCGGACCTGAATCGGAACTGATATAATCGAAACTCGATTTTCGGATATTCCCAAAGGGGTTAGTACACGGGATATTGTTAAAAATTGAGTCAAACTATTTTGTGGATATTTTTACATATTTTGTTCCTATGGGTTATTGGAATTCAATGAAATTTTATTTGGTGCGGTTCGGACCTGAATCGGGGCTGAAATGATCGAAATTCGGTTTTCGGATAATTCTCAAAGGGGTTAGTACACGGGATATTGTTAAAAATCAAGTCGGACCATTTTGTGGATATTTTTACATATTTTGTTCTTATGGGTTATTGGAATTCAACGAAATTTTATTTGACGCAGTTCGGACCGGAATTGGAGCTGATATGATCGAAACTCGGTTTTTGGAAGCATGAACCCTAAACCCTAAATCCTAAACCTTAAACCCCTAAACCCTAAACCTTAGACCCTAAACCCTAAAATCTTAAACCCTCAAACCCTAAACCCTAAAACCTCATTTACCGGGAAAAAAAAACCCTAAAACCTAAACCCTAAACCTTAAACCCTAAACCCTAAACCAGCATTCAACCAAATTTTATTTGACGCGGTTCAGACTTAAAAATCGAGTCGGACCACTTTGTGGATATTTTTACATATTTGGTTCCTATGGGTTATTGGAATTCAATGAAATTTTATTTGACGCAGTTCGGACCAGAATCGGAGCTGATATGTTCTAAACTCGGCTTTCGGAAAATTCTCAAAGGGGTTAGTACACGGGATATTGCTAAAAATCCAGTCGGACCATTTTGTGGATATTTTTATATATTTTGTTCCTATGGGTTATTAAAATTCAACAAAATTTTTTTTGACCTAGTTCGAACCTGAATCGGACCTGATATGATTGAAAATCGGTTTTCGGATAATCCTCAAAGAGGTTAGTACACGAAATATTGTTAAAAATCGGGTCGGACCATTTCATGGACATTTTTACATATTTTGTTCCTATGGGTTATTGGGATTCAACAAAAATTTATTTGACGCATTTCGGACCTGAATCGGAACTGATATAATCGAAACTCGATTTTCGGATATTCCCAAAGGGGTTAGTACACGGGATATTGTTAAAAATTGAGTCAAACTATTTTGTGGATATTTTTACATATTTTGTTCCTATGGGTTATTGGAATTCAATGAAATTTTATTTGGTGCCGTTCGGACCTGAATCGGGGCTGAAATGATCGAAATTCGGTTTTCGGATAATTCTCAAAGGGGTTAGTACACGGGATATTGTTAAAAATCAAGTCGGACCATTTTGTGGATATTTTTACATATTTTGTTCTTATGGGTTATTGGAATTCAACGAAATTTTATTTGATGCAGTTCGGACCGGAATCGGAGCTGATATGATCGAAACTCGGTTTTTGGAACCATGAACCCTAAACCCTAAATCCTAAACCTTAAACCCCTAAACCCTAAACCTTAGACCCTAAACCCTAAAATCTTAAACCCTCAAACCATAAACCCTAAAACCTAAACCCTAAACCTTAAACCCTAAACCCTAAACCAGCATTCAACCAAATTTTATTTGACGCGGTTCAGACTTAAAAATCGAGTCGGACCACTTTGTGGATATTTTTACATATTTGGTTCCTATGGGTTATTGGAATTCAATGAAATTTTATTTGACGCAGTTCGGACAAGAATCGGAGCTGATATGTTCTAAACTCGGCTTTCGGAAAATTCTCAAAGGGGTTAGTACACGGGATATTGCTAAAAATCCAGTCGGACCATTTTGTGGATATTTTTATATATTTTGTTCCTATGGGTTATTAAAATTCAAAAAAAAATTTATTTGACGTAGTTCGAACCTGAATCGGACCTGATATGATTGAAAATCGGTTTTCGGATAATCCTCAAAGAGGTTAGTACACAAAATATTGTTAAAAATCGGGTCGGACCATTTCATGGACATTTTTACATATTTTGTTCCTATGGGTTATTGGGATTCAACAAAAATTTATTTGACGCATTTCGGACCTGAATCGGAACTGATATAATCGAAACTCGATTTTCGGATATTCCCAAAGGGCACGGGATATTGTTAAAAATTGAGTCAAACTATTTTGTGGATATTTTTACATATTTTGTTCCTATGGGTTATTGGAATTCAATGAAATTTTATTTGGTGCCGTTCGGACCTGAATCGGGGCTGAAATGATCGAAATTCGGTTTTCGGATAATTCTCAAAGGGGTTAGTACACGGGATATTGTTAAAAATCAAGTCGGACCATTTTGTAGATATTTTTACATATTTTGTTCTTATGGGTTATTGGAATTCAACGAAATTTTATTTGACGCAATTCGGACCGGAATCGGAGCTGATATGATCGAAACTCGGTTTTTGGAACCATGAACCCTAAACCCTAAATCCTAAACCTTAAACCCCTAAACCCTAAACCTTAGACCCTAAACCCTAAAATCTTAAACCCTCAAACCCTAAACCCTAAAACCTAAACACTAAACCTTAAACCCTAAACCAGCATTCAACCAAATTTTATTTGACGCGGTTCAGACTTAAAAATCGAGTCGGACCACTTTGTGGATATTTTTACATATTTGGTTCCTATGGGTTATTGGAATTCAATGAAATTTTATTTGACGCAGTTCGGACCAGAATCGGAGCTGATATGTTCTAAACTCGGCTTTCGGAAAATTCTCAAAGGGGTTAGTACACGGGATATTGCTAAAAATCCAGTCGGACCATTTTGTGGATATTTTTATATATTTTGTTCCTATGGGTTATTAAAATTCAACAAAATTTTATTTGACGTAGTTCGAACCTGAATCGGGCCTGATATGATTGAAAATCGGTTTTCGGATAATCCTCAAAGAGGTTAGTACACGAAATAGTGTTAAAAATCGGGTCGGACCATTTCATGGACATTTTTACATATTTTGTTCCTATGGGTTATTGGGATTCAACAAAAATTTATTTGAAACATTTCGGACCTGATATAATCGAAACTCGATTTTCGGATATTCCCAAAGGGCACGGGATATTGTTAAAAATTGAGTCAAACTATTTTGTGGATATTTTTACATATTTTGTTCCTATGGGTTATTGGAATTCAATGAAAATTTATTTGGTGCTGTTCGGACCTGAATCGGGGCTGAAATGATCGAAATTCGGTTTTCGGATAATTCTCAAAGGGGTTAGTACACGGGATATTGTTAAAAATCAAGTCGGACCATTTTGTGGATATTTTTACATATTTTGTTCTTATGGGTTATTGGAATTCAACGAAATTTTATTTGATGCAGTTCGGACCGGAATCGGAGCTGATATGATCGAAACTCGGTTTTTGGAACCATGAACCCTAAACCCTAAATCCTAAACCTTAAACCCCTAAACCCTAAACCTTAGACCCTAAACCCTAAAATCTTAAACCCTCAAACCCTAAACCCTAAAACCTAAACCCTAAACCTTAAACCATAAACCCTAAACCAGCATTCAACCAAATTTTATTTGACGCGGTTCAGACTTAAAAATCGAGTCGGACCACTTTGTGGATATTTTTACATATTTGGTTCCTATGGGTTATTGGAATTCAATGAAATTTTATTTGACGCAGTTCGGACCAGAATCGGAGCTGATATGTTCTAAACTCGGCTTTCGGAAAATTCTCAAAGGGGTTAGTACACGGGATATTGCTAAAAATCCAGTCGGACCATTTTGTGGATATTTTTATATATTTTGTTCCTATGGGTTATTAAAATTCAACAAAATTTTATTTGACGTAGTTCGAACCTGAATCGGACCTGATATGATTGAAAATCGGTTTTCGGATAATCCTCAAAGAGGTTAGTACACGAAATATTGTTAAAAATTGGGTCGGACCATTTCATGGACATTTTTACATATTTTGTTCCTATGGGTTATTGGGATTCAACAAAAATTTATTTGACGCATTTCGGACCTGAATCGGAACTGATATAATCGAAACTCGATTTTCGGATATTCCCAAAGGGGTTAGTACACGGGATATTGTTAAAAATTGAGTCAAACTATTTTGTGGATATTTTTACATATTTTGTTCCTATGGGTTATTGGAATTCAATGAAATTTTATTTGGTGCCGTTCGGACCTGAATCGGGGCTGAAATGATCGAAATTCGGTTTTCGGATAATTCTCAAAGGGGTTAGTACACGGGATATTGTTAAAAATCAAGTCGTACCATTTTGTGGATATTTTTACATATTTTGTTCTTATGGGTTATTGGAATTCAACGAAATTTTATTTGACGCAGTTCGGACCGGAATTGGAGCTGATATGATCGAAACTCGGTTTTTGGAACCATGAACCCTAAACCCTAAATCCTAAACCTTAAACCCCTAAACCCTAAACCTTAGACCCTAAACCCTAAAATCTTAAACCCTCAAACCCTAAACCCTAAAACCTCATTTACCGGGAAAAAAAAACCCTAAAACCTAAACCCTAAACCTTAAACCATAAACCCTAAACCAGCATTCAACCAAATTTTATTTGACGCGGTTCAGACTTAAAAATCGAGTCGGACCACTTTGTGGATATTTTTACATATTGGGTTCCTATGGGTTATTGGAATTCAATGAAATTTTATTTGACGCAGTTCGGACCAGAATCGGAGCTGATATGCTCTAAACTCGACTTTCGGATAATCCTAAAAAGGTGTTAGCATACGGGGTATTGTTAAAAATCGAGTCGGGCCATTTTGTGGATATTTTTACAGATTTTTTTCCTATGGGTTATTAAAATTCAACAAAATTTTATTTGACGTAGTTCGAACCTGAATCGGACCAGATATGATTGAAAATCGGTTTTCGGATAATCCTCAAAGAGGTTAGTACACGAAATATTGTTAAAAATCGGGTCGGACCATTTCATGGACATTTTTACATATTTTGTTCCTATGGGTTATTGGGATTCAACAAAAATTTATTTGACGCATTTCGGACTTGAATCGGAACTGATATAATCGAAACTCGATTTTCGGATATTCCCAAAGGGGTTAGTACACGGGATATTGTTAAAAATTGAGTCAAACTATTTTGTGGATATTTTTACATATTTTGTTCCTATGGGTTATTGGAATTCAATGAAATTTTATTTGGTGCCGTTCGGACCTGAATCGGGGCTGAAATGATCGAAATTCGGTTTTCGGATAATTCTCAAAGGGGTTAGTACACGGGATATTGTTAAAAATCAAGTCGTACCATTTTGTGGATATTTTTACATATTTTGTTCTTATGGGTTATTGGAATTCAACGAAATTTTATTTGACGCAGTTCGGACCGGAATTGGAGCTGATATGATCGAAACTCGGTTTTTGGAACCATGAACCCTAAACCCTAAATCCTAAACCTTAAACCCCTAAACCCTAAACCTTAGACCCTAAACCCTAAAATCTTAAACCCTCAAACCCTAAACCCTAAAACCTCATTTACCGGGAAAAAAAAAACCCTAAAACCTAAACCCTAAACCTTAAACCCTAAACCCTAAACCAGCATTCAACCAAAATTTATTTGACGCGGTTCAGACTTAAAAATCGAGTCGGACCACTTTGTGGATATTTTTACATATTTGGTTCCTATGGGTTATTGGAATTCAATGAAATTTTATTTGACGCAGTTCGGACCAGAATCGGAGCTGATATGTTCTAAACTCGGCTTTCGGAAAATTCTCAAAGGGGTTAGTACACGGGATATTGCTAAAAATCCAGTCGGACCATTTTGTGGATATTTTTATATATTTTGTTCCTATGGGTTATTAAAATTCAACAAAATTTTATTTGACGTAGTTCGAACCTGAATCGGACCTGATATGATTGAAAATCGGTTTTCGGATAATCCTCAAAGAGGTTAGTACACGAAATATTGTTAAAAATTGGGTCGGACCATTTCATGGACATTTTTACATATTTTGTTCCTATGGGTTATTGGGATTCAACAAAAATTTATTTGACGCATTTCGGACCTGAATCAGAACTGATATAATCGAAACTCGATTTTCGGATATTCCCAAAGGGGTTAGTACACGGGATATTGTTAAAAATTGAGTCAAACTATTTTGTGGATATTTTTACATATTTTGTTCCTATGGGTTATTGGAATTCAATGAAATTTTATTTGGTGCCGTTCGGACCTGAATCGGGGCTGAAATGATCGAAATTCGGTTTTCGGATAATTCTCAAAGGGGTTAGTACACGGGATATTGTTAAAAATCAAGTCGGACCATTTTGTGGATATTTTTACATATTTTGTTCTTATGGGTTATTGGAATTCAACGAAATTTTATTTGACGCAGTTCGGACCGGAATTGGAGCTGATATGATCGAAACTCGGTTTTTGGAAGCATGAACCCTAAACCCTAAATCCTAAACCTTAAACCCCTAAACCCTAAACCTTAGACCCTAAACCCTAAAATCTTAAACCCTCAAACCCTAAACCCTAAAACCTCATTTACCGGGAAAAAAAACCCTAAAACCTAAACCCTAAACCTTAAACCCTAAACCCTAAACCAGCATTCAACCAAATTTTATTTGACGCGGTTCAGACTTAAAAATCGAGTCGGACCACTTTGTGGATATTTTTACATATTTGGTTCCTATGGGTTATTGGAATTCAATGAAATTTTATTTGACGCAGTTCGGACCAGAATCGGAGCTGATATGTTCTAAACTCGGCTTTCGGAAAATTCTCAAAGGGGTTAGTACACGGGATATTGCTAAAAATCCAGTCGGACCATTTTGTGGATATTTTTATATATTTTGTTCCTATGGGTTATTAAAATTCAACAAAATTTTTTTTGACCTAGTTCGAACCTGAATCGGACCTGATATGATTGAAAATCGGTTTTCGGATAATCCTCAAAGAGGTTAGTACACGAAATATTGTTAAAAATCGGGTCGGACCATTTCATGGACATTTTTACATATTTTGTTCCTATGGGTTATTGGGATTCAACAAAAATATATTTGACGCATTTCGGACCTGAATCGGAACTGATATAATCGAAACTCGATTTTCGGATATTCCCAAAGGGGTTAGTACACGGGATATTGTTAAAAATTGAGTCAAACTATTTTGTGGATATTTTTACATATTTTGTTCCTATGGGTTATTGGAATTCAATGAAATTTTATTTGGTGCCGTTCGGACCTGAATCGGGGCTGAAATGATCGAAATTCGGTTTTCGGATAATTCTCAAAGGGGTTAGTACACGGGATATTGTTAAAAATCAAGTCGGACCATTTTGTGGATATTTTTACATATTTTGTTCTTATGGGTTATTGGAATTCAACGAAATTTTATTTGACGCAGTTCGGACCGGAATTGGAGCTGATATGATCGAAACTCGGTTTTTGGAACCATGAACCCTAAACCCTAAATCCTAAACCTTAAACCCCTAAACCCTAAACCTTAGACCCTAAACCCTAAAATCTTAAACCCTCAAACCCTAAAACCTCATTTACCGGGAAAAAAAAAACCCTAAAACCTAAACCCTAAACCTTAAACCCTAAACCCTAAACCAGCATCAACCAAATTTTATTTGACGCGGTTCAGACTTAAAAATCGAGTCGGACCACTTTGTGGATATTTTTACATATTTGGTTCCTATGGGTTATTGGAATTCAATGAAATTTTATTTGACGCAGTTCGGACCAGAATCGGAGCTGATATGTTCTAAACTCGGCTTTCGGAAAATTCTCAAAGGGGTTAGTACACGGGATATTGCTAAAAATCCAGTCGGACCTTTTTGTGGATATTTTTATATATTTTGTTCCTATGGGTTATTAAAATTCAACAAAATTTTATTTGACGTAGTTCGAACCTGAATCGGACCTGATATGATTGAAAATCGGTTTTCGGATAATCCTCAAAGAGGTTAGTACACGAAATATTGTTAAAAATCGGGTCGGAGCATTTCATGGACATTTTTACATATTTTGTTCCTATGGGTTATTGGGATTCAACAAAAATTTATTTGACGCATTTCGGACGTGAATCGGAACTGATATAATCGAAACTCGATTTTCGGATATTCCCAAAGGGGTTAGTACACGGGATATTGTTAAAAATTGAGTCAAACTATTTTGTGGATATTTTTACATATTTTGTTCCTATGGGTTATTGGAATTCAATGAAATTTTATTTGGTGTCGTTCGGACCTGAATCGGGGCTGAAATGATCAAAACTTGGTTTTCGGATAATTCTCAAAGGGGTTAGTACACGGGATATTGTTAAAAATCAAGTCAGACCATTTTGTGGATATTTTTACATATTTTGTTCCTATGGGTTATTGGAATTCAACGAAATTTTATTTGACGCAGTTCGGACCGGAATCGGAGCTGATATGATCAAAACTCGGTTTTCGGAAAATTCTCAAAGGGGTTAGTACACGGGATATTGTTAAAAATCAAGTCGGACCATTTTATGCATATTTGTACAGATTTTGTTCCTATGGGTTATTAAAATTCAACAAAATTTTATTTGATGTAGTTCGAACCTGAATCGGACCTGATATGAATGAAAATCGGTTTTCGGATAATCCTCAAAAGGGTTAGTACACGAAATATTGTTAAAAATTGGGTAGGACCGTTTCATGGACATTTTTACATATTTTGTTCGTACGGGTTATTGGGATTCAACAAAATTTTATTTGACGCGTTTCGGACCTGAATCGGAGCTGATATAATCGAAACTTGATTTTTGGATATTCCCAAAGGGTTTAGTACAAGGGATATTGGTAAAAATCGAGTCGGACCATTGTGTGGATATTTTTACATATTTTGTTCCTATGGGTTATTGGAATTCAATGAAATTTTATTTGGTGCCGGTCGGACCTGAATCGGGGCTAAAATGACCGAAACTCGGTTTTCGGATAATCCTCAAAGGGGTTAGTACACTGGATATTGTTAAAAATTGAGTCGAACCATTTTATGGATATTTTTACATATTTTGTTCTTATGGGTTATTGGAATTCAATGAAATTTTATTTGACGTAATTCGGACCTGAATCGGAGCTGATATGATCGAAACTCGACTTTCGGATAATCCTAAAAAGGTGTTAGCATACGGGGTATTGTTAAAAATCGAGTCGGGCCATTTTGTGGATATTTTTACAGATTTTTTTCCTATGGGTTATTAAAATTCAACAAAATTTTATTTGACGTAGTTCGAACCTGAATCGGACCTGATATGATTGAAAATCGGTTTTCGGATAATCCTCAAAAGGGTTAGTACACGAAATATTGTTAAAAATCGGGTCGGACCATTTCATGGACATTTTTACATATTTTGTTCCTACGGGTTATTGGGATTCAACAAAATTTTATTTGACGCTTTTCGGACCTGAATCGGAGCTGATATAATCGATACTCGATTTTCGGATATTCCCAAAGGGGTTAGTACACGGGATATTGTAAAAAATTGAGTCGGACCATTTTGTGGATAATTTTACATATTTTGTTCCTATGGGTTATTGGAATTCAATGAAATTTTATTTGGTGCCGGTCGGACCTGAATCGGGGCTGAAATGACAGAAACTCGGTTTTCGGATAATCCTTAAAGGGGTTAGTACTTGGGATATTGTTAAAAATCGAGTCGAACCATTTTATGGATAGTTCTACATATTCTGTTCTTATGGGTTATTGGAATTCAATGAAATTTTATTTGACGTAATTCGGACCCGAATCGGAGCTGATATGATCGAAACCCGATTTTCGGATAATCCTAAAAAGGTGTTAGCATACGGGGTATTGTTAAAAATCGAGTCGGGCCATTTTGTGGATATTTTTACAGATTTTGTTCCTATGCGTTATTAAAATTCAACAAAATTTTATTTGACGTAATTCGAACCTGAATCGGACCTCATATGATTGAAAATCGGTTTTCGGATAATCCTCAAAAGGGTTAGTAGACGAAATTTTGTTAAAAATCGGGTTGGACCATTTCATGGACATTTTTACATATTTTGTTCCTACGGGTTATTGGGATTCAACAAAATTTTATTTGACGCGTTTCGGACCTGAATCGGAGCTGATATAATCGATACTCGATTTTCGGATATTCCCAAAGGGGTTAGTACACGGGATATTGTTAAAAATTGAGTCGGACCATTTTGTGGATATTTTTACATATTTTGTTCCTATGGGTTATTGGAATTCAATGAAATTTTATTTGGTGCCGGTCGGACCTGAATCGGGGCTGAAATGACCGAAACTCGGTTTTCGGATAATCCTCAAAGGGGTTAGTACACGGGATATTGTTAAAAATCGAGTCGAACCATTTTATGGATATTTTTACATATTTTGCTCTTATGGGTTATTGGAATTCAATGAAATTTTATTTGACGTAATTCGGACCCGAATCGGAGCTGATATGATCGAAACCCGATTTTCGGATAATCCTAAAAAGGTGTTAGCATACGGGGTATTGTTAAAAATCGAGTCGGGCCATATTGTGGATATTTTTACAGATTTTGTTCCTATGGGTTATTAAAATTCAACAAAATTTTATTTGAGGTAATTCGAACCTGAATCGGACCTGATATGATTGAAAATCGGTTTTCGGATAATCCTCAAAAGGGTTAGTTCACGAAATATTGTTAAAAATCGTGTCGGACCATTTCATGGACATTTTTACATATTTTGTTCCTACGGGTTATTGGGATTTAACAAAATTTTATTTGACGCGTTTCGGACCTGAATCGGAGCTGATATAATCGAAACTCGATTTTCGGATATTCCCAAAGGGGTTAGTACACGGGATATTGTTAAAAATTGAGTCGAACCATTTTGTGGATATTTTTACATATTTTGTTCCTATGGGTTATTAGAATTCAATGAAATTTTATTTGGTGACGGTTGGACCTGAATCGGGGCTGAAATGACCGAAACTCAGTTTTCGGATAATCCTCAAAGGGGTTAGTATAGGGGATATTGTTAAAAATCGAGTCGGACCATTTTGTGGATATTTTTACATATTTTGTTCCTATGGGTTATTGGAATTCAATGAAATTTTATTTGGTGCCGGTCGGACCTGAATCGGGTCTGAAATGATCGAAACTCGGTTTTCGGATAATCCTCAAAGGGGTTAGTACACGGGATATTGTTAAAAATCGAGTCGAACCATTTTATGGATATTTTTACAAATTTTGTTCTTATGGGTTATTGGAATTCAATGAAATTTTATTTGACGTAATTCGGACCTGAATCGGAGCTGATATGATCGAAACCCGACTTTCGAATAATCCTAAAATGGTGTTAGCATAGGAGGTATTGTTAAAACTCGAGTCGGGCCATTTTGTGGATATTTTTACAGATTTTGTTCCTATGGGTTATTAAAATTCAACAAAATTTTATTTGACGTAATTCGAACCTGAATCGGACCTGATATGATTGAAAATCGGTTTTCGGATAATCCTCAAAAGGGTTAGTTCACGAAATATTGTTAAAAATCGGGTCGGACCATTTCATGGACATTTTTACATATTTTTTTCCTCCGGGTTATTGGGATTCAACAAAATTTTATTTGACGCGTTTCGGACCTGAATCGGAGCTGATATAATCGAAACTCGATTTTCGGATATTCCCAAAGGGGTTAGTACACGGGATATTGTTAAAAATTGAGTCGGACCATTTTGTGGATATTTTTACATATTTTGTTCCTATGGGTTATTGGAATTCAATGAAATTTTATTTGGTGCCGGTCGGACCTGAATCGGGGCTGAAATGACCGAAACTCGGTTTTCGGATAATCCTCAAAGGGGTTAGTACACGGGATATTGTTAAAAATCGAGTCGAACCATTTTATGGATATTTTTACATATTTTGTTCTTATGGGTTATTGGAATTCAATGAAATTTTATTTGACGTAATTCGGACCGGAATCGGAGCTGATATGATCGAAACCCGACTTTCGGATAATCCTAAAAAGGTGTTTGCATACGGGGTATTGTTAAAAATCGATTCAGGCCATTTTGTGGATATTTTAAAAAAAAAATTTCCTATGGGTTAATAAAATTCAACAAAATTTTATTTGACGTAGTTCGAACCTGAATCGGACCTGATATGATTGAAAATCGGTTTTCGGATAATCCTCAAAAGGGTTAGTACACGAAATATTTTTAAAAATCGGGTCGGACCATTTCATGGACATTTTTACATATTTTGTTCCTACGGGTTATTGGTATACAACAAAATTATATTTGACGCGTTTCGGACCTGAATCGGAGCTGATATAATCGATACTCGATTTTCGGATATTCCCAAAGGGGTTAGTACACGGGATATTGTTAAAAATTGAGTCAGACCATTTTGTGGATAATTTTACATATTTTGTTCCTATGGGTTATTGGAATTCAATGAAATTTTATTTGGTGCCGGTCGGACCTAAATCGGGGCTGAAATGACCGAAACTCGGTTTTCGGATAATCCTTAAAGGGGTTAGTACACGGGATATTGTTAAAAATCGAGTCGAACCATTTTATGGATAGTTCTACATATTTTGTTCTTATGGGTTATTGGAATTCAATGAAATTTTATTTGACGTAATTCGGACCCGAATCGGAGCTGATATGATCGAAACCCGATTTTCGGATAATCCTAAAAAGGTATTAGCATACGGGGTATTGTTAAAAATCGAGTCGGGCCATTTTGTGGATATTTTTACAGATTTTGTTCCTATGCGTTATTAAAATTCAACAAAATTTTATTTGACGTAATTCGAACCTGAATCGGACCTGATATGATTGAAAATCGGTTTTCGGATAATCCTCAAAAGGGTTAGTAGACGAAATATTGTTAAAAATCGGGTCGGACCATTTCATGGACATTTTTACATATTTGTTCCTACGGGTTATTGGGATTCAACAAAATTATATTTGACGCGTTTCGGACCTGAATCGGAGCTGATATAATCGAAACTCGATTTTTGGATATTCCCAAAGGGGTTAGTACACGGGATATTGTTAAAAATTGAGTCGGACCATTTTGTGGATAATTTTACATATTTTGTTCTTATGGGTTATTGGAATTCAATGAAATTTTATTTGGTGCCGGTCGGACCTGAATCGGGGCTGAAATGACCGAAACTCGGTTTTCGGATAATCCTTAAAGGGGTTAGTACACGGGATATTGTTAAAAATCGAGTCGAACCATTTTATGGATAGTTCTACATATTTTGTTCTTATGGGTTATTGGAATTCAATGAAATTTTATTTGACGTAATTCGGACCAGAATCGGAGCTGATATGATCGAAACCCGATTTTCGGATAATCCTAAAAAGGTGTTAGCATACGGGGTATTGTTAAAAATCGAGTCGGGCCATTTTGTGGATATTTTTACAGATTTTGTTCCTATGCGTTATTAAAATTCAACAAAATTTTATTTGACGTAATTCGAACCTGAATCGGACCTGATATGATTGAAAATTGGTTGTCGGATAATCCTCAAAAGGGTTAGTAGACGAAATATTGTTAAAAATTGGGTCGGACCATTTCATGGACATTTTTACATATTTTGTTCCTACGGGTTATTGGGATTCAACAAAATTTTATTTGACGCGTTTCGGACCTGAATCGGAGCTGATATAATCGAAACTCGATTTTCGGATATTCCCAAAGGGGTTAGTACACGGGATATTGTTAAAAATTGAGTCGGACCATTTTGTGGATATTTTTACATATTTTGTTCCTATGGGTTTTTGGAATTCAATGAAATTTTATTTGGTGCCGGTCGGACCTGAATCGGGGCTGAAATGACCGAAACTCGGTTTTCGGATAATCCTCAAAGGGGTTAGTACACGGGATATTGTTAAAAATCCAGTCGAACCATTTTATGGATATTTTTACATATTTTGTTCTTATGGGTTATTGGAATTCAATGAAATTTTATTTGACGTAATTCGGACCGGAATCGGAGCTGATATGATCGAAACCCGACTTTCGGATAATCCTAAAAAGGTGTTAGCATACGGGGTATTGTTAAAAATCGAGTCAGGCCATTTTGTGGATATTTTTACAGATTTTTTTCCTATGGGTTAATAAAATTCAACAAAATTTTATTTGACGTAGTTCGAACCTGAATCGGACCTGATATGATTGAAAATCGGTTTTCGGATAATCCTCAAAAGGGTTAGTACACGAAATATTGTTAAAAATCGGGTCGGACCATTTCATGGACATTTTTACATATTTTGTTCCTACGGGTTATTGGGATTCAACAAAATTATATTTGACGCGTTTCGGACCTGAATCGGAGCTGATATAATCGATACTCGATTTTCGGATATTCCCAAAGGGGTTAGTACACGGGATATTGTTAAAAATTGAGTCGGACCATTTTGTGGATAATTTTACATATTTTGTTCCTATGGGTTATTGGAATTCAATGAAATTTTATTTGGTGCCGGTCGGACCTAAATCGGGGCTGAAATGACCGAAACTCGGTTTTCGGATAATCCTTAAAGGGGTTAGTACACGGTATATTGTTAAAAATCGAGTCGAACCATTTTATGGATAGTTCTACATATTTTGTTCTTATGGGTTATTGGAATTCAATGAAATTTTATTTGACGTAATTCGGACCCGAATCGGAGCTGATATGATCGAAACCCGATTTTCGGATAATCCTAAAAAGGTATTAGCATACGGGGTATTGTTAAAAATCGAGTCGGGCCATTTTGTGGATATTTTTACAGATTTTGTTCCTATGCGTTATTAAAATTCAACAAAATTTTATTTGACGTAATTCGAACCTGAATCGGACCTGATATGATTGAAAATCGGTTTTCGGATAATCCTCAAAAGGGTTAGTAGACGAAATATTGTTAAAAATCGGGTCGGACCATTTCATGGACATTTTTACATATTTGTTCCTACGGGTTATTGGGATTCAACAAAATTATATTTGACGCGTTTCGGACCTGAATCGGAGCTGATATAATCGAAACTCGATTTTCGGATATTCCCAAAGGGGTTAGTACACGGGATATTGTTAAAAATTGAGTCGGACCATTTTGTGGATAATTTTACATATTTTGTTCCTATGGGTTATTGGAATTCAATGAAATTTTATTTGGTGCCGGTCGGACCTGAATCGGGGCTGAAATGACCGAAACTCGGTTTTCGGATAATCCTTAAAGGGGTTAGTACACGGGATATTGTTAAAAATCGAGTCGAACCATTTTATGGATAGTTCTACATATTTTGTTCTTATGGGTTATTGGAATTCAATGAAATTTTATTTGACGTAATTCGGACCCGAATCGGAGCTGATATGATCGAAACCCGATTTTCGGATAATCCTAAAAAGGTGTTAGCATACGGGGTATTGTTAAAAATCGAGTCGGGCCATTTTGTGGATATTTTTACAGATTTTGTTCCTATGCGTTATTAAAATTCAACAAAATTTTATTTGACGTAATTCGAACCTGAATCGGACCTGATATGATTGAAAATCGGTTTTCGGATAATCCTCAAAAGGGTTAGTAGACGAAATATTGTTAAAAATCGGGTCGGACCATTTCATGGACATTTTTACATATTTTGTTCCTACGGGTTATTGGGATTCAACAAAATTTTATTTGACGCGTTTCGGACCTGAATCGGAGCTGATATAATCGAAACTCGATTTTCGGATATTCCCAAAGGGGTTAGTACACGGGATATTGTTAAAAATTGAGTCGGACCATTTTGTGGATATTTTTACATATTTTGTTCCTATGGGTTATTGGAATTCAATGAAATTTTATTTGGTGCCCGTCGGACCTGAATCGGGGCTGAAATGACCGAAACTCGGTTTTCGGATAATCCTCAAAGGGGTTAGTACACGGGATATTGTTAAAAATCGAGTCGAACCATTTTATGGATATTTTTACATATTTTGTTCTTATGGGTTATTGGAATTCAATGAAATTTTATTTGACGTAATTCGGACCCGAATTGGAGCTGATATGATCGAAACCCGATTTTCTGATAATCCTAAAAAGGTGTTAGCATACGGGGTATTGTTGAAAATCGAGTCGGGCCATATTGTGGATATTTTTACAGATTTTGTTCCTATGGGTTATTAAAATTCAACAAAATTTTATTTGAGGTAATTCGAACCTGAATCGGACCTGATATGATTGAAAATCGGTTTTCGGATAATCCTCAAAAGGGTTAGTTCACGAAATATTGTTAAAAATCGTGTCGGACCATTTCATGGACATTTTTACATATTTTGTTCCTACGGGTTATTGGGATTCAACAAAATTTTATTTGACGCGTTTCGGACCTGAATCGGAGCTGATATGATTGAAACTCGATTTTCGGATATTCCCAAAGGGGTTAGTACACGGGATATTGTTAAAAATTGAGTCGGACCATTTTGTGGACATTTTTACATACTTTGTTCCTACGGGTTATTAGAATTCAACAAAAATTTATTTGACGCGTTTCGGACCTGAATCGGGACTGAAATAACCGAAACTCGGTTTTCGTATATTCCCAAAGGGGCTAGTACAGGGGATATTGTTAAAAATCGAGTCGGACCATTTTGTGGATATTTTTACATATTTTGTTCCTATGGGTTATTGGAATTCAATGAAATTTTATTTGGTGCCGGTCGGACCTGAATCGGGGCTGAAATGACCGAAACTCGGTTTTCGGATAATCCTCAAAGGGGTTAGTACACGGGATATTGTTAAAAATCGAGTCAAACCATTTTATGGATATTTTTACATATTTTGTTCTTATGGGTTATTGGAATTCAATGAAATTTTATTTGACGTAATTCGGACCCGAATCGGAGCTGATATGATCGAAACCCGATTTTCTGATAATCCTAAAAAGGTGTTAGCATACGGGGTATTGTTGAAAATCGAGTCGGGCCATATTGTGGATATTTTTACAGATTTTGTTCCTATGGGTTATTAAAATTCAACAAAATTTTATTTGAGGTAATTCGAACCTTAATCGGACCTGATATGATTGAAAATCGGTTTTCGGATAATCCTCAAAAGGGTTAGTTCACGAAATATTGTTAAAAATCGTGTCGGACCATTTCATGGACATTTTTACATATTTTGTTCCTACGGGTTATTGGGATTCAACAAAATTTTATTTGACGCGTTTCGGACCTGAATCGGAGCTGATATAATCGAAACTCGATTTTCGGATATTCCCAAAGGGGTTAGTACACGGGATATTGTTAAAAATTGAGTCGGACCATTTTGTGGATATTTTTACATATTTTGTTCCTATGGGTTATTGGAATTCAATGAAATTTTATTTGGTGCCGGTCGGACCTGAATCGGGGCTGAAATGACCGAAACTCGGTTTTCGGATAATCCTCAAAGGGGTTAGTACAGGGGATATTGTTAAAAATCGAGTCGGACCATTTTATGGATATTTTTACATATTTTGTTCCTATGGGTTATTGGAATTCAATGAAATTTTATTTGGTGCCGGTCGGACCTGAATCGGGGCTGAAATGACCGAAACTCGGTTTTCGGATAATCCTCAAAGGGGTTAGTACACGGGATATTGTTAAAAATCGAGTCGAACCATTTTATGGATATTTTTACATATTTTGTTCTTATTGGTTATTGGAATTCAATGAAATTTTATTTGACGTAATTCGGACCTGAATCGGAGCTGATATGATCGAAACCCGACTTTCGAATAATCCTAAAATGGTGTTAGCATACGGGGTATTGTTAAAAATCGAGTCGGGCCATTTTGTGGATATTTTTACAGATTTTGTTCCTATGCGTTATTAAAATTCAACAAAATTTTATTTGACGTAATTCGAACCTGAATCGGACCTGATATGATTGAAAATCGGTTTTCGGATAATCCTCAAAAGGGTTAGTAGACGAAATATTGTTAAAAATCGGGTCGGACCATTTCATGGACATTTTTACATATTTGTTCCTACGGGTTATTGGGATTCAACAAAATTATATTTGACGCGTTTCGGATCTGAATCGGAGCTGATATAATCGAAACTCGATTTTCGGATATTCCCAAAGGGGTTAGTACACGGGATATTGTTAAAAATTGAGTCGGACCATTTTGTGGATAATTTTACATATTTTGTTCCTATGGGTTATTGGAATTCAATGAAATTTTATTTGGTGCCGGTCGGACCTGAATCGGGGCTGAAATGACCGAAACTCGGTTTTCGGATAATCCTTAAAGGGGTTAGTACACGGGATATTGTTAAAAATCGAGTCGAACCATTTTATGGATATTTTTACATATTTTGTTCCTATGGGTTATTGGAATTCAATGAAATTTTATTTGACGTAATTCGGACCCTAATCGGAGCTGATATGATCGAAACCCGATTTTCGGATAATCCTAAAAAGGTGTTAGCATACGGGGTATTGTTAAAAATCAAGTCGGGCCATTTTCTGGATATTTTTACAGATTTTGTTCCTATGGGTTATTAAAATTCAACAAAATTTTATTTGATATAGTTTGAACCTGAATCGGACCTGATATGATTGAAAATCGGTTTTCGGATAATCCTCAAAAGGGTTAGTAGACGAAATATTCTTAAAAATTGGGTCGGACCATTTCATGGACATTTTTACATATTTTGTTCCTACGGGTTATTAGGATTCAACAAAAAATTATTTGACGCATTTCGGACCTGAATCGGAGCTGATATAATCGAAACTCGATTTTCGGATATTCCCAAAGGGGTTAGTACACGGGATATTGTTAAAAATTTAGTCGGACCATTTTGTGGATATTTTTACATATTCTGTTCCTATGGGTTATTGGAATTCAATGAAATTTTATTTGGTGCCGGTCGGACCTGAATCGGGGCTGAAATGACCGAACCTCGGTTTTCGAATAATCCTCAAAGGGGTTAGTACACGGGATATTGTTAAAAATCGAGTCGAACCATTTTATGGATATTTTTACATATTTTGTTCTTATGGGTTATTGGAATTTAATGAAATTTTATTTGACGTAATTCGGACCCGAATCGGAGCTGATATGATCGAAACCCGATTTTCGGATAATCCTAAAAAGGTCTTAGCATACGGGGTATTGTTAAAAATCGAGTCGGGCCATATTGTGGATATTTTTACAGATTTTGTTCCTATGGGTTATTAAAATTCAACAAAATTTTATTTGACGTAATTCGAACCTGAATCGGACCTGATATGATTGAAAATCGGTTTTCGGATAATCCTCAAAAGGGTTAGTTCACGAAATATTGTTAAAAATCGGGTCGGACCATTTCATGGACATTTTTACATATTTTGTTCCTACTGGTTATTGGGATTCAACAAAATTTTATTTGACGCGTTTCGGACCTGAATCGGAGCTGATATAATCGAAACTCGATTTTCGGATATTCCCAAAGGGGTTAGTACACGGGATATTGTTAAAAATTGAGTCGGACCATTTTGTGGATATTTTTACATATTTTGTTCCTATGGGTTATTGGAATTCAATGAAATTTTATTTGGTGCCGGTCGGACCTGAATCGGGGCTGAAATGACCGAAACTCGGTTTTGGGAAAATCCTCAAAGGGGTTAGTACCGGGGATATTGTTAAAAATCGAGTCGGACCATTTTGTGGATATTTTTACATATTTTGTTCCTCTGGGTTATTGGAATTCAATGAAATTTTATTTGGTGCCGGTCGGACCTGAATCGGGGCTGAAATGACCGAAACTCGGTTTTCGGATAATCCTCAAAGGGGTTAGTACACGGGATATTGTTAAAAATCGAGTCGAACCATTTTATGGATATTTTTACATATTTTGTTCTTATGGGTTATTGGAATTCAATGAAATTTTATTTGACGTAATTCGGACCTGAATCGGAGCTGATATGATCGAAACCCGACTTTCGAATAATCCTAAAATGGTGTTAGCATACGGGGTATTGTTAAAAATCGAGTCGGGCCATTTTGTGGATATTTTTACAGATTTTGTTCCTATGGGTTATTAAAATTCAACAAAATTTTATTTGGCGTAGTTCGAACCTGAATCGGACCTGATATGATTGAAAATCGGTTTTCGGATAATCCTCAAAAGGGTTAGTACACGAAATATTGTTAAAAATCGGGTCGGACCATTTCATGGACATTTTTACATATTTTGTTCCTACGGGTTATTGGGATTCAACAAAATTTTATTTGACGCGTTTCGGACCTGAATCGGAGCTGATATAATCGATACTCGATTTTCGGATATTCCCAAAGGGGTTAGTACACGGGATATTGTTAAAAATTGAGTCGGACCATTTTGTGGATAATTTTACATATTTTGTTCCTATAGGTTATTGGAATTCAATGAAATTTTATTTGGTGCCGGTCGGACCTGAATCGGGGCTGAAATGACTGAAACTCGGTTTTCGGATAATCTTTAAAGGGGTTAGTACACTGGATATTGTTAAAAATCGAGTCGAACCATTTTATGGATAGTTTTACATATTTTGTTCTTAAGGGTTATTGGAATTCAATGAAATTTTATTTGACGTAATTCGGACCCGAATCGGAGCTGATATGATCGAAACCCGATTTTCGGATAATCCTAAAAAGGTGTTAGCATACGGGGTATTGTTAAAAATCGAGTCGGGCCATTTTGTGGATATTTTTACAGATTTTGTTCCTATGGGTTATTAAAATTCAACAAAATTTTATTTGACGTAATTCGAACCTGAATCGGACCTGATATAATTGAAAATCGGTTTTCGGATAATCCTCAAAAGGGTTAGTTCACGAAATATTGTTAAAAATCGGGTCGGACCATTTCATGGACATTTTTATATATTTTGTTCCTACGGGTTATTGGGATTCAACAAAATTTTATTTGACGCGTTTCGGACCTGAATCGGAGCTGATATAATCGAAACTCGATTTTCGGATATTCCCAAAGGGGTTAGTACACGGGATATTGTTAAAAATTGAGTCGGACCATTTTGTGGATATTTTTACATATTTTGTTCCTATGGGTTATTGGAATTCAATGAAATTTTATTTGGTGCCGGTCGGACCTGAATCGGGGCTGAAATGACCGAAACTCAGTTTTCGGATAATCCTCAAAGGGGATAGTACACGGGATATTGTTAAAAATCGAGTCGAACCATTTATGGATATTTTTACATATTTTGTTCTTATGGGTTATTGGAATTCAATGAAATTTTATTTGACGTAATTCGGACCCGAATCGGAGCTGATATGATCGAAACCCGATTTTCGGATAATCCTAAAAAGGTGTTAGCATACGGGGTATTGTTAAAAATCGAGTCGGGCCATATTGTGGATATTTTTACAGATTTTGTTCCTATGGGTTATTAAAATTCAACAAAATTTTATTTGACGTAGTTCGAACCTGAATCGGACCTGATATGATTGAAAATCGGTTTTCGGATAATCCTCAAAAGGGTTAGTACACGAAATATTGTTAAAAATCGGGTCGGACCATTTCATGGACATTTTTACATATTTTGTTCCTACGGGTTATTGGGATTCAACAAAATTTTATTTGACGCGTTTCGGACCTGAATCGGAGCTGATATAATCGATACTCGATTTTCGGATATTCCCAAAGGGGTTAGTACACGGGATATTGTTAAAAATTGAGTCGGACCATTTTGTGGATAATTTTACATATTTTGTTCCTATAGGTTATTGGAATTCAATGAAATTTTATTTGGTGCCGGTCGGACCTGAATCGGGGCTGAAATGACTGAAACTCGGTTTTCGGATAATCTTTAAAGGGGTTAGTACACTGGATATTGTTAAAAATCGAGTCGAACCATTTTATGGATAGTTTTACATATTTTGTTCTTAAGGGTTATTGGAATTCAATGAAATTTTATTTGACGTAATTCGGACCCGAATCGGAGCTGTTATGATCGAAACCCGATTTTCGGATAATCCTAAAAAGGTGTTAGCATACGGGGTATTGTTAAAAATCGAGTCGGGCTATTTTGTGGATATTTTTACAGATTTTGTTCCTATGGGTTATTAAAATTCAACAAAATTTTATTTGACGTAATTCGAACCTGAATCGGACCTGATATAATTGAAAATCGGTTTTCGGATAATCCTCAAAAGGGTTAGTTCACGAAATATTGTTAAAAATCGGGTCGGACCATTTCATGGACATTTTTATATATTTTGTTCCTACGGGTTATTGGGATTCAACAAAATTTTATTTGACGCGTTTCGGACCTGAATCGGAGCTGATATAATCGAAACTCGATTTTCGGATATTCCCAAAGGGGTTAGTACACGGGATATTGTTAAAAATTGAGTCGGACCATTTTGTGGATATTTTTACATATTTTGTTCCTATGGGTTATTGGAATTCAATGAAATTTTATTTGGTGCCGGTCGGACCTGAATCGGGGCTGAAATGACCGAAACTCAGTTTTCGGATAATCCTCAAAGGGGATAGTACACGGGATATTGTTAAAAATCGAGTCGAACCATTTATGGATATTTTTACATATTTTGTTCTTATGGGTTATTGGAATTCAATGAAATTTTATTTGACGTAATTCGGACCCGAATCGGAGCTGATATGATCGAAACCCGATTTTCGGATAATCCTAAAAAGGTGTTAGCATACGGGGTATTGTTAAAAATCGAGTCGGGCCATATTGTGGATATTTTTACAGATTTTGTTCCTATGGGTTATTAAAATTCAACAAAATTTTATTTGACGTAGTTCGAACCTGAATCGGACCTGATATGATTGAAAATCGGTTTTCGGATAATCCTCAAAAGGGTTAGTACACGAAATATTGTTAAAAATCGGGTCGGACCATTTCATGGACATTTTTACATATTTTGTTCCTACGGGTTATTGGGATTCAACAAAATTTTATTTGACGCGTTTCGGACCTGAATCGGAGCTGATATAATCGATACTCGATTTTCGGATATTCCCAAAGGGGTTAGTACACGGGATATTGTTAAAAATTGAGTCGGACCATTTTGTGGATAATTTTACATATTTTGTTCCTATAGGTTATTGGAATTCAATGAAATTTTATTTGGTGCCGGTCGGACCTGAATCGGGGCTGAAATGACTGAAACTCGGTTTTCGGATAATCTTTAAAGGGGTTAGTACACTGGATATTGTTAAAAATCGAGTCGAACCATTTTATGGATAGTTTTACATATTTTGTTCTTAAGGGTTATTGGAATTCAATGAAATTTTATTTGACGTAATTCGGACCCGAATCGGAGCTGTTATGATCGAAACCCGATTTTCGGATAATCCTAAAAAGGTGTTAGCATACGGGGTATTGTTAAAAATCGAGTCGGGCCATTTTGTGGATATTTTTACAGATTTTGTTCCTATGGGTTATTAAAATTCAACAAAATTTTATTTGACGTAATTCGAACCTGAATCGGACCTGATATAATTGAAAATCGGTTTTCGGATAATCCTCAAAAGGGTTAGTTCACGAAATATTGTTAAAAATCGGGTCGGACCATTTCATGGACATTTTTATATATTTTGTTCCTACGGGTTATTGGGATTCAACAAAATTTTATTTGACGCGTTTCGGACCTGAATCGGAGCTGATATAATCGAAACTCGATTTTCGGATATTCCCAAAGGGGTTAGTACACGGGATATTGTTAAAAATTGAGTCGGACCATTTTGTGGATATTTTTACATATTTTGTTCCTATGGGTTATTGGAATTCAATGAAATTTTATTTGGTGCCGGTCGGACCTGAATCGGGGCTGAAATGACCGAAACTCAGTTTTCGGATAATCCTCAAAGGGGATAGTACACGGGATATTGTTAAAAATCGAGTCGAACCATTTATGGATATTTTTACATATTTTGTTCTTATGGGTTATTGGAATTCAATGAAATTTTATTTGACGTAATTCGGACCCGAATCGGAGCTGATATGATCGAAACCCGATTTTCGGATAATCCTAAAAAGGTGTTAGCATACGGGGTATTGTTAAAAATCGAGTCGGGCCATATTGTGGATTTTTTACAGATTTTGTTCCTATGGGTTATTAAAATTCAACAAAATTTTATTTGACGTAATTCGAACCTGAATCGGACCTGATATAATTGAAAATCGGTTTTCGGATAATCCTCAAAAGGGTTAGTTCACGAAATATTGTTAAAAATCGGGTCGGACCATTTCATGGACATTTTTATATATTTTGTTCCTACGGGTTATTGGGATTCAACAAAATTTTATTTGACGCGTTTCGGACCTGAATCGGAGCTGATATAATCGAAACTCGATTTTCGGATATTCCCAAAGGGGTTAGAACACGGGATATTGTTAAAAATTGAGTCAGTCCATTTTGTGGATATTTTTACATATTTTGTTCCAATGGGTTATTGGAATTCAATGAAATTTTATTTGGTGTCGGTCGGACCTGAATCGGGGCTGAAATGACAGAAACTCGGTTTTCGGATAATCCTCAAAGGGGTTAGTACTGGGGATATTGTTAAAAATCGAGTCGAACCATTTTATGAATATTTTTACATATTTTGTTCTTATAGGTAATTGGAATTCAATGAAATTTTATTTGACGTAATTCGGACCCGAATAGGAGCTGATATGATCGAAACCTGACTTTCGGATAATCCTAAAATGGTGTTAGCATACGGGGTATTGTTAAAAATCGAGTCGGGCCATTTTGTGGATATTTTTACAGATTTTGTTCCTATGGGTTATTAAAATTCAACAAAATTCTATTTGACGTAGTTCGAACCTGAATCGGACCTGATATGATTGAAAATCGGTTTTCGGATAATCCTCAAAAGGGTTAGTACACGAAATATTGTTAAAAATCGGGTCGAACAATTTCATGGACATTTTTACATATTTTGTTCCTACGGGTTATTGGGATTCAACAAAATTTTATTTGACGCGTTTCGGACCTGAATCGGAGCTGATATAATCGATACTCGATATTCGGATATTCCCAAAGGGGTTAGTACACAGGATATTGTTAAAAATTGAGTCGGACCATTTTGTGGATAATTTTACATATTTTGTTCCTATGGGTTATTGGAATTCAATGAAATTTTATTTGGTGCCGGTCGGACCTGAATCGGGGCTGAAATGACCGAAACTCGGTTTTCTGATAATCCTTAAAGGGGTTAGTACACGGGATATTGTTAAAAATCGAGTCGAACCATTTTATGGATAGTTTTACATATTTTGTTCTTATGGGTTATTGGAATTCAAAGAAATTTTATTTGACGTAATTCGGACCCGAATCGGAGCTGATATGATCGAAACCCGATTTTTGGATAATCCTAAAAAGGTGTTAGCAAACGGGGTATTGTTAAAAATCGAGTCGGGCCATTTTGTGGATATTTTTACAGATTTTATTCCTATGGGTTATTAAAATTCAACAAAATTTTATTTGATATAGTTCGAACCTGAATCGGACCTGATATGATTGAAAATCGATTTTCGGATAATCCTCAAAAGGGTTAGTAGACGAAATATTCTTAGAAATCGGGTCGGACCATTTCATGGACATTTTTACATATTTTGTTCCTACGGGTTATTAGGATTCAACAAAAAATTATTTGACGCATTTCGGACCTGAATCGGAGCAGATATAATCGAAACTCGATTTTCAGATATTCCCAAAGGGGTTAGTACACGGGATATTGTTAAAAATTGAGTCAGACCATTTTGTGGATATTTTTACATATTTTGTTCCTATGGGTTATTGGAATTCAATGAAATTTTATTTGGTGCCGGTCGGACCTGAATCGGGGCTGAAATGACCGAAACTCAGTTTTCGGATAATCCTCAAAGGGGTTAGTACACGGGATATTGTTAAAAATTGAGTCGAACCATTTTATGGATATTTTTACATATTTTGTTCTTATGGGTTATTGGAATTCAACGAAATTTTATTTGACGTAATTCGGACCCGAATCGGAGCTGATATGATCGAAACCCGATTTTCGGATAATCCTAAAAAGGTGGTAGCATACGGGGTATTGTTAAAAATCGAGTCGGGCCATATTGTGGATATTTTTACAGATTTTGTTCCTATGGGTTATTAAAATTCAACAAAATTTTATTTGACGTAATTCGAACCTGAATCGGACATGATATGATTGAAAATCGGTTTTCGGATAATCCTCAAAAGGGTTAGTTCACGAAATATTGTTAAAAATCGGGTCGGACCATTTCATGGACATTTTTACATATTTTGTTCCTACGGGTTATTGGGATTCAACAAAATTTTATTTGACGCGTTTCGAACCTGAATCGGAGCTGATATAATCGAAACTCGATTTTCGGATATTCCCAAAGGGGTTAGCACACGGGATATTGTTAAAAATTGAGTCGGACCATTTTGTGGATAATTTTACATATTTTGTTCCTATGGGTTATTGGAATTCAATGAAATTTTATTTGGTGCCGGTCGGACCTGAATCGGGGCTGAAATGACCGAAACTCGGTTTTCGGATAATCCTTAAAGGGGTTACTACACGGGATATTGTTAAAAATCGAGTCAAACCATTTTATGGATATTTTTACATATTTTGTTCTTATGGGTTATTGGAATTCAATGAAATTTTATTTGACGTAATTCGGACCCGAATCGGAGCTGATATGATCGAAACCCGATTTTCGGATAATCCTAAAAAGGTGTTAGCATACGGGGTATTGTTAAAAATAGAGTCGGGCCATATTGTGGATATTTTTACAGATTTTGTTCCTATGGGTTATTAAAATTCAACAAAATTTTATTTGACGTAATTCGAACCTGAATCGGACCTGATATAATTGAAAATCGGTTTTCGGATAATCCTCAAAAAGGGTTAGTTCACGAAATATTGTTAAAAATCGGGTCGGACCATTTCATGGACATTTTTATATATTTTGTTCCTACGGGTTATTGGGATTCAACAAAATTTTATTTGACGCGTTTCGGACCTGAATCGGAGCTGATATAATCGAAACTCGATTTTCGGATATTCCCAAAGGGGTTAGCACACGGGATATTGTTAAAAATTGAGTCGGACCATTTTGTGGATATTTTTACATATTTTGTTCCAATGGGTTATTGGAATTCAATGAAATTTTATTTGGTGCCGGTCGGACCTGAATCGGGGCTGAAATGACAGAAACTCGGTTTTCGGATAATCCTCAAAGGGGTTAGTACAGGGGATATTGTTAAAAATCGAGTCGAACCTTTTTATGAATATTTTTACATATTTTGTTCTTATGGGTAATTGGAATTCAATGAAATTTTATTTGACGTAATTCGGACCCGAATAGGAGCTGATATGATCGAAACCCGACTTTCGAATAATCCTAAAATGGTGTTAGCATACGGGGTATTGTTAAAAATCGAGTCGGGCCGTTTTGTGGATATTTTTACAGATTTTGTTCCTATGGGTTATTAAAATTCAACAAAATTTTATTTGACGTAGTTCGAACCTGAATCGGACCTGATATGATTGAAAATCGGTTTTCGGATAATCCTCAAAAGGGTTAGTACACGAAATATTGTTAAAAATCGGGTCGAACCATTTCATGGACATTTTTACATATTTTGTTCCTACGGGTTATTGGGATTCAACAAAATTTTATTTGACGCGTTTCGGACCTGAATCGGAGCTGATATAATCGATACTCGATATTCGGATATTCCCAAAGGGGTTAGTACACAGGATATTGTTAAAAATTGAGTCGGACCATTTTGTGGATAATTTTACATATTTTGTTCCTATGGGTTATTGGAATTCAATGAAATTTTATTTAGTGCCGGTCGGACCTGAATCGGGGCTGAAATGACCGAAACTCGGTTTTCGGATAATCCTCAAAGGGGTTAGTACACGGGATATTGTTAAAAATCGAGTCGAACCATTTTATGGATATTTTTACATATTTTGTTCTTATGGGTTATTGGAATTCAATGAAATTTTATTTGACGTAATTCGGACCCGAATCGGAGCTGATATGATCGAAACCCGATTTTCGGATAATCCTAAAAAGCATACGGGGTATTGTTAAAAATCGAGTCGGGCCATTTTGTGGATATTTTTACAGATTTTGTTCCTATGGGTTATTAAAATTCAACAAAATTTTATTTGATATAGTTCGAACCTCAATCGGACCTGATATGATTGAAAATCGATTTTCGGATAATCATCTAAAGGGTTAGTAGACGAAATATTCTTAAAAATCGGGTCGGACCATTTCATGGACATTTTTACATATTTTGTTCCTACGGGTTATTAGGATTCAACAAAAAATTATTTGACGCATTTCGGACCTGAATCGGAGCTGATATAATCGAGACTCGATTTTCGGATATTCCCAAAGGGGTTAGTACACGGGATATTGTTAAAAATTGTGTCGGACCATTTTGTGGATATTTTTACATATTTTGTTCCTATGGGTTATTGGAATTCAATGAAATTTTATTTGGTGCCGGTCGGACCTGAATCGGGGCTGAAATGACCGAAACTCAGTTTTCGGATAATCCTCAAAAGGGTTAGTACACGGGATATTGTAAAAAATTGAGTCGAACCATTTTATGGATATTTTTACATATTTTGTTCTTATGGGTTATTGGAATTCAATGAAATTTTATTTGACGTAATTCGGACCCGAATCGGAGCTGATATGATCGAAACCCGATTTTCGGATAATCCTAAAAAGGTGGTAGCATACGGGGTATTGTTAAAAATCGAGTCGGGCCATATTGTGGATATTTTTACAGATTTTGTTCCTACGGGTTATTAAAATTCAACAAAATTTTATTTGACGTAATTCGAACCTGAATCGGACCTGATATGATTGAAAATCGGTTTTCGGATAATCCTCAAAAGGGTTAGTTCACGAAATATTGTTAAAAATCGGGTCGGACCATTTCATGGACATTTTTACATATTTTGTTCCTACGGGTTATTGGGATTCAACAAAATTTTATTTGACGCGTTTCGAACCTGAATCGGAGCTGATATAATCGAAACTCGATTTTCGGATATTCCCAAAGGGGTTAGCACACGGGATATTGTTAAAAATTGAGTCGGACCATTTTGTGGATATTTTTACATATTTTGTTCCAATGGGTTATTGGAATTCAATGAAATTTTATTTGGTGCCGTTCGGACCTGAATCGGGGCTGAAATGACCGAAACTCGGTTTTCGGATAATCCTCAAAAGGGTTAGTACAGGGGATATTGTTAAAAATCGAGTCGAACCATTTTATGGATATTTTTACATATTTTGTTCTTATGGGTTATTGGAATTCAATGAAATTTTATTTGACGTAATTCGGACCCGAATCGGAGCTGATATGATCGAAACCCGACTTTCGAATAATCCTAAAATGGTGTTAGCATACGGGGTATTGTTAAAAATAGAGTCGAGCCATTTTGTGGATATTTTTACAGATTTTGTTCCTATGGGTTATTAAAATTCAACAAAATTTTATTTGACGTAGTTCGAACCTGAATCGGACCTGATATGATTGAAAATCGGTTTTCGGATAATCCTCAAAAGGGTTAGTACACGAAATATTGTTAAAAATCGGGTCGGACCATTTCATGGACATTTTTACATATTTTGTTCCTACGGGTTATTGGGATTCAACAAAATTTTATTTGACGCGTTTCGGACCTGAATCGGAGCTGATATAATCGATACTCGATTTTCGGATATTCCCAAAGGGGTTAGTACACGGGATATTGTTAAAAATTGAGTCGGACCATTTTGTGGATATTTTTACATATTTTGTTCTTATGGGTTATTGGAATTCAATGAAATTTTATTTGGTGCCGGTCGGACCTGAATCGGGGCTGAAATGACCGAAACTCGGTTTTCGGATAATCCTCAAAGGGGTTAGTACAGGGGATATTGTTAAAAATCGAGTCGAACCATTTTATGGATATTTTTACATATTTTGTTCTTATGGGTTATTGGAATTCAATGAAATTTTATTTGACGTAATTCGGACCCGAATCGGAGCTGATATGATCGAAACCCGATTTTCGGATAATCCTAAAAAGGTGTTAGCATACGGGGTATTGTTAAAAATCGAGTCGGGCCATATTGTGGATGTTTTTACAGATTTTGTTCCTATGGGTTATTAAAATTCAACAAAATTTTATTTGACGTAATTCGAACCTGAATCGGACCTGATATGATTGAAAATCGGTTTTCGGATAATCCTCAAAAGGGTTAGTTCACGAAATATTGTTAAAAATCGGGTCGGACCATTTCATGGACATTTTTACATATTTTGTTCCTACGGGTTATTGGGATTCAACAAAATTTTATTTGGCGCGTTTCGGACCTGAATCGGAGCTGATATAATCGAAACTCGATTTTCGGATATTCCCAAAGGGGTTAGCACACGGGATATTGTTAAAAATTGAGTCGGACCATTTTGTGGATATTTTTACATATTTTGTTCCAATGGGTTATTGGAATTCAATGAAATTTTATTTGGTGCCGGTCGGACCTGAATCGGGGCTGAAATGACCGAAACTCGGTTTTCGGATAATCCTCAAAGGGGTTAGTACAGGGGATATTGTTAAAAATCGAGTCGAACCATTTTATGGATATTTTTACATATTTTGTTCTTATGGGTAATTGGAATTCAATGAAATTTTATTTGACGTAATTCGGACCCGAATCGGAGCTGATATGATCGAAACCCGATTTTCGGATAATCCTAAAAAGGTGTTAGCATACGGGGTATTGTTAAAAATCGAGTCGGGCCATTTTGTGGATATTTTTACAAATTTTGTTCCTATGGGTTATTAAAATTCAACAAAATTTATTTGACGTAATTCGAACCTGAATCGGACCTGATATGATTGAAAATCGGTTTTCGGATAATCCTCAAAAGGGTTAGTTCACGAAATATTGTTAAAAATCGGGTCGGACCATTTCATGGACATTTTTACATATTTTGTTCCTACGGGTTATTGGGATTCAACAAAATTTTATTTGACGCGTTTCGAACCTGAATCGGAGCTGATATAATCGAAACTCGATTTTCGGATATTCCCAAAGGGGTTAGCACACGGGATATTGTTAAAAATTGAGTCGGACCATTTTGTGGATATTTTTACATATTTTGTTCCAATGGGTTATTGGAATTCAATGAAATTTTATTTGGTGCCGTTCGGACCTGAATCGGGGCTGAAATGACCGAAACTCGGTTTTCGGATAATCCTCAAAAGGGTTAGTACAGGGGATATTGTTAAAAATTGAGTCGAACCATTTTATGGATATTTTTACATATTTTGTTCTTATGGGTTATTGGAATTCAATGAAATTTTATTTGACGTAATTCGGACCCGAATCGGAGCTGATATGATCGAAACCCGATTTTCGGATAATCCTAAAAAGGTGGTAGCATACGGGGTATTGTTAAAAATCGAGTCGGGCCATTTTGTGGATATTTTTACAGATTTTGTTCCTATGGGTTATTAAAATTCAACAAAATTTTATTTGACGTAGTTCGAACCTGAATCGGACCTGATATGATTGAAAATCGGTTTTCGGATAATCCTCAAAAGGGTTAGTACACGAAATATTGTTAAAAATCGGGTCGGACCATTTCATGGACATTTTTACATATTTTGTTCCTACGGGTTATTGGGATCCAACAAAATTTTATTTGACGCGTTTCGGACCTGAATCGGAGCTGATATAATCGATACTCGATTTTCGGATATTCCCAAAGGGGTTAGTACACGGGATATTGTTAAAAATTGAGTCCGACCATTTTGTGGATAATTTTACATATTTTGTTCCTATGGGTTATTGGAATTCAATGAAATTTTATTTGGTGCCGGTCGGACCTGAATCGGGGCTGAAATGACCGAAACTCGGTTTTCAGATAATCCTTAAAGGGGTTAGTACACGGGATATTGTTAAAAATCTAGTCGAACCATTTTATGGATAGTTTTACATATTTTGTTCTTATGGGTTATTGGAATTCAATGAAATTTTATTTGACGTAATTCGGACCCGAATCGGAGCTGATATGATCGAAACCCGATTTTCGGATAATCCTAAAAAGGTGTTAGCATACGGGGTATTGTTAAAAATCGAGTCGGGCCATTTTGTGGATATTTTTACAGATTTTGTTCCTATGGGTTATTAAAATTCAACAAAATTTTATTTGATATAGTTCGAACCTGAATCGGACCTGATATGATTGAAAATCGATTTTCGGATAATCATCAAAAGGGTTAGTACACGAAATATTGTTAAAAATCGGGTCGGACCATTTCATGGACATTTTTACATATTTTGTTCCTACGGGTTATTGGGATCCAACAAAATTTTATTTGACGCGTTTCGGACCTGAATCGGAGCTGATATAATCGAAACTCGATTTTCGGATATTCCCAAAGGGGTTAGTACACGGGATATTGTTACAAATTGAGTCGGACCATTTTGTGGATAATTTTACATATTTTGTTCCTATGGGTTATTGGAATTCAATGAAATTTTATTTGGTGCCGGTCGGACCTGAATCGGGGCTGAAATGACCGAAACTCGGTTTTCGGATAATCCTTAAAGGGGTTAGTACACGGGATATTGTTAAAAATCTAGTCGAACCATTTTATGGATAGTTTTACATATTTTGTTCTTATGGATTATTGGAATTCAATGAAATTTTATTTGACGTAATTCGGACCCGAATCGGAGCTGATATGATCGAAACCCGATTTTCGGATAATCCTAAAAAGGTGTTAGCATACGGGGTATTGTTAAAAATCGAGTCGGGCCATTTTGTGGATATTTTTACAGATTTTGTTCCTATGGGTTATTAAAATTCAACAAAATTTTATTTGATATAGTTCGAACCTGAATCGGACCTGATATGATTGAAAATCGATTTTCGGATAATCATCAAAAGGGTTAGTAGACGAAATATTCTTAAAAATCGGGTCGGACCATTTCATGGACATTTTTACATATTTTGTTCCTACGGGTTATTAGGATTCAACAAAAAATTATTTGACGCATTTCGGACCTGAATCGGAGATGATATAATCGAAACTCGATTTTCGGATATTCCCAAAGGGGTTAGTACACGGGATATTGTTAAAAATTGAGTCGGACCATTTTGTGGATATTTTTACATATTTTGTTCTTATGGGTTATTGGAATTCAATGAAATTTTATTTGGTGCCGGTCGGACCTGAATCGGGGCTGAAATGACCGAAACTCGGTTTTCGGATAATCCTCAAAGGGGTTAGTACAGGGGATATTGTTAAAAATCGAGTCGAACCATTTTATGGATATTTTTACATATTTTGTTCTTATGGGTTATTGGAATTCAATGAAATTTTATTTGACGTAATTCGGACCCGAATCGGAGCTGATATGATCGAAACCCGATTTTCGGATAATCCTAAAAAGGTGTTAGCATACGGGGTATTGTTAAAAATCGAGTCGGGCCATATTGTGGATGTTTTTACAGATTTTGTTCCTATGGGTTATTAAAATTCAACAAAATTTTATTTGACGTAATTCGAACCTGAATCGGACCTGATATGATTGAAAATCGGTTTTCGGATAATCCTCAAAAGGGTTAGTTCACGAAATATTGTTAAAAATCGGGTCGAACCATTTCATGGACATTTTTACATATTTTGTTCCTACGGGTTATTGGGATTCAACAAAATTTTATTTGGCGCGTTTCGGACCTGAATCGGAGCTTATATAATCGAAACTCGATTTTCGGATATTCCCAAAGGGGTTAGCACACGGGATATTGTTAAAAATTGAGTCGGACCATTTTGTGGATATTTTTACATATTTTGTTCCAATGGGTTATTGGAATTCAATGAAATTTTATTTGGTGCCGGTCGGACCTGAATCGGGGCTGAAATGACCGAAACTCGGTTTTCGGATAATCCTCAAAGGGGTTAGTACAGGTGATATTGTTAAAAATCGAGTCGAACCATTTTATGGATATTTTTACATATTTTGTTCTTATGGGTAATTGGAATTCAATGAAATTTTATTTGACGTAATTCGGACCCGAATCGGAGCTGATATGATCGAAACCCGATTTTCGGATAATCCTAAAAAGGTGTTAGCATACGGGGTATTGTTAAAAATCGAGTCGGGCCATTTTGTGGATATTTTTACAAATTTTGTTCCTATGGGTTATTAAAATTCAACAAAATTTATTTGACGTAATTCGAACCTGAATCGGACCTGATATGATTGAAAATCGGTTTTCGGATAATCCTCAAAAGGGTTAGTTCACGAAATATTGTTAAAAATCGGGTCGGACCATTTCATGGACATTTTTACATATTTTGTTCCTACGGGTTATTAGGATTCAACAAAAAATTATTTGACGCATTTCGGACCTGAATCGGAGATGATATAATCGAAACTCGATTTTCGGATATTCCCAAAGGGGTTAGTACACGGGATATTGTTAAAAATTGAGTCGGACCATTTTGTGGATATTTTTACATATTTTGTTCTTATGGGTTATTGGAATTCAATGAAATTTTATTTGGTGCCGGTCGGACCTGAATCGGGGCTGAAATGACCGAAACTCGGTTTTCGGATAATCCTCAAAGGGGTTAGTACAGGGGATATTGTTAAAAATCGAGTCGAACCATTTTATGGATATTTTTACATATTTTGTTCTTATGGGTTATTGGAATTCAATGAAATTTTATTTGACGTAATTCGGACCCGAATCGGAGCTGATATGATCGAAACCCGATTTTCGGATAATCCTAAAAAGGTGTTAGCATACGGGGTATTGTTAAAAATCGAGTCGGGCCATATTGTGGATGTTTTTACAGAATTTGTTCCTATGGGTTATTAAAATTCAACAAAATTTTATTTGACGTAATTCGAACCTGAATCGGACCTGATATGATTGAAAATCGGTTTTCGGATAATCCTCAAAAGGGTTAGTTCACGAAATATTGTTAAAAATCGGGTCGGACCATTTCATGGACATTTTTACATATTTTGTTCCTACGGGTTATTGGGATTCAACAAAATTTTATTTGGCGCGTTTCGGACCTGAATCGGAGCTGATATAATCGAAACTCGATTTTCGGATATTCCCAAAGGGGTTAGCACACGGGATATTGTTAAAAATTGAGTGGGACCATTTTGTGGATATTTTTACATATTTTGTTCCAATGGGTTATTGGAATTCAATGAAATTTTATTTGGTGCCGGTCGGACCTGAATCGGGGCTGAAATGACCGAAACTCGGTTTTCGGATAATCCTCAAAGGGGTTAGTACAGGGGATATTGTTAAAAATCGAGTCGAACCATTTTATGGATATTTTTACATATTTTGTTCTTATGGGTAATTGGAATTCAATGAAATTTTATTTGACGTAATTCGGACCCGAATCGGAGCTGATATGATCGAAACCCGATTTTCGGATAATCCTAAAAAGGTGTTAGCATACGGGGTATTGTTAAAAATCGAGTCGGGCCATTTTGTGGATATTTTTACAAATTTTGTTCCTATGGGTTATTAAAATTCAACAAAATTTATTTGACGTAATTCGAACCTGAATCGGACCTGATATGATTGAAAATCGGTTTTCGGATAATCCTCAAAAGGGTTAGTTCACGAAATATTGTTAAAAATCGGGTCGGACCATTTCATGGACATTTTTACATATTTTGTTCCTACGGGTTATTGGGATTCAACAAAATTTTATTTGACGCATTTCGAACCTGAATCGGAGCTGATATAATCGAAACTCGATTTTCGGATATTCCCAAAGGGGTTAGCACACGGGATATTGTTAAAAATTGAGTCGGACCATTTTGTGGATATTTTTACATATTTTGTTCCAATGGGTTATTGGAATTCAATGAAATTTTATTTGGTGCCGTTCGGACCTGAATCGGGGCTGAAATGACCGAAACTCGGTTTTCGGATAATCCTCAAAAGGGTTAGTACAGGGGATATTGTTAAAAATCGAGTCGAACCATTATATGGATATTTTTACATATTTTGTTCTTATGGGTTATTGGAATTCAATGAAATTTTATTTGACGTAATTCGGACCCGAATCGGAGCTGATATGATCGAAACCCGACTTTCGAATAATCCTAAAATGGTGTTAGCATACGGGGTATTGTTAAAAATCGAGTCGAGCCATTTTGTGGATATTTTTACAGATTTTGTTCCTATGGGTTATTAAAATTCAACAAAATTTTATTTGACGTAGTTCGAACCTGAATCGGACCTGATATGATTGAAAATCGGTTTTCGGATAATCCTCAAAAGGGTTAGTACACGAAATATTGTTAAAAATCGGGTCGGACCATTTCATGGACATTTTTACATATTTTGTTCCTACGGGTTATTGGGATCCAACAAAATTTTATTTGACGCGTTTCGGACCTGAATCGGAGCTGATATAATCTATACTCGATTTTCGGATATTCCCAAAGGGGTTAGTACACGGGATATTGTTAAAAATTGAGTCGGACCATTTTGTGGATAATTTTACATATTTTGTTCCTATGGGTTATTGGAATTCAATGAAATTTTATTTGGTGCCGGTCGGACCTGAATCGGGGCTGAAATGACCGAAACTCGGTTTTCAGATAATCCTTAAAGGGGTTAGTACACGGGATATTGTTAAAAATCTAGTCGAACCATTTTATGGATAGTTTTACATATTTTGTTCTTATGGGTTATTGGAATTCAATGAAATTTTATTTGACGTAATTCGGACCCGAATCGGAGCTGATATGATCGAAACCCGATTTTCGGATAATCCTAAAAAGGTGTTAGCATACGGGGTATTGTTAAAAATCGAGTCGGGCCATTTTGTGGATATTTTTACAGATTTTGTTCCTATGGGTTATTAAAATTCAACAAAATTTTATTTGATATAGTTCGAACCTGAATCGGACCTGATATGATTGAAAATCGATTTTCGGATAATCATCAAAAGGGTTAGTAGACGAAATATTCTTAAAAATCGGGTCGGACCATTTCATGGACATTTTTACATATTTTGTTCCTACGGGTTATTAGGATTCAACAAAAAATTATTTGACGCATTTCGGACCTGAATCGGAGATGATATAATCGAAACTCGATTTTCGGATATTCCCAAAGGGGTTAGTACACGGGATATTGTTAAAAATTGAGTCGGACCATTTTGTGGATATTTTTACATATTTTGTTCTTATGGGTTATTGGAATTCAATGAAATTTTATTTGGTGCCGGTCGGACCTGAATCGGGGCTGAAATGACCGAAACTCGGTTTTCGGATAATCCTCAAAGGGGTTAGTACAGGGGATATTGTTAAAAATCGAGTCGAACCATTTTATGGATATTTTTACATATTTTGTTCTTATGGGTTATTGGAATTCAATGAAATTTTATTTGACGTAATTCGGACCCGAATCGGAGCTGATATGATCGAAACCCGATTTTCGGATAATCCTAAAAAGGTGTTAGCATACGGGGTATTGTTAAAAATCGAGTCGGGCCATATTGTGGATGTTTTTACAGATTTTGTTCCTATGGGTTATTAAAATTCAACAAAATTTTATTTGACGTAATTCGAACCTGAATCGGACCTGATATGATTGAAAATCGGTTTTCGGATAATCCTCAAAAGGGTTAGTTCACGAAATATTGTTAAAAATCGGGTCGAACCATTTCATGGACATTTTTACATATTTTGTTCCTACGGGTTATTGGGATTCAACAAAATTTTATTTGGCGCGTTTCGGACCTGAATCGGAGCTTATATAATCGAAACTCGATTTTCGGATATTCCCAAAGGGGTTAGCACACGGGATATTGTTAAAAATTGAGTCGGACCATTTTGTGGATATTTTTACATATTTTGTTCCAATGGGTTATTGGAATTCAATGAAATTTTATTTGGTGCCGGTCGGACCTGAATCGGGGCTGAAATGACCGAAACTCGGTTTTCGGATAATCCTCAAAGGGGTTAGTACAGGGGATATTGTTAAAAATCGAGTCGAACCATTTTATGGATATTTTTACATATTTTGTTCTTATGGGTAATTGGAATTCAATGAAATTTTATTTGACGTAATTCGGACCCGAATCGGAGCTGATATGATCGAAACCCGATTTTCGGATAATCCTAAAAAGGTGTTAGCATACGGGGTATTGTTAAAAATCGAGTCGGGCCATTTTGTGGATATTTTTACAAATTTTGTTCCTATGGGTTATTAAAATTCAACAAAATTTATTTGACGTAATTCGAACCTGAATCGGACCTGATATGATTGAAAATCGGTTTTCGGATAATCCTCAAAAGGGTTAGTTCACGAAATATTGTTAAAAATCGGGTCGGACCATTTCATGGACATTTTTACATATTTTGTTCCTACGGGTTATTAGGATTCAACAAAAAATTATTTGACGCATTTCGGACCTGAATCGGAGATGATATAATCGAAACTCGATTTTCGGATATTCCCAAAGGGGTTAGTACACGGGATATTGTTAAAAATTGAGTCGGACCATTTTGTGGATATTTTTACATATTTTGTTCTTATGGGTTATTGGAATTCAATGAAATTTTATTTGGTGCCGGTCGGACCTGAATCGGGGCTGAAATGACCGAAACTCGGTTTTCGGATAATCCTCAAAGGGGTTAGTACAGGGGATATTGTTAAAAATCGAGTCGAACCATTTTATGGATATTTTTACATATTTTGTTCTTATGGGTTATTGGAATTCAATGAAATTTTATTTGACGTAATTCGGACCCGAATCGGAGCTGATATGATCGAAACCCGATTTTCGGATAATCCTAAAAAGGTGTTAGCATACGGGGTATTGTTAAAAATCGAGTCGGGCCATATTGTGGATGTTTTTACAGATTTTGTTCCTATGGGTTATTAAAATTCAACAAAATTTTATTTGACGTAATTCGAACCTGAATCGGACCTGATATGATTGAAAATCGGTTTTCGGATAATCCTCAAAAGGGTTAGTTCACGAAATATTGTTAAAAATCGGGTCGGACCATTTCATGGACATTTTTACATATTTTGTTCCTACGGGTTATTGGGATTCAACAAAATTTTATTTGGCGCGTTTCGGACCTGAATCGGAGCTGATATAATCGAAACTCGATTTTCGGATATTCCCAAAGGGGTTAGCACACGGGATATTGTTAAAAATTGAGTGGGACCATTTTGTGGATATTTTTACATATTTTGTTCCAATGGGTTATTGGAATTCAATGAAATTTTATTTGGTGCCGGTCGGACCTGAATCGGGGCTGAAATGACCGAAACTCGGTTTTCGGATAATCCTCAAAGGGGTTAGTACAGGGGATATTGTTAAAAATCGAGTCGAACCATTTTATGGATATTTTTACATATTTTGTTCTTATGGGTAATTGGAATTCAATGAAATTTTATTTGACGTAATTCGGACCCGAATCGGAGCTGATATGATCGAAACCCGATTTTCGGATAATCCTAAAAAGGTGTTAGCATACGGGGTATTGTTAAAAATCGAGTCGGGCCATTTTGTGGATATTTTTACAAATTTTGTTCCTATGGGTTATTAAAATTCAACAAAATTTATTTGACGTAATTCGAACCTGAATCGGACCTGATATGATTGAAAATCGGTTTTCGGATAATCCTCAAAAGGGTTAGTTCACGAAATATTGTTAAAAATCGGGTCGGACCATTTCATGGACATTTTTACATATTTTGTTCCTACGGGTTATTGGGATTCAACAAAATTTTATTTGACGCATTTCGAACCTGAATCGGAGCTGATATAATCGAAACTCGATTTTCGGATATTCCCAAAGGGGTTAGCACACGGGATATTGTTAAAAATTGAGTCGGACCATTTTGTGGATATTTTTACATATTTTGTTCCAATGGGTTATTGGAATTCAATGAAATTTTATTTGGTGCCGTTCGGACCTGAATCGGGGCTGAAATGACCGAAACTCGGTTTTCGGATAATCCTCAAAAGGGTTAGTACAGGGGATATTGTTAAAAATCGAGTCGAACCATTATATGGATATTTTTACATATTTTGTTCTTATGGGTTATTGGAATTCAATGAAATTTTATTTGACGTAATTCGGACCCGAATCGGAGCTGATATGATCGAAACCCGACTTTCGAATAATCCTAAAATGGTGTTAGCATACGGGGTATTGTTAAAAATCGAGTCGAGCCATTTTGTGGATATTTTTACAGATTTTGTTCCTATGGGTTATTAAAATTCAACAAAATTTTATTTGACGTAGTTCGAACCTGAATCGGACCTGATATGATTGAAAATCGGTTTTCGGATAATCCTCAAAAGGGTTAGTACACGAAATATTGTTAAAAATCGGGTCGGACCATTTCATGGACATTTTTACATATTTTGTTCCTACGGGTTATTGGGATCCAACAAAATTTTATTTGACGCGTTTCGGACCTGAATCGGAGCTGATATAATCGATACTCGATTTTCGGATATTCCCAAAGGGGTTAGTACACGGGATATTGTTAAAAATTGAGTCGGACCATTTTGTGGATAATTTTACATATTTTGTTCCTATGGGTTATTGGAATTCAATGAAATTTTATTTGGTGCCGGTCGGACCTGAATCGGGGCTGAAATGACCGAAACTCGGTTTTCAGATAATCCTTAAAGGGGTTAGTACACGGGATATTGTTAAAAATCTAGTCGAACCATTTTATGGATAGTTTTACATATTTTGTTCTTATGGGTTATTGGAATTCAATGAAATTTTATTTGACGTAATTCGGACCCGAATCGGAGCTGATATGATCGAAACCCGATTTTCGGATAATCCTAAAAAGGTGTTAGCATACGGGGTATTGTTAAAAATCGAGTCGGGCCATTTTGTGGATATTTTTACAGATTTTGTTCCTATGGGTTATTAAAATTCAACAAAATTTTATTTGATATAGTTCGAACCTGAATCGGACCTGATATGATTGAAAATCGATTTTCGGATAATCATCAAAAGGGTTAGTAGACGAAATATTCTTAAAAATCGGGTCGGACCATTTCATGAACATTTTTACATATTTTGTTCCTACGGGTTATTAGGATTCAACAAAAAATTATTTGACGCATTTCGGACCTGAATCAGAGCTGATATAATCGAAACTCGATTTTCGGATATTCCCAAAGGGGTTAGTACACGGGATATTGTTAAAAATTGAGTCGGACCATTTTGTGGAAATTTTTACATATTTTGTTTCTATGGGTTATTGGAATTCAATGAAATTTTATTTGGTGCCGGTCGGACCTGAATCGGGGCTGAAATGACGGAAACTCAGTTTTCGGATAATCCTCAAAGGGGTTAGTACACGGGATATTGTTAAAAATTGAGTCGAACCATTTTATGGATATTTTTACATATTTTGTTCTTATGGGTTATTGGAATTCAATGAAATTTTATTTGACGTAATTCGGACCCGAATCGGAGCTGATATGATCGAAACCCGATTTTCGGATAATCCTAAAAAGGTGTTAGCATACGGGGTATTGTTAAAAATCGAGTCGGGCCATATTGTGGATGTTTTTACAGATTTTGTTCCTATGGGTTATTAAAATTCAACAAAATTTTATTTAACGTAATTCGAACCTGAATCGGACCTGATATGATTGAAAATCGGTTTTCGGATAATCCTCAAAAGGGTTAGTTCACGAAATATTGTAAAAAATCAGGTCGGACCATTTCATGGACATTTTTACATATTTTGTTCCTACGGGTTATTGGGATTCAACAAAATTTTATTTGACGCGTTTCGAACCTGAATCGGAGCTGATATAATCGAAACTCGATTTTCGGATATTCCCAAAGGGGTTAGCACACGGGATATTGTTAAAAATTGAGTCGGACCATTTTGTGGATATTTTTACATATTTTGTTCCAATGGGTTATTGGAATTCAATGAAATTTTATTTGGTGCCGTTCGGACCTGAATCGGGGCTGAAATGACCGAAACTCGGTTTTCGGATAATCCTCAAAGGGGTTAGTACAGGGGATATTGTTAAAAATCGAGTCGAACCATTTTATGGATATTTTTACATATTTTGTTCTTATGGGTAATTGGAATTCAATGAAATTTTATTTGACGTAATTCGGACCCGAATCGGAGCTGATATGATCGAAACCCGATTTTCGGATAATCCTAAAAAGGTGTTAGCATACGGGGTATTGTTAAAAATCGAGTCGGGCCATTTTGTGGATATTTTTACAGATTTTGTTCCTATGGGTTATTAAAATTCAACAAAATTTTATTTGACGTAGTTCGAACCTGAATCGGACCTGATATGATTGAAAATCGGTTTTCAGATAATCCTCAAAAGGGTTAGTACACGAAATATTGTTAAAAATCGAGTCGGACCATTTCATGGACATTTTTACATATTTTGTTCCTACGGGTTATTGGGATCCAACAAAATTTTATTTGACGCGTTTCGGACCTGAATCGGAGCTGATATAATCGATACTCGATTTTCGGATATTCCCAAAGGGGTTAGTACACGGGATATTGTTAAAAATTGAGTCGGACCATTTTGTGGATAATTTTACATATTTTGTTCCTATGGGTTATTGGAATTCAATGAAATTTTATTTGGTGCCGGTCGGACCTGAATCGGGGCTGAAATGACCGAAACTCGGTTTTCGGATAATCCTTAAAGGGGTTAGTACACGGGATATTGTTAAAAATCTAGTCGAACCATTTTATGGATAGTTTTTCATATTTTGTTCTTATGGGTTATTGGAATTCAATGAAATTTTATTTGACGTAATTCGGACCCGAATCGGAGCTGATATGATCGAAACCCGATTTTCGGATAATCCTAAAAAGGTGTTAGCATACGGGGTATTGTTAAAAATTGAGTCGGGCCATTTTGTGGATATTTTTACAGATTTTGTTCCTATGGGTTATTAAAATTCAACAAAATTTTATTTGATATAGTTCGAACCTGAATCGGACCTGATATGATTGAAAATCGATTTTCGGATAATCATCAAAAGGGTTAGTAGACGAAATATTCTTAAAAATCGGGTCGGACCATTTCATGAACATTTTTACATATTTTGTTCCTACGGGTTATTAGGATTCAACAAAAAATTATTTGACGCATTTCGGACCTGAATCGGAGCTGATATAATCGAAACTCGATTTTCGGATATTCCCAAAGGGGTTAAGTACACGGGATATTGTTAAAAATTGAGTCGGACCATTTTGTGGAAATTTTTACATATTTTGTTCCTATGGGTTATTGGAATTCAATGAAATTTTATTTGGTGCCGGTCGGACCTGAATCGGGGCTGAAATGACGGAAACTCAGTTTTCGGATAATCCTCAAAGGGGTTAGTACACGGGATATTGTTAAAAATCGAGTCGAACCATTTTATGGATATTTTTACATATTTTATTCTTATGGGTTATTGGAATTCAATGAAATTTTATTTGACGTAATTCGGACCCGAATCGGAGCTGATATGATCGAAACCCGATTTTCGGATAATCCTAAAAAGGTGTTAGCATACGGGGTATTGTTAAAAATCGAGTCGGGCCATATTGTGGATGTTTTTACAGATTTTGTTCCTATGGGTGATTAAAATTCAACAAAATTTTATTTAACGTAATTCGAACCTGAATCGGACCTGATATGATTGAAAATCGGTTTTCGGATAATCCTCAAAAGGGTTAGTTCACGAAATATTGTTAAAAATCAGGTCGGACCATTTCATGGACATTTTTACATATTTTGTTCCTACGGGTTATTGGGATTCAACAAAATTTTATTTGTCGCGTTTCGGACCTGAATCGGAGCTGATATAATCGAAACTCGATTTTCGGATATTCCCAAAGGGGTTAGCACACGGGATATTGTTAAAAATTGAGTCGGACCATTTTGTGGATATTTTTACATATTTTGTTCCAATTGGTTATGGGAATTCAATGAAATTTTATTTGGTGCCGGTCGGACCTGAATCGGGGCTGAAATGACCGAAACTCGGTTTTCGGATAATCCTCAAAGGGGTTAGTACAGGGGATATTGTTAAAAATCGAGTCGAACCATTTTATGGATATTTTTACATATTTTGTTCTTATGGGTAATTGGAATTCAATGAAATTTTATTTGACGTAATTCGGACCCGAATCGGAGCTGATATGATCGAAACCCGATTTTCGGATAATCCTAAAAAGGTGTTAGCATACGGGGTATTGTTAAAAATCGAGTCGGGCCATTTTGTGGATATTTTTACAGATTTTGTTCCTATGGGTTATTAAAATTCAACAAAATTTTATTTGACGTAGTTCGAACCTGAATCGGACCTGATATGATTGAAAATCGGTTTTCGGATAATCCTCAAAAGGGTTAGTACACGAAATATTGTTAAAAATCGGGTCGGACCATTTCATGGACATTTTTACATATTTTGTTCCTACGGGTTATTGGGATCCAACAAAATTTTATTTGACGCGTTTCGGACCTGAATCGGAGCTGATATAATCGATACTCGATTTTCGGATATTCCCAAAGGGGTTAGTACACGGGATATTGTTAAAAATTGAGTCGGACCATTTTGTGGATAATTTAACATATTTTGTTCCTATGGGTTATTGGAATTCAATGAAATTTTATTTGGTGCCGGTCGGACCTGAATCGGGGCTGAAATGACCGAAACTCGGTTTTCGGATAATCCTTAAAGGGGTTAGTACACGGGATATTGTTAAAAATCTAGTCGAACCATTTTATGGATAGTTTTACATATTTTGTTCTTATGGGTTATTGGAATTCAATGAAATTTTATTTGACGTAATTCGGACCCGAATCGGAGCTGATATGATCGAAACCCGATTTTCGGATAATCCTAAAAAGGTGTTAGCATACGGGGTATTGTTAAAAATTGAGTCGGGCCATTTTGTGGATATTTTTACAGATTTTGTTCCTATGGGTTATTAAAATTCAACAAAATTTTATTTGATATAGTTCGAACCTGAATCGGACCTGATATGATTGAAAATCGATTTTCGGATAATCAACAAAAGGGTTAGTAGACGAAATATTCTTAAAAATCGGGTCGGACCATTTCATGAACATTTTTACATATTTTGTTCCTACGGGTTATTAGGATTCAACAAAAAATTATTTGACGCATTTCGGACCTGAATCGGAGCTGATATAATCGAAACTCGATTTTCGGATATTCCCAAAGGGGTTAGTACACGGGATATTGTTAAAAATTGAGTCGGACCATTTTGTGGAAATTTTTACATATTTTGTTCCTATGGGTTATTGGAATTCAATGAAATTTTATTTGGTGCCGGTCGGACCTGAATCGGGGCTGAAATGACGGAAACTCAGTTTTCGGATAATCCTCAAAGGGGTTAGTACACGGGATATTGTTAAAAATTGAGTCGAACCATTTTATGGATATTTTTACATATTTTGTTCTTATGGGTTATTGGAATTCAATGAAATTTTATTTGACGTAATTCGGACCCGAATCGGAGCTGATATGATCGAAACCCGATTTTCGGATAATCCTAAAAAGGTGTTAGCATACGGGGTATTGTTAAAAATCGAGTCGGGCCATATTGTGGATGTTTTTACAGATTTTGTTCCTATGGGTTATTAAAATTCAACAAAATTTTATTTGACGTAATTCGAACCTGAATAGGACCTGATATGATTGAAAATTGGTTTTCGGATAATCCTCAAAAGGGTTAGTTCACGAAATATTGTTAAAAATCGGGTCGGACCATTTCATGGACATTTTTACATATTTTGTTCCTACGGGTTATTGGGATTCAACAAAATTTTATTTGACGCGTTTCGGACCTGAATCGGAGCTGATATAATCGAAACTCGATTTTCGGATATTCCCAAAGTGGTTAGTACATGGGATATTGTTAAAAATTGAGTCGGACCATTTTGTGGATATTTTTACATATTTTGTTCCTATGGGTTATTGGAATTCAATGAAATTTTATTTGGTGCGGTCGGACCTGAATCGGGGCTGAAATGACCGAAACTCGGTTTTCGGATAATCCTCAAAAGGGTTAGTACACGGGATATTGTTAAAAATCGAGTCGAACCATTTTATGGATATTTTTACATATTTTGTTCTTATGGGTTATTGGAATTCAATGAAATTTTATTTGACGTAATTCGGACCCGAATCGGAGCTGATATGATCGAAACCCGATTTTCGGATAATCCTAAAAAGGTGTTAGCATACGGGGTATTGTTAAAAATCGAGTCGGGCCATTTTGTGGATATTTTTACAGATTTTGTTCCTATGGGTTATTGAAATTCAACAAAATTTTATTTGACGTAATTCGAACCTGAATAGGACCTGATATGATTGAAAATCGGTTTTCGGATAATCCTCAAAAGGGTTAGTTCACGAAATATTGTTAAAAATCGGGTCGGACCATTTCATGGACATTTTTACATATTTTGTTCCTACGGGTTATTGGGATTCAACAAAATTTTATTTGACGCGTTTCGGACCTGAATCGGAGCTGATATAATCGAAACTCGATTTTCGGATATTCCCAAAGGGGTTAGTACATGGGATATTGTTAAAAATTGAGTCGGACCATTTTGTGGATATTTTTACATATTTTGTTCCTATGGGTTATTGGAATTCAATGAAATTTTATTTGCTGCGGTCGGACCTGAATCGGGGCTGAAATGACCGAAACTCGGTTTTCGGATAATCCTCAAAAGGGTTAGTACACGGGATATTGTTAAAAATTGAGTCGAACCATTTTATGGATATTTTTACATATTTTGTTCTTATGGGTTATTGGAATTCAATGAAATATTATTTGACGTAATTCGGACCCGAATCGGAGCTGATATGATCGAAACCCGATTTTCGGATAATCCTAAAAAGGTGTTAGCATACGGGGTATTGTTAAAAATCGAGTCGGGCCATTTTGTGGATATTTTTACAGATTTTGTTCCTATGGGTTATTGAAATTCAACAAAATTTTATTTGACGTAATTCGAACCTGAATAGGACCTGATATGATTGAAAATCGGTTTTCGGATAATCCTCAAAAGGGTTAGTTCACGAAATATTGTTAAAAATCGGGTCGGACCATTTCATGGACATTTTTACATATTTTGTTCCTACGGGTTATTGGGATTCAACAAAATTTTATTTGACGCGTTTCGGACCTGAATCGGAGCTGATATAATCGAAACTCGATTTTCGGATATTCCCAAAGGGGTTAGTACACGGGATATTGTTAAAAATTGAGTCGGACCATTTTGTGGATATTTTTACATATTTTGTTCCTATGGGTTATTGGAATTCAATAAAATTTTATTTGGTGCGGTCGGACCTGAATCGGGGCTGAAATGACCGAAACTCGGTTTTCGGATAATCCTCAAAAGGGTTAGTACACGGGATATTGTTAAAAATCGAGTCGAACCATTTTATGGATATTTTTACATATTTTGTTCTTATGGGTTATTGGAATTCAATGAAATTTTATTTGACGTAATTCGGACCCGAATCGGAGCTGATATGATCGAAACCCGATTTTCAGATAATCCTAAAAAGGTGTTAGCATACGGGGTATTGTTAATTTTGTGGATATTTTTACAGATTTTGTTCCTATGGGTTATTAAAATTCAACAAAATTTTATTTGACGTAATTCGAACCTGAATCGGACCTGATATGATTGAAAATCGGTTTTCGGATAATCCTCAAAAGGGTTAGTTCACGAAATATTGTTAAAAATCGGGTCGGACCATTTCATGGACATTTTTACATATTTTGTTCCTACGGGTTATTGGGATTCAACAAAATTTTATTTGACGCGTTTCGGACCTGAATCGGAGCTGATATAATCGAAACTCGATTTTCGGATATTCCCAAAGGGGTTAGTACACGGGATATTGTTAAAAATTGAGTCGGACCATTTTGTGGATATTTTTACATATTTTGTTCCTATGGGTTATTGGGATTCAATGAAATTTTATTTGGTGCCGGTCGGACCTGAATCGGGGCTGAAATGACCGAAACTCGGTTTTCGGATATTCCTCAAAGGGGTTAGTACACGGGATATGGTTAAAAATCGAGTCGAACCATTTGATGGATATTTTTACATATTTTGTTCTTATGGGTTATTGGAATTCAATGAAATTTTATTTGACGTAATTCGGACCCGAATCAGAGCTGATATGATCGAAACCCGATTTTCGGATAATCCTAAAAAGGTGTTAGCATACGGGGTATTGTTAAAAATCGAGTCGGGCCATTTTGTGGATATTTTTACAGATTTTGTTCCTATGGGTTATTGAAATTCAACAAAATTTTATTTGACGTAATTCGAACCTGAATAGGACCTGATATGATTGAAAATCGGTTTTCGGATAATCCTCAAAAGGGTTAGTTCACGAAATATTGTTAAAAATCGGGTCGGACCATTTCATGGACATTTTTACATATTTTGTTCCTACGGGTTATTGGGATTCAACAAAATTTTATTTGACGCGTTTCGGACCTGAATCGGAGCTGATATAATCGAAACTCGATTTTCGGATATTCCCAAAGGGGTTAGTACACGGGATATTGTTAAAAATTGAGTCGGACCATTTTGTGGATATTTTTACATATTTTGTTCCTATGGGTTATTGGAATTCAATAAAATTTTATTTGGTGCGGTCGGACCTGAATCGGGGCTGAAATGACCGAAACTCGGTTTTCGGATAATCCTCAAAAGGGTTAGTACACGGGATATTGTTAAAAATCGAGTCGAACCATTTTATGGATATTTTTACATATTTTGTTCTTATGGGTTATTGGAATTCAATGAAATTTTATTTGACGTAATTCGGACCCGAATCGGAGCTGATATGATCGAAACCCGATTTTCAGATAATCCTAAAAAGGTGTTAGCATACGGGGTATTGTTAATTTTGTGGATATTTTTACAGATTTTGTTCCTATGGGTTATTAAAATTCAACAAAATTTTATTTGACGTAATTCGAACCTGAATCGGACCTGATATGATTGAAAATCGGTTTTCGGATAATCCTCAAAAGGGTTAGTTCACGAAATATTGTTAAAAATCGGGTCGGACCATTTCATGGACATTTTTACATATTTTGTTCCTACGGGTTATTGGGATTCAACAAAATTTTATTTGACGCGTTTCGGACCTGAATCGGAGCTGATATAATCGAAACTCGATTTTCGGATATTCCCAAAGGGGTTAGTACACGGGATATTGTTAAAAATTGAGTCGGACCATTTTGTGGATATTTTTACATATTTTGTTCCTATGGGTTATTGGGATTCAATGAAATTTTATTTGGTGCCGGTCGGACCTGAATCGGGGCTGAAATGACCGAAACTCGGTTTTCGGATATTCCTCAAAGGGGTTAGTACACGGGATATGGTTAAAAATCGAGTCGAACCATTTGATGGATATTTTTACATATTTTGTTCTTATGGGTTATTGGAATTCAATGAAATTTTATTTGACGTAATTCGGACCCGAATCAGAGCTGATATGATCGAAACCCGATTTTCGGATAATCCTAAAAAGGTGTTAGCATACGGGGTATTGTTAAAAATCGAGTCGGGCCATTTTGTGGATATTTTTACAGATTTTGTTCCTATGGGTTATTGAAATTCAACAAAATTTTATTTGACGTAATTCGAACCTGAATAGGACCTGATATGATTGAAAATCGGTTTTCGGATAATCCTCAAAAGGGTTAGTTCACGAAATATTGTTAAAAATCGGGTCGGACCATTTCATGGACATTTTTACATATTTTGTTCCTACGGGTTATTGGGATTCAACAAAATTTTATTTGACGCGTTTCGGACCTGAATCGGAGCTGATATAATCGAAACTCGATTTTCGGATATTCCCAAAGGGGTTAGTACACGGGATATTGTTAAAAATTGAGTCGGACCATTTTGTGGATATTTTTACATATTTTGTTCCTATGGGTTATTGGAATTCAATGAAATTTTATTTGGTGCGGTCGGACCTGAATCGGGGCTGAAATGACCGAAACTCTGTTTTCGGATAATCCTCAAAAGGGTTAGTACACGGGATATTGTTAAAAATCGAGTCGAACCATTTTATGGATATTTTTACATATTTTGTTCTTATGGGTTATTGGAATTCAATGAAATTTTATTTGACGTAATTCGGACCCGAATCGGAGCTGATATGATCGAAACCCGATTTTCAGATAATCCTAAAAAGGTGTTAGCATACGGGGTATTGTTAATTTTGTGGATATTTTTACAGATTTTGTTCCTATGGGTTATTAAAATTCAACAAAATTTTATTTGACGTAATTCGAACCTGAATCGGACCTGATATGATTGAAAATCGGTTTTCGGATAATCCTCAAAAGGGTTAGTTCACGAAATATTGTTAAAAATCGGGTCGGACCATTTCATGGACATTTTTACATATTTTGTTCCTACGGGTTATTGGGATTCAACAAAATTTTATTTGACGCGTTTCGGACCTGAATCGGAGCTGATATAATCGAAACTCGATTTTCGGATATTCCCAAAGGGGTTAGTACACGGGATATTGTTAAAATTGAGTCGGACCATTTTGTGGATATTTTTACATATTTTGTTCCTATGGGTTATTGGGATTCAATGAAATTTTATTTGGTGCCGGTCGGACCTGAATCGGGGCTGAAATGACCGAAACTCGGTTTTCGGATAAGCCTCAAAGGGGTTAGTACACGGGATATGGTTAAAAATCGAGTCGAACCATTTGATGGATATTTTTACATATTTTGTTCTTATGGGTTATTAGAATTCAATGAAATTTTATTTGACGTAATTCGGACCCGAATCGGAGCTGATATGATCGAAACCCGATTTTCAGATAATCCTAAAAAGGTGTTAGCATACGGGGTATTGTTAATTTTGTGGATATTTTTACAGATTTTGTTCCTATGGGTTATTAAAATTCAACAAAATTTTATTTGACGTAATTCGAACCTGAATCGGACCTGATATGATTGAAAATCGGTTTTCGGATAATCCTCAAAAGGGTTAGTTAACGAAATATTGTTAAAAATCGGGTCGGACAATTTCATGGACATTTTTACATATTTTGTTCCTACGGGTTATTGGGATTCAACAAAATTTTATTTGACGCGTTTCAGACCTGAATCGAAGATGATGTAATCGAAACTCGATTTTCGGATATTCCCAAAGGGGTTAGTACATGGGATATTTTTAAAAATTGAGTCGGACCATTTTGTGGATATTTTTACATATTTTGTTCCTATGGGTTATTGGAATTCAATGAAATTTTATTTGGTGCCGGTCGGACCTGAATCGGGGTTGAAATGACCGAAACTCGGTTTTCGGATAATCCTCAAAAGGGTTAGTACACGGGATATTGTTAAAAATCTAGTCGAACCATTTTATGGATATTTTTACATATTTTGTTCTTATGGGTTATTGGAATTCAATGAAATTTTATTTGACGTAATTCGGACCCGAATCGGAGCTAATATGATCGAAACCCGATTTTCGGATAATCCTAAAAAGGTGTTAGCATACGGGGTATTGTTAAAAATCGAGTCGGGCCATTTTGTGGATATTTTTACAGATTTTGTTCCTATGGGTTATTAAAATTCAACAAAATTTTATTTGACGTAATTCGAACCTGAATAGGACCTGATATGATTGAAAATCGGTTTTCGGATAATCCTCAAAAGGGTTAGTTCACGAAATATTGTTAAAAATCGGGTCGGACCATTTCATGGACATTTTTACATATTTTGTTCCTACGGGTTATTGGGATTCAACAAAATTTTATTTGACGCGTTTCGGACCTGAATCGGAGCTGATATAATCGAAACTCGATTTTCGGATATTCCCAAAGGGGTTAGTACACGGGATATTGTTAAAAATTGAGTCGGACCATTTTGTGGATATTTTTACATATTTTGTTCCTATGGGTTATTGGAATTCAATGAAATTTTATTTGGTGCCGGTCGGACCTGAATCGGGGCTGAAATGACCGAAACTCGGTTTTCGGATAATCCTCAAAAGGGTTAGTACACGGGATATTGTTAAAAATCGAGTCGAACCATTTTATGGATATTTTTACATATTTTGTTCTTATGGGTTATTGGAATTCAATGAAATTTTATTTGACGTAATTCGGACCCGAATCGGAGCTGATATGTTCGAAACCCGATTTTCGGATAATCCTAAAAAGGTGTTAGCATACGGGGTATTGTTATAAATCGAGTCGGGCTATTTTGTGGATATTTTTACAGATTTTGTTCCTATGGGTTATTAAAATTCAACAAAATTTTATTTGACGTAGTTCGAACCTGAATCGGACTTGATATGATTGAAAATCGGTTTTCGGATAATCCTCAAAAGGGTTAGTACACAAAATATTGTTAAAAATCGGGTCGGACCATTTCATGGACATTTTTACATATTTTGTTCCTACGGGTTATTGGGATTCAACAAAATTTTATTTGACGCGTTTCGGACCTGAATCGGAGCTGATATAATCGAAACTCAATTTTCGGATATTCCCAAAGGGGTTAGTACACGGGATATTGTTAAAAATTGAGTCGGACCATTTTGTGGATATTTTTACATATTTTGTTCCTATGGGTTATTGGGATTCAATGAAATTTTATTTGGTGCCGGTCGGACCTGAATCGGGGCTGAAATGACCGAAACTCGGTTTTCGGATATTCCTCAAAGGGGTTAGTACACGGGATATGGTTAAAAATCGAGTCGAACCATTTGATGGATATTTTTACATATTTTGTTCTTATGGGTTATTGGAATTCAATGAAATTTTATTTGACGTAATTCGGACCCGAATCAGAGCTGATATGATCGAAACCCGATTTTCGGATAATCCTAAAAAGGTGTTAGCATACGGGGTATTGTTAAAAATCGAGTCGGGCCATTTTGTGGATATTTTTACAGATTTTGTTCCTATGGGTTATTGAAATTCAACAAAATTTTATTTGACGTAATTCGAACCTGAATAGGACCTGATATGATTGAAAATCGGTTTTCGGATAATCCTCAAAAGGGTTAGTTCACGAAATATTGTTAAAAATCGGGTCGGACCATTTCATGGACATTTTTACATATTTTGTTCCTACGGGTTATTGGGATTCAACAAAATTTTATTTGACGCGTTTCGGACCTGAATCGGAGCTGATATAATCGAAACTCGATTTTCGGATATTCCCAAAGGGGTTAGTACACGGGATATTGTTAAAAATTGAGTCGAACCATTTTGTGGATATTTTTACATATTTTGTTCCTATGGGTTATTGTAATTCAATGAAATTTTATTTGGTGCGGTCGGACCTGAATCGGGGCTGAAATGACCGAAACTCTGTTTTCGGATAATCCTCAAAAGGGTTAGTACACGGGATATTGTTAAAAATCGAGTCGAACCATTTTATGGATATTTTTACATATTTTGTTCTTATGGGTTATTGGAATTCAATGAAATTTTATTTGACATAATTCGGACCCGAATCGGAGCTGATATGATCGAAACCCGATTTTCAGATAATCCTAAAAAGGTGTTAGCATACGGGGTATTGTTAATTTTGTGGATATTTTTACAGATTTTGTTCCTATGGGTTATTAAAATTCAACAAAATTTTATTTGACGTAATTCGAACCTGAATCGGACCTGATATGATTGAAAATCGGTTTTCGGATAATCCTCAAAAGGGTTAGTTCACGAAATATTGTTAAAAATCGGGTCGGACCATTTCATGGACATTTTTACATATTTTGTTCCTACGGGTTATTGGGATTCAACAAAATTTTATTTGACGCGTTTCGGACCTGAATCGGAGCTGATATAATCGAAACTCGATTTTCGGATATTCCCAAAGGGGTTAGTACACGGGATATTGTTAAAATTGAGTCGGACCATTTTGTGGATATTTTTACATATTTTGTTCCTATGGGTTATTGGGATTCAATGAAATTTTATTTGGTGCCGGTCGGACCTGAATCGGGGCTGAAATGACCGAAACTCGGTTTTCGGATAATCCTCAAAGGGGTTAGTACACGGGATATGGTTAAAAATCGAGTCGAACCATTTGATGGATATTTTTACATATTTTGTTCTTATGGGTTATTGGAATTCAATGAAATTTTATTTGACGTAATTCGGACCCGAATCGGAGCTGATATGATCGAAACCCGATTTTCAGATAATCCTAAAAAGGTGTTAGCATACGGGGTATTGTTAATTTTGTGGATATTTTTACAGATTTTGTTCCTATGGGTTATTAAAATTCAACAAAATTTTATTTGACGTAATTCGAACCTGAATCGGACCTGATATGATTGAAAATCGGTTTTTGGATAATCCTCAAAAGGGTTAGTTAACGAAATATTGTTAAAAATCGGGTCGGACAATTTCATGGACATTTTTACATATTTTGTTCCTACGGGTTATTGGGATTCAACAAAATTTTATTTGACGCGTTTCAGACCTGAATCGAAGATGATGTAATCGAAACTCGATTTTCGGATATTCCCAAAGGGGTTAGTACATGGGATATTTTTAAAAATTGAGTCGGACCATTTTGTGGATATTTTTACATATTTTGTTCCTATGGGTTATTGGAATTCAATGAAATTTTATTTGGTGCCGGTCGGACCTGAATCGGGGTTGAAATGACCGAAACTCGGTTTTCGGATAATCCTCAAAAGGGTTAGTACACGGGATATTGTTAAAAATCTAGTCGAACCATTTTATGGATATTTTTACATATTTTGTTCTTATGGGTTATTGGAATTCAATGAAATTTTATTTGACGTAATTCGGACCCGAATCGGAGCTAATATGATCGAAACCCGATTTTCGGATAATCCTAAAAAGGTGTTAGCATACGGGGTATTGTTAAAAATCGAGTCGGGCCATTTTGTGGATATTTTTACAGATTTTGTTCCTATGGGTTATTAAAATTCAACAAAATTTTATTTGACGTAATTCGAACCTGAATAGGACCTAATATGATTGAAAATCGGTTTTCGGATAATCCTCAAAAGGGTTAGTTCACGAAATATTGTTAAAAATCGGGTCGGACCATTTCATGGACATTTTTACATATTTTGTTCCTACGGGTTATTGGGATTCAACAAAATTTTATTTGACGCGTTTCGGACCTGAATCGGAGCTGATATAATCGAAACTCGATTTTCGGATATTCCCAAAGGGGTTAGTACACGGGATATTGTTAAAAATTGAGTCGGACCATTTTGTGGATATTTTTACATATTTTGTTCCTATGGGTTATTGGAATTCAATGAAATTTTATTTGGTGCCGGTCGGACCTGAATCGGGGCTGAAATGACCGAAACTCGGTTTTCGGATAATCCTCAAAAGGGTTAGTACACGGGATATTGTTAAAAATCGAGTCGAACCATTTTATGGATATTTTTACATATTTTGTTCTTATGGGTTATTGGAATTCAATGAAATTTTATTTGACGTAATTCGGACCCGAATCGGAGCTGATATGTTCGAAACCCGATTTTCGGATAATCCTAAAAAGGTGTTAGCATACGGGGTATTGTTAAAAATCGAGTCGGGCTATTTTTTGGATATTTTTACAGATTTTGTTCCTATGGGTTATTAAAATTCAACAAAATTTTATTTGACGTAGTTCGAACCTGAATCGGACTTGATATGATTGAAAATCGGTTTTCGGATAATCCTCAAAAGGGTTAGTACACAAAATATTGTTAAAAATCGGGTCGGACCATTTCATGGACATTTTTACATATTTTGTTCCTACGGGTTATTGGGATTCAACAAAATTTTATTTGACGCGTTTCGGACCTGAATCGGAGATGATATAATCGAAACTCGATTTTCGGATATTCCCAAAGGGGTTAGTACACGGGATATTGTTAAAAATTGAGTCGGACCATTTTGTGGATATTTTTACATATTTTGTTCCTATGGGTTATTGGAATTCAATGAAATTTTATTTGGTGCCGGTCGGACCTGAATCGGGGCTGAAATGACCGAAACTCGGTTTTCGGATAATCCTAAAAGGGGTTAGTACAGGGGATATTGTTAAAAATCGAGTCGAACCATTTTATGGATATTTTTACATATTTTGTTCTTATGGGTTCTTGGAATTCAATGAAATTTTATTTGACGTAATTCGGACCCGAATCGGAGCTGATATGATCGAAACCCGATTTTCGGATAATCCTAAAAAGGTGTTAGCATACGGGGTATTGTTAAAAATCGAGTCGGGCCATTTTGTGGATATTTTTACAGATTTTGTTCCTATGGGTTATTAAAATTCAACAAAATTTTATTTGACGTAATTCGAACCTGAATCGGACCTGATATGATTGAAAATCGGTTTTCGGATAATCCTCAAAAGGGTTAGTTCACGAAATATTGTTAAAAATCGGGTCGGACCATTTCATGGACATTTTTACATATTTTGTTCCTACGGGTTTTTGGGATTCAACAAAATTTTATTTGACGCATTTCGGACCTGAATCGGAGCTAATATAATCAAAACTCGATTTTCGGATATTCCCAAAGGGGTTAGTACACGGGATATTGTTAAAAATTGAGTCGGACCATTTTGTGGATATTTTTACATATTTTGTTCCTATGGGTTATTGGAATTCAATGAAATTTTATTTGGTGCCGGTCGGACCTGAATCGGGGCTGAAATGACCGAAACTCGATTTTCGGATAATCCTCAAAGGGGTTAGTACACGGGATATTGTTAAAAATCGAGTCGAACCATTTTATGGATATTTTTACATATTTTGTTCTTATGGGTTATTGGAATTCAATGAAATTTTATTTGACGTAATTCGGACCCGAATCGGAGTTGATATGAGCGAAACCCGATTTTCGGATAATCCTAAAAAGGTGTTAGCATACGGGGTATTGTTAAAAATCGAGTCGGGCCATTTTGTGGATATTTTTACAGATTTTGTTCCTATGGGTTATTAAAATTCAACAAAATTTTATTTGACGTAGTTCGAACCTGAATCGGACCTGATATGATTGAAAATCGGTTTTCGGATAATCCTCAAAAGGGTTAGTACACAAAATATTGTTAAAAATCGGGTCGGACCATTTCATGGACATTTTTACATATTTTGTTCCTACAGGTTATTGGGATTCAACAAAATTTTATTTGACGCGTTTCGGACCTGAATCGGAGATGATGTAATCGAAACTCGATTTTCGGATATTCCCAAAGGGGTTAGTACACGGGATATTTTTAAAAATTGAGTCGGACCATTTTGTGGATATTTTTACATATTTTGGTTCCATGGGTTTTTGGAATTCAATGAAATTTTATTTGGTGTCGTTCGGACCTGAATCGGGGCTGAAATGATCAAAACTTGGTTTTCGGATAATTCTCAAAGGGGTTTGTACACGGGATATTGTTAAAAATCAAGTCGGACCATTTTGTGGATATTTTTACGTATTTTGTTCCTATGGGTTACTGGAATTCAACGAAATTTTATTTGACGCAGTTCGGACTGGAATCGGAGTTGATATGATCGAAACTCGGTTTTCGGAAAATTCTCAAAGGGGTTAGTACACGGGATATTGTTAAAAATCAAGTCGGACCATTTTATGCATATTTTTACAGATTTTGTTCCTATGGGTTATTAAAATTCAACAAAATTTTATTTGACGTAGTTCGAACCTGAATCGGACCTGATATGAATGAAAATCGGTTTTCGGATAATCCTCAAAAGGGTTAGTACACGAAATATTGTTAAAAATCGGGTAGGACCGTTTCATGGACTTTTTTACATATTTTGTTCCTACGGGTTATTGGGATTCAACAAAATTTTATTTGACGCGTTTCGGACCTGAATCGGAGCTGATATAATCGAAACTCGATTTTCGGATATTCCCAAAGGGGTTAGTACACGGGATATTGTTAAAAATCGAGTCGGACCATTTTGTGGATATTTTTACATATTTTGTTCCTATGGGTTATTGGAATTCAATGAAATTTTATTTGGTGCTGGTCGGACCTGAATCGGGGCTGAAATGACCGAAACTCGGTTTTCGGATAATCTTCAAAGGGGTTAGTACACGGGATATGGTTAAAAATCGAGTCGAACCATTTTATGGATATTTTTACATATTTTGTTCTTATGAGTTATTGGAATTCAACGAAATTTTATTTGACGCAGTTCGGACCGGAATCGGAGCTGATATGATCGAAACTCGGTTTTCGGAACCATCAACCCTAAACCCTAAATCCTAAACCTTAAACTCCTAAACGCTAAACCTTAGACCCTAAACCCTAAAATCTTAAACCCTCAAACCCTATACCCTAAAACCTAAACCCTAAACCGTAAACCCTAAACCCTAAACCAGCATTCAACCAAATTTTATTTGACGCGGTTCAGACTTAAAAATCGAGTCGGACCACTTTGTGGATATTTTTACATATTTGGTTCCTATGGGTTATTGGAATTCAATGAAATTTTATTTGACGCAGTTCGGACCAGAATCGGAGCTGATATGTTTGAAACTCGGCTTTCGGATAATTCTCAAAGGGGTTAGTACACGGGATATTGCTAAAAATCCAGTCGAAACATTTTGTGGATATTTTTATATATTTTGTTTCTATGGGTTATTAAAATTCAACAAAATTTTATTTGACGTAGTTCGAACCTGGATCGGACCTGATATGATTGAAAATTTGTTTTCAGATAATCCTCAAAGGGGTTAGTACACGAAATATTGTTAAAAATTGGGTCTGACCATTTCATGGACATTTTTACATATTTTGTTCCTATGGGTTATTGGGATTCAACTAAAATTTATTTGACGCATTTCGGACCTGAATCGGAGCTGATATAATCGAAACTCGATTTTCGGATATTCCCAAAGGGGTTAGTACATGGGATATTGTTAAAAATTGAGTCGGACTATTTTGTGGATATTTTTACATATTTTGGTCTCATGGGTTTTTGGAATTCAATGAAATTTTATTTGAGGTCGTTCGGACCTGAATCGGGGCTGAAATGATCAAAACTTGGTTTTCGGATAATTCTCAAAGGGGTTAGTACATGGGATATTGTTAAAAATCAAGTCGGACCATTTTGTGGATATTTTTACGTATTTTGTTCCTATGGGTTATTGGAATTCAACGAAATTTTATTTGACGCAGTTCGGACTGGAATCGGAGTTGATATGATCGAAACTCGGTTTTCGGAAAATTCTCAAAGGGGTTAGTACACGGGATATTGTTAAAAATCAAGTCGGACCATTTTATGCATATTTTTACAGATTTTGTTCCTATGGGTTATTAAAATTCAACAAAATTTTATTTGACGTAGTTCGAACCTGAATCGGACCTGATATGAATGAAAATCGGTTTTCGGATAATCCTCAAAAGGGTTAGTACACGAAATATTGTTAAAAATCGGGTAGGACCGTTTCATGGACATTTTTACATATTTTGTTCCTACGGGTTATTGGGATTCAACAAAATTTTATTTGACGCGTTTCGGACCTGAATCGGAGATGATGTAATCGAAACTCGATTTTCGGATATTCCCAAAGGGGTTAGTACACGGGATATTTTTAAAAATTTAGTCGGACCATTTTGTGGATATTTTTACATATTTTGTTCCTATGGGTTATTGGAATTCAATGAAATTTTATTTGGTGCCGGTCGGACCTGAATCGGGGCTGAAATGACCGAAACTCGGTTTTCGGATAATCCTCAAAGGGGTTAGTACAGGGGATATTGTTAAAAATCGAGTCGAACCATTTTACGGATATTTTTACATATTTTTTTATGGGTTATTGGAATTCAATGAAATTTTATTTGACGTAATTCGGACCCGAATCGGAGCTGATATGATCGAAAACCGATTTTCGGATAATCCTAAAACGGTGTCAGCATACGGGGTATTGTTAAAAATCGAGTCGGGCCATTTTGTGGATATTTTTACAGATTTTGTTCCTATGGGTTATTAAAATTCAACAAAATTTTATTTGACGTAATTCGAACCTGAATAGGACCTGATATGATTGAAAATCGGTTTTCGGATAATCCTCAAAAGGGTTAGTTCACGAAATATTGTTAAAAATCGGGTCGGACCATTTCATGGACATTTTTACATATTTTGTTCCTACGGGTTATTGGGATTCAACAAAATTTTATTTGACGCGTTTCGGACCTGAATCGGAGATGATATAATCGAAACTCGATTTTCGGATATTCCCAAAGGGGTTAGTACACGGGATATTGTTAAAAATTGAGTCGGACCATTTTGTGGATATTTTTACATATTTTGTTCCTATGGGTTATTGGAATTCAATGAAATTTTATTTGGTGCCGGTCGGACCTGAATCGGGGCTGAAATGACCGAAACTCGGTTTTCGGATAATCCTCAAAGGGGTTAGTACAGGGGATATTGTTAAAAATCGAGTCGAACCATTTTATGGATATTTTTACATATTTTGTTCTTATGGGTTATTGGAATTCAATGAAATTTTATTTGACGTAATTCGGACCCGAATCGGAGCTGATATGATCGAAACCCGATTTTCGGATAATCCTAAAAAGGTGTTAGCATACGGGGTATTGTTAAAAATCGAGTCGGGCCATTTTGTGGATATTTTTACAGATTTTGTTCCTATGGGTTATTAAAATTCAACAAAATTTTATTTGACGTAATTCGAACCTGAATCGGACCTGATATGATTGAAAATCGGTTTTCGGATAATCCTCAAAAGGGTTAGTTCACGAAATATTGTTAAAAATCGGGTCGGACCATTTCATGGACATTTTTACATATTTTGTTCCTACGGGTTTTTGGGATTCAACAAAATTCTATTTGACGCGTTTCGGACCTGAATCGGAGCTGATATAATCGAAACTCGATTTTCGGATATTCCCAAAGGGGTTAGTACACGGGATATTGTTAAAAATTGAGTCGGACCATTTTGTGGATATTTTTACATATTTTGTTCCTATGGGTTATTGGAATTCAATGAAATTTTATTTGGTGCCGGTCGGACCTGAATCGGGGCTGAAATGACCGAAACTCGGTTTTCGGATAATCCTCAAAGGGGTTAGTACAAGGGATATTGTTAAAAATTGAGTCGAACCATTTTATGGATATTTTTACATATTTTGTTCTTATGGGTTATTGGAATTTAATGAAATTTTATTTGACGTAATTCGGACCCGAATCGGAGCTGATATGATCGAAACCCGATTTTTGGATAATCCTAAAAAGGTGTTAGCATACGGGGTATTGTTAAAAATCGAGTCGGGCCATTTTGTGGATATTTTTACAGATTTTGTTCCTATGGGTTATTAAAATTCAACAAAATTTTATTTGACGTAGTTCGAACCTGAATCGGACCTGATATGATTGAAAATCGGTTTTCGGATAATCCTCAAAAGGGTTAGTACACAAAATATTGTTAAAAATCGGGTCGGACCATTTCATGGACATTTTTACATATTTTGTTCCTACGGGTTTTTGGGATTCAACAAAATTTTATTTGACGCGTTTCGGACCTGAATCGGAGATGATATAATCGAAACTCGATTTTCGGATATTCCCAAAGGGGTTAGTACACGGGATATTGTTAAAAATTGATTCGGACCATTTTGTGGATATTTTTACATATTTTGTTCCTATGGGTTATTGGAATTCAATGAAATTTTATTTGGTGCCGGTCGGACCTGAATCGGGGCTGAAATGACCGAAACTCAATTTTCGGATAATCCTCAAAGGGGTTAGTACACGGGATATTGTTAAAAATCGAGTCGAACCATTTTATGGATATTTTTATATATTTTGTTCTTATGGGTTATTGGAATTCAATGAAATTTTATTTGACGTAATTCGGACCCGAATCGGAGTTGATATGAGCGAAACCCGATTTTCGGATAATCCTAAAAAGGTGTTAGCATACGGGGTATTGTTAAAAATCGAGTCGGGCCATTTTGTGGATATTTTTACAGATTTTGTTCCTATGGGTTATTAAAATTCAACAAAATTTTATTTGACGTAGTTCGAACCTGAATCGGACCTGATATGATTGAAAATCGGTTTTCGGATAATCCTCAAAAGGGTTAGTACACAAAATATTGTTAAAAATCGGGTCGGACCATTTCATGGACATTTTTACATATTTTGTTCCTACGGGTTTTTGGGATTCAACAAAATTTTATTTGACGCGTTTCGGACCTGAATCGGAGATGATATAATCGAAACTCGATTTTCGGATATTCCCAAAGGGGTTAGTACACGGGATATTGTTAAAAATTGATTCGGACCATTTTGTGGATATTTTTACATATTTTGTTCCTATGGGTTATTGGAATTCAATGAAATTTTATTTGGTGCCGGTCGGACCTGAATCGGGGCTGAAATGACCGAAACTCAATTTTCGGATAATCCTCAAAGGGGTTAGTACACGGGATATTGTTAAAAATCGAGTCGAACCATTTTATGGATATTTTTATATATTTTGTTCTTATGGGTTATTGGAATTCAATGAAATTTTATTTGACGTAATTCGGACCCGAATCGGAGTTGATATGAGCGAAACCCGATTTTCGGATAATCCTAAAAAGGTGTTAGCATACGGGGTATTGTTAAAAATCGAGTCGGGCCATTTTGTGGATATTTTTACAGATTTTGTTCCTATGGGTTATTAAAATTCAACAAAATTTTATTTGACGTAGTTCGAACCTGAATCGGACCTGATATGATTGAAAATCGGTTTTCGGATAATCCTCAAAAGGGTTAGTACACAAAATATTGTTAAAAATCGGGTCGGACCATTTCATGGACATTTTTACATATTTTGTTCCTACAGGTTATTGGGATTCAACAAAATTTTATTTGACGCGTTTCGGACCTGAATCGGAGATGATGTAATCAAAACTCGATTTTCGGATATTCCCAAAGGGGTTAGTACACGGGATATTTTTAAAAATTGAGTCGGACCATTTTGTGGATATTTTTACATATTTTGTTCCTATGGGTTATTGGAATTCAATGAAATTTTATTTGGTGCCGGTCGGACCTGAATCGGGGCTGAAATGACCGAAACTCGGTTTTCGGATAATCCTCAAAAGGGTTAGTACACGGGATATTGTTAAAAATCGAGTCGAACCATTTTATGGATATTTTTACATATTTTGTTCTTATGGGTTATTGGAATTCAATGAAATTTTATTTGACGTAATTCGGACCCGAATCGGAGCTGATATGTTCGAAACCCGATTTTCGGATAATCCTAAAAAGGTGTTAGCATACGGGGTATTGTTAAAAATCGAGTCGGGCCATTTTGTGGATATTTTTACAGATTTTGTTCCTATGGGTTATTAAAATTCAACAAAATTTTATTTGACGTAGTTCGAACCGGAATCGGACCTGATATGATTGAAAATCGGTTTTCGGATAATCCTCAAAAGGGTTAGTACACAAAATATTGTTAAAAATTGGGTCGGACCATTTCATGGACATTTTTACATATTTTGTTCCTACGGGTTATTGGGATTCAACAAAATTTTATTTGACGCGTTTCGGACCTGAATCAGAGATGATATAATCGAAACTCGATTTTCGGATATTCCCAAAGGGGTTAGTACAACGGATATTGTTAAAAATTGAGTCGGACCATTTGTGGATATTTTTACATATTTTGTTCCTATGGGTTATTGGAATTCAATGAAATTTTATTTGGTGCCGGTCGGACCTGAATCGGGGCTGAAATGACCGAAACTCGGTTTTCGGATAATCCTCAAAAGGGTTAGTACACGGGATATTGTTAAAAATCGAGTCGAACCATTTTATGGATATTTTTACATATTTTGTTCTTATGGGTTATTGGAATTCAGTGAAATTTTATTTGACGTAATTCGGACCCGAATCGGAGCTGATATGTTCGAAACCCGATTTTCGGATAATCCTAAAAAGGTGTAAGCATACGGGGTATTGTTAAAAATCGAGTCGGGCTATTTTGTGGATATTTTTACAGATTTTGTTCCTATGGGTTATTAAAATTCAACAAAATTTTATTTGACGTAGTTCGAACCTGAATCGGACCTGATATGATTGAAAATCGGTTTTCGGATAATCCTCAAAAGGGTTAGTACACAAAATATTGTTAAAAATCGGGTCGGACCATTTCATGGACATTTTTACATATTTTGTTCCTACGGGTTATTGGGATTCAACAAAATTTTATTTGACGCGTTTCGGACCTGAATCGGAGATGATATAATCGAAACTCGATTTTCGGATATTCCCAAAGGGGTTAGTACACGGGATATTGTTAAAAATTGAGTCGGACCATTTTGTGGATATTTTTACATATTTTGTTCCTATGGGTTATTGGAATTCAATGAAATTTTATTTGGTGCCGGTCGTACCTGAATCGGGGCTGAAATGACCGAAACTCGGTTTTCGGATAATCCTCAAAGGGGTTAGTACAGGGGATATTGTTAAAAATCGAGTCGAACCATTTTATGGATATTTTTACATATTTTGTTCTTATGGGTTATTGGAATTCAATGAAATTTTATTTGACGTAATTCGGACCCGAATCGGAGCTGATATGATCGAAACCCGATTTTCAGATAATCCTAAAAAGGTGTTAGCATACGGGGTATTGTTAAAAATCGAGTCGGGCCATTTTGTGGATATTTTTACAGATTTTGTTCCTATGGGTTATTAAAATTCAACAAAATTTTATTTGACGTAATTCGAACCTGAATCGGACCTGATATGATTGAAAATCGGTTTTCGGATAATCCTCAAAAGGGTTAGTTCACGAAATATTGTTAAAAATCGGGTCGGACCATTTCATGGACATTTTTACATATTTTGTTCCTACGGTTTTTTGGGATTCAACAAAATTCTATTTGACGCGTTTCGGACCTGAATCGGAGCTGATATAATCGAAACTCGATTTTCGGATATTCCCAAAGGGGTTAGTACACGGGATATTGTTAAAAATTGAGTCGGACCATTTTGTGGATATTTTTACATATTTTGTTCCTATGGGTTATTGGAATTCAATGAAATTTTATTTGGTGCCGGTCGGACCTGAATCGGGGCTGAAATGACCGAAACTCGGTTTTCGGATAATCCTCAAAGGGGTTAGTACAAGGGATATTGTTAAAAATTGAGTCGAACCATTTTATGGATATTTTTACATATTTTGTTCTTATGGGTTATTGGAATTCAATGAAATTTTATTTGACGTAATTCGGACCCGAATCGGAGCTGATATGATCGAAACCCGATTTTTGGATAATCCTAAAAAGGTGTTAGCATACGGGGTATTGTTAAAAATCGAGTCGGGCCATTTTGTGGATATTTTTACAGATTTTGTTCCTATGGGTTATTAAAATTCAACAAAATTTTATTTGACGTAGTTCGAACCTGAATCGGACCTGATATGATTGAAAATCGGTTTTCGGATAAACCTCAAAAGGGTTAGTACACAAAATATTGTTAAAAATCGGGTCGGACCATTTCATGGACATTTTTACATATTTTGTTCCTACGGGTTTTTGGGATTCAACAAAATTTTATTTGACGCGTTTCGGACCTGAATCGGAGATGATATAATCGAAACTCGATTTTCGGATATTCCCAAAGGGGTTAGTACACGGGATATTGTTAAAAATTGATTCGGACCATTTTGTGGATATTTTTACATATTTTGTTCCTATGGGTTATTGGAATTCAATGAAATTTTATTTGGTGCCGGTCGGACCTGAATCGGGGCTGAAATGACCGAAACTCAATTTTCGGATAATCCTCAAAGGGGTTAGTACACGGGATATTGTTAAAAATCGAGTCGAACCATTTTATGGATATTTTTATATATTTTGTTCTTATGGGTTATTGGAATTCAATGAAATTTTATTTGACGTAATTCGGACCCGAATCGGAGTTGATATGAGCGAAACCCGATTTTCGGATAATCCTAAAAAGGTGTTAGCATACGGGGTATTGTTAAAAATCGAGTCGGGCCATTTTGTGGATATTTTTACAGATTTTGTTCCTATGGGTTATTAAAATTCAACAAAATTTTATTTGACGTAGTTCGAACCTGAATCGGACCTGATATGATTGAAAATCGGTTTTCGGATAATCCTCAAAAGGGTTAGTACACAAAATATTGTTAAAAATCGGGTCGGACCATTTCATGGACATTTTTACATATTTTGTTCCTACAGGTTATTGGGATTCAACAAAATTTTATTTGACGCGTTTCGGACCTGAATCGGAGATGATGTAATCAAAACTCGATTTTCGGATATTCCCAAAGGGGTTAGTACACGGGATATTTTTAAAAATTGAGTCGGACCATTTTGTGGATATTTTTACATATTTTGTTCCTATGGGTTATTGGAATTCAATGAAATTTTATTTGGTGCCGGTCGGACCTGAATCGGGGCTGAAATGACCGAAACTCGGTTTTCGGATAATCCTCAAAAGGGTTAGTACACGGGATATTGTTAAAAATCGAGTCGAACCATTTTATGGATATTTTTACATATTTTGTTCTTATGGGTTATTGGAATTCAATGAAATTTTATTTGACGTAATTCGGACCCGAATCGGAGTTGATATGAGCGAAACCCGATTTTCGGATAATCCTAAAAAGGTGTTAGCATACGGGGTATTGTTAAAAATCGAGTCGGGCCATTTTGTGGATATTTTTACAGATTTTGTTCCTATGGGTTATTAAAATTCAACAAAATTTTATTTGACGTAGTTCGAACCTGAATCGGACCTAATATGATTGAAAATCGGTTTTCGGATAATCCTCAAAAGGGTTAGTACACAAAATATTGTTAAAAATCGGGTCGGACCATTTCATGGACATTTTTACATATTTTGTTCCTACAGGTTATTGGGATTCAACAAAATTTTATTTGACGCGTTTCGGACCTGAATCGGAGATGATGTAATCAAAACTCGATTTTCGGATATTCCCAAAGGGGTTAGTACACGGGATATTTTTAAAAATTGAGTCGGACCATTTTGTGGATATTTTTACATATTTTGTTCCTATGGGTTATTGGAATTCAATGAAATTTTATTTGGTGCCGGTCGGACCTGAATCGGTGCTGAAATGACCGAAACTCGGTTTTCGGATAATCCTCAAAAGGGTTAGTACACGGGATATTGTTAAAAATCGAGTCGAACCATTTTATGGATATTTTTACATATTTTGTTCTTATGGGTTATTGGAATTCAATGAAATTTTATTTGACGTAATTCGGACCCGAATCGGAGTTGATATGAGCGAAACCCGATTTTCGGATAATCCTAAAAAGGTGTTAGCATACGGGGTATTGTTAAAAATCGAGTCGGGCCATTTTGTGGATATTTTTACAGATTTTGTTCCTATGGGTTATTAAAATTCAACAAAATTTTATTTGACGTAGTTCGAACCTGAATCGGACCTGATATGATTGAAAATCGGTTTTCGGATAATCCTCAAAAGGGTTAGTACACAAAATATTGTTAAAAATCGGGTCGGACCATTTCATGGACATTTTTACATATTTTGTTCCTACGGGTTATTGGGATTCAACAAAATTTTATTTGACGCGTTTCGGACCTGAATCGGAGATGATATAATCGAAACTCGATTTTCGGATATTCCCAAAGGGGTTAGTACACGGGATATTGTTAAAAATTGAGTCGGACCATTTTGTGGATATTTTTACATATTTTGTTCCTATGGGTTATTGGAATTCAATGAAATTTTATTTGGTGCCGGTCGTACCTGAATCGGGGCTGAAATGACCGAAACTCGGTTTTCGGATAATCCTCAAAGGGGTTAGTACACGGGATATTGTTAAAAATCGAGTCGAACCATTTTATGGATATTTTTACATTTTTTGTTCTTATGGGTTATTGGAATTCAATGAAATTTTATTTGACGTAATTCGGACCCGAATCGGAGCTGATATGATCGAAACCCGATTTTCGGATAATCCTAAAAAGGTGTTAGCATACGGGGTATTGTTAAAAATCGAGTCGGGCCATTTTGTGGATATTTTTACAGATTTTGTTCCTATGGGTTATTAAAATTCAACAAAATTTTATTTGACGTAATTCGAACCTGAATCGGACCTGATATGATTGAAAATCGGTTTTCGGATAATCCTCAAAAGGGTTAGTTCACGAAATATTGTTAAAAATCGGGTCGGACCATTTCATGGACATTTTTACATATTTTGTTCCTACGGGTTTTTGGGATTCAACAAAATTTTATTTGACGCGTTTCGGACCTGAATCGGAGCTGATATAATCGAAACTCGATTTTCGGATATTCCCAAAGGGGTTAGTACACGGGATATTGTTAAAAATTGAGTCGGACCATTTTGTGGATATTTTTACATATTTTGTTCCTATGGGTTATTGGAATTCAATGAAATTTTATTTGGTGCCGGTCGGACCTGAATCGGGGCTGAAATGACCGAAACTCGGTTTTCGGATAATCCTCAAAGGGGTTAGTACAAGGGATATTGTTAAAAATTGAGTCGAACCATTTTATGGATATTTTTACATATTTTGTTCTTATGGGTTATTGGAATTCAATGAAATTTTATTTGACGTAATTCGGACCCGAATCGGAGCTGATATGATCGAAACCCGATTTTCGGATAATCCTAAAAAGGTGTTAGCATACGGGGTATTGTTAAAAATCGAGTCGGGCCATTTTGTGGATATTTTTACAGATTTTGTTCCTATGGGTTATTAAAATTCAACAAAATTTTATTTGACGTAGTTCGAACCTGAATCGGACCTGATATGATTGAAAATCGGTTTTCGGATAATCCTCAAAAGGGTTACTACACAAAATATTGTTAAAAATCGGGTCGGACCATTTCATGGACATTTTTAAATATTTTGTTCCTACGGGTTATTGGGATTCAACAAAATTTTATTTGACGCATGTCGGACCTGAATCGGAGATGATATAATCGAAACTTGATTTTCGAAGATTCCCAAAGGGGTTAGTACACGGGATATTGTTAAAAATTGAGTCGGACCATTTTGTGGATATTTTTACATATTTTGGTTCTATGCGTTATTGGAATTCAATGAAATTTTATTTGGTGCCGGTCGGACCTGAATCGGGGCTGAAATGACCGAAACTCGGTTTTCGTATAATCCTCAAAGGGGTTAGTACACGGGATATTGTTAAAAATCGAGTCGAACCATTTTATGGATATTTTTACATATTTTGTTCTTATGGGTTATTGGAATTCAATGAAATTTTATTTGACGTAATTCGGACCTGAATCGGAGCTGATATGATCGAAACCCGACTTTCGAATAATCCTAAAAAGGTGTTAGCATACGGGGTATTGCTAAAAATCGAGTCGAACCATTTTATGGATATTTTTACATATTTTGTTCTTATGGGTTATTGGAATTCAATGAAATTTTATTTGACGTAATTCGGACCCGAATCGGAGCTGATATGATCGAAACCCGATTTTCGGATAATCCTAAAAAGGTGTTAGCATACGGGGTATTGTTAAAAATCGAGTCGGGCCATTTTGTGGATATTTTTACAGATTTTTTTCCTATGGGTTATTAAAATTCAACAAAATTTTATTTGACGTAGTTCGAACCTGAATCGGACCTTATATGATTGAAAATCGGTTTTCGGATAATCCTCAAAAGGGTTAGTACACAAAATATTGTTAAAAATTGGGTCGGACCATTTCATGGACATTTTTACATATTTTGTTCCTACGGGTTATTGGGATTCAACAAAATTTTATTTGACGCGTTTCGGACCTGAATCGGAGATGATATAATCGAAACTCGATTTTCGGATATTCCCAAAGGGGTTAGTACACGGGATATTGTTAAAAATTGAGTTGGACCATTTTGTGGATATTTTTACATATTTTGGTCCTATGGGTTATTGGAATTCAATGAAATTTTATTTGGTGCTGGTCGGACCTGAATCGGGGCTGAAATGACCGAAACTCGGTTTTCGGATAATCCTCAAAGGGGTTAGTACACGGGATATTGTTAAAAATCGAGTCGAACCATTTTATGGATATTTTTTCATATTCTGTTCTTATGGGTTATTGGAATTCAATGAAATTTTATTTGACGTAATTCGGACCCGAATCGGTGCTGATATGATCGAAACCCGATTTTCGGATAATCCTAAAAAGGTGTTAGCATACGGGGTATTGTTAAAAATCGAGTCGGGCCATTTTGTGGATATTTTTACAGATTTTGTTCCTATGGGTTATTAAAATTCAACAAAATTTTATTTGACGTAGTTCGAACCGGAATCGGACCTGATATGATTGAAAATCGGTTTTCGGATAATCCTCAAAAGGGTTAGTACACAAAATATTGTTAAAAATTGGGTCGGACCATTTCATGGACATTTTTACATATTTTGTTCCTACGGGTTATTGGGATTCAACAAAATTTTATTTGACGCGTTTCGGACCTGAATCAGAGATGATATAATCGAAACTCGATTTTCGGATATTCCCAAAGGGGTTAGTACAACGGATATTGTTAAAAATTGAGTCGGACCATTTGTGGATATTTTTACATATTTTGTTCCTATGGGTTATTGGAATTCAATGAAATTTTATTTGGTGCCGGTCGGACCTGAATCGGGGCTGAAATGACCGAAACTCGGTTTTCGGATAATCCTCAAAAGGGTTAGTACACGGGATATTGTTAAAAATCGAGTCGAACCATTTTATGGATATTTTTACATATTTTGTTCTTATGGGTTATTGGAATTCAATGAAATTTTATTTGACGTAATTCGGACCCGAATCGGAGCTGATATGTTCGAAACCCGATTTTCGGATAATCCTAAAAAGGTGTAAGCATACGGGGTATTGTTAAAAATCGAGTCGGGCTATTTTGTGGATATTTTTACAGATTTTGTTCCTATGGGTTATTAAAATTCAACAAAATTTTATTTGACGTAGTTCGAACCTGAATCGGACCTGATATGATTGAAAATCGGTTTTCGGATAATCCTCAAAAGGGTTAGTACACAAAATATTGTTAAAAATCGGGTCGGACCATTTCATGGACATTTTTACATATTTTGTTCCTAAGGGTTATTGGGATTCAACAAAATTTTATTTGACGCGTTTCGGACCTGAATCGGAGATGATATAATCGAAACTCGATTTTCGGATATTCCCAAAGGGGTTAGTACACGGGATATTGTTAAAAATTGAGTCGGACCATTTTGTGGATATTTTTACATATTTTGTTCCTATGGGTTATTGGAATTCAATGAAATTTTATTTGGTGCCGGTCGTACCTGAATCGGGGCTGAAATGACCGAAACTCGGTTTTCGGATAATCCTCAAAGGGGTTAGTACACGGGATATTGTTAAAAATCGAGTCGAACCATTTTATGGATATTTTTACATATTTTGTTCTTATGGGTTATTGGAATTCAATGAAATTTTATTTGACGTAATTCGGACCCGAATCGGAGCTGATATGATCGAAACCCGATTTTCGGATAATCCTAAAAAGGTGTTAGCATACGGGGTATTGTTAAAAATCGAGTCGGGCCATTTTGTGGATATTTTTACAGATTTTGTTCCTATGGGTTATTAAAATTCAACAAAATTTTATTTGACGTAATTCGAACCTGAATCGGACCTGATATGATTGAAAATCGGTTTTCGGATAATCCTCAAAAGGGTTAGTTCACGAAATATTGTTAAAAATCGGGTCGGACCATTTCATGGACATTTTTACATATTTTGTTCCTACGGGTTTTTGGGATTCAACAAAATTTTATTTGACGCGTTTCGGACCTGAATCGGAGCTGATATAATCGAAACTCGATTTTCGGATATTCCCAAAGGGGTTAGTACACGGGATATTGTTAAAAATTGAGTCGGACCATTTTGTGGATATTTTTACATATTTTGTTCCTATGGGTTATTGGAATTCAATGAAATTTTATTTGGTGCCGGTCGGACCTGAATCGGGGCTGAAATGACCGAAACTCGGTTTTCGGATAATCCTCAAAGGGGTTAGTACAAGGGATATTGTTAAAAATTGAGTCGAACCATTTTATGGATATTTTTACATATTTTGTTCTTATGGGTTATTGGAATTCAATGAAATTTTATTTGACGTAATTCGGACCCGAATCGGAGCTGATATGATCGAAACCCGATTTTCGGATAATCCTAAAAAGGTGTTAGCATACGGGGTATTGTTAAAAATCGAGTCGGGCCATTTTGTGGATATTTTTACAGATTTTGTTCCTATGGGTTATTAAAATTCAACAAAATTTTATTTGACGTAATTCGAACCTGAATCGGACCTGATATGATTGAAAATCGGTTTTCGGATAATCCTCAAAAGGGTTAGTTCACGAAATATTGTTAAAAATCGGGTCGGACCATTTCATGGACATTTTTACATATTTTGTTCCTACGGGTTTTTGGGATTCAACAAAATTTTATTTGACGCGTTTCGGACCTGAATCGGAGCTGATATAATCGAAACTCGATTTTCGGATATTCCCAAAGGGGTTAGTACACGGGATATTGTTAAAAATTGAGTCGGACCATTTTGTGGATATTTTTACATATTTTGTTCCTATGGGTTATTGGAATTCAATGAAATTTTATTTGGTGCCGGTCGGACCTGAATCGGGGCTGAAATGACCGAAACTCGGTTTTCGGATAATCCTCAAAGGGGTTAGTACAAGGGATATTGTTAAAAATTGAGTCGAACCATTTTATGGATATTTTTACATATTTTGTTCTTATGGGTTATTGGAATTCAATGAAATTTTATTTGACGTAATTCGGACCCGAATCGGAGCTGATATGATCGAAACCCGATTTTCGGATAATCCTAAAAAGGTGTTAGCATACGGGGTATTGTTAAAAATCGAGTCGGGCCATTTTGTGGATATTTTTACAGATTTTGTTCCTATGGGTTATTAAAATTCAACAAAATTTCATTTGACGTAGTTCGAACCTGAATCGGACCTGATATGATTGAAAATCGGTTTTCGGATAATCCTCAAAAGGGTTACTACACAAAATATTGTTAAAAATCGGGTCGGACCATTTCATGGACATTTTTAAATATTTTGTTCCTACGGGTTATTGGGATTCAACAAAATTTTATTTGACGCATGTCGGACCTGAATCGGAGATGATATAATCGAAACTTGATTTTCGAAGATTCCCAAAGGGGTTAGTACACGGGATATTGTTAAAAATTGAGTCGGACCATTTTGTGGATATTTTTACATATTTTGGTCCTATGCGTTATTGGAATTCAATGAAATTTTATTTGGTGCCGGTCGGACCTGAATCGGGGCTGAAATGACCGAAACTCGGTTTTCGTATAATCCTCAAAGGGGTTAGTACACGGGATATTGTTAAAAATCGAGTCGAACCATTTTATGGATATTTTTACATATTTTGTTCTTATGGGTTATTGGAATTCAATGAAATTTTATTTGACGTAATTCGGACCTGAATCGGAGCTGATATGATCGAAACCCGACTTTCGAATAATCCTAAAAAGGTGTTAGCATACGGGGTATTGCTAAAAATCGAGTCGAACCATTTTATGGATATTTTTACATATTTTGTTCTTATGGGTTATTGGAATTCAATGAAATTTTATTTGACGTAATTCGGACCCGAATCGGAGCTGATATGATCGAAACCCGATTTTCGGATAATCCTAAAAAGGTGTTAGCATACGGGGTATTGTTAAAAATCGAGTCGGGCCATTTTGTGGATATTTTTACAGATTTTTTTCCTATGGGTTATTAAAATTCAACAAAATTTTATTTGACGTAATTCGAACCTGAATCGGACCTGATATGATTGAAAATCGGTTTTCGGATAATCCTCAAAAGGGTTAGTTCACGAAATATTGTTAAAAATCGGGTCGGACCATTTCATGGACATTTTTACATATTTTGTTCCTACGGGTTTTTGGGATTCAACAAAATTTTATTTGACGCGTTTCGGACCTGAATCGGAGCTGATATAATCGAAACTCGATTTTCGGATATTCCCAAAGGGGTTAGTACAAGGGATATTGTTAAAAATTGAGTCGAACCATTTTATGGATATTTTTACATATTTTGTTCTTATGGGTTATTGGAATTCAATGAAATTTTATTTGACGTAATTCGGACCCGAATCGGAGCTGATATGATCGAAACCCGATTTTCGGATAATCCTAAAAAGGTGTTAGCATACGGGGTATTGTTAAAAATCGAGTCGGGCCATTTTGTGGATATTTTTACAGATTTTGTTCCTATGGGTTATTAAAATTCAACAAAATTTTATTTGACGTAATTCGAACCTGAATCGGACCTGATATGATTGAAAATCGGTTTTCGGATAATCCTCAAAAGGGTTAGTTCACGAAATATTGTTAAAAATTGGGTCGGACCATTTCATGGACATTTTTACATATTTTGTTCCTACGGGTTTTTGGGATTCAACAAAATTTTATTTGACGCGTTTCGGACCTGAATCGGAGCTGATATAATCGAAACTCGATTTTCGGATATTCCCAAAGGGGTTAGTACAAGGGATATTGTTAAAAATTGAGTCGAACCATTTTATGGATATTTTTACATATTTTGTTCTTATGGGTTATTGGAATTCAATGAAATTTTATTTGACGTAATTCGGACCCGAATCGGAGCTGATATGATCGAAACCCGATTTTCGGATAATCCTAAAAAGGTGTTAGCATACGGGGTATTGTTAAAAATCGAGTCGGGCCATTTTGTGGATATTTTTACAGATTTTGTTCCTATGGGTTATTAAAATTCAACAAAATTTTATTTGACGTAGTTCGAACCTGAATCGGACCTGATATGATTGAAAATCGGTTTTCGGATAATCCTCAAAAGGGTTACTACACAAAATATTGTTAAAAATCGGGTCGGACCATTTCATGGACATTTTTAAATATTTTGTTCCTACGGGTTATTGGGATTCAACAAAATTTTATTTGACGCATGTCGGACCTGAATCGGAGATGATATAATCGAAACTTGATTTTCGAAGATTCCCAAAGGGGTTAGTACACGGGATATTGTTAAAAATTGAGTCGGACCATTTTGTGGATATTTTTACATATTTTGGTCCTATGCGTTATTGGAATTCAATGAAATTTTATTTGGTGCCGGTCGGACCTGAATCGGGGCTGAAATGACCGAAACTCGGTTTTCGTATAATCCTCAAAGGGGTTAGTACACGGGATATTGTTAAAAATCGAGTCGAACCATTTTATGGATATTTTTACATATTTTGTTCTTATGGGTTATTGGAATTCAATGAAATTTTATTTGACGTAATTCGGACCTGAATCGGAGCTGATATGATCGAAACCCGACTTTCGAATAATCCTAAAAAGGTGTTAGCATACGGGGTATTGCTAAAAATCGAGTCGAACCATTTTATGGATATTTTTACATATTTTGTTCTTATGGGTTATTGGAATTCAATGAAATTTTATTTGACGTAATTCGGACCCGAATCGGAGCTGATATGATCGAAACCCGATTTTCGGATAATCCTAAAAAGGTGTTAGCATACGGGGTATTGTTAAAAATCGAGTCGGGCCATTTTGTGGATATTTTTACAGATTTTTTTCCTATGGGTTATTAAAATTCAACAAAATTTTATTTGACGTAATTCGAACCTGAATCGGACCTGATATGATTGAAAATCGGTTTTCGGATAATCCTCAAAAGGGTTAGTTCACGAAATATTGTTAAAAATCGGGTCGGACCATTTCATGGACATTTTTACATATTTTGTTCCTACGGGTTTTTGGGATTCAACAAAATTTTATTTGACGCGTTTCGGACCTGAATCGGAGCTGATATAATCGAAACTCGATTTTCGGATATTCCCAAAGGGGTTAGTACAAGGGATATTGTTAAAAATTGAGTCGAACCATTTTATGGATATTTTTACATATTTTGTTCTTATGGGTTATTGGAATTCAATGAAATTTTATTTGACGTAATTCGGACCCGAATCGGAGCTGATATGATCGAAACCCGATTTTCGGATAATCCTAAAAAGGTGTTAGCATACGGGGTATTGTTAAAAATCGAGTCGGGCCATTTTGTGGATATTTTTACAGATTTTGTTCCTATGGGTTATTAAAATTCAACAAAATTTTATTTGACGTAATTCGAACCTGAATCGGACCTGATATGATTGAAAATCGGTTTTCGGATAATCCTCAAAAGGGTTAGTTCACGAAATATTGTTAAAAATCGGGTCGGACCATTTCATGGACATTTTTACATATTTTGTTCCTACGGGTTTTTGGGATTCAACAAAATTTTATTTGACGCGTTTCGGACCTGAATCGGAGCTGATATAATCGAAACTCGATTTTCGGATATTCCCAAAGGGGTTAGTACAAGGGATATTGTTAAAAATTGAGTCGAACCATTTTATGGATATTTTTACATATTTTGTTCTTATGGGTTATTGGAATTCAATGAAATTTTATTTGACGTAATTCGGACCCGAATCGGAGCTGATATGATCGAAACCCGATTTTCGGATAATCCTAAAAAGGTGTTAGCATACGGGGTATTGTTAAAAATCGAGTCGGGCCATTTTGTGGATATTTTTACAGATTTTGTTCCTATGGGTTATTAAAATTCAACAAAATTTTATTTGACGTAGTTCGAACCTGAATCGGACCTGATATGATTGAAAATCGGTTTTCGGATAATCCTCAAAAGGGTTACTACACAAAATATTGTTAAAAATCGGGTCGGACCATTTCATGGACATTTTTAAATATTTTGTTCCTACGGGTTATTGGGATTCAACAAAATTTTATTTGACGCATGTCGGACCTGAATCGGAGATGATATAATCGAAACTTGATTTTCGAAGATTCCCAAAGGGGTTAGTACACGGGATATTGTTAAAAATTGAGTCGGACCATTTTGTGGATATTTTTACATATTTTGGTCCTATGCGTTATTGGAATTCAATGAAATTTTATTTGGTGCCGGTCGGACCTGAATCGGGGCTGAAATGACCGAAACTCGGTTTTCGTATAATCCTCAAAGGGGTTAGTACACGGGATATTGTTAAAAATCGAGTCGAACCATTTTATGGATATTTTTACATATTTTGTTCTTATGGGTTATTGGAATTCAATGAAATTTTATTTGACGTAATTCAGACCTGAATCGGAGCTGATATGATCGAAACCCGACTTTCGAATAATCCTAAAAAGGTGTTAGCATACGGGGTATTGCTAAAAATCGAGTCGAACCATTTCATGGATATTTTTACATATTTTGTTCTTATGGGTTATTGGAATTCAATGAAATTTTATTTGACGTAATTCGGACCCGAATCGGAGCTGATATGATCGAAACCCGATTTTCGGATAATCCTAAAAAGGTGTTAGCATACGGGGTATTGTTAAAAATCGAGTCGGGCCATTTTGTGGATATTTTTACAGATTTTTTTCCTATGGGTTATTAAAATTCAACAAAATTTTATTTGACGTAGTTCGAACCTGAATCGGACCTTATATGATTGAAAATCGGTTTTCGGATAATCCTCAAAAGGGTTAGTACACAAAATATTGTTAAAAATCAGGTCGGACCATTTCATGGACATTTTTACATATTTTGTTCCTACGGGTTATTGGGATTCAACAAAATTTTATTTGACGCGTTTCGGACCTGAATCGGAGATGATATAATCGAAACTCGATTTTCGGATATTCCCAAAGGGGTTAGTACACGGGATATTGTTAAAAATTGAGTTGGACCATTTTGTGGATATTTTTACATATTTTGGTCCTATGGGTTATTGGAATTCAATGAAATTTTATTTGGTGCTGGTCGGACCTGGATCGGGGCTGAAATGACCGAAACTCGGTTTTCGGAAAATCCTCAAAGGAGTTAGTACACGGGATATTGTTAAAAATCGAGTCGAACCATTTTATGGATATTTTTACATATTCTGTTCTTATGGGTTATTGGAATTCAATGAAATTTTATTTGACGTAATTCGGACCCGAATCGGAGCTGATATGATCGAAACCCGATTTTCGGATAATCCTAAAAAGGTGTTAGCATACGGGGTATTGTTAAAAATCGAGTCGGGCCATTTTGTGGATATTTTTACAGATTTTGTTCCTACGGGTTATTAAAATTCAACAAAATTTTATTTGACGTAGTTCGAACCTGAATCGGACCTGATATGATTGAAAATCGGTTTTCGGATAATCCTCAAAAGGGTTAGTACACAAAATATTGTTAAAAATTGGGTCGGACCATTTCATGGACATTTTTACATATTTTGTTCCTACGGGTTATTGGGATTCAACAAAATTTTATTTGACGCGTTTCGGACCTGAATCAGAGAAGATATAATCGAAACTCGATTTTCGGATATTCCCAAAGGGGTTAGTACAACGGATATTGTTAAAAATTGAGTCGGACCATTTGTGGATATTTTTACATATTTTGTTCCTATGGGTTATTGGAATTCAATGAAATTTTATTTGGTGCCGGTCGGACCTGAATCGGGGCTGAAATGACCGAAACTCGGTTTTCGGATAATCCTCAAAGGGGTTAGTACACGGGATATTGTTAAAAATCGAGTCGAACCATTTTATGGATATTTTTACATATTTTGTTCTTATGGGTTATTGGAATTCAATGAAATTTTATTTGATGTAATTCGGACCCGAATCGGAGCTGATATGATCGAAACCCGATTTTCGGATAATCCTAAAAAGGTGTTAGCATACGGGGTATTGTTAAAAATCGAGTCGGGCCATTTTGTGGATATTTTTACAGATTTTGTTCCTATGGGTTATTAAAATTCAACAAAATTTTATTTGACGTAGTTCGAACCTGAATCGGACCTGATATGATTGAAAATCGGTTTTCGGATAATCCTCAAAAGGGTTAGTACACAAAATATTGTTAAAAATCGGGTCGGACCATTTTTATGGACATTTTTACATATTTTGTTCCTATGGGTTATTGGGATTCAACTAAAATTTATTTGACGCATTTCGGACCTGAATCGGAGCTGATATAATCGAAACTCGATTTTCGGATATTCCCAAAGGGGTTAGTACATGGGATATTGTTAAAAATTGAGTCGGACTATTTTGTGGATATTTTTACATATTTTGGTCCCATGGGTTTTTGGAATTCAATGAAATTTTATTTGGTGTCGTTCGGACCTGAATCGGGGCTGAAATGATCAAAACTTGGTTTTCGGATAATTCTCAAAGGGGTTAGTACACGGGATATTGTTAAAAATCAAGTCGGACCATTTTGTGGATATTTTTACGTATTTTGTTCCTATGGGTTATTGGAATTCAACGAAATTTTATTTGACGCAGTTCGGACCAGAATCGGAGTTGATATGATCGAACCTCGGTTTTCGGAAAATTCTCAAAGGGGTTAGTACACGGGATATTGTTAAAAATCAAGTCGGACCATTTTATGCATATTTTTACAGATTTTGTTCCTATGGGTTATTAAAATTCAACAAAATTTTATTTGACGTAGTTCGAACCTGAATCGGACCTGATATGAATGAAAATCGGTTTTCGGATAATCCTCAAAAGGGTTAGTACACGAAATATTGTTAAAAATCGGGTAGGACCGTTTCATGGACATTTTTACATATTTTGTTCCTACGGGTTATTGGGATTCAACAAAATTTTATTTGACGCGTTTCGGACCTGAATCGGAGCTGATATAATCGAAACTCGATTTTCGGATATTCCCAAAGGGGTTAGTACACGGGATATTGTTAAAAATCGAGTCGGACCATTTTGTGGATATTTTTACATATTTTGTTCCTATGGGTTATTGGAATTCAATGAAATTTTATTTGGTGCTGGTCGGACCTGAATCGGGGCTGAAATGACCGAAACTCGGTTTTCGGATAATCTTCAAAGGGGTTAGTACACGGGATATGGTTAAAAATCGAGTCGAACCATTTTATGGATATTTTTACATATTTTGTTCTTATGAGATATTGGAATTCAACGAAATTTTATTTGACGCAGTTCGGACCGGAATCGGAGCTGATATGATTGAAACTCGGTTTTCGGAACCATCAACCCTAAACCCTAAATCCTAAACCTTAAACCCCTAAACGCTAAACCTTAGACCCTAAATCCTAAAATCTTAAACCCTCAAACCCTATACCCTAAAACCTAAACCCTAAACCGTAAACCCTAAACCCTAAACCAGCATTCAACCAAATTTTATTTGACGCGGTTCAGACTTAAAAATCGAGTCGGACCACTTTGTGGATATTTTTACATATTTGGTTCCTATGGGTTATTGGAATTCAATGAAATTTTATTTGACGCAGTTCGGACCAGAATCGGAGCTGATATGTTTGAAACTCGGTTTTCGGATAATTCTCAAAGGGGTTAGTACACGGGATATTGTTAAAAATCAAGTCGGACCATTTTGTGGATATTTTTACGTATTTTGTTCCTATGGGTTATTGGAATTCAACGAAATTTTATTTGACGCAGTTCGGACCGGAATCGGAGCTGATATGATCGAAACCCGATTTTCGGATAATCCTAAAAAGGTGTTAGCATACGGGGTATTGTTAAAAATCGAGTCGGGCCATTTTGTGGATATTTTTACAGATTTTGTTCCTATGGGTTATTAAAATTCAACAAAATTTTATTTGACGTAGTTCGAACCTGAATCGGACCTGATATGATCGAAAATCGGTTTTCGGATAATCCTCAAAAGGGTTAGTACACGAAATATTGTTAAAAATCGGGTCGGACAATTTCATGGACATTTTTACATATTTTGTTCCTACGGGTTATTGGGATTCAACAAAATTTTATTTGACGCGTTTCGAACCTGAATCGGAGATGATATAATCGAAACTCGATTTTCGGATATTCCCAAAGGGGTTAGTACACGGGATATTGTTAAAAATTGAGTCGGACCATTTTGTGGATATTTTTACATATTTTGGTCCTATGGGTTATTGGAATTCAATGAAATTTTATTTGGTGCTGGTCGGACCTGAATCGGGGCTGAAATGACCGAAACTCGGTTTTCGGATAATCCTCAAAGGGGTTAGTACTAGGGATATTGTTAAAAATCGAGTCGAACCATTTTATGGATATTTTTACATATTTTGTTCTTATGGGTTATTGGAATTCAATGAAATTTTATTTGACGTAATTCGGACCCGAATCGGAGCTGATATGATCGAAACCCGATTTTCGGATAATCCTAAAAAGGTGTTAGCATACGGGGTATTGTTAAAAATCGAGTCGGGCCATTTTGTGGATATTTTTACAGATTTTGTTCCTATGGGTTATTAAAATTCAACAAAATTTTATTTGACGTAGTTCGAACCTGAATCGGACCTGATATGATTGAAAATCGGTTTTCGGATAATCCTCAAAAGGGTTAGTACACAAAATATTGTTAAAAATCGGGTCGGACCATTTCATGGACATTTTTACATATTTTGTTCCTACGGGTTATTGGGATTCAACATAATTTTATCTGACGCGTTTCGGACCTGAATCGGAGATGATATAATCGAAACTCGATTTTCGGATATTCCCAAAGGGGTTAGTACAACGGATATTGTTAAAAATTGAGTCGGACCATTTTGTGGATATTTTTACATATTTTGTTCCTATGGGTTATTGGAATTCAATGAAATTTTATTTGGTGCTGGTCGGACCTGAATCGAGGCTGAAATGACCGAAACTCGGTTTTCGGATAATCCTCAAAGGGGTTAGTACACGGGATATTGTTAAAAATCGAGTCGAACCATTTTATGGATATTTTTACATATTTTGTTCTTATGGGTTATTGGAATTCAATGAAATTTTATTTGACGTAATTCGGACCCGAATCGGAGCTGATATGATCGAAACCCGATTTTCGGATAATCCTAAAAAGGTGTTAGCATACGGGGTATTGTTAAAAATAGAGTCGGGCCATTTTGTGGATGTTTTTACAGATTTTGTTCCTATGGGTTATTAAAATTCAACAAAATTTTATTTGACGTAGTTCGAACCTGAATCGGACCTGATATGATTGAAAATCGGTTTTCGGATAATCCTCAAAAGGGTTAGTACACAAAATATTGTTAAAAATCTGGTCGGACCATTTTTATGGACATTTTTACATATTTTGTTCCTATGGGTTATTGGGATTCAACTAAAATTTATTTGACGCATTTCGGACCTGAATCGGAGCTGATATAATCGAAACTCGATTTTCGGATATTCCCAAAGGGGTTAGTACATGGGATATTGTTAAAAATTGAGTCAGACTATTTTGTGGATATTTTTACATATTTGGTCCCATGGGTTTTTGGAATTCAATGAAATTTTATTTGGTGTCGTTCGGACCTGAATCGGGGCTGAAATGATCAAAACTTGGTTTTCGGATAATTCTCAAAGGGGTTAGTATACGGGATATTGTTAAAAATCAAGTCGGACCATTTTGTGGATATTTTTACGTATTTTGTTCCTATGGGTTATTGGAATTCAACGAAATTTTATTTGACGCAGTTCGGACTGGAATCGGAGTTGATATGATCGAAACTCGGTTTTCGGAAAATTCTCAAAGGGGTTAGTACACGGGATATTGTTAAAAATCAAGTCGGACCATTTTATGCATATTTTTACAGATTTTGTTCCTATGGGTTATTAAAATTCAACAAAATTTTATTTGACGTAGTTCGAACCTGAATCGGACCTGATATGAATGAAAATCGGTTTTCGGATAATCCTCAAAAGGGTTAGTACACGAAATATTGTTAAAAATCGGGTAGGACCGTTTTATGGACTTTTTTACATATTTTGTTCCTACGGGTTATTGGGATTCAACAAAATTTTATTTGACGCGTTTCGGACCTGAATCGGAGCTGATATAATCGAAACTCGATTTTCGGATATTCCCAAAGGGGTTAGTACACGGGATATTGTTAAAAATCGAGTCAGACCATTTTGTGGATATTTTTACATATTTTGTTCCTATGGGTTATTGGAATTCAATGAAATTTTATTTGGTGCTGGTCGGACCTGAATCGGGGCTGAAATGACCGAAACTCGGTTTTCGGATAATCTTCAAAGGGGTTAGTACACGGGATATGGTCAAAAATCGAGTCGAACCATTTTATGGATATTTTTACATATTTTGTTCTTATGAGTTATTGGAATTCAACGAAATTTTATTTGACGCAGTTCGGACCGGAATCGGAGCTGATATGATCGAAACTCGGTTTTCGGAACCATCAACCCTAAACCCTAAATCCTAAACCTTAAACCCCTAAACGCTAAACCTTAGACCCTAAACCCTAAAATCTTAAACCCTCAAACCCTATACCCAAAAACCTAAACCCTAAACCGTAAACCCTAAACCAGCATTCAACCAAATTTTATTTGACGCGGTTCAGACTTAAAAATCGAGTCGGACCACTTTGTGGATATTTTTACATATTTGGTTCCTATGGGTTATTGGAATTCAATGAAATTTTATTTGACGCAGTTCGGACCAGAATCGGAGCTGATATGTTTGAAACTCGGCTTTCGGATAATTCTCAAAGGGGTTAGTACACGGGATATTGCTAAAAATCCAGTCGAAACATTTTGTGGATATTTTTATATATTTTGTTTCTATGGGTTATTAAAATTCAACAAAATTTTATTTGACGTAGTTCGAACCTGGATCGGACCTGATATGATTGAAAATCGGTTTTCAGATAATCCTCAAAGGGGTTAGTACACGAAATATTGTTAAAAATTGGGTCCGACCATTTCATGGACATTTTTACATATTTTGTTCCTATGGGTTATTGGGATTCAACTAAAATTTATTTGACGCATTTCGGACCTGAATCGGAGCTGATATAATCGAAACTCGATTTTCGGATATTCCCAAAGGGGTTAGTACATGGGGTATTGTTAAAAATTGAGTCGGACTTTTGTGGATATTTTTACATATTTTGGTCTCATGGGTTTTTGGAATTCAATGAAATTTTATTTGGTGTCGTTCGGACCTGAATCGGGGCTGAAATGATCAAAACTTGGTTTTCGGATAATTCTCAAAGGGGTTAGTACACGGGATATTGTTAAAAATCAAGTCGGACCATTTTGTGGATATTTTTACGTATTTTGTTCCTATGGGTTATCGGAATTCAACGAAATTTTATTTGACGCAGTTCGGACTGGAATCGGAGTTGATATGATCGAAACTCGGTTTTCGGAAAATTCTCAAAGGGGTTAGTACACGGGATATTGTTAAAAATCAAGTCGGACCATTTTATGCATATTTTTACAGATTTTGTTCCTATGGGTTGTTAAAATTCAACAAAATTTTATTTGACGTAGTTCGAACCTGAATCGGACCTGATATGAATGAAAATCGGTTTTCGAAATAATCCTCAAAAGGGTTAGTACACGAAATATTGTTAAAAATCGGGTAGGACTGTTTCATGGACATTTTTACATATTTTGTTCCTACGGGTTATTGGGATTCAATAAAATTTTATTTGACGCGTTTCGGACCTGAATCGGAGCTGATATAATCGAAACTCGATTTTCGGATATTCCCAAAGGGGTTAGTACACGGGATATTGTTAAAAATCGAGTCGGACCATTTTGTGGATATTTTTACATATTTTGTTCCTATGGGTTATTGGAATTCAATGAAATTTTATTTGGTGCTGGTCGGACCTGAATCGGGGCTGAAATGACCGAAACTCGGTTTTCGGATAATCTTCAAAGGGGTTAGTACACGGGATATGGTTAAAAATCGAGTCGAACCATTTTATGGATATTTTTACATATTTTGTTCTTATGAGTTATTGGAATTCAACGAAATTTTATTTGACGCAGTTCGGACCGGAATCGGAGCTGATATGATCGAAACTCGGTTTTCGGAACCATCAACCCTAAACCCTAAATCCTAAACCTTAAACCCCTAAACGCTAAACCTTAGACCCTAAACCCTAAAATCTTAAACCCTATACCCTAAAACCTAAACCCTAAACCGTAAACCCTAAACCCTAAACCAGCATTCAACAAAATTTTATTTGACGCGGTTCAGACTTAAAAATCGAGTCGGACCACTTTGTGGATATTTTTACATATTTGGTTCCTATGGGTTATTGGAATTCAATGAAATTTTATTTGACGCAGTTCGGACCAGAATCGGAGCTGATATGTTTGAAACTCGGTTTTCGGATAATTCTCAAAGGGGTTAGTACACGGGATATTGTTAAAAATCAAGTCGGACCATTTTGTGGATATTTTTACGTATTTTGTTCCTATGGGTTATTGGAATTCAACGAAATTTTATTTGACGCAGTTCGGACCGGAATCGGAGCTGATATGAACGAAACCGATTTTCGGATAATCCTAAAAAGGTGTTAGCATACGGGGTATTGTTAAAAATCGAGTCGGGCCATTTTGTGGATATTTTTACAGATTTTGTTCCTATGGGTTATTAAAATTCAACAAAATTTTATTTGACGTAGTTCGAACCTGAATCGGACCTGATATGATTGAAAATCGGTTTTCGGATAATCCTCAAAAGGGTTAGTACACGAAATATTGTTAAAAATCGGGTCGGACCATTTCATGGACATTTTTACATATTTTGTTCCTACGGGTTATTGGGATTCAACAAAATTTTATTTGACGCGTTTCGGACCTGAATCGGAGATGATATAATCGTAACTCGATTTTCGGATATTCCCAAAGGGGTTAGTACACGGGATATTGTTAAAAATTGAGTCGGACCATTTTGTGGATATTTTTACATATTTTGGTCCTATGGGTTATTGGAATTCAATGAAATTTTATTTGGTGCTGGTCGGACCTGAATCGGGGCTGAAATGACCGAAACTCGGTTTTCGGATAATCCTCAATGGGGTTAGTACTAGGGATATTGTTAAAAATCGAGTCGAACCATTTTATGGATATTTTTACATATTTTGTTCTTATGGGTTATTGGAATTCAATGAAATTTTATTTGACGTAATTCGGACCCGAATCGGAGCTGATATGATCGAAACCCGATTTTCGGATAATCCTAAAAAGGTGTTAGCATACGGGGTATTGTTAAAAATCGAGTCGGGCCATTTTGTGGATATTTTTACAGATTTTGTTCCTATGGATTATTAAAATTCAACAAAATTTTATTTGACGTAGTTCGAACCTGAATCGGACCTGATATGATTGAAAATCGGTTTTCGGATAATCCTCAAAAGGGTTAGTACACAAAATATTGTTAAAAATCGGGTCGGACCATTTCATGGACATTTTTACATATTTTGTTCCTACGGGTTATTGGGATTCAACATAATTTTATTTGACGCGTTTCGGACCTGAATCGGAGATGATATAATCGAAACTCGATTTTCGGATATTCCCAAAGGGGTTAGTACAACGGATATTGTTAAAAATTGAGTCGGACCATTTTGTGGATATTTTTACATATTTTGTTCCTATGGGTTATTGGAATTCAATGAAATTTTATTTGGTGCCGGTCGGACCTGAATCGGGGCTGAAATGACCGAAACTCGGTTTTCGGATAATCCTCAAAGGGGTTAGTACACGGGATATTGTTAAAAATCGAGTCGAACCATTTTATGGATATTTTTACATATTTTGTTCTTATGGGTTATTGGAATTCAATGAAATTTTATTTGACGTAATTCGGACAAGAATCGGAGCTGATATGATCGAAACCCGATTTTCGGATAATCCTAAAAAGGTGTTAGCATACGGGGTATTGTTAAAAATTGATTCGGTCCATTTTGTGGATATTTTTACAGATTTTGTTCCTATGGGTTATTAAAATTCAACAAAATTTTATTTGACGTAATTCGAACCTTAATCGGACCTGATATGATTGAAAATCGGTTTTCGGATAATCCTCAAAAGGGTTAGTTCACGAATTATTGTTAAAAATCGGGTCGGGCCATTTCATGGACATTTTTACATATTTTGTTCCTACGGGTTATTGGGATTCAACAAAATTTTATTTGACGCGTTTCGGACCTGAATCAGAGCTGATATAATCGAAACTCGATTTTCGGATATTCCCAAAGGGGTTAGTACACGGGATATTGTTAAAAATCGAGTCGGACCATTTTGTGGATATTTTTACATATTTTGTTCCTATGGGTTATTGGAATTCAATGAAATTTTATTTGGTGCTGGTCGGACCTGAATCGAGGCTGAAATGACCGAAACTCGGTTTTCGGATAATCCTCAAAGGGGTTAGTACACGGGATATTGTTAAAAATCGAGTCGAACCATTTTATGGATATTTTTACATATTTTGTTCTTATGGGTTATTGGAATTCAATGAAATTTTATTTGACGTAATTCGGACCCGAATCGGAGCTGATATGATCGAAACCCGATTTTCGGATAATCCAAAAAGGTGTTAGCATACGGGGTATTGTTAAAAATCGAGTCGGGCCATTTTGTGGATATTTTTACAGATTTTGTTCCTATGGGTTATTAAAATTCAACAAAATTTTATTTGACGAAATTCGAACCTGAATCGGACCTGATATGATTGAAAATCGGTTTTCGGATAATCCTCAAAAGGGTTAGTTCACGAAATATTGTTAAAAATCGGGTCGGACCATTTCATGGACATTTTTACATATTTTGTTCCTACGGGTTATTGGGATTCAACAAAATTTTATTTGACGCGTGTCGGACCTGAATCGGAGATGATATAATCGAAACTTGATTTTCGAATATTCCCAAAGGGGTTAGTACACGGGATATTGCTAAAAATTGAGTCGGACCATTTTGTGGATATTTTTACATATTTTGGTCCTATGGGTTATTGGAATTCAATGAAATTTTATTTGGTGCCGGTCGGACCTGAATCGGGGCTGAAATGACCGAAACTCGGTTTTCGGATAATCCTCAAAGGGGTTAGTACACGGGATATTGTTAAAAATCGAGTCGAACCATTTTATGGATATTTTTACATATTTTGTTCTTATGGGTTATTGGAATTCAATGAAATTTTATTTGACGCAGTTCGGACCGGAATCGGAGATGATATGATCGAAACCCGACTTTCGAATAATCCTAAAATGGTGTTAGCATACGGGGTATTGTTAAAAATCGAGTCGAACCATTTTATGGATATTTTTACATATTTTGTTCTTATGGGTTATTGGAATTCAATGAAATTTTATTTGACGTAATTCGGACCCGAATCGGAGCTGATATGATCGAAACCCGATTTTCGGATAATCCTAAAAAGGTGTTAGCATACGGGGTATTGTTAAAAATCGAGTCAGGCCATTTTGTGGATATTTTTACAGATTTTGTTCCTATGGGTTATTAAAATTCAACGAAATTTTATTTGACGTAGTTTGAACCTGAATCAGACCTGATATGATTGAAAATCGGTTTTCGGATAATCCTCAAAAGGGTTAGTACACAAAATATTGTTAAAAATCGGGTCGGACCATTTCATGGACATTTTTACATATTTTGTTCCTACGGGTTATTGGGATTCAACAAAATTTTATTTGACGCGTTTCGGACTTGAATCGGAGATGATATAATCGAAACTCGATTTTCGGATATTCCCAAAGGGGTTAGTACACGGGATATCGTTAAAAATTGAGTCGGACCATTTTGTGGATATTTTTACATATTTTGGTCCTATGGGTTATTGGAATTCAATGAAATTTTATTTGGTGCTGGTCGGACCTGAATCGGGACTGAAATGACCGAAACTCGGTTTTCGGATAATCCTCAAAGGGGTTAGTACACGGGATATTGTTAAAAATCGAGTCGAACCATTTTATGGATATTTTTACATATTTTGTTCTTATGGGTTATTGGAATTCAATGAAATTTTATTTGACGTAATTCGGACCCGAATCGGAGCTGATATGATCGAAACCCGATTTTCGGATAATCCTAAAAAGGTGTTAGCATACGGGGTATTGTTAAAAATCGAGTCGGGCCATTTTGTGGATATTTTTACAGATTTTGTTCCTATGGGTTATTAAAATTCAACAAAATTTTATTTGACGTAGTTCGAACCTGAATCGGACCTGATATGATTGAAAATCGGTTTTCGGATAATCCTCAAAAGGGTTAGTACACAAAATATTGTTAAAAATTGGGTCGGACCATTTCATGGACATTTTTACATATTTTGTTCCTACGGGTTATTGGGATTCAACAAAATTTTATTTGACGCGTTTCGGACCTGAATCAGAGATGATATAATCGAAACTCGATTTTCGGATATTCCCAAAGGGGTTAGTACAACGGATATTGTTAAAAATTGAGTCGGACCATTTTGTGGATATTTTTACATATTTTGTTCCTATGAGTTATTGGAATTCAATGAAATTTTATTTGGTGCCGGTCGGACCTGAATCGGGGCTGAAATGACCGAAACTCGGTTTTCGGATAATCCTCAAAGGGGTTAGTACACGGGATATTGTTAAAAATCGAGTCGAACCATTTTATGGATATTTTTACATATTTTGTTCTTATGGGTTATTGGAATTCAATGAAATTTTATTTGATGTAATTCGGACCCGAATCGGAGCTGATATGATCGAAACCCGATTTTCGGATAATCCTAAAAAGGTGTTAGCATACGGGGTATTGTTAAAAATCGAGTCGGGCCATTTTGTGGATATTTTTACAGATTTTGTTCCTATGGGTTATTAAAATTCAACAAAATTTTATTTGACGTAGTTCGAACCTGAATCGGACCTGATATGATTGAAAATCGGTTTTCGGATAATCCTCAAAAGGGTTAGTACACAAAATATTGTTAAAAATTGGGTCGGACCATTTCATGGACATTTTTACATATTTTGTTCCTACGGGTTATTGGGATTCAACAAAATTTTATTTGACGCGTTTCGGACCTGAATCAGAGATGATATAATCGAAACTCGATTTTCGGATATTCCCAAAGGGGTTAGTACAACGGATATTGTTAAAAATTGAGTCGGACCATTTTGTGGATATTTTTACATATTTTGTTCCTATGAGTTATTGGAATTCAATGAAATTTTATTTGGTGCCGGTCGGACCTGAATCGGGGCTGAAATGACCGAAACTCGGTTTTCGGATAATCCTCAAAGGGGTTAGTACACGGGATATTGTTAAAAATCGAGTCGAACCATTTTATGGATATTTTTACATATTTTGTTCTTATGGGTTATTGGAATTCAATGAAATTTTATTTGATGTAATTCGGACCCGAATCGGAGCTGATATGATCGAAACCCGATTTTCGGATAATCCTAAAAAGGTGTTAGCATACGGGGTATTGTTAAAAATCGAGTCGGGCCATTTTGTGGATATTTTTACAGATTTTGTTCCTATGGGTTATTAAAATTCAACAAAATTTTATTTGACGTAGTTCGAACCTGAATCGGACCTGATATGATTGAAAATCGGTTTTCGGATAATCCTCAAAAGGGTTAGTACACAAAATATTGTTAAAAATCGGGTCGGATCATTTTTATGGACATTTTTACATATTTTGTTCCTACGGGTTATTGGGATTCAACAAAATTTTATTTGACGCGTTTCGGACCTGAATCGGAGATGATATAATCGAAACGCGATTTTCGGATATTCCCAAAGGGGTTAGTACAACGGATATTGTTAAAAATTGAGTTGGACCATTTTATGGATATTTTTACATATTTTGTTCCTATGGGTTATTGGAATTCAATGAAATTTTATTTGGTGCCGGTCGGACATGAATCGGGGCTGAAATGACCGAAACTCGGTTTTCGGATAATCCTCAAAGGGGTTAGTACACGGGATATTGTTAAAAATCGAGTCGAACCATTTTATGGATATTTTTACATATTTTGTTCTTATGGGTTATTGGAATTCAATGAAATTTTATTTGACGTAATTCGGACCCGAATCGGAGCTGATATGATCGAAACCCCATTTTCGGATAATCCTAAAAAGGTGTTAGCATACGGGGTATTGTTAAAAATCGAGTCGGACCATTTTATGCATATTTTTACAGATTTTGTTCCTATGGGTTATTAAAATTCAACAAAATTTTATTTGACGTAGTTCGAACCTGAATCGGACCTGATATGAATGAAAATCGATTTTCGGATAATCCTCAAAAGGGTTAGTACACGAAATATTGTTAAAAATCGGGTCGGACCGTTTCATGGACATTTTTACATATTTTGTTCCTACGGGTTATTGGGATTCAACAAAATTTTATTTGATGCGTTTCGGACCTGAATCGGAGCTGATATAATCGAAACTCTATTTTCGGATATTCCCAAAGGGGTTAGTACACGGGATATTGTTAAAAATCGAGTCGGACCATTTTGTGGATATTTTTACATATTTTATTCCTATGGGTTATTGGAATTCAATGAAATTTTATTTGGTGCTGGTCGGACCTGAATCGGGGCTGAAATGACCGAAACTCGGTTTTCGGAAAATCTTCAAAGGGGTTAGTACACAGGATATGGTTAAAAATCGAGTCGAACCATTCTATGGATATTTTTACATATTTTGTTCTTATGAGTTATTGGAATTCAACGAAATTTTATTTGACGCAGTTCGGACCGGAATCGGAGCTGATATGATCGGAACTCGGTTTTCGGAACCATCAACCCTAAACCCTAAATCCTAAACCTTAAACCCCTAAACGCTAAACCTTAGACCCTAAACCCTAAAATCTTAAACCCTCAAACCCTATACCCTAAAACCTAAACCCTAAACTGTAAACCCTAAACCCTAAACCAGCATTCAACCAAATTTTATTTGACGCGGTTCAGACGTAAAAATCGAGTCGGACCACTTTGTGGATATTTTTACATATTTGGTTCCTATGGGTTATTGGAATTCAATGAAATTTTATTTGACGCAGTTCGGACCAGAATCGGAGCTGATATGTTTGAAACTCGGCTTTCGGATAATTCTCAAAGGGGTTAGTACACGGGATATTGCTAAAAATCCAGTCGAAACATTTTGTGGATATTTTTATATATTTTGTTCCTATGGGTTATTAAAATTCAACAAAATTTTATTTGACGTAGTTCGAACCTGGATCGGACCTGATATGATTGAAAATCGGTTTTCGGATAATCCTCAAAGGGGTTAGTACACGAAATATTGTTAAAAATCGGGTCCGACCATTTCATGGACATTTTTACATATTTTGTTCCTATGGGTTATTGGGATTCAACTAAAATTTATTTGACGCATTTCGGACCTGAATCGGAGCTGATATAATCGAAACTCGATTTTCGGATATTCCCAAAGGGGTTAGTATATGGGATATTGTTAAAAATTGAGTTGGACTATTTTGTGGATATTTTTACATATTTTGGTCCCATGGGTTATTGGAATTCAATGAAATTTTATTTGGTGTCGTTCGGACCTGAATCGGGGCTGAAATGATCAAAACTTGGTTTTCGGATAATTCTCAAAGGGGTTAGTACACGGGATATTGTTAAAAATCAAGTCGGACCATTTTGTGGATATTTTTACGTATTTTGTTCCTATGGGTTATTGGAATTCAACGAAATTTTATTTGACGCAGTTCGGACCAGAATCGGAGTTGATATGATCGAAACTCGGTTTTCGGAAAATTCTCAAAGGGGTTAGTACACGGGATATTGTTAAAAATCAAGTCGGACCATTTTATGCATATTTTTACAGATTTTGTTCCTATGGGTTATTAAAATTCAACAAAATTTTATTTGACGTAGTTCGAACCTGAATCGGACCTGATATGAATGAAAATCGATTTTCGGATAATCCTCAAAAGGGTTAGTACACGAAATATTGTTAAAAATCGGGTAGGACCGTTTCATGGACATTTTTACATATTTTGTTCATACGGGTTATTGGGATTCAACAAAATTTTATTTGACGCGTTTCGGACCTGAATCGGAGATGATATAATCGAAACGCGATTTTCGGATATTCCCAAAGGGGTTAGTACAACGGATATTGTTAAAAATTGAGTTGGACCATTTTATGGATATTTTTACATATTTTGTTCCTATGGGTTATTGGAATTCAATGAAATTTTATTTGGTGCCGGTCGGACCTGAATCGGGGCTGAAATGACCGAAACTCGGTTTTCGGATAATCCTCAAAGGGGTTAGTACACGGGATATTGTTAAAAATCGAGTCGAACCATTTTATGGATATTTTTACATATTTTGTTCTTATGGGTTATTGGAATTCAATGAAATTTTATTTGACGTAATTCGGACCCGAATCGGAGCTGATATGATCGAAACCCCATTTTCGGATAATCCTAAAAAGGTGTTAGCATACGGGGTATTGTTAAAAATCGAGTCGGACCATTTTATGCATATTTTTACAGATTTTGTTCCTATGGGTTATTAAAATTCAACAAAATTTTATTTGACGTAGTTCGAACCAGAATCGGACCTGATATGAATGAAAATCGATTTTCGGATAATCCTCAAAAGGGTTAGTACACGAAATATTGTTAAAAATCGGGTCGGACCGTTTCATGGACATTTTTACATATTTTGTTCCTACGGGTTATTGGGATTCAACAAAATTTTATTTGATGCGTTTCGGACCTGAATCGGAGCTGATATAATCGAAACTCTATTTTCGGATATTCCCAAAGGGGTTAGTACACGGGATATTGTTAAAAATCGAGTTGGACCATTTTGTGGATATTTTTACATATTTTGTTCCTATGGGTTATTGGAATTCAATGAAATTTTATTTGGTGCTGGTCGGACCTGAATCGGGGCTGAAATGACCGAAACTCGGTTTTCGGAAAATCTTCAAAGGGGTTAGTACACAGGATATGGTTAAAAATCGAGTCGAACCATTCTATGGATATTTTTACATATTTTGTTCTTATGAGTTATTGGAATTCAACGAAATTTTATTTGACGCAGTTCGGACCGGAATCGGAGCTGATATGATCGAAACTCGGTTTTCGGAACCATCAACCCTAAACCCTAAATCCTAAACCTTAAACCCCTAAACGCTAAACCTTAGACCCTAAACCCTAAAATCTTAAACCCTCAAACCCTATACCCTAAAACCTAAACCCTAAACTGTAAACCCTAAACCCTAAACCAGCATTCAACCAAATTTTATTTGACGCGGTTCAGACGTAAAAATCGAGTCGGACCACTTTGTGGATATTTTTACATATTTGGTTCCTATGGGTTATTGGAATTCAATGAAATTTTATTTGACGCAGTTCGGACCAGAATCGGAGCTGATATGTTTGAAACTCGGCTTTCGGATAATTCTCAAAGGGGTTAGTACACGGGATATTGCTAAAAATCCAGTCGAAACATTTTGTGGATATTTTTATATATTTTGTTCCTATGGGTTATTAAAATTCAACAAAATTTTATTTGACGTAGTTCGAACCTGGATCGGACCTGATATGATTGAAAATCGGTTTTCGGATAATCCTCAAAGGGGTTAGTACACGAAATATTGTTAAAAATCGGGTCCGACCATTTCATGGACATTTTTACATATTTTGTTCCTATGGGTTATTGGGATTCAACTAAAATTTATTTGACGCATTTCGGACCTGAATCGGAGCTGATATAATCGAAACTCGATTTTCGGATATTCCCAAAGGGGTTAGTATATGGGATATTGTTAAAAATTGAGTTGGACTATTTTGTGGATATTTTTACATATTTTGGTCCCATGGGTTATTGGAATTCAATGAAATTTTATTTGGTGTCGTTCGGACCTGAATCGGGGCTGAAATGATCAAAACTTGGTTTTCGGATAATTCTCAAAGGGGTTAGTACACGGGATATTGTTAAAAATCAAGTCGGACCATTTTGTGGATATTTTTACGTATTTTGTTCCTATGGGTTATTGGAATTCAACGAAATTTTATTTGACGCAGTTCGGACCAGAATCGGAGTTGATATGATCGAAACTCGGTTTTCGGAAAATTCTCAAAGGGGTTAGTACACGGGATATTGTTAAAAATCAAGTCGGACCATTTTATGCATATTTTTACAGATTTTGTTCCTATGGGTTATTAAAATTCAACAAAATTTTATTTGACGTAGTTCGAACCTGAATCGGACCTGATATGAATGAAAATCGATTTTCGGATAATCCTCAAAAGGGTTAGTACACGAAATATTGTTAAAAATCGGGTAGGACCGTTTCATGGACATTTTTACATATTTTGTTCCTACGGGTTATTGGGATTCAACAAAATTTTATTTGATGCGTTTCGGACCTGAATCGGAGCTGATATAATCGAAACTCTATTTTCGGATATTCCCAAAGGGGTTAGTACACGGGATATTGTTAAAAATCGAGTCGGACCATTTTGTGGATATTTTTACATATTTTGTTCCTATGGGTTATTGGAATTCAATGAAATTTTATTTGGTGCTGGTCGGACCTGAATCGGGGCTGAAATGACCGAAACTCGGTTTTCGGAAAATCTTCAAAGGGGTTAGTACACAGGATATGGTTAAAAATCGAGTCGAACCATTCTATGGATATTTTTACATATTTTGTTCTTATGAGTTATTGGAATTCAACGAAATTTTATTTGACGCAGTTCGGACCGGAATCGGAGCTGATATGATCGAAACTCGGTTTTCGGAACCATCAACCCTAAACCCTAAATCCTAAACCTTAAACCCCTAAACGCTAAACCTTAGACCCTAAACCCTAAAATCTTAAACCCTCAAACCCTATACCCTAAAACCTAAACCCTAAACCGTAAACCCTAAACCCTAAACCAGCATTCAACCAAATTTTATTTGACGCGGTTCAGACGTAAAAATCGAGTCGGACCACTTTGTGGATATTTTTACATATTTGGTTCCTATGGGTTATTGGAATTCAATGAAATTTTATTTGACGCAGTTCGGACCAGAATCGGAGCTGATATGTTTGAAACTCGGCTTTCGGATAATTCTCAAAGGGGTTAGTACACGGGATATTGCTAAAAATCCAGTCGAAACATTTTGTGGATATTTTTATATATTTTGTTCCTATGGGTTATTAAAATTCAACAAAATTTTATTTGACGTAGTTCGAACCTGGATCGGACCTGATATGATTGAAAATCGGTTTTCGGATAATCCTCAAAGGGGTTAGTACACGAAATATTGTTAAAAATCGGGTCCGACCATTTCATGGACATTTTTACATATTTTGTTCCTATGGGTTATTGGGATTTAACTAAAATTTATTTGACGCATTTCGGAACTGAATCGGAGCTGATATAATCGAAACTCGATTTTCGGATATTCCCAAAGGGGTTAGTACATGGGATATTGTTAAAAATTGAGTCGGACTATTTTGTGGATATTTTTACATATTTTGGTCCTATGGGTTATTGGAATTCAATGAAATTTTATTTGGTGTCGTTCGGACCTGAATCGGGGCTGAAATGATCAAAACTTGGTTTTCGGATAATTCTCAAAGGGGTTAGTACACGGGATATTGTTAAAAATCAAGTCGGACCATTTTGTGGATTTTTTACGTATTTTGTTCCTATGGGTTATTGGAATTCAACGAAATTTTATTTGACGCAGTTCGGACCGGAATCGGAGCTGATATGATCGAAACTCGGTTTTCGGAAAATTCTCAAAGGGGTTTGTACACGTGATATTGTTAAAAATCAAGTCGGACCATTTTATGCATATTTTTACAGATTTTGTTCCTATGGGTTATTGGAATTCAATGAAATTTTATTTGGTGCTGGTCGGACCTGAATCGGGGCTGAAATGACCGAAACTCGGTTTTCGGATAATCTTCAAAGGGGTTAGTACACGGGATATTGTCAAAAATCGAGTCGAACCATTTTATGGATATTTTTACATATTTTGTTCTTATGAGTTATTGGAAATCAACGAAATTTTATTTGACGCAGTTGGGACCGGAATCGGAGCTGATATGATCGAAACTCGGTTTTCGGAACCATCAACCCTAAACCCTAAATCCTAAACCTTAAACCCCTAAACGCTAAACCTTAGACCCTAAACCCTAAAATCTTAAACCCTCAAACCCTAAACCCTAAAACCTAAACCCTAAACCGTAAAACCTAAACCCTAAACCAGCATTCAACCAAATTTTATTTGACGCGGTTCAGACTTAAAAATCGAGTCGGACCACTTTGTGGATATTTTTACATATTTGGTTCCTATGGGTTATTGGAATTCAATGAAATTTTACTTGACGTAGTTCGGACCAGAATCGGAGCTGATATGTTTGAAACTCGGCTTTCTGATAATTCTCAAAGGGGTTAGTACACGGGATATTGCTAAAAATCCAGTCGAAACATTTTGTGGAAATTTTTATATATTTTGTTCCTATGGGTTATTAAAATTCAACAAAATTTTATTTGACGTAGTTCGAACCTGGATCGGACCTGATATGATTGAAAATCGGTTTTCGGATAATCCTCAAAGGGGTTAGTACACGAAATATTGTTAAAAATCGGGTCCGACCATTTCATGGACATTTTTACATATTTTGTTCCTATGGGTTATTGGGATTCAACTAAAATTTATTTGACGCATTTCGGACCTGAATCGGAGCTGATATAATCGAAACTCGATTTTCGGATATTCCCAAAGGGGTTAGTACATGGGATATTGTTAAAAATTGAGTCGGACTATTTTGTGGATATTTTTACATATTTTGGTCCTATGGGTTATTGGAATTCAATGAAATTTTATTTGGTGTCGTTCGGACCTGAATCGGGGCTGAAATGATCAAAACTTGGTTTTCGGATAATTCTCAAAGGGGTTAGTACACGGGATATTGTTAAAAACCAAGTCGGACCATTTTGTGGATATTTTTACGTATTTTGTTCCTATGGGTTATTGGAATTCAACGAAATTTTATTTGACGCAGTTCGGACCGGAATCGGAGCTGATATGATCGAAACTCGGTTTTCGGAAAATTCTCAAAGGGGTTTGTACACGGGATATTGTTAAAAATCAAGTCGGACCATTTTATGCATATTTTTACAGATTTTGTTCCTATGGGTTATTAAAATTCAACAAAATTTTATTTGACGTAGTTCGAACCTGAATCGGACCTGATTTCAATGAAAATCAGTTTTCGGATAATCCTCAAAAGGGTTAGTACACGAAATATTGTTAAAAATCGGGTAGGACCGTTTCATGGACATTTTTACATATTTTGTTCCTACGGGTTATTGGGATTCAACAAAATTTTATTTGACGCGTTTCGGACCTGAATCGGAGCTGATATAATCGAAACTTGATTTTCGGATATTCCCAAAGGGTTTAGTACAAGGGATATTGTTAAAAATCGAGTCGAACCATTTTGTGGATATTTTTACATATTTTGTTCCTATGGGTTATTGGAATTTAATGAAATTTTATTTGGTGCCGGTCGGACCTGAATCGGGGCTGAAATGACCGAAACTCGGTTTTCGGATAACCCTCAAAGGGGTTAGTACACGGGATATTGTTAAAAATTGAGTCGAACCATTTTATGGATATTTTTACATATTTTGTTCTTATGGGTTATTGGAATTCAATGAAATTTTATTTGACGTAATTCGGACCTGAATCGGAGCTGATATGATCGAAACCCGACTTTCGGATAATCCTAAAAAGGTGTTAGCATACGGGGTATTGTTAAAAATCGATTCGGGCCATTTTGTGGATATTTTTACAGATTTTGTTCCTATGGGTTATTAAAATTCAACAAAATTTTATTTGACGTAGTTCGAACCTGAATCGGACCTGATATGATCGAAAATCGGTTTTCGGATAATCCTCAAAAGGGTTAGTACACGAAATATTGTTAAAAATCGGGCCGGACCATTTCATGGACATTTTTACATATTTTGTTCCTACGGGTTATTGGGATTCAACAAAATTTTATTTGACGCGTTTCGGACCTGAATCAGAGCTGATATAATCGATACTCGATTTTCGGATATTCCCAAAGGGGTTAGTACACGGGATATTGTTAAAAATCGAGTCGGACCATTTTATGGATATTTTTACATATTTTATTTTATGGGTTATTGGAATTCAACGAAATTTTATTTGGCGCAGTTCGGACCGGAATCGGAGCTGATATGATCGAAACTCGGTTTTCGGAACCATGAACCCTAAGCCCTAAACCCTAAATCCTAAACCTTAAACCCCTAAACCCTAAACCTTAGTCCCTAAACCCTAAAATCATAAACCCTCAAAACCTAAACTCTAAAACCTAAACCCTAAACCTTAAACCCTAAACCAGCATTCAACCAAATTTTATTTGACGCGGTTCAGACTTAAAAATCGAGTTGGACCACTTTGTGGATATTTTTACATATTTGGTTCCTATGGGTTATTGGAATTCAATGAAATTTTATTTGACGCAGTTCGAACCATAATTGGAGTTGATATGTTCGAAACTCGGCTTTCGGAAAATTCTCAAAAGGGTTAGTACACGAGATATTGCTAAAAATCCAGTCGGACCATTTTGTGGATATTTTTATATATTTTGTTCCTATGGGTTATTAAAATTCAACAAAATTTTATTTGACGTAGTTCGAACCTGAATCGGACCTGATATGATTGAAAATCGGTTGTCGGATAATCCTCAAAAGGGTTAGTACACAAAATATTGTTAAAAATCGGGTCGGACCATTTCATGGACATTTTTACATATTTTGTTCCTATGGGTTATTGGGATTCAACAAAAAATTATTTGACGCATTTCGGACCTGAATCGGAACTGATATAATCGAAACTCTATTTTCGGATATTCCCAAAGGGGTTAGTACACGGGATATTGTTAAAAATTGAGTCAGACTATTTTGTGGATATTTTTACATATTTTGTTCCTATGGGTTATTGGACTTCAATGAAATTTTATTTGGTGCCGTTCGGACCTGAATCGGGGCTGAAATGATCGAAACTTGGTTTTCGGATAATTCTCAAAGGGGTTAGTACACGGGATATTCTTAAAAATCAAGTCGAACCATTTTATGCATATTTTTACAGATTTTGTTCCTATGGGTTATTAAAATTTAACAAAATTTTATTTGACGTAGTTCGAACCTGAATCGGACCTGATCTGAATGAAAATCGGTTTTCGGATAATCCTCAAAAGGGTTAGTACACGAAATATTGTTAAAAATCGGGTCAGACCATTTCATGGAAATTTTTACATATTTTGTTCCTACGGGTTATTGGGATTCAACAAAATTTTATTTGACGCGTTTCGGACCTGAATCGGAGCTGATATAATCGAAACTTGATTTTCGGATATTCCCAAAGGGGTTAGTACAAGGGATATTGTTAAAAATCGATTCGGACCATTTTGTGGATATTTTTACATATTTTGTTCCTATGGGTTATTGGAATTCAATGAAATTTTATTTGGTGCCGGTCGGACCTGAATCGGGGCTGAAATGACCGAAACTCGGTTTTCGGATAATCCTCAAAGGGGTTAGTACACGGGATATTGTTAAAAATCGAGTCGAACTATTTTATGGATATTTTTACATATTTTATTCTTATGGGTTATTGGAATTCAATGAAATTTTATTTGACGTAATTCGGACCCGAATCGGAGCTGATATGATCGAAACCCGATTTTCGGATAATCCTAAAAAGGTGTTAGCATACGGGGTATTGTTAAAAATCGAGTCGGGCCATTTTGTGGATATTTTTACAGAGTTTGTTCCTATGGGTTATTAAAATCAACATAATTTTATTTGACGCAGTTCGAACCCCAATCGGACCTGATATGATTGAAAATCGGTTTTTGGATAATCCTCAAAAGGGTTAGTACACGAAATATTGTTAAAAATCGGGTCGGACCATTTCATGGACATTTTTACATATTTTGTTCCTACGGGTTATTGGGATTCAACAAAATTTTATTTGACGCGTTTCGGACCTGAATCGGAGCTGATATAATCGAAACTCGATTTTCGGATATTCCCAAAGGGGTTAGTACACAGGATATTGTTAAAAATTGAGTCAGACCATTTTGTGGATATTTTTACATATTTTGTTCCTATGGGTTATTGGAATTCAATGAAATTTTATTTGGTGCCGGTCGGACCTGAATCGGGGCTGAAATGACCGAAACTCGGTTTTCGGATAATCTTCAAAGGGTTTAGTACACATGATATTGTTAAAAATCGAGTCGAACCATTTTATGGATATTTTTATATATTTTGTTATTATGGGTTATTGGAATTCAACGAAATTTTATTTGATGCAGTTCGGACCGGAATCGGAGCTGATATGATCGAAACTCGGTTTTCGGAACCATGAACCCTAAACCCTAAATCCTAAACCTTAAACCCCTAAACCCTAAACCTTAGACCCTAAACCCTAAAATCTTAAACCCTCAAACCCTAAAACCTAAACCCTAAACCATAAACCCTAAACCCCAAACCAGCATTCAACCAAATTTTATTTGACGCGGTTCAGACTTAAAAATCGAGTCGGACCACTTTGTGGATATTTTTACATATTTGGTTCCTATGGGTTATTGGAATTCAATGAAATTTTATTTGACGCAGTTCGGACCAGAATCGGAGCTGATATGTTCGAAATTCGGCTTTCGGAAAATTCTCAAAGGGGTTAGTACACGGGATATTGCTAAAAATCCAGTCGGACCATTTTGTGGATATTTTTATATATTTTGTTCCTATGGGTTATTAAAATTCAACAAAATTTTATTTGACGTAGTTCGAACCTGAATCGGACCTGATATGATTGAAAATCGGTTTTCGGATAATCCTCAATGGGGTTAGTACACGAAATATTGTTAAAAATCCAGTCGGACCATTTCATGGACATTTTTACATATTTTCTTCCTATGGGTTATTTGGATTCAACAAAAATTTATTTAACGCATTTCGGACCTGAATCGGAGCTGATATAATCGAAACTCAATTTTCGGATATTCCCAAAGGGGTTAGTACACGGGATATTGTTAAAAATTGAGTCAGACCATTTTGTGGATTTTTTTACATATTTTGTTCCTACGGGTTATTGGAATTCAATGAAATTTTATTTGGTACCGGTCGGACCTGAATCGGGGCTGAAATGACCGAAACTCGGTTTTCGGATAATCTTCGAAGGGGTTAGTACACGGGATATTGTTAAAAATCGAGTCGAACCATTTTATGGATATTTTTACATATTTTGTTCTAATGGGTTATTGGAATTCAATGAAAATTTTTTTGACGTAATTCGGACCCGAATCGGAGCTGATATGATCGAAACCCGATTTTCGGATAATCCTAAAAAGGTGTTAGCATACGGGGTATTGTTAAAAATCGAGTCGGGCCATTTTGTGGATATTTTTACAGATTTTGTTCCTATGGGTTATTAAAATTCAACATAATTTTATTTGACGTAGTTCGAACCTGAATCGGACCTGATATGATTGAAAATCGGTTTTTAGATAATCCTCAAAAGGGTTAGTACACGAAATATTGTTAAAAATTGGGTCGGACCATTTCATGGACATTTTTACATATTTTGTTCCTACGGGTTATTGGGATTCAACAAAATTTTATTTGACGCGTTTCGGACCTGAATCGGAGCTGATATAATCGAAACTCGATTTTCGGATATTCCCAAAGGGGTTAGTACACGGGATATTGTTAAAAATTGAGTCAGACTATTTTGTGGATATTTTTACATATTTTGTTCCTATGGGTTGTTGGACTTCAATGAAATTTTATTTGGTGCCGGTCGGACCTGAATCGAGGCTAAAATGACCGAAACTCGGTTTTCGGATAATCGTCAAAGGGTTTAGTACACATGATATTGTTAAAAATCGAGTCGAACCATTTTATGGATATTTTTATATATTTTGTTCTTATGGGTTATTGGAATTCAACGAAATTTTATTTGACGCAGTTCGTACCGGAATCGGAGCTGATATGATCGAAACTCGGTTTTCGGAAAATTCTCAAAGGGGTTAGTACACGGGATATTGTTAAAATTCAAGTCGGACCATTTTATGCATATTTTTACAGATTTTGTTCCTATGGGTTATTAAAATTCAACAAAATTTTATTTGACGTAGTTCGAACCTGAATCGGACCTGATCTGAATGAAAATCGGTTTTCGGATAATCCTCAAAAGGGTTAGTACACGAAATATTTTTAAAAATCGGGTCAGACCATTTCATGGAAATTTTTACATATTTTGTTCCTACGGGTTATTGGGATTCAACAAAATTTTATTTGACGCGTTTCGGACCTGAATCGGAGCTGATATAATCGAAACTCGATTTTCGGATATTCCCAAAGGGGTTAGTACATGGGATATTGTTAAAAATTGAGTCGGACCATTTTGTGGATATTTTTACATATTTTGGTCCTATGGGTTATTGGAATTCAATGAAATTTTATTTGGTGTCGTTCGGACCTGAATCGGGGTTGAAATGACCGAAACTCGGTTTTCGGATAATCCTCAAAGGGGTTAGTACACGGGATATTGTTAAAAATCGAGTCGAACCATTTTATGGATATTTTTACAAATTTTGTTCCTATGGGTTATTGGAATTCAACGAAATTTTATTTGACGCCGTTCGGACCGGAATCGGAGCTGATATAGTCAAAACTCGGTTTTTGGATAATCCTCAAAGGGGTTAGTACACGGGATATTGTTAAAAATCGAGTCGGACCATTTTAAGGATATTTTTACATATTTTGTTCCTATGGGTTATTGGAATTCAACGAAATTTTATTTGACGCCGTTCGGACCGGAATCGGAGCTGATATAGTCAAAACTCGGTTTTTGGATAATCCTCAAAGGGGTTAGTACACGGGATATTGTTAAAAATTGAGTCGGACCATTTTGTGGATATTTTTACATATTTTGTTCCTATGGGTTATTGGAATTCAACAAAATTTTATTTGACGCCGTTCGGACCGGAATCGGAGCTGATATGATCGAAACTCGGTTTTTGGATAATCCTCAAAGGGGTTAGTACACGGGATATTGTTAAAAATCGAGTCGGACCATTTTGTGGATATTTTTACATATTTTGTTCCTATGGGTTATTGGAATTCAACGAAATTTTATTTGACGTAATTCAGACCTGAATCGGAGCTGATATGATCGAAACTCGGTTTTTGGATAATCCTCAAAGGGGTTAGTACACGGGATATTGTTAAAAATCGAGTCGGACCATTTTGTGGATATTTTTAAATATTTTGTTCCTATGGGTTATTGGAAATCAACGAAATTTTATTTGACGCAGTTCGGACCGGAATCGTAGCTGATATGATCGAAACACGGTTTTCAGAAAATTCTCAAAGGGGTTAATACACGGGATATTGTTAAAAATCGGGTCGGACCAATTTATGGATATTTTTACATATTTTGTTCCTATGGGTTATTGGAATTCAACGAAATTTTATTTGACGTAATTCAGACCTGAATCGGAGCTGATATAGTCAAAACTCGGTTTTTGGATAATCCTCAAAGGGGTTAGTACACGGGATATTGTTAAAAATCGAGTCGGACCATTTTAAGGATATTTTTAAATATTTTGTTCCTATGGGTTATTGGAATTCAACGAAATTTTATTTGACACAATTCAGACCTGTATCGGAGCTGATATAATCAAAACTCGGTTTTTGGATAATCCTCAAAAGGGTTAGTACACGGGATATTGTTAAAAATCGAGTCGGACCATTTTGTGGATATTTTGTTCCTATGGGTTATTGGAATTCATAGAAATTTTATTTGACGCAGTTCGGAACGGAATCGGAGCTGATATGATCGAAACTCGGTTTTTGGATAATCCTCAAAGGGGTTAGTACACGGGATATTGTTAAAAATCGAGTCGGACCATTTTGTGGATATTTTTACATATTTTGTTCCTATGGGTTATTGGAATTCAACGAAATTTTATTTGACGCAGTTCGGACCGGAATCGTAGCTGATATGATCGAAACACGGTTTTCGGAAAATCCTCAAAGTGGTTAGTACACGGGATATTGTTAAAAATCGAGTCGGACCATTTTAAGGATATTTTTACATATTTTGTTCCTATGGGTTATTGGAATTCAACGAAATTTTATTTGACACAATTCAGACCTGTATCGGAGCTGATATAATCGAAACTCGGTTTTTGGATAATCCTCAAAAGGGTTAGTACACGGGATATTGTTAAAAATCGAGTCGGACCATTTTGTGGATATTTTTACATATTTTGTTCCTATGGGTTATTGGAATTCATAGAAATTTTATTTGACGCAGTTCGGAACGGAATCGGAGCTGATATGATCGAAACTCGGTTTTTGGATAATCCTCAAAGGGGTTAGTACACGGGATATTGTTAAAAATCGAGTCGGACCATTTTGTGGATATTTTTACATATTTTGTTCCTATGGGTTATTGAAATTCAACGAAATTTTATTTGACGCAATTCAGACCTGAATCGGAGCTGATATGAACGAAACTCGGTTTTCGGATAATCCTCAAAGTGGTTAGTACACGGGATATTGTTAAAAATCGAGTCGGACCATTTTAAGGATATTTTTACATATTTTGTTCCTATGGGTTATTGGAATTCAACGAAATTTTATTTGACGCAATTCAGACCTGAATCGGAGCTGATATAGTCAAAACTCGGTTTTTGGATAATCCTCAAAGGGGTTAGTACACGGGATATTGTTAAAAATCGAGTCGGACCATTTTAAGGATATTTTTAAATATTTTGTTCCTATGGGTTATTGGAATTTAACAAATTTTATTTGACACAATTCAGACCTGTATCGGAGCTGATATAGTCAAAACTCGGTTTTTGGATAATCCTCAAAGGGGTTAGTACACGGGATATTGTTAAAAATTGAGTCGGACCATTTTGTGGATATTTTTACATATTTTGTTCCTATGGGTTATTGGAATTCAACAAAATTTTATTTGACGTCGTTCGGACCGGAATCGGAGCTGATATGATCGAAACTCGGTTTTTGGATAATCCTCAAAGGGGTTAGTACACGGGATATTGTTAAAAATCGAGTCGGACCATTTTGTGGATATTTTTACATATTTTGTTCCTATGGGTTATTGGAATTCAACGAAATTTTATTTGACGTAATTCAGACCTGAATCGGAGCTGATATGATCGAAACTCGGTTTTTGGATAATCCTCAAAGGGGTTAGTACACGGGATATTGTTAAAAATCGAGTCGGACCATTTTGTGGATATTTTTAAATATTTTGTTCCTATGGGTTATTGGAATTCAACGAAATTTTATTTGACGCAGTTCGGACCGGAATCGTAGCTGATATGATCGAAACACGGTTTTCGGAAAATTCTCAAAGGGGTTAATACACGGGATATTGTTAAAAATCGGGTCGGACCAATTTATGGATATTTTTACATATTTTGTTCCTATGGGTTATTGGAATTCAACGAAATTTTATTTGACGTAATTTAGACCTGAATCGGAGCTGATATAGTCAAAACTCGGTTTTTGGATAATCCTCAAAGGGGTTAGTACACGGGATATTGTTAAAAATCGAGTCGGACCATTTTAAGGATATTTTTAAATATTTTGTTCCTATGGGTTATTGGAATTCAACGAAATTTTATTTGACACAATTCAGACCTGTATCGGAGCTGATATAATCAAAACTCGATTTTTGGATAATCCTCAAAAGGGTTAGTACACGGGATATTGTTAAAAATCGAGTCGGACCATTTTGTGGATATTTTTACATATTTTGTTCCTATGGGTTATTGAAATTCAACGAAATTTTATTTGACGCAATTCAGACCTGAATCGGAGCTGATATGAACGAAACTCGGTTTTCTGATAATCCTCAAAGTGGTTAGTACACGGGATATTGTTAAAAATCGAGTCGGACTATTTTAAGGATATTTTTACATATTTTGTTCCTATGGGTTATTGGAATTCAACGAAATTTTATTTGACGCAATTCAGACCTGAATCGGAGCTGATATAGTCAAAACTCGGTTTTTGGATAATCCTCAAAGGGGTTAGTACACGGGACATTGTTAAAAATCAAGTCGGACCATTTTGTGGATATTTTTACATATTTTGTTCCTATGGGTTATTGGAATTCATAGAAATTTTATTTGACGCAGTTCGGAACGGAATCGGAGCTGATATGATCGAAACTCGGTTTTTGGATAATCCTCAAAGGGGTTAGTACACGGGATATTGTTAAAAATCGAGTCGGACCATTTTGTGGATATTTTTACATATTTTGTTCCTATGGGTTGTTGGAATTCAACGAAATTTTATTTGACGCAGTTCGGACCGGAATCGTAGCTGATATGATCGAAACACGGTTTTCGGAAAATTCTCAAAGGGGTTAATACACGGGATATTGTTAAAAATCGGGTCGGACCAATTTATGGATATTTTTACATATTTTGTTCCTATGGGTTATTGGAATTCAACGAAATTTTATTTGACGTAATTCAGACCTGAATCGGAGCTGATATAGTCAAAACTCGGTTTTTGGATAATCCTCAAAGGGGTTAGTACACGGGATATTGTTAAAAATCGAGTCGGACCATTTTAAGGATATTTTTAAATATTTTGTTCCTATGGGTTATTGGAATTCAACGAAATTTTATTTGACACAATTCAGACCTGTATCGGAGCTGATATAATCAAAACTCGGTTTTTGGATAATCCTCAAAAGGGTTAGTACACGGGATATTGTTAAAAATCGAGTCGGACCATTTTGTGGATATTTTTACATATTTTGTTCCTATGGGTTATTGGAATTCATAGAAATTTTATTTGACGCAGTTCGGAACGGAATCGGAGCTGATATGATCGAAACTCGGTTTTTGGATAATCCTCAAAGGGGTTAGTACACGGGATATTGTTAAAAATCGAGTCGGACCATTTTGTGGATATTTTTACATATTTTGTTCCTATGGGTTATTGGAATTCAACGAAATTTTATTTGACACAATTCAGACCTGTATCGGAGCTGATATAATCGAAACTCGGTTTTTGGATAATCCTCAAAAGGGTTAGTACACGGGATATTGTTAAAAATCGAGTCGGACCATTTTGTGGATATTTTTACATATTTTGTTCCTATGGGTTATTGGAATTCATAGAAATTTTATTTGACGCAGTTCGGAACGGAATCGGAGCTGATATGATCGAAACTCGGTTTTTGGATAATCCTCAAAGGGGTTAGTACACGGGATATTGTTAAAAATCGAGTCGGACCATTTTGTGGATATTTTTACATATTTTGTTCCTATGGGTTATTGAAATTCAACGAAATTTTATTTGACGCAATTCAGACCTGAATCGGAGCTGATATGAACGAAACTCGGTTTTCGGATAATCCTCAAAGTGGTTAGTACACGGGATATTGTTAAAAATCGAGTCGGACCATTTTAAGGATATTTTTACATATTTTGTTCCTATGGGTTATTGGAATTCAACGAAATTTTATTTGACGCAATTCAGACCTGAATCGGAGCTGATATAGTCAAAACTCGGTTTTTGGATAATCCTCAAAGGGGTTAGTACACGGGATATTGTTAAAAATCGAGTCGGACCATTTTAAGGATATTTTTAAATATTTTGTTCCTATGGGTTATTGGAATTTAACAAATTTTATTTGACACAATTCAGACCTGTATCGGAGCTGATATAGTCAAAACTCGGTTTTTGGATAATCCTCAAAGGGGTTAGTACACGGGATATTGTTAAAAATTGAGTCGGACCATTTTGTGGATATTTTTACATATTTTGTTCCTATGGGTTATTGGAATTCAACAAAATTTTATTTGACGTCGTTCGGACCGGAATCGGAGCTGATATGATCGAAACTCGGTTTTTGGATAATCCTCAAAGGGGTTAGTACACGGGATATTGTTAAAAATCGAGTCGGACCATTTTGTGGATATTTTTACATATTTTGTTCCTATGGGTTATTGGAATTCAACGAAATTTTATTTGACGTAATTCAGACCTGAATCGGAGCTGATATGATCGAAACTCGGTTTTTGGATAATCCTCAAAGGGGTTAGTACACGGGATATTGTTAAAAATCGAGTCGGACCATTTTGTGGATATTTTTAAATATTTTGTTCCTATGGGTTATTGGAATTCAACGAAATTTTATTTGACGCAGTTCGGACCGGAATCGTAGCTGATATGATCGAAACTCGGTTTTTGGATAATCCTCAAAAGGGTTAGTACACGGGATATTGTTAAAAATCGAGTCGGACCATTTTGTGGATATTTTTACATATTTTGTTCCTATGGGTTATTGGAATTCATAGAAATTTTATTTGACGCAGTTCGGAACGGAATCGGAGCTGATATGATCGAAACTCGGTTTTTGGATAATCCTCAAAGGGGTTAGTACACGGGATATTGTTAAAAATCGAGTCGGACCATTTTGTGGATATTTTTACATATTTTGTTCCTATGGGTTATTGAAATTCAACGAAATTTTATTTGACGCAATTCAGACCTGAATCGGAGCTGATATGAACGAAACTCGGTTTTCGGATAATCCTCAAAGTGGTTAGTACACGGGATATTGTTAAAAATCGAGTCGGACCATTTTAAGGATATTTTTACATATTTTGTTCCTATGGGTTATTGGAATTCAACGAAATTTTATTTGACGCAATTCAGACCTGAATCGGAGCTGATATAGTCAAAACTCGGTTTTTGGATAATCCTCAAAGGGGTTAGTACACGGGATTAAAAATCGAGTCGGACCATTTTAAGGATATTTTTAAATATTTTGTTCCTATGGGTTATTGGAATTTAACAAATTTTATTTGACACAATTCAGACCTGTATCGGAGCTGATATAGTCAAAACTCGGTTTTTGGATAATCCTCAAAGGGGTTAGTACACGGGATATTGTTAAAAATTGAGTCGGACCATTTTGTGGATATTTTTACATATTTTGTTCCTATGGGTTATTGGAATTCAACAAAATTTTATTTGACGTCGTTCGGACCGGAATCGGAGCTGATATGATCGAAACTCGGTTTTTGGATAATCCTCAAAGGGGTTAGTACACGGGATATTGTTAAAAATCGAGTCGGACCATTTTGTGGATATTTTTACATATTTTGTTCCTATGGGTTATTGGAATTCAACGAAATTTTATTTGACGTAATTCAGACCTGAATCGGAGCTGATATGATCGAAACTCGGTTTTTGGATAATCCTCAAAGGGGTTAGTACACGGGATATTGTTAAAAATCGAGTCGGACCATTTTGTGGATATTTTTAAATATTTTGTTCCTATGGGTTATTGGAATTCAACGAAATTTTATTTGACGCAGTTCGGACCGGAATCGTAGCTGATATGATCGAAACACGGTTTTCGGAAAATTCTCAAAGGGGTTAATACACGGGATATTGTTAAAAATCGGGTCGGACCAATTTATGGATATTTTTACATATTTTGTTCCTATGGGTTATTGGAATTCAACGAAATTTTATTTGACGTAATTTAGACCTGAATCGGAGCTGATATAGTCAAAACTCGGTTTTTGGATAATCCTCAAAGGGGTTAGTACACGGGATATTGTTAAAAATCGAGTCGGACCATTTTAAGGATATTTTTAAATATTTTGTTCCTATGGGTTATTGGAATTCAACGAAATTTTATTTGACACAATTCAGACCTGTATCGGAGCTGATATAATCAAAACTCGATTTTTGGATAATCCTCAAAAGGGTTAGTACACGGGATATTGTTAAAAATCGAGTCGGACCATTTTGTGGATATTTTTACATATTTTGTTCCTATGGGTTATTGAAATTCAACGAAATTTTATTTGACGCAATTCAGACCTGAATCGGAGCTGATATGAACGAAACTCGGTTTTCTGATAATCCTCAAAGTGGTTAGTACACGGGATATTGTTAAAAATCGAGTCGGACTATTTTAAGGATATTTTTACATATTTTGTTCCTATGGGTTATTGGAATTCAACGAAATTTTATTTGACGCAATTCAGACCTGAATCGGAGCTGATATAGTCAAAACTCGGTTTTTGGATAATCCTCAAAGGGGTTAGTACACGGGACATTGTTAAAAATCAAGTCGGACCATTTTGTGGATATTTTTACATATTTTGTTCCTATGGGTTATTGGAATTCATAGAAATTTTATTTGACGCAGTTCGGAACGGAATCGGAGCTGATATGATCGAAACTCGGTTTTTGGATAATCCTCAAAGGGGTTAGTACACGGGATATTGTTAAAAATCGAGTCGGACCATTTTGTGGATATTTTTACATATTTTGTTCCTATGGGTTGTTGGAATTCAACGAAATTTTATTTGACGCAGTTCGGACCGGAATCGTAGCTGATATGATCGAAACACGGTTTTCGGAAAATTCTCAAAGGGGTTAATACACGGGATATTGTTAAAAATCGGGTCGGACCAATTTATGGATATTTTTACATATTTTGTTCCTATGGGTTATTGGAATTCAACGAAATTTTATTTGACGTAATTCAGACCTGAATCGGAGCTGATATAGTCAAAACTCGGTTTTTGGATAATCCTCAAAGGGGTTAGTACACGGGATATTGTTAAAAATCGAGTCGGACCATTTTAAGGATATTTTTAAATATTTTGTTCCTATGGGTTATTGGAATTCAACGAAATTTTATTTGACACAATTCAGACCTGTATCGGAGCTGATATAATCAAAACTCGGTTTTTGGATAATCCTCAAAAGGGTTAGTACACGGGATATTGTTAAAAATCGAGTCGGACCATTTTGTGGATATTTTTACATATTTTGTTCCTATGGGTTATTGGAATTCATAGAAATTTTATTTGACGCAGTTCGGAACGGAATCGGAGCTGATATGATCGAAACTCGGTTTTTGGATAATCCTCAAAGGGGTTAGTACACGGGATATTGTTAAAAATCGATTCGGACCATTTTGTGGATATTTTTACATATTTTGTTCCTATGGGTTATTGGAATTCAACGAAATTTTATTTGACGCAGTTCGGACCGGAATCGTAGCTGATATGATCGAAACACGGTTTTCGGAAAATCCTCAAAGTGGTTAGTACACGGGATATTGTTAAAAATCGAGTCGGACCATTTTAAGGATATTTTTACATATTTTGTTCCTATGGGTTATTGGAATTCAACGAAATTTTATTTGACACAATTCAGACCTGTATCGGAGCTGATATAATCGAAACTCGGTTTTTGGATAATCCTCAAAAGGGTTAGTACACGGGATATTGTTAAAAATCGAGTCGGACCATTTTGTGGATATTTTTACATATTTTGTTCCTATGGGTTATTGGAATTCATAGAAATTTTATTTGACGCAGTTCGGAACGGAATCGGAGCTGATATGATCGAAACTCGGTTTTTGGATAATCCTCAAAGGGGTTAGTACACGGGATATTGTTAAAAATCGAGTCGGACCATTTTGTGGATATTTTTACATATTTTGTTCCTATGGGTTATTGAAATTCAACGAAATTTTATTTGACGCAATTCAGACCTGAATCGGAGCTGATATGAACGAAACTCGGTTTTCGGATAATCCTCAAAGTGGTTAGTACACGGGATATTGTTAAAAATCGAGTCGGACCATTTTAAGGATATTTTTACATATTTTGTTCCTATGGGTTATTGGAATTCAACGAAATTTTATTTGACGCAATTCAGACCTGAATCGGAGCTGATATAGTCAAAACTCGGTTTTTGGATAATCCTCAAAGGGGTTAGTACACGGGATATTGTTAAAAATCGAGTCGGACCATTTTAAGGATATTTTTAAATATTTTGTTCCTATGGGTTATTGGAATTTAACAAATTTTATTTGACACAATTCAGACCTGTATCGGAGCTGATATAGTCAAAACTCGGTTTTTGGATAATCCTCAAAGGGGTTAGTACACGGGATATTGTTAAAAATTGAGTCGGACCATTTTGTGGATATTTTTACATATTTTGTTCCTATGGGTTATTGGAATTCAACAAAATTTTATTTGACGTCGTTCGGACCGGAATCGGAGCTGATATGATCGAAACTCGGTTTTTGGATAATCCTCAAAGGGGTTAGTACACGGGATATTGTTAAAAATCGAGTCGGACCATTTTGTGGATATTTTTACATATTTTGTTCCTATGGGTTATTGGAATTCAACAAAATTTTATTTGACGTAATTCAGACCTGAATCGGAGCTGATATGATCGAAACTCGGTTTTTGGATAATCCTCAAAGGGGTTAGTACACGGGATATTGTTAAAAATCGAGTCGGACCATTTTGTGGATATTTTTAAATATTTTGTTCCTATGGGTTATTGGAATTCAACGAAATTTTATTTGACGCAGTTCGGACCGGAATCGTAGCTGATATGATCGAAACACGGTTTTCGGAAAATTCTCAAAGGGGTTAATACACGGGATATTGTTAAAAATCGGGTCGGACCAATTTATGGATATTTTTACATATTTTGTTCCTATGGGTTATTGGAATTCAACGAAATTTTATTTGACGTAATTTAGACCTGAATCGGAGCTGATATAGTCAAAACTCGGTTTTTGGATAATCCTCAAAGGGGTTAGTACACGGGATATTGTTAAAAATCGAGTCGGACCATTTTAAGGATATTTTTAAATATTTTGTTCCTATGGGTTATTGGAATTCAACGAAATTTTATTTGACACAATTCAGACCTGTATCGGAGCTGATATAATCAAAACTCGATTTTTGGATAATCCTCAAAAGGGTTAGTACACGGGATATTGTTAAAAATCGAGTCGGACCATTTTGTGGATATTTTTACATATTTTGTTCCTATGGGTTATTGAAATTCAACGAAATTTTATTTGACGCAATTCAGACCTGAATCGGAGCTGATATGAACGAAACTCGGTTTTCTGATAATCCTCAAAGTGGTTAGTACACGGGATATTGTTAAAAATCGAGTCGGACTATTTTAAGGATATTTTTACATATTTTGTTCCTATGGGTTATTGGAATTCAACGAAATTTTATTTGACGCAATTCAGACCTGAATCGGAGCTGATATAGTCAAAACTCGGTTTTTGGATAATCCTCAAAGGGGTTAGTACACGGGACATTGTTAAAAATCAAGTCGGACCATTTTGTGGATATTTTTACATATTTTGTTCCTATGGGTTATTGGAATTCATAGAAATTTTATTTGACGCAGTTCGGAACGGAATCGGAGCTGATATGATCGAAACTCGGTTTTTGGATAATCCTCAAAGGGGTTAGTACACGGGATATTGTTAAAAATCGAGTCGGACCATTTTGTGGATATTTTTACATATTTTGTTCCTATGGGTTATTGGAATTCAACGAAATTTTATTTGACGCAGTTCGGACCGGAATCGTAGCTGATATGATCGAAACACGGTTTTCGGAAAATTCTCAAAGGGGTTAGTACACGGGATATTGTTAAAAATCGATTCGGACCATTTTGTGGATATTTTTACATATTTTGTTCCTATGGGTTATTGGAATTCAACAAAATTTTATTTGACGCCGTTCGGACCGGAATCGGAGCTGATATGATCGAAACTCGGTTTTTGGATAATCCTCAATGGGGTTAGTACACGGGATATTGTTAAAAATCGAGTCGGACCATTTTGTGGATATTTTTACATATTTTGTTCCTATGGGTTATTGGAATTCAACAAAATTTTATTTGACGCCGTTCGGACCGGAATCGGAGCTGATATGATCGAAACTCCGTTTTTGGATAATCCTCAAAGGGGTTAGTACACGGGATATTGTTAAAAATCGAGTCGGACCATTTTGTGGATATTTTTAAATATTTTGTTCCTATGGGTTATTGGAATTCAACGAAATTTTATTTGACGCAGTTCGGACCGGAATCGTAGCTGATATGATCGAAACACGGTTTTCGGAAAATTCTCAAAGGGGTTAATACACGGGATATTGTTAAAAATCGGGTCGGACCAATTTATGGATATTTTTACATATTTTGTTCCTATGGGTTATTGGAATTCAACGAAATTTTATTTGACGTAATTCAGACCTGAATCGGAGCTGATATAGTCAAAACTCGGTTTTTGGATAATCCTCAAAGGGGTTAGTACACGGGATATTGTTAAAAATCGAGTCGGACCATTTTAAGGATATTTTTAAATATTTTGTTCCTATGGGTTATTGGAATTCAACGAAATTTTATTTGACACAATTCACACCTGTATCGGAGCTGATATAGTCAAAACTCGGTTTTTGGATAATCCTCAAAGGGGTTAGTACACGGGATATTGTTAAAAATCGAGTCGGACCATTTTGTGGATATTTTTACATATTTTGTTCCTATGGGTTATTGAAATTCAACGAAATTTTATTTGACGCAATTCAGACCTGAATCGGAGCTGATATGAACAAAACTCGGTTTTCGGATAATCCTCAAAGTGGTTAGTACACGAGATATTGTTAAAAATCGAGTCAGACCATTTTAAGGATATTTTTACATATTTTGTTCCTATGGGTTATTGGAATTCAACGAAATTTTATTTGACGCAATTCAGACCTGAATCGGAGCTGATATAGTCAAAACTCGGTTTTTGGATAATCCTCAAAGGGGTTAGTACACGGGATATTGTTAAAAATCGAGTCGGACCATTTTGTGGATATTTTTACATATTTTGTTCCTATGGGTTATTGAAATTCAACGAAATTTTATTTGACGCAATTCAGACCTGAATTGGAGCTCATATGAACGAAACTCGGTTTTCGGATAATCCTCAAAGTGGTTAGTACACGGGATATTGTTAAAAATCGAGTCGGACCATTTTAAGGATATTTTTACATATTTTGTTCCTATGGGTTATTGGAATTCAACAAAATTTTATTTGACGCAATTCAGACCTGAATCGGAGCTGATATAGTCAAAACTCGGTTTTTGGATAATCCTCAAAGGGGTTAGTACACGGGATATTGTTAAAAATCGAGTCGGACCATTTTGTGGATATTTTTACATATTTTGTTCCTATGGGTTATTGGAATTCAACAAATTGTATTTGACGCCGTTCGGACCGGAATCGGAGCTAATATGATCGAAACTCGGTTTTTGGATAATCCTCAAAGGGGTTAGTACACGGGATATTGTTAAAAATCGAGTCGGACCAGTTTATGGATATTTTTACATATTTTGTTCCTATGGGTTATTGGAATTCAACGAAATTTTATTTGACGCAATTCAGACCTGAATCAGAGCTGATATGAACGAAACTCGGTTTTCGGATAATCCTCAAAGTGGTTAGTACACGGGATATTGTTAAAAATCGAGTCGGACCATTTTAAGGATATTTTTACATATTTTGTTCCTATGGGTTATTGGAATTCAACGAAATTTTATTTGACACAATTCGGACCGGAATCGGAGCTGATATAGTCAAAACTCGGTTTTTGGATAATCCTCAAAGGGGTTAGTACACGGGATATTGTTAAAAATCGAGTCGGACCATTTTGTGGATATTTTTACATATTTTGTTCCTATGGGTTATTGGAATTCAACAAAATTTTATTTGACGCCGTTCGGACCGGAATCGGAGCTGATATGATCGAAACTCGGTTTTTGGATAATCCTCAAAGGGGTTAGTACACGGGATATTGTTAAAAATCGAGTCGGACCATTTTGTGGATATTTTTACATATTTTGTTCCTATGGGTTATTGGAATTCAACGAAATTTTATTTGACGCCGTTCGGACCGGAATCGGAGCTAATATGATCGAAACTCGGTTTTTGGATAATCCTCAAAGGGGTTAGTACACGGGATATTGTTAAAAATCGAGTCGGACCATTTTATGGATATTTTTACATATTTTGTTCCTATGGGTTATTGGAATTCAACGAAATTTTATTTGACGCAATTCAGACCTGAATCGGAGCTGATATGAACGAAACTCGGTTTTCGGATAATCCTCAAAGTGGTTAGTACACGGGATATTGTTAAAAATCGAGTCAGACCATTTTAAGGATATTTTTACATATTTTGTTCCTATGGGTTATTGGAATTCAACGAAATTTTATTTGACACAATTCAGACCTGTATCGGAGCTGATATAGTCAAAACTCGGTTTTTGGATAATCCTAAAAGGGGTTAGTACACGGGATATTGTTAAAAATCGAGTCGGACCATTTTAAGGATATTTTTAAATATTTTGTTCCTATGGGTTATTGGAATTCAACGAAATTTTATTTGACACAATTCACACCTGTATCGGAGCTGATATAGTCAAAACTCGGTTTTTGGATAATCCTCAAAGGGGTTAGTACACGGGATATTGTTAAAAATCGAGTCGGACCATTTTGTGGATATTTTTACATATTTTGTTCCTATGGGTTATTGAAATTCAACGAAATTTTATTTGACGCAATTCAGACCTGAATCGGAGCTGATATGAACAAAACTCGGTTTTCGGATAATCCTCAAAGTGGTTAGTACACGAGATATTGTTAAAAATCGAGTCAGACCATTTTAAGGATATTTTTACATATTTTGTTCCTATGGGTTATTGGAATTCAACGAAATTTTATTTGACGCAATTCAGACCTGAATCGGAGCTGATATAGTCAAAACTCGGTTTTTGGATAATCCTCAAAGGGGTTAGTACACGGGATATTGTTAAAAATCGAGTCGGACCATTTTGTGGATATTTTTACATATTTTGTTCCTATGGGTTATTGGAATTCAACAAATTTTATTTGACGCCGTTCGGACCGGAATCGGAGCTAATATGATCGAAACTCGGTTTTTGGATAATCCTCAAAGGGGTTAGTACACGTGATATTGTTGAAAATCGAGTCGGACCATTTTATGGATATTTTTACATATTTTGTTCCTATGGGTTATTGGAATTCAACGAAATTTTATTTGACGCAATTCAGACCTGAATCGGAGCTGATATGAACGAAACTCGGTTTTCGGATAATCCTCAAAGTGGTTAGTACACGGGATATTGTTAAAAATCGAGTCGGACCATTTTAAGGATATTTTTACATATTTTGTTCCTATGGGTTATTGGAATTCAACGAAATTTTATTTGACACAATTCAGACTTGTATCGGAGCTCATACAGTCAAAACTCGGTTTTTGGATAATCCTCAAAGGGGTTAGTACACGGGATATTGTTAAAAATCGAGTCGGACCATTTTGTGGATATTTTTACATATTTTGTTCCTATGGGTTATTGAAATTCAACGAAATTTTATTTGACGCAATTCAGACCTGAATCGGAGCTCATATGAACGAAACTCGGTTTTCGGATAATCCTCAAAGTGGTTAGTACACGGGATATTGTTAAAAATCGAGTCGGACCATTTTAAGGATATTTTTACATATTTTGTTCCTATGGGTTATTGGAATTCAACGAAATTTTATTTGACGCAATTCAGACCTGAATCGGAGCTGATATAGTCAAAACTCGGTTTTTGGATAATCCTCAAAGGGGTTAGTACACGGGATATTGTTAAAAATCGAGTCGGACCATTTTGTGGATATTTTTACATATTTTGTTCCTATGGGTTATTGGAATTCAACAAATTTTATTTGACGGCGTTCGGACCGGAATCGGAGCTAATATGATCGAAACTCGGTTTTTGGATAATCCTCAAAGGGGTTAGTACACGGGATATTGTTAAAAATCGAGTCGGACCAGTTTATGGATATTTTTACATATTTTGTTCCTATGGGTTATTGGAATTCAACGAAATTTTATTTGACGCAATTCAGACCTGAATCAGAGCTGATATGAACGAAACTCGGTTTTCGGATAATCCTCAAAGTGGTTAGTACACGGGATATTGTTAAAAATCGAGTCGGACCATTTTAAGGATATTTTTACATATTTTGTTCCTATGGGTTATTGGAATTCAACGAAATTTTATTTGACACAATTCGGACCGGAATCGGAGCTGATATAGTCAAAACTCGGTTTTTGGATAATCCTCAAAGGGGTTAGTACACGGGATATTGTTAAAAATCGAGTCGGACCATTTTGTGGATATTTTTACATATTTTGTTCCTATGGGTTATTGGAATTCAACAAAATTTTATTTGACGCCGTTCGGACCGGAATCGGAGCTGATATGATCGAAACTCGGTTTTTGGATAATCCTCAAAGGGGTTAGTACACGGGATATTGTTAAAAATCGAGTCGGACCATTTTGTGGATATTTTTACATATTTTGTTCCTATGGGTTATTGGAATTCAACGAAATTTTATTTGACGCCATTCGGACCGGAATCGGAGCTAATATGATCGAAACTCGGTTTTTGGATAATCCTCAAAGGGGTTAGTACACGGGATATTGTTAAAAATCGAGTCGGACCATTTTATGGATATTTTTACATATTTTGTTCCTATGGGTTATTGGAATTCAACGAAATTTTATTTGACGCAATTCAGACCTGAATCGGAGCTGATATGAACGAAACTCGGTTTTCGGATAATCCTCAAAGTGGTTAGTACACGGGATATTGTTAAAAATCGAGTCAGACCATTTTAAGGATATTTTTACATATTTTGTTCCTATGGGTTATTGGAATTCAACGAAATTTTATTTGACACAATTCAGACCTGTATCGGAGCTGATATAGTCAAAACTCGGTTTTTGGATAATCCTCAAAGGGGTTAGTACACGGGATATTGTTAAAAATCGAGTCGGACCATTTTGTGGATATTTTTACATATTTTGTTCCTATGGGTTATTGAAATTCAACGAAATTTTATTTGACGCAATTCAGACCTGAATCGGAGCTGATATGAACGAAACTCGGTTTTCGGATAATCCTCAAAGTGGTTAGTACACGGGAGATTGTTAAAAATCGAGTCGGACCATTTTAAGGATATTTTTACATATTTTGTTCCTATGGGTTATTGGAATTGAACGAAATTTTATTTGACGCAATTCAGACCTGAATCGGAGCTGATATAGAAATGGCCAGGAGTCTACTAAAAGAGAGAAAGGTTCCTTTACACTACTGGGGAGAAGCAGTCAGGCATGCTGTCCTTATTCTCAACAAAATGCCAACTCGAGCAATGTCAAATATTACTCCACACGAAGCATGGTTTGAGAGAAAGCCAAGTGTCGAAAGTTTGAAAGTTTTTGGCTGCATAGCATACATGAAGACACCTGCAATTCATACAAAGAAACTTGATGATAGAAGTCAAATGGTGGTTCATTTTGGTAGAGAACCAGGAACAAAAGCATTCCGACTATTCGATCCAACCATAAACAGAGTCCACATTAGTCGAGACGTTGTTTTTGTTGAGCAAAAGGGCTGGAATTGGGAAAGTGTAACAGACTTTGAGACTCACCAAGGAGGACAGTTTATAGTGGAAGAAGATACACAAGCTGCGTACACTGAATCAACAAGTAGGGGAGAAGAATCTGCTTCAGGTGACACAAACACACCACAGTCACCTTCATCACCTTCAACGCCACAAACTTCTTTGTCAACTTAAACAAGTCCACAGACTCATCAAGTGTCTGGTTCAAGTGTTTCTAGTTCCAGCAGTGAGCAGCCTAGACGATACAGAACTCTGGAAGACATTTATGCAAATACAACAGTGATTGAGTTAGAAGAAGAATTATTAGTAAAAATATCCACAAAATGGTCCGACTCGATTTTTAACAATATCCCGTGTACTAACCCCTTTGAGGATTATCCAAAAACCGAGTTTTGACTATATCAGCTCCGATACAGGTCTGAATTGTGTCAAATAAAATTTCGTTGAATTCCAATAACCCATAGGAACAAAATATTTAAAAATATCCTTAAAATGGTTCGACTCGATTTTTAACAATATCCCGTGTCCTAACCCCTTTGAGGATTATCCAAAAACCGAGTTTTGACTATATCAGCTCCGATTCAGGTCTGAATTACGTCAAATAAAATTTCGTTGAATTCCAATAAACCATAGGAACAAAATATGTAAAAATATCCATAAATTGGTCCAACCCGATTTTTAACAATATCCCGTGTATTAGCCCCTTTGAGAATTTTACGAAAACCGTGTTTCGATCATATCAGCTACGATTCCGGCCCGAACTGCGTCAAATAAAATTTCGTTGAATTCCAATAACCCATAGGAACAAAATATTTAAAAATATCCACAAAATGGTCCGACTCGATTTTTAACAATATCCCGTGTACTAACCCCTTTGAGGATTATCCAAAAACCGAGTTTCGATCATATCAGCTCCGATTCCGGTCCAAACGGCATCAAATAAAATTTTGTTGAATTCCAATAACCCATAGGAACAAAATATGTAAAAATATCCACAAAATGGTCCGACTCGATTTTTAACAATATCCCGTGTACTAACCCCTTTGAGGATTATCCAACAACCGAGTTTCGATCATATCAGCTCCGATTCCGGTCCGAACGGCGTCAAATAAAATTTTGTTGAATTCCAATAACCCATAGGAACAAAATATGTAAAAATATCTACAAAATGGTCCGACTCGATTTTTAACAATATCCCGTGTACTAACCCCCTTTGAGGATTATCCAAAAACCGAGTTTTGACTATATCAGCTCCGATTCAGGTCTGAATTGTGTCAAATAAAATTTCGTTGAATTCCAATAACCCATAGGAACAAAATATGTAAAAATATCCTTAAAATGGTCCGACTCGATTTTTAACAATATCCCTTGTACTAACCACTTTGAGGATTATCCGAAAACCGAGTTTCGTTCATATCAGCTCCGATTCAGGTCTGAATTGCGTCAAATAAAATTTCGTTGAATTCCAATAACCCATAGGAACAAAATATGTAAAAATATCCACAAAATGGTCCGACTCGATTTTTAACAATATCCCGTGTACTAACCCCTTTGAGGATTATCCAAAAACCGAGTTTCGATCATATCAGCTCCGATTCCGGTCCGAACGGCATCAAATAAAATTTGTTGAATTCCAATAACACATAGGAACAAAATATGTAAAAATATCCACAAAATGGTCCGACTCAATTTTTAACAATATCCCGTGTACTAACCCCTTTGAGGATTATCCAAAAACCGAGTTTTGACCATATCAGCTCCGATTCAGGTCTGAATTGTGTCAAATCAAATTTCGTTAAATTCCAATAACCCATAGGAACAAAATATTTAAAAATATCCTTAAAATGGTCCGACTCGATTTTTAACAATATCCCGTGTACTAACCACTTTGAGGATTATCCGAAAACCGAGTTTCGTTCATATCAGCTCCGATTCAGGTCTGAATTGCGTCAAATAAAATTTCGTTGAATTCCAATAACCCATAGGAACAAAATATGGAAAAATATCCACAAAATGATCCGACTCGATTTTTAACAATATCCCGTGTACTAACCCCTTTGAGGATTATCCAAAAACCGAGTTCTGACTATATCAGCTCCGATACAGGTCTGAATTGTGTCAAATAAAATTTCGTTGAATTCCAATAACCCATAGGAACAAAATATTTAAAAATATCCTTAAAATGGTCCGACTCGATTTTTAACAATATCCCGTGTACTAACCCCTTTGAGGATTATCCAAAAATCGAGTTTTGACTATATCACCTCCGATTCAGGTCTGAATTACGTCAAATAAAATTTTGTTGAATTCCAATAACCCATAGGAACAAAATATGTAAAAATATCCACAAATTGGTCCGACCCGATTTTTAACAATATCCCGTGTATTAACCCCTTTGAGAATTTTCCGAAAATCGTGTTTCGATTATATCAGCTACGATTCCGGTCCGAACTGCGTCAATTAAAATTTCGTTGAATTCCAATAACCCATAGGAACAAAATATGTAAAAATATCCACAAAATGGTCCGACTCGATTTTTAACAATATCCCGTGAACTAACCCCTTTGAGGATTATCCAAAAACCGAGTTTCGATCATATCAGCTCCGATTCCGTTCCGAACTGCGTCAAATAAAATTTCTTTGAATTCCAATAACCCATAGGAACAAAATATGTAAAAATATCCACAAAATGGTCCGACTTGATTTTTAACAATGTCCCGTGTACTAACCCCTTTGAGGATTATCTAAAAACCGAGTTTTGACTATATCACCTCCGATTCAGGTCTGAATTACGTCAAATAAAATTTCGTTGAATTCCAATAACCCATAGGAACAAAATATTTAAAAATATCCTTAAAATGGTCCGACTCGATTTTTAACAATATCCCGTGTACTAACCCCTTTGAGGATTTTCCAAAAACCGAGTTTCGATCATATCAGCTCCGATTCTGGTCCGAACGGCGTCAAATAAAATTTTGTTGAATTCCAATAACCCATAGGAACAAAATATGTAAAAATATCCACAAAATGGTCCGACTCGATTTTTAACAATATCCCGTGAACTAACCCCTTTGAGGATTATCCAAAAACCGTGTTTCGATCATATCAGCTCCGATTCCGTTCCGAACTGCGTCAAATAAAATTTCTTTGAATTCCAATAACCCATAGGAACAAAATATGTAAAAATATCCACAAAATGGTCCGACTTGATTTTTAACAATGTCCCGTGTACTAGACCCTTTGAGGATTATCTAAAAACCGAGTTTTGACTATATCACCTCCGATTCAGGTCTGAATTACGTCAAATAAAATTTCGTTGAATTCCAATAACCCATAGGAACAAAATATGTAAAAATATCCACAAATTGGTCCGACCCGATTTTTAACAATATCCCGTGTATTAACCCCTTTGAGAATTTTCCGAAAATCGTGTTTCGATTATATCAGCTACGATTCCGGTCCGAACTGCGTCAAATAAAATTTCGTTGAATTCCAATAACCCATAGGAACAAAATATGTAAAAATATCCACAAAATGGTCCGACTCGATTTTTAACAATATCCCGTGAACTAACCCCTTTGAGGATTATCCAAAAACCGAGTTTCGATCATATCAGCTCCGATTCCGTTCCGAACTGCGTCAAATAAAATTTCTTTGAATTCCAATAACCCATAGGAACAAAATATGTAAAAATATCCACAAAATGGTCCGACTTGATTTTTAACAATGTCCCGTGTACTAACCCCTTTGAGGATTATCTAAAAACCGAGTTTTGACTATATCAGCTCCGATTCAGGTCTGAATTGCGTCAAATAAAATTTCGTTGAATTCCAATAACCCATAGGAACAAAATATGTAAAAATAACCTTAAAATGGTCTGACTTGATTTTTAACAATATCCCGTGTACTAACCACTTTGAGGATTATCCGAAAACCGAGTTTCGTTCATATCATCTCCGATTCAGGTCTGAATTGCGTCAAATAAAATTTCATTGAATTCCAATAACCCATAGGAACAAAATATGTAAAAATATCCACAAAATGGTCCGACTCGATTTTTAACAATATCCCGTGTACTAACCCCTTTGAGGATTATCCAAAAACCGAGTTTTGACTATATCAGCTCCGATACAGGTCTGAATTGTGTCAAATAAAATTTCGTTGAATTCCAATAACCCATAGGAACAAAATATTTAAAAATATCCTTAAAATGGTCCGACTCGATTTTTAACAATATCCCGTGTACTAACCCCTTTGAGGATTTTCCAAAAACCGAGTTTCGATCATATCAGCTCCGATTCTGGTCCGAACGGCGTCAAATAAAATTTTGTTGAATTCCAATAACCCATAGGAACAAAATATGTAAAAATATCCACAAAATGGTCCGACTCGATTTTTAACAATATCCCGTGTACTAACCCCTTTGAGGATTATCCAAAAACCGAGTTTCGATTATATCAGCTCCGATTCCGGTCCGAACGGCGTCAAATAAAATTTTGTTGAATTCCAATAACCCATAGGAACAAAATATGTAAAAATATCCACAAAATGGTCCGACTCGATTTTTAACAATATCCCGTGTACTAACCCCTTTGAGGATTATCCAAAAACCGAGTTTCGATCATATCAGCTCCGATTCCGGTCCGAACGGCATCAAATAAAATTTGTTGAATTCCAATAACACATAGGAACAAAATATGTAAAAATATCCACAAAATGGTCCGACTCAATTTTTAACAATATCCCGTGTACTAACCCCTTTGAGGATTATCCAAAAACCGAGTTTTGACCATATCAGCTCCGATTCAGGTCTGAATTGTGTCAAATCAAATTTCGTTAAATTCCAATAACCCATAGGAACAAAATATTTAAAAATATCCTTAAAATGGTCCGACTCGATTTTTAACAATATCCCGTGTACTAACCACTTTGAGGATTATCCGAAAACCGAGTTTCGTTCATATCAGCTCCGATTCAGGTCTGAATTGCGTCAAATAAAATTTCGTTGAATTCCAATAACCCATAGGAACAAAATATGGAGAAATATCCACAAAATGATCCGACTCGATTTTTAACAATATCCCGTGTACTAACCCCTTTGAGGATTATCCAAAAACCGAGTTTTGACTATATCAGCTCCGATACAGGTCTGAATTGTGTCAAATAAAATTTCGTTGAATTCCAATAACCCATAGGAACAAAATATTTAAAAATATCCTTAAAATGGTCCGACTCGATTTTTAACAATATCCCGTGTACTAACCCCTTTGAGGATTATCCAAAAATCGAGTTTTGACTATATCACCTCCGATTCAGGTCTGAATTACGTCAAATAAAATTTCGTTGAATTCCAATAACCCATAGGAACAAAATATGTAAAAATATCCACAAATTGGTCCGACCCGATTTTTAACAATATCCCGTGTATTAACCCCTTTGAGAATTTTCCGAAAATCGTGTTTCGATTATATCAGCTAGGATTCCGGTCCGAACTGCGTCAAATAAAATTTCGTTGAATTCCAATAACCCATAGGAACAAAATATGTAAAAATATCCACAAAATGGTCCGACTCGATTTTTAACAATATCCCGTGAACTAACCCCTTTGAGGATTATCCAAAAACCGAGTTTCGATCATATCAGCTCCGATTCCGTTCCGAACTGCGTCAAATAAAATTTCTTTGAATTCCAATAACCCATAGGAACAAAATATGTAAAAATATCCACAAAATGGTCCGACTTGATTTTTAACAATGTCCCGTGTACTAACCCCTTTGAGGATTATCTAAAAACCGAGTTTTGACTATATCACCTCCGATTCAGGTCTGAATTACGTCAAATAAAATTTCGTTGAATTCCAATAACCCATAGGAACAAAATATTTAAAAATATCCTTAAAATGGTCCGACTCGATTTTTAACAATATCCCGTGTACTAACCCCTTTGAGGATTTTCCAAAAACCGAGTTTCGATCATATCAGCTCCGATTCTGGTCCGAACGGCGTCAAATAAAATTTTGTTGAATTCCAATAACCCATAGGAACAAAATATGTAAAAATATCCACAAAATGGTCCGACTCGATTTTTAACAATATCCCGTGAACTAACCCCTTTGAGGATTATCCAAAAACCGAGTTTCGATCATATCAGCTCCGATTCCGTTCCGAACTGCGTCAAATAAAATTTCTTTGAATTCCAATAACCCATAGGAATAAAATATGTAAAAATATCCACAAAATGGTCCGACTTGATTTTTAACAATGTCCCGTGTACTAACCCCTTTGAGGATTATCTAAAAACCGAGTTTTGACTATATCACCTCCGATTCAGGTCTGAATTACGTCAAATAAAATTTCGTTGAATTCCAATAACCCATAGGAACAAAATATGTAAAAATATCCACAAATTGGTCCGACCCGATTTTTAACAATATCCCGTGTATTAACCCCTTTGAGAATTTTCCGAAAATCGTGTTTCGATTATATCAGCTACGATTCCGGTCCGAACTGCGTCAAATAAAATTTCGTTGAATTCCAATAACCCATAGGAACAAAATATGTAAAAATATCCACAAAATGGTCCGACTCGATTTTTAACAATATCCCGTGAACTAACCCCTTTGAGGATTATCCAAAAACCGAGTTTCGATCATATCAGCTCCGATTCCGTTCCGAACTGCGTCAAATAAAATTTCTTTGAATTCCAATAACCCATAGGAACAAAATATGTAAAAATATCCACAAAATGGTCCGACTTGATTTTTAACAATGTCCCGTGTACTAACCCCTTTGAGGATTATCTAAAAACCGAGTTTTGACTATATCAGCTCCGATTCAGGTCTGAATTGCGTCAAATAAAATTTCGTTGAATTCCAATAACCCATAGGAACAAAATATGTAAAAATATCCTTAAAATGGTCTGACTCAATTTTTAACAATATCCCGTGTACTAACCACTTTGAGGATTATCCGAAAACCGAGTTTCGTTCATATCATCTCCGATTCAGGTCTGAATTGCGTCAAATAAAATTTCATTGAATTCCAATAACCCATAGGAACAAAATATGTAAAAATATCCACAAAATGGTCCGACTCGATTTTTAACAATATCCCGTGTACTAACCCCTTTGAGGATTATCCAAAAACCGAGTTTTGACTATATCAGCTCCGATACAGGTCTGAATTGTGTCAAATAAAATTTCGTTGAATACCAATAACCCATAGGAACAAAATATTTAAAAATATCCTTAAAATGGTCCGACTCGATTTTTAACAATATCCCGTGTACTAACCCCTTTGAGGGTTTTCCAAAAACCGAGTTTCGATCATATCAGCTCCGATTCTGGTCCGAACGGCGTCAAATAAAATTTTGTTGAATTCCAATAACCCATAGGAACAAAATATGTAAAAATATCCACAAAATGGTCCGACTCGATTTTTAACAATATCCCGTGTACTAACCCCTTTGAGGATTATCCAAAAACCGAGTTTCGATTATATCAGCTCCGATTCCGGTCCGAACGGCGTCAAATAAAATTTTGTTGAATTCCAATAACCCATAGGAACAAAATATGTAAAAATATCCACAAAATGGTCCGACTCGATTTTTAACAATATCCCGTGTACTAACCCCTTTGAGGATTATCCAAAAACCGAGTTTTGACCATATCAGCTCCGATTCAGGTATGAATTGTGTCAAATAAAATTTCGTTGAATTCCAATAACCCATAGGAACAAAATATGTAAAAATATCCTTAAAATGGTCTGACTTGATTTTTAACAATATCCCGTGTACTAACCACTTTGAGGATTATCCGAAAACCGAGTTTCGTTCATATCAGCTCCGATTCAGGTCTGAATTGCGTCAAATAAAATTTTGTTGAATTCCAATAACCCATAGGAACAAAATATGGAAAAATATCCACAAAATGGTCCGACTCGATTTTTAACAATATCCCGTGTACTAACCCCTTTGAGGATTATCCAAAAACCGAGTTTTGACTATATCAGCTCCGATTCCGGTCCGAACGGCGTCAAATAAAATTTTGTTGAATTCCAATAACCCATAGGAACAAAATATGTAAAAATATCCTTAAAATGGTCCGACTCGATTTTTAACAATATCCCGTGTACTAACGCCTTTGAGGATTATCCAAAAATCGAGTTTTGACTATATCAGCTCCGATTCAGGTCTGAATTACGTCAAATAAAATTTCGTTGAATTCCAATAACCCATAGGAACAGAATATGTAAAAATATCCACAAATTGGTCCGACCCGATTTTTAACAATATCCCGTGTATTAACCCCTTTGAGAATTTTCCGAAAACCGTGTTTCGATTATATCAGCTACGATTCCGGTCCGAACTGCGTCAAATAAAATTTCGTTGAATTCCAAAAACCCATAGGATCAAAATATGTAAAAATATCCACAAAATGGTCCGACTCGATTTTTAACAATATCCCGTGAACTAACCCCTTTGAGGATTATCCAAAAACCGAGTTTCGATCATATCAGCTCCGATTCCGTTCCGAACTGCATCAAATAAAATTTCTTTGAATTCCAATAACCCATAGGAACAAAATATGTAAAAATATCCTTAAAATGGTCTGACTCGATTTTTAACAATATCCCGTGTACAAACCACTTTGAGGATTATCCGAAAACCGAGTTTCGTTCATATCATCTCCGATTCAGGTCTGAATTGCGTCAAATAAAATTTCATTGAATTCCAATAACCCATAGGAAAAAAAATATGTAAAAATATCCACAAAATGGTCCGACTCAATTTTTAACAATATCCCGTGTACTAACCTCTTTGAGGATTATCCAAAAACCGAGTTTTGACTATATCAGCTCCGATACAGGTCTGAATTGTGTCAAATAAAATTTCGTTGAATTCCAATAACCCATAGGAACAAAATATTTAAAAATATCCTTAAAATGGTCCGACTCGATTTTTAACAATATCCCGTGTACTAACCCCTTTGAGGATTTTCCAAAAACCGAGTTTCGATCGTATCAGCTCCGATTCTGGTCCGAACGGCGTCAATTAAAATTTTGTTGAATTCCAATAACCCATAGGAACAAAATATTTAAAAATATCCTTAAAATGGTCCGACTCGATTTTTAACAATATCCCGTGTACTAACCCCTTTGAGGATTTTCCAAAAACCGAGTTTCGATCATATCAGCTCCGATTCCGGTCCGAACGGCGTCAAACAAAATTTTGTTGAATTCCAATAACCCATAGGAACAAAATATGTAAAAATATCCACAAAATGGTCCGACTCGATTTTTAACAATATCCCGTGTACTAACCCCTTTGAGGATTATCCAAAAACCGAGTTTCGATCATATCAGCTCCGATTCCGGTCCGAACGGCGTCAAATAAAATTTTGTTGAATTCCAATAACCCATAGGAACAAAATATGTAAAAATATCCACAAAATGGTCCGACTCGATTTTTAACAATATCCCGTGTACTAACCCCTTTGAGGATTATCCAAAAACCGAGTTTCGATCATATCAGCTCCGATTCCGGTCCGAACGGCGTCAAATAAAATTTTGTTGAATTCCAATAACCCATAGGAACAAAATATGTAAAAATATCCACAAAATGGTCCGACTCGATTTTTAACAATATCCCGTGTACTAACCCCTTTGAGGATTATCCAAAAACCGAGTTTTGACTATATCAGCTCCGATTCAGGTCTGAATTGTGTCAAATAAAATTTTGTTGAATTCCAATAACCCATAGGAACAAAATATGTAAAAATATCCACAAAATGGTCCGACTCGATTTTTAACAATATCCCGTGTACTAACCCCTTTGAGGATTATCCAAAAACCGAGTTTCGATCATATCAGCTCCGATTCCGGTCCGAACGGCGTCAAATAAAATTTTGTTGAATTCCAATAACCCATAGGAACAAAATATGTAAAAATATCCACAAAATGGTCCGACTCGATTTTTAACACTCCCGTGTACTAACCCCTTTGAGGATTATCCAAAAACCGAGTTTTGACTATATCAGCTCCGATACAGGTCTGAATTGTGTCAAATAAAATTTCGTTGAATTCCAATAACCCATAGGAACAAAATATTTAAAAATATCCTTAAAATGGTCCGACTCGATTTTTAACAATATCCCGTGTACTAACCCCTTTGAGGATTATCCAAAAACCGAGTTTTGACTATATCAGCTCCGATTCAGGTCTAAATTACGTCAAATAAAATTTCGTTGAATTCCAATAACCCATAGGAACAAAATATGTAAAAATATCCACAAATTGGTCCGACCCGATTTTTAACAATATCCCGTGTATTAACCCCTTTGAGAATTTTCCGAAAACTGTGTTTCGATCATATCAGCTACGATTCCGGTCCGAACTGCGTCAAATAAAATTTCGTTGAATTCCAATAACCCATAGGAACAAAATATGTAAAAATATCCACAAAATGGTCCAACTCGATTTTTAACAATATACCGTGTACTAACCCCTTTGAGGATTATCCAAAAACCGAGTTTTGACTATATCAGCTCCGATTCAGGTCTGAATTGTGTCAAATAAAATTTTGTTGAATTCCAATAACCCATAGGAACAAAATATGTAAAAATATCCACAAAATGGTCCGACTCGATTTTTAACAATATCCCGTGTACTAACCCCTTTGAGGATTATCCAAAAACCGAGTTTCGATCATATCAGCTCCGATTCCGGTCCGAACGGCGCCAAATAAAATTTTGTTGAATTCCAATAACCCATAGGAACAAAATATGTAAAATTATCCACAAAATGGTCCGACTCGATTTTTAACAATATCCCGTGTACTAACCCCTTTGAGGATTATCCAAAAACCGAGTTTTGACTATATCAGCTCCGATTCAGGTCTGAATTACGTCAAATAAAATTTCGTTGAATTCCAATAACCCATAGGAACAGAATATGTAAAAATATCCACAAATTGGTCCGACCCGATTTTTAACAATATCCCGTGTATTAACCCCTTTGAGAATTTTCCGAAAACCGTGTTTCGATTATATCAGCTACGATTCCGGTCCGAACTGCGTCAAATAAAATTTCGTTGAATTCCAAAAACCCATAGGATCAAAATATGTAAAAATATCCACAAAATGGTCCGACTCGATTTTTAACACTCCCGTGTACTAACCCCTTTGAGGATTATCCAAAAACCGAGTTTTGACTATATCAACTCCGATACAGGTCTGAATTGTGTCAAATAAAATTTCGTTGAATTCCAATAACCCATAGGAACAAAATATTTAAAAATATCCTTAAAATGGTCCGACTCGATTTTTAACAATATCCCGTGTACTAACCCCTTTGAGGATTATCCAAAAACCGAGTTTTGACTATATCAGCTCCGATTCAGGTCTAAATTACGTCAAATAAAATTTCGTTGAATTCCAATAACCCATAGGAACAAAATATGTAAAAATATCCACAAATGGGTCCGACCCGATTTTTAACAATATCCCGTGTATTAACCCCTTTGAGAATTTTCCGAAAACTGTGTTTCGATCATATCAGCTACGATTCCGGTCCGAACTGCGTCAAATAAAATTTCGTTGAATTCCAATAACCCATAGGAACAAAATATGTAAAAATATCCACAAAATGGTCCGACTCGATTTTTAACAATATCCCGTGTACTAACCCCTTTGAGGATTATCCAAAAACCGAGTTTCGATCATATCAGCTCCGATTCCGGTCCGAACGGCGTCAAATAAAATTTTGTTGAATTCCAATAACCCATAGGAACAAAATATGTAAAAATATCCACAAAATGGTCCGACTCGATTTTTAACAATATCCCGTGTACTAACCCCTTTGAGGATTATCCAAAAACCGAGTTTTGACTATATCAGCTCCGATTCAGGTCTGAATTGTGTCAAATAAAATTTTGTTGAATTCCAATAACCCATAGGAACAAAATATGTAAAAATATCCACAAAATGGTCCGACTCGATTTTTAACAATATCCCGTGTACTAACCCCTTTGAGGATTATCCAAAAACCGAGTTTCGATCATATCAGCTCCGATTCCGGTCCGAACGGCGTCAAATAAAATTTTGTTGAATTCCAATAACCCATAGGAACAAAATATGTAAAAATATCCACAAAATGGTCCGACTCGATTTTTAACACTCCCGTGTACTAACCCCTTTGAGGATTATCCAAAAACCGAGTTTTGACTATATCAGCTCCGATACAGGTCTGAATTGTGTCAAATAAAATTTCGTTGAATTCCAATAACCCATAGGAACAAAATATTTAAAAATATCCTTAAAATGGTCCGACTCGATTTTTAACAATATCCCGTGTACTAACCCCTTTGAGGATTAACCAAAAACCGAGTTTTGACTATATCAGCTCCGATTCAGGTCTAAATTAGGTCAAATAAAATTTCGTTGAATTCCAATAACCCATAGGAACAAAATATGTAAAAATATCCACAAATTGGTCCGACCCGATTTTTAACAATATCCCGTGTATTAACCCCTTTGAGAATTTTCCGAAAACTGTGTTTCGATCATATCAGCTACGATTCCGGTCCGAACTGCGTCAAATAAAATTTCGTTGAATTCCAATAACCCATAGGAACAAAATATGTAAAAATATCCACAAAATGGTCCAACTCGATTTTTAACAATATACCGTGTACTAACCCCTTTGAGGATTATCCAAAAACCGAGTTTTGACTATATCAGCTCCGATTCAGGTCTGAATTGTGTCAAATAAAATTTTGTTGAATTCCAATAACCCATAGGAACAAAATATGTAAAAATATCCACAAAATGGTCCGACTCGATTTTTAACAATATCCCGTGTACTAACCCCTTTGAGGATTATCCAAAAACCGAGTTTTGACTATATCAGCTCCGATTCCGGTCCGAACGGCGTCAAATAAAATTTTGTTGAATTCCAATAACCCATAGGAACAAAATATGTAAAATTATCCACAAAATGGTCCGACTCGATTTTTAACAATATCCCGTGTACTAACCCCTTTGAGGATTATCCAAAAACCGAGTTTTGACTATATCAGCTCCGATTCAGGTCTGAATTACGTCAAATAAAATTTCGTTGAATTCCAATAACCCATAGGAACAGAATATGTAAAAATATCCACAAATTGGTCCGACCCGATTTTTAACAATATCCCGTGTATTAACCCCTTTGAGAATTTTCCGAAAACCGTGTTTCGATTATATCAACTACGATTCCGGTCCGAACTGCGTCAAATAAAATTTCGTTGAATTCCAAAAACCCATAGGATCAAAATATGTAAAAATATCCACAAAATGGTCCGACTCGATTTTTAACAATATCCCGTGAACTAACCCCTTTGAGGATTATCCAAAAACCGAGTTTCGATCTTATCAGCTCCGATTCCGTTCCGAACTGCATCAAATAAAATTTCTTTGAATTCCAATAACCCATAGGAACAAAATATGTAAAAATATCCACAAAATGGTCCGAATTGATTTTTAACAATGTCCCGTGTACTAACCCCTTTGAGGATTATCCAAAAACCGAGTTTTGACTATATCAGCTCCGATTCAGGCCTGAATTGCGTCAAATAAAATTTCGTTGAATTCCAATAACCCATAGGAACAAAATATGTAAAAATATCCTTAAAATGGTCGGACTCGATTTTTAACAATATCCCGTGTACTAACCACTTTGAGGATTATCCGAAAACCGAGTTTCGTTCATATCATCTCCGATTCAGGTCTGAATTGCGTCAAATAAAATTTCATTGAATTCCAATAACCCATAGGAACAAAATATGTAAAAATATCCACAAAATGGTCCGACTCGATTTTTAACAATATCCCGTGTACTAACCCCTTTGAGGATTATCCAAAAACCGAGTTTTGACTATATCAGCTCCGATACAGGTCTGAATTGTGTCAAATAAAATTTCGTTGAATTCCAATAACCCATAGGAACAAAATATTTAAAAATATCCTTAAAATGGTCCGACTCGATTTTTAACAATATCCCGTGTACTAACCCCTTTGAGGATTATCCAAAAACCGAGTTTTGACTATATCAGCTCCGATTCAAGTCTAAATTACGTCAAATAAAATTTCGTTGAATTCCAATAACCCATAGGAACAAAATATGTAAAAATATCCACAAATTGGTCCGACCCGATTTTTAACAATATCCCGTGTATTAACCCCTTTGAGAATTTTCCGAAAACTGTGTTTCGATCATATCAGCTACGATTCCGGTCCGAACTGCGTCAAATAAAATTTCGTTGAATTCCAATAACCCATAGGAACAAAATATGTAAAAATATCCACAAAATGGTCCAACTCGATTTTTAACAATATACCGTGTACTAACCCCTTTGAGGATTATCCAAAAACCGAGTTTTGACTATATCAGCTCCGATTCAGGTCTGAATTGTGTCAAATAAAATTTTGTTGAATTCCAATAACCCATAGGAACAAAATATGTAAAAATATCCACAAAATGGTCCGACTCGATTTTTAACAATATCCCGTGTACTAACCCCTTTGAGGATTATCCAAAAACCGAGTTTCGATCATATCAGCTCCGATTCCGGTCCGAACGGCGTCAAATAAAATTTTGTTGAATTCCAATAACCCATAGGAACAAAATATGTAAAATTATCCACAAAATGGTCCGACTCGATTTTTAACAATATCCCGTGTACTAACCCCTTTGAGGATTATCCAAAAACCGAGTTTTGACTATATCAGCTCCGATTCAGGTCTGAATTACGTCAAATAAAATTTCGTTGAATTCCAATAACCCATAGGAACAGAATATGTAAAAATATCCACAAATTGGTCCGACCCGATTTTTAACAATATCCCGTGTATTAACCCCTTTGAGAATTTTCCGAAAACCGTGTTTCGATTATATCAACTACGATTCCGGTCCGAACTGCGTCAAATAAAATTTCGTTGAATTCCAAAAACCCATAGGATCAAAATATGTAAAAATATCCACAAAATGGTCCGACTCGATTTTTAACAATATCCCGTGAACAAACCCCTTTGAGGATTATCCAAAAACCGAGTTTCGATCTTATCAGCTCCGATTCCGTTCCGAACTGCATCAAATAAAATTTCTTTGAATTCCAATAACCCATAGGAACAAAATATGTAAAAATATCCACAAAATGGTCCGAATTGATTTTTAACAATGTCCCGTGTACTAACCCCTTTGAGGATTATCCAAAAACCGAGTTTTGACTATATCAGCTCCGATTCAGGCCTGAATTGCGTCAAATAAAATTTCGTTGAATTCCAATAACCCATAGGAACAAAATATGTAAAAATATCCTTAAAATGGTCTGACTCGATTTTTAACAATATCCCGTGTACTAACCACTTTGAGGATTATCCGAAAACCGAGTTTCGTTCATATCATCTCCGATTCAGGTCTGAATTGCGTCAAATAAAATTTCATTGAATTCCAATAACCCATAGGAACAAAATATGTAAAAATATCCACAAAATGGTCCGACTCGATTTTTAACAATATCCCGTGTACTAACCCCTTTGAGGATTATCCAAAAACCGAGTTTTGACTATATCAGCTCCGATACAGGTCTGAATTGTGTCAAATAAAATTTCGTTGAATTCCAATAACCCATAGGAACAAAATATTTAAAAATATCCTTAAAATGGTCCGACTCGATTTTTAACAATATCCCGTGTACTAACCCCTTTGAGGATTTTCCAAAAACCGAGTTTCGATCATATCAGCTCCGATTCTGGTCCGAACGGCGTCAAATAAAATTTTGTTGAATTCCAATAACCCATAGGAACAAAATATGTAAAAATATCCACAAAATGGTCCGACTCGATTTTTAACAATATCCCGTGTACTAACCCCTTTGAGGATTATCCAAAAACCGAGTTTCGATCATATCAGCTCCGATTCCGGTCCGAACGGCGTCAAATAAAATTTTGTTGAATTCCAATAACCCATAGGAACAAAATATGTAAAAATATCCACAAAATGGTCCGACTCGATTTTTAACAATATCCCGTGTACTAACCCCTTTGAGGATTATCCAAAAACCGAGTTTTGACTATATCAGCTCCGATTCAGGTCTGAATTGTGTCAAATAAAATTTCGTTGAATTCCAATAACCCATAGGAACAAAATATGTAAAAATATCCTTAAAATGGTCCTACTCGATTTTTAACAATATCCCGTGTACTAACCACTTTGAGGATTATCCGAAAACCGAGTTTCGTTCATATCAGCTCCGATTCAGGTCTGAATTGTGTCAAATAAAATTTCGTTGAATTGCAATAACCCATAGGAACAAAATATGTAAAAATATCCTTAAAATGGTCCGACTCGATTTTTAACAATATCCCGTGTACTAACCGCTTTGAGGATTATCCGAAAACCGAGTTTCTATCATATCAGCTCCGATTCAGGTCTGAATTGCGTCAAATAAAATTTCGTTGAATTCCAATAACCCATAGGAACAAAATATGTAAAAATATCCACAAAATGGACCGACTCGATTTTTAACACTCCCGTGTACTAACCCCTTTGAGGATTATCCAAAAACCGAGTTTTGACTATATCAGCTCCGATACAGGTCTGAATTGTGTCAAATAAAATTTCGTTGAATTCCAATAACCCATAGGAACAAAATATTTAAAAATATCCTTAAAATGGTCCGACTCGATTTTTAACAATATCCCGTGTACTAACCCCTTTGAGGATTATCCAAAAACCGAGTTTTGACTATATCAGCTCCGATTCAGGTCTAAATTACGTCAAATAAAATTTCGTTGAATTCCAATAACCCATAGGAACAAAATATGTAAAAATATCCACAAATTGGTCCGACCCGATTTTTAACAATATCCCGTGTATTAACCCCTTTGAGAATTTTCCGAAAACTGTGTTTCGATCATATCAGCTACGATTCCGGTCCGAACTGCGTCAAATAAAATTTCGTTGAATTCCAATAACCCATAGGAACAAAATATGTAAAAATATCCACAAAATGGTCCGACTCGATTTTTAACAATATCCCGTGTACTAACCCCTTTGAGGATTATCCAAAAACCGAGTTTCGATCATATCAGCTCCGATTCCGGTCCGAACTGCATCAAATAAAATTTCTTTGAATTCCAATAACCCATAGGAACAAAATATGTAAAAATATCCACAAAATGGTCCGAATTGATTTTTAACAATGTCCCGTGTACTAACCCCTTTGAGGATTATCCAAAAACCGAGTTTTGACTATATCAGCTCCGATTCAGGCCTGAATTGCGTCAAATAAAATTTCGTTGAATTCCAATAACCCATAGGAACAAAATATGTAAAAATATCCTTAAAATGGTCTGACTCGATTTTTAACAATATCCCGTGTACTAACCACTTTGAGGATTATCCGAAAACCGAGTTTCGTTCATATCATCTCCGATTCAGGTCTGAATTGCGTCAAATAAAATTTCATTGAATTCCAATAACCCATAGGAACAAAATATGTAAAAATATCCACAAAATGGTCCGACTCGATTTTTAACAATATCCCGTGTACTAACCCCTTTGAGGATTATCCAAAAACCGAGTTTTGACTATATCAGCTCCGATACAGGTCTGAATTGTGTCAAATAAAATTTCGTTGAATTCCAATAACCCATAGGAACAAAATATTTAAAAATATCCTTAAAATGGTCCGACTCGATTTTTAACAATATCCCGTGTACTAACCCCTTTGAGGATTTTCCAAAAACCGAGTTTCGATCATATCAGCTCCGATTCTGGTCCGAACGGCGTCAAACAAAATTTTGTTGAATTCCAATAACCCATAGGAACAAAATATGTAAAAATATCCACAAAATGGTCCGACTCGATTTTTAACAATATCCCGTGTACTAACCCCTTTGAGGATTATCCAAAAACCGAGTTTCGATCATATCAGCTCCGATTCCGGTCCGAACGGCGTCAAATAAAATTTTGTTGAATTCCAATAACCCATAGGAACAAAATATGTAAAAATATCCACAAAATGGTCCGACTCGATTTTTAACAATATCCCGTGTACTAACCCCTTTGAGGATTATCCAAAAACCGAGTTTTGACTATATCAGCTCCGATTCAGGTCTGAATTGTGTCAAATAAAATTTCGTTGAATTCCAATAACCCATAGGAACAAAATATGTAAAAATATCCTTAAAATGGTCCGACTCGATTTTTAACAATATCCCGTGTACTAACCACTTTGAGGATTATACGAAAACCGAGTTTCGTTCATATCAGCTCCGATTCAGGTCTGAATTGTGTCAAATAAAATTTCGTTGAATTGCAATAACCCATAGGAACAAAATATGTAAAAATATCCTTAAAATGGTCCGACTCGATTTTTAACAATATCCCGTGTACTAACCGCTTTGAGGATTATCCGAAAACCGAGTTTCTATCATATCAGCTCCGATTCAGGTCTGAATTGCGTCAAATAAAATTTCGTTGAATTCCAATAACCCATAGGAACAAAATATGTAAAAATATCCACAAAATGGACCGACTCGATTTTTAACACTCCCGTGTACTAACCCCTTTGAGGATTATCCAAAAACCGAGTTTTGACTATATCAGCTCCGATTCAGGCCTGAATTGCGTCAAATAAAATTTCGTTGAATTCCAATAACCCATAGGAACAAAATATGTAAAAATATCCTTAAAATGGTCTGACTCGATTTTTAACAATATCCCGTGTACTAACCACTTTGAGGATTATCCGAAAACCGAGTTTCGTTCATATCATCTCCGATTCAGGTCTGAATTGCGTCAAATAAAATTTTATTGAATTCCAATAACCCATAGGAACAAAATATGTAAAAATATCCACAAAATGGTCCGACTCGATTTTTAACAATATCCCGTGTACTAACCCCTTTGAGGATTATCCAAAAACCGAGTTTTGACTATATCAGCTCCGATACAGGTCTGAATTGTGTCAAATAAAATTTCGTTGAATTCCAATAACCCATAGGAACAAAATATTTAAAAATATCCTTAAAATGGTCCGACTCGATTTTTAACAATATCCCGTGTACTAACCCCTTTGAGGATTTTCCAAAAACCGAGTTTCGATCATATCAGCTCCGATTCTGGTCCGAACGGCGTCAAACAAAATTTTGTTGAATTCCAATAACCCATAGGAACAAAATATGTAAAAATATCCACAAAATGGTCCGACTCGATTTTTAACAATATCCCGTGTACTAACCCCTTTGAGGATTATCCAAAAACCGAGTTTCGATCATATCAGCTCCGATTCCGGTCCGAACGGCGTCAAATAAAATTTTGTTGAATTCCAATAACCCATAGGAACAAAATATGTAAAAATATCCACAAAATGGTCCGACTCGATTTTTAACAATATCCCGTGTACTAACCCCTTTGAGGATTATCCAAAAACCGAGTTTTGACTATATCAGCTCCGATTCAGGTCTGAATTGTGTCAAATAAAATTTCGTTGAATTCCAATAACCCATAGGAACAAAATATGTAAAAATATCCTTAAAATGGTCCGACTCGATTTTTAACAATATCCCGTGTACTAACCACTTTGAGGATTATACGAAAACCGAGTTTCGTTCATATCAGCTCCGATTCAGGTCTGAATTGTGTCAAATAAAATTTCGTTGAATTGCAATAACCCATAGGAACAAAATATGTAAAAATATCCTTAAAATGGTCCGACTCGATTTTTAACAATATCCCGTGTACTAACCGCTTTGAGCATTATCCGAAAACCGAGTTTCTATCATATCAGCTCCGATTCAGGTCTGAATTGCGTCAAATAAAATTTCGTTGAATTCCAATAACCCATAGGAACAAAATATGTAAAAATATCCACAAAATGGACCGACTCGATTTTTAACACTCCCGTGTACTAACCCCTTTGAGGATTATCCAAAAACCGAGTTTTGACTATATCAGCTCCGATTCAGGCCTGAATTGCGTCAAATAAAATTTCGTTGAATTCCAATAACCCATAGGAACAAAATATGTAAAAATATCCTTAAAATGGTCTGACTCGATTTTTAACAATATCCCGTGTACTAACCACTTTGAGGATTATCCGAAAACCGAGTTTCGTTCATATCATCTCCGATTCAGGTCTGAATTGCGTCAAATAAAATTTCATTGAATTCCAATAACCCATAGGAACAAAATATGTAAAAATATCCACAAAATGGTCCGACTCGATTTTTAACAATATCCCGTGTACTAACCCCTTTGAGGATTATCCAAAAACCGAGTTTTGACTATATCAGCTCCGATACAGGTCTGAATTGTGTCAAATAAAATTTCGTTGAATTCCAATAACCCATAGGAACAAAATATTTAAAAATATCCTTAAAATGGTCCGACTCGATTTTTAACAATATCCCGTGTACTAACCCCTTTGAGGATTTTCCAAAAACCGAGTTTCGATCATATCAGCTCCGATTCTGGTCCGAACGGCGTCAAATAAAATTTTGTTGAATTCCAATAACCCATAGGAACAAAATATGTAAAAATATCCACAAAATGGTCCGACTCGATTTTTAACAATATCCCGTGTACTAACCCCTTTGAGGATTATCCAAAAACCGAGTTTCGATCATATCAGCTCCGATTCCGGTCCGAACGGCGTCAAATAAAATTTTGTTGAATTCCAATAACCCATAGGAACAAAATATGTAAAAATATCCACAAAATGGTCCGACTCGATTTTTAACAATATCCCGTGTACTAACCCCTTTGAGGATTATCCAAAAACCGAGTTTTGACTATATCAGCTCCGATTCAGGTCTGAATTGTGTCAAATAAAATTTCGTTGAATTCCAATAACCCATAGGAACAAAATATGTAAAAATATCCTTAAAATGGTCCGAATCGATTTTTAACAATATCCCGTGTACTAACCACTTTGAGGATTATCCGAAAACCGAGTTTCGTTCATATCAGCTCCGATTCAGGTCTGAATTGTGTCAAATAAAATTTCGTTGAATTGCAATAACCCATAGGAACAAAATATGTAAAAATATCCTTAAAATGGTCCGACTCGATTTTTAACAATATCCCGTGTACTAACCGCTTTGAGGATTATCCGAAAACCGAGTTTCTATCATATCAGCTCCGATTCAGGTCTGAATTGCGTCAAATAAAATTTCGTTGAATTCCAATAACCCATAGGAACAAAATATGTAAAAATATCCACAAAATGGACCGACTCGATTTTTAACACTCCCGTGTACTAACCCCTTTGAGGATTATCCAAAAACCGAGTTTTGACTATATCAGCTCCGATGCAGGTCTGAATTGTGTCAAATAAAATTTCGTTGAATTCCAATAACCCATAGGAACAAAATATTTAAAAATATCCTTAAAATGGTCCGACTCGATTTTTAACAATATCCCGTGTACTAACCCCTTTGAGGATTATCCAAAAACCGAGTTTTGACTATATCAGCTCCGATTCAGGTCTAAATTACGTCAAATAAAATTTCGTTGAATTCCAATAACCCATAGGAACAAAATATGTAAAAATATCCACAAATTGGTCCGACCCGATTTTTAACAATATCCCGTGTATTAACCCCTTTGAGAATTTTCCGAAAACTGTGTTTCGATCATATCAGCTACGATTCCGGTCCGAACTGCGTCAAATAAAATTTCGTTGAATTCCAATAACCCATAGGAACAAAATATGTAAAAATATCCACAAAATGGTCCGACTCGATTTTTAACAATATCCCGTGTACTAACCCCTTTGAGGATTATCCAAAAACCGAGTTTCGATCATATCAGCTCCGATTCCGGTCCGAACTGCATCAAATAAAATTTCTTTGAATTCCAATAACCCATAGGAACAAAATATGTAAAAATATCCACAAAATGGTCCGAATTGATTTTTAACAATGTCCCGTGTACTAACCCCTTTGAGGATTATCCAAAAACCGAGTTTTGACTATATCAGCTCCGATTCAGGCCTGAATTGCGTCAAATAAAATTTCGTTGAATTCCAATAACCCATAGGAACAAAATATGTAAAAATATCCTTAAAATGGTCTGACTCGATTTTTAACAATATCCCGTGTACTAACCACTTTGAGGATTATCCGAAAACCGAGTTTCGTTCATATCATCTCCGATTCAGGTCTGAATTGCGTCAAATAAAATTTCATTGAATTCCAATAACCCATAGGAACAAAATATGTAAAAATATCCACAAAATGGTCCGACTCGATTTTTAACAATATCCCGTGTACTAACCCCTTTGAGGATTATCCAAAAACCGAGTTTTGACTATATCAGCTCCGATACAGGTCTGAATTGTGTCAAATAAAATTTCGTTGAATTCCAATAACCCATAGGAACAAAATATTTAAAAATATCCTTAAAATGGTCCGACTCGATTTTTAACAATATCCCGTGTACTAACCCCTTTGAGGATTTTCCAAAAACCGAGTTTCGATCATATCAGCTCCGATTCTGGTCCGAACGGCGTCAAATAAAATTTTGTTGAATTCCAATAACCCATAGGAACAAAATATGTAAAAATATCCACAAAATGGTCCGACTCGATTTTTAACAATATCCCGTGTACTAACCCCTTTGAGGATTATCCAAAAACCGAGTTTCGATCATATCAGCTCCGATTCCGGTCCGAACGGCGTCAAATAAAATTTTGTTGAATTCCAATAACCCATAGGAACAAAATATGTAAAAATATCCACAAAATGGTCCGACTCGATTTTTAACAATATCCCGTGTACTAACCCCTTTGAGGATTATCCAAAAACCGAGTTTTGACTATATCAGCTCCGATTCAGGTCTGAATTGTGTCAAATAAAATTTCGTTGAATTCCAATAACCCATAGGAACAAAATATGTAAAAATATCCTTAAAATGGTCCGACTCGATTTTTAACAATATCCCGTGTACTAACCACTTTGAGGATTATCCGAAAACCGAGTTTCGTTCATATCAGCTCCGATTCAGGTCTGAATTGTGTCAAATAAAATTTCGTTGAATTGCAATAACCCATAGGAACAAAATATGTAAAAATATCCTTAAAATGGTCCGACTCGATTTTTAACAATATCCCGTGTACTAACCGCTTTGAGGATTATCCGAAAACCGAGTTTCTATCATATCAGCTCCGATTCAGGTCTGAATTGCGTCAAATAAAATTTCGTTGAATTCCAATAACCCATAGGAACAAAATATGTAAAAATATCCACAAAATGGACCGACTCGATTTTTAACACTCCCGTGTACTAACCCCTTTGAGGATTATCCAAAAACCGAGTTTTGACTATATCAGCTCTGATTCAGGTCTGAATTACATCAAATAAAATTTCGTTGAATTCCAATAACCCATAGGAACAAAATATGTAAAAATATCCTTAAAATGGTCTGACTCGATTTTTAACAATATCCCGTGTACTAACCACTTTGAGGATTATCCGAAAACCGAGTTTCGTTCATATCATCTCCGATTCAGGTCTGAATTGCGTCAAATAAAATTTCATTGAATTCCAATAACCCATAGGAACAAAATATGTAAAAATATCCACAAAATGGTCCGACTCGATTTTTAACAATATCCCGTGTACTAACCCCTTTGAGGATTATCCAAAAACCGAGTTTTGACTATATCAGCTCCGATACAGGTCTGAATTGTGTCAAATAAAATTTCGTTGAATTCCAATAACCCATAGGAACAAAATATTTAAAAATATCCTTAAAATGGTCCGACTCGATTTTTAACAATATCCCGTGTACTAACCCCTTTGAGGATTTTCCAAAAACCGAGTTTCGATCATATCAGCTCCGATTCTGGTCCGAACGGCGTCAAATAAAATTTTGTTGAATTCCAATAACCCATAGGAACAAAATATGTAAAAATATCCACAAAATGGTCCGACTCGATTTTTAACAATATCCCGTGTACTAACCCCTTTGAGGATTATCCAAAAACCGAGTTTCGATCATATCAGCTCCGATTCCGGTCCGAACGGCGTCAAATAAAATTTTGTTGAATTCCAATAACCCATAGGAACAAAATATGTAAAAATATCCACAAAATGGTCCGACTCGATTTTTAACAATATCCCGTGTACTAACCCCTTTGAGGATTATCCAAAAACCGAGTTTTGACTATATCAGCTCCGATTCAGGTCTGAATTGTGTCAAATAAAATTTCGTTGAATTCCAATAACCCATAGGAACAAAATATGTAAAAATATCCTTAAAATGGTCCGACTCAATTTTTAACAATATCCCGTGTACTAACCACTTTGAGGATTATCCGAAAACCGAGTTTCGTTCATATCAGCTCCGATTCAGGTCTGAATTGTGTCAAATAAAATTTCGTTGAATTGCAATAACCCATAGGAACAAAATATGTAAAAATATCCTTAAAATGGTCCGACTCGATTTTTAACAATATCCCGTGTACTAACCGCTTTGAGGATTATCCGAAAACCGAGTTTCTATCATATCAGCTCCGATTCAGGTCTGAATTGCGTCAAATAAAATTTCGTTGAATTCCAATAACCCATAGGAACAAAATATGTAAAAATATCCACAAAATGGACCGACTCGATTTTTAACACTCCCGTGTACTAACCCCTTTGAGGATTATCCAAAAACCGAGTTTTGACTATATCAGCTCCGATACAGGTCTGAATTGTGTCAAATAAAATTTCGTTGAATTCCAATAACCCATAGGAACAAAATATTTAAAAATATCCTTAAAATGGTCCGACTCGATTTTTAACAATATCCCGTGTACTAACCCCTTTGAGGATTATCCAAAAACCGAGTTTTGACTATATCAGCTCCGATTCAGGTCTAAATTACGTCAAATAAAATTTCGTTGAATTCCAATAACCCATAGGAACAAAATATGTAAAAATATCCACAAATTGGTCCGACCCGATTTTTAACAATATCCCGTGTATTAACCCCTTTGAGAATTTTCCGAAAACTGTGTTTCGATCATATCAGCTACGATTCCGGTCCGAACTGCGTCAAATAAAATTTCGTTGAATTCCAATAACCCATAGGAACAAAATATGTAAAAATATCCACAAAATGGTCCGACTCGATTTTTAACAATATCCCGTGTACTAACCCCTTTGAGGATTATCCAAAAACCGAGTTTCGATCATATCAGCTCCGATTCCGGTCCGAACTGCATCAAATAAAATTTCTTTGAATTCCAATAACCCATAGGAACAAAATATGTAAAAATATCCACAAAATGGTCCGAATTGATTTTTAACAATGTCCCGTGTACTAACCCCTTTGAGGATTATCCAAAAACCGAGTTTTGACTATATCAGCTCCGATTCAGGCCTGAATTGCGTCAAATAAAATTTCGTTGAATTCCAATAACCCATAGGAACAAAATATGTAAAAATATCCTTAAAATGGTCTGACTCGATTTTTAACAATATCCCGTGTACTAACCACTTTGAGGATTATCCGAAAACCGAGTTTCGTTCATATCATCTCCGATTCAGGTCTGAATTGCGTCAAATAAAATTTCATTGAATTCCAATAACCCATAGGAACAAAATATGTAAAAATATCCACAAAATGGTCCGACTCGATTTTTAACAATATCCCGTGTACTAACCCCTTTGAGGATTATCCAAAAACCGAGTTTTGACTATATCAGCTCCGATACAGGTCTGAATTGTGTCAAATAAAATTTCGTTGAATTCCAATAACCCATAGGAACAAAATATTTAAAAATATCCTTAAAATGGTCCGACTCGATTTTTAACAATATCCCGTGTACTAACCCCTTTGAGGATTTTCCAAAAACCGAGTTTCGATCATATCAGCTCCGATTCTGGTCCGAACGGCGTCAAATAAAATTTTGTTGAATTCCAATAACCCATAGGAACAAAATATGTAAAAATATCCACAAAATGGTCCGACTCGATTTTTAACAATATCCCGTGTACTAACCCCTTTGAGGATTATCCAAAAACCGAGTTTCGATCATATCAGCTCCGATTCCGGTCCGAACGGCGTCAAATAAAATTTTGTTGAATTCCAATAACCCATAGGAACAAAATATGTAAAAATATCCACAAAATGGTCCGACTCGATTTTTAACAATATCCCGTATACTAACCCCTTTGAGGATTATCCAAAAACCGAGTTTTGACTATATCAGCACCGATTCAGGTCTGAATTGTGTCAAATAAAATTTCGTTGAATTCCAATAACCCATAGGAACAAAATATGTAAAAATATCCTTAAAATGGTCCGACTCGATTTTTAACAATATCCCATGTACTAACCACTTTGAGGATTATCCGAAAACCGAGTTTCGTTCATATCAGCTCCGATTCAGGTCTGAATTGTGTCAAATAAAATTTCGTTGAATTGCAATAACCCATAGGAACAAAATATGTAAAAATATCCTTAAAATGGTCCGACTCGATTTTTAACAATATCCCGTGTACTAACCGCTTTGAGGATTATCTGAAAACCGAGTTTCTATCATATCAGCTCCGATTCAGGTCTGAATTGCGTCAAATAAAATTTCGTTGAATTCCAATAACCCATAGGAACAAAATATGTAAAAATATCCACAAAATGGACCGACTCGATTTTTAACACTCCCGTGTACTAACCCCTTTGAGGATTATCCAAAAACCGAGTTTTGACTATATCAGCTCCGATACAGGTCTGAATTGTGTCAAATAAAATTTCGTTGAATTCCAATAACCCATAGGAACAAAATATTTAAAAATATCCTTAAAATGGTCCGACTCGATTTTTAACAATATCCCGTGTACTAACCCCTTTGAGGATTATCCAAAAACCGAGTTTTGACTATATCAGCTCCGATTCAGGTCTAAATTACGTCAAATAAAATTTCGTTGAGTTCCAATAACCCATAGGAACAAAATATGTAAAAATATCCACAAATTGGTCCGACCCGATTTTTAACAATATCCCGTGTATTAACCCCTTTGAGAATTTTCCGAAAATTGTGTTTCGATCATATCAGCTACGATTCCGGTCCGAACTGCGTCAAATAAAATTTCGTTGAATTCCAATAACCCATAGGAACAAAATATGTAAAAATATCCACAAAATGGTCCGACTCGATTTTTAACAATATCCCGTGTACTAACCCCTTTGAGGATTATCCAAAAACCGAATTTCGATCATATCAGCTCCGATTCCGGTCCGAACGGCGTCAAATAAAATTTTGTTGAATTCCAATAACCCATAGGAACAAAATATGTAAAAATATCCACAAAATGGTCCGACTCGATTTTTAACAATATCCCGTGTACTAACCCCTTTGAGGATTATCCAAAAACCGAGTTTTGACTATATCAGCTCCGATTCAGGTCTGAATTGTGTCAAATAAAATTTTGTTGAATTCCAATAACCCATAGGAACAAAATATGTAAAAATATCCACAAAATGGTCCGACTCGATTTTTAACAATATCCCGTGTACTAACCCCTTTGAGGATTATCCAAAAACCGAGTTTCGATCATATCAGCTCCGATTCCGGTCCGAACGGCGTCAAATAAAATTTTGTTGAATTCCAATAACCCATAGGAACAAAATATGTAAAAATATCCACAAAATGGTCCGACTCGATTTTTAACACTCCCGTGTACTAACCCCTTTGAGGATTATCCAAAAACCGAGTTTTGACGATATCAGCTCCGATACAGGTCTGAATTGTGTCAAATAAAATTTCGTTGAATTCCAATAACCCATAGGAACAAAATATTTAAAAATATCCTTAAAATGGTCCGACTCGATTTTTAACAATATCCCGTGTACTAACCCCTTTGAGGATTATCCAAAAACCGAGTTTTGACTATATCAGCTCCGATTCAGGTCTAAATTACGTCAAATAAAATTTCGTTGAATTCCAATAACCCATAGGAACAAAATATGTAAAAATATCCACAAATTGGTCCGACCCGATTTTTAACAATATCCCGTGTATTAACCCCTTTGAGAATTTTCCGAAAACTGTGTTTCGATCATATCAGCTACGATTCCGGTCCGAACTGCGTCAAATAAAATTTCGTTGAATTCCAATAACCCATAGGAACAAAATATGTAAAAATATCCACAAAATGGTCCGACTCGATTTTTAACAATATACCGTGTACTAACCCCTTTGAGGATTATCCAAAAACTGAGTTTTGACTATATCAGCTCCGATTCAGGTCTGAATTGTGTCAAATAAAATTTTGTTGAATTCCAATAACCCATAGGAACAAAATATGTAAAAATATCCACAAAATGGTCCGACTCGATTTTTAACAATATCCCGTGTACTAACCCCTTTGAGGATTATCCAAAAACCGAGTTTCGATCATATCAGCTCCGATTCCGGTCCGAACGGCGTCAAATAAAATTTTATTGAATTCCAATAACCCATAGGAACAAAATATGTAAAAATATCCACAAAATGGTCCGACTCGATTTTTAACAATATCCCGTGTACTAACCCCTTTGAGGATTATCCAAAAACCGAGTTTTGACTATATCAGCTCCGATTCAGGTCTGAATTGTGTCAAATAAAATTTCGTTGAATTCCAATAACCCATAGGAACAAAATATGTAAAAATATCCTTAAAATGGTCCGACTCGATTTTTAACAATATCCCGTGTACTAACCACTTTGAGGATTATCCGAAAACCGAGTTTCGTTCATATCAGCTCCGATTCAGGTATGAAATGTGTCAAATAAAATTTCGTTGAATTGCAATAACCCATAGGAACAAAATATGTAAAAATATCCTTAAAATGGTCCGACTCGATTTTTAACAATATCCCGTGTACTAACCACTTTGAGGATTATCCGAAAACCGAGTTTCGATCATATCAGCTCCGATTCAGGTCTGAATTGCGTCAAATAAAATTTCGTTGAATTCCAATAACCCATAGGAACAAAATATGTAAAAATATCCACAAAATGGTCCGACTCGATTTTTAACACTCCCGTGTACTAACCCCTTTGAGGATTATCCAAAAACCGAGTTTTGACTATATCAGCTCCGATACAGGTCTGAATTGTGTCAAATAAAATATGGTTGAATTCCAATAACCCATAGGAACAAAATATTTAAAAATATCCTTAAAATGGTCCGAATCGATTTTTAACAATATCCCGTGTACTAACCCCTTTGAGGATTATCCCAAACCGAGTTTGACTATATCAGCTCCGATTCAGGTCTAAATTACGTCAAATAAAATTTCGTTGAATTCCAATAACCCATAGGAACAAAATATGTAAAAATATCCACAAATTGGTCCGACCCGATTTTTAACAATATCCCGTGTATTAACCCCTTTGAGAATTTTCCGAAAACTGTGTTTCGATCATATCAGCTACGATTCCATTCCGAACTGCGTCAAATAAAATTTCGTTGAATTCCAATAACCCATAGGAACAAAATATGTAAAAATATCCACAAAATGGTCCGACTCGATTTTTAACAATATCCCGTGTACTAACCCCTTTGAGGATTATCCAAAAACCGAGTTTCGATCATATCAGCTCCGATTCCGGTCCGAACGGCGTCAAATAAAATTTTGTTGAATTCCAATAACCCATAGGAACAAAATATGTAAAAATATCCTTAAAATGGTCCGACTCGATTTTTAACAATATCCCGTGTACTAACCGCTTTGAGGATTATCTGAAAACCGAGTTTCTATCATATCAGCTCCGATTCAGGTCTGAATTGCGTCAAATAAAATTTCGTTGAATTCCAATAACCCATAGGAACAAAATATGTAAAAATATCCACAAAATGGACCGACTCGATTTTTAACACTCCCGTGTACTAACCCCTTTGAGGATTATCCAAAAACCGAGTTTTGACTATATCAGCTCCGATACAGGTCTGAATTGTGTCAAATAAAATTTCGTTGAATTCCAATAACCCATAGGAACAAAATATTTAAAAATATCCTTAAAATGGTCCGACTCGATTTTTAACAATATCCCGTGTACTAACCCCTTTGAGGATTATCCAAAAACCGAGTTTTGACTATATCAGCTCCGATTCAGGTCTAAATTACGTCAAATAAAATTTCGTTGAGTTCCAATAACCCATAGGAACAAAATATGTAAAAATATCCACAAATTGGTCCGACCCGATTTTTAACAATATCCCGTGTATTAACCCCTTTGAGAATTTTCCGAAAATTGTGTTTCGATCATATCAGCTACGATTCCGGTCCGAACTGCGTCAAATAAAATTTCGTTGAATTCCAATAACCCATAGGAACAAAATATGTAAAAATATCCACAAAATGGTCCGACTCGATTTTTAACAATATCCCGTGTACTAACCCCTTTGAGGATTATCCAAAAACCGAATTTCGATCATATCAGCTCCGATTCCGGTCCGAACGGCGTCAAATAAAATTTTGTTGAATTCCAATAACCCATAGGAACAAAATATGTAAAAATATCCACAAAATGGTCCGACTCGATTTTTAACAATATCCCGTGTACTAACCCCTTTGAGGATTATCCAAAAACCGAGTTTTGACTATATCAGCTCCGATTCAGGTCTGAATTGTGTCAAATAAAATTTTGTTGAATTCCAATAACCCATAGGAACAAAATATGTAAAAATATCCACAAAATGGTCCGACTCGATTTTTAACAATATCCCGTGTACTAACCCCTTTGAGGATTATCCAAAAACCGAGTTTCGATCATATCAGCTCCGATTCCGGTCCGAACGGCGTCAAATAAAATTTTGTTGAATTCCAATAACCCATAGGAACAAAATATGTAAAAATATCCACAAAATGGTCCGACTCGATTTTTAACACTCCCGTGTACTAACCCCTTTGAGGATTATCCAAAAACCGAGTTTTGACGATATCAGCTCCGATACAGGTCTGAATTGTGTCAAATAAAATTTCGTTGAATTCCAATAACCCATAGGAACAAAAATATTTAAAAATATCCTTAAAATGGTCCGACTCGATTTTTAACAATATCCCGTGTACTAACCCCTTTGAGGATTATCCAAAAACCGAGTTTTGACTATATCAGCTCCGATTCAGGTCTAAATTACGTCAAATAAAATTTCGTTGAATTCCAATAACCCATAGGAACAAAATATGTAAAAATATCCACAAATTGGTCCGACCCGATTTTTAACAATATCCCGTGTATTAACCCCTTTGAGAATTTTCCGAAAACTGTGTTTCGATCATATCAGCTACGATTCCGGTCCGAACTGCGTCAAATAAAATTTCGTTGAATTCCAATAACCCATAGGAACAAAATATGTAAAAATATCCACAAAATGGTCCGACTCGATTTTTAACAATATACCGTGTACTAACCCCTTTGAGGATTATCCAAAAACTGAGTTTTGACTATATCAGCTCCGATTCAGGTCTGAATTGTGTCAAATAAAATTTTGTTGAATTCCAATAACCCATAGGAACAAAATATGTAAAAATATCCACAAAATGGTCCGACTCGATTTTTAACAATATCCCGTGTACTAACCCCTTTGAGGATTATCCAAAAACCGAGTTTCGATCATATCAGCTCCGATTCCGGTCCGAACGGCGTCAAATAAAATTTTATTGAATTCCAATAACCCATAGGAACAAAATATGTAAAAATATCCACAAAATGGTCCGACTCGATTTTTAACAATATCCCGTGTACTAACCCCTTTGAGGATTATCCAAAAACCGAGTTTTGACTATATCAGCTCCGATTCAGGTCTGAATTGTGTCAAATAAAATTTCGTTGAATTCCAATAACCCATAGGAACAAAATATGTAAAAATATCCTTAAAATGGTCCGACTCGATTTTTAACAATATCCCGTGTACTAACCACTTTGAGGATTATCCGAAAACCGAGTTTCGTTCATATCAGCTCCGATTCAGGTATGAAATGTGTCAAATAAAATTTCGTTGAATTGCAATAACCCATAGGAACAAAATATGTAAAAATATCCTTAAAATGGTCCGACTCGATTTTTAACAATATCCCGTGTACTAACCACTTTGAGGATTATCCGAAAACCGAGTTTCGATCATATCAGCTCCGATTCAGGTCTGAATTGCGTCAAATAAAATTTCGTTGAATTCCAATAACCCATAGGAACAAAATATGTAAAAATATCCACAAAATGGTCCGACTCGATTTTTAACACTCCCGTGTACTAACCCCTTTGAGGATTATCCAAAAACCGAGTTTTGACTATATCAGCTCCGATACAGGTCTGAATTGTGTCAAATAAAATATGGTTGAATTCCAATAACCCATAGGAACAAAATATTTAAAAATATCCTTAAAATGGTCCGAATCGATTTTTAACAATATCCCGTGTACTAACCCCTTTGAGGATTATCCCAAACCGAGTTTGACTATATCAGCTCCGATTCAGGTCTAAATTACGTCAAATAAAATTTCGTTGAATTCCAATAACCCATAGGAACAAAATATGTAAAAATATCCACAAATTGGTCCGACCCGATTTTTAACAATATCCCGTGTATTAACCCCTTTGAGAATTTTCCGAAAACTGTGTTTCGATCATATCAGCTACGATTCCATTCCGAACTGCGTCAAATAAAATTTCGTTGAATTCCAATAACCCATAGGAACAAAATATGTAAAAATATCCACAAAATGGTCCGACTCGATTTTTAACAATATCCCGTGTACTAACCCCTTTGAGGATTATCCAAAAACCGAGTTTCGATCATATCAGCTCCGATTCCGGTCCGAACGGCGTCAAATAAAATTTTGTTGAATTCCAATAACCCATAGGAACAAAATATGTAAAAATATCCACAAAATGGTCCGACTCGATTTTTAACAATATCCCGTGTACTAACCCCTTTGAGGATTATCCAAAAACCGAGTTTTGACTATATCAGCTCCGATTCAGGTCTGAATTGTGTCAAATAAAATTTCGTTGAATTCCAATAACCCATAGGAACAAAATATGTAAAAATATCCTTAAAATTGTCCGACTTGATTTTTAACAATATCCCGTGTACTAACCACTTTGAGGATTATCCGAAAACCGAGTTTCGTTCATATCAGCTCCGATTCAGGTCTGAATTGCGTCAAATAAAATTTCGTTGAATTCCAACAACCCATAGGAACAAAATATGTAAAAATATCCACAAAATGGTCCGACTCGATTTTTAACAATATCCCGTGTACTAACCCCTTTGAGGATTATCCAAAAACCGAGTTTTGACTATATCAGCTCCGATTCAGGTCTGAATTGTGTCAAATAAAATTTCGTTGAATTCCAATAACCCATAGGAACAAAATATGTAAAAATATCCACAAAATGGTCCGACTCGATTTTTAACAATATCCCGTGTACTAACCCCTTCGAGGATTATCCAAAAACCGAGTTTTGACTATATCAGCTCCGATTCAGGTCTGAATTGTGTCAAATAAAATTTCGTTGAATTCCAATAACCCATAGGAACAAAATATGTAAAAATATCCACAAAATGGTCCGACTCGATTTTTAACACTCCCGTGTACTAACCCCTTTGAGGATTATCCAAAAACCGAGTTTTGACTATATCAGCTCCGATACAGGTCTGAATTGTGTCAAAAAAAATATGGTTGAATTCCAATCACCCATAGGAACAAAATATTTAAAAATATCCTTAAAATGGTCCGAATCGATTTTTAACAATATCCCGTGTACTAACCCCTTTGAGGATTATCCCAAACCGAGTTTGACTATATCAGCTCCGATTCAGGTCTAAATTACGTCAAATAAAATTTCGTTGAATTCCAATAACCCATAGGAACAAAATATGTAAAAATATCCACAAATTGGTCCGACCCGATTTTTAACAATATCCCGTGTATTAACCCCTTTGAGAATTTTCCGAAAACTGTGTTTCGATCATATCAGCTACGATTCCGGTCCGAACTGCGTCAAATAAAATTTCGTTGAATTCCAATAACCCATAGGAACAAAATATGTAAAAATATCCACAAAATGGTCCGACTCGATTTTTAACAATATCCCGTGTACTAACCCCTTTGAGGATTATCCAAAAACCGAGTTTCGATCATATCAGCTCCGATTCCGGTCCGAACGGCGTCAAATAAAATTTTGTTGAATTCCAATAACCCATAGGAACAAAATATGTAAAAATATCCACAAAATGGTCCGACTCGATTTTTAACAATATCCCGTGTACTAACCCCTTTGAGGATTATCCAAAAACCGAGTTTTGACTATATCAGCTCCGATTTAGGTCTGAATTGTGTCAAATAAAATTTCGTTGAATTCCAATAACCCATAGGAACAAAATATGTAAAAATATCCACAAAATGGTCCGACTCGATTTTTAACAATATCCCGTGTACTAACCCCTTTGAGGATTATCCAAAAACCGAGTTTTGACTATATCAGCTCCGATTCAGGTCTGAATTGTGTCAAATAAAATTTCGTTGAATTCCAATAACCCATAAGAACAAAATATGTAAAAATATCCACAAAATGGTCCGACTCGATTTTTAACAATATCCCGTGTACTAACCCCTTCGAGGATTATCCAAAAACCGAGTTTTGACTATATCAGCTCCGATTCAGGTCTGAATTGTGTCAAATAAAATTTCGTTGAATTCCAATAACCCATAGGAACAAAATATGTAAAAATATCCACAAAATGGTCCGACTCGATTTTTAACAATATCCCTTGTACTAACCCCTTTGAGGATTATCCAAAAACCGAGTTTCGATCATATCAGCTCCGATTCCGGTCCGAACGGCGTCAAATAAAATTTTGTTGAATTCCAATAACCCATAGGAACAAAATATGTAAAAATATCCACAAAATGGTCCGACTCGATTTTTAACAATATCCCGTGTACTAACCCCTTTGAGGATTATCCAAAAACCGAGTTTTGACTATATCAGCTCCGATTCAGGTCTGAATTGTGTCAAATAAAATTTCGTTGAATTCCAATAACCCATAGGAACAAAATATGTAAAAATATCCTTAAAATGGTCCGACTCGATTTTTAACAATATCCCGTGTACTAACCACTTTGAGGATTATCCGAAAACCGAGTTTCGTTCATATCAGCTCCGATTCAGGTATGAATAGTGTCAAATAAAATTTCGTTGAATTGCAATAACCCATAGGAACAAAATATGTAAAAATATCCTTAAAATGGTCCGACTCAATTTTTAACAATATCCCGTGTACTAACCACTTTGAGGATTATCCGAAAACCGAGTTTCGATCATATCAGCTCCGATTCAGGTCTGAATTGCGTCAAATAAAATTTCGTTGAATTCCAATAACCCATAGGAACAAAATAAGTAAAAATATCCACAAAATGGTCCGACTCGATTTTTAACACTCCCGTGTACTAACCCCTTTGAGGATTATCCAAAAACCGAGTTTTGACTATATCAGCTCCGATACAGGTCTGAATTGTGTCAAATAAAATATGGTTGAATTCCAATAACCCATAGGAACAAAATATTTTAAAATATCTTTAAAATGGTCCGAATCGATTTTTAATAATATCCCGTGTACTAACCCCTTTGAGGATTATCCCAAACCGAGTTTTGACTATATCAGCTCCGATTCAGGTCTAAATTACGTCAAATAAAATTTCGTTGAATTCCAATAACCCATAGGAACAAAATATGTAAAAATATCCACAAATTGGTCCGACCCGAATTTTAACAATATCCCGTGTATTAACCCCTTTGAGAATTTTCCGAAAACTGTGTTTCGATCATATCAGCTACGATTCCGGTCCGAACTGCGTCAAATAAAATTTCGTTGAATTCCAATAACCCATAGGAACAAAATATGTAAAAATATCCACAAAATGGTCCGACTCGATTTTTAACAATATCCCGTGTACTAACCCCTTTGAGGATTATCCAAAAACCGAGTTTCGATCATATCAGCTCCGATTCCGGTCCGAACGGCGTCAAATAAAATTTTGTTGAATTCCAATAACCCATAGGAACAAAATATGTAAAAATATCCACAAAATGGTCCGACTCGATTTTTAACAATATCCCGTGTACTAACCCCTTTGAGGATTATCCAAAAACCGAGTTTTGACTATATCAGCTCCGATTCAGGTCTGAATTGTGTCAAATAAAATTTCGTTGAATTCCAATAACCCATAGGAACAAAATATGTAAAAATATCCTTAAAATTGTCCGACTTGATTTTTAACAATATCCCGTGTACTAACCACTTTGAGGATTATCCGAAAACCGAGTTTCGTTCATATCAGCTCCGATTCAGGTCTGAATTGCGTCAAATAAAATTTCGTTGAATTCCAACAACCCATAGGAACAAAATATGTAAAAATATCCACAAAATGGTCCGACTCGATTTTTAACAATATCCCGTGTACTAACCCCTTTGAGGATTATCCAAAAACCGAGTTTTGACTATATCAGCTCCGATTCAGGTCTGAATTGTGTCAAATAAAATTTCGTTGAATTCCAATAACCCATAGGAACAAAATATGTAAAAATATCCACAAAATGGTCCGACTCGATTTTTAACAATATCCCGTGTACTAACCCCTTCGAGGATTATCCAAAAACCGAGTTTTGACTATATCAGCTCCGATTCAGGTCTGAATTGTGTCAAATAAAATTTCGTTGAATTCCAATAACCCATAGGAACAAAATATGTAAAAATATCCACAAAATGGTCCGACTCGATTTTTAACACTCCCGTGTACTAACCCCTTTGAGGATTATCCAAAAATCGAGTTTTGACTATATCAGCTCCGATACAGGTCTGAATTGTGTCAAAAAAAATATGGTTGAATTCCAATCACCCATAGGAACAAAATATTTAAAAATATCCTTAAAATGGTCCGAATCGATTTTTAACAATATCCCGTGTACTAACCCCTTTGAGGATTATCCCAAACCGAGTTTGACTATATCAGCTCCGATTCAGGTCTAAATTACGTCAAATAAAATTTCGTTGAATTCCAATAACCCATAGGAACAAAATATGTAAAAATATCCACAAATTGGTCCGACCCGATTTTTAACAATATCCCGTGTATTAACCCCTTTGAGAATTTTCCGAAAACTGTGTTTCGATCATATCAGCTACGATTCCGGTCCGAACTGCGTCAAATAAAATTTCGTTGAATTCCAATAACCCATAGGAACAAAATATGTAAAAATATCCACAAAATGGTCCGACTCGATTTTTAACAATATCCCGTGTACTAACCCCTTTGAGGATTATCCAAAAACCGAGTTTCGATCATATCAGCTCCGATTCCGGTCCGAACGGCGTCAAATAAAATTTTGTTGAATTCCAATAACCCATAGGAACAAAATATGTAAAAATATCCACAAAATGGTCCGACTCGATTTTTAACAATATCCCGTGTACTAACCCCTTTGAGGATTATCCAAAAACCGAGTTTTGACTATATCAGCTCCGATTTAGGTCTGAATTGTGTCAAATAAAATTTCGTTGAATTCCAATAACCCATAGGAACAAAATATGTAAAAATATCCACAAAATGGTCCGACTCGATTTTTAACAATATCCCGTGTACTAACCCCTTTGAGGATTATCCAAAAACCGAGTTTTGACTATATCAGCTCCGATTCAGGTCTGAATTGTGTCAAATAAAATTTCGTTGAATTCCAATAACCCATAAGAACAAAATATGTAAAAATATCCACAAAATGGTCCGACTCGATTTTTAACAATATCCCGTGTACTAACCCCTTCGAGGATTATCCAAAAACCGAGTTTTGACTATATCAGCTCCGATTCAGGTCTGAATTGTGTCAAATAAAATTTCGTTGAATTCCAATAACCCATAGGAACAAAATATGTAAAAATATCCACAAAATGGTCCGACTCGATTTTTAACAATATCCCTTGTACTAACCCCTTTGAGGATTATCCAAAAACCGAGTTTCGATCATATCAGCTCCGATTCCGGTCCGAACGGCGTCAAATAAAATTTTGTTGAATTCCAATAACCCATAGGAACAAAATATGTAAAAATATCCACAAAATGGTCCGACTCGATTTTTAACAATATCCCGTGTACTAACCCCTTTGAGGATTATCCAAAAACCGAGTTTTGACTATATCAGCTCCGATTCAGGTCTGAATTGTGTCAAATAAAATTTCGTTGAATTCCAATAACCCATAGGAACAAAATATGTAAAAATATCCTTAAAATGGTCCGACTCGATTTTTAACAATATCCCGTGTACTAACCACTTTGAGGATTATCCGAAAACCGAGTTTCGTTCATATCAGCTCCGATTCAGGTATGAATAGTGTCAAATAAAATTTCGTTGAATTGCAATAACCCATAGGAACAAAATATGTAAAAATATCCTTAAAATGGTCCGACTCAATTTTTAACAATATCCCGTGTACTAACCACTTTGAGGATTATCCGAAAACCGAGTTTCGATCATATCAGCTCCGATTCAGGTCTGAATTGCGTCAAATAAAATTTCGTTGAATTCCAATAACCCATAGGAACAAAATAAGTAAAAATATCCACAAAATGGTCCGACTCGATTTTTAACACTCCCGTGTACTAACCCCTTTGAGGATTATCCAAAAACCGAGTTTTGACTATATCAGCTCCGATACAGGTCTGAATTGTGTCAAATAAAATATGGTTGAATTCCAATAACCCATAGGAACAAAATATTTTAAAATATCTTTAAAATGGTCCGAATCGATTTTTAATAATATCCCGTGTACTAACCCCTTTGAGGATTATCCCAAACCGAGTTTTGACTATATCAGCTCCGATTCAGGTCTAAATTACGTCAAATAAAATTTCGTTGAATTCCAATAACCCATAGGAACAAAATATGTAAAAATATCCACAAATTGGTCCGACCCGAATTTTAACAATATCCCGTGTATTAACCCCTTTGAGAATTTTCCGAAAACTGTGTTTCGATCATATCAGCTACGATTCCGGTCCGAACTGCGTCAAATAAAATTTCGTTGAATTCCAATAACCCATAGGAACAAAATATGTAAAAATATCCACAAAATGGTCCGACTCGATTTTTAACAATATCCCGTGTACTAACCCCTTTGAGGATTATCCAAAAACCGAGTTTCGATCATATCATCTCCGATTCCGGTCCGAACGGCGTCAAATAAAATTTTGTTGAATTCCAATAACCCATAGGAACAAAATATGTAAAAATATCCATAAAATGGTCCGACTCGATTTTTAACAATATCCCGTGTACTAACCCCTTTGAGGATTATCCAAAAACCGAGTTTTGACTATATCAGCTCCGATTCAGGTCTGAATTGTGTCAAATAAAATTTCGTTGAATTCCAATAACCCATAGGAACAAAATATGTAAAAATATCCTTAAAATTGTCCGACTTGATTTTTAACAATATCCCGTGTACTAACCACTTTGAGGATTATCCGAAAACCGAGTTTCGTTCATATCAGCTCCGATTCAGGTCTGAATTGCGTCAAATAAAATTTCGTTGAATTCCAATAACCCATAGGAACAAAATATGTAAAAATATCCACAAAATGGTCCGACTCGATTTTTAACAATATCCCTTGTACTAACCCCTTTGAGGATTATCCAAAAACCGAGTTTCGATCATATCAGCTCCGATTCCGGTCCGAACGGCGTCAAATAAAATTTTGTTGAATTCCAATAACCCATAGGAACAAAATATGTAAAAATATCCACAAAATGGTCTGACTCGATTTTTAACAATATCCCGTGTACTAACCCCTTCGAGGATTATCCAAAAACCGAGTTTTGACTATATCAGCTCCGATTCAGGTCTGAATTGTGTCAAATAAAATTTCGTTGAATTCCAATAACCCATAGGAACAAAATATGTAAAAATATCCACAAAATGGTCCGACTCGATTTTTAACACTCCCGTGTACTAACCCCTTTGAGGATTATCCAAAAACCGAGTTTTGACTATATCAGCTCCGATACAGGTCTGAATTGTGTCAAAAAAAATATGGTTGAATTCCAATCACCCATAGGAACAAAATATTTAAAAATATCCTTAAAATGGTCCGAATCGATTTTTAACAATATCCCGTGTACTAACCCCTTTGAGGATTATCCCAAACCGAGTTTGACTATATCAGCTCCGATTCAGGTCTAAATTACGTCAAATAAAATTTCGTTGAATTCCAATAACCCATAGGAACAAAATATGTAAAAATATCCACAAATTGGTCCGACCCGATTTTTAACAATATCCCGTGTATTAACCCCTTTGAGAATTTTCCGAAAACTGTGTTTCGATCATATCAGCTACGATTCCGGTCCGAACTGCGTCAAATAAAATTTCGTTGAATTCCAATAACCCATAGGAACAAAATATGTAAAAATATCCACAAAATGGTCCGACTCGATTTTTAACAATATCCCGTGTACTAACCCCTTTGAGGATTATCCAAAAACCGAGTTTCGATCATATCAGCTCCGATTCCGGTCCGAACGGCGTCAAATAAAATTTTGTTGAATTCCAATAACCCATAGGAACAAAATATGTAAAAATATCCACAAAATGGTCCGACTCGATTTTTAACAATATCCCGTGTACTAACCCCTTTGAGGATTATCCAAAAACCGAGTTTTGACTATATCAGCTCCGATTCAGGTCTGAATTGTGTCAAATAAAATTTCGTTGAATTCCAATAACCCATAGGAACAAAATATGTAAAAATATCCACAAAATGGTCCGACTCGATTTTTAACAATATCCCGTGTACTAACCCCTTTGAGGATTATCCAAAAACCGAGTTTTGACTATATCAGCTCCGATTCAGGTCTGAATTGTGTCAAATAAAATTTCGTTGAATTCCAATAACCCATAAGAACAAAATATGTAAAAATATCCACAAAATGGTCCGACTCGATTTTTAACAATATCCCGTGTACTAACCCCTTCGAGGATTATCCAAAAACCGAGTTTTGACTATATCAGCTCCGATTCAGGTCTGAATTGTGTCAAATAAAATTTCGTTGAATTCCAATAACCCATAGGAACAAAATATGTAAAAATATCCACAAAATGGTCCGACTCGATTTTTAACAATATCCCTTGTACTAACCCCTTTGAGGATTATCCAAAAACCGAGTTTCGATCATATCAGCTCCGATTCCGGTCCGAACGGCGTCAAATAAAATTTTGTTGAATTCCAATAACCCATAGGAACAAAATATGTAAAAATATCCACAAAATGGTCCGACTCGATTTTTAACAATATCCCGTGTACTAACCCCTTTGAGGATTATCCAAAAACCGAGTTTTGACTATATCAGCTCCGATTCAGGTCTGAATTGTGTCAAATAAAATTTCGTTGAATTCCAATAACCCATAGGAACAAAATATGTAAAAATATCCTTAAAATGGTCCGACTCGATTTTTAACAATATCCCGTGTACTAACCACTTTGAGGATTATCCGAAAACCGAGTTTCGATCATATCAGCTCCGATTCCGGTCCGAACGGCGTCAAATAAAATTTTGTTGAATTCCAATAACCCATAGGAACAAAATATGTAAAAATATCCACAAAATGGTCCGACTCGATTTTTAACAATATCCCGTGTACTAACCCCTTTGAGGATTATCCAAAAACCGAGTTTTGACTATATCAGCTCCGATTCAGGTCTGAATTGTGTCAAATAAAATTTCGTTGAATTCCAATAACCCATAGGAACAAAATATGTAAAAATATCCACAAAATGGTCCGACTCGATTTTTAACAATATCCCTTGTACTAACCCCTTTGAGGATTATCCAAAAACCGAGTTTCGATCATATCAGCTCCGATTCCGGTCCGAACGGCGTCAAATAAAATTTTGTTGAATTCCAATAACCCATAGGAACAAAATATGTAAAAATATCCACAAAATGGTCTGACTCGATTTTTAACAATATCCCGTGTACTAACCCCTTCGAGGATTATCCAAAAACCGAGTTTTGACTATATCAGCTCCGATTCAGGTCTGAATTGTGTCAAATAAAATTTCGTTGAATTCCAATAACCCATAGGAACAAAATATGTAAAAATATCCACAAAATGGTCCGACTCGATTTTTAACACTCCCGTGTACTAACCCCTTTGAGGATTATCCAAAAACCGAGTTTTGACTATATCAGCTCCGATACAGGTCTGAATTGTGTCAAAAAAAATATGGTTGAATTCCAATCACCCATAGGAACAAAATATTTAAAAATATCCTTAAAATGGTCCGAATCGATTTTTAACAATATCCCGTGTACTAACCCCTTTGAGGATTATCCCAAACCGAGTTTGACTATATCAGCTCCGATTCAGGTCTAAATTACGTCAAATAAAATTTCGTTGAATTCCAATAACCCATAGGAACAAAATATGTAAAAATATCCACAAATTGGTCCGACCCGATTTTTAACAATATCCCGTGTATTAACCCCTTTGAGAATTTTCCGAAAACTGTGTTTCGATCATATCAGCTACGATTCCGGTCCGAACTGCGTCAAATAAAATTTCGTTGAATTCCAATAACCCATAGGAACAAAATATGTAAAAATATCCACAAAATGGTCCGACTCGATTTTTAACAATATCCCGTGTACTAACCCCTTTGAGGATTATCCAAAAACCGAGTTTCGATCATATCAGCTCCGATTCCGGTCCGAACGGCGTCAAATAAAATTTTGTTGAATTCCAATAACCCATAGGAACAAAATATGTAAAAATATCCACAAAATGGTCCGACTCGATTTTTAACAATATCCCGTGTACTAACCCCTTTGAGGATTATCCAAAAACCGAGTTTTGACTATATCAGCTCCGATTCAGGTCTGAATTGTGTCAAATAAAATTTCGTTGAATTCCAATAACCCATAGGAACAAAATATGTAAAAATATCCACAAAATGGTCCGACTCGATTTTTAACAATATCCCGTGTACTAACCCCTTTGAGGATTATCCAAAAACCGAGTTTTGACTATATCAGCTCCGATTCAGGTCTGAATTGTGTCAAATAAAATTTCGTTGAATTCCAATAACCCATAAGAACAAAATATGTAAAAATATCCACAAAATGGTCCGACTCGATTTTTAACAATATCCCGTGTACTAACCCCTTCGAGGATTATCCAAAAACCGAGTTTTGACTATATCAGCTCCGATTCAGGTCTGAATTGTGTCAAATAAAATTTCGTTGAATTCCAATAACCCATAGGAACAAAATATGTAAAAATATCCACAAAATGGTCCGACTCGATTTTTAACAATATCCCGTGTACTAACCCCTTTGAGGATTATCCAAAAACCGAGTTTTGACTATATCAGCTCCGATTCAGGTCTGAATTGTGTCAAATAAAATTTCGTTGAATTCCAATAACCCATAAGAACAAAATATGTAAAAATATCCACAAAATGGTCCGACTCGATTTTTAACAATATCCCGTGTACTAACCCCTTCGAGGATTATCCAAAAACCGAGTTTTGACTATATCAGCTCCGATTCAGGTCTGAATTGTGTCAAATAAAATTTCGTTGAATTCCAATAACCCATAGGAACAAAATATGTAAAAATATCCACAAAATGGTCCGACTCGATTTTTAACAATATCCCTTGTACTAACCCCTTTGAGGATTATCCAAAAACCGAGTTTCGATCATATCAGCTCCGATTCCGGTCCGAACGGCGTCAAATAAAATTTTGTTGAATTCCAATAACCCATAGGAACAAAATATGTAAAAATATCCACAAAATGGTCCGACTCGATTTTTAACAATATCCCGTGTACTAACCCCTTTGAGGATTATCCAAAAACCGAGTTTTGACTATATCAGCTCCGATTCAGGTCTGAATTGTGTCAAATAAAATTTCGTTGAATTCCAATAACCCATAGGAACAAAATATGTAAAAATATCCTTAAAATGGTCCGACTCGATTTTTAACAATATCCCGTGTACTAACCACTTTGAGGATTATCCGAAAACCGAGTTTCGTTCATATCAGCTCCGATTCAGGTATGAATAGTGTCAAATAAAATTTCGTTGAATTGCAATAACCCATAGGAACAAAATATGTAAAAATATCCTTAAAATGGTCCGACTTAATTTTTAACAATATCCCGTGTACTAACCACTTTGAGGATTATCCGAAAACCGAGTTTCGATCATATCAGCTCCGATTCAGGTCTGAATTGCGTCAAATAAAATTTCGTTGAATTCCAATAACCCATAGGAACAAAATATGTAAAAATATCCACAAAATGGTCCGACTCGATTTTTAACACTCCCGTGTACTAACCCCTTTGAGAATTATCCAAAAACCGAGTTTTGACTATATCAGCTCCGATACAGGTCTGAATTGTGTCAAATAAAATATGGTTGAATTCCAATAACCCATAGGAACAAAATATTTTAAAATATCTTTAAAATGGTCCGAATCGATTTTTAATAATATCCCGTGTACTAACCCCTTTGAGGATTATCCCAAACCGAGTTTTGACTATATCAGCTCCGATTCAGGTCTAAATTACGTCAAATAAAATTTCGTTGAATTCCAATAACCCATAGGAACAAAATATGTAAAAATATCCACAAATTGGTCCGACCCGAATTTTAACAATATCCCGTGTATTAACCCCTTTGAGAATTTTCCGAAAACTGTGTTTCGATCATATCAGCTACGATTCCGGTCCGAACTGCGTCAAATAAAATTTCGTTGAATTCCAATAACCCATAGGAACAAAATATGTAAAAATATCCACAAAATGGTCCGACTCGATTTTTAACAATATCCCGTGTACTAACCCCTTTGAGGATTATCCAAAAACCGAGTTTCGATCATATCAGCTCCGATTCCGGTCCGAACGGCGTCAAATAAAATTTTGTTGAATTCCAATAACCCATAGGAACAAAATATGTAAAAATATCCATAAAATGGTCCGACTCGATTTTTAACAATATCCCGTGTACTAACCCCTTTGAGGATTATCCAAAAACCGAGTTTTGACTATATCAGCTCCGATTCAGGTCTGAATTGTGTCAAATAAAATTTCGTTGAATTCCAATAACCCATAGGAACAAAATATGTAAAAATATCCTTAAAATTGTCCGACTTGATTTTTAACAATATCCCGTGTACTAACCACTTTGAGGATTATCCGAAAACCGAGTTTCGTTCATATCAGCTCCGATTCAGGTCTGAATTGCGTCAAATAAAATTTCGTTGAATTCCAATAACCCATAGGAACAAAATATGTAAAAATATCCACAAAATGGTCCGACTCGATTTTTAACAATATCCCTTGTACTAACCCCTTTGAGGATTATCCAAAAACCGAGTTTCGATCATATCAGCTCCGATTCCGGTCCGAACGGCATCAAATAAAATTTTGTTGAATTCCAATAACCCATAGGAACAAAATATGTAAAAATATCCTTAAAATGGTCCGACTCAATTTTTAACAATATCCCGTGTACTAACCCCTTTGAGGATTATCCAAAAACCGAGTTTTGACTATATCAGCTCCGATTCAGGTCTGAATTACGTCAAATAAAATTTCGTTGAATTCCAATAACCCATAGGAACAAAATATGTAAAAATATCCACAAATTGGTCTGACCCGATTTTTAGCAATATCCCGTGTATTAACCCCTTTGAGAATTTTCCGAAAACTGTGTTTCGATCATATCAGCTACGATTCCGGTCCGATCTGCGTCAAATAAAATTTCGTTGAATTCCAATAACCCATAGGAACAAAATATGTAAAAATATCCACAAAATGGTCCGACTCGATTTTTAACAATATCCCGTGTACTAACCCCTTTGAGGATTATCCAAAAACCGAGTTTTGACTATATCAGCTCCGATTCAGGTCTGAATTGTGTCAAATAAAATTTCGTTGAATTCCAATAACCCATAGGAACAAAATATGTAAAAATATCCACAAAATGGTCCGACTCGATTTTTAACAATATCCCGTGTACTAACCCCTTTGAGGATTATCCAAAAACCGAGTTTTGACTATATCAGCTCCGATTCAGGTCTGAATTGTGTCAAATAAAATTTCGTTGAATTCCAATAACCCATAGGAACAAAATATGTAAAAATATCCTTAAAATGGTCCGACTCGATTTTTAACAATATCCCGTGTACTAACCACTTTGAGGATTATCCGAAAACCGAGTTTCGTTCATATCAGCTCCGATTCAGGTATGAATAGTGTCAAATAAAATTTCGTTGAATTGCAATAACCCATAGGAACAAAATATGTAAAAATATCCTTAAAATGGTCCGACTCAATTTTTAACAATATCCCGTGTACTAACCACTTTGAGGATTATCCGAAAACCGAGTTTCGATCATATCAGCTCCGATTCAGGTCTGAATTGCGTCAAATAAAATTTCGTTGAATTCCAATAACCCATAGGAACAAAATATGTAAAAATATCCACAAAATGGTCCGACTCGATTTTTAACACTCCCGTGTACTAACCCCTTTGAGGATTATCCAAAAACCGAGTTTTGACTATATCAGCTCCGATACAGGTCTGAATTGTGTCAAATAAAATATGGTTGAATTCCAATAACCCATAGGAACAAAATATTTTAAAATATCTTTAAAATGGTCCGAATCGATTTTTAATAATATCCCGTGTACTAACCCCTTTGAGGATTATCCCAAACCGAGTTTTGACTATATCAGCTCCGATTCAGGTCTAAATTACGTCAAATAAAATTTCGTTGAATTCCAATAACCCATAGGAACAAAATATGTAAAAATATCCACAAATTGGTCCGACCCGAATTTTAACAATATCCCGTGTATTAACCCCTTTGAGAATTTTCCGAAAACTGTGTTTCGATCATATCAGCTACGATTCCGGTCCGAACTGCGTCAAATAAAATTTCGTTGAATTCCAATAACCCATAGGAACAAAATATGTAAAAATATCCACAAAATGGTCCGACTCGATTTTTAACAATATCCCGTGTACTAACCCCTTTGAGGATTATCCAAAAACCGAGTTTCGATCATATCAGCTCCGATTCCGGTCCGAACGGCGTCAAATAAAATTTTGTTGAATTCCAATAACCCATAGGAACAAAATATGTAAAAATATCCATAAAATGGTCCGACTCGATTTTTAACAATATCCCGTGTACTAACCCCTTTGAGGATTATCCAAAAACCGAGTTTTGACTATATCAGCTCCGATTCAGGTCTGAATTGTGTCAAATAAAATTTCGTTGAATTCCAATAACCCATAGGAACAAAATATGTAAAAATATCCTTAAAATTGTCCGACTTGATTTTTAACAATATCCCGTGTACTAACCACTTTGAGGATTATCCGAAAACCGAGTTTCGTTCATATCAGCTCCGATTCAGGTCTGAATTGCGTCAAATAAAATTTCGTTGAATTCCAATAACCCATAGGAACAAAATATGTAAAAATATCCACAAAATGGTCCGACTCGATTTTTAACAATATCCCTTGTACTAACCCCTTTGAGGATTATCCAAAAACCGAGTTTCGATCATATCAGCTCCGATTCCGGTCCGAACGGCGTCAAATAAAATTTTGTTGAATTCCAATAACCCATAGGAACAAAATATGTAAAAATATCCTTAAAATGGTCCGACTCAATTTTTAACAATATCCCGTGTACTAACCCCTTTGAGGATTATCCAAAAACCGAGTTTTGACTATATCAGCTCCGATTCAGGTCTGAATTACGTCAAATAAAATTTCGTTGAATTCCAATAACCCATAGGAACAAAATATGTAAAAATATCCACAAATTGGTCTGACCCGATTTTTAGCAATATCCCGTGTATTAACCCCTTTGAGAATTTTCCGAAAACTGTGTTTCGATCATATCAGCTACGATTCCGGTCCGATCTGCGTCAAATAAAATTTCGTTGAATTCCAATAACCCATAGGAACAAAATATGTAAAAATATCCACAAAATGGTCCGACTCGATTTTTAACAATATCCCGTGTACTAACCCCTTTGAGGATTATCCAAAAACCGAGTTTTGACTATATCAGCTCCGATTCAGGTCTGAATTGTGTCAAATAAAATTTCGTTGAATTCCAATAACCCATAGGAACAAAATATGTAAAAATATCCACAAAATGGTCCGACTCGATTTTTAACAATATCCCGTGTACTAACCCCTTCGAGGATTATCCAAAAACCGAGTTTTGACTATATCAGCTCCGATTCAGGTCTGAATTGTGTCAAATAAAATTTCGTTGAATTCCAATAACCCATAGGAACAAAATATGTAAAAATATCCACAAAATGGTCCGACTCGATTTTTAACAATATCCCGTGTACTAACCCCTTTGAGGATTATCCAAAAACCGAGTTTCGACTATATCAGCTCCGATTCAGGTCTGAATTGTGTCAAATAAAATTTTGTTGAATTCCAATAACCCATAGGAACAAAATATGTAAAAATATCCACAAAATGGTCCGACTCGATTTTTAACAATATCCCGTGTACTAACCCCTTTGAGGATTATCCAAAAACCGAGTTTTGACTATATCAGCTCCGATTCAGGTCTGAATTGTGTCAAATAAAATTTCGTTGAATTCCAATAACCCATAGGAACAAAATATGTAAAAATATCCTTAAAATGGTCCGACTCGATTTTTAACAATATCCCGTGTACTAACCACTTTGAGGATTATCCGAAAACCGAGTTTCGTTCATATCAGCTCCGATTCAGGTATGAATAGTGTCAAATAAAATTTCGTTGAATTGCAATAACCCATAGGAACAAAATATGTAAAAATATCCTTAAAATGGTCCGACTCGATTTTTAACAATATCCCGTGTACTAACCACTTTGAGGATTATCCGAAAACCGAGTTTCGATCATATCAGCTCCGATTCAGGTCTGAATTGCGTCAAAAAAAATTTCGTTGAATTCCAATAACCCATAGGAACAAAATATGTAAAAATATCCACAAAATGGTCCGACTCGATTTTTAACACTCCCGTGTACTAACCCCTTTGAGGATTATCCAAAAACCGAGTTTTGACTATATCAGCTCCGATACAGGTCTGAATTGTGTCAAATAAAATATGGTTGAATTCCAATAACCCATAGGAACAAAATATTTTAAAATATCCTTAAAATGGTCCGAATCGATTTTTAACAATATCCCGTGTACTAACCCCTTTGAGGATTATCCCAAACCGAGTTTTGACTATATCAGCTCCGATTCAGGTCTAAATTACGTCAAATAAAATTTCGTTGAATTCCAATAACCCATAGGAACAAAATATGTAAAAATATCCACAAATTGGTCCGACCCGAATTTTAACAATATCCCGTGTATTAACCCCTTTGAGAATTTTCCGAAAACTGTGTTTCGATCATATCAGCTACGATTCCGGTCCGAACTGCGTCAAATAAAATTTCGTTGAATTCCAATAACCCATAGGAACAAAATATGTAAAAATATCCACAAAATGGTCCGACTCGATTTTTAACAATATCCCGTGTACTAACCCCTTTGAGGATTATCCAAAAACCGAGTTTCGATCATATCAGCTCCGATTCCGGTCCGAACGGCGTCAAATAAAATTTCGTTGAATTCCAATAACCCAAAGGAACAAAATATGTAAAAATATCCTTAAAATGGTCCGACTCAATTTTTAACAATATCCCGTGTACTAACCCCTTTGAGGATTATCCAAAAACCGAGTTTTGACTATATCAGCTCCGATTCAGGTCTAAATTACGTCAAATAAAATTTCGTTGAATTCCAATAACCCATAGGAACAAAATATGTAAAAATATCCACAAATTGGTCTGACCCGATTTTTAGCAATATCCCGTGTATTAACCCCTTTGAGAATTTTCCGAAAACTGTGTTTCGATCATATCAGCTACGATTCCGGTCCGATCTGCGTCAAATAAAATTTCGTTGAATTCCAATAACCCATAGGAACAAAATATGTAAAAATATCCACAAAATGGTCCGACTCGATTTTTAACAATATCCCGTGTACTAACCCCTTTGAGGATTATCCAAAAACCGAGTTTTGACTATATCAGCTCCGATTCAGGTCTGAATTGTGTCAAATAAAATTTCGTTGAATTCCAATAACCCATAGGAACAAAATATGTAAAAATATCCACAAAATGGTCCGACTCGATTTTTAACAATATCCCGTGTACTAACCCCTTCGAGGATTATCCAAAAACCGAGTTTTGACTATATCAGCTCCGATTCAGGTCTGAATTGTGTCAAATAAAATTTCGTTGAATTCCAATAACCCATAGGAACAAAATATGTAAAAATATCCTTAAAATTGTCCGACTTGATTTTTAACAATATCCCGTGTACTAACCACTTTGAGGATTATCCGAAAACCGAGTTTCGTTCATATCAGCTCCGATTCAGGTCTGAATTGCGTCAAATAAAATTTCGTTGAATTCCAATAACCCATAGGAACAAAATATGTAAAAATATCCACAAAATGGTCCGACTCGATTTTTAACAATATCCCTTGTACTAACCCCTTTGAGGATTATCCAAAAACCGAGTTTCGATCATATCAGCTCCGATTCCGGTCCGAACGGCGTCAAATAAAATTTTGTTGAATTCCAATAACCCATAGGAACAAAATATGTAAAAATATCCTTAAAATGGTCCGACTCAATTTTTAACAATATCCCGTGTACTAACCCCTTTGAGGATTATCCAAAAACCGAGTTTTGACTATATCAGCTCCGATTCAGGTCTGAATTACGTCAAATAAAATTTCGTTGAATTCCAATAACCCATAGGAACAAAATATGTAAAAATATCCACAAATTGGTCTGACCCGATTTTTAGCAATATCCCGTGTATTAACCCCTTTGAGAATTTTCCGAAAACTGTGTTTCGATCATATCAGCTACGATTCCGGTCCGATCTGCGTCAAATAAAATTTCGTTGAATTCCAATAACCCATAGGAACAAAATATGTAAAAATATCCACAAAATGGTCCGACTCGATTTTTAACAATATCCCGTGTACTAACCCCTTTGAGGATTATCCAAAAACCGAGTTTTGACTATATCAGCTCCGATTCAGGTCTGAATTGTGTCAAATAAAATTTCGTTGAATTCCAATAACCCATAGGAACAAAATATGTAAAAATATCCACAAAATGGTCCGACTCGATTTTTAACAATATCCCGTGTACTAACCCCTTCGAGGATTATCCAAAAACCGAGTTTTGACTATATCAGCTCCGATTCAGGTCTGAATTGTGTCAAATAAAATTTCGTTGAATTCCAATAACCCATAGGAACAAAATATGTAAAAATATCCACAAAATGGTCCGACTCGATTTTTAACAATATCCCGTGTACTAACCCCTTTGAGGATTATCCAAAAACCGAGTTTCGACTATATCAGCTCCGATTCAGGTCTGAATTGTGTCAAATAAAATTTTGTTGAATTCCAATAACCCATAGGAACAAAATATGTAAAAATATCCACAAAATGGTCCGACTCGATTTTTAACAATATCCCGTGTACTAACCCCTTTGAGGATTATCCAAAAACCGAGTTTTGACTATATCAGCTCCGATTCAGGTCTGAATTGTGTCAAATAAAATTTCGTTGAATTCCAATAACCCATAGGAACAAAATATGTAAAAATATCCTTAAAATGGTCCGACTCGATTTTTAACAATATCCCGTGTACTAACCACTTTGAGGATTATCCGAAAACCGAGTTTCGTTCATATCAGCTCCGATTCAGGTATGAATAGTGTCAAATAAAATTTCGTTGAATTGCAATAACCCATAGGAACAAAATATGTAAAAATATCCTTAAAATGGTCCGACTCGATTTTTAACAATATCCCGTGTACTAACCACTTTGAGGATTATCCGAAAACCGAGTTTCGATCATATCAGCTCCGATTCAGGTCTGAATTGCGTCAAAAAAAATTTCGTTGAATTCCAATAACCCATAGGAACAAAATATGTAAAAATATCCACAAAATGGTCCGACTCGATTTTTAACACTCCCGTGTACTAACCCCTTTGAGGATTATCCAAAAACCGAGTTTTGACTATATCAGCTCCGATACAGGTCTGAATTGTGTCAAATAAAATATGGTTGAATTCCAATAACCCATAGGAACAAAATATTTTAAAATATCCTTAAAATGGTCCGAATCGATTTTTAACAATATCCCGTGTACTAACCCCTTTGAGGATTATCCCAAACCGAGTTTTGACTATATCAGCTCCGATTCAGGTCTAAATTACGTCAAATAAAATTTCGTTGAATTCCAATAACCCATAGGAACAAAATATGTAATAATATCCACAAATTGGTCCGACCCGAATTTTAACAATATCCCGTGTATACCCCTTTGAGAATTTTCCGAAAACTGTGTTTCGATCATATCACTTACGATTCCGGTCCGAACTGCGTCAAATAAAATTTCGTTGAATTCCAATAACCCATAGGAACAAAATATGTAAAAATATCCACAAAATGGTCCGACTCGATTTTTAACAATATCCCGTGTACTAACCCCTTTGAGGATTATCCAAAAACCGAGTTTCGATCATATCAGCTCCGATTCCGGTCCGAACGGCGTCAAATAAAATTTCGTTGAATTCCAATAACCCAAAGGAACAAAATATGTAAAAATATCCTTAAAATGGTCCGACTCAATTTTTAACAATATCCCGTGTACTAACCCCTTTGAGGATTATCCAAAAACCGAGTTTTGACTATATCAGCTCCGATTCAGGTCTAAATTACGTCAAATAAAATTTCGTTGAATTCCAATAACCCATAGGAACAAAATATGTAAAAATATCCACAAATTGGTCTGACCCGATTTTTAGCAATATCCCGTGTATTAACCCCTTTGAGAATTTTCCGAAAACTGTGTTTCGATCATATCAGCTACGATTCCGGTCCGATCTGCGTCAAATAAAATTTCGTTGAATTCCAATAACCCATAGGAACAAAATATGTAAAAATATCCACAAAATGGTCCGACTCGATTTTTAACAATATCCCGTGTACTAACCCCTTTGAGGATTATCCAAAAACCGAGTTTTGACTATATCAGCTCCGATTCAGGTCTGAATTGTGTCAAATAAAATTTCGTTGAATTCCAATAACCCATAGGAACAAAATATGTAAAAATATCCACAAAATGGTCCGACTCGATTTTTAACAATATCCCGTGTACTAACCCCTTCGAGGATTATCCAAAAACCGAGTTTTGACTATATCAGCTCCGATTCAGGTCTGAATTGTGTCAAATAAAATTTCGTTGAATTCCAATAACCCATAGGAACAAAATATGTAAAAATATCCACAAAATGGTCCGACTCGATTTTTAACAATATCCCGTGTACTAACCCCTTTGAGGATTATCCAAAAACCGAGTTTCGACTATATCAGCTCCGATTCAGGTCTGAATTGTGTCAAATAAAATTTTGTTGAATTCCAATAACCCATAGGAACAAAATATGTAAAAATATCCACAAAATGGTCCGACTCGATTTTTAACAATATCCCGTGTACTAACCCCTTTGAGGATTATCCAAAAACCGAGTTTTGACTATATCAGCTCCGATTCAGGTCTGAATTGTGTCAAATAAAATTTCGTTGAATTCCAATAACCCATAGGAACAAAATATGTAAAAATATCCTTAAAATGGTCCGACTCGATTTTTAACAATATCCCGTGTACTAACCACTTTGAGGATTATCCGAAAACCGAGTTTCGTTCATATCAGCTCCGATTCAGGTATGAATAGTGTCAAATAAAATTTCGTTGAATTGCAATAACCCATAGGAACAAAATATGTAAAAATATCCTTAAAATGGTCCGACTCGATTTTTAACAATATCCCGTGTACTAACCACTTTGAGGATTATCCGAAAACCGAGTTTCGATCATATCAGCTCCGATTCAGGTCTGAATTGCGTCAAATAAAATTTCGTTGAATTCCAATAACCCATAGGAACAAAATATGTAAAAATATCCACAAAATGGTCCGACTCGATTTTTAACACTCCCGTGTACTAACCCCTTTGAGGATTATCCAAAAACCGAGTTTTGACTATATCAGCTCCGATACAGGTCTGAATTGTGTCAAATAAAATATGGTTGAATTCCAATAACCCATAGGAACAAAATATTTTAAAATATCCTTAAAATGGTCCGAATCGATTTTTAACAATATCCCGTGTACTAACCCCTTTGAGGATTATCCCAAACCGAGTTTTGACTATATCAGCTCCGATTCAGGTCTAAATTACGTCAAATAAAATTTCGTTGAATTCCAATAACCCATAGGAACAAAATATGTAAAAATATCCACAAATTGGTCCGACCCGAATTTTAACAATATCCCGTGTATTAACCCCTTTGAGAATTTTCCGAAAACTGTGTTTCGATCATATCAGCTACGATTCCGGTCCGAACTGCGTCAAATAAAATTTCGTTGAATTCCAATAACCCATAGGAACAAAATATGTAAAAATATCCTTAAAATGGTCCGACTCGATTTTTAACAATATCCCGTGTACTAACCACTTTGAGGATTATCCGAAAACCGAGTTTCGATCATATCAGCTCCGATTCAGGTCTGAATTGCGTCAAATAAAATTTCGTTGAATTCCAATAACCCATAGGAACAAAATATGTAAAAATATCCACAAAATGGTCCGACTCGATTTTTAACACTCCCGTGTACTAACCCCTTTGAGGATTATCCAAAAACCGAGTTTTGACTATATCAGCTCCGATACAGGTCTGAATTGTGTCAAATAAAATATGGTTGAATTCCAATAACCCATAGGAACAAAATATTTTAAAATATCCTTAAAATGGTCCGAATCGATTTTTAACAATATCCCGTGTACTAACCCCTTTGAGGATTATCCCAAACCGAGTTTTGACTATATCAGCTCCGATTCAGGTCTAAATTACGTCAAATAAAATTTCGTTGAATTCCAATAACCCATAGGAACAAAATATGTAAAAATATCCACAAATTGGTCCGACCCGAATTTTAACAATATCCCGTGTATTAACCCCTTTGAGAATTTTCCGAAAACTGTGTTTCGATCATATCAGCTACGATTCCGGTCCGAACTGCGTCAAATAAAATTTCGTTGAATTCCAATAACCCATAGGAACAAAATATGTAAAAATATCCACAAAATGGTCCGACTCGATTTTTAACAATATCCCGTGTACTAACCCCTTTGAGGATTATCCAAAAACCGAGTTTCGATCATATCAGCTCCGATTCCGGTCCGAACGGCGTCAAATAAAATTTCGTTGAATTCCAATAACCCAAAGGAACAAAATATGTAAAAATATCCTTAAAATGGTCCGACTCAATTTTTAACAATATCCCGTGTACTAACCCCTTTGAGGATTATCCAAAAACCGAGTTTTGACTATATCAGCTCCGATTCAGGTCTAAATTACGTCAAATAAAATTTCGTTGAATTCCAATAACCCATAGGAACAAAATATGTAAAAATATCCACAAATTGGTCTGACCCGATTTTTAGCAATATCCCGTGTATTAACCCCTTTGAGAATTTTCCGAAAACTGTGTTTCGATCATATCAGCTACGATTCCGGTCCGATCTGCGTCAAATAAAATTTCGTTGAATTCCAATAACCCATAGGAACAAAATATGTAAAAATATCCACAAAATGGTCCGACTCGATTTTTAACAATATCCCGTGTACTAACCCCTTTGAGGATTATCCAAAAACCGAGTTTTGACTATATCAGCTCCGATTCAGGTCTGAATTGTGTCAAATAAAATTTCGTTGAATTCCAATAACCCATAGGAACAAAATATGTAAAAATATCCACAAAATGGTCCGACTCGATTTTTAACAATATCCCGTGTACTAACCCCTTCGAGGATTATCCAAAAACCGAGTTTTGACTATATCAGCTCCGATTCAGGTCTGAATTGTGTCAAATAAAATTTCGTTGAATTCCAATAACCCATAGGAACAAAATATGTAAAAATATCCACAAAATGGTCCGACTCGATTTTTAACAATATCCCGTGTACTAACCCCTTTGAGGATTATCCAAAAACCGAGTTTCGACTATATCAGCTCCGATTCAGGTCTGAATTGTGTCAAATAAAATTTTGTTGAATTCCAATAACCCATAGGAACAAAATATGTAAAAATATCCACAAAATGGTCCGACTCGATTTTTAACAATATCCCGTGTACTAACCCCTTTGAGGATTATCCAAAAACCGAGTTTTGACTATATCAGCTCCGATTCAGGTCTGAATTGTGTCAAATAAAATTTCGTTGAATTCCAATAACCCATAGGAACAAAATATGTAAAAATATCCTTAAAATGGTCCGACTCGATTTTTAACAATATCCCGTGTACTAACCACTTTGAGGATTATCCGAAAACCGAGTTTCGTTCATATCAGCTCCGATTCAGGTATGAATAGTGTCAAATAAAATTTCGTTGAATTGCAATAACCCATAGGAACAAAATATGTAAAAATATCCTTAAAATGGTCCGACTCGATTTTTAACAATATCCCGTGTACTAACCACTTTGAGGATTATCCGAAAACCGAGTTTCGATCATATCAGCTCCGATTCAGGTCTGAATTGCGTCAAATAAAATTTCGTTGAATTCCAATAACCCATAGGAACAAAATATGTAAAAATATCCACAAAATGGTCCGACTCGATTTTTAACAATATCCCGTGTACTAACCCCTTTGAGGATTATCCAAAAACCGAGTTTCGACTATATCAGCTCCGATTCAGGTCTGAATTGTGTCAAATAAAATTTTGTTGAATTCCAATAACCCATAGGAACAAAATATGTAAAAATATCCACAAAATGGTCCGACTCGATTTTTAACAATATCCCGTGTACTAACCCCTTTGAGGATTATCCAAAAACCGAGTTTTGACTATATCAGCTCCGATTCAGGTCTGAATTGTGTCAAATAAAATTTCGTTGAATTCCAATAACCCATAGGAACAAAATATGTAAAAATATCCTTAAAATGGTCCGACTCGATTTTTAACAATATCCCGTGTACTAACCACTTTGAGGATTATCCGAAAACCGAGTTTCGTTCATATCAGCTCCGATTCAGGTATGAATAGTGTCAAATAAAATTTCGTTGAATTGCAATAACCCATAGGAACAAAATATGTAAAAATATCCTTAAAATGGTCCGACTCGATTTTTAACAATATCCCGTGTACTAACCACTTTGAGGATTATCCGAAAACCGAGTTTCGATCATATCAGCTCCGATTCAGGTCTGAATTGCGTCAAATAAAATTTCGTTGAATTCCAATAACCCATAGGAACAAAATATGTAAAAATATCCACAAAATGGTCCGACTCGATTTTTAACACTCCCGTGTACTAACCCCTTTGAGGATTATCCAAAAACCGAGTTTTGACTATATCAGCTCCGATACAGGTCTGAATTGTGTCAAATAAAATATGGTTGAATTCCAATAACCCATAGGAACAAAATATTTTAAAATATCCTTAAAATGGTCCGAATCGATTTTTAACAATATCCCGTGTACTAACCCCTTTGAGGATTATCCCAAACCGAGTTTTGACTATATCAGCTCCGATTCAGGTCTAAATTACGTCAAATAAAATTTCGTTGAATTCCAATAACCCATAGGAACAAAATATGTAAAAATATCCACAAATTGGTCCGACCCGAATTTTAACAATATCCCGTGTATTAACCCCTTTGAGAATTTTCCGAAAACTGTGTTTCGATCATATCAGCTACGATTCCGGTCCGAACTGCGTCAAATAAAATTTCGTTGAATTCCAATAACCCATAGGAACAAAATATGTAAAAATATCCTTAAAATGGTCCGACTCGATTTTTAACAATATCCCGTGTACTAACCACTTTGAGGATTATCCGAAAACCGAGTTTCGATCATATCAGCTCCGATTCAGGTCTGAATTGCGTCAAATAAAATTTCGTTGAATTCCAATAACCCATAGGAACAAAATATGTAAAAATATCCACAAAATGGTCCGACTCGATTTTTAACACTCCCGTGTACTAACCCCTTTGAGGATTATCCAAAAACCGAGTTTTGACTATATCAGCTCCGATACAGGTCTGAATTGTGTCAAATAAAATATGGTTGAATTCCAATAACCCATAGGAACAAAATATTTTAAAATATCCTTAAAATGGTCCGAATCGATTTTTAACAATATCCCGTGTACTAACCCCTTTGAGGATTATCCCAAACCGAGTTTTGACTATATCAGCTCCGATTCAGGTCTAAATTACGTCAAATAAAATTTCGTTGAATTCCAATAACCCATAGGAACAAAATATGTAAAAATATCCACAAATTGGTCCGACCCAAATTTTAACAATATCCCGTGTATTAACCCCTTTGAGAATTTTCCGAAAACTGTGTTTCGATCATATCAGCTACGATTCCGGTCCGAACTGCGTCAAATAAAATTTCGTTGAATTCCAATAACCCATAGGAACAAAATATGTAAAAATATCCACAAAATGGTCCGACTCGATTTTTAACAATATCCCGTGTACTAACCCCTTTGAGGATTATCCAAAAACCGAGTTTCGATCATATCAGCTCCGATTCCGGTCCGAACGGCGTCAAATAAAATTTCGTTGAATTCCAATAACCCAAAGGAACAAAATATGTAAAAATATCCTTAAAATGGTCCGACTCAATTTTTAACAATATCCCGTGTACTAACCCCTTTGAGGATTATCCAAAAACCGAGTTTTGACTATATCAGCTCCGATTCAGGTCTAAATTACGTCAAATAAAATTTCGTTGAATTCCAATAACCCATAGGAACAAAATATGTAAAAATATCCACAAATTGGTATGACCCGATTTTTAGCAATATCCCGTGTATTAACCCCTTTGAGAATTTTCCGAAAACTGTGTTTCGATCATATCAGCTACGATTCCGGTCCGATCTGCGTCAAATAAAATTTCGTTGAATTCCAATAACCCATAGGAACAAAATATGTAAAAATATCCACAAAATGGTCCGACTCGATTTTTAACAATATCCCGTGTACTAACCCCTTTGAGGATTATCCAAAAACCGAGTTTTGACTATATCAGCTCCGATTCAGGTCTGAATTGTGTCAAATAAAATTTCGTTGAATTCCAATAACCCATAGGAACAAAATATGTAAAAATATCCACAAAATGGTCCGACTCGATTTTTAACAATATCCCGTGTACTAACCCCTTTGAGGATTATCCAAAAACCGAGTTTTGACTATATCAGCTCCGATTCAGGTCTGAATTGTGTCAAATAAAATTTCGTTGAATTCCAATAACCCATAGGAACAAAATATGTAAAAATATCCACAAAATGGTCCGACTCGATTTTTAACAATATCCCGTGTACTAACCCCTTCGAGGATTATCCAAAAACCGAGTTTTGACTATATCAGCTCCGATTCAGGTCTGAATTGTGTCAAATAAAATTTCGTTGAATTCCAATAACCCATAGGAACAAAATATGTAAAAATATCCACAAAATGGTCCGACTCGATTTTTAACAATATCCCGTGTACTAACCCCTTCGAGGATTATCCAAAAACCGAGTTTTGACTATATCAGCTCCGATTCAGGTCTGAATTGTGTCAAATAAAATTTTGTTGAATTCCAATAACCCATAGGAACAAAATATGTAAAAATATCCACAAAATGGTCCGACTCGATTTTTAACAATATCCCGTGTACTAACCCCTTTGAGGATTATCCAAAAACCGAGTTTCGATCATATCAGCTCCGATTCCGGTCCGAACGGCGTCAAATAAAATTTCGTTGAATTCCAATAACCCATAGGAACAAAATATGTAAAAATATCCTTAAAATGGTCCGACTCAATTTTTAACAATATCCCGTGTACTAACCCCTTTGAGGATTATCCAAAAACCGAGTTTTGACTATATCAGCTCCGATTCAGGTCTAAATTACGTCAAATAAAATTTCGTTGAATTCCAATAACCCATAGGAACAAAATATGTAAAAATATCCACAAATTGGTCTGACCCGATTTTTAGCAATATCCCGTGTATTAACCCCTTTGAGAATTTTCCGAAAACTGTGTTTCGATTATATCAGCTACGATTCCGGTCCGATCTGCGTCAAATAAAATTTCGTTGAATTCCAATAACCCATAGGAACAAAATATGTAAAAATATCCACAAAATGGTCCGACTCGATTTTTAACAATATCCCGTGTACTAACCCCTTTGAGGATTATCCAAAAACCGAGTTTTGACTATATCAGCTCCGATTCAGGTCTGAATTGTGTCAAATAAAATTTTGTTGAATTCCAATAACCCATAGGAACAAAATATGTAAAAATATCCACAAAATGGTCCGACTCGATTTTTAACAATATCCCGTGTACTAACCCCTTTGAGGATTATCCAAAAACCGAGTTTTGACTATATCAGCTCCGATTCAGGTCTGAATTGTGTCAAATAAAATTTCGTTGAATTCCAATAACCCATAGGAACAAAATATGTAAAAATATCCACAAAATGGTCCGACTCGATTTTTAACAATATCCCGTGTACTAACCCCTTCGAGGATTATCCAAAAACCGAGTTTTGACTATATCAGCTCCGATTCAGGTCTGAATTGTGTCAAATAAAATTTCGTTGAATTCCAATAACCCATAGGAACAAAATATGTAAAAATATCCACAAAATGGTCCGACTCGATTTTTAACAATATCCCGTGTACTAACCCCTTCGAGGATTATCCAAAAACCGAGTTTTGACTATATCAGCTCCGATTCAGGTCTGAATTGTGTCAAATAAAATTTTGTTGAATTCCAATAACCCATAGGAACAAAATATGTAAAAATATCCACAAAATGGTCCGACTCGATTTTTAACAATATCCCGTGTACTAATCCCTTTGAGGATTATCCAAAAACCGAGTTTTGACTATATCAGCTCCGATTCAGGTCTGAATTGTGTCAAATAAAATTTCGTTGAATTCCAATAACCCATAGGAACAAAATATGTAAAAATATCCTTAAAATGGTCCGACTCGATTTTTAACAATATCCCGTGTACTAACCACTTTGAGGATTATCCGAAAACCGAGTTTCGTTCATATCAGCTCCGATTCAGGTATGAATAGTGTCAAATAAAATTTCGTTGAATTGCAATAACCCATAGGAACAAAATATGTAAAAATATCCTTAAAATGGTCCGACTCGATTTTTAACAATATCCCGTGTACTAACCACTTTGAGGATTATCCGAAAACCGAGTTTCGATCATATCAGCTCCGATTCAGGTCTGAATTGCGTCAAATAAAATTTCGTTGAATTCCAATAACCCATAGGAACAAAATATGTAAAAATATCCACAAAATGGTCCGACTCGATTTTTAACACTCCCGTGTACTAACCCCTTTGAGGATTATCCAAAAACCGAGTTTTGACTATATCAGCTCCGATACAGGTCTGAATTGTGTCAAATAAAATATGGTTGAATTCCAATAACCCATAGGAACAAAATATTTTAAAATATCCTTAAAATGGTCCGAATCGATTTTTAACAATATCCCGTGTACTAACCCCTTTGAGGATTATCCCAAACCGAGTTTTGACTATATCAGCTCCGATTCAGGTCTAAATTACGTCAAATAAAATTTCGTTGAATTCCAATAACCCATAGGAACAAAATATGTAAAAATATCCACAAATTGGTCCGACCCGAATTTTAACAATATCCCGTGTATTAACCCCTTTGAGAATTTTCCGAAAACCGAGTTTTGACTATATCAGCTCCGATTCAGGTCTGAATTGTGTCAAATAAAATTTCGTTGAATTCCAATAACCCATAGGAACAAAATATGTAAAAATATCCACAAAATGGTCCGACTCGATTTTTAACAATATCCCGTGTACTAACCCCTTTGAGGATTATCCAAAAACCGAGTTTCGATCATATCAGCTCCGATTCCGGTCCGAACGGCGTCAAATAAAATTTTGTTGAATTCCAATAACCCATAAGAACAAAATATGTAAAAATATCCACAAAATGGTCCGACTCGATTTTTAACAATATCCCGTGTACTAACCCCTTTGAGGATTATCCAAAAACCGAGTTTTGACTATATCAGCTCCGATTCAGGTCTGAATTGTGTCAAATAAAATTTCGTTGAATTCCAATAACCCATAGGAACAAAATACGTAAAAATATCCTTAAAATTGTCCGACTTGATTTTTAACAATATCCCGTGTACTAACCACTTTGAGGATTATCCGAAAACCGAGTTTCGTTCATATCAGCTCCGATTCAGGTCTGAATTGCGTCAAATAAAATTTCGTTGAATTCCAATAACCCATAGGAACAAAATATGTAAAAATATCCACAAAATGGTCCGACTCGATTTTTAACAATATCCCGTGTACTAACCCCTTTGAGGATTATCCAAAAATCGAGTTTTGACTATATCAGCTCCGATTCAGGTCTGAATTGTGTCAAATAAAATTTCGTTGAATTCCAATAACCCATAGGAACAAAATATGTAAAAATATCCTTAAAATGGTCCGACTCAATTTTTAACAATATCCCGTGTACTAACCACTTTGAGGATTATCCGAAAACCGAGTTTCGTTCATATCAGCTCCGATTCAGGTCTGAATTGTGTCAAATAAAATTTCGTTGAATTCCAATAACCCATAGGAACAAAATATGTAAAAATATCCTTAAAATGGTCCGACTCGATTTTTAACAATATCCCGTGTACTAACCACTTTGAGGATTATCCGAAAACCGAGTTTCGTTCATATCAGCTCCGATTCAGGTCTGAATTGCGTCAAATAAAATTTCGTTGAATTCCAATAACCCATAGGAACAAAATATGTAAAAATATCCACAAAATGGTCCGACTCGATTTTTAACAATATCCCGTGTACTAACCCCTTTGAGGATTATCCAAAAACCGAGTTTCGATCATATCAGCTCCGATTCCGGTCCGAACGGCGTCAAATAAAATTTTGTTGAATTCCAATAACCCATAGGAACAAAATATGTAAAAATATCCACAAAATGGTCCGACTCGATTTTTAACAATATCCCGTGTACTAACCCCTTTGAGGATTATCCAAAAACCGAGTTTTGACTATATCAGCTCCGATTCAGGTCTGAATTGTGTAAATAAAATTTTGTTGAATTCCAATAACCCATAGGAACAAAATATGTAAAAATATCCTTAAAATGGTCCGACTCGATTTTTAAAAATATCCCGTGTACTAACCACTTTGAGGATTATCCGAAAACCGAGTTTCGTTCATATCAGCTCCGATTCAGGTCTGAATTGTGTCAAATAAAATTTCGTTGAATTGCAATAACCCATAGGAACAAAATATGTAAAAATATCCTTAAAATGGTCCGACTCGATTTTTAACAATATCCCGTGTACTAACCACTTTGAGGATTATCCGAAAACCGAGTTTCGATCATATCAGCTCCGATTCAGGTCTGAATTGCGTCAAATAAAATTTCGTTGAATTCCAATAACCCATAGGAACAAAATATGTAAAAATATCCACAAAATGGTCCGACTCGATTTTTAACACTCCCGTGTACTAACCCCTTTGAGGATTATCCAAAAACCGAGTTTTGACTATATCAGCTCTGATACAGGTCTGAATTGTGTCAAATAAAATTTCGTTGAATTCCAATAACCCATAGGAACAAAATATTTAAAAATATCCTTAAAATGGTCCGACTCGATTTTTAACAATATCCCGTGTACTAACCCCTTTGAGGATTATCCAAAAACCGAGTTTTGACTATATCAGCTCCGATTCAGGTCTAAATTACGTCAAATAAAATTTCGTTGAATTCCAATAACCCATAGGAACAAAATATGTAAAAATATCCACAAATTGGTCCGACCCGATTTTTAACAATATCCCGTGTATTAACCCCTTTGAGAATTTTCCGAAAACTGTGTTTCGATCATATCAGCTACGATTCCGGTCCGAACTGCGTCAAATAAAATTTCGTTGAATTCCAATAACCCATAGGAACAAAATATGTAAAAATATCCACAAAATGGTCCGACTCGATTTTTAACAATATCCCGTGTACTAACCCCTTTGAGGATTATCCAAAAACCGAGTTTCGATCATATCAGCTCCGATTCCGGTCCGAACGACGTCAAATAAAATTTTGTTGAATTCCAATAACCCATAGGAACAAAATATGTAAAAATATCCACAAAATGGTCCGACTCGATTTTTAACAATATCCCGTGTACTAACCCCTTTGAGGATTATCCAAAAACCGAGTTTCGATCATATCAGCTCCGATTCCGGTCCGAACGGCGTCAAATAAAATTTTGTTGAATTCCAATAACCCATAGGAACAAAATATGTAAAAATATCCACAAAATGGTCCGACTCGATTTTTAACAATATCCCGTGTACTAACCCCTTTGATGATTGTCCAAAAACCGAGTTTCGATCATATCAGCTCCGATTCCGGTCCGAACGGCGTCAAATAAAATTTCGTTGAATTCCAATAACCCATAGGAACAAAATATGTAAAAATATCCACAAAATGGTCCGACTCGATTTTTAACAATATCCCGTGTACTAACCCCTTTGAGGATTATCCAAAAACCGAGTTTCGATCATATCAGCTCCGATTCCGGTCCGAACGGCGTCAAATAAAATTTTGTTGAATTCCAATAACCCATAGGAACAAAATATGTAAAAATATCCACAAAATGGTCCGACTCGATTTTTAACAATATCCCGTGTACTAACCCCTTTGAGGATTATCCAAAAACCGAGTTTTGACTATATCAGCTCCGATTCAGGTCTGAATTGTGTCAAATAAAATTTCGTTGAATTCCAATAACCCATAGGAACAAAATATGTAAAAATATCCTTAAAATGGTCCGACTCGATTTTTAACAATATCCCGTGTACTAACCACTTTGAGGATTATCCGAAAACCGAGTTTCGTTCATATCAGCTCCGATTCAGGTCTGAATTGCGTCAAATAAAATTTCGTTGAATTCCAATAACCCATAGGAACAAAATATGTAAAAATATCCACAAAATGGTTCGACTCGATTTTTAACACTCCCGTGTACTAACCCCTTTGAGGATTATCCAAAAACCGAGTTTTGACTATATCAGCTCCGATACAGGTCTGAATTGTGTCAAATAAAATATGGTTGAATTCCAATAACCCATAGGAACAAAATATTTAAAAATATCCTTAAAATGGTCCGAATCGATTTTTAACAATATCCCGTGTACTAACCCCTTTGAGGATTATCCCAAACCGAGTTTTGACTATATCAGCTCCGATTCAGGTCTAAATTACATCAAATAAAATTTCTTTGAATTCCAATAACCCATAGGAACAAAATATGTAAATATATCCACAAATTGGTCCGACCCGATTTTTAACAATATCCCGTGTATGAGAATTTTCCGAAAACTGTGTTTCGATCATATCAGCTACGATTCCGGTCCGAACTGCGTCAAATAAAATTTCGTTGAATTCCAATAACCCATAGGAACAAAATATGTAAAAATATCCACAAAATGGTCCGACTCGATTTTTAACAATATCCCGTGTACTAACCCCTTTGAGGATTATCCAAAAACCGAGTTTCGATCATATCAGCTCCGATTCCGGTCCGAACGGCGTCAAATAAAATTTTGTTGAATTCCAATAACCCATAGGAACAAAATATGTAAAAATATCCACAAAATGGTCCGACTCGATTTTTAACAATATCCCGTGTACTAACCCCTTTGAGGATTATCCAAAAACCGAGTTTTGACTATATCAGCTCCGATTCAGGTCTGAATTGTGTCAAATAAAATTTCGTTGAATTCCAATAACCCATAGGAACAAAATATGTAAAAATATCCACAAAATGGTCCGACTCGATTTTTAACAATATCCCGTGTACTAACCCCTTTGAGGATTATCCAAAAACCGAGTTTCGATCATATCAGCTCCGATTCCGGTCCGAACGGCGTCAAATAAAATTTCGTTGAATTCCAATAACCCATAGGAACAAAATATGTAAAAATATCCTTAAAATGGTCCGACTCGATTTTTAACAATATCCCGTGTACTAACCACTTTGAGGATTATCCGAAAACCGAGTTTCGTTCATATCAGCTCCGATTCAGGTCTGAATTGCGTCAAATAAAATTTCGTTGAATTCCAATAACCCATAGGAACAAAATATGTAAAAATATCCACAAAATGGTTCGACTCGATTTTTAACACTCCCGTGTACTAACCCCTTTGAGGATTATCCAAAAACCGAGTTTTGACTATATCAGCTCCGATACAGGTCTGAATTGTGTCAAATAAAATATGGTTGAATTCCAATAACCCATAGGAACAAAATATTTAAAAATATCCTTAAAATGGTCCGAATCGATTTTTAACAATATCCCGTGTACTAACCCCTTTGAGGATTATCCCAAACCGAGTTTTGACTATATCAGCTCCGATTCAGGTCTAAATTACATCAAATAAAATTTCTTTGAATTCCAATAACCCATAGGAACAAAATATGTAAATATATCCACAAATTGGTCCGACCCGATTTTTAACAATATCCCGTGTATGAGAATTTTCCGAAAACTGTGTTTCGATCATATCAGCTACGATTCCGGTCCGAACTGCGTCAAATAAAATTTCGTTGAATTCCAATAACCCGTAGGAACAAAATATGTAAAAATATCCACAAAATGGTCCGACTCGATTTTTAACAATATCCCGTGTACTAACCCCTTTGAGGATTATCCAAAAACCGAGTTTCGATCATATCAGCTCCGATTCCGGTCCGAACGGCGTCAAATAAAATTTTGTTGAATTCCAATAACCCATAGGAACAAAATATGTAAAAATATCCACAAAATGGTCCGACTCGATTTTTAACAATATCCCGTGTACTAACCCCTTTGAGGATTATCCAAAAACCGAGTTTTGACTATATCAGCTCCGATTCAGGTCTGAATTGTGTCAAATAAAATTTCGTTGAATTCCAATAACCCATAGGAACAAAATATGTAAAAATATCCACAAAATGGTCCGACTCGATTTTTAACAATATCCCGTGTACTAACCCCTTTGAGGATTATCCAAAAACCGAGTTTCGATCATATCAGCTCCGATTCCGGTCCGAACGGCGTCAAATAAAATTTCGTTGAATTCCAATAACCCATAGGAACAAAATATGTAAAAATATCCACAAAATGGTCCGACTCGATTTTTAACAATATCCCGTGTACTAACCCCTTTGAGGATTATCCAAAAACCGAGTTTCGATCATATCAGCTCCGATTCCGGTCCGAACGGCGTCAAATAAAATTTTGTTGAATTCCAATAACCCATAGAAACAAAATATGTAAAAATATCCACAAAATGGTCCGACTCGATTTTTAACAATATCCCGTGTACTAACCCCTTTGAGGATTATCCAAAAACCGAGTTTTGACTATATCAGCTCCGATTCAGGTCTGAATTGTGTCAAATAAAATTTCGTTGAATTCCAATAACCCATAGGAACAAAATATGTAAAAATATCCTTAAAATGGTCCGACTCGATTTTTAACAATATCCCGTGTACTAACCACTTTGAGAATTATCCGAAAACCGAGTTTCGTTCATATCAGCTCCGATTCAGGTCTGAATTGCGTCAAATAAAATTTCGTTGAATTCCAATAACCCATAGGAACAAAATATGTAAAAATATCCACAAAATGGTTCGACTCGATTTTTAACACTCCCGTGTACTAACCCCTTTGAGGATTATCCAAAAACCGAGTTTTGACTATATCAGCTCCGATACAGGTCTGAATTGTGTCAAATAAAATATGGTTGAATTCCAATAACCCATAGGAACAAAATATTTAAAAATATCCTTAAAATGGTCCGAATCGATTTTTAACAATATCCCGTGTACTAACCCCTTTGAGGATTATCCCAAACCGAGTTTTGACTATATCAGCTCCGATTCAGGTCTAAATTACGTCAAATAAAATTTTGTTGAATTCCAATAACCCATAGGAACAAAATATGTAAAAATATCCACAAATTGGTCCGACTCGATTTTTAACAATATCCCGTGTACTAATCCCTTTGATGATTATCCGAAAACCGAGTTTCGATCATATCAGCTACGATTCCGGTCTGAACGGCGTCAAATAAAATTTCGTTGAATTCTAATAACCCATAGGAACAAAATATGTAAAAATATCCACAAAATGGTCCGACTCGATTTTTAACAATATCCCGTGTACTAACCCCTTTGAGGATTATCCAAAAACCGAGTTTCGATCATATCAGCTCTGATTCCGGTCCGAACGGCGTCAAATAAAATTTTGTTGAATTCCAATAACCCATAGGAACAAAATATGTAAAAATATCCACAAAATGGTCCGACTCGATTTTTAACAATATCCCGTGTACTAACCCCTTTGAGGATTATCCAAAAACCGAGTTTTGACTATATCAGCTCCGATTCAGGTCTGAATTGTGTCAAATAAAATTTCGTTGAATTCCAATAACCCATAGGAACAAAATATGTAAAAATATCCTTAAAATGGTCCGACTCGATTTTTAACAATATCCCGTGTACTAACCACTTTGAGGATTATCCGAAAACCGAGTTTCGTTCATATCAGCTCCGATTCAGGTCTGAATTGCGTCAAATAAAATTTCGTTGAATTCCAATAACCCATAGGAACAAAATATGTAAAAATATCCACAAAATGGTCCGACTCGATTTTTAACAATATCCCGTGTACTAACCCCTTTGAGGATTATCCAAAAACCGAGTTTCGATCATATCAGCTCCGATTCCGGTCCGAACGGCGTCAAATAAAATTTTGTTGAATTCCAATAACCCATAGGAACAAAATATGTAAAAATATCCACAAAATGGTCCGACTCGATTTTTAACAATATCCCGTGTACTAACCCCTTTGAGGATTATCCAAAAACCGAGTTTTGACTATATCAGCTCCGATTCAGGTCTGAATTGTGTCAAATAAAATTTCGTTGAATTCCAATAACCCATAGGAACAAAATATGTAAAAATATCCTTAAAATGGTCCGACTCGATTTTTAACAATATCCCGTGTACTAACCACTTTGAGGATTATCCGAAAACCGAGTTTCGTTCATATCAGCTCCGATTCAGGTCTGAATTGCGTCAAATAAAATTTCGTTGAATTCCAATAACCCATAGGAACAAAATATGTAAAAATATCCACAAAATGGTTCGACTCGATTTTTAACACTCCCGTGTACTAACCCCTTTGAGGATTATCCAAAAACCGAGTTTTGACTATATCAGCTCCGATACAGGTCTGAATTGTGTCAAATAAAATATGGTTGAATTCCAATAACCCATAGGAACAAAATATTTAAAAATATCCTTAAAATGGTCCGAATCGATTTTTAACAATATCCCGTGTACTAACCCCTTTGAGGATTATCCCAAACCGAGTTTTGACTATATCAGCTCCGATTCAGGTCTAAATTACATCAAATAAAATTTCTTTGAATTCCAATAACCCATAGGAACAAAATATGTAAATATATCCACAAATTGGTCCGACCCGATTTTTAACAATATCCCGTGTATGAGAATTTTCCGAAAACTGTGTTTCGATCATATCAGCTACGATTCCGGTCCGAACTGCGTCAAATAAAATTTCGTTGAATTCCAATAACCCGTAGGAACAAAATATGTAAAAATATCCACAAAATGGTCCGACTCGATTTTTAACAATATCCCGTGTACTAACCCCTTTGAGGATTATCCAAAAACCGAGTTTCGATCATATCAGCTCCGATTCCGGTCCGAACGGCGTCAAATAAAATTTTGTTGAATTCCAATAACCCATAGGAACAAAATATGTAAAAATATCCACAAAATGGTCCGACTCGATTTTTAACAATATCCCGTGTACTAACCCCTTTGAGGATTATCCAAAAACCGAGTTTTGACTATATCAGCTCCGATTCAGGTCTGAATTGTGTCAAATAAAATTTCGTTGAATTCCAATAACCCATAGGAACAAAATATGTAAAAATATCCACAAAATGGTCCGACTCGATTTTTAACAATATCCCGTGTACTAACCCCTTTGAGGATTATCCAAAAACCGAGTTTCGATCATATCAGCTCCGATTCCGGTCCGAACGGCGTCAAATAAAATTTCGTTGAATTCCAATAACCCATAGGAACAAAATATGTAAAAATATCCACAAAATGGTCCGACTCGATTTTTAACAATATCCCGTGTACTAACCCCTTTGAGGATTATCCAAAAACCGAGTTTCGATCATATCAGCTCCGATTCCGGTCCGAACGGCGTCAAATAAAATTTTGTTGAATTCCAATAACCCATAGAAACAAAATATGTAAAAATATCCACAAAATGGTCCGACTCGATTTTTAACAATATCCCGTGTACTAACCCCTTTGAGGATTATCCAAAAACCGAGTTTTGACTATATCAGCTCCGATTCAGGTCTGAATTGTGTCAAATAAAATTTCGTTGAATTCCAATAACCCATAGGAACAAAATATGTAAAAATATCCTTAAAATGGTCCGACTCGATTTTTAACAATATCCCGTGTACTAACCACTTTGAGAATTATCCGAAAACCGAGTTTCGTTCATATCAGCTCCGATTCAGGTCTGAATTGCGTCAAATAAAATTTCGTTGAATTCCAATAACCCATAGGAACAAAATATGTAAAAATATCCACAAAATGGTTCGACTCGATTTTTAACACTCCCGTGTACTAACCCCTTTGAGGATTATCCAAAAACCGAGTTTTGACTATATCAGCTCCGATACAGGTCTGAATTGTGTCAAATAAAATATGGTTGAATTCCAATAACCCATAGGAACAAAATATTTAAAAATATCCTTAAAATGGTCCGAATCGATTTTTAACAATATCCCGTGTACTAACCCCTTTGAGGATTATCCCAAACCGAGTTTTGACTATATCAGCTCCGATTCAGGTCTAAATTACGTCAAATAAAATTTTGTTGAATTCCAATAACCCATAGGAACAAAATATGTAAAAATATCCACAAATTGGTCCGACTCGATTTTTAACAATATCCCGTGTACTAATCCCTTTGATGATTATCCGAAAACCGAGTTTCGATCATATCAGCTACGATTCCGGTCTGAACGGCGTCAAATAAAATTTCGTTGAATTCTAATAACCCATAGGAACAAAATATGTAAAAATATCCACAAAATGGTCCGACTCGATTTTTAACAATATCCCGTGTACTAACCCCTTTGAGGATTATCCAAAAACCGAGTTTCGATCATATCAGCTCTGATTCCGGTCCGAACGGCGTCAAATAAAATTTTGTTGAATTCCAATAACCCATAGGAACAAAATATGTAAAAATATCCACAAAATGGTCCGACTCGATTTTTAACAATATCCCGTGTACTAACCCCTTTGAGGATTATCCAAAAACCGAGTTTTGACTATATCAGCTCCGATTCAGGTCTGAATTGTGTCAAATAAAATTTCGTTGAATTCCAATAACCCATAGGAACAAAATATGTAAAAATATCCTTAAAATGGTCCGACTCGATTTTTAACAATATCCCGTGTACTAACCACTTTGAGGATTATCCGAAAACCGAGTTTCGTTCATATCAGCTCCGATTCAGGTCTGAATTGCGTCAAATAAAATTTCGTTGAATTCCAATAACCCATAGGAACAAAATATGTAAAAATATCCACAAAATGGTCCGACTCGATTTTTAACAATATCCCGTGTACTAACCCCTTTGAGGATTATCCAAAAACCGAGTTTCGATCATATCAGCTCCGATTCCGGTCCGAACGGCGTCAAATAAAATTTTGTTGAATTCCAATAACCCATAGGAACAAAATATGTAAAAATATCCACAAAATGGTCCGACTCGATTTTTAACAATATCCCGTGTACTAACCCCTTTGAGGATTATCCAAAAACCGAGTTTTGACTATATCAGCTCCGATTCAGGTCTGAATTGTGTCAAATAAAATTTCGTTGAATTCCAATAACCCATAGGAACAAAATATGTAAAAATATCCTTAAAATGGTCCGACTCGATTTTTAACAATATCCCGTGTACTAACCACTTTGAGGATTATCCGAAAACCGAGTTTCGTTCATATCAGCTCCGATTCAGGTCTGAATTGCGTCAAATAAAATTTCGTTGAATTCCAATAACCCATAGGAACAAAATATGTAAAAATATCCACAAAATGGTTCGACTCGATTTTTAACACTCCCGTGTACTAACCCCTTTGAGGATTATCCAAAAACCGAGTTTTGACTATATCAGCTCCGATACAGGTCTGAATTGTGTCAAATAAAATATGGTTGAATTCCAATAACCCATAGGAACAAAATATTTAAAAATATCCTTAAAATGGTCCGAATCGATTTTTAACAATATCCCGTGTACTAACCCCTTTGAGGATTATCCCAAACCGAGTTTTGACTATATCAGCTCCGATTCAGGTCTAAATTACGTCAAATAAAATTTCGTTGAATTCCAATAACCCATAGGAACAAAATATGTAAAAATATCCACAAATTGGTCCGACCCGATTTTTAACAATATCCCGTGTATTAACCCCTTTGAGAATTTTCCGAAAACTGTGTTTCGATCATATCAGCTACGATTCCGGTCCGAACTGCGTCAAATAAAATTTCGTTGAATTCCAATAACCCATAGGAACAAAATATGTAAAAATATCCACAAAATGGTCCGACTCGATTTTTAACAATATCCCGTGTACTAACCCCTTTGAGGATTATCCAAAAACCGAGTTTCGATCATATCAGCTCCGATTCCGGTCCGAACGGCGTCAAATAAAATTTTGTTGAATTCCAATAACCCATAGGAACAAAATATGTAAAAATATCCACAAAATGGTCCGACTCGATTTTTAACAATATCCCGTGTACTAACCCCTTTGAGGATTATCCAAAAACCGAGTTTTGACTATATCAGCTCCGATTCAGGTCTGAATTGTGTCAAATAAAATTTCGTTGAATTCCAATAACCCATAGGAACAAAATATGTAAAAATATCCTTAAAATGGTCCGACTCGATTTTTAACAATATCCCGTGTACTAACCACTTTGAGGATTATCCGAAAACCGAGTTTCGTTCATATCAGCTCCGATTCAGGTCTGAATTGCGTCAAATAAAATTTCGTTGAATTCCAATAACCCATAGGAACAAAATATGTAAAAATATCCACAAAATGGTTCGACTCGATTTTTAACACTCCCGCGTACTAACCCCTTTGAGGATTATCCAAAAACCGAGTTTTGACTATATCAGCTCCGATACAGGTCTGAATTGTGTCAAATAAAATATGGTTGAATTCCAATAACCCATAGGAACAAAATATTTAAAAATATCCTTAAAATGGTCCGAATCGATTTTTAACAATATCCCGTGTACTAACCCCTTTGAGGATTATCCCAAACCGAGTTTTGACTATATCAGCTCCGATTCAGGTCTAAATTACGTCAAATAAAATTTCGTTGAATTCCAATAACCCATAGGAACAAAATATGTAAAAATATCCACAAATTGGTCCGACCCGATTTTTAACAATATCCCGTGTATTAACCCCTTTGAGAATTTTCCGAAAACTGTGTTTCGATCATATCAGCTACGATTCCGGTCCGAACTGCGTCAAATAAAATTTCGTTGAATTCCAATAACCCATAGGAACAAAATATGTAAAAATATCCACAAAATGGTCCGACTCGATTTTTAACAATATCCCGTGTACTAACCCCTTTGAGGATTATCCAAAAACCGAGTTTCGATCATATCAGCTCCGATTCCGGTCCGAACGGCGTCAAATAAAATTTTGTTGAATTCCAATAACCCATAGGAACAAAATATGTAAAAATATCCACAAAATGGTCCGACTCGATTTTTAACAATATCCCGTGTACTAACCCCTTTGAGGATTATCCAAAAACCGAGTTTTGACTATATCAGCTCCGATTCAGGTCTGAATTGTGTCAAATAAAATTTCGTTGAATTCCAATAACCCATAGGAACAAAATATGTAAAAATATCCACAAAATGGTCCGACTCGATTTTTAACAATATCCCGTGTACTAACCCCTTTTAGGATTATCCAAAAACCGAGTTTCGATCATATCAGCTCCGATTCCGGTCCGAACGGCGTCAAATAAAATTTCGTTGAATTCCAATAACCCATAGGAACAAAATATGTAAAAATATCCACAAAATGGTCCGACTCGATTTTTCACAATATCCCGTGTACTAACCCCTTTGAGGATTATCCAAAAACCGAGTTTCGATCATATCATCTCCGATTCCGGTCCGAACGGCGTCAAATAAAATTTTGTTGAATTCCAATAACCCATAGGAACAAAATATGTAAAAATATCCACAAAATGGTCCGACTCGATTTTTAACAATATCCCGTGTACTAACCCCTTTGAGGATTATCCAAAAACCGAGTTTCGTTCATATCAGCTCCGATTCAGGTCTGAATTGTGTCAAATAAAATTTCGTTGAATTCCAATAACCCATAGGAACAAAATATGTAAAAATATCCTTAAAATGGTCCGACTCGATTTTTAACAATATCCCGTGTACTAACTACTTTGAGGATTATCCGAAAACCGAGTTTCGTTCATATCAGCTCCGATTCAGGTCTGAATTGCGTCAAATAAAATTTCGTTGAATTCCAATAACCCATAGGAACAAAATATGTAAAAATATCCACAAAATGGTTCGACTCGATTTTTAACACTCCTGTGTACTAACCCCTTTGAGGATTATCCAAAAACCGAGTTTTGACTATATCAGCTTCGATACAGGTCTGAATTGTGTCAAATAAAATATGGTTGAATTCCAATCACCCATAGGAACAAAATATTTAAAAATATCCTTAAAATGGTCCGAATCGATTTTTAACAATATCCCGTGTACTAACCCCTTTGAGGATTATCCCAAACCGAGTTTTGACTATATCAGCTCCGATTCAGGTCTAAATTACGTCAAATAAAATTTCGTTGAATTCCAATAACCCATAGGAACAAAATATGTAAAAATATCCACAAATTGGTCCGACCCGATTTTTAACAATATCCCGTGTATTAACCCCTTTGAGAATTTTCCGAAAACTGTGTTTCGATCATATCAGCTACGATTCCGGTCCGAACTGCGTCAAATAAAATTTCGTTGAATTCCAATAACCCATAGGAACAAAATATGTAAAAATATCCACAAAATGGTCCGACTCGATTTTTAACAATATCCCGTGTACTAACCCCTTTGAGGATTATCCAAAAACCGAGTTTCGATCATATCAGCTCCGATTCCGGTCCGAACGGCGTCAAATAAAATTTTGTTGAATTCCAATAACCCATAGGAACAAAATATGTAAAAATATCCACAAAATGGTCCGACTCGATTTTTAACAATATCCCGTGTACTAACCCCTTTGAGGATTATCCAAAAACCGAGTTTTGACTATATCAGCTCCGATTCAGGTCTGAATTGTGTCAAATAAAATTTCGTTGAATTCCAATAACCCATAGGAACAAAATATGTAAAAATATCCACAAAATGGTCCGACTCGATTTTTAACAATATCCCGTGTACTAACCCCTTTGAGGATTATCCAAAAAACGAGTTTCGATCATATCAGCTCCGATTCCGGTCCGAACGGCGTCAAATAAAATTTCGTTGAATTCCAATAACCCATAGGAACAAAATATGTAAAAATATCCACAAAATGGTCCGACTCGATTTTTCACAATATCCCGTGTACTAACCCCTTTGAGGATTATCCAAAAACCGAGTTTCGATCATATCAGCTCCGATTCCGGTCCGAACGGCGTCAAATAAAATTTTGTTGAATTCCAATAACCCATAGGAACAAAATATGTAAAAATATCCACAAAATGGTCCGACTCGATTTTTAACAATATCCCGTGTACTAACCCCTTTGAGGATTATCCAAAAACCGAGTTTCGATCATATCAGCTCCGATTCAGGTCTAAATTGTGTCAAATAAAATTTCGTTGAATTCCAATAACCCATAGGAACAAAATATGTAAAAATATCCTTAAAATGGTCCGACTCGATTTTTAACAATATCCCGTGTACTAACCACTTTGAGGATTATCCGAAAACCGAGTTTCGTTCATATCAGCTCCGATTCAGGTCTGAATTGCGTCAAATAAAATTTCGTTGAATTCCCATAACCCATAGGAACAAAATATGTAAAAATATCCACAAAATGGTTCGACTCGATTTTTAACACTCCCGTGTACTAACCCCTTTGAGGATTATCCAAAAACCGAGTTTTGACTATATCAGCTCCGATACAGGTCTGAATTGTGTCAAATAAAATATGGTTGAATTCCAATCACCCATAGGAACAAAATATTTAAAAATATCCTTAAAATGGTCCGAATCGATTTTTAACAATATCCCGTGTACTAACCCCATTGAGGATTATCCCAAACCGAGTTTTGACTATATCAGCTCCGATTCAGGTCTAAATTACGTCAAATAAAATTTCGTTGAATTCCAATAACCCATAGGAACAAAATATGTAAAAATATCCACAAATTGGTCCGACCCGATTTTTAACAATATCCCGTGTATTAACCCCTTTGAGAATTTTCCGAAAACTGTGTTTCGATCATATCAGCTACGATTCCGGTCCGAACTGCGTCAAATAAAATTTCGTTGAATTCCAATAACCCATAGGAACAAAATATGTAAAAATATCCACAAAATGGTCCGACTCGATTTTTAACAATATCCCGTGTACTAACCCCTTTGAGGATTATCCAAAAACCGAGTTTCGATCATATCAGCTCCGATTCCGGTCCGAACGGCGTCAAATAAAATTTTGTTGAATTCCAATAACCCATAGGAACAAAATATGTAAAAATATCCACAAAATGGTCCGACTCGATTTTTAACAATATCCCGTGTACTAACCCCTTTGAGGATTATCCAAAAACCGAGTTTTGACTATATCAGCTCCGATTCAGGTCTGAATTGTGTCAAATAAAATTTCGTTGAATTCCAATAACCCATAGGAACAAAATATGTAAAAATATCCTTAAAATTGTCCGACTTGATTTTTAACAATATCCCGTGTACTAACCACTTTGAGGATTATCCGAAAACCGAGTTTCGTTCATATCAGCTCCGATTCAGGTCTGAATTGCGTCAAATAAAATTTCGTTGAATTCCAATAACCCATAGGAACAAAATATGTAAAAATATCCACAAAATGGTCCGACTCGATTTTTAACAATATCCCGTGTACTAACCCCTTTGAGGATTATCCAAAAACCGAGTTTTGACTATATCAGCTCCGATTCAGGTCTGAATTGTGTCAAATAAAATTTCGTTGAATTCCAATAACCCATAGGAACAAAATATGTAAAAATATCCTTAAAATGGTCCGACTCGATTTTTAACAATATCCCGTGTACTAACCACTTTGAGGATTATCCGAAAACCGAGTTTCGTTCATATCAGCTCCGATTCAGGTCTGAATTGTGTCAAATAAAATTTCGTTGAATTCCAATAACCCATAGGAACAAAATATGTAAAAATATCCTTAAAATGGTCCGACTCAATTTTTAACAATATCCCGTGTACTAACCACTTTGAGGATTATCCGAAAACCGAGTTTCGTTCATATCAGCTCCGATTCAGGTCTGAATTGCGTCAAATAAAATTTCGTTGAATTCCAATAACCAATAGGAACAAAATATGTAAAAATATCCACAAAATGGTCCGACTCGATTTTTAACAATATCCCGTGTACTAACCCCTTTGAGGATTATCCAAAAACCGAGTTTCGATCATATCAGCTCCGATTCCGGTCCGAACGGCGTCAAATAAAATTTTGTTGAATTCCAATAACCCATAGGAACAAAATATGTAAAAATATCCACAAAATGGTCCGACTCGATTTTTAACAATATCCCGTGTACTAACCCCTTTGAGGATTATCCAAAAACCGAGTTTTGACTATATCAGCTCCGATTCAGTCTGAATTGTGTCAAATAAAATTTCGTTGAATTCCAATAACCCATAGGAACAAAATATGTAAAAATATCCTTAAAATTGTCCGACTTGATTTTTAACAATATCCCGTGTACTAACCACTTTGAGGATTATCCGAAAACCGAGTTTCGTTCATATCAGCTCCGATTCAGGTCTGAATTGCGTCAAATAAAATTTCGTTGAATTCAAATAACCCATAGGAACAAAATATGTAAAAATATCCACAAAATGGTCCGACTCGATTTTTAACAATATCCCGTGTACTAACCACTTTGAGGATTATCCGAAAACCGAGTTTCGTTCATATCAGCTCCGATTCAGGTCTGAATTGTATCAAATAAAATTTCGTTGAATTCCAATAACCCATAGGAACAAAATATATAAAAATAACCTTAAAATGGTCCGACTCGATTTTTAACAATATCCCGTGTACTAACCACTTTGAGGATTATCCGAAAACCGAGTTTCGTTCATATCAGCTCCGATTCAGGTCTGAATTGCGTCAAATAAAATTTCGTTGAATTCCAATAACCCATAGGAACAAAATATGTAAAAATATCCACAAAATGGTTCGACTCGATTTTTAACACTCCCGTGTACTAACCCCTTTGAGGGTTATCCAAAAACCGAGTTTTGACTATATCAGCTCCGATACAGGTCTGAATTGTGTCAAATAAAATATGGTTGAATTCCAATCACCCATAGGAACAAAATATTTAAAAATATCCTTAAAATGGTCCGAATCGATTTTTAACAATATCCCGTGTACTAACCCCATTGAGGATTATCCCAAACCGAGTTTTGACTATATCAGCTCCGATTCAGGTCTAAATTACGTCAAATAAAATTTCGTTGAATTCCAATAACCCATAGGAACAAAATATGTAAAAATATCCACAAATTGGTCCGACCCGATTTTTAACAATATCCCGTGTATTAACCCCTTTGAGAATTTTCCGAAAACTGTGTTTCGATCATATCAGCTACGATTCCGGTCCGAACTGCGTCAAATAAAATTTCGTTGAATTCCAATAACCCATAGGAACAAAATATGTAAAAATATCCACAAAATGGTCCGACTCGATTTTTAACAATATCCCGTGTACTAACCCCTTTGAGGATTATCCAAAAACCGAGTTTCGATCATATCAGCTCCGATTCCGGTCCGAACGGCGTCAAATAAAATTTTGTTGAATTCCAATAACCCATAGGAACAAAATATGTAAAAATATCCACAAAATGGTCCGACTCGATTTTTAACAATATCCCGTGTACTAACCCCTTTGAGGATTATCCAAAAACCGAGTTTTGACTATATCAGCTCCGATTCAGGTCTGAATTGTGTCAAATAAAATTTCGTTGAATTCCAATAACCCATAGGAACAAAATATGTAAAAATATCCTTAAAATTGTCCGACTTGATTTTTAACAATATCCCCTGTACTAACCACTTTGAGGATTATCCGAAAACCGAGTTTCGTTCATATCAGCTCCGATTCAGGTCTGAATTGCGTCAAATAAAATTTCGTTGAATTCCAATAACCCATAGGAACAAAATATGTAAAAATATCCACAAAATGGTCCGACTCGATTTTTAACAATATCCCGTGTACTAACCCCTTTGAGGATTATCCAAAAACCGAGTTTTGACTATATCAGCTCCGATTCAGGTCTGAATTGTGTCAAATAAAATTTCGTTGAATTCCAATAACCCATAGGAACAAAATATGTAAAAATATCCTTAAAATGGTCCGACTCGATTTTTAACAATATCCCGTGTACTAACCACTTTGAGGATTATCCGAAAACCGAGTTTCGTTCATATCAGCTCCGATTCAGGTCTGAATTGTGTCAAATAAAATTTCGTTGAATTCCAATAACCCATAGGAACAAAATATGTAAAAATATCCTTAAAATGGTCCGACTCAATTTTTAACAATATCCCGTGTACTAACCACTTTGAGGATTATCCGAAAACCGAGTTTCGTTCATATCAGCTCCGATTCAGGTCTGAATTGCGTCAAATAAAATTTCGTTGAATTCCAATAACCAATAGGAACAAAATATGTAAAAATATCCACAAAATGGTCCGACTCGATTTTTAACAATATCCCGTGTACTAACCCCTTTGAGGATTATCCAAAAACCGAGTTTCGATCATATCAGCTCCGATTCCGGTCCGAACGGCGTCAAATAAAATTTTGTTGAATTCCAATAACCCATAGGAACAAAATATGTAAAAATATCCACAAAATGGTCCGACTCGATTTTTAACAATATCCCGTGTACTAACCCCTTTGAGGATTATCCAAAAACCGAGTTTTGACTATATCAGCTCCGATTCAGGTCTGAATTGTGTCAAATAAAATTTCGTTGAATTCCAATAACCCATAGGAACAAAATATGTAAAAATATCCTTAAAATTGTCCGACTTGATTTTTAATAATATCCCCTGTACTAACCACTTTGAGGATTATCCGAAAACCGAGTTTCGTTCATATCAGCTCCGATTCAGGTCTGAATTGCGTCAAATAAAATTTCGTTGAATTCCAATAACCCATAGGAACAAAATATGTAAAAATATCCACAAAATGGTCCGACTCGATTTTTAACAATATCCCGTGTACTAACCCCTTTGAGGATTATCCAAAAACCGAGTTTTGACTATATCAGCTCCGATTCAGGTCTGAATTGTGTCAAATAAAATTTCGTTGAATTCCAATAACCCATAGGAACAAAATATGTAAAAATATCCTTAAAATGGTCCGACTCGATTTTTAACAATATCCCGTGTACTAACCACTTTGAGGATTATCCGAAAACCGAGTTTCGTTCATATCAGCTCCGATTCAGGTCTGAATTGTGTCAAATAAAATTTCGTTGAATTCCAATAACCCATAGGAACAAAATATGTAAAAATATCCTTAAAATGGTCCGACTCAATTTTTAACAATATCCCGTGTACTAACCACTTTGAGGATTATCCGAAAACCGAGTTTCGTTCATATCAGCTCCGATTCAGGTCTGAATTGCGTCAAATAAAATTTCGTTGAATTCCAATAACCAATAGGAACAAAATATGTAAAAATATCCACAAAATGGTCCGACTCGATTTTTAACAATATCCCGTGTACTAACCCCTTTGAGGATTATCCAAAAACCGAGTTTCGATCATATCAGCTCCGATTCCGGTCCGAACGGCGTCAAATAAAATTTTGTTGAATTCCAATAACCCATAGGAACAAAATATGTAAAAATATCCACAAAATGGTCCGACTCGATTTTTAACAATATCCCGTGTACTAACCCCTTTGAGGATTATCCAAAAACCGAGTTTTGACTATATCAGCTCCGATTCAGGTCTGAATTGTGTCAAATAAAATTTCGTTGAATTCCAATAACCCATAGGAACAAAATATGTAAAAATATCCTTAAAATTGTCCGACTTGATTTTTAACAATATCCCGTGTACTAACCACTTTGAGGATTATCCGAAAACCGAGTTTCGTTCATATCAGCTCCGATTCAGGTCTGAATTGCGTCAAATAAAATTTCGTTGAATTCAAATAACCCATAGGAACAAAATATGTAAAAATATCCACAAAATGGTCCGACTCGATTTTTAACAATATCCCGTGTACTAACCACTTTGAGGATTATCCGAAAACCGAGTTTCGTTCATATCAGCTCCGATTCAGGTCTGAATTGTGTCAAATAAAATTTCGTTGAATTCCAATAACCCATAGGAACAAAATATGTAAAAATATCCACAAAATGGTCCGACTCGATTTTTAACAATATCCCGTGTACTAACCCCTTTGAGGATTATCCAAAAACCGAGTTTTGACTATATCAGCTCCGATTCAGGTCTGAATTGTGTCAAATAAAATTTCGTTGAATTCCAATAACCCATAGGAACAAAATATGTAAAAATATCCTTAAAATGGTCCGACTCGATTTTTAACAATATCCCGTGTACTAACCACTTTGAGGATTATCCGAAAACCGAGTTTCGTTCATATCAGCTCCGATTCAGGTCTGAATTGTGTCAAATAAAATTTCGTTGAATTCCAATAACCCATAGGAACAAAATATGTAAAAATATCCTTAAAATGGTCCGACTCAATTTTTAACAATATCCCGTGTACTAACCACTTTGAGGATTATCCGAAAACCGAGTTTCGTTCATATCAGCTCCGATTCAGGTCTGAATTGCGTCAAATAAAATTTCGTTGAATTCCAATAACCAATAGGAACAAAATATGTAAAAATATCCACAAAATGGTCCGACTCGATTTTTAACAATATCCCGTGTACTAACCCCTTTGAGGATTATCCAAAAACCGAGTTTCGATCATATCAGCTCCGATTCCGGTCCGAACGGCGTCAAATAAAATTTTGTTGAATTCCAATAACCCATAGGAACAAAATATGTAAAAATATCCACAAAATGGTCCGACTCGATTTTTAACAATATCCCGTGTACTAACCCCTTTGAGGATTATCCAAAAACCGAGTTTTGACTATATCAGCTCCGATTCAGTCTGAATTGTGTCAAATAAAATTTCGTTGAATTCCAATAACCCATAGGAACAAAATATGTAAAAATATCCTTAAAATTGTCCGACTTGATTTTTAACAATATCCCGTGTACTAACCACTTTGAGGATTATCCGAAAACCGAGTTTCGTTCATATCAGCTCCGATTCAGGTCTGAATTGCGTCAAATAAAATTTCGTTGAATTCAAATAACCCATAGGAACAAAATATGTAAAAATATCCACAAAATGGTCCGACTCGATTTTTAACAATATCCCGTGTACTAACCACTTTGAGGATTATCCGAAAACCGAGTTTCGTTCATATCAGCTCCGATTCAGGTCTGAATTGTGTCAAATAAAATTTCGTTGAATTCCAATAACCCATAGGAACAAAATATATAAAAATAACCTTAAAATGGTCCGACTCGATTTTTAACAATATCCCGTGTACTAACCACTTTGAGGATTATCCGAAAACCGAGTTTCGTTCATATCAGCTCCGATTCAGGTCTGAATTGCGTCAAATAAAATTTCGTTGAATTCCAATAACCCATAGGAACAAAATATGTAAAAATATCCACAAAATGGTTCGACTCGATTTTTAACACTCCCGTGTACTAACCCCTTTGAGGATTATCCAAAAACCGAGTTTTGACTATATCAGCTCCGATACAGGTCTGAATTGTGTCAAATAAAATATGGTTGAATTCCAATCACCCATAGGAACAATATATTTAAAAATATCCTTAAAATGGTCCGAATCGATTTTTAACAATATCCCGTGTACTAACCCCATTGAGGATTATCCCAAACCGAGTTTTGACTATATCAGCTCCGATTCAGGTCTAAATTACGTCAAATAAAATTTCGTTGAATTCCAATAACCCATAGGAACAAAATATGTAAAAATATCCACAAATTGGTCCGACCCGATTTTTAACAATATCCCGTGTATTAACCCCTTTGAGAATTTTCCGAAAACTGTGTTTCGATCATATCAGCTACGATTCCGGTCCGAACTGCGTCAAATAAAATTTCGTTGAATTCCAATAACCCATAGGAACAAAATATGTAAAAATATCCACAAAATGGTCCGACTCGATTTTTAACAATATCCCGTGTACTAACCCCTTTGAGGATTATCCAAAAACCGAGTTTCGATCATATCAGCTCCGATTCCGGTCCGAACGGCGTCAAATAAAATTTTGTTGAATTCCAATAACCCATAGGAACAAAATATGTAAAAATATCCACAAAATGGTCCGACTCGATTTTTAACAATATCCCGTGTACTAACCCCTTTGAGGATTATCCAAAAACCGAGTTTTGACTATATCAGCTCCGATTCAGGTCTGAATTGTGTCAAATAAAATTTCGTTGAATTCCAATAACCCATAGGAACAAAATATGTAAAAATATCCTTAAAATTGTCCGACTTGATTTTTAACAATATCCCCTGTACTAACCACTTTGAGGATTATCCGAAAACCGAGTTTCGTTCATATCAGCTCCGATTCAGGTCTGAATTGCGTCAAATAAAATTTCGTTGAATTCCAATAACCCATAGGAACAAAATATGTAAAAATATCCACAAAATGGTCCGACTCGATTTTTAACAATATCCCGTGTACTAACCCCTTTGAGGATTATCCAAAAACCGAGTTTTGACTATATCAGCTCCGATTCAGGTCTGAATTGTGTCAAATAAAATTTCGTTGAATTCCAATAACCCATAGGAACAAAATATGTAAAAATATCCTTAAAATGGTCCGACTCGATTTTTAACAATATCCCGTGTACTAACCACTTTGAGGATTATCCGAAAACCGAGTTTCGTTCATATCAGCTCCGATTCAGGTCTGAATTGTGTCAAATAAAATTTCGTTGAATTCCAATAACCCATAGGAACAAAATATGTAAAAATATCCTTAAAATGGTCCGACTCAATTTTTAACAATATCCCGTGTACTAACCACTTTGAGGATTATCCGAAAACCGAGTTTCGTTCATATCAGCTCCGATTCAGGTCTGAATTGCGTCAAATAAAATTTCGTTGAATTCCAATAACCAATAGGAACAAAATATGTAAAAATATCCACAAAATGGTCCGACTCGATTTTTAACAATATCCCGTGTACTAACCCCTTTGAGGATTATCCAAAAACCGAGTTTCGATCATATCAGCTCCGATTCCGGTCCGAACGGCGTCAAATAAAATTTTGTTGAATTCCAATAACCCATAGGAACAAAATATGTAAAAATATCCACAAAATGGTCCGACTCGATTTTTAACAATATCCCGTGTACTAACCCCTTTGAGGATTATCCAAAAACCGAGTTTTGACTATATCAGCTCCGATTCAGGTCTGAATTGTGTCAAATAAAATTTCGTTGAATTCCAATAACCCATAGGAACAAAATATGTAAAAATATCCTTAAAATTGTCCGACTTGATTTTTAACAATATCCCGTGTACTAACCACTTTGAGGATTATCCGAAAACCGAGTTTCGTTCATATCAGCTCCGATTCAGGTCTGAATTGCGTCAAATAAAATTTCGTTGAATTCAAATAACCCATAGGAACAAAATATGTAAAAATATCCACAAAATGGTCCGACTCGATTTTTAACAATATCCCGTGTACTAACCACTTTGAGGATTATCCGAAAACCGAGTTTCGTTCATATCAGCTCCGATTCAGGTCTGAATTGTGTCAAATAAAATTTCGTTGAATTCCAATAACCCATAGGAACAAAATATATAAAAATATCCTTAAAATGGTCCGACTCGATTTTTAACAATATCCCGTGTACTAACCACTTTGAGGATTATCCGAAAACCGAGTTTCGATCATATCAGCTACGATTCCGGTCCGAACTGCGTCAAATAAAATTTCGTTGAATTCCAATAACCCATAGGAACAAAATATGTAAAAATATCCACAAAATGGTCCGACTCGATTTTTAACAATATCCCGTGTACTAACCCCTTTGAGGATTATCCAAAAACCGAGTTTTGATCATATCAGCTCCGATTCCGGTCCGAACGGCGTCAAATAAAATTTTGTTGAATTCCAATAACCCATAGGAACAAAATATGTAAAAATATCCACAAAATGGTCTGACTCGATTTTTAACAATATCCCGTGTACTAACCCCTTTGAGGATTATCCAAAAACCGAGTTTTGACTATATCAGCTCCGATTCAGGTCTGAATTGTGTCAAATAAAATTTCGTTGAATTCCAATAACCCATAGGAACAAAATATGTAAAAATATCCTTAAAATTGTCCGACTTGATTTTTAACAATATCCCATGTACTAACCACTTTGAGGATTATCCGAAAACCGAGTTTCGTTCATATCAGCTCCGATTCAGGTCTGAATTGCGTCAAATAAAATTTCGTTGAATTCCAATAACCCATAGGAACAAAATATGTAAAAATATCCACAAAATGGTCCGACTCGATTTTTAACAATATCCCGTGTACTAACCCCTTTGAGGCTTATCCAAAAACCGAGTTTTGACTATATCAGCTCCGATTCAGGTCTGAATTGTGTCAAATAAAATTTCGTTGAATTCCAATAACCCATACGAACAAAATATGTAAAAATATCCTTAAAATGGTCCGACTCGATTTTTAACAATATCCCGTGTACTAACCACTTTGAGGATTATCCGAAAACCGAGTTTCGTTCATATCAGCTCCGATTCAGGTCTGAATTGTGTCAAATAAAATTTCGTTGAATTCCAATAACCCATAGGAACCAAATAAGTAAAAATATCCTTAAAATGGTCCGACTCAATTTTTAACAATATCCCGTGTACTAACCACTTTGAGGATTATCCGAAAACCGAGTTTCGTTCATATCAGCTCCGATTCAGGTCTGAATTGCGTCAAATAAAATTTCGTTGAATTCCAATAACCAATAGGAACAAAATATGTAAAAATATCCACAAAATGGTCCGACTCGATTTTTAACAATATCCCGTGTACTAACCCCTTTGAGGATTATCCAAAAACCGAGTTTCGATCATATCAGCTCCGATTCCGGTCCGAACGGCGTCAAATAAAATTTTGTTGAATTCCAATAACCCATAGGAACAAAATATGTAAAAATATCCACAAAATGGTCCGACTCGATTTTTAACAATATCCCGTGTACTAACCCCTTTGAGGATTATCCAAAAACCGAGTTTTGACTATATCAGCTCCGATTCAGGTCTGAATTGTGTCAAATAAAATTTCGTTGAATTCCAATAACCCATAGGAACAAAATATGTAAAAATATCCTTAAAATTGTCCGACTTGATTTTTAACAATATCCCGTGTACTAACCACTTTGAGGATTATCCGAAAACCGAGTTTCGTTCATATCAGCTCCGATTCAGGTCTGAATTGCGTCAAATAAAATTTCGTTGAATTCAAATAACCCATAGGAACAAAATATGTAAAAATATCCACAAAATGGTCCGACTCGATTTTTAACAATATCCCGTGTACTAACCACTTTGAGGATTATCCGAAAACCGAGTTTCGTTCATATCAGCTCCGATTCAGGTCTGAATTGTGTCAAATAAAATTTCGTTGAATTCCAATAACCCATAGGAACAAAATATATAAAAATATCCTTAAAATGGTCCGACTCGATTTTTAACAATATCCCGTGTACTAACCACTTTGAGGATTATCCGAAAACCGAGTTTCGTTCATATCAGCTCCGATTCAGGTCTGAATTGTGTCAAATAAAATTTCGTTGAATTCCAATAACCCATAGGAACAAAATATGTAAAAATATCCTTAAAATGGTCCGACTCGATTTTTAACAATATCCCGTGTACTAACCACTTTGAGGATTATCCGAAAACCGAGTTTCGTTCATATCAGCTCCGATTCAGGTCTGAATTGCGTCAAATAAAATTTCGTTGAATTCCAATAACCCATAGGAACAAAATATGTAAAAATATCCACAAAATGGTTCGACTCGATTTTTAACACTCCCGTGTACTAACCCCTTTGAGGATTATCCAAAAACCGAGTTTTGACTATATCAGCTCCGATACAGGTCTGAATTGTGTCAAATAAAATATGGTTGAATTCCAATAACCCATAGGAACAAAATATTTAAAAATATCCTTAAAATGGTCCGAATCGATTTTTAACAATATCCCGTGTACTAACCCCTTTGAGGATTATCCCAAACCGAGTTTTGACTATATCAGCTCCGATTCAGGTCTAAATTACGTCAAATAAAATTTCGTTGAATTCCAATAACCCATAGGAACAAAATATGTAAAAATATCCACAAATTGGTCCGACCCGATTTTTAACAATATCCCGTGTATTAACCCCTTTGAGAATTTTCCGAAAACTGTGTTTCGATCATATCAGCTACGATTCCGGTCCGAACTGCGTCAAATAAAATTTCGTTGAATTCCAATAACCCATAGGAACAAAATATGTAAAAATATCCACAAAATGGTCCGACTCGATTTTTAACAATATCCCGTGTACTAACCCCTTTGAGGATTATCCAAAAACCGAGTTTCGATCATATCAGCTCCGATTCCGGTCCGAACGGCGTCAAATAAAATTTTGTTGAATTCCAATAACCCATAGGAACAAAATATGTAAAAATATCCACAAAATGGTCCGACTCGATTTTTAACAATATCCCGTGTACTAACCCCTTTGAGGATTATCCAAAAATCGAGTTTTGACTATATCAGCTCCGATTCAGGTCTGAATTGTGTCAAATAAAATTTCGTTGAATTCCAATAACCCATAGGAACAAAATATGTAAAAATATCCTTAAAATTGTCCGACTTGATTTTTAACAATATCCCCTGTACTAACCACTTTGAGGATTATCCGAAAACCGAGTTTCGTTCATATCAGCTCCGATTCAGGTCTGAATTGCGTCAAATAAAATTTCGTTGAATTCCAATAACCCATAGGAACAAAATATGTAAAAATATCCACAAAATGGTCCGACTCGATTTTTAACAATATCCCGTGTACTAACCCCTTTGAGGATTATCCAAAAACCGAGTTTTGACTATATCAGCTCCGATTCATGTCTGAATTGTGTCAAATAAAATTTCGTTGAATTCCAATAACCCATAGGAACAAAATATGTAAAAATATCCTTAAAATGGTCCGACTCGATTTTTAACAATATCCCGTGTACTAACCACTTTGAGGATTATCCGAAAACCGAGTTTCGTTCATATCAGCTCCGATTCAGGTCTGAATTGTGTCAAATAAAATTTCGTTGAATTCCAATAACCCATAGGAACAAAATATGTAAAAATATCCTTAAAATGGTCCGACTCGATTTTTAACAATATCCCGTGTACTAACCACTTTGAGGATTATCCGAAAACCGAGTTTCGTTCATATCAGCTCCGATTCAGGTCTGAATTGCGTCAAATAAAATTTCGTTGAATTCCAATAACCAATAGGAACAAAATATGTAAAAATATCCACAAAATGGTCCGACTCGATTTTTAACAATATCCCGTGTACTAACCCCTTTGAGGATTATCCAAAAACCGAGTTTCGATCATATCAGCTCCGATTCCGGTCCGAACGGCGTCAAATAAAATTTTGTTGAATTCCAATAACCCATAGGAACAAAATATGTAAAAATATCCACAAAATGGTCCGACTCGATTTTTAACAATATCCCGTGTACTAACCCCTTTGAGGATTATCCAAAAACCGAGTTTTGACTATATCAGCTCCGATTCAGGTCTGAATTGTGTCAAATAAAATTTCGTTGAATTCCAATAACCCATAGGAACAAAATATGTACAAATATCCTTAAAATGGTCTGACTCGATTTTTAACAATATCCCGTGTACTAACCACTTTGAGGATTATCCGAAAACCGAGTTTCGTTCATATCAGCTCCGATTCAGGTCTGAATTGTGTCAAATAAAATTTCGTTGAATTCCAATAACCCATAGGAACAAAATATGTAAAAATATCCTTAAAATGGTCCGACTCGATTTTTAACAATATCCCGTGTACTAACCACTTTGAGGATTATCCGAAAACCGAGTTTCGTTCATATCAGCTACGATTCAGGTCTGAATTGCGTCAAATAAAATTTCGTTGAATTCAAATAACCCATAGGAACAAAATATGTAAAAATATCCACAAAATGGTCCGACTCGATTTTTAACAATATCCCGTGTACTAACCCCTTTGAGGATTATCCAAAAACCGAGTTTTGACTATATCAGCTCCGATTCAGGTCTGAATTGTGTCAAATAAAATTTCGTTGAATTCCAATAACCCATAGGAACAAAATATGTACAAATATCCTTAAAATGGTCTGACTCGATTTTTAACAATATCCCGTGTACTAACCACTTTGAGGATTATCCGAAAACCGAGTTTCGTTCATATCAGCTCCGATTCAGGTCTGAATTGTGTCAAATAAAATTTCGTTGAATTCCAATAACCCATAGGAACAAAATATATAAAAATATCCTTAAAATGGTCCGACTCGATTTTTAACAATATCCCGTGTACTAACCACTTTGAGGATTATCCGAAAACCGAGTTTCGTTCATATCAGCTCCGATTCAGGTCTGAATTGTGTCAAATAAAATTTCGTTGAATTCCAATAACCCATAGGAACAAAATATGTAAAAATATCCTTAAAATGGTCCGACTCGATTTTTAACAATATCCCGTGTACTAACCACTTTGAGGATTATCCGAAAACCGAGTTTCGTTCATATCAGCTCCGATTCAGGTCTGAATTGCGTCAAATAAAATTTCGTTGAATTCCAATAACCCATAGGAACAAAATATGTAAAAATATCCACAAAATGGTTCGACTCGATTTTTAACACTCCCGTGTACTAACCCCTTTGAGGATTATCCAAAAACCGAGTTTTGACTATATCAGCTCCGATACAGGTCTGAATTGTGTCAAATAAAATATGGTTGAATTCCAATAACCCATAGGAACAAAATATTTAAAAATATCCTTAAAATGGTCCGAATCGATTTTTAACAATATCCCGTGTACTAACCCCTTTGAGGATTATCCCAAACCGAGTTTTGACTATATCAGCTCCGATTCAGGTCTAAATTACGTCAAATAAAATTTCGTTGAATTCCAATAACCCATAGGAACAAAATATGTAAAAATATCCACAAATTGGTCCGACCCGATTTTTAACAATATCCCGTGTATTAACCCCTTTGAGAATTTTCCGAAAACTGTGTTTCGATCATATCAGCTACGATTCCGGTCCGAACTGCGTCAAATAAAATTTCGTTGAATTCCAATAACCCATAGGAACAAAATATGTAAAAATATCCACAAAATGGTCCGACTCGATTTTTAACAATATCCCGTGTACTAACCCCTTTGAGGATTATCCAAAAACCGAGTTTCGATCATATCAGCTCCGATTCCGGTCCGAACGGCGTCAAATAAAATTTTGTTGAATTCCAATAACCCATAGGAACAAAATATGTAAAAATATCCACAAAATGGTCCGACTCGATTTTTAACAATATCCCGTGTACTAACCCCTTTGAGGATTATCCAAAAATCGAGTTTTGACTATATCAGCTCCGATTCAGGTCTGAATTGTGTCAAATAAAATTTCGTTGAATTCCAATAACCCATAGGAACAAAATATGTAAAAATATCCTTAAAATTGTCCGACTTGATTTTTAACAATATCCCCTGTACTAACCACTTTGAGGATTATCCGAAAACCGAGTTTCGTTCATATCAGCTCCGATTCAGGTCTGAATTGCGTCAAATAAAATTTCGTTGAATTCCAATAACCCATAGGAACAAAATATGTAAAAATATCCACAAAATGGTCCGACTCGATTTTTAACAATATCCCGTGTACTAACCCCTTTGAGGATTATCCAAAAACCGAGTTTTGACTATATCAGCTCCGATTCATGTCTGAATTGTGTCAAATAAAATTTCGTTGAATTCCAATAACCCATAGGAACAAAATATGTAAAAATATCCTTAAAATGGTCCGACTCGATTTTTAACAATATCCCGTGTACTAACCACTTTGAGGATTATCCGAAAACCGAGTTTCGTTCATATCAGCTCCGATTCAGGTCTGAATTGTGTCAAATAAAATTTCGTTGAATTCCAATAACCCATAGGAACAAAATATGTAAAAATATCCTTAAAATGGTCCGACTCGATTTTTAACAATATCCCGTGTACTAACCACTTTGAGGATTATCCGAAAACCGAGTTTCGTTCATATCAGCTCCGATTCAGGTCTGAATTGCGTCAAATAAAATTTCGTTGAATTCCAATAACCAATAGGAACAAAATATGTAAAAATATCCACAAAATGGTCCGACTCGATTTTTAACAATATCCCGTGTACTAACCCCTTTGAGGATTATCCAAAAACCGAGTTTCGATCATATCAGCTCCGATTCCGGTCCGAACGGCGTCAAATAAAATTTTCTTGAATTCCAATAACCCATAGGAACAAAATATGTAAAAATATCCACAAAATGGTCCGACTCGATTTTTAACAATATCCCGTGTACTAACCCCTTTGAGGATTATCCAAAAACCGAGTTTTGACTATATCAGCTCCGATTCAGGTCTGAATTGTGTCAAATAAAATTTCGTTGAATTCCAATAACCCATAGGAACAAAATATGTACAAATATCCTTAAAATGGTCTGACTCGATTTTTAACAATATCCCGTGTACTAACCACTTTGAGGATTATCCGAAAACCGAGTTTCGTTCATATCAGCTCCGATTCAGGTCTGAATTGTGTCAAATAAAATTTCGTTGAATTCCAATAACCCATAGGAACAAAATATATAAAAATATCCTTAAAATGGTCCGACTCGATTTTTAACAATATCCCGTGTACTAACCACTTTGAGGATTATCCGAAAACCGAGTTTCGTTCATATCAGCTCCGATTCAGGTCTGAATTGTGTCAAATAAAATTTCGTTGAATTCCAATAACCCATAGGAACAAAATATGTAAAAATATCCTTAAAATGGTCCGACTCGATTTTTAACAATATCCCGTGTACTAACCACTTTGAGGATTATCCGAAAACCGAGTTTCGTTCATATCAGCTCCGATTCAGGTCTGAATTGCGTCAAATAAAATTTCGTTGAATTCAAATAACCCATAGGAACAAAATATGTAAAAATATCCACAAAATGGTCCGACTCGATTTTTAACAATATCCCGTGTACTAACCACTTTGAGGATTATCCGAAAACCGAGTTTCGTTCATATCAGCTCCGATTCAGGTCTGAATTGTGTCAAATAAAATTTCGTTGAATTCCAATAACCCATAGGAACAAAATATATAAAAATATCCTTAAAATGGTCCGACTCGATTTTTAACAATATCCCGTGTACTAACCACTTTGAGGATTATCCGAAAACCGAGTTTCGTTCATATCAGCTCCGATTCAGGTCTGAATTGTGTCAAATAAAATTTCGTTGAATTCCAATAACCCATAGGAACAAAATATGTAAAAATATCCTTAAAATGGTCCGACTCGATTTTTAACAATATCCCGTGTACTAACCACTTTGAGGATTATCCGAAAACCGAGTTTCGTTCATATCAGCTCCGATTCAGGTCTGAATTGTGTCAAATAAAATTTCGTTGAATTCCAATAACCCATAGGAACAAAATATGTAAAAATATCCTTAAAATGGTCCGACTCGATTTTTAACAATATCCCGTGTACTAACCACTTTGAGGATTATCCGAAAACCGAGTTTCGTTCATATCAGCTCCGATTCAGGTCTGAATTGTGTCAAATAAAATTTCGTTGAATTCCAATAACCCATAGGAACAAAATATATAAAAATATCCTTAAAATGGTCCGACTCGATTTTTAACAATATCCCGTGTACTAACCACTTTGAGGATTATCCGAAAACCGAGTTTCGTTCATATCAGCTCCGATTCAGGTCTGAATTGTGTCAAATAAAATTTCGTTGAATTCCAATAACCCATAGGAACAAAATATGTACAAATATCCTTAAAATGGTCTGACTCGATTTTTAACAATATCCCGTGTACTAACCACTTTGAGGATTATCCGAAAACCGAGTTTCGTTCATATCAGCTCCGATTCAGGTCTGAATTGTGTCAAATAAAATTTCGTTGAATTCCAATAACCCATAGGAACAAAATATATAAAAATATCCTTAAAATGGTCCGACTCGATTTTTAACAATATCCCGTGTACTAACCACTTTGAGGATTATCCGAAAACCGAGTTTCGTTCATATCAGCTCCGATTCAGGTCTGAATTGTGTCAAATAAAATTTCGTTGAATTCCAATAACCCATAGGAACAAAATATGTAAAAATATCCTTAAAATGGTCCGACTCGATTTTTAACAATATCCCGTGTACTAACCACTTTGAGGATTATCCGAAAACCGAGTTTCGTTCATATCAGCTACGATTCAGGTCTGAATTGCGTCAAATAAAATTTCGTTGAATTCAAATAACCCATAGGAACAAAATATGTAAAAATATCCACAAAATGGTCCGACTCGATTTTTAACAATATCCCGTGTACTAACCCCTTTGAGGATTATCCAAAAACCGAGTTTTGACTATATCAGCTCCGATTCAGGTCTGAATTGTGTCAAATAAAATTTCGTTGAATTCCAATAACCCATAGGAACAAAATATGTACAAATATCCTTAAAATGGTCTGACTCGATTTTTAACAATATCCCGTGTACTAACCACTTTGAGGATTATCCGAAAACCGAGTTTCGTTCATATCAGCTCCGATTCAGGTCTGAATTGTGTCAAATAAAATTTCGTTGAATTCCAATAACCCATAGGAACAAAATATATAAAAATATCCTTAAAATGGTCCGACTCGATTTTTAACAATATCCCGTGTACTAACCACTTTGAGGATTATCCGAAAACCGAGTTTCGTTCATATCAGCTCCGATTCAGGTCTGAATTGTGTCAAATAAAATTTCGTTGAATTCCAATAACCCATAGGAACAAAATATGTAAAAATATCCTTAAAATGGTCCGAATCGATTTTTAACAATATCCCGTGTACTAACCACTTTGAGGATTATCCGAAAACCGAGTTTCGTTCATATCAGCTCCGATTCAGGTCTGAATTGCGTCAAATAAAATTTCGTTGAATTCAAATAACCCATAGGAACAAAATATGTAAAAATATCCACAAAATGGTCCGACTCGATTTTTAACAATATCCCGTGTACTAACCACTTTGAGGATTATCCGAAAACCGAGTTTCGTTCATATCAGCTCCGATTCAGGTCTGAATTGTGTCAAATAAAATTTCGTTGAATTCCAATAACCCATAGGAACAAAATATGTAAAAATATCCTTAAAATGGTCCGACTCGATTTTTAACAATATCCCGTGTACTAACCACTTTGAGGATTATCCGAAAACCGAGTTTCGTTCATATCAGCTACGATTCAGGTCTGAATTGCGTCAAATAAAATTTCGTTGAATTCAAATAACCCATAGGAACAAAATATGTAAAAATATCCACAAAATGGTCCGACTCGATTTTTAACAATATCCCGTGTACTAACCCCTTTGAGGATTATCCAAAAACCGAGTTTTGACTATATCAGCTCCGATTCAGGTCTGAATTGTGTCAAATAAAATTTCGTTGAATTCCAATAACCCATAGGAACAAAATATGTACAAATATCCTTAAAATGGTCTGACTCGATTTTTAACAATATCCCGTGTACTAACCACTTTGAGGATTATCCGAAAACCGAGTTTCGTTCATATCAGCTCCGATTCAGGTCTGAATTGTGTCAAATAAAATTTCGTTGAATTCCAATAACCCATAGGAACAAAATATATAAAAATATCCTTAAAATGGTCCGACTCGATTTTTAACAATATCCCGTGTACTAACCACTTTGAGGATTATCCGAAAACCGAGTTTCGTTCATATCAGCTCCGATTCAGGTCTGAATTGTGTCAAATAAAATTTCGTTGAATTCCAATAACCCATAGGAACAAAATATGTAAAAATATCCTTAAAATGGTCCGACTCGATTTTTAACAATATCCCGTGTACTAACCACTTTGAGGATTATCCGAAAACCGAGTTTCGTTCATATCAGCTCCGATTCAGGTCTGAATTGCGTCAAATAAAATTTCGTTGAATTCAAATAACCCATAGGAACAAAATATGTAAAAATATCCACAAAATGGTCCGACTCGATTTTTAACAATATCCCGTGTACTAACCACTTTGAGGATTATCCGAAAACCGAGTTTCGTTCATATCAGCTCCGATTCAGGTCTGAATTGTGTCAAATAAAATTTCGTTGAATTCCAATAACCCATAGGAACAAAATATATAAAAATATCCTTAAAATGGTCCGACTCGATTTTTAACAATATCCCGTGTACTAACCACTTTGAGGATTATCCGAAAACCGAGTTTCGTTCATATCAGCTCCGATTCAGGTCTGAATTGTGTCAAATAAAATTTCGTTGAATTCCAATAACCCATAGGAACAAAATATGTAAAAATATCCTTAAAATGGTCCGACTCGATTTTTAACAATATCCCGTGTACTAACCACTTTGAGGATTATCCGAAAACCGAGTTTCGTTCATATCAGCTCCGATTCAGGTCTGAATTGCGTCAAATAAAATTTCGTTGAATTCCAATAACCCATAGGAACAAAATATGTAAAAATATCCACAAAATGGTTCGACTCGATTTTTAACACTCCCGTGTACTAACCCCTTTGAGGATTATCCAAAAACCGAGTTTTGACTATATCAGCTCCGATACAGGTCTGAATTGTGTCAAATAAAATATGGTTGAATTCAAATAACCCATAGGAACAAAATATTTAAAAATATCCTTAAAATGGTCCGAATCGATTTTTAACAATATCCCGTGTACTAACCCCTTTGAGGATTATCCCAAACCGAGTTTTGACTATATCAGCTCCGATTCAGGTCTAAATTACGTCAAATAAAATTTCGTTGAATTCCAATAACCCATAGGAACAAAATATGTAAAAATATCCACAATTTGGTCCGACCCGATTTTTAACAATATCCCGTGTATTAACCCCTTTGAGAATTTTCCGAAAACTGTGTTTCGATCATATCAGCTACGATTCCGGTCCGAACTGCGTCAAATAAAATTTCGTTGAATTCCAATAACCCATAGGAACAAAATATGTAAAAATATCCACAAAATGGTCCGACTCGATTTTTAACAATATCCCGTGTACTAACCCCTTTGAGGATTATCCAAAAACCGAGTTTCGATCATATCAGCTCCGATTCCGGTCCGAACGGCGTCAAATAAAATTTTGTTGAATTCCAATAACCCATAGGAACAAAATATGTAAAAATATCCACAAAATGGTCCGACTCGATTTTTAACAATATCCCGTGTACTAACCCCTTTGAGGATTATCCAAAAACCGAGTTTTGACTATATCAGCTCCGATTCAGGTCTGAATTGTGTCAAATAAAATTTCGTTGAATTCCAATAACCCATAGGAACAAAATATGTAAAAATATCCTTAAAATTGTCCGACTTGATTTTTAACAATATCCCCTGTACTAACCACTTTGAGGATTATCCGAAAACCGAGTTTCGTTCATATCAGCTCCGATTCAGGTCTGAATTGCGTCAAATAAAATTTCGTTGAATTCCAATAACCCATAGGAACAAAATATGTAAAAATATCCACAAAATGGTCCGACTCGATTTTTAACAATATCCCGTGTACTAACCCCTTTGAGGATTATCCAAAAACCGAGTTTTGACTATATCAGCTCCGATTCAGGTCTGAATTGTGTCAAATAAAATTTCGTTGAATTCCAATAACCCATAGGAACAAAATATGTAAAAATATCCACAAAATGGTCCGACTCGATTTTTAACAATATCCCGTGTACTAACCCCTTTGAGGATTATCCAAAAACCGAGTTTTGACTATATCAGCTCCGATTCAGGTCTGAATTGTGTCAAATAAAATTTCGTTGAATTCCAATAACCCATAGGAACAAAATATGTAAAAATATCCTTAAAATGGTCCGACTCGATTTTTAACAATATCCCGTGTACTAACCACTTTGAGGATTATCCGAAAACCGAGTTTCGTTCATATCAGCTCCGATTCAGGTCTGAATTGTGTCAAATAAAATTTCGTTGAATTCCAATAACCCATAGGAACAAAATATGTAAAAATATCCTTAAAATGGTCCGACTCAATTTTTAACAATATCCCGTGTACTAACCACTTTGAGGATTATCCGAAAACCGAGTTTCGTTCATATCAGCTCCGATTCAGGTCTGAATTGCGTCAAATAAAATTTCGTTGAATTCCAATAACCAATAGGAACAAAATATGTAAAAATATCCACAAAATGGTCCGACTCGATTTTTAACAATATCCCGTGTACTAACCCCTTTGAGGATTATCCAAAAACCGAGTTTCGATCATATCAGCTCCGATTCCGGTCCGAACGGCGTCAAATAAAATTTTGTTGAATTCCAATAACCCATAGGAACAAAATATGTAAAAATATCCACAAAATGGTCCGACTCGATTTTTAACAATATCCCGTGTACTAACCCCTTTGAGGATTATCCAAAAACCGAGTTTTGACTATATCAGCTCCGATTCAGGTCTGAATTGTGTCAAATAAAATTTCGTTGAATTCCAATAACCCATAGGAACAAAATATGTAAAAATATCCTTAAAATGGTCCGACTCGATTTTTAACAATATCCCGTGTACTAACCACTTTGAGGATTATCCGAAAACCGAGTTTCGTTCATATCAGCTCCGATTCAGGTCTGAATTGTGTCAAATAAAATTTCGTTGAATTCCAATAACCCATAGTAACAAAATATGTAAAAATATCCTTAAAATGGTCCGACTCGATTTTTAACAATATCCCGTGTACTAACCACTTTGAGGATTATCCGAAAACCGAGTTTCGTTCATATCAGCTCCGATTCAGGTCTGAATTGCGTCAAATAAAATTTCGTTGAATTCCAATAACCAATAGGAACAAAATATGTAAAAATATCCACAAAATGGTCCGACTCGATTTTTAACAATATCCCGTGTACTAACCCCTTTGAGGATTATCCAAAAACCGAGTTTCGATCATATCAGCTCCGATTCCGGTCCGAACGGCGTCAAATAAAATTTTGTTGAATTCCAATAACCCATAGGAACAAAATATGTAAAAATATCCACAAAATGGTCCGACTCGATTTTTAACAATATCCCGTGTACTAACCCCTTTGAGGATTATCCAAAAACCGAGTTTTGACTATATCAGCTCCGATTCAGGTCTGAATTGTGTCAAATAAAATTTCGTTGAATTCCAATAACCCATAGGAACAAAATATGTAAAAATATCCTTAAAATGGTCCGACTCGATTTTTAACAATATCCCGCGTACTAACCACTTTGAGGATTATCCGAAAACCGAGTTTCGTTCATATCAGCTCCGATTCAGGTCTGAATTGCGTCAAATAAAATTTCGTTGAATTCCAATAACCCATAGGAACAAAATATGTAAAAATATCCACAAAATGGTTCGACTCGATTTTTAACACTCCCGTGTACTAACCCCTTTGAGGATTATCCAAAAACCGAGTTTTGACTATATCAGCTCCGATACAGGTCTGAATTGTGTCAAATAAAATATGGTTGAATTCAAATAACCCATAGGAACAAAATATTTAAAAATATCCTTAAAATGGTCCGAATCGATTTTTAACAATATCCCGTGTACTAACCCCTTTGAGGATTATCCCAAACCGAGTTTTGACTATATCAGCTCCGATTCAGGTCTAAATTACGTCAAATAAAATTTCGTTGAATTCCAATAACCCATAGGAACAAAATATGTAAAAATATCCACAAATTGGTCCGACCCGATTTTTAACAATATCCCGTGTATTAACCCCTTTGAGAATTTTCCGAAAACTGTGTTTCGATCATATCAGCTACGATTCCGGTCCGAACTGCGTCAAATAAAATTTCGTTGAATTCCAATAACCCATAGGAACAAAATATGTAAAAATATCCACAAAATGGTCCGACTCGATTTTTAACAATATCCCGTGTACTAACCCCTTTGAGGATTATCCAAAAACCGAGTTTCGATCATATCAGCTCCGATTCCGGTCCGAACGGCGTCAAATAAAATTTTGTTGAATTCCAATAACCCATAGGAACAAAATATGTAAAAATATCCACAAAATGGTCCGACTCGATTTTTAACAATATCCCGTGTACTAACCCCTTTGAGGATTATCCAAAAACCGAGTTTTGACTATATCAGCTCCGATTCAGGTCTGAATTGTGTCAAATAAAATTTCGTTGAATTCCAATAACCCATAGGAACAAAATATGTAAAAATATCCTTAAAATTGTCCGACTTGATTTTTAACAATATCCCCTGTACTAACCACTTTGAGGATTATCCGAAAACCGAGTTTCGTTCATATCAGCTCCGATTCAGGTCTGAATTGCGTCAAATAAAATTTCGTTGAATTCCAATAACCCATAGGAACAAAATATGTAAAAATATCCACAAAATGGTCCGACTCGATTTTTAACAATATCCCGTGTACTAACCCCTTTGAGGATTATCCAAAAACCGAGTTTTGACTATATCAGCTCCGATTCAGGTCTGAATTGTGTCAAATAAAATTTCGTTGAATTCCAATAACCCATAGGAACAAAATATGTAAAAATATCCTTAAAATGGTCCGACTCGATTTTTAACAATATCCCGTGTACTAACCACTTTGAGGATTATCCGAAAACCGAGTTTCGTTCATATCAGCTCCGATTCAGGTCTGAATTGTGTCAAATAAAATTTCGTTGAATTCCAATAACCCATAGTAACAAAATATGTAAAAATATCCTTAAAATGGTCCGACTCGATTTTTAACAATATCCCGTGTACTAACCACTTTGAGGATTATCCGAAAACCGAGTTTCGTTCATATCAGCTCCGATTCAGGTCTGAATTGCGTCAAATAAAATTTCGTTGAATTCCAATAACCAATAGGAACAAAATATGTAAAAATATCCACAAAATGGTCCGACTCGATTTTTAACAATATCCCGTGTACTAACCCCTTTGAGGATTATCCAAAAACCGAGTTTCGATCATATCAGCTCCGATTCCGGTCCGAACGGCGTCAAATAAAAATTTGTTGAATTCCAATAACCCATAGGAACAAAATATGTAAAAATATCCACAAAATGGTCCGACTCGATTTTTAACAATATCCCGTGTACTAACCCCTTTGAGGATTATCCAAAAACCGAGTTTTGACTATATCAGCTCCGATTCAGGTCTGAATTGTGTCAAATAAAATTTCGTTGAATTCCAATAACCCATAGGAACAAAATATGTAAAAATATCCTTAAGATTGTCCGACTTGATTTTTAACAATATCCCGTGTACTAACCACTTTGAGGATTATCCGAAAACCGAGTTTCGTTCATATCAGCTCCGATTCAGGTCTGAATTGCGTCAAATAAAATTTCGTTGAATTCAAATAACCCATAGGAACAAAATATGTAAAAATATCCACAAAATGGTCCGACTCGATTTTTAACAATATCCCGTGTACTAACCCCTTTGAGGATTATCCAAAAACCGAGTTTTGACTATATCTGCTCCGATTCAGGTCTGAATTGTGTCAAATAAAATTTCGTTGAATTCCAATAACCCATAGGAACAAAATATGTACAAATATCCTTAAAATGGTCTGACTCGATTTTTAACAATATCCCGTGTACTAACCACTTTGAGGATTATCCGAAAACCGAGTTTCGTTCATATCAGCTCCGATTCAGGTCTGAATTGTGTCAAATAAAATTTCGTTGAATTCCAATAACCCATAGGAACAAAATATATAAAAATATCCTTAAAATGGTCCGACTCGATTTTTAACAATATCCCGTGTACTAACCACTTTGAGGATTATCCGAAAACCGAGTTTCGTTCATATCAGCTCCGATTCAGGTCTGAATTGTGTCAAATAAAATTTCGTTGAATTCCAATAACCCATAGGAACAAAATATGTAAAAATATCCTTAAAATGGTCCAACTCGATTTTTAACAATATCCCGTGTACTAACCACTTTGAGGATTATCCGAAAACCGAGTTTCGTTCATATCAGCTCCGATTCAGGTCTGAATTGCGTCAAATAAAATTTCGTTGAATTCAAATAACCCATAGGAAAAAAATATGTAAAAATATCCACAAAATGGTCCGACTCGATTTTTAACAATATCCCGTGTACTAACCCCTTTGAGGATTATCCAAAAACCGAGTTTTGACTATATCAGCTCCGATTCAGGTCTGAATTGTGTCAAATAAAATTTCGTTGAATTCCAATAACCCATAGGAACAAAATATGTACAAATATCCTTAAAATGGTCTGACTCGATTTTTAACAATATCCCGTGTACTAACCACTTTGAGGATTATCCGAAAACCGAGTTTCGTTCATATCAGCTCCGATTCAGGTCTGAATTGTGTCAAATAAAATTTCGTTGAATTCCAATAACCCATAGGAACAAAATATATAAAAATATCCTTAAAATGGTCCGACTCGATTTTTAACAATATCCCATGTACTAACCACTTTGAGGATTATCCGAAAACCGAGTTTCGTTCATATCAGCTCCGATTCAGGTCTGAATTGTGTCAAATAAAATTTCGTTGAATTCCAATAACCCATAGGAACAAAATATGTAAAAATATCCTTAAAATGGTCCGACTCGATTTTTAACAATATCCCGTGTACTAACCACTTTGAGGATTATCCGAAAACCGAGTTTCGTTCATATCAGCTCCGATTCAGGTCTGAATTGCGTCAAATAAAATTTCGTTGAATTCAAATAACCCATAGGAACAAAATATGTAAAAATATCCACAAAATGGTCCGACTCGATTTTTAACAATATCCCGTGTACTAACCACTTTGAGGATTATCCGAAAACCGAGTTTCGTTCATATCAGCTCCGATTCAGGTCTGAATTGTGTCAAATAAAATTTCGTTGAATTCCAATAACCCATAGGAACAAAATATATAAAAATATCCTTAAAATGGTCCGACTCGATTTTTAACAATATCCCGTGTACTAACCACTTTGAGGATTATCCGAAAACCGAGTTTCGTTCATATCAGCTCCGATTCAGGTCTGAATTGTGTCAAATAAAATTTCGTTGAATTCCAATAACCCATAGGAACAAAATATGTAAAAATATCCTTAAAATGGTCCGACTCGATTTTTAACAATATCCCGTGTACTAACCACTTTGAGGATTATCCGAAAACCGAGTTTCGTTCATATCAGCTCCGATTCAGGTCTGAATTGCGTCAAATAAAATTTCGTTGAATTCCAATAACCCATAGGAACAAAATATGTAAAAATATCCACAAAATGGTTCGACTCGATTTTTAACACTCCCGTGTACTAACCCCTTTGAGGATTATCCAAAAACCGAGTTTTGACTATATCAGCTCCGATACAGGTCTGAATTGTGTCAAATAAAATATGGTTGAATTCAAATAACCCATAGGAACAAAATATTTAAAAATATCCTTAAAATGGTCCGAATCGATTTTTAACAATATCCCGTGTACTAACCCCTTTGAGGATTATCCCAAACCGAGTTTTGACTATATCAGCTCCGATTCAGGTCTAAATTACGTCAAATAAAATTTCGTTGAATTCCAATAACCCATAGGAACAAAATATGTAAAAATATCCACAAATTGGTCCGACCCGATTTTTAACAATATCCCGTGTATTAACCCCTTTGAGAATTTTCCGAAAACTGTGTTTCGATCATATCAACTACGATTCCGGTCCGAACTGCGTCAAATTAAATTTCGTTGAATTCCAATAACCCATAGGAACAAAATATGTAAAAATATCCACAAAATGGTCCGACTCGATTTTTAACAATATCCCGTGTACTAACCCCTTTGAGGATTATCCAAAAACCGAGTTTCGATCATATCAGCTCCGATTCCGGTCCGAACGGCGTCAAATAAAATTTTGTTGAATTCCAATAACCCATAGGAACAAAATATATAAAAATATCCTTAAAATGGTCCGACTCGATTTTTAACAATATCCCGTGTACTAACCACTTTGAGGATTATCCGAAAACCGAGTTTCGTTCATATCAGCTCCGATTCAGGTCTGAATTGTGTCAAATAAAATTTCGTTGAATTCAAATAACCCATAGGAACAAAATATGTAAAAATATCCACAAAATGGTCCGACTCGATTTTTAACAATATCCCGTGTACTAACCCCTTTGAGGATTATCCAAAAACCGAGTTTTGACTATATCAGCTCCGATTCAGGTCTGAATTGTGTCAAATAAAATTTTGTTGAATTCCAATAACCCATAGGAACAAAATATGTACAAATATCCTTAAAATGGTCTGACTCGATTTTTAACAATATCCCGTGTACTAACCACTTTGAGGATTATCCGAAAACCGAGTTTCGTTCATATCAGCTCCGATTCAGGTCTGAATTGCGTCAAATAAAATTTCGTTGAATTCCAATAACCCATAGGAACAAAATATGTAAAAATATCCACAAAATGGTCCGACTCGATTTTTAACAATATCCCGTGTACTAACCCCTTTGAGGATTATCCAAAAACCGAGTTTTGACTATATCAGCTCCGATTCAGGTCTGAATTGTGTCAAATAAAATTTCGTTGAATTCCAATAACCCATAGGAACAAAATATGTAAAAATATCCTTAAAATGGTCCGACTCGATTTTTAACAATATCCCGTGTACTAACCACTTTGAGGATTATCCGAAAACCGAGTTTCGTTCATATCAGCTCCGATTCAGGTCTGAATTGTGTCAAATAAAATTTCGTTGAATTCCAATAACCCATAGGAACAAAATATATCCACAAAATGGTCCGACTCGATTTTTAACAATATCCCGTGTACTAACCCCTTTGAGGATTATCCAAAAACCGAGTTTTGACTATATCAGCTCCGATTCAGGTCTGAATTGTGTCAAATAAAATTTCGTTGAATTCAATAACCCATAGGAACAAAATATGTAAAAATATCCTTAAAATGGTCCGACTCGATTTTTAAAAATATCCCGTGTACTAACCACTTTGAGGATTATCCGAAAACCGAGTTTCGTTCATATCAGCTCCGATTCAGGTCTGAATTGTGTCAAATAAAATTTCATTGAATTGCAATAACCCATAGGAACAAAATATGTAAAAATATCCTTAAAATGGTCCGACTCGATTTCTAACAATATCCCGTGTACTAACCACTTTGAGGATTATCCGAAAACCGAGTTTCGATCATATCAGCTCCGATTCAGGTCTGAATTGCGTCAAATAAAATTTCGTTGAATTCCAATAACCCATAGGAACAAAATATGTAAAAATATCCACAAAATGGTCCGACTCGATTTTTAACACTGCCGTGTACTAACCCCTTTGAGGATTATCCAAAAACCGAGTTTTGACTATATCAGCTCTGATACAGGTCTGAATTGTGTCAAATAAAATTTCGTTGAATTCCAATAACCCATAGGAACAAAATATTTAAAAATATCCTTAAAATGGTCCGACTCGATTTTTAACAATATCCCGTGTACTAACCCCTTTGAGGATTATCCAAAAACCGAGTTTTGACTATATCAGCTCCGATTCAGGTCTAAATTACGTCAAAAATATCCAATATCCCGATTTTTAACAATATCCCGTGTATTAACCCCTTTGAGAATTTTCCGAAAACTGTGTTTCGATCATATCAGCTACGATTCCGGTCCGAACTGCGTCAAATAAAATTTCGTTGAATTCCAATAACCCATAGGAACAAAATATGTAAAAATATCCACAAAATGGTCCGACTCGATTTTTAACAATATCCCGTGTACTAACCCCTTTGAGGATTATCCAAAAACCGAGTTTCGATCATATCAGCTCCGATTCCGGTCCGAACGGCGTCAAATAAAATTTTGTTGAATTCCAATAACCCATAGGAACAAAATATGTAAAAATATCCACAAAATGGTCCGACTCGAGTTTTAACAATATCCCGTGTATTAACCCCTTTGAGGATTATCAACCGAGTTTTGACTATATCAGCTCCGATTCAGGTCTGAATTGTGTCAAATAAAATTTTGTTGAATTCCAATAACCCATAGGAACAAAATATGTAAAAATATCCACAAAATGGTCCGACTCGATTTTTAACAATATCCCGTGTACTAACCCATTTGAGGATTATCCAAAAACCGAGTTTCGATCATATCAGCTCCGATTCCGGTCCGAACGGCGTCAAATAAAATTTTGTTGAATTCCAATAACCCATAGGAACAAAATATGTAAAAATATCCACAAAATGGTCCGACTCGATTTTTAACAATATCCCGTGCCCTTTGAGGATTATCCAAAAACCGAGTTTTGACTATATCAGCTCCGATTCAGGTCTGAATTGTGTCAAATAAAATTTCGTTGAATTCCAATAACCAATAGGAACAAAATATGTAAAAATATCGTTAAAATGGTCCGACTCGATTTTTAACAATATCCCGTGTACTAACCACTTTGAGGATTATCCGAAAACCGAGTTTCGTTCATATCAGCTCCGATTCAGGTCTGAATTGTGTCAAATAAAATTTCGTTGAATTGCAATAACCCATAGGAACAAAATATGTAAAAATATCCTTAAAATGGTCCGACTCGATTTTTAACAATATCCCGTGTACTAACCACTTTGAGGATTATCCGAAAACCGAGTTTCGATCATATCAGCTCCGATTCAGGTCTGAATTGCGTCAAATAAAATTTCGTTGAATTCCAATAACCCATAGGAACAAAATATGTAAAAATATCCACAAATTGGTCCGACCCGATTTTTAACAATATCCCGTGTATTAACCCCTTTGAGAATTTTCCGAAAACTGTGTTTCGATCATATCAGCTACGATTCCGGTCCGAACTGCGTCAAATAAAATTTCGTTGAATTGCAATAACTCATAGGAACAAAATATGTAAAAATATCCACAAAATGGTCCGACTCGATTTTTAACAATATCCCGTGTACTAACCCCTTTGAGGATTATCCAAAAACCGAGTTTCGATCATATCAGCTCCGATTCCGGTCTGAACGGCTTCAAATAAAATTTTGTTGAATTCCAATAACCCATAGGAACAAAATATGTAAAAATATCCACAAAATGGTCCGACTCGATTTTTAACAATATACCGTGTACTAACCCCTTTGAGGATTATCAACCGAGTTTTGACTATATCAGCTCCGATTCAGGTCTGAATTGTGTCAAATAAAATTTTGTTGAATTCCAATAACCCATAGGAACAAAATATGTAAAAATATCCACAAAATGGTCCGACTCGATTTTTAACAATATCCCGTGTACTAACCCATTTGAGGATTATCCAAAAACCGAGTTTCGATCATATCAGCTCCGATTCCGGTCCGAACGGCGTCAAATAAAATTTTGTTGAATTCCAATAACCCATAGGAACAAAATATGTAAAAATATCCACAAAATGGTCCGACTCGATTTTTAACAATATCCCGTGCCCTTTGAGGATTATCCAAAAACCGAGTTTTGACTATATCAGCTCCGATTCAGGTCTGAATTGTGTCAAATAAAATTTCGTTGAATTCCAATAACCAATAGGAACAAAATATGTAAAAATATCGTTAAAATGGTCCGACTCGATTTTTAACAATATACCGTGTACTAACCACTTTGAGGATTATCCGAAAACCGAGTTTCGTTCATATCAGCTCCGATTCAGGTCTGAATTGTGTCAAATAAAATTTCGTTGAATTGCAATAACCCATAGGAACAAAATATGTAAAAATATCCTTAAAATGGTCCGACTCGATTTTTAACAATATCCCGTGTACTAACCACTTTGAGGATTATCCGAAAACCGAGTTTCGATCATATCAGCTCCGATTCAGGTCTGAATTGCGTCAAATAAAATTTCGTTGAATTCCAATAACCCATAGGAACAAAATATGTAAAAATATCCACAAAATGGTCCGACTCGATTTTTAACACTCCCGTGTACTAACCCCTTTGAGGATTATCCAAAAACCGAGTTTTGACTATATCAGCTCCGATACAGGTCTGAATTGTGTCAAATAAAATATGGTTGAATTCCAATAACCCATAGGAACAAAATATTTAAAAATATCCTTAAAATGGTCCGAATCGATTTTTAACAATATCCCGTGTACTAACCCCTTTGAGGATTATCCCAAACCGAGTTTTGACTATATCAGCTCCGATTCAGGTCTAAATTACGTCAAATAAAATTTCGTTGAATTCCAATAACCCATAGGAACAAAATATGTAAAAATATACACAAATTGGTCCGACCCAATTTTTAACAATATCCCGTGTATTAACCCCTTTGAGAATTTTCCGAAAACTGTGTTTCGATCATATCAGCTACGATTCCGGTCCGAACTGCGTCAAATAAAATTTCGTTGAATTCCAATAACCCATAGGAACAAAATATGTAAAAATATCCACAAAATGGTCCGACTCGATTTTTAACAATATCCCGTGTACTAACCCCTTTGAGGATTATCCAAAAACCGAGTTTCGATCATATCAGTTCCGATTCCGGTCCGAATGGCGTCAAATAAAATTTTGTTGAATTCCAATAACCCATAGGAACAAAATATGTAAAAATATCCACAAAATGGTCCGACTCGATTTTTAACAATATCCCGTGTACTAACCCCTTTGAGGATTATCCAAAAACCGAGTTTTGACTATATCAGCTCCGATTCAGGTCTGAATTGTGTCAAATAAAATTTCGTTGAATTCCAATAACCCATAGGAACAAAATATGTAAAAATATCGTTAAAATGGTCCGACTCGATTTTTAACAATATACCGTGTACTAACCACTTTGAGGATTATCCGAAAACCGAGTTTCGTTCATATCAGCTCCGATTCAGGTCTGAATTGTGTCAAATAAAATTTCGTTGAATTGCAATAACCCATAGGAACAAAATATGTAAAAATATACACAAATTGGTCCGACCCAATTTTTAACAATATCCCGTGTATTAACCCCTTTGAGAATTTTCCGAAAACTGTGTTTCGATCATATCAGCTACGATTCCGGTCCGAACTGTGTCAAATAAAATTTCGTTGAATTCCAATAACCCATAGGAACAAAATATGTAAAAATATCCACAAAATGGTCCGACTCGATTTTTAACAATATCCCGTGTACTAACCCCTTTGAGGATTATCCAAAAACCGAGTTTCGATCATATCAGTTCCGATTCCGGTCCGAATGGCGTCAAATAAAATTTTGTTGAATTCCAATAACCCATAGGAACAAAATATGTAAAAATATCCACAAAATGGTCCGACTCGATTTTTAACAATATCCCGTGTACTAACCCCTTTGAGGATTATCCAAAAACCGAGTTTTGACTATATCAGCTCCGATTCAGGTCTGAATTGTGTCAAATAAAATTTCGTTGAATTCCAATAACCAATAGGAACAAAATATGTAAAAATATCGTTAAAATGGTCCGACTCGATTTTTAACAATATACCGTGTACTAACCACTTTGAGGATTATCCGAAAACCGAGTTTCGTTCATATCAGCTCCGATTCAGGTCTGAATTGTGTCAAATAAAATTTCGTTGAATTGCAATAACCCATAGGAACAAAATATGTAAAAATATCCTTAAAATGGTGCGACTCGATTTTTAACAATATCCCGTGTACTAACCACTTTGAGGATTATCCGAAAACCGAGTTTCGATCATATCAGCTCCGATTCAGGTCTGAATTGCGTCAAATAAAATTTCGTTGAATTCCAATAACCCATAGGAACAAAATATGTAAAAATATCCACAAAATGGTCCGACTCGATTTTTAACACTCCCGTGTACTAACCCCTTTGAGGATTATCCAAAAACCGAGTTTTGACTATATCAGCTCCGATACAGGTCTGAATTGTGTCAAATAAAATATGGTTGAATTCCAATAACCCATAGGAACAAAATATTTAAAAATATCCTTAAAATGGTCCGAATCGATTTTTAACAATATCCCGTGTACTAACCCCTTTGAGGATTATCCCAAACCGAGTTTTGACTATATCAGCTCCGATTCAGGTCTAAATTACGTCAAATAAAATTTCGTTGAATTCCAATAACCCATAGGAACAAAATATGTAAAAATATACACAAATTGGTCCGACCCAATTTTTAACAATATCCCGTGTATTAACCCCTTTGAGAATTTTCCGAAAACTGTGTTTCGATCATATCAGCTACGATTCCGGTCCGAACTGCGTCAAATAAAATTTCGTTGAATTCCAATAACCCATAGGAACAAAATATGTAAAAATATCCACAAAATGGTCCGACTCGATTTTTAACAATATCCCGTGTACTAACCCCTTTGAGGATTATCCAAAAACCGAGTTTCGATCATATCAGTTCCGATTCCGGTCCGAATGGCGTCAAATAAAATTTTGTTGAATTCCAATAACCCATAGGAACAAAATATGTAAAAATATCCACAAAATGGTCCGACTCGATTTTTAACAATATACCGTGTACTAACCCCTTTGAGGATTATCAACCGAGTTTTGACTATATCAGCTCCGATTCAGGTCTGAATTGTGTCAAATAAAATTTTGTTGAATTCCAATAACCCATAGGAACAAAATATGTAAAAATATCCACAAAATGGTCCGACTCGATTTTTAACAATATCCCGTGTACTAACCCATTTGAGGATTATCGAAAAACCGAGTTTCGATCATATCAGCTCCGATTCCGGTCCGAACGGCGTCAAATAAAATTTTGTTGAATTCCAATAACCCATAGGAACAAAATATGTAAAAATATCCACAAAATGGTCCGACTCGATTTTTAACAATATCCCGTGCCCTTTGAGGATTATCCAAAAACCGAGTTTTGACTATATCAGCTCCGATTCAGGTCTGAATTGTGTCAAATAAAATTTCGTTGAATTCCAATAACCAATAGGAACAAAATATGTAAAAATATCGTTAAAATGGTCCGACTCGATTTTTAACAATATACCGTGTACTAACCACTTTGAGGATTATCCGAAAACCGAGTTTCGTTCATATCAGCTCCGATTCAGGTCTGAATTGTGTCAAATAAAATTTCGTTGAATTGCAATAACCCATAGGAACAAAATATGTAAAAATATCCTTAAAATGGTCCGACTCGATTTTTAACAATATCCCGTGTACTAACCACTTTGAGGATTATCCGAAAACCGAGTTTCGATCATATCAGCTCCGATTCAGGTCTGAATTGCGTCAAATAAAATTTCGTTGAATTCCAATAACCCATAGGAACAAAATATGTAAAAATATCCACAAAATGGTCCGACTCGATTTTTAACACTCCCGTGTACTAACCCCTTTGAGGATTATCCAAAAACCGAGTTTTGACTATATCAGCTCCGATACAGGTCTGAATTGTGTCAAATAAAATATGGTTGAATTCCAATAACCCATAGGAACAAAATATTTAAAAATATCCTTAAAATGGTCCGAATCGATTTTTAACAATATCCCGTGTACTAACCCCTTTGAGGATTATCCCAAACCGAGTTTTGACTATATCAGCTCCGATTCAGGTCTAAATTACGTCAAATAAAATTTCGTTGAATTCCAATAACCCATAGGAACAAAATATGTAAAAATATACACAAATTGGTCCGACCCAATTTTTAACAATATCCCGTGTATTAACCCCTTTGAGAATTTTCCGAAAACTGTGTTTCGATCATATCAGCTACGATTCCGGTCCGAACTGCGTCAAATAAAATTTCGTTGAATTCCAATAACCCATAGGAACAAAATATGTAAAAATATCCACAAAATGGTCCGACTCGATTTTTAACAATATCCCGTGTACTAACCCCTTTGAGGATTATCCAAAAACCGAGTTTCGATCATATCAGTTCCGATTCCGGTCCGAATGGCGTCAAATAAAATTTTGTTGAATTCCAATAACCCATAGGAACAAAATATGTAAAAATATCCACAAAATGGTCCGACTCGATTTTTAACAATATCCCGTGTACTAACCCCTTTGAGGATTATCCAAAAACCGAGTTTTGACTATATCAGCTCCGATTCAGGTCTGAATTGTGTCAAATAAAATTTCGTTGAATTCCAATAACCCATAGGAACAAAATATGTAAAAATATCCTTAAAATGGTCCGACTCGATTTTTAACAATATCCCGTGTACTAACCACTTTGAGGATTATCCGAAAACCGAGTTTCGATCATATCAGCTCCGATTCAGGTCTGAATTGCGTCAAATAAAATTTCGTTGAATTCCAATAACCCGTAGGAACAAAATATGTAAAAATATCCACAAAATGGTCCGACTCGATTTTTAACACTCCCGTGTACTATCCCCTTTGAGGATTATCCAAAAACCGAGTTTTGACTATATCAGCTCTGATACAGGTCTGAATTGTGTCAAATAAAATTTCGTTGAATTCCAATAACCCATAGGAACAAAATATTTAAAAATATCCTTAAAATGGTCCGACTCGATTTTTAACAATATCCCGTGTACTAACCCCCTTTGAGGATTATCCAAAAATCGAGTTTTGACTATATCAGCTCCGATTCAGGTCTAAATTACGTCAAATAAAATTTCGTTGAATTCCAATAACCCATAGGAACAAAATATGTAAAAATATCCACAAATTGGTCCGACCCAATTTTTAGCAATATCCCGTGTATTAACCCCTTTGAGAATTTTCCGAAAACTGTGTTTCGATCATATCAGCTACGATTCCGGTCCGATCTGCGTCAAATAAAATTTCGTTGAATTCCAATAACCCATAGGAACAAAATATGTAAAAATATCCACAAAATGGTCCGACTCGATTTTTAACAATATCCCGTGTACTAACCCCTTTGAGGATTATCCAAAAACCGAGTTTCGATCATATCAGCTCCGATTCCGGTCCGAACGGCGTCAAATAAAATTTTGTTGAATTCCAATAACCCATAGGAACAAAATATGTAAAAATATCCACAAAATGGTCCGACTCGATTTTTAACAATATCCCGTGTACTAACCCCTTTGAGGATTATCCAAAAACCGAGTTTTGACTATATCAGCTCCGATTTAGGTCTGAATTGTGTCAAATAAAATTTCGTTGAATTCCAATAACCCATAGGAACAAAATATGTAAAAATATCCTTAAAATGGTCCGACTCGATTTTTAAAAATATCCCGTGTACTAACCACTTTGAGGATTATCCGAAAACCGAGTTTCGTTCATATCGGCTCCGATTCAGGTCTGAATTGTGTCAAATAAAATTTCGTTGAATTGAAATAACCCATAGGAACAAAATATGTAAAAATATCCTTAAAATGGTCCGACTCGATTTTTAACAATATCCCGTGTACTAACCACTTTGAGGATTATCCGAAAACCGAGTTTCGATCATATCAGCTCCGATTCAGGTCTGAATTGCGTCAAATAAAATTTCGTTGAATTCCAATAACCCATAGGAAAAAAATATGTAAAAATATCCACAAAATGGTCCGACTCGATTTTTAACACTCCCGTGTACAAACCCCTTTGAGGATTATCCAAAAACCGAGTTTTGACTATATCAGCTCCGATACAGGTCTGAATTGTGTCAAATAAAATATGGTTGAATTCCAATAACCCACAGGAACAAAATATTTAAAAATATCCTTAAAATGGTCCGAATCGATTTTTAACAATATCCCGTGTACTAACCCCTTTGAGGATTATCCCAAACCGAGTTTTGACTATATCAGCTCCGATTCAGGTCTAAATTACGTCAAATAAAATTTCGTTGAATTCCAATAACCCATAGGAACAAAATATGTAAAAATATCCACAAATTGGTCCGACCCGATTTTTAACAATATCCCGTGTATTAACCCCTTTGAGAATTTTCCGAAAACTGTGTTTCGATCATATCAGCTACGATTCCGGTCCGAACTGCGTCAAATAAAATTTCGTTGAATTCCAATAACCCAAAGGAACAAAATATGTAAAAATATCCACAAAATGGTCCGACTCGATTTTTAACAATATCCCGTGTACTAACCCCTTTGAGGATTATCCAAAAACCGAGTTTTGATCATATCAGTTCCGATTCCGGTCCGAATGGCGTCAAATAAAATTTTGTTGAATTCCAATAACCCATAGGAACAAAATATGTAAAAATATCCACAAAATGGTCCGACTCGATTTTTAACAATATCCCGTGTACTAACCCCTTTGAGGATTATCCAAAAACCGAGTTTTGACTATATCAGCTCCGATTCAGGTCTGAATTGTGTCAAATAAAATTTCGTTGAATTCCAATAACCCATAGGAACAAAATATGTAAAAATATCCTTAAAATGGTCCGACTCGATTTTTAACAATATCCCGTGTACTAACCACTTTGAGGATTATCCGAAAACCGAGTTTCGATCATATCAGCTCCGATTTAGGTCTGAATTGCGTCAAATAAAATTTCGTTGAATTCCAATAACCCGTAGGAACAAAATATGTAAAAATATCCACAAAATGGTCCGACTCGATTTTTAACACTCCCGTGTACTATCCCCTTTGAGGATTATCCAAAAACCGAGTTTTGACTATATCAGCTCTGATACAGGTCTGAATTGTGTCAAATAAAATTTCGTTGAATTCCAATAACCCATAGGAACAAAATATTTAAAAATATCCTTAAAATGGTCCGACTCGATTTTTAACAATATCCCGTGTACTAACCCCTTTGAGGATTATCCAAAAACCGAGTTTTGACTATATCAGCTCCGATTCAGGTCTAAATTACGTCAAATAAAATTTCGTTGAATTCCAATAACCCATAGGAACAAAATATGTAAAAATATCCACAAATTGGTCTGACCCGATTTTTAGCAATATCCCGTGTATTAAACCCTTTGAGAATTTTCCGAAAACTGTGTTTCGATCATATCAGCTACGATTCCGGTCCGATCTGCGTCAAATAAAATTTCGTTGAATTCCAATAACCCATAGGAACAAAATATGTAAAAATATCCACAAAATGGTCCGACTCGATTTTTAACAATATCCCGTGTACTAACCCCTTTGAGGATTATCCAAAAACCGAGTTTCGATCATATCAGCTCCGATTCCGGTCCGAACGGCGTCAAATAAAATTTTGTTGAATTCCAATAACCCATAGGAACAAAATATGTAAAAATATCCACAAAATGGTCCGACTCGATTTTTAACAATATCCCGTGTACTAACCCCTTTGAGGATTATCCAAAAACCGAGTTTTGATTATATCAGCTCCGATTCAGGTCTGAATTGTGTCAAATAAAATTTCGTTGAATTCCAATAACCCATAGGAACAAAATATGTAAAAATATCCTTAAAATGGTCCGACTCGATTTTTAACAATATCCCGTGTACTAACCACTTTGAGGATTATCCGAAAACCGAGTTTCGATCATATCAGCTCCGATTCAGGTCTGAATTGCGTCAAATAAAATTTCGTTGAATTCCAATAACCCGTAGGAACAAAATATGTAAAAATATCCACAAAATGGTCCGACTCGATTTTTAACACTCCCGTGTACTATCCCCTTTGAGGATTATCCAAAAACCGAGTTTTGACTATATCAGCTCTGATACAGGTCTGAATTGTGTCAAATAAAATTTCGTTGAATTCCAATAACCCATAGGAACAAAATATTTAAAAATATCCTTAAAATGGTCCGACTCGATTTTTAACAATATCCCGTGTACTAACCCCTTTGAGGATTATCCAAAAACCGAGTTTTGACTATATCAGCTCCGATTCAGGTCTAAATTACGTCAAATAAAATTTCGTTGAATTCCAATAACCCATAGGAACAAAATATGTAAAAATATCCACAAATTGGTCCGACCCGATTTTTAGCAATATCCCGTGTATTAACCCCTTTGAGAATTTTCCGAAAACTGTGTTTCGATCATATCAGCTACGATTCCGGTCCGATCTGCGTCAAATAAAATTTCGTTGAATTCCAATAACCCATAGGAACAAAATATGTAAAAATATCCACAAAATGGTCCGACTCGATTTTTAACAATATCCCGTGTACTAACCCCTTTGAGGATTATCCAAAAACCGAGTTTCGATCATATCAGCTCCGATTCCGGTCCGAACGGCGTCAAATAAAATTTTGTTGAATTCCAATAACCCATAGGAACAAAATATGTAAAAATATCCACAAAATGGTCCGACTCGATTTTTAACAATATCCCGTGTACTAACCCCTTTGAGGATTATCCAAAAACCGAGTTTTGACTATATCAGCTCCGATTTAGGTCTGAATTGTGTCAAATAAAATTTCGTTGAATTCCAATAACCCATAGGAACAAAATATGTAAAAATATCCTTAAAATGGTCCGACTCGATTTTTAAAAATATCCCGTGTACTAACCACTTTGAGGATTATCCGAAAACCGAGTTTCGTTCATATCAGCTCCGATTCAGGTCTGAATTGTGTCAAATAAAATTTCGTTGAATTGAAATAACCCATAGGAACAAAATATGTAAAAATATCCTTAAAATGGTCCGACTCGATTTTTAACAATATCCCGTGTACTAACCACTTTGAGGATTATCCGAAAACCGAGTTTCGATCATATCAGCTCCGATTCAGGTCTGAATTGCGTCAAATAAAATTTCGTTGAATTCCAATAACCCATAGGAACAAAATATGTAAAAATATCCACAAAATGGTCCGACTCGATTTTTAACAATATCCCGTGTACTAACCCCTTTGAGGATTATCCAAAAACCGAGTTTCGATCATATCAGCTCCGATTCCGGTCCGAACGGCGTCAAATAAAATTTTGTTGAATTCCAATAACCCATAGGAACAAAATATGTAAAAATATCCACAAAATGGTCCGACTCGATTTTTAGCAATATCCCGTGTACTAACCCCTTTGAGGATTATCCAAAAACCGAGTTTTGACTATATCAGCTCCGATTTAGGTCTGAATTGTGTCAAATAAAATTTCGTTGAATTCCAATAACCCATAGGAACAAAATATGTAAAAATATCCTTAAAATGGTCCGACTCGATTTTTAAAAATATCCCGTGTACTAACCACTTTGAGGATTATCCGAAAACCGAGTTTCGTTCATATCAGCTCCGATTCAGGTCTGAATTGTGTCAAATAAAATTTCGTTGAATTGAAATAACCCATAGGAACAAAATATGTAAAAATATCCTTAAAATGGTCCGACTCAATTTTTAACAATATCCCGTGTACTAACCACTTTGAGGATTATCCGAAAACCGAGTTTCGATCATATCAGCTCCGATTCAGGTCTGAATTGCGTCAAATAAAATTTCGTTGAATTCCAATAACCCGTAGGAACAAAATATGTAAAAATATCCACAAAATGGTCCGACTCGATTTTTAACACTCCCTTGTACTAACCCCTTTGAGGATTATCCAAAAACCGAGTTTTGACTATATCAGCTCTGATACAGGTCTGAATTGTGTCAAATAAAATTTCGTTGAATTCCAATAACCCATAGGAACAAAATATTTAAAAATATCCTTAAAATGGTCCGACTCGATTTTTAACAATATCCCGTGTACTAACCCCTTTGAGGATTATCCAAAAACCGAGTTTTGACGATATCAGCTCCGATTCAGGTCTAAATTACGTCAAATAAAATTTCGTTGGATTCCAATAACCCATAGGAACAAAATATGTAAAAATATCCACAAATTGGTCCGACCCGATTTTTAGCAATATCCCGTGTATTAACCCCTTTGAGGATTTTCCGAAAACTGTGTTTCGATCATATCAGCTACGATTCCGGTCCGATCTGCGTCAAATAAAATTTCGTTGAATTCCAATAACCCAAAGGAACAAAATATGTAAAAATATCCACAAAATGGTCCGACTCGATTTTTAACAATAACCCGTGTACTAACCCCTTTGAGGATTATCCAAAAACCGAGTTTCGATCATATCAGCTCCGATTCCGGTCCGAACGACGTCAAATAAAATTTTGTTGAATTCCAATAACCCATAGGAACAAAATATGTAAAAATATCCACAAAATGGTCCGACTCGATTTTTAACAATATCCCGTGTACTAACCCCTTTGAGGATTATCCAAAAACCGAGTTTCGATCATATCAGCTCCGATTCCGGTCCGAACGACGTCAAATAAAATTTCGTTGAATTCCAATAACCCATAGGAACAAAATATGTAAAAATATCCACAAAATGGTCCGACTCGATTTTTAACAATATCCCGTGTACTAACCCCTTTGAGGATTATCCAAAAACCGAGTTTCGATCATATCAGCTCCGATTCCGGTCCGAACGGCGTCAAATAAAATTTTGTTGAATTCCAATAACCCATAGGAACAAAATATGTAAAAATATCCACAAAATGGTCCGACTCGATTTTTAACAATATCCCGTGTACTAACCCCTTTGAGGATTATCCAAAAACCGAGTTTTGACTATATCAGCTCCGATTCAGGTCTGAATTGTGTCAAATAAAATTTCGTTGAATTCCAATAACCCATAGGAACAAAATATGTAAAAATATCCTTAAAATGGTCCGACTCGATTTTTAACAATATCCCGTGTACTAACCACTTTGAGGATTATCCGAAAACCGAGTTTCGTTCATATCAGCTCCGATTCAGGTCTGAATTGCGTCAAATAAAATTTCGTTGAATTCCAATAACCCATAGGAACAAAATATGTAAAAATATCCACAAAATGGTCCGACTCGATTTTTAACAATATCCCGTGTACTAACCCCTTTGAGGATTATCTAAAAACCGAGTTTCGATCATATCAGCTCCGATTCCGGTCCGAACGGCGTCAAATAAAATTTTGTTGAATTCCAATAACCCATAGGAACAAAATACGTAAAAATATCCACAAAATGGTCCGACTCGATTTTTAACAATATCCCGTGTACTAACCCCTTTGAGGATTATCCAAAAACCGAGTTTTGACTATATCAGCTCCGATTCAGGTCTGAATTGTGTCAAATAAAATTTCGTTGAATTCCAATAACCCATTGGAACAAAATATGTAAAAATATCCTTAAAATGGTCCGACTCGATTTTTAACAATATCCCGTGTACTAACCACTTTGAGGATTATCCGAAAACCGAGTTTCGTTCATATCAGCTCCGATTCATGTCTGAATTGTGTCAAATAAAATTTCGTTGAATTGCAATAACCCATAGGAACAAAATATGTAAAAATATCCTTAAAATGGTCCGACTCGATTTTTAACAATATCCCGTGTACTAACCACTTTGAGGATTATCCGAAAACCGAGTTTCGATCATATCAGCTCCGATTCAGGTCTGAATTGCGTCAAATAAAATTTCGTTGAATTCCAATAACCCATAGGAACAAAATATGTAAAAATATCCAAAAAATGGTCCGACTCGATTTTTAACACTCCCGTGTACTAACCCCTTTGAGGATTATCCAAAAACCGAGTTTTGACTATATCAGCTCCGATACAGGTCTGAATTGTGTCAAATAAAATTTCGTTGAATTCCAATAACCCATAGGAACAAAATATTTAAAAATATCCTTAAAATGGTCCGACTCGATTTTTAACAATATCCCGTGTACTAACCCCTTTGAGGATTATCCAAAAACCGAGTTTTGACTATATCAGCTCCGATTCAGGTCTAAATTACGTCAAATAAAATTTCGTTGAATTCCAATAACCCATAGGAACAAAATATGTAAAAATATCCACAAATTGGTCCGACCCGATTTTTAGCAATATCCCGTGTATTAACCCCTTTGAGAATTTTCCGAAAACCGAGTTTCGTTCATATCAGCTCCGATTCAGGTCTGAATTGTGTCAAATAAAATTTCGTTGAATTGCAATAACCCATAGGAACAAAATATGTAAAAATATCCTTAAAATGGTCTGACTCGATTTTTAACAATATCCCGTGTACTAACCACTTTGAGGATTATCCGAAAACCGAGTTTCGATCATATCAGCTCCGATTCAGGTCTGAATTGCGTCAAATAAAATTTCGTTGAATTCCAATAACCCGTAGGAACAAAATATGTAAAAATATACACAAAATGGTCCGACTCGATTTTTAACACTCCCGTGTACTAACCCCTTTGAGGATTATCCGAAAACCGAGTTTTGACTATATCAGCTCTGATACAGGTCTGAATTGTGTCAAATAAAATTTCGTTGAATTCCAATAACCCATAGGAACAAAATATTTAAAAATATCCTTAAAATGGTCCGACTCGATTTTTAACAATATCCCGTGTACTAACCCCTTTGAAGATTATCCAAAAACCGAGTTTTGACTATATCAGCTCCGATTCAGGTCTAAATTACGTCAAATAAAATTTCGTTGAATTCCAATAACCCATAGGAACAAAATATGTAAAAATATCCAAAAATTGGTCCGACCCGATTTTTAGCAACATCCCGTGTATTAACCCCTTTGAGAATTTTCCGAAAACTGTGTTTCGATCATATCAGCTACGATTCCGGTCCGATCTGCGTCAAATAAAATTTCGTTGAATTCCAATAACCCATAAGAACAAAATATGTAAAAATATCCACAAAATGGTCCGACTTGATTTTTAACAATAACCCGTGTACTAACCCCTTTGAGGATTATCCAAAAACCGAGTTTCGATCATATCAGCTCCGATTCCGGTCCGAACGATGTCAAATAAAATTTTGTTGAATTCCAATAACCCATAGGAACAAAATATGTTAAAATATCCACAAAATGGTCCGGCTCGATTTTTAACAATATCCCGTGTACTAACCCCTTTGAGGATTATCCAAAAACCGAGTTTCGATCATATCAGCTCCGATTCCGGTCCGAACGACGTCAAATAAAATTTCGTTGAATTCCAATAACCCATAGGAACAAAATATGTAAAAATATCCACAAAATGGTCCGACTCGATTTTTAACAATATCCCGTGTACTAACCTCTTTGAGGATTATCCAAAAACCGAGTTTCGATCATATCAGCTCCGATTCCGGTCCGAACGGCGTCAAATAAAATTTTGTTGAATTCCAATAACCCATAGGAACAAAATATGTAAAAATATCCACAAAATGGTCCGACTCGATTTTTAACAATATCCCGTGTACTAACCCCTTTGAGGATTATCCAAAAACCGAGTTTTGACTATATCAGCTCCGATTCAGGTCTGAATTGTGTCAAATAAAATTTCGTTGAATTCCAATAACCCATAGGAACAAAATATGTAAAAATATCCTTAAAATGGTCCGACTCAATTTTTAACAATATCCCGTGTACTAACCACTTTGAGGATTATCCGAAAACCGAGTTTCGTTCATATCAGCTCCGATTCAGGTCTGAATTGCGTCAAATAAAATTTCGTTGAATTCCAATAACCCATAGGAACAAAATATGTAAAAATATCCACAAAATGGTCCGACTCGATTTTTAACAATATCCCGTGTACTAACCCCTTTGAGGATTATCCAAAAACCGAGTTTTGACTATATCAGCTCCGATTCAGGTCTGAATTGTGTCAAATAAAATTTCGTTGAATTCCAATAACCCATTGGAACAAAATATGTAAAAATATCCTTAAAATGGTCCGACTCGATTTTTAACAATATCCCGTGTACTAACCACTTTGAGGATTATCCGAAAATCGAGTTTCGTTCATATCAGCTCCGATTCAGGTCTGAATTGTGTCAAATAAAATTTCGTTGAATTGCAATAACCCATAGGAACAAAATATGTAAAAATATCCTTAAAATGGTCCGACTCAATTTTTAACAATATCCCGTGTACTAACCACTTTGAGGATTATCCGAAAACCGAGTTTCGATCATATCAGCTCCGATTCAGGTCTGAATTGCGTCAAATAAAATTTCGTTGAATTCCAATAACCCATAGGAACAAAATATGTAAAAATATCCACAAAATGGTCCGACTCGATTTTTAACACTCCCGTGTACTAACCCCTTTGAGGATTATCCAAAAACCGAGTTTTGACTATATCAGCTCCGATACAGGTCTGAATTGTGTCAAATAAAATTTCGTTGAATTCCAATAACCCATAGGAACAAAATATTTAAAAATATCCTTAAAATGGTCCGACTCGATTTTTAACAATATCCCGTGTACTAACCCCTTTGAGGATTATCCAAAAACCGAGTTTTGACTATATCAGCTCCGATTCAGGTCTAAATTACGTCAAATAAAATTTCGTTGAATTCCAATAACCCATAGGAACAAAATATGTAAAAATATCCACAAATTGGTCCGACCCGATTTTTAACAATATCCCGTGTATTAACCCCTTTGAGAATTTTCCGAAAACCGAGTTTTGACTATATCAGCTCCGATTCAGGTCTGAATTGTGTCAAATAAAATTTCGTTGAATTCCAATAACCCATAGGAACAAAATATGTAAAAATATCCACAAAATGGTCCGACTCGATTTTTAACAATATCCCGTGTACTAACCCCTTTGAGGATTATCCAAAAACCGAGTTTCGATCATATCAGCTCCGATTCCGGTCCGAACGGCGTCAAATAAAATTTTGTTGAATTCCAATAACCCATAGGAACAAAATATGTAAAAATATCCACAAAATGGTCCGACTCGATTTTTAACAATATCCCGTGTACTAACCCCTTTGAGGATTATCCAAAAACCGAGTTTCGATCATATCAGCTCCGATTCCGGTCCGAACGGCGTCAAATAAAATTTCGTTGAATTCCAATAACCCATAGGAACAAAATATGTAAAAATATCCACAAAATGGTCCGACTCGATTTTTAACAATATCCCGTGTACTAACCCCTTTGAGGATTATCCAAAAACCGGGTTTCGATCATATCAGCTCCGATTCCGGTCCGAACGGCGTCAAATAAAATTTTGTTGAATTCCAATAACCCATAGGAACAAAATATGTAAAAATATCCACAAAATGGTCCGACTCGATTTTTAACAATATCCCGTGTACTAACCCCTTTGAGGATTATCCAAAAACCGAGTTTTGACTGTATCAGCTCCGATTCAGGTCTGAATTGTGTCAAATAAAATTTCGTTGAATTCCAATAACCCATAGGAACAAAATATGTAAAAATATCCTTAAAATGGTCCGACTCGATTTTTAACAGTATCCCGTGTACTAACCACTTTGAGGATTATCCGAAAACCGAGTTTCGTTCATATCAGCTCCGATTCAGGTCTGAATTGCGTCAAATAAAATTTCGTTGAATTCCAATAACCCATAGGAACAAAATATGTAAAAATATCCACAAAATGGTCCGACTCGATTTTTAACAATATCCCGTGTACTAACCCCTTTGAGGATTATCCAAAAACCGAGTTTCGATCATATCAGCTCCGATTCCGGTCCGAACGGCGTCAAATAAAATTTTGTTGAATTCCAATAACCCATAGGAACAAAATATGTAAAAATATCCACAAAATGGTCCGACTCGATTTTTAACAATATCTCGTGTACTAACCCCTTTGAGGATTATCCAAAAACCGAGTTTTGACTATATCAGCTCCGATTCAGGTCTGAATTGTGTCAAATAAAATTTCGTTGAATTCCAATAACCAATAGGAACAAAATATGTAAAAATATCCTTAAAATGGTCCGACTCGATTTTTAACAATATCCCGTGTACTAACCACTTTGAGGATTATCCGAAAACCGAGTTTCGTTCATATCAGCTCCGATTCAGGTCTGAATTGCGTCAAATAAAATTTCGTTGAATTCCAATAACCCATAGGAACAAAATATGTAAAAATATCCACAAAATGGTCCGACTCGATTTTTAACAATATCCCGTGTACTAACCCCTTTGAGGATTATCTAAAAACCGAGTTTCGATCATATCAGCTCCGATTCCGGTCCGAACGGCGTCAAATAAAATTTTGTTGAATTCCAATAACCCATAGGAACAAAATATGTAAAAATATCCACAAAATGGTCCGACTCGATTTTTAACAATATCCCGTGTACTAACCCCTTTGAGGATTATCCAAAAACCGAGTTTTGACTATATCAGCTCCGATTCAGGTCTGAATTGTGTCAAATAAAATTTCGTTGAATTCCAATAACCCATTGGAACAAAATATGTAAAAATATCCTTAAAATGGTCCGACTCGATTTTTAATAAATATCCCGTGTACTAACCACTTTGAGGATTATCCGAAAACCGAGTTTCGTTCATATCAGCTCCGATTCAGGTCTGAATTGCGTCAAATAAAATTTCGTTGAATTCCAATAACCCATAGGAACAAAATATGTAAAAATATCCATAAAATGGTCCGACTCGATTTTTAACAATATCCCGTGTACTAACCCCTTTGAGGATTATCCAAAAACCGAGTTTCGATCATATCAGCTCCGATTCCGGTCCGAACGGCGTCAAATAAAATTTTGTTGAATTCCAATAACCCATAGGAACAAAATATGTAAAAATATCCACAAAATGGTCCGACTCGATTTTTAACAATATCCCGTGTACTAACCCCTTTGAGGATTATCCAAAAACCGAGTTTTGACTATATCAGCTCCGATTCAGGTCTGAATTGTGTCAAATAAAATTTCGTTGAATTCCAATAACCCATTGGAACAAAATATGTAAAAATATCCTTAAAATGGTCCGACTCAATTTTTAACAATATCCCGTGTACTAACCACTTTGAGGATTATCCGAAAACCGAGTTTCGTTCATATCATCTCCGATTCAGGTCTGAATTGTGTCAAATAAAATTTCGTTGAATTGCAATAACCCATAGGAACAAAATATGTAAAAATATCCTTAAAATGGTCCGACTCGATTTTTAACAATATCCCGTGTACTAACCACTTTGAGGATTATCCGAAAACCGAGTTTCGATCATATCAGCTCCGATTCAGGTCTGAATTGCGTCAAATAAAATTTCGTTGAATTCCAATAACCCATAGGAACAAAATATGTAAAAATATCCACAAAATGGTCCGACTCAATTTTTAACACTCCCGTGTACTAACCCCTTTGAGGATTATCCAAAAACCGAGTTTTGACTATATCAGCTCCGATACAGGTCTGAATTGTGTCAAATAAAATTTCGTTGAATTCCAATAACCCATAGGAACAAAATATGTAAAAATATCCACAAAATGGTCCGACTCGATTTTTAACAATATCCCGTGTACTAACCCCTTTGAGGATTATCCAAAAACCGAGTTTTGACTATATCAGCTCCGATTCAGGTCTGAATTGTGTCAAATAAAATTTCGTTGAATTCCAATAACCCATAGGAACAAAATATGTAAAAATATCCACAAAATGGTCCGACTCGATTTTTAACAATATCCCGTGTACTAACCCCTTTGAGGATTATCCAAAAACCGAGTTTCGATCATATCAGCTCCGATTCCGGTCCGAACGGCGTCAAATAAAATTTTGTTGAATTCCAATAACCCATAGGAACAAAATATGTAAAAATATCCACAAAATGGTCCGACTCGATTTTTAACAATATCCCGTGTACTAACCCCTTTGAGGATTATCCAAAAACCGAGTTTCGATCATATCAGCTCCGATTCCGGTCCGAACGGCGTCAAATAAAATTTCGTTGAATTCCAATAACCCATAGGAACAAAATATGTAAAAATATCCACAAAATGGTCCGACTCGATTTTTAACAATATCCCGTGTACTAACCCCTTTGAGGATTATCCAAAAACCGAGTTTCGATCATATCAGCTCCGATTCCGGTCCGAACGGCGTCAAATAAAATTTTGTTGAATTCCAATAACCCATAGGAACAAAATATGTAAAAATATCCACAAAATGGTCCGACTCGATTTTTAACAATATCCCGTGTACTAACCCCTTTGAGGATTATCCAAAAACCGAGTTTTGACTGTATCAGCTCCGATTCAGGTCTGAATTGTGTCAAATAAAATTTCGTTGAATTCCAATAACCCATAGGAACAAAATATGTAAAAATATCCTTAAAATGGTCCGACTCGATTTTTAACAGTATCCCGTGTACTAACCACTTTGAGGATTATCCGAAAACCGAGTTTCGTTCATATCAGCTCCGATTCAGGTCTGAATTGCGTCAAATAAAATTTCGTTGAATTCCAATAACCCATAGGAACAAAATATGTAAAAATATCCACAAAATGGTCCGACTCGATTTTTAACAATATCCCGTGTACTAACCCCTTTGAGGATTATCCAAAAACCGAGTTTCGATCATATCAGCTCCGATTCCGGTCCGAACGGCGTCAAATAAAATTTTGTTGAATTCCAATAACCCATAGGAACAAAATATGTAAAAATATCCACAAAATGGTCCGACTCGATTTTTAACAATATCCCGTGTACTAACCCCTTTGAGGATTATCCAAAAACCGAGTTTTGACTATATCAGCTCCGATTCAGGTCTGAATTGTGTCAAATAAAATTTCGTTGAATTCCAATAACCAATAGGAACAAAATATGTAAAAATATCCTTAAAATGGTCCGACTCGATTTTTAACAATATCCCGTGTACTAACCACTTTGAGGATTATCCGAAAACCGAGTTTCGTTCATATCAGCTCCGATTCAGGTCTGAATTGCGTCAAATAAAATTTCGTTGAATTCCAATAACCCATAGGAACAAAATATGTAAAAATATCCACAAAATGGTCCGACTCGATTTTTAACAATATCCCGTGTACTAACCCCTTTGAGGATTATCTAAAAACCGAGTTTCGATCATATCAGCTCCGATTCCGGTCCGAACGGCGTCAAATAAAATTTTGTTGAATTCCAATAACCCATAGGAACAAAATATGTAAAAATATCCACAAAATGGTCCGACTCGATTTTTAACAATATCCCGTGTACTAACCCCTTTGAGGATTATCCAAAAACCGAGTTTTGACTGTATCAGCTCCGATTCAGGTCTGAATTGTGTCAAATAAAATTTCGTTGAATTCCAATAACCCATAGGAACAAAATATGTAAAAATATCCTTAAAATGGTCCGACTCGATTTTTAACAGTATCCCGTGTACTAACCACTTTGAGGATTATCCGAAAACCGAGTTTCGTTCATATCAGCTCCGATTCAGGTCTGAATTGCGTCAAATAAAATTTCGTTGAATTCCAATAACCCATAGGAACAAAATATGTAAAAATATCCACAAAATGGTCCGACTCGATTTTTAACAATATCCCGTGTACTAACCCCTTTGAGGATTATCCAAAAACCGAGTTTCGATCATATCAGCTCCGATTCCGGTCCGAACGGCGTCAAATAAAATTTTGTTGAATTCCAATAACCCATAGGAACAAAATATGTAAAAATATCCACAAAATGGTCCGACTCGATTTTTAACAATATCCCGTGTACTAACCCCTTTGAGGATTATCCAAAAACCGAGTTTTGACTATATCAGCTCCGATTCAGGTCTGAATTGTGTCAAATAAAATTTCGTTGAATTCCAATAACCAATAGGAACAAAATATGTAAAAATATCCTTAAAATGGTCCGACTCGATTTTTAACAATATCCCGTGTACTAACCACTTTGAGGATTATCCGAAAACCGAGTTTCGTTCATATCAGCTCCGATTCAGGTCTGAATTGCGTCAAATAAAATTTCGTTGAATTCCAATAACCCATAGGAACAAAATATGTAAAAATATCCACAAAATGGTCCGACTCGATTTTTAACAATATCCCGTGTACTAACCCCTTTGAGGATTATCTAAAAACCGAGTTTCGATCATATCAGCTCCGATTCCGGTCCGAACGGCGTCAAATAAAATTTTGTTGAATTCCAATAACCCATAGGAACAAAATATGTAAAAATATCCACAAAATGGTCCGACTCGATTTTTAACAATATCCCGTGTACTAACCCCTTTGAGGATTATCCAAAAACCGAGTTTTGACTATATCAGCTCCAATTCAGGTCTGAATTGTGTCAAATAAAATTTCGTTGAATTCCAATAACCCATTGGAACAAAATATGTAAAAATATCCTTAAAATGGTCCGACTCGATTTTTAATAAATATCCCGTGTACTAACCACTTTGAGGATTATCCGAAAACCGAGTTTCGTTCATATCAGCTCCGATTCAGGTCTGAATTGTGTCAAATAAAATTTCGTTGAATTGCAATAACCCATAGGAACAAAATATGTAAAAATATCCTTAAAATGGTCCGACTCGATTTTTAACAATATCCCGTGTACTAACCACTTTGAGGATTATCCGAAAACCGAGTTTCGATCATATCAGCTCCGATTCAGGTCTGAATTGCGTCAAATAAAATTTCGTTGAATTCCAATAACCCATAGGAACAAAATATGTAAAAATATCCACAAATTGGTCCGACCCGATTTTTAACAATATCCCGTGTATTAACCCCTTTGAGAATTTTCCGAAAACTGTGTTTCGATCATATCAGCTACGATTCCGGTCCGAACTGCGTCAAATAAAATTTCGTTGAATTCCAATAACCCATAGGAACAAAATATGTAAAAATATCCACAAAATGGTCCGACTCGATTTTTAACAATATCCCGTGTACTAACCCCTTTGAGGATTATCCAAAAACCGAGTTTCGATCATATCAGCTCCGATTCCGGTCCGAACGGCGTCAAATAAAATTTTGTTGAATTCCAATAACCCATAGGAACAAAATATGTAAAAATATCCACAAAATGGTCCGACTCGATTTTTAACAATATCCCGTGTACTAACCCCTTTGAGGATTATCCAAAAACCGAGTTTTGACTATATTAGCTCCGATTCAGGTCTGAATTGTGTCCAATAAAATTTCGTTGAATTCCAATAACCCATAGGAACAAAATATGTAAAAATATCCTTAAAATTGTCCGACTTGATTTTTAACAATATCCCGTGTACTAACCACTTTGAGGATTATCCGAAAACCGAGTTTCGTTCATATCAGCTCCGATTCAGGTCTGAATTGCGTCAAATAAAATTTCGTTGAATTCCAATAACCCATTGGAACAAAATATGTAAAAATATCTACAAAATGGTCCAACTCGATTTTTAACAATATCCCGTGTACTAACCCCTTTGAGGATTATCCAAAAACCGAGTTTTGACTATATCAGCTCCGATTCAGGTCTGAATTGTGTCAAATAAAATTTCGTTGAATTCCAATAACCCATAGGAACAAAATATGTAAAAATATCCTTAAAATGGTCCGACTCGATTTTTAACAATATCCCGTGTACTAACCACTTTGAGGATTATCCGAAAACCGAGTTTCGTTCATATCAGCTCCGATTCAGGTCTGAATTGCGTCAAATAAAATTTCGTTGAATTCCAATAACCCATAGGAACAAAATATGTAAAAATATCCTTAAAATGGTCCGACTCGATTTTTAACAATATCCCGTGTACTAACCACTTTGAGGATTATCCGAAAACCGAGTTTTGACTATATCAGCTCCGATTCAGGTCTGAATTGTGTCAAATAAAATTTCGTTGAATTGCAATAACCCATAGGAACAAAATATGTAAAAATATCCTTAAAATGGTCCGACTCGATTTTTAACAATATCCCGTGTACTAACCACTTTGAGGATTATCCGAAAACCGAGTTTTGACTATATCAGCTCCGATTCAGGTCTGAATTGTGTCAAATAAAATTTCGTTGAATTGCAATAACCCATAGGAACAAAATATGTAAAAATATCCTTAAAATGGTCCGACTCGATTTTTAACAATATCCCGTGTACTAACCACTTTGAGGATTATCCGAAAACCAAGTTTCGTTCATATCAGCTCCGATTCAGGTCTGAATTGTGTCCAATAAAATTTCGTTGAATTCCAATAACCCATTGGAACAAAATATGTAAAAATATCCTTAAAATTGTCCGACTTGATTTTTAACAATATCCCGTGTACTAACCACTTTGAGGATTATCCGAAAACCGAGTTTCGTTCATATCAGCTCCGATTCAGGTCTGAATTGCGTCAAATTTCGTTGAATTCCAATAACCCATTGGAACAAAATATGTAAAAATATCCACAAAATGGTCCGACTCGATTTTTAACAATATCCCGTGTACTAACCCCTCTGAGGATTATGCAAAAACCGAGTTTTGACTATATCAGCTCCGATTCAGGTCTGAATTGTGTCAAATAAAATTTCGTTGAATTCCAATAACCCATAGGAACAAAATATGTAAAAATATCCATAAATTGGTCCGACCCGATTTTTAACAATATCCCGTGTATTAACCCCTTTGAGAATTTTCCGAAAACTGTGTTTCGATCATATCAGCTACGATTCCGGTCCGAACTGCGTCAAATAAAATTTCGTTGAATTCCAATAACCCATAGGAACAAAATATGTAAAAATATCCACAAAATGGTCCGACTCGATTTTTAACAATATCCCGTGTACTAACCCCTTTGAGGATTATCCAAAAACCGAGTTTCGATCATATCAGCTCCGATTCCGGTCCGAACGGCGTCAAATAAAATTTTGTTGAATTCCAATAACCCATAGGAACAAAATATGTAAAAATATCCACAAAATGGTCCGACTCGATTTTTAACAATATCCCGTGTACTAACCCCTTTGAGGATTATCCAAAAACCGAGTTTTGACTATATTAGCTCCGATTCAGGTCTGAATTGTGTCCAATAAAATTTCGTTGAATTCCAATAACCCATAGGAACAAAATATGTAAAAATATCCTTAAAATTGTCCGACTTGATTTTTAACAATATCCCGTGTACTAACCACTTTGAGGATTATCCGAAAACCGAGTTTCGTTCATATCAGCTCCGATTCAGGTCTGAATCGTGTCAAATAAAATTTCGTTGAATTCCAATAACCCATTGGAACAAAATATGTAAAAATATCCACAAAATGGTCCAACTCGATTTTTAACAATATCCCGTGTACTAACCCCTTTGAGGATTATCCAAAAACCGAGTTTTGACTATATCAACTCCGATTCAGGTCTGAATTGTGTCAAATAAAATTTCGTTGAATTCCAATAACCCATAGGAACAAAATATGTAAAAATATCCTTAAAATGGTCCGACTCGATTTTTAACAATATCCCGTGTACTAACCACTTTGAGGATTATCCGAAAACCGAGTTTCGTTCATATCAGCTCCGATTCAGGTCTGAATTGCGTCAAATAAAATTTCGTTGAATTCCAATAACCCATAGGAACAAAATATGTAAAAATATCCTTAAAATGGTCCGACTCGATTTTTAACAATATCCCGTGTACTAACCACTTTGAGGATTATCCGAAAACCGAGTTTTGACTATATCAGCTCCGATTCAGGTCTGAATTGTGTCAAATAAAATTTCGTTGAATTGCAATAACCCATAGGAACAAAATATGTAAAAATATCCTTAAAATGGTCCGACTCGATTTTTAACAATATCCCGTGTACTAACCACTTTGAGGATTATCCGAAAACCGAGTTTTGACTATATCAGCTCCGATTCAGGTCTGAATTGTGTCAAATAAAATTTCGTTGAATTGCAATAACCCATAGGAACAAAATATGTAAAAATATCCTTAAAATGGTCCGACTCGATTTTTAACAATATCCCGTGTACTAACCACTTTGAGGATTATCCGAAAACCGAGTTTCGTTCATATAAGCTCCGATTCAGGTCTGAATTGTGTCCAATAAAATTTCGTTGAATTCCAATAACCCATTGGAACAAAATATGTAAAAATATCCTTAAAATTGTCCGACTTGATTTTTAACAATATCCCGTGTACTAACCACTTTGAGGATTATCCGAAAACCGAGTTTCGTTCATATCAGCTCCGATTCAGGTCTGAATTGCGTCAAATTTCGTTGAATTCCAATAACCCATTGGAACAAAATATGTAAAAATATCCACAAAATGGTCCGACTCGATTTTTAACAATATCCCGTGTACTAACCCCTTTGAGGATTATCCAAAAACCGAGTTTTGACTATATCAGCTCCGATTCAGGTCTGAATTGTGTCAAATAAAATTTCGTTGAATTCCAATAACCCATAGGAACAAAATATGTAAAAATATCCTTAAAATAGTCTGACTCAATTTTTAAAAATATCCCGTGTACTAACCACTTTGAGGATTATCCGAAAACCGAGTTTCGTTCATATCAGCTCCGATTCAGGTCTGAATTGTGTCAAATAAAATTTCGTTGAATTCCAATAACCCATAGGAACAAAATATGTAAAAATATCCTTAAAATGGTCCGACTCGATTTTTAACAATATCCCGTGTACTAACCACTTTGAGGATTATCCGAAAACCGAGTTTCGTTCATATCAGCTCCGATTCAGGTCTAAATTGCGTCAAATAAAATTTCGTTGAATTCCAATAACCCATAGGAACAAAATATGTAAAAATATCCACAAAATGGTCCGACTCGATTTTTAACAATATCCCGTGTACTAACCCCTTTGAGGATTATCCAAAAACCGAGTTTCGATCATATCAGCTCCGATTCCGGTCCGAACGGCGTCAAATAAAATTTTGTTGAATTCCAATAACCCATAGGAACAAAATATGTAAAAATATCCACAAAATTGTCCGACTCGATTTTTAACAATATCCCGTGTACTAACCCCTTTGAGGATTATCCAAAAACCGAGTTTTGACTATATCAGCTCCGATTCAGGTCTGGATTGTGTCAAATAAAATTTCGTTGAATTCCAATAACCCATAGGAACAAAATATGTAAAAATATCCTTAAAATGGTCTGACTCGATTTTTAACAATATCCCGTGTACTAACCACTTAGAGGATTATCCGAAAACCGAGTTTCGTTCATATCAGCTCCGATTCAGGTCTGAATTGCGTCCAATAAAATTTCGTTGAATTCCAATAACCCATTGGAACAAAATATGTAAAAATATCCTTAAAATTGTCCGACTTGATTTTTAACAATATCCCGTGTACTAACCACTTTGAGGATTATCCGAAAACCGAGTTTCGTTCATATCAGCTCCGATTCAGGTCTGAATTGCGTCAAATTTCGTTGAATTCCAATAACCCATTGGAACAAAATATGTAAAAATATCCACAAAATGGTCCGACTCGATTTTTAACAATATCCCGTGTACTAACCCCTTTGAGGATTATCCAAAAACCGAGTTTTGACTATATCAGCTCCGATTCAGGTCTGAATTGTGTCAAATAAAATTTCGTTGAATTCCAATAACCCATAGGAACAAAATATGTAAAAATATCCTTAAAATGGTCTGACTCGATTTTTAACAATATCCCGTGTACTAACCACTTAGAGGATTATCCGAAAACCGAGTTTCGTTCATATCAGCTCCGATTCAGGTCTGAATTGCGTCAAATAAAATTTCGTTGAATTCCAATAACCCATAGGAACAAAATATGTAAAAATATCCTTAAAATGGTCCGACTCGATTTTTAACAATATCCCGTGTACTAACCACTTTGAGGATTATCCGAAAACCGAGTTTCGTTCATATCAGCTCCGATTCAGGTCTGAATTGTGTCAAATAAAATTTCGTTGAATTGCAATAACCCATAGGAACAAAATATGTAAAAATATCCTTAAAATGGTCCGACTCGATTTTTAACAATATCCCGTGTACTAACCACTTTGAGGATTACCCGAAAACCAAGTTTCGTTCATATCAGCTCCGATTCAGGTCTGAATTGTGTCAAATAAAATTTCGTTGAATTGCAATAACCCATAGGAACAAAATATGTAAAAATATCCTTAAAATGGTCCGACTCGATTTTTAACAATATCCCGTGTACTAACCACTTTGAGGATTATCCGAAAACCGAGTTTCGTTCATATCAGCTCCGATTCAGGTCTGAATTGCGTCAAATAAAATTTCGTTGAATTCCAATAACCCATAGGAACAAAATATGTAAAAATATCCACAAAATGGTCCGACTCGATTTTTAACAATATCCCGTGTACTAACCACTTTGAGGATTATCCGAAAACCGAGTTTCGATCATATCAGCTCCGATTCAGGTCTGAATTGCGTCAAATAAAATTTCGTTGAATTCCAATAACCCATTGGAACAAAATATGTAAAAATATCCACAAAATGGTCCGACTCGATTTTTAACAATATCCCGTGTACTAACCCCTTTGAGGATTATCCAAAAACCGAGTTTTGACTATATCAGCTCCGATTCAGGTCTGAATTGTGTCAAATAAAATTTCGTTGAATTCCAATAACCCATAGGAACAAAATATGTAAAAATATCCTTAAAATAGTCTGACTCAATTTTTAAAAATATCCCGTGTACTAACCACTTTGAGGATTATCCGAAAACCGAGTTTCGTTCATATCAGCTCCGATTCAGGTCTGAATTGTGTCAAATAAAATTTCGTTGAATTCCAATAACCCATAGGAACAAAATATGTAAAAATATCCTTAAAATGGTCCGACTCGATTTTTAACAATATCCCGTGTACTAACCACTTTGAGGATTATCCGAAAACCGAGTTTCGTTCATATCAGCTCCGATTCAGGTCTAAATTGCGTCAAATAAAATTTCGTTGAATTCCAATAACCCATAGGAACAAAATATGTAAAAATATCCACAAAATGGTCCGACTCGATTTTTAACAATATCCCGTGTACTAACCCCTTTGAGGATTATCCAAAAACCGAGTTTCGATCATATCAGCTCCGATTCCGGTCCGAACGGCGTCAAATAAAATTTTGTTGAATTCCAATAACCCATAGGAACAAAATATGTAAAAATATCCACAAAATTGTCCGACTCGATTTTTAACAATATCCCGTGTACTAACCCCTTTGAGGATTATCCAAAAACCGAGTTTTGACTATATCAGCTCCGATTCAGGTCTGGATTGTGTCAAATAAAATTTCGTTGAATTCCAATAACCCATAGGAACAAAATATGTAAAAATATCCTTAAAATGGTCTGACTCGATTTTTAACAATATCCCGTGTACTAACCACTTAGAGGATTATCCGAAAACCGAGTTTCGTTCATATCAGCTCCGATTCAGGTCTGAATTGCGTCAAATAAAATTTCGTTGAATTCCAATAACCCATAGGAACAAAATATGTAAAAATATCCTTAAAATGGTCCGACTCGATTTTTAACAATATCCCGTGTACTAACCACTTTGAGGATTATCCGAAAACCGAGTTTCGTTCATATCAGCTCCGATTCAGGTCTGAATTGTGTCAAATAAAATTTCGTTGAATTGCAATAACCCATAGGAACAAAATATGTAAAAATATCCTTAAAATGGTCCGACTCGATTTTTAACAATATCCCGTGTACTAACCACTTTGAGGATTACCCGAAAACCAAGTTTCGTTCATATCAGCTCCGATTCAGGTCTGAATTGTGTCAAATAAAATTTCGTTGAATTGCAATAACCCATAGGAACAAAATATGTAAAAATATCCTTAAAATGGTCCGACTCGATTTTTAACAATATCCCGTGTACTAACCACTTTGAGGATTATCCGAAAACCGAGTTTCGTTCATATCAGCTCCGATTCAGGTCTGAATTGCGTCAAATAAAATTTCGTTGAATTCCAATAACCCATAGGAACAAAATATGTAAAAATATCCACAAAATGGTCCGACTCGATTTTTAACAATATCCCGTGTACTAACCACTTTGAGGATTATCCGAAAACCGAGTTTCGATCATATCAGCTCCGATTCAGGTCTGAATTGCGTCAAATAAAATTTCGTTGAATTCCAATAACCCATAGGAACAAAATATGTAAAAATATCCACAAAATGGTCCGACTCGATTTTTAACACTCCCGTGTACTAACCCCTTTGAGGATTATCCAAAAACCGAGTTTTGACTATATCAGCTCCGATACAGGTCTGAATTGTGTCAAATAAAATTTCGTTGAATTCCAATAACCCATAGGAACAAAATATTTAAAAATATCCTTAAAATGGTCCGACTCGATTTTTAACAATATCCCGTGTACTAACCCCTTTGAGGATTATCCAAAAACCGAGTTTTGACTATATCAGCTCCGATTCAGGTCTAAATTACGTCAAATAAAATTTCGTTGAATTCCAATAACCCATAGGAACAAAATATGTAAAAATATCCACAAATTGGTCCGACCCGATTTTTAACAATATCCCGTGTATTAACCCCTTTGAGAATTTTCCGAAAACTGTGTTTCGATCATATCAGCTACGATTCCGGTCCGAACTGCGTCAAATAAAATTTCGTTGAATTCCAATAACCCATAGGAACAAAATATGTAAAAATATCCACAAAATGGTCCGACTCGATTTTTAACAATATCCCGTGTACTAACCCCTTTGAGGATTATCCAAAAACCGAGTTTCGATCATATCAGCTCCGATTCCGGTCCGAACGGCGTCAAATAAAATTTTGTTGAATTCCAATAACCCATAGGAACAAAATATGTAAAAATATCAACAAAATGGTCCGACTCGATTTTTAAAAATATCCCGTGTACTAACCCCTTTGAGGATTATCCAAAAACCGAGTTTTGACTATATCAGCTCCGATTCAGGTCTGAATTGTGTCCAATAAAATTTCGTTGAATTCCAATAACCCATTGGAACAAAATATGTAAAAATATCCTTAAAATTGTCCGACTTTATTTTTAACAATATCCCGTGTACTAACCACTTTGAGGATTATCCGAAAACCGAGTTTCGTTCATATCAGCTCCGATTCAGGTCTGAATTGCGTCAAATAAAATTTCGTTGAATTCCAATAACCCATTGGAACAAAATATGTAAAAATATCCACAAAATGGTCCGACTCGATTTTTAACAATATCCCGTGTACTAACCCCTTTGAGGATTATCCAAGAACCGAGTTTTGACTATATCAGCTCCGATTCAGGTCTGAATTGTGTCAAATAAAATTTCGTTGAATTCCAATAACCCATAGGAACAAAATATGTAAAAATATCCTTAAAATGGTCCGACTCGATTTTTAAAAATATCCCGTGTACTAACCACTTTGAGGATTATCCGAAAACCGAGTTTCGTTCATATCTGCTCCGATTCAGGTCTGAATTGCGTCAAATAAAATTTCGTTGAATTCCAATAACCCATAGGAACAAAATATGTAAAAATATCCTTAAAATGGTCCGACTCGATTTTTAACAATATCCCGTGTACTAACCACTTTGAGGATTATCCGAAAACCGAGTTTTGACTATATCAGCTCCGATTCAGGTCTGAATTGTGTCAAATAAAATTTCGTTGAATTGCAATAACCCATAGGAACAAAATATGTAAAAATATCCTTAAAATGGTCCGACTCGATTTTTAACAATATCCCGTGTACTAACCACTTTGAGGATTATCCGAAAACCGAGTTTTGACTATATCAGCTCCGATTCAGGTCTGAATTGTGTCAAATAAAATTTCGTTGAATTGCAATAACCCATAGGAACAAAATATGTAAAAATATCCTTAAAATGGTCCGACTCGATTTTTAACAATATCCCGTGTACTAACCACTTTGAGGATTATCCGAAAACCGAGTTTCGTTCATATCAGCTCCGATTCTGGTCTGAATTGTGTCCAATAAAATTTCGTTGAATTCCAATAACCCATTGGAACAAAATATGTAAAAATATCCTTTAAATTTTCCGACTTGATTTTTAACAATATCCCGTGTACTAACCACTTTGAGGATTATCCGAAAACCGAGTTTCGTTCATATCAGCTCCGATTCAGGTCTGAATTGTGTCAAATAAAATTTCGTTGAATTCCAATAACCCATAGGAACAAAATATGTAAAAATATCCTTAAAATGGTCCGACTCGATTTTTAACAATATCCCGTGTACTAACCACTTTGAGGATTATCCGAAAACCGAGTTTCGTTCATATCAGCTCCGATTCAGGTCTAAATTGCGTCAAATAAAATTTCGTTGAATTCCAATAACCCATAGGAACAAAATATGTAAAAATATCCACAAAATGGTCCGACTCGATTTTTAACAATATCCCGTGTACTAACCCCTTTGAGGATTATCCAAAAACCGAGTTTTGACTATATCAGCTCCGATTCAGGTCTGAATTGCGTCAAATTTCGTTGAATTCCAATAACCCATTGGAACAAAATATGTAAAAATATCCACAAAATGGTCCGACTCGATTTTTAACAATATCCCGTGTACTAACCCCTTTGAGGATTATCCAAAAACCGAGTTTTGACTATATCAGCTCCGATTCAGGTCTGAATTGTGTCAAATAAAATTTCGTTGAATTCCAATAACCCATAGGAACAAAATATGTAAAAATATCCTTAAAATGGTCCGACTCAATTTTTAAAAATATCCCGTGTACTAACCACTTTGAGGATTATCCGAAAACCGAGTTTCGTTCATATCAGCTCCGATTCAGGTCTGAATTGTGTCAAATAAAATTTCGTTGAATTCCAATAACCCATAGGAACAAAATATGTAAAAATATCCTTAAAATGGTCCGACTCGATTTTTAACAATATCCCGTGTACTAACCACTTTGAGGATTATCCGAAAACCGAGTTTCGTTCATATCAGCTCCGATTCAGGTCTGAATTGCGTCAAATAAAATTTCGTTGAATTCCAATAACCCATAGGAACAAAATATGTAAAAATATCCACAAAATGGTCCGACTCGATTTTTAACAATATCCCGTGTACTAACCACTTTGAGGATTATCCGAAAACCGAGTTTCGTTCATATCAGCTCCGATTCAGGTCTGAATTGTGTCAAATAAAATTTCGTTGAATTGCAATAACCCATAGGAACAAAATATGTAAAAATATCCTTAAAATGGTCCGACTCGATTTTTAACAATATCCCGTGTACTAACCACTTTGAGGATTATCCGAAAACCGAGTTTCGTTCATATCAGCTCCGATTCAGGTCTGAATTGCGTCAAATAAAATTTCGTTGAATTCCAATAACCCATAGGAACAAAATATGTAAAAATATCCACAAAATGGTCCGACTCGATTTTTAACAATATCCCGTGTACTAACCCCTTTGAGGATTATCCAAAAACCGAGTTTTGACTATATCAGCTCCGATTCAGGTCTGAATTGCGTCAAATTTCGTTGAATTCCAATAACCCATTGGAACAAAATATGTAAAAATATCCACAAAATGGTCCGACTCGATTTTTAACAATATCCCGTGTACTAACCCCTTTGAGGATTATCCAAAAACCGAGTTTTGACTATATCAGCTCCGATTCAGGTCTGAATTGTGTCAAATAAAATTTCGTTGAATTCCAATAACCCATAGGAACAAAATATGTAAAAATATCCTTAAAATGGTCCGACTCAATTTTTAAAAATATCCCGTGTACTAACCACTTTGAGGATTATCCGAAAACCGAGTTTCGTTCATATCAGCTCCGATTCAGGTCTGAATTGTGTCAAATAAAATTTCGTTGAATTCCAATAACCCATAGGAACAAAATATGTAAAAATATCCTTAAAATGGTCCGACTCGATTTTTAACAATATCCCGTGTACTAACCACTTTGAGGATTATCCGAAAACCGAGTTTCGTTCATATCAGCTCCGATTCAGGTCTAAATTGCGTCAAATAAAATTTCGTTGAATTCCAATAACCCATAGGAACAAAATATGTAAAAATATCCACAAAATGGTCCGACTCGATTTTTAACAATATCCCGTGTACTAACCCCTTTGAGGATTATCCAAAAACCGAGTTTCGATCATATCAGCTCCGATTCCGGTCCGAACGGCGTCAAATAAAATTTTGTTGAATTCCAATAACCCATAGGAACAAAATATGTTAAAATATCCACAAAATGGCCCGACTCTATTTTTAACAATATCCCGTGTACTAACCCCTTTGAGGATTATCCAAAAACCGAGTTTTGACTATATCAGCTCCGATTCAGGTCTGAATTGTGTCAAATAAAATTTCGTTGAATTCCAATAACCCATAGGAACAAAATATGTAAAAATATCCTTAAAATGGTCCGACTCGATTTTTAACAATATCCCGTGTACTAACCACTTAGAGGATTATCCGAAAACCGAGTTTCGTTCATATCAGCTCCGATTCAGGTCTGAATTGCGTCAAATAAAATTTCGTTGAATTCCAATAACCCATAGGAACAAAATATGTAAAAATATCCACAAAATGGACCGACTCGATTTTTAACAATATCCCGTGTACTAACCACTTTGAGGATTATCCGAAAACCGAGTTTCGATCATATCAGCTCCGATTCAGGTCTGAATTGCGTCAAATAAAATTTCGTTGAATTCCAATAACCCATAGGAACAAAATATGTAAAAATATCCTTAAAATGGTCCGACTCGATTTTTAACAATATCCCGTGTACTAACCACTTTGAGGATTATCCGAAAACCGAGTTTCGTTCATATCAGCTCCGATTCAGGTCTGAATTGTGTCAAATAAAATTTCGTTGAATTGCAATAACCCATAGGAACAAAATATGTAAAAATATCCTTAAAATGGTCCGACTCGATTTTTAACAATATCCCGTGTACTAACCACTTTGAGGATTATCCGAAAACCGAGTTTCGTTCATATCAGCTCCGATTCAGGTCTGAATTGCGTCAAATAAAATTTCGTTGAATTCCAATAACCCATAGGAACAAAATATGTAAAAATATCCACAAAATGGTCCGACTCGATTTTTAACAATATCCCGTGTACTAACCACTTTGAGGATTATCCGAAAACCGAGTTTCGATCATATCAGCTCCGATTCAGGTCTGAATTGCGTCAAATAAAATTTCGTTGAATTCCAATAACCCATAGGAACAAAATATGTAAAAATATCCACAAAATGGTCCGACTCGATTTTTAACACTCCCGTGTACTAACCCCTTTGCGGATTATCCAAAAACCGAGTTTTGACTATATCAGCTCCGATACAGGTCTGAATTGTGTCAAATAAAATTTCGTTGAATTCCAATAACCCATAGGAACAAAATATTTAAAAATATCCTTAAAATGGTCCGACTCGATTTTTAACAATATCCCGTGTACTAACCCCTTTGAGGATTATCCAAAAACCGAGTTTTGACTATATCAGCTCCGATTCAGGTCTAAATTACGTCAAATAAAATTTCGTTGAATTCCAATAACCCATAGGAACAAAATATGTAAAAATATCCACAAATTGGTCTGACCCGATTTTTAACAATATCCCGTGTATTAACCCCTTTGAGGATTATCCAAAAACCGAGTTTCGATCATATCAGCTCCGATTCCGGTCCGAACGGCGTCAAATAAAATTTTGTTGAATTCCAATAACCCATAGGAACAAAATATGTAAAAATATCCACAAAATGGTCCGACTCGATTTTTAACAATATCCCGTGTACTAACCCCTTTAAGGATTATCCAAAAACCGAGTTTTGACTATATCAGCTCCGATTCAGGTCTGAATTGTGTCCAATAAAATTTCGTTGAATTCCAATAACCCATAGGAACAAAATATGTAAAAATATCCACAAAATGGTCTGACTCGATTTTTAACAATATCCCGTGTACTAACCCCTTTGAGGATTATCCAAAAACCGAGTTTCGATCATATCAGCTCCGATTCCGGTCCGAACGGCGTCAAATAAAATTTTGTTGAATTCCAATAACCCATAGGAACAAAATATGTAAAAATATCCACAAAATGGTCCGACTCGATTTTTAACAATATCCCGTGTACTAACCCCTTTCAGGATTATCCAAAAACCGAGTTTTGACTATATCAGCTCCGATTCAGGTCTGAATTGTGTCCAATAAAATTTCGTTGAATTCCAATAACCCATTGGAACAAAATATGTAAAAATATCCTTAAAATTGTCCGACTTTATTTTTAACAATATCCCGTGTACTAACCACTTTGAGGATTATCCGAAAACCGAGTTTCGTTCATATCAGCTCCGATTCAGGTCTGAATTGCGTCAAATAAAATTTCGTTGAATTCCAATAACCCATTGGAACAAAATATGTAAAAATATCCACAAAATGGTCCGACTCGATTTTTAACAATATCCCGTGTACTAACCCCTTTGAGGATTATCCAAAAACCGAGTTTTGACTATATCAGCTGCGATTCAGGTCTGAATTGTGTCAAATAAAATTTCGTTGAATTCCAATAACCCATAGGAACAAAATATGTAAAAATATCCTTAAAATGGTCCGACTCGATTTTTAACAATATCCCGTGTACTAACCACTTAGAGGATTATCCGAAAACCGAGTTTCGTTCATATCAGCTCCGATTCAGGTCTGAATTGCGTCAAATAAAATTTCGTTGAATTCCAATAACCCATAGGAACAAAATATGTAAAAATATCCACAAAATGGACCGACTCGATTTTTAACAATATCCCGTGTACTAACCACTTTGAGGATTATCCGAAAACCGAGTTTCGATCATATCAGCTCCGATTCAGGTCTGAATTGCGTCAAATAAAATTTCGTTGAATTCCAATAACCCATAGGAACAAAATATGTAAAAATATCCACAAAATGGTCCGACTCGATTTTTAACAATATCCCGTGTACTAACCCCTTTGAGGATTATCCAAAAACCGAGTTTCGATCATATCAGCTCCGATTCCGGTCCGAACGGCGTCAAATAAAATTTTGTTGAATTCCAATAACCCATAGGAACAAAATATGTAAAAATATCCACAAAATGGTCCGACTCTATTTTTAACAATATCCCGTGTACTAACCCCTTTGAGGATTATCCAAAAACCGAGTTTTGACTATATCAGCTCCGATTCAGGTCTGAATTGTGTCAAATAAAATTTCGTTGAATTCCAATAACCCATAGGAACAAAATATGTAAAAATATCCTTAAAATGGTCCGACTCGATTTTTAACAATATCCCGTGTACTAACCACTTAGAGGATTATCCGAAAACCGAGTTTCGTTCATATCAGCTCCGATTCAGGTCTGAATTGCGTCAAATAAAATTTCGTTGAATTCCAATAACCCATAGGAACAAAATATGTAAAAATATCCACAAAATGGACCGACTCGATTTTTAACAATATCCCGTGTACTAACCACTTTGAGGATTATCCGAAAACCGAGTTTCGATCATATCAGCTCCGATTCAGGTCTGAATTGCGTCAAATAAAATTTCGTTGAATTCCAATAACCCATAGGAACAAAATATGTAAAAATATCCTTAAAATGGTCCGACTCGATTTTTAACAATATCCCGTGTACTAACCACTTTGAGGATTATCCGAAAACCGAGTTTCGTTCATATCAGCTCCGATTCAGGTCTGAATTGTGTCAAATAAAATTTCGTTGAATTGCAATAACCCATAGGAACAAAATATGTAAAAATATCCTTAAAATGGTCCGACTCGATTTTTAACAATATCCCGTGTACTAACCACTTTGAGGATTATCCGAAAACCGAGTTTCGTTCATATCAGCTCCGATTCAGGTCTGAATTGTGTCAAATAAAATTTCGTTGAATTGCAATAACCCATAGGAACAAAATATGTAAAAATATCCTTAAAATGGTCCGACTCGATTTTTAACAATATCCCGTGTACTAACCACTTTGAGGATTATCCGAAAACCGAGTTTCGTTCATATCAGCTCCGATTCAGGTCTGAATTGCGTCAAATAAAATTTCGTTGAATTCCAATAACCCATAGGAACAAAATATGTAAAAATATCCACAAAATGGTCCGACTCGATTTTTAACAATATCCCGTGTACTAACCCCTTTGAGGATTATCCAAAAACCGAGTTTTGACTATATCAGCTCCGATTCAGGTCTGAATTGCGTCAAATTTCGTTGAATTCCAATAACCCATTGGAACAAAATATGTAAAAATATCCACAAAATGGTCCGACTCGATTTTTAACAATATCCCGTGTACTAACCCCTTTGAGGATTATCCAAAAACCGAGTTTTGACTATATCAGCTCCGATTCAGGTCTGAATTGTGTCAAATAAAATTTCGTTGAATTCCAATAACCCATAGGAACAAAATATGTAAAAATATCCTTAAAATGGTCCGACTCAATTTTTAAAAATATCCCGTGTACTAACCACTTTGAGGATTATCCGAAAACCGAGTTTCGTTCATATCAGCTCCGATTCAGGTCTGAATTGTGTCAAATAAAATTTCGTTGAATTCCAATAACCCATAGGAACAAAATATGTAAAAATATCCTTAAAATGGTCCGACTCGATTTTTAACAATATCCCGTGTACTAACCACTTTGAGGATTATCCGAAAACCGAGTTTCGTTCATATCAGCTCCGATTCAGGTCTAAATTGCGTCAAATAAAATTTCGTTGAATTCCAATAACCCATAGGAACAAAATATGTAAAAATATCCACAAAATGGTCCGACTCGATTTTTAACAATATCCCGTGTACTAACCCCTTTGAGGATTATCCAAAAACCGAGTTTCGATCATATCAGCTCCGATTCCGGTCCGAACGGCGTCAAATAAAATTTTGTTGAATTCCAATAACCCATAGGAACAAAATATGTAAAAATATCCACAAAATGGTCCGACTCTATTTTTAACAATATCCCGTGTACTAACCCCTTTGAGGATTATCCAAAAACCGAGTTTTGACTATATCAGCTCCGATTCAGGTCTGAATTGTGTCAAATAAAATTTCGTTGAATTCCAATAACCCATAGGAACAAAATATGTAAAAATATCCTTAAAATGGTCCGACTCGATTTTTAACAATATCCCGTGTACTAACCACTTAGAGGATTATCCGAAAACCGAGTTTCGTTCATATCAGCTCCGATTCAGGTCTGAATTGCGTCAAATAAAATTTCGTTGAATTCCAATAACCCATAGGAACAAAATATGTAAAAATATCCACAAAATGGACCGACTCGATTTTTAACAATATCCCGTGTACTAACCACTTTGAGGATTATCCGAAAACCGAGTTTCGATCATATCAGCTCCGATTCAGGTCTGAATTGCGTCAAATAAAATTTCGTTGAATTCCAATAACCCATAGGAACAAAATATGTAAAAATATCCTTAAAATGGTCCGACTCGATTTTTAACAATATCCCGTGTACTAACCACTTTGAGGATTATCCGAAAACCGAGTTTCGTTCATATCAGCTCCGATTCAGGTCTGAATTGTGTCAAATAAAATTTCGTTGAATTGCAATAACCCATAGGAACAAAATATGTAAAAATATCCTTAAAATGGTCCGACTCGATTTTTAACAATATCCCGTGTACTAACCACTTTGAGGATTATCCGAAAACCGAGTTTCGTTCATATCAGCTCCGATTCAGGTCTGAATTGCGTCAAATAAAATTTCGTTGAATTCCAATAACCCATAGGAACAAAATATGTAAAAATATCCACAAAATGGTCCGACTCGATTTTTAACAATATCCCGTGTACTAACCCCTTTGAGGATTATCCAAAAACCGAGTTTCGATCATATCAGCTCCGATTCAGGTCTGAATTGCGTCAAATAAAATTTCGTTGAATTCCAATAACCCATAGGAACAAAATATGTAAAAATATCCACAAAATGGTCCGACTCGATTTTTAACACTCCCGTGTACTAACCCCTTTGCGGATTATCCAAAAACCGAGTTTTGACTATATCAGCTCCGATACAGGTCTGAATTGTGTCAAATAAAATTTCGTTGAATTCCAATAACCCATAGGAACAAAATATTTAAAAATATCCTTAAAATGGTCCGACTCGATTTTTAACAATATCCCGTGTACTAACCCCTTTGAGGATTATCCAAAAACCGAGTTTTGACTATATCAGCTCCGATTCAGGTCTAAATTACGTCAAATAAAATTTCGTTGAATTCCAATAACCCATAGGAACAAAATATGTAAAAATATCCACAAATTGGTCTGACCCGATTTTTAACAATATCCCGTGTATTAACCCCTTTGAGATGTTTCCGAAAACTGTGTTTCGATCATATCAGCTACGATTCCGGTCCGAACTGCGTCAAATAAAATTTCGTTGAATTCCAATAACCCATAGGAACAAAATATGTAAAAATATCCACAAAATGGTCTGACTCGATTTTTAACAATATCCCGTGTACTAACCCCTTTGAGGATTATCCAAAAACCGAGTTTCGATCATATCAGCTCCGATTCCGGTCCGAACGGCGTCAAATAAAATTTTGTTGAATTCCAATAACCCATAGGAACAAAATATGTAAAAATATCCACAAAATGGTCCGACTCGATTTTTAACAATATCCCGTGTACTAACCCCTTTAAGGATTATCCAAAAACCGAGTTTTGACTATATCAGCTCCGATTCAGGTCTGAATTGTGTCCAATAAAATTTCGTTGAATTCCAATAACCCATTGGAACAAAATATGTAAAAATATCCTTAAAATTGTCCGACTTTATTTTTAACAATATCCCGTGTACTAACCACTTTGAGGATTATCCGAAAACCGAGTTTCGTTCATATCAGCTCCGATTCAGGTCTGAATTGCGTCAAATAAAATTTCGTTGAATTCCAATAACCCATTGGAACAAAATATGTAAAAATATCCACAAAATGGTCCGACTCGATTTTTAACACTCCCGTGTACTAACCCCTTTGCGGATTATCCAAAAACCGAGTTTTGACTATATCAGCTCCGATACAGGTCTGAATTGTGTCAAATAAAATTTCGTTGAATTCCAATAACCCATAGGAACAAAATATTTAAAAATATCCTTAAAATGGTCCGACTCGATTTTTAACAATATCCCGTGTACTAACCCCTTTGAGGATTATCCAAAAACCGAGTTTTGACTATATCAGCTCCGATTCAGGTCTAAATTACGTCAAATAAAATTTCGTTGAATTCCAATAACCCATAGGAACAAAATATGTAAAAATATCCACAAATTGGTCTGACCCGATTTTTAACAATATCCCGTGTATTAACCCCTTTGAGATGTTTCCGAAAACTGTGTTTCGATCATATCAGCTACGATTCCGGTCCGAACTGCGTCAAATAAAATTTCGTTGAATTCCAATAACCCATAGGAACAAAATATGTAAAAATATCCACAAAATGGTCTGACTCGATTTTTAACAATATCCCGTGTACTAACCCCTTTGAGGATTATCCAAAAACCGAGTTTCGATCATATCAGCTCCGATTCCGGTCCGAACGGCGTCAAATAAAATTTTGTTGAATTCCAATAACCCATAGGAACAAAATATGTAAAAATATCCACAAAATGGTCCGACTCGATTTTTAACAATATCCCGTGTACTAACCCCTTTAAGGATTATCCAAAAACCGAGTTTTGACTATATCAGCTCCGATTCAGGTCTGAATTGTGTCCAATAAAATTTCGTTGAATTCCAATAACCCATTGGAACAAAATATGTAAAAATATCCTTAAAATTGTCCGACTTTATTTTTAACAATATCCCGTGTACTAACCACTTTGAGGATTATCCGAAAACCGAGTTTCGTTCATATCAGCTCCGATTCAGGTCTGAATTGCGTCAAATAAAATTTCGTTGAATTCCAATAACCCATTGGAACAAAATATGTAAAAATATCCACAAAATGGTCCGACTCGATTTTTAACAATATCCCGTGTACTAACCCCTTTGAGGATTATCCAAAAACCGAGTTTTGACTATATCAGCTGCGATTCAGGTCTGAATTGTGTCAAATAAAATTTCGTTGAATTCCAATAACCCATAGGAACAAAATATGTAAAAATATCCTTAAAATGGTCCGACTCAATTTTTAAAAATATCCCGTGTACTAACCACTTTGAGGATTATCCGAAAACCGAGTTTCGTTCATATCAGCTCCGATTCAGGTCTGAATTGTGTCAAATAAAATTTCGTTGAATTCCAATAACCCATAGGAACAAAATATGTAAAAATATCCTTAAAATGGTCCGACTCGATTTTTAACAATATCCCGTGTACTAACCACTTTGAGGATTATCCGAAAACCGAGTTTCGTTCATATCAGCTCCGATTCAGGTCTGAATTGCGTCAAATAAAATTTCGTTGAATTCCAATAACCCATAGGAAAAAAAATATGTAAAAATATCCACAAAATGGACCGACTCGATTTTTAACAATATCCCGTGTACTAACCACTTTGAGGATTATCCGAAAACCGAGTTTCGATCATATCAGCTCCGATTCAGGTCTGAATTGCGTCAAATAAAATTTCGTTGAATTCCAATAACCCATAGGAACAAAATATGTAAAAATATCCTTAAAATGGTCCGACTCGATTTTTAACAATATCCCGTGTACTAACCACTTTGAGGATTATCCGAAAACCGAGTTTCGTTCATATCAGCTCCGATTCAGGTCTGAATTGTGTCAAATAAAATTTCGTTGAATTGCAATAACCCATAGGAACAAAATATGTAAAAATATCCACAAAATGGTCCGACTCGATTTTTAACAATATCCCGTGTACTAACCCCTTTGAGGATTATCCAAAAACCGAGTTTTGACTATATCAGCTCCGATTCAGGTCTGAATTGTGTCAAATAAAATTTCGTTGAATTCCAATAACCCATAGGAACAAAATATGTACAAATATCCTTAAAATGGTCTGACTCGATTTTTAACAATATCCCGTGTACTAACCACTTTGAGGATTATCCGAAAACCGAGTTTCGTTCATATCAGCTCCGATTCAGGTCTGAATTGTGTCAAATAAAATTTCGTTGAATTCCAATAACCCATAGGAACAAAATATATAAAAATATCCTTAAAATGGTCCGACTCGATTTTTAACAATATCCCGTGTACTAACCACTTTGAGGATTATCCGAAAACCGAGTTTCGTTCATATCAGCTCCGATTCAGGTCTGAATTGTGTCAAATAAAATTTCGTTGAATTCCAATAACCCATAGGAACAAAATATGTAAAAATATCCTTAAAATGGTCCGACTCGATTTTTAACAATATCCCGTGTACTAACCACTTTGAGGATTATCCGAAAACCGAGTTTCGTTCATATCAGCTCCGATTCAGGTCTGAATTGCGTCAAATAAAATTTCGTTGAATTCCAATAACCAATAGGAACAAAATATGTAAAAATATCCACAAAATGGTCCGACTCGATTTTTAACAATATCCCGTGTACTAACCCCTTTGAGGATTATCCAAAAACCGAGTTTCGATCATATCAGCTCCGATTCCGGTCCGAACGGCGTCAAATAAAATTTTGTTGAATTCCAATAACCCATAGGAACAAAATATGTAAAAATATCCACAAAATGGTCCGACTCGATTTTTAACAATATCCCGTGTACTAACCCATTTGAGGATTATCCAAAAACCGAGTTTTGACTATATCAGCTCCGATTCAGGTCTGAATTGTGTCAAATAAAATTTCGTTGAATTCCAATAACCCATAGGAACAAAATATGTAAAAATATCCATAAAATTGTCCGACTTGATTTTTAACAATATCCCGTGTACTAACCACTTTGAGGATTATCCGAAAACCGAGTTTCGTTCATATCAGCTCCGATTCAGGTCTGAATTGCGTCAAATAAAATTTCGTTGAATTCCAATAACCCATAGGAACAAAATATGTAAAAATATCCACAAAATGGTCCGACTCGATTTTTAACAATATCCCGTGTACTAACCCCTTTGAGGATTATCCAAAAACCGAGTTTCGTTCATATCAGCTCCGATTCAGGTCTGAATTGTGTCAAATAAAATTTCGTTGAATTCCAATAACCCATAGGAACAAAATATGTAAAAATATCCTTAAAAGGTCCGACTCGATTTTTAACAATATCCCGTGTACTAACCACTTTGAGGATTATCCGAAAACCGAGTTTCGTTCATATCAGCTCCGATTCAGGTCTGAATTGCGTCAAATAAAATTTCGTTGAATTCCAATAACCCATAGGAACAAAATATGTAAAAATATCCACAAAATGGTCAGACTCGATTTTTAACAATATCCCGTGTACTAACCCCTTTGAGGATTATCCAAAAACCGAGTTTTGACTATATCAGCTCCGATTCAGGTCTGAATTGTGTCAAATAAAATTTCGTTGAATTCCAATAACCCATAGGAACAAAATATGTAAAAATATCCTTAAAATGGTCCGACTCGATTTTTAAAAATATCCCGTGTACTAACCACTTTGAGGATTATCCGAAAACCGAGTTTCGTTCATATCAGCTCCGATTCAGGTCTGAATTGTGTCAAATAAAATTTCGTTGAATTGCAATAACCCATAGGAACAAAATATGTAAAAATATCCTTAAAATGGTCCGACTCGATTTTTAACAATATCCCGTGTACTAACCACTTTGAGGATTATCCGAAAACCGAGTTTCGTTCATATCAGCTCCGATTCAGGTCTGAATTGCGTCAAATAAAATTTCGTTGAATTCCAATAACCCATAGGAACAAAATATGTAAAAATATCCACAAAATGGTTCGACTCGATTTTTAACACTCCCGTGTACTAACCCCTTTGAGGATTATCCAAAAACCGAGTTTTGACTATATCAGCTCCGATTCAGGTCTGAATTGTGTCAAATAAAATTTCGTTGAATTCCAATAACCCATAGGAACAAAATATGTACAAATATCCTTAAAATGGTCTGACTCGATTTTTAACAATATCCCGTGTACTAACCACTTTGAGGATTATCCGAAAACCGAGTTTCGTTCATATCAGCTCCGATTCAGGTCTGAATTGCGTCAAATAAAATTTCGTTGAATTCCAATAACCCATAGGAACAAAATATGTAAAAATATCCACAAAATGGTCCGACTCGATTTTTAACAATATCCCGTGTACTAACCCCTTTGAGGATTATCCAAAAACCGAGTTTCGTTCATATCAGCTCCGATTCAGGTCTGAATTGTGTCAAATAAAATTTCGTTGAATTCCAATAACCCATAGGAACAAAATATGTAAAAATATCCTTAAAAGGTCCGACTCGATTTTTAACAATATCCCGTGTACTAACCACTTTGAGGATTATCCGAAAACCGAGTTTCGTTCATATCAGCCCCGATTCAGGTCTGAATTGCGTCAAATAAAATTTCGTTGAATTCCAATAACCCATAGGAACAAAATATGTAAAAATATCCACAAAATGGTCAGACTCGATTTTTAACAATATCCCGTGTACTAACCCCTTTGAGGATTATCCAAAAACCGAGTTTTGACTATATCAGCTCCGATTCAGGTCTGAATTGTGTCAAATAAAATTTCGTTGAATTCCAATAACCCATAGGAACAAAATATGTAAAAATATCCTTAAAATGGTCCGACTCGATTTTTAAAAATATCTCGTGTACTAACCACTTTGAGGATTATCCGAAAACCGAGTTTCGTTCATATCAGCTCCGATTCAGGTCTGAATTGTGTCAAATAAAATTTCGTTGAATTGCAATAACCCATAGGAACAAAATATGTAAAAATATCCTTAAAATGGTCCGACTCAATTTTTAACAATATCCCGTGTACTAACCACTTTGAGGATTATCCGAAAACCGATTTCGTTCATATCAGCTCCGATTCAGGTCTGAATTGCGTCAAATAAAATTTCGTTGAATTCCAATAACCCATAGGAACAAAATATGTAAAAATATCCACAAAATGGTTCGACTTGATTTTTAACACTCCCGTGTACTAACCCCTTTGAGGATTATCCAAAAACCGAGTTTTGACAATATCAGCTCCGATACAGGTCTGAATTGTGTCAAATAAAATATGGTTGAATTCAAATAACCCATAGGAACAAAATATTTAAAAATATCCTTAAAATGGTCCGAATCGATTTTTAACAATATCCCGTGTACTAACCCCTTTGAGGATTATCCCAAACCGAGTTTTGACTATATCAGCTCCGATTCAGGTCTAAATTACGTCAAATAAAATTTCGTTGAATTCCAATAACCCATAGGAACAAAATATGTAAAAATATCCACAAATTGGTCCGACCCGATTTTTAACAATATCCCGTGTATTAACCCCTTTGAGAATTTTCCGAAAACTGTGTTTCGATCATATCAGCTACGATTCCGGTCCGAACTGCGTCAAATAAAATTTCGTTGAATTCCAATAACCCATAGGAACAAAATATGTAAAAATATCCACAAAATGGTCCGACTCGATTTTTAACAATATCCCGTGTACTAACCCCTTTGAGGATTATCCAAAAACCGAGTTTCGATCATATCAGCTCCGATTCCGGTCCGAACGGCGTCAAATAAAATTTTGTTGAATTCCAATAACCCATAGGAACAAAATATGTAAAAATATCCACAAAATGGTCCGACTCGATTTTTAACAATATCCCGTGTATTAACCCCTTTGAGGATTATCCAAAAACCGAGTTTTGACTATATCAGCTCCGATTCAGGTCTGAATTGTGTCAAATAAAATTTCGTTGAATTCCAATAACCCATAGGAACAAAATATGTAAAAATATCCTTAAAATTGTCCGACTTGATTTTTAACAATATCCCCTGTACTAACCACTTTGAGGATTATCCGAAAACCGAGTTTCGTTCATATCAGCTCCGATTCAGGTCTGAATTGCGTCAAATAAAATTTCGTTGAATTCCAATAACCCATAGGAACAAAATATGTAAAAATATCCACAAAATGGTCCGACTCGATTTTTAACAATATCCCGTGTACTAACCCCTTTGAGGATTATCCAAAAACCGAGTTTTGACTATATCAGCTCCGATTCAGGTCTGAATTGTGTCAAATAAAATTTCGTTGAATTCCAATAACCCATAGGAACAAAATATGTAAAAATATCCTTAAAATGGTCCGACTCGATTTTTAACAATATCCCGTGTACTAACCACTTTGAGGATTATCCGAAAACCGAGTTTCGTTCATATCAGCTCCGATTCAGGTCTGAATTGTGTCAAATAAAATTTCGTTGAATTCCAATAACCCATAGGAACAAAATATGTAAAAATATCCTTAAAATGGTCCGACTCGATTTTTAACAATATCCCGTGTACTAACCACTTTGAGGATTATCCGAAAACCGAGTTTCGTTCATATCAGCTCCGATTCAGGTCTGAATTGCGTCAAATAAAATTTCGTTGAATTCCAATAACCAATAGGAACAAAATATGTAAAAATATCCACAAAATGGTCCGACTCGATTTTTAACAATATCCCGTGTACTAACCCCTTTGAGGATTATCCAAAAACCGAGTTTCGATCATATCAGCTCCGATTCCGGTCCGAACGGCGTCAAATAAAATTTTGTTGAATTCCAATAACCCATAGGAACAAAATATGTAAAAATATCCACAAAATGGTCAGACTCGATTTTTAACAATATCCCGTGTACTAACCCCTTTGAGGATTATCCAAAAACCGAGTTTTGACTATATCAGCTCCGATTCAGGTCTGAATTGTGTCAAATAAAATTTCGTTGAATTCCAATAACCCATAGGAACAAAATATGTAAAAATATCCTTAAGATTGTCCGACTTGATTTTTAACAATATCCCGTGTACTAACCACTTTGAGGATTATCCGAAAACCGAGTTTCGTTCATATCAGCTCCGATTCAGGTCTGAATTGCGTCAAATAAAATTTCGTTGAATTCCAATAACCCATAGGAACAAAATATGTAAAAATATCCACAAAATGGTCCGACTCGATTTTTAACAATATCCCGTGTACTAACCCCTTTGAGGATTATCCAAAAACCGAGTTTTGACTATATCAGCTCCGATTCAGGTCTGAATTGTGTCAAATAAAATTTCGTTGAATTCCAATAACCCATAGGAACAAAATATGTAAAAATATCCTTAAAATGGTCCGACTCGATTTTTAACAATATCCCGTGTACTAACCACTTTGAGGATTATCCGAAAACCGAGTTTCGTTCATATCAGCTCCGATTCAGGTCTGAATTGTGTCAAATAAAATTTCGTTGAATTCCAATAACCCATAGGAACAAAATATGTAAAAATATCCTTAAAATGGTCCGACTCGATTTTTAACAATATCCCGTGTACTAACCACTTTGAGGATTATCCGAAAACCGAGTTTCGTTCATATCAGCTCCGATTCAGGTCTGAATTGCGTCAAATAAAATTTCGTTGAATTCCAATAACCAATAGGAACAAAATATGTAAAAATATCCACAAAATGGTCCGACTCGATTTTTAACAATATCCCGTGTACTAACCCCTTTGAGGATTATCCAAAAACCGAGTTTCGATCATATCAGCTCCGATTCCGGTCCGAACGGCGTCAAATAAAATTTTGTTGAATTCCAATAACCCATAGGAACAAAATATGTAAAAATATCCACAAAATGGTCCGACTCGATTTTTAACAATATCCCGTGTACTAACCCCTTTGAGGATTATCCAAAAACCGAGTTTTGACTATATCAGCTCCGATTCAGGTCTGAATTGTGTCAAATAAAATTTCGTTAAATTCCAATAACCCATAGGAACAAAATATGTAAAAATATCCTTAAGATTGTCCGACTTGATTTTTAACAATATCCCGTGTACTAACCACTTTGAGGATTATCCGAAAACCGAGTTTCGTTCATATCAGCTCCGATTCAGGTCTGAATTGCGTCAAATAAAATTTCGTTGAATTCAAATAACCCATAGGAACAAAATATGTAAAAATATCCACAAAATGGTCCGACTCGATTTTTAACAATATCCCGTGTACTAACCCCTTTGAGGATTATCCAAAAACCGAGTTTTGACTATATCAGCTCCGATTCAGGTCTGAATTGTGTCAAATAAAATTTCGTTGAATTCCAATAACCCATAGGAACAAAATATGTACAAATATCCTTAAAATGGTCTGACTCGATTTTTAACAATATCCCGTGTACTAACCACTTTGAGGATTATCCGAAAACCGAGTTTCGTTCATATCAGCTCCGATTCAGGTCTGAATTGTGTCAAATAAAATTTCGTTGAATTCCAATAACCCATAGGAACAAAATATATAAAAATATCCTTAAAATGGTCCGACTCGATTTTTAACAATATCCCGTGTACTAACCACTTTGAGGATTATCCGAAAACCGAGTTTCGTTCATATCAGCTCCGATTCAGGTCTGAATTGTGTCAAATAAAATTTCGTTGAATTCCAATAACCCATAGGAACAAAATATGTAAAAATATCCTTAAGATTGTCCGACTTGATTTTTAACAATATCCCGTGTACTAACCACTTTGAGGATTATCCGAAAACCGAGTTTCGTTCATATCAGCTCCGATTCAGGTCTGAATTGCGTCAAATAAAATTTCGTTGAATTCAAATAACCCATAGGAACAAAATATGTAAAAATATCCACAAAATGGTCCGACTCGATTTTTAACAATATCCCGTGTACTAACCCCTTTGAGGATTATCCAAAAACCGAGTTTTGACTATATCAGCTCCGATTCAGGTCTGAATTGTGTCAAATAAAATTTCGTTGAATTCCAATAACCCATAGGAACAAAATATGTACAAATATCCTTAAGATTGTCCGACTTGATTTTTAACAATATCCCGTGTACTAACCACTTTGAGGTTTATCCGAAAACCGAGTTTCGTTCATATCAGCTCCGATTCAGGTCTGAATTGCGTCAAATAAAATTTCGTTGAATTCAAATAACCCATAGGAACAAAATATGTAAAAATATCCACAAAATGGTCCGACTCGATTTTTAACAATATCCCGTGTACTAACCCCTTTGAGGATTATCCAAAAACCGAGTTTTGACTATATCAGCTCCGATTCAGGTCTGAATTGTGTCAAATAAAATTTCGTTGAATTCCAATAACCCATAGGAACAAAATATGTACAAATATCCTTAAAATGGTCTGACTCGATTTTTAACAATATCCCGTGTACTAACCACTTTGAGGATTATCCGAAAACCGAGTTTCGTTCATATCAGCTCCGATTCAGGTCTGAATTGTGTCAAATAAAATTTCGTTGAATTCCAATAACCCATAGGAACAAAATATATAAAAATATCCTTAAAATGGTCCGACTCGATTTTTAACAATATCCCGTGTACTAACCACTTTGAGGATTATCCGAAAACCGAGTTTCGTTCATATCAGCTCCGATTCAGGTCTGAATTGTGTCAAATAAAATTTCGTTGAATTCCAATAACCCATAGGAACAAAATATGTAAAAATATCCTTAAAATGGTCCGACTCGGTTTTTAACAATATCCCGTGTACTAACCACTTTGAGGATTATCCGAAAACCGAGTTTCGTTCATATCAGCTCCGATTCAGGTCTGAATTGCGTCAAATAAAATTTCGTTGAATTCCAATAACCAATAGGAACAAAATATGTAAAAATATCCACAAAATGGTCCGACTCGATTTTTAACAATATCCCGTGTACTAACCCCTTTGAGGATTATCCAAAAACCGAGTTTCGATCATATCAGCTCCGATTCCGGTCCGAACGGCGTCAAATAAAATTTTGTTGAATTCCAATAACCCATAGGAACAAAATATGTAAAAATATCCACAAAATGGTCCGACTCGATTTTTAACAATATCCCGTGTACTAACCCCTTTGAGGATTATCCAAAAACCGAGTTTTGACTATATCAGCTCCGATTCAGGTCTGAATTGTGTCAAATAAAATTTCGTTGAATTCCAATAACCCATAGGAACAAAATATGTAAAAATATCCTTAAAATGGTCCGACTCGATTTTTAACAATATCCCGTGTACTAACCACTTTGAGGATTATCCGAAAACCGAGTTTCGTTCATATCAGCTCCGATTCAGGTCTGAATTGTGTCAAATAAAATTTCGTTGAATTCCAATAACCCATAGGAACAAAATATGTAAAAATATCCTTAAAATGGTCCGACTCGATTTTTAACAATATCCCGTGTACTAACCACTTTGAGGATTATCCGAAAACCGAGTTTCGTTCATATCAGCTCCGATTCAGGTCTGAATTGCGTCAAATAAAATTTCGTTGAATTCCAATAACCAATAGGAACAAAATATGTAAAAATATCCACAAAATGGTCCGACTCGATTTTTAACAATATCCCGTGTACTAACCCCTTTGAGGATTATCCAAAAACCGAGTTTCGATCATATCAGCTCCGATTCCGGTCCGAACGGCGTCAAATAAAATTTTGTTGAATTCCAATAACCCATAGGAACAAAATATGTAAAAATATCCACAAAATGGTCAGACTCGATTTTTAACAATATCCCGTGTACTAACCCCTTTGAGGATTATCCAAAAACCGAGTTTTGACTATATCAGCTCCGATTCAGGTCTGAATTGTGTCAAATAAAATTTCGTTGAATTCCAATAACCCATAGGAACAAAATATGTAAAAATATCCTTAAGATTGTCCGACTTGATTTTTAACAATATCCCGTGTACTAACCACTTTGAGGATTATCCGAAAACCGAGTTTCGTTCATATCAGCTCCGATTCAGGTCTGAATTGCGTCAAATAAAATTTCGTTGAATTCCAATAACCCATAGGAACAAAATATGTAAAAATATCCACAAAATGGTCCGACTCGATTTTTAACAATATCCCGTGTACTAACCCCTTTGAGGATTATCCAAAAACCGAGTTTTGACTATATCAGCTCCGATTCAGGTCTGAATTGTGTCAAATAAAATTTCGTTGAATTCCAATAACCCATAGGAACAAAATATGTAAAAATATCCTTAAAATGGTCCGACTCGATTTTTAACAATATCCCGTGTACTAACCACTTTGAGGATTATCCGAAAACCGAGTTTCGTTCATATCAGCTCCGATTCAGGTCTGAATTGTGTCAAATAAAATTTCGTTGAATTCCAATAACCCATAGGAACAAAATATGTAAAAATATCCTTAAAATGGTCCGACTCGATTTTTAACAATATCCCGTGTACTAACCACTTTGAGGATTATCCGAAAACCGAGTTTCGTTCATATCAGCTCCGATTCAGGTCTGAATTGCGTCAAATAAAATTTCGTTGAATTCCAATAACCAATAGGAACAAAATATGTAAAAATATCCACAAAATGGTCCGACTCGATTTTTAACAATATCCCGTGTACTAACCCCTTTGAGGATTATCCAAAAACCGAGTTTCGATCATATCAGCTCCGATTCCGGTCCGAACGGCGTCAAATAAAATTTTGTTGAATTCCAATAACCCATAGGAACAAAATATGTAAAAATATCCACAAAATGGTCCGACTCGATTTTTAACAATATCCCGTGTACTAACCCCTTTGAGGATTATCCAAAAACCGAGTTTTGACTATATCAGCTCCGATTCAGGTCTGAATTGTGTCAAATAAAATTTCGTTAAATTCCAATAACCCATAGGAACAAAATATGTAAAAATATCCTTAAGATTGTCCGACTTGATTTTTAACAATATCCCGTGTACTAACCACTTTGAGGATTATCCGAAAACCGAGTTTCGTTCATATCAGCTCCGATTCAGGTCTGAATTGCGTCAAATAAAATTTCGTTGAATTCAAATAACCCATAGGAACAAAATATGTAAAAATATCCACAAAATGGTCCGACTCGATTTTTAACAATATCCCGTGTACTAACCCCTTTGAGGATTATCCAAAAACCGAGTTTTGACTATATCAGCTCCGATTCAGGTCTGAATTGTGTCAAATAAAATTTCGTTGAATTCCAATAACCCATAGGAACAAAATATGTACAAATATCCTTAAAATGGTCTGACTCGATTTTTAACAATATCCCGTGTACTAACCACTTTGAGGATTATCCGAAAACCGAGTTTCGTTCATATCAGCTCCGATTCAGGTCTGAATTGTGTCAAATAAAATTTCGTTGAATTCCAATAACCCATAGGAACAAAATATATAAAAATATCCTTAAAATGGTCCGACTCGATTTTTAACAATATCCCGTGTACTAACCACTTTGAGGATTATCCGAAAACCGAGTTTCGTTCATATCAGCTCCGATTCAGGTCTGAATTGTGTCAAATAAAATTTCGTTGAATTCCAATAACCCATAGGAACAAAATATGTAAAAATATCCTTAAGATTGTCCGACTTGATTTTTAACAATATCCCGTGTACTAACCACTTTGAGGATTATCCGAAAACCGAGTTTCGTTCATATCAGCTCCGATTCAGGTCTGAATTGCGTCAAATAAAATTTCGTTGAATTCAAATAACCCATAGGAACAAAATATGTAAAAATATCCACAAAATGGTCCGACTCGATTTTTAACAATATCCCGTGTACTAACCCCTTTGAGGATTATCCAAAAACCGAGTTTTGACTATATCAGCTCCGATTCAGGTCTGAATTGTGTCAAATAAAATTTCGTTGAATTCCAATAACCCATAGGAACAAAATATGTACAAATATCCTTAAGATTGTCCGACTTGATTTTTAACAATATCCCGTGTACTAACCACTTTGAGGTTTATCCGAAAACCGAGTTTCGTTCATATCAGCTCCGATTCAGGTCTGAATTGCGTCAAATAAAATTTCGTTGAATTCAAATAACCCATAGGAACAAAATATGTAAAAATATCCACAAAATGGTCCGACTCGATTTTTAACAATATCCCGTGTACTAACCCCTTTGAGGATTATCCAAAAACCGAGTTTTGACTATATCAGCTCCGATTCAGGTCTGAATTGTGTCAAATAAAATTTCGTTGAATTCCAATAACCCATAGGAACAAAATATGTACAAATATCCTTAAAATGGTCTGACTCGATTTTTAACAATATCCCGTGTACTAACCACTTTGAGGATTATCCGAAAACCGAGTTTCGTTCATATCAGCTCCGATTCAGGTCTGAATTGTGTCAAATAAAATTTCGTTGAATTCCAATAACCCATAGGAACAAAATATATAAAAATATCCTTAAAATGGTCCGACTCGATTTTTAACAATATCCCGTGTACTAACCACTTTGAGGATTATCCGAAAACCGAGTTTCGTTCATATCAGCTCCGATTCAGGTCTGAATTGTGTCAAATAAAATTTCGTTGAATTCCAATAACCCATAGGAACAAAATATGTAAAAATATCCTTAAAATGGTCCGACTCGGTTTTTAACAATATCCCGTGTACTAACCACTTTGAGGATTATCCGAAAACCGAGTTTCGTTCATATCAGCTCCGATTCAGGTCTGAATTGCGTCAAATAAAATTTCGTTGAATTCCAATAACCAATAGGAACAAAATATGTAAAAATATCCACAAAATGGTCCGACTCGATTTTTAACAATATCCCGTGTACTAACCCCTTTGAGGATTATCCAAAAACCGAGTTTCGATCATATCAGCTCCGATTCCGGTCCGAACGGCGTCAAATAAAATTTTGTTGAATTCCAATAACCCATAGGAACAAAATATGTAAAAATATCCACAAAATGGTCCGACTCGATTTTTAACAATATCCCGTGTACTAACCCCTTTGAGGATTATCCAAAAACCGAGTTTTGACTATATCAGCTCCGATTCAGGTCTGAATTGTGTCAAATAAAATTTCGTTAAATTCCAATAACCCATAGGAACAAAATATGTAAAAATATCCTTAAGATTGTCCGACTTGATTTTTAACAATATCCCGTGTACTAACCACTTTGAGGATTATCCGAAAACCGAGTTTCGTTCATATCAGCTCCGATTCAGGTCTGAATTGCGTCAAATAAAATTTCGTTGAATTCAAATAACCCATAGGAACAAAATATGTAAAAATATCCACAAAATGGTCCGACTCGATTTTTAACAATATCCCGTGTACTAACCCCTTTGAGGATTATCCAAAAACCGAGTTTTGACTATATCAGCTCCGATTCAGGTCTGAATTGTGTCAAATAAAATTTCGTTGAATTCCAATAACCCATAGGAACAAAATATGTACAAATATCCTTAAAATGGTCTGACTCGATTTTTAACAATATCCCGTGTACTAACCACTTTGAGGATTATCCGAAAACCGAGTTTCGTTCATATCAGCTCCGATTCAGGTCTGAATTGTGTCAAATAAAATTTCGTTGAATTCCAATAACCCATAGGAACAAAATATATAAAAATATCCTTAAAATGGTCCGACTCGATTTTTAACAATATCCCGTGTACTAACCACTTTGAGGATTATCCGAAAACCGAGTTTCGTTCATATCAGCTCCGATTCAGGTCTGAATTGTGTCAAATAAAATTTCGTTGAATTCCAATAACCCATAGGAACAAAATATGTAAAAATATCCTTAAAATGGTCCGACTCGGTTTTTAACAATATCCCGTGTACTAACCACTTTGAGGATTATCCGAAAACCGAGTTTCGTTCATATCAGCTCCGATTCAGGTCTGAATTGCGTCAAATAAAATTTCGTTGAATTCCAATAACCAATAGGAACAAAATATGTAAAAATATCCACAAAATGGTCCGACTCGATTTTTAACAATATCCCGTGTACTAACCCCTTTGAGGATTATCCAAAAACCGAGTTTCGATCATATCAGCTCCGATTCCGGTCCGAACGGCGTCAAATAAAATTTTGTTGAATTCCAATAACCCATAGGAACAAAATATGTAAAAATATCCACAAAATGGTCCGACTCGATTTTTAACAATATCCCGTGTACTAACCCATTTGAGGATTATCAAAAAACCGAGTTTTGACTATATCAGCTCCGATTCAGGTCTGAATTGTGTCAAATAAAATTTCGTTGAATTCCAATAACCCATAGGAACAAAATATGTAAAAATATCCATAAAATTGTCCGACTTGATTTTTAACAATATCCCATGTACTAACCACTTTGAGGATTATCCGAAAACCGAGTTTCGTTCATATCAGCTCCGATTCAGGTCTGAATTGCGTCAAATAAAATTTCGTTGAATTCCAATAACCCATAGGAACAAAATATGTAAAAATATCCACAAAATGGTCCGACTCGATTTTTAACAATATCCCGTGTACTAACCCCTTTGAGGATTATCCAAAAACCGAGTTTCGTTCATATCAGCTCCGATTCAGGTCTGAATTGTGTCAAATAAAATTTCGTTGAATTCCAATAACCCATAGGAACAAAATATGTAAAAATATCCTTAAAAGGTCCGACTCGATTTTTAACAATATCCCGTGTACTAACCACTTTGAGGATTATCCGAAAACCGAGTTTCGTTCATATCAGCTCCGATTCAGGTCTGAATTGTGTCAAATAAAATTTCGTTGAATTCCAATAACCCATAGGAACAAAATATGTAAAAATATCCACAAAATGGTCAGACTCGATTTTTAACAATATCCCGTGTACTAACCCCTTTGAGGATTATCCAAAAACCGAGTTTTGACTATATCAGCTCCGATTCAGGTCTGAATTGTGTCAAATAAAATTTCGTTGAATTCCAATAACCCATAGGAACAAAATATGTAAAAATATCCTTAAAATGGTCCGACTCGATTTTTAAAAATATCCCGTGTGCTAACCACTTTGAGGATTATCCGAAAACCGAGTTTCGTTCATATTAGCTCCGATTCAGGTCTGAATTGTGTCAAATAAAATTTCGTTGAATTGCAATAACCCATAGGAACAAAATATGTAAAAATATCCTTAAAATGGTCCGACTCGATTTTTAACAATATCCCGTGTACTAACCACTTTGAGGATTATCCGAAAACCGAGTTTCGATCATATCAGCTCCGATTCAGGTCTGAATTGCGTCAAATAAAATTTCGTTGAATTCCAATAACCCATAGGAACAAAATATGTAAAAATATCCACAAAATGGTCCGACTCGATTTTTAACACTCCCGTGTACTAACCCCTTTGAGGATTATCCAAAAACCGAGTTTTGACTATATCAGCTTTGATACAGGTCTGAATTGTGTCAAATAAAATTTCGTTGAATTCCAATAACCCATAGGAACAAAATATTTAAAAATATCCTTAAAATGGTCCGACTCGATTTTTAACAATATCCCGTGTACTAACCCCTTTGAGGATTATCCAAAAACCGAGTTTTGACTATATCAGCTCCGATTCAGGTCTAAATTACGTCAAATGAAATTTCGTTGAATTCCAATAACCCATAGGAACAAAATATGTAAAAATATCCACAAATTGGTCCGACCCGATTTTTAACAATATCCCGTGTATTAACCCCTTTGAGAATTTTCCGAAAACTGTGTTTCGATCATATCAGCTACGATTCCGGTCCGAACTGCGTCAAATAAAATTTCGTTGAATTACAATAACCCATAGGAACAAAATATGTAAAAATATCCACAAAATGGTCCGACTCGATTTTTAACAATATCCCGTGTACTAACCCCTTTGAGGATTATCCAAAAACCGAGTTTCGATCATATCAGCTCCGATTCCGGTCTGAACGGCGTCAAATAAAATTTTGTTGAATTCCAATAACCCATAGGAACAAAATATGTAAAAATATCCACAAAATGGTCCGACTCGATTTTTAACAATATACCGTGTACTAACCCCTTTGAGGATTATCCAAAAACCGAGTTTTGACTATATCAGCTCCGATTCAGGTCTGAATTGTGTCAAATAAAATTTCGTTGAATTCCAATAACCCATAGGAACAAAATATGTAAAAATATCCTTAAAAGGTCCGACTCGATTTTTAACAATATCCCGTGTACTAACCACTTTGAGGATTATCCGAAAACCGAGTTTCGTTCATATCAGCTCCGATTCAGGTCTGAATTGCGTCAAATAAAATTTCGTTGAATTCCAATAACCCATAGGAACAAAATATGTAAAAATATCCACAAAATGGTAAGACTCGATTTTTAACAATATCCCGTGTACTAACCCCTTTGAGGATTATCCAAAAACCGAGTTTTGACTATATCAGCTCCGATTCAGGTCTGAATTGTGTCAAATAAAATTTCGTTGAATTCCAATAACCCATAGGAACAAAATATGTAAAAATATCCTTAAAATGGTCCGACTCAATTTTTAACAATATCCCGTGTACTAACCACTTTGAGGATTATCCGAAAACCGAGTTTCGTTCATATCAGCTCCGATTCAGGTCTGAATTGCGTCAAATAAAATTTCGTTGAATTCCAATAACCCATAGGAAAAAAAATATGTAAAAATATCCACAAAATGGACCGACTCGATTTTTAACAATATCCCGTGTACTAACCACTTTGAGGATTATCCGAAAACCGAGTTTCGATCATATCAGCTCCGATTCAGGTCTGAATTGCGTCAAATAAAATTTCGTTGAATTCCAATAACCCATAGGAACAAAATATGTAAAAATATCCTTAAAATGGTCCGACTCGATTTTTAACAATATCCCGTGTACTAACCACTTTGAGGATTATCCGAAAACCGAGTTTCGTTCATATCAGCTCCGATTCAGGTCTGAATTGCGTCAAATAAAATTTCGTTGAATTCCAATAACCCATAGGAACAAAATATGTAAAAATATCCACAAAATGGTCCGACTCGATTTTTAACAATATCCCGTGTACTAACCACTTTGAGGATTATCCGAAAACCGAGTTTCGATCATATCTGCTCCGATTCAGGTCTGAATTGCGTCAAATAAAATTTCGTTGAATTCCAATAACCCATAGGAACAAAATATGTAAAAATATCCACAAAATGGTCCGACTCGATTTTTAACACTCCCGTGTACTAACCCCTTTGAGGATTATCCAAAAACCGAGTTTTGACTATATCAGCTCCGATACAGGTCTGAATTGTGTCAAATAAAATTTCGTTGAATTCCAATAACCCATAGGAACAAAATATTTAAAAATATCCTTAAAATGGTCCGACTCGATTTTTAACAATATCCCGTGTACTAACCCCTTTGAGGATTATCCAAAAACCGAGTTTTGACTATATCAGCTCCGATTCAGGTCTAAATTACGTCAAATAAAATTTCGTTGAATTCCAATAACCCATAGGAACAAAATATGTAAAAATATCCACAAATTGGTCCGACCCGATTTTTAACAATATCCCGTGTATTAACCCCTTTGAGAATTTTCCGAAAACTGTGTTTCGATCATATCAGCTACGATTCCGGTCCGAACTGCGTCAAATAAAATTTCGTTGAATTCCAATAACCCACAGGAACAAAATATGTAAAAATATCCACAAAATGGTCCGACTCGATTTTTAACAATATCCCGTGTACTAACCCCTTTGAGGATTATCCAAAAACCGAGTTTCGATCATATCAGCTCCGATTCCGGTCCGAACGACGTCAAATAAAATTTTGTTGAATTCCAATAACCCATAGGAACAAAATATGTAAAAATATCCACAAAATGGTCCGACTCGATTTTTAACAATATCCCGTGTACTAACCCCTTTGAGGATTATCCAAAAACCGAGTTTTGACTATATCAGCTCCGATTCAGGTCTGAATTGTGTCAAATAAAATTTCGTTGAATTCCAATAACCCATAGGAACAAAATATGTAAAAATATCCTTAAAATTGTCCGACTTGATTTTTAACAATATCCCGTGTACTAACCACTTTGAGGATTATCCGAAAACCGAGTTTCGTTCATATCAGCTCCGATTCAGGTTTGAATTGCGTCAAATAAAATTTCGTTGAATTCCAATAACCCATAGGAACAAAATATGTAAAAATATCCACAAAATGGTCCGACTCGATTTTTAACAATATCCCGTGTACTAACCCCTTTGAGGATTATCCAAAAACCGAGTTTTGACTATATCAGCTCCGATTCAGGTCTGAATTGTGTCAAATAAAATTTCGTTGAATTCCAATAACCCATAGGAACAAAATATGTAAAAATATCCTTAAAATGGTCCGACTCAATTTTTAACAATATCCCGTGTACTAACCACTTTGAGGATTATCCGAAAACCGAGTTTCGTTCATATCAGCTCCGATTCAGGTCTGAATTGTGTCAAATAAAATTTCGTTGAATTCCAATAACCCATAGGAACAAAATATGTAAAAATATCCTTAAAATGGTCCGACTCGATTTTTAACAATATCCCGTGTACTAACCACTTTGAGGATTATCCGAAAACCGAGTTTCGTTCATATCAGCTCCGATTCAAGTCTGAATTACGTCAAATAAAATTTCGTTGAATTCCAATAACCCATAGGAACAAAATATGTAAAAATATCCACAAAATGGTCCGACTCGATTTTTAACTATATCCCGTGTACTAACCCCTTTGAGGATTATCCAAAAACCGAGTTTCGATCATATCAGCTCCGATTCCGGTCCGAACGGCGTCAAATAAAATTTTGTTGAATTCCAATAACCCATAGAAACAAAATATGTAAAAATATCCACAAAATGGTCCGACTCGATTTTTAACAATATCCCGTGTACTAACCCCTTTGAGGATTATCCAAAAACCGAGTTTTGACTATATCAGCTCCGATTCAGGTCTGAATTGTGTCAAATAAAATTTCGTTGAATTCCAATAACCCATAGGAACAAAATATGTAAAAATATCCTTAAAATGGTCCGACTCGATTTTTAACAATATCCCGTGTACTAACCACTTTGAGGATTATCCGAAAACTGAGTTTCGTTCATATCAGCTCCGATTCAGGTCCGAACGGCGTCAAATAAAATTTGTTGAATTCCAATAACCCATAGGAACAAAATATGTAAAAATATCCACAAATTGGTCCGACCCGATTTTTAACAATATCCCGTGTATTAACCCCTTTGAGAATTTTCCGAAAACTGTGTTTCGATCATATCAGCTACGATTCCGGTCCGAACTGCGTCAAATAAAATTTCGTTGAATTCCAATAACCCACAGGAACAAAATATGTAAAAATATCCACAAAATGGTCCGACTCGATTTTTAACAATATCCCGTGTACTAACCCCTTTGAGGATTATCCAAAAACCGAGTTTCGATCATATCAGCTCCGATTCCGGTCCGAACGACGTCAAATAAAATTTTGTTGAATTCCAATAACCCATAGGAACAAAATATGTAAAAATATCCACAAAATGGTCCGACTCGATTTTTAACAATATCCCGTGTACTAGCCCCTTTGAGGATTATCCAAAAACCGAGTTTTGACTATATCAGCTCCGATTCAGGTCTGAATTGTGTCAAATAAAATTTCGTTGAATTCCAATAACCCATAGGAACAAAATATGTAAAAATATCCTTAAAATTGTCCGACTTGATTTTTAACAATATCCCGTGTACTAACCACTTTGAGGATTATCCGAAAACCGAGTTTCGTTCATATCAGCTCCGATTCAGGTTTGAATTGCGTCAAATAAAATTTCGTTGAATTCCAATAACCCATAGGAACAAAATATGTAAAAATATCCACAAAATGGTCCGACTCGATTTTTAACAATATCCCGTGTACTAACCCCTTTGAGGATTATCCAAAAACCGAGTTTTGACTATATCAGCTCCGATTCAGGTCTGAATTGTGTCAAATAAAATTTCGTTGAATTCCAATAACCCATAGGAACAAAATATGTAAAAATATCCTTAAAATGGTCCGACTCAATTTTTAACAATATCCCGTGTACTAACCACTTTGAGGATTATCCGAAAACCGAGTTTCGTTCATATCAGCTCCGATTCAGGTCTGAATTGTGTCAAATAAAATTTCGTTGAATTCCAATAACCCATAGGAACAAAATATGTAAAAATATCCTTAAAATGGTCCGACTCGATTTTTAACAATATCCCGTGTACTAACCACTTTGAGGATTATCCGAAAACCGAGTTTCGTTCATATCAGCTCCGATTCAAGTCTGAATTACGTCAAATAAAATTTCGTTGAATTCCAATAACCCATAGGAACAAAATATGTAAAAATATCCACAAAATGGTCCGACTCGATTTTTAACTATATCCCGTGTACTAACCCCTTTGAGGATTATCCAAAAACCGAGTTTCGATCATATCAGCTCCGATTCCGGTCCGAACGCCGTCAAATAAAATTTTGTTGTATTCCAATAACCCATAGGAACAAAATATGTAAAAATATCCACAAAATGGTCCGACTCGATTTTTAACAATATCCCGTGTACTAACCCCTTTGAGGATTATCCAAAAACCGAGTTTTGACTATATCAGCTCCGATTCAGGTCTGAATTGTGTCAAATAAAATTTCGTTGAATTCTAATAACCCATAGGAACAAAATATGTAAAAATATCCACAAAATGGTCCGACTCGATTTTTAACAATATCCCGTGTACTAACCCCTTTGAGGATTATCCAAAAACCGAGTTTTGATCCTCAAAGTGGTTAGTACACGGGATATTGTTAAAAATCGAGTCGGACCATTTTAAGGATATTTTTACATATTTTGTTCCTATGGGTTATTGGAATTCAACGAAATTTTATTTGACACAATTCAGACCTGAATCGGAGCTGATATAGTCAAAACTCGGTTTTTGGATAATCCTCAAAGGGGTTAGTACACGGGATATTGTTAAAAATTGAGTCGGACCATTTTGTGGATATTTTTACATATTTTGTTCCTATGGGTTATTGGAATTCAACAAAATTTTATTTGACGCCGTTCGGACCGGAATCGGAGCTGATATGATCGAAACTCGGTTTTTGGATAATCCTCAAAGGGGTTAGTACACGGAATATTGTTAAAAATCGAGTCGGACCATTTTGTGGATATTTTTACATATTTTGTTCCTATGGGTTATTGGAATTCAACGAAATTTTATTTGACGCAATTCAGACCTGAATCGGAGCTGATATGAACGAAACTCGGTTTTCGGATAATCCTCAAAGTGGTTAGTACACGGGATATTGTTAAAAATCGAGTCGGACCATTTTAAGGATATTTTTACATATTTTGTTCCTATGGGTTATTGGAATTCAACGAAATTTTATTTGACACAATTCAGACCTGAATCGGAGCTGATATGAACGAAACTCGGTTTTCGGATAATCCTCAAAGTGGTTAGTACACGGGATATTGTTAAAAATCGAGTCGGACCATTTTAAGGATATTTTTACATATTTTGTTCCTATGGGTTATTGGAATTCAACAAAATTTTATTTGACGCCGTTCGAACCGGAATCGGAGCTGATATGATCGAAACTCGGTTTTTGGATAATCCTCAAAGGGGTTAGTACACGGAATATTGTTAAAAATCGAGTCGGAACATTTTGTGGATATTTTTACATATTTTGTTCCTATGGGTAATTGGAATTCAACGAAATTTTATTTGACGCAATTCAGACCTGAATCGGAGCTGATATGAACGAAACTCGGTTTTCGGATAATCCTCAAAGTGGTTAGTACACAAGATATTGTTAAAAATCGAGTCGGACCATTTTAAGGATATTTTTACATATTTTGTTCCTATGGGTTATTAGAATTCAACGAAATTTTATTTGACACAATTCTAACCTGAATCGGAGCTGATATAGTCAAAACTCGGTTTTTGGATAATCCTCAAAGGGGTTAGTACACGGGATATTGTTAAAAATCGAGTCGGACCATTTTGTGGATATTTTTACATATTTTGTTCCTATGGGTTATTGGAATTCAACAAAATTTTATTTGACGCCGTTCGGACCGGAATCGGAGCTGATATGATCGAAACTCGGTTTTTGGATAATCCTCAAAGGGGTTAGTACACGGAATATTGTTAAAAATCGAGTCGGACCATTTTGTGGATATTATTACATATATTTGTTCCTATGGGTTATTGGAATTCAACGAAATTTTATTTGACGCAATTCAGACCTGAATCGGAGCTGATATGAACGAAACTCGGTTTTCGGATAATCCTCAAAGTGGTTAGTACACAAGATATTGTTAAAAATCGAGTCGGACCATTTTAAGGATATTTTTACATATTTTGTTCCTATGGGTTATTAGAATTCAACGAAATTTTATTTGACACAATTCAGACCTGAATCGGAGCTGATATAGTCAAAACTCGGTTTTTGGATAATCCTCAAAGGGGTTAGTACACGGGATATTGTTAAAAATCGAGTCGGACCATTTTGTGGATATTTTTACATATTTTGTTCCTATGGGTTATTGGAATACAACAAAATTTTATTTGACGGCGTTCGGACCGGAATCGGAGCTGATATGATCGAAACTCGGTTTTTGGATAATCCTCAAAGGGGTTAGTACACGGAATATTGTTAAAAATTTAGTCGGACCATTTTGTGGATATTTTTACATATTTTGTTCCTATGGGTTATTGGAATTCAACGAAATTTTATTTGACACAATTCAGACCTGAATCGGAGCTGATATAGTCAAAACTCGGTTTTTGGATAATCCTCAAAGGGGTTAGTACACGGGATATTGTTAAAAATCGGGTCGGACCATTTTGTGGATATTTTTACATATTTTGTTCCTATGGGTTATTGGAATTCAACGAAATTTTATTTGACGCCGTTCGGACCGGAATCGGAGCTGATATGATCGAAACTCGGTTTTTGGATAATCCTCAAAGTGGTTAGTACACGGGAATATTGTTAAAAATCGAGTCGGAACATTTTGTGGATATTTTTACATATTTTGTTCCTATGGGTTATTGGAATTCAACGAAATTTTATTTGACGCAATTCAGACCTGAATCGGAGCTGATATGAACGAAACTCGGTTTTCGGATAATCCTCAAAGTGGTTAGTACACAAGATATTGTTAAAAATCGAGTCGGACCATTTTAAGGATATTTTTACATATTTTGTTCCTATGGGTTATTAGAATTCAACGAAATTTTATTTGACACAATTCAGACCTGAATCGGAGCTGATATAGTCAAAACTCGGTTTTTGGATAATCCTCAAAGGGGTTAGTACACGGGATATTGTTAAAAATCGAGTCGGACCATTTTGTGGATATTTTTACATATTTTGTTCCTATGGGTTATTGGAATACAACAAAATTTTATTTGACGGCGTTCGGACCGGAATCGGAGCTGATATGATCGAAACTCGGTTTTTGGATAATCCTCAAAGGGGTTAGTACACGGAATATTGTTAAAAATTTAGTCGGACCATTTTGTGGATATTTTTACATATTTTTTTCCTATGGGTTATTGGAATTCAACGAAATTTTATTTGACACAATTCAGACCTGAATCGGAGCTGATATAGTCAAAACTCGGTTTTTGGATAATCCTCAAAGGGGTTAGTACACGGGATATTGTTAAAAATCGAGTCGGACCATTTTGTGGATATTTTTACATATTTTGTTCCTATGGGTTATTGGAATTCAACGAAATTTTATTTGACGCAATTCAGACCTGAATCGGAGCTGATATGAACGAAACTTGGTTTTCGGATAATCCTCAAAGTGGTTAGTACACGGGATATTGTTAAAAATCGAGTCGGACCATTTTAAGGATATTTTTACATATTTTGTTCCAATGGGTTATTGGAATTCAACGAAATTTTATTTGACGCAATTCAGACCTGAATCGGAGCTGATATAGTCAAAACTCGGTTTTTGGATAATCCTCAAAGGGGTTAGTACACGGGATATTGTTAAAAATCGAGTCGGACCATTTTGTGGATATTTTTACATATTTTGTTCCTATGGGTTATTGGAATTCAACAAAATTTTATTTGACGCCGTTCGGACCGGAATCGGAGCTGATATGATCGAAACTCGGTTTTTGGATAATCCTCAAAGGTTTTAGTACACGGAATATTGTTAAAAATCGAGTCGGACCATTTTGTGGATATTTTTACATATTTTGTTCCTATGGGTTATTGGAATTCAACGAAATTTTATTTGACGCAATTCAGACCTGAATCGGAGCTGATATGAACGAAACTCGGTTTTCGGATAATCCTCAAAGTGGTTAGTACACGGGATATTGTTAAAAATCGAGTCGGACCATTTTAAGTATATTTTTACATATTTTGTTCCTATGGGTTATTGGAATTCAACGAAATTTTATTTGACACAATTCAGACCTGAATCGGAGCTGATATAGTCAAAACTCGGTTTTTGGATAATCCTCAAAGGGGTTAGTACACGGGATATTGTTAAAAATCGAGTCGGACCATTTTGTGGATATTTTTACATATTTTGTTCCTATGGGTTATTGGAATTCAACAAAATTTTATTTGACGCCGTTCGGACCGGAATCGGAGCTGATATGATCGAAACTCGGTTTTTGGATAATCCTCAAAGGGGTTAGTACACGGAATATTGTTAAAAATCGAGTCGGACCATTTTGTGGATATTTTTACATATTTTGTTCCTATGGGTTATTGGAATTCAACGAAATTTTATTTGACGCAATTCAGACCTGAATCGGAGCTGATATGAACGAAACTCGGTTTTCGGATAATCCTCAAAGTGGTTAGTACACAAGATATTGTTAAAAATCGAGTCGGACCATTTTAAGGATATTTTTACATATTTTGCTCCTATGGGTTATTAGAATTCAACGAAATTTTATTTGACACACTTCTAACCTGAATCGGAGCTGATATAGTCAAAACTCGATTTTTGGATAATCCTCAAAGGGGTTAGTACACGGGATATTGTTAAAAATCGAGTCGGACCATTTTGTGGATATTTTTACATATTTTGTTCCTATGGGTTATTGGAATTCAACAAAATTTTATTTGACGTCGTTCGGACCGGAATCGGAGCTGATATGATCGAAACTCGGTTTTTGGATAATCCTCAAAGGGGTTAGTACACGGAATATTGTTAAAAATCGAGTCGGACCATTTTGTGGATATTATTACATATATTTGTTCCTATGGGTTATTGGAATTCAACGAAATTTTATTTGACGCAATTCAGACCTGAATCGGAGCTGATATGAACGAAACTCGGTTTTCGGATAATCCTCAAAGTGGTTAGTACACAAGATATTGTTAAAAATCGAGTCGGACCATTTTAAGGATATTTTTACATATTTTGTTCCTATGGGTTATTAGAATTCAACGAAATTTTATTTGACACAATTCAGACCTGAATCGGAGCTGATATAGTCAAAACTCGGTTTTTGGATAATCCTCAAAGGGGTTAGTACACGGGATATTGTTAAAAATCGAGTCGGACCATTTTGTGGATATTTTTACATATTTTGTTCTTATGGGTTATTGGAATTCAACAAAATTTTATTTGACGCCGTTCGGACCGGAATCGGAGCTGATATGATCGAAACTCGGTTTTTGGATAATCCTCAAAGGGGTTAGTACACGAAATATTGTTAAAAATTTAGTCGGACCATTTTGTGGATATTTTTACATATTTTGTTCCTATGGGTTATTGGAATTCAACGAAATTTTATTTGACACAATTCAGACCTGAATCGGAGCTGATATAGTCAAAACTCGGTTTTTGGATAATCCTCAAAGGGGTTAGTACACGGGATATTGTTAAAAATCGAGTCGGACCATTTTGTGGATATTTTTACATATTTTGTTCCTATGGGTTATTGGAATTCAACAAAATTTTATTTGACGCCGTTCGGACCGGAATCGGAGCTGATATGATCGAAACTCGGTTTTTGGAAAATCCTCAAAGGGGCTAGTACACGGGATATTGTTAAAAATCGAGTCAGACCATTTTGTGGATATTTTTACATATTTTGTTCCTATGGGTTATTGGAATTCAACGAAATTTTATTTGACGCAGTTCGGACCGGAATCGTAGCTGATATGATCGAAACTCGATTTTCGGAAAATTCTCAAAGGGGTTAGTACACGGGATATTGTTAAAAATCGGGTCGGAACATTTTTTGGATATTTTTAAATATTTTGTTGCTATGGGTTATTAGAATTCAACGAAATTTTAATTACACAATTCAGACCTGTATCAGAGCTGATATAGTCAAAACTCGGTTTTTGGATAATCCTCAAAGGGGTTTGTTGCTATGGGTTATTGGAATTCAACGAAATTTTAATTACACAATTCAGACCTGTATCAGAGCTGATATAGTCAAAACTCGGTTTTTGGATAATCCTCAAAGGGGTTAGTACACGGGATATTATTAAAAATCGAGTCGGACCATTTGTGGATATTTTTACATATTTTGTTCCTATGGGTTATTGGAATTCAACGAAATTTTATTTGACGCAATTCAGACCTGAATCGGAGCTGATATGAACGAAACTCGGTTTTCGGATAATCCTCAAAGTGGTTAGTACACGGGATATTGTTAAAAATCAAGTAGGACCATTTTAAGGATATTTTTACATATTTTATTCCTATGGGTTATTGGAATTCAACGAAATTTTATTTGACACAATTCAGACCTGAATCGGAGCTGATATAGTCAAAACTCGGGTTTTGGATAATCCTCAAAGGGGTTAGTACACGGGATATTGTTAAAAATCGAGTCGGACCATTTTGTGGATATTTTTACATATTTTGTTCCTATGGGTTATTGGAATTCAACAAAATTTTATTTGACGCCGTTCGGACCGGAATCGGAGCTGATATGATCGAAACTCGGTTTTTGGATAATCCTCAAAGGGGCTAGTACACGGGATATTGTTAAAAATCGAGTCAGACCATTTTGTTGATATTTTTACATATTTTGTTCCTATGGGTTATTGGAATTCAACGAAATTTTATTTGACGCAGTTCGGACCGGAATCGTAGCTGATATGATCGAAACTCGATTTTCGGAAAATTCTCAAAGGGTTTAGTACACGGGATATTGTTAAAAATCGGGTCGGAACATTTTTTGGATATTTTTAAATATTTTGTTGCTATGGGTTATTGGAATTCAACGAAATTTTAATTACACAATTCAGACCTGTATCGGAGCTGATATAGTCAAAACTCGATTTTTGGATAATCCTCAAAGGGGTTAGTACACGGGATATTATTAAAAATCGAGTCGGACCATTTTGTGGATATTTTTACATATTTTGTTTCTATGGGTTATTGGAATTCAACGAAATTTTATTTGACGCAATTCAGACCTGAATCGGAGCTGATATGAACGAAACTCGGTTTTTGGATAATCCTCAAAGTGGTTAGTACACGGGATATTGTTAAAAATCGAGTCGGACCATTTTAAGGATATTTTTACATATTTTGTTCCTATGGGTTATTGGAATTCAACGAAATTTTATTTGACACAATTCAGACCTGAATCGGAGCTGATATAGTCAAAACTCGGTTTTTGGATAATCCTCAAAGGGGTTAGTACACGGGATATTGTTAAAAATCGAGTCGGACCATTTTGTGGATATTTTTACATATTTTGTTCCTATGGGTTATTGGAATTCAACAAAATTTTATTTGACGCCGTTCGGACCGGAATCGGAGCTGATATGATCGAAACTCGGTTTTTGGATAATCCTCAAAGGGGCTAGTACACGGGATATTGTTAAAAATCGAGTCAGACCATTTTGTGGATATTTTTACATATTTTGTTCCTATGGGATATTGGAATTCAACAAAATTTTATTTGACGCCGTTCGGACCGGAATCGTAGCTGATATGATCGAAACTCGATTTTCGGAAAATTCTCAAAGGGGTTAGTACACGGGATATTGTTAAAAATCGGGTCGGAACATTTTTTGGATATTTTTAAATATTTTGTTCCTATGGGTTATTGGAATTCAGCGAAATTTTAATTACACAATTCAGACCTGTATCGGAGCTGATATAGTCAAAACTCGGTTTTTGGATAATCCTCAAAGGGGTTTGTTGCTATGGGTTATTGGAATTCAACGAAATTTTAATTACACAATTCAGACCTGTATCAGAGCTGATATAGTCAAAACTCGGTTTTTGGATAATCCTCAAAGGGGTTAGTACACGGGATATTATTAAAAATCGAGTCGGACCATTTGTGGATATTTTTACATATTTTGTTCCTATGGGTTATTGGAATTCAACGAAATTTTATTTGACGCAATTCAGACCTGAATCGGAGCTGATATGAACGAAACTCGGTTTTCGGATAATCCTCAAAGTGGTTAGTACACGGGATATTGTTAAAAATCAAGTAGGACCATTTTAAGGATATTTTTACATATTTTATTCCTATGGGTTATTGGAATTCAACGAAATTTTATTTGACACAATTCAGACCTGAATCGGAGCTGATATAGTCAAAACTCGGGTTTTGGATAATCCTCAAAGGGGTTAGTACACGGGATATTGTTAAAAATCGAGTCGGACCATTTTGTGGATATTTTTACATATTTTGTTCCTATGGGTTATTGGAATTCAACAAAATTTTATTTGACGCCGTTCGGACCGGAATCGGAGCTGATATGATCGAAACTCGGTTTTTGGATAATCCTCAAAGGGGCTAGTACACGGGATATTGTTAAAAATCGAGTCAGACCATTTTGTGGATATTTTTACATATTTTGTTCCTATGGGTTATTGGAATTCAACGAAATTTTATTTGACGCAGTTCGGACCGGAATCGTAGCTGATATGATCGAAACTCGATTTTCGGAAAATTCTCAAAGGGTTTAGTACACGGGATATTGTTAAAAATCGGGTCGGAACATTTTTTGGATATTTTTAAATATTTTGTTGCTATGGGTTATTGGAATTCAACGAAATTTTAATTACACAATTCAGACCTGTATCGGAGCTGATATAGTCAAAACTCGATTTTTGGATAATCCTCAAAGGGGTTAGTACACGGGATATTATTAAAAATCGAGTCGGACCATTTTGTGGATATTTTTACATATTTTGTTCCTATGGGTTATTGGAATTCAACGAAATTTTATTTGACGCAATTCAGACCTGAATCGGAGCTGATATGAACGAAACTCGGTTTTCGGATAATCCTCAAAGTGGTTAGTACACGGGATATTGTTAAAAATCGAGTCGGACCATTTTAAGGATATTTTTACATATTTTGTTCCTATGGGTTATTGGAATTCAACGAAATTTTATTTGACACAATTCAGACCTGAATCGGAGCTGATATAGTCAAAACTCGGTTTTTGGATAATCCTCAAAGGGGTTAGTACACGGGATATTGTTAAAAATCGAGTCGGACCATTTTGTGGATATTTTTACATATTTTGTTCCTATGGGTTATTGGAATTCAACAAAATTTTATTTGACGCCGTTCGGACCGGAATCGGAGCTGATATGATCGAAACTCGGTTTTTGGATAATCCTCAAAGGGGCTAGTACACGGGATATTGTTAAAAATCGAGTCAGACCATTTTGTGGATATTTTTACATATTTTGTTCCTATGGGATATTGGAATTCAACAAAATTTTATTTGACGCCGTTCGGACCGGAATCGTAGCTGATATGATCGAAACTCGATTTTCGGAAAATTCTCAAAGGGGTTAGTACACGGGATATTGTTAAAAATCGGGTCGGAACATTTTTTGGATATTTTTAAATATTTTGTTCCTATGGGTTATTGGAATTTAGCGAAATTTTAATTACACAATTCAGACCTGTATCGGAGCTGATATAGTCAAAACTCGGTTTTTGGATAATCCTCAAAGGGGTAGTACACGGGATGTTATTAAAAATCGAGTCGGACCATTTTGTGGATATTTTTACATATTTTGTTCCTATGGGTTATTGGAATTCAACGAAATTTTATTTGACGCCATTCAGACCTGAATCGGAGCTGATATGAACGAAACTCGGTTTTCGGATAATCCTCAAAGTGGTTAGTACACGGGATATTGTTAAAAATCGAGTCGGACCATTTTAAGGATATTTTTACATATATTGTTCCTATGGGTTATTGAAATTCAACGAAATTTTATTTGACACAATTCAGACCTGAATCCGAGCTGATATAGTCAAAACTCGGTTTTTGGATAATCCTCAAAGGGGTTAGTACACGGGATATTGTTAAAAATCGAGTCGGACCATTTTGTGGATATTTTTACATATTTTGTTCCTATGGGTTATTGGAATTCAACAAAATTTTATTTGACGCCGTTCGGACCGGAATCGGAGCTGATATGATCGAAACTCGGTTTTTGGATAATCCTCAAAGGGGCTAGTACACGGGATATTGTTAAAAATCGAGTCAGACCATTTTGTGGATATTTTTACATATTTTGTTCCTATGGGTTATTGGAATTCAACGAAATTTTATTTGACGCAGTTCGGACCGGAATCGTAGCTGATATGATCGAAACTCGATTTTCGGAAAATTCTCAAAGGGGTTAGTACACGGGATATTGTTAAAAATCGGGTCGGAACATTTTTTGGATATTTTTAAATATTTTGTTGCTATGGGTTATTGGAATTCAACGAAATTTTAATTACACAATTCAGACCTGTATCGGAGCTGATATAGTCAAAAACTCAGTTTTTGGATAATCATCAAAGGGGTTAGTACACGGGATATTTTTAAAAATCGAGTCAGACCATTTTGTGGATATTTTTACATATTTTGTTCCTATGGGTTATTGGAATTCAACGAAATTTTATTTGACACAATTCAGACCTGTATCGGAGCTGATATAGTCAAAACTCGGTTTTTGGATAATCCTCAAAGGGGTTAGTACACGGGATATTGTTAAAAATCGAGTCGGACCATTTTGTGGATATTTTTACATATTTTGTTCCTATGGGTTATTGGAATTCAACGAAATTTTATTTGACGCAATTCAGACCTGAATCGGAGCTGATATGAACGAAACTCGGTTTTCGGATAATCCTCAAAGTGGTTAGTACACGGGATATTGTTAAAAATCGAGTCGGACCATTTTAAGGATATTTTTACATATTTTGTTCCTATGGGTTATTGGAATTCAACGAAATTTTATTTGACACAATTCAGACCTGAATCGGAGCTGATATAGTCAAAACTCGGTTTTTGGATAATCCTCAAAGGGGTTAGTACACGGGATATTGTTAAAAATCGAGTCGGACCATTTTGTGGATATTTTTACATATTTTGTTCCTATGGGTTATTGGAATTCAACAAAATTTTATTTGACGCCGTTCGGACCGGAATCGGAGCTGATATGATCGAAACTCGGTTTTTGGATAATCCTCAAAGGGGCTAGTACACGGGATATTGTTAAAAATCGAGTCAGACCATTTTGTGGATATTTTTACATATTTTGTTCCTATGGGATATTGGAATTCAACAAAATTTTATTTGACGCCGTTCGGACCGGAATCGTAGCTGATATGATCGAAACTCGATTTTCGGAAAATTCTCAAAGGGGTTAGTACACGGGATATTGTTAAAAATCGGGTCGGAACATTTTTTGGATATTTTTAAATATTTTGTTCCTATGGGTTATTGGAATTCAGCGAAATTTTAATTACACAATTCAGACCTGTATCGGAGCTAATATAGTCAAAACTCGGTTTTTGGATAATCCTCAAAGGGGTAGTACACGGGATATTATTAAAAATCGAGTCGGACCATTTTGTGGATATTTTTACATATTTTGTTCCTATGGGTTATTGGAATTCAACGAAATTTTATTTGACGCCATTCAGACCTGAATCAGAGCTGATATGAACGAAACTCGGTTTTCGGATAATCCTCAAAGTGGTTAGTACACGGGATATTGTTAAAAATCGAGTCGGACCATTTTAAGGATATTTTTACATATATTGTTCCTATGGGTTATTGGAATTCAACGAAATTTTATTTGACACAATTCAGACCTGAATCCGAGCTGATATAGTCAAAACTCGGTTTTTGGATAATCCTCAAAGGGGTTAGTACACGGGATATTGTTAAAAATCGAGTCGGACCATTTTGTGGATATTTTTACATATTTTGTTCCTATGGGTTATTGGAATTCAACAAAATTTTATTTGACGCCGTTCGGACCGGAATCGGAGCTGATATGATCGAAACTCGGTTTTTGGATAATCCTCAAAGGGGCTAGTACACGGGATATTGTTAAAAATCGAGTCAGACCATTTTGTGGATATTTTTACATATTTTGTTCCTATGGGTTATTGGAATTCAACGAAATTTTATTTGACGCAGTTCGGACCGGAATCGTAGCTGATATGATCGAAACTCGATTTTCGGAAAATTCTCAAAGGGGTTAGTACACGGGATATTGTTAAAAATCGGGTCGGAACATTTTTTGGATATTTTTAAATATTTTGTTGCTATGGGTTATTGGAATTCAACGAAATTTTAATTACACAATTCAGACCTGTATCGGAGCTGATATAGTCAAAAACTCAGTTTTTGGATAATCATCAAAGGGGTTAGTACACGGGATATTTTTAAAAATCGAGTCAGACCATTTTGTGGATATTTTTACATATTTTGTTCCTATGGGTTATTGGAATTCAACGAAATTTTATTTGACACAATTCAGACCTGTATCGGAGCTGATATAGTCAAAACTCGGTTTTTGGATAATCCTCAAAGGGGTTAGTACACGGGATATTGTTAAAAATCGAGTCGGACCATTTTGTGGATATTTTTACATATTTTGTTCCTATGGGTTATTGGAATTCAACGAAATTTTATTTGACGCAATTCAGACCTGAATCGGAGCTTATATGAACGAAACTCGGTTTTCGGATAATCCTCAAAGTGGTTAGTACACGGGATATTGTTAAAAATCGAGTCGGACCATTTTATGGATATTTTTACATATTTTGTTCCTATGGGTTATTTGAATTCAACGAAATTTTATTTGACACAATTCAGACCTGAATCGGAGCTAATATAGTCAAAACTCGGTTTTCGGATAATCCTCAAAGGGGTTAAGTACACGGGATATTGTTAAAAATCGATTCAGACCATTTTGTGGATATTTTTACATATTTTGTTCCTATGGGTTATTGGAATTCAACGAAATTTTATTTGATGCAATTCAGACCTGAATCGGAGCTGATATGAACGAAACTCAGTTTTCGGATAATCCTCAAAGTGGTTAGTACACGGGATATTGTTAGAAATCGAGTCGGTCCATTTTAAGGATATTTTTACATATTTTGTTCCTATGGGTTATTGGAATTCAACGAAATTTTATTTGACGCAATTCAGACCTGAATCGGAGCTGATATAGTCAAAACTCGGTTTTTGGATAATCCTCAAAGGGGTTAGTACACGGGACATTGTTAAAAATCAAGTCGGACCATTTTGTGGATATTTTTACATATTTTGTTCCTATGGGTTATGGGAATTCAAAGAAATTTTATTTGACGCAGTTCGGAACGGAATCGGAGCTGATATGATCGAAACTCGGTTTTTGGATAATCCTCAAAGGGGCTAGTACACGGGATATTGTTAAAAATCGAGTCAGACCATTTTGTGGATATTTTTACATATTTTGTTCCTATGGGTTATTGGAATTCAACGAAATTTATTTGACGCAATTCAGACCTGAATCGGAGCTGATATGAACGAAACTCGGTTTTCGGATAATCCTCAAAGTGGTTAGTACACGGGATTTCGTTAAAAATCGAGTCGGACCATTTTAAGTATATTTTTACATATTTTGTTCCTATGGGTTATTTGAATTCAACGAAATTTTATTTGACACAATTCAGACCTGAATCGGAGCTAATATAGTCAAAACTCGGTTTTTGGATAATCCTCAAAGGGGTTAGTACACGGGATATTGTTAAAAATCGAGTCGGACCATTTTGTGGATATTTTTACATATTTTGTACCTATGGGTTATTGGAATTCAACAAAATTTTATTTGACGCCGTTCGGACCGGAATCGGAGCTGATATGATCGAAACTCGGTTTTTGGATAATCCTCAAAGGGGCTAGTACACGGGATATTGTTAAAAATCGAGTCAGACCATTTTGTGGATATTTTTACATATTTTGTTCCTATGGGTTATTGGAATTCAACAAAATTTTATTTGACGCCGTTCGGACCGGAATCGGAGCTGATATGATCGAAACTCGGTTTTTGGATAATCCTCAAAGGGGTTAGTACACGGGATATTGTTAAAAATCGAGTCAGACCATTTTGTGGATATTTTTACATATTTTGTACCTATGGGTTATTGGAATTCAACAAAATTTTATTTGACGCCGTTCGGACCGGAATCGGAGCTGATATGATCGAAACTCGGTTTTTGGATAATCCTCAAAGGGGCTAGTACACGGGATATTGTTAAAAATCGAGTCAGACCATTTTGTGGATATTTTTACATATTTTGTTCCTATGGGTTATTGGAATTCAACAAAATTTTATTTGACGCCGTTCGGACCGGAATCGGAGCTGATATGATCGAAACTCGGCTTTTGGATAATCCTCAAAGGGGTTAGTACACGGGATATTGTTAAAAATCGAGTCGGGCCATTTTAAGGATATTTTTAAATATTTTGTTCCTATGGGTTATTGGAATTCAACGAAATTTTAATTACACAATTCAGACCTGTATCGGAGCTGATATAGTCAAAAACTCGGTTTTTGGATAATCCTCAAAGGGGTTAGTACACGGGATATTGTTAAAAATCGAGTCAGACCATTTTGTGGATATTTTTACATATTTTGTTCCTATGGGTTATTGGAATTCAACGAAATTTTATTTGACACAATTCAGACCTGTATCGGAGCTGATATAGTAAAAACTCGGTTTTTGGATAATCCTCAAAGGGGTTAGTACACGGGATATTGTTAAAAATCGAGTCGGACCATTTTGTGGATATTTTTACATATTTTGTTCCTATTGGTTATTGGAATTCAACGAAATTTTATTTGACGCAATTCAGACCTGAATCGGAGCTGATATGAACGAAACTCGGTTTTCGGATAATCCTCAAAGTGGTTAGTACACGGGATATTGTTAAAAATCGAGTCGGACCATTTTATGGATATTTTTACATATTTTGTTCCTATGGGTTATTTGAATTCAACGAAATTTTATTTGACACAATTCAGACCTGAATCGGAGCTAATATAGTCAAAACTCGGTTTTCGGATAATCCTCAAAGGGGTTAGTACACGGGATATTGTTAAAAATCGATTCAGACCATTTTGTGGATATTTTTACATATTTTGTTCCTATGGGTTATTGGAATTCAACGAAATTTTATTTGATGCAATTCAGACCTGAATCGGAGCTGATATGAACGAAACTCGGTTTTCGGATAATCCTCAAAGTGGTTAGTACACGGGATATTGTTAGAAATCGAGTCGGTCCATTTTAAGGATATTTTTACATATTTTGTTCCTATGGGTTATTGGAATTCAACGAAATTTTATTTGACGCAATTCAGACCTGAATCGGAGCTGATATAGTCAAAACTTGGTTTTTGGATAATCCTCAAAGGGGTTAGTACACGGGACATTGTTAAAAATCAAGTCGGACCATTTTGTGGATATTTTTACATATTTTGTTCCTATGGGTTATGGGAATTCAAAGAAATTTTATTTGACGCAGTTCGGAACGGAATCGGAGCTGATATGATCGAAACTCGGTTTTTGGATAATCCTCAAAGGGGCTAGTACACGGGATATTGTTAAAAATCGAGTCAGACCATTTTGTGGATATTTTTACATATTTTGTTCCTATGGGTTATTGGAATTCAACGAAATTTATTTGACGCAATTCAGACCTGAATCGGAGCTGATATGAACGAAACTCGGTTTTCGGATAATCCTCAAAGTGGTTAGTACACGGGATTTCGTTAAAAATCGAGTCGGACCATTTTAAGTATATTTTTACATATTTTGTTCCTATGGGTTATTTGAATTCAACGAAATTTTATTTGACACAATTCAGACCTGAATCGGAGCTAATATAGTCAAAACTCGGTTTTTGGATAATCCTGAAAGGGGTTAGTACACGGGATATTGTTAAAAATCGAGTCGGACCATTTTGTGGATATTTTTACATATTTTGTTCCTATGGGTTATTGGAATTCAACGAAATTTTATTTGATGCAATTCAGACCTGAATCAGAGCTGATATGAACGAAACTCGGTTTTCGGATAATCCTCAAAGTGGTTAGTACACGGGATATTGTTAAAAATCGAGTCGGACCATTTTAAGGATATTTTTACATATTTTATTCCTATGGGTTATTGGAATTCAACGAAATTTATTTGACGCAATTCAGACCTGAATCGGAGCTGATATGAACGAAACTCGGTTTTCGGATAATCCTCAAAGTGGTTAGTACACGGGATTTCGTTAAAAATCGAGTCGGACCATTTTAATTATATTTTTACATATTTTGTTCCTATGGGTTATTTGAATTCAACGAAATTTTATTTGACACAATTCAGACCTGAATCGGAGCTAATATAGTCAAAACTCGGTTTTTGGATAATCCTGAAATGGGTTAGTACACGGGATATTGTTAAAAATCGAGTCGGACCATTTTGTGGATATTTTTACATATTTTGTTCCTATGGGTTATTGGAATTCAACGAAATTTTATTTGATGCAATTCAGACCTGAATCGGAGCTGATATGAACGAAACTCGGTTTTCGGATAATCCTCAAAGTGGTTAGTACACGGGATATTGTTAAAAATCGAGTCGGACCATTTTAAGGATATTTTTACATATTTTGTTCCTATGGGTTATTGGAATTCAACGAAATTTTATTTGACGCAATTCAGACCTGAATCGGAGCTGATATAGTCAAAACTCGGTTTTTGGATAATCCTCAAAGGGGTTAGTACACGGGACATTGTTAAAAATCAAGTCGGACCATTTTGTGGATATTTTTACATATTTTGTTCCTATGGGTTATTGGAATTCAAAGAAATTTTATTTGACGCAGTTCGGAACGGAATCGGAGCTGATATGATCGAAACTCGGTTTTTGGATAATCCTCAAAGGGGCTAGTACACGGGATATTGTTAAAAATCGAGTCAGACCATTTTGTGGATATTTTTACATATTTTGTTCCTATGGGTTATTGGAATTCAACGAAATTTATTTGACGCAATTCAGACCTGAATCGGAGCTGATATGAACGAAACTCGGTTTTCGGATAATCCTCAAAGTGGTTAGTACACGGGATTTCGTTAAAAATCGAGTCGGACCATATTAAGGATATTTTTACATATTTTGTTCCTATGGGTTATTTGAATTCAACGAAATTTTATTTGACACAATTCAGACCTGTATCGGAGCTGATATAGTCAAAACTCGGTTTTTGGATAATCCTCAAAGGGGTTAGTACACGGGATATTGTTAAAAATCGAGTCGGGCCATTTTGTGGATATTTTTACATATTTTGTACCTATGGGTTATTGGAATTCAACAAAATTTTATTTGACGCCGTTCGGACCGGAATCGGAGCTGATATGATCGAAACTCGGTTTTTGGATAATCCTCAAAGGGGCTAGTACACGGGATATTGTTAAAAATCGAGTCAGACCATTTTGTGGATATTTATACATATTTTGTTCCTATGGGTTATTGGAATTCAACGAAATTTATTTGACGCAATTCAGACCTGAATCGGAGCTGATATGAACGAAACTCGGTTTTCGGATAATCCTCAAAGTGGTTAGTACACGGGATTTCGTTAAAAATCGAGTCGGACCATTTTAATTTTATTTTTACATATTTTGTTCCTATGGGTTATTTGAATTCAACGAAATTTTATTTGACACAATTCAGACCTGAATCGGAGCTAATATAGTCAAAACTCGGTTTTTGGATAATCCTGAAATGGGTTAGTACACGGGATATTGTTAAAAATCGAGTCGGACCATTTTGTGGATATTTTTACATATTTTGTTCCTATGGGTTATTGGAATTCAACGAAATTTTATTTGATGCAATTCAGACCTGAATCGGAGCTGATATGAACGAAACTCGGTTTTCGGATAATCCTCAAAGTGGTTAGTACACGGGATACTGTTAAAAATCGAGTCGGACCATTTTAAGGATATTTTTACATATTTTGTTCCTATGGGTTATTGGAATTCAACGAAATTTTATTTGACGCAATTCAGACCTGAATCGGAGCTGATATAGTCAAAACTCGGTTTTTGGATAATCCTCAAAGGGGTTAGTACACGGGACATTGTTAAAAATCAAGTCGGACCATTTTGTGGATATTTTTACATATTTTGTTCCTATGGGTTATTGGAATTCAAAGAAATTTTATTTGACGCAGTTCGGAACGGAATCGGAGCTGATATGATCGAAACTCGGTTTTTGGATAATCCTCAAAGGGGCTAGTACACGGGATATTGTTAAAAATCGAGTCAGACCATTTTGTGGATATTTTTACATATTTTGTTCCTATGGGTTATTGGAATTCAACGAAATTTATTTGACGCAATTCAGACCTGAATCGGAGCTGATATGAACGAAACTCGGTTTTCGGATAATCCTCAAAGTGGTTAGTACACGGGATTTCGTTAAAAATCGAGTCGGACCATTTTAAGGATATTTTTACATATTTTGTTCCTATGGGTTATTTGAATTCAACGAAATTTTATTTGACACAATTCAGACCTGTATCGGAGCTGATATAGTCAAAACTCGGTTTTTGGATAATCCTCAAAGGGGTTAGTACACGGGATATTGTTAAAAATCGAGTCGGGCCATTTTGTGGATATTTTTACATATTTTGTACCTATGGGTTATTGGAATTCAACAAAATTTTATTTGACGCCGTTCGGACCGGAATCGGAGCTGATATGATCGAAACTCGGTTTTTGGATAATCCTCAAAGGGGCTAGTACACGGGATATTGTTAAAAATCGAGTCAGACCATTTTGTGGATATTTATACATATTTTGTTCCTATGGGTTATTGGAATTCAACAAAATTTTATTTGACGCCGTTCGGACCGGAATCGGAGCTGATATGATCGAAACTCGGGTTTTTGGATAATCCTCAAAGGGGTTAGTACACGGGATATTGTTAAAAATCGAGTCGGACCATTTTAAGGATATTTTTAAATATTTTGTTCCTATGGGTTATTGGAATTCAACGAAATTTTAATTACACAATTCAGACCTGTATCGGAGCTGATATAGTCAAAAACTCGGTTTTTGGATAATCCTCAAAGGGGTTAGTACACGGGATATTGTTAAAAATCGAGTCAGACCATTTTGTGGATATTTTTACATATTTTGTTCCTATGGGTTATTGGAATTCAACGAAATTTTATTTGAAACAATTCAGACCTGTATCGGAGCTGATATAGTCAAAACTCGGTTTTTGGATAATCCTCAAAGGGGTTAGTACACGGGATATTGTTAAAAATCGAGTCGGACCATTTTGTGGATATTTTTACATATTTTGTTCCTATGGGTTATTGGAATTCAACGAAATTTTATTTGACGCAATTCAGACCTGAATCGGAGCTGATATGAACGAAACTCGGTTTTCGGATAATCCTCAAAGTGGTTAGTACACGGGATTTCGTTAAAAATCGAGTTGGACCATTTTATGGATATTTTTACATATTTTGTTCCTATGGGTTATTTGAATTCAACGAAATTTTATTTGACACAATTCAGACCTGAATCGGAGCTAATATAGTCAAAACTCGGTTTTCGAATAATCCTCAAAGGGGTTAGTACACGGGATATTGTTAAAAATCGAGTCGGACCATTTTGTGGATATTTTTACATATTTTGTTCCTATGGGTTATTGGAATTCAACGAAATTTTATTTGATGCAATTCAGACCTGAATCGGAGCTGATATGAACGAAACTCGGTTTTCGGTTAATCCTCAAAGTGGTTAGTACACGGGATATTGTTAGAAATCGAGTCGGACCATTTTAAGGATATTTTTACATATTTTGTTCCTATGGGTTATTGGAATTCAACGAAATTTTAATTGACGCAATTCAGACCTGAATCGGAGCTGATATAGTCAAAACTCGGTTTTTGGATAATCCTCAAAGGGGTTAGTACACGGGACATTGTTAAAAATCAAGTCGGACCATTTTGTGGATATTTTTACATATTTTGTTCCTATGGGTTATTGGAATTCAAAGAAATTTTATTTGACGCAGTTCGGAACAGAATCGGAGCTGATATGATCGAAACTCGGTTTTTTGGATAATCCTCAAAGGGGCTAGTACACGGGATATTGTTAAAAATCGAGTCAGACCATTTTGTGGATATTTTTACATATTTTGTTCCTATGGGTTATTGGAATTCAACGAAATTTATTTGACGCAATTCAGACCTGAATCGGAGCTGATATGAACGAAACTCGGTTTTCGGATAATCCTCAAAGTGGTTAGTACACGGGATTTCGTTAAAAATCGAGTCGGACCATTTTAAGTATATTTTTACATATTTTGTTCCTATGGGTTATTTGAATTCAACGAAATTTTATTTGACACAATTCAGACCTGAATCGGAGCTAATATAGTCAAAACTCGGTTTTTGGATAATCCTCAAAGGGGTTAGTACACGGGATATTGTTAAAAATCGAGTCGGACCATTTTGTGGATATTTTTACATATTTTGTTCCTATGGGTTATTGGAATTCAAAGAAATTTTATTTGACGCAGTTCGGAACAGAATCGGAGCTGATATGATCGAAACTCGGTTTTTTGGATAATCCTCAAAGGGGCTAGTACACGGGATATTGTTAAAAATCGAGTCAGACCATTTTGTGGATATTTTTACATATTTTGTTCCTATGGGTTATTGGAATTCAACGAAATTTATTTGACGCAATTCAGACCTGAATCGGAGCTGATATGAACGAAACTCGGTTTTCGGATAATCCTCAAAGTGGTTAGTACACGGGATTTCGTTAAAAATCGAGTCGGACCATTTTAAGTATATTTTTACATATTTTGTTCCTATGGGTTATTTGAATTCAACGAAATTTTATTTGACACAATTCAGACCTGAATCGGAGCTAATATAGTCAAAACTCGGTTTTTGGATAATCCTCAAAGGGGTTAGTACACGGGATATTGTTAAAAATCGAGTCGGACCATTTTGTGGATATTTTTACATATTTTGTTCCTATGGGTTATTGGAATTCAACGAAATTTTATTTGATGCAATTCAGACCTGAATCGGAGCTGATATAAACGAAACTCGGTTTTCGGATAATCCTCAAAGTGGTTAGTACACGGGATATTGTTAGAAATCGAGTCGGACCATTTTAAGGATATTTTTACATATTTTGTTCCTATGGGTTATTGGAATTCAACGAAATTTTATTTGACGCAATTCAGACCTGAATCGGAGCTGATATAGTCAAAACTCGGTTTTTGGATAATCCTCAAAGGGGTTAGTACACGGGACATTGTTAAAAATCAAGTCGGACCATTTTGTGGATATTTTTACATATTTTGTTCCTATGGGTTATTGGAATTCAAAGAAATTTTATTTGACGCAGTTCGGAACGGAATCGGAGCTGATATGATCGAAACTCGGTTTTTGGATAATCCTCAAAGGGGCTAGTACACGGGATATTGTTAAAAATCGAGTCAGACCATTTTGTGGATATTTTTACATATTTTGTTCCTATGGGTTATTGGAATTCAACGAAATTTATTTGACGCAATTCAGACCTGAATCGGAGCTGATATGAACGAAACTCGGTTTTCGGATAATCCTCAAAGTGGTTAGTACACGGGATTTCGTTAAAAATCGAGTCGGACCATTTTAAGGATATTTTTACATATTTTGTTCCTATGGGTTATTTGAATTCAACGAAATTTTATTTGTCACAATTCAGACCTGAATCGGAGCTGATATAGTCAAAACTCGGTTTTTGGATAATCCTCAAAGGGGTTAGTACACGGGATATTGTTAAAAATCGAGTCGGACCATTTTGTGGATATTTTTACATATTTTGTTCCTATGGGTTATTGGAATTCAACGAAATTTTATTTGATGCAATTCAGACCTGAATCGGAGCTGATATGAACGAAACTCGGTTTTCGGATAATCCTCAAAGTGGTTAGTACACGGGATATTGTTAAAAATCGAGTCGGACCATTTTAAGGATATTTTTACATATTTTGTTCCTATGGGTTATTGGAATTCAACGAAATTTTATTTGACGCAATTCAGACCTGAATCGGAGCTGATATAGTCAAAACTCGGTTTTTGGATAATCCTCAAAGGGGTTAGTACACGGGACATTGTTAAAAATCAAGTCGGACCATTTTGTGGATATTTTTACATATTTTGTTCCTATTGGTTATGGGAATTCAAAGAAATTTTATTTGACGCAGTTCGGAACGGAATCGGAGCTGATATGATCGAAACTCGGTTTTTGGATAATCCTCAAAGGGGCTAGTACACGGGATATTGTTAAAAATCGAGTCAGACCATTTTGTGGATATTTTTACATATTTTGTTCCTATGGGTTATTGGAATTCAACGAAATTTATTTGACGCAATTCAGACCTGAATCGGAGCTGATATGAACGAAACTCGGTTTTCGGATAATCCTCAAAGTGGTTAGTACACGGGATTTCGTTAAAAATCGAGTCGGACCATTTTAAGTATATTTTTACATATTTTGTTCCTATGGGTTATTTGAATTCAACGAAATTTTATTTGACACAATTCAGACCTGAATCGGAGCTAATATAGTCAAAACTCGGTTTTTGGATAATCCTGAAAGGGGTTAGTACACGGGATATTGTTAAAAATCGAGTCGGACCATTTTGTGGATATTTTTACATATTTTGTTCCTATGGGTTATTGGAATTCAACGAAATTTTATTTGATGCAATTCAGACCTGAATCGGAGCTGATATGAACGAAACTCGGTTTTCGGATAATCCTCAAAGTGGTTAGTACACGGGATATTGTTAAAAATCGAGTCGGACCATTTTAAGGATATTTTTACATATTTTGTTCCTATGGGTTATTGGAATTCAACGAAATTTATTTGACGCAATTCAGACCTGAATCGGAGCTGATATGAACGAAACTCGGTTTTCGGATAATCCTCAAAGTGGTTAGTACACGGGATTTCGTTAAAAATCGAGTCGGACCATTTTAAGTATATTTTTACATATTTTGTTCCTATGGGTTATTTGAATTCAACGAAATTTTATTTGACACAATTCAGACCTGAATCGGAGCTAATATAGTCAAAACTCGGTTTTTGGATAATCCTGAAAGGGGTTAGTACACGGGATATTGTTAAAAATCGAGTCGGACCATTTTGTGGATATTTTTACATATTTTGTTCCTATGGGTTATTGGAATTCAACGAAATTTTATTTGATGCAATTCAGACCTGAATCGGAGCTGATATGAACGAAACTCGGTTTTCGGATAATCCTCAAAGTGGTTAGTACACGGGATATTGTTAAAAATCGAGTCGGACCATTTTAAGGATATTTTTACATATTTTGTTCCTATGGGTTATTGGAATTCAACGAAATTTTATTTGACGCAATTCAGACCTGAATCGGAGCTGATATAGTCAAAACTCGGTTTTTGGATAATCCTCAAAGGGGTTAGTACACGGGACATTGTTAAAAATCAAGTCGGACCATTTTGTGGATATTTTTACATATTTTGTTCCTATGGGTTATTGGAATTCAAAGAAATTTTATTTGACGCAGTTCGGAACGGAATCGGAGCTGATATGATCGAAACTCGGTTTTTGGATAATCCTCAAAGGGGCTAGTACACGGGATATTGTTAAAAATCGAGTCAGACCATTTTGTGGATATTTTTACATATTTTGTTCCTATGGGTTATTGGAATTCAACGAAATTTATTTGACGCAATTCAGACCTGAATCGGAGCTGATATGAACGAAACTCGGTTTTCGGATAATCCTCAAAGTGGTTAGTACACGGGATATTGTTAAAAATCGAGTCGGACCATTTTAAGGATATTTTTACATATTTTGTTCCTATGGGTTATTGGAATTCAACGAAATTTTATTTGACGCAATTCAGACCTGAATCGGAGCTGATATAGTCAAAACTCGGTTTTTGGATAATCCTCAAAGGGGTTAGTACACGGGACATTGTTAAAAATCAAGTCGGACCATTTTGTGGATATTTTTACATATTTTGTTCCTATGGGTTATTGGAATTCAAAGAAATTTTATTTGACGCAGTTCGGAACGGAATCGGAGCTGATATGATCGAAACTCGGTTTTTGGATAATCCTCAAAGGGGCTAGTACACGGGATATTGTTAAAAATCGAGTCAGACCATTTTGTGGATATTTTTACATATTTTGTTCCTATGGGTTATTGGAATTCAACGAAATTTATTTGACGCAATTCAGACCTGAATCGGAGCTGATATGAACGAAACTCGGTTTTCGGATAATCCTCAAAGTGGTTAGTACACGGGATTTCGTTAAAAATCGAGTCGGACCATTTTAAGGATATTTTTACATATTTTGTTCCTATGGGTTATTTGAATTCAACGAAATTTTATTTGACACAATTCAGACCTGTATCGGAGCTGATATAGTCAAAACTCGGTTTTTGGATAATCCTCAAAGGGGTTAGTACACGGGATATTGTTAAAAATCGAGTCGGGCCATTTTGTGGATATTTTTACATATTTTGTACCTATGGGTTATTGGAATTCAACAAAATTTTATTTGACGCCGTTCGGACCGGAATCGGAGCTGATATGATCGAAACTCGGTTTTTGGATAATCCTCAAAGGGGCTAGTACACGGGATATTGTTAAAAATCGAGTCAGACCATTTTGTGGATATTTATACATATTTTGTTCCTATGGGTTATTGGAATTCAACAAAATTTTATTTGACGCCGTTCGGACCGGAATCGGAGCTGATATGATCGAAACTCGGGTTTTTGGATAATCCTCAAAGGGGTTAGTACACGGGATATTGTTAAAAATCGAGTCGGACCATTTTAAGGATATTTTTAAATATTTTGTTCCTATGGGTTATTGGAATTCAACGAAATTTTAATTACACAATTCAGACCTGTATCGGAGCTGATATAGTCAAAAACTCGGTTTTTGGATAATCCTCACACGGGATATTGTTAAAAATCGAGTCAGACCATTTTGTGGATATTTTTACATATTTTGTTCCTATGGGTTATTGGAATTCAACGAAATTTTATTTGACACAATTCAGACCTGTATCGGAGCTGATATAGTCAAAACTCGGTTTTTGGATAATCCTCAAAGGGGTTAGTACACGGGATATTGTTAAAAATCGAGTCGGACCATTTTGTGGATATTTTTACATATTTTGTTCCTATGGGTTATTGGAATTCAACGAAATTTTATTTGACGCAATTCAGACCTGAATCGGAGCTGATATGAACGAAACTCGGTTTTCGGATAATCCTCAAAGTGGTTAGTACACCGGATTTCGTTAAAAATCGAGTCGGACCATTTTATGGATATTTTTACATATTTTGTTCCTATGGGTTATTTGAATTCAACGAAATTTTATTTGACACAATTCAGACCTGAATCGGAGCTAATATAGTCAAAACTCGGTTTTCGAATAATCCTCAAAGGGGTTAGTACACGGGAAATTGTTAAAAATCGAGTCGGACCATTTTGTGGATATTTTTACATATTTTGTTCCTATGGGTTATTGGAATTCAACGAAATTTTATTTGATGCAATTCAGACCTGAATCGGAGCTGATATGAACGAAACTCGGTTTTCGGATAATCCTCAAAGTGGCTAGTACACGGGATATTGTTAGAAATCGAGTCGGACCATTTTAAGGATATTTTTACATATTTTGTTCCTATGGGTTATTGGAATTCAACGAAATTTTATTTGACGCAATTCAGACCTGAATCGGAGCTGATATGAACGAAACTCGGTTTTCGGATAATCCTCAAAGTGGTTAGTACACGGGATTTCGTTAAAAATCGAGTCGGACCATTTTAAGTATATTTTTACATATTTTGTTCCTATGGGTTATTTGAATTCAACGAAATTTTATTTGACACAATTCAGACCTGAATCGGAGCTAATATAGTCAAAACTCGGTTTTTGGATAATCCTGAAAGGGGTTAGTACACGGGATATTGTTAAAAATCGAGTCGGACCATTTTGTGGATATTTTTACATATTTTGTTCCTATGGGTTATTGGAATTCAACGAAATTTTATTTGATGCAATTCAGACCTGAATCGGAGCTGATATGAACGAAACTCGGTTTTCGGATAATCCTCAAAGTGGTTAGTACACGGGATATTGTTAAAAATCGAGTCGGACCATTTTAAGGATATTTTTACATATTTTGTTCCTATGGGTTATTGGAATTCAACGAAATTTATTTGACGCAATTCAGACCTGAATCGGAGCTGATATGAACGAAACTCGGTTTTCGGATAATCCTCAAAGTGGTTAGTACACGGGATATTGTTAAAAATCGAGTCGGACCATTTTAAGGATATTTTTACATATTTTGTTCCTATGGGTTATTGGAATTCAACGAAATTTATTTGACGCAATTCAGACCTGAATCGGAGCTGATATGAACGAAACTCGGTTTTCGGATAATCCTCAAAGTGGTTAGTACACGGGATTTCGTTAAAAATCGAGTCGGACCATTTTAAGTATATTTTTACATATTCTGTTCCTATGGGTTATTTGAATTCAACGAAATTTTATTTGACACAATTCAGACCTGAATCGGAGCTAATATAGTCAAAACTCGGTTTTTGGATAATCCTGAAAGGGGTTAGTACACGGGATATTGTTAAAAATCGAGTCGGACCATTTTGTGGATATTTTTACATATTTTGTTCCTATGGGTTATTGGAATTCAACGAAATTTTATTTGATGCAATTCAGACCTGAATCGGAGCTGATATGAACGAAACTCGGTTTTCGGATAATCCTCAAAGTGGTTAGTACACGGGATATTGTTAAAAATCGAGTCGGACCATTTTAAGGATATTTTTACATATTTTGTTCCTATGGGTTATTGGAATTCAACGAAATTTTATTTGACGCAATTCAGACCTGAATCGGAGCTGATATAGTCAAAACTCGGTTTTTGGATAATCCTCAAAGGGGTTAGTACACGGGACATTGTTAAAAATCAAGTCGGACCATTTTGTGGATATTTTTACATATTTTGTTCCTATGGGTTATTGGAATTCAAAGAAATTTTATTTGACGCAGTTCGGAACGGAATCGGAGCTGATATGATCGAAACTCGGTTTTTGGATAATCCTCAAAGGGGCTAGTACACGGGATATTGTTAAAAATCGAGTCAGGCCATTTTGTGGATATTTTTACATATTTTGTTCCTATGGGTTATTGGAATTCAACGAAATTTATTTGACGCAATTCAGACCTGAATCGGAGCTGATATGAACGAAACTCGGTTTTCGGATAATCCTCAAAGTGGTTAGTACACGGGATTTCGTTAAAAATCGAGTCGGACCATTTTAAGGATATTTTTACATATTTTGTTCCTATGGCTTATTTGAATTCAACGAAATTTTATTTGACACAATTCAGACCTGTATCGGAGCTGATATAGTCAAAACTCGGTTTTTGGATAATCCTCAAAGGGGTTAGTACACGGGATATTGTTAAAAATCGAGTCGGGCCATTTTGTGGATATTTTTACATATTTTGTTCCTATGGGTTATTGGAATTCAACAAAATTTTATTTGACGCCGTTCGGACCGGAATCGGAGCTGATATGATCGAAACTCGGGTTTTTGGATAATCCTCAAAGGGGTTAGAACACGGGATATTGTTAAAAATCGAGTCGGACCATTTTAAGGATATTTTTAAATATTTTGTTCCTATGGGTTATTGGAATTCAACGAAATTTTAATTACACAATTCAGACCTGTATCGGAGCTGATATAGTCAAAAACTCGGTTTTTGGATAATCCTCAAAGGGGTTAGTACACGGGATATTGTTAAAAATCGAGTCAGACCATTTTGTGGATATTTTTACATATTTTGTTCCTATGGGTTATTGGAATTCAACGAAATTTTATTTGACACAATTCAGACCTGTATCGGAGCTGATATAGTCAAAACTCGGTTTTTGGATAATCCTCAAAGGGGTTAGTACACGGGATATTGTTAAAAATCGAGTCGGACCATTTTGTGGATATTTTTACATATTTTGTTCCTATGGGTTATTGGAATTCAACGAAATTTTATTTGACGCAATTCAGACCTGAATCGGAGCTGATATGAACGAAACTCGGTTTTCGGATAATCCTCAAAGTGGTTAGTACACGGGATTTCGTTAAAAATCGAGTCGGACCATTTTATGGATATTTTTACATATTTTGTTCCTATGGGTTATTTGAATTCAACGAAATTTTATTTGACACAATTCAGACCTGAATCGGAGCTAATATAGTCAAAACTCGGTTTTCGAATAATCCTCAAAGGGGTTAGTACACGGGAAATTGTTAAAAATCGAGTCGGACCATTTTGTGGATATTTTTACATATTTTGTTCCTATGGGTTATTGGAATTCAACGAAATTTTATTTGATGCAATTCAGACCTGAATCGGAGCTGATATGAACGAAACTCGGTTTTCGGATAATCCTCAAAGTGGCTAGTACACGGGATATTGTTAGAAATCGAGTCGGACCATTTTAAGGATATTTTTACATATTTTGTTCCTATGGGTTATTGGAATTCAACGAAATTTTATTTGACGCAATTCAGACCTGAATCGGAGCTGATATGAACGAAACTCGGTTTTCGGATAATCCTCAAAGTGGTTAGTACACGGGATTTCGTTAAAAATCGAGTCGGACCATTTTAAGTATATTTTTACATATTTTGTTCCTATGGGTTATTTGAATTCAACGAAATTTTATTTGACACAATTCAGACCTGAATCGGAGCTAATATAGTCAAAACTCGGTTTTTGGATAATCCTGAAAGGGGTTAGTACACGGGATATTGTTAAAAATCGAGTCGGACCATTTTGTGGATATTTTTACATATTTTGTTCCTATGGGTTATTGGAATTCAACGAAATTTTATTTGATGCAATTCAGACCTGAATCGGAGCTGATATGAACGAAACTCGGTTTTCGGATAATCCTCAAAGTGGTTAGTACACGGGATATTGTTAAAAATCGAGTCGGACCATTTTAAGGATATTTTTACATATTTTGTTCCTATGGGTTATTGGAATTCAACGAAATTTATTTGACGCAATTCAGACCTGAATCGGAGCTGATATGAACGAAACTCGGTTTTCGGATAATCCTCAAAGTGGTTAGTACACGGGATTTCGTTAAAAATCGAGTCGGACCATTTTAAGTATATTTTTACATATTTTGTTCCTATGGGTTATTTGAATTCAACGAAATTTTATTTGACACAATTCAGACCTGAATCGGAGCTAATATAGTCAAAACTCGGTTTTTGGATAATCCTGAAAGGGGTTAGTACACGGGATATTGTTAAAAATCGAGTCGGACCATTTTGTGGATATTTTTACATATTTTGTTCCTATGGGTTATTGGAATTCAACGAAATTTTATTTGATGCAATTCAGACCTGAATCGGAGCTGATATGAACGAAACTCGGTTTTCGGATAATCCTCAAAGTGGTTAGTACACGGGATATTGTTAAAAATCGAGTCGGACCATTTTAAGGATATTTTTACATATTTTGTTCCTATGGGTTATTGGAATTCAACGAAATTTTATTTGACGCAATTCAGACCTGAATCGGAGCTGATATAGTCAAAACTCCGTTTTTGGATAATCCTCAAAGGGGTTAGTACACGGGACATTGTTAAAAATCAAGTCGGACCATTTTGTGGATATTTTTACATATTTTGTTCCTATGGGTTATTGGAATTCAAAGAAATTTTATTTGACGCAGTTCGGAACGGAATCGGAGCTGATATGATCGAAACTCGGTTTTTGGATAATCCTCAAAGGGGCTAGTACACGGGATATTGTTAAAAATCGAGTCAGACCATTTTGTGGATATTTTTACATATTTTGTTCCTATGGGTTATTGGAATTCAACGAAATTTATTTGACGCAATTCAGACCTGAATCGGAGCTGATATGAACGAAACTCGGTTTTCGGATAATCCTCAAAGTGGTTAGTACACGGGATTTCGTTAAAAATCGAGTCGGACCATTTTAAGGATATTTTTACATATTTTGTTCCTATGGGTTATTTGAATTCAACGAAATTTTATTTGACACAATTCAGACCTGTATCGGAGCTGATATAGTCAAAACTCGGTTTTTGGATAATCCTCAAAGGGGTTAGTACACGGGATATTGTTAAAAATCGAGTCGGGCCATTTTGTGGATATTTTTACATATTTTGTACCTATGGGTTATTGGAATTCAACAAAATTTTATTTGACGCCGTTCGGACCGGAATCGGAGCTGATATGATCGAAACTCGGTTTTTGGATAATCCTCAAAGGGGCTAGTACACGGGATATTGTTAAAAATCGAGTCAGACCATTTTGTGGATATTTATACATATTTTGTTCCTATGGGTTATTGGAATTCAACAAAATTTTATTTGACGCCGTTCGGACCGGAATCGGAGCTGATATGATCGAAACTCGGGTTTTTGGATAATCCTCAAAGGGGTTAGTACACGGGATATTGTTAAAAATCGAGTCGGACCATTTTAAGGATATTTTTAAATATTTTGTTCCTATGGGTTATTGGAATTCAACGAAATTTTAATTACACAATTCAGACCTGTATCGGAGCTGATATAGTCAAAAACTCGGTTTTTGGATAATCCTCAAAGGGGTTAGTACACGGGATATTGTTAAAAATCGAGTCAGACCATTTTGTGGATATTTTTACATATTTTGTTCCTATGGGTTATTGGAATTCAACGAAATTTTATTTGACACAATTCAGACCTGTATCGGAGCTGATATAGTCAAAACTCGGTTTTTGGATAATCCTCAAAGGGGTTAGTACACGGGATATTGTTAAAAATCGAGTCGGACCATTTTGTGGATATTTTTACATATTTTGTTCCTATGGGTTATTGGAATTCAACGAAATTTTATTTGACGCAATTCAGACCTGAATCGGAGCTGATATGAACGAAACTCGGTTTTCGGATAATCCTCAAAGTGGTTAGTACACGGGATTTCGTTAAAAATCGAGTCGGACCATTTTATGGATATTTTTACATATTTTGTTCCTATGGGTTATTTGAATTCAACGAAATTTTATTTGACACAATTCAGACCTGAATCGGAGCTAATATAGTCAAAACTCGGTTTTCGAATAATCCTCAAAGGGGTTAGTACACGGGATATTGTTAAAAATCGAGTCGGACCATTTTGTGGATATTTTTACATATTTTGTTCCTATGGGTTATTGGAATTCAACGAAATTTTATTTGATGCAATTCAGACCTGAATCGGAGCTGATATGAACGAAACTCGGTTTTCGGATAATCCCTAAAGTGGTTAGTACACGGGATATTGTTAGAAATCGAGTCGGACCATTTTAAGGATATTTTTACATATTTTGTTCCTATGGGTTATTGGAATTCAACGAAATTTTATTTGACGCAATTCAGACCTGAATCGGAGCTGATATAGTCAAAACTCGGTTTTTGGATAATCCTCAAAGGGGTTAGTACACGGGACATTGTTAAAAATCAAGTCGGACCATTTTGTGGATATTTTTACATATTTTGTTCCTATGGGTTATTGGAATTCAAAGAAATTTTATTTGACGCAGTTCGGAACGGAATCGGAGCTGATATGATCGAAACTCGGTTTTTGGATAATCCTCAAAGGGGCTAGTACACGGGATATTGTTAAAAATCGAGTCAGACCATTTTGTGGATATTTTTACATATTTTGTTCCTATGGGTTATTGGAATTCAACGAAATTTATTTGACGCAATTCAGACCTGAATCGGAGCTGATATGAACGAAACTCGGTTTTCGGATAATCCTCAAAGTGGTTAGTACACGGGATTTCGTTAAAAATCGAGTCGGACCATTTTAAGTATATTTTTACATATTTTGTTCCTATGGGTTATTTGAATTCAACGAAATTTTATTTGACACAATTCAGACCTGAATCGGAGCTAATATAGTCAAAACTCGGTTTTTGGATAATCCTCAAAGGGGTTAGTACACGGGATATTGTTAAAAATCGAGTCGGACCATTTTGTGGATATTTTTACATATTTTGTTCCTATGGGTTATTGGAATTCAACGAAATTTTATTTGATGCAATTCAGACCTGAATCGGAGCTGATATGAACGAAACTCGGTTTTCGGATAATCCTCAAAGTGGTTAGTACACGGGATATTGTTAAAAATCGAGTCGGACCATTTTAAGGATATTTTTACATATTTTGTTCCTATGGGTTATTGGAATTCAACGAAATTTTATTTGACGCAATTCAGACCTGAATCGGAGCTGATATAGTCAAAACTCGGTTTTTGGATAATCCTCAAAGGGGTTAGTACACGGGACATTGTTAAAAATCAAGTCGGACCATTTTGTGGATATTTTTACATATTTTGTTCCTATGGGTTATTAGAATTCAAAGAAATTTTATTTGACGCAGTTCGGAACGGAATCGGAGCTGATATGATCGAAACTCGGTTTTTGGATAATCCTCAAAGGGGCTAGTACACGGGATATTGTTAAAAATCGAGTCAGACCATTTTGTGGATATTTTTACATATTTTGTTCCTATGGGTTATTGGAATTCAACGAAATTTATTTGACGCAATTCAGACCTGAATCGGAGCTGATATGAACGAAACTCGGTTTTCGGATAATCCTCAAAGTGGTTAGTACACGGGATTTCGTTAAAAATCGAGTCGGACCATTTTAAGGATATTTTTACATATTTTGTTCCTATGGGTTATTTGAATTCAACGAAATTTTATTTGTCACAATTCAGACCTGAATCGGAGCTGATATAGTCAAAACTCGGTTTTTGGATAATCCTCAAAGGGGTTAGTACACGGGATATTGTTAAAAATCGAGTCGGGCCATTTTGTGGATATTTTTACATATTTTGTACCTATGGGTTATTGGAATTCAACAAAATTTTATTTGACGCCGTTCGGACCGGAATCGGAGCTGATATGATCGAAACTCGGTTTTTGGATAATCCTCAAAGGGGCTAGTACACGGGATATTGTTAAAAATCGAGTCAGACCATTTTGTGGATATTTATACATATTTTGTTCCTATGGGTTATTGGAATTCAACAAAATTTTATTTGACGCCGTTCGGACCGGAATCGGAGCTGATATGATCGAAACTCGGGTTTTTGGATAATCCTCAAAGGGGTTAGTACACGGGATATTGTTAAAAATCGAGTCAGACCATTTTGTGGATATTTTTACATATTTTGTTCCTATGGGTTATTGGAATTCAACGAAATTTTATTTGACACAATTCAGACCTGTATCGGAGCTGATATAGTCAAAACTCGGTTTTTGGATAATCCTCAAAGGGGTTAGTACACGGGATATTGTTAAAAATCGAGTCGGACCATTTTGTGGATATTTTTACATATTTTGTTCCTATGGGTTATTGGAATTCAACGAAATTTTATTTGACGCAATTCAGACCTGAATCGGAGCTGATATGAACGAAACTCGGTTTTCGGATAATCCTCAAAGTGGTTAGTACACGGGATTTCGTTAAAAATCGAGTCGGACCATTTTATGGATATTTTTACATATTTTGTTCCTATGGGTTATTTGAATTCAACGAAATTTTATTTGACACAATTCAGACCTGAATCGGAGCTAATATAGTCAAAACTCGGTTTTCGAATAATCCTCAAAGGGGTTAGTACACGGGATATTGTTAAAAATCGAGTCGGACCATTTTGTGGATATTTTTACATATTTTGTTCCTATGGGTTATTGGAATTCAAAGAAATTTTATTTGACGCAGTTCGGAACGGAATCGGAGCTGATATGATCGAAACTCGGTTTTTGGATAATCCTCAAAGGGGCTAGTACACGGGATATTGTTAAAAATCGAGTCAGACCATTTTGTGGATATTTTTACATATTTTGTTCCTATGGGTTATTGGAATTCAACGAAATTTATTTGACGCAATTCAGACCTGAATCGGAGCTGATATGAACGAAACTCGGTTTTCGGATAATCCTCAAAGTGGTTAGTACACGGGATTTCGTTAAAAATCGAGTCGGACCATTTTAAGTATATTTTTACATATTTTGTTCCTATGGGTTATTTGAATTCAACGAAATTTTATTTGACACAATTCAGACCTGAATCGGAGCTAATATATTCAAAACTCGGTTTTTGGATAATCCTCAAAGGGGTTAGTACACGGGATATTGTTAAAAATCGAGTCGGACCATTTTGTGGATATTTTTACATATTTTGTTCCTATGGGTTATTGGAATTCAACGAAATTTTATTTGATGCAATTCAGACCTGAATCGGAGCTGATATGAACGAAACTCGGTTTTCGGATAATCCTCAAAGTGGTTAGTACACGGGATATTGTTAAAAATCGAGTCGGACCATTTTAAGGATATTTTTACATATTTTGTTCCTATGGGTTATTGGAATTCAACGAAATTTTATTTGACGCAATTCAGACCTGAATCGGAGCTGATATAGTCAAAACTCGGTTTTTGGATAATCCTCAAAGGGGTTAGTACACGGGACATTGTTAAAAATCAAGTCGGACCATTTTGTGGATATTTTTACATATTTTGTTCCTATGGGTTATTAGAATTCAAAGAAATTTTATTTGACGCAGTTCGGAACGGAATCGGAGCTGATATGATCGAAACTCGGTTTTTGGATAATCCTCAAAGGGGCTAGTACACGGGATATTGTTAAAAATCGAGTCAGACCATTTTGTGGATATTTTTACATATTTTGTTCCTATGGGTTATTGGAATTCAACGAAATTTATTTGACGCAATTCAGACCTGAATCGGAGCTGATATGAACGAAACTCGGTTTTCGGATAATCCTCAAAGTGGTTAGTACACGGGATTTCGTTAAAAATCGAGTCGGACCATTTTAAGGATATTTTTACATATTTTGTTCCTATGGGTTATTTGAATTCAACGAAATTTTATTTGTCACAATTCAGACCTGAATCGGAGCTAATATAGTCAAAACTCGGTTTTTGGATAATCCTCAAAGGGGTTAGTACACGGGATATTGTTAAAAATCGAGTCGGACCATTTTGTGGATATTTTTACATATTTTGTTCCTATGGGTTATTGGAATTCAACGAAATTTTATTTGACGCAATTCAGACATGAATCGGAGCTGATATGAACGAAACTCGGTTTTCGGATAATCCTCAAAGTGGTTAATACACGGGATATTGTTAAAAATCGAGTCGGACCATTTTAAGGATATTTTTACATATTTTGTTCCTATGGGTTATTGGAATTCAACGAAATATTATTTGACGCAATTCAGACCTGAATCGGAGCTGATATAGTCAAAACTCGGTTTTTGGATAATCCTCAAAGGGGTTAGTACACGGGACATTGTTAAAAATCAAGTCGGACCATTTTGTGGATATTTTTACATATTTTGTTCCTATGGGTTATTGGAATTCAAAGAAATTTTATTTGACGCAGTTCGGAACGGAATCGGAGCTGATATGATCGAAACTCGGTTTTTGGATAATCCTCAAAGGGGCTAGTACACGGGATATTGTTAAAAATCGAGTCAAACCATTTTGTGGATATTTTTACATATTTTGTTCCTATGGGTTATTGGAATTCAACGAAATTTATTTGACGCAATTCAGACCTGAATCGGAGCTGATATGAACGAAACTCGGTTTTCGGATAATCCTCAAAGTGGTTAGTACACGGGATTTCGTTAAAAATCGAGTCGGACCATTTTAAGTATATTTTTACATATTTTGTTCCTATGGGTTATTTGAATTCAACGAAATTTTATTTGACACAATTCAGACCTGAATCGGAGCTAATATAGTCAAAACTCGGTTTTTGGATAATCCTCAAAGGGGTTAGTACACGGGATATTGTTAAAAATCGAGTCGGACCATTTTGTGGATATTTTTACATATTTTGTTCCTATGGGTTATTGGAATTCAACGAAATTTTATTTGATGCAATTCAGACCTGAATCGGAGCTGATATGAACGAAACTCGGTTTTCGGATAATCCTCAAAGTGGTTAGTACACGGGATATTGTTAAAAATCGAGTCGGACCATTTTAAGGATATTTTTACATATTTTGTTCCTATGGGTTATTGGAATTCAACGAAATTTTATTTGACGCAATTCAGACCTGAATCGGAGCTGATATAGTCAAAACTCGGTTTTTGGATAATCCTCAAAGGGGTTAGTACACGGGATATTGTTAAAAATCGAGTCGGACCATTTTGTGGATATTTTTACATATTTTGTTCCTATGGGTTATTGGAATTCAACGAAATTTTATTTGATGCAATTCAGACCTGAATCGGAGCTGATATGAACGAAACTCGGTTTTCGGATAATCCTCAAAGTGGTTAGTACACGGGATATTGTTAAAAATCGAGTCGGACCATTTTAAGGATATTTTTACATATTTTGTTCCTATGGGTTATTGGAATTCAACAAAATTTTATTTGACGCCGTTCGGACCGGAATCGGAGCTGATATGATCGAAACTCGGTTTTTGGATAATCCTCAAAGGGGTTAGTACACGGAATATTGTTAAAAATCGAGTCGGACCATTTTGTGGATATTTTTACATATTTTGTTCCTATGTGTTATTGGAATTCAACAAAATTTTATTTGACGCCGTTCGGACCGGAATCGGAGCTGATAAGATCGAAACTCGGTTTTTGGATAATCCTCAAAGGGGCTAGTACACGGGATATTGTTAAAAATCGAGTCAGACCATTTTGTGGATATTTTTACATATTTTGTTCCTATGGGTTATTGGAATTCAACAAAATTTTATTTGACGCCGTTCGGACCGGAATCGGAGCAGATATGATCGAAACTCGGTTTTTGGATAATCCTCAAAGGGGTTAGTACACGGGATATTGTTAAAAATCGGGTCGGAACATTTTGTGGATATTTTTAAATATTTTGTTCCTATGGGTTATTGGAATTCAACTAAATTTTATTTGACGCAATTCATACCTGAATCGGAGCTGATATGAACGAAACTCGGTTTTCGGATAATCCTCAAAGTGGTTAGTACACGGGATATTGTTAAAAATCGAGTCGGACCATTTTAAGGATATTTTTACATATTTTGTTCCTATGGGTTATTGGAATTCAACGAAATTTTATTTGACACAATTCAGACCTGAATCGGAGCTGATATAGTCAAAACTCGGTTTTTGGATAATCCTTAAAGGGGTTAGTACACGGGATATTGTTAAAAATCGAGTCGGACCATTTTGTGGATATTTTTACATATTTTGTTCCTATGGGTTATTGGAATTCAACAAAATTTTATTTGACGCCGTTCGGACCGGAATCGGAGCTGATATGATCGAAACTCGGTTTTTGGATAATCCTCAAAGGGGTTAGTACACGGAATATTGTTAAAAATCGAGTCGGACCATTTTGTGGATATTTTTACATATTTTGTTCCTATGGGTTATTGGAATTCAACGAAATTTTATTTGACACAATTCAGACCTGAATCGGAGCTGATATAGTCAAAACTCGGTTTTTGGATAATCCTCAAAGGGGTTAGTACACGGGATATTGTTAAAAATTGAGTCGGAACATTTTAAAGATATTTTTACATATTTTGTTCCTATGGGTTATTGGAATTCAATGAAATTTTATTTGACACAATTCAGACCTGAATCGGAGCTCATATAGTCAAAACTCGGTTTTTGGATAATCCTCAAAGTGGTTAGTACACGGGATATTGTTAAAAATTGGGTCGGAACATTTTGTGGATATTTTTAAATATTTTGTTCCTATGGGTTATTGGAATTCAACTAAATTTTATTTGACGCAATTCATACCTGAATCGGAGCTAATATGAACGAAACTCGGTTTTCGGATAATCCTCAAAGTGGTTAGTACACGGGATATTGTTAAAAATCGAGTCGGACCATTTTAAGGATATTTTTACATATTTTGTTCCTATGGGTTATTGGAATTCAACGAAATTTTATTTGACACAATTCAGACCTGAATCGGAGCTGATATAGTCAAAACTCGGTTTTTGGATAATCCTCAAAGGGGTTAGTACACGGGATATTGTTAAAAATCGAGTCGGAACATTTTAAAGATATTTTTACATATTTTGTTCCTATGGGTTATTGGAATTCAATGAAATTTTATTTGACACAATTCAGACCTGAATCGGAGCTGATATAGTCAAAACTCGGTTTTTGGATAATCCTCAAAGGGGTTAGTACACGGGATATTGTTAAAAATCGAGTCGGACCATTTTGTGGATATTTTTACATATTTTGTTCCTATGGGTTATTGGAATTCAACGAAATTTTATTTGACACAATTCAGACCTGAATCGGAGCTGATATAGTCAAAACTCGGTTTTTGGATAATCCTCAAAGGGGTTAGTACACGGGATATTGTTAAAAATTGAGTTGGAACATTTTAAAGATATTTTTACATATTTTGTTCCTATGGGTTATTGGAATTCAATGAAATTTTATTTGACACAATTCAGACCTGAATCGGAGCTGATATAGTCAAAACTCGGTTTTCGGATAATCCTCAAAGTGGTTAGTACACGGGATATTGTTAAAACTCGAGTCGGACCATTTTAAGGATATTTTTACATATTTTGTTCCTATGGGTTATTGGAATTCAACGATATTTTATTTGACACAATTCAGACCTGAATCGGAGCTGATATAGTCAAAACTCGGTTTTTGGATAATCCTTAAAGGGGTTAGTACACGGGATATTGTTAAAAATCGAGTCGGACCATTTTGTGGATATTTTTACATATTTTGTTCCTATGGGTTATTGGAATTCAACAAAATTTTATTTGACGCCGTTCGGACCGGAATCGGAGCTGATATGATCGAAACTCGGTTTTTGGATAATCCTCAAAGGGGTTAGTACACGGAATATTGTTAAAAATCGAGTCAGACAATTTTGTGGATATTTTTACATATTTTGTTCCTATGTGTTATTGGAATTCAACAAAATTTTATTTGACGCCGTTCGGACCGGAATCGGAGCTGATAAGATCGAAACTCGGTTTTTGGATAATCCTCAAAGGGGCTAGTACACGGGATATTGTTAAAAATCGAGTCAGACCATTTTGTGGATATTTTTACATATTTTGTTCCTATGGGTTATTGGAATTCAACAAAATTTTATTTGACGCCATTCGGACCGGAACCGGAGCTGATATGATCGAAACTCGGTTTTTGGATAATCCTCAAAGGGGTTAGTACACGGGATATTGTTAAAAATCGGGTCGGAACATTTTGTGGATATTTTTAAATATTTTGTTCCTATGGGTTATTGGAATTCAACTAAATTTTATTTGACGCAATTCATACCTGAATCGGAGCTGATATGAACGAAACTCGGTTTTCGGATAATCCTCAAAGTGGTTAGTACACGGGATATTGTTAAAAATCGAGTCGGACCATTTTAAGGATATTTTTACATATTTTGTTCCTATGGGTTATTGGAATTCAACGAAATTTTATTTGACACAATTCAGACCTGAATCGGAGCTGATATAGTCAAAACTCGGTTTTTGGATAATCCTTAAAGGGGTTAGTACACGGGATATTGTTAAAAATTGAGTCGGACCATTTTGTGGATATTTTTACATATTTTGTTCCTATGGGTTATTGGAATTCAACAAAATTTTATTTGACGCCGTTCGGACCGGAATCGGAGCTGATATGATCGAAACTTGGTTTTTGGATAATCCTCAAAGGGGTTAGTACACGGAATATTGTTAAAAATCGAGTCGGACCATTTTGTGGATATTTTTACATATTTTGTTCCTATGGGTTATTGGAATTCAACGAAATTTTATTTGACACAATTCAGACCTGAATCGGAGCTGATATAGTCAAAACTCGGTTTTTGGATAATCCTCAAAGGGGTTAGTACACGGGATATTGTTAAAAATCGAGTCGGACCATTTTAAGGATATTTTTACATATTTTGTTCCTATGGGTTATTGGAATTCAACGAAATTTTATTTGACACAGTTCGGACCGGAATCGTAGCTGATATAGTCAAAACTCGGTTTTTGGATAATCCTCAAAGGGGTTAGTACACGGGATATTGTTAAAAATCGAGTCGGACCATTTTAAGGATATTTTTACATATTTTGTTCCTATGGGTTATTGGAATTCAACGAAATTTTATTTGACGTAGTTCGGACCGGAATCGTAGCTGATATGATCGAAACTCGGTTTTCGGAAAATTCTCAAAGGGGTTAGTACACGGGATATTGTTAAAAATCGGGTCGGAACATTTTGTGGATATTTTTAAATATTTTGTTCCTATGGGTTATTGGAATTCAACTAAATTTTATTTGACGCAATTCATACCTGAATCGGAGCTGATATGAACGAAACTCGGTTTTCGGATAATCCTCAAAGTGGTTAGTACACGGGATATTGTTAAAAATCGAGTCGGACCATTTTAAGGATATTTTTACATATTTTGTTCCTATGGGTTATTGGAATTCAACGAAATTTTATTTGACACAATTCAGACCTGAATCGGAGCTGATATAGTCAAAACTCGGTTTTTGGATAATCCTTAAAGGGGTTAGTACACGGGATATTGTTAAAAATCGAGTCGGACCATTTTGTGGATATTTTTACATATTTTGTTCCTATGGGTTATTGGAATTCAACAAAATTTTATTTGACGCCGTTCGGACCGGAATCGGAGATGATATGATCGAGACTCGGTTTTTGGATAATCCTCAAAGGGGTTAGTACACGGAATATTGTTAAAAATCGAGTCGGACCATTTTGTGGATATTTTTACATATTTTGTTCCTATGGGTTATTGGAATTCAACGAAATTTTATTTGACACAATTCAGACCTGAATCGGAGCTGATATAGTCAAAACTCGGTTTTTGGATAATCCTCAAAGGGGTTAGTACACGGGATATTGTTAAAAATCGAGTCGGAACATTTTAAAGATATTTTTACATATTTTGTTCCTATGGGTTATTGGAATTCAACGAAATTTTATTTGACACAATTCAGACCTAAATCGGAGCTGATATTGTCAAAACTCGGTTTTTGGATAATCCTCAAAGTGTTTAGTACACGGGATATTGTTAAAACTCGAGTCGGACCATTTTAAGGATATTTTTACATATTTTGTTCCTATGGGTTATTGGAATTCAACGATATTTTATTTGACACAATTCAGACCTGAATCGGAGCTGATATAGTCAAAACTCGGTTTTTGGATAATCCTCAAAGGGGTTAGTACACGGGATATTGTTAAAAATCGAGTCGGACCATTTTGTGGATATTTTTACATATCTTGTTCCTATGTGTTATTGGAATTCAACAAAATTTTATTTGACGCCGTTCGGACCGGAATCGGAGCTGATAAGATCGAAACTCGGATTTTGGATAATCCTCAAAGGGGCTAGTACACGGGATATTGTTAAAAATCGAGTCAGACCATTTTGTGGATATTTTTACATATTTTGTTCCTATGGGTTATTGGAATTCAACAAAATTTTATTTGACGCCGTTCGGACCGGAATCGGAGCTGATATGATCGAAACTCGGTTTTTGGATAATCCTCAAAGGGGTTAGTACACGGGATATTGTTAAAAATCGAGTCAGACCATTTTAAGGATATTTTTAAATATTTTGTTCCTATGGGTTATTGGAATTCAACGAAATTTTAATTACACAATTCAGACCTGTATCGGAGCTGATATAGTCAAAACTCGGTTTTCGGATAATCCTCAAAGTGGTTAGTACACGGGATATTGTTAAAACTCGAGTCGGACCATTTTAAGGATATTTTTACATATTTTGTTCCTATGGGTTATTGGAATTCAACGATATTTTATTTGACACAATTCAGACCTGAATCGGAGCTGATATAGTCAAAACTCGGTTTTTGGATAATCCTTAAAGGGGTTAGTACACGGGATATTGTTAAAAATCGAGTCGGACCATTTTGTGGATATTTTTACATATTTTGTTCCTATGGGTTATTGGAATTCAACAAAATTTTATTTGACGCCGTTCGGACCGGAATCGGAGCTGATATGATCGAAACTCGGTTTTTGGATAATCCTCAAAGGGGTTAGTACACGGAATATTGTTAAAAATCGAGTCGGACCATTTTGTGGATATTTTTACATATTTTGTTCCTATGGGTTATTGGAATTCAACGAAATTTTATTTGACACAATTCAGACCTGAATCGGAGCTGATATAGTCAAAACTCGGTTTTTGGATAATCCTCAAAGGGGTTAGTACACGGGATATTGTTAAAAATCGAGTCGGAACATTTTAAAGATATTTTTACATATTTTGTTCCTATGGGTTATTGGAATTCAACGAAATTTTATTTGACACAATTCAGACCTAAATCGGAGCTGATATTGTCAAAACTCGGTTTTTGGATAATCCTCAAAGTGTTTAGTACACGGGATATTGTTAAAACTCGAGTCGGACCATTTTAAGGATATTTTTACATATTTTGTTCCTATGGGTTATTGGAATTCAACGATATTTTATTTGACACAATTCAGACCTGAATCGGAGCTGATATAGTCAAAACTTGGTTTTTGGATAATCCTCAAAGGGGTTAGTACACGGGATATTGTTAAAAATCGAGTCGGACCATTTTGTGGATATTTTTACATATCTTGTTCCTATGTGTTATTGGAATTCAACAAAATTTTATTTGACGCCGTTCGGACCGGAATCGGAGCTGATAAGATCGAAACTCGGATTTTGGATAATCCTCAAAGGGGCTAGTACACGGGATATTGTTAAAAATCGAGTCAGACCATTTTGTGGATATTTTTACATATTTTGTTCCTATGGGTTATTGGAATTCAACAAAATTTTATTTGACGCCGTTCGGACCGGAATCGGAGCTGATATGATCGAAACTCGGTTTTTGGATAATCCTCAAAGGGGTTAGTACACGGGATATTGTTAAAAATCGAGTCAGACCATTTTAAGGATATTTTTAAATATTTTGTTCCTATGGGTTATTGGAATTCAACGAAATTTTAATTACACAATTCAGACCTGTATCGGAGCTGATATAGTCAAAACTCGGTTTTCGGATAATCCTCAAAGTGGTTAGTACACGGGATATTGTTAAAACTCGAGTCGGACCATTTTAAGGATATTTTTACATATTTTGTTCCTATGGGTTATTGGAATTCAACGATATTTTATTTGACACAATTCAGACCTGAATCGGAGCTGATATAGTCAAAACTCGGTTTTTGGATAATCCTTAAAGGGGTTAGTACACGGGATATTGTTAAAAATCGAGTCGGACCATTTTGTGGATATTTTTACATATTTTGTTCCTATGGGTTATTGGAATTCAACAAAATTTTATTTGACGCCGTTCGGACCGGAATCGGAGCTGATATGATCGAAACTCGGTTTTTGGATAATCCTCAAAGGGGTTAGTACACGGAATATTGTTAAAAATCGAGTCGGACCATTTTGTGGATATTTTTACATATTTTGTTCCTATGGGTTATTGGAATTCAACGAAATTTTATTTGACACAATTCAGACCTGAATCGGAGCTGATATAGTCAAAACTCGGTTTTTGGATAATCCTCAAAGGGGTTAGTACACGGGATATTGTTAAAAATTGAGTCGGAACATTTTAAAGATATTTTTACATATTTTGTTCCTATGGGTTATTGGAATTCAATGAAATTTTATTTGACACAATTCAGACCTGAATTGGAGCTGATATAGTCAAAACTCGGTTTTTGGATAATCCTCAAAGGGGTTAGTACACGGGATATTGTTAAAAATTGGGTCGGAACATTTTGTGGATATTTTTAAATATTTTGTTCCTATGGGTTATTGGAATTCAACTAAATTTTATTTGACGCAATTCATACCTGAATCGGAGCTAATATGAACGAAACTCGGTTTTCGGATAATCCTCAAAGTGGTTAGTACACGGGATATTGTTAAAAATCGAGTCGGACCATTTTAAGGATATTTTTACATATTTTGTTCCTATGGGTTATTGGAATTCAACGAAATTTTATTTGACACAATTCAGACCTGAATCGGAGCTGATATAGTCAAAACTCGGTTTTTGGATAATCCTTAAAGGGGTTAGTACACGGGATATTGTTAAAAATCGAGTCGGACCATTTTGTGGATATTTTTACATATTTTGTTCCTATGGGTTATTGGAATTCAACAAAATTTTATTTGACGCCGTTCGGACCGGAATCGGAGCTGATATGATCGAAACTCGGTTTTTGGATAATCCTCAAAGGGGTTAGTACACGGAATATTGTTAAAAATCGAGTCGGACCATTTTGTGGATATTTTTACATATTTTGTTCCTATGGGTTATTGGAATTCAACGAAATTTTATTTGACACAATTCAGACCTGAATCGGAGCTGATATAGTCAAAACTCGGTTTTTGGATAATCCTCAAAGGGGTTAGTACACGGGATATTGTTAAAAATCGAGTCGGACCATTTTGTGGATATTTTTACATATCTTGTTCCTATGTGTTATTGGAATTCAACAAAATTTTATTTGACGCCGTTCGGACCGGAATCGGAGCTGATAAGATCGAAACTCGGATTTTGGATAATCCTCAAAGGGGCTAGTACACGGGATATTGTTAAAAATCGAGTCAGACCATTTTGTGGATATTTTTACATATTTTGTTCCTATGGGTTATTGGAATTCAACAAAATTTTATTTGACGCCGTTCGGACCGGAATCGGAGCTGATATGATCGAAACTCGGTTTTTGGATAATCCTCAAAGGGGTTAGTACACGGGATATTGTTAAAAATCGAGTCAGACCATTTTAAGGATATTTTTAAATATTTTGTTCCTATGGGTTATTGGAATTCAACGAAATTTTAATTACACAATTCAGACCTGTATCGGAGCTGATATAGTCAAAACTCGGTTTTCGGATAATCCTCAAAGGGGTTAGTACACGGGATATTGTTAAAAATCGAGTCGGACCATTTTGTGGATATTTTTACAAAATTCACAAAATGGTCCGACTCGATTTTTAACAATATCCCGTGTACTAACCCCTTTGAGGATTATCCAAAAACCGAGTTTTGACTATATCAGCTCCGATTCAGGTCTGAATTGTGTCAAATAAAATATCGTTGAATTCCAATAACCCATAGGAACAAAATATGTAAAAATATCCTTACATATTTTGTTCGAAACTCGGATTTTGGATAATCCTCAAAGGGGTTATTTTTAAATATTTTGTTCCTATGGGTTATTGGAATTCAACGAAATTTTAATTACACAATTCAGACCTGTATCGGAGCTGATATAGTCAAAACTCGGTTTTCGGATAATCCTCAAAGTGGTTAGTACACGGGATATTGTTAAAACTCGAGTCGGACCATTTTAAGGATATTTTTACATATTTTGTTCCTATGGGTTATTGGAATTCAACGAAATTTTAATTACACAATTCAGACCTGTATCGGAGCTGATATAGTCAAAACTCGGTTTTCGGATAATCCTCAAAGTGGTTAGTACACGGGATATTGTTAAAACTCGAGTCGGACCATTTTAAGGATATTTTTACATATTTTGTTCCTATGGGTTATTGGAATTCAACGATATTTTATTTGACACAATTCAGACCTGAATCGGAGCTGATATAGTCAAAACTCGGTTTTTGGATAATCCTCAAAGGGGTTAGTACACGGGATATTGTTAAAAATCGAGTCGGACCATTTTGTGGATATTTTTACATATCTTGTTCCTATGTGTTATTGGAATTCAACAAAATTTTATTTGACGCCGTTCGGACCGGAATCGGAGCTGATAAGATCGAAACTCGGATTTTGGATAATCCTCAAAGGGGTTATTTTTAAATATTTTGTTCCTATGGGTTATTGGAATTCAACGAAATTTTAATTACACAATTCAGACCTGTATCGGAGCTGATATAGTCAAAACTCGGTTTTCGGATAATCCTCAAAGTGGTTAGTACACGGGATATTGTTAAAAATCGAGTCGGACCATTTTAAGGATATTTTTAAATATTTTGTTCCTATGGGTTATTGGAATTCAACGAAATTTTAATTACACAATTCAGACCTGTATCGGAGCTGATATAGTCAAAACTCGGTTTTCGGATAATCCTCAAAGTGGTTAGTACACGGGATATTGTTAAAACTCGAGTCGGACCATTTTAAGGATATTTTTACATATTTTGTTCCTATGGGTTATTGGAATTCAACGATATTTTATTTGACACAATTCAGACCTGAATCGGAGCTGATATAGTCAAAACTCGGTTTTTGGATAATCCTTAAAGGGGTTAGTACACGGGATATTGTTAAAAATCGAGTCGGACCATTTTGTGGATATTTTTACATATTTTGTTCCTATGGGTTATTGGAATTCAACAAAATTTTATTTGACGCCGTTCGGACCGGAATCGGAGCTGATATGATCGAAACTCGGTTTTTGGATAATCCTCAAAGGGGTTAGTACACGGAATATTGTTAAAAATCGAGTCGGACCATTTTGTGGATATTTTTACATATTTTGTTCCTATGGGTTATTGGAATTCAACGAAATTTTATTTGACACAATTCAGACCTGAATCGGAGCTGATATAGTCAAAACTCGGTTTTTGGATAATCCTCAAAGGGGTTAGTACACGGGATATTGTTAAAAATCGAGTCGGAACATTTTAAAGATATTTTTACATATTTTGTTCCTATGGGTTATTGGAATTCAACGAAATTTTATTTGACACAATTCAGACCTAAATCGGAGCTGATATTGTCAAAACTCGGTTTTTGGATAATCCTCAAAGTGTTTAGTACACGGGATATTGTTAAAACTCGAGTCGGACCATTTTAAGGATATTTTTACATATTTTGTTCCTATGGGTTATTGGAATTCAACGATATTTTATTTGACACAATTCAGACCTGAATCGGAGCTGATATAGTCAAAACTCGGTTTTTGGATAATCCTCAAAGGGGTTAGTACACGGGATATTGTTAAAAATCGAGTCGGACCATTTTGTGGATATTTTTACATATCTTGTTCCTATGTGTTATTGGAATTCAACAAAATTTTATTTGACGCCGTTCGGACCGGAATCGGAGCTGATAAGATCGAAACTCGGATTTTGGATAATCCTCAAAGGGGCTAGTACACGGGATATTGTTAAAAATCGAGTCAGACCATTTTGTGGATATTTTTACATATTTTGTTCCTATGGGTTATTGGAATTCAACAAAATTTTATTTGACGCCGTTCGGACCGGAATCGGAGCTGATATGATCGAAACTCGGTTTTTGGATAATCCTCAAAGGGGTTAGTACACGGGATATTGTTAAAAATCGAGTCAGACCATTTTAAGGATATTTTTAAATATTTTGTTCCTATGGGTTATTGGAATTCAACGAAATTTTAATTACACAATTCAGACCTGTATCGGAGCTGATATAGTCAAAACTCGGTTTTCGGATAATCCTCAAAGTGGTTAGTACACGGGATATTGTTAAAACTCGAGTCGGACCATTTTAAGGATATTTTTACATATTTTGTTCCTATGGGTTATTGGAATTCAACGATATTTTATTTGACACAATTCAGACCTGAATCGGAGCTGATATAGTCAAAACTCGGTTTTTGGATAATCCTTAAAGGGGTTAGTACACGGGATATTGTTAAAAATCGAGTCGGACCATTTTGTGGATATTTTTACATATTTTGTTCCTATGGGTTATTGGAATTCAACAAAATTTTATTTGACGCCGTTCGGACCGGAATCGGAGCTGATATGATCGAAACTCGGTTTTTGGATAATCCTCAAAGGGGTTAGTACACGGAATATTGTTAAAAATCGAGTCGGACCATTTTGTGGATATTTTTACATATTTTGTTCCTATGGGTTATTGGAATTCAACGAAATTTTATTTGACACAATTCAGACCTGAATCGGAGCTGATATAGTCAAAACTCGGTTTTTGGATAATCCTCAAAGGGGTTAGTACACGGGATATTGTTAAAAATTGAGTCGGAACATTTTAAAGATATTTTTACATATTTTGTTCCTATGGGTTATTGGAATTCAATGAAATTTTATTTGACACAATTCAGACCTGAATTGGAGCTGATATAGTCAAAACTCGGTTTTTGGATAATCCTCAAAGGGGTTAGTACACGGGATATTGTTAAAAATTGGGTCGGAACATTTTGTGGATATTTTTAAATATTTTGTTCCTATGGGTTATTGGAATTCAACTAAATTTTATTTGACGCAATTCATACCTGAATCGGAGCTAATATGAACGAAACTCGGTTTTCGGATAATCCTCAAAGTGGTTAGTACACGGGATATTGTTAAAAATCGAGTCGGACCATTTTAAGGATATTTTTACATATTTTGTTCCTATGGGTTATTGGAATTCAACGAAATTTTATTTGACACAATTCAGACCTGAATCGGAGCTGATATAGTCAAAACTCGGTTTTTGGATAATCCTTAAAGGGGTTAGTACACGGGATATTGTTAAAAATCGAGTCGGACCATTTTGTGGATATTTTTACATATTTTGTTCCTATGGGTTATTGGAATTCAACAAAATTTTATTTGACGCCGTTCGGACCGGAATCGGAGCTGATATGATCGAAACTCGGTTTTTGGATAATCCTCAAAGGGGTTAGTACACGGAATATTGTTAAAAATCGAGTCGGACCATTTTGTGGGTATTTTTACATATTTTGTTCCTATGGGTTATTGGAATTCAACGAAATTTTATTTGACACAATTCAGACCTGAATCGGAGCTGATATAGTCAAAACTCGGTTTTTGGATAATCCTCAAAGGGGTTAGTACACGGGATATTGTTAAAAATCGAGTCGGACCATTTTAAAGATATTTTTACATATTTTGTTCCTATGGGTTATTGGAATTCAACGAAATTTTATTTGACACAATTCAGACCTAAATCGGAGCTGATATAGTCAAAACTCGGTTTTTGGATAATCCTCAAAGTGGTTAGTACACGGGATATTGTTAAAAATCGAGTCGGACCATTTTAAGGATATTTTTACATATTTTGTTCCTATGGGTTATTGAAATTCAACGAAATTTTATTTGACACAATTCAGACCTGAATCGGAGCTGATATAGTCAAAACTCGGTTTTTGGATAATCCTCAAAGGGGTTAGTACACGGGATATTGTTAAAAATTGAGTCGGACCATTTTAAAGATATTTTTACATATTTTGTTCCTATGGGTTATTGGAATTCAACGAAATTTTATTTGACACAATTCAGACCTAAATCGGAGCTGATATAGTCAAAACTCGGTTTTTGGATAATCCTCAAAGTGGTTAGTACACGGGATATTGTTAAAAATCGAGTCGGACCATTTTAAGGATATTTTTACATATTTTGTTCCTATGGGTTATTGGAATTCAACGAAATTTTATTTGACACAGTTCGGACCGGAATCGTAGCTGATATAGTCAAAACTCGGTTTTTGGATAATCCTCAAAGGGGTTAGTACACGGGATATTGTTAAAAATCGAGTCGGACCATTTTAAGGATATTTTTACATATTTTGTTCCTATGGGTTATTGGAATTCAACGAAATTTTATTTGACGTAGTTCGGACCGGAATCGTAGCTGATATGATCGAAACTCGGTTTTCGGAAAATTCTCAAAGGGGTTAGTACACGGGATATTGTTAAAAATCGGGTCGGAACATTTTGTGGATATTTTTAAATATTTTGTTCCTATGGGTTATTGGAATTCAACTAAATTTTATTTGACGCAATTCATACCTGAATCGGAGCTGATATGAACGAAACTCGGTTTTCGGATAATCCTCAAAGTGGTTAGTACACGGGATATTGTTAAAAATCGAGTCGGACCATTTTAAGGATATTTTTACATATTTTGTTCCTATGGGTTATTGGAATTCAACGAAATTTTATTTGACACAATTCAGACCTGAATCGGAGCTGATATAGTCAAAACTCGGTTTTTGGATAATCCTTAAAGGGGTTAGTACACGGGATATTGTTAAAAATCGAGTCGGACCATTTTGTGGATATTTTTACATATTTTGTTCCTATGGGTTATTGGAATTCAACAAAATTTTATTTGACGCCGTTCGGACCGGAATCGGAGATGATATGATCGAGACTCGGTTTTTGGATAATCCTCAAAGGGGTTAGTACACGGAATATTGTTAAAAATCGAGTCGGACCATTTTGTGGATATTTTTACATATTTTGTTCCTATGGGTTATTGGAATTCAACGAAATTTTATTTGACACAATTCAGACCTGAATCGGAGCTGATATAGTCAAAACTCGGTTTTTGGATAATCCTCAAAGGGGTTAGTACACGGGATATTGTTAAAAATCGAGTCGGAACATTTTAAAGATATTTTTACATATTTTGTTCCTATGGGTTATTGGAATTCAACGAAATTTTATTTGACACAATTCAGACCTAAATCGGAGCTGATATTGTCAAAACTCGGTTTTTGGATAATCCTCAAAGTGTTTAGTACACGGGATATTGTTAAAACTCGAGTCGGACCATTTTAAGGATATTTTTACATATTTTGTTCCTATGGGTTATTGGAATTCAACGATATTTTATTTGACACAATTCAGACCTGAATCGGAGCTGATATAGTCAAAACTCGGTTTTTGGATAATCCTCAAAGGGGTTAGTACACGGGATATTGTTAAAAATCGAGTCGGACCATTTTGTGGATATTTTTACATATCTTGTTCCTATGTGTTATTGGAATTCAACAAAATTTTATTTGACGCCGTTCGGACCGGAATCGGAGCTGATAAGATCGAAACTCGGATTTTGGATAATCCTCAAAGGGGCTAGTACACGGGATATTGTTAAAAATCGAGTCAGACCATTTTGTGGATATTTTTACATATTTTGTTCCTATGGGTTATTAGAATTCAACAAAATTTTATTTGACGCCGTTCGGACCGGAATCGGAGCTGATATGATCGAAACTCGGTTTTTGGATAATCCTCAAAGGGGTTAGTACACGGGATATTGTTAAAAATCGAGTCAGACCATTTTAAGGATATTTTTAAATATTTTGTTCCTATGGGTTATTGGAATTCAACGAAATTTTAATTACACAATTCAGACCTGTATCGGAGCTGATATAGTCAAAACTCGGTTTTCGGATAATCCTCAAAGTGGTTAGTACACGGGATATTGTTAAAACTCGAGTCGGACCATTTTAAGGATATTTTTACATATTTTGTTCCTATGGGTTATTGGAATTCAACGATATTTTATTTGACACAATTCAGACCTGAATCGGAGCTGATATAGTCAAAACTCGGTTTTTGGATAATCCTTAAAGGGGTTAGTACACGGGATATTGTTAAAAATCGAGTCGGACCATTTTGTGGATATTTTTACATATTTTGTTCCTATGGGTTATTGGAATTCAACAAAATTTTATTTGACGCCGTTCGGACCGGAATCGGAGCTGATATGATCGAAACTCAGTTTTTGGATAATCCTCAAAGGGGTTAGTACACGGAATATTGTTAAAAATCGAGTCGGACCATTTTGTGGATATTTTTACATATTTTGTTCCTATGGGTTATTGGAATTCAACGAAATTTTATTTGACACAATTCAGACCTGAATCGGAGCTGATATAGTCAAAACTCGGTTTTTGGATAATCCTCAAAGGGGTTAGTACACGGGATATTGTTAAAAATCGAGTCGGAACATTTTAAAGATATTTTTACATATTTTGTTCCTATGGGTTATTGGAATTCAACGAAATTTTATTTGACACAATTCAGACCTAAATCGGAGCTGATATTGTCAAAACTCGGTTTTTGGATAATCCTCAAAGTGTTTAGTACACGGGATATTGTTAAAACTCGAGTCGGACCATTTTAAGGATATTTTTACATATTTTGTTCCTATGGGTTATTGGAATTCAACGATATTTTATTTGACACAATTCAGACCTGAATCGGAGCTGATATAGTCAAAACTTGGTTTTTGGATAATCCTCAAAGGGGTTAGTACACGGGATATTGTTAAAAATCGAGTCGGACCATTTTGTGGATATTTTTACATATCTTGTTCCTATGTGTTATTGGAATTCAACAAAATTTTATTTGACGCCGTTCGGACCGGAATCGGAGCTGATAAGATCGAAACTCGGATTTTGGATAATCCTCAAAGGGGCTAGTACACGGGATATTGTTAAAAATCGAGTCAGACCATTTTGTGGATATTTTTACATATTTTGTTCCTATGGGTTATTGGAATTCAACAAAATTTTATTTGACGCCGTTCGGACCGGAATCGGAGCTGATATGATCGAAACTCGGTTTTTGGATAATCCTCAAAGGGGTTAGTACACGGGATATTGTTAAAAATCGAGTCAGACCATTTTAAGGATATTTTTAAATATTTTGTTCCTATGGGTTATTGGAATTCAACGAAATTTTAATTACACAATTCAGACCTGTATCGGAGCTGATATAGTCAAAACTCGGTTTTCGGATAATCCTCAAAGTGGTTAGTACACGGGATATTGTTAAAACTCGAGTCGGACCATTTTAAGGATATTTTTACATATTTTGTTCCTATGGGTTATTGGAATTCAACGATATTTTATTTGACACAATTCAGACCTGAATCGGAGCTGATATAGTCAAAACTCGGTTTTTGGATAATCCTTAAAGGGGTTAGTACACGGGATATTGTTAAAAATCGAGTCGGACCATTTTGTGGATATTTTTACATATTTTGTTCCTATGGGTTATTGGAATTCAACAAAATTTTATTTGACGCCGTTCGGACCGGAATCGGAGCTGATATGATCGAAACTCGGTTTTTGGATAATCCTCAAAGGGGTTAGTACACGGAATATTGTTAAAAATCGAGTCGGACCATTTTGTGGATATTTTTACATATTTTGTTCCTATGGGTTATTGGAATTCAACGAAATTTTATTTGACACAATTCAGACCTGAATCGGAGCTGATATAGTCAAAACTCGGTTTTTGGATAATCCTCAAAGGGGTTAGTACACGGGATATTGTTAAAAATTGAGTCGGAACATTTTAAAGATATTTTTACATATTTTGTTCCTATGGGTTATTGGAATTCAATGAAATTTTATTTGACACAATTCAGACCTGAATTGGAGCTGATATAGTCAAAACTCGGTTTTTGGATAATCCTCAAAGGGGTTAGTACACGGGATATTGTTAAAAATTGGGTCGGAACATTTTGTGGATATTTTTAAATATTTTGTTCCTATGGGTTATTGGAATTCAACTAAATTTTATTTGACGCAATTCATACCTGAATCGGAGCTAATATGAACGAAACTCGGTTTTCGGATAATCCTCAAAGTGGTTAGTACACGGGATATTGTTAAAAATCGAGTCGGACCATTTTAAGGATATTTTTACATATTTTGTTCCTATGGGTTATTGGAATTCAACGAAATTTTATTTGACACAATTCAGACCTGAATCGGAGCTGATATAGTCAAAACTCGGTTTTTGGATAATCCTTAAAGGGGTTAGTACACGGGATATTGTTAAAAATCGAGTCGGACCATTTTGTGGATATTTTTACATATTTTGTTCCTATGGGTTATTGGAATTCAACAAAATTTTATTTGACGCCGTTCGGACCGGAATCGGAGCTGATATGATCGAAACTCGGTTTTTGGATAATCCTCAAAGGGGTTAGTACACGGAATATTGTTAAAAATCGAGTCGGACCATTTTGTGGATATTTTTACATATTTTGTTCCTATGGGTTATTGGAATTCAACGAAATTTTATTTGACACAATTCAGACCTGAATCGGAGCTGATATAGTCAAAACTCGGTTTTTGGATAATCCTCAAAGGGGTTAGTACACGGGATATTGTTAAAAATCGAGTCGGACCATTTTGTGGATATTTTTACATATCTTGTTCCTATGTGTTATTGGAATTCAACAAAATTTTATTTGACGCCGTTCGGACCGGAATCGGAGCTGATAAGATCGAAACTCGGATTTTGGATAATCCTCAAAGGGGCTAGTACACGGGATATTGTTAAAAATCGAGTCAGACCATTTTGTGGATATTTTTACATATTTTGTTCCTATGGGTTATTGGAATTCAACAAAATTTTATTTGACGCCGTTCGGACCGGAATCGGAGCTGATATGATCGAAACTCGGTTTTTGGATAATCCTCAAAGGGGTTAGTACACGGGATATTGTTAAAAATCGAGTCAGACCATTTTAAGGATATTTTTAAATATTTTGTTCCTATGGGTTATTGGAATTCAACGAAATTTTAATTACACAATTCAGACCTGTATCGGAGCTGATATAGTCAAAACTCGGTTTTCGGATAATCCTCAAAGGGGTTAGTACACGGGATATTGTTAAAAATCGAGTCGGACCATTTTGTGGATATTTTTACAAAATTCACAAAATGGTCCGACTCGATTTTTAACAATATCCCGTGTACTAACCCCTTTGAGGATTATCCAAAAACCGAGTTTTGACTATATCAGCTCCGATTCAGGTCTGAATTGTGTCAAATAAAATATCGTTGAATTCCAATAACCCATAGGAACAAAATATGTAAAAATATCCTTACATATTTTGTTCGAAACTCGGATTTTGGATAATCCTCAAAGGGGTTATTTTTAAATATTTTGTTCCTATGGGTTATTGGAATTCAACGAAATTTTAATTACACAATTCAGACCTGTATCGGAGCTGATATAGTCAAAACTCGGTTTTCGGATAATCCTCAAAGTGGTTAGTACACGGGATATTGTTAAAACTCGAGTCGGACCATTTTAAGGATATTTTTACATATTTTGTTCCTATGGGTTATTGGAATTCAACGAAATTTTAATTACACAATTCAGACCTGTATCGGAGCTGATATAGTCAAAACTCGGTTTTCGGATAATCCTCAAAGTGGTTAGTACACGGGATATTGTTAAAACTCGAGTCGGACCATTTTAAGGATATTTTTACATATTTTGTTCCTATGGGTTATTGGAATTCAACGATATTTTATTTGACACAATTCAGACCTGAATCGGAGCTGATATAGTCAAAACTCGGTTTTTGGATAATCCTCAAAGGGGTTAGTACACGGGATATTGTTAAAAATCGAGTCGGACCATTTTGTGGATATTTTTACATATCTTGTTCCTATGTGTTATTGGAATTCAACAAAATTTTATTTGACGCCGTTCGGACCGGAATCGGAGCTGATAAGATCGAAACTCGGATTTTGGATAATCCTCAAAGGGGTTATTTTTAAATATTTTGTTCCTATGGGTTATTGGAATTCAACGAAATTTTAATTACACAATTCAGACCTGTATCGGAGCTGATATAGTCAAAACTCGGTTTTCGGATAATCCTCAAAGTGGTTAGTACACGGGATATTGTTAAAAATCGAGTCGGACCATTTTAAGGATATTTTTAAATATTTTGTTCCTATGGGTTATTGGAATTCAACGAAATTTTAATTACACAATTCAGACCTGTATCGGAGCTGATATAGTCAAAACTCGGTTTTCGGATAATCCTCAAAGTGGTTAGTACACGGGATATTGTTAAAACTCGAGTCGGACCATTTTAAGGATATTTTTACATATTTTGTTCCTATGGGTTATTGGAATTCAACGATATTTTATTTGACACAATTCAGACCTGAATCGGAGCTGATATAGTCAAAACTCGGTTTTTGGATAATCCTTAAAGGGGTTAGTACACGGGATATTGTTAAAAATCGAGTCGGACCATTTTGTGGATATTTTTACATATTTTGTTCCTATGGGTTATTGGAATTCAACAAAATTTTATTTGACGCCGTTCGGACCGGAATCGGAGCTGATATGATCGAAACTCGGTTTTTGGATAATCCTCAAAGGGGTTAGTACACGGAATATTGTTAAAAATCGAGTCGGACCATTTTGTGGATATTTTTACATATTTTGTTCCTATGGGTTATTGGAATTCAACGAAATTTTATTTGACACAATTCAGACCTGAATCGGAGCTGATATAGTCAAAACTCGGTTTTTGGATAATCCTCAAAGGGGTTAGTACACGGGATATTGTTAAAAATCGAGTCGGAACATTTTAAAGATATTTTTACATATTTTGTTCCTATGGGTTATTGGAATTCAACGAAATTTTATTTGACACAATTCAGACCTAAATCGGAGCTGATATTGTCAAAACTCGGTTTTTGGATAATCCTCAAAGTGTTTAGTACACGGGATATTGTTAAAACTCGAGTCGGACCATTTTAAGGATATTTTTACATATTTTGTTCCTATGGGTTATTGGAATTCAACGATATTTTATTTGACACAATTCAGACCTGAATCGGAGCTGATATAGTCAAAACTCGGTTTTTGGATAATCCTCAAAGGGGTTAGTACACGGGATATTGTTAAAAATCGAGTCGGACCATTTTGTGGATATTTTTACATATCTTGTTCCTATGTGTTATTGGAATTCAACAAAATTTTATTTGACGCCGTTCGGACCGGAATCGGAGCTGATAAGATCGAAACTCGGATTTTGGATAATCCTCAAAGGGGCTAGTACACGGGATATTGTTAAAAATCGAGTCAGACCATTTTGTGGATATTTTTACATATTTTGTTCCTATGGGTTATTGGAATTCAACAAAATTTTATTTGACGCCGTTCGGACCGGAATCGGAGCTGATATGATCGAAACTCGGTTTTTGGATAATCCTCAAAGGGGTTAGTACACGGGATATTGTTAAAAATCGAGTCAGACCATTTTAAGGATATTTTTAAATATTTTGTTCCTATGGGTTATTGGAATTCAACGAAATTTTAATTACACAATTCAGACCTGTATCGGAGCTGATATAGTCAAAACTCGGTTTTCGGATAATCCTCAAAGTGGTTAGTACACGGGATATTGTTAAAACTCGAGTCGGACCATTTTAAGGATATTTTTACATATTTTGTTCCTATGGGTTATTGGAATTCAACGATATTTTATTTGACACAATTCAGACCTGAATCGGAGCTGATATAGTCAAAACTCGGTTTTTGGATAATCCTTAAAGGGGTTAGTACACGGGATATTGTTAAAAATCGAGTCGGACCATTTTGTGGATATTTTTACATATTTTGTTCCTATGGGTTATTGGAATTCAACAAAATTTTATTTGACGCCGTTCGGACCGGAATCGGAGCTGATATGATCGAAACTCGGTTTTTGGATAATCCTCAAAGGGGTTAGTACACGGAATATTGTTAAAAATCGAGTCGGACCATTTTGTGGATATTTTTACATATTTTGTTCCTATGGGTTATTGGAATTCAACGAAATTTTATTTGACACAATTCAGACCTGAATCGGAGCTGATATAGTCAAAACTCGGTTTTTGGATAATCCTCAAAGGGGTTAGTACACGGGATATTGTTAAAAATTGAGTCGGAACATTTTAAAGATATTTTTACATATTTTGTTCCTATGGGTTATTGGAATTCAATGAAATTTTATTTGACACAATTCAGACCTGAATTGGAGCTGATATAGTCAAAACTCGGTTTTTGGATAATCCTCAAAGGGGTTAGTACACGGGATATTGTTAAAAATTGGGTCGGAACATTTTGTGGATATTTTTAAATATTTTGTTCCTATGGGTTATTGGAATTCAACTAAATTTTATTTGACGCAATTCATACCTGAATCGGAGCTAATATGAACGAAACTCGGTTTTCGGATAATCCTCAAAGTGGTTAGTACACGGGATATTGTTAAAAATCGAGTCGGACCATTTTAAGGATATTTTTACATATTTTGTTCCTATGGGTTATTGGAATTCAACGAAATTTTATTTGACACAATTCAGACCTGAATCGGAGCTGATATAGTCAAAACTCGGTTTTTGGATAATCCTTAAAGGGGTTAGTACACGGGATATTGTTAAAAATCGAGTCGGACCATTTTGTGGATATTTTTACATATTTTGTTCCTATGGGTTATTGGAATTCAACAAAATTTTATTTGACGCCGTTCGGACCGGAATCGGAGCTGATATGATCGAAACTCGGTTTTTGGATAATCCTCAAAGGGGTTAGTACACGGAATATTGTTAAAAATCGAGTCGGACCATTTTGTGGGTATTTTTACATATTTTGTTCCTATGGGTTATTGGAATTCAACGAAATTTTATTTGACACAATTCAGACCTGAATCGGAGCTGATATAGTCAAAACTCGGTTTTTGGATAATCCTCAAAGGGGTTAGTACACGGGATATTGTTAAAAATCGAGTCGGACCATTTTAAAGATATTTTTACATATTTTGTTCCTATGGGTTATTGGAATTCAACGAAATTTTATTTGACACAATTCAGACCTAAATCGGAGCTGATATAGTCAAAACTCGGTTTTTGGATAATCCTCAAAGTGGTTAGTACACGGGATATTGTTAAAAATCGAGTCGGACCATTTTAAGGATATTTTTACATATTTTGTTCCTATGGGTTATTGAAATTCAACGAAATTTTATTTGACACAATTCAGACCTGAATCGGAGCTGATATAGTCAAAACTCGGTTTTTGGATAATCCTCAAAGGGGTTAGTACACGGGATATTGTTAAAAATTGAGTCGGACCATTTTAAAGATATTTTTACATATTTTGTTCCTATGGGTTATTGGAATTCAACGAAATTTTATTTGACACAATTCAGACCTAAATCGGAGCTGATATAGTCAAAACTCGGTTTTTGGATAATCCTCAAAGTGGTTAGTACACGGGATATTGTTAAAAATCGAGTCGGACCATTTTAAGGATATTTTTACATATTTTGTTCCTATGGGTTATTGGAATTCAACGAAATTTTATTTGACACAGTTCGGACCGGAATCGTAGCTGATATAGTCAAAACTCGGTTTTTGGATAATCCTCAAAGGGGTTAGTACACGGGATATTGTTAAAATCGAGTCGGACCATTTTAAGGATATTTTTACATATTTTGTTCCTATGGGTTATTGGAATTCAACGAAATTTTATTTGACGTAGTTCGGACCGGAATCGTAGCTGATATGATCGAAACTCGGTTTTCGGAAAATTCTCAAAGGGGTTAGTACACGGGATATTGTTAAAAATCGGGTCGGAACATTTTGTGGATATTTTTAAATATTTTGTTCCTATGGGTTATTGGAATTCAACTAAATTTTATTTGACGCAATTCATACCTGAATCGGAGCTGATATGAACGAAACTCGGTTTTCGGATAATCCTCAAAGTGGTTAGTACACGGGATATTGTTAAAAATCGAGTCGGACCATTTTAAGGATATTTTTACATATTTTGTTCCTATGGGTTATTGGAATTCAACGAAATTTTATTTGACACAATTCAGACCTGAATCGGAGCTGATATAGTCAAAACTCGGTTTTTGGATAATCCTTAAAGGGGTTAGTACACGGGATATTGTTAAAAATCGAGTCGGACCATTTTGTGGATATTTTTACATATTTTGTTCCTATGGGTTATTGGAATTCAACAAAATTTTATTTGACGCCGTTCGGACCGGAATCGGAGCTGATATGATCGAAACTCGGTTTTTGGATAATCCTCAAAGGGGTTAGTACACGGAATATTGTTAAAAATCGAGTCGGACTATTTTGTGGATATTTTTACATATTTTGTTCCAATGGGTTATTGGAATTCAACGAAATTTTATTTGACAAAATTCAGACCTGAATCGGAGCTGATATAGTCAAAACTCGGTTTTTGGATAATCCTCAAAGGGGTTAGTACACGGGATATTGTTAAAAATTGAGTCGAAACATTTTAAAGATATTTTTACATATTTTGTTCCTATGGGTTATTGGAATTCAATGAAATTTTATTTGACACAATTCAGACCTGAATCGGAGCTGATATAGTCAAAACTCGGTTTTTGGATAATCCTCAAAGGGGTTAGTACACGGGATATTGTTAAAAATCGAGTCGGAACATTTTAAAGATATTTTTACATATTTTGTTCCTATGGGTTATTGGAATTCAACGAAATTTTATTTGACACAATTCAGACCTAAATCGGAGCTGATATTGTCAAAACTCGGTTTTTGGATAATCCTCAAAGTGGTTAGTACACGGGATATTGTTAAAACTCGAGTCGGACCATTTTAAGGATATTTTTACATATTTTGTTCCTATGGGTTATTGGAATTCAACGAAATTTTATTTGACACAATTCAGACCTGAATCGGAGCTGATATAGTCAAAACTCGGTTTTTGGATAATCCTCAAAGGGGTTAGTACACGGGATATTGTTAAAAATCGAGTCGGACCATTTTAAAGATATTTTTACATATTTTGTTCCTATGGGTTATTGGAATTCAACGAAATTTTATTTGACACAATTCAGACCTAAATCGGAGCTGATATAGTCAAAACTCGGTTTTTGGATAATCCTCAAAGTGGTTAGTACACGGGATATTGTTAAAAATCGAGTCGGACCATTTTAAGGATATTTTTACATATTTTGTTCCTATGGGTTATTGGAATTCAACGAAATTTTATTTGACACAGTTCGGACCGGAATCGTAGCTGATATAGTCAAAACTCGGTTTTTGGATAATCCTCAAAGGGGTTAGTACACGGGATATTGTTAAAAATCGAGTCGGACCATTTTAAGGATATTTTTACATATTTTGTTCCTATGGGTTATTGGAATTCAACGAAATTTTATTTGACGTAGTTCGGACCGGAATCGTAGCTGATATGATCGAAACTCGGTTTTCGGAAAATTCTCAAAGGGGTTAGTACACGGGATATTGTTAAAAATCGGGTCGGAACATTTTGTGGATATTTTTAAATATTTTGTTCCTATGGGTTATTGGAATTCAACTAAATTTTATTTGACGCAATTCATACCTGAATCGGAGCTGATATGAACGAAACTCGGTTTTCGGATAATCCTCAAAGTGGTTAGTACACGGGATATTGTTAAAAATCGAGTCGGACCATTTTAAGGATATTTTTACATATTTTGTTCCTATGGGTTATTGGAATTCAACGAAATTTTATTTGACACAATTCAGACCTGAATCGGAGCTGATATAGTCAAAACTCGGTTTTTGGATAATCCTTAAAGGGGTTAGTACACGGGATATTGTTAAAAATCGAGTCGGACCATTTTGTGGATATTTTTACATATTTTGTTCCTATGGGTTATTGGAATTCAACAAAATTTTATTTGACGCCGTTCGGACCGGAATCGGAGCTGATATGATCGAAACTCGGTTTTTGGATAATCCTCAAAGGGGTTAGTACACGGAATATTGTTAAAAATCGAGTCGGACCATTTTGTGGATATTTTTACATATTTTGTTCCTATGGGTTATTGGAATTCAACGAAATTTTATTTGACACAATTCAGACCTGAATCGGAGCTGATATAGTCAAAACTCGGTTTTTGGATAATCCTCAAAGGGGTTAGTACACGGGATATTGTTAAAAATCGAGTCGGAACATTTTAAAGATATTTTTACATATTTTGTTCCTATGGGTTATTGGAATTCAACGAAATTTTATTTGACACAATTCAGACCTAAATCGGAGCTGATATTGTCAAAACTCGGTTTTTGGATAATCCTCAAAGTGTTTAGTACACGGGATATTGTTAAAACTCGAGTCGGACCATTTTAAGGATATTTTTACATATTTTTTTCCTATGGGTTATTGGAATTCAACGATATTTTATTTGACACAATTCAGACCTGAATCGGAGCTGATATAGTCAAAACTCGGTTTTTGGATAATCCTCAAAGGGGTTAGTACACGGGATATTGTTAAAAATCGAGTCGGACCATTTTGTGGATATTTTTACATATCTTGTTCCTATGTGTTATTGGAATTCAACAAAATTTTATTTGACGCCGTTCGGACCGGAATCGGAGCTGATAAGATCGAAACTCGGTTTTTGGATAATCCTCAAAGGGGCTAGTACACGGGATATTGTTAAAAATCGAGTCAGACCATTTTGTGGATATTTTTACATATTTTGTTCCTATGGGTTATTGGAATTCAACAAAATTTTATTTGACGCCGTTCGGACCGGAATCGGAGCTGATATGATCGAAACTCGGTTTTTGGATAATCCTCAAAGGGGTTAGTACACGGGATATTGTTAAAAATCGAGTCAGACCATTTTAAGGATATTTTTAAATATTTTGTTCCTATGGGTTATTGGAATTCAACGAAATTTTAATTACACAATTCAGACCTGTATCGGAGCTGATATAGTCAAAACTCGGTTTTCGGATAATCCTCAAAGTGGTTAGTACACGGGATATTGTTAAAACTCGAGTCGGACCATTTTAAGGATATTTTTACATATTTTGTTCCTATGGGTTATTGGAATTCAACGATATTTTATTTGACACAATTCAGACCTGAATCGGAGCTGATATAGTCAAAACTCGGTTTTTGGATAATCCTTAAAGGGGTTAGTACACGGGATATTGTTAAAAATCGAGTCGGACCATTTTGTGGATATTTTTACATATTTTGTTCCTATGGGTTATTGGAATTCAACAAAATTTTATTTGACGCCGTTCGGACCGGAATCGGAGCTGATATGATCGAAACTCGGTTTTTGGATAATCCTCAAAGGGGTTAGTACACGGAATATTGTTAAAAATCGAGTCGGACCATTTTGTGGATATTTTTACATATTTTGTTCCTATGGGTTATTGGAATTCAACGAAATTTTATTTGACACAATTCAGACCTGAATCGGAGCTGATATAGTCAAAACTCGGTTTTTGGATAATCCTCAAAGGGGTTAGTACACGGGATATTGTTAAAAATTGAGTCGGAACATTTTAAAGATATTTTTACATATTTTGTTCCTATGGGTTATTGGAATTCAATGAAATTTTATTTGACACAATTCAGACCTGAATCGGAGCTGATATAGTCAAAACTCGTTTTTGGATAATCCTCAAAGGGGTTAGTACACGGGATATTGTTAAAAATTGGGTCGGAACATTTTGTGGATATTTTTAAATATTTTGTTCCTATGGGTTATTGGAATTCAACTAAATTTTATTTGACGCAATTCATACCTGAATCGGAGCTAATATGAACGAAACTCGGTTTTCGGATAATCCTCAAAGTGGTTAGTACACGGGATATTGTTAAAAATCGAGTCGGACCATTTTAAGGATATTTTTACATATTTTGTTCCTATGGGTTATTGGAATTCAACGAAATTTTATTTGACACAATTCAGACCTGAATCGGAGCTGATATAGTCAAAACTCGGTTTTTGGATAATCCTCAAAGGGGTTAGTACACGGGATATTGTTAAAAATCGAGTCGGACCATTTTAAAGATATTTTTACATATTTTGTTCCTATGGGTTATTGGAATTCAACGAAATTTTATTTGACACAATTCAGACCTAAATCGGAGCTGATATAGTCAAAACTCGGTTTTTGGATAATCCTCAAAGTGGTTAGTACACGGGATATTGTTAAAAATCGAGTCGGACCATTTTAAGGATATTTTTACATATTTTGTTCCTATGGGTTATTGGAATTCAACGAAATTTTATTTGACACAGTTCGGACCGGAATCGTAGCTGATATAGTCAAAACTCGGTTTTTGGATAATCCTCAAAGGGGTTAGTACACGGGATATTGTTAAAAATCGAGTCGGACCATTTTAAGGATATTTTTACATATTTTGTTCCTATGGGTTATTGGAATTCAACGAAATTTTATTTGACGTAGTTCGGACCGGAATCGTAGCTGATATGATCGAAACTCGGTTTTCGGAAAATTCTCAAAGGGGTTAGTACACGGGATATTGTTAAAAATCGGGTCGGAACATTTTGTGGATATTTTTAAATATTTTGTTCCTATGGGTTATTGGAATTCAACTAAATTTTATTTGACGCAATTCATACCTGAATCGGAGCTGATATGAACGAAACTCGGTTTTCGGATAATCCTCAAAGTGGTTAGTACACGGGATATTGTTAAAAATCGAGTCGGACCATTTTAAGGATATTTTTACATATTTTGTTCCTATGGGTTATTGGAATTCAACGAAATTTTATTTGACACAATTCAGACCTGAATCGGAGCTGATATAGTCAAAACTCGGTTTTTGGATAATCCTTAAAGGGGTTAGTACACGGGATATTGTTAAAAATCGAGTCGGACCATTTTGTGGATATTTTTACATATTTTGTTCCTATGGGTTATTGGAATTCAACAAAATTTTATTTGACGCCGTTCGGACCGGAATCGGAGCTGATATGATCGAAACTCGGTTTTTGGATAATCCTCAAAGGGGTTAGTACACGGAATATTGTTAAAAATCGAGTCGGACCATTTTGTGGATATTTTTACATATTTTGTTCCTATGGGTTATTGGAATTCAACGAAATTTTATTTGACACAATTCAGACCTGAATCGGAGCTGATATAGTCAAAACTCGGTTTTTGGATAATCCTCAAAGGGGTTAGTACACGGGATATTGTTAAAAATCGAGTCGGAACATTTTAAAGATATTTTTACATATTTTGTTCCTATGGGTTATTGGAATTCAACGAAATTTTATTTGACACAATTCAGACCTAAATCGGAGCTGATATTGTCAAAACTCGGTTTTTGGATAATCCTCAAAGTGTTTAGTACACGGGATATTGTTAAAACTCGAGTCGGACCATTTTAAGGATATTTTTACATATTTTTTTCCTATGGGTTATTGGAATTCAACGATATTTTATTTGACACAATTCAGACCTGAATCGGAGCTGATATAGTCAAAACTCGGTTTTTGGATAATCCTCAAAGGGGTTAGTACACGGGATATTGTTAAAAATCGAGTCGGACCATTTTGTGGATATTTTTACATATCTTGTTCCTATGTGTTATTGGAATTCAACAAAATTTTATTTGACGCCGTTCGGACCGGAATCGGAGCTGATAAGATCGAAACTCGGTTTTTGGATAATCCTCAAAGGGGCTAGTACACGGGATATTGTTAAAAATCGAGTCAGACCATTTTGTGGATATTTTTACATATTTTGTTCCTATGGGTTATTGGAATTCAACAAAATTTTATTTGACGCCGTTCGGACCGGAATCGGAGCTGATATGATCGAAACTCGGTTTTTGGATAATCCTCAAAGGGGTTAGTACACGGGATATTGTTAAAAATCGAGTCAGACCATTTTAAGGATATTTTTAAATATTTTGTTCCTATGGGTTATTGGAATTCAACGAAATTTTAATTACACAATTCAGACCTGTATCGGAGCTGATATAGTCAAAACTCGGTTTTCGGATAATCCTCAAAGTGGTTAGTACACGGGATATTGTTAAAACTCGAGTCGGACCATTTTAAGGATATTTTTACATATTTTGTTCCTATGGGTTATTGGAATTCAACGATATTTTATTTGACACAATTCAGACCTGAATCGGAGCTGATATAGTCAAAACTCGGTTTTTGGATAATCCTTAAAGGGGTTAGTACACGGGATATTGTTAAAAATCGAGTCGGACCATTTTGTGGATATTTTTACATATTTTGTTCCTATGGGTTATTGGAATTCAACAAAATTTTATTTGACGCCGTTCGGACCGGAATCGGAGCTGATATGATCGAAACTCGGTTTTTGGATAATCCTCAAAGGGGTTAGTACACGGAATATTGTTAAAAATCGAGTCGGACCATTTTGTGGATATTTTTACATATTTTGTTCCTATGGGTTATTGGAATTCAACGAAATTTTATTTGACACAATTCAGACCTGAATCGGAGCTGATATAGTCAAAACTCGGTTTTTGGATAATCCTCAAAGGGGTTAGTACACGGGATATTGTTAAAAATTGAGTCGGAACATTTTAAAGATATTTTTACATATTTTGTTCCTATGGGTTATTGGAATTCAATGAAATTTTATTTGACACAATTCAGACCTGAATCGGAGCTGATATAGTCAAAACTCGTTTTTGGATAATCCTCAAAGGGGTTAGTACACGGGATATTGTTAAAAATTGGGTCGGAACATTTTGTGGATATTTTTAAATATTTTGTTCCTATGGGTTATTGGAATTCAACTAAATTTTATTTGACGCAATTCATACCTGAATCGGAGCTAATATGAACGAAACTCGGTTTTCGGATAATCCTCAAAGTGGTTAGTACACGGGATATTGTTAAAAATCGAGTCGGACCATTTTAAGGATATTTTTACATATTTTGTTCCTATGGGTTATTGGAATTCAACGAAATTTTATTTGACACAATTCAGACCTGAATCGGAGCTGATATAGTCAAAACTCGGTTTTTGGATAATCCTCAAAGGGGTTAGTACACGGGATATTGTTAAAAATCGAGTCGGACCATTTTAAAGATATTTTTACATATTTTGTTCCTATGGGTTATTGGAATTCAACGAAATTTTATTTGACACAATTCAGACCTAAATCGGAGCTGATATAGTCAAAACTCGGTTTTTGGATAATCCTCAAAGTGGTTAGTACACGGGATATTGTTAAAAATCGAGTCGGACCATTTTAAGGATATTTTTACATATTTTGTTCCTATGGGTTATTGGAATTCAACGAAATTTTATTTGACACAGTTCGGACCGGAATCGTAGCTGATATAGTCAAAACTCGGTTTTTGGATAATCCTCAAAGGGGTTAGTACACGGGATATTGTTAAAAATCGAGTCGGACCATTTTAAGGATATTTTTACATATTTTGTTCCTATGGGTTATTGGAATTCAACGAAATTTTATTTGACGTAGTTCGGACCGGAATCGTAGCTGATATGATCGAAACTCGGTTTTCGGAAAATTCTCAAAGGGGTTAGTACACGGGATATTGTTAAAAATCGGGTCGGAACATTTTGTGGATATTTTTAAATATTTTGTTCCTATGGGTTATTGGAATTCAACTAAATTTTATTTGACGCAATTCATACCTGAATCGGAGCTGATATGAACGAAACTCGGTTTTCGGATAATCCTCAAAGTGGTTAGTACACGGGATATTGTTAAAAATCGAGTCGGACCATTTTAAGGATATTTTTACATATTTTGTTCCTATGGGTTATTGGAATTCAACGAAATTTTATTTGACACAATTCAGACCTGAATCGGAGCTGATATAGTCAAAACTCGGTTTTCGGATAATCCTCAAAGTGGTTAGTACACGGGATATTGTTAAAACTCGAGTCGGACCATTTTAAGGATATTTTTACATATTTTGTTCCTATGGGTTATTGGAATTCAACGATATTTTATTTGACACAATTCAGACCTGAATCGGAGCTGATATAGTCAAAACTCGGTTTTTGGATAATCCTTAAAGGGGTTAGTACACGGGATATTGTTAAAAATCGAGTCGGACCATTTTGTGGATATTTTTACATATTTTGTTCCTATGGGTTATTGGAATTCAACAAAATTTTATTTGACGCCGTTCGGACCGGAATCGGAGCTGATATGATCGAAACTCGGTTTTTGGATAATCCTCAAAGGGGTTAGTACACGGAATATTGTTAAAAATCGAGTCGGACCATTTTGTGGATATTTTTACATATTTTGTTCCTATGGGTTATTGGAATTCAACGAAATTTTATTTGACACAATTCAGACCTGAATCGGAGCTGATATAGTCAAAACTCGGTTTTTGGATAATCCTCAAAGGGGTTAGTACACGGGATATTGTTAAAAATTGAGTCGGAACATTTTAAAGATATTTTTACATATTTTGTTCCTATGGGTTATTGGAATTCAATGAAATTTTATTTGACACAATTCAGACCTGAATCGGAGCTGATATAGTCAAAACTCGTTTTTGGATAATCCTCAAAGGGGTTAGTACACGGGATATTGTTAAAAATTGGGTCGGAACATTTTGTGGATATTTTTAAATATTTTGTTCCTATGGGTTATTGGAATTCAACTAAATTTTATTTGACGCAATTCATACCTGAATCGGAGCTAATATGAACGAAACTCGGTTTTCGGATAATCCTCAAAGTGGTTAGTACACGGGATATTGTTAAAAATCGAGTCGGACCATTTTAAGGATATTTTTACATATTTTGTTCCTATGGGTTATTGGAATTCAACGAAATTTTATTTGACACAATTCAGACCTGAATCGGAGCTGATATAGTCAAAACTCGGTTTTTGGATAATCCTCAAAGGGGTTAGTACACGGGATATTGTTAAAAATCGAGTCGGACCATTTTAAAGATATTTTTACATATTTTGTTCCTATGGGTTATTGGAATTCAACGAAATTTTATTTGACACAATTCAGACCTAAATCGGAGCTGATATAGTCAAAACTCGGTTTTTGGATAATCCTCAAAGTGGTTAGTACACGGGATATTGTTAAAAATCGAGTCGGACCATTTTAAGGATATTTTTACATATTTTGTTCCTATGGGTTATTGGAATTCAACGAAATTTTATTTGACACAGTTCGGACCGGAATCGTAGCTGATATAGTCAAAACTCGGTTTTTGGATAATCCTCAAAGGGGTTAGTACACGGGATATTGTTAAAAATCGAGTCGGACCATTTTAAGGATATTTTTACATATTTTGTTCCTATGGGTTATTGGAATTCAACGAAATTTTATTTGACGTAGTTCGGACCGGAATCGTAGCTGATATGATCGAAACTCGGTTTTCGGAAAATTCTCAAAGGGGTTAGTACACGGGATATTGTTAAAAATCGGGTCGGAACATTTTGTGGATATTTTTAAATATTTTGTTCCTATGGGTTATTGGAATTCAACTAAATTTTATTTGACGCAATTCATACCTGAATCGGAGCTGATATGAACGAAACTCGGTTTTCGGATAATCCTCAAAGTGGTTAGTACACGGGATATTGTTAAAAATCGAGTCGGACCATTTTAAGGATATTTTTACATATTTTGTTCCTATGGGTTATTGGAATTCAACGAAATTTTATTTGACACAATTCAGACCTGAATCGGAGCTGATATAGTCAAAACTCGGTTTTTGGATAATCCTTAAAGGGGTTAGTACACGGGATATTGTTAAAAATCGAGTCGGACCATTTTGTGGATATTTTTACATATTTTGTTCCTATGGGTTATTGGAATTCAACAAAATTTTATTTGACGCCGTTCGGACCGGAATCGGAGCTGATATGATCGAAACTCGGTTTTTGGATAATCCTCAAAGGGGTTAGTACACGGAATATTGTTAAAAATCGAGTCGGACCATTTTGTGGATATTTTTACATATTTTGTTCCTATGGGTTATTGGAATTCAACGAAATTTTATTTGACACAATTCAGACCTGAATCGGAGCTGATATAGTCAAAACTCGGTTTTTGGATAATCCTCAAAGGGGTTAGTACACGGGATATTGTTAAAAATCGAGTCGGAACATTTTAAAGATATTTTTACATATTTTGTTCCTATGGGTTATTGGAATTCAACGAAATTTTATTTGACACAATTCAGACCTAAATCGGAGCTGATATTGTCAAAACTCGGTTTTTGGATAATCCTCAAAGTGTTTAGTACACGGGATATTGTTAAAACTCGAGTCGGACCATTTTAAGGATATTTTTACATATTTTTTTCCTATGGGTTATTGGAATTCAACGATATTTTATTTGACACAATTCAGACCTGAATCGGAGCTGATATAGTCAAAACTCGGTTTTTGGATAATCCTCAAAGGGGTTAGTACACGGGATATTGTTAAAAATCGAGTCGGACCATTTTGTGGATATTTTTACATATCTTGTTCCTATGTGTTATTGGAATTCAACAAAATTTTATTTGACGCCGTTCGGACCGGAATCGGAGCTGATAAGATCGAAACTCGGTTTTTGGATAATCCTCAAAGGGGCTAGTACACGGGATATTGTTAAAAATCGAGTCAGACCATTTTGTGGATATTTTTACATATTTTGTTCCTATGGGTTATTGGAATTCAACAAAATTTTATTTGACGCCGTTCGGACCGGAATCGGAGCTGATATGATCGAAACTCGGTTTTTGGATAATCCTCAAAGGGGTTAGTACACGGGATATTGTTAAAAATCGAGTCAGACCATTTTAAGGATATTTTTAAATATTTTGTTCCTATGGGTTATTGGAATTCAACGAAATTTTAATTACACAATTCAGACCTGTATCGGAGCTGATATAGTCAAAACTCGGTTTTCGGATAATCCTCAAAGTGGTTAGTACACGGGATATTGTTAAAACTCGAGTCGGACCATTTTAAGGATATTTTTACATATTTTGTTCCTATGGGTTATTGGAATTCAACGATATTTTATTTGACACAATTCAGACCTGAATCGGAGCTGATATAGTCAAAACTCGGTTTTTGGATAATCCTTAAAGGGGTTAGTACACGGGATATTGTTAAAAATCGAGTCGGACCATTTTGTGGATATTTTTACATATTTTGTTCCTATGGGTTATTGGAATTCAACAAAATTTTATTTGACGCCGTTCGGACCGGAATCGGAGCTGATATGATCGAAACTCGGTTTTTGGATAATCCTCAAAGGGGTTAGTACACGGAATATTGTTAAAAATCGAGTCGGACCATTTTGTGGATATTTTTACATATTTTGTTCCTATGGGTTATTGGAATTCAACGAAATTTTATTTGACACAATTCAGACCTGAATCGGAGCTGATATAGTCAAAACTCGGTTTTTGGATAATCCTCAAAGGGGTTAGTACACGGGATATTGTTAAAAATTGAGTCGGAACATTTTAAAGATATTTTTACATATTTTGTTCCTATGGGTTATTGGAATTCAATGAAATTTTATTTGACACAATTCAGACCTGAATCGGAGCTGATATAGTCAAAACTCGTTTTTGGATAATCCTCAAAGGGGTTAGTACACGGGATATTGTTAAAAATTGGGTCGGAACATTTTGTGGATATTTTTAAATATTTTGTTCCTATGGGTTATTGGAATTCAACTAAATTTTATTTGACGCAATTCATACCTGAATCGGAGCTAATATGAACGAAACTCGGTTTTCGGATAATCCTCAAAGTGGTTAGTACACGGGATATTGTTAAAAATCGAGTCGGACCATTTTAAGGATATTTTTACATATTTTGTTCCTATGGGTTATTGGAATTCAACGAAATTTTATTTGACACAATTCAGACCTGAATCGGAGCTGATATAGTCAAAACTCGGTTTTTGGATAATCCTCAAAGGGGTTAGTACACGGGATATTGTTAAAAATCGAGTCGGACCATTTTAAAGATATTTTTACATATTTTGTTCCTATGGGTTATTGGAATTCAACGAAATTTTATTTGACACAATTCAGACCTAAATCGGAGCTGATATAGTCAAAACTCGGTTTTTGGATAATCCTCAAAGTGGTTAGTACACGGGATATTGTTAAAAATCGAGTCGGACCATTTTAAGGATATTTTTACATATTTTGTTCCTATGGGTTATTGGAATTCAACGAAATTTTATTTGACACAGTTCGGACCGGAATCGTAGCTGATATAGTCAAAACTCGGTTTTTGGATAATCCTCAAAGGGGTTAGTACACGGGATATTGTTAAAAATCGAGTCGGACCATTTTAAGGATATTTTTACATATTTTGTTCCTATGGGTTATTGGAATTCAACGAAATTTTATTTGACGTAGTTCGGACCGGAATCGTAGCTGATATGATCGAAACTCGGTTTTCGGAAAATTCTCAAAGGGGTTAGTACACGGGATATTGTTAAAAATCGGGTCGGAACATTTTGTGGATATTTTTAAATATTTTGTTCCTATGGGTTATTGGAATTCAACTAAATTTTATTTGACGCAATTCATACCTGAATCGGAGCTGATATGAACGAAACTCGGTTTTCGGATAATCCTCAAAGTGGTTAGTACACGGGATATTGTTAAAAATCGAGTCGGACCATTTTAAGGATATTTTTACATATTTTGTTCCTATGGGTTATTGGAATTCAACGAAATTTTATTTGACACAATTCAGACCTGAATCGGAGCTGATATAGTCAAAACTCGGTTTTTGGATAATCCTTAAAGGGGTTAGTACACGGGATATTGTTAAAAATCGAGTCGGACCATTTTGTGGATATTTTTACATATTTTGTTCCTATGGGTTATTGGAATTCAACAAAATTTTATTTGACACAATTCAGACCTGAATCGGAGCTGATATAGTCAAAACTCGGTTTTTGGATAATCCTCAAAGGGGTTAGTACACGGGATATTGTTAAAAATCGAGTCGGAACATTTTAAAGATATTTTTACATATTTTGTTCCTATGGGTTATTGGAATTCAACGAAATTTTATTTGACACAATTCAGACCTAAATCGGAGCTGATATTGTCAAAACTCGGTTTTTGGATAATCCTCAAAGTGTTTAGTACACGGGATATTGTTAAAACTCGAGTCGGACCATTTTAAGGATATTTTTACATATTTTTTTCCTATGGGTTATTGGAATTCAACTATATTTTATTTGACACAATTCAGACCTGAATCGGAGCTGATATAGTCAAAACTCGGTTTTTGGATAATCCTCAAAGGGGTTAGTACACGGGATATTGTTAAAAATCGAGTCGGACCATTTTGTGGATATTTTTACATATCTTGTTCCTATGTGTTATTGGAATTCAACAAAATTTTATTTGACGCCGTTCGGACCGGAATCGGAGCTGATAAGATCGAAACTCGGTTTTTGGATAATCCTCAAAGGGGCTAGTACACGGGATATTGTTAAAAATCGAGTCAGACCATTTTGTGGATATTTTTACATATTTTGTTCCTATGGGTTATTGGAATTCAACAAAATTTTATTTGACGCCGTTCGGACCGGAATCGGAGCTGATATGATCGAAACTCGGTTTTTGGATAATCCTCAAAGGGGTTAGTACACGGGATATTGTTAAAAATCGAGTCAGACCATTTTAAGGATATTTTTAAATATTTTGTTCCTATGGGTTATTGGAATTCAACGAAATTTTAATTACACAATTCAGACCTGTATCGGAGCTGATATAGTCAAAACTCGGTTTTCGGATAATCCTCAAAGTGGTTAGTACACGGGATATTGTTAAAACTCGAGTCGGACCATTTTAAGGATATTTTTACATATTTTGTTCCTATGGGTTATTGGAATTCAACGATATTTTATTTGACACAATTCAGACCTGAATCGGAGCTGATATAGTCAAAACTCGGTTTTTGGATAATCCTTAAAGGGGTTAGTACACGGGATATTGTTAAAAATCGAGTCGGACCATTTTGTGGATATTTTTACATATTTTGTTCCTATGGGTTATTGGAATTCAACAAAATTTTATTTGACGCCGTTCGGACCGGAATCGGAGCTGATATGATCGAAACTCGGTTTTTGGATAATCCTCAAAGGGGTTAGTACACGGAATATTGTTAAAAATCGAGTCGGACCATTTTGTGGATATTTTTACATATTTTGTTCCTATGGGTTATTGGAATTCAACGAAATTTTATTTGACACAATTCAGACCTGAATCGGAGCTGATATAGTCAAAACTCGGTTTTTGGATAATCCTCAAAGGGGTTAGTACACGGGATATTGTTAAAAATTGAGTCGGAACATTTTAAAGATATTTTTACATATTTTGTTCCTATGGGTTATTGGAATTCAATGAAATTTTATTTGACACAATTCAGACCTGAATCGGAGCTGATATAGTCAAAACTCGTTTTTGGATAATCCTCAAAGGGGTTAGTACACGGGATATTGTTAAAAATTGGGTCGGAACATTTTGTGGATATTTTTAAATATTTTGTTCCTATGGGTTATTGGAATTCAACTAAATTTTATTTGACGCAATTCATACCTGAATCGGAGCTAATATGAACGAAACTCGGTTTTCGGATAATCCTCAAAGTGGTTAGTACACGGGATATTGTTAAAAATCGAGTCGGACCATTTTAAGGATATTTTTACATATTTTGTTCCTATGGGTTATTGGAATTCAACGAAATTTTATTTGACACAATTCAGACCTGAATCGGAGCTGATATAGTCAAAACTCGGTTTTTGGATAATCCTTAAAGGGGTTAGTACACGGGATATTGTTAAAAATCGAGTCGGACCATTTTGTGGATATTTTTACATATTTTGTTCCTATGGGTTATTGGAATTCAACAAAATTTTATTTGACGCCGTTCGGACCGGAATCGGAGCTGATAAGATCGAAACTCGGTTTTTGGATAATCCTCAAAGGGGCTAGTACACGGGATATTGTTAAAAATCGAGTCAGACCATTTTGTGGATATTTTTACATATTTTGTTCCTATGGGTTATTGGAATTCAACAAAATTTTATTTGACGCCGTTCGGACCGGAATCGGAGCTGATATGATCGAAACTCGGTTTTTGGATAATCCTCAAAGGGGTTAGTACACGGAATATTGTTAAAAATCGAGTCGGACCATTTTGTGGATATTTTTACATATTTTGTTCCTATGGGTTATTGGAATTCAACGAAATTTTATTTGACACAATTCAGACCTGAATCGGAGCTGATATAGTCAAAACTCGGTTTTTGGATAATCCTCAAAGGGGTTAGTACACGGGATATTGTTAAAAATCGAGTCGGAACATTTTAAAGATATTTTTACATATTTTGTTCCTATGGGTTATTGGAATTCAACGAAATTTTATTTGACACAATTCAGACCTAAATCGGAGCTGATATTGTCAAAACTCGGTTTTTGGATAATCCTCAAAGTGTTTAGTACACGGGATATTGTTAAAACTCGAGTCGGACCATTTTAAGGATATTTTTACATATTTTTTTCCTATGGGTTATTGGAATTCAACGATATTTTATTTGACACAATTCAGACCTGAATCGGAGCTGATATAGTCAAAACTCGGTTTTTGGATAATCCTCAAAGGGGTTAGTACACGGGATATTGTTAAAAATCGAGTCGGACCATTTTGTGGATATTTTTACATATCTTGTTCCTATGTGTTATTGGAATTCAACAAAATTTTATTTGACGCCGTTCGGACCGGAATCGGAGCTGATAAGATCGAAACTCGGTTTTTGGATAATCCTCAAAGGGGCTAGTACACGGGATATTGTTAAAAATCGAGTCAGACCATTTTGTGGATATTTTTACATATTTTGTTCCTATGGGTTATTGGAATTCAACAAAATTTTATTTGACGCCGTTCGGACCGGAATCGGAGCTGATATGATCGAAACTCGGTTTTTGGATAATCCTCAAAGGGGTTAGTACACGGGATATTGTTAAAAATCGAGTCAGACCATTTTAAGGATATTTTTAAATATTTTGTTCCTATGGGTTATTGGAATTCAACGAAATTTTAATTACACAATTCAGACCTGTATCGGAGCTGATATAGTCAAAACTCGGTTTTCGGATAATCCTCAAAGTGGTTAGTACACGGGATATTGTTAAAACTCGAGTCGGACCATTTTAAGGATATTTTTACATATTTTGTTCCTATGGGTTATTGGAATTCAACGATATTTTATTTGACACAATTCAGACCTGAATCGGAGCTGATATAGTCAAAACTCGGTTTTTGGATAATCCTTAAAGGGGTTAGTACACGGGATATTGTTAAAAATCGAGTCGGACCATTTTGTGGATATTTTTACATATTTTGTTCCTATGGGTTATTGGAATTCAACAAAATTTTATTTGACGCCGTTCGGACCGGAATCGGAGCTGATATGATCGAAACTCGGTTTTTGGATAATCCTCAAAGGGGTTAGTACACGGAATATTGTTAAAAATCGAGTCGGACCATTTTGTGGATATTTTTACATATTTTGTTCCTATGGGTTATTGGAATTCAACGAAATTTTATTTGACACAATTCAGACCTGAATCGGAGCTGATATAGTCAAAACTCGGTTTTTGGATAATCCTCAAAGGGGTTAGTACACGGGATATTGTTAAAAATTGAGTCGGAACATTTTAAAGATATTTTTACATATTTTGTTCCTATGGGTTATTGGAATTCAATGAAATTTTATTTGACACAATTCAGACCTGAATCGGAGCTGATATAGTCAAAACTCGTTTTTGGATAATCCTCAAAGGGGTTAGTACACGGGATATTGTTAAAAATTGGGTCGGAACATTTTGTGGATATTTTTAAATATTTTGTTCCTATGGGTTATTGGAATTCAACTAAATTTTATTTGACGCAATTCATACCTGAATCGGAGCTAATATGAACGAAACTCGGTTTTCGGATAATCCTCAAAGTGGTTAGTACACGGGATATTGTTAAAAATCGAGTCGGACCATTTTAAGGATATTTTTACATATTTTGTTCCTATGGGTTATTGGAATTCAACGAAATTTTATTTGACACAATTCAGACCTGAATCGGAGCTGATATAGTCAAAACTCGGTTTTTGGATAATCCTTAAAGGGGTTAGTACACGGGATATTGTTAAAAATCGAGTCGGACCATTTTGTGGATATTTTTACATATTTTGTTCCTATGGGTTATTGGAATTCAACAAAATTTTATTTGACGCCGTTCGGACCGGAATCGGAGCTGATAAGATCGAAACTCGGTTTTTGGATAATCCTCAAAGGGGCTAGTACACGGGATATTGTTAAAAATCGAGTCAGACCATTTTGTGGATATTTTTACATATTTTGTTCCTATGGGTTATTGGAATTCAACAAAATTTTATTTGACGCCGTTCGGACCGGAATCGGAGCTGATATGATCGAAACTCGGTTTTTGGATAATCCTCAAAGGGGTTAGTACACGGGATATTGTTAAAAATCGAGTCAGACCATTTTAAGGATATTTTTAAATATTTTGTTCCTATGGGTTATTGGAATTCAACGAAATTTTAATTACACAATTCAGACCTGTATCGGAGCTGATATAGTCAAAACTCGGTTTTCGGATAATCCTCAAAGTGGTTAGTACACGGGATATTGTTAAAACTCGAGTCGGACCATTTTAAGGATATTTTTACATATTTTGTTCCTATGGGTTATTGGAATTCAACGATATTTTATTTGACACAATTCAGACCTGAATCGGAGCTGATATAGTCAAAACTCGGTTTTTGGATAATCCTTAAAGGGGTTAGTACACGGGATATTGTTAAAAATCGAGTCGGACCATTTTGTGGATATTTTTACATATTTTGTTCCTATGGGTTATTGGAATTCAACAAAATTTTATTTGACGCCGTTCGGACCGGAATCGGAGCTGATATGATCGAAACTCGGTTTTTGGATAATCCTCAAAGGGGTTAGTACACGGAATATTGTTAAAAATCGAGTCGGACCATTTTGTGGATATTTTTACATATTTTGTTCCTATGGGTTATTGGAATTCAACGAAATTTTATTTGACACAATTCAGACCTGAATCGGAGCTGATATAGTCAAAACTCGGTTTTTGGATAATCCTCAAAGGGGTTAGTACACGGGATATTGTTAAAAATTGAGTCGGAACATTTTAAAGATATTTTTACATATTTTGTTCCTATGGGTTATTGGAATTCAATGAAATTTTATTTGACACAATTCAGACCTGAATCGGAGCTGATATAGTCAAAACTCGTTTTTGGATAATCCTCAAAGGGGTTAGTACACGGGATATTGTTAAAAATTGGGTCGGAACATTTTGTGGATATTTTTAAATATTTTGTTCCTATGGGTTATTGGAATTCAACTAAATTTTATTTGACGCAATTCATACCTGAATCGGAGCTAATATGAACGAAACTCGGTTTTCGGATAATCCTCAAAGTGGTTAGTACACGGGATATTGTTAAAAATCGAGTCGGACCATTTTAAGGATATTTTTACATATTTTGTTCCTATGGGTTATTGGAATTCAACGAAATTTTATTTGACACAATTCAGACCTGAATCGGAGCTGATATAGTCAAAACTCGGTTTTTGGATAATCCTCAAAGGGGTTAGTACACGGGATATTGTTAAAAATCGAGTCGGACCATTTTAAAGATATTTTTACATATTTTGTTCCTATGGGTTATTGGAATTCAACGAAATTTTATTTGACACAATTCAGACCTAAATCGGAGCTGATATAGTCAAAACTCGGTTTTTGGATAATCCTCAAAGTGGTTAGTACACGGGATATTGTTAAAAATCGAGTCGGACCATTTTAAGGATATTTTTACATATTTTGTTCCTATGGGTTATTGGAATTCAACGAAATTTTATTTGACACAGTTCGGACCGGAATCGTAGCTGATATAGTCAAAACTCGGTTTTTGGATAATCCTCAAAGGGGTTAGTACACGGGATATTGTTAAAAATCGAGTCGGACCATTTTAAGGATATTTTTACATATTTTGTTCCTATGGGTTATTGGAATTCAACGAAATTTTATTTGACGTAGTTCGGACCGGAATCGTAGCTGATATGATCGAAACTCGGTTTTCGGAAAATTCTCAAAGGGGTTAGTACACGGGATATTGTTAAAAATCGGGTCGGAACATTTTGTGGATATTTTTAAATATTTTGTTCCTATGGGTTATTGGAATTCAACTAAATTTTATTTGACGCAATTCATACCTGAATCGGAGCTGATATGAACGAAACTCGGTTTTCGGATAATCCTCAAAGTGGTTAGTACACGGGATATTGTTAAAAATCGAGTCGGACCATTTTAAGGATATTTTTACATATTTTGTTCCTATGGGTTATTGGAATTCAACGAAATTTTATTTGACACAATTCAGACCTGAATCGGAGCTGATATAGTCAAAACTCGGTTTTTGGATAATCCTTAAAGGGGTTAGTACACGGGATATTGTTAAAAATCGAGTCGGACCATTTTGTGGATATTTTTACATATTTTGTTCCTATGGGTTATTGGAATTCAACAAAATTTTATTTGACGCCGTTCGGACCGGAATCGGAGCTGATATGATCGAAACTCGGTTTTTGGATAATCCTCAAAGGGGTTAGTACACGGAATATTGTTAAAAATCGAGTCGGACCATTTTGTGGATATTTTTACATATTTTGTTCCTATGGGTTATTGGAATTCAACGAAATTTTATTTGACACAATTCAGACCTGAATCGGAGCTGATATAGTCAAAACTCGGTTTTTGGATAATCCTCAAAGGGGTTAGTACACGGGATATTGTTAAAAATCGAGTCGGAACATTTTAAAGATATTTTTACATATTTTGTTCCTATGGGTTATTGGAATTCAACGAAATTTTATTTGACACAATTCAGACCTAAATCGGAGCTGATATTGTCAAAACTCGGTTTTTGGATAATCCTCAAAGTGTTTAGTACACGGGATATTGTTAAAACTCGAGTCGGACCATTTTAAGGATATTTTTACATATTTTTTTCCTATGGGTTATTGGAATTCAACGATATTTTATTTGACACAATTCAGACCTGAATCGGAGCTGATATAGTCAAAACTCGGTTTTTGGATAATCCTCAAAGGGGTTAGTACACGGGATATTGTTAAAAATCGAGTCGGACCATTTTGTGGATATTTTTACATATCTTGTTCCTATGTGTTATTGGAATTCAACAAAATTTTATTTGACGCCGTTCGGACCGGAATCGGAGCTGATAAGATCGAAACTCGGTTTTTGGATAATCCTCAAAGGGGCTAGTACACGGGATATTGTTAAAAATCGAGTCAGACCATTTTGTGGATATTTTTACATATTTTGTTCCTATGGGTTATTGGAATTCAACAAAATTTTATTTGACGCCGTTCGGACCGGAATCGGAGCTGATATGATCGAAACTCGGTTTTTGGATAATCCTCAAAGGGTTAGTACACGGGATATTGTTAAAAATCGAGTCAGACCATTTTAAGGATATTTTTAAATATTTTGTTCCTATGGGTTATTGGAATTCAACGAAATTTTAATTACACAATTCAGACCTGTATCGGAGCTGATATAGTCAAAACTCGGTTTTCGGATAATCCTCAAAGTGGTTAGTACACGGGATATTGTTAAAACTCGAGTCGGACCATTTTAAGGATATTTTTACATATTTTGTTCCTATGGGTTATTGGAATTCAACGATATTTTATTTGACACAATTCAGACCTGAATCGGAGCTGATATAGTCAAAACTCGGTTTTTGGATAATCCTTAAAGGGGTTAGTACACGGGATATTGTTAAAAATCGAGTCGGACCATTTTGTGGATATTTTTACATATTTTGTTCCTATGGGTTATTGGAATTCAACAAAATTTTATTTGACGCCGTTCGGACCGGAATCGGAGCTGATATGATCGAAACTCGGTTTTTGGATAATCCTCAAAGGGGTTAGTACACGGAATATTGTTAAAAATCGAGTCGGACCATTTTGTGGATATTTTTACATATTTTGTTCCTATGGGTTATTGGAATTCAACGAAATTTTATTTGACACAATTCAGACCTGAATCGGAGCTGATATAGTCAAAACTCGGTTTTTGGATAATCCTCAAAGGGGTTAGTACACGGGATATTGTTAAAAATTGAGTCGGAACATTTTAAAGATATTTTTACATATTTTGTTCCTATGGGTTATTGGAATTCAATGAAATTTTATTTGACACAATTCAGACCTGAATCGGAGCTGATATAGTCAAAACTCGTTTTTGGATAATCCTCAAAGGGGTTAGTACACGGGATATTGTTAAAAATTGGGTCGGAACATTTTGTGGATATTTTTAAATATTTTGTTCCTATGGGTTATTGGAATTCAACTAAATTTTATTTGACGCAATTCATACCTGAATCGGAGCTAATATGAACGAAACTCGGTTTTCGGATAATCCTCAAAGTGGTTAGTACACGGGATATTGTTAAAAATCGAGTCGGACCATTTTAAGGATATTTTTACATATTTTGTTCCTATGGGTTATTGGAATTCAACGAAATTTTATTTGACACAATTCAGACCTGAATCGGAGCTGATATAGTCAAAACTCGGTTTTTGGATAATCCTTAAAGGGGTTAGTACACGGGATATTGTTAAAAATCGAGTCGGACCATTTTGTGGATATTTTTACATATTTTGTTCCTATGGGTTATTGGAATTCAACAAAATTTTATTTGACGCCGTTCGGACCGGAATCGGAGCTGATATGATCGAAACTCGGTTTTTGGATAATCCTCAAAGGGGTTAGTACACGGAATATTGTTAAAAATCGAGTCGGACCATTTTGTGGATATTTTTACATATTTTGTTCCTATGGGTTATTGGAATTCAACGAAATTTTATTTGACACAATTCAGACCTGAATCGGAGCTCATATAGTCAAAACTCGGTTTTTGGATAATCCTCAAAGGGGTTAGTACACGGGATATTGTTAAAAATCGAGTCGGACCATTTTAAAGATATTTTTACATATTTTGTTCCTATGGGTTATTGGAATTCAACGAAAATTTATTTGACACAATTCAGACCTAAATCGGAGCTGATATAGTCAAAACTCGGTTTTTGGATAATCCTCAAAGTGGTTAGTACACGGGATATTGTTAAAAATCGAGTCGGACCATTTTCAGGATATTTTTACATATTTTGTTCCTATGGGTTATTGGAATTCAACGAAATTTTATTTGACACAATTCAGACCTGAATCGGAGCTGATATAGTCAAAACTCGGTTTTTGGATAATCCTCAAAGGGGTTAGTACACGGGATATTGTTAAAAATTGAGTCGGACCATTTTAAAGATATTTTTACATATTTTGTTCCTATGGGTTATTGGAATTCAACGAAATTTTATTTGACACAATTCAGACCTAAATCGGAGCTGATATAGTCAAAACTCGGTTTTTGGATAATCCTCAAAGTGGTTAGTACACGGGATATTGTTAAAATCGAGTCGGACCATTTTAAGGATATTTTTACATATTTTGTTCCTATGGGTTATTGGAATTCAACGAAATTTTATTTGACGTAGTTCGGACCGGAATCGTAGCTGATATGATCGAAACTCGGTTTTCGGAAAATTCTCAAAGGGGTTAGTACACGGGATATTGTTAAAAATCGGGTCGGAACATTTTGTGGATATTTTTAAATATTTTGTTCCTATGGGTTATTGGAATTCAACTAAATTTTATTTGACGCAATTCATACCTGAATCGGAGCTGATATGAACGAAACTCGGTTTTCGGATAATCCTCAAAGTGGTTAGTACACGGGATATTGTTAAAAATCGAGTCGGACCATTTTAAGGATATTTTTACATATTTTGTTTCTATGGGTTATTGGAATTCAACGAAATTTTATTTGACACAATTCAGACCTGAATCGGAGCTGATATAGTCAAAACTCGGTTTTTGGATAATCCTTAAAGGGGTTAGTACACGGGATATTGTTAAAAATCGAGTCGGACCATTTTGTGGATATTTTTACATATTTTGTTCCTATGGGTTATTGGAATTCAACAAAATTTTATTTGACGCCGTTCGGACCGGAATCGGAGCTGATATGATCGAAACTCGGTTTTTGGATAATCCTCAAAGGGGTTAGTACACGGAATATTGTTAAAAATCGAGTCGGACTATTTTGTGGATATTTTTACATATTTTGTTCCTATGGGTTATTGGAATTCAACGAAATTTTATTTGACACAATTCAGACCTGAATCGGAGCTGATATAGTCAAAACTCGGTTTTTGGATAATCCTCAAAGGGGTTAGTACACGGGATATTGTTAAAAATTGAGTCGGAACATTTTAAAGATATTTTTACATATTTTGTTCCTATGGGTTATTGGAATTCAATGAAATTTTATTTGACACAATTCAGACCTGAATCGGAGCTGATATAGTCAAAACTCGGTTTTTGGATAATCCTCAAAGGGGTTAGTACACGGGATATTGTTAAAAATCGAGTCGGAACATTTTAAAGATATTTTTACATATTTTGTTCCTATGGGTTATTGGAATTCAACGAAATTTTATTTGACACAATTCAGACCTAAATCGGAGCTGATATTGTCAAAACTCGGTTTTTGGATAATCCTCAAAGTGGTTAGTACACGGGATATTGTTAAAACTCGAGTCGGACCATTTTAAGGATATTTTTACATATTTTGTTCCTATGGGTTATTGGAATTCAACTAAATTTTATTTGACGCAATTCATACCTGAATCGGAGCTAATATGAACGAAACTCGGTTTTCGGATAATCCTCAAAGTGGTTAGTACACGGGATATTGTTAAAAATCGAGTCGGACCATTTTAAGGATATTTTTACATATTTTGTTCCTATGGGTTATTGGAATTCAACGAAATTTTATTTGACACAATTCAGACCTGAATCGGAGCTGATATAGTCAAAACTCGGTTTTTGGATAATCCTTAAAGGGGTTAGTACACGGGATATTGTTAAAAATCGAGTCGGACCATTTTGTGGATATTTTTACATATTTTGTTCCTATGGGTTATTGGAATTCAACAAAATTTTATTTGACGCCGTTCGGACCGGAATCGGAGCTGATATGATCGAAACTCGGTTTTTGGATAATCCTCAAAGGGGTTAGTACACGGAATATTGTTAAAAATCGAGTCGGACCATTTTGTGGATATTTTTACATATTTTGTTCCTATGGGTTATTGGAATTCAACGAAATTTTATTTGACACAATTCAGACCTGAATCGGAGCTGATATAGTCAAAACTCGGTTTTTGGATAATCCTCAAAGGGGTTAGTACACGGGATATTGTTAAAAATCGAGTCGGACCATTTTAAAGATATTTTTACATATTTTGTTCCTATGGGTTATTGGAATTCAACGAAATTTTATTTGACACAATTCAGACCTAAATCGGAGCTGATATAGTCAAAACTCGGTTTTTGGATAATCCTCAAAGTGGTTAGTACACGGGATATTGTTAAAAATCGAGTCGGACCATTTTCAGGATATTTTTACATATTTTGTTCATATGGGTTATTGGAATTCAACGAAATTTTATTTGACACAATTCAGACCTGAATCGGAGCTGATATAGTCAAAACTCGGTTTTTGGATAATCCTCAAAGGGGTTAGTACACGGGATATTGTTAAAAATTGAGTCGGACCATTTTAAAGATATTTTTACATATTTTGTTCCTATGGGTTATTGGAATTCAACGAAATTTTATTTGACACAATTCAGACCTAAATCGGAGCTGATATAGTCAAAACTCGGTTTTTGGATAATCCTCAAAGTGGTTAGTACACGGGATATTGTTAAAAATCGAGTCGGACCATTTTAAGGATATTTTTACATATTTTGTTCCTATGGGTTATTGGAATTCAACGAAATTTTATTTGACACAGTTCGGACCGGAATCGTAGCTGATATAGTCAAAACTCGGTTTTTGGATAATCCTCAAAGGGGTTAGTACACGGGATATTGTTAAAATCGAGTCGGACCATTTTAAGGATATTTTTACATATTTTGTTCCTATGGGTTATTGGAATTCAACTAAATTTTATTTGACGCAATTCATACCTGAATCGGAGCTAATATGAACGAAACTCGGTTTTCGGATAATCCTCAAAGTGGTTAGTACACGGGATATTGTTAAAAATCGAGTCGGACCATTTTAAGGATATTTTTACATATTTTGTTCCTATGGGTTATTGGAATTCAACGAAATTTTATTTGACACAATTCAGACCTGAATCGGAGCTGATATAGTCAAAACTCGGTTTTTGGATAATCCTTAAAGGGGTTAGTACACGGGATATTGTTAAAAATCGAGTCGGACCATTTTGTGGATATTTTTACATATTTTGTTCCTATGGGTTATTGGAATTCAACAAAATTTTATTTGACGCCGTTCGGACCGGAATCGGAGCTGATATGATCGAAACTCGGTTTTTGGATAATCCTCAAAGGGGTTAGTACACGGAATATTGTTAAAAATCGAGTCGGACCATTTTGTGGATATTTTTACATATTTTGTTCCTATGGGTTATTGGAATTCAACGAAATTTTATTTGACACAATTCAGACCTGAATCGGAGCTGATATAGTCAAAACTCGGTTTTTGGATAATCCTCAAAGGGGTTAGTACACGGGATATTGTTAAAAATCGAGTCGGACCATTTTAAAGATATTTTTACATATTTTGTTCCTATGGGTTATTGGAATTCAACGAAATTTTATTTGACACAATTCAGACCTAAATCGGAGCTGATATAGTCAAAACTCGGTTTTTGGATAATCCTCAAAGTGGTTAGTACACGGGATATTGTTAAAAATCGAGTCGGACCATTTTCAGGATATTTTTACATATTTTGTTCATATGGGTTATTGGAATTCAACGAAATTTTATTTGACACAATTCAGACCTGAATCGGAGCTGATATAGTCAAAACTCGGTTTTTGGATAATCCTCAAAGGGGTTAGTACACGGGATATTGTTAAAAATTGAGTCGGACCATTTTAAAGATATTTTTACATATTTTGTTCCTATGGGTTATTGGAATTCAACGAAATTTTATTTGACACAATTCAGACCTAAATCGGAGCTGATATAGTCAAAACTCGGTTTTTGGATAATCCTCAAAGTGGTTAGTACACGGGATATTGTTAAAAATCGAGTCGGACCATTTTAAGGATATTTTTACATATTTTGTTCCTATGGGTTATTGGAATTCAACGAAATTTTATTTGACACAGTTCGGACCGGAATCGTAGCTGATATAGTCAAAACTCGGTTTTTGGATAATCCTCAAAGGGGTTAGTACACGGGATATTGTTAAAATCGAGTCGGACCATTTTAAGGATATTTTTACATATTTTGTTCCTATGGGTTATTGGAATTCAACTAAATTTTATTTGACGCAATTCATACCTGAATCGGAGCTAATATGAACGAAACTCGGTTTTCGGATAATCCTCAAAGTGGTTAGTACACGGGATATTGTTAAAAATCGAGTCGGACCATTTTAAGGATATTTTTACATATTTTGTTCCTATGGGTTATTGGAATTCAACGAAATTTTATTTGACACAATTCAGACCTGAATCGGAGCTGATATAGTCAAAACTCGGTTTTTGGATAATCCTTAAAGGGGTTAGTACACGGGATATTGTTAAAAATCGAGTCGGACCATTTTGTGGATATTTTTACATATTTTGTTCCTATGGGTTATTGGAATTCAACAAAATTTTATTTGACGCCGTTCGGACCGGAATCGGAGCTGATATGATCGAAACTCGGTTTTTGGATAATCCTCAAAGGGGTTAGTACACGGAATATTGTTAAAAATCGAGTCGGACCATTTTGTGGATATTTTTACATATTTTGTTCCTATGGGTTATTGGAATTCAACGAAATTTTATTTGACACAATTCAGACCTGAATCGGAGCTGATATAGTCAAAACTCGGTTTTTGGATAATCCTCAAAGGGGTTAGTACACGGGATATTGTTAAAAATCGAGTCGGACCATTTTAAAGATATTTTTACATATTTTGTTCCTATGGGTTATTGGAATTCAACGAAATTTTATTTGACACAATTCAGACCTAAATCGGAGCTGATATAGTCAAAACTCGGTTTTTGGATAATCCTCAAAGTGGTTAGTACACGGGATATTGTTAAAAATCGAGTCGGACCATTTTCAGGATATTTTTACATATTTTGTTCATATGGGTTATTGGAATTCAACGAAATTTTATTTGACACAATTCAGACCTGAATCGGAGCTGATATAGTCAAAACTCGGTTTTTGGATAATCCTCAAAGGGGTTAGTACACGGGATATTGTTAAAAATTGAGTCGGACCATTTTAAAGATATTTTTACATATTTTGTTCCTATGGGTTATTGGAATTCAACGAAATTTTATTTGACACAATTCAGACCTAAATCGGAGCTGATATAGTCAAAACTCGGTTTTTGGATAATCCTCAAAGTGGTTAGTACACGGGATATTGTTAAAAATCGAGTCGGACCATTTTAAGGATATTTTTACATATTTTGTTCCTATGGGTTATTGGAATTCAACGAAATTTTATTTGACACAGTTCGGACCGGAATCGTAGCTGATATAGTCAAAACTCGGTTTTTGGATAATCCTCAAAGGGGTTAGTACACGGGATATTGTTAAAATCGAGTCGGACCATTTTAAGGATATTTTTACATATTTTGTTCCTATGGGTTATTGGAATTCAACGAAATTTTATTTGACGTAGTTCGGACCGGAATCGTAGCTGATATGATCGAAACTCGGTTTTCGGAAAATTCTCAAAGGGGTTAGTACACGGGATATTGTTAAAAATCGGGTCGGAACATTTTGTGGATATTTTTAAATATTTTGTTCCTATGGGTTATTGGAATTCAACTAAATTTTATTTGACGCAATTCATACCTGAATCGGAGCTGATATGAACGAAACTCGGTTTTCGGATAATCCTCAAAGTGGTTAGTACACGGGATATTGTTAAAAATCGAGTCGGACCATTTTAAGGATATTTTTACATATTTTGTTCCTATGGGTTATTGGAATTCAACGAAATTTTATTTGACACAATTCAGACCTGAATCGGAGCTGATATAGTCAAAACTCGGTTTTTGGATAATCCTTAAAGGGGTTAGTACACGGGATATTGTTAAAAATCGAGTCGGACCATTTTGTGGATATTTTTACATATTTTGTTCCTATGGGTTATTGGAATTCAACAAAATTTTATTTGACGCCGTTCGGACCGGAATCGGAGCTGATATGATCGAAACTCGGTTTTTGGATAATCCTCAAAGGGGTTAGTACACGGAATATTGTTAAAAATCGAGTCGGACTATTTTGTGGATATTTTTACATATTTTGTTCCTATGGGTTATTGGAATTCAACGAAATTTTATTTGACACAATTCAGACCTGAATCGGAGCTGATATAGTCAAAACTCGGTTTTTGGATAATCCTCAAAGGGGTTAGTACACGGGATATTGTTAAAAATTGAGTCGGAACATTTTAAAGATATTTTTACATATTTTGTTCCTATGGGTTATTGGAATTCAATGAAATTTTATTTGACACAATTCAGACCTGAATCGGAGCTGATATAGTCAAAACTCGGTTTTTGGATAATCCTCAAAGGGGTTAGTACACGGGATATTGTTAAAAATCGAGTCGGAACATTTTAAAGATATTTTTACATATTTTGTTCCTATGGGTTATTGGAATTCAACGAAATTTTATTTGACACAATTCAGACCTAAATCGGAGCTGATATTGTCAAAACTCGGTTTTTGGATAATCCTCAAAGTGGTTAGTACACGGGATATTGTTAAAACTCGAGTCGGACCATTTTAAGGATATTTTTACATATTTTGTTCCTATGGGTTATTGGAATTCAACGATATTTTATTTGACACAATTCAGACCTGAATCGGAGCTGATATAGTCAAAACTCGGTTTTTGGATAATCCTCAAAGGGGTTAGTACACGGGATATTGTTAAAAATCGAGTCGGACCATTTTGCGGATATTTTTACATATTTTGTTCCTATGTGTTATTGGAATTCAACAAAATTTTATTTGACGCCGTTCGGACCGGAATCGGAGCTGATAAGATCGAAACTCGGTTTTTGGATAATCCTCAAAGGGGCTAGTACACGGGATATTGTTAAAAATCGAGTCAGACCATTTTGTGGATATTTTTACATATTTTGTTCCTATGGGTTATTGGAATTCAACAAAATTTTATTTGACGCCGTTCGGACCGGAATCGGAGCTGATATAGTCAAAACTCGGTTTTTGGATAATCCTCAAAGGGGTTAGTACATGGAATATTGTTAAAAATCGAGTCGGACCATTTTAAGGATATTTTTAAATATTTTGTTCCTATGGGTTATTGGAATTCAACGAAATTTTAATTGACACAATTCAGACCTGAATCGGAGCTGATATAGTCAAAACTCGGTTTTTGGATAATCCTCAAAGGGGTTAGTACACGGGATATTGTTAAAAATCGAGTCGGACCATTTTAAAGATATTTTTACATATTTTGTTCCTATGGGTTATTGGAATTCAACGAAATTTTATTTGACACAATTCAGACCTAAATCGGAGCTGATATAGTCAAAACTCGGTTTTTGGATAATCCTCAAAGTGGTTAGTACACGGGATATTGTTAAAAATCGAGTCGGACCATTTTCAGGATATTTTTACATATTTTGTTCATATGGGTTATTGGAATTCAACGAAATTTTATTTGACACAATTCAGACCTGAATCGGAGCTGATATAGTCAAAACTCGGTTTTTGGATAATCCTCAAAGTGGTTAGTACACGGGATATTGTTAAAAATCGAGTCGGACCATTTTAAGGATATTTTTACATATTTTGTTCCTATGGGTTATTGGAATTCAACGAAATTTTATTTGACACAGTTCGGACCGGAATCGTAGCTGATATAGTCAAAACTCGGTTTTTGGATAATCCTCAAAGGGGTTAGTACACGGGATATTGTTAAAAATCGAGTCGGACCATTTTAAGGATATTTTTACATATTTTGTTCCTATGGGTTATTGGAATTCAACGAAATTTTATTTGACGTAGTTCGGACCGGAATCGTAGCTGATATGATCGAAACTCGGTTTTCGGAAAATTCTCAAAGGGGCTAGTACACGGGATATTGTTAAAAATCGGGTCGGAACATTTTGTGGATATTTTTAAATATTTTGTTCCTATGGGTTATTGGAATTCAACTAAATTTTATTTGACGCAATTCATACCTGAATCGGAGCTGATATGAACGAAACTCGGTTTTCGGATAATCCTCAAAGTGGTTAGTACACGGGATATTGTTAAAAATCGAGTCGGACCATTTTAAGGATATTTTTACATATTTTGTTCCTATGGGTTATTGGAATTCAACGAAATTTTATTTGACACAATTCAGACCTGAATCGGAGCTGATATAGTCAAAACTCGGTTTTTGGATAATCCTTAAAGGGGTTAGTACACGGGATATTGTTAAAAATCGAGTCGGACCATTTTGTGGATATTTTTACATATTTTGTTCCTATGGGTTATTGGAATTCAACAAAATTTTATTTGACGCCGTTCGGACCGGAATCGGAGCTGATATGTTCGAAACTCGGTTTTTGGATAATCCTCAAAGGGGTACACGGAATATTGTTAAAAATCGAGTCGGACCATTTTGTGGATATTTTTACATATTTTGTTCCTATGGGTTATTGGAATTCAACGAAATTTTATTTGACACAATTCAGACCTGAATCGGAGCTGATATAGTCAAAACTCGGTTTTTGGATAATCCTCAAAGGGGTTAGTACACGGGATATTGTTAAAAATTGAGTCGGAACATTTTAAAGATATTTTTACATATTTTGTTCCTATGGGTTATTGGAATTCAATGAAATTTTATTTGACACAATTCAGACCTGAATCGGAGCTGATATAGTCAAAACTCGGTTTTTGGATAATCCTCAAAGGGGTTAGTACACGGGATATTGTTAAAAATCGAGTCGAAACATTTTAAAGATATTTTTACATATTTTGTTCCTATGGGTTATTGGAATTCAACGAAATTTTATTTGACACAATTCAGACCTGAATCGGAGCTGATATTGTCAAAACTCGGTTTTTGGATAATCCTCAAAGTGGTTAGTACACGGGATATTGTTAAAACTCGAGTCGGACCATTTTAAGGATATTTTTACATATTTTGTTCCTATGGGTTATTGGAATTCAACGAAATTTTATTTGACACAATTCAGACCTAAATCGGAGCTGATATAGTCAAAACTCGGTTTTTGGATAATCCTCAAAGTGGTTAGTACACGGGATATTGTTAAAAATCGAGTCGGACCATTTTAAGGATATTTTTACATATTTTGTTCCTATGGGTTATTGGAATTCAACGAAATTTTATTTGACACAGTTCGGACCGGAATCGTAGCTGATATAGTCAAAACTCGGTTTTTGGATAATCCTCAAAGGGGTTAGTACACGGGATATTGTTAAAATCGAGTCGGACCATTTTAAGGATATTTTTACATATTTTGTTCCTATGGGTTATTGGAATTCAACGAAATTTTATTTGACGTAGTTCGGACCGGAATCGTAGCTGATATGATCGAAACTCGGTTTTCGGAAAATTCTCAAAGGGGTTAGTACACGGGATATTGTTAAAAATCGGGTCGGAACATTTTGTGGATATTTTTAAATATTTTGTTCCTATGGGTTATTGGAATTCAACTAAATTTTATTTGACGCAATTCATACCTGAATCGGAGCTGATATGAACGAAACTCGGTTTTCGGATAATCCTCAAAGTGGTTAGTACACGGGATATTGTTAAAAATCGAGTCGGGCCATTTTAAGGATATTTTTACATATTTTGTTCCTATGGGTTATTGGAATTCAACGAAATTTTATTTGACACAATTCAGACCTGAATCGGAGCTGATATAGTCAAAACTCGGTTTTTGGATAATCCTTAAAGGGGTTAGTACACGGGATATTGTTAAAAATCGAGTCGGACCATTTTGTGGATATTTTTACATATTTTGTTCCTATGGGTTATTGGAATTCAACAAAATTTTATTTGACGCCGTTCGGACCGGAATCGGAGCTGATATGATCGAAACTCGGTTTTTGGATAATCCTCAAAGGGGTTAGTACACGGAATATTGTTAAAAATCGAGTCGGACTATTTTGTGGATATTTTTACATATTTTGTTCCTATGGGTTATTGGAATTCAACGAAATTTTATTTGACACAATTCAGACCTGAATCGGAGCTGATATAGTCAAAACTCGGTTTTTGGATAATCCTCAAAGGGGTTAGTACACGGGATATTGTTAAAAATTGAGTCGGAACATTTTAAAGATATTTTTACATATTTTGTTCCTATGGGTTATTGGAATTCAATGAAATTTTATTTGACACAATTCAGACCTGAATCGGAGCTGATATAGTCAAAACTCGGTTTTTGGATAATCCTCAAAGGGGTTAGTACACGGGATATTGTTAAAAATCGAGTCGGAACATTTTAAAGATATTTTTACAAATTTTGTTCCTATGGGTTATTGGAATTCAACGAAATTTAATTTGACACAATTCAGACCTAAATCGGAGCTGATATTGTCAAAACTCGGTTTTTGGATAATCCTCAAAGTGGTTAGTACACGGGATATTGTTAAAACTCGAGTCGGACCATTTTAAGGATATTTTTACATATTTTGTTCCTATGGGTTATTGGAATTCAACGATATTTTATTTGACACAATTCAGACCTGAATCGGAGCTGATATAGTCAAAACTCGGTTTTTGGATAATCCTCAAAGGGGTTAGTACACGGGATATTGTTAAAAATCGAGTCGGACCATTTTGCGGATATTTTTACATATTTTGTTCCTATGTGTTATTGGAATTCAACAAAATTTTATTTGACGCCGTTCGGACCGGAATCGGAGCTGATAAGATCGAAACTCGGTTTTTGGATAATCCTCAAAGGGGCTAGTACACGGGATATTGTTAAAAATCGAGTCAGACCATTTTGTGGATATTTTTACATATTTTGTTCCTATGGGTTATTGGAATTCAACAAAATTTTATTTGACGCCGTTCGGACCGGAATCGGAGCTGATATGATCGAAACTCGGTTTTTGGATAATCCTCAAAGGGGTTAGTACACGGGATATTGTTAAAAATCGAGTCAGACCATTTTAAGGATATTTTTAAATATTTTGTTCCTATGGGTTATTGGAATTCAACGAAATTTTAATTACACAATTCAGACCTGTATCGGAGCTGATATAGTCAAAACTCGGTTTTCGGATAATCCTCAAAGTGGTTAGTACACGGGATATTGTTAAAACTCGAGTCGGACCATTTTAAGGATATTTTTACATATTTTGTTCCTATGGGTTATTGGAATTCAACGATATTTTATTTGACACAATTCAGACCTGAATCGGAGCTGATATAGTCAAAACTCGGTTTTTGGATAATCCTTAAAGGGGTTAGTACACGGGATATTGTTAAAAATCGAGTCGGACCATTTTAAAGATATTTTTACATATTTTGTTCCTATGGGTTATTGGAATTCAACGAAATTTTATTTGACACAATTCAGACCTAAATCGGAGCTGATATAGTCAAAACTCGGTTTTTGGATAATCCTCAAAGTGGTTAGTACACGGGATATTGTTAAAAATCGAGTCGGACCATTTTAAGGATATTTTTACATATTTTGTTCCTATGGGTTATTGGAATTCAACGAAATTTTATTTGACACAGTTCGGACCGGAATCGTAGCTGATATAGTCAAAACTCGGTTTTTGGATAATCCTCAAAGGGGTTAGTACACGGGATATTGTTAAAAATCGAGTCGGACCATTTTAAGGATATTTTTACATATTTTGTTCCTATGGGTTATTGGAATTCAACGAAATTTTATTTGACGTAGTTCGGACCGGAATCGTAGCTGATATGATCGAAACTCGGTTTTCGGAAAATTTTCAAAGGGGCTAGTACACGGGATATTGTTAAAAATCGGGTCGGAACATTTTGTGGATATTTTTAAATATTTTGTTCCTATGGGTTATTGGAATTCAACTAAATTTTATTTGACGCAATTCATACCTGAATCGGAGCTGATATGAACGAAACTCGGTTTTCGGATAATCCTCAAAGTGGTTAGTACACGGGATATTGTTAAAAATCGAGTCGGACCATTTTAAGGATATTTTTACATATTTTGTTCCTATGGGTTATTGGAATTCAACGAAATTTTATTTGACACAATTCAGACCTGAATCGGAGCTGATATAGTCAAAACTCGGTTTCTGGATAATCCTTAAAGGGGTTAGTACACGGGATATTGTTAAAAATCGAGTCGGACCATTTTGTGGATATTTTTACATATTTTGTTCCTATGGGTTATTGGAATTCAACAAAATTTTATTTGACGCCGTTCGGACCGGAATCGGAGCTGATATGATCGAAACTCGGTTTTTGGATAATCCTCAAAGGGGTTAGTACACGGAATATTGTTAAAAATCGAGTCGGACCATTTTGTGGATATTTTTACATATTTTGTTCCTATGGGTTATTGGAATTCAACGAAATTTTATTTGACACAATTCAGACCTGAATCGGAGCTGATATAGTCAAAACTCGGTTTTTGGATAATCCTCAAAGGGGTTAGTACACGGGATATTGTTAAAAATCGAGTCGGAACATTTTAAAGATATTTTTACATATTTTGTTCCTATGGGTTATTGGAATTCAACGAAATTTTATTTGACACAATTCAGACCTGAATCGGAGCTGATATAGTCAAAACTCGGTTTTTGGATAATCCTCAAAGGGGTTAGTACACGGGATATTGTTAAAAATCGAGTCGGAACATTTTAAAGATATTTTTACATATTTTGTTCCTATGGGTTATTGGAATTCAACGAAATTTTATTTGACACAATTCAGACCTAAATCGGAGCTGATATTGTCAAAACTCGGTTTTTGGATAATCCTCAAAGTGGTTAGTACACGGGATATTGTTAAAAATCGAGTCGGACCATTTTAAGGATATTTTTACATATTTTGTTCCTATGGGTTATTGGAATTCAACGATATTTTATTTGACACAATTCAGACCTGAATCGGAGCTGATATAGTCAAAACTCGGTTTTTGGATAATCCTCAAAGGGGTTAGTACACGGGATATTGTTAAAAATCGAGTCGGACCATTTTGTGGATATTTTTACATATTTTGTTCCTATGGGTTATTGGAATTCAACAAAATTTTATTTGACGCCGTTCGGACCGGAATCGGAGCTGATAAGATCGAAACTCGGTTTTTGGATAATCCTTAAAGGGGCTAGTACACGGGATATTGTTAAAAATCGAGTCAGACCATTTTGTGGATATTTTTACATATTTTGTTCCTATGGGTTATTGGAATTCAACAAAATTTTATTTGACGCCGTTCGGACCGGAATCGGAGCTGATATGATCGAAACTCGGTTTTTGGATAATCCTCAAAGGGGTTAGTACACGGGATATTGTTAAAAATCGAGTCAGACCATTTTAAGGATATTTTTAAATATTTTGTTCCTATGGGTTATTGGAATTCAACGAAATTTTAATTACACAATTCAGACCTGTATCGGAGCTGATATAGTCAAAACTCAGTTTTTGGATAATCCTCAAAGGGGTTAGTACACGGGATATTGTTAAAAATCGAGTCGGACCATTTTGTGGATATTTTTACATATTTTGTTCCTATGGGTTATTGGAATTCAACGAAATTTTATTTGACGCAATTCAGACCTGAATCGGAGCTGATATGAACGAAACTCGGTTTTCGGATAATCCACAAAGTGGTTAGTACACGGGATATTGTTAAAAATCGAGTCGGACCATTTTAAGGATATTTTTACATATTTTGTTCCTATGGGTTATAGGAATTCAACGAAATTTTATTTGACGCAATTCAGACCTGAATCGGAGCTGATATAGTCAAAACTCGGTTTTTGGATAATCCTCAAAGGGGTTAGTACACGGGACATTGTTAAAAATCAAGTCGGACCATTTTGTGGATATTTTTAAATATTTTGTTCCTATGGGTAATTGGAATTCAACGAAATTTTATTTGACGCAATTCAGACCAGAATCGGAGCTGATATGAACGAAACTCGGTTTTCGGATAATCCTCAAAGTGGTTAGTACACGGGATATTGTTAAAAATCGAGTCGGACCATTTTAAGGATATTTTTACATATTTTGTTCCTATGGGTTATTGGAATTCAACGAAATTTTATTTGACGCCGTTCGGACCGGAATCGGAGCTTATATGATAGAAACTCGGTTTTTGGATAATCCTCAAAGGGGTTAGTACACGGGATATTGTTAAAAATCGAGTCAGACCATTTTAAGGATATTTTTAAATATTTTGTTCCTATGGATTATTGGAATTCAACGAAATTTTAATTACACAATTCAGACCTCTATCGGAGCTGATATAGTCAAAACTCAGTTTTTGGATAATCCTCAAAGGGGTTAGTACACGGGATATTGTTAAAAATCGAGTCGGACCATTTTGTGGATATTTTTACATATTTTGTTCCTATGGGTTATTGGAATTCAACGAAATTTTATTTGACGCAATTCAGACCTGAATCGGAGCTGATATGAACGAAACTCGGTTTTCGGATAATCCTCAAAGTGGTTAGTACACGGGATATTGTTAAAAATCGAGTCGGACCATTTTGAGGATATTTTTACATATTTTGTTCCTATGGGTTATTGGAATTCAACAAAATTTTATTTGACGCAATTCAGACCTGAATCGGAGCTGATATAGTCAAAACTCGGTTTTTGGATAATCCTCAAAGGGGTTAGTACACGGGACATTGTTAAAAATCAAGTCGGACCATTTTGTGGATATTTTTACATATTTTATTCCTATGGGTAATTGGAATTCAAAGAAATTTTATTTGACGCAGTTCGGAACGGAATCGGAGCTGATATGATCGAAACTCGGTTTTTGGATAATCCTCAAAGGGGTTAGTACACGGGATATTGTTAAAAATCGAGTCGGACCATTTTAAGGATATTTTTAAATATTTTGTTCCTATGGGTTATTTGAATTCAACGAAATTTTAATTACACAATTCAGACCTGTATCGGAGCTGATATAGTCAAAACTCGGTTTTTGGATAATCCTCAAAGGGGTTAGTACACGGGATATTGTTAAAAATCGAGTAGGACCATTTTGTGGATATTTTTACATATTTTGTTCCTATGGGTTATTGGAATTCAACGATATTTTACTTGACGCAATTCAGACCTGAATCGGAGCTGATATAGTCAAAACTCGGTTTTTGGATAATCCTCAAAGGGGTTAGTACACGGGATATTGTTAAAAATCGAGTCGGACCATTTTGTGGATATTTTTACATATTTTGTTCCTATGGGTTATTGGAATTCAACAAAATTTTATTTGACGCCGTTCGGACCGGAATCGGATCTGATATGATCGAAACTCGGTTTTTGGATAATCCTCAAAGGGGCTAGTACACGGGATATTGTTAAAAATCGAGTCAGACCATTTTGTGGATATTTTTACATATTTTGTTCCTATGGGTTATTGGAATTCAACAAAATTTTATTTGACGCAATTCAGACCTGAATCGGAGCTGATATGAACGAAACTCGGTTTTCGGATAATCCTCAAAGTGGTTAGTACACGGGATATTGTTAAAAATCGAGTCGGACCATTTTAAGGATATTTTTACATATTTTGTTCCTATGGGTTATTGGAATTCAACGAAATTTTATTTGACGCAATTCAGACCTGAATCGGAGCTGATATGAACGAAACTCGGTTTTCGGATAATCCTCAAAGTGGTTAGTACACGGGATATTGTTAAAAATCGAGTCGGACCATTTTAAGGATATTTTTACATATTTTGTTCCTATGGGTTATTTGAATTCAACGAAATTTTATTTGACACAATTCAGACCTGAATCGGAGCTGATATAGTCAAAACTCGGTTTTTGGATAATCCTCAAAGGGGTTAGTACACGGGATATTGTTAAAAATCGAGTCGGACCATTTTGTGGATATTTTTACATATTTTGTTCCTATGGGTTATTGGAGTTCAACAAAATTTTATTTGACGCCGTTCGGACCGGAATCGGAGATGATATGATCGAAACTCGGTTTTTGGATAATCCTCAAAGGGGTTAGTACACGGGATATTGTTAAAAATCGAGTCGGACCATTTTAAGGCTATTTTTAAATATTTTGTTCCTATGGGTTATTTGAATTCAACGAAATTTTAATTACACAATTCAGACCTGTATCGGAGCTGATATAGTCAAAACTCGGTTTTTGGATAATCCTCAAAGGGGTTTAGTACACGGGATATTGTTAAAAATCGAGTCGGACCATTTTGTGGATATTTTTACATATTTTGTTCCTATGGGTTATTGGAATTCAACGATATTTTACTTGACGCAATTCAGACCTGAATCGGAGCTGATATAGTCAAAACTCGGTTTTTGGATAATCCTCAAAGGGGTTAGTACACGGGACATTGTTAAAAATCAAGTCGGACCATTTTGTGGATATTTTTACATATTTTGTTCCTATGGGTAATTGGAATTCAAAGAAATTTTATTTGACGCAGTTCGGAACGGAATCGGAGCTGATTTGATCGAAACTCGGTTTTTGGATAATCCTCAAAGGGGTTAGTACACGGGATATTGTTAAAAATCGAGTCGGACCATTTTAAGGATATTTTTAAATATTTTGTTCCTATGGGTTATTTGAATTCAACGAAATTTTAATTACACAATTCAGACCTGTATCGGAGCTGATATAGTCAAAACTCGGTTTTTGGATAATCCTCAAAGGGGTTAGTACACGGGATATTGTTAAAAATCGAGTCGGACCATTTTGTGGATATTTTTACATATTTTGTTCCTATGGGTTATTGGAATTCAACGATATTTTACTTGACGCAATTCAGACCTGAATCGGAGCTGATATAGTCAAAACTCGGTTTTTGGATAATCCTCAAAGGGGTTAGTACACGGGACATTGTTAAAAATCAAGTCGGACCATTTTTTGGATATTTTTACATATTTTGTTCCTATGGGTAATTGGAATTCAAAAAATTTTATTTGACGCAGTTCGGAACGGAATCGGAGCTGATATGATCGAAACTGGGTTTTTGGATAATCCTCAAAGGGGTTAGTACACGGGATATTGTTAAAAATCGAGTCGGACCATTTTGTGGATATTTTTACATATTTTGTTCCTATGGGTTATTGGAATTCAACGAAATTTTATTTGACGCAGTTCGGACCGGAATCATAGCTGATATGATCGAAACTCGGTTTTCGGAAAATTCTCAAAGGGGTTAGTACACGGGATATTGTTAAAAATCGGGTCGTGGATATTTTTAAATATTTTGTTCCTATGGGTTATTGGAATTCAACTAAATTTTATTTGACGCAATTCATACTTGAATCGGAGCTGATATGAACGAAACTCGGTTTTCGGATAATCCTCAAAGTGGTTAGTACACGGGATATTGTTAAAAATCGAGTCGGACCATTTTAAGGATATTTTTACATATTTTGTTCCTATGGGTTATTGGAATTCAACGAAATTTTATTTGACACAATTCAGACCTGAATCGGAGCTGATATAGTCAAAACTCGGTTTTTGGATAATCCTTAAAGGGGTTAGTACACGGGATATTGTTAAAAATCGAGTCGCACCATTTTGTGGATATTTTTACATATTTTGTTCCTATGGGTTATTGGAATTCAACAAAATTTTATTTGACGCCGTTCGGACCGGAATCGGAGCTGATATGATCGAAACTCGGTTTTTGGATAATCCTCAAAGGGATTAGTACACGGAATATTGTTAAAAATCGAGTCGGACCATTTTGTGGATATTTTTACATATTTTGTTCCTATGGGTTATTGGAATTCAACGAAATTTTATTTGACGCAATTCAGACCTGAATCGGAGCTGATATGATCGAAACTCGGTTTTTGGATAATCCTCAAAGGGGTTAGTACACGGGATATTGTTAAAAATCGAGTCGGACCATTTTAAGGATATTTTTAAATATTTTGTTCCTATGGGTTATTTGAATTCAACGAAATTTTAATTACACAATTCAGACCTGTATCGGAGCTGATATAGTCAAAACTCGGTTTTTGGATAATCCTCAAAGGGGTTAGTACACGGGATATTGTTAAAAATCGAGTCGGACCATTTTGTGGATATTTTTACATATTTTGTTCCTATGGGTTATTGGAATTCAACGATATTTTACTTGACGCAATTCAGACCTGAATCGGAGCTGATATAGTCAAAACTCGGTTTTTGGATAATCCTCAAAGGGGTTAGTACACGGGACATTGTTAAAAATCAAGTCGGACCATTTTTTGGATATTTTTACATATTTTGTTCCTATGGGTAATTGGAATTCAAAGAAATTTTATTTGACGCAGTTCGGAACGGAATCGGAGCTGATATGATCGAAACTCGGTTTTTGGATAATCCTCAAAGGGGTTAGTACACGGGATATTGTTAAAAATCGAGTCGGACCATTTCGTGGATATTTTTACATATTTTGTTCCTATGGGTTATTGGAATTCAACGAAATTTTATTTGACGCAGTTCGGACCGGAATCATAGCTGATATGATCGAAACTCGGTTTTCGGAAAATTCTCAAAGGGGTTAGTACACGGGATATTGTTAAAAATCGGGTCGTGGATATTTTTAAATATTTTGTTCCTATGGGTTATTGGAATTCAACTAAATTTTATTTGACGCAATTCATACTTGAATCGGAGCTGATATGAACGAAACTCGGTTTTCGGATAATCCTCAAAGTGGTTAGTACACGGGATATTGTTAAAAATCGAGTCGGACCATTTTAAGGATATTTTTACATATTTTGTTCCTATAGGTTATTGGAATTCAACGAAATTTTATTTGACACAATTCAGACCTGAATCGGAGCTGATATAGTCAAAACTCGGTTTTTGGATAATCCTTAAAGGGGTTAGTACACGGGATATTGTTAAAAATCGAGTCGCACCATTTTGTGGATATTTTTACATATTTTGTTCCTATGGGTTATTGGAATTCAACAAAATTTTATTTGACGCCGTTCGGACCGGAATCGGAGCTGATATGATCGAAACTCGGTTTTTGGATAATCCTCAAAGGGGTTAGTACACGGAATATTGTTAAAAATCGAGTCGGACCATTTTGTGGATATTTTTACATATTTTGTTCCTATGGGTTATTGGAATTCAACGATATTTTACTTGACGCAATTCAGACCTGAATCGGAGCTGATATAGTCAAAACTCGGTTTTTGGATAATCCTCAAAGGGGTTAGTACACGGGACATTGTTAAAAATCAAGTCGGACCATTTTGTGGATATTTTTACATATTTTGTTCCTATGGGTAATTGGAATTCAAAGAAATTTTATTTGACGCAGTTCGGAACGGAATCGGAGCTGATATGATCGAAACTCGGTTTTTGGATAATCCTCAAAGGGGTTAGTACACGGGATATTGTTAAAAATCGAGTCGGACCATTTTAAGGATATTTTTAAATATTTTGTTCCTATGGGTTATTTGAATTCAACGAAATTTTAATTACACAATTCAGACCTGTATCGGAGCTGATATAGTCAAAACTCGGTTTTTGGATAATCCTCAAAGGGGTTAGTACACGGGATATTGTTAAAAATCGAGTCGGACCATTTTGTGGATATTTTTACATATTTTGTTCCTATGGGTTATTGGAATTCAACGATATTTTACTTGACGCAATTCAGACCTGAATCGGAGCTGATATAGTCAAAACTCGGTTTTCGGATAATCCTCAAAGGGGTTAGTACACGGGACATTGTTAAAAATCAAGTCGGACCATTTTTTGGATATTTTTACATATTTTGTTCCTATGGGTTATTGGAATTCAACAAAATTTTATTTGACGCCGTTCGGACCGGAATCGGAGCTGATATGATCGAAACTCGGTTTTTGGATAATCCTCAAAGGGGTTAGTACACGGAATATTGTTAAAAATCGAGTCGGACCATTTTGTGGATATTTTTACATATTTTGTTCCTATGGGTTATTGGAATTCAACGATATTTTACTTGACGCAATTCAGACCTGAATCGGAGCTGATATAGTCAAAACTCGGTTTTTGGATAATCCTCAAAGGGGTTAGTACACGGGACATTGTTAAAAATCAAGTCGGACCATTTTGTGGATATTTTTACATATTTTGTTCCTATGGGTTATTGGAATTCAACGATATTTTACTTGACGCAATTCAGACCTGAATCGGAGCTGATATAGTCAAAACTCGGTTTTTGGATAATCCTCAAAGGGGTTAGTACACGGGATATTGTTAAAAATCGAGTCGCACCATTTTGTGGATATTTTTACATATTTTGTTCCTATGGGTTATTGGAATTCAACAAAATTTTATTTGACGCCGTTCGGACCGGAATCGGAGCTGATATGATCGAAACTCGGTTTTTGGATAATCCTCAAAGGGGTTAGTACACGGAATATTGTTAAAAATCGAGTCGGACCATTTTGTGGATATTTTTACATATTTTGTTCCTATGGGTTATTGGAATTCAACGATATTTTACTTGACGCAATTCAGACCTGAATCGGAGCTGATATAGTCAAAACTCGGTTTTTGGATAATCCTCAAAGGGGTTAGTACACGGGACATTGTTAAAAATCAAGTCGGACCATTTTGTGGATATTTTTACATATTTTGTTCCTATGGGTAATTGGAATTCAAAGAAATTTTATTTGACGCAGTTCGGAACGGAATCGGAGCTGATATGATCGAAACTCGGTTTTTGGATAATCCTCAAAGGGGTTAGTACACGGGATATTGTTAAAAATCGAGTCGGACCATTTTAAGGATATTTTTAAATATTTTGTTCCTATGGGTTATTTGAATTCAACGAAATTTTAATTACACAATTCAGACCTGTATCGGAGCTGATATAGTCAAAACTCGGTTTTTGGATAATCCTCAAAGGGGTTAGTACACGGGATATTGTTAAAAATCGAGTAGGACCATTTTGTGGATATTTTTACATATTTTGTTCCTATGGGTTATTGGAATTCAACGATATTTTACTTGACGCAATTCAGACCTGAATCGGAGCTGATATAGTCAAAACTCGGTTTTTGGATAATCCTCAAAGGGGTTAGTACACGGGACATTGTTAAAAATCAAGTCGGACCATTTTTTGGATATTTTTACATATTTTGTTCCTATGGGTAATTGGAATTCAAAGAAATTTTATTTGACGCAGTTCGGAACGGAATCGGAGCTGATATGATCGAAACTCGGTTTTTGGATAATCCTCAAAGGGGTTAGTACACGGGATATTGTTAAAAATCGAGTCGGACCATTTTGTGGATATTTTTACATATTTTGTTCCTATGGGTTATTGGAATTCAACGAAATTTTATTTGACGCAGTTCGGACCGGAATCATAGCTGATATGATCGAAACTCGGTTTTCGGAAAATTCTCAAAGGGGTTAGTACACGGGATATTGTTAAAAATCGGGTCGTGGATATTTTTAAATATTTTGTTCCTATGGGTTATTGGAATTCAACTAAATTTTATTTGACGCAATTCATACTTGAATCGGAGCTGATATGAACGAAACTCGGTTTTCGGATAATCCTCAAAGTGGTTAGTACACGGGATATTGTTAAAAATCGAGTCGGACCATTTTAAGGATATTTTTACATATTTTGTTCCTATGGGTTATTGGAATTCAACGAAATTTTATTTGACACAATTCAGACCTGAATCGGAGCTGATATAGTCAAAACCCGGTTTTTGGATAATCCTTAAAGGGGTTAGTACACGGGATATTGTTAAAAATCGAGTCGCACCATTTTGTGGATATTTTTACATATTTTGTTCCTATGGGTTATTGGAATTCAACAAAATTTTATTTGACGCCGTTCGGACCGGAATCGGAGCTGATATGATCGAAACTCGGTTTTTGGATAATCCTCAAAGGGGTTAGTACACGGAATATTGTTAAAAATCGAGTCGGACCATTTTGTGGATATTTTTACATATTTTGTTCCTATGGGTTATTGGAATTCAACGAAATTTTATTTGACGCAATTCAGACCTGAATCGGAGCTGATATGATCGAAACTCGGTTTTTGGATAATCCTCAAAGGGGTTAGTACACGGGATATTGTTAAAAATCGAGTCGGACCATTTTAAGGATATTTTTAAATATTTTGTTCCTATGGGTTATTTGAATTCAACGAAATTTTAATTACACAATTCAGACCTGTATCGGAGCTGATATAGTCAAAACTCGGTTTTTGGATAATCCTCAAAGGGGTTAGTACACGGGATATTGTTAAAAATCGAGTCGGACCATTTTGTGGATATTTTTAGATATTTTGTTCCTATGGGTTATTGGAATTCAACGATATTTTACTTGACGCAATTCAGACCTGAATCGGAGCTGATATAGTCAAAACTCGGTTTTTGGATAATCCTCAAAGGGGTTAGTACACGGGACATTGTTAAAAATCAAGTCGGACCATTTTTTGGATATTTTTACATATTTTGTTCCTATGGGTAATTGGAATTCAAAGAAATTTTATTTGACGCAGTTCGGAACGGAATCGGAGCTGATATGATCGAAACTCGGTTTTTGGATAATCCTCAAAGGGGTTAGTACACGGGATATTGTTAAAAATCGAGTCGGACCATTTTGTGGATATTTTTACATATTTTGTTCCTATGGGTTATTGGAATTCAACGAAATTTTATTTGACGCAGTTCGGACCGGAATCATAGCTGATATGATCGAAACTCGGTTTTCGGAAAATTCTCAAAGGGGTTAGTACACGGGATATTGTTAAAAATCGGGTCGTGGATATTTTTAAATATTTTGTTCCTATGGGTTATTGGAATTCAACTAAATTTTATTTGACGCAATTCATACTTGAATCGGAGCTGATATGAACGAAACTCGGTTTTCGGATAATCCTCAAAGTGGTTAGTACACGGGATATTGTTAAAAATCGAGTCGGACCATTTTAAGGATATTTTTACATATTTTGTTCCTATAGGTTATTGGAATTCAACGAAATTTTATTTGACACAATTCAGACCTGAATCGGAGCTGATATAGTCAAAACTCGGTTTTTGGATAATCCTTAAAGGGGTTAGTACACGGGATATTGTTAAAAATCGAGTCGCACCATTTTGTGGATATTTTTACATATTTTGTTCCTATGGGTTATTGGAATTCAACAAAATTTTATTTGACGCCGTTCGGACCGGAATCGGAGCTGATATGATCGAAACTCGGTTTTTGGATAATCCTCAAAGGGGTTAGTACACGGAATATTGTTAAAAATCGAGTCGGACCATTTTGTGGATATTTTTACATATTTTGTTCCTATGGGTTATTGGAATTCAACGATATTTTACTTGACGCAATTCAGACCTGAATCGGAGCTGATATAGTCAAAACTCGGTTTTTGGATAATCCTCAAAGGGGTTAGTACACGGGACATTGTTAAAAATCAAGTCGGACCATTTTGTGGATATTTTTACATATTTTGTTCCTATGGGTAATTGGAATTCAAAGAAATTTTATTTGACGCAGTTCGGAACGGAATCGGAGCTGATATGATCGAAACTCGGTTTTTGGATAATCCTCAAAGGGATTAGTACACGGGATATTGTTAAAAATCGAGTCGGACCATTTTAAGGATATTTTTAAATATTTTGTTCCTATGGGTTATTTGAATTCAACGAAATTTTAATTACACAATTCAGACCTGTATCGGAGCTGATATAGTCAAAACTCGGTTTTTGGATAATCCTCAAAGGGGTTAGTACACGGGATATTGTTAAAAATCGAGTCGGACCATTTTGTGGATATTTTTACATATTTTGTTCCTATGGGTTATTGGAATTCAACGATATTTTACTTGACGCAATTCAGACCTGAATCGGAGCTGATATAGTCAAAACTCGGTTTTTGGATAATCCTCAAAGGGGTTAGTACACGGGACATTGTTAAAAATCAATTCGGACCATTTTTTGGATATTTTTACATATTTTGTTCCTATGGGTAATTGGAATTCAAAGAAATTTTATTTGACGCAGTTCGGAACGGAATCGGAGCTGATATGATCGAAACTCGGTTTTTGGATAATCCTCAAAGGGGTTAGTACACGGGATATTGTTAAAAATCGAGTCGGACCATTTTGTGGATATTTTTACATATTTTGTTCCTATGGGTTATTGGAATTCAACAAAATTTTATTTGACGCAGTTCGGACCGGAATCATAGCTGATATGATCGAAACTCGGTTTTCGGAAAATTCTCAAAGGGGTTAGTACACGGGATATTGTTAAAAATCGGGTCGTGGATATTTTTAAATATTTTGTTCCTATGGGTTATTGGAATTCAACTAAATTTTATTTGACGCAATTCATACTTGAATCGGAGCTGATATGAACGAAACTCGGTTTTCGGATAATCCTCAAAGTGGTTAGTACACGGGATATTGTTAAAAATCGAGTCGGACCATTTTAAGGATATTTTTACATATTTTGTTCCTATGGGTTATTGGAATTCAACGAAATTTTATTTGACACAATTCAGACCTGAATCGGAGCTGATATAGTCAAAACTCGGTTTTTGGATAATCCTTAAAGGGGTTAGTACACGGGATATTGTTAAAAATCGAGTCGCACCATTTTGTGGATATTTTTACATATTTTGTTCCTATGGGTTATTGGAATTCAACAAAATTTTATTTGACGCCGTTCGGACAGGAATCGGAGCTGATATGATCGAAACTCGGTTTTTGGATAATCCTCAAAGGGGTTAGTACACGGAATATTGTTAAAAATCGAGTCGGACCATTTTGTGGATATTTTTACATATTTTGTTCCTATGGGTTATTGGAATTCAACGAAATTTTATTTGACGCAATTCAGACCTGAATCGGAGCTGATATGATCGAAACTCGGTTTTTGGATAATCCTCAAAGGGGTTAGTACACGGGATATTGTTAAAAATCGAGTCGGACCATTTTAAGGATATTTTTAAATATTTTGTTCCTATGGGTTATTTGAATTCAACGAAATTTTAATTACACAATTCAGACCTGTATCGGAGCTGATATAGTCAAAACTCGGTTTTTGGATAATCCTCAAAGGGGTTAGTACACGGGATATTGTTAAAAATCGAGTCGGACCATTTTGTGGATATTTTTACATATTTTGTTCCTATGGGTTATTGGAATTCAACGATATTTTACTTGACGCAATTCAGACCTGAATCGGAGCTGATATAGTCAAAACTCGGTTTTTGGATAATCCTCAAAGGGGTTAGTACACGGGACATTGTTAAAAATCAAGTCGGACCATTTTTTGGATATTTTTACATATTTTGTTCCTATGGGTAATTGGAATTCAAAGAAATTTTATTTGACGCAGTTCGGAACGGAATCGGAGCTGATATGATCGAAACTCGGTTTTTGGATAATCCTCAAAGGGGTTAGTACACGGGATATTGTTAAAAATCGAGTCGGACCATTTTGTGGATATTTTTACATATTTTGTTCCTATGGGTTATTGGAATTCAACGAAATTTTATTTGACGCAGTTCGGACCGGAATCATAGCTGATATGATCGAAACTCGGTTTTCGGAAAATTCTCAAAGGGGTTAGTACACGGGATATTGTTAAAAATCGGGTCGTGGATATTTTTAAATATTTTGTTCCTATGGGTTATTGGAATTCAACTAAATTTTATTTGACGCAATTCATACTTGAATCGGAGCTGATATGAACGAAACTCGGTTTTCGGATAATCCTCAAAGTGGTTAGTACACGGGATATTGTTAAAAATCGAGTCGGACCATTTTAAGGATATTTTTACATATTTTGTTCCTATGGGTTATTGGAATTCAACGAAATTTTATTTGACACAATTCAGACCTGAATCGGAGCTGATATAGTCAAAACTCGGTTTTTGGATAATCCTTAAAGGGGTTAGTACACGGGATATTGTTAAAAATCGAGTCGCACCATTTTGTGGATATTTTTACATATTTTGTTCCTATGGGTTATTGGAATTCAACAAAATTTTATTTGACGCCGTTCGGACCGGAATCGGAGCTGATATGATCGAAACTCGGTTTTTGGATAATCCTCAAAGGGGTTAGTACACGGAATATTGTTAAAAATCGAGTCGGACCATTTTGTGGATATTTTTACATATTTTGTTCCTATGGGTTATTGGAATTCAACGAAATTTTATTTGACGCAATTCAGACCTGAATCGGAGCTGATATGAACGAAACTCGGTTTTCGGATAATCCTCAAAGTGGTTAGTACACGGGATATTGTTAAAAATCGAGTCGGACCATTTTAAGGATATTTTTACATATTTTGTTCCTATGGGTTATTAGAATTCAACGAAATTTTATTTGACACAATTCAGACCTGAATCGGAGCTGATATAGTCAAAACTCGGTTTTTGGATAATCCTCAAAGGGGTTAGTACACGGGATATTGTTAAAAATCGAGTCGGACCATTTTGTGGATATTTTTACATATTTTGTTCCTATGGGTTATTGGAATTCAACAAAATTTTATTTGACGCCGTTCGGACCGGAATCGGATCTGATATGATCGAAACTCGGTTTTTGGATAATCCTCAAAGGGGCTAGTACACGGGATATTGTTAAAAATCGAGTCAGACCATTTTGTGGATATTTTTACATATTTTGTTCCTATGGGTTATTGGAATTCAACGAAATTTTATTTGACACAATTCATACCTGAATCGGAGCTGATATAGTCAAAACTCGGTTTTTGGATAATCCTCAAAGGGGTTAGTACACGGGATATTGTTAAAAATTGAGTCGGAACATTTTAAAGATATTTTTACATATTTTGTTCCTATGGGTTATTGGAATTCAAAGAAATTTTATTTGACGCAGTTCGGAACGGAATCGGAGCTGATATGATCGAAACTCGGTTTTTGGATAATCCTCAAAGGGGTTAGTACACGGGATATTGTTAAAAATCGAGTCGGACCATTTTGTGGATATTTTTACATATTTTGTTCCTATGGGTTATTGGAATTCAACGAAATTTTATTTGACGCAGTTCGGACCGGAATCATAGCTGATATGATCGAAACTCGGTTTTTGGATAATCCTCAAAGGGGTTTAGTACACGGGATATTGTTAAAAATCGAGTCGGACCATTTTGTGGATATTTTTACATATTTTGTTCCTATGGGTTATTGGAATTCAACGATATTTTACTTGACGCAATTCAGACCTGAATCGGAGCTGATATAGTCAAAACTCGGTTTTTGGATAATCCTCAAAGGGGTTAGTACACGGGACATTGTTAAAAATCAAGTCGGACCATTTTGTGGATATTTTTACATATTTTGTTCCTATGGGTAATTGGAATTCAAAGAAATTTTATTTGACGCAGTTCGGAACGGAATCGGAGCTGATATGATCGAAACTCGGTTTTTGGATAATCCTCAAAGGGGTTAGTACACGGGATATTGTTAAAAATCGAGTCGGACCATTTTGTGGATATTTTTACATATTTTGTTCCTATGGGTTATTGGAATTCAACGAAATTTTATTTGACGCAGTTCGGACCGGAATCATAGCTGATATGATCGAAACTCGGTTTTCGGAAAATTCTCAAAGGGGTTAGTACACGGGATATTGTTAAAAATCGGGTCGTGGATATTTTTAAATATTTTGTTCCTATGGGTTATTGGAATTCAACTAAATTTTATTTGACGCAATTCATACTTGAATCGGAGCTGATATGAACGAAACTCGGTTTTCGGATAATCCTCAAAGTGGTTAGTACACGGGATATTGTTAAAAATCGAGTCGGACCATTTTAAGGATATTTTTACATATTTTGTTCCTATGGGTTATTGGAATTCAACGAAATTTTATTTGACACAATTCAGACCTGAATCGGAGCTGATATAGTCAAAACTCGGTTTTTGGATAATCCTTAAAGGGGTTAGTACACGGGATATTGTTAAAAATCGAGTCGCACCATTTTGTGGATATTTTTACATATTTTGTTCCTATGGGTTATTGGAATTCAACAAAATTTTATTTGACGCCGTTCGGACCGGAATCGGAGCTGATATGATCGAAACTCGGTTTTTGGATAATCCTCAAAGGTGTTAGTACACGGAATATTGTTAAAAATCGAGTCGGACCATTTTGTGGATATTTTTACATATTTTGTTCCTATGGGTTATTGGAATTCAACGAAATTTTATTTGACGCAATTCAGACCTGAATCGGAGCTGATATGATCGAAACTCGGTTTTTGGATAATCCTCAAAGGGGTTAGTACACGGGATATTGTTAAAAATCGAGTCGGACCATTTTAAGGATATTTTTAAATATTTTGTTCCTATGGGTTATTTGAATTCAACGAAATTTTAATTACACAATTCAGACCTGTATCGGAGCTGATATAGTCAAAACTCGGTTTTTGGATAATCCTCAAAGGGGTTAGTACACGGGATATTGTTAAAAATCGAGTCGGACCATTTTGTGGATATTTTTACATATTTTGTTCCTATGGGTTATTGGAATTCAACGATATTTTACTTGACGCAATTCAGACCAGAATCGGAGCTGATATAGTCAAAACTCGGTTTTTGGATAATCCTCAAAGGGGTTAGTACACGGGACATTGTTAAAAATCAAGTCGGACCATTTTTTGGATATTTTTACATATTTTGTTCCTATGGGTAATTGGAATTCAAAGAAATTTTATTTGACGCAGTTCGGAACGGAATCGGAGCTGATATGATCGAAACTCGGTTTTTGGATAATCCTCAAAGGGGTTAGTACACGGGATATTGTTAAAAATCGAGTCGGACCATTTTGTGGATATTTTTACATATTTTGTTCCTATGGGTTATTGGAATTCAACGAAATTTTATTTGACGCAGTTCGGACCGGAATCATAGCTGATATGATCGAAACTCGGTTTTCGGAAAATTCTCAAAGGGGTTAGTACACGGGATATTGTTAAAAATCGGGTCGTGGATATTTTTAAATATTTTGTTCCTATGGGTTATTGGAATTCAACTAAATTTTATTTGACGCAATTCATACTTGAATCGGAGCTGATATGAACGAAACTCGGTTTTCGGATAATCCTCAAAGTGGTTAGTACACGGGATATTGTTAAAAATCGAGTCGGACCATTTTAAGGATATTTTTACATATTTTGTTCCTATGGGTTATTGGAATTCAACGAAATTTTATTTGACACAATTCAGACCTGAATCGGAGCTGATATAGTCAAAACTCGGTTTTTGGATAATCCTTAAAGGGGTTAGTACACGGGATATTGTTAAAAATCGAGTCGCACCATTTTGTGGATATTTTTACATATTTTGTTCCTATGGGTTATTGGAATTCAACAAAATTTTATTTGACGCCGTTCGGACCGGAATCGGAGCTGATATGATCGAAACTCGGTTTTTGGATAATCCTCAAAGGGGTTAGTACACGGAATATTGTTAAAAATCGAGTCGGACCATTTTGTGGATATTTTTACATATTTTGTTCCTATGGGTTATTGGAATTCAACGAAATTTTATTTGACGCAATTCAGACCTGAATCGGAGCTGATATGAACGAAACTCGGTTTTCGGATAATCCTCAAAGTGGTTAGTACACGGGATATTGTTAAAAATCGAGTCGGACCATTTTAAGGATATTTTTACATATTTTGTTCCTATGGGTTATTAGAATTCAACGAAATTTTATTTGACACAATTCAGACCTGAATCGGAGCTGATATAGTCAAAACTCGGTTTTTGTATAATCCTCAAAGGGGTTAGTACACGGGATATTGTTAAAAATCGAGTCGGACCATTTTGTGGATATTTTTACATATTTTGTTCCTATGGGTTATTGGAATTCAACAAAATTTTATTTGACGCCGTTCGGACCGGAATCGGATCTGATATGATCGAAACTCGGTTTTTGGATAATCCTCAAAGGGGCTAGTACACGGGATATTGTTAAAAATCGAGTCAGACCATTTTGTGGATATTTTTACATATTTTGTTCCTATGGGTTATTGGAATTCAACGAAATTTTATTTGACACAATTCAGACCTGAATCGGAGCTGATATAGTCAAAACTCGGTTTTTGGATAATCCTCAAAGGGGTTAGTACACGGGATATTGTTAAAAATTGAGTCGGAACATTTTAAAGATATTTTTACATATTTTGTTCCTATGGGTTATTGGAATTCAAAGAAATTTTATTTGACGCAGTTCGGAACGGAATCGGAGCTGATATGATCGAAACTCGGTTTTTGGATAATCCTCAAAGGGGTTAGTACACGGGATATTGTTAAAAATCGAGTCGGACCATTTTGTGGATATTTTTACATATTTTGTTCCTATGGGTTATTGGAATTCAACGAAATTTTATTTGACGCAGTTCGGACCGGAATCATAGCTGATATGATCGAAACTCGGTTTTTGGATAATCCTCAAAGGGGTTTAGTACACGGGATATTGTTAAAAATCGAGTCGGACCATTTTGTGGATATTTTTACATATTTTGTTCCTATGGGTTATTGGAATTCAACGATATTTTACTTGACGCAATTCAGACCTGAATCGGAGCTGATATAGTCAAAACTCGGTTTTTGGATAATCCTCAAAGGGGTTAGTACACGGGACATTGTTAAAAATCAAGTCGGACCATTTTGTGGATATTTTTACATATTTTGTTCCTATGGGTAATTGGAATTCAAAGAAATTTTATTTGACGCAGTTCGGAACGGAATCGGAGCTGATATGATCGAAACTCGGTTTTTGGATAATCCTCAAAGGGGTTAGTACACGGGATATTGTTAAAAATCGAGTCGGACCATTTTAAGGATATTTTTAAATATTTTGTTCCTATGGGTTATTTGAATTCAACGAAATTTTAATTACACAATTCAGACCTGTATCGGAGCTGATATAGTCAAAACTCGGTTTTTGGATAATCCTCAAAGGGGTTAGTACACGGGATATTGTTAAAAATCGAGTCGGACCATTTTGTGGATATTTTTACATATTTTGTTCCTATGGGTTATTGGAATTCAACGAAATTTTATTTGACACAATTCAGACCTGAATCGGAGCTGATATAGTCAAAACTCGGTTTTTGGATAATCCTTAAAGGGGTTAGTACACGGGATATTGTTAAAAATCGAGTCGCACCATTTTGTGGATATTTTTACATATTTTGTTCCTATGGGTTATTGGAATTCAACAAAATTTTATTTGACGCCGTTCGGACCGGAATCGGAGCTGATATGATCGAAACTCGGTTTTTGGATAATCCTCAAAGGGGTTAGTACACGGAATATTGTTAAAAATCGAGTCGGACCATTTTGTGGATATTTTTACATATTTTGTTCCTATGGGTTATTGGAATTCAACGAAATTTTATTTGACGCAATTCAGACCTGAATCGGAGCTGATATCATCGAAACTCGGTTTTCGGATAATCCTCAAAGTGGTTAGTACACGGGATATTGTTAAAAATCGAGTCGGACCATTTTAAGGATATTTTTACATATTTTGTTCCTATGGGTTATTGGAATTCAACGAAATTTTATTTGACACAATTCAGACCTGAATCGGAGCTGATATAGTCAAAACTCGGTTTTTGGATAATCCTTAAAGGGGTTAGTACACGGGATATTGTTAAAAATCGAGTCGCACCATTTTGTGGATATTTTTACATATTTTGTTCCTATGGGTTATTGGAATTCAACAAAATTTTATTTGACGCCGTTCGGACCGGAATCGGAGCTGATATGATCGAAACTCGGTTTTTGGATAATCCTCAAAGGGGTTAGTACACGGAATATTGTTAAAAATCGAGTCGGACCATTTTGTGGATATTTTTACATATTTTGTTCCTATGGGTTATTGGAATTCAACGAAATTTTATTTGACGCAATTCAGACCTGAATCGGAGCTGATATGAACGAAACTCGGTTTTCGGATAATCCTCAAAGTGGTTAGTACACGGGATATTGTTAAAAATCGAGTCGGACCATTTTAAGGATATTTTTACATATTTTGTTCCTATGGGTTATTAGAATTCAACGAAATTTTATTTGACACAATTCAGACCTGAATCGGAGCTGATATAGTCAAAACTCGGTTTTTGGATAATCCTCAAAGGGGTTAGTACACGGGATATTGTTAAAAATCGAGTCGGACCATTTTGTGGATATTTTTACATATTTTGTTCCTATGGGTTATTGGAATTCAACAAAATTTTATTTGACGCCGTTCGGACCGGAATCGGATCTGATATGATCGAAACTCGGTTTTTGGATAATCCTCAAAGGGGCTAGTACACGGGATATTGTTAAAAATCGAGTCAGACCATTTTGTGGATATTTTTACATATTTTGTTCCTATGGGTTATTGGAATTCAACAAAATTTTATTTGACGCCGTTCGGACCGGAATCGGAGATGATATGATCGAAACTCGGTTTTTGGATAATCCTCAAAGGGGTTAGTACACGGGATATTGTTAAAAACCGAGTCGGACCATTTTAAGGATATTTTTAAATATTTTGTTCCTATGGGTTATTTGAATTCAACGAAATTTTAATTACACAATTCAGACCTGTATCGGAGCTGATATAGTCAAAACTCGGTTTTTGGATAATCCTCAAAGGGGTTTAGTACACGGGATATTGTTAAAAATCGAGTCGTGGATATTTTTAAATATTTTGTTCCTATGGGTTATTGGAATTCAACTAAATTTTATTTGACGCAATTCATACTTGAATCGGAGCTGATATGAACGAAACTCGGTTTTCGGATAATCCTCAAAGTGGTTAGTACACGGGATATTGTTAAAAATCGAGTCGGACCATTTTAAGGATATTTTTACATATTTTGTTCCTATGGGTTATTGGAATTCAACGAAATTTTATTTGACACAATTCAGACCTGAATCGGAGCTGATATAGTCAAAACTCGGTTTTTGGATAATCCTTAAAGGGTTTAGTACACGGGATATTGTTAAAAATCGAGTCGCACCATTTTGTGGATATTTTTACATATTTTGTTCCTATGGGTTATTGGAATTCAACAAAATTTTATTTGACGCCGTTCGGACCGGAATCGGAGCTGATATGATCGAAACTCGGTTTTTGGATAATCCTCAAAGGGGTTAGTACACGGAATATTGTTAAAAATCGAGTCGGACCATTTTGTGGATATTTTTACATATTTTGTTCCTATGGGTTATTGGAATTCAACGAAATTTTATTTGACGCAATTCAGACCTGAATCGGAGCTGATATGAACGAAACTCGGTTTTCGGATAATCCTCAAAGTGGTTAGTACACGGGATATTGTTAAAAATCGAGTCGGACCATTTTAAGGATATTTTTACATATTTTGTTCCTATGGGTTATTAGAATTCAACGAAATTTTATTTGACACAATTCAGACCTGAATCGGAGCTGATATAGTCAAAACTCGGTTTTTGGATAATCCTCAAAGGGGTTAGTACACGGGATATTGTTAAAAATCGAGTCGGACCATTTTGTGGATATTTTTACATATTTTGTTCCTATGGGTTATTGGAATTCAACAAAATTTTATTTGACGCCGTTCGGACCGGAATCGGATCTGATATGATCGAAACTCGGTTTTTGGATAATCCTCAAAGGGGCTAGTACACGGGATATTGTTAAAAATCGAGTCAGACCATTTTGTGGATATTTTTACATATTTTGTTCCTATGGGTTATTGAAATTCAACAAAATTTTATTTGACGCCGTTCGGACCGGAATCGGAGCTGATATGAGCGAAACTCGGTTTTTGGATAATCCTCAAAGGGGGTTAGTACACGGGATATTGTTAAAAATCGAGTCGGACCATTTTAAGGATATTTTTAAATATTTTGTTCCTATGGGTTATTGGAATTCAACGAAATTTTAATTACACAATTCAGACCTGTATCGGAGCTGATATAGTCAAAACTCGGTTTTTGGATAATCCTCAAAGGGGTTAGTACACGGGATATTGTTAAAAATCGAGTCGGACCATTTTGTGGATATTTTTACATATTTTGTTCCTATGGGTTATTGGAATTCAACGAAATTTTATTTGACGCAATTCAGACCTGAATCGGAGCTGATATGAACAAAACTCTGTTTTTGGATAATCCTCAAAGTGGTTAGTACACGGGATATTGTTAAAAATCGAGTCGGACCATTTTAAGGATATTTTTACATATTTTGTTCCTATGGGTTATTAGAATTCAACGAAATTTTATTTGACACAATTCAGACCTGAATCGGAGCTGGTATAGTCAAAACTCGGTTTTTGGATAATCCTCAAAGGGGTTAGTACACGGGATATTGTTAAAAATCGAGTCGGACCATTTTGTGGATATTTTTACATATTTTGTTCCTATAGGTTATTGGAATTCAACGAAATTTTATTTGACGCAATTCAGACCTGAATCGGAGCTGATATGAACGAAACTCGGTTTTCGGATAATCCTCAAAGTGGTTAGTACACGGGACATTGTTAAAAATCGAGTCGGACCATTTTAAGGATATTTTTACATATTTTGTTCCTATGGGTTATTGGAATTCAACGAAATTTTATTTGACGCAATTCAGACCTGAATCGGAGCTGATATAGTCAAAACTCGATTTTTGGATAATCCTCAAAGGGGTTAGTACACGGGACATTGTTAAAAATCAAGTCGGACCATTTTGTGGATATTTTTACATATTTTGTTCCTATGGGTTATTGGAATTCAAAGAAATTTTATTTGACGCAGTTCGGAACGGAATCGGAGCTGATATGATCGAAACTCGGTTTTTGGATAATCCTCAAAGGGGTTAGTACACGGGATATTGTTAAAAATCGAGTCGGACCATTTTGTGGATATTTTTACATATTTTGTTCCTATGGGTTATTGGAATTCAACGAAATTTTATTTGACGCAGTTCGGACCGGAATCGTAGCTGATATGATCGAAACTCGGTTTTCGGAAAATTCTCAAAGGGGTTAGTACACGGGATATTGTTAAAAATCGGGTCGGACCATTTTATGGATATTTTTACATATTTTGTTCCTATGGGTTATTGGAATTCAACGAAATTTTATTTGACGCAATTCAGACCTGAATCGGAGCTGATATGAACGAAACTCGGTTTTCGGATAATCCTCAAAGTGGTTAGTACACGGGATATTGTTAAAAATCGAGTCGGACCATTTTAAGGATATTTTTACATATTTTGTTCCTATGGGTTATTGGAATTCAACGAAATTTTATTTGACGCAATTCAGACCTGAATCGGAGCTGATATAGTCAAAACTCGATTTTTGGATAATCCTCAAAGGGGTTAGTACACGGGACATTGTTAAAAATCAAGTCGGACCATTTTGTGGATATTTTTACATATTTTGTTCCTATGGGTTATTGGAATTCAAAGAAATTTTATTTGACGCAGTTCGGAACGGAATCGGAGCTGATATGATCGAAACTCGGTTTTCGGAAAATTCTCAAAGGGGTTAGTACACGGGATATTGTTAAAAATCGGGTCGGACCATTTTATGGATATTTTTACATATTTTGTTCCTATGGGTTATTGGAATTCAACGAAATTTTATTTGACGCAATTCAGACCTGAATCGGAGCTGATATGAACGAAACTCTGTTTTCGGATAATCCTCAAAGTGGTTAGTACACGGGATATTGTTAAAAATCGATTCGGACCATTTTAAGGATATTTTTACATATTTTGTTCCTATGGGTTATTGGAATTCAACGAAATTTTATTTGACGCAATTCAGACCTGAATCGGAGCTGATATGAACGAAACTCGGTTTTCGGATAATCCTCAAAGTGGTTAGTACACGGGATATTGTTAAAAATCGAGTCGGACCATTTTAAGGATATTTTTACATATTTTGTTCCTATGGGTTATTGGAATTCAACGAAATTTTATTTGACGCAATTCAGACCTGAATCGGAGCTGATATAGTCAAAACTCGATTTTTGGATAATCCTCAAAGGGGTTAGTACACGGGACATTGTTAAAAATCAAGTTGGACCATTTTGTGGATATTTTTACATATTTTGTTCCTATGGGTTATTGGAATTCAAAGAAATTTTATTTGACGCAGTTCGGAACGGAATCGGAGCTGATATGATCGAAACTCGGTTTTCGGAAAATTCTCAAAGGGGTTAGTACACGGGATATTGTTAAAAATCGGGTCGGACCATTTTGTGGATATTTTTACATATTTTGTTCCTATGGGTTATTGGAATTCAACAAAATTTTATTTGACGCCGTTCGGACCGGAATCGGAGCTGATATGATCGAAACTCGGTTTTTGGATAATCCTCAAAGAGGTTAGTACACGGAATATTGTTAAAAATCGAGCCGGACCATTTTGTGGATATTTTTACATATTTTGTTCCTATGGGTTATTGGAATTCAACGAAATTTTATTTGACGCAATTCAGACCTGAATCGGAGCTGATATGAACGAAACTCGGTTTTCGGATAATCCTCAAAGTGGTTAGTACACGGGATATTGTTAAAAATCGAGTCGGACCATTTTAAGGATATTTTTACATATTTTGTTCCTATGGGTTATTGGAATTCAACGAAATTTTATTTGACGCAATTCAGACCTGAATCGGAGCTGATATAGTCAAAACTCGATTTTTGGATAATCCTCAAAGGGGTTAGTACACGGGACATTGTTAAAAATCAAGTCGGACCATTTTGTGGATATTTTTACATATTTTGTTCCTATGGGTTATTGGAATTCAAAGAAATTTTATTTGACGCAGTTCGGAACGGAATCGGAGCTGATATGATCGAAACTCGGTTTTCGGAAAATTCTCAAAGGGGTTAGTACACGGGATATTGTTAAAAATCGGGTCGGACCATTTTATGGATATTTTTACATATTTTGTTCCTATGGGTTATTGGAATTCAACGAAATTTTATTTGACGCAATTCAGACCTGAATCGGAGCTGATATGAACGAAACTCTGTTTTCGGATAATCCTCAAAGTGGTTAGTACACGGGATATTGTTAAAAATCGATTCGGACCATTTTAAGGATATTTTTACATATTTTGTTCCTACGGGTTGTTGGAATTCAACGAAATTTTATTTGACACAATTCAGACCTGAATCGGAGCTGATATAGTCAAAACTCGGTTTTTGGATAATCCTCAAAGGGGTTAGTACACGGGATATTGTTAAAAATCGAGTCGGACCATTTTGTGGATATTTTTACATATTTTGTTCCTATGGGTTATTGGAATTCAACAAAATTTTATTTGACGCCGTTCGGACCGGAATCGGAGCTGATATGATCGAAACTCGGTTTTTGGATAATCCTCAAAGAGGTTAGTACACGGAATATTGTTAAAAATCGAGCCGGACCATTTTGTGGATATTTTTACATATTTTGTTCCTATGGGTTATTGGAATTCAACGAAATTTTATTTGACGCAATTCAGACCTGAATCGGAGCTGATATGAACGAAACTCGGTTTTCGGATAATCCTCAAAGTGGTTAGTACACGGGATATTGTTAAAAATCGAGTCGGACCATTTTAAGGATATTTTTACATATTTTGTTCCTATGGGTTATTGGAATTCAACGAAATTTTATTTGACGCAATTCAGACCTGAATCGGAGCTGATATAGTCAAAACTCGATTTTTGGATAATCCTCAAAGGGGTTAGTACACGGGACATTGTTAAAAATCAAGTCGGACCATTTTGTGGATATTTTTACATATTTTGTTCCTATGGGTTATTGGAATTCAAAGAAATTTTATTTGACGCAGTTCGGAACGGAATCGGAGCTGATATGATCGAAACTCGGTTTTTGGATAATCCTCAAAGGGGTTAGTACACGGGATATTGTTAAAAATCGAGTCGGACCATTTTGTGGATATTTTTACATATTTTGTTCCTATGGGTTATTGGAATTCAACGAAATTTTATTTGACGCAGTTCGGACCGGAATCGTAGCTGATATGATCGAAACTCGGTTTTCGGAAAATTCTCAAAGGGGTTAGTACACGGGATATTGTTAAAAATCGGGTCGGACCATTTTATGGATATTTTTACATATTTTGTTCCTATGGGTTATTGGAATTCAACGAAATTTTATTTGACGCAATTCAGACCTGAATCGGAGCTGATATGAACGAAACTCTGTTTTCGGATAATCCTCAAAGTGGTTAGTACACGGGATATTGTTAAAAATCGATTCGGACCATTTTAAGGATATTTTTACATATTTTGTTCCTACGGGTTGTTGGAATTCAACGAAATTTTATTTGACACAATTCAGACCTGAATCGGAGCTGATATAGTCAAAACTCGGTTTTTGGATAATCCTCAAAGGGGTTAGTACACGGGATATTGTTAAAAATCGAGTCGGACCATTTTGTGGATATTTTTACATATTTTGTTCCTATGGGTTATTGGAATTCAACAAAATTTTATTTGACGCCGTTCGGACCGGAATCGGAGCTGATATGATCGAAACTCGGTTTTTGGATAATCCTCAAAGAGGTTAGTACACGGAATATTGTTAAAAATCGAGCCGGACCATTTTGTGGATATTTTTACATATTTTGTTCCTATGGGTTATTGGAATTCAACGAAATTTTATTTGACGCAATTCAGACCTGAATCGGAGCTGATATGAACGAAACTCGGTTTTCGGATAATCCTCAAAGTGGTTAGTACACGGGATATTGTTAAAAATCGAGTCGGACCATTTTAAGGATATTTTTACATATTTTGTTCCTATGGGTTATTGGAATTCAACGAAATTTTATTTGACGCAATTCAGACCTGAATCGGAGCTGATATAGTCAAAACTCGATTTTTGGATAATCCTCAAAGGGGTTAGTACACGGGACATTGTTAAAAATCAAGTCGGACCATTTTGTGGATATTTTTACATATTTTGTTCCTATGGGTTATTGGAATTCAACAAAATTTTATTTGACGCCGTTCGGACCGGAATCGGATCTGATATGATCGAAACTCGGTTTTTGGATAATCCTCAAAGGGGCTAGTACACGGGATATTGTTAAAAATCGAGTCAGACCATTTTGTGGATATTTTTACATATTTTGTTCCTATGGGTTATTGGAATTCAACAAAATTTTATTTGACGCCGTTCGGACCGGAATCGGAGCTGATATGAGCGAAACTCGGTTTTTGGATAATCCTCAAAGGGGGTTAGTACACGGGATATTGTTAAAAATCGAGTCGGACCATTTTAAGGATATTTTTAAATATTTTGTTCCTATGGGTTATTGGAATTCAACGAAATTTTAATTACACAATTCAGACCTGTATCGGAGCTGATATAGTCAAAACTCGGTTTTTGGATAATCCTCAAAGGGGTTAGTACACGGGATATTGTTAAAAATCGAGTCGGACCATTTTGTGGATATTTTTACATATTTTGTTCCTATGGGTTATTGGAATTCAACGAAATTTTATTTGACGCAATTCAGACCTGAATCGGAGCTGATATGAACGAAACTCTGTTTTCGGATAATCCTCAAAGTGGTTAGTACACGGGATATTGTTAAAAATCGAGTCGGACCATTTTAAGGATATTTTTACATATTTTGTTCCTATGGGTTATTAGAATTCAACGAAATTTTATTTGACACAATTCAGACCTGAATCGGAGCTGGTATAGTCAAAACTCGGTTTTTGGATAATCCTCAAAGGGGTTAGTACACGGGATATTGTTAAAAATCGAGTCGGACCATTTTGTGGATATTTTTACATATTTTGTTCCTATAGGTTATTGGAATTCAACGAAATTTTATTTGACGCAATTCAGACCTGAATCGGAGCTGATATGAACGAAACTCGGTTTTCGGATAATCCTCAAAGTGGTTAGTACACGGGATATTGTTAAAACTCGAGTCGGACCATTTTAAGGATATTTTTACATATTTTGTTCCTATGGGTTATTGGAATTCAACGATATTTTACTTGACGCAATTCAGACCTGAATCGGAGCTGATATAGTCAAAACTCGGTTTTTGGATAATCCTCAAAGGGGTTAGTACACGGGACATTGTTAAAAATCAAGTCGGACCATTTTTTGGATATTTTTACATATTTTGTTCCTATGGGTAATTGGAATTCAAAGAAATTTTATTTGACGCAGTTCGGAACGGAATCGGAGCTGATATGATCGAAACTCGGTTTTTGGATAATCCTCAAAGGGGTTAGTACACGGGATATTGTTAAAAATCGAGTCGGACCATTTTGTGGATATTTTTACATATTTTGTTCCTATGGGTTATTGGAATTCAACGAAATTTTATTTGACGCAGTTCGGACCGGAATCATAGCTGATATGATCGAAACTCGGTTTTCGGAAAATTCTCAAAGGGGTTAGTACACGGGATATTGTTAAAAATCGGGTCGGACCATTTTGTGGATATTTTTACATATTTTGTTCCTATGGGTTATTGGAATTCAACGAAATTTTATTTGACGCCGTTCGGACCGGAATCGGATCTGATATGATCGAAACTCGGTTTTTGGATAATCCTCAAAGGGGCTAGTACACGGGATATTGTTAAAAATCGAGTCAGACCATTTTGTGGATATTTTTACATATTTTGTTCCTATGGGTTATTGGAATTCAACAAAATTTTATTTGACGCCGTTCGGACCGGAATCGGAGATGATATGATCGAAACTCGGTTTTTGGATAATCCTCAAAGGGGTTAGTACACGGGATATTGTTAAAAATCGAGTCGGACCATTTTGTGGATATTTTTACATATTTTGTTCCTATGGGTTATTGGAATTCAACAAAATTTTATTTGACGCCGTTCGGACCGGAATCGGAGCTGATATGATCGAAACTCGGTTTTTGGATAATCCTCAAAGAGGTTAGTACACGGAATATTGTTAAAAATCGAGCCGGACCATTTTGTGGATATTTTTACATATTTTGTTCCTATGGGTTATTGGAATTCAACGAAATTTTATTTGACGCAATTCAGACCTGAATCGGAGCTGATATGAACGAAACTCGGTTTTCGGATAATCCTCAAAGTGGTTAGTACACGGGATATTGTTAAAAATCGAGTCGGAACATTTTAAGGATATTTTTACATATTTTGTTCCTATGGGTTATTAGAATTCAACGAAATTTTATTTGACACAATTCAGACCTGAATCGGAGCTGATATAGTCAAAACTCGGTTTTTGGATAATCCTCAAAGGGGTTAGTACACGGGATATTCTTAAAAATTGAGTCGGACCATTTTGTGGATATTTTTACATATTTTGTTCCTATGGGTTATTGGAATTCAAAAAAATTTTATTTGACGCCGTTCGGACCGGAATCGGAGCTGATATGATCGAAACTCGGTTTTTGGATAATCCTCAAAGGGGCTAGTACACGGGATATTGTTAAAAATCGAGTCAGACCATTTTATGGATATTTTTACATATTTTGTTCCTATGGGTTATTGAAATTCAACAAAATTTTATTTGACGCCGTTCGGACCGGAATCGGAGCTGATATGATCGAAACTCGGTTTTTGGATAATCCTCAAAGGGGTTAGTACACGGGATATTGTTAAAAATCGAGTCGGACCATTTTAAGGATATTTTTAAATATTTTGTTCCTATGGGTTACTGAATTCAACGAAATTTTAATTACACAATTCAGACCTGTATCGGAGCTGATATAGTCAAAACTCGGTTTTTGGATAATCCTCAAAGGGGTTAGTACACGGGATATTGTTAAAAATCTAGTCGGACCATTTTGTGGATATTTTTACATATTTTGTTCCTATGGGTTATTGGAATTCAACGAAATTTTATTTGACGCAATTCAGACCTGAATCGGAGCTGATATGAACGAAACTCGGTTTTCGGATAATCCTCAAAGTGGTTAGTACACGGGATATTGTTAAAAATCGAGTCGGACCATTTTAAGGATATTTTTACATATTTTGTTTCTATGGGTTATTGGAATTCAACGAAATTTTATTTGACGCAATTCAGACCTGAATCGGAGCTGATATAGTCAAAACTCGGTTTTTGGATAATCCTCAAAGGGGATAGTACACGGGACATTGTTAAAAATCAAGTCGGACCATTTTGTGAATATTTTTACATATTTTTTTCCTATGGGTTACTGGAATTCAAAGAAATTTTATTTGACGCAGTTCGGAACGGAATCGGCACTGATATGATCAAAACTCGGTTTTTGGATAATCCTCAAAGGGGTTAGTACACGGGATATTGTTAAAAATCGAGTCGGACCATTTTGTGGATATTTTTACATATTTTGTTCCTATGGGTTATTTGAATTCAACGAAATTTTATTTGACGCAATTCGGACCGGAATCGTAGCTGATATGATCGAAACTCGGTTTTCGGAAAATTCTCAAAGGGGTTAGTACACGGGATATTGTTAAAAATCGGGTCGGAACATTTTGTGGATATTTTTAAATATTTTGTTCCTATGGGTTATTGGAATTCAACGAAATTTTATTTGACGCAATTCATACCTGAATCGGAGCTGATATGAACGAAACTCGGTTTTCGGATAATCCTCAAAGTGGTTAGTACACGGGATATTGTTAAAAATCGAGTCGGACCATTTTAAGGATATTTTTACATATTTTGTTCCTATGGGTTATTGGAATTCAACGAAATTTTATTTGACACAATTCAGACCTGAATCGGAGCTGATATAGTCAAAACTCGGTTTTTGGATAATCCTCAAAGGGGTTAGTACACGGGATATTGTTAAAAATCGATGTTAAATATAATTGATGTGTTTTGATCAGTGTTTAAGTGTTACAGGGAGTTATCAGAGTTTAGCTGGAAGCAGTCAGAGTTTGTGTAAACTCTGACAGTTGGAAGCTCGACAGAGTTTGTTAAACTCTGTCTGGAGGAAGCGCGTCTACTGTTCAACAGTGATTAAAGATTAATTATGGAAGCGATATCTTTGAAGATTGGATAGCTATCAAAGAGATCGAGTTGACATAGGAGACGTGTGACAATCTGTAATTGATATCATTGTATAGCTGATTTTTAGGAATATCAATTAGAGATTGTATCGTAGCTGTATGTTATATAAATACAGATAGGTTAACCCTAGAAGGGTATCGATAACGAATTATCATTATTGTAACCTAGCAGCTCTTTGTGATATTTTACATCACGAAGAGGGTTTGAAATACAAGAAGTTTTTTAAGTGCATAAACACTTTTACTTGTTAATCTCTCATACAAAGTTGATTATTATTTGTGTATTCGGCCTAACAAGTGGTATCAGAGCCAATCTGTTACTTTATTACAGGTTAAGATCCAAACACAACAATAATCATGTCAGAAATTCCTCCACCAACACCTACTGTTTCTGAAAAGGCTCCTACTACTGTGAGTCGTTATGAACCAATCAGGGTTCCTATTCTGAGGCCATTAGAGTATGCTATGTGGAAGGTCAAGATGACTATGTTTCTGGAGGCTACAGATCCAGAATATCTTGACAGGATTTATGAAGGCCCTCACAATCCTACAAAGCTATCTGTTGCAGTTGCTGGTGAAGCAGCAAAAATGGTTCCAAAGGAAAAGAAGGACATGACTCCTGAAGATCTATCATCAATTGCTAAGGATGCAAAAGTTAGGCATTTACTACATAGTGCCTTAGACAATGTCATGTCTAACAAAGTCATTAACTGCACCACTGCAAAAGAGATATGGGATGCACTTGAAGTCAGGTGTCAAGGAACTGCAGCTATTAAGAAGAATAGGAGAAACATACTCACACAAGAGTATGAGCATTTTGAGGCTAAACCTGAAGAGACCATGACAGAAACATTTGATAGATTCTGTAAACTGATTAATGATCTGTCATTGGTCAACAAAGAATATGATCTAGAAGACTCGAATCTCAAGTTTCTTCTTTCTCTACCTGAAAAGTGGGATGTGAAAACAACCACTATTAGAGACAACTATGATCTTGCTGAAACAGAGATTGATGAAATTTATGGACTGCTCAAAACTTATGAATTGGAAATGGAGCAGAGAAACAGGAGATCAAGTAGAAAAGGAAAGTCTGTTGCTCTTAATGTTGAAGAGAAGCCTCAGAAGAAAGAGGCAACAAGAAGGAAAATGAAGGGAAAAGCTTTGGTCATACATTCAGAAAGTGATTCACCAAACTCTGATTATGATTCAAATTCTTCTGAATCATCTGACTCTGAGGATGATGAAGAAGAAATGAGAAAAATGGCTGTGCTGATGGTGAAGACTTTCAAGAAAATGGGCTTCAAGAATTTCAAGAAAGGAAAAAGGTTTTCTAGGGATTCAAATGAAGACAGGAAAAGCTACAGGAAGTCTGATAAGAGAGATTCTAAAGGGAAGAAGGATAAGTCTGAAATTCAATGCTACAAGTGTAAGGAGATGGGTCACTATGCTCCTGAGTGCAAGAAGGGTAAAACTGGAAAGGTACTCTACACTAAAGGCAGAGATTGGGCAGATACTTCAGATTCTGATGAAGAAGTGAACTATGCTCTCATGGCTACTACTGAATCAGAATCCTCTGAAAATCAGGTACCTCCAACTACCTATGCTTATAATATTGATGACATTGCTCAATTAAGAATTTTTCTTAAGTCATTGCATATAAGTTATAGGGATCAGACTTTAGAAAATGAGAGGATAAAAGCTGAAAATTCTGAACTTAAAGAGAGAAATAAACTTGTTGAAGAGAAACTTGAAAACATGCAACAAGTTCAGAAAGAGAGAGATGATGCTGTTTGCAAAGAACAGATTTTGCTTCAGAAATATAAACAACTAGAATCTGAGTTGGAGGAAGCAAATAAGAAAATTAGGACTTGGACTAATTCTGGAAAGGACACTCAACAGATTTTTCAAACAGACACTGTTGGTCTAGGTTATAATGAGGAAGATGAACTTAGATTTCAAAATCAAGTTAAAGTCAGAACTAAATTTGTTCATGGAACCAGTAAATTTTTGTCTGAGAATGAAAAAGAAGCTGTCCAAAGAAAACCAGTAAAAACTAGTGTTAAACAGGTTAATATTGGTTCAATGACAGATAAACAACTCAAACATAAACTGAAGGAGTTAAAATCTGTTGAGAAAAAGAAAGTGTCAAACAAGAACAGAAATGGAAAAGTAGGCATTACTTCAGGAAATAAACCCATGCTTGCTAGTTATGCTCCAAGAAAGACATGTCATAACTGTGGTAGTACTAAGCATCTTGCAAATTTCTGCAAGAAAAATAAAAATATAAATTCTTTACCTACAAAGTCTGAGGTAAAGAAGGATTTTGCTAGAACTAAGCCACAGACTCTATGCACACACTGTGGAAGCACTTGGCATTCCATCTATACTTGCAGAAAATATCACGCTATCTATCATAATTACTATGAACTGAAACCCAATCTGAAATGGGTTAAAGTTGATACTGCAAGTGCAAACACTGATACTGTTAGCTCAAACTCTGATAATGTTAATTCCGCTGCAAAAGCTAACAAAGTTAAGAATGCCAAAGGATCCAAGCAAGTCTGGATCCTTAAAACTAATCCTCAGTAATTGTTTGTGATTGCAGGGTAACAGGGAGGCAACCCTAGTCGTGGACAGTGGATGTTCAGGACACATGACTGGAAATAAAGCCCTGCTATCAGAATATGAGGAGAAGGCTGGCCCAAAAGTTTCCTATGGTGATGGCAATATAGGAAGAACATTGGGATATGGCAATATCAATCTTGGAAATGTCATCATAAAAAATGTAGCTCATGTCCCAGGACTCAAGCATGACTTGCTATCAGTGAGTCAAATCTGTGACAAGGGATATCATGTAGATTTCCAACCTGAATATTGTGAAGTTATCAGCAAATCTACAGGAAAGGTTGTTCTAGTTGGTCACAGGCAAAACAACATTTATGAAATCAAGCTTTTGATAGACTCTGTTGGAAAAGCTGTTTGCCTGTCTACAAGAATGTCTAGTGAAGAGAGTTGGAAGTGGCACAAGAAACTCTCACATTTGAACTTGAACAACATCAATGAATTGATCAGAAAGGATCTTGTAAGAGGATTCCAAAGACCCTGTTAAATGTTGATGGCCTATGTGACTCATGTCAGAAGGCTAAACAAAGGAAGTCATCTTTCAAGAGCAAAACAGAATCTTCTATCACTGATCCCCATCATCTTCTTCATGTTGATCTATTTGGTCCAGTAAATGTTATGTCTATTGCAAGGAAAAAATATGCTTTAGTCATTGTTGATGAATACACTAGATTCACCTGGGTGTATTTTCTAGCAAAGAAGGATGAAACTGCATCAACTCTGATGGAGCATGTGAAGCTTCTGGACAAAGGATCAAGCAACAAAGTGAGAATCATCAGAAGTGATAATGGAACTGAGTTCAGAAATGCAACAATGGAAGAATTCTGCAAGGACAATGGAGTGAAACAAGAATTTTCAGCACCTGGTACACCACAACAAAATGGTGTAGTTGAGAGGAAAAATAGAACATTAATTGAAGCTGCCAGAACTATGCTTGATGAAGCAAAATTGCCAACTTATTTCTGGGCAGAAGCTGTTCAAACTGCTTGTTTTACTCAAAATGCAACACTGATCAATAAGCATGGAAAGACACCATATGAGATGGTGAAGAAAAAGAAGCCTAACCTGAAATACTTTCATATTTTCGGGTGCAAATGTTTCGTTTTGAAGACTCATCCAGAACAGTTGACCAAGTTTGAGTTAAAGGCAGATGAAGGAATTTTTTTTGGCTATCCACTGTCAACAAAGGCATTCAGAGTTTACAATCTGAGAACTAAAGTGATCATGGAATCTATACATGTTTCTTTTGATGATAAGAAGATAACTGGACTTGAAGACAAAGACGAATATGATCAACTGAACTTTGAAAATGAAGTTTTAAACTCTGATGAAGGAAACTCTGATGAAACAATTCTGACAGACTCTGTTGAAACAAACTCTGAACCTCTACTGGTAAATTTTGGAGAAACTTCTCAGTCACAACAAAGAGTAGAACCAGTTGAGGGGGAGCATGATCAAGATGAAGACTCAAACACTGATACTGAGTCAACTGAAAAATCTGGATCAAACTCTGAAAATTCAAATTCTGACTCTGGACAGTCAAGTTCAGGGGGAGTCTCAGAAAACGAAAATAGATCACAACAGAATCAGGAGAGCATGGATCAAGGGGGAGGATCACATGCTGATAGAAGTCATTTGCCTTCTGCTAGGAAATGGACTAAATCACATACACCTGATTTGATAATTGGTGATCCAGATGCAAAAGTAAAGACAAGAAGTGCTACTGCAAGTGAATGTCTATTTCATGCATTCTTGTCTAAAAATGAACCAAAGAAAGTGGAAGAAGCTCTTCAAGATGCAGACTGGATAACAGCAATGCAGGAAGAGTTAAATGAATATGAAAGAAATGAAGTTTGGACCCTTGTACCAAGGCCAAAGAACAGATCTATTGTTGGTACTAAATGGGTTTTCAGAAACATCTGACAGCTGTGAAAAGAATCTTCAAGTATCTCAAGGGCACCATATCATTAGGTCTGTGGTACCCCAGAGAATCAGATTTTAAGCTACTTGGATATTCTGATGCAGACTTTGCAGGCTGTAAGGTAGACAGAAAGAGCACTAGTGGAAGTTGTCAATTTCTTGGTGACAGACTTGTTTCCTGGTACAGCAAGAAACAGAAATCAATCTCCACATCTATAGCTGAAGCAGAGTATATTGCAGCTGGTAGCTGTTGTGCACAGATCTTATGGATGAAGAATCAATTGCTGGATTATGGATTGAGGTACAGTAATATACCTATTTACTGTGATAACCAAAGTGCTATTGCTATGACAGGTAATCCAGTACAGCATTCAATGACCAAGCACATCAGCATAAGGTACCACTTCATCAGAGAACATGTGGAAGAAGGAAATATTGAACTACATTTTGTCTCTACAGAACAACAGCTTGCAGATATCTTCACTAAACCATTGAGTGAAGTTACATTTACAAGGCTGGTTAATGAACTAGGAATGATCTCTGGTTCTGACTAGAAATGTTGGTTAGATTCAAACTTTACTTATGTGATGTATTAATCATATTTCCTGATTGGTTAAATACTAAGTGAACTCTGTTGATTAAACTCTGTTATGCATACTCTGTTAAACTCTATCAGCATGTCTGTATGTCATACACTGTTAATAAGTTTGATAAACTCTGTGAACTTTGAGTTGATTTTTGTCTGAATGAAAACACCAATGAAGAAATATGTATGAAGCATGATTCTCAGCAATTAATCATGAATCTTTCTGAGTTATTGAGATCTAATCTTAGATTGTGCAGAAAGTTAACACAGCATGATACTGGCTCATATTTATAGCATCTCTTAGTTTATTTTGTCCTAAACTCTGAGTCTATAAATACTGTGTGCATTACCTTTCATGAAGAACTACTGATGTTGATGAACTCTAAACTCTGTTAGTTATACTCTGATAAAATAAAATGTTTACTGCAATACCCCAAAGAAAGTGTATATAGGTTGTTATACTCCTTTGAGATTATGTTGGATACTAGGATGACCCAGGAACCTATTGGTATATAATATGTGCTAAAATTCTCTGATTTTTGGTGACTAGTTAAATACTAGGATGACCCAGGAACTTATCGAAATGATAAGGGCTAAAATTTTTGAATTTTTGGTGACTGGTTCCAACCTCTGATTACTGGAATGAAAAAAAAAATGTGTATATAAAGAGGGTATAAAATAAAAAAATTACTGTATAAAGTTCGAATACTTCAGAGTTTAGCTTTCATCATACAGTCAGTGTTTACTATGACAGTTTGTGCATCCAGTGTTTATTGATTTACTTTATGGATTTTATGAAAAATTAGATGCTCTAAAAATTGACTTAGTAAACTCTGCTTCACACACACACATATTCACAACTGTGCAATTTATGAAAGGGTTTCGATGATAAAGTTGGAGAATTGACAAACGCTGTTGATTCGTGATTTGTACTCTAAGGTAAATTTTCACTTGGACAATTTGAAAGTCTTGGAGTAAGTAGGGTTTTTGACAACTGTTAATCAGTGGATAGTTCGTGAATGTGTTCTTTATATGATTACTTTAATTAGTTTTCATATTCTCTTCTTGATGCATTTTCTTGAAAAACAGTTCATATAACACAAATAACAGTTGCAGAACACAATGAATATGATTAGAAAAACAAAATTTTCATTGATAATAAGAAAGAGATTACAAGCAAATATTACATATTTTTGTTCTCTCTATCTGCTAATCTATTCAACAGGAAAGTAAAAGATCCGTCCACACCACTCCATTGTTAGCAAAAATTCTCAGATTCCATCTTTGCCACTTTATTTGGGTGGAAGTTGAAGGGATAAGGTTATTTTTGCTGACATATTCATTAACAATGGTTGGTGGTGGTGGATGAGGATGCCTTCGAGGAGAGCCATGCCAATGTTGCTTGGAGGGCAGCATCGATGTCGATCACCCTTGCAGGTTTCTCTCTCTCGAGCTCTTCCAGACCAGCATCCATTTGCAGCCACAGCGTCTCAAGCTGCCTTTCCCACTCAAACGCTTCAAACTCTTCACGAGTATAGCTGAAGATGTCTCTATTTTCGACAAGATGAAGGTTTTTCTCTTTGATGGTAAGGTTAGCCATTGTTTTTCAAGAGTATTTGGTTTGAAAGGTTTGTGATTTTACAGGGGAGACTGAAAGGTTAAAGGTTTAATGAAATAATCTGATCAAGTCTCTAGGCCTTAAATAGAGATGGGTAAGAACGAAGTCCTTAATCGCTTCGTATTCTGGTTATTAAAGGCAACAGGTAAACGTTTCAAATTCTGATTTTACTTGGGTCCAGATATTTTTAAAAGAGTATTATTTGATTTTTGTTAAAATCAAATATTTTAATGTTTTAATTTTAATATACTCTTTTTAAAAATAGGCGCACATGACCCACTCGCCTTTAATGTGTCCCACTTACCTATTATCGTGTCCCACTACACATTAATCAAGGAACTGATTGAGTGTTTGTTACATAAGAGATTGAGTTTTTATTAATTTAATCACTTTTGTGTCCAAACGAGTTTGCTTTATTCTTACTCTCACAGTTTTCTTATTTTTCTCTTGGGCACTCACGCAAACACCTTTTCTACATTCATATCTTTTGGAAATTCTTGGAAATTCTTAACTCAATGGCATCTAAAGCATTCACTGCTCTTGGCTTACGGTTTGTTCCTAATAACTATGAAGCTCCACTCTATCATGAACGCGTTCCAGAATCGTTTCATCTCATGCAGAACTTTTTGAGGGATTCAGAGATTGGACAAGCTCTGACTGGACCTGCTACTCTTTCTGCGTCTCAAATTGCTTCATTCTGGCAGAACTCAGTTTATGTGGATGGAGGAGAAAGTGGAACTCCTACCATTATCTTCACCTATGAAGATCAAGACCATGTGATTACTCCACAGACTGTACGAGATACGATGGGTTTTGACACACATACTTCTTATACTCTGGTTAATGAAAGTTATCTGAGAGACATGCTACAAGAGATAGGTTACATGGAATCTCTTGACAAGCTTGGCAGTATAAAGCGACCAAATCTAAGAAAGGAATGGAATTTCTTCTTTGATTGCATAACAAGAACATTCCAGAAGAAAGTCACAAACTGGGATGCCATTCCAATGGATAGTCTCCATATCGGGTATTCTTTGCTCTATGGTATTAATTTTGATTTTGGTCGATATGTTTTGATGAACTTAGGTGATAAATTGTCAGAGTCTACCACTGTCTACTATGCTCGTTTCTGTCAAATGTTGTTCAATGCATGTGTACCTGGTCTTGAAATTGATGAAACTGATAAAGTTGATCCTTTTAGAGTCAATAAGCGCATATTCTCTGATATGACTAACAAGGATGTTGGTAAAGAAAATCTTCCTGAGTTTATCATGCCTCTTGCTCTACGAAATTTTCTAAATCAACCACAAGAACCACAACAAGACCAACAGGAACCACAACAAGATGAACCTGAACAAGAACCACAACAACCTGAACCACACCCTGAACCTCAACCAGAACCAAACACTGAATCACCTGCAAAGCAATCTTCACCCACTTCAAACTCAAACTCTGATTCTCCATTAAAATCAAAGTCTAAATCTCAAGGCGTTAAGAAAGCACTTGCTGCACGACATGCCAGTCTAAGACAGGCGGAAGAGACAAAAAGGCAATCAAAACGAAAATCTCCTGAAGCTGTTTACACTAGAAAAGGGAAGAGACTGAAAGCTCGAGCAAACATGCCTAAGTCACCACCTTGTGAAGAGGATTCAGATAATGTACCTCTAGCAAAACGAAGAAGAGTGATATTCTCTGATTCTGTGGATGAAGATATTGAAGCTCCAGAGGTTGTTTCACAGCAAACACCTCCTGTTGAGGTTGAGAAAGATGCAATACCTGTAGAGGATGTAATGCCTGTAGAGGATAAAATGCCTGCAGAAGAGGATGCAAGAGATGGTGTTTCTCCAATAAATGCTGTTCCTGATTCATTTATGCCATTATCTGATCCTATCTCTAATATTGGTGTAGTTGATCAACTTACACCTGTTCCTTCTGAAGTTGTGGCATCTCATACTGAGATAATATCTGATGCTCACCACACTGTTGAAGAAGGTGAAGAAATTGATCAGGCAACCAAAGTAACTTCTCAGTCAATGCCTGTTGCTGAGCCTGAGCAACATGAAGAAAATTCTCAAAAGCCTACAGAAGATATTGCTAAATCTATGGCTGAAGATGAACCAGTTAAAGCTACAAGTGTTGAAGCTGAAGGTGACAGTAGTGCAAACTCTGATACTTCTCTGAGTGCACCAGTACAAACTGATGATAAACATACACCTTTTTCTCAACCTTGTTCTTCTCATGAAGTTGAGAGAGCACAATTTGCCAAGAATGCTACTGAATGGTACAAAGAAGATTGTATTTTTCCATCAAGAAGAGCAGCTAAGTTTGTTAAGCAAAGTGCTGATACTATCTCTAATCCAGAGATTCTTTCTTGCTTGCAAGCAACTATAGTTCAAGTTAAAACTCTGGATAGATGATAATGTGTATTTTATACACGTTTTGTCTTTTATTCTCTTGCATTTTTGTTAGTTTCGAATGTTGTTTTATTAATATTTGTTATGTTTTTCATCTTTCAGTGCCTCGTGCTTAATTGTTGAAAAGATGGCTTATTTTGGGCTTGAAAGCGAAGATTATTCAAGAGGGAAGTTAGAAGATGCAAGCTCGTGATGCCGGGAGGTGTTTAATGCATTTTATTGAAGAGTTTATCTCGTACGGGCAGCTGTACGGCCGTTCAACAGGCCGTTCAAATGAGCAGAATTTTCGTACGGGCAGCTGTACGGCCGTTCAACTGGCCGTACAGAGCTGCTGTGTATTAAAATAAGGCTCATAACATCTTAACCTATATCATAACATAACCTACCTCTCATCTTCATCTAACCTAGCCTCTTCAAGGAAAAATTAGGGTTAGTAGAGTAGATAGAAAAACATCAATTACTCATAATCTAGCATTGATTATGAGTAACTAACTTCATTTATTTGGCTCAAGGAGGATTTCTTGTACAAAAACCCATTTCATTTAAGTAAGGTTTATTTTTACTCTATCTTGAATGCTTGTGATGTATTGCTTATGATTTTGCTTGGAGATTGTAAGTTGCTTCACCTTACTCTTCTCGTATCTTCAATTGCTAATTGATTGTTCTAATACGTAATCGTTAGTTCATTCATTATAGTAGCACAAGATTTAGTGTACCTAAATCCACAACATTCAAGTGCAAATACCTTGGTTGAGCTTCTCATCCTTGGGTTTGTCCTAGCCTCTCTTTGTTTAATTCCTTGATTTGGTTATACTAGTAGTGCTTCATTATTGGTAGCTATTATCAAGAGAGCTAATTTATGTGCTTCACTAAATTAGTGTTTTTAGAAGAGAAATAAGTGATTGTGTGCTTCACCAATTATCTTGGTTAGGTAGAGTTGGATATATCTTGCTTATTGGGTTGAAGTGCTTGAGTTTCCATAATCCTTGGGTCAAATGCCTCTTATCTTGTTAATTTGCTCATTGTGTTGTTGTGTTGGCAAATTTGGATTTTAGCCATTAACTTAGTTGTATTTTTGTAGCAATTTAGTTATTGTATGCAAGGTGTTTGATAAAATACCTCAACCAAACTCAAACCCCCCCTTTTTCCACTCTACTAGATTGTAAGAGATAATCTACTCGAAATCGATATTGAGAGTCCTTCCCTGTGAACGAACTTCGAAAAACACTACCTTCAAATTGGCGCCGCTGCCGGGGAAGGCAACAATATTAATTTTGAGTTTATTGTTTCTTATAGTTTAGATTTTATCTTTGTATATAATTTTTTTTTTCTTTCTTTGTTTTTTTTTTATTGGTGTGTCTTCATGTTTATTGGATATAGACATGAACTAACTCTTTCAGGAGACAATGGAGAATTATTTTGGTTGGAATAACGCTCAAGATTTCACCTATAATCAAGAACGATATCAAGATTTTAATTCTTTTCAGAATTTTAATGCATATCAGGTGAATTCTTTATATTCTACAAACTCATGCTATGCTCCTTACCCTCCTAGCATCGATTACTCATATGCTTGTGAAAATCAATGTTATGATCCGCAATATAATTTCCAAGACCATCAAGGGTCTTCTTCATCTTCCTTATCATCATTAGAGGAGATGATAAACCAAATGGCGGCAAACAACCTCCAACTTGCTTTTGAAAATCGATGCTATGATCCGCAATATAATTCCCAAGACCATCAAGGGTCTTCTTCATCTACATTGTCATCACTTGAAGAAATGATGAAGCAAATGGCGGCAAACAACCTCCAATTTCAAAACACCACTTTTCAAAGTATATCCAACTTGGAAAAGATCACTTCTCAAATGGAAAAGAACACTTCTCAAAGCTTATCCAACTTGGAAGAGCAAATGAGTCAACTAGCCGAAACCGTGAATCGATTAGAGGAGGTCAATTCTCCTACTAATCACGATTCTTGTTTTGTAATTAATGAAAATGTTGTGCATGATGAATTTGCTTGTTTAGTTGACGATTGCCCTAAGCTTGATAATGATAAATTGGATGTAGTTGAGGATCTACCAAATTTAGAAAATTCTTTTGTGCTTAATGAATTGGTAGATGAGATAAAAATTGATGAATGTCCAATTGAAATTGAGAAGAAATTTGAGCTTAAGATTGATGAGGTTGAAATTTTTGCTTGGGTATATAAGGATCCAATTTGGGAACAATTTTTGAGTCGTAGTTATAATGACTATTCTGACGATTTTTCCAGCTACTTTGATTTTTCAGAGTCCCTTGAAGATGTGAAGGTCCTAAAAATATTTTTATATTTTTATGGATCAAAGGTATATTTGCACACTTTATTCTTATTATTGATTCGTAGGTATGTGCATTTATTTGATTTTTCACCTCATTAGTTATAATACTTGTATAAATAAGTCGAGCCAACGACAATAAACAAAGCGCTTTTTGGGAGGCAACCCAAGGTACGTATGTATTTATATATTTTTTATGCGTGTGTTAGATTTCTTGCATTTATGTAGGGTGTTATTCATATTGTGGATTTGAGGATTGATCTAAATATTAGTGAGTGGGGATTCCATTTTTCATCTATTTTTATTCTAAGAAAATAACAAAAAAAAAAAATAAAAAAATTATGTATTTTTGTGGTGTGATTAATGAATTTTATAATAGATTTTCAAAAAAAAAAAAAAAAAAAATTTTTTTTTAATAATAATGTCCCGCTCAATAATATTTAGTATCGTTAATTCTAATTTTTATGATTTTTATATTTGTTCCACACTTGCCTTGATGTGTTTGTTCATGTTTTCAGGATTTACTAATTTATTCAAGCATTCAAGGATTTGTGTGAATTTTTGAAAAAAAAAAAAAATACAATTTTGTAAATTTTCAGGACTGTACGGGCTACAGACCGTGCAGCAAGCCGTGCAGCAGGCTGTACATGATTTTGCTAGTTTCTGTCCGTGTTGCAGTTAAAAATGAGAGGTTTTTCTATCTCCCTACCCACTTGTTGCACTGGCTGTGCAGCTCTTTCAAAAACAAAATTCAAAATAGAACCAGCAATCCTTTCTCCCACACGAACTCTGCTGCTTCACTCATCTCCTCCCCTTTTGACTCCAACACACCAGACTCTTCCCATATCACACCTCTGCTGCAACAAATCAACTCCTATCCGACCATCCCATTCGACCCACTTCTGTCCCACGCCATTCTCTGTACAATCCCAGCCACCTTATTCCTCCTCTTCACTACCCAGCCCCTTTTTCCGTTTCAGCAGCCCCACCGTCTCAAACCAAATCAACCAGCCCCAGCTCTAACAATCTCTATCACCACCAACATTCTCCGTTTCCACAATCAATTCCTCCACATCAACACCATGCCCATCTGTCTCCCCCCTTCGACCCATATATACGCAGCCTCCTCCGATGTTCGCCCAACGCCACCTGCACTTTTCTCGACCACCATATTCCGTCACCACTTCAGCCTCTCTCCCTCCGCCCCGTTAGCTGTGCCTCCATTTTCCTTCTCCATTCTTCAATCAAACCCACCCACATCATCCTCCCTCCTGCACAATTCACCCCCCCTTCGACTTTCACTACCATTCCCATCGCAAAACCTCACCCATCTTCCCTGCAATTCCCGTTCTCCTTATCCCAATTCACAGCCCTTTCTTTCTCCCCCAAACCCATCCATTCCACCCACAACGTACCAGCCTCCATTCCGCCACTCTTCAACAGCTGCACTTCTTCTCCCCTCATGTTCACTCCACCTCACCATCACTGCCCATCGCAGCCTTCTTCCCCGTTCACCCCAACAGTTTTTCTCCTCTCTACTTCACCCCTCCGCCCCCTGCCTTCACTCACAGCAACCTCCACAACCCATCTCACTCTTCCATTTCCTAAATTCCCGTACAACCAACCCCCCCTCCCCTGTTTTTAATGTTTTTGTTTACTTTTGTTTTTTTTAGTTTTTTTAATTCTATTTTGATTTTGTTTACTTTTAATTCTATTTCATTTTGATTTTGTTTTAATTTTAATTTTATTAATATTTTAGTTTTATATTTTGATTTTATTTTAGTTTTAGTTTTAAATTAGACTTTTGATTTTATTATTAATTACATAATTATTTTATTTTTATTTTTTATTTTATTTTTAAATTTTATTTTTCATTTTAATTTTAATTCATTTTAAAATTTTATTTTTGATTTTTTATTATTATTATTTTATTTTTATTTTTTTTGCTAAGCTTTTTAATTTTATTATTAAATACTTAGTTATTTTATTTTATTTTATTTTAGTTTTAGTTTTAAAATTTGATTTTGATTTATTATTAATTTTTTTAGTTTATTATTATTATTAATATTGTATTTTTTTAATTTTAATTTTAATTTTATTTTATTTCATTTCATTTTATTTTATTTTCTCTTTTTTTTTAAAAAAAAATACCAAAACCAAAATTTAATTCTTTTTAATTTTGATTTTAGTTTTTAATTTTCTAAAACTAAGTAATTATTTTATTTTAGTTTTAGTTTTAGTTTTAAATTTGATTTTTGATTTTATTATTATTTCGGTTTTAAATTTGATTTTATTTTTTTTATTTTATTATTTGGTTAGTTACTTTATTTTATTTTTTTTATTTTTTTAAAAAAAAGACAAAAGCATATATTTTAATTATTTATATATATCCTTAATTAGTTTTTTTAGTGGCTTTGTAGGGTGTGGTTTTGGCTTGGTTATTTTCGTTGGATGATTGTGGTTGGTGGCATTGATCCAATTCATGGCTTGCAATATCGGAGTTGGATTTTGGTAAATATGAGTGATGCTTCCGGTTCTTGTTATTTACTTTCAGGGGAGTACTCTTTCTCTCCTATCTTCACTTCGTTTTTATTGTCATGCATGAGGACATGCCATGTTTTAAGTGGGGGAAGGATTGCTTTTGTTCGGTTTTGTTGTATAATATGCGTAGCTAGTATTAGTAATTTTTTTTGTTTCATTTGATGTCCGTTTTGTTTACAATTGGGAAATAAGTTTAGTCATGAGTGTGTTTACTTGTTTGTGAAATTATGACATTGTGAGCTTGCAACCTTGTTTTCTCCTATTACGTGCCTAGCATTACCAATTTGATGTGAATCTATAAGTTTGATGCACCTTATTGCACACACTCACTTAAATTGGCATGAAAAGTCTAGATTGTTGTAATTAAATTGTGAACATGACGGTTATCTCTTAGGATGCATGGAATCAAATCGAGAAGATGTTATTACAACTTAAACCTTGTGAGGCCTTGAACGATGATTCTTTTTGCTTGTGTGTTTCTCCATCTTTATGTATGTTTGTTGCTCTAGGGCTTGCATTAAACCTTTATTCATGGATGCACCATAATAAGGAAATTCTTTTTAGGATAACCTTTTTGACCTTTTTAGCTTGTGAACCATGAAAATAATCCCTAGTTACCCCTTTGAAGCTTATATCCATATTTTTCTTCGTCACTTTCCCCCTTTTATACATGAGCCATAGCCAAATACTTCACTCTCGACCTAGTTGAGCTAGTTGAGTCTTGGAAAGAATTGATTGATGAACATGTGAATTTGGAGAAGTTGTGAAGAGGAAGGATTCTAATTATTGTAAGTGGGAACTAGTTTGATGTGTATATCTAGATGTGGTTCAAAGTTCTTTGTAGTATTTCTTTGTGTTATGCATTCCCTTTGCAAAAAAAAAAAAAAATAAATAAATAAATAATAAAGGGGATGTAAAAAAAAAAGGAAAAAAAAAAAGAGAAATAGAAAAAAAAAGCAATAAATCTTTGTACTTTATTTTGTTTCAATTTTCTTGGTAAATGTGGTTGTGTTTTGTAATTGTAAATGAGTGGAGATCTTTAGTTGGAGAATTTGGTGTATGAAGCGAGCAAGCGTCATTTTGACTCAACTAGCGAGACTTTTACACCTTCCTTTAACTTAAATTTTCACACCTTCACCCAAGCCTCATTACAACCCATTTTATGAATTCCTTGTTTTTGGTGCAATCCGGAATTTAGGTGAACATGCAAGGTCAAGTAGAGCGCATGCATTTAGACTAGGAGTTGAGTGAAATCTCTAGCCCATACTTGTGTGATACATAATTGAGAGATGTGAGATTTTTCACCGTACAATTTCATCTTCTTAATGCGAAGCCATGTATGCTTTGTGATCATCTTGTCTAGTGTTCACGATTGAAGTGCATTCATTCTATCTTTAATGTCTTGGTTACATCTTGCACAAGGTGTGTTATCTTGATTCTTGAATTGGTTGTTAGCTCGTTTTAGTGGATGACAAGGTGAATAGCTCTATATGTTTGATTTTATTTACAAGTAGACGGCTTGGATATGTGAGTGTAATAGTTAGTTTAATTAGTAGGTATTGTTAGTTTTTTGTTTATTGGTGACTTTTGTGATTTTGTGGGTACATCATCTATAAACCCTCACGAGACCTCACTCGTCCACTAGGGCTACCTAGGGGTTCCAAGGGCTTGTTGCATATGCCAAATGCAACCGTGATCACCTACAGAAGTGGTACTAGTTAGGAGTATATGGTTATGTTAATTTTAGTTTGCTCGGGACTAGCAAAGTTCAAGTGGGGGAACATTTGATAATGTGTATTTTATACACGTTTTGTCTTTTATTCTCTTGCATTTTTGTTAGTTTCGAATGTTGTTTTATTAATATTTGTTATGTTTTTCATCTTTCAGTGCCTCGTGCTTAATTGTTGAAAAGATGGCTTATTTTGGGCTTGAAAGCGAAGATTATTCAAGAGGGAAGTTAGAAGATGCAAGCTCGTGATGCCGGGAGGTGTTTAATGCATTTTATTGAAGAGTTTATCTCGTACGGGCAGCTGTACGGCCGTTCAACAGGCCGTTCAAATGAGCAGAATTTTCGTACGGGCAGCTGTACGGCCGTTCAACTGGCCGTACAGAGCTGCTGTGTATTAAAATAAGGCTCATAACATCTTAACCTATATCATAACATAACCTACCTCTCATCTTCATCTAACCTAGCCTCTTCAAGGAAAAATTAGGGTTAGTAGAGTAGATAGAAAAACATCAATTACTCATAATCTAGCATTGATTATGAGTAACTAACTTCATTTATTTGGCTCAAGGAGGATTTCTTGTACAAAAACCCATTTCATTTAAGTAAGGTTTATTTTTACTCTATCTTGAATGCTTGTGATGTATTGCTTATGATTTTGCTTGGAGATTGTAAGTTGCTTCACCTTACTCTTCTCGTATCTTCAATTGCTAATTGATTGTTCTAATACGTAATCGTTAGTTCATTCATTATAGTAGCACAAGATTTAGTGTACCTAAATCCACAACATTCAAGTGCAAATACCTTGGTTGAGCTTCTCATCCTTGGGTTTGTCCTAGCCTCTCTTTGTTTAATTCCTTGATTTGGTTATACTAGTAGTGCTTCATTATTGGTAGCTATTATCAAGAGAGCTAATTTATGTGCTTCACTAAATTAGTGTTTTTAGAAGAGAAATAAGTGATTGTGTGCTTCACCAATTATCTTGGTTAGGTAGAGTTGGATATATCTTGCTTATTGGGTTGAAGTGCTTGAGTTTCCATAATCCTTGGGTCAAATGCCTCTTATCTTGTTAATTTGCTCATTGTGTTGTTGTGTTGGCAAATTTGGATTTTAGCCATTAACTTAGTTGTATTTTTGTAGCAATTTAGTTATTGTATGCAAGGTGTTTGATAAAATACCTCAACCAAACTCAAACCCCCCCTTTTTCCACTCTACTAGATTGTAAGAGATAATCTACTCGAAATCGATATTGAGAGTCCTTCCCTGTGAACGAACTTCGAAAAACACTACCTTCAATAGACGATTTGATGATACTAATTTGGCAATCACTTCTTTGCGAAATGAGGTTGTAGCTAGAGAGATGAAAATGGAAACACATTCAAACTAGTGACTACAAAATTCTCTAAAGCTCAAGACAATATCCTTGCCAGACTGAGTAAAGTTGAAGAGAATCAGTCTGATTTATCTGCTAAAATTGATTCTATTGCTACCTCCCTGGAGTTAATTACTTCTATCCTTATGCCTGATGATGTCAAAAAGGGGGAGAGAGTTGTCAGAAGGGATAGTTCTGGAGATGGAGGGGCAAGTAACAAAGACAAAGGAAAGAAAAAGGCTGAGGAGGTTCAAACTCTGAGAACTAGTAAGTCATTCAAATCACAGTCTGTTGGGAGAAATACTGATACTCAAGGAACTTCAAGGACCAAGAGTTTACTGTTATTTTCAAATCCACAAACTGATGAAGAGTTGGCTGCTAAGTTGTTCATTGAAGAGAATGAGGAAGGAGTAACGATTGAAGACATTGAAGCTGAGGAAAAGAGTTTACATGAAGAACATCTTAAAGCTTTAAAGTCTGATAAGGTACAAAAAGAAAAAGCTCCTAGGCCTGTTCTTAAAGGCGTTGTGATCAAGGAAAATGTTGATGCTGATCAAAGATCACATTTATCTAAGAAATCAACAGAAGCTGAAGCTAAACAGAAGCTGAAAGGCATTGCTATGGAAGGAGAAGATTCAAAGAAGAAAGATACAACCTCTGTTGCTACACAAGTTGTGTTTAAACCTCTATCTTCTCAGTTGAAATAAGTTTTTGGTAAAGGAACACTTCATGATCCAGATATGTTATCTGGAGTCTCAATGAATATTTCTGATGGAAAAGCTTTATCTGGTAAGATTGGAAATAATAAGGCTGGATTAGGCTCACATAGAGACAGAAGGCAATATACTAGTCCTAGAGATCCTTCTTCACTGGCTGTTCCAGGTCGTGGTGTACCTCAAGAGAGTCTGGATAGACTGGAATCAGTGCAGTTGGTTCATCAGAAGAGTTTAGACAAAGATTTTCTTCTTTACATCATGGCTGATGGGTCGGTATTCAAAGTTGGTGAGGATGATATCGGCTTGAAATATTGGGAAGAACTAGAGTATGTTCTATATCTTCTTAAGGTGAATAGTCGAAGGACTCAATCTGTTGCTAATGTACTAAGACAGAAGATGACTCAGAATCTGGCTATTAGAGGACAGAAATACAACAGCAGATACATTCCTAAGTACAGGGATTACCAAGGCAATCTCATTGAAATGAAGAAAGGTACTGCAAAGTTAAAAACTGATTTGGGAATCACAGTACTTGACTTCAATACTCAGGCAGAAAAAGACAGATTTATCAGACTGGGTAATGAAATGAGAAGAAACAAGATTTATGATCTTAGGGCTGCTATTTACCAAACAGATGAAAGTGATCCTCAACTCAGAGAAATCAAAGAAGCAATGAAGATTGAACTTGAAAATGCAGAAAGAAGATTGTTGATTGATTATCTCAGAACCATGCCAGATCTTGAAATGATTAGAGATTAAAGTTCTGTAAGAATTTTCTTATTCTCTATAGTTTTTAAGCTTAAACTCTGAATCTGTATAAACACTGTATTTATCATTTGTTTTGACATCATCAATTATTGTCATTAACTTGTACATTTTTTAATGAACAAGTTGGGGGAGATTGTTAAATATAATTGATGTGTTTTGATCAGTGTTTAAGTGTTACAGGGAGTTATCAGAGTTTAGCTGGAAGCAGTCAGAGTTTGTGTAAACTCTGACAGTTGGAAGCTCGACAGAGTTTGTTAAACTCTGTCTGGAGGAAGCGCGTCTACTGTCCAACAGTGATTAAAGATTAATTATGGAAGCGATATCTTTGAAGATTGGATAGCTATCAAAGAGATCGAGTTGACATAGGAGACGTGTGACAATCTGTAATTGATATCATTGTATAGCTGATTTTTAGGAATATCAATTAGAGATTGTATCGTAGCTGTATGTTATATAAATACAGATAGGTTAACCCTAGAAGGGTATCGATAACGAATTATCATTATTGTAACCTAGCAGCTCTTTGTGATATTTTACATCACGAAGAGGGTTTGAAATACAAGAAGTTTTTTAAGTGCATAAACACTTTTACTTGTTAATCTCTCATACAAAGTTGATTATTATTTGTGTATTCGGCCTAACAATCGAGTCGGACCATTTTGTGGATATTTTAACATATTTTGTTCCTATGGGTTATTGGAATTCAACAAAATTTTATTTGACGCCGTTCGGACCGGAATCGGAGCTGATATGATCGAAACTCGGTTTTTGGATAATCCTCAAAGAGGTTAGTACACGGAATATTGTTAAAAATCGAGCCGGACCATTTTGTGGATATTTTACATATTTTGTTCCTATGGGTTATTGGAATTCAACGAAATTTTATTTGACGCAATTCAGACCTGAATCGGAGCTGATATGAACGAAACTCAGTTTTCGGATAATCCTCAAAGTGGTTAGTACACGGGATATTGTTAAAAATCGAGTCGGACCATTTTAAGGATATTTTTACATATTTTGTTCCTATGGGTTATTAGAATTCAACGAAATTTTACTTGACACAATTCAGACCTGAATCGGAGCTGATATAGTCAAAACTCGGTTTTTGGATAATCCTCAAAGGGGTTAGTACACGGGATATTCTTAAAAATCGAGTCGGACCATTTTGTGGATATTTTTACATATTTTGTTCCTATGGGTTATTGGAATTCAACAAAATTTTATTTGACGCCGTTCGGACCGGAATCGGAGCTGATATGATCGAAACTCGGTTTTTGGATAATCCTCAAAGGGGCTAGTACACGGGATATTGTTAAAAATCGAGTCAGACCATTTTATGAATATTTTTACATATTTTGTTCCTATGGGTTATTGGAATTCAACAAAATTTTATTTGACGCCGTTCGGACCGGAATCGGAGCTGATATGATCGAAACTCGGTTTTTGGATAATCCTCAAAGGGGTTAGTACACGGGATATTGTTAAAAATCGAGTCGGACCATTTTAAGGATATTTTTAAATATTTTGTTCCTATGGGTTACTGGAATTCAACGAAATTTTAATTACACAATTCAAACCTGTATCGGAGCTGATATAGTCAAAACTCGGTTTTTGGATAATCCTCAAAGGGGTTAGTACACGGGATATTGTTAAAAATCGAGTCGGACCATTTTGTGGATATTTTTACATATTTTGTTCCTATGGGTTATTGGAATTCAACGAAATTTTATTTGACGCAGTTCAGACCTGAATCGGAGCTGATATGAACGAAACTCGGTTTTCGGATAATCCTCAAAGTGGCTAGTACACGGGATATTGTTAAAAATCGAGTCGGACCATTTTAAGGATATTTTTACATATTTTGTTTCTATGGGTTATTGGAATTCAACGAAATTTTATTTGACGCAATTCAGACCTGAATCGGAGCTGATATAGTCAAAACTCGGTTTTTGGATAATCCTCAAAGGGGTTAGTACACGGGACATTGTTAAAAATCAAGTCGGACCATTTTGTGAATATTTTTACATATTTTTTTCCTATGGGTTATTGGAATTCAAAGAAATTTTATTTGACGCAGTTCGGAACGGAATCGGAGCTGATATGATCGAAACTCGGTTTTTGGATAATCCTCAAAGGGGTTAGTACACGGGATATTGTTAAAAATCGAGTCGGACCATTTTGTGGATATTTTTACATATTTTGTTCCTATGGGTTATTGGAATTCAACGAAATTTTATTTGACGCAATTCGGACCGGAATCGTAGCTGATATGATCGAAACTCGGTTTTCGGAAAATTCTCAAAGGGGTTAGTACACGGGATATTGTTAAAAATCGGGTCGGAACATTTTGTGAATATTTTTAAATATTTTGTTCCTATGGGTTATTGGAATTCAACGAAATTTTATTTGACGCAATTCATGTAATAACCGTAAATCCTAGAATAAATATTTCCATTCGATATTTAAATTTTATTTAAGAGCGATACACTAATATATTTAATTAGTGTGTTTTTATGAGATTTTAAGATTTTATTTATTTATAGGTGAATAAATATTATATTATATCTATTTATTTAAATTTATTTGTATTTGTTAAAATTAGGAAATTTAGGAAAAATTAGATTTTTATTTTGAGTCGAATTTATTTTCGGAAGTGAAATTAGAGCCTCGTTTTAATTGACCGGCATGGAAGAAATGGATTGAATATTATTAATGATGGTTAAAATAAAAAAAGGACAACAATTATTTCCTCAAAACCCAGACCTTGTTTTCAGGGCATAATCATTTTTTTTGACTGCACGTTTTAGCTTCTTAACATGTGATACACACCAAACAAGCACATCCACCTTTCTTTTTTATTACAAAAATGACAACCCCCTTCCTATTTTAAAACAAAACCGTGACTTTCATTTCAAAAACAACTAGCACTCTTTTGTTTTGTTCTCTCATTTCCTAACCAAAGCACTCAGTCTTATTACATATACACCGAGCAAAGCACAGTTCATTCTCTTTCATTTTACTCGGCTTTAATACACAAAAGCTCGAACTTTTTTTTACTCATAACCGAACAAAACACAAATACACAACACAGCCTTGGTCTCTTTATTTTTAACCAAGATTTCTGTTCAAAACATACATACACACGAACCATATACAAACACAAGTCCTGTTTTTCTATTCTTTTTAACCACTACGTTTTCTCCACAATTCATAAACCGAACAACCCAATACACTCTTGTCTTTGCTTCTTACCCAAAACCTCTGTTCAATATTTATACATAAACACGAATCTTATACACCAGGTAGTTGCTTCATTTCTTTTCTTTCATTACTTGTTTTAGCCGACTCCTAGTGTTGTAAAAACTCGATTGTTGTGTTAATTACTTTTGGTCAATTACTAGTACTGATTTCACTTGTGATCGATTGTTTGTCTTGTTTGGTAATTCCGAGTGGTTGAGTGATGGGTGTTAGTGAATACCGGGGGGGGGGGACATGGCAACTGCTGGGTGTTGTTTCGTCGAGGAGAAATAAGGGGGGTGGAGCGGAGAGAGATTGAGGATGAGGGAGAGAATGGTGTTGTTGATGTAGTAGAGAGGGAGGAGGTTGAGAGAGGATGCGAGAGAGGGGGGGAAGAGATTGAAGCAAACAAGGGAGATGGGTGTGATGGTAATCGGAAATTGGAGATGTCGAGAGGTTGAGTAGTCGGTGTTGGTCGAAAGAAAAAACTGGCGTGGTTGTTGGATTGGTGGTTTCGACGGAGGGAGAGAGTGGAGAGATAAGGAGAGTGGAGAGATAAGGAGAGAGGAGGGGAGAGATTGTGAGAGAGATTGGTACGGAGAGAGATAGAGAGAGATTGAGAGATGAGAGATTTGGAGAGATTGAGTACAACCGAGAGAGATGCAGGGGAGGAGGGAAAGAACAGGTGGGGCCCACACGGTGGGACCCACATCGTTTTGTAGTTGCTGTTAAAATATAATAAAATAATAACGTAGATGTTCGGATTTTATAATCGGAATTCTTGTTAAACGAATAAAACGAGATTCAATAAATTTTGTTAAAAATGGATTATTAACTAATTTGGTTTGTAATTAATAATTTATTTAAAATGGTTTAGTTAATTAATTAATTAAATAAGACTTTAGATATAATTTAGAATTATTGATTTTATTAATTAAATAGAATTATTTAGAGTTTTAAACATAATTTAGGAATTTATTAATTGAGTAATTAAGTAGTAATATTTTGTGATTGTGAAAACAAATTAGAGATTTATTAATTTGTCAATAAAAGGAGTTATTTTGTGATTTTTGGACGAAATTATAGATTTAATAATTTGTTGATAAAAAGGAAGAATATTTGTAAAATAAATAGAATAAAATATGTTTTATTTTGGAAAAGCTGTTATTAATATTTTCAGATTATTTTATTAACCGGATCGAGTTAGATTTATTTTAGAGATTAATATTTGATTTTTAAATAAATTAGAATTTGTGAGATTTCTTAAAAATTTGAATTCTTTGATAATTAGTTTAAAAATGAGAATAATAAATATGGATTTAAATTGAATAAAAACGGATGTTTGAATTTTTCATTTTGAGTAAGAATTTAGATTTCCAGATATTAAAAATAGGATATATTCCCCAAATTTATTTCCGTGTTCGAATAAATATTTATTTATCCCGGAATTTAATTCTGTTATTTATTCCGGAGATTTTATGAGATATTATATTATTATTAATTAGATTATCGGATCGGGAGTATTTTATTCTGAAGAATCGCTTACGTATTTCTGGTTGCTATTTTTAGAAAATAATTCTCGAGACGTAGATCGACGCCAAGTTCACGGGTAGAGTATATATTTTAGCTTCATTCATTCGTACTTCGAGATCGAGGCAAGTTCGTTCTTACCCTAACTTTTGGAAACTGTGGATTTCTGTTCGTGTTATTTAATTCCTTAATTATTTTCGAGATATTACATGTTAAGATTTATCTGTTGCTTCGTATGATGCAATAATTTCTTTTGAAAATTATTTCTTGTTAAATATTATTATATTGTCAAGTTAGTTTATTTGAGAATTATAATCCCTATAAGCGTAGAAACAATTTAATTGATATCGGGTCGATCTCATTAATTCGAGACGACTATTATTTTAATTCAGTGAAACTAATCTCATTCATCGGAGATAGTTAAATTTATTCTTTTCGATTGAATTTATTGTACAAATTCAATCGTTATTTATTGATTATCTTTTAGTTAGTTCCTCGTTCGAACTAACCAATAGGAGTTTAAAATTATAATTATTAGAGATTTTTATTGTCGATCAAGTGAAAAATATTCTATTTAAACGTTCATCAATGTTGAGTATTATAAATATCGAGAAGTACTATTTGTTCAGTACGACTCCCAATTACTTTAATCTTAGGACTATTCTCATAGGTTCGAGATAGTCAATTTTATTGTCAAGGTTTGGCATTTTGTTCATGTCAACCGATAAATTATTATTGAGAATTTACATCAGTCCATTGTTCAGATTGGTGGTGAAATTGAGTCATACTGGCAGTCCGCCAGATTTGTAAATATTTTCTGAAAGAGTTATCTCAAGTTATCTGTACCCCAAATATTCGGGAATTCTGTATTCTACTGGTCAATTTTGGGCAAGAGGCCCATTATAGAGAAAGAGAGACTCGTGTACCGTTTTACGGACCCGAGAATATTTAGGCATTCGTTGCCTTGGTTGAATTGATAACCATTATGATGCTAGCATTCATACACATATATTATAGTTGATATCGTATTGTAGCCGTGATCGGGCGAAGTGCGGTGTCATTGGAGGCCGGTATTCTTGGTTGGTTAGTTGATCGCCCCACCGAGATACGGAGAGGTGGAAGACCAGTTCATTCTTACATCATGAGTTATCAGAGTTATATCAAATGAGTTATCGAGTATTCTATTTCGAGATGAGTAATGAGTCTTTTGAGTATTCTATTTTGAGATGAGTTTGAGCCTTTCGAGTATGATCTTTTCAAGTTGAATTTGAGTCAAATCATATTGTTTTATTCGATATTAAAATTTTGAGTACTTATTTCGGTAAACCTTATTATATTTATATACCGAGCGAGAAGAGAACTTGCTGAGCACTATAGTTGCTCATTCTTGCTTTACAACAATTTGTTCAGCTGTCAAGACGGAGAAAGGCGAGACGTCCAGCCAGAGCTATAAAGGCAAAGGGAAAGCGCAAGGCTATGGCGTCAATAATTAGAAGATCCAGTTGGAATCCTTATATTTCTACTGTAGTGAACTTTGTAACATATTAATTCGAGATGTATCAAGTTGATTTGTATTATACTGTGAAGACGATCTTGGATCTGCGGAGTGGGACATTTTATGCTCCTTTGTATTAGATATTTTGTTTTGTTATTGCGTAACTTGTGCTACAGGATATTGAGACAATGTGACGACCCGGGTCTCCGGTCAGGGTGTATCTGGGGGCGTCACAAAGTTGGTATCAGAGCATTAGTTATATTTTTAGGAATCGTATGAACCTTGGAGTATAACCGGATGCGAGAATATACGAGCCTAGAACTATAACGCGACATGAGAATTTAGAGATATATTATACGATGTTGAGATTTTGGCGCTAAGCGCCTTACGCCGTTATATATATTTATAGGCATATCTAGTCGATTGAACCTGACCGAGATTTTTCGTACTTTTGTAGATGTCTACTTCTAGACCAGCTGATTTTCGTTCTACCCGAGATAGATCTCCTACACCTTACCCGCATGGACCCCTAGTTCCCAATTAATTTAAGATAGGATGCCTAATTTCCCATTATAAATGAGATCGGATGCTACCTTACAGAGTTTCCACATTTTGTAAATGTTGTCAATACCTTTACCGGAGTCTACGAGTGTCACTTTTATTAGAAAATCGATAGTCGATCCTAAGAGCTTATTGTGTGCTAGGAAATCGTTCCTTAAGTAACTTCCTTAATAATGATTATCGGTGATTTTTATCATTCGAATTTACTCAGGCAATATCTATCCTATTTGAAAAGACCTATATTGTTCAAAGGTACATTTACAAGAGCGTCATGTACTTCTCTAAATATGAAACTCTTTCATATCCCTTCCTATATTTGTCACCCTTTGTGATACTGAGATGAACAACCCTACTTATACAGGGGAAGACTGTCTGTCTCTGTGATAGAAGTCTGGTGGGACGCCACCATTTGTACTGTTGTTTGTTAATTAGAGTACTAAAGGCTGGCCACCTTGTGTACTATGGCGATTGTCCTAATGATACATGCAACAAAACAAATGTTCGATGATCATAATGATCTCTCAGCTAATCCTTTCATAAAAGATTCTCACCATCAAGATTTGAGTGTGCACATGTGTTGTTTAACATCTATTCCTTATGAGTTATCTCTATTCAATGTTCTTATGGATCCTGTAATGATTGGGGCCTAAGAATTTTATAAGTGGTATACGAAAATTTGAAAGTGATGAAACTTCTCTTCCAGAAATGGAAATTTCAACAACTCAAGTCGGAGTGACAATTTCTAAATAGAAATAGACCTGATGCCCAGCCTGTTGAGTAGTAACCTTTATTATCTCTACTAGAATAGTATGTTGGTTAGATACTTTTACGATGTACTTATTATCAGCGACCAGTTTGTATTCAGTACCATGACCTGGACTTTACCAGTATGGAACCTTATCAGTATTATATTGTGATCTGCTATAGTACCGTTATCTCATTTTGTTTATTATAGATCTGTGTTATATTAGAATAGCATGTTAGAATAATTTCCATATTACCCCTGAATTAGTTAACAATTTCTTTTCCGATACTACGACTTAAAAAGAATTTTCGAGAACCAGAGATTTATGATGATTGAATTTTTGAGAACCGCCAGTTAAATTGAGATAAATCTTCACGAGTATCTAAAATCTTTTTACATCGAGAAATAAGAGTAACTGCTTATAAAGAGACAAGATAGAGTCGTGATTGTGAGGAACCATAAATTTTGACTGAGTAGATATTTATGAATACCAATTTTAATTGTGCCAGCAATGGTGTTTGAGAATTGCATATCCGAATATAACGTACCTTATTATTTTCGCTCTTATAGAAAAAGATGCCACCAAAGAGAGGAAGACCCGCAAGAAATCCTCGTCCTCAACCCGAGGTGAATCCAGAGAATGAGGTTCCACCTCAGAACCAAGTTCCAAACCCAGAACCACAACTCGCTCGAGATCCCAACCAAGAAAATAACCCGATGAGTCTACTTATGAACTTTCTTAATCAACATACCCAGAACCCTCAGCCTCAGCCGTACCAAAATGTAGGAGGGAATCCACCTCCTGCTCAACTGACCCAAACTACTGTGAGTTTCAAATCATTCAAATCATTGAGTCCACCTGAGTTTAAAGGTACCACTAACCCAGTGGAAGCTAGAATCTGGTTACGTGAAATAGAGAAGACCTTCGAGATAGTAGGAGTGAAAGAGGATAAGAAGACGGTATTTGCAGCTTATATGTTGAAAGGTGAAGCTAATTATTGGTGGGAAGCGAAGAGAGCCATGGAAGGTGATGCGATTATACCGTGGGCTAGATTTACAATGTTGTTTCTAGAGAGGTATTTCCCCAAATATCTGGAGAACCAGATGGAGATAAAGTTTTTAGAGCTCAAGCAAGGAACGATGACCGTTGCAGACTACAAGGTCAAGTTTACAGAACTCTCGAGGTTTGTACCCTATCATGTAGACACTGAAGAGAAGAGAGCAAAACGCTTTCAACAAGGATTAAAACCATGGATACAAAATCGCGTTGCAGTATTTGAGATCACCAATTATGCAACTTTAGTTCAGGAAGCAGCGATAGTGGAAAGTGGAAGTGAACTATACCCGAAAGATGGAAATAAGAGGAAGTTTCAGAGCAGTGGAAGTAACTTTACGAGGAGATTTGATAATCGGAGTGATAAGAAACCGTTTGTGAAAAGGGAAGATAAGAGTGCTGATACAAGAAGGTTTGGGAACTTTGACACCAGAGGAAGCAATCAGAGGATCAGACAACCACAGACAATTAATGTGATGCAAGGAAGACCACCTTTGCCAGAATGGCACCAATAGAAATGAAGGAATTGGCAACACAGCTGCAAGAATTACTTTACAAAGGCGTAATCAGACCAAGTGTATCCCCGTGGGGAGCTCCAGTGCTGTTCGTGAAGAAGAAGGACGGATCTATGCGACTATGCATTGATTATCGTGAGTTGAACAAGATGACCATAAAAAATAAGTACCCTCTACCCCGAATCGACGATCTGTTTGACCAACTTAAGGGAGCTAGATGTTTTTCAAAGATTGATTTGAGATCCGGCTATCATCAACTAAAGATCAAGCCTGAAGATATTCCTAAGACTGCCTTTAGGACCCGATATGGACATTACGAATTCTTAGTCATGTCTTTTGGATTGACGAATGCGCCAGCTGCTTTTATGGACTTGATGAATCGTGTGTTCAAGAGGTACTTGGACAAGTTCGTGATTGTATTTATTGATGACATCCTGATATACTCGAAGTCTCCTGAGGAACATGCTGAACACCTCCGTTTAGTTCTGGAAACGCTGCGGAAGGAAAAGTTATATGCGAAATTCTCAAAGTGTGAGTTCTGGCTAAAAGAAGTTCAATTTTTGGGACACATTGTAAGCGGCGAAGGGATTTCTGTAGACCCCGCAAAGATAGAAGCCGTAGCAGATTGGGAGCGACCCAAGACTCCAACCGAAGTTAGAAGTTTCCTTGGATTGGCTGGATACTATCGTAGATTCGTGAAGGATTTCTCAAAGATAGCTACGCCACTGACTCGACTTACCAGAAAGAGTGAAAAGTTTGAATGGACCCCCAAATGCGAAGAAAGCTTTCAAGAATTGAAGAAGAGATTGACTACTGCCCCGGTGTTGACCTTACCCGATGAGAAAGGCGATTTCGTAATTTTCAGCGACGCTTCTCACAAGGGTTTAGGATGTGTTTTGATGCAACACGGAAAAGTAATAGCTTACGCCTCTCGGCAACTGAAGGAGTATGAGTCCCGTTACCCTACTCACGATTTGGAACTTGCTGCTATTGTTTTGCACTCAAGATTTGGAGACATTACCTTTATGGAGAGAAGTGCGAGATTTACACGGATCACAAGAGCTTAAAGTATATATTCACGCAAAAGGAATTAAACATGAGACAAAGAAGATGGTTGGAGTTGATCAAAGACTATGATTGCTCGATAAACTATCACCCGGGGAAGGCTAATGTTGTAGCTGATGCATTAAGTAGAAAGGAGAGACTAAACCTGTTGACAACCTCAGAAGAATTGGTTAGAGAATTTGAGAAGATGGAATTAGAAGTCAAGGTCCCAGTCCAAAACAATGAAAGAGTTTACAGCATTCAGTTTCAACCAGAGTTACTTGAGAAGATTCGACGTTGTCAAGAACAAGTAATGGAAGAAAGAAGATCAGAGTTGACCGGAGAAGAATTTCTAAGTTCGAAAGATAAAAAGGGAATTAAGCGATTTGCATCGAGAATATGGATTCCTAATGTTACAGAGTTGAAGGAAGAAATTATGAGCGAAGCGCATAACTCGAGATATTCCATTCACCCAGGGAGTACAAAAATGTATCAAGACATCAAGTTGAATTATTGGTGGCCCAACATGAAGAGGGAGATTGCCGAATGGGTAAGTAAGTGTTTGACATGTCAGAAAGTGAAGGCAGAACATCAACGACCAAGTGGACTTCTACAACCTTTAGAGATACCCGAGTGGAAATGGGAACATATTACCATGGATTTTGTCGTAGGATTGCCCCGAAACAGAGCCAGTCATGATGCGATTTGGGTTATCGTCGATCGACTCACCAAATTTACGTATTTCCTAGCAATTAGTGATAAGTACTCCGTTCAAAGATTGGTGAAGATATACCTAAAGGAAATTGTGGTTCGTCATAGAGTGCCTATTACAATTGTATCTGATAGAGAGGCCCGTTTTACTTCACGATTTTGGAATAGTTTTCAGGAATGTCTTGGAACGAAGTTAAATCTGAACACTGCATATCATCCACAGATCGACGAACAAAGTGAAAGGACAATATAATAAATAAAAATCTCGGAAAAGCACGGAGAGCAGCTTCATTTCTTTCCTCTTCATAATATAAAGAGTCTGTGCACTTGATTTCAAGAAAGTTGGGATAATCATTTGCCATAGTGAGTTTTCTTACAACAATAGTTACCACTCCAGCATAGATATGGCACCATATGACGCATTGTACGGGAGAAAGTGTAGATCACTTCTATACTGGGATAAGATAGGAGTAATGAGATTCGGACGGAAAGGCAAGTTAAGCCCCAGATATATAAGACCTTTTGAGATTCTTAAGAAGATATGACCACTAGCTTATCAGTTGGCCCTACCTCCAGACCTTCAGCATATCCACGATGTGTTTCATGTTTCTGCATTAAGAGAGTACCATTCTGATTTCAGGCATGTTATAACCTACGAACCAGTGAAAATTCGTCCAGATTTGACCTACGAAGAAAAGCCAGTGGAGATCCTAGATTACAAAGTGCAAGAGTTAAGAACTAAGAAAGTGAATTTAGTGAAAGTACTTTGGAAAAACCACCAAGTTGAGGAAGCCACGTGGGAATTAGAAAACGAGATGCGAAATAAATATCCTGAATTGTTTAGTGCATAGTTTTGATTCCGAGGACGGAATCCTATAAGGGGGGAAGACTGTAATAACCGTAAATCCTAGAATAAATATTTCCATTCGATATTTAAATTTTATTTAAGAGCGATACACTAATATATTTAATTAGTGTGTTTTTATGAGATTTTAAGATTTTATTTATTTATAGGTGAATAAATATTATATTATATCTATTTATTTAAATTTATTTGTATTTGTTAAAATTAGGAAATTTAGGAAAAATTAGATTTTTATTTTGAGTCGAATTTATTTTCGGAAGTGAAATTAGAGCCTCGTTTTAATTGACCGGCATGGAAGAAATGGATTGAATATTATTAATGATGGTTAAAATCAAAAAAGGACAACAATTATTTCCTCAAAACCCGGACCATGTTTTCAGGGCATAATCATTTTTTTTGACTGCACGTTTTAGCTTCTTAACATGTGATACACACCAAACAAGCACATCCACCTTTCTTTTTTATTACAAAAATGACAACCCCCTTCCTATTTTAAAACAAAACCGTGACTTTCATTTCAAAAACAACTAGCACTCTTTTGTTTTGTTCTCTCATTTCCTAACCAAAGCACTCAGTCTTATTACATATACACCGAGCAAAGCACAGTTCATTCTCTTTCATTTTACTCGGCTTTAATACACAAAAGCTCGAACTTTTTTTTACTCATAACCGAACAAAACACAAATACACAACACAGCCTTGGTCTCTTTATTTTTAACCAAGATTTCTGTTCAAAACATACATACACACGAACCATATACAAACACAAGTCCTGTTTTTCTATTCTTTTTAACCACTACGTTTTCTCCACAATTCATAAACCGAACAACCCAATACACTCTTGTCTTTGCTTCTTACCCAAAACCTCTGTTCAATATTTATACATAAACACGAATCTTATACACCAGGTAGTTGCTTCATTTCTTTTCTTTCATTACTTGTTTTAGCCGACTCCTGGTGTTGTAAAAACTCGATTGTTGTGTTAATTACTTTTGGTCAATTACTAGTACTGATTTCACTTGTGATCGATTGTTTGTCATGTTTGGTAATTCCGAGTGGTTGAGTGATGGGTGTTAGTGAATACCGGGGGGGGGGGACATGGCAACTGGTGGGTGTTGTTTCGTCGAGGAGAAATAAGGGGGGTGGAGCGGAGAGAGATTGAGGATGAGGGAGAGAATGGTGTTGTTGATGTAGTAGAGAGGGAGGAGGTTGAGAGAGGATGCGAGAGAGGGGGGGAAGAGATTGAAGCAAACAATGGAGATGGGTGTGATGGTAATCGGAAATTGGAGATGTCGAGAGGTTGAGTAGTCGGTGTTGGTCGAAAGAAAAAACTGGCGTGGTTGTTGGATTGGTGGTTTCGACGGAGGGAGAGAGTGGAGAGATAAGGAGAGTGGAGAGATAAGGAGAGAGGAGGGGAGAGATTGTGAGAGAGATTGGTACGGAGAGAGATAGAGAGAGATTGAGAGATGAGAGATTTGGAGAGATTGAGTACAACCGAGAGAGATGCAGGGGAGGAGGGAAAGAACAGGTGGGGCCCACACGGTGGGACCCACATCGTTTTGTAGTTGCTGTTAAAATATAATAAAATAATAACGTAGATGTTCGGATTTTATAATCGGAATTCTTGTTAAACGAATAAAACGAGATTCAATAAATTTTGTTAAAAATGGATTATTAACTAATTTGGTTTGTAATTAATAATTTATTTAAAATGGTTTAGTTAATTAATTAATTAAATAAGACTTTAGATATAATTTAGAATTATTGATTTTATTAATTAAATAGAATTATTTAGTGTTTTAAACATAATTTAGGAATTTATTAATTGAGTAATTAAGTAGTAATATTTTGTGATTGTGAAAACAAATTAGAGATTTATTAATTTGTCAATAAAAGGAGTTATTTTGTGATTTTTGGACGAAATTATAGATTTAATAATTTGTTGATAAAAAAGAAGAATATTTGTAAAATAAATAGAATAAAATATGTTTTATTTTGGAAAAGCTGTTATTAATATTTTCAGATTATTTTATTAACCGGATCGAGTTAGATTTATTTTAGAGATTAATATTTGATTTTTAAATAAATTAGAATTTGTGAGATTTCTTAAAAATTTGAATTCTTTGATAATTAGTTTTAAAATGAGAATAATAAATATGGATTTAAATTGAATAAAAACGGATGTTTGAATTTTTCATTTTGAGTAAGAATTTAGATTTCCAGATATTAAAAATAGGATATATTCCCCAAATTTATTTCCGTGTTCGAATAAATATTTATTTATCCCGGAATTTAATTCTGTTATTTATTCCAGAGATTTTATGAGATATTATATTATTATTAATTAGATTATCGGATCGGGAGTATTTTATTCTGAAGAATCGCTTACGTATTTCTGGTTGCTATTTTTAGAAAATAATTCTCGAGACGTAGATCGACGCCAAGTTCACGGGTAGAGTATATATTTTAGCTTCATTCATTCGTACTTCGAGATCGAGGCAAGTTCGTTCTTACCCTAACTTTTGGAAACTGTGGATTTCTGTTCGTGTTATTTAATTCCTTAATTATTTTCGAGATATTACATGTTAAGATTTATCTGTTGCTTCGTATGATGCAATAATTTCTTTTGAAAATTATTTCTTGTTAAATATTATTATATTGTCAAGTTAGTTTATTTGAGAATTATAATCCCTATAAGCGTAGAAACAATTTAATTGATATCGGGTCGATCTCATTAATTCGAGACGACTATTATTTTAATTCAGTGAAACTAATCTCATTCATCCGAGATAGTTAAATTTATTCTTTTCGATTGAATTTATTGTACAAATTCAATCGTTATTTATTGATTATCTTTTAGTTAGTTCCTCGTTCGAACTAACCAATAGGAGTTTAAAATTATAATTATTAGAGATTTTTATTGTCGATCAAGTGAAAAATATTCTATTTAAACGTTCATCAATGTTGAGTATTATAAATATCGAGAAGTACTATTTGTTCAGTACGACTCCCAATTACTTTAATCTTAGGACTATTCTCATAGGTTCGAGATAGTCGATTTTATTGTCAAGGTTTGGCATTTTGTTCATGTCAACCGATAAATTATTATTGAGAATTTACATCAGTCCATTGTTCGGATTGGTGGTGAAATTGAGTCATACTGGCAGTCCGCCAGATTTGTAAATATTTTCTGAAAGAGTTATCTCAAGTTATCTGTACCCCAAATATTCGGGAATTCTGTATTCCACTAGTCAATTTTGGGCAAGAGGCCCATTATAGAGAAAGAGAGACTCGTGTACCGTTTTACGGACCCAAGAATATTTAGGCATTCGTTGCCTTGGTTGAATTGATAACCATTATGATGCTAGCATTCATACACATATATTATAGTTGATATCGTATTGTAGCCGTGATCGGGCGAAGTGCGGTGTCATTGGAGGCCGGTATTCTTGGTTGGTTAGTTGATCGCCCCACCGAGATACGGAGAGGTGGAAGACCAGTTCATTCTTACATCATGAGTTATCAGAGTTATATCAAATGAGTTATCGAGTATTCTGTTTCGAGATGAGTAATGAGTCTTTTGAGTATTCTATTTTGAGATGAGTTTGAGCCTTTCGAGTATGATCTTTTCAAGTTGAATTTGAGTCAAATCATATTGTTTTATTCGATATTAAAATTTTGAGTACTTATTTCGGTAAACCTTATTATATTTATATACCGAGCGAGAAGAGAACTTGCTGAGCACTATAGTTGCTCATTCTTGCTTTACAACAATTTGTTCAGCTGTCAAGACGGAGAAAGGCGAGACGTCCAGCAAGAGCTATAAAGGCAAAGGGAAAGCGCAAGGCTATGGCGTCAATAATTAGAAGATCCAGTTGGAATCCTTATATTTCTACTGTAGTGAACTTTGTAACATATTAATTCGAGATGTATCAAGTTGATTTGTATTATACTGTGAAGACGATCTTGGATCTGCGGAGTGGGACATTTTATGCTCCGTTGTATTAGATATTTTGTTTTGTTATTGCGTAACTTGTGCTACAGGATATTGAGACAATGTGACGACCCAGGTCTCCGGTCAGGGTGTATCTGGGGGCGTCACAATTCATACCTGAATTGGAGCTGATATGAACGAAACTCGGTTTTCGGATAATCCTCAAAGTGGTTAGTACACGGGATATTGTTAAAAATCGAGTCGGACCATTTTAAGGATATTTTTACATATTTTGTTCCTACGGGTTATTGGAATTCAACGAAATTTTATTTGACACAATTCAGACCTGAATCGGAGCTGATATAGTCAAAACTCGGTTTTTGGATAATCCTCAAAGGGGTTAGTACACGGGATATTGTTAAAAATCGAGTCGGACCATTTTGTGGATATTTTTACATATTTTGTTCCTATGGGTTATTGGAATTCAACAAAATTTTATTTGACGCCGTTCGGACCGGAATCGGAGCTGATATGATCGAAACTCGGTTTTTGGATAATCCTCGACGGGGTTTGTACACGGGATATTGTTAAAAATCGAGTCGGACCATTTTGTGGATATTTTTACATATTTTGTTCCTATGGGTTATTGGAATTCAACAAAATTTTATTTGACGCCGTTCGGACCGGAATCGGAGCTGATATGATCGAAACTCGGTTTTTGGATAATCCTCAAAGGGGTTAGTACACGGGATATTGTTAAAAATCGAGTCGGACCATTTTAAGGATATTTTTAAATATTTTGTTCCTATGGGTTATTGGAATTCAACGAAATTTTAATTACACAATTCAGACCTGTATCGGAGCTGATATAGTCAAAACTCGGTTTTTGGATAATCCTCAAAGGGGTTAGTACACGGGATATTGTTAAAAATCGAGTGGGCCATTTTGTGGATATTTTTACATATTTTGTTCCTATGGGTTATTGGAATTCAACGAAATTTTATTTGACGCAATTCAGACCTGAATCGGAGCTGATATGAACGAAACTCGGTTTTCGGATAATCCTCAAAGGGGTTAGTACACGGGATATTGTTAAAAATCGGGTCGGACCATTTTGTGGATATTTTTAAATATTTTGTTCCTATGGGTTATTGGAATTCAACGAAATTTTATTTGACGCAATTCAGACCTGAATCTGAGCTGATATAGTCAAAACTCGGTTTTTGGATAATCCTCAAAGGGGTTAGTACACGGGATATTGTTAAAAATCGAGTCGGACCATTTTGTGGATATTTTTACATATTTTGTTCCTATGGGTTATTGGAATTCAATTAAATTTTATTTGACGCAATTCAGACCTGAATCGGAGCTGATATAGTCAAAACTCGGTTTTTGGATAATCCTCAAAGGGGTTAGTATACGGGATATTGTTAAAAATCGAGTCGGACCATTTTGTGGATATTTTTACATATTTTGTTCCTATGGGTTATTTGAATTCAACGAAATTTTATTTGACGCAATTCAGACCTGAATCGGAGCTGATATGAACGAAACTCGGTTTTCGGATAATCCTCAAAGTGGTTAGTACACGGGATATTGTTAAAAATCGAGTCGGACCATTTTAAGGATAGTTTTACATATTTTGTTCCTATGGGTTATTGGAATTCAACGAAATTTTATTTGACGCAATTCAGACCTGAATCGGAGCTGATATGAACGAAACTCGGTTTTCGGATAATCCTCAAAGTGGTTAGTATACGGGATATTGTTAAAAATCGAGTCGGACCATTTTAAGGATATTTTTACATATTTTGTTCCTATGGGTTATTGGAATTCAACGAAATTTTATTTGACGCAATTCAGACCTGAATCGGAGCTGATATGAACGAAACTCGGTTTTTGGATAATCCTCAAAGGGGTTAGTACACGGGATATTGTTAAAAATCGAGTCGGACCATTTTGTGGATATTTTTACATATTTTGTTCCTATGGGTTATTGGAATTCAACGAAATTTTATTTGACGCAATTCAGACCTGAATCGGAGCTGATATAGTCAAAACTCGGTTTTTGGATAATCCTCAAAGGGGTTAGTACACGGGATATTGTTAAAAATCGAGTGGGATCATTTTAAGGATATTTTTACATATTTTGTTCCTATGGGTTATTGGAATTCAACGAAATTTTATTTGACGCAATTCAGACCTGAATCGGAGCTGATATAGTCAAAACTCGGTTTTTGGATAATCCCCAAAGGGGTTAGTACACGGGATATTGTTAAAAATCGAGTCGGACCATTTTGTGGATATTTTTACATATTTTGTTCCTATGGGTTATTGGAATTCAACGAAATTTTATTTGACGCAATTCAGACCTGAATCGGAGCTGATATGAACGAAACTCGGTTTTCGGATAATCCTCAAAGGGGTTAGTACACGGGATATTGTTAAAAATCTGGTCGGACCATTTTGTGGATATTTTTAAATATTTTGTTCCTATGGGTTTTTGGAATTCAACGAAATTTTATTTGACGCAATTCAGACCTGAATCGGAGCTGATATAGTCAAAACTCGGTTTTTGGATAATCCTCAAAGGGGTTAGTACACGGGATATTGTTAAAAATCGAGTCGGACCATTTTTTGGATATTTTTACATATTTTGTTCCTATGGGTTATTGGAATTCAATGAAATTTTATTTGACGCAATTCAGACCTGAATTGGAGCTGATATAGTCAAAACTCGGTTTTTGGATAATCCTCAAAGGGGTTAGTATACGGGATATTGTTAAAAATCGAGTCGGACCATCTTGTGGATATTTTTACATATTTTGTTCCTATGGGTTATTGGAATTTAACGAAATTTTATTTGACGCAATTCAGACCTGAATCGGAGCTGATATGAACGAAACTCGGTTTTCGGATAATCCTCAAAGTGGTTAGTACACGGGATATTGTTAAAAATCGAGTCGGACCATTTTAAGGATATTTTTACTTATTTTGTTCCTATGGGTTATTGGAATTCAACGAAATTTTATTTGACGAAATTCAGACCTGAATCGGAGCTGATATAGTCAAAACTCGGTTTTTGGATAATCCTCAAAGGGGTTAGTACACGGGATATTGTTAAAAATCGAGTCGGACCATTTTAAGGATATTTTTACATATTTTGTTCCTACGGGTTATTGGAATTCAACGAAAATTTATTTGACGCAATTCAGACCTGAATCGGAGCTGATATAGTCAAAACTCGGTTTTTGGATAATCCTCAAAGGGGTTAGTACACGGGATATTGTTAAAAATCGAGTCGGACCATTTTGTGGATATTTTTACATATTTTGTTCCTATGGGTTATTGGAATTCAACGAAATTTTATTTGACGCAATTCAGACCTGAATCGGAGCTGATATGAACGAAACTCGGTTTTCGGATAATCCTCAAAGTGGTTAGTACAAGGGATATTGTTAAAAATTGAGTCAGACCATTGTAAGGATATTTTTACATATTTTGTTCCTATGGGTTATTGGAATTCAACGAAATTTTATTTGACGCAATTCAGACCTGAATCGGAGCTGATATGAACGAAACTCGGTTTTCGGATAATCCTCTAAGTGGTTAGTACACGGGATATTGTTAAAAATCGAGTCGGACCATTTTAAGGATATTTTTACATATTTTGTTCCTATGGGTTATTGGAATTCAACGAAATTTTATTTGACGCAATTCAGACCTGAATCGGAGCTGATATGAACGAAACTCGGTTTTTGGATAATCCTCAAAGGGGTTAGTACACGGGATATTGTTAAAAATCGAGTCGGACCATTTTGTGGATATTTTTACATATTTTGTTCCTATGGGTTATTGGAATTCAACGAAATTTTATTTGACGCAATTCAGACCTGAATCGGAGCTGATATGAACGAAACTCGGTTTTTGGATAATCCTCAAAGGGGTTAGTACACGGGATATTGTTAAAAATCGAGTCGGACCATTTTGTGGATATTTTTACATATTTTGTTCCTATGGGTTATTGGAATTCAACGAAATTTTATTTGACGCAATTCAGACCTGAATCGGAGCTGATATAGTCAAAACTCGGTTTTTGGATAATCCTCAAAGGGGTTAGTACACGGGATATTGTTAAAAATTGAGTGGGATCATTTTAAGGATATTTTTACATATTTTGTTCCTATGGGTTATTGGAATTCAACGAAATTTTATTTGACGCAATTCAGACCTGAATCGGAGCTGATATAGTCAAAACTCGGTTTTTGGATAATCCCCAAAGGGGTTAGTACACGGGATATTGTTAAAAATCGAGTCGGACCATTTTGTGGATATTTTTACATATTTTGTTCCTATGGGTTATTGGAATTCAACGAAATTTTATTTGACGCAATTCAGACCTGAATCGGAGCTGATATGAACGAAACTCGGTTTTCGGATAATCCTCAAAGGGGTTAGTACACGGGATATTGTTAAAAATCTGGTCGGACCATTTTGTGGATATTTTTAAATATTTTGTTCCTATGGGTTTTTGGAATTCAACGAAATTTTATTTGACGCAATTCAGACCTGAATCGGAGCTGATATAGTCAAAACTCGGTTTTTGGATAATCCTCAAAGGGGTTAGTACACGGGATATTGTTAAAAATCGAGTCGGACCATTTTTTGGATATTTTTACATATTTTGTTCCTATGGGTTATTGGAATTCAACGAAATTTTATTTGACGCAATTCAGACCTGAATCGGAGCTGATATGAACGAAACTCGGTTTTTGGATAATCCTCAAAGGGGTTAGTACACGGGATATTGTTAAAAATCGAGTCGGACCATTTTGTGGATATTTTTACATATTTTGTTCCTATGGGTTATTGGAATTCAACGAAATTTTATTTGACGCAATTCAGACCTGAATCGGAGCTGATATGAACGAAACTCGGTTTTTGGATAATCCTCAAAGGGGTTAGTACACGGGATATTGTTAAAAATCGAGTCGGACCATTTTGTGGATATTTTTACATATTTTGTTCCTATGGGTTATTGGAATTCAACGAAATTTTATTTGACGCAATTCAGACCTGAATCGGAGCTGATATAGTCAAAACTCGGTTTTTGGATAATCCTCAAAGGGGTTAGTACACGGGATATTGTTAAAAATCGAGTGGGATCATTTTAAGGATATTTTTACATATTTTGTTCCTATGGGTTATTGGAATTCAACGAAATTTTATTTGACGCAATTCAGACCTGAATCGGAGCTGATATAGTCAAAACTCGGTTTTTGGATAATCCCCAAAGGGGTTAGTACACGGGATATTGTTAAAAATCGAGTCGGACCATTTTGTGGATATTTTTACATATTTTGTTCCTATGGGTTATTGGAATTCAACGAAATTTTATTTGACGCAATTCAGACCTGAATCGGAGCTGATATGAACGAAACTCGGTTTTCGGATAATCCTCAAAGGGGTTAGTACACGGGATATTGTTAAAAATCTGGTCGGACCATTTTGTGGATATTTTTAAATATTTTGTTCCTATGGGTTTTTGGAATTCAACGAAATTTTATTTGACGCAATTCAGACCTGAATCGGAGCTGATATAGTCAAAACTCGGTTTTTGGATAATCCTCAAAGGGGTTAGTACACGGGATATTGTTAAAAATCGAGTCGGACCATTTTTTGGATATTTTTACATATTTTGTTCCTATGGGTTATTGGAATTCAATGAAATTTTATTTGACGCAATTCAGACCTGAATTGGAGCTGATATAGTCAAAACTCGGTTTTTGGATAATCCTCAAAGGGGTTAGTATACGGGATATTGTTAAAAATCGAGTCGGACCATCTTGTGGATATTTTTACATATTTTGTTCCTATGGGTTATTGGAATTTAACGAAATTTTATTTGACGCAATTCAGACCTGAATCGGAGCTGATATGAACGAAACTCGGTTTTCGGATAATCCTCAAAGTGGTTAGTACACGGGATATTGTTAAAAATCGAGTCGGACCATTTTAAGGATATTTTTACTTATTTTGTTCCTATGGGTTATTGGAATTCAACGAAATTTTATTTGACGAAATTCAGACCTGAATCGGAGCTGATATAGTCAAAACTCGGTTTTTGGATAATCCTCAAAGGGGTTAGTACACGGGATATTGTTAAAAATCGAGTCGGACCATTTTAAGGATATTTTTACATATTTTGTTCCTACGGGTTATTGGAATTCAACGAAAATTTATTTGACGCAATTCAGACCTGAATCGGAGCTGATATAGTCAAAACTCGGTTTTTGGATAATCCTCAAAGGGGTTAGTACACGGGATATTGTTAAAAATCGAGTCGGACCATTTTGTGGATATTTTTACATATTTTGTTCCTATGGGTTATTGGAATTCAACGAAATTTTATTTGACGCAATTCAGACCTGAATCGGAGCTGATATGAACGAAACTCGGTTTTCGGATAATCCTCAAAGTGGTTAGTACAAGGGATATTGTTAAAAATTGAGTCAGACCATTGTAAGGATATTTTTACATATTTTGTTCCTATGGGTTATTGGAATTCAACGAAATTTTATTTGACGCAATTCAGACCTGAATCGGAGCTGATATGAACGAAACTCGGTTTTCGAATAATCCTCTAAGTGGTTAGTACACGGGATATTGTTAAAAATCGAGTCGGACCATTTTAAGGATATTTTTACATATTTTGTTCCTATGGGTTATTGGAATTCAACGAAATTTTATTTGACGCAATTCAGACCTGAATTGGAGCTGATATAGTCAAAACTCGGTTTTTGGATAATCCTCAAAGAGGTTAGTACACGGGATATTGTTAAAAATCGAGTCGGACCATTTTGTGGATATTTTTACATATTTTGTTCCTATGGGTTATTGGAATTCAACGAAATTTTATTTGACGCAATTCGGACCTGAATCGGAGCTGATATGAACGAAACTCGGTTTTCGGATAATCCTCAAAGTGGTTAGTACAAGGGATATTGTTAAAAATTGAGTCAGACCATTGTAAGGATATTTTTACATATTTTGTTCCTATGGGTTATTGGAATTCAACGAAATTTTATTTGACGCAATTCAGACCTGAATCGGAGCTGATATGAACGAAACTCGGTTTTCGAATAATCCTCTAAGTGGTTAGTACACGGGATATTGTTAAAAATCGAGTCGGACCATTTTAAGGATATTTTTACATATTTTGTTCCTATGGGTTATTGGAATTCAACGAAATTTTATTTGACGCAATTCAGACCTGAATTGGAGCTGATATAGTCAAAACTCGGTTTTTGGATAATCCTCAAAGAGGTTAGTACACGGGATATTGTTAAAAATCGAGTCGGACCATTTTGTGGATATTTTTACATATTTTGTTCCTATGGGTTATTGGAATTCAACGAAATTTTATTTGACGCAATTCGGACCTGAATCGGAGCTGATATGAACGAAACTCGGTTTTCGGATAATCCTCAAAGTGGTTAGTACATGGGTTATTGTTAAAAATCGAGTCGGACCGTTTTAAGGATATTTTTACATATTTTGTTCCTATGGGTTATTGGAATTGAACGAAATTTTATTTGACGCAATTCCGACCTGAATCGGAGCTGATATGAACGAAACTCGGTTTTTGGATAATCCTCAAAGTGGTTAGTACACGGGATATTGTTAAAAATCGAGTCGGACCATTTTATGGATATTTTTACATATTTTGTTCCTATGGGTTATTGGAATTCAACGAAATTTTATTTGACGCAATTCAGACCTGAATTGGAGCTGATATAGTCAAAACTCGGTTTTTGGATAATCCTCAAAGGGGTTAGTATACGGGATATTGTTAAAAATCGAGTCGGACCATCTTGTGGATATTTTTACATATTTTGTTCCTATGGGTTATTGGAATTTAACGAAATTTTATTTGACGCAATTCAGACCTGAATCGGAGCTGATATGAACGAAACTCGGTTTTCGGATAATCCTCAAAGTGGTTAGTACACGGGATATTGTTAAAAATCGAGTCGGACCATTTTAAGGATATTTTTACTTATTTTGTTCCTATGGGTTATTGGAATTCAACGAAATTTTATTTGACGAAATTCAGACCTGAATCGGAGCTGATATAGTCAAAACTCGGTTTTTGGATAATCCTCAAAGGGGTTAGTACACGGGATATTGTTAAAAATCGAGTCGGACCATTTTAAGGATATTTTTACATATTTTGTTCCTACGGGTTATTGGAATTCAACGAAAATTTATTTGACGCAATTCAGACCTGAATCGGAGCTGATATAGTCAAAACTCGGTTTTTGGATAATCCTCAAAGGGGTTAGTACACGGGATATTGTTAAAAATCGAGTCGGACCATTTTGTGGATATTTTTACATATTTTGTTCCTATGGGTTATTGGAATTCAACGAAATTTTATTTGACGCAATTCAGACCTGAATCGGAGCTGATATGAACGAAACTCGGTTTTCGGATAATCCTCAAAGTGGTTAGTACAAGGGATATTGTTAAAAATTGAGTCAGACCATTGTAAGGATATTTTTACATATTTTGTTCCTATGGGTTATTGGAATTCAACGAAATTTTATTTGACGCAATTCAGACCTGAATCGGAGCTGATATGAACGAAACTCGGTTTTCGGATAATCCTCTAAGTGGTTAGTACACGGGATATTGTTAAAAATCGAGTCGGACCATTTTAAGGATATTTTTACATATTTTGTTCCTATGGGTTATTGGAATTCAACGAAATTTTATTTGACGCAATTCAGACCTGAATCGGAGCTGATATGAACGAAACTCGGTTTTTGGATAATCCTCAAAGGGGTTAGTACACGGGATATTGTTAAAAATCGAGTCGGACCATTTTGTGGATATTTTTACATATTTTGTTCCTATGGGTTATTGGAATTCAACGAAATTTTATTTGACGCAATTCAGACCTGAATCGGAGCTGATATGAACGAAACTCGGTTTTTGGATAATCCTCAAAGGGGTTAGTACACGGGATATTGTTAAAAATCGAGTCGGACCATTTTGTGGATATTTTTACATATTTTGTTCCTATGGGTTATTGGAATTCAACGAAATTTTATTTGACGCAATTCAGACCTGAATCGGAGCTGATATAGTCAAAACTCGGTTTTTGGATAATCCTCAAAGGGGTTAGTACACGGGATATTGTTAAAAATTGAGTGGGATCATTTTAAGGATATTTTTACATATTTTGTTCCTATGGGTTATTGGAATTCAACGAAATTTTATTTGACGCAATTCAGACCTGAATCGGAGCTGATATAGTCAAAACTCGGTTTTTGGATAATCCCCAAAGGGGTTAGTACACGGGATATTGTTAAAAATCGAGTCGGACCATTTTGTGGATATTTTTACATATTTTGTTCCTATGGGTTATTGGAATTCAACGAAATTTTATTTGACGCAATTCAGACCTGAATCGGAGCTGATATGAACGAAACTCGGTTTTCGGATAATCCTCAAAGGGGTTAGTACACGGGATATTGTTAAAAATCTGGTCGGACCATTTTGTGGATATTTTTAAATATTTTGTTCCTATGGGTTTTTGGAATTCAACGAAATTTTATTTGACGCAATTCAGACCTGAATCGGAGCTGATATAGTCAAAACTCGGTTTTTGGATAATCCTCAAAGGGGTTAGTACACGGGATATTGTTAAAAATCGAGTCGGACCATTTTTTGGATATTTTTACATATTTTGTTCCTATGGGTTATTGGAATTCAACGAAATTTTATTTGACGCAATTCAGACCTGAATCGGAGCTGATATGAACGAAACTCGGTTTTTGGATAATCCTCAAAGGGGTTAGTACACGGGATATTGTTAAAAATCGAGTCGGACCA